>CP053121.2:20022500-24822500 GCA_022674325.2 Grapholita molesta | reverse complement strand
GCAATTATAGTTTCACTTAGATCACCGCTAAAACTTTACGTGAAATAGTCTTATCGTCGTTAAATATTTATAGAAGTGAGATATATCCGGAGCCCAACTTAACTTCATAGCCCAGAAGTTTTACTTTTAATTTTCTACTAGCTCCAACGTCAGGTGCGTTGTTCTAGAAAAAATCTCCAAAATCTATGACTCCACGGAAGTCTATCAAACGAGTGGTGCGTCCCGTGATACGAATATGCGTAATAATTTATTGTTATACCATTAAACTAAGACTAACGACGTATATTGACCGGCCTTCCTTCTGACAGGTGCATTATTAGTTTCCTGTCAAGTGTCAAGGCTTCTTTGGCGGACACGTGTTATCACAATGCTATTGACAGCCGCGTATTTACACCTCACTCGTGAGTTACTATAGGCATATGATGGGTTACTTTAACTCTGCGCGGTAATATTGTCTAGTAAAGTTACTTTTTTGTAAATATAAAATCTAAAACACAAACAGTTGTAACTTTATTTAATCATTACATACTTATTGAAAAATGAAATGTTTTTTTATAAAAAAGGAATACATCTAATTGAAGTTTTCGGATTTTCCAGGTTATAATTTAGATAATTTAAAATCGCTTAGAAGAATCAGGTGTAAAACGAGGTGCCTTGGTTTTAAATTATCAATATGTTTAGATAACTTAGTTAAAACACTTTACCTGTGGTGAATGTGGCAAGAAATTGCGTACTGCTATCGGGTTACTGAGCTACCAAAGACGATGTACCAGCACTGCACATTAAACATTAAAGATCCCGGGTATGTCCTTATACTACGTCCAACAATGAGAGGTAGGGTACAGCGATGACCATCACGCTTGAATCTGGGGAAGTACCTCCTCCTTACAGAAGACCACAGCCATAATAGCACTGCTACCTTTCAGGTATGTAGTGTTGTGTTCCTGATGGTGAGTAAAGTTCCCAGAGTTTCAACCCCCCTTAAAAGCCGGCAACGCGCTTGTGACTCCCCTGGTGTTGCGGGTGCCCATGGGCGACGGTAATTGCATACCATCAGGCAATCCGTCTGCTCGTTTGCCGCCTATGTCATAAAAAAAAAACGAAGACACTGCAACAATCATTTGCTAAGATACCGTGGCCAATGATCATGATGATGATGGTTAATATGATCACAATCAGTGCAAATCAAATTTAATGTGTAATTAGTTAGCTGTAATACAATAAATGTAATACTCATACGGCAATAAAGTGTACCTACATTACGTGAAATATTTTGAGTGCGTGGAATCAATTGAATTTCAGCATTACACAATACAATTAGCCTCAATAACAACGATGTGATAATTACAAAGCGCACGAAGAGCGCATTCCGATTATTGAAAATTCGTTTAATTTTACTTGCGCACCGATACTCGAGTGACGTGAGTGTAAGTGACATGCACTGAGGAAATATATAGAAATATTATTATTTCTAAATACTTATAGCATTATAGTAGACAAATTTTGGCATGAAAAAGTAAGCAGAAGAGTTATTAAGTATTTACATTTAACTTCGATATTTAAATCGAAAGAAAAATAGAAAAATTGATTCGCAACGGGACTCGAACCCACAACCACTGGTACACTAGCTAGATTTTTCTTTGGATTTAAATATCGAAGATATTGGCTAGCAGACGTCTCTTCATAATAAAAAAATAATTATATTTACCTTTAATTTAATCGACAAGTTATCTCGACGGGACTAGTTCACTATTTTCCCAATTTTTAATATGTATATTTTATAGGGAGGTACAGAATACCCGACATTGCCACCATTGCTTAGAGAATTTTATACAACAATGCTTCGCAAATAATTCAGACGTCAACGTCTCAAAACACATTGTGATGGGGAGGTCATTAGTGCTAGTCGAATGCACTAATCCCACCCCTTGGTGCGGCATTAAAACTTCACATTTCATAAAATTTTGACTGTACTCACATGCCATCTCGGTAATGTGTGTGTTTGAAAGCGAGACGTACGGTGAAGTATGTCAATCGCGGGATCAAATGTTAAGTTGGAATGCGGCTCTGGGGGCGCACCATGTGCCGTTGACGTTTTAATTTCACCTGTGCCGGCTGCCAAACGTTTTCATCAAGAAATGTTTGTTCCCGCGTTATGGTGGCGTGTATTCGTATTGTCATTGGTGGAGCCAGTCCAGTTCTTGCAACAAGCCGTTATTCTTCATCTAAATACTGATATTATATGTTATGAGTATACTTGATTGAAAAGGAGGTCATCGGGAGTAGGTGGCAACTTCGTGCCCAACCCTTCATGACAAGTGCAATATTAATTTATGAGGTCACATTTTTAGCGTCACATTCCCAGAAGTGTTTAAATGCAAAAGTGAGCGATATCTACAATATTTGGTCGCTACCACTACCATCATATCTAGTGCTATTCGATGAGTGATGACGTAGTGGTTAGTGTCCCTGTCTATGGATCCGACGATCCTGGGTTCAAATCTCAGTAAGTAAGGCACTTATGTGTGTCATTAGCACTGATATTTGTTCCATGGCATGGGTGTATTATATATGTATTTAAGTATTTGTATATTACATATATCTTTGCCTGAGTACCACCACACAACCCTTCTTGAGCTTACCGTAGGCTCAGTCAATTTAATATAAGGTAAGGATCTTGTAATATTTATTTATTATTTATTTATATTTCTAAAATTGACTTCCATGTCGGTGCTTCCCGGATAACGTGTAGATCGTCTAGCATTTTTTTGCATTTACAGATAAATAATCGGGTAGGATATTTAAATTTTATCGCGTCATGCGTTACTTTTGCACTTACATACTCGTAAGAACGTGACAGTTAAAATGACAGACAATAAAAACCCGACTATCTTAGGGTTGTTATTCTGCGTTGACAAGTTTGCCCTGTTAATGTGGCAATCGATCATAACTAGATGTCGCGGTAATACCCAGTAATGTTGCGAAATTGTAGCGATGATTTGACAAGTGATAGCTGGAGCTTTAATAGTTTACGAGTACGTTCAGCGGTTCATTCGCATCTTCGACTACCTAGGAATGACAAAAAAATGGGGATTTCTTTTGGGAGGGAAGGGTAATGTGATAAGATGAATATGAAAAGTCTGCCGGACAGGGGGCGCACAATTGATGCAATATCGAAATGTTTTATTTCTTAAATAATTTTCTCTCACATACCTGAAAAGCTACTAATGATATTTGTTTAAATGTACCTACTGCCAAATAATTGGAAACATAAGTACTGTTCAAATATTATAATCCAGAAGTCCCGACCGCCGATATCCTCAATGAAGTAGTAAAAGTGTATGTGTACTATTTGTTAGCAGTTTGTTAGTGCTTCAAATTGAGCACTAGGAAATTATGTCACGTGAGTGACCTAATAAACGGCTGACTCCGTTTAATAGAATGTATATTGTCACTACTTTGCAAAAATCTCGTATCTGACACAGATACTAAGTTGAAACGCAGTAAATCTGTACTCATCACTTAAATAGTTACGTCATTTTTATTTTGAATGCCAGAATGAGTTACGAGTTCAAAGTAGTGACGATATGTAGGCTTATAGTGTAGGTATACCGGTGAATTCGCATCTCCGACTCAGTGTTGCTTGGAATAAATCCCCTCCAGGCGCGTGCTGAGACCACTGTGCGATTTCCATTTTTATTATATCTTCAACATTGCCATTGATCTGCACTTCAATGATATCTGAGTTAATAAGGCACTGAAACAAACAATATTATAAGTATTGACTTATATTGCTGACGGCGCCAGGAATGGACAAGGAACCAATCATGAACATTAGTGCTTATTTCAAAGGAGTCAAGTGTAGTGCATTTGTTGGTAAATATTTAATTTATAACGTTATGGTTTTTGTATTAGGAACTAAACAAAGTGTCCAACATTAATGTCCCTAAATTTAATGATAAATTTAAAATGAAATCTAACGTTCTGGGTCTAAGTATTTCAGGATCATTAAATTCATAAATATTACTAGATATTACATTAAATATTACTACAAAATCCGCAAATTAAGGAAATGTCTATCCACTATAATATTCTTGCCTTTTATGAATATAAAGGCAATTTAGTCATGTTGATTTAGACCTAAAAAGTACATATTATTATCAAGAAGATACAATCTACTAATTGTGTACCTCAAATAAATACAAAGTAACTGTATATTTTATTCAATTTGTAATAAAATAAAAAGTCTAGCATATAAATTGGCAATGTGATATAAACGTGGCAAATGGGTGATGCAGAGAGCTTTTACGATATGTCATCGAATTCTGGGGTCGTAAAGTCGTAAGCGCCGTGTTTTATTGTATCCACTGCTTATTATACCACTTTATGGCTCCGCGGAATTTACTTCTTGGAATTTTATATAATAATACTTTGTCGGAAATGTTTATATTACAATGCTTACGGATAGTAGACCAGTGTTAACCGGGGCTCAAACTGTAAGAAAAATTAGTAGTAAGAAAATATTTGTTTCAGAGGCTTATAATTGTATTACGATTGTAACTATAACAAAAATATATTCTAT
This sequence comes from Grapholita molesta, assembly GCA_022674325.2. Classification (NCBI taxonomy): domain Eukaryota; kingdom Metazoa; phylum Arthropoda; class Insecta; order Lepidoptera; family Tortricidae; genus Grapholita; species Grapholita molesta. Next base: position 24,817,918 of record CP053121.2, on the reverse strand, counting down.
GTCTTTCCCGTACACGGAACAATGGTGTCTCGGACATTTGGGACGTGAAAATTTTGTTCATGGTCAGGAATAAGTATGTTATTCAGCTTCAGAAGTTGGTATTCCTTGTTAGCAAAACGATGGGCAACACTGTAGTTTTGTCTTATTCAAGAATTTTATCTAATCGACAAAAAAATAAAAGTTTTAATGTTATAATACCGCTAGCTGTACGAGTGTGCTTCCTTTTTTTAAATAATTAAAACTGAAAAATAAATTATAAGTACAACAAGACATTTGAAAAATCTTTTGCTTGTTAAAAGATTTTCTGTGAATCAGTATAGCTCGCTTGCATAAGCTAATCCGTCTAACTCATTAGTAGAAGTTCTAGTTATCAAGGTAACAATGAATATGCATCGTTACTCCAAAGTTGGAAGTGAAGCGAAGTAAGTTTTAATAAGGGTCTCTCTGGGTCATTACAGGGCTGTTTATGTCGTCGCTAGCCGAGTCGGGGGCTAGGAAGCAGCACAATTGCTGTAATAAAGTAACCATTGGCTGATCCTTACGTTTGGGCTGGAAATATTAGTGAGTTTTTTATGAACCCACCCAGTTCATAAAAATTATAACACCAAAATATTGGGCATATTAAATATGACATGAAATTTTGATGGTGGTTAGAACGCTAATGGCCTAGAGAGCACTGGTGGCCTAGCGGTAAGAGCGTGCGACTTGCAATCCGGAGGTCGCAGGTTCAAACCCCGGCCCGCACTAATGAGTTTTTCGGAACTTGTATACGAAATATCATTTGCTGTTTAAAAGTCGCTTTTTGGTGAAGGAAAACATCGTGAGAAAACCGAAGTAATCCCAGTAAGGTTTGCAACCTGCAACCAACTAAACATCATGAAAAACACTTCAACATATCAGAAGTGGGATTAATAGAAATCGGTAATTGCACAAATGTAAGTATTTCTTTATCTCATTATCCTTTGACTCCACTTTCCTCATTTGTCGAAGAATAATCGAAATTGAGCCAATATTGTTGCTATTTAAACTGTACGAGTATTTACCGTAACGGAGATTTTGGAGGTTTATATATTTCAGGTATGGTTAATGAATCATGTTTATCTTGTCCTGGTTCTCCACATTTTTGATGATCTAGTTATGGGACAAGAACTGTGTTTACCGTTACGAAGTAATTCCGGAGGTTTACATGGTTAGTGATTTGTGTTTATATCATACCCGGGTTCTCCTTGGAGATAGACATGTTCGAGTCGAAAACGCTAAATAAATATTTATATTTAGTGAATTAAATTATTATCATTTTTTGTCAATATGGATAGTCCCTTCATTACTAATTTACATGTCACAGTGGAAAAGGAAATAGAATTAATCGTTTCGCATCGCGAGGATTATTTGACTGAGAAGTTCGATAAAAGACCACGTTACCGGGAGTCGTTGGACATTAACTACGCGCCAATGGTAGCTCTTTTGAAGGGAGTTAAATTCATGGTAGGCAGAGTAGATTGCATTTTTGATGGCGTAAACGATAGGGCAGTGTAGGTTTGCCAGCGGCGAAATTTACTGAACCAGCGGGAGAGGGGATTTTTTAATTATAATTTCGGTACCAACGATTATTAATTAGTATTCGATGCTCGAAAATTGCCCCACTCAGCAAATTTTAAAATATTTTCGAACTCTCAAATCAGGGCCAATCAAAAGAAACGAAACGTACTCCTCCAGACAGCGCAACGAACATGAGTTGTCAGCATTTCCTAAACCAGGCAAATCACATATTTTAATTGCAGTGAAGTATGGCACCAAAGCATTAAATCTTATAGTAAACGTCATTTTAATATTAGGATTTTATTGTATAAAAGGTTAGATAGTTCTTTAGAAATAGCGTGACATTGGCAATTTAAAGATAATCAGTTAGTTGAATGTGCGTGGTGTCACCCATCCTGAAGGATTAACCCACGGGAGATCCAGCTTCGTAGGCAGGGTTATATGAGCTGTGCTCCGTGTGAAGTGAGAAGGGCTCTGGTTGACTGGAGCGGACCACTCGCTAGTGCCGTGGCAATACTCAGCCTTGCAGCAGTAATCGCCGGCGACGGCGCGAGCACTTAACGACACTTCAGGCTCCTCACTATCGAGCCCTTTATAACATAACTCCTCTCGTTTACTTAATAAATCATCTTTCTTCCACCTATTGACGTTTTAAGAAATGCTCAAAGTTTTTAACGAGTCTGACGTTAAAATAACGTATCTGAAACAACAAGAATTCGTAATATTATTTGAAAAACTTCCAAGATTGTGAACTGAAACAGCAAGATTTGCAAGATTCTGTTTGTTTTTGTTAGTTTCTTTAAACTAACGAGAGTTAATGAAAGTTTCTTTAAACTGCTGGGTATAACTTCAATAATACGAAGTGCCTCAAATGCGGTCCTCTGTGAGGTAGCAATAGTAATTGACGTCGTTTGTAAGTTAGTGCGGCAAATGTGATGTTTGGAGTAGTTGGAGCATAGTTTCACATTTGCGGTCGAGGGGCAACCTCACTTACCTTAACAATAGTACCACGTCGTGCAGTTGATTGACTTCCATAAAGTTATGCTTGTGTTTGAGCTTCAAAACTTGGTTGACAGCTTGCAAATTGTAAAAACGTAGAGATAAGGCTATAAAGAAGAGATCCTTCATGGCCTACCTTTTAAAGCTTTACCTTTAGGAGCCAAAATATTTTTTTTAGTAGGTGTGCCATATTAGATGTAAATGTTTATATTCAAAATGTTTTTTAACTTGTAATTGGAAGTGGTTGCAGGAGAAAACCTATCAAGTTATCAGAGCTGAAAAAAAATACGGAGGAAAATATTATAACGTATTACCTCCAAGCTGAGCAAATTTCTGTTGGGGTACTGAGTTAGGTCGACTTCACATTTTTATAAGTTTACCTATAAATTATACAGGAATAAAATTTACGCAACCATAATATTGTCTTAATTATTGCCGCGATAATTACTAATGAAATAAAACAAATCTGCTCGTTTGCCGCCTATGACATAAAAAAAAAAGTAAAATGGGTTACATCGCAGCAGCATTCGTGGTCATCCACCCGATGACCACAAACGCTGCTAAAGGGTTCTAAACGTCGGGATGAAGTTTAAATTAGTATACGCGATATTAATGCGTTTTATTTTACGCAACCCGTCGGTTGGTCAAGCTATAAAATTGAAAAACTAGTTTTTACAATCACATCAAATGAGATAAAATCAATGGATAGTTTCTTTTAGTAACTATCACTAAATCAAAAAGTAATACAAATACATATTATAATAACATAAACCGAAACGTATTATACCTAACTTACGAGACATTTTAAACCAAAACTGCATATTCCTAATACCGCTACCACTTTGAACTCTGGGACACTTCCCAGAGTCCCTAGTAAGTGGATTTCTTTACCTCCCTGAAGAGAAATGCCAATGCTCTGAAGAAGGAACCTTTTTAAAAGCGTTAGGGCCCCATGCACGATTCTAGAACATCTGTGGTAGACGCCGCAAACAGGTTCAGACACGTCTTCTGTCAAATGCCTTTTCACACATTATCATGAAATTGGTAGCACTAACTATTTAGTGCTACCAATTTCATAATAATTGCCCAGATTTATCATATTTTAGATGCTATCATCTAAAATATGATAAATCTGGGCAATTATTATTAAGCGTATACACTCCGTCGCGGTGGGGCCAGGATTGACACGGCGTGTAACTTAAAGTACTGCAAAAATACTCGACTGTGACTCGTATAGAGCCGGTTAATTATTGCACTTCCACGCATACAGCTAATGAGTGTGTACAGTTGTAAACACTGAGCACTCTATTGTCCGCGCGTGCAAACAAGGGCTCGTCACATTAAACTGACGGGGGATCTCGCGGATTAGTATCATTCGAGCCAACCCGTGCATTGTGCGGTAGCTATACCGAGCCCGTTAGCCGTCGGAGTAGTGTGACAAGATGTACAGAAGGTCTAGTGTAAGTTGTTTTTGACGTAAAAAAACGATTACGAACGCGTAAGTGACAATGTTATTTAAATGGGAAACGCAAACGCGTTAGTGACGTAAAGTTAGGTTAAAAACGTACACTCAGGGCGCAGAAGGTTCACTGCCTTAAGTCGAACGATAAATTAACGCAATGAAGTACAATGTATTAGAACTGTAAAATTAAATATCATAGCAATAAACTTTAGTATTGCTATTAACACATCTTTTCTTCCAATATCCCGCAGTGTCTTAAGACGAAGGTCTTCGACCAGTGTGTGTTGCCAGTGATGACATATGGTGCTGAAACGTGGTCGCTTACTATGGGCCTCATAAGAAGGCTCAAAGTCACCCAAAGAGCAATGGAGAGGACTATGTTGGGAGTGTCCCTGCGTGATCGCATCAGGAATGATTTCATCCGCAGTAGAACCAAGGTTACCGATATAGCCCTCCGGATCGCCAAACTTAAATGGCAGTGTGCGGGGCACATTGCCCGCAGAACCGATGGCCGTTGGGGCGGAAAGGTTCTGGAGTGGCGACCACGAACTGGAAGATGCAGCGTAGGTAGGCCTCCCACAAGGTGGACCGACGACCTAGTTAGAGTCCCGGGATACCGCTGGATGTGGAAGGCGCAGGATCGGCAGTGGACGTCTTTCGGCTGAAATGATGATGATAATGATGATGATTGCTATTAAAGTTGATTTTTAGAGGTTCACACAGATTATAAAATATGCATGACTAAAAACGTCAGTCTCCGATATAGTAGTAAAAGGTAGGTCACGAAATTCAATATTTTTTGAGCCTCCGCTTGTCACAAAATAACGCTACTGTAAAATTAAAATTGGCTCCATGCCAATGGTTGTCACGGTACGTTACGAAGACACACCCCAAGTTTTATTAATTTATTTGGTTGTCAGATGCTTGAGCCGATGGGTACTACAGAAAAGTTTGCGTAAACATCACCGATACCACGTATCTGAAGACGTGGTGTGGTATACCTGGAACTAGCTGCTCCGACGGTTCCCCCAACCTTGACCGACCTGCAAATATTTGATTAACTTTTTTTATTGTTATTTGGAGCTGGCCTACTGTATTTGACACGTTCCCTGGCTAACGTCATGTCAAGTATCAATGCATCATCGAGTCACATCTCCATACTAAAGGAACAGTATGATTGGCGTCATTGTTTGATCGTTTTGTATGCGAACAAGAAAGTTTTATCACGTTCGCCCCGGTACTGTTTTACTAAACGGTTTCAATATGCCGGTAGAAATTATCGCGATCACTCAGAGCATGCCACTGGGATTATACCATTGTTTTATTCCTATGCCGCTGTCATAATTCAAGTTCTTACTCGTATGCCAGTGGTATAGGAATACGAAGGTTTTGAACACAACTGTTGTGTCGCCGGCATTGGCGATAAATTTATTTGAACACACTTACGTGACACCGGCATAGGAGAACGATTTTTTTAGACACAAATACGTGTCACTGGCATAGGAGTTCGATAATTGATCACAGATGTTGTGTCACTGGCAATAGAGAAGGTTTTATAAGATCACAGACGTTGTGTTGTCGGGGCTGTACGTGTTAATAATATGTAATGAATTCGCTTCGATGATTATTACGAGTACTTATGTATGATTTTATACAACTAGCTATGTAGACTCGATAATGTAGTAGGTATGTTAATAGCTTGTCAAATGTGGTCTGACTGTAAGTGCTTAATGTGAAAATGTTTAAACAAATGTTTATTATGGCGAGCCAGATCACGTGTCCGGTAACAATTAGCGAGGACAGGGCACGGGAGGGCTAAATTCCGATCGAAGGGATTAAAAAGGTTTTTTTTAGTTAGAATGAAATTTGAGTTCAGTGATTTTATGCTTTGCTCGTGAGTTTGTTATTTATGGCTTTTGTCTTTTTGCTGTAACAAAATATTTTACAGCGTTTTCTACATGATATTACTTATTGGTATATTTCTACACGAAATGGCGAAAACGCTATTGAACCGAATGATTTTTAAGAATATACATAAGTAACAAACATTATTATGTACAAAAATGAATTACTATCAATGGTCTGGCAAATTCGAATGCTGTTGTAATCATAAAAGAATTGGTGGAATTTTGTTTAGTTCACGCAGCACCGATCATAATCTACAACATTGTAATCTAATTAAAATAATAAATAAAAATTTAAAACATTCGTAATAAAAAACGTTTGGTCAATTTATGATAGCATAGGTCTAACAATCATTGCTATTAAAGTGGGATTAGCCGTTAAAGAGCTAAAAAGCAACAGAAAGAAAAAAAGTTTATTTTGACTCATGAGACATTCAGAGAAACACAGATTCTGGTGCTCCCACAATTGATGTAATGTGTGTGTTATTTTGGATCCGGGAATGTCCTTAAACTACGTCTAACAATAAGAGGTAGGGCACAGCGAAATACCATCACGTCTGAGTCTGGAGAAGCCCAACTGAGGAAGTACCTCCTCCTTACAGAAGACCACAGCCATAATAACACTGCTACCTTCCAGGTATGTAGTGTTGTGTTCCTGATGATGAAGTTAGGTTCCCAGAGTTCTAAGGGGGGCTTAAAGGTCGGCAACGCGCTTGTGACTCCCCTGGTGTTGCCCATGGGCGACGGTAATTGCTTACCATCAGGCAATCCGTCTGCTCGTTGGCCACCTTTATCTTAAAAAAAAATTGTATAACACGAGTTTTCTCTCTCTAACAAATCAATATTACGTGATACTGTCCCTATCATCCGTGTTACATACTATTATAAATTATGATCGATCACCATTCGATTAAATCTCACTCCGCGGTTTCGTTGTCTACTCTACGAGTACCAGCAGCGGCGGCGTAGCACGCGTAGCACAAGGGCTGTAGCCAACCTGACAGTCGTTTTATATAGAAAATCCCAATCGAAACGAAAATAATGCATCGGAAGACACATCGACGAAAAGTCACGTGATTGTTTCCTTACATTATTTTCGATTACATTTTCTAGATATGACCTAATATCATCCTGGTTTCGTCCTTGTGTGTTGTTTTTCCATCAATTTATTTTCTACCCCAGTTGATGAAATGCGATTTTTTCAATAGTTTTGAATGTTCAAGTACGGGTGTAGTGGAAACGTATTTTATAAACCTAGCTCCAGAACCCCACCTCCTTTAACGGTGGGCAGTGCGCTGTGACCTCTATGGTCTTGCACGATTCCAAAGGCGGCGGTAATTACTTACTATCAGGTCATCATCTGCTCGTATGGCTCCTAATTTCATTTAAAAAGTCTTGTCATGAAATTAACAATATTCTTAAAATAAAGCAAGTGTATTCATATAATTGATAATAATAACAGGATATTTAGGTATATTAAAAGACTTCACAAAATGATAAATGCTAAGCACCTAGGAGGCAAAGAGATAATAATTATCATAATAACCTAGCACTTAATTCTTTTCCCCCTCGTTCTTAATAAAGCTAACAAATAGAATATCAACGAGCAGCGAGCAAATGAATACCTTGGAATTAGCGAAATAAAGCGCAGCCATTAAATAAACCCTTAAGTAGATGATTCTAAATGTCGTACAACTTCACGAAAGTTAGCCCGCTTTAACATGATTTATATTTCTTTAAAGTGCTACCTATTAAAACTTTTTTTTTAAGATTGCAACTCCTTTAACACTTTCAGTTCTAACTGCTATAAATCAGAGCTAACCGCGGCATCTTTCACGTTATGACTTCCTCGTAAAATTTACATTTAAAAGTTAATTTTCTCGTTCCCAGCTGAGGGCAATTGTTAATCTTGAATTCTCGTGTAGAATTGTGGAGGTAAAATTACGGGATGCTCTTGGTCTGTTTATGTAGTATTGAAAAACTGAGGGTCCCAGAGGCCCTAGTGTAGTATTGAATAGTGCTGGTCCCCAAGGTTCTTATGTTGCTATAGTACTAACGGTTACAAAGGCTTTTACGTAGTTTTAAACACTGGCGATCCGAAGGACCTTTGTTAAGTTACATAGCGTATCATCGGATAATATCTACTACATTGGCTCGGTTCAGTAATAATTGATAAGTACTTATGAAAGACTAAATCAGAGTTAACTCTTCTTTCTCATCTTTTCTAGTGTTCCGTAACCTAATTAGTATTAATTTGTACGACTGTCCTCGTTGTATAGTTCTCGGAGAACTACAATATTAATACATTATGAGATTATTCAACAATGAAGTGTAAAGGTTTTTATGTGGTATACAAAAACTAAGTGCCCACTCGTAACACGTAAGGTCGGCCTTACGTTTATTTGGCACCGGCGTTATAAAATAAAACAATTTTATACAATATTAAAATTTGGCTGCACAAATCTCTGCTCGGCCCAATTTGACAATTTGCCAACTAGCGCATATTTAGCAGATGTTCCGGCTCGGACGGAAAAACTGTGTGTGAGCGGACTGCATAAACATGCAGCGTCTACGTCGTTAACCGACAAATCCGGTTACAAAAGAGTCTGCGGTATGCACCACTTGGAATAGACTACGCATTATGCGTTTATTTCACTTGAAAAAAAAACTTTCCCTCACTAGCTCGGAATAACTGTTTTATTTGATATTCTTTATAACAGATAGCAAATTTGCATTTTATTCACAAGAGTGCAAAGTTAAACTTACATGAGACATGTTTAATAATTAACGATTAACACGGTACTACTCACGTTTATTTAGTCACTCCATTTTCAAGCACTAAGAGTGCTGAGTGTCCGATCGGACACTTTACTTCACTTTATTTCACTTGAAAAAAAACTTTCCCTCACTAGCTCGGAATAACTGTTTTATTTGATATTCTTTATAACAGATAGCAAATTTGCATTTTATTCACAAGAGTGCAAAGTTAAACTTACATGAGACATGTTTAATAATTAACGATTAACACGGTACTACTCACGTTTATTTAGTCACTCCATTTTCAAGCACTAAGAGTGCTGAGTGTCCGATCGGACACTCAGCACTCTTAGTGCTTGAAAATGGAGGCCTATGTTCTCCGAAACATGTCGCGCGAGTGACTAAATAAACGTGAGTAGCACCGTGTTAATCGTTAATTAGTGCAAAGTTATTTCATACATATCGTTAATCGGGTATTATTTTGACGTAGGTAGTTGGGTGATCTTTAATTTAATGTTTTTGAAAATAAATGATGGATGCCAATAATGTTGAATACATTTTAAAGTTTAAGAGTTGTTTTTTTCCTCGCTGTAGTGAACTAGACAATTGTGTTTCACTCGGTAGCAAAGTGTGTTCCCTTCTCGTGCCTCGAAATCCTCCCAATGCTCAAGATTCTAATCTGGAATCTTTCTCTAGCTCGGGTTTCAATATTAGCACGAGAAGGTAAACAGTAACTTTGCCCCCTTGTATAACAAATAACTATTTTTTTAATAAACATGCGTTGGTTTTTAAGTAGTACCTGATATTAGTATATATTAAAAATAAATAGAAGGCATATACTCAAGAAAATAATCACCTATCTCATCTGTGAAAAGGAAATCGACTATAAAGAGTTATGTGGATTTATTTACGGCGATTTAACTAATGCTCTACATGTGTCAATATTTCCACTTGGTAGTTATCATAACCATTGGTAAAAATACGTAAATCATTACTCTAATAAGCAGAGTGTTTGTATATGTAACATGAAGTGTGCAAAGTTTGTAGTAGATAATTATGTTGTGTTACATAATTAAATATACTAAAAGTTAATATATGCACGCCCAAGTCTTTATTATCTAGTATGCAAGTGGTCTGCGCCTGGAGTATTTGGGGGACTGCAAACGAATTGTAAATGCGGCTCTTGCGTGGCGCGAGTTTGCTCAGTCGGAGGCAAACTAACGTGGCGCCGCGGCGCGCCCTGCATGCTGATGGCGCCTGGGCGCCCGCTGCCCAACGCTCAATGATATACGCATATGCACTCGACGTTTTGGTCACTCTTCACTTAGCGGCTAACTAACGTGGCGCCGCGGCGCGCCCTGCATGCTGATGGCGCCTGGGCGCCCGCTGCCCAACGCTCAATGATATACGCATATGCACTCGACGTTTTGGTCACTCTTCACTTAGCGGCTAACTAACGTGGCGGCGCGGTGCGCCCTGCATGCTGATGGTGCCTGGGCGCTCGCTGCCCGACACTCAATAATCTGCGTATATGCTCAAGACATTTTGGTAATTCTTCACTTAGTAGCTAACTAACGTGGCGCCGCGGCGCGCCCTGCATGCTGATGGCGCCTGGGCGCCCGCTGCCCAACAAACGACTTTTTTTTTATTTTATGACATAGGCGGCAAACGAGCAGACGGATCGCCTGGTGTTAAGCAATTACCGTCGCCCATGGGCACCCGCAACACCAGGGGAGTCGCAATTGCGTTGCCGGCCTTTAAGGGGGGTTGGAGCTCTGGGAACCTTACTCACCATCAGGAACACAACACTACATACCTGAAAGGTGGCAGTGCTATTATGGCTGTGGTCTTATGTAAGGAGGAGGTACTTCCCCAGTTGGGCTGCCCCAGATTCAAGCGGGATGGTCAACGCTGTGCCCTACCTCTCATTGTTGGACGTAGTTTAAGGACATACTCACTCTTTTGTTCACTCTTCAGTTAGCGACTAACTAACGCGGCGCCTCGGGCGTGCCCTGCACACTGATGGTGCCTGGGCGCCCGCTGCCCGGCGCTTAATAATCTGTATACGCAGATTATTGCAGCGGATATTTGCAGCGACGACAAGACAGTAGCTAACTAACTCGGCGCGCTCTGCAGCGCGGAGATATAACTTTTATTGACAAATTAAGACAGAGTGTGATATTTTTTTCAGTATAGCCAAATTATTAACTCTAGTTCCTTAAAGTTATACAAAATACCTTCAATTAGATAACACTATAAGAAAAAACAAGCATAGTATTTGCAATTTCAAAATGAATTTGAATTTCTCGTAGCCGTGTTTTACCTTAGGTACTCTGAACTTACCTTCCAGCGGTTCTGTCGCCGCAGCGTTCAATTATGACACGAGCTCGGAGCGACACCATAACGCAAACCGCCTCTCTGAGAGTAATTACAGAGAACTCCATTCAACTCGCTCACGACCTAATATCACTAACTGTTTAACTTAGTTTTTACATTTAGGTGACTAACAAAAAGAACTGACATCACAGGCAAGTGCTTTAACAATATTTAAGATGCGAGGTTACATAACTTTCAGGAAAATGAAACTAAGAACAAATCAAATTATTATTTTTTAATGAAATATTTTGATTTGATTTAAGTATTGATACTAATATATAAATTAAAAGTTGAAATAGATAACATATACTTAAGAAAAAACGACGAGGACCTCCGGACACGACAGCTGGAGATGCGGGTTCGAATCCCGTCTCGAACACCGGAGGACCTCGTCGTTTTTTCTTAAGTATATGTTATCTATTTAAACTTTTCAAGCAAATATTAATAAAATGATACACGCATATTCACTTACGAATTTACACGTGTTGAACTCAAACTTCTAAACAAACTTGGAACCCCTAAGGTATTGACCTATATGTTTCACCTTTTATTATCCTGCGAATCATGAAATTGCTTCAAGTAAATATAGGAAACTAATTAGTAACAACCACATCAGAAACGAAGTAATTTACTAAATAGATAACAACAGATTACAAATTATGTACTCGTACGTATGTTATGAATTTGGACATTTTAACACCTGTAATTTTATTTAGACACGTTTATACATAATATTTTTTTTTATTTTATGACAAAGGTGGCAAACGAGCAGACGGATTACCTGATGGTAAGCCATTACCGTCGCCCATGGGCACTCGCAACACCAAGGGAGTCACAAGCGCGTTGCCGACCTATAAGTGGGTTGGAGCTCTGGGAACCTTACTCACCATCAGGAACACAGCACTACATACCTGAAAGGTAGCAGTGCTATTATGGCTGTGGTCTTCTGTAAGGAGGAGGTACTTCCCCAGTTGGGCTGCCCCAGATTCAAGCGTGATGGTCATCGCTGTGCCCTACCTCTCATTGTTGGACGTAGTTTAATAATTATGTATTCTTACAAAAACTTTCCAAAATATTATAACATTGATTATCTTATTACTACGAGTATGGAAAGAACGACTCGGATAATTCAAAGCAAGATCTATGTGAGATATTCAAAGTCAATCAATTTCAAACACCATCTTATAATATCGTTTAGTATATATTGCCTTTTTTAACAATCTTTTCGATATATTTATATATACATATGTCATATATAGATATATATATATATATTATATATTATATATTATATATTATATATATATATATATATATATATATATATACTACATGTCAGTAAACGGTTATATGGTTTAAAACGTTCCCTTACACATGTTAGTGCTTTTCATACTGAGATATTTAGATGTTTGATGAAATAGATTGACACGATACCCCAGCTTCACGTAGTATATAAAATAGAAAGATATTCCTTCCAGGACATAGACAAAAAGAGAGAGAGAAAGTTGGAGCAGTCACACAACGAGCTGACCTCGCCTGGAGAGTAATTACTGCGGAGTTCATTTAACTTGCTCACTGTCCAAATATCAGTAAACGCTAACTGCTTACTTGACTTAGCTTTGGGGTATATTCAGACACGCGGTAACTACCTAATCACATATTAAATAGTATTAGGTTTGCAATATTTGAGACTAGCAGTAAGGTTTATGGTAAAATATATAACTTTGGTTTAATTGATCCAGTAAGTTATCTAGTGACAACAGAAACCAGAAACTAACTAAACCGCCTAGCAATTAATTCAACAATTGTATGTACTGCCAGATCATGTAAATGACACAGTTCAGATAAGAAAGCATATTAAAGTATGTCTATTTTGTGAAGTCGAATTTGTTTATACATTATTATTTTTACTTTTATATTTTAGTATTTTCTATCATATCTTGTAATAAACTGTTCGATATGTTTTCTTATCGGACTACGCATAATTATGTAAGTACTTTAAGATTTGATGTATCACTGTATTGAAAAAATAAGTCCCGCCGTAGTTTCTTGCCGGTATCTTCTCGGGTCAGAGGTGTAGGGTTTGAACCGGTGTAGATTTTTTTTTTTACGTTCATAAGTGCATGTAATGTGCCTAAATCGAAAAATATAGATCTTTTATCTTTTTTTATCTTTTAACACAAGCTTTATTGAGCTTCTTGTGGGAGTAGGTTGTCTGACAGCCCCCTCTTCTCTCTCTTGTCTCCCTCTTCTCTTGTCTTATCAATAAGTAACATTTACATAGAGCCTTGAGTACCGTCGCAGGGTTGCTAGTTTGTCTATGTTTTATAGGATACATTTTAGAGAATTGTATGATTTAATTCCGCCATCTCCGTTCTACCACCGTACGCCCAGTACGAGGGGAGCGGTTTCATCCTTACGTTGTGTATATTCCATTCATTCGCACGAAGCGATTTGCTTCTACTTTCCTAACGCGGACTGCTAAGGAATGCAAATCGCTCCCTTCGACTGTATTCCCGGAAAAATATACTTTGGGTCTTATCAAGGCAAGAGTGAATAGGCTGCTACTGAACACAAGCGTGCTACACCCTCGACCTCGTCGTCACTTACCATCAGGTGCGACTGAGGTCACACGCTGGTCAGTCTTTTATAAAAAATAAAAACACTGACATGTTTTTTTCATTCCACATACATATATTATACACAAATCGGCTAAAGTTACAGTTGAAAAATGATTTGATATTAATCTTCAAAGTATTATTAAAGGTATACATTATAGACATACAAGTTATTTATATCTAAATTTCTTAGCATAAAGGTCATCCTAATAGTACAGGCCTATGATAGTTGATACTCTTTTGTGTATGGCAATATCTGATACAGGGTACACTTACCGCTCAATCGCCAACACAATTTCTAAACTTCAGTGCTGCCACTTAGATAATTGTGTCAAGCCACACACGAGAGGATTAGATTGTCTCACCACCGAATGTCCCGGAGCAGCGAAGTTTCCAGTAACTAGCCGGCGTGTTTTAAATATAAATATAATTAAAGTGCATGGTTTGACTATTCGGGGCCAGTGCATCCATTTTTATAAAAATAAAATCAATTGATCTAATAGCTAATCTTAAATGGCGGTGGGTGGCACGCTTTGCACGTAGAATCGATAGCCGTTGGAGCGTTAATGTTCTCGAGTGACGACCACGAACCGGAAGGTGCAGTGTGGGCAGATGTCCTATAAGGTGGATCGACGACATGGTAAAGTTCGCGGGAATCCACTGGATGCGGGTGGTGCAACTCCGGTCACCCTGGGTCGCTCTGGGGGAGGCCTATGTCCAGCAGTGGACGACCATCGGCTGATATGATATTATATGTATTTGATATTTTGGGGACAATCTTACTCGATCTAGTACAGTAAGCTCAATAAAGCTCTACTTTCCTAATGTAGCAGTGCCGTCTTATGGCGGACGTCTCCATACTTTTTACTTACTTCCAGTAGCTTGAAGTAAGTACAATATGGAGAAGGCCTTAAGGCTTGTGTTGTATATAATCGTCATCGTTTGGTATATAATACACCTTTCTATGCAGCGTTCTCTGAGCATGGGGGATTCAATACCATAATCGCCACGCTTGGCAGGTGGCATATATATATACAATTCCATTTCAATTCAATGAATATGTTTTCCTGGATTATAGACGGATATATAGATCCTTCTATAATCCAGGAAAAATATATTAATTATAAGATAAATAAAAAGTTGAAATAGATAACATATACTTAAGAAAAAAAACGACGAGGACCTCCGGTGTTCGAGACGGGATTCGAACCCGCATCTCCAGATATCGCGGCTGACGCCTTAACCAATTTGGCCACCCGTACACAGCGGACCACGTCGAAATTAATCAAGTATATGTGATCTTGTTTTATTTTAAACGGTTTTAGGCACCGTTTTACCAGCTCTAAGGTGAAACACTACGTGTTTGTAAGATAAATACACAAATAAATGCCCTTGCCAGGATTGGATACCGAATCCTCCTGCTTCGTTGCCAGGAGTACCGAGTAGGCTAAAAGACCAAAGTTTGTTTCCTCCTCGTGCCTTGAAACCCTTCCAACGCTCAAGATTGCACTTTATATTTGTGGTTAAATTTTGGGATTTTCGATACTTTGCACTCTTGTGAATTAATTATAACTTTGTTTTCTCTTTTTGAAGAATAAAACAGTTATTTCTGAGCTCG
This sequence comes from Grapholita molesta, assembly GCA_022674325.2. Lineage (NCBI taxonomy): Eukaryota > Metazoa > Arthropoda > Insecta > Lepidoptera > Tortricidae > Grapholita > Grapholita molesta. Next base: position 24,802,645 of record CP053121.2, on the reverse strand, counting down.
TGAGTTGAAAATACACGCATATAACTTGAAAAATACAAACAAAGAGGAAACGGACTAAGTATTTAGTGTAACACCACGGAAAGACTTGCTCTTTGTTGCTGGATGGGCCCGCAGTAGCAGATGAAGGCAACGTTTGATAAGTTTTGTTAATTTAAAATAGGTATCACGCCAAGACACTGAGCAGTCACAGTTCTTTCTTGCAAGCCAAAATAGTAAATCGCTGTTACGGAAAGATTATTGCAAAAAACATGCACTTTCAGAAATATAGCCTGTAATTCAATTTTTTTTCCGGCCAACATAGCTAAAAGTAATCAACAACTTATTTAACCTTTACTAGTCTAATAGCTATTTTAACCTATTCAAACATGGACAGCACTTAGTAAGGTTTGACCTTCAGTAGATGAATCAATGATTCAAGTACTGATAATCAAACCTCTCCGCCAATGCTCTCAGAATACCAGAGATGTGCAGCAGCCAGCAAAGATGTAATCAATGTATCCGCTGATAATAAATAATATTATCAAAATTTGAATGTCAATAGATCGCATATAAATTATTTAGCTAATACAAAATTAACTCGAACTAAACATAAATATCCGTTTACGTTCAGCCGGTAGCACTTTATTTATATTTACAGTGTCTTACAAATTATTTATCCATCACCCGGGCGGACACTTCGATGTGACCCCATTTTATTTGAGGGTCCTAAATGTCGAAGGTGACGGGTAATTATGGCCCCGCGTCGGCCTCGGGGCCTATTAGTTTCGACGTGTTCGGCAGGGGCTTGACTTCTGTCCAAAAGATTACCCCGAATCGATGTCGCTACGGTATGAAACTTTTGGGAGAGATTTGTCATTCAATGATTGCGCTTTCAAAATATGCAAAGAATCATTTGTATCCCGATTTCGATTTGGACAATTTCGTTGCGATTCGCTTCGGTTTGCACTATTCCCTCCAGTAATCTGACACTTTGTGATGGTTGCATACGAGTAGTATATTGAAGGATTGGCTTTCGTTTTCATTTTTAAATTAGTGTATCCTCAGTGATGATACTGATCATACTTAGTCTCTATTAAGAACCGAGTAATTACAGTTGGTTGTATCCTGCAGTGTTTAAATTATAATTTAATATTAAAGAACATCCTTGCATAAATTAAAAGTGTAAATAAAAAGTAATTACATTATTACGAGTATTAAAAGCTACGTTTATAATATAAGCCGGATTTACATCCGATGCGCTTCCATACTAAACACCTATTGCTAAATGCAGCAATTCGAGGCCGATGTTACATCTAGTAGGTGAATCTGTGCTTTGTCAAGATATTTAGTCCCGTCGAACTAACATTTTTGTATGATTGAATATCACGTTATATAGAGTACATACATCTTTAGAGTTTAAAATAGGTATTCTTAATATTGTTTGGTAAGGAATAAAGATATACTTTAACTGAGTTGATAGGTTCAAATTAGTGTAATATCTATAGAGGAGTTCTAGGGTCTCCTCAGATAGGTCAACGTGGAATCAGCTAAAGTCGTAAATACCTATTGTCGACAGATCTGAGGAGACCCTTAGGGGGTCAAAACGTAACTAAAAGATATTTTGATTGCCGTTTACACAGACATCAAGTACCTACATTGGGAATATCAAATATGAATAAAATATATATGGATATGATAAGAGATGGAGAAGTGCCATAAGGAGAGTAACGAAAAAAATAACCGCGTGAAGTAATATTATAATTAGTAGCATACCAAAGTTAAATGTGTGACTCAGAATAAGTAGCATACCCTATACCCAATATTAACTGGGTGTACCGCTAGCGCATTTGCTGATATACTTAAAGGATAATATATTGAATATACTTTCTTGTAACATAAGGACTAGATTTTTACATAAAACCAAGTTATTTTTGCGAAATAAACTATAAAGATATAATAAACTATAGATACAATTTTTTTAAGTTCTATTTTAACTACAAATATTCGTTACTATTTAGATATTTCAAATGTATTGTACCTAAAATATTGTTACAATGGTACAAAATATTCCTCCTTCGGTTTGCGAGTTTCTAATCCGTACTAATAATATAAAGTAAGGTAATGTATCTCTTGCCTTTTACCTCTTCATGCTTAAACCGCTGAACAGATCAAAATGAAATTTGGTATAAAAACTGTTTGTATATACTTATTATACTATACACTCGTATACATAATTACTTATTATAGGTACGCAGTATCTCTTGCATTAATTTTTAACTCTTAATATATTTTGTAATTTTTTTATATCGACGATATCATTATTAAGACATGTACACTAGCGACTCAATGAAACGCGTGTCAGTGAGTGACCCGTGAGTCATATCCAATCGTATAAACTGTGACAGTGCTCGGGGAACAAAGCAGATATGGGACGCCGATTAGTTGGCTGTAAGTAACCGTCATTTTTCAAAATTAACTGAACACAATTCTCCAGTGATCCGAATTGCCTCGGTCGTCACTACGCAGGCGAAGTCGGGGAATAAAGTTACTCTGATATAAAGCGATAGCATATGAACATTTCTATGAGACCCCGATGTTTTATCGTCGGTTTTAGGGTCAGTCGGTACAGGGACATTTTACGAGTCGTCTGTACAAGTCACTTGCAGTAACCGCCGTGTCGGTACGATAACATTTAATATAGACCTACGACTTACGATAAGAAGATTTACCTATAACGGAGGAAAGTAAAGATAGCCCGAGAGTACAAAAATACATGGAGAGATTCAGTACCCTCACCATGAGTTGTGACTTTGAGGTTTTCGATAACGAGTATCGAGTTTACAATCTGTGCATCTTGTTCGCACTAAAACAGTACAAGCGAGATGCACAGATAGTAAACTCGATACTCGTTATCGAACACTTCAATGTCACAACTCATGGTAAGGGTACTGAATAATAACTCTGAATGGGTAAGATTTTCTACTATCAAGCATACTTTATACGTAAATTGTGATATTTATACAGAATTCTTTTGTTTATTTGTGGTCGGGGTATCCACCAGTATTTTCGCAACCAAAATGTTTTTCAGGGTTTGCACCATTCGCATCCAGTGGATTCCCGCTTTACCAGGTCATCGGTCTACCTTGTGGGAGTCTGCTCACGCTTTCCGGGACGTGGTGTAAACTCGAGAGCATTTACACCCGCCACATCGATAGGTTCAGGTTGCGATATGCCCCGCCGTCTGTCACTGTAGTGCAAAACCGGTTATCCCGGGTTGAAAACAAAAGCCCAAAAGGGCGAGGCCTATATCCAGCAGTGGACCTCCTTCGGCTGATATGACGATGAAATAATAAATATTCATGTAAATGGTATACCATTGTATGCTATAATGTATGGTATCCTGGTATGGACGTACATGTTCTTCCATTATTTTTGAACTAATAAACTACCGCTTTTCTACCAAATAAGCAAATAGTGATTATACTTAGACTAAATATATACCTATAGACGCACAGTCCCGAACAAAGGAGTCGGAAAAAATGGCCTCAAATGACATTTTAGTTTTCAAATAAGTAACATATAAACCGTTTTCGTCCGATCACCGCGATACTGGCAACTACTGGAACGTCATTAGAAAAATAATGAATGTCAAACTCCAAGTCATCAGAATATCGGATGCATGGAGTCGCATAAATAATATTAGGCACGTTGAGTAATAAAAAATCTCTAATAACAAAATAAATAATTACACTTTTTACATTTTATATTACTAACGTAGAAGTGGTCCATTTGATAGGTATTCATTGATTCATTACCATTTGCTTGAATCACAGTGTCTTGTACCACTGACATCTAAAGAAAGGAACAAGATGTTATTTGTCATGTAAATGAGATCATATGCCGAAGAATGTAGATTACCGACACGATAAATTTGACTCAATGCCTTGAAAGGAAAGGGATAGAAAGTGATTGTTTAGTTTACTATCCTAAGTAATATTTACAAAAATTACAAAAACTAAACCCAATTTTCTTGTTACACGTGTTGAATAAGAAGAGAGGGACTTACGTTCAAGACCGGCTTGGCTGTTTTGACTAATTTGCGAAAGCCTTTTTTGGTCAAATATATGTCTGACGCTGGGAAATGGGCCGAACACACGGGATGCCAGTCGTTAGGTCTGAAAAATTCATCACCCCTATCTCGTGCTATGATAGCGGCCCATTCCGATCGTCTCTTGGGATCCCGTGGGAATCTTGAATTAAAATATAACGTTATTAAAGTACATACGAGACGAAGTGATTAAATCTGCCATATCAAATTTGCTAGATGTAATTTAAAAATGTAGTCAGATATATCGCAACGTACGAGTTACTCAAAAATATCAGAAAACGTTCTCAATTGTCAAGGCGTTAGAGTGTATGTTCAGATATTTTTGATCATCTCGTTTGTTGCGATATATCTGATGGCTACTGTTCACTCCCTATCTCCTTTTTCATCAATAGGTACATGTATAAGAAAACGCATGTAAGTAGATGTAAATAAAATATTAGCGACTCCGTACCTTTTTGTTCCATGAAAATCCTTTATTTTTGCAATTAATTAAATTCATTCTAAAACACGAAATTGCATCGATTTAATACATAATTTGTCAATACATTTGAATTACTTACGTAAAAAACTTATCCCACTGTCCTTCTTGTGTTTTTTGTGCTATTTTTACATGTCTTAACCGAGCACGAGCACATTGTTATTTGACGCCGGTCGGTGAAAGACTAAGTCACCAACTCCATCCTTTTTCGAAATTACTAGAGTTTGAATGTAGCCATTTTTTTCGCCTGACTTTGAATCTGTATATATTTAGTCTAAGTGATTATATCGAAAATAAATTTCTAAAACAACTTGTAGACGATGAGAATTTTATTACGTCTTCATGTCTGGAAACAAGGATACATTGTAGATGTAGATGTAGATGTAGTGTAGGGACGCCCGGCCGGACTCAGGCGGGCTGTCGATCGCTTGTTGCAGTCATTCAGCCCAGTTCCCTGTAGTTAGAGCTGCAGGTTACTGTTCCGGCTGCGTTCCCACACATTGCTCCTCAAATCTTCCAATCTTCCTGCAGAACAGAAGGATATCCTTTAAGTTGATGTCCTTCAGTTCGCTTTCCTCCAAGATATCGCTACCAAATACTTTGTGTCGCATCGATGCGTACATGCCGCATTCGGTTATGACATGTTTGCTTGTTTCCTCCAACCCACAGTGCGGGCAGGAGGCGCTATCAGTCTTACCTATTACCTTTAGGTGCCTGTTCAACGAGTTGTGTCCCGTAATGACCCCCGTCAGTAATTTTAGACCGGACTTACCTAGTTTCAGGAGATACCTAGTTCTCCTGGCATCCATTCTCTTCAGGAACATCTTCGACTGTCTATATTCAGTCTCTTCCTTCCATTGTCTATTTGCTTCTTCCTCTTTTAGTCTATCTATGACTCCTCTCGTCACCTCAGCTGATATGGGTAGAACTGGTTCCGGGCCTATGAATTCCTTGTCGGCTCCATTCCTGGCCAGTTCGTCCGCTTTCTCGTTTCCTCTTACTCCTTTGTGACCAGGCACCCAAGCCACTATAGTGTCCATTCTTTGGCCTAATTTGTTCAGTGCATCTTTGCATTCTTTCACAATGGAGGAGGTAACTTCTACTTTCCTTAGTGCTTTTAGCGTCGCCTGACTGTCCGTGTATATCACGACTGATCCCGTCTGCGACTTGTTTTCTTCTATGATCTGCGCGCATCTTGTTATTGCCCACACCTCTGCCTGAAACACACTAGCAAACCTGCCCAGTGGTTCAGATTCTGCTTTGTTTAGCTTCGGTATTAATATACCAGCTCCTGCTCTCCTTGTGGAGCTCTTTCTTGAACCATCCGTGAAGCAGATAGCTGTTGGATGATTTGTCTTCACCTTCCAATTATCTCTTTCTCCGATATGAATTCTGTATTTCTTATCAAAGATCTCCTGTTTCTTTATAAGGTCATTGCTTCCCGTCAACATACCTAGCTCTGACCTTGTATACTCCTGTATCAAAGCATGCCTTTTGTCCATGCTACTTCCTCTCCATTCCTTACATGCTTTCATTCTGTACCATTGTTTCATGGCTCTCTTCTCCACCTCTAGCTGTAGAGGTAACATTCCCAGCATAACCTCTAATGCTCGAGTAGGTGTGGTTCTCATAGCACCCGTTATCATTAGGCAGGCCAGTCTCTGTACCTTGGTCAGGTTTCTTCTGTATTCTCTAATTTGAGCTCTATGCCACCATATCACCGCTCCGTATAGTAGTCTGGGTAGTATGATCGCTTTGTATATCCATTCAATCATACTGGGCCGCAGTCCCCATTTCCTTCCCACTGCCTTCTTGCATTGATACAGTGTTCTTATGGCTTTCGCCGCTTGTTCTTCTATGTGGGTCTTGTAGCTGAGTTTCGAGTCTAGGGTTATCCCTAAGTACTTGACCTCTTCTACGACCTCTAGTTCTTCTCCTTTAAGGCTTATTGGGTTTAGAACTTCTTTTTCCTCTTGTTTGTGAATATTACAAGTTTGGTTTTCGACGGGTTTAAGTTTAATCCTCTATCCTCGCACCAACCAAGAACCTGTCTTAGACCTCTCTTCATTATATCTCGTATAACATTCAGGTTCATTCCTCTTACGAGCAGTACCCCGTCATCAGAATATGCCTGAATGTAAGTGCCTCCAACATTAACCTTTTTGATCAATGAGTCCAGGAGAATACACCACATAAGCGGCGATAGACATCCTCCCTGTGGAAAGCCTCTCTTGGGTCTGATTCTCATCGAGGTTCCACCTAGTTCAGCTCTTATGGATCTGCCCTTAAGCATTCTCCCTATCCATGTAGCTATTCCCTGGTGTACCCCGTTTCTCCTCAGACTCTCCTCAACTGCTTTATATGTGGCTTTGTCGAAAGCCCCCTCTACATCGAAGAAACAGCCTAGTGCATATTGCTTAGTGTCTAGCGCCCTCTCTATCCTTATTGTAAGATTGTGTAGGGCTGTTTCTGTAGACTTTCCTGTCATATATGCATGCTGATTCTCGTGCAGTGGATTTCCACTCTTTCCTAGTTCGTTTCTGATGTGCTTATCTATAATCTTTTCCAGTGCTTTCAGTATGAAAGTGGATAGACTAATGCTCCTGAATGATTTTATATCTTGGTATGATTTCTTACCTGGTTTTGGCAGAAACACCACCTTTACCTCTCTCCAGACGGTTGGGATGTAGCCCAGCGCTACGCTGGCCCTGTATAGTCCCAACAGATTGCTTTTGATGTGATTGTACCCCTTTTGAATCAGTGCTGGCTGTATCTTGTCCGGGCCTGCTGCCTTGAAGGGCGCGAATGAGTTTATTGCCCATCTCATACTCTCCTCGTCCAGCATCCCTTCTGCCAGCCTCCAATCAGTGGCACCCGTCTCTTCCAGTTCCTCTTCGGACCAGGTTTCTTCTATCTCTTCACAGTCTGGGAAGTGAGATTTTAGCATAACGCTCAGTATCTCCTTTGGTTCCGTGACTATTTCTCCATCTACACGCACACTCCCCAGCTGGCATGCTCGTTCCCCCGCAAGTAGCCTTACGATGCGAGCGCCTTCCGAGTAGCTGCTTATGTTTTCTGTGAAGCTTGCCCAGCTCTGATGGCTTGCTTTTGTCCTGAGTCTGGTGTATTCATTTCTTACCCTCCTGTAGCTGTTCCAGTCACAGGGGTTGTTATTCCTTACTGCCAGCCTCATTGCTTTACGTGCTTCTTTCCTTTTCTTTTGTAGTTCTTTGTTCCACCATGGCTGTCCTATGCCGGATCGTACCATACGTAACGGGCATGCCTTATGGAACGCTTCTATTATGTGCTTCCTTAGTTCAATTGCTCCTTTTTCCAGGTCCTCAGCATTTTTGTAGCTACCTTCAGTGCCCGCTGTTTTCCTGAGTTCTTCTTCATATATGCTCCAGTCCGTTTTGCGCGGATTTCTTATCATCGTCTTTTCAACACGGAGTCCTAGCTTGTAGAGTATTCTGCGATGATCCGACATACTGTCTTCTTCATCCTCTCTCCAGCTCAGTATTTCCCGATTATCTCCTTAGATGCTAGTGTTATATCCAGTACCTCCCTTCTGGACCTGGTTACAAACGTCGGTATATTCCCTATGTTCATGATTTCCAGATCATTGCTGCTTATAAATTCTATCAGAGCCTCCCCTCTATCATTAGTGTCCGTGCTGCCCCACACCTCATGGTGCGCATTTGCATCACACCCAACAATAAAAGGAACTCTCTTACCTTTGTATCTCCGTACCATTTCCTCCAGTTCGCTCGTCGGTGCATCGCCGTCTCCCGGAAGGTAACAGGATGCCAGCGCCACCTTGCGTTTTCTCCCGGCCTCAGTAGTGAAGTCGATTTCAACAACCACCAAGTCTCTGTAACATAGGGTCATTAAACATCCCATGTTTCTTATATTATTGCTCACATATATGCATGATCTGGGAGGGCGCTCACCATTCCTCTCGTAGTGTAGGACTCCCCCCAGATGTCCGAGGCCTGCCACCTGGTTCCTCCATGCATATGGTTCTTGCAGCAAGGCTATATCAACTTTCTCCTAACTACAAACTGCCCTAATTCAGACATTGCGTCCTTGCAGTGATGTAGGTTTACTTGACATATGTTTGTGTGTGTATTTGTGTAAATGTGTGTGTGTAGTGTCTCTTGTGTGTTCGTTTCCGTTTTATTAGTTGTGTAGTGTTACTGTCCCCGCATCGTTACTCGAGGAGTTCACTCTCGGCAACATCCATATCCTTCTCCTCTCCGATATGTATGTTGGCCGGTGCAGCACTCCCCTGCTCCGATGCGGGTTCTCCTTTGTTCTTATCGTCCGGATTCGCTCTGAGGATCCGGACTCTTACACTGGTGGCCGAGAAGTCTAGTGTTTTATGTTTCTCCTCGCCCCAGTTTTCTTCGACACTGTCCGGTACCAGGAAGGTCAGTCGGGTACCTAGTGGCAGTGCCTCCCTTCCAACCGCTTTCCAGGTCAGAATCTGCAATTCCGGACGATCCGGATTCTGAGCGTAAAGGAATTCCTTTACATACTCAGTGTCCGTATCCCCCGGTATCCAGACCTGGACCCTGGTCTGCTCTACTTTTCGCACAACTATTCTGTGGCCGCCTAGAACACCGAAGTCCTGACTTAGCAGCCACTCCCTAGATTCCGCCGACTTTGGTGTCACAAGGAAGAAACCCTCTGACACCAATCCCGACGTCGCGAACCTAGAGGCTACCAGTCCTGACTCCTCCCGTACTATGCTTAGGACAACCACCTCTATAAGCTGCGTCAGCTTTTTTCTGATGAGCTTCGCCAGTGCCTCATCCACCGAAACGCCATCCTCTCGGCCAATGGCCACAGCGAGTCCTCGGTTCGCCTTAGCGACGTCCCGTGGACCCTCCGCGGCCACCTTGCCTTGATTCGGCCGTTTCGCCGGAGGACGCTCCGATCGACCCTCATCAGTACTTTGCCTCTTGACTTTCAGACCGCGTTTGCTGGGGCCCGGATCGGCATCCACTATGGTTTTACCCATTTGGATGACGCTCCCTTCTCCATCCCTCGCAGCCCTATTAGCCTTACGACGCTCAAGCCTCGCCTTCTTCTTTTGTGCCTTAGACACGTACTTGTGAAAAACTTCTCCTACCACCGGTGTGTCTTCCCTTACGGTGTCCTCCTTCGGTGGTGTACGGAGTAGCTTCTCCTCTTCTGTTATGGACAGGCCTCCTAGACGTAACTGGACATCCGGGGTGACCTGTCTGCTGGTACTTGTGGACGGGGGTCCTCCTCTTTCCTCTACGGACGTCGGATTCCTCCCCAATCCATGATGTTCGGTGGGGGGTATTCCCGTAGGCTCCCTCCCCTCACCTACTCCTTTTTCCCCTTTCGGGCACTTTTCCGATTTCTCGGTTTGGTTTGCATTTATGATGATTTTAACTTTCTCCATATTCTATTAATGTAAACGGGAAGAAATTACATAAGAGGACGTGGCAGTGCTCCCTTACCACGCCTCAGCATCATTGACGCCTACGCGGAAGCGCCACCTTCGCCGCGCATAGTCGTTGACGACAGCGATTGTGCGAAGTGGGCTCGCAAGCACTTGAGAGGGCAGCTCCTGTGTTGCTTTAGTGTGATGGGAACAGCGCGCACATAACGTTCACTCCAAAGATGTCGCTCGTGACATCTCGGAGATCCCTAGTACGCGCATAAGTTCCACACCACTCCGGCGACCGGTTAAAGGAAGGGCTTTCGCCCTAGCCTCGCCCCTTACACCGGACACAACACAGGCCCTGCCCTCCCACCCCTCGTCCGCTTGCGAGCCCAATTCGCACCAACCCCCCGCTGCCCACAGCACCGGCTGTGAGGGCCCTCGGCACGTCCTCCCACCTTGACCCTGGGGGTTTCATTCATTCAGCCTTCCATCCATCACCATGGGCCGAACCTTATATCCATCACCTTCCATGTCCTCATACATTCATCCTGGCTCCCTCCTTTCTTGGCCCCCCCCACCCCCCCTCTCGTCAGGATATTGGCAGCACTGGTCAGTAAGATTTTGGGAAGTTACTCACCATTGCCCCCAGGATGCACCGTCCAGACCACCTTCCCTTACCTGTCGATAAATTTTATCCCCAGGTATTGGAAGGCAGCTGGCCCACTTGGAGGTTTCCTGACCTTAGCACCCCAAGGATACATTAGATGTGACAATTATATGTTTTTCAGACTTTACTTCATGGTGTAAGAGCAGTCGCTACATATTTTTGTCTATTCAGAGGCTCTAGTGTAAGTTTCTTTTGACGTAAAAAAAACGTGTCGAACGCGTAATTGATAATGTTATTTACATGGGTAACTCTAAGTCCATGGTGAAGTAATATTACGTTAAAAACCTAGGGGGAATAATGATTGGAGAACGCATCCGCGTGCGCCAGTAAGGGACAAAGATATTCTGGCTTTTGTAACCCAAAATGTAACAATTCACTATAGTTTTGCTTTACAGGACATTCCGGTTCATTTTGGAGGGGAACAAAAATATGTGAGACTATGACAAAGACGAAGGAAAATACCGCCGTCTCTGCCATACCTATGGAAAGTTACATAAGACCATCCTTTTCGATCGTGGTATTATTATTAGCCCGCTCCGTCTAGTTAAATGGGATGTTTATGTTAAAAACTTACACTCAGGGTTCTGACTTGTCTATAGTTACTCAGAAGTGTCAAGTGACACTTAACACAGACAGATTTATGGCACCCGGAAGTATCAAATACTTGAAATTTTAACTCGAGACTCGAGTCACCGATTCCAGTTATAGCTCAGCGGAATGATAATGTAACCATCATTCGACTCCGAATGACCAATTAGCATCCCCCGCGCCGAACACCGCTCATTCGTTTAACTCGCCAAACGCCATCAATCGTCTCGGGTAGAACCTGTACCTGTTTTTCAAGGTCAGAGATATCTATAAGGTCAATGTGGGTAAGACCGTCTATCTGGAAAGACCGTCTACCAACCAATTCCCTACATTATCTCATAGGTATTTAGTGTCATATGACGGACTTCCCTTAAAAATATAGTATGCCGGTCTTACCCACATTGACCTTACGAACAAAATTCCAAAATATGTACACATGCACCTTATTGTCTCAGCATTAAGGCACATGTGTACATATTTTGTAACTTTTTCCGTATCGATATCTTACCTTGACTGTACCACTTACAGCTCATACTTACTGGGTCATTTCAAAGTGGATTCGGTAAAAAGATCACGTGCTATAACCCCTGTGGCTGACCTAAGTAATACAAATGTTACACGCAGGCTTTATAACATTTTCTAGTAACTTTCGAGTTCCTAATTAACGTAAATTTGTTTCGCGATCTTTGCTTGGGGAGGTGAAGATTCGAAGATTTCATATTTGTAATGAAATAAAACCGACATAAAAATAAAATGTTGGGAAATTTGTTATCTATGGAATAAATGTTCATTCAATTTTTACGGTATGATTAGATCAAATTCAAATTGCGTAGTATTGTCGTCATTTCTAGGTGTAAAAATAAACTTTATGCTTTATTACAATAATGTTAAATACTTTTCGGGGCCAAAAGAAATAATATTGACAATCTTGTATTAATTTTTTTTTATAACAAAAGTCAGGTTATGTCTCGTTTTAAGTATGAAAATACCTGTGCCAAGAGACACCGCTACAGATTCACAACATTATACAAGTTTAAAGTTTAAAGTATGAATTAACTTCTACGAAAAATTCGGTATCTATGTACGCTCTATTTACCTTTCCTCCGACGATTATATAAAAACTTAGCGCGAAAATAAACTAACTAGTGGCGAAACGTCAAAGTTTAAGGTTTATTTTAAATTAATTCAATAAAGACTCGTTCTATTTTTGTTAGTATTCACAAAACACCAAAGTGTGTGGACACTACTATAAAATAAGCTAGTAATATTAAGTGGAGGCTAAACGCTCAGGCTGCGACTCACCTCGCACGTCGCACAGATGGGATGGCGCAATTTATGGCGCGATTCATCTTGGAGCACCGTACTCCACTGCGTTTGCGGGACGGAGATGTTTCAGCATATATATATGTATACTTAAATATGAAACTAGAATTAGGTTATATTTATTTTGAGTGTACCTGTTTTATAACTGGTTTTTGGTAGTTCAAATACCGTACAAATTGACAACACAATACAAGCCCCGAGTATTTCATTTATACATTTTGTATACCTATTTTACGCACTAAGCGGTTTAAGAGGAAATTCCTCCCGCGAACGCACCAGCTGTGGAAAGAACTCCCTGCCGAGTTTTCCCTAGGTATCGCATTACGAGCTTCTTCAAAAAGTAGTGTATAGGTTCTTAAAGGGTAGGTAACGCGCATGTGAATCCTCTGGAGTTGCAGGCGTCCATAGGCTACGGTAACTCCATACCATCAGGCGTGCCGTATGCTTGTACCGTAGTTGAATAAAAAAATGAACCCAAGAGATGAGTAACACCTGTGTAAAACTCATCGTCACATTACTTATATTGCATAATATTTTTATGGTCATTTGGTATATTTTATATACTTAATTGAATAAATTTGCCGTGAGGTTCACCAAGGTCAATAGATAAAAAACTACTCGCGTTCGAGTTGCAAGAAATATACCAATAAATTACTAAAATAACACGTATATATAACTAGATGTGCCCGCGGCTTATTAAGGAAAAAGCGTAGCCTAGCTATGTGTTAGTCCAGGGTGTCAGCTAACTCCATACCAAATTTGATTAAAATCGCTCTAGCCGTTTAGACTTAAATAAGTAACAAACATACACACTCACACACTCACAAACTTTCACCGTTATAATATTAGTGTAGATAGAAATGTACCTACTTTATATTGAAAATATTACGAATTTTCCTCGCAGCGGTGAAGGTAAATCTCGCCTTACACAAAGCCTGGGACAGTGTTTGTTTCCCGTTTAGGCTAAATATATTTGCGGGTACTAAACCGCATCATTCGCCATTAACTATTTCAGTTGGAAGTACTTAAAACCCTTTCCGTTAACAATTCAATTCGGCAAACGCAAAGCCGTCAGCTCACAAACACGTGTAAATAGAACACGGTGGCGTATTCAGATGTCTAAAATACAATATCTATGTGTCCAAGATACAATATATATTCTTCCACATAGCCAAAATGATTACCAAAAACGTAATCGACTCCAGAATCATACTAGGTGTAATCAAAATGGCAATACAAAAATAAATTTTCTGCATCTATTTGCTATAACGATCAACTTTTACTATGGGGTCACAACAGAAAAATCAGTTTAATATAAAGACCTTCCCATACTAGCTGCTAGCTAGCTGTAGTTGTTAGTATGGGCAGGCCATTTTTCAAAACTGATTTTTCAATTATGGCTTCATAGTAAAAGTTGATCGTAACTATGGATAGATTAAGAAAATATAAACTTGTATCACCATTTTTATTTCACCCAGTATATGTAGGTTCATTGTGTTTTTATATATGTCTTTCCATCGTGTAATGCGACGCCTGCCCTGTATATAATTTCGTCCACTGTATGCCCGCGTTGTTACAGAACGTCCCTCACTCATCGGCGTAATTGTGCGGTAAACCAATTCAGTACAAATAATAATGAATGTGTACCGGAAATCGATAAAATTTTGGTATCATATTGTCAGAGTGCGAATATGCCTCCCGTTGTAGTGTTTTATTACAATACCATCGCGTATAATGGTTTATAGAAACACGTCCGTAAATAACAGACAATGTTCGCTTTGTGGCGGGTAGACATAGTTTTGACTAGGCTCGATGCAATATACCTGCGTGAATTTGGCTACATGATATAAAAGCGTTGCACGATCAAGTTTGCACCTAGATATTTTTCTAGCACAAACAATTTTTTGGAGGTGATTGACAAAAAAAAAATCACATGCCACAATAAAAATATCGACAGTCCAGTTATCGATAAGTACCATTTCAACGTCATACAAAGACAAATATAGGGTACCTAATTATCTATTTTTAACGCACCCTTTGAAATAGATAATAATAAAAAAACTATCAATTTATTACAGTAAACATACGACACAATTAATCTTACAAGTCAAACATACATTAAAAAAAAAGTACACCCGAATTACATTATTATACTAAATTAACTAAATAGTGATATTTTCAATTTATTTATATTTAACATAAAATTCAGAAATTATAGATTGCAAATTATATAAGTAAATTGGATCGAAAGTGTACGGATAACATTGAATTTGTTCAAGAGGGGGTAGCCGACGTGAGACTGTGGTTTTATGTACGTCTTGTCGTTGAAGTAGTATGTACTTATCGATAACAGGATTGTCGATATTTTTATTGTGGCATAGACTAAGCAAATAATCATTCCTGCTAGAAAACTATCTAAATATAATTATGTTTAAGGATATAGTTAAAGAATGGTCGTGGGGGCGAGTTCAAGGTTAACAGTGCAGGAACGGCCGGAAGGCCTAGGTCCAGATGATTTCACTGCCATTAAATATGGCTTCCCATTTCCCATAAATATGTAATTTTTTAATATATGTCCCACTGCTGTTTACACACTGTTACAGACTTCTTAGACTTTAGTCCCTTTAGACGCTGGCGTAAAGCGCTTAGGTACATATGTACATTGTTGTTACGCCATGCATATTGTTGGTACAAAGGAAACATCTATCAATCTATCTACACAATAGCCACCATTTTTATTTGATAGTCAACTGTTGATAGTATTGTATTTGTTCATTTACGTACCTACAGTCGTTTTTATAGTGTTTGTAAATTTTGTATGGAATGAGTCAGCTACTAACTGCGAAGTAGTCAACTGGCATTGAAAGTAAAAATAGATTGTAAGTTAATGTATAAAAACAATAAAAAATAAATAAAATAGTAACTATTGACAAGTAACCTTATGGCACAATGCCAATTTACGTACCTAAATTGTCGTTAAAATTAATATTAAAATAATTCAAAGCATTTTTATCTGACTCTTTAACTGGTTGATATTTTCATGGAAGTGTTTGAACATTATTTTAATATTTCATCTAATATTTCAATTAACATAAATTCTTTATTAAAGTTTCACATATTGAAATAAAATCATATTTCTAATTTATTGTTGATTTCAATTTGACATTAGATCGGATAAGTACCTACTCCACGCGGAATTTGTTATCAAATTCCCGTTAAAAATATATCAATATAGTCAACCCCTTGTTTTCAAAAAAACATTTTGAAGAAGATGAATGATGATAAATACTGATGATGAATTCATGTTATCTCGATTTTAAAGTTAAAACATCGCTCTACTCGTATTTTGTTCCAGTTTGCGACAATGTGCACGCCGACACTCCAGTTTTTTTTTTGTATTTTTAACTGGCGACGAGCTAGTTTAGTTGAATGTTCATTTAGATTCCTCGGCGCCATCAGGGACATGAATAAAACATCCAGACCATAGAAGGAGACTTTAAATGGAATAGAAGTTTATTTTCCTTTTATTGTAGTGAATAATTTGGTTTCAAGTGGGCACAGGCGTGTGTCTAAATAGACTTTTCCAACCGTACGATTTTTACAAAGGTTCTTCAAAGGAATGATCATGTTTTTATAGGGTGGTGCTGGCCATGTTATCCCGAGTGCCGCAAGCGTTTATTAGGCTTTAGTAACTGTTTATCAATCTGCTTGGTCCTGTTTGGGTTACATTTGGTACATCATGATTAGAAAAGCCTATTTAGATATTTTTCTGATGGTTTCACGCGCAGTATAAACAGAAGCTCCGTTCATTCTTGAGCCGATAGAGCGAGAGATGCCGCGTGAGGCAGAAATCTCTCCCTCTATCCCCTCTTAGATCTCGTGGAGTGCTAGACGTAGATCTCAATCTGGTAGTTGAGGCCAGATCCTCTCTCGCTCTTAAGCCTGATGTTGACGTAAGAAAAGCCGACGCCGCCCGCGGTGATGCTGGACACAGCCTCCGTGTGGTCGAGGTCACGGGCGATGACTCCCTGGAATTATAGAAACCAATTGAAACAAACATACATTATCCCTTTTTTATAAATAAATAATAAATAATTAAATGAATTAGGGGCAAGCTTACACAAATCGACCTAGTCCTACGGTAAGCTCAGTTAGGCTTGTGTTGTAGGTAGTAGACGACGATACATATAACAATAGAGAGATACATATAAATACTTAAAAACATAGGAACCACCAATGACTAGGGAACAAATTTCTGTGCTCATAACACAAATAAATGCCCCGACTGGGAATTCGAACCCAGGAGTCACTACCCACTAGGCCAGACCGGTGGTAGGTCCATGAATCTAATCAAGCATCTGATAAATTTCGTCTTTTATGACAAATATAATTGTCCAATTCAGGACATAATAATAGATAGTAACAAATTATTTGTTTAACTATGGCCGTTAGTACAGAATCAATATTATCTCGCCTTGGTCGTTTAAAAAACGTCTCATGACACAATGTAAATTATGGTAGTACTATTAAACAATTCTGAATAATACAGTTTATTATATTATTGAAATGTTCTTGTTCGATACTGCTCTGTATGCATTTTAAATATCATTATTAATAACGATCCAAGAGGAGCTCGTTCGGTGACATTGTTTATTAAGTAACAACATCGTTATGTGGTGTGAACTTAACCACACGATAACGGTAAACAGAACACGCAATCATTATTAATAATTTAACAGCAATGACAATTAAACATGACCACAAAAGATAATTATTATTATAAATATGTAATTTTATTCTAACATACCTCTTAATGTTTTTGTATATTAGGTAAATGGAATGTAAACAATTTACGCAGTTATACCAAATGGTTATTGTCTAATAGTATTGCTCGAGTGATCTTTTAGGTATTTTCTATGTCTTTCCTGCTAGTTTAAGATGGTCGTGTTTTTTATGAGACACCACTCGCCATGACGTAAGGACTATCAAAAGTCGGAATATAAAATAAGGTCATTGGGACAATCAATCCGTTATTACGAATATGTCTTTTCCGTACACGGAACAATGGTGTTCCGGACACTTGGGAGGCGTACGCGGAGCCGGATCGAGCCAACGGGCAGGGGCCTTTTCGACAATTTTAATAAAATGTAATGGCTACACTAAGCGGATGCTGGTCCTGTCTGTATCATGGGACGTGCACAGAGGCAGCACCCGCCATGGTGTAAGGACTATTGAGTTTTAATGAAATCTAGAATGTACCAGGCTACTGGGTAGACTAGTTACTGGGCTATTGAATAAAAATATTATTATTATCTTGATTACACGGTAAAAATATAAAATTATTATTTTCAATAAATGTTCAAATATGATTGTATTAAATGATGAGATATATATGTAAGTAAATCAACTTTACAAACAATAGATATAAATTTAAATATAAGACCTACTTCAGTACCTATCGTAAGAAATGGTTTACAAATAATCTATCAGCCCAAATAAGATATTGTTTATTCCAGACATAAGGGCACATAAATAAAGCTTCACAAAATATCCGACACGTGTTTAAAATATACAGTGTGTAAGTCTTATATGGGCGAATCTCTTAACGGAGGGTAGAATAGGACATAAGAAATATATTTAGATAACTTTTACTTAGAAGTGCAATTAAAATTTTATCCATATAAAAAAATTCGGCCCGCAATGTAATGCAACATAGTCGAGTTAAACACTCGTTGACAGTTAGTTTCAAAAGCTTATATCTCGTAATGTTCGCAGTACATTACTGCTCAGAAATTTTACAAAAATTAATTACATGTGTATAAGAGGTATAATTAAAGAAAAACCTTTTGGTTAATGATTATACTGGTAAATCCTATGTCTGGTTTAATTCTTCGCCCGTATTAGACTTACACACAGTATAAATATATGGACCTCTTTTCTAAGCCTGTGCAGTTGGTCTGCTCATTCCAGAATAATGTTACAATTAATATTGTCCTTGACAGGCATTATCAAGCAAACACAATATTGCGACCGGTAGTACTATTAGCTTGTTGGAATCTACCTTTTTGTTGGATTCTTTCTGGTGACAAACAGGGAAACACGATATAATTGTCTC
Source organism: Grapholita molesta (assembly GCA_022674325.2). NCBI lineage: Eukaryota > Metazoa > Arthropoda > Insecta > Lepidoptera > Tortricidae > Grapholita > Grapholita molesta. The sequence continues at coordinate 24,783,968 of CP053121.2, read as the reverse complement.
TTTTTCACTATCTAAGTGTTACAGCTAATAATTTAAAGTCATGTGTGGTGATAAGTATTTATAATTAATGTTTGATTCATTTTGAACATTATAAGTCATAATATTTGTATTTACTCATTAGTTAATCCGCTAAACATAAAATTAAGCTTGTAGATATTGTATGTTACAAACTATTAATACAAACAAGATACGAAATATTATTATCGCTCACTCGTATCCACTGGCTTATATATTATTGATACAACATTTAGTTAGAATAGTCGAGTTCATAAATATACAGCACTTACATACATACATTTGTATACCTTATTTGTAATGTGTTAAGGTATGTATTAAGGTGAAATTATGCATTCATATTTATTGACATACCTACGGTTCGGAATGACTGTCATTTTTGTCATTGGCTATGAAATTGTACCTACTTCCAGCCATTCCATTACCGAAAAATATGTTTTCCGATAATTCAATTTGATCATTAGCAGCTCCAGAATAGGAATGTAAAACGTTTACAGTACGTCAATCAAGTGTATCAGATCTACGGCGACTTCGTTAAATTAAGATTCCAAGACAAAACAAGATTTGTAGCTGAAGTGGAGATAAGAAATAAATGATTTTTGCCATTGGAAGTTGAGCGGCGCAATCAATTTGCCTTGGTACTTGCTCCCTACAGTTCTACTTTGAGTTTCTTCGCAAATGTAGGTATTGTGATTTTTATTTAAAAATCTTTTTCCGTGTAAACAAAAAAAGTATCGTAAGTACTTTCCAGAAATATAATTTTAAAGGGAATTTATTTATTTTAAAATGAATAACCAACAATTTACCTACAGAAAAATACAACGTAAACAATAAGACTAAAGAAAAAATAATAAAATAAATTTAAAATACGTCGTTAAAATTGGGCCCCTTTGGCATGGTGCCGAGTATTTAAATTACATATAATTGATGAATAAATAATTTAACATAACATTTAAATTTATTTTTTTCATTGTACCTACTAGTAAGTATAGTATGATTGTCTCTATGCTCTGATTAATAATAATAAGCATTCTAGCCGAACTTACGAAAAATAAACATTTCAAAGACGCTCGGGGACTCGGGAATTCTATTCTTATTCTATTCGGGAATTCTGTACTTTGTTCTTTGAATTTTGAACTTAATTTAATAAATCTTGTTTTTTCTTTTAAAGTATCTATGGTTTATTGAGCATTTAATAATAAAGATTTGTCATTAGACAAATATATAAAAATAAATACTGATTAATACTACTTGCATAGTTGCATAGTATACATAGCAGCAATTCCTGTCTATTATACGTTGTTTGTTCAAAATACCGTTATTATTACCACATACGAACATATTAATGCAAGTTGGATGCAAGTAGAAATCGACCAATCGCTATACCTAGTACAGCGCAGGGGAGTTACCTATTTTAAAATGCGTCATCAATGTACTATTTGTTAGAGATGACGGCAAGAGGCCTGATGAGGTGTCTTTGGTTCCTTGATGTTTTGGACGGACTCGGGGTGTGGGATACTACCTGCGTAGACACACTAGCGTAGAACTACTCATAATAAATAAATAAACTAATCGCTTGTGACTCCCCTGGTGTTGCGGGTGCCCATGGGCGACGGTAATTGCTTACCATCAGGCAATCCGTCTGCTCGTTTGCCACCTTATGTCATAAAAAAAAATAGTAAAAGCGGACGCTGCGGCGAAACCTCCGATTTATTAAACGTAACTAATATAAAAGCCTGGGCAGAGAGTACAATTTTATACCGTTTGACGTAAAAATGCTTAGATCCATGGGGTCCCGGCATGCAAAAAACTGCTTACAGAAATCGCGAAGCGTCTGGTTGACGTAACTGGTGATCGAAGAGCTGGCGGCTTCCTAGCACAACGTATCAGCACTGCGATACAACGAGGAAATGCCGTCAGTATCCTTGGTACAACGCCTTTTTTAGATTGTAATGTAGTAAGTAGTTATTATAATTGATGTATACTTATTTGAGATAATCATTTTTATATGTTCTATGGATATTAAATGGGTCATGTCATGTACACATGACTAGGCTTGTAGTCTAGATAGATATAATAAGATTTTTAAGGTCCTATCGTCAGAAAACCCTTGAAGTTATAAGAAGTCCACAGAGTTATTTAAACTACGAAAGAGCCGGGAAGACACGCTGTTCCATTTAGTTGATATTTATGGTTTGTATGTTAGTGAGATACACTGTATTGAAAGTACCTACACTTGACCAGTTTTTATTGGTTAATAATTAGAAGGTTATGCATTGTAATCCAACCGAGTTATATGATTTTTACAAGCTTTTATTTAACTTTAAATGTTAGTATGTAAACATGTATATATGTATGTTCCGTTCAGACGTCTTTGACCGATTGAGCTGAAATACTAATGCACACTAATGTAAGTTCGGTGGCAATTCAATATAATGGTACCAGGGGTCTCATGCAGCATGCTTGATGCTGACGTCAGAAGGTAGCCATAGCAACTCCTAAAATACACAAGATAAGCCCGTGGTGTTTAGACTCGTTAGAATCATCTCGATTAGTAGTTGATTATTGTGTAAAAAAAAGTACAGTTGGATGTAAAATATTGTACCAAAAACATTTTTGAAACTTCTTAACGCTTACGTATTATTAGGTTGTCTCGAAGTTATTGACGTTTTTCCTTCCAGGGACATATGTTTTGTCTAGGTTCATTTAGCAGTAATATAATAATACAAAATGTTGCTTACTTAGTATAAAGGTCGACCTGTGTAAGTTTATCGTCTAAATAAGAGAATAATTATTATAATACTTGTTCGCAGGTAAGCGGCTGTCAATTGCCAAAGGTAAACGGTAACCGTTTGAAATTTATATAACATCTTATACATTATGTATTTGTTTTCTTTATTCATAATCGTGTATTTATGATACAGACGTGTTTCTTTTGGTTTTTATATGAGTATCGTTATCAATTATCTTCTCATTAATTACATGACCCGACCCAGCATGCGATCAGTTTTAAATTCATGATAAAATATTGGTACAGACGTCTACCATGGTTGACATTTTATCGTCTACCGCGCTATCCATCACTTTCGTACTCGCATACTTGTTAGAACGTGACAGATATTGTGACAAGTGGTAAAAACCCGACCATATTAGCCTAGCTGATTAACTTTTTTTAAAATAAATATAATTTATATTGTCCTTTACAGGCATTATCATATAATAAACATAATGAACTATTATGTTTTTAAGGAGGAACTTGTGTTTTGTAACTCTTTATTTTTATTATATAAAAGTAGTCTTAGAACGGTTTTGTATTTATGACTAATTAATGTATAACTTAACATTTTTAATTGAAATCTAAGTTCAAAATTCATATCTAGAATGATTTCCAATAACAATAACTAACCTCGAATATAAAAAGGAAATTATGTGATTTCATGCCTTAATTAAAAACGGATTTGGATTGGATACTCTCAATTCCGATAACTGGGTTGACAGTGCGCAGAATCGAGCCAATTATGGTAACCATGTCTGGACCGAGACTCATTACAAGTCACTGCGCCACTAAGTATATGTACCTTGATTATCTGCTGTCCCGGATCCGAAAAGAACACCTCCTTAACCCTCTTCTTGAGTGGGATGGCGTTATATTCAGCTTTTTCCTGCCAGAGCAGCCTGTTATTAAAACTGGTGCCCACAATGAGATCCTTACTCTCCACACTAATAGCCGACAGCGCTACAACAAGAAGGATTGCCGCGGTCTTCATTATGTATTTTGTGACTGATAAATTAAGTGGTTACTTCGGCTGTGGTCAGCGTGTGACTGACTTGATATCGCGAGCCGCTTGTCCGGCCCTGTTTACCTTCGCATATACAACTGACACTATTTTCTAACCAATTCTAATCCTTATTACATTGAAATAAAGTTCACAAAAGGTCTATGTAGTTTGTTGTTATTAGGTACTAAGGAATGAGTAACCGGAAAAACTTATTGGTTGTGAATTGGATAAATTGTGTGAGTGGAAGAAACAATGGCCATCATTCGTTAGGGCTAAATGTATGCGTTCATTCCTCATTAAGAATTATACCTATGTAGGTAGACTTAATGTTTAACTAAGTTACCTACTGAGTCATTCATTTGTCTATATAATGGAAATGCTTACATATCGAATTTGCTTTTATAAAGTTATCTTCTGTACAATGAAATAATTAACAAACAAACCAAAGTATTAGAGATAGATAGAACAAAGATATAAGGTCAAACTGGTATGATATTGTAACTACAGGGCAAGTGTACCATTAGTACCATTGCTAAGATAGGACATAGGTAAATATATAGCGGGATAGCAATAAAGAATGTATGAATAAAAATCTAATCGCTCACCAATTTAAGTATGGTATTATGTATTAGTACATAAGATAGTATGTATATGAACTAATTATGAAGGTAGATGTTATGTTATAATGATTACATTAAATCTTATGATTATTTTGTTTACAGTTCAACTTAACTACTAGTCTTAAAGCGTGAGTTGATAACTCTCTACAAAAGAATTGCAATATAATAGTAAAAGAAAAATACTACACTCAGTTACTTATAAATAACGTGTAAAAAAATACAAGTATGATTTCTTTGTTAATAATATAAGTTTTAATATTAATCATTTAAATAATAGGACTAATTTGTACAATGCCTAATTATTAAATAATAATGCTGCGTCAAAATAAATACAGCTTTACAAAAATGTTAATAGTAACCTAGAAATATTCGGAATAAATAGTTCGCGAGGTTATCTCTTGGTCATCACATGGCCTCCCGCGTTAACTCTGCGTGTATACCTATCATGGAGATTAATTCCATTTTATACGTTATTATCATTATAAATAAGGTACATATTAGCATACATTCATATGTTATATATGTATTGCCCAGTGCGACAGAATTGGTGCAGTGATCTCAGACTACCATCACCAACATAATAATGCTAAAGACTCAGATTAAATAACATATACATACTTATGTAAATATATGGAAATATTTATTTTCTTTCTTAATCCCACTTGCACCACTTTTCCATACTAATCCGGGTTGAAACGGTAGAGTTCTTACATATTTAACTTTAATTCTGGGTTAGTTGGCTAACCAAATGGATTGTAGCATATTATTATATTAATGATACAGTTTAATACATGTTTTAATAATTACCTGCGATTTGTTTTCAAAATGTAGTAACTAAAACGTACAATCATAATAATAACATATCACTATAATAGAACTAGGAAATATAGATTACCTTGAACTATTTATAAAATTTGTTTTTTTTTTTAGGTAATTTTTACAATTTAATCTTTTGGACCCGGGTATGTCCTTAAACTACGTCCAACAATGAGAGGTAGGGCACAGCGATGACCATCACGCTTGAATCTGGGGCAGCCCAACTGGGGAAGTACCTCCTCTTTACAGAAGACCACAGCCATAATAGCACTGCTACCTTTCAGGTATGACAAATGGTGGCAAACGAGCAGACGGATTGCCTAATGGTAAGCAATTACCGTCGCCCATGGGCACACATAAAATCAGGGGAGTCACAAGCGCGTTGCCGACCATTAAGGGGGTTGGGGCTCTGGGAACCTTACTCACCATCAGGAACACAACACTACATACCTGAAAGGTAACAGTGCTATTATGGCTGTGGTCTTCTGTAAGGAGGAGGTACTTCCCCAGTTGGGCTTCTCCGGACTCAAGCGTGATGGTACTTCGCTGTGCCCTACCTCTCATTGTTGGACGTAGTTTAAGGACATACCCGGGTCCAAGTCATGTTTCTATCTTGCTTGTTATTGCAATATTTAAACGAAACAGCGATATTTTTACATATGAGGCTGTTCCAATGGTAGTGGCAGTATTAAGCTTAATTATTCGAAGTAAATACTTATGTTCGTATGACTCGTAAAATATTCCTATTACATGCTTACTGACGCGATTGTAATGTTTAGCGTATCTGCTTAAGAATGTAATCTACGTTTGTGGCTACACCTAGGAGCCATTTACGTTGCAGAAATTTCAAACTTAATGCCTTTCATATAAGGCGGATCATTGCTTGAAGTGTGTCAAGTATGTCTTTGTGTGACATCGCTCCATATAAGTGTGCGGCATCCTTGACTCCTTTGACACAATTTATAATGGTATTTTTTCCTCCTCATAGAAGGTCAAGTGCATACTTCAGAAGTTTAATAAATGTTATTAATCATACATCATCATACATTTCAGCCGTATGCAGTCCACTGCTGGACATAGGCCTCCCACAAATATGACTTATATCATCTTGGGGGGTAATTGCCATAGTCGCCACGCTTGGCAGGCGGGTTGGCGACCGCAGTAGCTGTAGATTGGGTTTCGACGGACGCTGCTGCCCGTCCGTAGGATGTTTCCCTTTGTCGCCTCTTACGACACCTGCGGTCTAATTTGTCTTATTTCGTTACCATTCTGTTGATTTTGAAAGTCACAACGAAAAGCGAATAATGTTGCGTCTCTGTTGTACGTGGCTGTACCCACAATCGATGCCAACCTTATTTTTTTTATAAATATCGATAAAACCAGAAGGCCTACTGCCAAAATCTAAATTCGAACGTTGTCTCTCTTGCTTGTATAAGGCCTTAGTTGGAGTAAAAGAGAAAGTTGATGACTTCGATGTTCCCGAAAGCTCCTCGGGCACTGCCTTATTATATCTATACATACTATGCATAGTACCTTCGAGGGTGTGTCACACAACGTGATGGCTGGTTCGAGTCCGCTCCGAGTCAGATTGACGTTATCAAAATCTCGCTACAGTTTATTTGGCCCGCGACCATAGAAAATAAATTATATATAAAATAATATTGTTTTCTGTTCTCGTGATAATTATTTGATGAGTTGAGTAATTAAACGGATTCGGTATAATGTGTGGACATTTTTTAGTAATGCAAAAATGTATTCGTACAAAGTATGTAATATTCTGAGCATTGTCGATTATGCCAAATAATGTTTGTGCTACATTACTTTTCGGCGAAAATCGGTCATGCCAAGTCTGTTATTACCAAAGCGTTTCATATAAATAAAAATATGCCAAATTCCCAGCGTTTCATATAAATAAAAATATGCCAAATTCCCAGCGTTTCATATAAATAAAAATATGCCAAATCCCCAGCGTTTCATATAAATAAAAATATGCCAGATCCCTCTATTTGGCACAGTTTTTATTTACCCCTGATAAATAATATCACTAACTCAGTTGCCGTACGTATCCAATCTGTAATATTGACATAATTATTCCCACTTTTATATCTGTTTATCATATTTGATAAATCTTTTGCAAAAGAAAAGGACGATCTAAACAACCCAATCGTGCCTTTTTTTTTTATGACATAGGCGGCAAACGAGCAGACGGATTGCCTGGTGGTAAGCAATTACCGTCGCCCATAGGCACCCACAACACCAGATGAGTCACAAGCGCGTTGCCGGCTTTTAAGGGGGGTTGGAGCTCTGGGAACCTTACTCACCATCAGGAACACAGCACTACATACCTGAAAGGTAGCAGTGCTATTATGGCTGTGGTCTTCTGTAAGGAGGAGGTACTTCCCCAGTTGGGCTGCCCTCTCATTGTTGGACGTAGTTTAAGGACATACCCGGGTCCAACAGTTCGACAGGTCCAATTCTGTTCCATGTTCAATCAAAATCAAACGATTCACAAATATTTTGAAAGCCAGTCAAATAAAGGAAATTAAATGTTACTCAAGAGACAAGAAATTATCAAACATGTTGTACAAGGAAAGAAATAATATTTAAAGGTTTGGAGCGGCATTTGTCACGGTGTTTTCCTCTAGGGAAAAAACCTTCGGTTGGCGCTGACTGTTGTGGACTTGATATTAAGCGTATTATTTAAGTAAATATTTCATTATGTAAGTATTTTTATCTACGTAAATATCATAAGTGCTCTAAAATGCGTCCAGAAACCGTAGCGTAGGCAATGACCAGCATTACCAACCGTCAGAAATGAATGGAGATGTGATGTTAACATTACCTACTGAAATCAGTAGGTTATGAGTTTAAATTTGGAACAACTGTCAAATTCAAGTGGGGGTCTATTCTAGTATCTATAGATATTACAACAGTCATTGATACGAAACGCGAATTCGTTATGTTTTTTTTTTTAATATAAATCGAACGACATTTGAACTCGAGTGACAATAGAATAGGGAGTTCATTCGCTTGTCTATGGTTTAAGAAAATATTTGACTGAGATACGAAATACGCAACGCCGCCATTCCAAGCTGTCATTTCTTTTGTTCGTTGACTTTTTAATGTTTACAAGTAACACTAGTAATAAGTCATTTCCCTTCAGTTCCTGAACCCATCTTAAAACACTTATGATATGTGTAGATAAAGAAGTGAATGCAACTATACATAATTAGGCATTACAACAAGAGTGTGGGGTTATGAAACGAGCCGAAGGCGAGCACAGATACATAAACTACTATTAACCTTATAATTATGATATGATAGGTCCGATAGGTCCGATAGGGGGAAATATTTTATTCTTAATAAACGAGTGTCAAGCCTTTTAAGTTCAAAACCTTCATAACCTTAGGCTTCATAGCCGGTGGTCCTACAGTAAAAGTTTGGACATCTATCTCTTTTACTCCATTTAAGGCATAGGTACCTAATTAGAGTGAGAAAACGTTCGTCACGTTCGAAATTTGCTGTTTTCGATGTTCGCAGTAGTCGGCCCTCTGTATTTAACAATGTGTAGATGTGTAAATTTTAAATATTGTCTATATCGACGTTAGTCACCAGAGACTATGATCTCTGGACAATATTTAAAATCATCTGCATTTATTTTATTTATCATAAAAATTAAGATTATAAATTAAAACATTATACAAGCTTGAGAGCTTTTAAATTCCATTGCCGAAATATTGGCATTGGCAACACCAAACCCTGCACCACGCATGCGCGTTTTCAAACGCATGCTTAGAGTCGACCAATCAGAGGATCAGAGGACCCGACAGCAGTTGTTTTGATAATGGCGGAATGCAAAAGTTTCTCGGCTTAGCGTATTTGGTATTTATACGTATTTGGCATTAAAAGAATTTGGTCTATTGCGTTTTTGGCGTTTAGCGTATTTGGTATTATGCGTCGAAAGGCCTACAAAAAAATATCCATTATATAATCATAGTTATGATTTCAGTCATACATATTTATGGCTGTTGATAATAGACTGTCTTATTTCAACCAAAAAATTAGCAGAAGCAGAAAATTATACTGTTTCTTTCTTCCTCGAAAACGAGAGAGAAGTTTATCTTAATTAATTTAATAAGCAGAAACGTCTGCTAAAGAATCCATAACATTTAGACAAACAAAAATGAAAAAATACCTGCCTGACAAAGAATTTTTTTTTTTTGTATTTAATTGTACAATATATATTAGATAATACAATATAAATGAACTTAAAAAAAATAAAAACTAGAATTAAAATAAAAGTAAAAACTAAAGAAAACTAATACAAGGTATATACAGATATTTACAAATAAAAAATAGGAGCTAACTCAGCGCCTCATGGAAGGGTACCCAGAAGGCTAGCAGCATTCCCGCGCTGAATAGCGATGCTAATATCTTTCTTTCTTCTGTTGATATAAATACTAATACAGTATAAAAATAATTAAACTAAATAAGACTCGCGTAACCCTCGAATATTGGACTTGTGATTGTGATCACTGATCAAGATTCTTTAGAATTGTAAAAAAACCCTTTCTTATAAGTATTTTCTACATTTATTATAGTATCAATTTTGTAATTTCAGTAATTTGTAATGTTGTTTTGATATCCCCAGAGATAACAAGTAAGCAAACAAACATTAAGCTTCTCGGATCTGAGAAGAAAGGTCATGGGTTATCAGATTTAAAGTACCGTTAAGGTCAAATATATCAATACGTTCAAAGTTTCAAAATATGTATACAAGCGCCTTAATACGTTAACATTAAAGTCCATGAATACATATTTTGACAGTTCCGCCGTAGTGATATCTTTGATCTTGGCACACAGCTAATAAACTTTGTTTAATGTGTTACTTTCATTATATTATTACAAGTTAAATAAAGCCTACGTATTTTACGCCTTCATTTTCCGTTGTTAGTTCAACTGTCTGAATAACCTACGGTTTCCCGGATTCCGAGAAACCTTAGGTTATTCATATTGGAGCTTTCAATCTATAGATTCAGGCACAAAGAGTATCCAAATATTTTTTAATCCACTAACGCTATTTTATCCATATACTCGTACGGACGTACATATGCAAGTAGCGTAAAGTCGAAAATGCTTTGTTTAAATCAAGACATTTTCTCTCCTAATAGAATCCGTCTGCTAAAGATTCTGAGTAGTAATAACCAAATATTTCTCTGACTCTGAATCGCAATGTCATCATCATCATAATACCATCCGAAGGACGTACACTGGTGAACATAGGCATTCCCCAGAGCATTCTACAATTGACGGTTCTGCACCACCCGCATTCAGTGGATTCCCGCAAACTTTACCACTTTGTAGGGGATGTGCCCACGCTGCACCTTTCAGTATGTCACTCGAGAACCTTTCCGCCCCAAAGGCCATCGGTTCTACGTAATCGCAATGTAAGTTAAAGTAACAACAAGTGGAGATTCCTTAATACTAAATAAAGGGCAATATCTTAATGAGCCTAAAATTGTATAAAGGCAATTTTCGCGATTGTCGTCTGTGCAACTTAGTCAGGTATTGAAATTTCTAATTGTTAGCTTTAGTGACAGATTACGGAATCCTTTATGGTTTTAGAAACACACTAACATATATCCTAGCCTACAGGGTACAGTCACTGGAAACGATATCTCACGATATCAAGCCTTATAGCCTTGACATAAGGTGATATCAGATATTTATATACTTAGTCTTGATTAGACAATAATTGGTACACGTTAATTAACACCATAAGATACATGTATACATAGTCACTTAGCCGTATTGATACGTTTGACCTTGACTTTAAAATCACTCAACTTTAGTTCAGTTAAACCATTCTATCCATCTCTCTAGTGGTTTAGGTAATAATACTTTTAAAAAGTGATTGCAAATATATGGCAATGCGGTTGCCAGTGACTTGCTTTCATTATTCTTAGCTCTCAACACGTACAAGCCAGATATATTGTCGGAGATAAAAGCAAACATATTACAATACAAAACTATTACACTGACGCCGGCGTATTGTGCCGGGGACGTATAAGTGAAATGATCCCTCCTGTCCCACAGATAACATGACGCCATTACAGATATCGTACCTACCAGAGCCCTGAGTGTAATTTTTTAACGTAACTTTTCGTGACGAATGCGTTTGCGTTTTCCGTATAAATAACATTATCACTTACGCGTTCGTAAACGTTTTTTTACATCTAAAGTAACTTACACTAGAGCCTCTGTTCTTAGTTTTAATGATACAGAGAATTACCACACTTGAGTGTCTGGTTCATGCGAAAGTGGTAGCCTCTTGAACTGTTCTTGTGCAAAAAGACTCCTAACGAAGTAAGTAGTAAGTATATTTTTTTTTTACGTTCATAAGTGCATGTAATGTGCCTAAATTGAAAAATAAAGATCTTTTATCTTTTTTTTTTTTTTTTAGTGATCATGATTCGTAAAGGAATTGTACAGGAGAATGATATCTTCATGCAAAATACAGTGTTTTAAATTTATATTTTGATGTAATAAAATGGAGTCATTACGTAAATACACTACTGAGTCCGACATGAATGAATTGTTATTATCTTATTATGCTTCATGCAACTAAAACGGCACATAACAACTTGCATAAATATATAACAAGGGCAGACTTGTTCACTTGACGGTTTTTGACTGCTGCGGTATGTTCCCTGTTTTTTTTTCTGTTATACGCTTTTGTCCGATGCAGAAACTACCAATTAGAATGTATTGTATCAACGCGACATATCTGGCATGAAATAACTCCCTTCGGTGACCTCGGATGTCCTGACATTTTGGATGGACATGTGTGTAGTTTTTAGATGCACGTGGAAAGTCTTTGCGCCCAAGGCAAGGCAAAGAAGTGGCAACTAAACCGAAAGAAAATCACCCTAGCAATGACCAAAAGTTTACCAAGATTAGATAAACCCAGAAGACCTCAGCCATAATAGCACTGTTACCTCTCAGGTGTGTTCCTGGTAGTGAGTAAGGTTCCGAGCTTCATCACCCCTTAAAGGGCGGCAACGCACTTGTAACTCCCCTGGTGGGCACCCGCCCATGGGCGACGGTAATTGCTTATCATAAGGCAATCCGTCTGCTCGTTTGCCACCTCTGTCATAAAAACACCCTATGGTGTCTGGTGTCATATCTGCGATATGACGTGATCTGCGGCTGTGTGCATAAAATGTAATGGCGGATTGCGGCCGTGTGGCTTCACGTACATCTATATTCGCGCCGACTCCCTTGCAAATGTATTTCAGCCTTTTTATTCGTCGGTTTTTCGTTTTAAGCACTTACATTGTTTGGTTTTTCCTATAGAGCAGATGAGCAACTGAAAAGTTGGCGTAACGGAGTTTGACATTGGATTTTAGTTTTATGCACAAGGCGGGAAAACCAAATTGGTCAGTAATAGACTTGTGACTCCCCTGGTGTTGCGGGTGCCCATGGGCGACAGTAATTGGTTAACACCAGGCAATCCGTCTGCTCGTTTGCCGCCTATGTCATAAAAAAAAGAATGATATATGAATAGAGACTAATGTTTAAAACAATTGACTGATATAATTAAAACTGTTGTAAGCCATGTTACTACTACATAGTTACAAACGGATAAACTCACGTGTAATTATAACGCACTAGGCGACATGTTTCGGGTAAGCTTTGAGCACTGAGTGTAAGTTTTCAATGTAACTTTACGTCACGAATGCGTTTGCGTTTCCCATATAAATTACATTATCACTTACGCGTTCGTAAACGATTTTTTACGTCAAAAGAAACTTACACCCATCTCCCATGGCCTCTGGTACCCATTTTCAAGCTGAATCAGGACACACACGCCGAGTCAGTGAGCGATACACCCTCAATGCGTTTGTCACTAAGTAACAATTAACGAATTGAGTTTTATTTATTAATAAGCATAATAATATTGGAGAGCCGTTCAGTTTCTGATAAGATTACTAAAATTACTAGTAAAACATGTATGATGGCAGTTTATGAAGCCGCATTGTTGTGAAGCCTCGTTTGTCAGCTGACGCGATACGTCCGTGACTCACTTTACCTTTATGTTCCTGTCGCAGACTACTCCTACTAGATTATGAGATGTAAAGTTTGTATAAGCCGATCATGCTCGACCGCATTGTTGCTAGCACTCGTTTGTCAGCTGACGTGGTCCGTCCACGTGACATTTTAGCTTCATGTTCCTGTCGCAGACTATTTCTACTAGATTATGAGATGTAAAATTTGTATAAGCCGATCATTTGTCAGCTGACGTGGTCCGTCCGCGTGACACTTTACCATCATGTTCCTGTCGCAGACTACTTCTACTAGATTATGAGATGTAAAGATTGTATAAGCCGATCACGCTCGGTCGCATTGTTGCGAGGAGTCGTTTGTCAGCTGACGTGGTCTGTCCTTTTTTTTTTTTTTGGAACCTGACTTGGGCTTTATGCACACGTGTGGTGCGATAGAGCAAGCAGTGTCTGAAGCCGAATCTGAGTCTGTCCGCATGACACATTACCTTCATGTTCCTGTCGCAGACTACTTCTACTAGATTATGAGATGTAAAGATTGTATAGCCGACCACGCTCGGCCGCATTGTTGCGAGCACTCGTTTGTCAGGTGACGTGGTCCATCCGCGTGACACTTTACCATCATGTTCCTGTCGCAACTTCTACTAGATTATGAGATGTAAAGATTGTATAAGCCGATCACGCTCGGTCGCATTGTTGCGAGGACTCGTTTGTCAGCTGATGTGGTCTGGCCGCATGACACTTTACCTTCATGTTCCTGTCGCAGACTACTTCTACTAGATTATGAGATGTAAAGATTGTATAGCCGATCACGCTCGGCCGCATTGTTGCGAGCACTCGTTTGTCAGGTGACGCGGGCCGTCCGCGTGACACTTTACCTTCATGTTCCTGTCGCAGACTAGTCCTACTAGATTAGGAGATGTAAAGTTTGTATAAGCCGATCACGCTCGGCCGCATTGTTGTGAGCACTCGTTTGTCAGGTGACGCGGGCCGTCCGCGTGACACTTTACCTTCATGTTCCTGTCGCAGACTACTCCTACTAGATTATGAGATGTAAAGTTTGTATAAGCCGATCATGCTCGGCCTCATTTGTCAGTTGACGCAATCCGTCCGCCAGGTAAAGACCTTTATGTCCATGTTGCAAACAACTCATACTAGACCTATAGTTAATATGATATAAATATAATATAAAGTTTATACATGACAACCAAGCTTGGCCGTATTGTCATGAGGCCTCATTAGAAGGTGACGCAGTCTACGAGACAATTTACCTTTATTTCCCTATCGCAGACTATAGTCCTTGTATGTCTTGAAAGTAGATCCCAAAAAATGCCATATTGTAAACTAATTATAAAACTAATTATTTATAACCCAGTATAACTATACCGGGTTATAAATATATATCATTGTATGAAATACATGTATAATTAATTCACAATTTAAAATGAATTAGTTTTCTACGGTTTATTATAAAATGAATAGCCACAATACGGAACAAAGCTAAAAGTTCTCTTTGTCTTTGGTTAATTGGTCTGTCATTTAGTTAGGTCCATTTTCATTAAGTTTTTCCATCATGAAATTTCAAACATAAGTTTAGAAACTTAATACATGACGTGGTTGGATTGGAAGTCGAGCTCACCCACTCGAATCTTCACTCAACGCCTCATAAGCCAATCACATGTAATATAATCAAATATGTTGCAATCTCAAACTTCTCGCCGAGCCCACCCGCGAAAAACTGAATAAATTTAAATGAAATCATCACAGTTTATTCAGACCGAGGCGGCGAAAATAGAAATGGCAACTCGGGTCTTTTGATTTTAAAGAAAGCCTTACTTTTAAGAGTACGCATAAAAAGATGTCTTGTTTTTTCGTAGTGATGTTTTTTTATTTCGTATTTGTATAAATATGTAATTTTTTAGAATCTTATACCTGTATTATGAAAATACTTATTTGTAATAGAATAGGTATATAAAGCAAGTACTTTTAAACGTGTGCATCTACGGGGACTCAAGTCTTACCTAGACTCGAGTAAAGTTAAATTTTAAAAGACCTGCAAATTTAATTTTGGAACAGATATGCCTAAATTATATCTTATTCATAAAACTTAGCATACATCCGATATATTTTATTCTTCTATCAAACAGGTTATTAAAATGATTGGCTTAACTAGTTAGAAATTAAACTAGACTTAATCGCGTTAGAACTAAAGGTATTGTTACCTAGATTTTTGCCGACGTACAGAAGTGAACTGACTTCCATGTTCAAGGCCGGACTGAGGAGGCAGGCAACAACGTCTTTGGCAAAGAATTTCAACAGAGAGGACGGCTTTAATCTTTCATCATCGTGGAATCCCGTAATTAATAAGTGTAAGCGTCACCGAATGCCTTCGAATAAAGTAAAGGATGTTGAGTGTTGTTTGTCGGTCTGGGCACAACTCTAGTATGCAATTGATTAATCAAGACCAAACGCGGGTAGTTGCAAAAAGACGTTGTTACCCTCCTCATCAGTCGGGCCGCGAATATGGAAGTCACAGCACTGCCGAAACGTCGGAAAAATCTGGGTATCAATACTTTTAATTTTAAAGCGATTAAGTCCCGTTTACTTTGTAACTGTGTGTAAAAACCGTGAGTTTAAATCACTTTGTATTTCTATAAGTAAACATAAATATTGCAACGGTCAGGGCCCGGGACTTGTCCCTAAACTGCGACAAGAAACTATTGGAGGACGGCTGCTGCGAATGCCAACCCACCTATCAAGCGTTGCGATTATGGTAATAAGGCCTAGGCCTAGGCCGTTCGTAGCTTAAAGATAAGGTTACGATTATGAATAAAGCTTTAAGGAACTGAGACGAGTTTTGGGGACATGAGTTTCAGAGACTCGAGTCTTTGCCAGCACTATTCAGAACCGACAAGAAAGCGCCTCGAGACTCATTTACAATTCCAATTAAGGACAATTCTTATTTACTTTTGTCCTGCAAAAATAACAAATCAAGACTGCGTTGGTCCCGACCCCGAATAATATGGCTCGGGCTCTCATTTTTAACCACAGACATATTTATTACACTGGACAATAACATTTTATTTAAGCTTGGATTCGGCTTCTTTTTATTTTGAGGATTTATTTTATCTTTATTACATTGAACATGTGCAAATGGCAAACTTAATACCTTAAGGCCTTCTGGCTTTATGATAGTGGCCAAAAAAGCATATTTTTGGTGCAAACTATTCTAAAAAATATGTTAAAGATATGTTTAAAACTAATAAGTGTATTGTTAACAAGTAGATATTGCGCTGATATTAACTTATGTTACTTAAACGTCTAGGTATAGTTAATTCGGTGTCAATAGAAAAAGAAAATAATGTAAGCAAAACCATTTATCTATATAGCTTCGAAATTACGCAATTTGAAAAGAACAGCCATGGTTTCATTGTCATTGTGTAAACATCAATTTGTTACTTTAATTATTGTTTAGTTATACGATATTGTCTATGATAAGGGACCTTGATTGTCTATGGCGCTTACGCCGTTGTTGAATATGCCGCAATACAAACGCAACGCGGTTCGACGTAAGCGCCATCGACAATAAAGTCCCTTTTGCTAGATAATGTCACATATGTCGTGCAAACGAATTTTTATAATCATTTTTTGTTATGTGTCAAATGCTTATTTTGCTTAGAAGTTCAGCTGCCTTTTTATGACAAAGGTGGTAAACGAGCAGACTGATTCCCTGATGGTAAGCAATTACCGTCCCCCATAGGCACTCGCAACACCAGGGTTTAACGGTGGTGGGCTCTCTGGGAACCTCACACACCACCAGGAACACAACACTACGTACCTGAAATGTATTAGCAATATTATGGATGTGGTCTTCTGTAAGAAAGAGGTACTTCCCCAGTTGGGCTTCTCCAGACTCAAGTGTGAGGGTACTTCGCTCTGCCCTACCTCTCATTATTGGACGTACTTTAAGGACATACCCGGGTCTTTGAATATATATTATAATATTTAGACTGCAGCTGAACGATCGTGTCTTGCCAGCTGAGAATAGCATCACCCCATCTCCTCCCGCGTTTGTCGTAAGAGGCGACAAAGGGAAAGAAACCGGCGGATAGCGTTCGTCCGTCGAAGCTGAGGTTCTAGTGTAAGTTTCTTTTGATGTAAAAAAATGTTTACGAACGCGGAAGTATAATGTTATTTATATGGGAAACGCAAACGCGTTCGTGACATAAAGTTACGTTAAAAACTTACAATCAGAACTCAGAATTATCAGATACTGCCCTGCCAAGCGTTGGCGACAAATAACAATTTATATATTTTTATTGATTGCTTCAGTGATGTAACACGGTTGTGTAGTCTATTATATACATGTCTGGGCTTTTAACACTGACCTTCATAAAAAATGAAGAGGTACCTACCCAATTTGCCCTGGACTTTTCTGTCTTTGTTCTCTATAAACTTGAAATATTTATCTGCGTACTAGATCCCGCATAAATCGGGACTATTATTTTAGAAACTATAGATAAAATAATTGTACAGTAGATACGCCACAACATCCCCTTATAATTTTTTTTTTATTATTGTTGATCTTCTTTATAAACCCTTTTTATGGGCCTCGTGGCATTCGAGTGCGTTCCTGTCAGTTCTAGCCTAATAGTTCCGTCAGACTGTTAGTAACCTTGTGAATACTCTGTACATGAGCCTAGTAATTGTACGATCCACGCTGTTGGTACCACAATGCCTTGCGATTGGTTTACAATGCAGAGCCCACCCTCCCATTTCCGGAGGAAAATTAGGACTCGTGTTATGTGTATGGAATGCGGGAGCCCTATACTACGTTTAAAAAAAGGATCTTACATGCAAACTATACTTATAAAATTAACGTAGTTTACTCCCCATGGGTGCAAACTGAATATTATATTTGTACCGAGTAAATCGCCCAGGCAATCTTGTTGAGACGCGAATAAGTTTGACTTCACACTCAGCTTGCGCTTCTGTGCATAGCAATTCTCTTACAAACATTTCAACGAGTTAATATAAGGCAGTGCAATTAATAAAACAATCTCCAGTAGTCTTTGCAGCAATTCTAAAGTGACGTCATTTACTTTCAGAGCCCTTATTTAGGGTGGGTAATGCCTTACCATTACATTGACTTTTTGTGATTGGAATTGAACCGTACGGAATCAAAACTAGAAGAACTTAAGTAATCTGTACAAATATCGTTGCATAGAAACGTGGTTGTGGCAAAGAATTGCTGAAGTTTATTTACAAAAATGACGAGCGGGCAGTAGGGTTACCGCACTTGTCTAGATGGCGAGTAAAATATTTATATGATAGGGATTTCGGATGTGACTGAAAAAATAGTATTTTTTTGTAATATACTAAGTTAATTGTCATTCAAGCACCTATAAAGATACAATCGAATTAATTAATGATATATACGAAAAAGCTTAATCGGGGTCAGTTTTGCAATATAATATAATAAATATTTAGGATCACGTTTCACTGCCTATTTATGAACCCATAGGCATTTATTGGTGCTGACTGTCATTTGTTTTGGAAACTTATATAAGCTTAAAGATTTTTTACCATCGTGTCCATACAGTCAAATATACATTTCACAGATTAATTAATACGCGCTTATACTTTTTTTGCCTATAAATATGTCCCACTGCTGTGCCTTTATACTTATCCTTATTAAAAAAAGTTTTTGAAAATAAGACGGACCAATGTCAGGAATTTAGAAATTCATATCTATATATCTGTAACCCTGGTGTGGGAGTAAGATCGCTGTGGCCGATAGAAGTGGGATTTTCTTAAAGACGCAAGTCGCTTCCAATAGATATTTGCTGGTATTTGCAGAATCCACTGAGCTCGGACGGCCAATATAACTTACGCTCAAGATTTGTTGGTTTCAAGATCACTTACTACCAGAAAGAGCATATAAAACAACTTTAAAGGCTGTGGTAAAGGCTAATACAGATAGCATTTAGCTTATGTGTTTAATGCCTTACGTGTAATATTAAAATGTGACACCTATAAGAGAGCGTATGATCGATCCTTGTAGATTTACAATCTTCTTTACAACAACCTTTTATCTAGACTATTAATAGTTTGTTAAGTCAATGCATTTGCATAATGAAGTGAGATGCAAATAAGTAATGAGGTTAGTAGTTAAATATGTGTGTCTTCATAATGTGGGGTTTGTAGGAGGTAATCTATGTGTTCGATTTTGATCAGCAAATTTATGTTCTATAAGATATTACCAAGTTTTAAAACGAAAGGTTGAAGTGGCATTGTTTATTCGTATAATAAATTTTACAAGCGATAGAACACACATAAGGAGGCAGTCTCTCCTTAGACTTAAAGGTTTAATACCGCTCGTTAGTTTGAGATCGTCGATGCACAGCGCGCCATTTTATAGAGTCAAAGGGCCCAAGCTGGCATCCGACAGCTCCTACCCAAAGGTGACAACAGTACTCCACATATCTTCTGATATATGGCCTGACTTGCGACTTAAAACATCTATCATAAACTTCCCGATTCCCACCATTTAAGTTGCTATGTATTGCCAGTCGATAGTCAGCCAATGTGAGAAATTCTCACCACCAGAAGCGGCCATGTCGAGATGAAGGGCGATTAGCTATTCACCTTCGAACTTATTCGTTGTTAACGAAATGTTTACCATCCGTGGATGCAGCAGCTTTCCCCTCGAAGGTAGCAAGGTAGGAAGGCAAACGGCTACAGGTCTTAACCTCGACAAAGATGGCGAGCTGTGTCCAAGAAACTGCGAACAGTAATTCCACTTATACTCATGAGCCATGTGACCAACAGCCATGAAGACAAGTGAACGACTACCTACCACCAGTGCCACCCGGCACACGGTTAACGTCAAAAATACTTTAAAATATACTTACAATTAGGTAATTTATTAAAATGAAAAAATAATAGGACAGAGATTAAGGTGAAACAGTGTTAACATATCTTTGACGTCGACTGTACCATGGCAGATATTCATAAAATGATCCGAAATGAGTTATTTGATGCAGACGTACAAGGCGATCCGACTCCAGTTGACTTTGTCGATTCAATTTGTTTAAAAATAGTCCCTAACACTTAAATAATATTCGCTCAAAGTAAACGGAAATGAAAAAAAACAAGGTGTATACTCTCTGGGTCTTTAACCTTCTCCGCGCTCAACAAACGTATCTCAACATAATACGTCGTACCAAGCTATACGCGTAAGATTATAATTACTTAGAAGATTGGTATCACGACGATAAATCACCGTGCCAACTTGGATACTCATTCTTTAGTTAGCCAAGTTAATGTTAAGCATAAGTTAATTTATACACGTCGATCTTGCTTTTATGGAAAAGATTTATTACTTTTAAATAAATTACTAAGAACTGATTTATTAATCTATAATTAAACAGATTGTTTGTACTGCCAGATTATTTAAATGAACATATTTCAGGTAAGAAAACATATAAAAGCATGGGTCGTGTAGTCAAACTTTGTTTAGACACCATTATTTTCATATTTTAATATTAATATTTTGTTGTATCATCTATTTTATTGAATTGTTTGACATGGTTACTTGTGGTACTACGTGCAGATATGTACTTTCAAGTCATATTCATTATTCATTGACGTCGTAGTTGTAGTCATGGACGTCATAGTCATACACGTCATAGTCCTAGTCACAGACGTCATAATCATAGTCATCGACGTCATAGTCGTAGCCATAGACATCGTGCTCATAGTCATAAACGTCGTAGTGATAGTCATAGACATCGTGCTCATAGTCATAAACGTCGTAGTGATACGAGTAGTCGTAGACGTCGTAGTCATAGTCATAAATGTCATAGCCATACACTCACTCAATAATAAAACGCATTCAAAGTAATGACAATCTTATAGCAGTAACATTTCTAAATCAATAAATCTAAGAAACATCCCAAGACGGCTACGATTAAGTTACTCGCGTACAAGTACATGAGACAGTATTCCGTGCCCGATTGCAAATGGCAGTTCGTTTACAAGTTATCTACAAAGCTCAGTCTCGAACACTCGGGTATTAAACGCTGACTTCAAAAGACTCGTGTGGCTCGTAGCGTGCATGTTCTGGATGGGGGCTCGGATGTAGGCTCTACAAAAAGTCTAAGGCACTTGTGACAAGTGTCGTACTTGCGGGACGGGGGGTTATTATCAACGCGTTTCACATGTCAAAACGTGTTTTCAGGCTTTTCGTAATAACACTCTGCCTCAATAATAGTATGACCATGTATTTTCGGCCAAAATAATAATGTAAATGTTGTGAGTTATACCAACTACTGTTTCTGCTACTAAAATGTATTAAACATAAATCAACAAAAGCATTTTGGACCAAAACAAGAACCAAATATAAGGAAGTCAAATAGGGATTGCAAATCCGTGTATACTTAATCAAATCTAGATTTTCGGATAATTTGCAGGTCGGACTTCGGATAAAATATAATAAGGATTTCGGAGCGTTTATGTACTAGGGAACCACGAATAGCAAATATCAAGCAATACCATATAGGGCGTCCACAAACGAAATTAACGGAAGTCCTTATACAGGAAGCTAGGAATCGGTGGCCGGAGTGTACTGGAGGGCGATCTCTGTGGCGGCCTATGGGGGAGGCTTATGTCCAGCAGTGGAAGTTTGTGGCTGAAGATAGATAGCTATAGTCACCTTAAATCGCTCGCCGAGTTTTTGTTGTCACACTTCTAAGAATACTAATTCTCTCGTATCGTACCTAAAATAGCACCACCCCATCTCCTCCCGCGGGTGTCGCAAGAGGCCACAAAGGGATAACACTGACGTATGGGCAGCAGCGTTTGTTCAAACTCAATTTACAGCTACTGCGGTCGCCAAGTCGCCTGGCGCCAAGCGTGGCGACTATTTCAACTCCCCCCCCAGATTATACAAGTCATATTTGGGGGAGTCCTATGTTCAGAAGTGGTCGATATACAGCTGAAATAATGATGATGATGACGTACCACAGCGGTGTAATTCTCGACCGGGCACTAGTTCGCTATTCCATAGACCATAAATTACTCTATCCTGAATAAACCAATCTCAGGAACCACGAAATATTGCTCTGAACGTATGCGGTCGATCCTGACTTTTGCTTGCTTGCAAACTCAGTAACTTCAGTAAAGAATACCTATAAGTCTAAGCAGACTTAGTAAGGCATACCTATAAGTGTAAGTTTTTTTAGAAGCACAGTTTATAATGCCAAGGTTTTTAGAAGCATGACGATTTCGTATTCATTTTTGATATTTTTTAAAAAAATTGACAAGTTAAAATAACTTAAAACACAAGGTTAAAGTAGTGACAACTAGGTGCAATAATAATAAGCGGTAGGTACATATAAATTTGACAGGTGAAAATATAATTATAAATTAAACGGGACTTAATCGCCCGGCCTTAACCTTAATTTTTGGAGTCCGGTCGTGAACGACTCAATCGTGTTAAAATTCAAGGTTGTTTCCTAGATTTTTGCAGAAGTACTTGACCTTCATGTTCGCGGCTCGGCCGAACTCAAAAAAATAATATTAAGGCCGGGCGATTAAGTGCCGTTTAATTTGTAACTATGGGTGAAAACCGTGAGAGTTTAAATCAGTAGTTTAAAATATATTGGACTAACGCAGAATCCAAAAAGGTCAACATGAATGACTTTTACAACAATTATAAGCATGGCAGACCATAAAACACTGCTCTAAAAGGATAGAGCGATAAAGCTACTTTAAAGGTATATCTTCCCTTGTACAGTCAGCAGCATAAGTGGCTGAGCGGGTGAAGTGTTCAAAATTAAAGTTAAGAAAGTTAAGTGTATGACCTACACGCGCTCTTATTCTCTTGACAATAGAGATATGTTGACCTCATTTTGAACACCTCAATCGCTCAGCGACTTCTGCAGCTTGGCATAACAGTTCCGTATCATTTTTGTTGACTTAATTTATTTAATCTTTATTGCACAATACAAGAAGCTATAAATGGCCGACTTAATGCCACAAGGAAAATTCTAACAGTCAACTAATTATTACTACAATATTATTGTCGTTGACTAAGGCTTCCAGTGTTCGAGGCCGACTTTCGACATGTTGAACTTGTTCAAGCAGCGGCGCTACCGCGAACAATGATATTCGTAAATTTCGGACGATTGTCTCTGTCACTCTCATGACTCCTTAATTGGAGTAACATAGAAAGATGCCCAAAATATATGAACTTCGATGTTCGCGGTACCGCTCCTTGCATTATGGGTTTGTACATCATGTTTCCGAACACGGCCTTGTTCTCTGTGGCGCTCGCGGCTGCACGCCAGTTAACGCCAAAGCATTTTTTTCACATTTGTCGCGATGTGAAGGACGATTCCATTTGTCTTCCCCTTTCTCCAAGAAGTGTATTCCCGATGGAGTTTTCAAAGCTAGTTTACTGCGTTTGCGATAAGATAGAAAAACCCTTTGCGCTCGTACGTCATGGACACTTACCTATTTGTACGGAATTTTAATATTCTCTTCATTTACAGATATATAACTATTCAGAATGAAGTAAGGCTTAGTTGATTCTGTGTATATACTGTATAGCATGTATATAATCGAGAAATAATCGAGTGCAAAGATTTATATTGATTTAATGCGCTCATAAAAAAATTTCGCCGCCATAGGTGTCATTTCGGTCATATTTATTTATGCATAGATATACGTTATTTGCACTCAAGTTTTCTACTTGACTGTATCCAAGATTCATGAGTTAATATTTAATTAATTAGCAGCACATTTTTATATAATTAATGTTACAAATTATACCACAATAATTAATAAACAAAGACAATTGTGTACCCAATAACATGTGGCAATGCATTATAGTCGTAATGAAAGTGTTTTTTTTATTTTATCTACGGCTAATATCGATCAATATTAATGTTCAGTAATATATGAACCACGTGTAAATAAAACGAAATTACAATGTTGAAATCACTTTATATTCTTAAATGAAATAGGTATATGAAACAGGATGTGAAAAAGGAAATACAATTATGACATCGCAGCAGGCACAGAGTGAAAATTGGCAAATTATGTTGTTGAGTAATAACATATAAGTGAGTAGGTAGAGTTTCAAATTATGTGTTTACTCCCACAAGCCTATACATGTTAATATTTATTATTATTTTTTGTACAGATTTCTAAAAAAACACTCATCATCCTCGCGTAGTCCCGGCATTTGCCGTGGTTCATGGGAGCCTGGGGTCCGCTTGGCAACTAATCCCAGGATTTGGCGTAAGCACTGGTTTTACGAAAGCGACTGCCATCTGACCTTCCAAACAAGAGGGTAAACTAAGCCTATTGATATTAGTCCGGTTACCGCACGATCTTTTCTTTCACCGAAAAACGACTGGTAAATATCAAATGATATTTCGTACATAAGTTCCGAAAACTCATTGTTACGAGACGGGGTTTGAACTTGCGACATCCGGATTGCAAGTCGCATGCTCTTACCGCTAGGCTACCAGCGCTCTAAATTAAAACACTGCTGTAAATAATTTAAAAAACTGATAATGTAAAGCCACATTTTATCGGATACATACAATACAACGGTCCCGATCCCAATATGTTTCTGTCATTCTGTGGCTTGTACTAAAAGTCCATTATAACATGAAATTGAAGTAATCAATCAAGTAAATCAAGTCGTATTATATATATAAATTGACGAAGAAATATCCAACCACAAGTGCGCAAACGATTGAACAATTAACAACTATTTTATTTATCATCCATTTTGATTGTAATTTTACAAAAAGCAAATGTCATTTTATTATTTTAAATTTGCCATGCATAAAACCCGTTAATAGGTTTACAGACTTTACGGGCTACAATCCATTAATATTGAGTATCCGTGTATAACCTGATTGCTTAATAATTGGGCTAATTGAAAACATGCACGTACACTCAACGCGAGACAGGTATATCGAAAATGTATACATTCAAACATTTCTGTTATTATCTGTATATTTGAATAGTAGTTTAGGCAGATTAGAGAGGCAGATAGCTTTTATAACTTCAACTAGCTAGACTGGATAGCTTCTGCCCGTGAGTTAGTCTGATAAGTCGTTAGAACTATGAACGCTGTTTTCGCCTTCGCGGTTGAGTTTCCATTAATCGTGTTTTAATAGAGCTCTATGACATATAGATAACTCTAAATGCTATTCAGTCTATAATTAAAGAACTACCTTAAGAATAAAGGTCATGCGTTCTATTACTGGTAAGTTTATATTTCTCACTAATTGTCCCGGGTATTTTGGTCGCTATCTAAATATATATTTACTATTTAATTATTTGTTTGTATTAACATGTTATTGATATGTATATTGTCGTCAAATAATATCGATAATATTTTATTAGTATTCATACCTACATTGACCAACCTATAGTAATATCCACTCAGGATTTGATTACCGGATTAATGAGGTATTATGTTTCGCCTTATTAAGACTTCTGCTGGCATCTCCGTGAACATGGCTAACGTACCTATGTAAAACTTGCCTATCGCATTGCAGTTCCAAGGCACAGGAATGATGGCTAATTTATTGAGCATAATATGCTAAATATAAAGGTTCTACGTGTAACGTTTTAAGCCGTGCGTTGTGTGTTAGCGTCTCGGTACCGCGACTGTTTTAAATATTTAGCAGGGCAGTTAGAAAAGCTGAGATTTGTATTGACGCTAGCTGGCGCAATTAATATAAGGCATGTAATTCTTAAGTCTCATAAAGTGAAATGTAAATTTCTTTTGAGATACATAAACTTAATTTAACCCGAGATTTGAGAAATAAAACTAGTCTAGCTAATAATCAAATCACACATTTAACATTATGTAACTAAGGTAACGTTACCAGTTAAAGCTTGAGTATGTGTTTGCTAATATTAATTCAAATTAAATCTACAGAGCAGCCATATACGGCTGTTTAAATTGTGGTGAGCGGCGGTATGTGCACGCGGTGGCCGAGGCGTTCCGAAAATGCTTTTCTCTCGTAACTCAACGGAATTACTGCAATGAAATTAGTACACAACGAAATTAAACGCTACTTAAAATACTAGCTTCAGTAAAAAAAAATGTCCTGAACGTCTACCATGGTTGACATTTTATCGTCTATCGCGCTATCCGTCACTTTTGCACTCGTATACTTGTTAGAACGTGACAGATATTGTGACAAGTGATAAAAACCCGACCATATTAGGCTAGCTGGACTCTTGTACTGTCCCTAACCTGCGACCAGACACCACCGGAGGTCGGGCAGCAGCGTCCTTTAGAGCGGTGGAACGTACTACAATCGCCAATCCGCCTACCAAGCGTGGCGATGCTATTTCACCCCCCATGCTTATAGCAGTCTAGGGGGGAGGCCCATATCCTGCAGACGTCCGTGGCTGAAGTTTTAGACCCGTTCTATTTTTACAGAGTGATTAAGTAAGGTTTTATAGTCTGTCACCATTATTGCCACGTTCGAACAAGTATGTTAGTGCGACGCATTGACGCGTGATAACACTGATAACCTTAAAATCGCAGGGATTCCATTCTGACTTCTTTAGAAATATCAGTTGTGATCTTTTTGTATATTAAATTGGTTTGTGCCGATTTCACACAGTATTTTTTTTCATGTGGCGTGAACACTTACTATAAATTTAATTTAAAATTTGTTTATAAGTATACCCCTCCAAAATAAACCTTACAATTAGTCCGTAACGATAAAACGGATAGCATAAAATTTAAGTAAAATAAAAGAACTACATCTATTTGCATAGAAAACCCATTCCTTAAACCCCGAAATTGCACCGAGTAAAATCCCATGCACAAATTGTGTGCATTACGCCAAGCTATTACGAGAAAGATGGACTGAAATCTGCATATTCCCGGGGAACGGTTGTTATAAACTCCTATATCAAGATAACAAACTCCGGTCTCGTCCTCGACTCTGTGAAGTCTTAATCCTTGCTCACTTACTTACTTTAGACTGAAAAATATTAGTTCAACATTGTGCACGTGATATAAATGAAACGAAAAAAAGTACCGAAGCTTGGATTTAGCTTGGGTTTTATGCTTAGTATGGTTAATTTTCTAGTTCATAAAATGTGGTATGTACTTATACATTTGTAGGTTATTTTAAGGACAGTAGCACAGAGCTACAATATTTAAAAGTGTATTTGAAGTATTCACTATAGTAAGTGAATTGGCAATGACGCATGTCTTAAAAGTTCAATAGCACTCTTCCTGTATTTTAATCATAAATTGAAGGTACTCCGTGAAAGCTTGATTTAAAACGTTACTTCAAAGAGACTTCCATACACGGAATAATCTAAAAATACGATTATATTACTGGGAGCAATGAGCATAGATTAATGGCACTAAATTACCACGGCTTAGGCAGGGGAGTAAAAATGCTTTAATCGACTAAACCAAACGTAAATATTGCTCGCAAGTTCAATAAATAAAACAGAAAAAGGATAAAAAGCATCGTGTTCATGTAAATGGAGTTTGGTAGCGTCTATCCTAAGCGATTTTTCATGAGGTATGCGCCGTTAATGTGTACAAACGCTCTTGGCTCGCGCGGGATGGCGGCATACTTTGCTTCACACGAAATAAATTATACTCGGCGCTGATGCTAGCGGAGAAAATTCACGAGATAAGCACTCGGTTATTTCACGTTTAGTTTTATTCTTTGCCACACTGTTGCGCCTTTCCACACAATAGCACGTCTATCAGAAAAGCCAGCTCTTTACATACCACTAGCTATACATGAACAACCAGCTTATCTCTGAAAATACCGTTTATTTTTCAGGATAGAACATAATGTGGCTCATATGTATATGTATACCCATTGTTTGCGCAGCCGGTAACAAAGAGATATTTTAGTCTGTTTCTTTACTAGTATTATAGATTAGAATTCTTTTTAACTTTCAGAAACTTGACTCTTCTATCCTCCTAACCTCGTACTACCAAATTTACAATATTATGTTATTATGTATTTACATTCAATTGAAATGGAGTTTAAACTAATTCGAAGTACCGTAAAGTGTATTTAGTTAATTCATGAAAGTCTTCTATGAACCACAATTATTTTCAAATCAAAATAATTTTACACATACAATAGGTCATGTTATTTTTAGCCACACCCCGTAGGTAGTATGTAAAGGAATTATAAACTGCAAATATATGTTATTATACGAGAAAAACGTGTCCAAGGCCTGAAGCGAACCTGCATTCATGGCAAATTCTAGCGCATGCCAGATGTCGAACAGCGAATGCCGGAGATGCTCTGTTGGATTTACCTTTGTTGCATATAACTTTAAAACCGAGGAAAATATCTTCTAAGTAATTTACTTCATATTTTGCTGACTATAATTAATACAGTGGGCGGATAAGATGTAATATAATAACGGTAGCTTTTCACATACGATTGTAAGTAACATTTAGAAAAAAAAAAATGTTGCATTTGACAACAATAACTTTTATCCATGCTCGATCGCAATTGAGTGACGATGTACGAGTAATATTGCTCATCACACTAATATTAGACCTAACTAGAATTCGAACCCTGGGCCAGTCGTCTTCTATGATTAAGCTATGTCTAAACTAATGCTGCTTAAAAACTACTTTTAATATCCTTCAAAATTACTCGATATTATATTTATTTTGAAAGTTTTATTAGAAGCATTAAGTACATATTTATTATTTTTTTTTTTTTATTTTTTTTTATTTATTAAGGAGATAACACAGAAACATACATCAAGAGTACATTAAAGATTAAGTTACATATTTTAAGTACAGATGCTTCCTTGAATGTATCCCACAGTGAACACGATATTATACTCAATAAGACAATAGTATCAGTACCAACTGGTTGTTTCAGTAGGTTAGTGTGAAGATAGTAATGCGCTTCATTGAAGTGCAAAGCAGATTATAAAAATGCGAATATATTCATACGAAATTTATCGATTTGTCAAGACACGTGACTCAATTCCAAAAGACAGTGTATTTTTTTTAAACTAACGCTTCTACAACACTGTTGATACATTTAAATTCATGAGACTCGAAATGTTTTTACCAAGTTCATTATCTACTACAATTCAATACGGTGATAAATGAGATCTTTTTGTCGACGACTTACATTTTATGGTGACTGCGTCTTTTGAGATGATCTTTTCTGTAATCCAAATGTGAATTCAATCTAAAAATTGAGATCAAGGAATCGAGATCAAAAGGGGATTGTACAGTAAGCTCTTAGATGTTTATTTTTATGTTGAGTCAGCAAATAATCAATGTTGTTTTATTAATACCTACCTATACCTACTTTCATTATTATCATTATTGATTAAAATTGGTCCCCTTTGGCATGGCGCTGAGGACGCTGTGGCTGCATTCCCCCGCTGTATTGCGATACTGATGCGTTGCGCGAGGTAGCTGCCAGCTCTTTGGTTACCCTTCGAGTTGACGAGCCTTTTAGAAAGATCTTTGAACATAAAATGGGCGCTGAGATGCCACGAGATTCATTTCCAAATCCCATAAAAATGTATTCAGAGCCTAATTCTACTACTAATTCTCGGGACTGACAACTGGTAAACTAATAAGTGTAGCAGTGTAAGGACAAGCGGCGTGTATCTAGATTTTAAAGCTTGTAAACTAAACAAATAATAGGTATTTAACAGCATATCTTCTGCCGTTGTTGCTGTAATCATCACCCGCTAACACGTTTAAAACCGTGTTGTTAAATCATAAATTCACCTCGACGTAATATCGTAATTGTGATCTCCCGCAGATTCTCATAATTTGCAACACATTAAACTCCACGCTCGAACGGAATCTGTTTCCCACATTTTGATTTGTAGCCTGCGCTACCAATTGTAGCAATCGTATATTTCTCGTGCCCGCATAATCGAATGTCATAAGCGGTCGCTCCGACAGGACTATTCAGGCGCTGCCAACCCGCTCCAGATTTATACCCGTCCCAGCAAACTTTCTGCACCTCCTGCAACACTTGTACTTGACGTCTTTAAATTATCGGAGTTGCCGTTTAACGCTACTGTACGTGTTGAATACCTTGTTTGTTTGCTACTTCTGCTTTTGTTGTCTCACGCTTTGCATCCGTTTTCGAACTTTACTTATTTGAGAAGTTTTACTGTGATATGTTAATGTTGTGTTGCTATTTATACAGTTGAATTATGGTCGATATCGAAACATTTTTTATGGAGGCGCTACTCTTCGTGGTCGGTAGAAAAATATTCTTATTTTGTCTATAACAACAACAAAAAAGCATTTTCCGAGCAGCAAGATGTACAGCTACAGGCAATATTATCTTATGATGTCAAGGCGGCAAAAAAAATCTGACAGCACCTTATGGCCATGAATGAATTGATGCGATTAGAAATTTTGCGGTCTTAATATCGTAAGATACTATTGCCATACTGTACCAAAACAAAAACTATGCAGAATGTCGACATGCAACATTTGACATTTTAATATATAACTTCCCATTTTAACAAAAATAAATAATATTGCTTTGCTATTCCGTTGTTTAATAAAAGTACAAGTATTTACATAAGCAATAACACATACTGAATAAAATAAAAACACTAACAATTTAAACTTAAGTAGAGATAAAACTAGAGATAAAAAGTTTGGCCCAAATCGCTGTCAACAGGCAAGGTAGATAGGGAGCATTGGGCACTTTTTTACTTAAGTCTTAATAAAAATGCATTTTTTTAACAAAATCAACTTTTTAGTCCTTATATTAGTAGCACATATATTTGGCTTCAATTATTACGAAGAACACTTATACAATAATAATCAGTTTCAAAATTGCAAGAGATTTTCTGAACACTGTCAAAAGTGCCCAAACCTCCCAATGGGCGGGTGGTTTGGGCACCTCAATGGGAGGTTTGGGCACTGTATTAAATACGCCACTTAACGGTAAATTACTTGAATATTAAATAATATAATCATAAAAACTTTCAATAAAATCAACAAACGAACAACTGTTTTAAACTATAAGTACTCAAAAAAGAATACACTAAAGATATACTCAGTATTCTTACTTCAGTAATAAATTTTATCTAAGATTCGGTATAACCCAGGTAGGCTTATCAAACAATAGTGGCGGGAGCATTGGGCATGCCCAAACCTCCCTTTAGAATTAGTGCTCAATGCTCCCCACCCCCCTCATTTCACAAATAAATTCAAATAAGTTTTTTGTAGTCCAATGTTTTACCTTAATTTATACGTTAATATTAGCTTTCGTAAACACATAATTAGATGACAATACAGAAACTTACGACTTTTCACAGATCACGTTGTTATTTCTTTTGAAATCACATCAAAATATTTACTTTCGCATACACGAAACGGTCGACGACATGTGACACTGACAACTAATCAAAATGGGAGATGACTTTAGCCTGAGCGGTGTTGCCAGTTAGTAAGCTAAACTACCACAGTATACAAAATTAAGTAGCTTTCATACGATCCGACTTACAAGGTGGTGCCCGAACCTCCCAACTGCCCAATGCTAGGATATATTAGTAGGATGCTGGCTGTATTCCTACGCTGTGTTATATGCTAGTTGATTAGAGCTAACCTCTATTAAACTTCCTTGCATATTTTGCATGCGTTAATATTCTCACCTTTAAATATGAATACACAAATCAACAACAAACCATCGCCAATAATGCTTCGCTAGAGAGGTGAAACACGTGTGGGGCTTCGCCCGTTGCGTAAATGGGAATTATTTTTGATTTGGCTAAGCGGAAATGTACATTTGTTTTAGAAACCGAAATTCTCACCTATCTATAATTTCATTACAGTTTACTAATTAAAATATTGTTCTAGTATCTATCCGTTCCTAAGCTGTCTTATTTCTAGCCCGATAAACTAACTACAACACTAAGCTACCTGTAGCACCGTCGCTACAAATAATTCCTCGGACATAATAGCGACCCATTTAACATGCAAGGCTACAATGGAATTAATGAGGTTATATGTGTCACCAGGGACACTGCGCCACTCGTAAACTCATTAAAAGTTGAACTAAAACTGGCCTTATCCATACAGACGACAGTTTTAATCGGGACCGCTTTACGGGCCATTTCATTCTACGGACTGGTTATTGTTGGTGGGTGCCGATTTGAAGTTTAAAATCTTAACATATCTTGTTTTTATGTTACAGGACATTTTTAGACACTGCTCTGACTGCGCTTCATGATAAGCTCAGGAAGGCTTGTGTTGCGGGTACTCAGCCAACGATATACACAATATATAAATACTTAAATACAGAAAACACTCATGACTCCGGAACAAATATCTGTGTCATCATAAAAATAAATGCTCTTACTGGGACTTCAACCCAGGACCGTCGGCTTCATAGGCAGGGGTCACTACCCACTAGGACAGGCCTGTCGACCTGTCGATAATTTGCAATGCTCGAATTGATAATCCATTACAAGTCTTGTACATTTTGTTATCAACAGTTATCAAGTACAAATTCATTAAAAGAAATTTGATGGACCAGCGTGTAGAGTAGGTTGTGGTGTATGATGACTTACGGCGTGAGGGCGGCGGATGGGGTGAGGCGATGGGATGGCCTTGGTGTCGGTTTTGCGGCTGCACATCAAAAGGGCCAAACCAATTGGGCCAAAACGGGTAAATCACAACTGAATGTCGCGCATCGTCAGGTGGCGTTTCAACCATTACGTAGAGGAGCCACTGGCTAGCCACTCCGTGAAGATCGTCGTTCTAAGTGTTTAATTGTTTGAGTGCGTCCTTTACCACGCTTGTCAATACACGATCTACACCCCAGACCTCATACAATTTGTTAATCCTTACATTCATTGGTGACATCTATATCTCAGGAAAAATATTCGTGATAAACATAAATAAATAAAAAAAACCCGTGCTAGAATGCGAACCCGATGCTTTATAGACAGGGTTACTACCAATTAGGTTAAGTTTGTTAAATAATGTTATGATTTGGTTACAAACGGATAAATTTACGTGTAATGATATCGCACTAGGACATGTTTCGTGTAAGCTCTGGTACCGACTAATTTTCTGGTACTGATGATTTTAATTATATCATTGCTCAAAAAAATATTGTCAACAAAATCTTCATTAAGTATATAAATTTTAAGTCATACAATCCTATCTTTATACAGGTGACAGGGGTATATGTTTTAATATATGTAAATAAAAGTATGTATGAAGTTTTGCGAAATAAATTCTTCCTCAAACATTTTTCATTTGAATAAATGACTTAAACTTTTGACACACAGTTGAAATTCTATTGACAAAGTGTTGTGGAACGGATTGTTTTCCTTAAACTACGTCCAATTATCGTACCTGAATAGTCCATCACATGTTACACGTGATTATCCTTATAAGTCTTATAACCAATATAATAAAGGCAGCCGAGATTACTCACAAATCCAACTTAATTAATACCATGAAAAACCTTATCCTAGTTCATAACTACTATACGAGATATTAATCACGTATGTAAGAGTATATATATATCGTTTTATTATTACTTGAGGCCCAATATTGTAGTTTACTCGCCAAATATTGTGAGATAATATTTGCCGCGGGCCCCCGACGCTGCGGTGGCTTTTGTAGCTACTTTTTATACCTACTTTTCCTTGATTATTTTTCGTATTGATCGGTTGGATAATTAATTTTCGTCGGGATGAAATCAGTAGTTTAATTCGACATATTTTTATAGTTGGCAAGAAAAATGGATGAATAGTCAAATTTTTCATACTAATCTCATATTTTACAAGAAATTTTCAACTATTAAGATGACCTAATCAGGTATGCAGGCGATTTGGTGCAACCCTTAATAAAAACGAATACTAACATATTTTGGTTATCGCCACATATTTTGTATGTTACCTAAATAATATAACTTACAATCAATAAAGTCATTCAGAGCACAATTGCTCTTGAGTGTATAAGCGTATTTATCTTTTGTAAAATTATATATTTTAATATATCATTCAACCAAATTACTTTATAGTCCTACGATTTAATGTAAGTTGCTTGTAGATTCAGAAGCCACATTAAACAAGTAAGTGTCCATCGCACGCTCAGCCTCGAGTCTAGCGTTTCTTCATTCTCTCCTGCCGGTGACTTTGATACACAGCCAGTCGCTGCACTTAAAGCCTCTGGCAGGGGTAATTGCTTCATAAATTTTCTTGCGTATGGTACTTAGTATCTTCAGGCCTTTCTTAGCATTTATTTTATATAAATAAATACCTACTACTAATATTATAAAATATAGGTATAAAGTGTTAATTCATTTCGAGTTCTAGATATTTCGACATCTTCGACAGATGCATCATCAAAAAAACATGGTACATTAGTAGTTATAACGTAAGTGATTATGTTAGCTTTAACTATTTACTGTGTGTATGTAATAAAGTTCAATAACAAAAGTTTAATCTTACAAACTTTGGAAGCGTTGGTGGTTTATAGGTAAGATGAGTTTCAATCTGAAGTTTACGGATTTGAAAATAAAGAGTACTTATGACTCTTATGTAGTGTCGGATACACTTTAATATTTACCAACCGCCATTCGGCGAATGAATGCTCAATTTCAATAAGGTCTAGACAAATAAGTGCCCCCGTCAAACCTTGGGGTCGGATTGTCAAACGAACGCTTTGTTTTCAAATTTTCGAATACCCGAAAACAATATGTAATAATAGTGAGATAAAACATAGATATCGCAGTAAGTTAAAAACGTTAAGAAATGATCCTCTGCCAAACATTAAATGGCACTTTATTAGATTTTGAACGATTTTCTATCAAGCGGCATAAATGCAGAGGCAAAGTCAACAAATCACTCGATAATAGGAAGCTCGCAACTTTCAAGTTTACCTGGAAAGTGAAGGCTCCGGAGACATAAATTCACTGAATCGTTCATAGTCGGATTTTATCGTCATCCGTTCGGAGTAACGATCATTATTTCTTGCACTCGATGGAGTTTGTTCCGAATCGTTTAGAGGGAATTTATAACAAAATGTGGGGGTGAAAACAGGCGACATAACGAAGGGAAAGAATTATTTGGAAGTAAATGACTTAGAAATGTGTATAAAGGTGCGCCGCAAGACAGGCTGCGCCGCTCAGCCCATCACCCAGGCGCCGCCTATTTCATGTACGGGGATTTCGCTCGTTCATTCACCTTAAATCGACGCCATTTCCCCAGCAAAAGGCAAAATAGAATGCTGAAAAAGACTTTCCGATAGAACGGTCCCATCAAAATCTTCAATATCCATTTACGACGGAATCAGAGCGGATTATGCGCTACGCAAAACCCTTTAATCCGGGCTAAAGGCTATTTTAACATTGCACAGAATTTGGGTGAATTAGATCACCGCTTATATATTTTCCTATCCATTCTCCAATTATATGGGTCGAGAGTCGGGTAGAGGTCAGTACGAATGTTGACGTAATGCCACATTAAGACTAATTTATTGAGATCCTAAGTATGATAAAATAACGGGCTGTTTCCTAAACATATCTTGATATATATTAGTAGGTTGGTGTAATTATTTCTAGAGGGTTACGAATGAAGGAAGAATATACGAGTATAAATGCATTTTTTATATTTCCTTCATTATTTTGTACATTTGAAAGGTAACAATATAATATGTCGTAAGATATATAAAGCAACTATACCTTTACCATTATCTCTCATTTTCATTTATTTTTTAACTTTTATTGCACAAAACACAAACAGTACAGAAGGCGGACTTAATGCTACGAAGCATTCTCTACCACTTAACCTTTAGGCAAAGCAGAGAAGTTCAAGGCGGTTCATAAAAAACAAAATAAACATAAACCATAACACATTTAAATATAAATTAAACATAAATTAATGTAATATACATGTATGTATATTAAATTAATACATTAATATAATATACATACATAAAAAAACATAAATAATACTATCATGTTTAAATAATTATCTATTTCCCAGCAATACTTTTTCCTCGCGACCTAAAATTAATCTAACCTCCACCGAATACAATGTTTGGATTACTCTTAAATAAATTAAAAAACATGATTGGTACCGCTAAACTAGAAAATCTGACTTGGATACGAGCAGATAGTTTTGTTTCGTCTTACACTAAAAGCTATCCCTACAAGAACGGTATCAAACTGCAGTGATAAATTGGCTACAAAAACTGAGCCAGATTAGTCCACTGCCCACGTAGTCTTGTGTCCTACTTCTAGAGTTGTTTATAAATTCGGAGGCGAGACAGGGCGGGAAGAAACACGCAAAATTCATGAACTGATCGATGTTGGATAGGCGTAGGCGATAACCGACAAAGTTTTGATACAAGAAAATTTTTACGATGATAAATTAGTAGAACGGGGCTCAGTTTATATTTTTTATAAAGTGAATATTTTTGATCTCAGATTCAATATGACGCTGCATAGTTAAAGGTACTGTTTAATTCCCAACAAGTCTGTAAATCCATTATCTACATATGTTTCAAAAATAAGAAGACATCGATGGTGTTTAAAATTTTATGTGATGATTATAACTACGTTCAGTGCGTATGGAGTGAAGGTCAAATAAAACTTTTTTTTTTATGACATAGGCGGCAAACGAGCAGACGGATTGCCTGATGGTAAGCAATTACCGTCGCCCATGGGCACCCGCAACACCAGGGGAGTCACAAGCGCGTTGCCGGCCTTTAAGGGGGGTTGGAGCTCTTGGAACCTTACTCACCATCAGGAACACAACACTACATACCTAAAAGGTAGCAGTGCTATTATGGCTGTGGTCTTCTGTAAGGAGGAGGTACTTCCCCAGTTGGGCTGCCCCAGATTCAAGCGTGATGGTCATCGCTGTGCCCTACCTCTCATAAAACTGCAATAGTTTAAAAAACAACTCCTTCAATGTGTACCGCCTTAGATAAGAATTAACCTAGATGAAGCTTACCAATCACAAGACACTTGAAATCAATTATCTATGGTCATTGAACAAAAAGCGTAAACTTAATTGAGTTTTATAAATATACTCGTAGGAAAGCTGACTTGGCACTACAGTAAAGCAAGCGAGTTGTTTTATTTACTATATTTTCCTTGCTAACTGGGTAACCTAATAAATAGCAATACAGTAAGACGACGTTATTCCCCGGAGGGCGCGGAGACCACGCGCCACTGAGCAGACAGCTACGATTGGAGCGGTTGACTTTTTGCGTTAGAAAGAGTAAACTTCTTTAATTATCTCACTCTATACATCTGGTAGCACAATTCAATCATAACAAGGCTAAAATTATAGGTACTTAAATGAATTACAGCGCGAGCGTTAGAGAACTTTGAGAACATTTTAAGGATTTAACGCCATTCTTTTCGGCAGGATTTAATGGCTTGATATGTTCTGTTTTTAATATTTGAAACATACATGAGTATCAGTATAAAATAAAGGCATTGCGATTGAGAAATAGCATGTTTGTGAGAATAAGAGCAACATTTATTTTGATGGTGGCCTAATGGCGGTGCATCCGTTACGCTTATTTTATTTGTAATAATTTTAAATCGTTAAAACCTCGGTGGTGGCATAATTGTGCAGGAGTGGGTTTCTGTTGTTGTCGGAGTTCTAAACTAACCTAACCCACCTTGGTTTTCGGTTGTGGTGATAGTTCTAACCTAACTTAACCTACTTTTGTACATTCGGCCTCAATAATTAACAATATTAACATTCTTCGATATGCCGGTCCGAAGACTATACATACGGTACCGGTATGAAAATGTTAAAGATACCTAATAAAATAATGGTACAATATTTAAACACATATATATAGATATGACATCATAAAAATAAAAAAAAATTACAAAATTAAATTTTACTTTGTCTTCCTGATAGAGACAGCCTCACATAAAAGCTCTTACTACTGGACTGGTATATTAAGATATTCTTATTAAAATCATGTAAATCCATATATAATAGGGATAGCTTACCTTTATATTTTAACCGGTATTCTTTCACGATTTTCCCTTTTCCATCTACGCAGTATAGTATTCTTATAGCGTTATAGTATTGATTCTACCGTAACAAAAACGATATATACTTTGAGCAACTGAATAAAAGTATTATAAAGCTCAGTTAAGATATACAGATAGAATAACATTATTAACAGGCTACGTTTATTGTTACGCTAAATTAATGCCCATTTTAAGCGTCGCGTTAAAAAAATATTGTTAGCTCAAACGCCACCCCAGAGCGCAGTTCTCATTTGTTTCACAAAAGCGGTTAATGTAAACGGTGCTCTCTGACATTAGCTCGATTATCCTGCTCGCCGGCGAATAAAAAACAAAAGGCAAGCCGCACGTAACGGTTGCCGTGTCAAGTTTGCGCTTTACTAATTGTACTGAGAAGGTTTTGAGGAAAGCGCTAGGTCTCTTATCGTTTTACGGGAGCAATTAAAACGCTATAGGTGTACAGCTGTGTAGGTTTTCATTAAAAAAAAATAAGGCAATGGTAGGCCAGAAGGGGAACAGTGGACGTGTTCATTTTTGCATTGATGATGTGTACGAGTGCAGGGGGCGATCTTTGGGCGTCCGATAGTCGACTTGTGACATGTTAAACGCTGTTAGAAAGGAAGAACTGGGATTTTAGATACATGAATGCACACCATAATTGTGGGTATAGAAATTTAAATTTTCGTGCAAGAATAATGGTGAGAAACTTTTGTGTGCTATTATTTTCATGTTCATAAGTTTTAAATAGTGCACGACTCCCAAAAATCGACCTCCAAGCTTAATTTCGTAACATATTCGTTTACCTCACCCGTATCTCAGTTCTGTCAAAATAAATGTTTCTTAGATCATGTCAGCCAAAACGTAGTAACCAGCAAATTATATCTAAAACTGTGATATTTTATATGAACTTGTAATCAAGGTCGCGGGAACTCGTTGAAGGCAAACAGCGCAGGACCAGTCGTCTTGCCGATTCTTGGGAGCAGTGGACATAGTCCTTTCGGCAGAAAAACGAGGATGATGATGATGACCTTGAGTATTGTCAGACGCGCGACGTGTGTTAAAAAAGCCCCCCAGATTCTTCATTCGAATATGTATTAACCACAATTTAACGAAATTTATCGTAATCTTGTATCAAGCTCACTATAACATTAGGTAGCTTTGTACAATTGTTTTTTCATCATGGGCGTAACTTCAAGTCAAATCACAGTCCATATTAACCTTATTCCGAAATAAGTGCGTACTTATACTACTATTTCAAAAAGTTTAATGGTTTAAATTTCTGCAGTTATCATAACACCATGACATCACGGTGAGGAGTGCGTGACAGAGCCGGCGCCGCGGTCGACGAATCGAACGCACACCCAGCACTCTTAGTGCTTGAAAATGGAGACCTATGTTCTCCGTAAGTTGTCGCGCGAGTGACTAAATAAACGTGAGAAGATCCGTTATCTACATTTTTAAAATATTACAATAACTCACTAAAGCTTAAAACCATAACGTCAATCATTTAAAGGAGACATTTTAAATCAAGTTATTTAAGTCAATAGTCTCAGTATAACTTTTACTTTCAAAGTTTTTAAAGATTCAATTGAATTATACTGTACTTATTTCCATTTATTCTGTAAAATTTGCTGAAATGGGTTAAATTTTACGTTAAATCGTCACAATATCAGTATGAATGTACTTTATAATCCTTAAAAGTTACAGTTCATCCATAAGGAATAACTAAAATACAGACGTATAAAAATGCAAGCTGATGAAAAAAGAATTCATTGAGCATGACAACATCAACTTTAACACGTCAATGAGCCCTCAAGTGCTCAATTGTTCGTCGTAAGAAAAATATAAAGATGAAGTTTTGAACCCAAAAGATACCTTGTGATATTGGCATCGTGCCGAGTCTGATATGTCCAGTACAATATCGCAAACTGAGACGTCAACGCCACCGGCAACAAATCGGACGCGATCCAATTTACTGTCAAAGGGCACAAAAAAGAATAAATTTAAATCAAATTGTTTTCACGAGGCTATCAAATCGACGATGTTTAAGGAGGAATTTAGGTCACGTCTCCCGGATTACGGCTTATTTCTCGCGTCTCTTTTTCTTCGTTTGACGCTAATCCCGGCGGGGCGCGCAGATTCGACCCCCGTTTCGACACAAGTACCTAGCTCAAGTCTGCGAATAATAATACCTATAAAACTTTTGTTGCCAGTACTTAACGGGCATTTGTAAAATCGTTACCGGTATTATTAAAAATCGAAAAGATTACCGTTAATTCCTAATTATCCATTTATCACGTACTTGGTATTTAGATAAGGAAAATATTATCTGATTATTTAATAAAATGCAAAAAACATTAATTTAATACCAGTCAATTTATAAGAAAACAATACCGGTATTCATTCCCTGATTAAATCATCGCTGTTTTATTTAACTAAGTACCTATTGTATTAACGATAAATATTGGGTTACACTTATTTTAACACAAGTTTGGTACCGATTGACTATATAGGTTTTGGTGTTGTTTTTCTAAGCCTCAATTTAACTCCAAACATGAACTACCCTTGGCTGTTTAGTGGAAAAATATAATGTCGGAATATGAAATGTAGGGAGAGTATTTGGAGCGGCAGCTGCAAGCTGATACAGCAAATTGCTAGTTTATTCAAATAAGCGAAGAGGGAGTGAGGCGTGTTGAATGGCACCGATCACTTACTTACTAGGTGAATGGAAAACTTGTGGGCAAAAAACATTGATATTCCTTTTAGACATCTTTATAAGGAAAGATTAAATAAAACTAAGAACAAATCAAATTATTCTTTATGAAATATTTTGATTTGCTTTGATTTTTTTAGTACCTCTCTAGCTATATCAGAATCCCAAAAGGTATTCATATAGGAGGTGCAAACACGTAGTGTTTCACCTTAGAGCTGGTAAAACGGTGCCTAAAACCGTAAAATAAACAAGATCACATATACTTGATTAATTTCGACGGGTTCCGCTGTGTACGGGTGGCCAAATTGGTTAAGGCGTCAGCCGCGATAGCTGGAGATGCGGGTTCGAATCCCGTCTCGAACACCAGGTCCTCGTAGTTTTTTCTTAAGTATATGTTATCTATTTTAACTTTTAAAGATTAAATAAATTAATACATTTGTTGGGACAATGTTACACAAAGTCCTACTGTGAGCTCAGTAAGTCAGATTTTTATTTTTATTTTATTTATCGTAAGGCTTGTGTTGTAGGTGCTAGGTGACGACATATATAGTAAAAAGATACATATTATACATACATTAATACCTAGAACAAGTCTATAACACAGGCACAAATAATCCTTCGTCACTAAAATCTCGTGACTTGACCAATGGGGTACTAGCTTTTGTATGTGGAAATTATTTGATTTGTCCATGTGTCTATATACTGCCTTTTCAGATTTGTTGTATATATAAATACACTAGTTATAAAGGTATGTTTTTGTACTTTGTTTAAAATCTCAAGTCCTATGTCTCCAGTTTTTGTTAAATTGATATGAAATAAATCGCTATGAGCCGGAGTTCGAACCCGTGACAACTCGGAAACTTGCTTAGAAACTACACTTCATTCTAGAAGAAAATAAGGATATGATTCTTAACTTACCTTCCTCTCGTATTTCTCAGTTGTAAATTATCTTTCTGTTTACGGTTGTTTCCGTCTTTGTATAATCGATTCACACAGTTTAATACCAAGGACTCAGGAGTATAGCTGAATAAATATACAGTGTCAACCCTACATTTTAAACCGTCTGCCTGCAGATATCAGGTCGGAGGCCAATAGGTCAAAATTCAAAAGAAGATTATTTCAATTTTTAATTGATAGTATATAGAATTATAGTTGTTATATTTTATTTTATTTTATTCTTAGATACTAGCAAAGAGACTCTGATCCCACAGTCAAACTGTGTAAACCGTTTTGTGGGACAAATGATATTGTAAAAATGTACCTTTTCTGATAATAATAAATAAATAATAATAATAATAATATACGAGAACAACAGAGCTTACTCCGTATTCAAAAGATTCCAGACCATGAGTAGTAATTTTAATTGAGGAGTCTATTTACGATACATAGAAGAGGTCTATGGGGGCGAGTGTCGAACAGTGAATCAAAGGCTGCACGTTAATATCTCGGAGGGCGCGCTCCGACCCGCAGTAAATCTGATTATCCACTGACGTCACACCACCTCTCGAATATTAATCGTGCTCTCTCACTCCTACCCTAATAATCAACCCAACTATCAAAGACCCTTTTAATTTGAATAAAACGTTCCGTTTTAGTTGCCAAATTACACAAATTAATCATCCATTAATTCAGGCCTCGATGTGGCCTCATATCATCGCCCAAAAAGGGTTTCATTTACATTTGCAATAAACGCTGTCTTGCCTCCGTCCTAATTACATTAATAATCCATTATCTTTTATATTTTATCTTGAATGTAACGGGGTTGCCCCGTTTTGTAAAATGATCTTCGATTTAAGGCGAATATTATTTTCTGGTCGCCAGACCAGACTAGTAACATTATTGTATGGATGGGTGTTTTCTATGTATTTAAGTATTTATATGTATCTATCTATTATATATATATCGTCGCCTAGTAACTACAACACGAGTCTTACTGA
This sequence comes from Grapholita molesta, assembly GCA_022674325.2. Taxonomy (NCBI): domain Eukaryota; kingdom Metazoa; phylum Arthropoda; class Insecta; order Lepidoptera; family Tortricidae; genus Grapholita; species Grapholita molesta. The sequence continues at coordinate 24,740,964 of CP053121.2, read as the reverse complement.
GCTTATACCGTAGGACTAGGTCGATTTGTGTAAGATTGTCCTGAAATAATTATTTATTTATTAGTAGTTGCGCGTTCAATCAGATGATTTCTTTTTTACGCTGTATGTACAAAAATGTTATGTTTAAATTAACACCCTTTTTGAAAATTTACCTAATTATTATTTACGCTTCTTTCTAGTCTCGATATACATCTCTCAGGAGACATTGGCACTAGTTGGGAACCCCTTTGTCACACATAGTCGTATGTATCGCTTGATGAAACATGTAATAACAATTATTATAATGAGCCTGCAAAAGCTTCACTAATCGTTATATTATACTCATTACAAGGTGTCGTTGGTTAAAAGGCGATGTTAGGCACTTACGCTACCCTTAAAACCCTCCCCTTAATTCAGAGTATTTAGTATTCTTAGAGATATTCTTGTGATTCAATTTTCACTGACCTTCGTAATGTGATTACTATATTGAGGCAGGCGTGTATTGAATAATAGGTACGAGTACCATATATTTATTCTGCGCAATTACTTAAATTTATTTATTACGGCTATACTGCAGCGTGCATACGTAATTATTTACCTATATGAATTTGTAATTAGAGGATTCAGTATAGAGTACCAATGTAGGTATTTTGTGAAGTAAAAGTAAATAATAATAATCGTAGTATACATGTTATATAATTAAAAACATATTTTCATATATGTTGAGTGTGATTTACCATATCTCATAAGATCTCTAGAAATATTTATGGTGAAATAAATTCATTAACCGTACCGCTGTTGCTCAGAGTAGACGTGTGCTGATTTCTCGTATTTTGGTCAATTATTTATTTAAGTTATTTTTGTGATGTGGTTTAGTTGATGATTGCAATCCTCGGTACCTCCTTGTCTATCTTTGGACACTTCTAACTCGGCCTGTCGGCCATATTGGATTGTGTCGGACCTTTCACTCAGACCTGTGATAGTGGTGAACTTGTGAACTTTGTGTCTTTTTGCATCTTTTTGCTGGGTTTGAACGCACGGCCTTGCCGGCCGCCGCGTTGTAAGCCGACGTCCGGACCGCTGCGCTACGGAACAGTGAGCTGCGCATTGCGAATTTTACGATACCATACAGGAGCACTTGTGAGCGTTGGAATTTAGACTTTATCAGCAAGGCTTTAAGTTTTGGTTTATCATTATGCAGTGTTTTTGTTGCAAGGAACCTATTAATGATGGCACGGTCTTAAAATGTACCGAGTGCGGGGGAGTTTATCACTGTGGCTGTATAGGTGTTAATCCAGCACAATGTACTGTAAACTTTCTTCAAACGTGGTTATGCTCTTTTTGCACATCGGTCAATACTCGCCGCCGACGTAACGATAACATTGACAACACCTTAATCCAACCAATAAATATGTCAGCCTGCGACGATTCTGGTGGATGTCATGCGATGAGATAACCGATAACTCTAAAGAAGTGACAGATATACAGAACAAAAATCTGACAGCAAACAGCACCTTCATCACCACACCACCCAACTCTTATCAGCCTGCGGAAAGTGATACCGCAATGCCAACAGTAACGTTACTGAATGACATCTTATCAAAAAGTGACTGTCTACAGGCGCAGTTCTCTGCTATTCAAGTTAGTTGATATAGCCCAAGTAAAATTGGATATAGCTGAAGTCAGGGGTTCTATCGATACCAAACTGGAGAAATGGATAGCAGAATGGTTACCATAGAGACCCGCGTTAGTGCGATAGAAGAAAGTAGGACAGAGCTTGACGACGTGAAGAAGGCTATCAATAATGTCATAGACGACTCAGAAAAATGACCAGTGGGTCCGACGCTCTAATTTACAGTTAAATGGGATTCCTGAAGTTAAAGGGAAAATCTATTCACAGTATTGAATCTTTGGCGAGTTAGTGGCTTTGCGTTGAACTCTAAGGCCGACGTCGATTTTGTTACCAGAGTCGCTGTGAGGAACGATACAGACAACGCCAAGCCGAGGCCCATTATTGTGAAGATGCAAGCTCGCTACAAAAAAGATGACTTCATGGCCTCCCTTCGAAAACTTAAAACCTTGAAGGCTGCGGATCTCGGTTATTCTAACAGTATGAATAGAGTTTATGTGAACGATCACCTGTCCAGCTTCAATAAATACCTCCTTAAAGAGGCAAAACAAAGGGCAATTAATAAACAGTACAAATTTTGTTGGGTTCGTAATTGCACTGTCATGGTGCGCCGCAATGAAAATTCACCGATCCTCTACATCACATCAGAGGACTCGTTAAACAGAATTACATAAGGATTATTAATTCTGTACTGCATATTTTTCGACGGGTCACACCTTTGTATATTATTTTTAATTGTTTTAATACACTTATTATGTATTCTTATATAAATAGCGTAGTGATAGGGATATTTTGCAGAAACACAACTTGCTCTTCCTTTATGCTCTTCGTAAATGATCATGCGGTAGATCATGCTCTTTTAATTACATTAACTTACACGCACCATGCTCACAATCGATCTATTACGATTATTTTATTTAATAACTTCCGACAATGAATATACTGGGCATTTAATAGATACAAGTATAATATCAAGGTTAAAAGAAAATACACATATAAATTTATTAGACATTTTGGTAACAAATACCTAATAGGTCTTTCAATATATTATCAAAACGCTCGTGGATTACGCTCTAAAACAATTGAATTCCTACGCAACTTATTAAGATTTGACTATGATATAATATGTATAACCGAAACATGGCTCTTGCCAGGTATATTCGATAGTGAACTGTTTGACACTCGCTTTACAGGTGTGTACCGAAACGACCGGGACTACGCTTAGAATGTGTTTAACGCGCGGTGGTGGCACGCTGATAGCAGTTCACCGGGATTTTAATGCAGAATCACGTGATTTTTCTCTCCATCCATTTTACCTGATGCTGACATTACGTGGGTCGAAATATCTATACCACAGGGTACCACTATAAAAAAACTCAGATTACTAACGTGTTACTACCCTCAAAGCAAATATCAGATAGAATCACAATTTTCACTTTTTGAATATATATATCGAATATTTATACAGAAACCCCAGATGATTATTTCATTGTTTTAGGAGATTTTAATATCGCAGAAGCTCATTGGGTGCCCGTAGATAATGATCAAAATAGTTTTAAAATAGAAAATCCCAATTACAATCACTTGACAAACACAGTTATCGGCTTTTATGAGTTTTACGGGATGGCAACAATTTAATAATATCCCAACAAGAATAATAGGCAATTAGATTTTAGTTTTGTCAAATAATAGCTGCAAAGTTAGTTTCTGTTGAGCCGTTAGTATCTCTAGATGGTCATCATCCGGTATTTTGTGTAAATATCGATTTAAGATCGATTGATCATAGCTTAAAACCCGTTCCTCGCATTATACGTCGATTTTACGCGGCGGACTACGACATTGTAAATGCAGAATTAGAAAGAGTAGACTGGGAACAACTTTTCCCACCAGACGACATTGAAAAAGCTGTCGAAGTATTTTATGACGTATTGAATAAAAATAATTGATATATGTATACCAACTAAAATAGTCAACTTAAATGGAAAGAAATATCCCGTTTGGTATTCACGACAACTAATCAAACTTATAAAAAGAAAGCCAAGATTCATAAAAATGGAAAAATTTATCAGAGAACATCAGATTATGTTGCTTTTTCCACCTTAAGATCAACAATAAAAAGCTAGAAGTTTCTTTTACGCTATATACATATCTAGAACAGAAAACAATATACGGAATAACTCAAAATCTTTTCTGGTCATTTTTAAAATCTAAAATGAGTAGCAGCAGCATACCTAATACACTTTTCTTGGACAACAACGTGGCTTATAATGGTGAAGAAATTTGAATTTGTTTAATACTTTCTTTCAATCTGTTTTTGTTACAGAAGATCCAGTAACCGATTCAGTTAATTTTTGTAGTAGCGGCTTGAATAATAATCATGCCAAATATAATCGTCATATTAAAATTACTTCATTAATGGTTGAACATTATTTGAAATCACTTATAGTATCTAAGGGAAGTGGACCAGATGGTATCCACCCAGTATTCCTACATAGGTGCTGTTCAACGTTGGCCCCACTGATTAGCCATTTATTTAATCTTTCATTAGATATGCTGGAACAATGCCGACGTGTTGGAAGCGCTCCATTGTAGTCCCAATTTTCAAAAGTGGAAAGAAAAAACAACATTGCAAACTATCGTGGTATCTCTAAACTATCTGTTATTCCAAAACTATTCGAAAATTATTTATGACGTCCCATAAAGTCATAAGGCCAATGTTGATCCGCAACAACATGGATTTATCAACAGAAGATCGACAGAGTCCAATCTTTGCGAATTACTGGTTATTCACTCGCTGCTATGGATAAAAGTCTTCAGGTAGATGCTATTTATACTGATTTTTCCAAAGCATTTGACAAAATTTCTCATTCCATCCTTATAATGAAAACTAGAATCATTCGGTGTTCATGGTAATCTCTTGAGATGGCTCACATCATACTTACATGCAACAGAACTCAGGCAGTGGCCGTTAAAAGGTCATATTTCCAGCTTTATTCCTATCCCCTCAGGTGTCCCACAAGGCTCTCATCTGGGCCTATTATTATTCAACGTTTTTATTAACGATGTGATCGATTGTTTCCACCATTCTAGACTTCTGTTATATGCTGATGATATGAAGATATTTAGCGCCTATCTCTTCAGTTAATGATTGTATTAATATACAACGCGATCTGGATAGACTAAATACTTACTGTTCAAATAATAAACTTTATTGAATGTTGCTAAATGTTATTCTATCTCATTCTCAAGAAAACGTAATCCCATAATTTATCATTATAATATTAATAACGTAATTCTTAATAGAGTAAATGAAATTACAGATTTGGGCGTAAATATTGATAACGAGCTGCAACCAACCTCGCATGTGGAAAAATTGTTCAAAAAGCTTACAGGATGCTTGGATTTATATTTCGTCAGAGTAGGGACTTTAAAAATCCTGACACAATCATTCTTTTATATAACGCCTTCGTTAGATCCCATTTGGAGTATGCTTCTTCTGTATGGTCTCCTCATTTCGCTGTTCATATAAATTCAATTGAAAAAATACAGAATAAATTTATTAGGATAATGAAATATAAGTTTGAAAATTTTGACCCTAACCGTTTGGAATCCCTTCAACTACGACGCGAAATCAAAGACCAAGTAGTACTATTTAAAATTCTGGATGGATCTATGGACTCGCCCAATCTTCTTTCGAAAATATTATTTCGATGCCCAGACCGTCGAACGCGTACCTCCAACTTATTTACAATTCCTTTCAATCGAACTACGTACGCAAAAAACAGATTTCTTATTAGAGCATGTAAAACTCATAATGAAAAGTACTCTGATATCGATTTATTTAATTTTACCTTACCCAGTTTTGTTTCTGCAATAAAAAACTTAAATAAGTCTGCCCAATTAAACACCATTTAGTATTCCTAAATTTAGTTTCACAATATCATCGTGGCTAATCTGAATTTTGTATAAAGTGCGCATGTACTAATTAGTCCTATAGGAGGAAAAAGAAATAGCTATGTTTTTGATGTATATTTATTTTACGTAAGTCTAACTTGAGCAACAAAATGTAACTAGTTATTAGTGGAAACTGTTTTGGCGTATGTATTTCCTACATAAGTTATATTTATGTATAATTTTCGCTGTTTGTTTTCCAATAAAAATAAAATAAAATAAAATTAAAGTTTGAATGTAAATTGCTATACCGTAGATTAAACTTATCACATATATTTTCTGAAACCGTTATTAGAGTAATTTGGGCGACCTAATCTGAAGAAGTGGTGAAGCCACTCGTTTATTTAAAAGTAATTTCAACCTGTCCTTTCATCCCAAAGGCGAGAGATCAGATCTTATGGATTAAGTTCAGAGATTTGCTCATCAGTGACAATGAGTTCTCAATTTCTGTTACTGAGCCCTGAGTGTAATTTTTTAACGTAACTTTACGTCACGAACGCGTTTGAGTTTCCCATATAAATAACATTATCACTTACGCGTTCGTAAACGTTTTTTTACGTCAAAAGAAACTTACAGCCTCTGGTGTGGAGTTCATTTTACGAGGTCACTTTTTATAAATGTAGATGTCGCTAGCCGCGTAGGCACATTGAAAGATATGGTGGAGAAATTCGCAGCCTTGGGGCAAGTCTGTAGTTCAGTTGGTGGAGCGATGGGCATGCATCCCACAGTCGCCAGTTTGAGTATCGTTTCATTTTTCCTTTATTTTTAAGAAATTATGGTTACGATAGCAGACGTTTCTAATATAAAAAAATGCAGCTGTCTATGATTGACGTATAGCCGGGGACAGACAAACAAACATGTCGAAACTATAATAACAGTTCCAAATTGACTACGAATCCCTAGAAATCATTTGGTACAAGTAGGTAACTACATACCCGGGATGTCTTTTGGCATTAGGGACGGGTATAACAGTTTGTAAAACTTTGAACCATGTATCTGTAAATTAAAAATTGACAACTCTGAAATAATAAATTCCAATAGAAATATTTAAAAATGCTATAATTCTAATATATTGGCGTTCAAATTAAAATATTAAAGCAAATGAAAAGTAGAACGATAAACATTGTTCGTTTTGCTCAATAAAAAAAGCATAGCATGTTTTTGCTTAATTGAATAAGCACAAACGTGCTTTGTTATAATTTGGAATCGTTATACATCGTGTAGCTTGCAACCGAAAAAAAACAAATGAAATAAAGACTTAGTCGTTATGATATTTTATATTTTTTCTTTTCGTTTCAAATTTCTGAAACTGTAGTGTTAGATATTTTGTTAATAAAGTTCTAAATAGACTTTCGTTAAGGTAGTGTCTCGGCAAGTCGTCAGTCTTTTTACACATTCTTAGTAAGCCTTACTTGGTATGTTTATTGATTTTGTTTCTGACCTTTAAATTCCAACTAATTCTTCGGTTTATAATTTAGCTGACATTTGGTATTCAATTGCATATTACTAGGAGCAGTCAATAGAGGTGTCCATCACATGCAACTGCACGAAATTAAATCCAAATTAGTGTAATTATGGTTACTAATCTAAAATTTAATATTTCCCCTTTCTACTCACGCTGTATGAAATCAGCGGTCGGTACTCGAATTTAATTGAACGGACGCGTCTCCACTCGAGCGACATCATATGTGTCACGACCGCCGAGTCATTAACCAGTCGGCAATCACTGACTGCGATTAGTGTAGCTTACCAGGAGTTGGTGAGTCGAGGTTCTAACCTCGTATGGCCCACCATACAGCAAAGATGCCACTATTTTTTCCATAGTGAATGTAGTTCCAAAAACTAGAATTTCATTTGTGTCGAAATAGAAAATCAGTTGAAATTCCACTCTGCTCCAAGTGAATAAAATTCAAATTCCATTGAAGTGCTTAATATATTTACACATAGGCCCGAGGGCCTTGAGGAGGCCAGTACATAGTCTGTTCACTCGGATGCCTTTCATTTAAGAGACTTGCCAATTGATTTTGATACACCAGCCGATAGGAAAACATGTAGAATCCACTTGGACGGTTGGATTTGCTTCACCATGTATGAAGGAGAACCCTGACAATCGGCAACTAATAAATCTTGACAAGGGCCGTGGCAAAAATAAAAATCCCGTATAGAAAACGCAACCGTAACGATTATCATCTACAAATCCAGATCGACATCAATCTTGTCATTTTCTTTTAGCGGCTGGCCTATAGGTTTCCCGGGCTAGATATCCGCTACACAACGTCTTATTTTGCGGGTGGCTTTACTCTTGCCAAACCAGCTCTAGCAAGGCTAGCAGGCCTTTGATGCTTCCCACGACTTCTGAGAGTGTCCTCGGTGATCCAAGGAGTTTAGCTCGGTATTCGGTCATTCCGGGGCATTTGAGAATGACGTAGGCAGCTGCCTTCTCCGCCATCATGCATGTTTCGCAGAGTGGGCCGTCTATTCTTTTTTATTCTTTTCTAACATGTACCACTGTAGATATTTGCTCATTCCATAAACTCCTATTGGGGCGAGACCTGTTAGTGCTCCGACTAGGAGATGAAGTTGGTGTCTTTTCAGATGTCTTAGCCTGCGGGACAACCATCGCTAATGTAGCTGCATAATCACCCCACGATGGTCATGCAGCGACAGGCTGAAGAGAGGTAAAACACCAGCAAACGTAACGAGGGATCAGGCTTGACCCTGAGAAACTGTAATTTACATCACCCCTTGAAGAATAGGATACTAACGGCTTGGGCCCAAACTGTTATTAAGGTACAGCTCCTGTATGTTTTAATAATTTAAATTAACTTTTTAAAGATAGGTACATGATTTGTGTGTGTCATTTATTATGTGTTTTGTTATAAAATTCAACATGTGTCGTACCCAATCACGCTGGCTTTTGTAAGCGACTACCCAAGCGAAGGTAATATCATAGCAGACGGAGAGACGTGTAGTGGGCTCGACTCGGGGAGAGACGGTGTGATTCGTGTCACCACTAGTCGAGTGGAACCAAGAGCGTCATGACGATTTCGAGTGCTTACAAAAATTGAATTTGGAGAATTGGCTTGGTCAACACCACTGGAACTCAATGACCTAAAATCGTTTATGTCAAAATATTTCTGACATTGTGAAGTGACAAAAATGACACAGAAACAAATACTTTGGTCACCTAATTCTACAGAAAATAATGAAATTTGGGGTTTTATATTTGTATGCTTTCTATATCTTTTACGGAAAATTATTTGGATGAAATTTGTCACACTCAGAGATAATAAGCTAAATACGAGACGTTTTATATCCGAATGAACTCGCTGAAGAGGTAAAATGTGGGGTCGAAGTACGGGAGTATTAAATGAGAGGAGGTTTTGGCAATTTCAAGTCTTTTACGTGACGAAGTGATCAATGAACGGCTTAAGTCGAAACTATATACCTAATTATAGTTCTATTTTCTTGATTTCAACGTTTTATAAACACAAAACTATCGTGAGACTCAACCATATTAAATGTAATGAAATGGGTAACTCACGTTTTGTTGATTGAATGTTAGGAGCATACCGACGGCGAGGCAACGTGAACGATTATGCTCCTCGTTACTGAGCGAAACATGTCGATCCATATTGGAGTTAAAAAAGGTGAGTTACCCGTTTCCATATAAATATAATGATATCAACGTTATATGGAAAATTTTTATTTCTTCATTAAAAGTGTATCGAACTAGTCTTATCTTTTAATAATCGAGAAAACAACTGTCAAGTATAATAGTAACATTACTACAGAGGACGAGAAGCAAGGGGTTGCCAGCCGAGTATATGTAGACTGATTATTACGAGGCCGGCAAGCCCTTTGTACACTGAGCTATTCATAGTGCTTACCTTTTTAAACATTAACAAAAAAATATTATAGTTAATAGGCAAGTACTAAGAGCAACACTCAGCTGTACACTGGTGGATTTTATTATATAAGGCATAAGGTCCACCGAAGTACATCTATGAGTGTTGCTGTGTGTACCAGAATGTTATCGAAACAACCAGAAAATGTAACTAATATTTTAATGACCAATCGCCATGACGGCGTGTTACAAATGTATGTGGAATAGTAATTAAAAAAGTACCTTCACGATCTCTCGTAACTCTCATCTAGCCAAACCTGTATCGACATACTTTGCAGTATAAGAAACGTAATGTCAACGTTGTAGTGATTGTTTGAGAAAACATAGTTACAGTTGAAGAAACGTCAATATGCAAGGGATTACATAAATACTTTAAAACAATGGTATAATTAGGATGAAGAAGTGTATAATTGTGTTGAATTGTTAGCTGTTGGTTCTCCAAATAATAAATAAATAAATAAATGTGCAAGGTAAATCTTAAAAAAACAGCCAAGTAATTTTATGCAATGATAAAGCACAGTGATGAAAGCGGGTTGCTGTATACATAGCAGTATCTATAAAACATCATTATTATTTATAAATAGCTACTATATATATAGCCTCTGCCAAATACCCCAGTTTGGCAGAGGCATCTATAAAATTATACTATAGTAAAGTTGACGATCATATTTAATAGCGTAGGATCTGAAAAATAGGTCAAATAGCGTGGGGGCAATTGTTTGAGATGTTATTGCTATAAGATCAAAGCTTATTTGTTTTTTTTCCTTGATTGTTTACTACTTGGCAGAAATGTATTTTTATCTATTGTTTGTAAATACCGTGGATTAAAATAGCTTAAAGCAGAGTTCTGTTTACCAAGGTGATGTAAAAGGTAAAAATCTTTGTAGTCGTTGGTTTAGTTTTAGATGATCTCGTAGAAGGTTCGTTAGGCAGATTGATTAAAACAAAAATAGTATTTGAGTTGTGATATTGACGTTTTCGATAACGAGTATCGATTTTACTATCTGTGCATCTCGTTCGCACTTAAATGGTACAAACGAGATGCACAGACAGTAAAGTCGATACTCGTTATCGAAAACGTCAATGTCACAACTCATGGTAAGGGTAGTGATTACAAGTTATGTTTTTGTGGTATAGCGTTATGTAAGAGGGGGAGCGGTTTGTGTTGATATTTCACAGAATAAACAATTTGGCTTAGACCCTTAACTTTCACAATATCCACATATAACACTCGAACCTAATTGATCTGCATAACCCTATAACATGATGATGTGTGCAACATTAACGAGGTGCACTGCGATTGAAATCATAATGTATTTTTTTTAAATACAACGTCGGTGGCAAACAAGCATTCGGCCCGCCTGATGGTAAGCAGTTAGCGTAGCCTATTGACGCCTGCAACTCAGCAGTGCTATTATGGCTGCGGTCTTCCTCAGTTGGGCTTCTCTAGGCTCAAGCGTAATGGTACTTCGCTGTGCCCTACCTCTCATTGTTGGACGTAGTTTAAGGACATACCTGGTTCCAAATTAGTGACGGGTAAATTTGTAGCGTTCGAAAAGGCCTTAAATTTCTTGGCATACGAGTATGTGTTGTATCACATCGCGTTTGTCCCCGTTGCTTGACCTTTGTGGTCGTAGGTCAGTTTGAATACACGTATGCAACGCATCGCCCCGCATCGCGCCGCGTCGCCTAATTGGGAACGGGCTACCTAGAGCCAGCGAGCTTTTTGCTGCAAAAACAAGCGCGGGCCAAAATCGATCAGCGTCCGTGCATTTGGATATTACAAGCTCGAATTCACCCGAACGATGGCAATTGGAACTAAATTGGTTTTCACAGTCTATAAAGTTTCTGTTTGTGCCAGAAAAGTTTGATAAATTCAATTTTCAAGTGGGCAACTTTCGTGTCTCAGATGGGAGGCTCGCGCTTGATACTTTTTGAATAAATTGGCTTGGTGCCGAATCGATACGTACAATAGAAAACTTCCAAGTTATTATGGAAGGGGCTTCAGAAACCCATCTTTATATTGTCATTTAAGGACCATTATTCTCAATCATTTGCTTCAACGTAGAGCTTCAAGTTTCCAAAGAATTTTTGTTAATGTAGAAACCAAAGTTTCCAAGTTTCCACTTTATTTTACTGAAAGTAAAGAGGTAACATTTATCTACACTAATTAAAATTGAAATTAAAAAGGCGAAAGTTTGTGAGTGTGTATGTTTGTTACTTCTTCATATCTAGACGGGTGGAGCGATTTTAATAAAATTTAGTATGGCGTTAGCTGACACCCCAGATTAATACATAGGCTACGTTTTTTCCCTAATAAACCGCGGGTAGCACCGTGGGTCACAGCTAGTTATATTATAAAATCCAATTAAGTTTAAAATTAACTATATTCTTTTATGGCATATTTGTATCGCCCCAATATAGAAGAATAGAAGTATTTTGGACCCGGGTATGTCCTTAAACTACGTCCAACAATGAGAGGTAGGGCACAGCGATGACCATCACGCTTGAATCTGGGGCAGCTCAACTGGGGAAGTACCTCCTCCTTACAGAAGACCACAGCCATAATAGCACTGCTACCTTTCAGGTATGTAGTGTTGTGTTCCTGATGGTGAGTAAGGTTCCCAGAGCTCCAACCCCCCTTAAAGGCCGGCAACGCGCTTGTGACTCCCCTGGTGTTGCGAGTGCCCATGGGCAACGGTAATTGCTTACCATCAGGCAATCCGTCTGTTCGTTTGCCGCCTATGTCATAATATATATATATATATTTTTTTTTTGTGAGATTACTTAATACTCGTACCTACAACAGTCATATTTCAGGAACTATGCAATATAAAGATCACCTATAGAGATTTGTACTTCAAAGTATGTTTAAATAAATGCTATGCAAAGTTGGTTAAAAATGAACGGAGTCTATCGAGTTACCGAAGAATCTGTGCTCCTGCCACCCTTTTCCGGAAAATTCTCGTTTTAAATCAAGAGTACCGCGTTGATTATTTTAAAATCATAAAGAGGGTTCCCTTGTCAACCTCGGCAATGATTTAAATTGGAGAGTCCTCAATGAAGGATTAGTTTATGCGGAGAACACGCAGATGAAATAGGTGATAGTTGAGCAGACACTCCATTTTTATTGATCACATTGTTTTTGTTCAATATTATTCCGACACTGCCTTTCTAGATTTAAATGGTTTCAATTACATGAGATTCAAAGCTTTGTTTTGATTTGTACTTAAGTGGAAACAAATCTTCTGGGATCGGCCCACGTATCAGGCGAGCGTAAATAGCGTGGGTGTATGCTTATCCGTCTTTAAACATCGTTTTTAATACTAGACATGTCTATGTGACGTTTTTAATTCACATTGTAATTCTTCTGGGACTAGGTCTTTTTGTGTAAGGGTGTTCTAAAAAGTTAATTCATTGATTTAAACTTTCAGTATCTGCAAGATTAATGTATTCACTAAATAAAAAACACATGGTTTTTTGATCAAATTATAAAAAAAATAGCTGTATTGCTAGGTAGTCTCAATGTTACGTGAGAACTATTGAGAGGTGCTAAACTGAATAGCTGTAACCACAAAGCTTTGAAAGCCATAATACTTTTTAACGACCAGTGCTTGGATTGCAATTTTGTCAGCGTTATGTATCTGGCTGTACAGTATGTAATCTGTGTCCACACACCCTTTAAATCTGGCGTCGAGTGGAGAGTAAGACTAATCAGCGCGGATTGTAGCCCTTCCGCCACTCCACGCCCTGAATCAAGTAAATGAGAAAACTTTCTAATTGGAATTTCAAATAGGCCCCCGTTTATACAAGAGTGCTGTTGGCGGTTGCCTGCATTATATTACGACACCTAACGTACAATAACGTTGACTGAGAGACTGCCCTAAGCAGGGTTTCTAGAACTCGGGTCGCGAACCCCTGGGGTTCGCAGTGATGTTTTCGTGAAAAGACAGCATATGATAAGTAACAGGTGACTGGTTCGATTGCACATTGGAAAAGGGATTTATTGAATACTTATGACAGATATCTGCAAATTGTATGTGATAGTTTTTGTCGTTGCAATAAAGTTTTAAATTTATTATTTTATGGACTGACTATGGTGTAAAGTAACTTCAAAAGGGGAACTCCCGTTTATCAAACGAATACTATTAAGTTGACTCCATTAATATATTCTGCTCAAAACTAACCATACAATAAGATCGATACTTGATTACGTTACAAATGTTATAATGATTCTTTACTCGTACTTAATACTTTTAAAATAAAACCCCCACAAAGTACCTTTGACGTTTCGTTAATCACATTGTAGTCGTGGTACAAAGACTGCTTCAAGTTGACTTCAACATTTTCCAGCCGCGCGAATTTTTCAAGTTACGGGAACTTTTTCTGGTTTATCAACCTGAACGTTGTACAAACTGGGGATTAGTCTGATGGGAGTTCAATGCACACACTACACCCATGTTGTCCAGATACTGAACTAATGGTGTATCCATTGACGATGACGCCTACATTTCAAAATGACTGGATTCCACGTGGATGAGATTCAAAAGATAAAGCCATCTTCCCTATTATAATATTTATTTCAACGGCTTCACGAATGCTTTTACTATAAATCCGACGCTTCATAGGAAGGATTTTAGGATTAGGAAGCTCAATCCAGCAGTCTTGCCCTGAATCCAGTAAACGCTCAGCGACAACAGACTTGTTCACCTGACGGTTTTTTATTTTTCTTTAGGTGCGTTTAAGTCCCATTTTGTAAAAGTACTTAATAAAATTTTGAAAAAAATACCAAACCCACGGGTCTACAGGGCCGGTTTTGAACCCAACTTCAGCATTGCGGCTAATCATATTTTCAGTTTTCATTATTTCCGAACATATTTTCGCGGGTTAAATAAAAATATCAGTTGCTACAAATCACGATTCGATGATCATTTTATTCGTCTTATTCACTTTCTTAATTAACAACATTAAAAGATACATCATTAGGTAGCTAAGAGAAGAAGATATAATATATAAATACCTAATAAGTAACAGTAAATAAAACTTAAGCATAGCGTCTCCCATGATATGGAGCTGGAAAGTCTAAAAATACGATATTCGTAAATCTAGTGCTGAATCAGTGGGAGTTGTTGGCATGTATTAAAGTAAGTCCGGCCAGGCACGGTACATCAGAGACGTTGTAAAACTTGCCCGGCCGATGGTCGAGTAAGCTCGGAACGAAATTGGCAATCCTCTTTCACAATGGACCGTAAAATGGTTTTCCGTTTTTGCCCGACCGAGCGGAGCGGTGCTCGTTGATTCACCGGACACGTCGCGCGCGTATCGCTGGTCGGGGGAATTTGTGGAAATAACTCTTTTGCGCCCTTCACAGACAACACAGACCGCGTTATCGTGAGCCACACTACAGTATCGCACGCAACGGATTTTGATACGCTTTGTTCCTATAGCCACTCGTTAAACTGTTTCTACTGTTCACATAGTTGTGGAAGCGATGAAGTGTTCATAAGGAGCACAAGGTCACTAAACATACGCGCAACAGACATCATAACATACATTTCAGCCATATGCAGTCCATTGCTGGACATAGGCCTCCCACAAATATGACTTGTATCATCTTTGACGGTAGTTGCCATAGTCGCCACCCTTGGCAGGCGGGTTGGCGACCTACAGTAGCTGTAGATTGGGTTTCGATGGACGCTGCTGCCCGTCCGTAGGACGTTTCGCTTTGTCGCCTCATACTACACCCGCGGGGGGAGATGGGGTGGTGCTATTCTAGTCAGCCGGCATCACACGGCACAACATTCCTTCTAAAATGCTGCTACAAAACTTAAACCTAATATTCGCAGATTTATGAACCATGTCATCTGCAACAGGCTTCTCTCTCAGTGAAGGAGTTAATCGGAAAATGCTTCGAATTTATTACGGAACATGAGTGCGTCCTTAAAAGTTGTAAAGGACATGATGCTTATAAACGATTCGCTCTAGTCGATTCGCTAGTAGTGATTACCAATGATACGAATACTCGAGTCTTTAAAGAGTGCAGTAACCGGAATATTTCGAGTACCCATTTTCTTTTTTTTTATGATATTGGCGGCAAACGAGCAGACGGATTGCCTGGTGGTAAGCAATTACCGCCGCCCATGGGCACCCGCAACACCAGATGAGTCACAAGCGCGTTGCCGGCCTTTAAGGGGGGTTGGAGCTCTGGGAACCTTACTCACCATCAGGAACCCAGCACTACATAACTGAAAGATGTAGTGCTATTATGGCTGTGGTCTTCTGTAAGGAGGAGGTGCTTCCCCAGTTGGGCTGCCCCAGATTCAAGCGTGATGGTCATCGCTGTGCCCTACCTCTCATTGTTGGACGTAGTTAAAGGACATACCTGGGTCCCGGGTCCGGGTCCATGCTGAGTCTAGTACTTGGGGTGATCTGTTTCTGGTCTTATCAAATACTTGTCACTCGACAACCACTCAACTAACTAGCATACGTCGATTTTTTATAATTAACAATCTATCACTATAGCTTGTTAATTGTATTTAAACGTCAGCTTAGTAACATTACCGTTTTAATACAATTAATTTTTTCGACTCTAACGATACTTTTGTGTTTAATATATCACTACAGCTTTCATGTTTTAGCGAGCATGTAAATACAATGCAATGTGATATCTACCGAAAGAGAGATCTAAAAGAAAACGGTATTACTATCTATTGTAATCGGGTAGTGTTAAACAGAGGAAGTTGCAATGTCAAGGTGTTAGTGATAACTTCGTCTGTCTTCCGCCTCAAACTATTTAAATTGTACAGACAGCATTATACAGGTACATGTAGGTAGCTAGCAGCAGTCAAACACATCCTTACTGCTATACATGTAGAGCTCTGTACCGATATGTTTTTATACTTCGGTTGCCAATATTTGACACAGCTTAGCTAATATTTAGCAGCTACTCGTATGAACTATGAATGTATTTTTAGCTACACCCAATTTATTGATCACGTAGGTATGACATGGAATTAAGCAAAGCGAACACGAAAGTTCGCTATTATTAGGCATTTTTATGGGATTATGTGCTTATCTTGGGCAATTTTGTTCCACCCTACCACCTCTTCGAGTCCTCTACGAGTGTTCATAACTTTTAAGCCTTACCCTTACCTCGACCTTGGCTACTAATAGGAAAAATATAAGTATTCTTACAGTAAAGCAGGTTCGCCTTACCTCCTCTGTTCTTCGTAATAATATATTAAACTTAAGCCCAATTGCAGCATTGCAAGTTATTACGCCTGTCCATGGTATACAAACATACAGCCCGTCTGGTGGTAAGTATTAACCGTTACACCGTCACCCGTCTACAAAAATGCGCTTTGCCCACCCTTTCAAATATTACTCTTTATCAAATTATTATCATATATTTTATTTTAAATGGGCTTGGTAAACTATCAAAAATAAATTCACAACATTATGAAAATTTGAAGGTGATGTCATTTGAGTTATTTCTGTGTTCAATAAAAGGCTGTGGAGTAAGTGGCTGAATAAGTAGCTGAAAATGAATAATTTAATTACTGTATAACGCATAAAACTTAAATCAACTGAACATCGTGATCATTTTCGCCAGTTTTCTATATGAATACTGTTTAATATGGATAAGTTCGTTGTCGTTAGTAAAAGTTCAATTAATAGTCAATATAATCATTCTCTGAGCCCTATGTGTATGTTTTTAAAGTAACTTTACGTCACGAACGCGTGATGACGACCCACCTGATGGTAAGCAGTTACCGTTGCATATGGACGTCTGCAACTCCAGAGGATTCACATGCGCGTTGCCTACCCTTCAAAAGCCAATACAGAGTCCTGAGTGTAAGTTTTTAACGTAACTTTACCTCAAGAACGCGTTTGCGTTTCCCATATAAATAACATTATCACATACGCGTTCGTAAACGTTTTTTTACGTCAAAAGAAACTTACACTAGAGCCTCTATCTAATTTAATATGTTTTAGGCAGTTCTCACTCCTGTACTCATTGATATTTTCCCAAAACATCATTAGTAGGTATATTTAGCTGATAAGTTTACACCGCCAAGTTCTGTATCCAACAAAACTACTCAACACTTTATAAAATAGTTTCCCAATTACAATTTGAAGAAGTTCCCGTGGAACCGGAAACTAGATTCCAAACGGAAATGAGCTCACAATTGAATTAAGTGTAAATGTATTTCGGTGCTAAATAGGCTGTTGGCGCCGGATTCTTTAAGGCGTAGACAGTCGAATGATGTGTACTCATAAAGTCATAGTAGATAATATTATCCACTCGTTTAGTTTTTTATTTTATGTCAAAGGTGGCAAACATGGGCATCTGTAACACTAGGGGCACAAGCACGTGGCCGGCCTTTAAGGGGGGTTGGAGCTCTGGGAACCTTACTCACCATAAGGAACACCACACTACATACCTGAAAGGTAGCAGTGATATTATGGCTGTGGTCTTGTGTAAGGAGGAGGTACGTCCCCAGTTGCGCTTCTCCAGACACAAGCGTGATGGTAATTCGCTGTACCCTACCTCTCAGTGTTGGACGTAGTTTAAGGATATACCCGGGTTCTACTTTGCTGTTAGTATTATTACTTGTAGTAATTAAAGCAGTATTTTTTCCGTATTGTATTGTTAACTTCATTAATTTGGTTAAATATACTTTTAGGATGATATATTTTATTTAAGTTCAAGGGTCCGCCGAAAATCAGCGTCGCTGAACTGCGTGCTTCGACACATACTGAGGGGATCCCTTTGAAACAACACCTGTTAAGTGTCAAATGTTTAGTTTAAAGGCTCCGTATGGTATGTTGTTTCAAATAAATCTATTTTCTTTCTGTCTTTCTTTCTAATACACTTATTTTATTACTGTTAAATTTAATAGGAAATTATTTAGGCCAATAGGAGTTAATTTCTTTAAGACTTACTTTTATAAGTGTATTTTATAAGGTACTAATTTTTTTTGGTACTAATATTATATGAGATATTTTAAGGTACAAACCAGTCTACAAGGTTGTTTGAATATTATTATTTAAATAATATGTGAACGTCGTTACATAGAAAACAAAATCATGTGCAAATATAAATCTCACCAATTATTTGTCACCGTTTTTTTATCACTTCAGTGTCATAAAAATAGATAAAAGATCTTTTTTTTTAATGTAGCCACATCACAGTACAATTATGAAAATTTAATAAAAATCTACTACCCGGTTCTAACCGGTTCTGACCCGAGGAGATTACTAGCAAAGAAACTCGGCGGGATAATTTTATACATCAAATCTTAAAGTAACTGATTATGCGTAGTTCCACGAGAAAACATATCAAACTGACTGGTCGTCATTCAGGTAAGAAATCATATGAAAGTATGTCTATTTGGGAAGTCTTTGTTTATACATTATCATTTTTACTTTTATATTTTTGTATTTTTAGTTATACCTATCTTGTAATAAACTGTTTGATATGTTTTCTTATGGGACTACGCATAATTATGTACTTTAAGATTTGATGTATCACTGTTGAAAAAAAAAAACAAGTTCCGCCGTAGTTTCTTGCCGGTATCTTATCGTGTCAGAGAAGATACAGGCCAGAAAAATAAAGATCTTTACCTTTTTTTAGACCTTAACACTTTAATCTTAGAGATTTCGTTTTCTAAATACAAGGCCATTGAGGTTCCCATTCGCCTTAAGTACGGCTGTGGCGAGAAGAAACATGGCGCGACAGCAACATGCAATATCTCCGCCGCCAGACCAATAACTGCGCCGCGGCGACCCGATACTATCGGGATACTGCGAGTGCTTGTTGCCGCTTCGCCATTTACGTACACCAGTTTTATTCGAATTGTTAGGAATAACTGTTAAGATGTAAATAGATCAGAGTACGGTAAAGTGGGGTTTGGAAATTTTTGTACATCTCGAAAACTGCAAAGACTGATAGTTTCGCTTTTATTTGTTACTTGCTGTTAGGCGACGAAATGTTTATTTTTATTTTATGATATAGGGGGCAAACGAGCAGACGGATTGCCCGATGGTAAGGAACTACTGCTGCCCACGCAACACCAGAGGAGTCACAAGTACGTTGCCGACCTTTAAGATTGATATATCTACGCTCTTTTCTTGATGTCATATCGGTCATATAAATTTCATAAACTTTCCATTTTACTATCGTTGGTTAATTTAGGAATAGATTGACTGCGTATGTCCAGCAAGTATTTATATATTCTTAGACATCATTGTATGTAACACAGGGATATCAAAATTCATAACCCCGTCTCATACGCTTCTCATAAATAATTCCCAAATCAACCACCATTCCCACACACTACCATCGGTTTTTGCCCAACGTATTTTTTTTTTAGATGAAAATCCCGTCCCGAAAAAAACTTCCGTAAAAATAATAACAATATTTCTCTATTCCGAAATGTTGTGGTGCAATATAAAGTGAAGTGTCATGGCTTCTTCAGTCTATTTACCCTATTATTGTGAGTTGTAAGAACGAGACGTGCGCCGACTAGATTCGGAAACGAAAATCGCGTACCAACGTATCCAATTAAATTTTTCTCTTCCAGTGCTAAATTAAATGTTTATGAGGAATCAAGTGAGAGATACAAATACATTTTTAAGTTAATCTTGATACGTAAGAATAAGATTTTAGAATAAGAGCCCATCTACGTTTCTAGACTATGTGGTGCCGACTTGCAGAGCCTCTAGAGAGTTCGTTTCGAGTGTGGAGTTTTACCAATCTTTCTTTGTATCTCCTTGAAAGAAATATGATCCTAAGTTGTGAAAAGAACAAGCGCAGTCCCTGAGGAGTTAAAGGGAAGCGGTTTTACATTTTTCTTGATAATTTGTAAAATATGAATAATATTTTATCTTTCAAGTAAAAGAAGCGATCACAAATAGATCCAGAAAATATAATTTTATATTTCCACGTTGATTTTACCTCGTATTAGTACATTTTGCCAGTGATATATTTATAGATGAATAGATAATGATACGAGTAAATACTTAAACATATATAATAATAAATGCAACCCACCATGATTTGAACACGGAACCATCTGCTTCATAGCAGTGTCACTACCGGACTAGGATGGGAGGTGGTTTAACGTCAGTTTTATTACTAAATAGGGCACGTAGGTAATAGGTAAATAATTGTTATGAGAAAATCTTGGTACGAACCGCAAAATCCCCCTTTTTAATACTCTCCGGCTGCAACGTCCACGTAGAAGTCAATTAAACTTTAAACCTGGTTTTCACCCTCTTAGATGTCGAATTTCTTAAAACACATCCTAACTTATTAGAAACCTCAATGACACCTAAAGGGTAATGGAGAGGGTTATACTGGGAGTGTCTCTACGCGATCGCATCAGAAATGATGTCATTTGCAGCAGATCTAAAGTAACGATATAGCCCTCTGGTTAGCCAAACTTAAGTGGGCGGGGCACGCAGAACCGATGGTCGTGGGGGCATAAAGGTTCTCGAGTGGTGACCGCGTACCGAAAGGTGCATCGTAGGCAGACTCAGGTGCCGGCGAGTAAAGTTCGCGGGCGTCCACTGGACGCGAAACCGGTCATTGTGGGTGGCTATCGGTGAGGCCTATCTCCAGTAGTAGACGCCCTTCGGCTGATACGATGATAATGATGATTTCTGAACTTGAAGCTTCGTGATATTTAATAATAGAATAAATATGGCTAGCTACCTCTGACAGTATAGGCTATTTAGATAAGGACCGAATGTGGACTTTACCGCATTTTCGGTTAGAACTTACCGAGCCAAATACTGTACCGAATTATTCAAATATTTAAACTACTTGAAATCCTCAGCCATGATTTTCCAGGTGTTCAGAACAAGGTTTATCAAGAAATGTTTTCGCCAAGGAAGTTTCAACTGAGGAAGAATTGGACTATTAAAGAGCTTTATATTTATTTACATTAATAACCAGACATAAACTATTATTAAAAGGTAAAGAAGAACCATTAATTTTTATCTTTGACTCATTCAGTATAGTGGGCTCATGGAGTGGGCTGATTTTATGTAAAATAGAGATATAATTAAGAAAAATGTGAACAACATACATACCTTGATATGTAAATATATGTGGTCGTAATATGGCATTATAACTAACATTATGTGACGAGAGGTTTGGCCTAGTGGGTAGTGTTGCCCATGAAGCCGATGGTACTAATGGGTTCAAATCCCAGTATGCAGGGCATTTGTGTGATAAACACAGATATTTGTTCCTGAGTCATGGGTGTTTTTTATGTATTTAAGTATTTATATCTATAGTATATATCAAAATTACATCAATGTTTCAGCATTGCGATACAACTAGGAAATGCCGGTGCCTTGGTACAATGCCTCAAGGGCCTTTTATAGATTTTATACTGTAATTAGTTAAGTAGTTGTAGTTATCATTATATTGTAATTTCTGTAAATAAATTAATGTAATAATTAATTTAAAAAAAATGTCAACATATATAACTTAAAACACAAAACTCTCGTGAGCCTCGGCCATAGTATTAAAACGGGTAACTCACGTTTTATAAGCCAAATATTATGGAGCGCAATTATTTGTCTATATTATGTCTTGTGTATTTTTTTATTTCATCATTTTCGTTTAAGGGCAGTCCGAGACCGGAGCCATTGTATGGCTAGGACGCGGATTTAATTCGTCCATCATTAGCGACTCTAAGCACACCGAACTCACTGTGGGTACTAAACTGTCACAACACCCTGAGGCTTTGACCATAGATGGCAGGCTTCCATGATGGCGGCACAGCCCAGCCACCATCACGATTAAAATTTTGACGACGCCCGATCTCAATCACTTCACGTAACATTTTTCACGTACCAGCAGCCTCGCTTTATCGAAGCGAAGTAAATGGGAAGGGCCCGCTTCGTGAGGGTGCTCTGCCACCGAGGATTTGCTGCAGTCCATCTTCACACATCACATCCGTGGCAGGAGATAGGACTGCAGGTTTCATGTTCGATGATTAAGTAACTTATATACTACGAAGGGCGTTCAATATATTTTCGGTATCGATATCTGCTTACAACCTTTTTTTGTTTTATTTTTGTTACTGGCCGCTACGAGTTATTCATAAACTTAAAAAAGTAATATTTAAACCGCGATGCTCTTTTGTTTTTCTGCAATTGCCGAACAAACGTGCGTGTCACACCATGAGCGATTTAACTATGTTAATTAAATTAGAGCATCGCGCCGTAATAACATTCTTGACCAAAAAGGGAAAAAAACCAAAAAACTATGAAAAAAGAAATGGATTGTGTTTACTGCGAGTCTTCTCCTTCTTTATCTACCATTCAAAAGTGGTCAAATATATTCTCATACCGAGAATATATTGAACGCCCCTCGTAAGTGACCTTCAAACATAATAAAAGGGCGTCTACTTTGTAAACAGGTCATTATGGGTTTTTTTATATCAGACAAATAATACATATTTGAAACAAAATAAAACAGATGTTTTTTCTATTACTTTTTATGCATATACATAAATTGTATTGGAACGGTTATTTCATGTTTTATACAATTAACATGTTCTTACTACAAGTATGTTTTGTTTGACTAAATATTTGAAAAAATAAAAAAAATAGATATATAAACTTTACGTAGTACTAATCCTACATAATATTATAATTTAAAAATGTTAAAGATTGTAAGCATGTTTGGATATTTGTTACTCAAGGACTCAATAACGGTATAAAGGGCAGACAAAGACCTAAATTGTTTTAAATAAAAGTGAAAGTATTAAATTATTATTTTCCAATAATAAAATACTTCAAACTGTGTTCATAATTGAAAATTACGTACGTAATTTTATTATTAGCGATTTTCATTTTCAAATCCACTTAGGGCTGTTAATTACAAGGTAATTTTATCGTTTTTAACAGAGATAGGACACGAATGATTAAAGATAAACTTATTAATAACAAGACTGCAAGTTTGTCTGACATGGTAGTGTAGAGTAAAAATAATTATAGAAAAATGTTTCTTTACTTATGAAACTCCCTTAATTTACAATATTACGCGAATAACGGAATTTGATATGGCGGTTACTGGTTATGTATTGTATGTTATTTCTTGGAATTATTTGGCAATATGTCATATAGAGCGCCTAGCGTTAAGAGCGTGCGACTTGCAATCCGGAGGTCGCAAGTTCAAACCCCATCTCGTAAAAATGAGTTTTTTGGAACTTATGTACGAAATACTATTTGATATTTACCAGTCACTTTTCGGTGAAGGAAAAGCATCGTGAGGAAATCGGACTAATCCCAATAAAGCCCAGTTTATCCTTCTGGGTTGGAAGGTCATATGGCAGTCGCTTTTGTAAAACTAGTGCTTACGCCAAATACCGGGATTCGTTGCCAAGCGGACCCCAGGCTCCCATGCGCCGTGGCGCCGCGACAACGCGAGGAAGTAGATCTCATATTATTTATATTATTTGTTTGCTTCGGAATTTCGGTACCTTAAAGTCTGAGAATATCAGCCTCCCCCATAGACTGCCATAAGCAGCATTGGCTTCATACAATAAAACCAACGCTTGGCAGGCAGAGTGTTGGAGAAGACGATGTTGTTTCGTATGAAGACATCTTTCAATTGTTTTTGCTTACCGTTAGTCTAATTCGTCCTTTACAATTGTGTCACATCATCCTAATAGCATCTTAGTTAACGAAGGACACGTCAACAAACATGGCTATATGGGCAAACAAACAACTGTATTCAGTCGTCATAGCAAGCCCACTACAAACATGGCACTCGCTAACGGTAAATGGGTCAATCCTACGAAATCACGGACTGAACTAGTTCGTAGCCATCGAAGCAGCACACACATAGTCAGCTACACACAACAATGCACAGTTAAACTGTGCTAACTCCGCCTTTTATAACTCGAGCACGGCTGAACCGATTTGGACGATTTTGGATTCGTTGTGATCGTCTTGGCCAAAAGTGTAATAGTATGCTTATAAAAGAAAAAAACTGTCAATCAAAAATACCCCATTTATAGAATTTCAGGCGGTACAAAGTTCGCCGGGACAGCTAGTAAAAAATAAATATAAATGTGCCTTGTGGTATTAATACCACCCTATCTACTCTCGCGGGTGTCGTAAGAGGCGACAAAGCGAAAAAACCAACGGATGGGCAGCACCGTCCGTCGAAACATAACAGCTACTGCTGTCGCCAATCTGCCTGGCGACTATGGCACCAAAAAGATACAAGTCATATTTGCGGGAGGCCTATATCCAGAAGAGGATGTTTTACGGCTGACATGATGAAATATAAAAACACAAGACAACTACACAGGAAAAAATAAATAACCGCGCTTGTAACATTATCCCTATGATGTTAATTTTATTGAAACGGTTAACTCGCGCTTTTATAAGTCAAAAAGGTGGTGTTTATCTCTCGAAACGTTTCCCTCCGTAACGAGGAGCATGATCATGAGTTGTCGGTCAGTCGACTTGAACGGCTCATGATTATGCTCCTTAAAATAACAGTGCCGGCAGTACGACAGGATCCGCTTTTTTGGTCTTCCGCTTCCACTTCGCTCTATCTTGGAATTCGTCTTATTCTAACCCGCAGTCGTTCAGGTCTTTAACGATGACATTGAGCCACCGTAACTTAGGTCTACCTCTTCGCCGAGAACCAGGCAAGGTAAGACCAAGCGCTCTATTGCCGACGTATTTCGGAGGTCCTTTTGACAGATCCAAACCATCGAAGCCTACTTTCTTCGGCGATATCCCGTTCTCCAAGGCTTCCATGAATATATTCGTTTTCGGATCCTATCAATGTTCATAACATCGGACATCCAGCTCAGCATCTTCATTTTTTTTTCATACAAGACTGACCAGCTTTTGACCTCAGTCACCCTGATGGTAAGTGTAGCACGCTGGTTCAATAACAGACATTGAAAAGACCCAATTTCATTTCGGCGACATGGATGGTTAGGACATGTCTTTGATTCCCAAATTGATAGGTAAATATAATTTATTAACAATATATATATAAAAAAAGGTTCGTCGCGTTTCTTGGTACAAATATACTCGTCCATATTACAGGCAGGTTATTTGCTATAAAAATAATATATAATTTAATTTGATCATATCGTTTCAAAGCAAATATCGAAAACAAAAATTATTCGCTATATATTTCCTTTCACGAAGTTTATTGGAATGTAGAATTATTATTTATTCCGGTAAACGGGAAAGAATTATGGGAAAGAATAAAAACTAACTGGTGCGAATCAGAAAGCGCTAAAACACTGAAAAAGGAACAAATATGAACTGGAAGTTTAAAAAAAAGAGGATCTCAAGACAAGGTAGGTATTGTGTAAGATTTTTGATGAATAAAAAGTACGTGGCAGCGTGTAAGTTTTATATATGTTCTTGGGTAAGGTATCAGTGGCGGTCATTTCAGGCGAGTCATTTTCTTAGGGGTGACAGATCCAATATGGCTTTGCCTTTTCTTCATGAGCCCTAGGAAAACTGGTTAACCGCGGTAAAGTTAGTAAGGTCAGTAAGAATCTGCTTCTATGGATGGACGCGCCACCGCTGGTTGGTGTATGTGGTAGTCCACATGTAAATATACCTTATGGCGCTTGGCGCTTACGTTGCAAACTGTCATATTAATATTGAAGCGTCATTATCATTAACTTATTAATTCATTGGCGTAAGCGCCAAGCACCATAAGGTACCTTTCCGTGTGAACTACCACATACATGTAATTATACTTAGACCGTATGTGCAATGGTTGCTTCCAGCATAGGTGTTATAATAAGGTATGGAGGGTTAACTACCCGAATACTAACCGAGTTACTATGAGAAATGGTCTCAGGCGACCGTTACTATTTTTGTGATTTAGTAGCTATTGTAGATTTGTTGCAGGTTGAGCTTTGAATGAAGTATATAGGTTTAATGAGTTTTTTTGTAATTTGTTTAAGTTCTTTATTTTCACTGTGAGTTAATTGTATCAAGTTATACTCGTACGAATAGAAGGAGCGAATTGAACTAGATAACTATAAAAACATCGTTAGCTAGCTCGTTTTATTGAGTTGAAATATATATTTTTTGTCTTCTACCGAAGAGCTGGCAGCTTCCTCGCCCAACGAATAAGTTTAGCTATACAGCGGGGAAATGCTGCCAGCATCCTTGGCACTATGCCGAAGGGGCCCAATTTTTTAAATTTATTTTAGTTTTATATAGGTTTAATTTTTGTTTAGTTTCAATTTAATTATAATTATAGTAGTTAGTTTTTGTCTATTTAAATGTAAATGTAAAAATGTGTGGCAATATGCCAAATGCCATTCTCTACGAATCAACCTATAGATTAAACAGAGACTAAGTTGGTGCAGTGGGAGATTTACAACTTATAGAGATCATGGACTTTAAAAGAAAGGAAATAGCAATTAACTTGTAATAATTAACGACAATTTAATCTTATTAAGATTCCACTGCAGTACAACTGGCGCATAGCAAGCAAGCTACGTCTCTGGGGAGGAGCCAAGCTTGCCGTTTAAGTCAAACGCCATTCCCGGTCGCAGGTTCGCATCCGCCGGATAAATATTTGCACACCAAGAATAAAGTGTCTGTCACGGACGGAACGGATTTATGGATACAGAAATCCCCAGCTCGCCACCGGCGCTATGTCGCGCGATATTTATGTTTCATATTTTAGGTAACTAGCTGCCAATTCAAGGCGGGGATATATTGCGTTGCGGCGGAATCATGACATTGGCGACCCGGAGTTGTGTATGTACACACAGCAACACTTTTAACTACACATCGGTAGACCTTATGCCTTATATAATAAGGTCCACCAGTGTACAGCTAAGAGTGTTGCTGTGTGTATTATGTAGTTATGTTCGAAAACTGTTTTGATTTAGGTACAGCGATAGGTAAGCGAAAGTCAATAATTGCAATGTGTACATCATATTTGGTTGTAGATATTTCTTGCGATTATATGATAGTTTTCAGATCAGGTCTTTAAGAAGGAAGCCGGATATTTGTTTCCTTGGTCAGATATCTGATATATATAAGTATCTCATACAAGGGGCTTTCAATAGGTTACGAGAATGTTTAAACGAGAAAAGTTTATATGATATTTTTAGATAAATAAAAAATCAACAAAGTAAGCAATTGCGAATCTTGCCTTTCGAAAATTCGTTGTTTTACTAATGGCAAGCAACCACGTAGACATGACAAAAATCCATCTGAATATGTCGCCTTCAAAGGGTCGTTATGTAGGCATGGGTTTAATGTAAAAATGTTTAGTAAAATTAATGTCAAAATGAAGGCTGCGCCGAGAAAATCACAGTTTAATTTCCTTTGTTAGATTCCTTTTCTATAAGGTATTTCTTAACCTTAGTCTTTGTGTGTCCAACATGCATAAGTTAGATATTTAAGGTTCACCAATGTCTACCTGAGCCGCTATGTTTCCCCCTGTCCGCGTCAGTCGAGCTTCGGGGGTCGGACAGGCCCGGTGCCGCGAACTTCGAAGTTAGTATATTTCGAGCATCTTTGTCTTTTACTCCAATGAAGGCGTCACGAGAGTGACAGAGACAATCGTTAAGCGTTAGCGCCATAGGAAGCTCGTGTCACTTGCGCGTACATACGGGTTGTAAGAAATTTCCATGATTTTAATTGACTCTTATTTCAATGATACAGTTAATAAAGCAAAGAAGAAGCTTGCAAAAAGTAATAAAAACTCACTAGCCTTCCTACATAATTTTATGAAATTTCACTGAGTTTGGTTCGCGCTGTCTTGTCGGTGTGCGTACCTCACGCACACATAGGTATAATGAGTGCAATAATGCATAGAAACGAGTAGTTCGAGAAGCTCGGCGCCCTCTTAAATAACATTGCTTAAAATAAAAAGTAAGTGCTCTTGAAATTTATTATTTCTGCCACCAAAATGTTGTGATTAGGTTCAACGTGATAAACATGATGTACGATTATAATGATATTAATGATAACTAAGGATTTTCATACTTATTAATCTTATTATAAGACTTTATTGAACGCGAACGGCGTGTATACAACGTGAAAGTTATATATGTTATGACATATATGCCGTTATAATGTTCATATCTATATCTTATACAGCGAGTATATAAATTAATATTAGGTACCTCAAACCGTAACCAAACGAAGGTTTTCGTACTATGAACAAATATTGCAAGGTAATTTTTAATTAGTTTTAACCACTAAAGGGTTATTAGTTTCTGAATTATTTTTCGAGTAGCAATGTATTCCGTACACTTGAAGCGACAGTTGTGACGTCATGCCATAGCAAGTAAGACAAAGTAGCGATACATTGCGTGTTGAATTATTTTATAAGGAAAAGAAAAGAAATTAGTTAAGAGTTGTTTTCATGGAGCATCGGTTCATTGCTTATGCCTAAGGTCGGGTTAAATTAAAGGTAATAGTAAAAATACACTTTTCATTATAAATGACATATAACTGCAAATGATACGTATATTATTTTAAAACACATATTATTTCAAGCATAAACTTTGACTGGTAAACTTACGGCATAGAGCCCTCTTTTGTGACTTTGTATTTGTATAACATGCAATAAAGTTGAAATAATTAAATGTTATGTTAGTTCCTTAACATTTGTATAATTATAGGTAGACAGCACGCAGCGTCAGTCAATCAGTCGTCTTTCGTTATTTTCGATTCGATGACACATCCATTTTCTTTTCCGATGATATTTTTTTATTTTTGCGTATTATGTACGGTTAAGTAATAGGTACTTTCAACTTTATAATAATTGCTTTTACTATCCGAACAGAATACGCATTCTATATTGGATTTCATTCATAAAACCGTCAAGTTATTACTTTCATGGCGAATAAATATACGTCAGCGCGAGCGTGTAAACGATTACTTTTACTGAATATAGCGTTTTGTAAGGTGAAGACGGTTTGTATGTTCGTATATTTCCCGACCGACGGTTTATTCCGATGGCTAGTGAGTGCTAGTAGGCTCAGGTGAACCAGGGCTATCGTGAACACTTCTTTTACAGAGAGCGAAAAAGATAAAAAAGTTAAAAACAACTAATATAGACAGGTCAATTGCAAATCAAACTTAATTATAAAATAAAGCAACTAAAACGGATTATATCGCGTATAATAATTTAAATAATTATACGCGATGTAACCCGTTTTAGTTGTATTATTTCATGACCACGGCAACCGAAGTTAAATGTAACTATACTTAAGTCGAATTTACGCCATTATGTGCATCTTTGTCTTGCATATAAGTTTGTCTCAAAATTTGCCGAAATAACTTGCAGGTGTAAATTCGGCTTTACTTCGGACGTTTTGACAGAATATCATTCATACGTATTTTTTACGGAAAACATCGAATGAGGAAAAACGGAGACGGGGAAAGTTGATTACTGATATCTGACTTTCGACACATTTCCGAGAAATAATAACCTAATTCTTATTACCATGGACGCTGTCACCGACATGACAAAGCAGATGTTACTTTTTAATGCGATTGAATGAGATAGACTGTCATTATCACGCTGTCTTGATACTCATGATTGCCCGGTTGGTCTACTCCGCATTGACATTTGGCATTATATCTTTGTTTGTTTTTCTTGATTTTTCTTTCTTAATCTCTGCTTATCCTTTCCTTATTTGTCTTTAAATTCTAGTTGCTGGATAACCAGTGGCGGTCAGTTATTTAGATAGCGGTCAGCATCAGTTATTATATAGATGCAGCCTGTATGGTCTATGCCTTTTCATATACATATTATAGTAGCTATATAAATGACCCATAACGCTGACCACATTTTATAGGAAGTAGGGCACATGCAGCATTAACATGCGATCTATGGCAACATTGGCAACAATGGCATTATTAATAACCCTTATGAAATTAAACAAGTTGTTGGTGTTCTACAAGTGATCACCCAATTGAGATCCGTTTTAGAAACAGACAAAACCGGTTTCGAAAAATGCCGGTGTTGCATCGTTCTTTCGTTAAGAATGCATGTTTAATCGGACAGTATAATATAGAGTGATTACCTCAATAGATTATTGAAATAAAGAGGACTAATTAAAATGATTCCGTCATTGTTGTGAAAAACCGGTTACGAACACCCAGACAAATTTATTTTCGATCTTATCGCTCGTATAAGCAAGAACCATAGAGGCTGATAGAGCATTTAAAACTTCGATTTTCGCCGTAAGCCCTCAGTACCGCACCAGGGGTTGCCATAGTTGACATTCGTCGTTATTTACGTCGATTTCTTTGTCTGTGCACTTTTAAGCAGACGCTACAGACTGCGTTTTTCAAAATTTTTGGTTTTGTTTGTTTTTGGTCTTTGTCCTCGCTAACGCTAGCATTTGCAACACTCGCTGGAGTCACGCCCGCGACAGCTGCTGGCGATCGCTGGACCTTTCATATTTTCTCATATGAGCCGCGCCTGTATCAAGAAACGTCAAATCTGAAAGGTATTCAATACTGGAGAGCTACATAATAAGGTACCCTGCTAAAGGCGGGCGACATATATTATCTAGAACTCGCGAGATTTTCTAGCTCTATTTTTAGTGCAGAGATTGACAATAAAGATGTGTTGACCTGTTTTGAACACCTCATCCGCTTTTGCCACAGCTGCCAAAGCCACTTCTGGTGCTGATTGTACACCAATCTTAACACATTCGCTGCCACCCCCTCCAAAAATGTATGGAAATAAACGCACATGTGCGTTGGTGGCAGTGAATGCGTTAATTTGGATACTTTATATATGTGTATGTTATACCTTAAATTTATAAAGTATCTTTTGTTTATGCTCGTAACTGGCAATATGATGTTTTTTGAGATAACGGAATATTAATTAATTAACACGGCAGCAGAATCATTGTGTGTGTACAAACGAATTCTCCATTTTATATCTAAAATGGCTTGGTTTGCTTGATTGTTAGCAATTAAACAAACCAAGCCGTTCGTACAGTCGCCATCAGATATATTGGAACTGTGGAGTTGGTCACAAATATCGCAACAACGTATCTATTGTCAAGTCGATAGAGTGCATGTTCAGATATTTATAACGGCGACTGTGCCAGCACGAATCAAACGAACTTTCAGCCAAGGAGTGGGTTTTTTAAAATATTTATCCAAAAAAAATAAATCTTTTTTATGATATATGATAGCCTAACGAGTAGGTACGAGTATTTCATTCAACTTCATCTTATATGCTCAAACTCAAACTCAAACTCAAACGTTTATTCAGTAAGTAGGCCACAAGGGCACTTTTACACGTCGAGTATACAAAAGTAAAAGAGAAAAATAAAAACTACACCGGTTCTAACCCTACACCTCTGACCCGAGAAGTATTTTGACTTTTATGACCGGCAAGAAATTCGGCGGGACTTATTTTTCAAAACAGTTTACAAGAAAATCTTAAACATACATGCGTAATTCTGTAAGAAAACATGTCAAACAATTTCAGTAATTAAATACCACAAAAAAATATATATAGAAAAGAAAATTACCTACCAGTCCAAATATGACCGCTTAGAATTAAATTAACATGACGTTTGGTATGCTTTCTTATCTGAACTGTGTCCTACACTCTAATTTCCAAATTATAATAATTTATCATCAACACTTTAAAATACAAATCGATTTTTTTATAGTTATTTTTGTTCCCAATTGACAAAAATATAAAATATACTTATTACAAATTAACCTTAGAGATGTAAAGGTCTCCAGGTGTCTAGGGTGAACGCTCCAGTGAATGAACACTTAAGAAATTTTTCACTTTTGAAAAATCATTTTTCAAAATGTATTAATAATTGTGATAATGTAATGTAATTTATTAAATCTTCATTTAATAAACAATAATACAATTTCTGTGATTTTTTGTTACTTTAATAGTTTTTGAGTTATACGAGAATTTATCAAAATATACCCAAAAACCTAGTAAATGAACAAAAAAATCTAATGAATGAACACAGTAAAACCCAGTGAATGAACATTGTTTAGAAATGTTTAGTCGGTATTAAAAATCATTTTTGAACATAATACACAGAGTTTTTCTTCAGAAATTATTACTTATATAAAAAAATGAGGTAGGTACAGTATTCTACTCACCTCAGTCACACCTCTACCACTCAGCCACTCAAGTCAGGCCATTTTGGCCCAGGATTATTTTTAGTAAACTTACTTACGCGTTTATTTGCATTAAAAAAAAACACGCTATCAATAACTTCTGGGAAAACTAAGTTTTGCTTTGTTGATTATCCATTGAACCAATTTTGCTTCTTCATATTGACCTAAAGTAGAACAAATGGAATAAACAATAGCATGAATGTTATTTCCAATAACACAAAAACTTGATGAATAAAATAAAGAAAAACAAATGATTTTGTGTGTGAGTGGAACTTACACATTGTATGAAAATACATTCGTCGTTACGTTGTTCATATATAGAATTAGTTGAAATCTAGTAAATGAACACTGCCTGATTTCCATAGTCCATCTACTAAATGTTTCATGCCTATGTATGAATACCTGTGTTCCAATACTGGCTGAAGGTATCAGAATCGTTTTCTGAGCAGTATTTCAAAAAACCAGGTTAATACTATTACGTTAACATTTAAATTTAGTCAAAAAAATAAATTGAGCCAACACCAGTAAATGAACACATTGTTCATTTACTGGTTTTAGAACATTTGATAAGTCAGTAATGGAACACGAAAAAATAATTACTTAATCGCAGAATAAACGACTAAAGTGTTTATTTATAAAAAGTTTTACACTTATTTCAACCAAATAACAAAAGTTTTAACTGATAAGTATCAAATAATCATTTTAAATGTTGCTCCAAACATGCACTGTTCTTACCTGGGATTTAACTTCTCCATACAAAACTTCAAAATTAGATACACGTGAATTTCAAACGCCGGTCATATTAAAACCGGTCGAAAATAAATTTACCAAGTGCTGCCATTGTATAGAAAACAAAGTTGACAATAAGAAAAAAAATACGACAAGTGGTAGAAATAGTTGTATTTCTTATTTTAGCCAAAAAACGAGATTTTGTTCATTCACTGGGGGGGGTTCATTCACTGGAGCGTCCACCCTAGATCTACATATATTATTTAAAACACTTTTTTTTTTAATAAACTACATTAATGCTGGATCTACATTAATGCTGCCAAAACAAACATTAACAAAAAGATGTATTGAAACTTGGTTGAAAGTATGTACGGGTATGTTATGCTGTTTAAGAGCACTTGAGGCCTATTCGCAAAATAAATGTTGGCAAGTTCAATGGTACTTAAAATATTTTCGAGTAAATAACTAAAGTATTGGTTTTGGTAAATATCTGGCAACGACTCACAAATTGCTCGAATTAAATTGTACAATATACTCTTACATTTTCAATTATTTAAATACACAACGATATAAGCTGATATTTATGATTTTGTGATTCAATTTTTATAAGTTAAGACTGAATAGTTTTAAAGTTATGAGTAAAGTAAATTCCTAAAGTTGGATTGGCAAGCTGAAGCGATTCCTTCAAATTATGACCGATGATCACGATACTACGGGACATAACCAATAAAAAAGAAGTCTATGCCCGCTAGTATAAAGTATATTTTCCAAGATTAAGTACCATGACCGAAGTTTTTTCAATAAAAGTACCTATTTCAGTCTAATAGTCAACTAGACCACAGATTTATAAAATTATTGCAAATTACTTGTGTTTTTCTATTGTACCCTCACCTATGATTCTATCCCATACAGATACTCCGAGCATAGCTCTTTCCATTCCACTTTAAGCTGCCTGGTAGGTTACTCTTTGAACGCCCTGGCAATGGCGGACGCAGTCAAAGCAATTGTCCTGCTGGCAGATAAAGTTTATATATGTTCTTCACTAGTCAACACGTTGGCGTACACGTCACATTTTGACGCGAGAGGAAAAACGTTCAAAAGGTTAATTAGGTAATGTCTGTATCTATACTCATTCTTAATTACTATGGATAATTGGATATTGTAGGGGTAGTGTAGACATAGCGGCAGTGACGCAGTCGCCGAGACTAGGAAAAGCTTTTAAAGTTAAAATACCTAGCTATGTGGCTCAGGATGTGTCAATTTATTTCTATCTAACGTCTAAATCTACTCGTATTTATATCCTGTATTGAGTTCGAGAATCAGCTCTAGTTAGCTTTTTGTTTTTGTCTCTCTCATTGTTTAAAATATGATGATAAAATAAAAATGTTGTTCTATCGTACGTTCCAACGTTTAAAATTTCTCTAATCTTTAGCTAACTCGAGTCTCACTATTAGTACGAGGGACTAACTTTGCTCCCTTGTAAAACAAATAACTATTATTTATTTGTTTTACAAATGTCAAATCGTTTTAAGTATGTACATCGATATTATGGAGAAAATAAGAAAATAAAATTTGCATAATAATATTTCCGTTTTTCAGTCTTTATCCTTAAACATGAAATGATTCTTAATAATATTACATAATATATCCCATCCGCGAAGTCCATAAATAAAATATTATAGTTTCAAACTAAAATGACGTCGGTCGGTAGGTAATAATCAAACCGAATATCTGCAAAGCAACATTTTTGAAACATACTTCAACAAAATGAAATGGACGCCTTCACGACCCGTATCAAGAATCACGACAACAATCCAAAGTAATCGGTGCCGATCGCCTCGGCTCCTCGAATAAAATATATCGCCGGGAACGTGGCCGGAAACTCCGGCCATAGAATATCTTAGGATTTCAAATACAGCTTATATCTTCAATTCCAATATTTATATAGACAACTAGCTTCTACCGGCGACTTCGTCTGGGCGTAATCTCTGTACCTATTCTATGTCATTCTACTGTACAGTCAGCAGCAAAAGTGGCGGAGCGAGTGAAGTGTTCAAAATGACCTACACGCGTTTCGGAACCTAATCAATACATACAAATAAACAAACAAATCTTTCCTCTTTATAATAGCAGTATGGACGAATACTCGTAGTGAGGTTAATAAAAAAATCATTTGTTACGAGTATAACACCGTATCTATTCTTTAAAACATTTTTTTGTCCTTTCAACAGCAGAATGTATGTAATTCTCTCATGATAATGGCGTGCAAAGCATTTTAGGCGTAATTTACATCGCAATATCACTATTTGATTATCAGTGATCATATTTTACGTGCGTAAACTTGGCGTAACAACCATAAAACACTGAGTCACGTACTTGTTAGTGGGTAGCATGAACATAACGTTACTGAGTTATCTGCCCTCACAATACAAAATCTGACCGCGCGGCTGGGTCAGGTACCGAGGTGCATTGAGGTAACTTCCACAGGGTTTTCGATCAATAATTTATGCGTGGTATGTGTACTTTTGCTTGGACTTCAAGTCACTCAAGGTTGATGCAATTTTTGATTACTTCGTACATTATTTATTATGTGACTTGGTTTTTCATGTATGTTAATGGCTGCAGTATTCTTGAGAGATCTCCTGTGGAGGAAGCCTGTGATAGATAGACATTTTGATAAGCAAACATATTATTTATATATCGTTAAACGCCATGGGTAATCTAATTAATAAATACTTCATGTTTAAATAAAAAATTGGGAATAAAAATCTGGCTTTAAAAAACATATTATATTACTTTGTTAAAATTGCACCTTAAACTTATAGTATACACATTGCCGATTATCAAAACCTATTACAGAACTAACCACAAAGCACCTTTCACTGAAAAAAGCGTCGATATCACAACAAACCCCGAGGTGCTCAGCATCGCCCCCGTTGTTCGGACGTGACCCGAATCCCGCCCGCAGTTCGGGGATACTTTAGAAATGTTTCCGTTCCGAAACGCGATCTTTCCCTTTTCGAATGTGCACTAAGCGCATAAATATACCATTGCGTGTAACGGAACGCCTTTCAGGGACCGCCATACGCTCGGGTTATAAGTAACCACGTTTAAGTGACCCGGAAATTTATTTTCTGTTTAGCTATTGAGTGGATCGAGCCGAGCGTTTGTGGATACTGCTGTAAACAGCTGTTAAATTAATGTTCATTCCACGGGCAATACAAACTAAAAATGTTGCGTATACTGATTTAAAATTGTTTAAAAAAATAATATTATCAACTATTTTGAATTAAAAACAGACATATACCTATATTTACACTGATTCGGTGTAAATATTACAGAGGCTCTAGTGTAAGTTTCTTTTGACGTAAAAAAACGTTTACGAACGCGTAAGTGATAATGTTATTTATATGAGAAACGCAAACGCGTTCGTGACGTAAAGTTACGTTAAAAACTTACACTCAGGGCTCTGGACATTCTTACACAAATTGACTGGGCCCCACGGTAAGCTCAAGAAAACTTGTGTTGTGGGTACTCAGGGTCACACCCACAAGGCCAGACCAGTCATATGATGATATGCGCTTCTTACTGATTACAAATAGTTTTAAAGAGTTGATGTCATGAACTAATTGTATGTTCATAAAAATACTATGTGCAATTTTTGTTTTCATTTCACCAAGGCAATTTTTTTTTTCTTAGTGGACCCGTTGACCATAAAGAAGTTTGGATGTAATTTAAGTTTAGTCGCATATGCGATATAATCCGGTTGTTAAATAGAAGACAATAGTTTCTAGAATGTGAACGTCTTTGTTACTGATTATATCGCGAGGAAACATTTCTTTGCCGCTTGCTCGATATTGATACTCTTTCAATAATATTCAAGCTTTCCTATGCGGCTGATATTGTAGACGAGAAAAAATCTGTGATGATATCAATACAATATATATCTAGGAGACAAAATAGTCACCCTCGTCATGTAGCGGCGAGAGTTATAAACAAGTCACAATCACATGAAAAATTAAATACGTAATAAATCATTAAAATTACTTA
Organism: Grapholita molesta; assembly: GCA_022674325.2. Classification (NCBI taxonomy): domain Eukaryota; kingdom Metazoa; phylum Arthropoda; class Insecta; order Lepidoptera; family Tortricidae; genus Grapholita; species Grapholita molesta. Next base: position 24,703,555 of record CP053121.2, on the reverse strand, counting down.
AAACTAACAATAAATTTAACTAAAACTAATATAAATCTAAAAAAGGTCCATGCGGCATAGTACCGAAGATGCTGGCAGCATTTCCTCGCTGAATCGTTAGACTGATACGCTGAGCGAGGTAGGTGCCAGCTCTTCGGTCTCCTGTGGAGTCTCTTTGAAAGGTCCTTAAAGATACTCAGAGCGCCAGGGCTCACGGACCGAGGGTCTCGACGCCGAATGGGATAAAATTGTATTCAGCGCCGAGACCACTGTATTTTCCTATCTTGGCCTTTTCGGCCGCCTCTGCCGCTGCCGCTGCTCTCAATGAGGTTCGATGGAGATGTGATGGTGCTAGTGTGTCTACACAGGTTGCATGATGAAAATTACTAATTGATGTCTTAATGGGTCAAAAATTTTATTAATTTGTTTTGCCTCCTGTGGTCATTAGTTAAGAGTATACATTATTTATGTTTTTGTCCCTCCTTAAGTTAAAAAGTTAGGACTGAAATCTCTTAACATTGGTCACGCCCAGAGAAAAGACAAGAACAAATTCTAACCTAACCTCACCTATCATTTGCAAGAGAGTACCCACATAAGGACTTAAGTATTTGGGCTACTTACATTTACCTAGTTCATGAGTTCACTTATTCTGCAAATGATACAAAGGCAATACTAAAGTTTCCTCTTTGGTAGTAAATTCTATTTTGTACTGGTAAGTAGCAATTAATAATGGTAATAGTGCTAGTTCCATTTCTGAAGCACAACAAACTATTGCAACTTGTTCTCACTTCTTGCAGAGGGGGTACAATTGCAATCACTGTCTTCAGAGGCTCTAGTGTAAGTTTCTTTTGACGTAAAAAAACGTTTACGAACGCGTAAGTGATAATGTTATTTGTGACATTATCTATGAAAAGAGACCTTATTGTCGATGGTACTTACGTCGAATAGCGTTGCGTTTGTATTGTATCGTCTTGAACAACGACATAAGCGCCATCGACAATAAGGTCCCTTTTCATAGATAATATCACATTTATATGGGAAACGCAAACATGTTCGTGACTGACGTAAAGTTACGTTAAAACTTACACTCAGGGCATGCCGGGACAACGCGAGGAAGATGAGTAGAAATGATGTAACTAACAACATGTTTTAGGTCTGACAACATCGTGGACGATTTGTCTTAAAAACAAAAAATAAATACGTACAGTCGAGCATAGAACCTCCTTCTTTTTTGAAGTCTGTTACAAATATTCATTTTAGTTCATTAAGCCTCGTAAAGCTTTTTTTATACAAGACTGACCAAAGTTTGACCTCAATCACACCTGACGGTTAGTGTCGACAAGGTTGAGGGTGTAGCACGCTGGTTCAGTAACTGCATATATTCACTCTTGCCTCAAAAAGACCCAATGTATATATAATTCCGGAAATACAGACGAAGGGAGCGAATTCCATTCCTTTGCAGTCCGCATTAAATAGGAAGGTAGAAGCGAATAGCTTCGTGCGAATGAATGGAATATTCACAACGTTAGGATGAAACTGCTCCCCTCGCCTGGACGTCCGGTGGTGGAACTGAGATGGCGGAATTAAATCGTTCAATTTCATACAATAATTTTTTAAACATTACTTTCACAGTTACTTACATAGTTTTTGATTGTAAACACAAAACTATCGCGATATACATTGCGATCGGTAATTGTCAGTCTGCGCGGCGCTACCGCGAAAAACGATATTCGTAAACGGGACGACTGACTCTGTACTCTCATGGCGCCTCAATTGGAGTAAAAGAGAAAGATCCTCGAAATATACGAATTAGATTTTTGACCTATTCCAGTAGGCAGCATTTTGGAGCCCTTACTTTACAGTCTTAACTATCGGAACTGATACGGCTTCAATTTTGTTAAACTTACTACTTGACCTGCATTTATTTAGCAAGTTAGCGGAGACCTAGACTAGGTGTCCATTTTCAAGCCCTAAAATTGCCAGTTCGCGTCGGGGCATGAACACGTAGACGTAAAATTCAAACATGGAATACAATGTTACCTACGAAGTACAATTTATTCAACCTTTTAAATATTGCATTCCTTTTGATGTATTTAGCAATTAACCTTGTGGAATGTTCGCGTTAATAACACCTCCATTTGTTCACCTTCATAGTTCGCGCGAGCCGAGACCAATCATCTATTTTTCATTCCCCCGAGCTTGATCACTACATAGTTTAGCCGTTCATTATAAACTTTTCGCATTAAAACTTGTTCGGAGATAGCTATGTTATGGTTTTCATAAAAAAACAACCTTGTTTTTTACACAATTTACGCATTGTAGGTAAATTAGACTATCAATGGCAATTAATCAACGTGTTCGCAACGAGTTATATTAAACTTTATTCTATGTACTTACCTATTTTTGTGCTAATAAAATATTTCTGATTTTATATTAATTAAATCCTTTATTTAAGTATATCTAATGTACCCAGTAATCCAACATTAATACAAAACTGAAATCTGTGTACATGTAATATGATAAATACAAAAATATTCCATCCGGACTCTAAATGAATTGAGTTAGAAATGCTCTCAAAGCAAAGCTACGAGTAGATAAAGATAAAATACGTTGACACAAATACAACGTGACGTTTCAGAGACTAGGACGAGGAAGGAAAACTGTTCCGGGAGAGGAAAGAATCATCCGTCACGTAGACAGAACCTTAAAAAGATCGAAAAGAGATTCGGCACCGATTGTCACCGTGCTCGGGGTCCCTATTATGTTGATGTGGAATGTTTACGAGGGTCATTATTATAACAATAATATTGTATATTGTATTTAAATGGAAAAAAATATATAACAAAAACAGTTTGTATTTGCATGGGAATAAAATATATCATTTGCTTGTTTAAAGAACAGAATCAGTTAATCCCATTATATAATGTACGTATAAATACAATAAGTACAAGAAATAAAAATGTAAAGACGTTTATAAATTCGTTTTTTGCTGTGATTATAAATGAGAGATATTGAAAAGATCAATCAACAAAACGGTTCCTAATCCCTGCATTAATGATATGTATATATTTTTTTGTAAAAAGGCTGACATTATTAATTAAAAGAAGACCGGACTCGAATGAAATCATATATGTACCTAATAACTTTTTTATTTTTCAATTTAGTGGGAAATTCTTTCACTGTGGTTATGACGACAAACTTGTAAGTAAAAATGTTACACTACTCTTCAGTACTATAACTGTTAGCTTCGAATTTTGAATATTTAAGTGATGCCGTGTGACAAAAAAACGTTTCTTTCTAAATGCATCCAGCCATTTACTTCTTTGTTTGATTAAAATCAAAAGTTGTAACATAATTAATATCAGCTTTGATGTTTAATGTGGTTGTATACATTCGCGTAGTGGTGGTTGCTGTTAAGTTAGACAAAGCTTTGACACGCGCGGCTTTGTGTCTCGATTTTAGGCAATATTGCCCCACGTAGGTTTAATATAGTCGTTTACAGGTTCAATTATTTACCGATTTTGATAGAACAGACAACGGATTGGTAGCAATGGGAGTTCAAACTTAATTTTGAAATGCTTACCTTTTACGATTTAGCACGTTTTTCTACAACGAAAAAAACTTATATTTTCCAATAAAGTGTGACGATGTTATCTTCAATAATAGTATACTAACTTGTGCAGGTGTTAGTTCAAATTCCAACTAAATTTATTAATTATTTTTATAAACCTCAATTTTGGATGATTGAAATTTATTTCAGTTTTCATTTGTCTGTGCATAGCCTCTATTAGTGGTTTAGAAAGTAAACCATGTAGGAAGAATTCATGTTTCGTCTTTACATGTTTATTTATTTACACAACAAGTCTCAATAATCTGATATATAAATTTTTCCCTTAACATAATTATATTGAAATAAGCAGACCTACAGTTTAAAACTCGTTCGATTTGTATAAATAATGTGGTGTACTCTTATTTATGAAAGGTGTCGCATCAGGTCATGGCAGGCGGCACACCTTCGCGCATGCATGAGTGGAACTTCGGTAAATACATTTTGTCCCCCCAGAGCTTAAGTGCCTTGTCAAAACTTGTTCTCTTATGGTATTCCAGTTTGATTTATGGCCTCGATGTGTCAATTTAACGTCACTCTGCATGATTTATATGGTATTCAACAAGAAACATTTAGGAGGAGGCGTTGAAATTCCCTATTTTGCGTTTTAAGTGTTAACGGCGTCATTTGCTTTAAGTACCTATTTACCGGAGAGGAGAACAATTATTGTGTATTTATAATGTTGTGTTTAATGAGCTATGTCAATGTAGAAGCTATAATTAAAAGCCAGGTTACGTCGTAATGCGAACTGAAATATAATCCTATTACGGATTCACGCAGGTGCTAATTCTGAAAGGTCTGGTAAAAAAGGTATCATGCGTTCCTCTCTGTCTGTCACAACAACACACATCTCGTGAATTACTAATACTAGTATATTGAAGTTTGGAATAGTTATTTATAAATGGGTCGTTTAGTAGACTTCTGGAGTCAATAGTGGAAAATAATTTGTAATTAGTCAGGTCTATTTATACGTATTACTTTATCAGATACGAGTAATTAGACGGAAAACTTCGCATTTACTTTATAAGTACTAAATTAGTTTCACGCAATTGATTCGCAAAATGACCATTGCAATGTTACCTATGAAATGACGTAGGTACTGTTTGTTTGAAGGTAATTAAACGTTTAGTTTTCAAAAATGATGATAATGATCTTTCGCACAAATTTGTTTCTATGCCATACACTTCTTATTGCTACCGCCATATAAATTAAGTATTGATTATTTTTATGTCTGTCAAATTTATTACAAAATAGATATCGCTCAAATTTCTACCAGCTAGTGATCATCGCCTGGATCTTCCTAGCCTCGGTGCTATGCTACGCCTCAATGAAAAACAACAAACAATCCCTCATATATGAAATTATATTTCGGAAATTAGTTTCGACAACCCGATAGGCACAAATGTAACAGTTGCTTGTAATGTAGATATGTGCTGACAGCTATGGGAAATTCATCAATAAATTCTATTTGTTGGAAACGTAAGTTGCAAGGCTACCGGCATTAGGGCACCAACTCTTTATATCTTCACGTAACTATCGTCATGTAAAATAAACGTTGATAATTTCCATCAGTCAAAAGCTCAGCATACATATGGACCCATATATGTGTCTGTATTTAAAAATAAAAGGGACAAGTGCCATAAAACTTGTATGGAACTTGTTCCGTTTTTAATTTCATTAAGACCACTGATTTCCACTAGCGAATATTTGGTCTAAATACGGGCGCGTGATTCGATCTGGCGCGCCTGTCGCCGCCATAATTGATTTATCAGGGAACACTGATCCTGCTTGTTTGGTTTATATTCTGGATGTGGGAGAGGTTTTGGCGGTAACGCTAATTATTAAATGGCTTTCTAAAGTTATCAAACCGATGTCGAGCGCATATTATTATGTAGGTAAATAAATAATATGCTTTAATCGTAGGTACTAACATTTTATGTGGGTACCATAAGTAGGTAGATAACGATATATCTAATATAGTCTGGCAAACCAGTAGCTGTAGGAGAAAAAGACTATAGTTATGTCAAGTTTAATGACCTCTCGTGCCTTTTGCCTAGCTAAACCTGCAACCACATACTTTGAACCCTTATTAGTTATAAGGAACATAATGCCAATATTGAAGTGCATATTTGAATATAGTAGTCGTAGCCTTAATGAGTTGTCGAGGGAACTGGATATCGATATATTCAATAGCAAAATTCCGAGCGTGAGACAGAATCTAGTAAAGCGTTGTTTTCAGCGAGCGTGACAACATCATGTACTGATTTATGATCTCATAATATATAGACTGTATACATAGTTAGCGAAGTCGAAGTTTTAATTTTTATGTTAATATGTTACTGTTTTATATTTTTTTATTTTATTTGTATGTGCGGTGACATGAGTGCTTGGCACAAATGTACATCTTCTTCATTTTATTTTATTCTATCACTATCTGTGAGTTCCTGTAATTGGCTCTTTGTTTTTTATTTTTAATGCTTATTGTTCATGTAATAGCTGTTGGTACTCCTTAAATAAATAATAATAATAAATAAATAATATATTGCGATTATCTGTATTTGTGTGTAAACTATAGACATACTATTCTGGAGTAGGTATTAGAGCTTAGTTGCATTTGTTTTGCTTTTTTTTTAAGCAAAATATAATCCTACTTTCAACTCTCGATTCCGACATTTTATAAACAACAAGGCTTTACTGACGTTTTATAGTCACTCATATGTTTAGAAAATTATTGGTATTCAGTTTTAAGCACGAAAGAATGCCGAGTGTACGTTCGCTTCGTCGTACAGCCATGTTTATTAATAAAATGTTAGAATAACTTATGAAAATTTAAATAAAAATATTTACTATTTATTATGTGCTATATGTTTAGGTATTTATTCAATATTTTGTATAAGTGCTTTAATCGCTATGCCATTGTGAAATGTTAAAGGATCTTAATTAAGAGCTAATATTATTATGTGACACTTTCAGTGCCATAACATTTAGTAAATAATGAAGTACAGTCAGCAGCAAAAGTTGCTAAGCATTTGAAGTGTTCAAAATGACCTACACGCGCTCATATTCTCTTGACAATAGAGACGTGTCGACCTCATTTTGAACACCTCAAATGCTTAGCTACTTCTGCTGCTGACTGTACCCAACTCTAAAGGGCTTTTCTATTAACAGTAATAAGACATATTGCATTTCTGTATAAAAATTGCAAATTAAAATTGTCATTTCATATCATTAAATAACAGCAATATAATTTTTTTTTACAAATCTTGTTACAAAGCTTAATACGTATCAACATCCCAATTATAGCCAATTCTTCTCTAAAAACTTACGCATCAATAATATTTTCATATTTTAAAGTAATACAGAATACAAAACTTCTTTAAATTTTGTATGGAGATAATTGTAGTCTCAGAAAGATAAAAGGATAATAGGTATTATATTAGAAATCAATCTTTACTTGTACAAATGACTGTCAGACGCGGGAAAAGCTAGTACGTCTTAATTAATTTGTAAAATTCGTGCAAATTAATTTGTAATTCTAGAAGGATAAAAATATCAAGCAAATTAAATTGATACGAACCAGATACGTCTGGTAGGTAGGAAATTAATTTTATAAATATGCTACGCGTTAAGGAAATTATGGATAAATCAGATTTAAAATCAGGCTTGTTTTTCATGTATTTTATAGATATTCAGATATAAAATCATGTTATGTAAATCTGACCTAGTTTAAACAAAATCGCTATTCGTGCGAGAATCCCATCCTTCATTATTTCTTGATTTCTCCATGTACTACAAGGCATTAACTATATGGCTGTGAGCTATTATAAAGTATTATGTACCTCGTCAACTCGTTCATATACGGCGTGGCAGCAATAGCTCGCTGCTACGACGACTTTGTACTAGCTACACGCTACAATTTCCAAGCACCAGTTCTTTAATGCATAAAGCAAAGCAAGCAGCAATCAAGGCATCGCGCAATTTTATTTGTTTATTGTATCTTTATTGCACAATACATGATGGTACAAGTGGTTGACTTAATGCCTGAATGTTTTGCCTGGCTGATAAATATACAATAAGTAAAAGGTAATTGTAAAAATCAACAATTTACGAAACCTTCTCCTTTTCGTTATTTTTACACTTAACCATCCTGTATCTTTTTTGCACAATACAGGATGGTACAAGTGGCTGGCTTAATACCTGAATGTTTTGCCAGGCTGATAAATATCCAATAAATATTTCGTTATCTTTACACTTTAAAGATACTTGTACTACAAATTTAATACGGGCAAATTTATATTATGGAGGCAATTTGAGCCATGCAGATTGATTAAAACAAAAATCGTCTTTTCTATGATCAATAGTTAACGGTTTCAGTGATTATAAATTATGTTTTTGTGGTATAGTGTTACAAAAGGGAACGGTTTGTGTTAATATTTCATACAATCAAATATTTGGCTTTAAAACCCTTAACTTTCACAATGTTGGACCCGGGTATGTCCTTAAACTACGTCCTACAATGAGAGGTAGGGCACAGCGATGACCATCACACTTGAATCTGGGGCAGCCCAACTGGGGAAGTACCTCCTCCTTACAGAAGACCACAGCCATAATAGCACTGCTACCTTTCAGGTATGTAGTGTTGTGTTCCTAATGGTGAGTAAGGTTCCCAGAGCTCCAACCCCCCTTAAAGGCCGGCAACGCGCTTGTGACTCCCCTGGTGTAGCGGGTGCCCATGGACGACGGTAATTGCTTACCACCAGGCAATCCGTCTGATCGTTTGCCGCCTATGTCATAAAAAAAATGTCCATGGGAAAGACACGAACTTAATTGATCTGTATGACCCATTCAGGCTCACTTGCTCCACTCAGGGTTAGCCAATTAACCCAAAGTTAACCGGTTATACGTTTTTGACATTAACTCTGGGGTTACTGGTTAACCCTGAGTGGCACAAGTGGGCCTTAGATTACTTTCTGGAGGGGGTTTCTGGGGAGGAGGGGTTGCTGTCTGCCTAAGTATCTGCATTTGTGGTCTGATTAGAAAATATACATATATATATTTATATCTCGGCACTCGGGAATAATATTGGGAACAATAATATAGTAATAATATTACGCACTGTCGCGCAAAAATAAAACTATATTGTTAGGAGAGTGGCAGATAACGCAAAGCTTATAGGCAGGGCCTTAGAAACAGATATATTTGACTAAGAAAGGATTATTTGAAATTCAATCCCTATGATCATGAAACGAGGTTGAAAGTCACAATGACTTTTACGCCCACGAAGTTGCGGGCGAAATACGAGTATCTTATGTTAAAGGTCGTAAGGTTGACAATTGATTGACGTAACATATATCTATGGACCTTATTTCTATATAATAAGAGTGAACGTCCATAATGGGTCCTTGTCCATTATAGGTGCCGTTTTTATATCGTAATGTTGTTTTTTCACAATGACTTTTACGCCCACGAAGTTTCGGGTGAAATACGAGTATCTTATGTCAAAGGTCGTATGGTTGACAATTGATTGACGTAACATATATATCTATGGACCTTATTTTTTTATAATACGAGTGAACGTCCATAATGGGTCCCTGTCCATAGGTGCCGTTTTTATATCGTAATGTTGTTTTTTCACAATGACTTTTACGCCCACGAAGTTTCGGGTGAAACACGAGTATCTTATGTCAAATGTCGTATGGTTGACAATTGACTGACGTAACATATATATCTATGGACCTTATTTCTTTATAATACGAGTGAACGTCCATAATGGGTCCTTGTCCATTATAGGTGCCGTTTTTATATCGTAATGTTGTTTTTTCACAATGACTTTTACGCCCACGAAGTTTCGGGTGAAATACGAGTATCTTATGTCAAAGGTCGTATGATTGACAATTGATTGACGTAACATATATATAGATATATAGGGGACCTTATTTCTTTATAATACGAGTGAACGTCCATAATGGGTAGGGACCCATTATGGACGTTCAACGGCACCTATGGACAGGGGTCCATAGGTGCCGTTTTTATATCGTAATGTTGTTTTTTCACAATGACTTTTACGCCCACGAAGTTTCGGGTGAAATACGAGTATCTTATGTCAAAGGTCGTATGATTGACAATTGATTGACGTAACATATATATCTATGGACCTTATTTCTTTATAATAAGAGTGAACGTCCATAATGGGTCCTTGTCCATTATAGGTGCCATTTTTATATCGTAATGTTGTTTTTTCACTAGCAGAATATAAATAAATGATTTTTAGTTTTGATAATTAATTTAAACTAGTTTGTAATGAAGAAATCGTATTCTGATTATTTAAATGACTGTACAATCTGAAACCCAAAAATGTTTACTTACAGAACAATTTGCATAAGTAAATTAACAAACCTAGTTAGATTGTATATTACTTTCTAAGGTTCATTTCATCTCGATGAACACATAATTATTTATTTTTAGCTTTTTAATTAAGTTAGACAAAGATATTACGAATTATTTGGAAAATTATTATACTGGGCTGGAGAGTTAGCAACAGTGATTTTTTCCGTTGCCTATGTTATATTCCACTGCTGGATTCAGGCCTCCCCCGCCCAATCGCTACAAAATCCAATCATCTTAGCAGTTCTTACTATTAGAATCCATACTAATATTATAAGTGCAAAAGTGCGTATGTTTGTTTCTCCGTCTTTAACGGCAAAACAGAGCGATGAAATGACGTGATTTTTTAAGTGGAGGCAGTTGAAGGGATGGAACTAATTTTTCCAGCGGGAAAACATCTCATTCACACGGGAAGACTTAATATATTACATTTTCCTCTAACAATGCGGGCAAAGCCGCGGGCTTCATCTAGTTATATATATATTATAAGAGTAAGCATTGCCACTGTGTACGACATGCGTAAGAAAAACATACAATCATCAAAAATAACTTTAATTATAGGACCTTAGAATCATATTCTCACACTTGTTGCTGCTACAGTTTACCAGCTTTCTCGTTTTTTATGCTTGTAAGTACTTCTATGTACTGATTTACAACACGAATCCGCACGAAATCGTTTGAGGTCGTTACGCGTTTCAAAATAAATAAAAAGTATTCGCAAAGCGCGCCATACGAGGCCGGCCGAGTGACTTACAGACACCGCCGAGCTAAACTGTATTTTCCATTAGTGTCATAAAAAGGTAGCGTTTCGAAATAACGCCAGCCCACGGCCGTATCCACGTGTGATAATGCGCAGTAACATTTTATAAGGGCTCTAAATGTGAGCAGATGGTACAATGCGAATCGCTTGTACAGGCTCCCGCGGCCGCAATCTGCCATTACATTTTATGCAAACAGTGCCAGAACCCAGAATCATTTCCCGAGCACTCCCAAATAGAATACCTTTTCAGTTTCGACATCGCTGTAATAGTTTTATGCCGTGTTTATAGCACTTATGAGATTGGATTCGCCGTAATTATTGTTTCAAGTCGCTGTTAGTATTGTTTAAGACCTATTTTAGAACGTATTTGTCTATTTCTGTTGTTGTCTTAAAAGTGCCCTATTAATAGAAAGAACCTCCACGCGCTTGTTAAACCTTTATTTATTGGTAAAATATAATTTTGCCATAATACTATTTATAGGCAGTGCCAACTATGAGCGAAAAACACACAAATCAATTCTTCCAAACACTAAGCTATTATTAGATCCTTCCATTAAGAAAGTAACGCTTTCGAAACCAGGCTCTAAGCAGCGCTACGACATTTTCGCTACATACTGGTTACCTCATGTAATCGGCTACGCGCCTACGAGCGGTGTGCCCGACAAACCGGTTCTTTGTTGCGAGAGTGTTAATAGAACTTATAATTATTATGATTCTAAATCACACTATCATCTAGTTTACACTTGTACTAATTATGGGGAACCTGTATTTTTAATTAACACTAGACATTTATGCACAATGGTACTAATTCCAACAATTTCTCTATAATATTAATAAGTACAAAGGTGAGCACGAGTAACCTATACTCACAAATGAAACATAGGCTATATCAAATATTACGGCTTACCCATTTAATTATCACACACATGTTTCAAAGGAACAGGTCACTACTGTTACTAAATATCACAAATGTTTAGAGCGAACGAAACATTGCGTAAAAACGAAACTTGTAACTTGTGAATAGGGCCCCTCTAAGTGACTTGTTTACAGGCTTGTTTAAAGTAAAGAATAACCACTAGAAAGTTATCCCTCGGGGTACACGTTTCGGCAAAAACATATTTCGTGTCCTGTCTTAGGTCGTTTGTCACGGCGAGGCTGCGCGCGGCGCCTCCAGCAATCTGTTTGTCCAGCTGCCACCTTCCTTCTTTTAACAAGAGCTTTGCCTAATATCCGGAAATTTATTTTTCTCGTAATTTGTCTTGACACACCGCGGCCGGGGGCGTATAAAGATTTATGGTCACATAATAGCTTTTGATGTTTACGACGTCTTTTGTCGCTCGAAAGTCGCCCGCGGAAATAAAATTTGACGTTTAGTGTCCGGCGCGGAGCTGTCCTTAAAGATTATTCTCCTTTCTTTGCTTTGGCTCTTATGTTAAATAAGTTATCGGGATTGTGAGATTAACAAAGATTAAAATATTCTGGGTGACGAAATATTCAGGACCACGATGTTGCTTTTACAATGGGCTTTTTATAAAGCTTTCCAAGATATTAAGAATGTTTGGTGCAGGTATAAATAAAATTGTTAAATAAAATGTTGAATCTACTAACACCATTTTTGTTTGTTTAAATATACACATTCGTTCATTAGTTTACTATCAAGCAAACATGTAAAAAGTACAATTATGTTGTTGGAATACAAGCTCCGCGCACGAGTTCACAGACTCCGTTTGTTGTGAGTGACTATCTAATTAAGTTATCATTAAACAACACAATATGAACATTATCTCACCCATTCCTTATTTGTAATTTACATATTGCAACTATTTTCAATATTGATTTAATACCATGAAATAGATGTACAATGAAAACGAAAAGCAGAGAGACAAATTAATAATACTGAATTAGACTGTAACGGAAAACAAATACAACAGAAATTTACCAAAAAAGGTTATAACAAAAAAAAAAAAAAAAAATAAATATTTCGGACATACTTGCACAAATCGACCTAGTCCCACGGTAAGCTCAATAAGGCTTGTGTTGCAGGTACTAGACGACGATATATATAATAAATAGATACATATAAATACTTAAATACATAGGAAACACCCATGACTCAGGAACAAATATCTGTGCTCATCACACAAATAAATGCCCTTACTGGGAATCGAACCCAGAACCTTCGGCTTCATAGGCAGAGTCACTACCCACTAGGCCAGACCGGTCGTCAAAAATCTAACAGAAACGAGGCACATAATATATACGAAATATAAAAAAAACAAACGAAACATACAAGAGAGCAATGAGGATGTTATACTTATATACTAGGGTGTTTCATTTTGTTAGGCAAAAAAAAAGTTATATATTTTTACAGACTTTGCTCGGGTCTCGTGTCTCAGTGATATAAGAAATATTTATGCCAAATTTCAAGAAGATTGGATTACATTTAGAGGTTGCACACATTGGTCACTTATGAAAAAGTAAAGAAAAATGACGATATTTGTACTTTGAACTTTATTAACTCCATTAAAATATAACTGAAATATAAATAATAATTAAATACCATTGTAATTAAACGTAAAGTTCTTATATTAATTCACTTTGTACGACGCAGTGCCTTATTTTGTTCGCTAAGGCACATTTTTCCTGTGATATTCGACGACTTTCAACAAAAATTGTTTTTGTTTGTCATCTCAAACTGATTCCTTAAACTTTTTAATCAACGCGATACCTCTTTCTGCTGTATTATTGACTACCTGAACAGCATCTACATAGCTTTTCAGAGAGTCACCATAGTATTCAGTCACATCGTGAACCCCAAACAATTCGAAAGACTCAAAGAAGAGAAGTCTTTGTTTTGATAGTAATGAAATCACTCTCAGGTCTTTTCTTTCAAAAGTTAGGTTTTCACTCTCTAATTTTTCTCTAAATTTTTCTAATAAAAGGTGCCTTTTGGCAACTGCGAGAGCACTATTGCAGGTTGGCGTCGAGGTAAATGGTCAAAAGCTGAAGGAATCGGGAGTCTCTTCATCTAGCATTGTCGTATACGACTTCTTGTCCAGTATATTCCACAGACTTTGGAACTTCCGCTCAATCTGAATATCAGGACCACTTGTCCGTGACCACATTGACAACAATCTTCAAACACTCCTTTCACTATTAGTTCGTGGATGTGATGGCAACATGTCAACCACAACGTGTTCGATTTAATAATATTTCGATTCTTATGCATTTTATGCAAGCTCCCTGAAATAAACCTGTGTTTGACGATGTCGTGTCAAATGATATTCGATGATTTTATCTTGGTCTATTTCTTTGATAACTGCATCAGAGATACGTTCAACTGTACATTTAAGGGCAACAGGTAACCCAAGTAAGTTTTCGAAATCTTTTCCGGTTACTATGATTGCAACTCTATCTTCCAAAGTCATTTCCTTGGGCAACGGAAAGCAGCAGCTTACTATCCCAGTGTAATACTAAAAATTATTCATTTTGTTAACTGAATCTTCAATTTTCTTAGCCATTTGGCTTCTGTTTGTGGCAGTGGTGGATTTACCTGCTTCTGAAAGTATTTCGTTGTTGTCTTTGTGATGAAGAATAAACACTAAAAGCACTTGTTATTTTGAAGGAAGGCGAGTTCCTACAAAAACCCCAATTAGGCCCTTTTTCTAATAACCAGATACCTCTTCTAGTTCCCATTTTAAATTACAATTGTTTTATTTATATGTGAATCAGAAATCGCACTAAAAAAAATACAAAAATATTAAGACTGATTCGTGTTTTCACCAGTGCGAGATGAAAGTGGTCGACATGTGCAACCTCTAAATATTTTTCAATCTTCCTGAAATTTGATTTATCTATCTTTTGTACCAGTGAGACCCAGGGGAAAATCAAAGTCACATGAAAATCAAACTTTTGGAAAAATGAATCACCCTATTATATACGAAATATTCGGAATATAGACAATCCACCTATTATTAACATCTCCAGGGTGTCCACGAGTATCGTTAATGAGGCTAACTCGTATTGTTTCTAACGTGCTCTATTGTATCTGTTGCTCGTTAAATAAGATCGATAAAGGAAAGTTGGGATACCTATGTGTCTCGTGTTTCATGATGGCGACGCATTGAAGCCCTCGTCAAACCTTCTGGAACTTTGACGATTGTGTTGTTACAAGTGCGGGCTTTACGAGCTGTAGCTATGGTGGGAACTCGAGTCTCGAGAGTCTAAATATTCTGGTTTAAATGCTTGTCTCTTAAGTCATGAGTCGAGTCTTTTCGATAGGAGTTTAATAATGAATCGAGTCGAAACAGGCAGACAACAATTATATCAAAGTTTGTCCAACAATAAGTTTTAGGAGATGTCTAAATTTTTAGACCCTCAATTGTATTGATAATAGCTATTTCTGTAGGTCCTTAAAGAGGGTTTTCCTGTTTGGAACTTACAACAACGCGTCACCTGTCTGAAATGTTGACTTCTGTAAAATTGCGGTGCGATGTGTGGGTAAAGTGCTAGTGAATGTTAGAGTGATAAGTCTATACAGAAAATACCAACCTAACCTATTTAACTGTCTTATGAGCTAAATTCTAAAAGACTCGATTGCCTTTAACAATAAAGATTGATTCAATAGACATTGTTTACTTTATGAAGACGAATTGTCTCCACGAAATAAAAGTTTAGCTGCATTGAGCATCTCTCATTTTTATTCTAATAAAAAATATTTTTTTGCTACTGAAATAATCAAAAAGCGAAGGTAAGGCGTTAATTCCATTATTTTCCATAATGCAGAACAGACACAAATATTTGTGATAAACACAAATAAATGTCCTTTCCAGAAGTCGAATCCGAGAACTCAAGCTTAATAGGTCACTACCGCGACCAGCCGGTACCTAATCAGCCATTCCAACCCCAGCGAGACAATAAAAAAACTAAATGGAGTCGTGAAGGTCAAGGCTCCTTAGACTCGAGTCTGCCAACACTAGACGTAAGTATAATTAGCTCATTGTTCGAGCGTCGCCACACGTCGTTCACGGGCGCATTGTTTCGGGAAATTATGATCGTCCCTCAGTTATCCAGCACCATTAGCGCCATTATGTCGTGGGGATTAGATTAATATCGCACATATTGTTGCTAGTTTTGTATTGAATTGGTTTCTATAAGAAACTCTGGGGTCAAACAATGACACTCGATGTTACGACATTAAGAGATGACCCTTGGCTTTTCCGTTTAAATAGTCATGCAGTATATGAAGTACAGTTTGCTATACATTATGTTTACTGTCTCATAAAATCCATGTGTCTATTGCCATGAATTTTGTTATCAAAATAGTAGATTGTTAATCAAGGGTAGAAAGGCACTCATTGACGACGAGGTAGTTTGGCGCTCGAACGAAGTGAGAGCGCTAATAGTCCGAGTCGGAAATGAGTGATTTTTACCCGAGTTAAGCATACAATTTTTCATTTCGAATGCGAGGAAAGTAAAATAAGAGCAAGAAAAAAGTAAAAAAAAATGTCTCTTAGATAATAAAATGACTGACTAAAAAACTAATCTTACCGCATCAGCTTGTTTAAGTTGAAGCATGGAGCTGAAGGTTTAAGTTGTATCGATTAATCATTGAAATATAGTTATAAAGGATCAGCACACATTCTGACAAAGATTTCACTATTTTCTCGGACCGCCATTTCATACAAGTTAACTGATACGATAACAATACTGATACGATTTTCTATTGAAACTTGCGGCAGGAGGCTTTCCATGATAACTTCACCTTTATTTCTAATTCCGTCAGGTGTTAGGTCGATTTTAGAATCGCATGAATAACCCGTAATTATTAATTTCAAAATATAACTATACTTTGTTTACTATCCAAGTGTTTTCAATAGTTGCGCGGAATCCAGTCTCTAACTTTTTTCTTGCAGCATAATTGTCCACAGATAATTGTCATAACGCACAGAATCTTTTTTTTTCGCGCGCGTTATTGGCGAATTAATGGGTGTCTTAAACAGCATTTTAGTTTTATAGAAAAACCCAACCCTTTATTTTTAAAATTGAAGGCTTGTTTTATGTATAAAGTAATAGAATTTGTAATAAAATGGTCCTATTCAATGTAATAATGACTAATAAGAAGGTAATATTTCCAATAAGTAATTATACATCCATGTTTGGCTGTATAAGTTACTGCCGTTGCTTAGCTGCGCATATTAAAGTTTAAAAAAACCTTCGTAGGTTTATTCCTTTTTGTTACTTTAATATAGAGCCAATACACTTAAAAAATTTAACCGAATAATATAAATATTTGAATTAATTGACATATTTTATGCATGATAATCGCTACAATAAATTGCTATAATTTAAGAGAAAGAACTAATCTCATGTATTTGTTTCTGGCGTCGGTAAATAAGGTTATTTTCGCCACTTTGTTCTACTGAGTGCTCAGAAGGGGAGAACTAATAGGAACATGCCAAATTGCGACCCTAGGGCGGAAACGTATCACTTTCCACCCGCATAGTAGATAAACAATGACCCACTTTCCGAGCATGAGAAATGAAAAAATATATATGGCATCTCACGGCTATGCCACATGGAGAAAAAGTAACTTGAATATTGTAGATAGACAACTTTACTCAGAGAAGACAGCATTTTAATTAAAAAAACAGTTTCAGTCATATTTTTTAAAATGGTTAAACCTTGAATCGAAACCACAACATGAGAAGAAAAAACCTATATTTTGCTAAGTGTCATATGTGTAATATTAAAATTAGCGACTACGTGTAATATTGAGATAAGGTTACCTACCGAAATCTCGACTGCAAATTTCATGAATTATTAAAAAAATATATAGATATTGGACTACCTTAGGGATATACCCGTTTCAATACAAAAAGAAATATGGAAATTTGACCAGGTAGCCTGTAAAAATTTAAGCGTATTTATATAGTGAGAACTTGCTTCCGGTTAAAACCGACGGATAAAAAACGGAGGACCTTCATTTTTATTAAATTAAGCTACCATTTGTGTACAGTCAAGTGAAAAAATACGTACCGGAAGAATCCTTTCATAAATACGTCCTACAACCTTATTTACTGTATAATAGAGTAGCTCGGTACGTATTTTTGAAACTTTGGCAGTGAACGAATTTTTACACTTAACTGTACCTATTATAGTTGTATGTAAACGGAAATCAAAATACTAGCGTTGTAAACTTCAACAACTTTGCATTTCAGTTAAATGATCGTTCGATTTCAGAAAAGTTTAAAATAGACGAAGTCGTTACGTAAAACACAACGTCGTTAGTAGACAAACGTGATCTCGAAAAGGCTTTATCAAAATTTAAAAGGATGCTATAACTTATATCAAGTAGTGCATTTCACATACACAAAAATTACCAAGGAGTATCTTATAATTTGCTTTTGTTTGCTTTCAACGCCCGAAGATTCTCGCAAGTAAGTGCACATCTAATAGAATAGATACTGCATATGCACGTATCCCACAACTACTACATTAATTATATTTGGTATCTAATTTTAAATTCAAAAGTTCTTTGTTTATCTTACAATAACTGGTTACATTCATTATACAGAATCATGCAATGTAAGCATTTGCCGACCAAAAACTATATCATTATTTACCTATCACCAAGCTTAATTACACTGAAATAATCTTTAAGCATTTAATAATCTTTGTTCATGTATTTGGTGAACTTGCTTTACTTAATTCTTAAATAAAAAAATATGAAAATCTTCATTAAAAAAACGATATAACCCTTAGCGACTATAGATAGGTTATAGAAAGATTTTCTAGGTCGCAATTATTATTTTTGAAAGTTCGTAAGTAATTCTAATAATCTATAAATAACTTGATTTCTCATTTATTAAGTCACCCGCGCGGCATCCGATGATACTTAGAGTCCGTGACGTGGTAGCTACGCGGACTGGGCCTCGGCACTAAGTGCTTGAACATTAAGGTCCGATTTTTCAATTGTCAGATAAGCACATATCTGACAGATACCCATATAGTTATTCGTCGAATAGGGCTTATCTGTCGATTGAAAAATCGGCCATAAGACTAGTAAATTATTTTCTTGTTCTTTATTTTACTACGAAGCTTACTGTACCTATATAGATACATTGCAGCCACTGCTGGACATAGACCTCCCACAAATATGACTTGTATCATCTTGGTGTAGTTGCCATAGTCACCACGCTTTGCAGGCGGGTTGGCGGCCGCAGTAGCTGTGGATTGGATACTGTACCCGCCAGCTTGTAAAAAGCGGTATGCGAGCGGTAAGCGGCGGTATGAGATACCTACGAGTATATAAAAAGTAGCAAAAACAGTTGAAAGTGATATTATGGCCAGAAACACAGTGCAGCGCATTCATCATGTTATAATCCGCGACCGAGCCGCTCTGCGCTGGCTTTAACGCGATTACGATCAAAGCTGCTTCGATAGTTCATTAAAATAACCATTGTACTGATAGGATATCGAGCATGTATTGAATGGATAGCAGTCATCATTGCCATTTTAACTCCTGATGCCAAAGGGCCGTAATAACTGAAATAAGTCTCCACTTATGCGAGCATTCAAATCACAAATTATCGAAATGAAAGTTTAGTTAGTTATTGTTTCGATGTTTATTATCCCTAATGGAAAACATAATCTAACAGAACTACCTCGATATTTGCGATTGGTTCTAAAAAAAACATTCTTACTTAATTATGTGTCCTTAAAACTGAATAATTAACACTTAGCTTAATGTTTTCTTATCTCTAACATGAATATACAGAGCACCGGGCTACCAATGATAAGATTGCTTTGGTACCCTCACTGGGCAAGCCTCGCGGGGACCAAGTTTTATATAAACTTTTTGACTGCGATCACATATAGAAAACTAACCTCGTGGACAAACATAAAAATGGTTAATCCTCCTTAGGCAACAATACATCCTTACAAAATACTATAGAACCTTCGACCTTATCGTATTTATTAAATCTATCGAACATTGACGTTATGCTGATGTATCACACTAATATGGTATTGTCAAAACACTGCCAATTTCATACAATATATTTATTTTTGTTGTAGATTATCATATTATAATTTAAAAAACATTACGTTATGGCATTCTTGAGAACTAACCTTACGTGAGTAACACACGTTTTATAAGTCGAATATATATAGGTATTGTTCGACAGGTTTCACTACGTAACGAGACCAACGAAGACATGAACAATATTCGACTTATAAAACGTGAGTTGCTCGTTTCAATATAATTAATACGGTTGATCTCACGTCAGTTTTGTGATTCGACCTTACGTAAATTTAAGATTTCGTCGAATGGCTACTAGGGACACGCTGTATACACCTACCTACCTTACCTGTTCTACCTTCCTAATGCGGACTGCTAAGGAATGGAATTCGCTCCCTTCGTCTGTATTCCCGGTAAGATATAATTTGGGTCTTTTCAAGGAAAGAGTGAATAGGCTGTTACTGAACCAGCGTGCTACACCCTCGACCTCGTCGTCACTTTCCATCAGGTGCGACTGAGGTCAAACGCTGGTCAGTCTTTTATATAAAAAAAAAAAAAACATAGTCAAATTATATGTATACGTAATTAAACACCTCCCGATTGTGTTTAAATGAGTATCTTGTTCAATTAACGCGTCACTTTTGAGCTTTGTTTAATTGATAGTTGCTTTTTGTGCGGCTCAGATTCTGCTAATTGCCATTCAGAATGTATCTCTGTGTTGGGGCTTAAACTGGTTATAATGTTGGCCGTATTCGGGGCACGTAACGCTCTGAACCCCAGGGTTTAGCCTACGGATCTTGTTTTTGACGTTTCATGGTTACATAACTGAGCGATGGCGCCCGTAATGGCCTTTTCACTGAATCGTTATGAAATGGAATTAAACTTGACGTATGGATAGGTTGTTCTAAGAAATGGAATTCGTGAAAAGACATACGAAGACGTATGTAAGATGTGAATCTAGATAATAATAATTAATAGTCGAGTGCGGAAAACAGATGTAATAATAATTATCGTGCTAAGGTACTTTACTGGCCTCAGATCCAGACTTTAAGCATAATTTGTTTCTCTCCAAAATTAAATTTTTGATAGGTTAAGGTTAGCTGCAAATAATAATTAGATAATTCTAACGAGCCTGAACATCACGTGTTTATCTTGTGTATCTTGGGAATTGCTATGGCTACCATCTGGCTCCAGCATCATTTCAGATAGGTGATACCATAATATTGTATTGTCACTGAACTTTAATAAGTGTTATTTATTTTATACAACGACTAGCAAGCAGTTACCGTAGCCTACGGACTCCTGCCACTCCAGAGGTTTCATATGCGCGTTGCCTACCCTTTAAGAACCTATACACTCCTTTTTTGAAGAACCTTATACTGTAGTACCTAGGGAAAACCTCGGCAGGGAATTCATTCCACAGCTGGAGCGTTCGCGGGAGGAAATTCCTCTTAAACCGCTAAATTTCAGCTCGTTTAAAGATCTTCATAATTGAGTTGCAAAATTTCACCCGAACTACATTCCAAGTTCAATAAAAGCTTATATAAAACAAACGAAAACAGATTATTAACGCCGCACATAATCACGGACAATTTCATTATTAGAAAAAAAAGATGAAAAACAAAAATACATTGTTGGCTTCTCCGATTTTTGCGGACCCAATAATGCCAGTTCAGCAAGTTTGGGCTTTGAAGGACCGGTCGCACATATTTTTCTCGTAATAACATTTACGAAAACTCACTTAATTTTCAATGTAAATATTAACTAATACTCGAAGCGTATAGTATGATTAATGTAAAATAATCGTAGTTCTTTACAGGGCCCGAATCGGACTTGAAACAAAATTTATTTAAAAATAATACTTCGATAAATTACTTAGTACTTTTGCAGTCTTCTAATAATAAACCACATTTAAATTATTAATTACATATTGTTAATTAATTACTTTGGCTTAATGAACATAAACATGTCGGGTTCAACAGCTTTGAAGCCTGAGGGAAAAATAATTATATTTCCTGCTCACAAGGATTGCGTTTTACCGAAGTCTAAGTTATCGAGAAACCTCTGAATGTTTAACAGCTGTAACTTTCTCATTTGTCTTTTCGGACTTTTCGGACCCGGGTATGTCCTTAAACTACGTCCAACAATGAGAGGTAGGGCACAGCGAAGTACCATCACGCTTGAATCTGGAGCATCACAACTGGGGAAGTACCTCCTCCTTACAGAAGACCACAGCCATAACAGTACTACTACCTTTCAGGTATGTAGTGTTGTGTTCCTAGTGGTGAGTAAGGTTCCCAGAGCTCCAACCCCCCTTAAAGGCCGGTAACGCACTTGTGACTCCCCTGGTGTTGCGGGTGCCCATGGGCGGCGGTAATTGCTTACCATCAGGCAATCCGCCTGCTCGTTTGCCACCTTTGTCATTAAAAAAAACCTTACATTGTAAATACTATAAAGGACTTTATAAATCATGTTTTTCGCCAAGATTCATAATTTTTCATTAATTTTATATAGGTAATTGTAGTAGTCTGCCAAGAGAGTTCTAGTAAATTTTGTTACTTTTATGGCCGTTTTAAAACTATCAAAGTAGCCCCTAAATCCCCTTTAGTTTAAACAGAGTAAATGAATGGTGTAGAATATTTCTAAAGTAAGCAAATGTTAGTAGTAAAGTATAGTGACAAGTAGTAGTACGTGTTAAAATAAGTATTACCCGGCTTGGCCGGCTTCCACGTGTACCTTGAATACCTAAATAAATAACTCGATGGTCGCAATTTCGATATCGTTCCCGACTATCCTATGTATACTTAATTATTGTAAACGTAAACACAGCAACCGACATTTATATCATTGTTTATTTATTTAGTTACAATAAATAAACAATAAATATTACAGGACATACTTACATAAATCGACTGAGCTCAACAAGGCTTGTGTTGTGGGTACTCAGCCAACGATATGTATAATACTTTTCCTCACGACCTCGTCGGCCAGCCATGCCCGTCTTTAAAGTATGGTTACGGGATCCTATGTCCTTTCTCGTAGCTCAAACTCTCTATACCAAATTTCGTCCTAATTGATATTTAAATCGAAAGAAAAATATATTTTTTTTGTTTCGAAGCGAGACTCGAACCCACAACCTCTGGATCGCTATCCCAGTGCACTACTAATTGTGCTATTCGAATGTCGCTTATACTTGCCAATTTTTTCCATTTTATCCCTTGTGTTTTACGTCATCATGGGTGACGTGTAGGCACATCTACCGTAAGCGTATTTAGCACCAATAATATTTAGCACTATTGGCAGTGCACTGGGATAGTAGATAGTAGTAGATCCAGAGGTTGTGGGTTCGAGTCCCGCTTCAAGTCAATTTTTTTTTGTATTATTATTTCGATTTAAATATCGAAGATATTCGCTAGCAGACGTGTGTCTGCATAATAAATAGTAATTTAGAAAGGGGTAGCACATTATTATCGATAAATTCTTCGACGCCGCGCCGTTAAGTGTTCAATACGCTTGCGTCTACACGTCACTCATAATGACGAATACGAACAAACACTAGTTGTTAAATAATGTGTTCAATGAGTTTTTGTTTTATTGTCCTTATCAAGATTTTCACACATTATTATTGAAAATTATCACATGTAACAATTTCTTTGCAAAAGCTATACACGTTATATGAAGCCTACTTACATATGGCTATATTTACAGTATACAATTAAAACCAACAGCTTAAGAGACAAAATTTTAAACTACGAGAAAATTCATTCACAACTGCACCAAAGCGATATGATTGCGGAATTCAATTTGCTTATATGCCTTCATTTGAAGGCATATAAGTATGCTTTACTACCCATGCGAAGCGAGGTGGGTCACTAATCTCGTATATTAGTTTTGTTTATTTATGGAGTTCAACGTAGATATTTAAAAAGGCTAAAACTACAATAACTACACAATGATGGGTTCGCAATTCGCTAATTTAAAACCCCGTTAGCTCTTCTAACAAACTGGGACTTTAAATAATATCGATGAATAAATCTCCCACGTATGGCGAGGCGCCGAGTGCCTCCTACCTTTAGGGACGTCACCTCCCTGCAATTACTCAAACGGTAATGCCGCTTGATGTATTGGCATGTCTAACTGGATCGAGGCGTGTAGGTATCTAGAGCGTTTTGAGACTGCTGATTGAACTGAAGTGCGCTATCACGTTTGTTACACTAACACAAGCAGCCTGAGATATGTAGGGTAGGTACACGTTAAACATTTTCTTTTAGATTTTAATTGGTTATACAGGTTTATTTTTATACATTTTATTTTTTATTTTTTTTACTTGTAAAGGATATTATGATATTAATACAGCTTTTAAAAGATATTTAGTTAAACTAAATTTTTTACTAAAATTTTAAACTTAACTTTTTAAAATTGGTATAAATCCCAAAAAAAATGTTATTGACAGTTATGATTCAGAAATACATTAAAATTACTAATTGAAATAGCCTAATACTTAAGGCATTATAATATTCAGAAACAGTTGTTAAAAGTAAAATAAATTTCAAAAAATAAATATAAAGTTTTAAAATATTTTATCTGATGTCAGCGAGAATAGGAGGATTCAATTGCAAGTTGTTTCCATAAACTGAAATATTTATAAAAACATATTTTGTTTCATGTAAAACATTACATTCTGTATATGCAATCGAAATTTTATAAGTGCTAGTCTGATCTGAATATACTTTCATATAAAATAATACCCACGTACACTCAAAAGAAACAGAATCGGGTCACGTTATATGGCAATTTCAATATACCTGTTATTATTGGTCTTGAGTGTATTTTTAAGAGGTACACGAACTATCTTTATTTACAAATATTTGTTTTGACTTGCTGTTTACGTTTTCTGCGCCATGTCAGTTATTTATTAATTTTGTTTCGGGACACATTACACAGACTCGGGTAAAAATAATTAGGAAGCCAATTACAAAAACTCACAGATAGAAAATGTCTATATTTCTTTGATTGGCCATTATTATATTGACGGCCGGTCTGGCCTAGTGGGTGATCCTGCCTGTGAAGCCGATGGTCCTGGGTTCAAATCCCAATCAGGGCATTTATTTGTGTGGTGAGCACAGATACTTGTTCCTGAGTCATTGGTGTTTTCTTTGTACGAGTTAAGCATTTATATGTATCTATCTATAATATATATTGTCGTCTAGTACCTATAACATAATAAGCCTTACTGAGATTACCGTAGGACTAGGTCGAGTGGTTGAAGATTTTTATTTATTTATTATTCATATTTATAACATGTGCTTCATTCTAAAGTAAGCTTGTTAACAAGAAGCTCAAACATGTTTTTTTTAGTTACCAAATACCTAGGATGACATTAAATACATACTTATAGACTGAAGCGGAATGTATGAAATTAAGGCCTACCGCGAAAATTCGCATATTTCGAACAATTGTCTCTGCTATTCTAATTCCGCCTTAGTTAGAGTAAAAGAGAATGATGCACGAAATTTTCGAATCATATCGCACAAGCGACATATGTCAATTTGGCCGATTGAGTGAGCGATACACTCTCAACGCGAGCGATGTGTCCTGACTCGGCTTGAAAATGGGTACCAGACCTTACTCTAAACATATCCCTAGTGCGATATAATTACACATGAGTTTATCCATTTGTAACTAAGTAGTAGTAACATGCATCACAACATTTTTTTTAACTTGGATTTTCGCGTTAGGCCCTCTGGCATGCAAATAAAACGGACGAATCAATATCCCATTACGGGATTTCAAAGCTGGTATTTTTCAGGTTCACTCTGAACACAATTGTTCTAGTTTGATTTTACGTATACGATAAAACACGAACAGCGTTGTGCAAACAACGGCAGTGTAAATATTTCATGTCGTTAGTATACTATACTTATTTGCACTTTTTACATCGACTACAGAGCTGGCCTTGTGGGTTACCTTGTCTGTGAAGCCGATGGTCCATTATTTATGTGATGAGTACAGATATTTGTTCCTAAGTCGATCATGGGTGTTTTTTATATATGTATATATATTATGTAATTATATCTTTGGCTCAGGTACTCACAACACAAACCTTCATAAACTTAGCGTGGTGCTCAGTGTATTTGTGTTAAATGTAACTACTCCAGGCATCCCCAGGCCATGGCTCTATTATTTTATCCTTATTTTGTTTAGATTGATATGTTTATAGGTATTATGTTTAATATATTGTCATATGATAATGTATTGTAATTTAAGTAGGTAATGTGATATTTGATATTTATTTTTATTTTATTAATACGTAATATGGAATTATCGTTTCTGGAATAAATACATTTCATTTTCATTTCATTTTCTGTTTACTATTATGTACCTTTTATTATTGCTAGGAGCAGACGTAAGCCGAGCGCTACGGTACCCTTACCATGAGTTGTGACTTTGAGGTTTTCGATAGCGAGTATCGAGTTTACTATCTGTGCATCTCGCTTGTACTGTTTTAGTGCGAACGAGTTGCACAGATAGTAAACTCGATACTCGTTATCGAAACCCTTAATGTCACAACTCATGGTAAGGGTACAGAGCCTTGAGTGTAAGTATTTAACGTAACTTTATGCCACGAACGCGTTTGCGTTTCCCATATGAATAACATTATCACTTACGCGTTCGTAAATGTTTTTTTACGTCAATAGAAACTTACACTTGAGCCTCAGAACCATGAAGTGTCATACCACTGGCCTGCAACAGTATACATTAAATATGTACTGCGTAAAGTCACAGAACTATACATCTGCATACATTATGTTACATCATTGATGTAAGGTGGAAAAATGTATTCATGTTTATGGCCCCGCTTGTACACAAACGGGAATTTGAGCGTGGATTTTCCGAGGATTTCCTTTCTTTGTTATTTCGACTTTTTCGCATTTTTTTTTCAAAATACACGTGTTATTTTGATCAAAATGTTGTTTTATAGGGGTGTTTTAATGATAAATTATTTTTATATCGCTGATTGTATTTCCAGAAACCTTATAAAATAAATGATAATGCATACAAATTTCATAGTAGTCCACACTTTTTGTTACGGAAATTATCTCTGGGGACGTAAAAACGGTTGTACATTGAATCCATACCCCATACTAATATTGTAAATGCCAAAGTAAGTCAGTTACTTCTTCACGCTTAAACCGCTGAACAAATCGGGTGAAATTTGGTATGGAGAGAGTTTGAGCTACGAGAAAGGACATAGGATATTTTTTATCCCGCAACCATACATACTTTGAAGACGGACATGCGCAAACGTGCCGAACACGCGAGGAAAAGCTAGTTGTAATATATAATGTCAATTTTTTTTTTCTCACAAAAATCATAAATCATAGAAAAGTTAGTCATTAATTCATTATTATATAGGTATCCTAGATAATTTAGCTAAGCCAATTTTTTACCAGATGACTAGGACTAGGAAGTTATGCTTCCTACTTACAATAGTAGTTTATGTATCTGTGCATAATGAAGGGCATTACAACAAGAGTGTGGGTTTATGAAACGAGCCGAAGGCGAGTTTCATAATAATATCACACGATTGTTGTAATGCCTAATTATGTATAGTTACATACACTACTTTATCTACACATATCATTAAGTGTTTTAAGATGGGTTCAGAAACCGTAGGGAAATAACTTATTACTAGGGTTACTTGTAAACATTAAAAAGTCAACGAACAAAACAAATGACAGCTTGTAACGGCGGTGTTGCGTATTTCGTATCACAGTCAATTTTTTTTTAAACCATAGACAAGCGAATGTGCTCCCTATTCTCCTGTCACTCGAGTTCAAATGTCGATTTATATTTAAAAAACATAACGAATTGGCGTTTCGTATCAATGGCTGTTTTAATATCTATAGATACTAGATTAGACACCCCACTTGAATTTGACAGCTGTTCCGAATTTAAATTCATAACCTACTGATTTCAGTAGGTAATGTTAACATTACCTACTGAAATCTTTCTGATGGTTGGTAATGCTGGTCATTGCCTACGGTTTCTGGACGCATTTTAGAGCACTTATGACATGTACGTAGATAAAATAAGTTTTTGTAGATCCTATTGAAAGTTATGATGTGTATATTGAATTGAATGAGTTTTATTAAGGTTTTTTTTTGCTAAATATGTGATACGGTACCCGAAGGCCATTACTTTCTGGCCGTGGATCGCCCGCGGTTAGCTTTATTGCGCCTATAAAAATTACTTTTAACGAATTTTATTAGACTTTTATAAGGAAATATTGAATTTAAGATATTAAACTTAATGGCCATATAACACGTTCGTTTTATGGGAATACTGTCGGGGGCAGCGCCTATTTTTAGCAAAAAGCTGTGCCAACTTTTAAAAATACTTATTTTTATATAATTCTATATGCATGCTTCTAAGCGGTACGTCCAACTCCACACAAACCAATTCCTGTTGACTTTACTAAATTTTCCGGAGTTCCATAATTTTGCTTGGGCTAATGAAAAATCCGAAGCCATATTGGCTCCGTGTTGCCCAAGAAAAATATTGACGCCGCCACTGCCACATAGGTACATTAATTGTTTGTGCACTATCACATAGACAAAACGATGCATTATGCATAACGCCTAATCGCATGTATTTTCTTGTTTATTTGTCTCGTGAGTATATAAAAGACAATACTCTTCATAGGATATTACGAAGTTGCCGCGCCAAATGCTACTAAATTGTGGCGTTTAATGGCAATGTATAAAACGAAAATGAGGGAGTTTTTATAAAAAAAGTGTGCTCAACCAGCGTAGCTTGTAGTAAAATTATGTCACAGTAACGTTTATTTAGTATGAAGCCTGTATGGAAAATATTTTTTTACCTATTTTGTCATTGTTATATTGCTTATAGTTTCTGAAACGATCAACAAATCTAAGTATTAATAGAAATTGAATGCTTAATTATCGCCACAAAACTAACACTATTTAACTTTTCTACAAGTCACCCTAATTGAGTAGGTACACTTAAATTTTATCTGAAAACTCCCTTAAGTGCTTACACAACCTTTATAATGTATGTATGGTATGTATGTACCTATAGTGTTCCATATATACATGAACAACAGAGCCCGGAGTGTAAGTTTTTAACGTAACTTTACGTCACGAACGCGTTTGCGTTTCCCATATAAATAACATTATCACTTACGCATTCGTAAACGTTTCCTTACTTCAAAAGTAACTTACACTAGAGCCAACTACCATATCTTAGCTTCCAAGTAGATTTTACGTCACGTTAAGTCTTCAAAAATATTATATCATATGGACAACGCATCTCCTTTACATTACATTTGTTCACCTTGCTTCATGCTTGTAAATAATTATTCTAGTTGTAGTAGCGCCTTTTTTTTGGAACCTGACTTAGGCTCTATGACTGTTCGGCACAGTAGAGCGATCGGACTGTGTGGAGGGAAGGTAGCCTGGGGAAAATCCTGGACCCTTCCGCACCAAACTTGTAGTAACGTTCAGTTAGCGTGAAATTAGTTTTTTTTTTTTTATCTAGTGGGGTTAATTTTAACATAATTCATCTAGAGAACGAGACTGTAACACCATCGTGACGTTGTCGAATACCCACATTTCGTCCCTCAATGTTTTGTCTACATGCAATTTCCATAGAGTATAATTTCTTGGTTGTTTGGTAAGCAAAGACTGGCAAAGACTATGCAATATATGACAACTTTCCGACAAAGCGTGACACGCTCGCTTTGTACTTTTTCACAGTGAAACTGCCAACGCCAATATAGCTATCGCCAAGTGGGTTTGACTCTGCTTTTTACTATGCACATGCGGGACTATGGGTGAGACTGGTTCACAAAGGAGCAATATAGCAATATTTTGACGACCGGTCTGGCCTAGTGGGTAGTGACCCTGCCTATGAAGCCGGAGGTCCTGGGTTCGATTCCCAGTCAGGGCATTTATTTGTGATGAGCACAGATATTTGTTCCTGAGTCATGGGTGTTTTCTATGTATTTAAGTATTTATATGTATCTATCTATTATATATATCGTCGTCTAGTACCTACAACACAAGCCTTACTGAGCTTACCGTAGAACTAGGTCGATTTGTGTAAGATTGTCCAGAAATATTTAAAAGAAAAAAAAAATACCATATTAAATGCAAATGGTATACCTACAATTATTGATTCAACGATTTCTAATGATACTCTACTGAGTATCATTAGAAAATCTACATCCTACTTATTTAGATAACAGCGATATCCAGTCTAATATCACATGTTTATTATGTTTTTGACACGATTGCAATTTTTTGAACTCAAAAGGATACTCAGGTCACGACGTGAGATGTCATTTGATATCTCACTAGCACTTATTCAGGCAGTTGAGATGGACAGGCAATACACGTAAAATAATTCCGTATACGGAATATACATATTATACGAGTATGTCCAGAACCCTGAGTGTAAGTTTTTAACGTAACTATACGTCACGAACGCGTTTGCGTTTCCCATATAAATAACATTATCACTCAAGCGTTCGTAAACGTTTTTTTACGTCAAAAGTAACTTACACTAGAGCCTCTGTAATTGTAAATATTTTCTTAATAACAATGTAGCTATTTCTACTTTACCTTTGAAAATCCGTTCCAATTAGAAAGCATATCTATACTTCAATTATCAAAAATATTCAGCAATATAAATATCATAACAACAAGCGCTGAGGAACCTTTTAGCCTAAACATGTCGCATTGAACGTTGAAATCGATAACTGGAATGTCAATAATAGTAATATATGCATCACTTGTATAAGATGGGTCAAGAAAGGTTAGTGGAATGGGTACTTATTTGAGTATAAAGCGAAGATTGTTAAGGAAAATGCCGCGCGCATTTTTCATGGAACTTATCCAACGTTCATCATCAGCATCAGCCGCAAGTCGCCCACAGTTATGCCCCCCGTATGTGCAGCAGTTATGACATGAGTTGTATCATATTGGCAGTTGCCATAGTCGACATGCTTGACAGGTGGGTTGGCATCCGCAATAGCTATTGATTTGATTTCGACGGACGCTGACTATTGATGGCTTTTTGCTTTTGGGCTATGGACGTTGTCTACATATTTAAGTATGATTTACTTGGAAACTATAAAATATATAGATCTTACAGTATGTCTTATGTTAGTTATTTTACAAACTGGTCCATTCTGACCGATGTATATGTGCCATCCTGTGTACGACTTTAAAAAAATAAATATTACAGGAAATTCTTACACAAATCCACTGAACCCACGACAAGCTCTAGAGGGTTTCTTGTGTTGTGGGTTCTCAGCCAACGATAAAGACACTTAAATACATAGAAAACACCCATGACTCAGGAACAAATGTGTGTGCTCATCACACGAATAAATACCTGGGACTTCAACTCAGGACCGTTGGCTTCATAGGCAGGGTCACTAACCCCCTAGGCTAGAGCGGTTGTCAAACCCGACCGGTTTCATCTTCACGTTGTGAATATTCCATTGATTCCCACTAAGCGATTTGCTTCTACGTTCCTAATTTTAACTGCTGAGTGACTACTTCTTTATTCCCGGAAAGATATAATTTGGGTCTTTTCAAGGCAAAAGTGAATAGACTGTTACTGAACCAGCGTGCTACACCGTCGACTTCGGCGACACTTACCATCAGGTGCGACTGAGGTCAAACGTTGGTCAGTCTTGTTAAAAAAAAAGGTATGTTATTTAACAAATTTTCCAACAAAATAGTATTTTTCACAACGAACCCTTTCGTTCAAAATAACATGCATGCACAAATGCATGCCTAGTAGTAGCGGTAGTACACGTGCCTCCTTTTTATCATCACTATAAATATTTTTACGATCGGTTGACACTTGGCCGGTTTATAGAAACTTAAAATCTCCTTTAGTAAGTGTATCCTAAATAAGTATGCAATTCTACACTTTATCACAGCGAGTTAAGGTATGTGTATAGATATTTATGCCCTTGACTGTGACACATTCGCCCTCGACTGTTTTTGTCGCGCCTGTTAGCCCCGTGGAAGTCTCGAAGAAAGCTCGTGAATATTAAACACGTGAAAATATCTTCTTCTTACCGCTGCTACCGTGTCGCTCATTCCCTTCGCTTTCGAGTGCAATAAAACATGGGTCTTGAAAAACTTCCACCTTCCTTTTCGCCTATTCAAAATATCATTCCTGTGATAAAAACTATTCTATGTCCTGCCCGGGAGTGAAACCATCTCCATTACAAATTTTAGCTAATCGGTTTAACTTATTATCGCGTTATTAATACATTCTAGCTTTTGCACAGTACAAGTAAACTCGCGGGTTTAGCTGCTTAGAATCAGTAGTATCAGTAGTATGCTACGCCATTAAGGAGTAATTAAATGCCTACGTTAAATATAAAAGCAAACTTTCAATACAGCATATTTTAGGCGTAGTAGATTTCTTACTCCTACTTAAAGAAATACACAGTAAAGAAAAACTTGAAACTCAAACTACACCATAAAATCAGACACAAATAATTTATAACTAAACATGCCAATGTATACTTAATGATATAAATTATTAAATATAGATGTTAACGTAATCGTGTAATCTGCGGCGCTACCACGAAAAACGATATTCGTAATTTTCGAACGATTGTCTCTGTCACTCTAATGACGCCATGAATTGAGTAAAAGAGAATGGTGCTCGAAATATACGAATTTCTATGTTCGCGGTACCCGGCTTGCGGTTATCGTGAGTAGTAGGGATTCGCCGTTTCTCCCGGATTTTTTTGGGGCGTGTCTTTGCCAAACATGGCCACCAAACCTAAAAAAAAAAAACATATAGCCCCCCCACTTAGATCGATTGGGCGGGGTCCCAGAGGTGTCAGGGGGCGTCTTCTTGCTTTTATTGGATGGATTGGGTAGCTACACAATACACAGCGGTCATAAACCTTTCTCGCACCTCTATTGTTTCTTATCCCGGGCTCACTATTGTCCTCCAGGGTATTACCTGGCTCCGACATATCTCGCCTATCCCTTCTATTCTTTACCTGTCCCTCATATACTTTGCAATGCATTTACTATATACCACTCTCCTTTCTTATGTAAAACCATTATTATTTACTTCTTTACTACAATTGTGTATTACGATGGGATAAGGTTCACTATTTTAAAGATTTTGGTTCAATTATATTATTTACTGCGCCATTCAGTGTACTTTGTACGTACAAAATGCTATAATATTACAAGTTTTAACAGGTTCAGTTTTGACTTGTTACATACTATTTCTTTGAAAATATCTTATTGTCCTACTCCAATGAGTCTTGTCAAAACTAGTTGTGTTGATCAGTAACGGGTATGTTTTTTATAAAATCGGTATTCATATAAAAGGCTCCGCTGCATGTTTTTATTTAAATAGTCACTCAGAATCAACCGGCCTGTGTACAGTTCCAATATAGTGAAGTTTAGGTTCAAATAACTTAAGTATTTAAGTCAAGTGTTTTTATCATAATAGCTGCATAATGGATGTAAGTATGAACATTAAGTAATTTTATTAAATGGTTATAGAATAGTGATCATTTTATGAATAGTTGTGTAATTAATTTGTATTTTGTTTCAGTTCTCAGAAAATACTTTCAAAAATTACTACTACCCAGAGAATCAAGAGGTATCTTCTGACGAAGAGGGTACGGTGGGGTTAAAAATAAAGCAAGCTATCGCAAAAAAGCGACCGAACAACAGCATCGAAGGTTTTGAGAGACCGAAAAAGAAAACTAAATCAACCAAAAGGTCATCGAATGTGTCTCCGAGTGCTACAGATGGGGTAGCATATTTATCGTCAGGACAAGATGATGCCGCGTATGCATCGCATCTGATTAAGATAGAAGTGTACGACTTAGAAAAAATCCGAAACGTCGCGCCTGCAGATCACTGGAAACACTGTGATGTGCGACTTAAATATTATACGTTCAATGAGGACGATTCTCATTTAAAAAGTGCTCGAGATGTGATTTTTAATATAACAAAACAATTAGCTTCTAAAGAAAACTGTGTGAAATACTTTATAGAGACTGATAAGAAACAGTGAACGAGTGATTGTAATTTAGGTTAAACTATAAGTTAATGTATTTAGTTGTAGCACTTATATCGTCTCTGTTTTAAAATGTACACCATATTAATATGTCCTTTGTACTTTTGTAAATAGCTGTAATATAAACTACTTATTTTATATTCTTAATGTGTCCTATTTTAACATGTTGTAATCTAAATACCATAAATAAAACATTTTTTTTCTTATTTGTATTTTTTATTCATAAAAATCGAATTAAACATAGTTCTTAAAACTAGATCATTACATAATGAATTATTCGAAAACTGGTTAATAAAGTCATGCATAGTTTTACATCGAAACTTGAAATAAAGATAAACTAAACAATATTCTCCACAAACGGATGTAAAATAGTTTTGGATGGTTTGACAGTTATAAAACCACCTCTTTGTGTTTCTTTTTAAAAATAACCTATGATAACCAGTAGGTTTTCTACCAAAACTATCAAAGTATTCACCTACGCCCTTTGCATCAATGTGAATAGCAATCCAATGAGAGCCGGGCTTTGAATCAGGATCCAAATTACTAACAATAAATGTAGGTAGATTAACCCAAATAGGGATTTTGTTTGCGGCGAAAACATTGAATTCAAACAATGGGTTTATTTTTTTCATACATAATTGAATTTCATTAGTATCCATAATATAAGTGACTTAATGATAAATTATATGGATGATGTTGTAAACAATGACAACAGCAAAGTAAAGTTAATGATGGAAAATCGATGTATTTATGTATTTATCAACTGTTGTAATCTACAGACACATCTCGATTTTTGTTTATTTCAATAATATTATCAAATTCTGCATACACAATACAATTAATGGTGCTAGTTAGAGCTGAATCAAACCGTACTTCTATCCGAACACTTCCATGTCTAACAAGGTTCCAGTGTGAAGTTGAACTAGCAGATAAATCTGGGGTTAAATCAAAGCATAACAAACAGTAACCTCCACCATAATCTGTTCTACTTATTCCATTACCCTCGTTGAGAAAATGAATACCAGTTCCAGAAAATAAAGTATGATATGTTGATGCAATTTTACCAGAACTAAATGATGGTTGTAATGTTTTAGAAGGAATTTCGTGACCATCTACAAACAAACTAAATGAATTCATATTATAGTGTTGAAAATTAAATGGATTCAAAGCCAAATTACCATTGAAAGCTGAATTTGATACAAATCCAATAATACATCTTTTAGGTATTTGTCCGAGAAATATATTATCCAATGTTTTCCCCTGGACCCCTGTTGGTATTGTGAGGACCTTAACTTCGGCTCTCGTAATGGGATACTTCGCAGTCGTTGTTGCTAATATTTTTGGTGAGCTAATAAAACGCTAGGATTTATTCTTGTTCTTCTTACAATCAGACTAGCATCCGTTATTTGTACTTTAAATTTTTTATCTTGATGACATATAAGATTGAACGATTCTTTTGATCGAACCAATTTAATACGCAATTCAACACCATTTATCAAAAACTTTTCCTGGTTGAATATATCACCATGCAAATGTCCAATCATTTCCACTTCATTACTCTCTTTGGTAAATTCAACCCTTTGTTGAAATCCTTTATTATTAGCATCTACGGTATCCATATATTTCGGAGTATCCTCATACCACAATCCGCAAGTAAGATGAGTTTCTTTGGCTGCTGGTCCATAGTTGAGAAGATTTTCCATATAAGCACGGTAAGCATAAGTATTGTTCGGGGAGATATGAGTTTTGATTCAAATATACATCAAGTTGATTGAATAGGGAATGTAACCAATTATTGATGGGTCCCACTGCAGCATCTGCTTTTATTTTTGTACCATCTTGATTTAATATTTTAGCAGTACAATGTATCATTGTGTGTGATAGATCGATGTAGTCGTCTCCTGACCCAGGCACTTGAAATTCAATGGGACCGTCATCACTTAAAGACGAAATTGGTTTGTAATGAATCCATTGTCCGCTTTCAATACTTGTTTGAGTTGATGGAAGGGCAAATATATCTAATTCAGATTTTGCACATTCACACGAATGACTATGCATGAATGACATTATTTAACTTGAAAATATATCGTTGTTTTTGATATTTTTATTTTTTACTTCCTCTTCGTCGCGATGCTTTTAGGAAATGAGAGGTTCCCTTCTTTTATTCGACATTTTATACCCAGATCCTGACATGAGAGAATCAATTTTTTCATCGGCCTTTCTTTTAGGTTAGCACTTGCTTCCTTGAACCGTGATTTAATCGAACTATCCAATGGACGTGAATTTACCATGTCTGATAACAGCCCAACCCCTGCACCCAAAGTTTCTTTCCCAATGGTTCTGAAACCACTGGACAACAATGGAAGCACTGATCTAAATAATCCACCCAAAAAACTGCCTATACCATGTCCTCGTTGATACGGAACTCCCTTATAAACAATGCCTATGCCGGAGCCGGCTTGGTGTGTATAATAATGCTGGTAGGGACATGAAACCGACGATCTGTTGTAAATCATTTTACTCGTTGGAAGTGTAGCTTCACACAAGAAGATCCAAATTGAAATGGCACCCTGACACCAGTCGTTGTTCTTATATCTATTTCAATGGTATCAAACTCTCTTCGTAAAACTGGTACATAATGAGCGGGTGAGAAAATATGTGTTTTATGAGCTCCATAAATGAATTTCGTTGGATCTAATGGTATAATTCTTAGCAATGAGGTAATAACATCCCCAACTACTTGTGGTTGAATTATATCGGTATAAACAAATATTTGAGATGGTAAACCTAAATAAAGATTTGCAGGATTTTTTCCTAACGCAACTTGTTTCAAATTTGTTCTTGGTTTGAAGCCCAACTGGAGGCTTAGTATCGGAGTAGTTATAATGGAAGTTATTTCATCAGTTGTTGTTGATACTCCAACCATTTTTGTTAATTTGTCATACCGAAATTTCACATTATTTTTCAATTGAGGGTTTTCATTAAAAGCTTGAAGAAAATGATCTATATTATCATAGGTAGTGGCTGGTATATGAGTTTTTAGTTCCACTATTTTTGAAGTCTTGTCGGTGGGTGTTAACAATTTTTCTTTATATAAATCATATTTTCATGTTCTTGAACATTAAACATGGAACAGGGATATTGAAATTCTACTAACCCAACTACCCATTCTCCATCCAATTTAATGGTCTTTGGTAATTTAGTTAAGAAATGTGCAGTTGTATTATCCGTGTAATAATTTGATGAGCTATTACTTAACAATGTTAAATAAAAACTATTTTCACTCATATTTTCTTTAAGTTTGATTCGAGTATCCAAGAATTAAATTTATTGGGATAACCTTGCCACTTCACAAGTATCTCCTTTCTGCCAGCAACTCGCCGCGAGCGTATTATTTTATCAATTTTATACTCGTTGGTGGGGAGGTACGTCACTTTTGTAATTCCTTGGAATAGAATGTACCAATAATGGGTTCACCATACAAATCCTTCAAAGTATAAACAACTCGTGGTGATCTATTGATAATAGAATCAATAGTGAATATTTCTTGACTCCAATTACTTTCGTAACCTTTTTGAAATACATGTTTATATTTAGTGATTCTAACATGATCACCTACATTTAGTTTTGTATTGTCTACTGAAGGTTCCCTATCTTTTTTGCGATCATATAAATTAACCCAAACATTCATAATATTATTAAGGTTAACATCAGTTGGACGCATTTTAATACTAGAATGATAAGTATGGTTATAAGAATGAAGAAGATCCTGTAGAATATTAGTGTAATTATACGTATTCTTATGAGTAAAGTAACGCCACATTTTCATTTTAAGAGTTCTTTGAAACCTTTCCACTATACTAGCTTTAATGTCAGGATTGTTGGTGGTATAATAATTTATATTTTTACTCTTAAAGTAATCTCGAACCGCTTTTGAAACAAATTCTGTGCCTTTATCGGATTGTATGTGACGAGGAACAGAGTTGGCTTCAGTAAATATGCTTTCAAAACATTGTTTCACTGTTACTGAATCCTTCTTCTTCATAGCTCTTGCAAAAGCATATTTACTGAACACATCAATAACACAAAGAATATACTTGTATCCATCATTGTATTGACTATAGGTACTCATATCACTTAAATCAGCTTGCCAAAGTTCATTAAAGTTAGATAGGATGTATTTATTTCTAATAAATCGTTTATGAATAGGTTTATGTAACGTATATGTTTCTTGAGATCGTAACCAATTTTTAACTTCCTCTTTATTCATTTGACCTTTCATTTCTCTTGATAAGTTATTTAAACTGCTGTAACCAGCCGGATTAGAGACATCGTAGTAGATACTATTTATATCTAATAAGGGCTCCATCTTTCCCAATCTATTTTTTTTCCTGAATCCTTATGTGACCGTGTAGTAAGGGGTAGATGTGCTATGCTCTTTATCTGATGTGGCTCTCGTTTTTACGGAATTGGAGGTAAAGCGTTCTATCGAGGGAGACCCATTTATAAATGCTAAATTTGTAGGATTACCTATGCACGACCTAGGAACTTTGATGTCTTTAGAAGTAATGCAAACACTTCCCATCCAACTGGCTTAGGGCGTTTAAGACATCTAACCGTATCGCTCACCAAATCAATAATATTACTTTCTTGAATCGTCTGGTTGTTTATAACTACTTCTCCTGTTGGTTTCCACCAAATTTTCGGTTTACTTAAAACAATGTAATCTAACAAAGTTCGAGTTTTCTTTTCATAAGATTTAGGGAGTATTGTTAATATTTTTGAAGGTGTAATTGACATTGGTTCTTGATTTATTTCACCAGGTGGTGTATTAAACGATGATGGAGTAGCTGTGTCAGTTACATCACCTGTAACTGTTTCATTATTTTCATTCTCCTCCTTTTGTTCACTTCTGATTTTATGAGATTATTACTTTCATTGTTGTATTGACTAACCCTTCCATTACGATGGGTATTTTAAAAGGTTTTCGATCTGTTTCAATAAAGTGTAGAAAGCGTTGCAATGCTTGTGAATATAACGTCCATTTTCACGATCATTCATTTTACTCTTAAGGATTTTTGCATTTCTTCATCTAGCCGAGACGATGAATTTTCAGGTGGACTTTCATTTCGTTTTAACCTTTCGATGAAGTCTGATTCAACTAATAACATTTTTTTCGTGTTTTCCATTTTATCTATGATAACGAGTTCACTAAGGCACTTAAAACTGCACCTAAAATTATAGGTAAAATGCACCCTTTTGAATTATTACAGTTTTTCTGATTTTATGTTTTCCTTTCGAAACCAATTTTCTTAATACGTCTTTATATCGTTTTAGTCTTGACTTTTCTGTTTTTTCTAATGGAATTTTTCCATTTAGAACGTTATAAATACATTCACAAATAATATTGATCTCATCATCATCACAAGATTTAAGTAGCGCAGTACGATATTTTGGTTTGAGCAACTGCAATGCTTCAAGTAAATGTTTATATGTGTTTACTCTTGCATGCATCATGTAGAACTGACTATAACATGCTGGTTTTTATCATATTTAAACCCCTTCTTGGGTACATACACTGTGCAATGACCATCAAATGGAAATATTTTTGTTTTAAAACGACAAACGTCATTTGTGTTTTGTTTCAAATCAATCATGAGGTAACCATGAGCATCTTTTGTAGCATCTTTGTAGGCTTCATCAACAAATTTTGAATTTTCGGGGTAAACTTGTCGTGACAGGTAGCGTATTTGAGTTTTATCCTGGGATTCTTAAAAATATAATGTAGGTCGTATTCAACGATATATCACGTTGACCTCTACCCTGATGAAATATATTCTGTGTAATATAAAAAACACTTAGGTTTCTATGATGGCTACCTTTCGTAAAAATATCGACAATTCGACCATCAGACTCTCTCATCAAATCATCTATAATAAGGAGTTTAGGCTGTTTTCCATCGAAAATTGAAAAATCTGGTATTCCTTGACTGTAATTTACATTCTCCAGGTTATAGAGTGGTTGCATTTCATCATAACACCAAATAATTTCATCATATGCGACATTACATATCTCTTGAGAATTATTCAAAAATTTGTAACGAACTGAGTTTTACCGCAACCACTCGGGCCTGCGACAATAGCAGTGAAAGGATGAAAAAGTGAATCATTATGAAATATTAATATGTGAATGTGTGTTGATATGATAACGGGTGAACGTCAAATGGTGTTATTTATGAAAGTATTAACTCTTTAAACAAGTAAAGTATAAGAAAACCAAGGAATTGTAATAAAATATAACATTTATGTTCGGTTTGTATACTTATTTATTAACTTAATTATCCACCACCATTGCCTTTCTGTTTGAACATATTTACAAGTAAATTCTAAAATGTACATGAAATTAACCAAATTTTATTAAAATACTTTACAAGTA
Source organism: Grapholita molesta (assembly GCA_022674325.2). Taxonomy (NCBI): domain Eukaryota; kingdom Metazoa; phylum Arthropoda; class Insecta; order Lepidoptera; family Tortricidae; genus Grapholita; species Grapholita molesta. The sequence continues at coordinate 24,663,265 of CP053121.2, read as the reverse complement.
GTATCCTAAAACATGTAAAGTACAAAAAATCATGATACTTTTTACCATTGTCTTTTCTATGATTTAACATATTTAAACGTAAAATCTAAAATGTACATAAATTTATCCAAATTTTATTAAAATACTTTACAAGTAGTATCCTAAAACATGTAAAGTACAAAAATCATGATACACTTTACCATTGTCTTTTCTCTTTTAACATATTTACAAATTATTTTTAAAATATACATAAAAATAAACAATTTAATTAAATTACTAATTACAAGTAGTCTTTTAAAACATGCAACGTACACAAAATAATGAAACAATTTATATATTCTAACATAAAATTAAATGAATTTTCTTTAAATTCTAAATATTTACAAGTATTTTACAACATGCAGAGTACAAAAATAATGATAAAATTGAAATGTTCTTTGATTATAAATTGCAAGGGTAGAATTACTGTGGTATTTTATAATGACCCCACGCGAGAGTATCAGTACAGTTGTCTAGCAGGTACCGTTTTGTATCATTATGCGACAATGAGACCTTATTTATTTTTGTGTAAATATAATATGTTTAATAGATTTGAATCGTTGCATTTGAGCGTATTTCTTTTTATTAAATAAACAATTTTTATAATCATCAACCGTAAATTTTTCAGTAACACATTTATTGATTCCTTTAGCTTTTGATGTAATACCGTGTGTTTTATTGGGTGTTATTTCAACGTCTAAGGTATACATTTTAGATCTCAGACCTACAAATTCTTTGAAAATTCTACCATTATTTTCATCTTTAAAAAAACCTAATCGCTTTTTATTTATTAATGGTACACCATATTTATTATTTGGAGGATAATCAGATGTATCAAAATACAGATCCACATCTGATTGCATATCTGTATAAAAGTTTTTCGTGAAGATTTGATAGATTAAGCTATCAGTATCAGTGTAAAGCAGTTTGAGATTTTTTTGGTATTTCGTTTTCATATAATCGTAATGAAATTGATACATTAATGTTTTTGATATGTCTAAAATGCAAAAACCAAGGTAAATTGGTTTGTTGTACAAAACCTTGGTTTTTTTCAGTTGAACAGCAACTAAATTTTCTGAAAATATTGAGAGACTATGGAATTCTGGTTTCGCTATCAGTGATTGGACTCCTTGAGACTTCCCATGATTTTCCCAGTGATTTAATAATTTTACGTTAACCCGTTTCAAAACATTTTCCATGGTTTTGCCAAACACTGAATTATTCATTAGCTTGTAAAAATCTTTATCAAATTCTGAAGTTGCCTGTGATCGCATGTTAGTATTTAAATCAATATAGCTTTTTAACCATGGAGACTGATTGAATTTCAATACTTTATGAATTTTAAGCAATCGTAAACCATTGTTTAAACACTGTTTAAGATTTCGGTAATGTATCACATAGTTTCTTTTCTTATTTAAATTGGGAATTAATTTATTTTCTTTAGTATTGCCTAAGCAAATATTTTCAGGACAAAATGGTAAATCTGAATGAGAGTCGTGTAATTCGTGGGGATATTCTAAGTCGACTTCTAAAATGAATCCATGATCACAATCGTCTGAAATATTAAAATCCACATCTACATCTACCCATTTAAAGCCATCAGTGGGAAGATATTGAGACATTGCCCATCCATACAGGTTATTGGCGTCGAAATACATGAGAAAGGAAGAGGGAACGTTTACATCATAATCAGACATGAATTTATTATTAGCTTTGGCATGCCTGTTGCTGCATTGAGATATACCCCCTCGAATATTATTTGCGATGAAAGTTATCTTATCAATATCAGTCAAAAGTTCTAGTTTAATTTTAGTAACCTTTAACATTGCATCCCAACTCAATCCTGGAGCAGTATAATAATGAGCAGGATCTAAACCATATGTTTTAAGACAAACGTTTCTAAAATTTTCGAATATATCTGTTAGTAATAAAACGTCTGTCTTCAAGTATAAATCTGAATAGTCCCCATATTTTGACAATTAAAATGATTCCATACATCAACAGCATGGTTGTAATCATCTTCTGAAATATGACTATCAGTCAAAGAGCTGTAGAATTTTTCACGGGAAGGAAGAGATGTTAATTTCAAAGAATTAAATGATGTCATGTGTTCATATGGATAAACACCCTTACGTATTAAACGTTGAAAATCTTCTTCTTTTGGGAAATTCAATTTCAAGTCATGGAATTGTTCTGTTGATAGATTTTTAGCTAGTTTTTCAAGACTGCTAGGCATGAATTTTAGAGAATCCACAAATCTCAACTTGATTTCTCGATTATTAACTTTTAAAACTTTAGTGAATGATATGTACTACTCTTTGTTTTCCGCAATAAGTTCTATATCTCCATCCTCAAAACCAAGGCCATGCACTATAAAGGGACGGTCATAATTGGTTAGGTTGTGGAAAAATACAGGTACAAGATTAGTGGATCTGTATTTATCACAACAGAGTTCGTGGGCAACCCCTTCGTAAGCACCGGTATCCCAATTGTATAAAAAAACGCGATCCCTATTTAAAGCTCTATCACATATATAACACGTTTTACTTAGTGCAATTTTACTTCGTGTGCAATCGTTAAGGGTAAAGGTGATTTTGAAAAATATTGTTTTTGCAAATGACCTGTAAATCTTTTAATGAACTCCATGAATGTTTTTGGGCAATTTTCACCTTTATAAGTTCTGAAAATTGATAACTTATCATCGTAGGAACATTTAATATAATATCCAAAACTATATACTTCATGTTTTGAACATTAACAGTTGAGGACTGTTGGAGGAGTGGATCGTTGGAACATGAATGAATAGGGTTTAAAAACGCTTCAAAATCGCAGTATATTACAAACGGATGTCGTAATTGACGTTCGTAATTATTGAAAGTAATTTCATTTGTGGCTACCATTTCATTAAACCAATTTTTGGTTCTTTCATTTTGTAGAGGTAAATTCGTGCAAACATGGAAGCAGTCGTTTCTTTGGTGGTTAATTAAATTTTCATGTGATGTAAAATTTATCAAGCAACCATCGCATATGTGAGCAGCATGTTGGTGGTGTGTCAATTGAGCAGATACTAATCTAGATAAACTTTTAATTAAACAGTAATGGCCTTTACTTCCTTCAGTTATGTACAACAAGTTTAAATGTCTGTTTTTTTTGCATTTCGTAAAATGCAATGGCCCCACAATAAAATTAGTTTTACTTTGGGAATTGTATTCTAAACCAAACACGTTTATACTTAAATCATTCAATTCCTCAAATTTATGTATATCAGTCAGTTTCATTGGGAAAGGAAGTTTCCCAAATTTTAACTTGTCTGTGTGTGCTTTGTATGCATTGACATTATTTGCACGATTACTCTCTTGTGGTGGGTATAATCCCGATAAAACTGCCCAGCGAAAACATTCATGGTCATTATTTTGAATGTTAATTACCGCTTTTTTAAGTTTGATATCACGTGGTAAGTCAATATATGAAGAACCACGCAATGGGTTATATTTGTTCACATTGATATCTAGATGATTTACCTTCACTAAACTCCATCCACTATCTTTTCTTTCAAAGTTGGTTAGTCTCACGGAAATTTCTTGTAAAATATGTGATACGATATCATTTTTATTACTGCTAACGCTAACCACATTATTACTCAATTGAAAATCAAATGCGTTATTTAGCTGTTTAGTTTCTTGTGTAAAACTCGCATTAAGAATAAAGTTAACTTTTAAAGCACTGTGATTTGAAAGTGAACGATCTAATAATGTGAATATGATATCTTTATTTTTTTCTATAAATGCTTCAGGTTTTTCAAGGCACTGTTCTTCTTTAGATGATATTCTGTAAGTAGCTATCCTATTCCTGAATGCATTTTCAATTAATTGGACGTTAATTAATTCACTGTCAGATCTTTGTGGAACGTTTCCTTTGTGGGTATTGCTATTTAAATGACTTGTTAAATATCGCTTTGAGACAAACACATGACACACAGAACATTCAATTTTATCATAATCTTTGAACTTACATGATCATCAGGTGTTTGGGTTGTTGTTTCCGCATAACTGGTTGATGGACGATCCGCAGCACTTGTTGATGGATGATCAGCACAGCTGGTTGATGGACGATCCGCAGCACTTGTTGATGGATGATCAGCACAGCTGGTTGATGGACGGTTTCTTTTGGAAGACTCGTTCGTATCCTCAGCGCGCCTTTTTACTCCTCGTCCTTCTTGAGAAGATCTATATAAAAAATATATATATATTATACCTGTTATGTCTATAAAATAATAATAATTTATTGGCGGATTATATACTAACTTAATTTTTTTCGACACTGTTTACAATATGCCTGCATCATTAAAACTCCATCAATCACATCTGATGATGAAAAATCAGGTTTGGAATCTGTGATATGACCGTCACATGGAGTAAAATATGGTTTGATATCAGAATCTTCCAATAAAGTAAGAGGTAATTTATTTGCTGTGTACCACATTCTTACGTTTCTGTGGAAATAAGCTAAAATAAATTCTTTACTTAAAACCTCAATCTTATCACGAGGTAGAGTAAGGCCAATATGATAGTATGATAACACCATGGTGAAAATTTGTATAACAACACAAGCACAGTCCAAACACTGAATGATCTCAACCCCTAAAATCACGTTTATATAAGCAATCCTCCCCACCTTACGTTAACCTGAACAAATCGATCAAGTCACAACAAGATGGAAAGTCTCTCTTTTTTATGAGGTCTGCAGGTAAAGAACATTTAAACATGTCTAAACTAGATCAAGTTACAACAAGATAGAAACACACCCTTTTGTTCCGGAGGTTGGCGGGTGACGAACATTTGACCATGTATAAATATAAGTATTTTATTGAAAATATTACTTACGCCGCTCGGTGAAATTGACTCACAAGTCGGGCAACCTCGCATAGTTCTTCATTTTCTTCCGCTTCTTCACAGAGTCTGATGAGTTCAGGATCGTAGATATCATAGCTCAATGAGTCCATTGCGAAATGAGGTAACGCGCACTGATTTCCTTCGGTTAAATACTTAAATTTTTAGAAACAAAGTGGGGGTTTTTAAATATCACTAATATTTTCCAACAACTTGAAGACCCTTTTATAATGAATAACAATGTTATAAAATAATAAAACCCTCATTTATTGTCTTCGGTTAAATACTTAAACTTTTAAAGACAAAGTGAGATTATAAAATAACCATAATCTTTTCCAACAACTTCACTTGAAAACACCATTTTATAATGAATGGCAATGCTACGAAAAAACTAAGCATTACTGTTTAGGGCAACCAGTATGCAGGCTTTATTTTATTATTACAATGTATTGTAAGATAGGTTGAATAACTTCCAAGAAACACAATAAAGCTTATCTTGGACTGTTAAAACTTATGAAATGAATGCGTTTTACACGAGAAGTCCCTTTTATAATATGACCACCAAGACAAAAAGGTTTGAGAATAGAATGAAGCGTATCTAAGTCATCGTCCAGTCGGTACCTGTTAACACGAACGAAAATTGAGGTCCTCAGTCCTCACAATACCAACAGGGGTCCAGGGGAAAACATTGGATAATATATTTCTCGGACAAATATCTAAAAGACGTATTATTGGATTTGTATCAAATTCAGCTTTCAATGGTAATTTGGCTTTGAATCCATTTAATTTTCAACACTATAATATGAATTCATTTAGTTTGTTTGTAGATGGTCACGAAATTCCTTCTAAAACATTACAACCATCATTTAGTTCTGGTAAAATTGCATCAACATATCATACTTTATTTTCTGGAACTGGTATTCATTTTCTCAACGAGGGTAATGGAATAAGTAGAACAGATTATGGTGGAGGTTACTGTTTGTTATGCTTTGATTTAACCCCAGATTTATCTGCTAGTTCAACTTCACACTGGAACCTTGTTAGACATGGAAGTGTTCGGATAGAAGTACGGTTTGATTCAGCTCTAACTAGCACCATTAATTGTATTGTGTATGCAGAATTTGATAATATTATTGAAATAAACAAAAATCGAGATGTGTCTGTAGATTACAACAGTTGATAAATACATAAATACATCGATTTTCCATCATTAACTTTACTTTGCTGTTGTCATTGTTTACAACATCATCCATATAATTTATCATTAAGTCACTTATATTATGGATACTAATGAAATTCAATTATGTATGAAAAAAATAAACCCATTGTTTGAATTCAATGTTTTCGCCGCAAACAAAATCCCTATTTGGGTTAATCTACCTACATTTATTGTTAGTAATTTGGATCCTGATTCAAAGCCCGGCTCTCATTGGATTGCTATTCACATTGATGCAAAGGGCGTAGGTGAATACTTTGATAGTTTTGGTAGAAAACCTACTGGTTATCATAGGTTATTTTTAAAAAGAAACACAAAGAGGTGGTTTTATAACTGTCAAACCATCCAAAACTATTTTACATCCGTTTGTGGAGAATATTGTTTAGTTTATCTTTATTTCAAGTTTCGATGTAAAACTATGCATGACTTTATTAACCAGTTTTCGAATAATTCATTATGTAATGATCTAGTTTTAAGAACTATGTTTAATTCGATTTTTATGAATAAAAAATACAAATAAGAAAAAAAATGTTTTATTTATGGTATTTAGATTACAACATGTTAAAATAGGACACATTAAGAATATAAAATAAGTAGTTTATATTACAGCTATTTACAAAAGTACAAAGGACATATTAATATGGTGTACATTTTAAAACAGAGACGATATAAGTGCTACAACTAAATACATTAACTTATAGTTTAACCTAAATTACAATCACTCGTTCACTGTTTCTTATCAGTCTCTATAAAGTATTTCACACAGTTTTCTTTAGAAGCTAATTGTTTTGTTATATTAAACACATCTCGAGCACTTTTTAAATGAGAATCGTCCTCATTGAACGTATAATATTTAAGTCGCACATCACAGTGTTTCCAGTGATCTGCAGGCGCGACGTTTCGGATTTTTTCTAAGTCGTACACTTCTATCTTAATCAGATGCGATGCATACGCGCCATCATCTTGTCCTGACGATAAATATGCTACCCCATCTGTAGCACTCTGAGACACATTCGATGACCTTTTGGTTGATTTAGTCTTCTTTTTCGGCCTCCCAAACTAACCCCCGATGCTGTTGTGCCGTCGCTTCTTTGCGATAGCTTGCTTTATTTTAACCCCACCGTACCCTCTTCGTCAGAAGATACCTCTTGATTCTCTGGGTAGTAGTAATTTTTGAAAGTATTTTCTGAGAACTGAAACAAAATACAAATTAATTACACAACTATTCATAAAATGATCACTATTCTATAACCATTTAATAAAATTACTTAATGTTCATACTTACATCCATTATGCAGCTATTATGATAAAAACACTTGACTTAAATACTTAAGTTATTTGAACCTAAACTTCACTATATTGGAACTGTACACAGGCCGGTTGATTCTGAGTGACTATTTAAATAAAAACATGCAGCGGAGCCTTTTATATGAATACCGATTTTATAAAAAACATACCCGTTACTGATCAACACAACTAGTTTTGACAAGACTCATTGGAGTAGGACAATAAGATATTTTCAAAGAAATAGTATGTAACAAGTCAAAACTGAACCTGTTAAAACTTGTAATATTATAGCATTTTGTACGTACAAAGTACACTGAATGGCGCAGTAAATAATATAATTGAACCAAAATCTTTAAAATAGTGAACCTTATCCCATCGTAATACACAATTGTAGTAAAGAAGTAAATAATAATGGTTTTACATAAGAAAGGAGAGTGGTATATAGTAAATGCATTGCAAAGTATATGAGGGACAGGTAAAGAATAGAAGGGATAGGCGAGATATGTCGGAGCCAGGTAATACCCTGGAGGACAATAGTGAGCCCGGGATAAGAAACAATAGAGGTGCGAGAAAGGTTTATGACCGCTGTGTATTGTGTAGCTAGAGCATCCAATAAAAGCAAGAAGACGTCCCCTGACACCTCTGGGACCCCGCCCAATCGATCTAAGTGGGGGGCTATATGTTTTTTTTTTTTTTTTTTTTTTTTTTTTTTTTTTTAGGTTTGGTGGCCATGTTTGGCAAAGACACGCCCCAAAAAAATCCGGGAGAAACGGCGAATCCCTACTACTATCGTGCTCCCTTTGCTAGCATTAACTTGAAACTGAAACTACACCATAAAACCAGACACAAATAATTTAAAACTAAACATGCCAATGTATAATGATATAAATTATTAAATATAAATGTTAACGTAACATTAATATTATCGTGTAATCTGCGGCGCTACCGCGAAAAACGATATTCGTAATTTTCGGACGATTGTCTCTATCACCCTATTGACGCCATGAATTGGAGTAGAAGAGAATGATGCTCAAATATACGAATTTCTATGTTCGCGGTACCCGGCCTGCGGTTATCGTGCTCCCTTTGCTAGCACACGTAGTTACGTTATCATAAATTGTCTGTTCCACTGTCACCCGTTTTGTCACATGCAATGCTGCAAGACTGCACGCCATGTTGGTAAAAGACACTAAAACTAAAAAAAAAGATTCTTTTTTTTGTTATATGTGGTAAGCACAGATATTTGTTCCCGAGTCCCGAGTCATGGGTGTTTTCTATATATTCTGTATTTCTATATTATATATATCGTTGGCTGAGTACCCACAATACAAGCCTTCTGAGCTTACCGTAGGGCTCTGACAATTTATGTAAGAATGTCCTGTAATATTTATTTACCTAATAATTTACTTACTTTATTTTTGATTAAACTTCATACAAAATCGAAATCCTCAAAATTGGCTGTTTTTCTGTTTTCGGTATTAGGTGGCGCAGCGCCATCTATCGAACGGAGGTTGAGGTTTAATGGAATATATAGCCAGCAAACCAATATTGCACTCCCGGACGTCAGACTGACAACATCCCCAGCTTGTCCTGAGGATGGCTCGTAGATAATCTTGGCGAGGTTTATTCGTGCTGGTCTGACGCACTAGACGCTTTTTGTTTTGTTAAGTACGTACTAGCATTTATTGTCAAAGAATGTAAATCCATATTTTCTAGGTCACTCAGATCAAAGAAAATGAAATAAAAGGAACGTTTAGTCTAAGAAATAATTGTGCTCCGACATTTAATTTATTCAAGATTACAATAGGATTATTACAGAACAAATTATATAAGACACAAAAATTTAAACGAAATTTATTTTTATATCAAAGAATCTTTGAATAAATACACAGGATACTTAGATATAGATAGACAATCAATATAGATTGTATTTAAAAAAAAATATTTTTTTCTCTTACATGTTTACATACGTAATAAAACTGAAAGGTAGCGAGTTTGAGTGGAATATAGATAAGGTAATATTTTAATCAGTTAAAATTTTCCGATTATGACGGTCGAGTGTACATAACAACAGAAAAAATAACTTAGTAGCACAGTAACCTACCAACAAAATCTGGTCATACTTCACGAATTATACTGTACATGATTTATCGGTCGGTACCCTTAACAGTTTTATTGCAGTTGGGCAAACTCATTTGCAATTTCTAAATTAGGAACAATTTATTACTTACCTAAAAATTTGACACTTTTTATTACTGACGCTCAAAACAGTTTGTAGTGTAATTAAAATATCTTTGCCTCGAGTACTAAATACTAAACATACATAACAATGACGGGAACATTAGACAGTGAAGCTTAATCTGCGCGTATTGCGGGCCCAGATCTCTTACGGTAGATTGAATACATTTTTTTTTTATGATACAGGAGGCAAACGAGCAGACGAATTGCCTGATGGTAAGCAACTACTAGTTATTGAAAACGAACCGTAGTCAACATCATCACGTCTAATATTTACCGTTCTACTCGTAATATGCTAATTGCCTGTGTGGTGACTGGGCTTCATAATGCTTCTAAAAGTTGAGGATATCGGTTTTTATTTATTGAAAATTACAAGTATCATCCGTCCGTGAAACTCAGATAGACCTATGTATCCATTGTCTGTTCAGTGTCAGTGGTTCCAAAATACTAGTTTGCTTTGTCTGTATAATGTAGGACCCTCAGAGAAAACATAAGAGTAGCTGTTATTAGTGACCCATTGATGAAAAATTTCAGTTAAATATCTATGGACTTATGCAATGAAGATCATCCATTCCTAGACAAGCCAATTAACCGCGGTCCTTTTAGTATCTGCTCTCTTATTTACCAGTATCCTTTAGCTTATCTACTCTATTCCTCTGTTATAAGGACCTTTCAAAAAACAAAAGAGTATCAATTGTTAGCTTCACTCTGATGAATTCTAGTTGGAAGTTGTCTATGGTCTTGGGCAATGAAGGCTACGAGCAAAGTGTCCCGTGTTCCAACAGCGGGCCATCCATCAAGTCCCGGACAACCCACTTAGCCACTGTCCGTCCACTACCGCTGTCTTACTGCTACATTAGGCTGCATTACACACGGTAGCGAACAGCTGCTATTATGGACCCACAATATGACCAAACAGATACAGAAATTGTATACCTATTATTTACTGATTATGAAATAAGCAAATAAATTTAAGGGGCATTCTTACACAATTTTTTTGAGCCTTACGGTAAGCGCAAGAAGGCTTGTATTGTGGGTACTCAGCCAAGGATATATATAAAATACAAATACTTAAGTACAATCTAGACACCCATAACTCAGGAACTTATATCTGTGTTCATCTTATCATACAAATAAATGCGCTTACTGGGATTTAAACCCAGGACCATCGGCGTCATAGACAGTGTGACTATCCACTATAAACAAAATGTCGTCAAAATCGTGAAAGAAACTAAATCTATTGAATTTCCTATTTTTGACTTCTGAATGCAGTCAACTGATTCACTGCATTAATCATCAATCATCTTAACCTCTTAACTGCCATAGTATTAATGAAATCACGGGCTCTGTACGCCACAAACAGGGAGTTTAATACATATTGGTCATGTAATGATTTCCATTGGCTGTCATTACTAAATAAAATACTACTAAATGATTGTGCCTGTCTAGAGATTAATCCATAAACAACGAAGTTTTGAACTTTAAATAAAACAGAATTAGGAACTGAAAATGTGTAAAATTTATACTTTCTGGCATACTTACTAAACTTAAGCAAAAAAAGAATAACAAATGGTAGTGATTGACTGGTGGAAGGAAAAATTCAGTGGACAATTGTATCGTACATTCTGATAATGAAGGATATGATCATAGTATCCCGTGTACGTTAAGCTGCGGTAAACACCGTAACGAACATAAACATGTAGGTGTACCTAGAGAAATATATTGATAACTTATACATAAAAAACAAAATTTATATATCTATATGATCCTGAAAGTTGTTAAATGTTACATTTAAATATACAATTGAAATCCCGACGCAATACCGATTTTTGAACTTCTTAAATCTTTGGCATGTCCTTGTAATTGCACATCTCATTTTGTCTGCGAGCAAAGCCTTCTGTATTTCGTCGAAGCCTCATATAACCCACTGCCCGCCGTCCAGTATTCAAAATCAGCTCAGCGGCTGGTTTTTGTATGGCCAGCTTATATAAATAAGAGCAACTAGAGCAAGTTTACCCGGTACCGAGATGACTCTGGTATTGTGGCTTTAAACTGTGACAAGAATCCATTAGAGGTCGGGCAGCAGGATATCTATAGATCGATAGAGCTTATTGCATTCCAAGCGTGGCTCATCACTTACTATGGTGGGCTATGAGTCCAGCGGTGGACGTCCATGTCTAATGGAAAGATAGGGAAGGAAGCAACTTTTGATGTTAGCATTGAACTTTAAATAACGATTAACCCGGTTCTGCTCACGTTTATTTAGTAACTCGCGCAACATGTTTCGGAGAACATAGGCCTCCATTTTAAAGCACTAAGAGTGCTGAGTGATCGGTTCGCCGATCGCGCCGCCGGCCCGTCGCGCACTCTGTACCTACTTACCTGTAAACTTAAAACCAGTAAAACCCGTAATCATATTAAAGTCTGTCTTTTGTCTCTAAATCCATCATAAAATAAAAGGGCTGCGTTTACAATTCACGAAATCGATATCACATTCTGATAATCTGAATACTCGTGCCATCAATAATGTTGTATTACAAGCCGCCATGTTAACACAAATTGTTTACGTCTTTGAAGCCGGTAGGTACACCTTCGGAAATATGTCAACTATAGCAATGAAAAGCTTTTTAGGCATGTTCATCGATTGGCGTGGAACTCTTAGCAAATAGGGCAACACTTTTAATAATAAATGAGGGTTATTCTGCCTCGTTACGCTCCGAAGAAAATGCATGTAGGAATTTAGAGAGAACACTTGAGTGTGCTTCAGGTCTCGTAGGCTACTTATCTAATTAAAATAAGCTTTCTGGAAAAATAGAGACGTGACTGAAAACGTTTACCTACAATATTTGTTATTGTAATTGTAATTTAAAGTCTATTATTCTCACAGTTTAAACAATTAAGAAAAATTTTAAAATACAATACCTTATTTGTATTTAAACTTTCGTGAAACATATCAGATAAATTAAACATTAACACGGCTCTACTCACTCGCGCGACATGTACCTAATAAATATAATTATATTTTTTTATTAATAATATAATTTTGACAACATCAAACGGTTGGCCGATGTTAGTTAAGAAATATATGTTTTACATACATAATAAAATACCTATGTATATCTGACATGAGATTTATCAACGTCATGATTCCAGTCTCGCCCGAGGAGGTTGATTTTTCCATTTCCTTTATTTCTAAGAGTATTTAATCGTTTATCTTTTTCGTAAATATTAACTATAAGGCAATCTCCTTGAAGTAAAAACATACACCGTATATTATTATGTACGAGAGAAAAATGTAGTTTATGTTACTGCTACATAATACGGAAGTTTCTCGCAAAATCTCGTTTGATGTTATTTTGAATATGAAACTCGGCTTCTCTTGGCTTCATAAAACAAAACTCGTATTTTCATGCCTAATTATGTACCTACAGTACGGTGCTTTATCTACACACAAATCTCAATAATAACTTCTAAAACCACATTCCGAAAGTCAAATAAAATATTAATGGTAGCTAATGAAAAGTTTTCCAAGCAACCGTAGTTTTTATTAATTCAGAGACAAACTAGAGGCGGGCTTAATTCATATCGTTTTTATAGTATACCTACTATGGAAACGCGTAAATAATTTCATTGTTTTCCAGAGATACTCGAAGTAAAAATTTCATTATAAACAACAAACGGATATGTATTGTATGTTATTATGAAGGTGTAATTACCTTTTCACAGATTAGAAACTAGTTTTTTCCGTACACGGAACAATGGTGTTCCGGACATTTGGGAGGCATACGCGGAGCCAGATCGAGCCAACGCGCAGAGGCCCTTTCGACAATTTAAAGAAATGTAAGGGGTACACTAAGCGGATGTTGCCCCTGTCCGTATCATGGGACGCGCACAGAGACAACACCCGCCATGGTGTAAGGACTATTGAGTTTAAATGGAATCTAGAATGTACTAGGCTATTGGGTGGAAAGGATGGACTAGCTACTGGGCTATTGGATAAAAAAAAACCGGACGTCTGCCTAATAAAATGGTATTCAATTTTATTTCCGGCAGACTAGTTTTATTATTATGCTCCTTATAATATACGGTTTTGGAAAGTTATAACGGAGAATTTATGATAGGTATGTGTGTAAATAAAAATAAAAAAAATAATTGAACGTCCGAATATTACGTCTTTCAGCCTACGGTTTTAAAAAACGACATCTGTTTTGTCCAGCCGGTGACAGGGTCCGTCATTGCCTACACGAGAATAATTTGAAATATAACTGAAAATATCGCTATAGTGGGCGACATTATTAATTAGGTTCCTTAGATATTCCGGTAATGCGCTCCCGTTGGTTCTTACGCAGACGAATTCGCGTCCAGAACCTAGTATTTAATCAATTTAATATTAGACTAATGAATTTAACAGCCGGAGTTACACGCCTTGTCTTTTAAAATTATCTTGTTATTTACCTTATAAAGATTAATTATAATAACTGTAAATCGTAGGTCTTCTAATCGTTGGTATTCAAATTCAATCACATTTCTCTTAGTAATTTAAATAAATATAGGGTAAACACTGGGCCTTCCTACTCAGAACAAAATACATAACCGTTAGCAATATTATGTCCTTATTTTTCACGTCAATAATTTCCTAAGCATAAATTATTTTTTATCACCAAATAGTGGTGAAACGCGTTTTGAGATCAATCCTTCATTAGCTGCACAATACTGTGTTAGGTCACTGCGTAATAAACTAAGATCAAAATAACAAAAATATTCTCAAAACATTTTTGCCATTTTAAGGCTGTCACAAGTGAGTAAGTGACAATAATAAGAAATTATAACAGTTTGACACCCTGACAGTAAATTACAATTCAGGCGCAATGTACCATACATAAATAGGAATTGTTTAACCATTATTAACCATTTTAACTCAGGAAAGGTCGAAAATAGGTCACGTGTATTTTAATAAAAATTCGTTAATCATTTTTTCGAAACAAAAGGCTTAAATTGTTTGATAACTTTGACAGAAATGATTTTAAAAATATTTCTTTTACAAGTAAATTAACTACGCAACTTTATTTTTACGCAGCTATCACAGTGCTCCCGATGTTCCTGTTTTTAATTAAATTCCCATTAACGAACATGTTTACGAGTATTATCTGGCAAACATGTCGTTTCTGAGCAAGGGACTCCCCAAGGATCACGTCATGTTCTCAGCCAAACGTTCCGTGCGATGACCGCAAATGAAATTTAATCATAAAATCATACAGAGTAAAAATAAATGGTTGTTTACTTTAATAAGGTACATGTATCATTATCCGTACAGTATGGTAGTAATATAGATTTTTGTATACTCGTGCTTCGCGCGGGCAGCTCTGTATTACGAGGAGCGCTCCAATATTAGCAGATTATCTCGACTGGATCCATAAAATATATTCTAACTTGCCGCTGCCCGCGTCTTCGTCTACGTACTAGTTATGCTCACGTACGAGGCTTTAAGCTTTTTAGCAATCCTGTACTAACTGAGAAACCCTAATTTATATAGTCCAAAAGAGGATAATATACTGTTCATGATATAGGGTAAAACTTACCACCATAAACTGGAAATTAATTCTCGGCCTAATGCTAAAATAGGTTGTTTTTATTTAAACAGAATTCATTTTCAGTATAACGTGGCAAGTTATTGGAAGGTGGCCAATGACTGACGATTTACCCCACAGTAGGCAGCTAAAAACTCAAAACTGGCTAGGTTTACCTAAAACAACCGTACCCGGAAATTAATTCACTTTATGCGTGTTAAGTAACAAACATCCAAACAAACTTTATCATTTATTAAATGAGAGGGATTAAGTCGACTGGGACTGGCTTCATAAAAATATATTCTAATATTCTGCTCGTTGCTCTCATAACTCTCGTAAGAAACGGCCCTCCCCGGAAAGTTTAGAGCGGGCGATTGGAGAATAAAAATTGCACTTTTACTATGGTAAATTAAGTTTTTATTGGAAAATTTACGAGCTGTAGTAAAAAGAATGTTTGGCACGTAGCAATTAGCGCTTAACCTTGAAATGCGACGTAATTAATTTATTATTCTCTCTTTAGGTTTTAGTATTCGATGTTTATCAAGGATTCTGCTATTGCCTAGCCTAAAAATAAAATAACCAAGTTTGTTCTATATGTCATTAATTATTTGTGCCATTTCGTTTGTGTAATGTTCTAATGTTTTTTGTTGTTGTTAATATTATCTGTGTGTGTGTGTCGTGAATAAATGTTTCTATATATTTCTATGTAAATTGTAAGATATTATATTAGGGCGTCTTGCCACCATAGCTGAACATTATTATTTACTGAGCTTCAGTTCTCTTTAGATGACTGTCAGGATTAAATTTCACCTAGCTTATTTCTTTTACCTGGCTTCAGTTCTCTATAAGTACATTATGTCAGTATGCAATTTCGATAAATACTTAGTTTTGATGCTCTATTCATGTATAGAAGTTACTTTTTTGCCTTTTTTTGCAATAATACAGGCTGTAATTTTTTACATGATACCAAATAATTATGTTTTTCTAACTCTATACACAAATTACTTCTATATAGAGTTTTTGGGGCACTTTTTTGTGAAAACTCCCCCTATCGGACCATGGTAACTTGTGCCGTATTATAGTGTAAAAGGCGAACTGGCAGATCAAATTCGCAACACGATAGCTTTTTCTATTATAAGTAAATAGTTTTACTAACTATTAAATGTGTATTGAAATACAATCTCCATTTAAATAAAAACCGTTGCGATATATAAACAACAGAAAAATGTAAACATGAATACAGCGGCACGGGGGCAAATCGGTGTTTAGGGATGAGACATGGTCAAAAAAGCGGATCAATCTCTCAATGAATCAATCAGTTGCAGTTTATTTAATACTCAGTTTTATTTTATTTTATATTATCGTCACAAAACTGACACATTTTATTTCTAAAAATCATGCTCAATGAGTATAGGTACTTTTCTGAAAACTCCCGATATCCATTTATTGTATGGAAAACATACTTAATTATGGAATTTAATGATAAAATTGTCGATTTTAACTAAAAGCGTTTTACCAAGTAGCTTCTCTGACTTCTAGTTAAGCAAACACAGCCATATAGCGGTATGAGGCGATTGCTCGCGTGCGGTCTACCAGCAATGAGGATAGCATGCAGGTATTAATTGAGCCGGCCGTTAAAAGCTTTCGACGCCGTCTCGCTAAAAGCCTAGGCAGCTAGGCACCCCGAGTTAACTAATTAGCTTACAGTGTGCAGGTAACAATTAAGCTACTACAATCATTTTAAAATTTATTACAAGCTGTCCACAACTTCGTCAGCGTAAGATCCCACGCGCGTGATAGTTTATATAAAAATCTAGCGACCCGCCCCGGCTTCGCACCAATGCAATGCTGATATTAGTATTTCTCCACTTTTTAATGGATGTTATTATACATATAAACCATCCTCTTCAATTACTGTATCTATTAAAAAAAAGCGCATCAAAATCCGTTGCGTAGTTTTACAGATTTAAGCATACATAGGGATATAGGGACAGAGAAAGCGACTTTGTTTCATATTTTTGCTTGAATCTGGGGCAGCCCAACTGGGGAAGTACCTCCTCCTTACAGAAGACCACAGCCATAATAGCACTGCTACCTTTCAAGTATGTAGTGTTGTGTTCCTGATGGTGAGTAAGGTTCCCAGAGCTCCAACCGCCCTTAAAGGCCGGCAACGCGCTTGTGACTCCCCTGGTGTTACGGGTGCCCATGGGTGACGGTAATTGCTTACCACCAGGCAATCCGTCTGCTCGTTTGCCGCCTATGTCATAAAAAAAGAAATGTAGTGAAGTGAAGTAACTTTCCGTCGCTGTACCTATTATTTTCTATTCAACTAAGAAGATACTCGTAGTTAGCATACCAATGAAAGAAAAAAGAAAGAAAACACATTTATTTTAACGCCAAAAGATAACATATTGTTAAAACGGTAAGAAACATACCTATAGATACAATGGGGTGTTAAAAAAGGACCCCCTCTCAGGGTGATGGCACAATGCAGATATTTAAATATACTTCCCTAGATACAAAGTTCAATAGCCACGAAGAACTAAAATTTCCTGGAGTTTCCATATTTTAAGTTGTTATTTATGTAAGAAAGTTACATTCCAGAATGATTACACGCATTATCGGGATATCACAAGTATGATATTTTTAGATCTTTGTCCATCTGCACGTCCAATTCCTCGTAATTTTGTTTATTTATTATTGCCTGATCGAGCAAAAATGATTCAAATAATTCTAAGAAATAAAGGAAATAATGGAAACATCAATTGCCTCAGGCGAGACTGGAACTCTGGAGTTTTTCTGAAAATAAAGTGTCAACAGATTTACGGTAAATGTCGCTAGGCGCCTTCTAAGGGCATTATTGTATGATATGGTGGAGAAATTGGCAGCCTTCGGGTAAGCCTCTGTAGCTCAATTGGTAGAGCAATGGGCATGTATCCCAGAGTCGCGAGTTCGAGTCCCGTCCGGGGCAGTTGCCTTTTCCATTTTTCTTTTATTTCTAAGAATTGTTATGTCGTCAGCAGACGTTTTTGCTAAAAAAATGATTCAAATATTTCCACAAAATTTAATTTTAAATAGTTTAAGGATATTAGGATTTTAAGCCGTGTGATGCCGGCTGACTAGAATAGCAGCACCCCATCTCCTCCCGCGGGTGTCGTAAGAGGCGACAAAGGAAAAATCCTACGGACGGGCAGCAGCGTCCGTAGACCAGCGTCCGTTGGCAGGCGCCAAGCGTGGCGACTATGGCAACTACCCCCAATATGATACAAATCATATTTGTGGGAGGCCTACGTCCAGCAGTGGACTGCATACGGCGCAGGAATGTATGTGTATGTAGGTATGAACTAGGATGTTAAATTATAATAACGATCAAACACGTGAGTTCAGTGCCGTCTGTACGTGATTAATCCTCTAATGTACCTACTCTTCAAAAAAGTCATAACGATTTATCATGCTACAGAATTAGTTAGAGAAAGTATTATTATTTATTAAATACCTATTTCAAAGAATCCATCACTTTCATTTATTTTTTTGTTTATTTAAAATGATCGAAAGAGCAATAATATGTTTGACATTTTCTGTATTATATTACAGAAAAAAATAAGAAAATATAGAGATATTTAAGTCGAAAGAAAAATAGAAAAATTTGAGTCGCAGCGGGACTCGAACCCACAACCACTGGATCACTAGCCCAGTGCACTACCAGTTGTGCTATACGAGCGCCGCTTAGACGTGTCAAATTTTTCTATCTTATCCTTCTTGGTATATACGTCATTACGGGTGACGTGTATCTATCTATCAATAAATATCTTTGATATGCTAGCAGACGTATCTGCTTAATATAAAAATATAGAGAATATATTTTTAAATGCAATTTCTTCTAAAAGCCACGAACGTCCATTGCTAGACATAGGCACCCCGCAAAGCATAATCGGTTTATTACTTTAATCGACACGCTTAGCAGGCAGGTTGGCGTTTGCAGTATGTTCCACCACTCGAAAGAGGCACTTCTGCCCATCATTAATCCATGGTGGCAGATAGGAGTTAATACCCGTCCAATGAATATATGCATAGTACCTACCTAAATTTTATTAGCTTAAGTATGTCCTCCCAGATCCGAACGGCTTGCGCGTAGCCTGCGCCAACACGGAGACTAGGTTTTCATTAACTTGCAGGCTGGTATCTACCAAATCCTACTAACTAGCTAACTACCAACTAACTAAACTTGACCTTCATTACTTTTCAAACATAGAATTTTTAATAACCAAGACGTGTTTTTCCTAGGAAGTGTATCTAAAGCATTATATTTTGATTTGTTCCGTTTCTATTTAATACCTTAAACCAATCTAGTAGTCTCTAGAGAAATTTAAACCCTGTTCCCAAAAGGATTCAAGGTTAAATATGAAAATCTTTAAAATGAAGATAATTAAACGTATTGGATAGAATACCTACCTAGTAGGTTTGGGTTGAGACTTGACTTAGAATATTAAGCTCTTTTACTACTCATATTAAAAATAGATAAACTATTTCATAACTTGCAATTCGCCACCGTTATGATCTATCGATATCTATGGTTGTTAATTGGAAGCTGTCTACTTAATTAATAGTTTAAATTTAGAATAGCTCACTCTGTCAAATCGTGGGCATTAATCCAGAAGATTACGTAAGCGGCAGTTTTCAGATAAGTTGCATAACTGTATTAGCTGAAGTTATTAATAATACAAATGGCGTAGGAATAATGACGTTACAATAGCATGGTTTAACCTTTAGAACGCTTTTCATCTCGCATCAAAATGTGACGTGTACGCCTACGAGTACGTCTCGAGAAATGAAGAACGAATATAAACCTTAAGTGTTAGCAGATAAATTGCTTTGACAGTTTCGGCCATAGCAACTATAGAGGTCGGTGGTGTAGTAGACACGGCATCATGCGAGCAGTTCTTGGCTTTCAAAGGGTTTAACCAATGCATTCAGTCAAGCTTATGGTGACCTGTTGGAGAGCACTACACATTCTTATAAGAAGTATTAGCAAAAATTTATGTCAGCCATGTGTTAAAGGCCCTTTTTTATTTCCCAGTTGCAAAACTACTGTCCTTTCCGTACCTCGGCAATAATGTACTGTTAAAAAATTGTTACTTTAAGGGTGTTCCACCCTAAGTCGTCTCTCTTATATATGGTAAAGATTTTGGGTGACCATCATTCATTCACTTCTTCCTAAAAAATATGCAAGGCAGAATTGAAGAGACGAGAGACTCCGGAAAGCTTAGGACCACGTATCTCAGCCAAATAAAGAGTGAGGCCTCGTATGAGGAAATTAAAAGACTGACTCAAAAAAGAGAAGATTGGAAATTACTCCACCGACAAAATGGCTCTTGAATAAATGATGATGATGATGTCATTCATCAATATATTACGGGTAATTAACATAATAAACTTTATGATCAGGCTTTAGTAATGCACTGCTGGACATAGCGTCCTGTCTTCAGCTTGCCGCATTCAGCATCTGCCTGCAATCTTTCGCAGATCGTCATTCCACCTGGTTAGAGGGAGTTACTACGTTTGTTGAGTCGCGTTCTCCACTCAAGAACACGTTTACACTAGCGGTTGTCGGTTTTTCGTGCTATAGGCAATATAGCACGAAAAACCTTCAACTGCCACTTCAGTTTGCTAATTCTTTGAGCTATCTCTATAACTTGGTTCTCTGTCGGATGTATTCGTTACCCGAAATTGTTTTTACCTAACTGCAGAAAATGCCCAAGGTAAGTGTATTCGAAAACGATTTCGAGACTCTGGCCATTTACGACTATCGGTATTGGATCAATATTAATTAACATATGACATTATTTTTACACACATACTGCCAATGAAAGAAGTCGGCATATTAATAGGGACTTTATTAGTAACATTTTCCTTTACAAAACAAAAAATATCACTGAAATAGTTTCAAACCATGAAACTACTATATACACACTATATACACGATTCTTTTTCTGATCCTTAACTTGTGTTAATACATACAATATATTTAGTTTATAATATACAATATCTAATAAATTTAAATATATTATTGTATATTATAATTTATAAATAAATTGTATATAAATTTGTCAGTAAAAGTAGATAAAAAAATACAACACTCGAGTATTGTTACGTCGTCATCGTACTATTTAGTGTAAATAAAAGACAAATTCTCTGTCTATAACCTAATTTAATAACTTCTTGGCCAAACTATAGTAGTTGCCGCTTTCGACTTTGACAAGTTTAAAAGAATCATTTGAGTGTCCTTACTTAGGTTGACAAAATATTTGTGTGACGAAAATTTTTAAACTGCTTTAAGATTGGCGGTGTTTTGTTAACAACAATGTTTTCAGTAGATCGTTATTATAGGAGGGCAGAGTATCTAAATTTATCTTCAGAATTTAATATATTCTTGTTCAATTCACTTCGTCTGCGGGTCGGGCAAAAAATGTAATAATGTGGCCCCTGAGGGATAACATAACCGCTGCAGTCGCGGTGGAGTTCAGCTGCTTCCTAATGACATTGATGTTTGCAAAAAATACCAGAAATATACAATCAAATAAACGCCACAATTTAAGGGAAAATAAGAGTCATCATCATCATAGTCCTCGCGTTGTCCCGGCATTTTGCCACGGCTCATGGGAGCCTGGGGTCCGTCAACTAATCCCAGAATTTAGCGTAGGTACTAGTTTTACGAAAGCGACTGCCATCTGACCTTCCAACCCAGTGGGTAAACTAGACCTTATTGGGATAAGTCCGAGTTTCTTAAGATATTTTCCTTCACCGAAAAGCGACTGGTAAATATCAAATGATATTTGGCACATAATTTCCGAAAAACTCTTCGTACGAGCCAGCGTTTGAACTTGCGACCTCCGGATTGCAAGTCCCACGCTCTTAACGCTACGCTAACATCGCTCTTGGACTATGGACAATATATATATTAACGTAAATATCCCCATATTGGCAGAGTGCAAAGCGGGTGGAGGGGGTAGTCTAAACGATCACAGCGCTCGCTACGGCTAAAATTGTCATTTTTGTCGCTGACTTGAGCTGTTAAATCCATATTGCAGTAAACAATTTCTAATCGTTTTTGAGATAAAAATATGGTCTTGGTAAGATGTATTGTTGTGAATTATAATAACACCAAAAATAATAGCGACTGTAAATCTATATTTACTTACTTCTTGTTTGACAAGAACAGTGATATTGACAGTGGTGACAATATTGTCCATAATGGCCGCCTGTCACGTGGCGCTGTCGTCGCGCTCGGTCCCAATTAAGTAACTACTTATATCGAGAAAGTTCAATCCATATTAACGAAAAATAATGGCTGCTTCAACAATTATCCCGTATAAAAGTAAGTCGTACCCGTAAAATGATGTGAAGTAGGATCGAACTCGGGCAGTATAAAATTCCGGATTTTATTTTCAAGTGTGGTGAGCGCGTTTCATCGTTCATTACTCGCATTCATTTTACTTCCGCAAGATTAAATAACCGGCGAAAAGCGGCGGTAACTGTAATAACCAGCTGCGGGTCAATTTTCATTTTCTCTCATTCTTCAACTGAATGCGAAATTTAAATTTAAAACACCTACCGTACAATTATGTGGCTGCTAGTTCAAATGAATTGATTACGTTGAATTAATATACATGTAATCCGTTTCAGTTGTTTTATTTCATGAATAATAAGAGTTTTCAAAATTTGGTACACCAAATTAGCGAAAGATGTAAAAAATAGGTAAATCACTGTCAGTTTCGTGACGACAATTAAGCATTAAATCTTTATGAAGATCGCCTTTTTGCCTTCTATTATGCTGTCATATCTATTGAAGTTTATAAAACGAACATCAAAACCAAGCTTTTATCAATATTTAATGCTTAATTGTCGTCACGAAACTGACAGTGATTTAACTTTTCTTAAGAACTTTCACTAATTGGGTGCACAATTTTTTGAAAACGCCCATATAATCGCGGCAAACGTAGACAATATTATAATTATGTTGAATTTTAGCAGTGGATTAGATTTACCGGCCCGTATTTGCCACTAATAACTTAAATCCGCACATAACGAAATCAATACTTCCATACTAATACTATAATATTAGTAGGCGAACTAAACCACCGACATAGCCCACCGGGTTAGAAAACTAAAGTGGCAATGGGCAGGCCACATTGCACTCAGAGAAGATAGCAGATGGGGTCGAAAAGTGCTCGAATGGAGACCACGGACTAGCAAGCACAGCGTAGGACGTCCACCCACAAAATGGACAGACCACCTCATTAAGGTCGCAGGTTGCGTAAGGATGCAGGCCGCTTCCAACCGGTATATGTGGAGGTCCAAGGTGAGGCCTATGTTCAGCAGTGGACGTCTTATGGCTGAGATGATGACAATAATATTATCTACACTATCTACACTAATATCATAAAGGCGAAAGTTTTGTGGTGTGTGTGTGTATGTCTGTTACTTCTTCACGTCTGGAGAGATTTTAATAAAATTTGGTATGGAATTAGCTGAAACCCTGGCTTAACACATAGGCTACGTTTTTTCTCCAATAAACCGCGGGTAACACCGCGGGGCACAGCTAGTATATTATACATTCTGCCTATCTGTATATATTTCACGCTTGGACGAAATTTGTTATAGAAAAGTTTGTGCCCCGAGAAAGGACATAGGATACTATAAATCATGGAAATTATCCCTTAGAGTAGTGGAAAGGGAGATAGGATTTACTTTGTAGGTGAAATAATTGATACAGTATTGCGGGTTAGATACAGTGCTATGCTGTAATGAATGTTTTCTATTACATTTTTTCAGGAGGTTTTGCATTTAACACACATGTTATATTATAAATTCTGATAGAAAACAACTTTTTTAATGAACTGTGCACTGTTGCGTAATTTCTTTTCCAATCTTAAGCTTGGATATTTATACCTATTTCAGCATTTATTTTAAGTTTTTTTTTGTAATCACCTGGGTACGAAATCCTAAAAATGTTTGTTTTTTTTTATTGCATCATACGTGTACGGCTGGTGTAGCGATAAAATTACATATTAATCCCTTGAATTTGACTCAATTGTTTCGTGTAACACATTAAATCAAGTTGATTATATGTTACGCTTGTTCATTTTGTCGTAAAAAAATTTAAAGTATTTTTTATACCAACGCTTCAGAATATCAAGCTAACTTTGTAGATACAGCACTTTGTCTGTACAATAAGGAAACAAAAAGTTAAAGCAGTCCACGTCACGGAACGTGTCCATGGCAAGCTGCACGTTGCATTATTCCTACACCTAGGAGAAACCAGAAAATGTTTACATCCCTGGTTAAATACAGTTTATGTGAACCTGTGGGTCACGTTACTTTGGAAATTTTACCGATGCTCACTCTAACCATTGGGAATACGTGACAGAATGTTCCAACGAAGTTCGGCAGGCTGACAGCTCGAAGTCCTACAATGTGTAGGTAGGCATCCGTTTTGCAACTTCACATTTGTTAACTACAAAATCTTAATACTGTAGGTATTAAGTAGTCTACCTACCTAGTTAGTATTGGTGAATAACTTAGATAAAGCACCTTATCTATGTAGTAGTAACGTGTGTCGCACACGCATGTCGATGTCGGCGTTCTATATTGAAATTTTGACGTAAGTTCCATATTAATTCTCTTCTTCTGCACAACTACTCGGACAAAGACATGGTCTTCCATTACGACTCCCTGCCACACTGTATGAATAAAGTTCAGGTTTCCTTTCCTTATTAACAAGGGAAAACAAAAACGTTTAAATACTCCAGCAAGTGAAACGTAAGGAGTTTCCCTACACTGATGATAGCTGGTTCCATACCTACTGCGGGAGGTCTCTGCGATTACGAGTATGTAGTCATGAAAACTGATTCCGAAAATATAAGATTAAAGATTTCGAAATACTGTTAAGCATGGCAGCACCGTGCCTCACTGGCAACAACTAATAACACTCGTACAATTCGTACATAGTCCGCCAGTAGGATGCGTGCGATGGATTTATTGTTCAGCTCCGCGCACTGCATACAACCACCAGTCACGTAGAGTTACGAGCGAACTTAGCAATCCCTCTAAACTTTAATTTTCTTTATCAAATTCGTTTGAAATTTTAGGAACATTTTTGCAAAGTTTTGAAGATTTTAATGGCTCTCTAAATCTCAGTGCAAAAAAAGCTGGAAAATGTTTCACCAAGCAAAGTGTTCGCAAACTATTTTAATTTACTGCATTAAGAAGTTGTAAATCAAGGGCCGGTTTCGTTTATGCAGTGTAACATGTATGATGGTGTTATAACTTCTCTTGGAAGGAGTTTTTATATGACTCTCTATGGAATGTGTCCATGCCAAATGCTTTAAAAAAAGGAAACCTTGTCACAATCGTTACCTATGATTACTTTTAGCCTGTCTTCCTCGTTGTTGGTGGTCCACAAGCCCAGGCAAGCGTGATCGATCACTATACGAGAACGTATATTGCACGAGCATCACCGTGCACTGTCGGTTTTGTGTCATAAAAAAAAAGAAAATATTATAAATCATTACTTAATTTATTCACGAATCATTCTCGTTCACATTCTTCCAAATAGCAATATTAAACTTGTTAAGATTTAACTCCTTGATGACTGTCACCATCTTAAAATGTTATTATAGGCCCCAATTTAAGAACTCTTTATCAGTTAGACAAAATTAAAATAAAGCTGTAAAACTATAAAATGTTCTCGTCAGGAGATTAAGCGTGCCATTAACAAATATATTTTTTAGACACATGAGGAAGATTTTTCAGACATTAACTAGATTGTCGCCATATTCTTGGGTGAAGGCGAACAAGGCTAGCTCACTCACAGTAGTCCCCACTCCACGTAGTTGTTGATAACACCGTTTAGACGCTTTTTATAGAGGTCGCTACCTTGCACCACAAAGTCCCCAACCTCGTACTCGTTGTCGAAAACCGGGATCTTCTCCTCATCCGCGAGCACAACGGGTAACAAAGCAACGGCCATAGTAAGCCCTGTCATGGAATACTGTAAGCAGAACACGAAAATATGTCTTAACCTTGAGTAATTTGCGCTATAAAAACTTATACATTATTCTATGTCTTGACGTTTATGTATTTGAGAAAACAAAATTTTACGCAAAACATGTAACAAAATATAAGTAAGAAGAAATAACTGTCTTGTACAGAGTAAGTGACGTTGTAATTGCGCGTAATTGACATACGATTAATTTGATATTTGTGCTTGATAATGGTGTGTATATTATTTACTGTCAACTTTATCATCAAAATCTATCTAATCTTCATAATACGAGTAAGTAAGCATTATCAAATATAAACAATGAGTCTTATAATTACCTATCCGTCCCTACTGCCGTATGAAGTTACAGTCGCTATCAAATATATCGGAGCGGCCAAGGTACTCACAAATATCTGAACATGCATTTTATTGTCTTGATTATAGAGTCATAGTTCACTGTTTATGGAAATATGGCGGTAGAGTTTGTATAGGTCCCAACGGTAGTTGAGGGACAAATTTGTTTTTATTATAACGGTACCTCCGACTTTCACTCATATCACAATTAATTAGTCTGGTTCCAGGTAGGTTTCCGTAAAGCTTTGCCTAGCAGCTCGTGGTACAGTCAGCGTCATATAGATCGTAGCATTCAAAGTACTCAAATAGTTCGGTACACCATACTAATTCTATGGTGTACCGAACTTTATGAGTACTTTGGATGCTACCAATTTTATGACGCTGACTGTACCTGAACCTCATTTGGATGAAGGACAGTCGTGTGGTATTGCTTTGCACGCTACCTTCGTGGGGCAGGGCCTTTACTTTAGGTAAAAGATAAAGTGCACCCCAGGTCCCGCTCCAGGCCACCGCCTGATTTCCATTGGAAGAACGTAAATATAACAAGTTTACATTCAATTTACCTTCTCCAGCTGCGCTTTATACGTGCTCTTCGAATAGACATCTTCGACATCTATATGAAACCGCTGCAACGCTTTCTGCAGGCGTTCGTGATACAAGTCCAGAGTGGCATGGTAATGCTCCCGGCGGAAGATCTCGTCCGTGGCGGTGAAGATGAAGTACATCAAGTCCCTCAGCGGATTACCATTCAGTACCTGCTGGAAGTCCACTGGGACGATTTCCAAATTGCCGTTCTGGGAACAAGTTAAACACTCGGAAACTTAGCTTAACTAACGAATATTTTCGATATTTAAATCGAAAGAAAAAAAGAAAAAGAAATTACTCGAAGTGGGCCTCGAATCCAGTGGTCGTCGATTTAAATATCGATTATTTTATCGGTTTTATTAACGCAACACTTTTACTAACTTTTTCTCGCGCCTTTATGGGATAAAAAATACCCTATGTTGTTTCTCGTAGTTCAAACTCTCCATAACAAGAAGCGCGAAGAGGTAACAGACCGACCGACAGACAGAGAGAGTTACTTTCACATTAAAAAATAGATCTTTAATTTTTTCAATTTAGGCACATTACATACATGCACTTATGAATTTTATTTCAAACTCAAACTCAAAAGTTTATTCAGTAAGTAGGCCACAAAGGCACTTTTACATGTCGAGTATACAATTCTTTTACGATACAGGCTAAAATACACACTTTATGTTTTTGTTTATCAGTATAAATAAAATATACGTGACTGAATATACTTATTAATTTCCAAATTTAATACTCACTCGCCGCCTATGCATCAAGTTGCTTGGTTTGAAGTCACCGTGCACGAAAGTATTTGTTTTTCTGTCGCAGTATGTCTCCAAGTAGTGTATGAACGGGCACGGATCCTCTTGCTTACAGAACTTCTCCAGCTTCTCCCGATTCTCACCCTCGACCACTTTTAGCGCATTTGCCATCATTTTAGCCTTCATAGTCGGCATCAAAGCATGTAATTTAGACATATCTATCGTCAGCGTATCACTGGCTTTCTTAAATCCAACTGGATCATCATGATGAAAAGCTATAGAGAGGGCGTGAAATCTGGCTATTAAATCGATTGCAGCTGTCACGAACTCCAGATTAGCAGACTGACTCCTATTAAAATTCTTAAATCCTTGCGCTACCATATCTTCCAACACTAGTGTCTCTGACAAATACTCATCGCAGCTGCCAAACAGTTTCGGTGTGCGCACCCTGGTCTCTTCAGAAACTGCGTATTTATCTTCTATCCTTTCATACTGCTTCTTAAGATTGTTGTAGAAGTAAAGTTCAGTAGTAAACGGGCAAGGTATAGGAGTCACTTTACGCACATGATCATTCATAAGTGCCACTTTTGCGAAGAGTTTCAAGTCTGGTTTGCCTGCGGCGTGAATAGTGGATCGGTAGAGGGCGGAGGTTATATTGGCGCCTGCACCGCTGATTTCTTTAACTTCTGTTTTATATCCCTCATATTTTTGTTCCTTGGCCACCTTGTCAAGCAAATTCAATAAAGTTTGTTTTGCTTCGTCCATTCTGATATTGTCTTTAGAAGTAATTAATGTTATCGTCTGTAATGTTGTCTTTATACTCGTATAGAATAATGTAATCTATGCTGCTGATATCATTAATAATCTATTATTAAATAACCAACCAGCAACTAAGAAGTGTCATAAAATGAAAGAATGTTAATGAATTATCACCACTTGTGTATTTTAAGATAACTGATTAGATAAATGATACTGACAATTATAATTGGACAAAGGCCCCAAGAATATTCACAATGAGGGTTCCTGACTACAACACTATACTGATTTATTATCCCGGTTGTTTCAGATCCCAATTTCATTTCCTTATTTAGATTTTCCTAGTCAGTGGCAAACAAGCTTACGGTCCGCCTGATATGAGTCACCATAGCCTATGGACGCCTGTAACTGCAGAGGATCCGCGTAGCCCATGGACGTCTGTAACTCAAGAGTCCGAGAGATCCGCGTTGCCTACTCGTTAAGTCTCTGAGCTCACTGGCGTATTCTCTTACTCACCGGTAGGAACACGACACTAAGAGTAGACTCTAGTGCTATTTGGCTATTTTCTGTAAGACGAGGTACTTCCTCAGTCGGGCTCCACTCCAGATTTGTGAGAGAAATCATTCGCTAAACGTGCCCTACTACACTTAGCAAGATGACATTCGCAGTGCTCATACCTCTGTTTTGGACATAGGTTAATTAAGACCATAACCGAGTCCGAGCTTAAAGACATAGGTATCCCGGGTCCAGCTAGCTGTCAAGTCGTTGTTTGTACCCTAAGCATAACGGAACCCTAATACTGTTGGGGTGTATTGTACCTATGTGCTAGGTGTCAGACGGACAAACTTCTGTCTGCATATCAAAGGACTCTATAATAAATACCGTAATTTGGAGATAGCTGCAACATTTGTTAACTAGCCACATTACTGAACCATCGTGCTATATCTCGTCGATACTTACCATCAGGTGTGGCTGAGGTTAAGCGATGGTCAACCGAGTATAAAAAATAAACATAATATAGGTATACCTATTGCCCAGAGGCGATACGATACCAATGCGCGCTGATATATAAAAAAATACTCAACTGTTTAAGCCAAAAAGAAAATCCTGTTCTATGCACACGCAGCAATTGCTAACATCTAGAAAAAAAATTGTTATTAAATATTTTGGTATTTCAAAATGTTTCAAATTTTATCAAACGTGAGGTAGCCACATTATTTCTGTGTATTTACAAATATGACTATACTAAAAAGACTAGTAGCTAAAAAAATTTTACAACATTTTTGACTGTGCAAAACACTATTGGGGTGCAAGTTCAAAACGCATATGACAGGTTTTTTTAATGGCTTAAGCAATATAGGTACATATACATATAAAATACAGGAGACGGTGGCTTTTTCTGGTAACATTAAAATAGTACATTTCGATAATAGTGAAAAAAAAGTTTTTTCCGACGAGGGTGAAAGTTGGAGCCCGAGTAAAACGAGGGTGAAAGTTGGAGCCCGAGTAAAACGAGGGTGACAATCACCCGAGTCTTAAAGAAGTTTTTACACGTGTATCGAACCTATGTTTTCATAACAAGTGCCTTAAAAAGTGAAATTCATGCACGCGAAGCGTGCGCAAAGTCCACTTTTTACGCACTATTAGTTAGGAAAAAATAATTATTAGTCAGTCATTTAAGTACACTGGGAACGAACATTTCTATGGATTTGAAGTCAATGAACTGTAAGGTCGTATCATTTGCCTTACTTATATGTGAGGTAATTTCTTTGAAATCATGCTATCGCCGTGAGTTAGTAGAGGACGATTTTTTGATTGCGATGTGTCCCTCTTCCCATTCGCGAATCCATTTATGAATCCACTCGCGCTTCTCATCCGCGATTGAATTTTCTACGGCCATTCACATATTTTCGAATCTTCAAACCTGTATTATACTATTATCTTAGCTTACATACGGATAAACTGATAAATTAAACATTAACACGGCTCTACTCACGTTTATTTAATCACTCGCGCGACATGTTTCGGAGAACACAGGCCTCCATTTTCAAGCACTAAGAGTGCTGAGTGTCCGTTCGGTTCGCCGCTCGCGTCACCGGCCCGTCGCGCACGCGACTGTGTTAATGCAGTATTAATCGTTAATTATTAAATATGTTTCACGTAAGTTTGAATACTGTATTATACTATTATCTTAGCTTACATGCGGGTGAACTGTTTAAGAATTGTCTACTAGAAGGACGATTTTGTATTTTACCAAAGTGAAACGGACGCGATTAAACTTCGCAAAACCAAAACCGTTTGATTGTATTTGAAAAGCCAAGTGTTTGGGAGGAATGGAAACGACCTATTTAACGTTAGCCGTCGGTCGCCGGGGAGTGCTGCCGTTTGAATTGAGAATAATGAGCCCTATTCTGAAAATTACTTTATTTAATACAGATGGTGAAAACAGTTACAAGCTAAAGCTTCACGTGAATTAACCTTGACGCGAAAAAAATAATATTTCGACGATCTGGATACTGTAAGAAGATGATCCATAGTGATTCATAAAAAAAATATATAACAGCCTGGTTCAGACTATGAATGAAACCAGACAATTTATTTTAATAATACTAAGTACAACAAAAGTTATGTCTAATTCCAGTTAGTTGTCTAACTTAACCTAACTATTACTTATATCTTTTCCAATTATCAAATAAATATTTTTTTTTTTTATGACATAGGCGGCAAATGAGCAGACGGATTGCCTGGTGGTAAGCAATTACCGTCGCCCATGGACACCCGTAACACCAGATGAGTCACAAGCGCGTTGCCGGCCTTTAAGGGGGGTTGGAGCTCTGGGAACCTTACTCACCATCAGGAACACAGCAATACATACCTGAAAGGTAGCAGTACTATTATGGCTGTGGTCTTCTGTAAGGAGGAGGTACTACCCCAGTTGGGCTGCCCCAGATTCAAGCGTGATGGTCATCGCTGTGCCCTACCTTTCATTGTAGGACGTAGTTTAAGGACATACCCGGGTCCAAATAAATACAGAACATTCTTACACGGATTGACTGAGCTCCACGGTAAGCTCAAGAAAGCTTGTGTGGTGAGTACTCAGCCAATGATATATATAATATAGGAACAAATACTTAAATACATAGAATACACCCATAACCCAGGAACAAATATCTGCGTTTCTCACACAAATCAATGCCGGTATTTGAACCCAGGACCATTGGCTTCATAGGCTAGGTAGACTAGACCAAACCTGTCGTCAAATGAAAGTTTATTAACGTAATACAAAATACAGAAATACTAATGAAATACAAAGCGGTTATGTTACTAAAAATAGACTTGTTCATTTAGAGTTTTGACCTATTTTCGGTTTCATATATGATTTTATCGGACGGCGGCTTAATCAGTCACAATCAGAGTCAATAAAACAATCAAGTTATATTAATATAAATCTCGATACACATATTTCTAGCTACATGGAGTACTTATCAAAGTTGGATATTTTTAAACATTTAATTTTTGGTTTAATGTGTAAACGATATGTCATACCATATACCATTAAAAAGGTATATTATTTATATTTCTGTACAGGAAAACTACCCAACTATAGTCCAACAGGGCAACTACGGTCTTTGGACCGTAATTAAGTGTCCTTTGATTCGTAATTAAGTGTCAATCCTAATATTTTCTATGGTTTTTTCTTCATTCATTCATTCATTTATGAACAGCCGTTGGCTTTTAACTGCATAATTTAAATATTAATCACACCTAAACGAAGATATTCAACTAACTTTTGGACCATTGTTGGGTAGTTTTACGGCATGTACTTAAGTTTTTGCTAAAGTTACGAAAACATATTTTTTTCTAACTACTACCATCTCCATGATTGCTATATACCTATTTTAATATACGACGAAAACATGAATATTTCTAAGAGAGAGCTATAAACGACCAAAACATTCAATTAAATAAAAACAATGAGAATTATATTCAATGCTTTACTTATATTTTCAACAAAAGAAAACCGCGCTGGTGCTAATTATACGTCTCCTCACAAAAGGTAAAGGTAAGGTGAGTAAAATCAGAACTCAAAAACTTGGTGTTCATTATTAGGCTCTTTTTGGAGAACACAACGACTCTAGTGGCTTTACATAGCGATCCTGGAATTGCAATGAAGTTTGCACTTAATTAATTACTAAAAAGCTTTCCAGATTGTGGAAAGTGCTTGTGTATCATCAGTTAAAATGTAACACTAAAAGCTGACAATATTCAAATGAGGTTACTTTGATAACCATTTCAGTCCAGAAGCAAAATTAGCAGCATCCATTTAAGTTACACTGAGAGACACGTATTTGTGGTATCGTGGCCATACTAGTCCTTATTCACCACTTCTTTCGGTTTCGCATTCTGTTTTTGAGATAAAACTGCGACGGACATAGTAGTGACAGTATTTAGTACCGACAGTGACCAATCAGGCTCTTGGATATTGGCGTCTTATATCTCTCGGTAAGTTAATCGAATTCAGAGCTCTGGATCCAACAAAGCCTCTTCCAGTTCTAAAATTGGCGCCGCGCAAAACAACGCTTGGCATTGGCAGCGCACACTCCCTCTTTTGAATTAGTACACTCGAACGTTAATTACTCGTTCGTATATAGTTGGGTTGGCACTTGCACCGGCGCTAAGCTGCCATGTAGCTGGCGCTGCCTATTGTTTCTCCTAATGGTCGGCTGTTCAGAATCTGTAATGAAATCCGCACTGAGAGCGATTTCACTTGATTAATGCCAACCTCTTTCACCCAGCCGGAAATTAAGCTTCCTTAACTAACTTTATTGCAGTTTTTGTTAACTTGTTTCCTAATAATTAATCCGCAGCAACAAGTGCTGTTTGAACAAATAAATCAGAAAATTTATACAAACTCGGAATTTCTAAGGTTTAGAGCTGGCGCTAATGTTTCTTGCCTCTCTTTAAAACTTCGGAAAATATACTTTGACAACTTTCCGTGCCTATTATTGCAGGCTTTTTGTTACATCCATTATTAATGCCTTTCATTCGAAAACTTTATAAATCACCCTTTCAAGGCTATTTTTCTGTCCAATTATCTGGTGGGAGACGTTTCTAGGTCACGATTAGCTTTTGTCGATATATTGTTGACCTATCATAATTTATAAGTTTTTGGTAAAAAACCAGAGATTCGTCAACATTTTTGTGTACTTATTTGCGTTATTTTATAGAAAGATGTCGATCTACGCAATCTACTGTTATTCTCAATGTAAACTTGTTTAAGAAAAACATCCTCAGATATTTCGATCTTCTTCGCCTCATCTATCACCGTGCAATAATTGCTTGTCAACAATTGTTTTCATCAGGTAGCTAGTCATCAAATTTCTAAGATCAACGTTGGTCTTCGTACATCATCAAGCACATATGTAATTTAGTACATACATAATTAATTATGGTTACCTGCACCGAAAATCATAAAAGATCCATAAAATGACTGTTTGGGTATGAAACTTAATAAAACCAATATAAATTGTTAGCATATATTAAACGAGGCATCACCACAAGGTTAATGAAATCAATCGCTCTGGACAGTGGAATTGATACAAGTTGCTCTGCTGCTACATACAAATGAGGGGGCCGTTAGACCGAGGCCTTGCTGTGAGTGCCATCGCTCACCAATCACGTGTGTTACAGCTCAAGTGCACCAGTATGAAGAGTGCTTACCGTCTAAACTGTTTCCATGGATCTTGAGGCCGTGATATACTGGTTACTACCATTCACGGCACATATTAAAGGTTGGATAAATCACCTGTCCATACGTTGGCTAATTGCACCTCTCCTGCAGTGCTAAATGGGCACATGTCAATCTATTGCTTACGGGAGTTCAATTATGTCTAAATAGGTCAATTGATGTAAGGATTCGGTAGACAGACTTTTAAGTGTATTCTTAACTAGTTTATCAAACGAACATTATCAAAAGTAACGGATGAACCGGCAAGTGGTAGTGTCTATATGTATATGTATATGTATACCAATTAATCAGATTTTTTCACAACACTTGATTCAATGACAAACGATCTTTACGTATTCTTTGAAAGCGTAAGCAAAAGCGCATCCATAAACTAGAAACGAAAAGTCAAATGGTCGAGCAATATTGGAATCGTGAGCTACTTACCCGTTTTAATATTATTATTTTTATTGTTCTAGCAGGCTGGACTATGAAAGTATGATTAATAACTTTGTTACAGTTTGATGCGTACACGTTACGTTTTACAGTCTGTATTTCCATCCAGACCAAATGGAGAGAAAGAGGGGAGGCCTTTGCCCAGCAGTGGGATACTCTTATAGGCTAATAATAATAATAATACCCCCCAAAGGAATCACCTTGTCGCGGTGGGCGGGCTTACGGGTTGGTGATACTATAAGAAATGGGGTTTAACATCTAGAACCGCTCCCCTATCAGGGAGAAACATACAAACTTGCCAATTTCATCTAGGCTTACCCTTCCCAAACTAAGATTCCATCTTTCCTATCCTTCTTATTTTTCCCTCCTATTCTTGAGATTCCTTTCTTCTTTAGAGTAATGATGCAGTTAAGATCGAGAAGTTTACGTCCTGGGCCGCTGCCCGAGGGTGATCGTCGGGGCGCACCTGGAGCCGTTGCTGGGTGCCACAGTATGCGATCCAACGGCGATGCGGAGTCGAGCAGGCGGGCTCCCATCGAACAATATGTTACAGCCGGTCATCGGGAGCTGAGCAGGCGGGCCACCGATGTCAAAGCTACAGCCGATTTAGCTGATAGTACAGAATCTCCCCTTTGTGCTAACTCAGGAATTCCCTGTCATTTTAGGACGAGAGCAACACGAGCGAATCCTATTGCAGAAAACCAGTGCATGCATGAAATGATCGCCACGGTCTCGCACAGCACATCAACAACTTCATCACTGTGCAGTTTATTCCAATCACCTAATTCGTCATATCATTCGGATCATTATTTCCCCCCACAATCTGAACCATCATCGCCGACATCTTCTTTAAAGTCTGTAGATGTTGTGCAGGAGGCACGCGCCGCTAGTACTGCACCCACTACAAACGCAAAACGTACGCGAAAAAAGTGGACTGAAGAAATGAATAGGTTTATCTGGCGTACATATTTAATATCGAGTAAATTAGAAACACTTCAAAGGGGCTATCTAGAGCCCTTACATCGGCAATTTCAAGAAAAGTTTCCATATATGGATGCATCTAGACAAAGATTAGGAGACCAACGGCGTGCTATAATAAGTAACAAACTTCTTTCACATACAACCTTGAGTGAAATACGGGCAGAAGTTGAAGAACATTTTAATAGTACAAATAATATAGACACACCTAATTCCATACCAACACCTTCTAGCCAGCCTTTGCATTCAAGTCAACAATATGTAAGGAATACTCAAACGGGAGCGCGTATGACATGGTCTCCGGAGGTTAATGAAATGATTATACAATTTTATTACGAAATTACTGAACTAGAAAGCAATATGATAGCCTACAGGAAAAAATTACATGAAAAATTTATAGCCCATTTTCCGCATCTATCGCATTTGTCAGAACAACGCATAGCAGACCAAAGGCGAGTAATAGTTAATAATAAATTACTAAGTGCTGCAAGAATTGAAACAATTAAGAACCAAGTTAGAGCCGAAATAGAATCCACACACAACCGCACACATGTAATCCAGGTAGCATCAGATAGGCCTATAATTAATATTGATATAGAAACCCCGTTAAATGTCACACAACAAGATGAAGAAAGTGACATAAGTAACAGTTATGGAATAGAAACTTTAAACACATCACAAACTTCTAGGACAAATAGACGAAGCCAACGACAAAATTTAATTAACATAGATGAAGATGACATACGATTAGCGTTCTGTAACAACTTCGATAAATTTAAAAACATACACCCTTCACACAGACCACACATTCCTAAATTAAAAACATCTCGTAAGCTAATGTCAATAGTTAACTACCTAGACAATACTGTGATACCTCAATTTATTTCACACGAATCAGATTTTAATTTCGTTCAAACGGTCATATACAGTACGGCATATACAGTAGCCACATACACTGGCATTAAATTTGATGAACCCTCTCGTATTGGTAGTAGGCGAAAAAATTATAAACCCAGATGGCAGCTTAGACTAGAAATTAAAATAAGTAACTACAGAGCAGAAATAGGTCGTTTAACACAATATATTCAAGGCAACAGAAGTCGAAGAGTAGTTTTGGCTGTAGAAAAAATAAAAAACACCTATCACACACACGCAACATTTGAAAACCCCAACACTGAACCTGAACACTTTTTGGATACACTGAAACAAAAATTAAATACTTCAGCCAGCAGACTCAGGAGGTATATGGCTTGTACAGAAAGAAAATTACAAAACGCACTATTTCAGAACAACGAGAGTAGTTTTTACAGAAAGATTTCATCGAACAATGTAACCCACCACAAACCTGCAGACACACCACCTTTAGGAACACTACGACAATACTGGGCCGATATATGGGAAATGCCGATACTTCATAAAGAAGACGCGGCATGGATTAACGAGATAACTATTGCTGACCACACATCTAATATCTCCACCAAAGATTTTGATCAGATACCAGTCGAAACATTTATGCAGGTCATTAAACGCACACACAACTGGAAATCTCCTGGAACAGATAACATACATAACTTTTGGTACAAAAAACTAACTTGTACACATCCATATATTCACAAATTTTTGAACCAATTTATTCAGTCCCCCGAAACGATGCCGGCATACATGACACAAGGTCGTACCTACTTGCTACCAAAAGACAATGATACCTTAAACCCCTCTAAATACCGTCCAATAACTTGCTTACAAACTATATATAAAATTTTAACAGCATGCATTAGTGAAACAATCTATAGCCACCTTTCACTAAATAACATACTTAAAGAACAACAAAAAGGCTGTAGAAAATATAGTCAGGGGTGTAAAGAGCAATTAATCATAGACACAGTAGTAATGAAACAAGCCATGAGATGTAAACGAGACATTCACTCCATGTATATAGACTATCGTAAAGCCTTCGACTCCGTACCACATAGCTGGCTCATATACGTCCTGCACCGCTATAAAATTCATCCAATAATTATTCAGTTTCTACAGACAGTTATGAATAATTGGCAGACTACACTGACTTTAAAGCAGGAAGACCAATTATTAACCGCGGAACCAATTCGTATTCGCAGAGGCATCTTTCAGGGAGATGCTTTAAGCCCATTGTGGTTTTGTATGGCATTGAATCCCCTATCTGAATTGCTGGACAAAGCTAATGCAGGTTTCAGACTTAACCACCACGAATGCAACTATACACTGTCTCATCTCATGTATGTAGACGATATTAAACTAATTGCTGATAATATTACAGAATTGTTTGAACTTGCAGATATTACTCAAACCTTTTCTATAGATATAGGCATGCAATTCGGTATAGACAAATGCAAAACATTTTCGGTACATCGTGGCCAAATTCAATCCAATCCTTATACTCTCGAGACAGGAGAACAAATAAACTACATGACTGATGAAGATACATACAAATATTTAGGCTTTCATCAATCACGACAGATCCACCAAACACAGACGAAACAGGAACTAACTCGAAAATTTAAACACAGGCTTTTTTCTATTCTAAAATCACACCTTAACTCACGCAATACCATAAAAGCGATCAATACCTTTGCAATTCCTGTACTTACATATTCATTTGGTATAATTACCTGGTCACAATCTAACCTAAAAAACCTACAACGCATTATCAATACAAATCTAACAAAATACCGAAAGCATCATCCAAAATCTTGCACTCAACGACTCACTCTGCCACGAGAAGAAGGAGGAAGAGGCCTTATAGATATACAGAATCTGCACAATAAGCAAATAACGACACTCAGACACTACTTCCACTCAAAATCAGAACAATCACAGTTGCATAAATGCATAGTCGAGATTGACGCCCGTTATACACCCCTTAACCTTCAGAGCAAAACCACGCAACTAAACGAAAGAATAATAAGTCAACAGCAGAAAATATTAGAATGGACCCAAAAATCACTACATGGAAGACACCGAGCCGATCTCAACCAAGTTTTTGTCGATGAAGCTCTATCAAACTCTTGGTTGAAACGAGGCGAACTCTTCCCGGAGACAGAAGCATTTATGCTAGCCATACAAGACCAGGTTATTAGCACCCGAAATTATAGGAAACATATTACCAAAGAACTAGCCCAACAAAGTGATTTATGTAGACACTAATGGTGCTCCGGAAACAATCCAACATATAACTGGAGCATGTAAATCAATAGTACAGACGGATTACAAACATCGCCATGATCAAGTTGCATCCATAGTTCACCAATACTTAGCACACAAATACCGTTTCATTGAAAAACAACTTCCATATTATAAATACACGCCGTCCGTAGTACACGAAAATAGGCAACACAAATTATACTGGGATCGCACAATTATTACCGATCGAACAATTCACTTTAATAGGCCTGATATAACCTTCTTTGACAAAACTACTAAAACAATATTCATAATTGATATAGCTATACCAAACACACACAATGTCCAGTCCACAATTAATGAAAAATTGACAAAATATAAAGATTTAGCAATAGAACTTAGGCGCCAGTGGCAAGCAAGCACAGTTCATATAGTCCCCGTAGTAATATCCACCACAGGAGTTGTCCCCAAAACATTAAAGACCAGCCTAGAAACCCTACACATTCCAAACCAAGTCATACACACCCTACAAAAAGCTACAATTTTAAACACATGCCGACTAACTAGGAAATTTTTAACTTCATGTAAAATATCGGAAAACACTATTCAGTAATTGTTTATTATGCTTGGTTATGGCCCGCATAATAAATATGACACCCTTTGAAAAGGAGAATAAAAATAAATAAATGAATAATAATAATAATAATTTCCATCTAAGTGGTGTGGTTTAGTAAGATACTCTCAGTGGTATGCTTTAGCAAGATATTAACAGCCAGAGACATCTGATCAATCTTCAGACATGCACGACAGAGAAAGGTTTCATCGTCCGTGATATATTTTCGCTAGTTAATAGTTATGGTAACTTCGTCGGCTCAGACAAATCCTCTATCCTTTATTCGAAGAGGTTTAACAGTGGTAACCATTTCACTAACATAATCGGGTCTAAATTCTGTTTAACAATGTTTGGAATACTGTTCGGTGAAAACTCAGACTAAGTAAAAGCAAGCGATTTATTTCCGACTACAAAAGACATAGGTAACGAGAATAATGATCCCTGCTCATATAGAATCTTGCAGCAAAATTTCTAGTGCGCGATCCGTGTATATCGTTGTGTTCGAATGTCGTTACTATTCTCAAGTCAGTGTATTGCCTTTTTTTTAAGTGTTAGATTGGTTATTTATATACTACTTGTTAATTGGTAACCCATCGACCCTATGACCTTTAAGCAAACGGGTCTAGGCAAAAGTCAATGTTATGTAATTTTTTTAACTATTAAAGCCATCTAAATCCATTATAAATCGTAAATGTAGTAATTTTAAAATTACTTATAATGCTAAAATTAGTATCGCTTTGTCATCATTTTATTATATTATTTGTATACATAAAAGCGCGTGGGATAAGTGGTAGCAGTGCCCCGCGGCTTAGTGCACGCTTTCGCCTCTCTCAAACCAGTATGGCTTAGGTAAATAGTTTATTAAATCGTCTTTGTCAAAGATGATCAATACCGTCTGTACCAAATTCTACCGTTAAAGACTTCTTAATCAAGTCACTATGTCTCAGTTCTTCATTGTCGACACCACCGCGTTGTCCATATTTTAATATGTATACCCATACAACACCATATTTTTACACATGACTGTACCTACCCACGCCATTTGCATTTGTTGAAAATTTTCTTGAGGCCGTCAGCACTCTTCTACATCACAAGCAAGTGTTCAAACACATTCCCTTCATTTGCTTGGTGTAAAAAATTTAAACGCCCCATGAGGCGAACGCTCGCTTGCGCGCCCAAATATCCCTTATGTGAGCTGGCGGAAGCCCACACAAATCCCGGCTACATTAACTGCACATCTAGCCAAGTCCGCTTATACAGTCGATACCCGGAGTGATATCAAAAAGAACGGATTACGCTGTCGGTGCGAGATCAAATATTTGCCAAACAACAAAGACTCGCTTTGTGCACCACATCAGCCATTAATCACCCTTTATATGCGAAGCACAAAGCGCAATATTGCCCTTCGACCGCCGCTCTTTACTTATAAACACGCTCCATAACGACCTGTTTAAGGAGAGTTAAATGAAAATCGATATCCGCAAAGCTGTTATAAAAGTAATGGGTGCTAGTTAGCGCTCTACTCGTATACCGGCGACCGTATCGGAATATGAAGTGGTCACTTGACCAGTCGGTCACAGTCAAAGGCTTGGGTAAAGTCAGAAGTAAAGTACCAACGTGATGAATTGGTTGAAAGATAATGAATGGACATAATGAAATGGTAAATACCGCAGTTGGAGGGTTTTCGGGAAAAAGCCTACTGAAAATTAAACTGTCGTAAAACGTAAGTATTTAATGACATATGTAAATATTGCAGGGTTCCGCAGCAAACTTTCACTCAGTAAGTAATTTATATGAATTTTTAAGCCAACTATATTTTCTCTTATCAAAATTGAGATTTGTCACTTATTAATATCCCATTCCCTATAATTGCAGTATCTATATACATATAAGGTTAACTGGTAGAGAATATACCTCATGGCTAAAGTTCGACTTTTGTGCAGTAAGTTTACTTTTGTGCCACGAAGACTAGCAAATAAATAAATATTTCCACAAAATATTTTTGTCATAAAAATAACAATTTCATTGCCTATTACATCTATGTATGTCCAATAATAACAGTAAAAAACAGCAAAGCGTTTCAACTGCAGGTTTCAGGTTGTGGTACTGCGAACATGGAAATTCGTAAATTCCTTTCACTCCAATTAAGTCGTCATGAGAGAGAGATAGAGATAATCGTTCGAAATTTACGAATATTATTTCGCAGCTCCGCTGCGGAGGTGAACTGTAGCACTTCCCGCAGCCCGCAGCGCCAGAGACAGAGAGAATAAGTAATTTTGCTGCCCAAAATAATTAGCAACTTATTTTTTATTTTGATACATCAATTATTTCAGTACTTAATCGTTTTTTCATTGTTTATTAAATACATTTTGTGATTATTTTGGTAATCAATATAATTTATTAGATCATAACCCTTCATTTATGAAATGATAAATAAAAATGTGGGTGTGTGTATACACAGAAATCTTTTAATTTGGGTTAGATGATATTCATAACTTATTCATAACCTTTTTAAAGCCGGCAGTGTTTAGCGCGCCGGTCTGTGAGTGAGTGGCAAAAAAATTGTTCTTTTTATATACATAAAAAAAAAAAATTCGGGACAATCTTACATAAATCGATCTAGTCCTACGGTAAACTCAGTAAGGCTTGTGTAGTTGGTACTAGACGACGATATATATAATAGATAGATACATATAAATACTTAAAAACCTAGAATACACCCATGACTCAGGAACAAATATCTGTGTCCATCACAATATATATAAATATATGAATAGGTAGATATAAAAATCTATCAAATGTACCCATTTATTCAAACTCTATCACACTCTAATATAAGTGATTACTTTAATTCTAAAGTGCTCCAAGTCAATACGTAAAAAGATAAGTTTGATTAAAAGTATTCAAATAAATTGAACCTAACAAATGTTATTGTCAATTTCTAACATCAAAATATTGGAGTAAAAAAAGTAAAATTCTTTGCACAAAAGAAAACACTTATCGATAAGAGATTTTCATAGCAACTAAGAAAGTAATTGAAAGTGGTTGCAACAATAAATCGGTCGAGAGTGGGACGCGGTCGTGTACTGGCCCGGTACCGCGAACATCGAAGTTCGTATATATCGACTATCGTTCTCTTTTACTCCAATAAAGGCGTCATGAGAGTGACAGAGACAATCGTCCGAAATACGAAAATCGTCTTTCGCGGTAGCGCCTCTGGTTCTGAACTTTTAGACATTTGTGAATTAGAAATATTACTTGTATAGTTAATAATTTTAGTATTTTACTTTTCGAATCTCCGATTATTGATAGACTCTTAAGTTGATACAATTAATGTCATCATCATCATTATATCAACCGATGGACGTCCACTTCTGTACAAGGTAGATGTAGATGTAGTGTAGGGACGCCCGGCCGGACTCAGGCGGGCTGTCGATGGCTTGTTGCAGTCATTCAGCCCAGTTCCCTGTAGATGGAGCTGCAGGTTACTATTCCGGCTGCGTTCCCACACGGTGCTCCTCAAAACTTTTTTTTTATGATATAGTAGGCAAACGAGCAGACGGATTGCCTGATGGTAAGCAACTACCGCCGCCCATGGACACTCGCAACACCAGAGGAGTCACAAGTATGTTGCCGGCCTTTAAGATCCCTATACGCTCTTTTCTTGAAGGTTTAGATGTCATATCGGTCCGGAAATACTGCACACGACAATTTATTCCAGAGTTTTGATGTGCTAGGCAGGAAGTTTCTAGAAAAACGCACAGTTGAGGACTGCCAACCATCTAAGTGGTGATGATGGAAATGTTGTCGTGTAGAGCGCTAGCGGAAGGAAGCAGCTGGGATTAACCCGAACAATTCCTCGGAGCACTCTCCGTAGTAGATGCGGTAGAAAATGCAGAGTGAGGCCCCATCTCTAATCTTCCAATTTTCCTCCAGAACAGAAGGATATTCTTTAGTTCGCTTTCCTCCAGAGCGTCACTACCAAATACTTTCATCGATGCGTTCATGCCG
The DNA here is from genome assembly GCA_022674325.2 of Grapholita molesta. Taxonomy (NCBI): domain Eukaryota; kingdom Metazoa; phylum Arthropoda; class Insecta; order Lepidoptera; family Tortricidae; genus Grapholita; species Grapholita molesta. The sequence continues at coordinate 24,619,623 of CP053121.2, read as the reverse complement.
CATTCGGTTATGACTTATGACGTGTTTGCTTGTTTGCTCCTTCCCACAGTGTGGGAAGGAGGCGCTTCCAGACTTACCTATTACCTTGAGATGTCTGTTCAACGAGTTGTGGTTCGTGATGACCCCGTCAGTAACGTACTGTACAAGGTACATATCGCTGGAATCCGCTGGTTGCGGGGGTCGCAAAACCATTCATTGTAGGCCGCTTTGAGACAATGAATGTAGGGTAGCTTAATTATTATGATAAAATTTAAAATTTGGAATTACTTTAACTTCTTAAACTATTCAACTGGCAAATTAATCAAACCTTAATTCAATTTGCTTAGATAAAAACCAAACATGGAATTTAAGTAAGTGTTTACATTATTTGAAATTAGGGACTTAAGTACAGTGGCATAACAATTTAGAACTGATACTATTAGCGGAACTCTCTTTCTAATGAAAATAATTGAAAAGGGACTTCCATTGATATTATAAGTTACAAGCTATTATGCAATAAGCCCCAGGTCTTTCTATTTATAAAACATGCAAGTTTTAGAATGCTTAAACTTGTTGTATTAATTAGTAATAGAATAATTATTATATTAATTTGGAATAGATGACGTAGTACATTTTTTTTTTATGATATAGGAGGCAAACGAGCAGACGGATTGCCTGATGGTAAGCAACTACCGCCGCCCATGGACACTCGCAACACCAGAGTCACAAGTACGTTGCCGGCCTTTAAGATCCCTATATGCTCTTTTCTTGAAGGTTTGGATGTCATATCGGTCCGGAAATACTACACATGACAATTTATTCCAGAGTTTTGCTGTGCGAGGCAGGAAGTTTCTAGAAAAACGCACAGAGGAGAACCATCTAAGTGGTGATGATGGAAGTGTTGTCGTGTAGAGCGCTGACGGAAGGAAGCAGCTGGGATTAATCCGAACAATTCCTCGGAACACTCTCCGTAGTAGATGCTCCGAAACTTACGAAAAACTATACTTAAGAAAAAGACCCAGCAGTGAGGGCGTGAGTGAGCGAAAGCTGGAGGTGCGGGTTCCAATCCTGCCTTAGGCGCTGGAAGACCTGGACACTTGTTCTTAAGTCTATGACATCTATTTCGATCTATATTAATTTATATAGTGGTGTTTATACTTCAAAGTCGAATCAATTCAAATAACTGAATAAAAATTAATTTGATTTGTTCTTAGCTTATTTATTTATTTATCTTTATTGCATAATACAAGAAGGTACAAATGGCGGACTTGCCATAAGGCATTCTCTACCAGTCAACCAACGGACTAAACGGAAAGATTTAGTAGGTGCAGGGTCTTTTAAACCTAAAGGCGATAATTAAATTAATATGAGGTCATACTGTTGATTGATAAACATACATATATATGTATAAAAATAAACACACATACATATAGGTATTTAATTTGTTTAATAACCAATTCATCTTTAACCGACTAACAAAAACGGAGGAGATCTCAATTCTACGCGTATAATTTGTTTCTTATGTTTTCAAAAACATAAGAGCCACGCATAACTTTTGACAGGGTAGTCCAGTGCTGTTTATTTATGCGTAGATAAACAAACAAAAACATAAAATACTGTCGATAAAAATATGCGATAACAAAGTAATTTGAAATGCGTTACAAGAGTTGTATTAGGTACTTCGTTTTAACTTAGCGCTGTTTAAAGTGTTTAACGATTATGTCGAAATTACGTTTTAAATTATAACACACACTAAGGTTTCCCAGAAGGGTAAACGATAAACCGACGACTTATTAATGGCACCCGGATGTCTACCTTTATGTACGGGGCCTGAAATCAATAGTTCCATCGAAGATTAAGAAGCACTAGCTGCTAATATAACACCCGACAGAGGTAATTAAGGGTAGCTTGGCTCGCCACCTGCGCCGACCGATGTTCTCATAACGTACGTATTTAATTGCATATGTTCGACACCTAACAGCATACTACACGGACACATTCTATGATGGTCCCTCATTCGTGTAATTTTACTCGTAAATTACTAAGGAACTGTTTCCATAGCGTAAAGGAGTACTTTACATATGTAGAATATAATAAATTGTAAATAATGTGTAACTGTGTACCTGTGAGTAAATATTGTGTAATGTGTAACTTATTAATATAATTTGAATTTTGTTTTTAATTTTAGTGTATTTGGAATTCTTACTTTAATTTATTGTAATATTTTGTTACTTATTGTTTTATTTTAATTTTATTTTTTAATTTTATGAAAAATTTGCATGTCGTCCTGTGCGACTGAATACTGTACGTCTTCCTATTTTAAGATCTGTATATTCTGACATTGTATTCTTGCAAATAAAAAATCTTTATCTTTATCTTTATCTTTATCTTCATCCCGACGTTTGGAACCCTTTAGCAGCGTTCTTGGGATCGGGTGGACTGAGGAAAAATATTGGTTCAATATAATCCGATTTAGTTGTTTTATTTCTTGAGTAATTATCGCGGCAACCGAAGACAATATTAAAGACATTGTTAGAAAAGATTGTTATGTTTTCAAGAAAGTTGCTGAGTCCGATAGAAAATTCTACGAAATCGACTCAATAGAAAAGAATTCCGAAATTATGTCTTATAATTACTCTTAATATTCTTTGTGTTCTTAATCACATCTATAATTAATAAAACACTTCTAATTAATACTTACATTTTCAAATTACCTACAGCTTTCATAATTTTCGTCTCAACAATACAGAATATCAAACCAAGTTTTCGAGTCTATTTTAGTTCACAGCGGTATCTGTTTACTTTAGCTCTAGTATATTAACTTAGTCCTATAACGTATTTATAACAGCGTGTTTAAATTGCGTGTAAATGCTAAGGGAACTCAAGGTCACGTGAAATTGGTCGCTTGCGGAAGGAAGGTTTTTAAACCTGCTGTAGGTTTAAAAACAAGGTTGAATTTAAAATGTAAATTCATTCATAATGTGTATGTATATATGGACCCGGGTATGTCCTTAAACTACGTCCAACAATGAGAGGTAGGGCACAGCGTTGACCATCACGCTTGAATCTGGGGCAGCCCAACTGGGGAAGTACCTCCTCCTTACTGAAGACCACAGCCATAATAGCACTGCCACCTTTCAGGTATGTAGTGTTGTGTTCCTGATGGTGAGTAAGGTTCCCAGAGCTCCAACCCCCCTTAAAGGCCGGCAACGCACTTGTGACTCCCCTGGTGTTGCGGGTGCCCATGGGAGACGGTAATTGCTTAACACCAGGCAATCCGTCTACTAATTTGCCGCCTATGTCATAAAAAAAAAAAATGTGTACCTAACGTGCCATTTTGAATCTTTGTACACACGAAAGTAGATATACAATTGAACGTTTTCCGATACAGCTCTTACCATTCGCAATAGTTTATAATTATAATTTTGTGTGCATTTTAAAAAGTTTCCCAGAGCTCCAACCCTCATTAAAGGCCGGCAACGTGCTTGTGACTCCCCTGGTATCCACGGGCGACGGTAATCGCTTATCATCAGGCAATATATATATTACCTATAAAGATATACTGTAGATATCATCACACTGCTGAACTGAAAATGTTTAGATTTGAAATTACTTTCCAAACTGCCCATTTATTAGAAGCTTGAGCCAAATCCACCAATTTTTCTCGTCTAATTTGTTAGAGTTGTCTGACAGCTCGGCAGAAGTTGAATTGACGTAAACTCGTAAACTAAACCGAAACTCAGCTGTATACTTACAGTTTTACGCCCCGTCAGACTTTTTTAATGGCGACAAATTTTACTAACTTAACAGCTAACCGGTCAAAAACCTTAGATTTTATCAAATTTCGTGTTAAACTACGCAATATATAAATATCTATGGTACTTAATATCCATATTCATAATCTCATTCTGCAATTTTACTTCTTAAAAAAACACATATTAGATTAAAGAATACAATAACTAAAAAATAAACTGTATCTTATTAAGTTCGGCTTGGCGAGCTGTGTTCGAGTACATTTGATCTAACTCTCCTCAAGTAGGTGCGGACTGCACTTCTTCTAAGGATTTGCAAAAACACTAGAGGGAAGGAGAAACAAGACTACGCGGGACGTGAATTCCATAGTGCTCTCTTGCCATACTTATCAATTCATAATTTAAAAACTGATATTTTTTAAATTTATAATATAACATTCCTAAAGAATACCTAAGCAAACTAATAATCGTGTAAAATGTCACTATGTTTCGGTCGAAAAGACGCGGACATGTAAACTACACTAAAAGCCGTATTCCGTAAGCGACCCGATAGAAGCATCTGTTTTATGTACAGTTGAGTAAGCATCGTCTGAATTTTGTAGTCATTTTCAAAGCTCCTCGCGAGAGTACAGGCTCGTTTCTACCGGCGACCCTTCAAAAGGTCTTTATCGGTCTATAAAACTTCCTTTATGTTACGCGAAGTTTCTCGGCGGCACTAAGGTCGCGAATCGTAACAGTTGTTTGATGGTCAAAGCTTGGAAATAATTTTCTAAGCCCTCCTTCGCTTTTTTCGATTACTATACGAGTTACTGCCGAAAGACTTACGTACGTAAGTTCTATAAATTCCGTTATGATCCCTTCTACTTTTTACTGAGTGCTCTCACAGCCGGAAATAATGGGATGATCCGAAAATGTATGCTTTTCACACATTGCCTTTAGTATTTAATTTATATGCTATAGAATTTCATAGAAAATATCAAGTTTAGGAAAGTGTTATTTTTAAATCACTTTATACAACATAAAAGTGAATATAATTCACTATTAATTTTGTGTAATTATATATAATGTTAAGTACTTGTATACGTAAGATAATGCTTGTAAATTTCAACAATATGTACCTAAAATATTCACTTGTATTTTAGGTATTCAGTGTGTAATAAAAACTGTACTGACAAAATAAGAATCGTTGACCGTACTCGTAAAATTACTATCGGCGAAGTTGCTAATGTGAAAACCGTAGGCGTTACGTATTTGTTTCCAAGAACTCAGAATCAGAAAACTAACTTACCAGAAAATTATCTTGCTTCCGTTGTTATATATATGTGTAAATTCAATAGATTTCTCTACCATACTAGTGTTTCGTGGAACTAATTCACGTCGATGTATACAGAATGCGTACCGCTCGATTTATAATAAAATAAACATAAGGACATACTTTAAGGACATATCTCTTTTACATCTTTGAAATTGTGTAGGTCTCTTACTCCTACCTACCTACTCTAAAAATGTTGAGATTATTTATTTCAATCGTGTTTACTCGTTATCACTCTTAAGATGCTGTTCCACGTTTACAGCCAAATCGCTTGGCGCATCACATTGGCGCAGGCACTACTTATAGCAAAACCGTTCACCGTTCACTTCAAAGTAAGTGATATATTATTAACAAATGATAGTTTTTAGGGTAAACAATATATTTTTGCGATATATTTTTTTTTATTACTTACAGCATTTCTGGGCGAACCTGTTTAAGCAGTCATACGCCTTTAGGTGCGGTCGGGTAAAAAATGTATTACTTGGTGATAAAGTGATAATAAAACGAAATAAACATATTCTTTAACAGAGTGTGCGTAACAGTGCCTACTTAAATTTGAAGAACTGGGAAATTACTGAGGTTTTGCTACTAATAATAAATAGGGGATAGCTTTTTGACTGCACTTCAAAACGATTATGATATGAATTTATTTTTGGTCATATTTGTTTTCTAGTTTAGTATACAAGTCCGTCAGACCGTTGTGTCAGTCTCAGAAATTGTTCGTATTCATCTGGTACAGTCAACCAATTTGATTTATTTGTTTGTACTGACTATACTATATACGTCTATATGACTATACGTCTTTTACCTCAAGCTCAATCTGAACCTAAAAGTTAATGGTGCCACCTCCGTAGATCAAAAACTTAGCTTAAACACAACTGTACTTCCAAGAACCCTTTATTTTATTCCTGATCCACCGTATCCAAAAAGAGCAAAAAGCGACCTGGCACTCTAGAAGGTTTCCCGCCTAGCTGTAAACTTGATGTTATTACTTGAACTTACGCAACACCCACGTCTTTTTTAGTGTAACACGTCAAAGCTCCCGTTTAAACCACACTAGGATTTAACTTTCAAAAAAACCTTTATAAGTAGAGTTTTATAACGTTTGAAAAAGATATGTTCCAAATTTGAAACTCCACGCTTCAAAGGTTTAAACGAAGTGCGATTAATTCAAGAGTTGTTCTCTATTTGGGTGATTATTCGGGCGTTTCAACCGTTCTTATTACTCTGTCCAGATTTCTGTAAAGTGCCTGCACTATATTAAGTAGGTTTTGGTTGTCCTTTAGCCAGCCCAGCTGTCTACCAGTAAACCAAAAATCACACCAAAGTGTGTGATCATTTCTACAAAAATCTGAACAGAGTAATAAGAACGGTTCAAATACCCGAATAATCACCCATTTGAACCCGTGATAGGATGAAAGTAGATTAACGTTGGCCCTATTTATTTGTAATGATACTATGCGTGATTAAGTTAGAACAATACGGGTGCAGCGTGGAGCAGGGCTCATTGCCATCGCTCGCAGAGCGCACTCGACCACTCCTTTCAAGCGGCTAATATAACATTGACCACGAAATCAGTGACCAGGAGTAGCGACATTGAAACATGAAATTGCATTGACATTCATTCCACACACTAAACTTTTATTCAATTGGCCTCGAAGCCGTGTTTCATAAATCATAAAATAACAAAAAGAAATACACGAGTCGTACACACATTAATTACAAAGTGAGTAAAAAAATTAATGTCAGGTGGAAAAATGGATAACTTCTTTAAGGAACAGTTTCCTAGATATTGATTTACGTTATATAGGTAGTTAATGAACCAATGGGGACTAGTCCCACCGCGAGCTAGTAAGCTATGAGCTATCAGCTATTTCAAGGGACAAAAGATAATCGCTCCCGTGTAAATTAAAGAGACATATATGTGATAGCCGGGCGATGGTAGTTCATCGCCGGGCGATGAGCTATAAATATATATATCTCTCTCTTTGATCGTGACGTTCTTCATTTTTCATTCCGATATTGATATTTACGACCATGCATATGTAGATAATAACTAAGCTTACGAGAGCAATTAAATACCTGATTGCTATTTATGATCCGAAATTAAATAAATAAATAAATAAAATAAATATTTCGGACATTCTTACACAAATCGACCTAGTCCCACGGTAAGCTCAATAAGGCTTGTGTTGCAGGTACTAGACGACGATATATATAATAAATAGATACATATAAATACTTAAATACTTAGAAAACACCCATGACTCAGGAACAAATATCTGTGCTCATCACACAAATAAATGCCCTGACTGGGAATCGAACCCAGGACCTTCAGCTTCATAGGCAGGGTCACTACCCACTAGGCCAGACCGGTCATCAATTAAAGACTATACAGAGCCCTGTACACACTGGTTACTCTGAGGCGCAGTGCTCACCACCACAGAAACAGTGCCAGCTCCATTGTCGGCGCGCAGCGGCGTGTGTCGGCCGGCGGGCAGCGGACCACGAAATCGCTCACAGCCGCCTTCCGACAAGCCTGCCTCGATTTTCAACGCAACTGGAGATTTTTTTCACATGCTTTTGTCACGTTTTTTGAAGTTGAAGCTGCAGCCGAGGCTTTTAAGCTCTGAACGCTTGACATCGTGATTTGTCCTTGACAGCGCGTTATGCCGTAAACTTGAAGGTTTGAGTAATGTTTTATACTAATTTGCGTCATATTATGGGGTAGGAGAATTATTAACGTTTAAAAGATTAGCTACCTATTTAGTGTGGACGTAAAGTAAAACTTACGCAGTAAATCTTCGATTACCTGTACCTTTACCATGAGTTGTGACGTTGACGTTTTCGATAACGAGTATCGAGTTTACTATCTGTGCATCTCGCTTGTACTATTTTAGTGCGAAAGAGATGCACAGATAGTAAACTCGATACCTGTTATCGAAAACCGTAATGTCGCAACTCATGGTACGGGTACTGTAACGGGCTTCCACTTTTGTACCAAAATATGTCCATAGGCATAATACTTGCTTATCTTTGTTCTTTCCTAAAAAATATATAACTGTTAACACAAATTAAAAAGGCTGAATGAACTAATGGTCTAAAAGGAAGTATAAACGCAAGATTAACGTATCGCTATTAAATATAATTCTGATTTACATGATAAATTATGCTTATATTATGGAGATTATGGTATACATTCAGCGTCATGTACAGTCGCCATCACATATATCGGAGCTGTGGAGGTAGTCACAAATATCGGAACAAAGCCTCTATTGTCAATTAAATAAAGTGCATGTTCCGATATTTGTGACCACCTCCACAGCTCCGATATATGTGATGGCGACTGTAATTAGTAGCAGTAAATGTGGCCAACAGGATTTTTACTTCTTAGGATGTTAGTAAATATTCCACCGCACGTGCAAACTAATTCTGTTAAGAGAATTTAATCTATAGGAATAGGCACGGTTAGATTCATGTGCACTGGTTTATTTAAAATCAATTTAAAAACAAACGCCTCTTAGATTGAAGAAAATAATATCATGATGTTGTTTTATTAGTTTTTCTGCTGGAAACTAATATTACGGTTTCTCGAAGAGCTGAGGTTAGAAATATAGGAATAGGGCTTCATCAGAGGTTCATTGGACTTCGATAGTTCAATTAAGGTATCGTGGTGAAATATATATTTTATGACAAAACAACAAACGATACAAAAGTTCAAATCTACCGTGAACCTTGAAGTTCGTAAATTTCGAGCAACTTTCTCTTTAACTCCAATTAAGATATTTTGCCGTGTGATGCCGGCTGACTAGAATAGCATCACCACCACACCCCATCTCCTCAGGCGACAAATGGAAAAATCCTACGGACGGGCAGCAGCGTCCGTCAAATCCAAATCTACAGCTACTGCGGTCGCCAATCAGCCTGCCAAGCGTGGCGATTATGGCAACTACCCCCAACTTGTATCACAAGTCATATTTGTGGGAGCTAAAATGTATGTAATGTAAGATATTAAGCGAGTGACAGAGGCAATCGTTCGAAATTTTTGAATATGGTATGGATCCAACCAGCATACGCAGATCGTCACTGCTTTGAATAAAATCTGACACAGATACTCTTAAGTTAAAACGCAGTTTCTCCGTACTCATCCCATACGTAATACGTATAGTTACGTCATTTTTCTTTTGATAGTTGGAAGGTTTTTCATAGTAGTGACGATATGCAACCTTCAATAAAAAATCTATTAAAATAGGAATTAGTTATCAGTTTTTGCTGTTCCCACATATGTATAGTAAATGTACGAGGTGTAAGTTAATACATGTTCAAATGCAACTAAGCAGTCATTGGTAACTTCATTTACAAAAATGTCACTTTCAAACCGGGTAACTTGTCTACTCGGGGCTGATAAATACTCGACGGAACCCTTGTCAAAACGCTGTTGTTTCAGTGTCAGCTAATGTATTTTGGAATTCACAATATACTATGGACGCAATTAACGTAACGACTATAGACAAGTAAATGAATGCATAAAATAATAATCTGTATTTTTTTCTATTTACAAACGATAGTAAGCTCAATTACATTTATTAAATGGAATTGGAGAGCGATCGTTATTATATAAGCGTTTAAAATATAGGTATATTATCAGTACTAATTTTCGACTTGATCATGGAGATAAATCAGTTAATTTTAGTGTGTGATTAATTAATTGGCGAGTTAACGAATGTCTACGCGGACATCTTGTATAGACAATTTTTTCGAACGTTTTGACGAAAAAGGCGAGTAACGAGCAAGCATGATGTCTGAGGCTCTAGGGTAAGTTTCTTTTGACGTAAAAAAACGTCTCGAACGCGTAAGTAATGTATTTATATGAGTAAATCTAACGCAATGGTGACGTTTTGTTACGTTAAAAACTTATATTACTAATATTACTTTACCATCGCGTTAGTGTTTCCCATATAAATAACATTATCACTTACGCGTTCGAGATGTTTTGTTACGATCAAAGAAACTTACACTAGAGCCTCGGATCGCGGAGTTACAAACATCGATTCGTAACTCGTTGTTTAATAATAAATGAAGGTTATGGCGCCAACAATTTATTCAATTATAATTTAACCAGCCCAGTGTTTATCTACATAAAAAGGGCTGAGTTATTTCTAAAAGCTAGAAATATTTGTCTATTCACTCAGAAAATTGAGTATTTGACTTAATTTTTCTAATATTTATTTAATATCAGAACGTATTACTAAAATTTAACAATTAGAATTTAATTAGCCGTCGTTACATAGTTAAATATGCGTTATTTAAAATAACTCAAAAATTAGATATATTAATAGATATAGTGGAGATACACACAGACGGCTAACAGTAAGAATTTTGATTGTAAAGTAAATGCAGTTTTAATTTGAGTTTAAATGTAAATAGTGAGGGAGAGTTTTGTATTGAGGGGGAATATTATTCCAACTATGTGTAGCAGCATAGCAAAAGCTGCCTTTGTGGCAGTTAGCCGAGCTGTGACGTAGATAAGAGACGGGAAGCTCGTTTATCATGCATTTTCGAAAATATTAATTTGTAATAAAGGTACGCAACATGGGCTATTTGCTCAAAGCAAAGCGTACAGTACTACGAGTATCAATTTTAAGTAATCCATTGTTTTTGAAGAATGGCGTAAAGTGTGCCCACGTTTTGGCGTTGTGGTACTGGAAAACAAAATCTGGCGCATGCATTTTGTAACCGTTGTATTTGCACAAAGTGCATGACAGCATGCACAATGTCAGCATAATTAAGCTTTGATAAGATAAGCGTCACACAAAGCTTAGTACGCATGTAGATGCTAAGGTGATCACGAATCCTATACAACACTTTAAGGCTATAAAAACAATTTCATATATTTTCTAGGACATGTTTTTCGAATAGAAGCCTATCGTCCATTAGTTTTTCTAGATTTCCAGCTTCACATACGAGTGTTATGTTCTCGTTTCACATGCGAACTTGTGTATCAGCTTTCGATATTTGATGTTTTCAGCCGAGAACTAAAAATTTCCGATATTTAAATCGAAAGAAAAATAGAAAAATTTGACTCGCAGCGGGACTCGAACTCACAACCACTGGATCACTAGCCCAGTGCACTACCAATTGTGCTATACGAGTACCGCTGAGAAAAAAATAACTATAAACTAAAAATTTAGATTTTAAAGGGTTCGGGACTAAGCTATACCAAAGTACTTTTTGGTAGAGGTCTGGATTAAGATTTTCAACAGCTAAAAGGGTTTCCTCGGGCCTAAAAGAGATGTGCATCTGAAAATCGTCTGCGTATATGTGGAATTTACTGAGCCTCATTGTATTCGTCATGTCTTTACTATATAAAAAAAATTGTGCTCAGTATTGATCCCTCTGGAGACCAAAACCTCTTCTGATACCATTAACATGCCCTGAGACACGCAACTTTACTTTTTGCGTCCGGTCGCTAAGATAAGAAGCAAACCAGTTTACTGTTTTATTCAATAGAATCCATAATAATGTAAGTTTTGATAATAATAAAGTAATATTTATTGTATCGAATGCCCACCAAGAGTCTAGTTAAACAAGTGTTGAGGCAAGACCGCCGTCCTGAGCAGTGAGAATATCATCAACAAAATCAAGTAGAGTGGTTGCTGTGCTTTTTTTTTCTAAATCCCGATTGATGAATGAGGAGAATTTTATACTTTCTAAATATTCTACCAATTGCATACATGCTGCTTTGTCTAATATCTTGGACATAAGAGGAAGAATATGAATATGTCGCAAATCTTAAAAATAAATTGGAGAAGATATTTAAGGCATCGGTTTGATCTTTTCCAGGGTTCAGGAAAAATGCCGGTTTCTATCAACTGGTAAACACTGTAGAGAGACTAGCATTTAATTAATAGTAGTTTATGTATCTGTGCATAATGAAGGGCATTACAACAAGAGTGTGGGTTTATGAAACGAGCCGAAGGCGAGTTTCATAATAATATCACACGATTCTTGTAATGCCTAATTATGTATAGTTACATACACTACTTTATCTACACACATATCATAAGTGCTTTAAGATGGGTTCAGGAACAGAGTTATTTGAAACATTAAAAAGTCAACGAACAAAACAAATGACAGCTGGAAATGGCGGCGTTGCGTATTCCGTATCTTAGTCAAATTTTTTTTTAAACCATAGACAAGCGAATGAACTCCCTATTCTATTGTCACTCGAGTTCAAATGTCGTTCGATTTATATTAAAAAACATAACGTATTGGCGTTTCGTATCAATGACTGTTTTAATATCTATAGATACTAGAATAGAAACCCCACTTGAATTTGACAACTGTTCCAAATTTAAACTCATAACCTACTGATTTCAGTAGGTAATGTTAACATTACATCTCCATTAATTTCTGATGGTTGGTAACGCTGGTCATTGCCTACGGTTTCTGGACGCATTTTAGAGCACTTATGATATGTACGTAGATAAAATAAATAATAGGATATTTTATTTTACATGCAGTACATGCACGCTGAGATATATTTAAACAATATCGAATGGTATACCACCTACTTATTTTTGAAAAAAAAAGTAAAGGATAATGAATAAACCGTTATGACCCAAAACCATTCATCTTATCCTATAATAAACAAATGCAAATTCAATAAACGCTTAGGCGATCCTTGTATAATCTCAAATATGTAAAAAGGTTGGTATCAGTCCCTTACAAAAACCTTAGCAAAGATTTAGCCATGACTCGCGACAAGGAATTCCTCTCAAACGTACCATACGTGTCAATTGAGATTGAGAACCCAAGAAAGCCGATTCGATGTTATAACATTTGTACGTGTTTCTCCCTCGTGCTCGTACTTATAAATAGGTGCGAACGAGATGCGCTGCGAGCACGAATAATAAAATATTTTACATGTTTATACTAACATTATAAAGAAAAAAGATTTGTCTGTATGCATTGAATTGGTTCTGATACGATTGGAAAAAAATAGGTACTATTAGAATTCTAAATTATCCCTCATATACATAGACTAAAATGTATTTTAAAAAATCTTCGATAAAGTTACCCGGTGTAATTATAAAAATGGCAGATAATCCCGAAAATTAACTGATATTCAATACAATGGACTACATGTGATATTTGAATAATTTTTAGAATTACCCGAATACACGTTAGAATTTTTACTATTTGGCATTAAGTCCGCTTATATGTACTTGCATTTTAGTTTTTGGTGCTATAAAATGATTATAAAGAAGGCTTGTGTTGTGGATACCCAGCCAACGATATATATAATCTACAAACACTTAAATACATAGAAAACACCAGGAACAAATATCTGTGTTCATCCTCATCACACAAATAAATGCGCTTAAAAAAGATAATTTCTAATAGCTTCATTTTTGTTCCATGTACTTATAAAATGAAAAGAAATTGTTATCTTTGAAATGACCTTAAGAATTTATATTGCAATATTGCCCAACTTTCATATAGTGGGAAAAGAGAAGGTATTGTTGCACTTTTATCAGGCAAAAGATGATTTGAACCGAGTAAATATCTATTTGTTTTCGATGAATATATTGTGGATTTTACAAAGCAGAATATTACTAAATAAATTTGAATCTTGATAGTCGGTGGAGAGATTTGATAATCCCATTAGCTTTAAGGGAAGTGAAGAATAAATGACCCCCTTCCCCCTCCCTTCCTCGCTTCCACTAACATCCCTGTGGATTAAACTACAAATAGGATATTGCCCTACCAGTTTGCATAATATTTTTCTTCTTCTTTCGACAGGTAACAATACAGGTAAGTAGTATCTGAGAACTCTTACGTACACGAATAGTAAGATTCATTCATTTTATCGCCTAACAAATTAACTGTTTCTTTCGCACTTATATGCATACTTGTTAGAACAACACAACCATAGTGATAGATAATAAAAAAATCGACCGATTATGATGGTCGAGCTAATCGACTTAATACTGTGATTATAGTTATAGTCTCTTTCTATCACTTGGTGTTAAAATATGACAACTGTCTCTGCATTACAAATTCGATAACTTCAATAATTATATAGCGCGTGGAAAAAATGTATGGACCTAAATGCTCAATTCCGGTAAAGGATTTCAGTTTCAGGTAATGTTGATTAAAGCCCTTATACTAATTATAAAATTTCATGGATATCATGTATACCACACCTGTGTAAAACTTAATGTATATTTTTAACATTGGTCGTGTTGTATAGACTAAATAGGTATTTAGTGTAATAAAATAATGAGAATTTATTCTTGAAAGCTGATTCTATTCCTAGTCTAGTTGTATTTATTCCGTTTTGTTTCTTTTTTAAAAAGGGTTCGAATAGTTTTATTAAGTTAAATAATTAATGGCAGTTCTCCCTTAAGACTACGGATTTTTTTTCTAATTTTATTCTAAAGTAGTCAAGACAGCCTTCATTATTATTTCTAAGAGTGTTCGCATACAAGTAGTGTGTAGGTAGCATTCAAGTTAAGGTTCCAGTGCAATGTTCGAGGCAAATGCAATTACTTCGAGAGTGCATTCTAATCAGGCAGTCACTATGCAGCCATAAGCGGAACTTCACGGCACACTTACCTTATGTTTCAAAGAAAATGCAACCTTGTATTAAAACTAAATGTAGCAACATTGAAAATTAATTCCATTTTTTTAAATACAACAATGGTGGCAAACAAGTATACGACCCGCCTGATGGTAAGCAGTCACCGTAGCCTATGAACGCTTGCAACTCCACAGGATTTACATGCGCGTTGCCTGCCCTACAGAAACAATAATGTCATGAATCTCGTATAATCCGTCGTCAGAATCGTCGTAGAATTGAAGCAGTAGTGTGACATACAACGATACTCGTATTATAGTAAATGACAAACGAACGACTACGTGTAACTTCCTCGCAGTAAGTTAAACAAGCCAGTGAGCAGGAAACTATTAATAAGTCTTGACAGCCAATTTGTGTGCTTACTGACTGATATCGTTGACAGACAATTAGCTGTAATAGTTACTTTGATTATTGAGTGAGAATCATGGAACCGCAAATATTATTCAGTATAATTCCTCATTTCTTTCAGTAGAGACAAGTAAATTATAAAGACTACTAGCTTCTATATGAAGTAAAATTTCTTATCACTATTGTAGATAGAGCTGGAGGCATGTGTCGGGCGTTGGAGCATCAACTTATTTATTACCCAGGCTGCAAAGTGCGGTCAAATATTTTTGGTTGCACCCCTGTCATCAGTAAATGAGAAGATCTTGAAAATTGTCAAAAAGTTATAGTATCCTGTACTAACTTCTGGAAAACAAATCATACTGTTTTCCAGAAGTTAGGAAATCACACCTGGAACTAAGGTTTGCCTCTAGATAACGTTAATTGAAAATGTTCTTTAGGATTTTATTTTTACTTACTCGTGCAGACATCTAGGCGGTTGTAATAATCAATAATAGGGTTACCTTTCATTAGGTTAAGTAACCCACATCAGCAATTGATATTAAATAAATCTTTAATTCTTAATATACGCATTGTGCACAGGAAGTTCATGAACCTAAGTCTTAGTATGACACAAATATCCCTCATAGAATTACGTTACGCGTCATAACAGGGTCAGGTCAGGTCAGGTCTACAATAATAATAAGCACCGCGATTTTTTATACACATTACAGATCTTCATAAATTACCTTTCTCTGCTAACCGTAGTTTGCGTCGAGCGAGTGAACAGGCGACACTAATCACAGCAAAAATGTGACGTCTCACTCCAGTTAACGCTAATCAGTTTTTTTTTTTTTTATGACATAGGCGGCATACGAGCAGACGGATTACCTGTTGTTGCAATTACCATCGCCCATGGGCACACGCAACACCAGGGAAGTCACAAGCGCGTTGCCGGCCTTTAAGGGGGGTTGGAGCTCTGGGAACCTTACTCACCATCAGGAACACAACACTACATACCTGAAAGGTGGCAGTGCTATTATGGCTGTGGTCCTCTGTAAGGAGGAGGTATTTCCCCAGTTGGGCTGCCCCAGATTCAAGCGTGATGGTAATCGCTGTGCCCTACCTCTCATTGTTGGACGTAGTTTAAGGACATACCCGGGTCCAAAATTATAAATTATTAGACTTAATGGGCTCAAGTGAGTGCCTGTTAAAGGAAATTTAATGCAATATTTTACTAATCCGTCAAGTTTATAGTGAAGCTAAACGGAGGATAATACAGCAAGAACACCTTGACTCGCATATATTAAAGTCCGCGCAAGCAGGGCGTCATGAGTGTCACATTCCGATAGCTGTCTGGAGGCTAACGCGTTGATAGTCTGTAGTGAAATAAAGAATGTACCTATAAGTATATATA
Organism: Grapholita molesta; assembly: GCA_022674325.2. Taxonomy (NCBI): domain Eukaryota; kingdom Metazoa; phylum Arthropoda; class Insecta; order Lepidoptera; family Tortricidae; genus Grapholita; species Grapholita molesta. The sequence goes on along the minus strand of CP053121.2, from coordinate 24,603,196 downwards.
GAATATTTTTTTATAAATGGTTTACGAATGTGGCTAAGAAAATCTAACATCATAGACAATAATGAGTGAAAGAAAATGTTTTAAATCGTGCTATGTGTGTCATAGAGTAGTTAATTATTTTCTTTTGTTTGTTCAAAAAAAATTTACTCTCGTTAGCTCTGAACGGGTCCGTATCAAGCTGGCGTAATTGACAGGCTTTTTCAAATGGGCAGTTATATTTAGCAGTTTACATTGCTGTATTAATTAGATCTTACGTCATCTGTTAGAGGCAAACAGCAAAACTTTAGCTTAAAGTTCAAGTCAAACTTTTTTTTTATTTGTGAGCCTTATTACCAAGTTACACTTCACCATATCATAAATTAACATATATCATATACTTAACAAGCGCATAAATCAATGGTCATTTCATACACAGAAAAATTGAAGTGACATTTAGATATGTCTTAAGATATAATTATGTTTCTTGAACTTCTAAACTCTCACTATTCAACAATATTTAAATTTGAAAATTCAAGATTATAGGTTGTACAAATCTTGTGATAGATTTAAGACATACTTCTTCAATCATTCAAATTTGATCAGTTATTTTTATTAAATTATTATTTGATATAAGTAATTACTTATATGAAATAATAATTTGATAATAATAATGTAATCTAGATTTAAAGTCAACAAGAAAAAAAAATGTCTTGTAATCTAGATTTAAAGTCATCAACTAATTAGTTGGAGAAAGTAATTTCTGAGTTTCCTTACATCGGAGTAATAAAAGATCTTGACAGAACGACATTCAGAACTATTTTTTAGCTTTGTAAAATGGTGCCTGCAGGTTACAATTACACTGGTTGGCTTAATGAGTCTCTCGTGGAACCAACGACAATTTGGCCAGGTAATCTGCGACGCGGGTGTTTAGTGATTTATTAATGATGTCATGGCATGGCAGTACACGAAAATGTCGAGAGAGCGCCCTGCCCGTAAAAGATATACCTATAATTATACATACGTGTATTACTAACAACACGAAGTTAAGATTCTAAACATATTTATAGTTAGAATCTTAACTTAGGTGCATATGCCCAAGTGAAGCTATTCGGAGAACATGTAGTTTGTTTCATGTGGTTGGTATGAAATATTTATAATTGTCTTCCAAGATTTCCAAGGAGGTTCTAGATAGGCTTTTGCTCACCGATTATCCATGGATGCCTTTGCTGATTTAAAACTGTATTATCAGAAAAGAATTAAATAATTATGGAAAAATACACCTGATGATGTTTCATCACACCGGCGAAGTCCAGGATCTTTTTTAAACATTGTGGGCCTATCTATGGTGATTTGAATGATTTAATAGTATAGTTAAAGCATTTAGCTCAAAAAAAATATTTCGTGAAATAAAAATGATTGGCTGTCATCACAATAACAATACTTAACATACATATTTTACGTGTTATGATTTCTGTTTTGTTAAGTTATTATAAGTTATTGAGTTAAAACGAAAGTTATGATGTAATAATGAATTGGTGGTCTTTGTTCTTTTCCTGAGACACGTTTCGAAATTCATTGCATAATGGTTGTTCTTACTGATTTGTAGTCTGTTAATAAAATGTTCTTTCTGTTAATATTTTTAGTGTCCGCATTTAAATTTAGAACTATTGATTAATGACTATTGACATAAGATATTGTATTTGAGCTAAACATAAAATAATGGGCATTGGATATGGCATTACAAAATGTCATGTCTCCTCAATTAGAGCAGTCCAATTAGCGATTTAGGTGCCATCGCTTTATAGAAGTTCATCACCATAATAAATTCTGTGGTATTATTTAAGTGTAGAGTTCCTCATATTGAGTAAGATTGCCTAGACTACCAAGGTACACAGTGATGACAGAGAAAAGCCCAGTCAAAAATCCGGCTAAGTGAGATTAAACGAGATAAAGTCTATCAAAGATCAGATAAGTGTGCTGCTGTTAGTAGCACGGTTGTTACGGATCTTAGGATTATAGTAATGTCGGTTTTGCCGAGTCGAGAACTTGACGATTGGATTAAGACTCAGACACGGACCATATAGGATTAACTAGATATCGTAAGTATGATGCCCCTTTTACTACGAAAACCATGCATCTTGATTTTTTTTATTTTTTTTCGGCAATATTGTTGACAATATTACATACATAAATCCGGCGTAATTATTCTTGCTCTTATTGTCTCGTATTATCCTTATTGCTCTTATTTACTTCTATGTATAGGGGAGTCTAATAACAATTATCACGTTACCGTAACAAGACTATGCAGATCAACCGATTTACTGGAACTATTTGTACGTCACCAACTAAATTAGAAGTATGACTATCAGTACTTATACATAGACCTCTGCCTATGATGAAACTAAAACTGAAAGTAATATTTTCGTTAAAAGTATAGTAAGTGCTTAAGTCTTGGAATTTTTACGTTTGGTTTGGACTCAATGAGACTTTACCATTGTCATATATCCGTGTCTGTTGTAGACAATTAGAATGCTTGGAAAGATTTTTTACGATAGAGAAATATAGTACCAACATAGTACAGGAATATAATTCGTAACAAGAGTAATTCTGAATATTCTTCTAGTTTTCACTTCTTGATGGTCTGTGAGCCCAGTAAACTGTAGTGAGCTATCTTTCCTGTGAGAGCGATGATTTCGTCGCGGAGAAATTTCCGAGACCGTAACAAATTTGTTGACTTTTTTACCGATCACATCGCGTCACGGCCTTTGCTGTTCCCATCGCCTTAACCAAATGCGGTCATAAATTTGTTATTAAAAGGATTTAATTAATATATATGCACACTAATTGAGTACGTTTTTAGTTATAAAAATACCTGAAGGGTACCAGTAATTTTGCTACGCCTGTTCTGTACACATGTTAGCATGCTGTATTATTTAGTATCTTAAACCGAAATGTACTATTAAATTATTTCTTATACATTTTAATTCAAATTGCACACCAGAACGTCAAAAATGTAATTTTATGATATTTTTTTTTTAAATAAGACTTCACACTCGATGTAATGAAAGCAAATGGCACAGTGTTTACAAAACAACCTCATCAAACGTAGGTCAACGAGTTCTTTTCGATTTATAAGATGCCCAGACATACTGGCCTCTGTTACTGTTGGACTTTCCAACTAACAACAACACCACAGTTATCGGTGGAGGCGTGCCGTGTGATTCCCTCATATCGACGCTCATTATCGGCGACGGAAGCGCCCAACCGTGCGCGATTACGATTCGATTCCCTTTGACGACTCGTGGTTCAAGACACGACTCCATTGCGAGCGTTTAATGGGACAGTTTTTGTGTTTTGTTTCGAAATAGGTTCACGGGAAAAGTGGCCGTCGGAGAAGTACTCCACTGTCGCCAGATAGCGGAGAGACAAGCCAACTTTCCAAATTCTACAATACTAAAGATCAAAAATAATTCACCAAAAACTGAAAAGTGACCTATTCCTTATGGTACTGTTTTTTTTATCTCATTCTAAAAATTTAGCTTGGATAATGGAAGAGGGATTGAGTAATCCAAAACCTTGGTGTTGGTAAGCTTTATATACACAAAAGCGACTACCATCTCACCTTTAAATCCAATATAAACAAGGCTTAGTTCACTTAAGGAATAGACAATGGTTTAAATTAAGTCGGATTAATGATGCTTTTTCTTATGAACAATATTGAACTGGTAACTCACGTTTTCAAGTCGAACATTGCTCAATATGTTTTTCTCCTCGTTACGAGGAGCATAAGTCGTTCATGAGAATCATGAGCCGTTCGCATTGGCTGACCGACGCAGATTCGTTACGGATCCAAACATTATCAAGCAATATTCGAATTATAAAACGTGAGTTACCAGTTTTGATACAATCAATAATATGGTTGGGTCTTACGATAGTTTTGTGTTTAATTGCAGATGTTTTTTTTTTTTTTACTAAAATTAGATGGTAACTAAGTATCAAAAATACTCTCACCAAAAAAATCTGAAGGCCCTAAACCCGAGATCGCACATACAACTCTATTCCTGTAGTAAGATATTTTTCAGGACTTATAATATTTTGAAAACGACTGCATGGGTCAAAGGTAAAACGGTAAAAGATTTAAGTACAGTGACTTTTTGCCTGAAATAGTTCTGCCTTTAACCCGGCGAATCCTACCTAAATACTATAGCTGAAACCCTCAAGTACAATGAGAACAGACCTATTCCAATGGAACATATTATGTATTAAAGAAAGTGAGTGTGGCAACGGTAATTGTATAAATATACATTATTTATTATATTTCATACAAAATAAGTGTTCCCTGCCGTACACTACTTTAATATTAATCATTATAGATCGATTTAGTCGTCGTTGCCAGGCAGACAGCTGTCGATAAGACGTTAGTGGTATATATAAGAATTTTATCCATGACATTGAAGCCCCAACACATCATACAATTTTTAATAAATGACTTAATTGCAACTTTACTGAACTTATCAAGAAGTGTATGAATTGTATGAAGGTAATTTCCAATGTCATCCTGGGGGACATTCACCCCCGGACCCTACGATTACCTATTAAACATTAAAAGGTTCCTTATTAAATTATTAAAAATTTAAATACAATTTACGCTAAAGGAGACTCCAGATCTACATTCAATTGACTTAGTAAATTTTCGAAATCGCCCGTTCCATGGTGAGAGTCGAGCTGTGCTATAATAATTAAAATTTCTCTTAGTATTTCTGTTCTCACCAGATTCTCGATTTATGTAGGTGCTTTCAGACATTATAACACATCGCATACACATGATCCAATTTTGGAAATTTTTGTTTGCAAAAATAAAAGTTTTTGCCTCCCTACAGATTACACTGACATGCTATTCCCATCCTATGATTTCCATTCCCGATATCACTCACTGAAACTTCACAGCATATGAATGCCTCACAAATTGCATTAATAATGTCTTAATATACGAGCAGTTTATCGAGAATTATAGATGATGTGAGTTGTCTCCACAGAATACATTAGAAGTTCGGCAGGAAAATCAATAGCTTATATAAACCGAAAACAAGTAATGTAAACAAATATTACTGACTAATAATGATGAAATATTATTGACTAACACTTTCATTTATTGTCTATTGATCTATTGTAAAAGAGTGATGGGAATGGTACTAAGTAAATATGTGCAGATATTAAAGGTGTCAGTAATTTGCCACTTTTCAATAACTCGTCACGTTATACTGAAAATTAATTCTGTTTAACTATAAATAGAGCTCATCTTCTAATCTAAATCAACTAAGCTAACATTACAATAACTAATGAGTGAGTTAATATTATAACTGAATATTACGACTGTAGTATGAAGAAGTTCCACTGTAAGGCGAGGCGGTACGAAGTTCGCAGGGCCAACTAGTTGTATATACGCGTTGTATAATCGATGTTCGCTGGAGGCCCTCTGATTATCCATTTTGGCTGTTTAGGAAAAATATGCCTTCTTCTAATATGGCCGATTCAAATAGTTTTAAAAACATGGGCACTGTAATTAAAGACTGTATACGTTGAAATTCGGCCACTTTCTTTCTCGTCAAACTTTTTAAATTAATGTCATGTGTACTTGAAATTTTGTTTTTTTGTTGCTAAAGAAACCAATGTGAACGTTTCAATCGCTGCTAAGGATTACAAAGCCATAATTTTAAATAGGTCCTCAAAAGAAGAAAGTCTTCGTAACAGAATTGTTTCCGAGCATTTTCTCAGTTCACATCTGTCGCACTCGCATCGGAGCCTTGCAAAATAATTAAAAGTGGCTAAGTCAACTGTATCTGATGTATTGAAACATTTTCAAGGGAGGATGACAACTATTAGGAAACCTGGCAGCGGGAAAAAAAGGCGTTCTGTTGATAAAAATAAGGAAAGAAAGGTTATAAAGATATTTCAGCAACATCCGAACCTATCGGTACGTGCCGATGCTAAAAAAATTAAAATGTCTGCGTCGTACATGCAAAAAGTAATATCTAGAGCCGGCTTGAAGATTTGCAAGGTACAAGCAGCCCCAAATCGGTGAGAAAAACAAAACCAGTCCGCAAAAACTAGAGCTCGCAAATTATATGAGCAAATTTTGACGAAAAACGATTGCGTCGTAATGGACGACGTAACTTATGTCCTTGCTGACTATAAACAGTTACATGGCCAAGAGTTTTATACAGCATCAGACAAGGCAAGTCTTCCCGATAAATATAAGAAGAAGAAAAGTGTAATTTTCCGAAAAAGTTTTTATTTAGGCAGGCCTTGTGCTGGTGCGGTCGAAGAAGCCAAGGTTTTATAACAACGGGCACTATAAACCAAGACATTTACGTTAAAGAGTGTCTTCAAAAATGTATCTTACATTTTATACGAAGTCATACAACGTCTATTGCAATTTGGACTGATCTTACTTCCTGTCACTATGCAAAGACATTACTGGCATGGGACAAACATAACAGCGTGGCAATAGTCCCCAAATGTATGAACCCGCCAAACTGCCCTGAACATCCTCCGCTCGAGATATATTGGAATCTAGTGAAGCGTTATCTAAAAAAAATCAACAAGGAAGCCAAAGATATGACAAAATTAAAAAAACAATGGCGTTCAGCAACTAAATCTGTGTCTGTGACCACTGTGCAAAAGCTGATGATGATAGTGAAACAAAAAGTCCGGAAATTCAGCAGATCCCCATTGGGAGCCTAAAAAAAGCTTGTGTTTATGGTATATTGTTGCTTATTCATTTCTTCTAAACAAATATCTCAACGTTTACCTTCTTGTTTTAGTACTGTAGCGAAATTTGAACATGGCCGGATTTTATCGTATACAGTCTTTAACGTTATTTGTAAGCAGCATTGTTTTTGCAAAATCAAGACTGCAATTTCTGTAACTTAAGTTTTTATTGGTGCTCGGAAAAAATGATGTTGCCTGATATTTTTGAGACGAGGTACATAATTACAATTTATTCTCATTGCTAAAAATATGGTGGTTAAAATAGTACTTGAAAACGCGTGATTACGAAATAATTAAGGTAAATCGATTTGTTAACATTATTTTCGTTTTCTTTTGGTCTCCACTATACGAGTACCTATTTTGTTAAGTTTTCTGTATATTTTTTATTCCGAACTAAGATCCGCATTACATAACATAAGCTTAACTTAACAAAAAGTACTTATGGATATTTACAAGATCAATACCTATTTCCTAACTACCTACCGTAGTCAACAAAAACATTTTGACTAGTTATCGCCTAAAGCTAAATCGGATGTGTAAGGAAGGTGTATTTTTGGAAGAACCTTAATAATTCACCAAATAAATATTTACCCGAAAACGAGTTAAAGTCAATAATATTTTTTTCTCAAACATGCAATGAAATGTCTTCGTTACGTGAGTCATAATAGGCTTCGAAGTATCACGTTTAGGGCGGATCGACTCCAGAGTACAGGTAACGAATTTCATATAAAATTGAAGGCCTAGGCCGGGAAGTAATTTTTTTTTTAATTTTTATGTATACCTGGCGTCTGTGTTCATGAAGCCTGTTCAAACAGCTGAGTTATATTTTTTTATCATTTTTAGTGACTAAATGATTAGCGGGCTAAAAAATAATCTCGCTTATTTCAGACGAAATGGTATGAAGAGATTTATTTTATTTATCATGTAATTGAATATTCATATCATCAGGTTATTACATTATTATATTTATTATTCATGCTCTCAATTTTAAAATTGTATTGGCAACACCAAACACTACTCCACGTATGCGCATTTTTGAACGCATTTTTGAGTCAACCAATCACAGGACACTTTTACTTGTTTTAATAATGGCGGAATGGAAAAGTTTCTCGGCGTGTAAAACTCTGTTTATTAAGACTAAATAGTGGTAAATGTGACTTAGATATAGTGTTACGGGTGTATAAAAATTGAATAATCTAACCGGGCCCGGTTTTATTTATCTATATTTTGTTATTGTGTACCGCCAAAGGCAGATGCCGTAGCGCCATCATTTAAAAGGTAAGTGCATTCTTTTTTGGTGGTTTTTCTAAATGTTGTATATAGTAATTATAGCCAGACTATTTATGATAGTCATTAATTATTACATCGAAGGCAAAAATACTACAAAGCGGGATTGGAGGGAAAATTAAAAAACTTATGTCGTGAAGCTGTTTTGTTCAGTGGTATTTTTTTATTTATTTCATTGCATTAGTTTGAGAAAAGCACTATACATGCCTAGCCGTGAAAGGGTCTAGAAGGCTTCGTATACTATCCGGCCTCCTTACAGTCGGCCGTATATACAACTCAGCCTTCAACCCCCTTTTTCCCGGCGGCTGCAGTAATGTACTAATAAGTAAATATTCAATATTGCTTACCTCGACTGTCATTCATGGAACTGACACATGGCTCATATACAGTTAAATAGTCTACTCAGTCCTTCGACATATACATACAGAATACTGTCTTTAGGCTATCGTAATAGAACTGCTTACATGGTTGTCACATATACATAAAATCTAAGCACACTTATGTCTACTCTGTCGCCAAAACGCCAGTCTTTCCGTAGAGCCTGCCTCACAACATTAAGACTGATGTAGGAACCACGGCTGAAATGCCATCATGGGCCTGACTAAAATATAAGTTGCTTAAATTATAATAGTTTCCAATTTGAGCAAATATGTGACTGAATAACCATTGACCAAATTTGACTAATAAAACCAACTAAAACGTTCTGTCAGGTCCATCGAAAAAAAGGGCGCAAGATAAACGATTTATCTAAAGCCTACAAACTGACCCGCGGATACGATTTATCAATTTTGTACTCAATACAATAACCCTTTTCCGATCGCAGTCATGTCATGTTTATACAATACTCTGCAAGAAAACGGCGATCGATGTTATTCTTACAACTTATCGTGTTAAGCGCTCTTCTTACCGTTCGGTATAGTTTTTTTTTTGTATTATCGGGGATGTTCAATAATAGCTTATAGGTACGAGTATTATAGGTATTCATGTATTTTCGTAAAGTTGATATAATATGTGCTATGTATAAGAATTAAGACATCATTTTTATATTTTAAGATTTTATATATACGAGTAAGCGACTGATATAGTAATACAGCACAGATTTTTGAAATCTGTATTCCTGTGATTTATGTTTTGTAAGTATTTTTTGTTTGACTTATATGGAAAAAACATACGTACTCTAAAACTAAAATTAATTATAATAACAGTGTGTAGTAGATATTGCTTTTCTCTGACATAAGTGAATTTATAGTTTCACTTGTGTACATATTTATAATGCAGGGTTCTAAACATGTATGTAAATAACACATCGCGGAAAATGTACTTGAAAAGTAGCAGGCCTTAACCGCCCGTATTCTTAATATTATTTTACCCCTTTATCTTTGTTTGGTTTTTGAAATTTAGAGTTACATCGATCGGTTAGGCTCTGTACAATTTTTCCAAACAAGTATTCCACGCAGCCACCAGCAAGTAAGTACGCTTTCTGCCTACTTGTGGATGAGGCAGGAGAATTATTAAGCTGTATGTAGGTATGCGAGTAGACTTTCTGAGATGTCGCGCTTAAAGATTACAATTTTGGTGAAATTTTCTCAGTTAGAAAAGAGGGAAGAGAGAATCATTCAACCGTATTTTAACACGAACTACAGACGAATTAAATTTACCAAAATATAAACCCTTATCATAGACATATCAGCCGTAGGATGTTCATTGCTTTACAAAGGCCCCCAAGCGACCCACAGGTCGTCGGTCCACCTTGTGTGGGGTCTTCCCACGCTGCGACTTTACCTTCCCCAACGACCATCGGTTCTGCGTGCTATATGCCCTACCTTCGGCTACTTAATTTATTACCCACTATGGACCACATAAGAAGGCTCAAAGTTATCCAAAGTGCAATGGAGGGTTCTGCTGAATGACATCATTTCTGATGTCATTTGCAGCAGAACCCAAGAAACCGATATAGCCCTCCGGAGCGCTAAATATTTATATTGTACAAGACTGTACTGTACCTTTAGGTCTCGAAATTAAAGCCATTTGTACTATATAACAACTATAATGAACTTTTTCTCAACAATTTTATAACAGTTGGCATTGGCACCCTATGTCTATATAAGTCTTGACAGTTAAATACAAAAACTCACGCCAACTCTTGTGAATCGACCTGCACGAATTGGACATATATCATCAATATTATCATACAATTGTAGTTTGAGCATGGTGTAACATGTTTGAAACAAAATACTTGTACCAGTTGTACCTGCGAGTGACTCGCCTACGTTCGGTAAACGTTAGGAATATTCGCGGGAAGCGCCATTCATCCATCAGGGCATTGATTTTTTCTGTGGCGTCATTTCCTTCTTGTCGACGCTTCGGTCGGGGCTGAAATTATTTCCGTTGGTACACTCCGCAATTACTCGGAATGAGCAAGAAACTTAAAGAGTATCCTTGGTCAATGTAGCTGTATATAGTTTGTTAATACTTATAGTCTGCCGTTTTATTAATGTTCCTTCAACAAGTTACATAGTCACAGTTTTTCTTACATTAAATAAAGGGGAACCTAGGCTCGAGTATTACATTTTCATGCAACAACAAAATTTTACCTATACCTATGTAAATTCGGCAAGTTGTACGCACCATTATATGATAGATTATGTACAAATATATTATATGCCTTAATAAAGTAAAAATATTACATACATAAGAAATCCTCACAGCTGAGATATAAGATATTTATAAGTAGGTATCAGCCTGTGGTTAAAAAAACTATTAGTGTTTTTTTTGTACCTGTAAAAAGACATTCAGTAATTTATCTTATTTATTATTTTTAATTTATACATAAGTAGATATAAATATATCGTGTCTTTTATTCAATTAGCTAGGTATTCAATTTTAATTTATATATTTTTATTTTACCACGCAACATCTTCTATACCTCTAATTGCTGGGTTTAGGTTAGGTTTTCTTTTGGCTAATCGTAGCCTCAGGCTAGCTACACACGAATTAGCCTTCATACTTGCTTTTACATTTCTCAACAGATTTTTTTACCGAAATGGAATTGGAAAATATATAAAATTATTGCAGATTTGCATTGCCAATACCGATTATCACGAACCAAACTCACAAACTAACCAGCTTTGCTTACAATCAAACTGTTTTTAGGGTTCCGTAGTCAACTACTAACCCTTATAGTTTCGCCATGTCTGTCCGTCCGTCCGCGGATAATCTCAGTGTCCGTTAGCACTACAAAGCTGAAATTTGGTACTAATATGTATATCAATTACGCCGACAAAGTGCAAAAATAAAAAGTGGGAAAAAATGTTTTCTTCCCCCCCCCTTATACGTAAAGTGCGGAGTGATTTTTTTCTTCATTCTAATCCTAACGTGTGATATATTGTTGGATAAGTATTTAAAAAAAATAGGGATTTACACACATAATTTTTTAATAATGTCAATATTTTCGGAAATAATTGCTCCAGAAGTAAAAAAAAGTGCGTCCCTCCCCCCCCTCTAACTTTTGAACCACAAGTTTCAAAAATATGAAAAAAATCTCAAAAGTAGAACTTTATATAAACTTTCTAGGAAAATTATTTTGAACTTGATAGGTTCAATGGTTTTTGAAAAAAATCTATATATATAAAAATGAACCCCTATTTCTCTTGGTCACGCTATAACTTCCGAACGGCTTTACCGATTTGTCTAATTTTGGTCTTAAATTTTTGTAGTAGCTCAGGGAAGGTTTAAACGCTGGGAAAGTATGAAAAAAGATCGAGTAATATACTAAAAAACGAAAATATTGTTCCCCCATACAAACTTATCAACTCGAAAACACTGTAAGCGCCGCAGGATTTCATACATCTTACGAGTTTTTGGTAAAATGGTCTCTGCTTTCACTCAAGAAAGACGGAAGCGTCGCAGGATTGCATATATCTTAGGCTTTTTTGCGAGCATAATAGGTACTTTATATTATTCCAGCACTAAAGTCGTTAAGGCGATAGTTTCTTACAAATTGTTAATACATAAATTAGCCCTTATTCCCTAAGATATGGCTGTCAAAATCTCTATTGAATGACAAGACACACTTCCTCACTTCAGGCCCGGTACCGCGAAGATCGAAGTTCGTATATGTTGAGCATTTCTCTTTTACTCCAATTACGGCGTTAAGAGTGACAGAGACAATCGTCCGAAATTTACGAATATCGTTGTTCGCGGTAGCGCCGCCGTTTTATGTAAAATTTCGCGTTTAGTTTTAACCGTAAATAAGAATCTGCACTAATGGTGAATAGGTATTCATAGCCCAATGCGACCGTCCCCTCCGTTGTCTTACTACTTCAGATGGGTACTGAGTGTGAGTGAAATAGTAAGACAAATACGAACATTTCCGAGAAAATGCGATAGGAAAGGATTATTCACTACATCTGAGCCCCGAGTGTATGTTTTTAACGTAACGAAACGTCACCATCGCGTTAGTTAACCATATAATATCAGTATCACTTACGCATTCGAGACATTTTTTACGTCAAAAGAAACTTACACTAACTAGAGCCTCTGTACTTTAAGCTCGCGCGCATATTTTACTTAATTTGCCGATAGATGTCGCTGTAGGTGGAACGCTCATACCCTACACGGCGGTTTTAAGATTCTTTCTGAATAATGGGGTCGGAGCATACATGCCCATACATTAGGTTGAAACTGACTGACTGACTTCAAATGACGCTGGCTGGCTATCACTCCATGTTACAACCCCTTCTTACTACTCGTGGTGGGACTGAAATTGCCTACATTTTTTCGAATTTTCCATGTATAGTTGGGATCTATAACTCTTTCTTTAGTTTTCAGTGTCCTTTGCGGGCCCGTTTTTAGGGTTTTGTACTTAATAATAATATGTCAACAACAATGCATCAAATAGCCCATTTTTAACTCTTAAGTGGGAAAACTTACTGTGACGGACGAAAAACTACGGAATCCTACACTGAGCGTGGCCCGACACGCTCTTGGCCGGTTTTTTATTATTCAAAGACTACAATCAAACTGTTTTATATTATTCAAAGCGAGAAAAAACAAAACTCATAAATCCAGTCCAACGTTACTTTGGAACAAAATTAATGTTTTACTTTTGCGTAATAGTTTTGCTACGATAATTAGAGCAAGAGGTATTTGAGTTTTACTTTGGTCAGCTAGTGCAACAATGACAATATATCTGACTACTCATGTTACTTTACAGCAATATTCGAGGTTAGTTATTCAAAATATACTATCAACCGATCACAAACTAGAACTAATTAAGGTTGTAATTATACATGTCTGCCAAAAAGCGTTGCGACCCAAACACCAATTAATTTCAGCCAAACTAACAGAACGTAACTGTAGTTAAATAAAATTAATTAAATAGGACGATTCGTAATGAACTATTTGGCAAACTATTAAGGTTTAGACACTCAAAGGGAAGGTCAAGTAAATTTGTACAGTAAATTATCGCTACCAAGTCAAAGGTCATCTAGCTGTTGGGTGGCGTGAGCAGAGACTCGACCAAACCCCTGCAGGACCCGTGTCCAAGGACCGCATACGAGTACCTATTTGTAATACTAGTTGTGTAATGAAGCCTTTACCCGCGTGGGATTTGATGTGTCTTTCAATCTCGCGTCACAAGGTAAACTTCCATTAAATAAAGTGTATATTCCGATCCCGTTTAAGCGTTCTAAATGCCATATTACAGTGAAATGTGCTTAGTAGTTGAGCCGTATAAAGGTCAGTAACGTATTATTAAAATGTAAGTATTTTTAGCCGCGATGGTGGCTAACCCATATAACTCGCCTCAGGGTAAACCAATACCGGGGTCCTGGATGTTTTTAAGTCTAGCTATACAGCCATGTTTAATAATTGCAACTAATCGTTGCCAATCTAGATTAGGGCGATTGAAAAGGGTACATCAATGAAATGTTAAACCACATAGACAAGAATCTCAATCACTCCGTTATCAATACAATTTTATGTCGTTCATTTTAATCTAAGCACTGCGGATATAGGAGTAATTAAAAACTTAACGATGCCCTGCTAATAATACAAACATCAATGGAAACGGTAGTAGCACAGGCGCCTCTAACCACGCAACACTCTAATCAATGTTAAGAATCTTCGAACGACACGCAAGGCATTGTATTGCTATCCCTTAACAAGAATCCCCCTCTTTGAACCACCATAAACATTTTCGATCAGTAGTTGCTGTTAGGTGTTTTGCAGGTCATTTTAATGTGGTTTAGCCAGCGATGGCAGCCGCGCTCACGCGATGGTATGCACCGAAAGGACCTCGCCACCGCCACTTCTTCAGGCCTCGCGAACACTTGATCGATAACTTTGCTTATGCATACCGCTGCCCTATTTATTACCGTGTTGTTTCGATGACACCTGCCGGAACTGCTTTGTAAGTGCTATGAAAGCACTAATAAAAGTAATGAGGTAACAAATTCAGAAAAACTGTGTGAAAACTATGTAACTTTTGACACAGTCTGTCACTTAGTATATAAAGCCTGAGACGCGTACCTAGTGTATATCGAGTTTCTGTAGTAATTCACAGGAATATTACAAATTAACAACATACAAAAAACATCCCTGATTTTGTTCGTCACGGTGCAAGAGATAGGCTTATGTAGACATTGTTGAAGTTAAGGTTTAAAGCCAAATATTTGATTATATAAAATATCAATATACCGCTCCCCCTCTTACGTAACACTATACAACAAAAACATAACTTGTAATCAAATAAGCCGTTAACTATTGACCAGAAAAAAGTTTGGACAATAAGCTGACAGGCACCAATGATGGACACTTAGTTCTTAATTCAAAAACCATAACCATACGTCGGACTGCAGGGGGCAGTTTGGGGGCATCGTAAAGTTTACAAAAAATCTGAACTTACGAGTATTATAATGTACCTAGTATTTTTAACATAGTTAATTAAATTAGTTACCCGTTATCATTTATTCATCTTTAATGTGTAAATACTCTTTGAAGTTGTGTTTTATTCCTTTCTCGCAGCTGCAATTGTCTGAGTGACGGATAAAACCAAACGAACTTTTTCGCCATTTTGTCTTATGTGTAGTCCAAGTACGTTCATAAATAACGTAGTTAGTTGCTATAATATTTGGAATTTTACATTATAAATACTAGGTACCAAATACTCGAAAGTGAATTGATTGATTTGCGAACCTTACCTATTATTCTGACATGCCACGAAAATGCCTGCTGGAGTCCGACGTATGACCATAACGTTATAAATTGAATATTTACCAACAAATGCACAATACTTGACTCCTTTGAAATAAGCACTAATGTTCATGATTGGTTCCTTGTCCATTACTGGCGCCGTCTAAATAATGTGAAATTTTAAATCTGTAGCATAATTTAACACATAGTCATACTTTGCTACGCGCTACGCTCGTAGTTAATCCAGCGTTATTCTCATACGTAGAGAAAACTCACTACGCACAGAAAACCCGCGGCGGGTTTCCGGAACTCAACGTATAATGGATAAACAGGACTATAGGTCTAAGAACCTAAAAATAACATAAATAACGAGAAACAAGTGCGACACAATAATACCTTCGCCGGAATCACAGGAGATAAATCTGTATAGTAAAGTAGGCGCGCTCGTACGTCGTAGCTATTCGTATGCAGTACCCTTACCATGAGTTGTGACATTAAGGTTTTCGATAACATGTATCGAGTTTACTATCTGTTCATCTCGCTTGTACTATTTTAGTGCGAACGAGATGTACAGATAGTAACCTCGATAGTCGTTATCGAAAACGTCTAAGTCACAACTCATGGTAAGGGTACAGGAGTTTTACGGAGAGCAAAACGTCGTTGTCGATTTGGTACCAAGAAGCTTATATACACTGGAGGTAACCTCGTGACGTAGGACAAGTATTTGAGGCATAATTTCAACTGCTCTCTTATGGATGATAACTTCAACGTAGCTTAATAAAGGTAATGATTCAAGATGATTATGTCAATGTAATAATTCCTACTTTGAAAATAATATATAGTTTTATTGCTTCACACATTCAAGAGTTACACAAGTCTCATTCTCTTATAGATGCAATCCAAACTGTAAATAAGAAGTATCTGTCTTTCCATACATTTTTGTTCAGTCAAGTGCAAAAATACGTACCGAAAGAATCCTTTCATAATTTACTGTACGGTCAGGGACTTTAATTGTTGAGCCATTTAGGGTTCACTTTACATTGGGCATTTTATGTATTTAGTACTAAACAAAAAATTATTGCTTTAAGTGGATCAACAATTAAAGTCGGTGACTGAACAATAGAGTTGCTCGGTAGGTACATATTTTTGAAACTTTGGCAGTGAACGAATTTTTACACTTGACTGTTCGACACGCCCGCAGGTCTCGCAATCGACAGAGAGTCCATTAAAATACTTTGGAACTTAAATGGTCAACCGATGTACTCTTTCAGACATATTTCCTCTTTAGAATGAGCTCCTTTTCATCCTTGATAGGAATGTACAAGTATTAATAGCTATAGCTAAAATAACCACTTACCACCAGACGGTGTGTACAGAAAACTTCCAGTATTAGAATAAGGTTCTTGGTTGGCTACAAACTTTCGTTCCGTTCGTAGGCCGATATCTGGCGCGGCCCGCCACTCTTGGCCAATCTGTTTACGTAACTACCCCCGTTATGTTCGAGAGGGTTCGCGCAGTAGACGTTAAACATATTGCCTCATAAATCGCGAGAATCCCTGCTAGTAAACCGGTACCAGTGTCGATTTGACTACGTTTCCTTTACGATTCCATGTTATTGAGCGATTGAGTTCAAGAGCTATCTCGTTCCGCGTTAGAAATGTCTTAAATTGACGCCCGAATTTGTGTTATACGGAAATAAAAGCACAATTTTGTTTTTTACTGCTCGTTACTACTCGAAATTTGTTTCAAACATTGTCCCCTTTGGTCTCCCGTCTTTTGTCATTGAAACCTAATTAAATACTCTAATAACTTAATAATAATTTACATTTGATTTTTTAACGAAATTTGTATAGTTATTTGTGTAACATTACAAAGAAAAAAATCACTTAGTAGTTAGAAGTTAGTAGTAGAGATCTCTAGTACTATATCTATTATTATTATAAATAATTTAAATATTGATGTGCACGAAAAAAACCTACTTAAGCGGAGTTTATAAAATATTGTTTAATGACAGTTTCAGTTAAGTATCTGTAACAGAAACGAAAGTATCAATTGTTTTATATTATGTTTATTATGCAGAAACGTCTGCTAGCGAATATCTTCGATATTTAAACCGAAAGAAAAAAATGTTTTGATTTCAATGTTTTATAATTATCATATTTCATATGGGATAGTTGTAGCAGACGGCATGTATCTTCAGGGTGATAGTTTTTACAGTATACCCTATATATACAGGTACACTCACAAGCGAGTATACTCACATGCATTTAGGGTAAGGCGTTATTTGCTAGTATGTATGTATAAACATACAAATGTAAAAAATGGACAGAACATTAAAAGCTCTCAATAAAACACAACTTTTGGGGTCGGCAACGCGTGAAAGATGCCTCGGTATTGTAAACGTCCATAGGCTGCGGTGACCGCCTACCATCAAGCGGGCCGCATGCTTGTTTGCCACCTTTGTGGTATTTAAAAAAAAAACACCTTTAAATCTGTGCGTGTGAAAGCACCAAGTGGAGAATTATGGAGGAAAATAATAAAAAAAGGCCGTGCAACAACCCCAATGGCCAAGGTACCATGACTACTCTTACAAGAATATGCGACTAAGAAGAAACTGATTTCACTCACGTTGATGTCATTTATGATACAGCCAGGTACAGGATTGATGAGCCACTTGCCTCAGTCTGTAAAGCCGTGTAAGAAAATTGGGAGTTCAACAAAATCGGGAGACATCAGTTGTTCATGACGTGCCTAAATTACGAATATTGGCAATTGGCTCAACAAAACAGTACGTAAGACGGGTGACTACATAATTGGCGTTTGAATACTTCTTTATGTTTTGTTTTATTGAACATTTACTGCAATAAACAGCTTGTCAGTAACAATCGCATTGAGATCATCTTGTTTATGAAAACACCGACGGCTGTTCACGACTGCCTCAACCAGATTGAATTTAATTAATTTCGAATAAAATAGAAGACTACGCAAGACTCATTATTACAATGAACGGTACTTTACCGCTTATATCAATCTGATTTTTTCCCTAGCACAGAGCCCAGTAACAAAAATATTCGTGAAAAAACAACCAAAAAATGCCCTTGCACTGCCCGCACCAGACTTGATTTGTACTACTGGAATACTCCTATAAAGTTAACGTTTTCAGTGAGATTGGTTGAGACTGTCTCAGCCAAATCAGAGTGGTGTGTGATGGTGTCGAGCTAATGGGAATTTTGCCACTACAAAAGTAACCAAGCTCACAGGTTTTCTAGAGAACCTTCCAACACAAATCATAATATTGAATATAATAATCTGATTCGATCCTAGTTGGATAAAAGTAGTTAAGTTTCGACTGTTTTTTCCAGCAAATACGCCTCGTATGATTGATGAATGCCATCCCGAACCTACTCCACAATATCAAGCGGGTTGACATGATGAATTACTTCGTCAAAGTTCAAATTTCCTCATCCGGCATTCTGAAAAATCAATAGTTAACAGAATGACGAGCTGTGTATACAGTTTATTTACTTGTTTACCATCGATTATTTATAAGTAGAGCTGTACCTAAATACCTATTTATAGGATTATCGTAAGGATAGGTAATATTATACGCGTATATAATTATATATATATATATATATATATATATATATATATATATATCGTTGTTCGTTGTTCGACTAGGAATTTATTTTATATTTAGTCAAAAATTGGAAGGGATACGGCTTCACCTATCAATTCAGGCAGAAGTATATTGTGATGAATATACCTAACTTTCTTAAAAATAGTAGATTGTTTGACAAGGGGCTAAAGTAGGCTATAGTACCACGAGATGGTTATTTTCCCGAACGAAGTGAGGGAAAATTGTTCGAGGGGTAATATGGCGTTTAGACCCGAGTTATGCATACTAGTTTTCACTTCGATTGCGAGAAAATAAGATAAAATAACATTTCAACAATTAACAAATACAATTTTATTGACCCGCAATGAATTCTGAGTCAAAAATGTTAATTTGGCAGTCTTTGTATTTTTTTTACTACTTTGATACAGATAGGATATATCTACGCCGTGAATAAATGCCATAGACAACGTATAATTGGGGCTTCAAAGAGTTTGCCAACGATTTAAACTTTTTTTAATGCTTGTGAAGTAGGAACTAAAAAGCACCTAATGCTTTGACAATTTGATTGCGTTTCCTCATTGGTCGATTTTAATATTGTGGTATTGTCTGATTGGTTGATACTTTATACAAAGTTTTTTTTAATGATTTCACATTTTTAAACAGTATTCGCACCAAAAAAGAATCTAGAGTTGCGATTAACTTCGATATTTGTCGTGATTGGTGGATTTAATAAGATGAAGTGTTCTGGTTGGTCAATTTAAAACGTTTTGTAGATCATAAATATGTATACATATTTTCCCAAGAGGTTAAATGTATTACTTTAGTCCGCCTTGGCAAGCATAATATGACACACTTTTAGAGCATGAGAAGTGAAAATATATGTATATCAGTCAGCCAGTTTGTCGGTTGGCGTTTGGTCAGTACAGGTCGCAAGCCCCGATAGTTCCCAAGGTAGCAGTGTGTTAATTTGGTACGGAACTTTACCAAAAGAAATTCAATAACTCGATAGAAATGCTCACGTTTCATAAGACGAATATTGCTCGAATTGTTGCACTCTGTAACGAGGAGCATAATCACGAGCCGGTTGCGTTGGTTGACCGAAGAACACTGCGGTCCAAAGCTCTCCACAACCAGAGGCTCTAGTGTAAGTTTCGTTCGACGTAAAAAAAACGTCTTAAACGCTTAAGTGATAATGTTATTTATATGGGTAACTCTAACGCGATGGTGACGTTTTGTTACGTTAAAAACTTACACTTAGGGCTCAAACTATACTCGAAGCCGGCGACGGCTTCATTTATGTATACGGATATGTAATTAATCTTATAAGCATAATTTTATAGCTACCCGTATTCCGCTTATCTTACGCCTATTTTATAAGTGTTCAAATATTATTGTGCTATTATACAGGTTAAAAGATAAATGTAAGAGTCCCACCACCAAAACATTCGGTTATTAGATACTCCGATCAGTTTTTCTCCAAATCTGCGATTTTTCTCTTCATGTCATAAAATAGCCGCAAACTGATCATAAGACTAAATTACGTTAATTAGATAAATGGGCAGTGGGTTTCACTTTTCCGTGTTTACGTCCATAATAAATGCTTTGACGGGCGTTAATCTAAAACTAATTACGTTCGTCGGACGGTCTCCTTTGTTTGGTTTTCATGATAAGTCGAGATAAGGTATTCCGAAAAGGCCATTCCGCCTGCAACTACGGTAAAGTTAGTTTTATGTGTAAGTTGTTACCAGATTAGACATCTACACGAAAGCCTGTAACAACTGCTACAAAATTGCTTTTGTTCGACGAAGAAATTAGAAATGCTTACTCGGCCCGGGCCTAAAGTTACGGGTGCTTTGGTACTGTTTTAGAAAATTTTCCTTCGCTATTGAGGTTCGATTACACGAGTTTTTAAACTTGCAAGTTCGTTCGAGAAAACATAAAGGTTGTAGTTCAAGAGCCGGCGCTTAGAATATTTTTTTATGTTTTTTTTTTCATTACCTTGACATACTTTGAAAACTGAAATTTCTCAGGTTTCATGTACTTGAGAAAATTGAGAGCCAATCTTTTTTTTAACTGTTTTCGAGGACCGATTACCATCTGTAAGGCGAAACACTACGTGCTTGCACCTCCTATATGGACTTTCGAGATTCCGATATAGCTAGAAAGATGGAGGCTGCCATCTAAATATTTTGATTTGCATTGAACTTTAAGTAAACTTTGGAATAAATTGTCGTGTGCAGTATTTACGGACCGATACGACATCCAAACCTTCAAGAATCGAGATCTTAGAGAGAGAGCGAATAATAGAGATCTTAAAGGTCGGCAACGTACATGTTACTCCTCTGGTGTTGCGAGTATCCATGAGCGACGGTAGTTGCTTACCATCAGGCAATCCGTCTGCTCGTTTGCCTCCTATATCATAAAAAAAGTAATATTAACATTTTGAAGTAAAAGTAGTGTCACTAAACACTGATCGATAAATTATACTCGTAATCGAAACATATGACATATAGGTACTTTATAAAAATTTACCATCTCCAAAATTCAAAACAATAAAAAATATTTTTATTTGTTCTAATTTGTTAGTAAAATACTTATTTTATTCAAGCCTATAAACTTACTTTATACTTATGTTATTGTTTAACTCCGCGCAGCACTTCGCGTGCCGTGTTATTTCTGTTTTCTACAAAACCACTTATTGTTTAAGTTAAACGTTAGACTTTAACGACTAACGTCTTGTGGGTCACAGTATTGATTTAGTCGTTCAACAGGCTGGTATTAATATACATTTAATTGACAACTAGAGGAAAGGGTGAATGCCGACGACCTAAACGTATGTGACCTTTGAAAGGAATATAGCCTGAAAAGTTATGGAATTTAACAATGTCTTAGGTTTAATTAATAGGTGTACCTAGTATTTTAGGTAAGGTAAAGTTAGTATTACAACTGTATTAAAATAGTCTTTAGAGTAAATAAAAAGTTTAAGTAGAAATTCGATGTACCTCCTTCCTTTTAACAAATATAAAACTGTCAGATGTGTGCAAACAAGTCAGTAAATAAATTAAAAAAACTATACTAACTACTGAGTAAGTGTAGTTTACCTACTAGTGTAAAAAAGATGTGCTGTGTGATGCCGGCTGACTAGAATAGCACCACCCCATCTCCTCCCGCGGGTGTCGTAAGAGGCGACAAAGGGAAAAATCCTACGGACGGGCAGCAGCATCCGTCGAAACCCAATCTACAGCTACTGCGGTCGCCAACCCACCCGCCAAGCGTGGCGACTATGGCAACTACCCCCCAAGATGATACAAGTCATATTTGTGGGAGGCCTATGTTCAGCAGTGGACTGCATACGGCTGAAATGTAATGTAAAAATGTATGTAAAAAAGATATTATAAGATTCTCCCTTTCTCTTTATCTCTCTGTATGCCTGAATTGAGAAACAAACTAGCAAAACTTTGATCAGAACTGAATCAAGTGACTACTTGACACTTCGTCGTCAACTTACACTTAAGTTTTGCAATTTGAAAGGAACCGTTATTTATTCACTCAGAAAGAGCATTGAAAACGGTTACACTTCAACCTAAATCAATTTAAGTATAGCTATGTAAGATGGTTTCATAGTAGCCAAAACATACTCTTTAAAGGAATTTCTTTCGTTTC
The DNA here is from genome assembly GCA_022674325.2 of Grapholita molesta. NCBI lineage: Eukaryota > Metazoa > Arthropoda > Insecta > Lepidoptera > Tortricidae > Grapholita > Grapholita molesta. The sequence goes on along the minus strand of CP053121.2, from coordinate 24,580,683 downwards.
TACGAGTATTCAAAGTGAAATTAGCTTAAGTAGCGGAAAAACTCCAGAAATGTTTCTGGAAACATTCCTTACGAGCGAACAAGTGACCCAAGAAAGGCTAACTACACGAGTCGATTAGGTATAGCTACGAACGAACAATACGCTAAGCAATATTCTATGTGGAGCCCCATACTGTCTACTATATTAACTATATTATATATAGGTTCCAGCTGAGTTTTCAGCATTTGTTTTTCTATAAAAATACTGATTGAAGCTTTCACGGTTTTTACACACTATTACAAAGTCCTTGGGAACCTTATTCACCATCAGGAACACAACACTACATACCTGAATGGTAGCAGTGCTATTATGGCTGTGGTCTTCTGTAAGGAGGAGGTACTTCCCCAGTTGGGCTTCTCCAGATTCAAGCGTGATGGTACTTCGCTGTGCCCTACCTCTCATTGTTGGACGTAGTTTAAGGACATACCCGGGAAACAGAATTCATTTTCAGTATAAGGTGGCCAGTTATTGAAAGGTGGCCAGTAACTGGCGATTTACCCTACAAGGAGTTTATGCACAGCATTTAAAATCTCTTAAATTTTAGTAAAATCGCTCCAGCCGTTTAGACGTGAAGATGTAACAAACATACACACTCACAATTTCGCCTTTATAATATTGGTGTCGATAATGTGTTTCTAATAGCTGGTGTACCTATGTAACAAACTAACAATTTATAATTGAACATACCTGCTCGTAGTGAGAAACATAGTAAACCTGCTCGGTGCAGCCATTGCGCGCACTGTGCACTGGCCGGAAAAAAAGTACTATGTCCTTAAACTACGTCCAACAATGAGAGGTAGGGCACAGCGATGACCATCACGCTTGAATCTGGGGCAGCCCAACTTGGGAAGTACCTCCTCCTTACAGAAGACCACAGCCATAATAGCACTGCTACCTTTCAGGTATGTAGTGTTGTGTTCCTGATGGTGAGTAAGGTTCCCAAAGCTCCAACCCCCCTTAAAGGCCGGCAACGCGCTTGTGACTCCCCTGGTGTTGCGGGTGCCCATGGGCGACGGTAATTGCTTACCATCAGGCAATCCGTCTGCTCGTTTAAAATCATTCACAAACATCGCTCCACACGTTTAGACGTGAAGATTCAACGAACATACACACTCCAAACTTCCGCCTTTACAATATTGGTGTCGATAATGTGTTCCTAATAGCTGGTGTACCTATGTAACAAAATAACAATTTATAATTGAACATATCTACTCGTAGTGAGAAACATAGTAAACCTGCTCGGTGCAGCCATTGCGCGCACTGTGCACTGGCCGGAAAAAAAAGTTACCGAACGCGCTTTTATTTGATAGTGAAATATTTTCTTGGTAAATTTGCTGTCACTACAAATGTTTCAGTTGCGTGAATAAAAAATTATAGTTGGTTATCTATATTCAAATAGTGCTTAAAACTTTTTATACGGCTTCTGCTTATGGGGATAACTATTGTATATTACTTTTTTTTTTAATGACATAGGCGGTAAATGAGCAGACGGATTGTGGTAAGCAATTACCGTCGCCCATAGGCACCCGCAACACCAGATGAGTCACAAGCACGTTGCCGGCCTTTAAGGGGGGTTGGAGCTTTGGGAACCTTACTCACCATCAGGAACACAGCACTACATACCTGAAAGGTAGCAGTGCTATTATGGCTGTGGTCTTCTGTAAGTAACTTCCCCAGTTATTACTAAACGTTATCAGGACAAGACACGTTTTGGTATTTAAATAAATAAAAATAACGTTTTAGTCATATATTATTATTTGTATACAATTAGTAGCACATTATAAACGGATTGTCCTAAATTCATTAATATTGGATAAATATTTACGGATTTATGATCAAAAAACGATAGAAACAGATTTTAGCGATTTCTGGAAATGGTATTTTTAAAGTTACAGGGTCTTGTCATGACACGGCAGAAGTCTGGCCTAGTGGGCAGTGACCCTGCCTATGAAGCCGATGTTCCTGGGTTCAAATCCTAGTAAGGACATTTATTTGTGTGATGAGCACAAGTATTTGTTCCTGAGTCATGGTTATTTTCTATGTATTTGTAAATTCTATATATCGTTGGCTGAGTACCCACAACACAAGCCTTCTTGAGCTTACTGTGGGGCGCAGTCAATTTGTGTAAGAATGTACTATAATATTCATTTATTTATTTAGAAATCTATCCTATTTTGTGAAAAACGCAAATTGATTGTTATATAAAGTGTTATTTTGTAATATACGTAGATACGTATTCTACATTATTATTGCATATATATTGGAAACAAATGACACTTTTCTTATTTTATTTTAAAGCCAAATCAGCTTTTCAATTTGAAACTTCGAGGGCCAGCTCCATTTTTTTGCACATCTTATTGACTTTATGTTCAGATCCATTAAAATGTATTCTGTATTTTAATTCAACACCTATCATTTGGATCAGCATGAAACCTCACAAGTAGCATGACTCGAATTATGTATCTATACTTATTAGACTTCATTATATTATGTCTATGCGAAACAAAACTCAAGAAGGCTATTGTGTAATATACAAAACCCACTTATGTAAGGCTAGTAACATAAGATCAAAGAGGTACGGCATGTCAGGCCCCCGTCAGCCTACATCTTAGTGTACTGTCGAGGGCAAAGATATATAAGTATATATACTTTTTCATCTTATATCAATGGCATAGGGTGAAAAATTGTATAAATATTTATGTAATAATATGTACATGTTTGACGTCTTAGGTTATAACTTGACACAACCCTCGACCTAAATAAAAAATTTCTAGATAATTGGCTATCAATTCTGCATCAACTTTTGAGATGACAACGTGTGGAAAAGCAAAACTTCAATATTTCCCCTGTCAAACATTCAATAAATCCATGATTCAACATATTATTTTCTCGACATCACATTCTTTGTCTCATTTATAATTGTTTATCGAGACCACTAGAAGGTACCGCATGGTAAGCGGCTTATTGGTTAACCGATTAGTTTGGCCAGTAAATACTTGCCTAAGCCAGTATGATACTCGCACGTCGGGTTGGATTGCCGCCTGCGATTCGCAACAATACACAATTCATTTGCTCCCCTCGTGTAAATTGAACGGAATAACGGACTTCCGTTAACATCCAAGCGAAAAAAGTTTAAATAGTTTATTTTGACTGTCTACATAAGTCGGGTGAAAATCAGAAACTCCAACATGCGAAATACAAACTGACCAAGGCTTTCATCCAGGAGTGGAACCAGAAGTGGATGAGAGGGACGTTAAGTAGCACATGTCTACAGTACATACACAGGTGTGCGAGTTTGAAGCCAGATGCTGCATAAAGCTTGACGCTAAGCGCGATGATCTAATGGCTATGCCACCTGCGATAACTTCAAGGGGCCTAGCCAAGGTTCGAATCGATTGTAGAATCGAAAGCAAATGTATGGCAAAGAAAGACTTGTCGTTCGATCTGTCATTTCAATGTCAATGATCTGTCATTATTTTATCTTTTGATTGCGTTTCTAGAATCGAGGTGCAAAGGTTCGCTGTTTTGCGATATATATTTGGTTGTGGCCGCATATTTACTGCAAAAATTAGCCACGTCAGTCATCTGACTACGCCTCAGCGAAGCTGTTACGTAGCTAGAGAAAAGCAGTTCCACAGTAACGGTTAGGAAACATGTTCTTCACCGATTATTTATTTTCATTAACTATTCGTTACCATTTCCCGGGCCGATTTTTTTAAAATTTAGTAATAACTGCAAGACATATAAAAGAAAAACATTAGCTTTACGAATGTTTTTACAGAACAGAAATCCGTCAATGAGAATATTGCATAACTGACGTCTAGCTACGATGTCGCGAGCTCGATGTAAGGCAAGTGAAACAAATCCGTTCAATACATTTTGTTTAACATAAGCCGCATAAGTCGGGGCGATACAGGGATGAAGCACAAGTCGAGTGCAGACATTCAGTGAAACGTTTCATATGTAAATTCGTCCATAATCTGCTGGGCTCGACCAGGGCTACCCGCCCATTGTTTTTTTTCGATTTTATACTTTATATAAAATCACGCTCTTCACTTTAAAAATTCTACTTACTTGCTTAAAACTCAGCATTGATGTCCATGTTAACCACGCCTTTTTGTCATTTTACTGTCGAATTAGTAGACCAATGCCTGACCAGTGGTAAACAATTGCCAGCGATGTCTTACGGATCTGGTCACCCGCAATGAGATTTAAGATGCTCCGAGATAGAGTCAGGGAATGGGATATCCGTAAAATATAGTTCTAGAGTGAGACCAGGAAAGTGCAGTGGCGGACATTTACAAACTAGATCCTTCCGGATGACCTCGTAAGGGTCGGTAGGCGATCTAGGTATATGTCCTGCCAAGGGCATCCATGGATAGGTAGCATGTACCCTAGTATATTTTTTTTTTATATATAGACATTTTTTATTACGATATTATTTTACTAATTAGGAGTGTTCATGTACTTATAAACATCTATTCATAATTCAAAATAAATATTTAAAGATCAAAGTGTCAAAAATACACAATGGACTAAAATTCGCGGTTAAATATTTTATTATATGAGGATTCCTTTCGTTGGTACGCAGAAAACGAAAGTATTTATTTTGAGGTACTTTTAGGTTTTCTGTTTATTTCCGGATTCTCAACAAATTCATTCTAAATATTATAACAGTTGTAAGTTACGCGTTTTATAACACACACTACTGACTACGATAGGACGGGTCTATCGCAAATTTTATTCAAGTCCTTAACTTTAGCTTTGACGTTTGGACACATGTTTCACGGGTAGGTAATTTTTGGAATATTGTCCGCAAAAATGACAAAGGCCCGTTCTATTTTAGTTCACAATGCTTCCGTTAACTATAAACTAAAGCATATTTGTATTTAGTAAACATATTTGATTAAGACAGTAATTTCTGGTACAGTCGCCATCAGATATATCGGAGCTGTGGAGGTGGTCACAAATATCGTAACAACGCTTCTATTGTCGAGGTGATAAAGTGTATGTTCCGATATTTATGACCACCTCCACAGCTCTGATATATCTGATGGCTACTGTACTCTTAGAAACCGTGAGTCTGCAGTTAAAGAATAGATATCGAAGTCCTGTGGGGAAACAAGTAAATTCACCCTACCGCAGGGGAGCGTTTTGGGGGACATTAGAGGGTGCCCCAGCGATGGCTGTAGATATACATATTATACATGTCTGAGATTATTTTTGTTTACGTTTAAAGAAGACACAGGTTTTTATAAGCAGCCACGACCACGGACACAGAAGTTCCAAATGTCGACAAAAATGTAGGTAATATATACCTTAAGTTTTAACGCGATTAAATCTTGTTTAATTTATTCTAAATCTGTTTGATCAAGCTTTATATTTGAAAAGTTGGTACTAAATACCTTAAATTAGCTACATAATATATATACTCTAAAAGTTTATAATTACCTACTACCTACATCAACTTTATTTTCACTCAATGTATGATTACTTACACAAAGTCAAAAACATAAACATGATCGATTTTTTTTGTGCTTTTTTCTAAAAGAATAGATATCTATGTCATTTTAATCTATATATCTATCTAAAATGAGTAATATGTGTTCTTATGACGGCGTCGTATATCGTATACATCAATAAGTCGTATATATATGTTTATGAGCGGATTAGATCGATACATATCATACATAATATCGCACTTAACTATACATGTACAGTAAACCAAATTGATTTCTGGGCCAGTTCGTATCTTGTCACAGAAACAATTAGTATTGACAGCTATTGGAGCGGTGCCGATGTCTCGCTCACACCGCGGTACTGTGTTGGTGTAAAGGTAGTGTGAAGCTAACTAAAGACTAAGGCTAGCAATATCGATAATTAACTATTGCATCACCGAAACATAGAACGATCTAGAGCGAAGTCTCGCTCGCACCGCGGTTAAGTACTATATTCTTTTGAAGCTGACCAAAGACTAGGGCTGGCAACTCCGGTGCCTTTTATATAACTGAATCAAAGAGCTTTCTATAGAAATATTATTGGGTGTGAAGCTAGTCAAATATTAGGGCTGTCAATGACAGAAATTTATAGATTTCGAGATTCCGATATCATTAAAACAAAACATATCAGGATTGCAAACCCTACTAAAGACGCACCTTGCATACAGCCAGGTGACTGTTATCGCACGTTGCCCTCACTTCCGTCCATATCTCGTTTACTATTCGCCTGGGAACCTCGAAGACTGATACACATATCCGGTGTGGTGTTTGAACAGCTTCATTTCTATATGGAACATGAGAAAAAAAATCGGCAATGACTTTTTATTTTATCGATATAAAAAAAATCAACGTAAAAGATGCCAAAATATACATGCGCTTTTGTTCATATTCCGGTAAAGTTGTTTTTGGTATGGATGTCTTGTACTGTACTCTGCTTACAAATATGTCGTCTATCTAATTGGTTCAATAGGCAAAAATGCTTATAAATGTTATAGTTTTTTCATGTCCGTCTGTCCGTATATATCAGTAATTCAAGTACTAAACTGTAGTTAAAGCTGTTAAAATTGTAATTAATCAAAAGAAGCTTAGAAAGTGTGGTTGGGGTATCTACGGCTAGGTAGCTTAGTTTTTAACTCAAATTGCTAAAAAAGTGTTTTGTCAATTACCTACGCAAATAATGTCAAAATTAATAATATCAATCGGTAGTTATTTAAATATTAAAAGTATTTTTAGGATTTTTACAGTACCAGGAAGTTAACGTTTAACAGTATTACATTATTTATCCAACCTCAATTTTTTTAACCGGATATCCTAAAATTATGAAGTTACTTTATCGATTACCCCGTTTTCATGATACAGACACAGCTAGGGAACCTAGGGCATAGGGCCGGTTTTTACTTTTGTACCTAGAAACCTAGGATCGATCAAAAAGCCATGACATAGGTAATAATCACTCTGGGAAGCAAACATATGTCACAATCATGTCACGACAAATCGAAGTCATTTCGACACTAGCCAAGGGACAGCTATGCGAATATTCGCGATTGTATTCACTTGTTCGTTTGAGACGGTCGAGTTTTATCGACTTCGCTGTCACGCCATACAAGTGCAAAAGTAACGAATGAAGGGATGAGTCTAAAAATGTATATTTAAAAGAAAATTCCTCTACAATTTGCAAATGAAGGGATTATTCTATCGTGTTCACACAGTCGTCGAAACTTTGCATTTATATTATTAAATCTTAACGCTTTACTGCATTTAGTATTATTCAGACTCGGTTTTTCCTATTCGTGATTCTGCGAAAATGAATCCTATACACAAACGCTTTTCTTCACAGTCGATATTTCTGTGCCTACGCCTATTCCACTTCACGATTTAGAACAATTTGAGATTATTCTTCACAATGTAAAAAGGTCCTTAGCTTTAGGTATGCTAAATTAGAGCAATTTTCTTTTGGTTGTATTTCTTTCCACGTCAAACGAAATGGCGTCTAAAGTGCATTTATTATCTTAATAACTATAATAACAGTAAATGAATGCCTTGAGGCCTAATACTATTATTTATTCCTTCTAATACCCTAAATGATACTAATATCCCAAAACTTAGACATTAGAAATCATCATTTTTGTAGAAGGCAATGTCATATACTTAAAAATGAGAGAGAAACTTCGAAGTGTCGCAGACTTATTTGATAAAAGGGTATATTTTTATCAAATAAGTTTCCAACACTCCGAAGCCAGATTTGTTTTTAACTTGCCATGTCTCTTGTATTCAAAAAAGAATCGACTTTAGCACTTCCAAAAACACAGAATAATTTCTACTAAACCTATGATACGAGACATTTCGAGTTGCGAATAAATAATAAGCCAAAGGCGTTAACACAGTCCACAATACATTTAACTTTGAAAATGATTTCTAGGTTGGGGGTCCTTCCGACTCCGAGAAGGATGGCCTCATATTTTAGCCCGGTACTCCATTAGCAAACCAGCCCCACGCGGCGGGGATCTGCAGTGACAGGGGCGAATACCTCACATTGGATCCCGCATTGTCATTCTAAAGCACTCTTTATCCTATGCTCTGTTGCCCTGGTTAGGTAAGGCGCGCAGAAGAAAACTGCTCTGTGATTTTATTGGATAATTACATGATCTATAAAACCAAAACAAATGGGGTTAGGACCATCCTTTAACGCTCTAGAACGACTGAACCGACTTATGTTATTTTTAATTGTACCTATTGGTTGATCTCCGCTGAATAGCAGAATAAAAAAAAATCTTATAAAACTAATTAAGAAGAAAAAAATACTGATTTGATAAAGACTTCATCCGAGACCACGAGGGCAATGTCTTTCTCGAAACGTCGGAGGTAATTTTTATTGTTATTTACGCGGTTTAAGTCCTATTTATAATGTACCTACAGAGAATATTTAAGTGGTACCTAGTTCACGGGATCAGTTAGGTTACAGTAATATCAATAATATCATCATTAATCCTTTTCTATTCGCATAACGAATTAATTCCGGTATTAGACACATAGACGTATTTTTAAGAAGCTAAAAGAAGAAGCAAGCGACGAAGATAGGGCGCCTTCTTGCTCACCCACCGAAGCAGCGTGCTGGCAGTGTGATAGTCGCGTGAGTATCGCAGTCTGGTATAGTGATATGCGGCAGGGACCGTAAGTCGTTAAGTCATATGCGCTGTCTAGAGTAATCTGTGCAGGGGCATTAACCCCTGCAAGCAACCCCTCGTTTTTGTTATAAAATCGATATATTTGGAACAGGGTTTCCTAGTTGCAACAAAACCCGCGTAGACGTATCCATAATTTGATGCGATTCAGTGCACAAACCCGGCTTCCTTGGGTATAGCCGTGCGCGAGTCATATGATATCGACATTGCTGTCATAAATAGCTATTTCTTATACATGAATGGAAAGTTGCATTTTACCTACAGATGTGGAATTCATACATGAACAAACAATAGGATTATATGTGCGTACTTCTATCGTGTAATTTAAAAATAGAATCCTGAGCGTAGCGAATGGTTCTCAGCGGCATCATATTAAGTGCATTACACACAACGAATTGAGTCTTATAATCTCATTTCAGCGCGAAAAATGTTAAAACCAAAAATAAAACATAGGTTAGTCATCGTTTTCACAAAAATAAATTCTTGCAGTACCAAAATTTGAAACAAGCGTATGTAGAGGTTATAAAATATTAGTAGAAAAGTTTCATGGTTGACATTTACGAATAACTTTAAATCGTTTTGCGTTTGTGTGTTCAGAATGTTTAAAATTACTCAAACAAGATTAAAAGCGTTCTTGTTGAATTTTGAAATTTGTGAATCAAAACGAGTTAACAAACTTAATTATACTTTTTTTAACTGAATCCCAACTATTAATTTATTCCGTATTAATTATTTTATAAAACATGTTGTATACGGTTTATATTTCGTTATTCAGCCGTCATTAGTTAAATGGATAAAATTATATTGATTTAGCCAATAAATAAACAAGAAATAATTCATAAAGGAAAATGGAGTTTCATCAAAAAACCGCATTTATGAAATCAGCGAAAAAAATATCTACAGATAAACGTTATTAAATTTTCAAGCTGAATTTACGTTCCGCGTTAATACCTGGAAAGTGCGGTTGCAGCAATAACATGTGTTTTTCACCAGAGGGCACAGAGACGGTGTATGAATTATTTAATAAATGTTATATATTTTACGTCACACTGGGCGGTAAGAGAGATTCACCGCCCTAGAGCACGATGCAAAATCTCACTTTACACCCAGGTGAAGACGCAAAACTATGTACACACCATGGGTGGTTATAAAGAAGGCCTTAGATCGCTTGTTTATGGCCCTCACCTCTGGTTCGGGCCACAAGTCCCCGCGATCAGAGGCTCTAGTGTAAGTTTTTTTTTGACGTAAAAAAACGTTTACGAACGCGTAAGTGATAATGTTATTTATATGGGAAACGCAAACGCGTTTGTGACGTAAAGTTACGATAAAAACTTACACTCAGGGCTCTGAGCCATTCTTTTTTTTACCGCCTTGGGTGCGTAATATACTATTAAAGAAAGTACAGACTCAACAACAATAATATTCGCCGGAGGCCTCAATACTCGCGCTAACGCTAAAATTGACATTCTCAAATTTCGGACGATTGTTTCTGTCACTCTCATGACGCCTTAATTGGAGTAAAAGAAAAAGATGCTCGAAATATACAAACTTCGATGTTCGCGGTACCGGGCCAGTAGTAAATCGTTTTTATATTAAGGAGAAACGTCTGCTAGCATATCATAGATATTCAAATCGAAAGAAAAATAGATAAATTTGACTCGCAGCGGGACTCGAACCCACAACCACTGGATCACTATCAATACCTTTACTTTCTATTTTAGTCTCTGTCACATGACGCCTTGATTGGATTAAAAGAGAAAGATGCTCGAAACTTACGAACTTCGATGTTTGCGGTACCAAGTCGATACCAACGCCGTGAAAACGCGGGGTAAAAACGCCAGTGTGCCCACGGTGTTAAGTCGTACACACAGCAACGCTTCTAGCTGAACATCGGTGGGCCTTATGCCTTATATAATAAGGTCCACCAATATACAGCTAAGAGTGTTGCTGTTAATACACTGCTACGGGCGTTTGAAACGTTTCGTATTCAATGACGGCATTCGAAATCGAATTTACAGATTACTATCAGTAACGCAAAGTACTCTTATTCAATAATCAACCACGTCGTTTGTTCGTCTATTTGCCTCTTTATCGCTCTTATATGCAAGAGAGATGGAGGTAGACAATTTTGGGATTTCGATTTTCACGGTAGGCTTTCTGTCATTTAGATAGCGCAATGTTTTTAAGTTTGTGGGTTATACAAATCAATTAAATTACTAAGATTAATTCGAGTCTTTCCTGTGGACATTGTGAAAGTTAAGGGTTTTATTTCTGATTCCCACGATACAGGCTTAGCCAAGTGCCGTCGCCGATAAAACTGTGTAACTATTTATACTATAATTTTTGGTAAATAAACTTTTTTACTTTTACTTTTTTACTTTTTTTTTAAAGACATATATTCGATTCTATGAAATATCAACATAAACCGCTCCCCCATTAGGTAACACTATATCACAACTTTATATATCACAAAATTTTCACAGAAGCCCTTTAACTATTGACACAGAAAAGACGATTTTTGTTTTAACTAATATGTATGACCCATTTACCACATTGTTATTCTCATACTAAGATTAACAGTGTAACATATTTATATATTTAGACTTTAAAGTATTTGAACGGCAATGATTCTGGATTTAGTATCAAATGGGATTGTCTACCAGTCAACTATTTGGGGCATGTTACAGTGCAGAAAAAAAAACCACTTAATCATTTTCTAATGTTTATATTTAAAGGCGTGTTAATTTTCTATGATCTTCAAATTTAACGTTTTACAACCAAAGCAAATATTTCATAATTTAGAAAGAAAAGTTATATTTCAAAATACATTACTGTATATACGACGATTCGATTCAATGGATAAAAAACGCTTGGAAAACATACGTCTTACCCGTAACATATTTTGTTTAACAAATTTGTACCTATTTATTTTTTACATATGTATACGTGTATTCAAAGAATTTGTGTGGGAATGGTTCTGGAGTGGCGACCACGAACTGGAAGACGCAGCCTAGGTAGGCCTCCCACAAGGTGGACTGACGACCTAGTTAGAGTCGCGGGATACCGCTGGATGTGGAAGGCGCAGGATCGGTCTTCTTGGGTCGTTCTGGGGGAGGCCTATGTCCAGCAGTGGACGTCTTTCGGCTGACATGATGATGATGATGATGATGATGATGATGATGATGATGATGATGATGATGATGATGATGATGATGATGATGATGATGATGATACGTGTATTTATTTTAACTCACTACCTAACTTTTACACTTTACAATGTCAATATAAAGTGTCATTGATATATTCAGACACTGACTTTGCATCTTTCTCACTCCCTTTCAAATAGACAGGGGTAAAATTTAGCTGTGTTACCATCTTCCGTATGCATATATTAACACTAAAACGAAAGCCTCCACATACGGTAACTAGGTACGACAATAAATTAAAACAACGCGCCACATATTACCATGCATATGTACGCGCGTATAGCTCATACGGCCCTCACATCTGGGGAGGCATTAAGTAGCTGTGACTAATTTATATGAAGGCGGCGACTTCTCTGGATAAGAAGGATTCTTACTATTAGCCAAGATTTACGTTTAATCTCTCCTTAGAAGCTCCGTCTGAATACGAGGAAGTGACGTAATCTATTAAAGGACGTGTATAAGAGCATTTTTGTAGGTACGATGTCTATTAAAAAAAAACAATATACTGTGTTATACAGGTACACCCAGCGTCATATAGTTGGTAGCATCAAGTACTCATAAAGTTTGTAAGACCATAGAATTTATATGGTGTACCGAACTATTTGACCACTTTGGATTTATTGCTGTACACAAGAATAGATTTCATAAACTACGGAATACTACCTTAATTTGTTTCAAGATCGTTGCTAATTTAAATAATCTTATTTCTTTAATTTGTATTATTTCATGTAGGGAAAGTAACAGCTGGTAATTACAGTTACACAAATAAGATCAAATAATTTATATTATGTCACATAATCCATGAGAGATTCCATTTACTATACTCAGGTTCAATTGAAAAATAAAATAAGATAAACAAATATGGCTGACTGACGACTGAATTTCTAAGCAAAAAAAGCATTTGACACATAAAAGTTCTGTTATAGATTTTTTTTTGCACTTAATACAGGTAAATATCGTAGAACTAAACAAAAATGTAATGGTGAAACTCTAGAGCCGTGGAGCCCAAGTGCGCGGTGACTCCACAAAGAGATATCGGCGCGTCTTATAGATGAAACATCTGACAGAGGGCTGGCCACTATTACGCCCAACGATTAGCATTGCTCTCCAGCGCGGAAACGCGGCCAGCCTTCTGGGCACCCTGCCTAATGACCAGGACCTAGGTCAAATTTTTTATTTATAGTTAAGTTTTTTGTTACTTTTCCACATATTAATATTAAATTACTTACAATGTTTATAATACGAAATTATAATAAAAAAACAAAGAATGTACGTAAAAAATATAAGTGTATACAAAGACAATGAAATGATGTTTGTTTTTTAAAAGTGCGTAATTGCGAAGCTATTAAGGTGAATGGGTTTGTATACATTATTTTCCTTTTCTGTTCCCGAATATACTTACATTTACTCATTTACTTCTATGTTGCTTATACAAAACTTACAGGCTATGTGTGCGGGATCGGCGCGATAATAGTAGTTTATGGATCTGTGCATAATGAAGGGCATTAGAACAAGAGTATGAAACGAGCCGAAGGCGAGTTTCATAATAATATCACACGATTGTTGTAATGCCTAATTATGTATAGTTGCATACACTACTTTATCTACACACATATCATAAGTGTTTTAAGATGGGTTCAGGAACCGTAGGGAAATGACCTGCATTATTACTAGTGTTACTTGAAACATTAAAAAGTCAACGAACAAACCAAATGACAGCTTGGAATGGCGACGTTTCGTATTTCGTACATATCTCAGTCAAATATTTTTAAGCGAATGAACTCCCTATTCTATTGTCACTTGAGTTCAAATGTCGTTCGATTTATATTAAAAAAATATAATGAATTGGCGTTTCGTATCAATGACTGTTTTAATATCTATAGATACTAGAATAGAAACTCCACTTGAATTTGACAGCTGTTCCATATTTAAACTCATAACCAACTGATTTCAGTAGGTAATGTTAACATTACATCTCCATTCATTTCTGATGGTCGGTAATGCTGGTCATTGCCTATGGTTTCTGGACGCATTTTAGAGCACTTATGATATGTACGTAGATAAAATGTTGTTATTCCCTATAAGTACAAGGAAAATCAAAGATAACTTCGTGCAAGTAATAAAATGTTTCGTATTATAAACTTTAGGGCATTAACAATTAAATTGGAAGGACAAATCAGTTTTTATTTATTTTATATGAACTTACGCAAGATAATTGAATATTGAATATTTCTCATTCTTGAACCGCGAGCGAGATTATCTCAGACCAAGTTATTAAATTAGCCTCAAGATATGTATATCAGTTGAGATATATCTAAATAGTCGCCATAAAAGATTTTTTTTTTATATTAACTTTGGTAAGAAAGTTAATTCATTCGACCGGGTTATTCAAGTTCTTAAACCCGATACGTTAGGCTATCTTAGATGGCCAGCCGACATCGTATATCCTGAAAAAAGCTCCTCTTTATGGAACGAACTATGTTAAACAATTTCAGGTTTTAAAGTCTTGCTTTACGCATTTAAATTACTTCTCTTACTTCTTAACTTTTGCTGCGCAGACGACTAATATGAAATGATATAGTTTGAATTCCAGAAAAAGACAAATAGAATAACTCGTATCTCGGAAATTATCCATTAATAATTGTACCCAGACGAAATTAGTACAGGAATACGAGTAGGTAGCCGCAGAAAATCGATATGGTTGCGCTGCAGTCCGACCCAGCCAAAATTTTGTCACAGAAAAATACACACTCCCCAACTTTACAAAATGACGCAGCAAAAATAGTGTCAGCTGTCACGTCAATGCAGGCTGACAGCTGGCGCGACACTGGTTGCATGCAATCGCAAATCTCGTATACCGCTAACTACCCTACCTTTTAAACATGGACATACCATTTAACTAGACGGAGCGTGCTAATAATAATACCACGATAGAAAGGGACGGTCTTATGTAACATTCCATAGGTATAGCAAAGACGGCGCTATTTTCGTCCATCCTTGTCATAGTCTCACATATTTGTGTTCCCCTCCAAACTGAACCCTTCAGAACTGTCAAAGTTGGAGGGATACAAATAAATACAATTGGAGTTTTCTTGTGTTTTCAACCGAAGTTGCGGTAATTAATACAGAATAAGCTAATATTTTAGCTATAAAGAGTGTCCTGTAAAGCAACACTATAGTGAATTGTTAGATTTTGGCCAAAATATCTTTGTTTTTTACTGGCGCTGGCGGATGCGTTCTCCAATCATTATTCCTCCTAGCTTTTAAATGACAAAGTATGGAAGAGCCCTCCGGACTAATAAGAATGATTCCTTGGTCCTGACTGACTTACTAGCACCTAAACGAGTACAGAGCTCATTAAAAATCATCAATACACTAATATACCTACTTTCAGAAGTTTTAGCGAAAAGAAACGTAAGTGTGAAATGTCTAAGTTTTTTAAAATGTTTTGGTTAAAAGTTCAACGGTGTTGTTTCCCCAAAAATATAAGTATATTCCCCTCCAGGGCTTAAATTT
This sequence comes from Grapholita molesta, assembly GCA_022674325.2. Taxonomy (NCBI): domain Eukaryota; kingdom Metazoa; phylum Arthropoda; class Insecta; order Lepidoptera; family Tortricidae; genus Grapholita; species Grapholita molesta. The sequence goes on along the minus strand of CP053121.2, from coordinate 24,565,242 downwards.
TTTCCCACAATGAATCTAGTTACAACTACTAAACTAAATATATTTTATACTTACTTATGGGTCCATAAGTAGCCACTGCAAAACAACGAGTAAATGCCGCCAGCAATTTCGGTACATTGCCTCAAGGGCCTCTTTTAAATTGAATTTAGTAAGTAGTTCTTATAATATTGTAATTACTGTATTTAATAAATAAATCTGTTATAAAACAAAAGAAAAAAAATCCCAGTTACCCAATTTACTTTCAAAATAATTCCTAGAGTTGAAATAATTGGGATTGGGGCTCTTTAGACGCAACCATTCAGCGGAGAAGATTGATTTATTTTGTTAAGTAGTAAGCCATTGCGCTAACCATCACCGGGCACAGCTTATGTTTAATGTACATTCGTCATCAGATATATCGGAGCTGTGGAGCTGGTCACAAATATCTGAACATGCACTTTATCGCATTTACAGCTCCCCTCCACAGCTCCGATATATCTCAGATGGCTACTGTATGTATTTATTTATTAGGGCTATTTTTTTTGTTCAATATTAGCAGCTCTGCAATAGTTAAATTCTATTTTAACGGACAAGATTGCGTCCGTTTAATCAATAACTACCACTAACATGGTTGTTTTTCTAAAAATGGTGTAACGGAACAGAAATTGGAAGGTACCTACATCGAAATATTTTTTTTTTTACAAAAATAGTAAAATCATTTATTCTGCCGCTTTTTCATATTCAATTGAAGTATATTTTCCTGCCGAAATACCTATTTGAGATTTAAATATATCGTATTTGTCTGTTGATATTTTTGCCGATTTATTTATAGTATATATATCTATGCAGTTTTATAACATTTTGTAGGCAGCTTTATTGGGTGGAGTGTATGTGATAGGGAATATACAGTGTGTAAGTCTAATACGGGCGAATCTCTTAACGGAGGGTAGAATAGGACATAAGAAATATATTTTTAGATAACTTTTGCTTAGAAATGCAATAAATTTTTTATCCATATAAAAAAATTCGGCCCGCAATGTAATGCAACACACTCGAGTTAAACACTCGTTGACAGTTAGTTTCAAAAGCTTATATCGCGTAATGTTCGCAGTACATTACTGCTCAGAAATTTTACAAAAATTAATTACATGTGTATAATAGGTATAATTAAAGAAAAACCTTTTGGTTAATGATTATACTGGTAAATCCTATGTCTGGTTTAATTCTTCGCCCGTATTAGACTTACACACAGTAGAAATTGAAATATACTTTATAATTGTAACTATTAACACGTTCGGAGACAGTTCGTTGACAGGTGGGCTAATTGTTGGCTTACAACGCTTAACTGTCGCCTTGTCAGCGAAAGTGTTATGCGTATTAAGATGTACCTAATTACATTTCTTACCTCTAAGTAGGTTACAGTATAAATACAAATAATACAAAATATAAAAAAAAATATTTGTCCAAAAGACCAGACCAGACAAGCACCAGCTTGTAACCCTCTTTATTCAGAATGGGGAAAGTACTCCACTTTTTGTAGTTTGAGACATACAAATATTTATTATATGTGAGTATGGATTATTTACATTCGAGTTATACTTGTCATTAATTAACACATGAATATTTTTGTCAGAACTAAAGTAGAACTCACTGAATCCGGTTTCCTAAGGAAAACCAAACCTATAGTCGTCACGCGCTAACTTATTCGGGGCGGATTTTGTGTCAACCAACTTGGAGCAAGCTGTTGATATCTACAGCTGCTTTGAAAAATAATGCACTTTTTTATAAATGCTCCAGCGTCCGAATGGGAAAAGGAACATTACTTATTTTTTGGATATATGTTTTTCGGCTTTATTTTGCATTTAATAAAGGCCTAAACACGATTGTTGGAATTTTTCTCGTTAGAAATAAATATATGGTGTGTCCTTTTAATCCTTATTTTCCTTTAGTCAATTTCACTACTATCCAAGACCATGAGAAAGATATATTTTAATTTATTAATAAAATTAATTAGCAAAAACTAGTACCCAATTCGCCAGTAGCGGTAGAAGAGAGAAGAGAACTTTACCCCGTTCCTTTCTTTAGCGTAAGAAAAAGACAAAGCGATTCTCTCTTTTGTTTATTTTTTAAATGAGAACCTCACTGTCCAAGCCATGTAACTAAATACAGGCTTCTTAGAAAAAAGGAAAAATGGAAAAATCAATTGCCCCGGGCGAGACTCAAACTCTCGAATGAAGGATACGGTGGAGAAATTCGCAGTCTTTGGGCGAGCATCTGTAGTTCAGTTGGTAGAGCGAGTTTAAGTCTTACCCGGCTGCTTCTAATTAATAATTGAAATATAGACTAAATGCCTTAATAGACGTAACCTATACATAATTATTTAAATACAATTAATAATGTAGACGCTCAGGCAGTCAACCGACTGGTATATTTATTAGGCCCAATATTGGACAACTGGCTAGCCAGTCAAGGGAGCAATTACAGTAACCAATGATTAACCACACGTCCCAAGAGTAAAGCCATTATAGCTCGAATCACTGTACAATCGATTGTTAATCGGTATACAGATATATTATAGCTAATTGACATTAAATCACTATTTCGCATATGTGCCACATTTGGTTCATGTGTAATTGTTTAAGGCGAGGTAAAACCGAATTCGTAGTATTATCTAATAAGCAAACTTTGTATTTTTTTTGTTTAGGAGTCTTTAAGTCATACATAAGAGTCATTTCGGCTTATCATATTATACAGTACGAACTTGTGTCATCCTTATTATAATCATCTCAGCTGTCTTGTTAGACGGCCCGACCACTGCTGAACATAGATAGGCGTCCCCCTTGGACCTCCACATGTACCGGTTGGAAGCGATCTATGTCCAGCTTAATGAGGCTGTCTGTCCATTTTATGGGTGGACGTCCTACGCTGCGCTTGCTAGTTCGTGGTCTTCATTTGAGCACTTTTCGACCCCGTCGGCCATCTTTGCAAATATATATAAAAAAATCGAATGATGTAATATTAAATTACAATGCGAAAGCAAAGCGGTCAATTGCCCAAAAAACTATATACAAAACTTTATCTAGAAGTAGACAAATACTAATACTAGCTTCAATTAATTAATAATAGCTTTACCTCGCGACTTTGTCGGCCACCCGTCTTTAAAGTATGGTTGCTGGATAAACATTATCGTATGTCCTATCTCGTAGCTCAAACTCTCTCCGTATCAAATTTCATCCCAATTGATTCAGAGGTTTACGCATGAAGAGGTAACAGACAGACAGACAAAGAGAAGGTTACTTTCGCATTTATAATAGTATGGATTTGTGTTGGTTAAAGTGTTCAAAATGACCTACACCCGCTCTTATGTTCTCGTCCATAGACATGTGTTGACCTCAGTTTGAACACCTCAACCGTTTAGCCATTTCTGCTGCTGGCTGTACTTACACTATTATACTTACGGTTGATGATTACTGGTTACTTCTTATATTAGAAATTAAGCTAACGCCCGCTTAACTTCTGCATATCAATCAATTTCAATAAGTTCATATGTATCTAGTTTAAAAGACTTTATAAGATTTAAAATTATAATGAAACAATAAAGATATCCTGGTCAGGTGCGTAGCTAGTTTTAAACCCCAAAAGGTTTTCTTATTCATTACATCGCTGCAAAATAAATATTAGTTAAGAATGAAGCAGAAAATTTTGGATTTGGTAAGCCGGGGTGCTTATATGCCTCGAGAATACTAAATGTGCACGTTTTCTTTAAAAAAGTATGCGTATCTCTCTAACTCAAGATAAAATAATAAATTACCTTAGTGCCGACACCATATTCAACGATATTTTTCGTTATTCGGTATGATATATTCATCCTTTTAGACAACCGTCTTCACCAAAGCGGTCAGCGAAGCGTAACCAGTTCAGCGAGGCGAGCTGGCCGGTAAAGCCCATCACGAACAGACGACGCCAAAATACGTATACTCTTTTATATCTTATTCCATTGAGTTAAGGGTGAAATCTGTTTACATATATTTGACGCATCAAACCTAGAGACAACTCGTCCTTGCCGTTCCCAGCATTGTGACGCCAAATATTTTACCATAGATGCCTTATGAAGCATATTGCTACCGCCCGCAGCCCGCTTACAGAAGAAAGAACCTATTATCTAAGGTTACTCCAATAAGTAGGTGATAATTGTACCATATTTACAGAATCATTACGCTCGACAACGTTGGAATAAATGAGCAGTTGACCTTTTCGACTGGCTGATAAAATAGGACTTATCAAATAATTGTCACTCACACGACAAAAACAAGCTAGATGGCGATAATTACCTACTTAGGCAGCATATGCTCAAACTTACGTTAACATATTGGTTTACTTGCGACGCCCTTTAACCGCGCTATCAGATATAAATACTGTAATAATGTGTGTGTGTTCATATTATATTATTACCGAACAGTCAACTGCAGCTAGCGGCGAAATGTTTAACCCAACGGCAATATACAGTGTGTTAATCTTATACGGGCGTATCTCTTAACGGAGGGTAGAATAGGACATAAGAAATATATTTAGATAACTTTTGTACAATTAAAATTTTATCCATATAAAAAAAAAATCGGCCCGCAATGTCATTGCAACACACTCTAGTTAAACACTCGTTGACAGTTAGTTTCAAAAGCTCATATCGCGTATTGTTCGCAGTACATTACTGCTCAGAAATTTTACAAAAATTAATTACATATGTATAATAATAGGTATAATTAAAGAAAAACCTTTTGGTTAATGATTATACTGGTAAATCCTATGTCTGGTTTAATTCTTCGCCTGTATTAGACTTACACACAGTATTTGCCGTCATAGGCATCTCACATTTATTTTTTCTGCTCACTGAAGTTGTTAGTTCATGTTAATTTTACATAGTATTAGAGTACTACTTGTACCAATCTAAAAAAAAACACATGCTTCAAAAGTTGTTGCATCTTTTGTAAACTATTAGTTCTTTGGCTATCCTAAATATGTATACATTACATACATTTGAACAAAAATATGCATGAAAAAAAAAATAATTATGTCAGTTTTTGTAGAAAATGCCTAAATTGACTTATATACTTTTATACACAGTATGGAAAAAGGTTATGTATGTCATTCATTGACCGGCTACAAAGGTAGAAACGACAATACGGGAAAAGTACATATTCTTTTTATTTATAAATTTAATAATAAATTTTCGTTTAAAATTAATAAAAAAATCAACGAGATTGTATCTGCTTACAAACTATGAAATAGTTGCTTTAAAAATAATGGTCAAAGAGTTAAGGCTACTCGCATTATTCCAGAGACAGGCAGTTGGCTTGACGGCGAAAACCGCTTTCAAAGTGCTTAGTTTGCCTTGTCCAATGCGTATCGTACCTCTTAAATACTTACTAATGTGAGTAATGTGTGACAGGCCTAAGCCTTTTTTGAAATAAAGGTTACTTACCGTGTTAAACCCATTTTCTTTTGCTCTGTAATTCACGAGCTAAGTTCGGACACGGAAGATTTTCCACTTGAATTACCTCTAAGTAAAAAAGGTTTCGAAAACTCAGTTTATTTTCTTTTGCTGTACTTTAAATTAGAATCTCCGCTTATCAAGCGGGTTTCGGAGGTTTATATTATCAAATCATCAAAACAAAGCACGACCAGTAGCAAGGAAATTACTACAGAAAGCCTTATACTCAGATATCTTGACGACTATTAATTCCATGGCTCATAGTGCGAGTGCCTTGCATGCAATGTAGACGAGTATTTGGCTAAGTAAAACAAAAGTTAGACCTAAAATTACGTATATCTGTAAAGTAGCTTGAGATCAATTTTGTACTGGTTTTAACAAGAATATTCGGTTAGCAATAGGAATATGCGGCTAATAGACTTCCTTTTACAGACTCCGCAATCACCACTAATTACGGCGCTTCTTTATTTTTATGAAATAAAACGATGCATTTGGTGTAAATTTAAGACAAAATTATAAATATTTTCCTACTGTGAATATATATTCAAATTAGGGTACGTATGTGTCCAATGTTTGATTAATTGCCCTTTTCAACAAAAACTAGTGCGGAAAAAATAATTTCATCCGTCCTTAGTTTTTGCACTCGTTTGCGACTTATGGCGGAACTCAAGTCCAACTCTTCCCTCAAATCTTTTTGATATTATTAATTTCATACCTTTAACTTTAAACAATATAAACAGCATATAGAACAGCCAGGCTGATTCTAAGAACAAATAAACAAACCCCGAATTTTCGTTGGCAGAAATGCTTAATACACATAATAAATAAATAAATACATATTATTAAAGGTACACAAAAAATGTAAATTCTTGAATAAGCACTAATTTTGCAATACACTCTGTTGCTGGCAACCGCCGCGGTATGATTACTTACTAGCTCGCGGTGGCACCAGAGCCTGATGAATGTCGATAGCATCTAGCGAGGCTAGCGATCGTCGCTCTATCTAATCTCATGGCTAAGTAATCTATGACAAAGCAGAATGGGTTTACGCTTTCTTGTAACGCTCTCTGTGTAACGGACTTTCGCTGACGAAGTAATGTTTCCCCAACAATGGGCTCGAGTAGCGATCTTGATAGTTAAAATAAATATTTGAATTGTATTTAGCTCTTGCATAAGCTGTGATAAGTTTGTTCTGTGGAGCGTCTTTATCTCGGCGGGCATTTATTCAATAGCTTTTTGAAAGCCCTCCTTATTTTCTTGTTAATTGAAAAGGATTCGCTTTGAAGAACATTAATTTTTATACTTCATCATCATCAGCATGTCACTCAAAAGACGTCCACTACTTAAAGCGCTAAGGTTATATTAGATATAATAATTTCATTATGGTGGTTTAGCATTCTTGAATGCTTTGATTTTCCGCGCATTTTTTTTATTTGTTTCTGTCATAAGAACCTTTTGATGACAGTAACAAACACAACAAAAAAAGAGTTAGCGAAATCTTTCACGCCGTTCTCACGTGATGCCGTGACCAAGTGAAATAAGTTTTCATTTATACAAATATGTTTTTTTTTAGTTTTGACTGTGTATATCCAAATAAGCACATATGTACTTACTTGTATAAACATCCAAGTCTCCTGAGTAACTTAATAAATACTTACGAGGTGAAATCGATTTATAGATGGAATCATTAATTTTAGCACATTTATTTTTACTCAGTCATTACTTTTACAGGCGTTGGGCTTCAGGTCGGATCTTCGAAAGTTTTCATCGCTCAGGTCAAACGTCACTTTACTCCCCACATTTATTATCACAAAGGAAGAAATTCTAAATATAGAACTCATTCTATACTACAAACTTATGAAGAAAAAATCGACTATTCTATCAGCCAGGAGACAACAGGAGCAAAATTAGAAATGTTGAAACCACCATGACATATATAAAAGAAAAAGAAAATTATTTATTATAAAAAAAGAAGCGAAAATTAACTATGGTCATCTCTGTAGCTATAATATTGCTAGATAAGTTATATTATTTGTTTACAATCGAAACATGAAGTGGTATTTTTTTTATACAACGATGGTGGCAAACAAACGGCCGGCCTAGTGGTAAGCAGATACCATAGCCTATGGATGCCTGCAACTCCAGAGGATTCACATGTGCGTTGCCTACCCTAAGTTGTTGGAGCTCTGGGAACCTTACTCACCATCAGGAACACAACACTACATAAGGTCAATGTGGGTAAGACCGGCATACAAAATTTTTAAGGGAAGTCCGTCATATGACACTAATTACCTATGAGATGAATGTAGGAAATTGGTTGGTAGACGGTCTTTCCAGGTAGACGGTCTTACCCACATTGACCTTACCTGAAAAGTAACAGTGCTATTATGGCTGTGGTCTACTGTAAGGAGGGGGTACTTCCCCAGTTGATCTTCTCTAGACTCAAGCGTGATGGTACTTTGCTGTGCCCTACCTCTCATATAAACCTGCTGGTATGAAACCATGCCAGAATTCTATGAAGCCGATGGTCCTGGGTTCAAATCCCAGTAAGGGCATTTATTTGAGTGATGAGCACAGATATTTGTTCCCGAGTCTTAAATATTTATTTAAGTACATATTTGTATATTATATTATATCGTTGGCCGACCCACAACACGAGCCTTCTTGAGCTTACCGTGGGGCTCAGTGAATCTGTGTAAGAATGTCCTGTAATTATTTATTTATTCTCATAGTAAAAGTAGTTTCACATCGTTTGCTAGTATTTACCTTGTGAGCTTTATTATCGAAAGTTAAAACTATCGCTCGATATCTAATTGAGTCATATCTGAATCGATCCGTAACTTCGAACCACACTTAATATTTTCTAAATTGATTTATGTCACAGAATCCTTAAATATCTCTACTTTCTACCTTTCAAATGAATTTACTTTATTTCACATTTCTAAGAAATGCTAGAATTCGAATCCTCCGAAATAAATAAGCCGGGCTTATTGCCTGCAATCTGAGTTGGTATTGATTGTGTTCGGCGTCGCTAAAGCACCTCTGGCGGCTCGGGCCCATTCAGTACGACCAGGTTCTCATAAAAAAATGAATTGAACGGAAATGAAATAAAGCTAACCGGTTTTCTTCCAAGCGGTCGGCGGCTGCCGTCGCGCCAGAACTAGAATATTTTATTTTAGTCTCTTAGTTGCAAGGTTTTCGTTTATTACTGAATTGATCGTAATAAAAATAAATGACTAGCTAGGTATTCAATTAAATTTAGTGTGATTTAATTAGGTCCAGAAAGCGCCATAAATAGTGTTTTTTTATTGTATGGCTTCCGGAAATGGAAACAGTTATCAGTCAGAATGGCAAGCCATTATTGACAGGAGAAATTCAAAGTTTCACGGATGTCACTTTCTTGTCACAATTTTTTTTCTTGATTAGAGTAACAAACGATGATGTCAAGATTTATTTTCAATGTGACGTTTCTTGATTGTAAACAAATAATACAGGATGTTATGGAATTAGCGCATTTACTGCCGCCAACGCACATGTACGTTCATTTCCATACATTTTTGGAGGGGGTGGCAGCGAATGTGTTAAAAGATATTTTGTATTTGAATTATAAATTCGAAAAGGCGTTAATAATTTGTATACCACATCCTTATTTATCGTCTAGCCATGTCTGGATTTAAATAAATGGTTTTACTAACTTGACATACTGTATTTTATATTCGATTGGAGAGACACTTGATGACATTTTCTTAGTCTTATTGTGTATAACTGCTCATAAACAAGCATTTGTCATCTGATAATCCGATACAATTTCATTAACATTTCGGTACAGTCGGTCAAAAATGTGGACCCTACGAACGTGGTTTCTTTAAAAGTCATGAGGCGACATGGTCGATTTCTCCCGGCAATGGCATTAGGTCGGTGACTATACTTCTCTTTTTCACTTATGATACGTATTTACGGTATACGAAGTGACAAGTTTGAATTATCGCATTCGCAGCTAACTCGCCTCCCTGTTCAAGCATTATCTCAATTGATTCGGCCAGTTCGGAAACAGCCGATGTTACTATGAGTTTCAAACTTTTCAAAGTGACTCGGGCTATACTCGAACTAAGCAATTCAAACTTGTCAGTTATACTTTCTTTTTCAGTAGTAAAAAGTTTCTCTGGAAAAAGATCGAAATAGTTTGAGTTGAAGGGAAGCTTATTGCAAATAAATACTTTGACATTTATAATCGCATTGATATATTTTTTTTTTAGGTTATAGGCGGCAAACGAGCAGACGAATTGCCTGATGGTAAGCAATTACCGTCGCCCATGGGCACTCGCAACACCAGGGGAGTCACAAGCGCGTTGCCGGCCTTTAAGGGGGGTTGGAGCTCTGGGAACCTTACTCACCAATCAGGAACACAACACTACAGTGTGTAATATTGCTAGCTATTATGGCTGTGGAATTGTGCAGCTAATGAGGAGGTAAAACTTCCCCAGTTTTTGGGCTCACCACAGATTCAAGCGTGATGGTCATCGCTGTGCCCTACCTCTCATTGTTGGACGTAGTTTAAAGACATACCCGGGTCCAAAATGGCAAACTTATATGTTATTATACTTATTCGTTATTATACTTGACACTGGCGAAATCATCGATTGATTTATTGATGGAAGCCATATTTTTTTTAAAAGAAGAAGAAGAAGAACCTTAGCGATCATTAGATCTCGAAGAGGGATTGACGGTTGAACCTCAAAATGGCGAAGTCGTCTTGAAAATATATTTTTTGTTTTTTGTTCAAACGTAGTTTAGTGTGTAATATTGATAGCGTATTATGCAGTGATTTAACGCAGAATTGTGCAGCTAATGAAGAATAGATTTCAAAACGTGTTTCACCACTATTTTGGTCATCACCCGGCAATCCCGGGGTCACGGCCGCCTCTTAGCTTTCTGTAAAGTCCAGCTACCACTTTACAAAACGCAAGGCCTACTACCGAACAGCGTCATGCTCTAAGGGCAAACTTATATGTTATTATACTTGACACTGACGAAATCATCGATTGATTTATTGATGGAAGCCATATTTTTTAAAAAGAAGAAGCTCTCGAAGAAACTTTTGTCAAATTGGTAGACCACTTTCTTGGCCGACTGTACTTACACATAAACCCCTAATTATCTTTACCAAGTTCTAGCCAATTTTAACTTAAGGTCAAACAAAGGCGATTCATATTTTTGATGAAATATCTAAATCCTCTTTATAATTTCATCGAGATATAAGGATTATTAAGTAAGTTGGATAATCCTTGACTTCGAAATGGTTTTGGAAATAAAACTTTTCGAAATAAATGATAAATACCGAATTCAACAAACCTCTTAGTGAAAGTTGTTTAGAGTTATCCCTATCCTATGTTATTAGCATATTTTTCTCGCCAAGCTCGGCCGGACGTTAAAAACGCACCCTGTACTTTCCTCGCTTACATCTAATAAAGTCGGTAACTATGTAATTTAAACTTGCAAGCCGATTTTCATCCACTTCCTGTGGCCGGAATGATGTAAATTTAGGGATAAGGAAAAAACTCGCCCTTGTAATTATGTAGGTACTACCGGTATGAAATTACGCCAAAATTGCAGTAAGTAATATCTACTTATTTTCCTGGTAGCCTGCGATTTTAGAAATTTTAAAGGGTAGTTTAGGGTTAAATAGAATATATGTTTAATAGCATATAATCTACAATATATCTTATAAAAAATATATGTATAATATACATATACACATATATTTTGCTCATAAACATATTTTTTAAGTTTACAAGGCAGTATAAATACCTTTTTTTCCATGAGCACCCGCCACACCAGGGAAGTCACAAGCGCGTTTCCGGCCTTTGAGATAGAACTACGCTCTTTCCTTGAAGGTATGAGTAAGTAATTATGTTATGGGTATAAGTTATACCTAATTATTTTATACAAATCGATCCAATAGTTTCGGAGCCCAATTCAATGCAAGCAGTTTAAACTTTCCACTTTATCACAACGTAGATAATATTAGTTCTACAATTTCGCTACGAAGTTACTCACTTAGAACATTAGTAGAGAATAGAGATAATCATATTACTCCATACTTACGCTAGTACCAGTAGAAGTAGTCGACGATAGGAGTAGGAGGAGTAGTTGTTTGACGACCGGTCTGGCCTATTCGGTAGTGAGCCTATGAAGCCGATGGTCCTGGGTTCAAATCCCAGCCAGGGCATTTATTTGTGCGATGAGCATGATGTTCCTGTGTCATGAGTGTTTTCTATGTTATTTAAGTATTTATCTTTATCTATATATTATACATATCGTCGTCTAGTACCTACAACACAAGCCTTACTAAGCTTACCGTAGGACTAGATCGATTTGTCTAAGATTGTCCTAAAATATTTATAATTATTTATTTATAAAGTAGTCACTCCGAAAAAAAATAGTATAGTTTTTTTATGATGCCGTATAATCTTTAAGGAACCGTTAGTACCGCCATGTCTGTCTGTCCCTGGTTATACTCAGTGACTGCGTTACTCACTGTAAGTTTCTTTTGACGTAAATAAATATTTAGGAACGCGTCAGTGATAATATTATTTGTATGGGAAACGCAAACGCGTTCGTCACGTAAAGCTACGTTAAAAACTTACGCTCGTAGCCCCATATGTTTTAGGCCGGTTATATTTCGGGGAGTGCTACCGTCAAGCGTGATTCAGTGACACTCCCCTAACGGTAATGCCGACGACGCCGCTTGGTTTTTAGTGGGTATTCTCCTCCCCTCCTCTTGGCTAGCAAGAGGAGCAGCGGGGAGAGAGTCCCACATACCCCCTCACTACCATCATGGGCCTACCCCAGGTCCGGAAGAATGCGTCACAAAAAGCGACAGAAAAAAGGCCGGTTATTATAATTCTTCTACTGCAAGCATCAATGTATTCCAACTCACAAAAATTTGCTAGGCTACAAGGAAACATAATGTGATTCAAGATCACCTATTACAGATTATAAATAAAAATTCTCATGGCAAGCAAATAAGCATGTGAGCTTCATTTGAAGTTTGTAGTAAACACAAGGAAGGTAAAGATGCCATAATTGCTGTTACTTTCATCTCCCTCCACCCCACGAGACCGCCTTGTTTACACGAGTCTTGCGCTAAGTAAATAGAAAATGGCTACGTTTCTCGCTCGGTTCAATTATGGAAACAAAACTAGATCAAAGACAATAGTAGCAGGCTTTCTAGAGGGAAAATGCGTAGGTTTACCGCCACCTTGCCAATAACACGCGTTTGTAGCCGCAAATATGGCAAGATACATCGGGAGTACCTTAAAACGGGGTGGGTAGGGACAAAGCTGACAGTCAAACCTCGATAATCTACACTATCTACAGTAGGTAATATTATAAAGGCGAAAATTTGTGTGTATGAGTGTGTATGTTTTTTACTTCTTCACGTCTAAACGGCTGGGCGTTTTTTCCCTAAGGTGAAATTTCATACGAAAGTTTTTTTTTATACTACGTCGGTGGCAAACAAGTATATGACCGCCTGATGGTTACCGTAGTCTATGGAAGCCTGCAACTCCGGAGGTGTTACATGCGCGTTGCCGACCCTCAACCGACCGACCGTTGCCAAACTTCCTCGTAAATCAAAACTATGGAATGATTTGCCATCAGCGGTATTTTCGGACCGATACGACCCCCATCCCTTCAATAAAAGAGCGTACTCCTATCTTAAAGACCAGCAACATGCCTTGGTGTTGCGGGTGCTCATGGGTGATGATAATTGCTTACCATCAGGCAATCCATCCGCTCGTTTGCCACCTGTGTCTTAACCCCGTCTTTGGACCCGGAAATGTCCTTAAACTATGTCCAACAATGAGAGGTAGGGCACAGCGATGACCATCACGCTTGAATCTGGGGCAGCCCAACTGCGGAAGTACCAAGTAACAAATAAAAAATATAATACGAATTTTGGTCAAAACGGCCAAAAAAATTTGTTTTTTTTTTGTTTTAAAGTATCACATAAAAAATAATTGTTAGAAAATGTTAAATGTAGAAAATAATGTTAGAAAAGAAATATTCAAATTGTATTCTGGCACTTTGATGTCTGCCAGGGTTACCGATCATGAGTTCCATACTGGTAAAATGTTAAAAATATTTGGTTTGCTCACTTAACGCGGTGTACCTACAGATAACTGAATTGAAGTTTAAATAAAAAAAAACATTATTTCAAACATAATTATGTATATTATCCTCAAGATACCTACTCTCTATTTAATGGTAGGTAGGTAATAATTAATGAAATTTCGCTTTTAAAACCCTAACTTTTCCTTATTTATGGGGTTATCAAATTGTGAAAAAAATGCGCTGTGGAAATTATTTGGTTTACTCATTTGACTCTTTCAGCACTCTATCATAGTCATATTACAAGACATTCTTCCCCACGTCGTGCCTCAGCCCCACGGTAAGCCCAAGAAGGATTGTGTTGTAGGCTCTCAGCCATCGATATATGTAATATACAAATACTTAAATACATAATATAAGAGTAGACACAGGAATATCTGCTCATCATACAAATAAATTCCTTTACTGGGATTTGAACCCAGTAGGCCAAACCTGTCGCCAAAATGAAAAGAAGATTATACGAAATATTTATATAAATTAATATTATGTTTCAAACTCTCTCAGCCAGTGATTGCACATGATAGGGAAGAGTGGAAATCAAGAGGGGAGGCCTTTGCCCAACAGTGGGACACTCTATAGGCTTTCAGAAAAATTAGTTTAGTTTTCCTCCGGGTTGATAGAGGCTACTTACATTGTTAAATCGTGATATTACGGAAATTCCTAGTGACACTAAGGACTGGCCTGGACTGGCACCATTGATCGACACTTAGTTGTTAATTCAAAAACCATAACGTTATAAATTGAATATGTGTACAAATGCACAACACTTGAGTCCTTTGAAATAAGCAGTAATGTTCATGATTGATTCCTTGTCCATTACTGGCGCCTGACGGCGCCTTCATGGAAAATAAAAACTGTGACTGATGTTCACAAAAATGATAACGGGGTTTTTGTACTGCGGGTAATTTACGAGTCGATATACATCCATAATTATCGTAATTGTCCAATTAGTCCAACTTACGGTGATAGTAATAACACGGGTTAAATACAGTCATAACGTGTCATTAATTATCTAATTAATGACACGTTACGAAGAAATAATCCGTCACGAGGTTTTTGTTTATATTTCTTTTTAAGGCGCTTTTTAATTAAAGATTACCATTTGATTTTCGGTTAATAGTATAGGCATTTCACGTTATTAAAATATATGTTCAGTTTAGTTGTATTATATACTTATCTAAAGAAATCGAGATTCTGACTATTCATATTTATCATACATACACTTTATCTACGTACATATCATTAGTGCTCTAAAATGCGTCCCGAAACGGCAGACAATGACCAGCATTACCAACCATCAGAAATTAATGGAGATGTAAAGTTAACATTACCTCCTGAAAACAGAAGGTTATGAGTTTAAATTTGGAACATCTGTCAAATTCAAGTGTCTATTCTAGTAACACAGTAACAGTCATTGATACGAAACGCCAATTCGATATGTTTTTTTGTATAAATCGAACGACATTTGAACTCGAGTGACAATAGAATAGGGAGTTCATTCACTTGTCTATGGTTAAAAAAAATATTTGACTGAGATACGAAATACGAAACGCCGCCATTCCAAGCTTGTCATTTGTTTTCTTCGTTGACTTTTTAATGTTAACAAGTAGTAATAGTAATAATGCAGGTCATTTCCCTACGGTTCCTGAACCCATCTTAAAACACTTATGACATGTGTGTAGATAAAGTAGTGTATGCAACTATACATAATTAGGCATTACAACACTCGTGTGATGTTATTATTAAATTCGCCTTCGGCTCGTTTCACAAACTCAAACTCTTGTTGTAATGCCCTTAATTATGCACAGATGTATAAACTACTATTTATATAGGATTGATGTTATAATCAAGCGTTTCAATGCAATTCATACCTTACGCTCGTACCTTTAAAGTTTAAACATGGTACTCGACTGAAAACCTCTCTATTATAACACGATTGTATAAAATACTATTACAGTACCGACAACACTCAAATCGATAGCAATTAATACGGGACAGTATTTTATTATATCCGACATAATCCGTATTCACTTTTAGTATATTTCGTAGTTGTTTGGATTAGCCACAGAGACTTAGATTTAAACTCAAGAAAAAAAATATTAAATAAGACTTGAACTGACACTTAGGTATGAAACATACTTTGTAGTGATGAAAATTAACTTGAACCATTATGTATTCTGTATTATATGTTGAATTTATAAAAAAATATATTATGCAATCATAAATGATAATACTGAAAGGTATTTTACACATAAAACAATGTATTGTGGGTCTCTCACGAAATTGTGGTTACCTTGCTGTCGCCGCAAATGGATCTGGAAAATCATTGCGTAATGAATTTCTAATTTGTAACATCTTCCAAAACTACACAAAAATGATATTGACCCCCGATCTTTTCAATGTTGAGATTAAGGAGAGAAAAAAACAATCGTGCCGCAATTTTGTTTGCCGCCTTTTTTGCTGTCACTTGCAGTGTCGTTTGGATGTTTCAGAAAAATCGTAGAATACAGTCAGCAGCAAAAGTTGTTAAGCAGGTGAGCTCACTTAAGGTCTTTATTTATTATTAAGAGAATAAGACATACTTTGGTACTTTGTCTATAATTAGTTACGCTCATCAAGTATTCCTAATAGCTATCTACATCTATTACGTTTTTAATAAATTAATAAATTTTTAAGTACGAGAATTAATAAACTAAATTATCTACATAAAATACCTAAATAATATCCAGATTCACAGAAAATATACGTAACTACCTACGCTCAACTAATTTAATTTTTGGGCCACTTCTTAGAACCTTGTCATAGTGAAAAACTTATCCAAAACCGCTAGAGATATTAATGCCACTTTGACAAGGTCTTGGAGGCACCACTTTGGAGGACAACCTTTAAATTTCAGTCAACTTGACTTTTAGGTACAAACCGTACGATACGATACTTCAATAGAATGAAGTGGCTTGAATATTTAAATGGTAATATAGGATCTTGGAGTAGTTTAGGTTCTAACGAGAGGATAAGGCTCTGTTTAGGTAGTCACAAAAGCTTTCTGTTTACTCTAGAATATCTTATTAACTGTTCATATTATCTAAGAAGACATGTTATTGGATGCTTTTTTTTCGTAGTCGGAACAATAGAGTTTTGAACATTGTAGAGGCAAACGCGAGACAACACCAAGGCGGCTCTTTCGACTATTATTTAACACGTTCACTGCGGTACGGGGTTGAATCGACCCCGTACAAGTATGGTTAATTGCGAAGTTAACTAATTGCCGTAGCGCAGGTGTGTTCGAATTATATAAGTACTGTTAAGGTACATAATAAAACAAAAAAATTAGTTTGACAGTCGCCCTGTTTATTATTTCCAGTTAGTATTTATATTTTTTTTTTCAACAAAAAATTACACATAGGCATAACTATTATCGTACATCGAACAACATTCATTGTGTAATAAAGTTATTTTTACATTTATTTCGTCAGGAATTCAACATCTTTGGGTAATAATGTCCGTTTGTTACTTACACATAATAATATACTGTTTCATGCAACCTCACCGGGTTCGACTCAACAACGAAGAAATATTTAAACGTTATTTAATTATATTTGGCGATCATAGTCAATACCATTCCATATCACGTTAATAATATATTACACTTAGATTCATCCTTCAACTAATCAGTCGCGGATCCTCCATCGGGACCCAAAGTAACTTTCCAAATACTTATCTATCTATATAAATAAGTTATATCATACAAAAAATATTACACTAAGGCCTATTTAGGTAGAGTTAATACATACCATTCTTAATTTACGTATGAATTTACAATTCTGTCGTCTCTTCCCTTAAATCGTAGATATGTAACATTGCAATATTTATAAAATCTATACATCAGTGGCACAGCCATCCTGAAAGCTCTCCTCGGACGAGGGCCGGGTAATGGTGAGCACCCGCTTGAGGACCGGCGGAAGCACGGGCGGCGCGCGCTGCCACACGCGCAGCGTGCGCGCGCCCGCCGCGCCCGCGCCGGACACCGGCAGCCCGTAGTCCGCCGGGTACGGCGCGTCGCCCGCAGGCGCCGGCGCCGCCGTCGTCGTCGTCGTCGCATGTGACCGCGGGAATGTCCGGCTCATGTATCCCAGCTCTTCTTGTGACCCGTTCACGCTGCAGTTCTCGATTATAGGCGTCCGGTCGTTGTAGTACGCCGGTATGGCCGAACTCACTGCTCGAGCTAGATTGCTAGCTTGCGTCATTTTCATTTGATCCCAGAGGCCCGACGGGTACAAGGAATCGGAGCCCTCGCGTGCGTACTCGCCACTCCCGGGTCGAGTGGCACTGTCCGGCCTCGTGCCGTTAATGAGATCGGGATCGATACCGGCTGAAGCCGTCGGAGAAACCACCACCGGCCCGCCGGCGGTCACGAGGCTCCCCCTGCCTTCGTAGTGATTAGTAGTGTAAGGGATATCGCTTACTCTCGGAGGTTTCAGGACCGGATTACATTTAGGGTCATTGTAATTCATAGTATCTTGCCTGTTCACTAGGACCGCACCGTGCGGTCGGTCGGCCACGGCCGGGTGCACTTCGTTGCCCGACACCACTCTATCTAATGTGTTAGGCGTCTTGCTTTCGCACGCAGGCGGTGGACGAAACCGGACAAATGTAATTAATAATGCTAAAGAAATTATCACAATAATAATGAACAACGCAGCGCCGAGGCTCGCAATTTGTGCGCTTCCCAGCGTTGTTTGTAAACTGCTCTGACTGATATGTAATGTAAAGTTGGCTTCCGCGTTACCACCGTTATTTGTAGCTACACAGTAAAACTCGATCGGCTCGGAGATTTGCAAGTTAGTTAATACTAGTATCGATTTCCTTTTCGTGTCGCCATCCTCATAGATATATGTTTTTTGGTGAGAGTTGAAATGACTTCCGTTTTGAAGTAAGCGGCCATTCCAATACCAGTTAATGGTAGCGCTCGGCACAGCTTCCGTCTTGCATGTGATTGTAGCATTTCCTCCGGCATCCGCCATGACGTGTCGACTGATGGGCAATATTTCTGGCTTACAAGCAAACTCTTCGATGGCTAGCTCCGAGAAGGGCCGATTTGCCAGCCTGGTCGGCGCGGAGCAGCTAGGCGTTGAAAGAAGTTTCCGCTTCCCTAACCAAATCTTTAGCTCTCGGAGCCGACAGTCGCACGTCCAATTGTTGTCCGACAGATCTATTGCTCTTAATTTTTCAAGTCTTTCTAGGGAAGTAAGCGGTAATTCTTTCAATTTATTCGTGTTCAGTTTTAATGATTCCAAAGATTTAAGGTTTCTAAATGTATCAGGGGCTATTTCTCTTATGTCGCATTTCGACAAATCGAGCTTCACGACGCTTCCCAAATTGCTTAATGACTCTGAATGAACTTTTAGGATTGGGTTTTGAGCTAAAGTGAGATCTCTAAGGAACGGGGCGTCCCTGAAGCTATTGGAAGGTATTTGGGTGAGTAAATTATGAGAGAGATCTAGTTCAACTAGATTAGTTAGGCCTTTGAAAGCTCGGTCATGTATTTGACCGATGCTGCAGCTGCGAAGGTAGATCCGCTGCAAGTTGACGAGGCCGGTGCGCGCGAAGGCATCCGGCGGCAGGATCTGCAGGTTGTTGCCCGACAGGTCCAGCACCTGCGTGGCCGGGTCCACGGGCTGCGGCACCGTGATGAGCGCGCGCTCCACGCACTCCACCGTCTGCTTGCCCCCCTTCCACTTGCACTCGCACACCGCGGGGCACGACCCAGCGGGAGCAATGCCGGCTAATACAGTTCTCCACATCACTACATTCACTGTCACTATTAACCACCTCATTTTCAAATTTATCCAAATTCACGGCTAATTGTCACTTTCACTGCATTTCCTCCGATCAATGTTCGGTGATATCTTGTACACAGCCACTTCTCTCAATGGAACCGAGCGTAGTTCATCACTAGGTTCGTATATCGTATCACGTCACTGCTCGAAAAAGTTGGTGAGGGACACATGACGGCACGGCACGCATCCGCGCCGGCTGTTAATCAACTGAGGGAGAGAGGGATCGTCTGTGTAAAAAGAACGCAACGCATGCGCCGCGGCGCCCCCGCGCCCCGCGCTGCGGCTTCGCGGCCCAGCGCGCCGAGTGGCTCCGTAACAGCCCAGTGTTGAAAGAATTCCAAAAGTGTAATTTTCTACCTGAGAGTGGCCGCGGTCGAACGGTCCCCTGCGCCATCCCGTCACGTTCATTCACAAATACCTGAGCCGGAGGTGGGGCGGTGCATTCAGTGCGCCCGCCGCCGCGCCGCCAAACCTCTACAATTGTTATAGAATTCTAAACCATTTGTTGAGATCACGTCGGGACAGGCCAGGTAGACGACTAATTATAAATAGCCACGCCGGAGACCGTCGCAGGTATCGCAAACAATATAACAGGATGTGGCGTTTAAGCGCATTTTCATTCATAAAAATGAATGGATCCGTAATAGTTGGAATCACGTTTTGCGTAAAAAAAATACAGCTCAGCATTGTCAAAGCACGTAGCATACTTAAACAAGTAACTTATGAATGGTTCTATTGAGTCTGCTTATGCTATCAATGGTTAGTGTCATATAGATGTGTGGGTCGAAGATATGCAGATGATTAGTGGAGTGCTGAGACGTTTGGTTAGCCGCAGGGTCGGCGGCGACCGGCGTCCCCGGCATACCTCACCGCGGCTCGGTCTCAGTGCATTCAACACTGAATAGTGGCCAATCAGGTGTCATTGATAACGAGATTACGCCTCCTCGCTCTCACGTGCGTAGGTAGACTGGTCTAGGGAAGTAATAGAATTGAACTTTTGCTTGCGACTCGTCGGCGTAACATGTGTAATATATTTAAATCCAATAAAGATAATATAGCTATCTAAAAGTACAAACATATATAAAAATAACTATCCTCTATCCTTTCCTGCAAATTCGATCTTAAGGGCCATCCACACGTTAAGTCACAGCAATTAGGGGGAAGGGTCATGCCAACTGTGACAGTGCATGTTAAAGGGATAATAAAATGGCGTGACATTCATCATAAAGTCATAAAGTCATAATTTCGTGTGACGTAATGGATGACCCCTTAATGGGTTCGGCGATTTAAAGGTGATACTTTTGCATTTCTAATAGATATAAGGGTAAATTTGGAACTATATTTTACTTGGAAAACGATCAAAGAATTTTCACCTCACTAGCTCGGATAGAACTGTTTTATTCTTTAAAAACAAGTAACAAAGCTGCATTTTATTCACAAAAGTGCAAAGTATTTTATACAAATAGTTACTAATCGAGTGTTTTTTTTTTATGTCAGCTGGATGGATGTTCTTTTATTTAATATTTTTGAATAATAAATTATGGATGCCAATCATTTTGAATACATTTTACAAGTTTTGTTTTGTAATGTAGTTTTGGTATCAATCGCTACCTCGGGTCTCACTTTTAGAACGAGAAGGTAAACACTAATAACAAATAACTAATAACTATTCTTTATGTGGAACCTTCGTTACAAAACGACTCATTTTTTATCTCGAGTGTAGAAGTTTAATTATATCATTGCTTATTAATTACGTATACAAAATATTATCGGTTTAGTGTATTAATTGCCTGCATTTTATTGGTTCCGTCTTGCCCAAGAAGACCCACTGAATATGGGGACGTAAATTCGACAGGTTCTGAAGACCATAAATGGCATGACAATTTTTTTTTTTTTTATAAAAAGTCAGTCGACCAGCGATTAATTATTGATTGATTAATTATTTATTTGTACTAAATAAATAACGGATGATGTATAAATAAAATGAATACATATACTCCTACCTACCGTACGAATATGAATAGGTACGAATATACAGTAAGTACCTAAGGTCCTACAGTAAGGTCAATGAAGCTTGTGTTGACGATCTCTATCTAATAATATGCAGCCCAGGTGCAGATAAATGCCTTGGCCAGGTATCGAACCCAATTTTATTTTAGTTTTTTTTTTTCTAAATTGTACTAGGTTACATTTTGCAAAATACATTTTATCCATGTGTCGTGGCATAATTGGCGCTAGGTCACATAATCTGTGGGCCTATAAAAACTTGGCAGGTTTTAATCTATTTCATCTTAACTATATAGTAAACGCGAGTTTATTAGACGCCCGAACGACGAAGTCTGGAGGGCTTTTAATGACTCAAGTTTGTTATAGACTTACGTACCGCCCGTGATACACACAATGTTTTTCATCACATTTGAGATAAATAAAAAAAAATGGTGATAATTTTGGTAAATTATATAGGCTTAAAATCAAAATACACTTTGAAAACTAAAATCAAACCGCATCCACTAAAAGGGATTGTCAACTTTTTTCAATGTCTTACACAGATAATGCTAACAACTGCGTTTTCTTTTCAAAGTTGACAGACCATTCTGCAAATAGTATCAATTATCAAAATGAAATATAATACAATTATTATAAAAAAAATGCTACACATTAAATTGCAGTCAAATTTAATTTTACATTAAGTTGGTTGTAGAAAATTTTTGAAGATATACACACCTTGGCTAATTGGAAACATCCTCACTCCGAAGTGAAGTATACGTTCTATACATTTTTAAAACTTAGCAGCCCGTGTAAGTTAAAACGACTATAACTGCTCTATACGCTCGCAAGTAACATAGCCATTGACGAGCAAGTGTGATGAAAATATACTAAACATGTTCATGTTGTAAGGAATTCGATAGCTTAGAGTACCTATATTAAAATGGGCTGAAAACTAAAAGGCCGTAGTTAGCAAAAATATAATGACAACTGTAAAACAATGGAATAACAAAATATACAGACTACAAAACCAGAGACAATATTAAAACTATAAAAACCTCGTCGACAAGTACGTAATATTTATCTAAGAGTCTCTGAGAGTTTAAGCAATATTTATCATCTGTTAAGAACAAAGGACCCCATAATAAGTAGGTAAATTATTAGCGAGCGGTAACAGCCGGCGGGCGGCTGCGGCCATCAGGAGGCGGGCGCGCCACGCGGCCCGCACACTCCACGACTTTTTTGGCGTCGCAGCCGTCATCTGCCACACACCTGGCCGGTTAGCAATAACTACGCAATCTGCCTTAACTTGAAGCCTGCACGAGGTATAATCTGACCCCAAAAAACTGGAGCGCACCATCTATTGTTTACCCAGGCAAAACCTGATATAGGTCAAAGATGTATTTAAGAAAATGGTACACTAATGATGATTGTCAACAAAAAGGTAACTCATATACGGTCTTCATTAATAAACGGATTGATTTGTGGACAAGGTTAATACGTTATATGCTTATATAAATGTATATATAACTATAGTCGCCCGCCCCGGCTTCACACGAGAGTCAGATAAATGTTTCTCAAATCTGTTGAGTTTTGAGTAGTTTCAGAACCTATTAATGCAAACAAACAATCAAATCGTTCTTCTTTATATCTAAAATAGTAGTGTAGAAGTCACCCGTCCAAAGCCGGGGTGAGTCACTAGTGCAACATAATTAGACGACACACGCTTTTTTTTATAAAGCCCTTTACAGGATATCACACTTATTCTGGATCACTGAGCTGCTAAGAAACACCGGGGGCGCGTGCGTACGCCCATATGCTCCTCTCTAATAAGGTTTCCAAGGCTTTCTAATAACGTGAAACATTTCACTTTCGCGGTAAACGATAGAAAGCCTGGCACGGAAGAAAGAACACTAAAATTTCGACGGATGCTTCACGGTCATTAAATACAAACAGAATTGTTTGATGTCCGCTCGTGCGTCGCGTACGTGACGTGTGTGCGGGTCGTCCAAGGCGTGTTGGACTCATGTTCGCATTACCTACCAAGCGCATTTCATGATAGACAACTTGATTTAGCCTGTTTATTCTACGAGCCTTTGATTTGTCGATTAAATAAACTGCAGATGTCGCTGCATGTCATGTTTTGAAAAAATCATGTTTTTAATAACGCCTTTTGGCAAACGTGTTATTATATAGGTGCGAATTTTACTTGAACTTTCGAAATCCAAGGCTTAAAGGAAGTGAGAGTTTACTTTCTACTAAGACCTTGGTCATAAACACATGAATCTAATAAAATGTTAGTTATTACATCCGGCACTAACGTATCAATTGGGTACCTTAAGTTTTTTAAAGTGGTCCATATTATATTTTTTGTAGTAAGTAAACTGCTAATAGTGTTCAAAACTGTGGATATCCCTTTTTTATTCCTTTCTGCTTTTTAGAAAAAAATTTTTGAATACTTCATTTGACAGATGAAGCGGTTGGTGATATGAATAGAGCTTGTGCCTAAGTCTGTAATACGTGTCTTCCATTTAAAAAAAAGTAAAATCGTCAAGTTGTCATTTGACAGATTTGAAACATCGCCGTTATTATTTCGACTTTGTTTGTACGCTATGCTCCCTAATTTCTGCTGTTCTCGAGTGTTTTTCAACGACTTCTGCCTGCCCCTAGATTTTGTAGTGCCCGCACCTCACGACGACCACCATATATCCACTTTACATTCGGAAAGTACGCCTACGATGACGACGACGCTCCCGTATTTCTGGACAACGATTCCGCTTTTTCGTCGACCATTGCACTGACCTAAGGACTGATTCCCCGGGCTAGTTTAGCAAATAAATTGAGCTTGTCACGGCGGTTATTACGGTATATTCAAGGACTGGCGACAAGCACAACGTTGCTGAGATTCGGGGTGCGAAAACATTGATGAAAGTTGCTTAAGCTTCATGATTGACATTAAAATGTCTTTTCTATATATAAAACATTATTATCACTTATAATATGATTGTTTTTCTTATTTCTAGGGCTTCTAGAAGTGTTTATGTGCAAAGTGCAACCTGTTGAATTTATTATACTTTATTGTACAAAAATTAACATTACCTTGTAAATAAAAGTAAGTGTTTTGACTAGTTTATTAAAGGAATGAACGAGACTGTTTGATTGAATGATTAGTTCATTTCATTCTATGTTCAGATCTTTTGCTCACTCCTATGCTGTGCCTCTTTGATCCTGACTTTACTCCGAGGTAGACGTGTCTGAGCTTCCAAGTATATAATTATAAAATAATAATAAAGTAAATTATATTATTGAAGTGTTTCTGTTACCCTAACCTTTCAAAAGGTTATGGGCCCAGTCATACGCGTTTTAAAATAAAACTATTTAAAATAACACTATCAAGTAAATGTGTAACGATAATACGTCTTTTTAAACTGCAACAATACATTTTTCAAAACACGTGTTCAAAATGGATAACCTTAAATCAAAACGAAATATCAAGGCTTTTGACGGCGAGAAGTATAGCGTGTGGAAATTTCGTGTTCGAGCTCTGTTAAGTGAAATGGATGTATTAAATATTATTGATAAAGAATCCGAACGAAATAACGAATGGAACAAAAATAACCGGATTGCAAAAAGTATAATAGTCGAGTATCTATCTGATTCTTACCTAGGTTTCGCGCGCGACGAAACTACCGCCAGAGAAATATTCCAAAGCCTTGATGCTCTTTACGAGCGTAAAAGTATAGCCACTCAACTAGCACTGAGAAAGAAGTTATTAGTATTGAAATTACACGGTGACACAAGCTTAGTGCGACATTTTGCTACATTCGACGACTTGATTACGGAACTACTTGCGGCTGGAGCAAAACTCGAGGAGACTGATAAAGTTGCCCATTTGTTATTGACATTACCTGCAACGTATGACGGCGTCATCACTGCAATTGAGACCTTATCGGAAGATAGTTTAACTTTGGCATTTGTGAAAACAAGATTATTAGACCACGAAGTAAAGTTGAAAAACGACAGTGCAGATACCAGCTCTAAAGTATTGCATGTCGAACATAAGCCGCACAATTCAAAGAAAAGAAAGATCGATTTACTTAAACCATTAAATCATCATAATAATAACAGAAAATATTTCAAGAACAAAACTTGGAAAAATACCCACATTTTAAAATGTCACCACTGTGGGCGTAAAGGTCACGCAAAAAGGGACTGTTATTATTATAAACAAATGATTCAAGACAAGCAGACTGAAGCAAATAGAACGCGGACAGTTCAACAAGTCGAATTGAATCAAGAATCGGCTAACGATTTTTCTGGTTTTGCCTTTATGACGGGCGACTATCAAGATGATGTTCAAGAAGATAAAGCGAGATTTGTTTTAGACTCTGGAGCATCGGACCATATCATAAACAGGTCGGATCTTTTCCTTAATTACACAATTCTTAACCCACCTTTAAAAATTTCAGTTGCTAAGCGCGGTGAATTTATTTTAGCTACACAAAAGGGAACAATGAAGGTGACAAGCGACTTGGGCGTGCAAGGACTTCTGGATGATGTCCTGTTCTGCCCAGATGCTCCTTACAGCCTTCTGTCTGTGCGGAGGATGCAGCGAGCAGGTTATACCACCATCTTCGATGAAGAGGGATCCAAAGTATGTAAGGGTGACATAACTGTAATGAGAGGTAAGTCTTTGAACAATTTAATTGTAGTAGATTTTACTGTTTCAGTAAATATGGCAATTCCTGATTCCCGTGTATACCAAACTAATAATATCGACTACAATATATGGCATCAACGTTTGGGTCATATCAGTAAAGATAAATTTGTACGGTTGAAAAACAAAAGTATGATTGAAATGTTAATCAAATTCAGTTTGTTGAACCAAATGATAACTTGTGCGAAGCGTGTATAAATGGGAAACAGGCAAGATTGCCATTTAATCAGACTAAAAATAAAGATCATATTACTCGACCTTTATTTGTTGTACATTCTGATGTTTGTGGCCCTATCACTCCTTCCACAATAGACAATAAAAATTACTTTGTTCTTTTCGTTGATCAATATACTCATTACTGTGTTGTATATTTAATGACGCACAAATCAGAGGTTTTTACTGCATTTAAAGACTACGTCAGTAAATGTGAGGCTAAATTCAATTTGAAAATGGTAAATTTATACTGTGATAACGGAGGTGAATATTTATCAGCCGAGATGAAATGTTACTGTAAAGAAAAGGGCATAACTTACCACCTTACAGTTCCGAGAACTCCGCAACAAAACGGTGTTTCGGAACGTATGGTACGCACTATTACAGAAAAAGGGCGATCTATGCTTAGTGGTGCCAAATTAAATAAAGTATTTTGGGGAGAAGCTGTATTAACAGCTGTTCGATTAATTAATGTAACGCCTTCAAGAGCCCTTTTGCAATCGAAAACCCCATATGAATTGTGGCATGATAAAAAACCACAAGTTAAATACTTGAAAGTTTTTGGTGCCACAGTTTATGTACATAATAAAACCAGTAAGTTTAAATTTGACGATAAATCTTGGAAAGGAATACTGGTAGGCTATGAACCAAATGGATATAAAGTTTGGAACCCAGAGAATGCAAAATTTGTCACTGTTAGGGACGTTATTGTTGACGAGACTAATTTTCTAACATCCAGGCCTGTATTATTCCCTGATGTTATCGAAAATTGTCATGATAAACCTGGTAATAACAATATATTAATACCAGTGCTATCAAAGTCTCGCTACAGTGACAGTTCTAAATCAGATGCACATAAATCTGATGATCTTGGCCCTCCTGTTAAAAATCGCAGATTACATGAAACCATTATTGAACCCACATCTTGTAGTACCTCTGATAATAGCATGAAAGACAATAAAAACAAAGATAACGTGAGAAGGAGTGATAGACTTAAAAATCGGCCACCTGTCCATTATAATGAAATAGATGATGATGAGTGCATATTAAGTGCACAGTCTGTATTAGATGATGTACCGAATAGTTATGAGGAAATTAAGGCTCGAACTGATAAATCTAAATGGGAAATTGCTATTCAAGAAGAGTTAAAATCTCTTTCTGAAAACAATACGTGGTTTCTGGTACCGAGGCCATTAAACAAAAATATTGTTGATAATAAATGGGTCTTCTCTATCAAGTATGATGAATTTGGTCAACCGCAAAGATATAAAGCTCGTCTCGTTGCTAGAGGTTTCAGTCAGGAATATCTAATCGATTTTAATGAAACTTTTGCACCTGTAGCTAGAATTGCTAGTTTCCGTTTCATTATAAGTCTTGCAAATCAATATAACTTATTCGTCCACCATATGGACGTCAAAACTGCATTTTTAAATGGTAAATTAGAAGAAGAGATTTTTATGGAAGTGCCCAAAGGAGTTAACTGCCATAAAAATTACGTATGTAAATTAAATAAGGCATTATATGGATTGAAACAGGCTGCTAGATGCTGGTTTCAAGTTTTTGAGCAAGCACTGGTAGAAAAGGGATTTATGAGTTCATCGGTTGACAGATGTATATACATTCTTGATAGAGGAGGCGTCCATAAAAACATTTATGTAGTTTTGTATGTGGACGATTTAGTTCTTTCTTGTGGTGAAATAGACACAATGAATAATTTCAAAATGTATTTAATGGGTAAATTTCAAATGAAAGACTTAAATGATATAAAATTATTTCTTGGGATTCAAATTGACAGAACTGAAAATGAAATTACATTAAATCAAAGTGCATATATCAAAAAGGTTTTGCATAAATTTCAAATGTATGATTGTAATCCCATAAGTACACCATTAGAAATAAAACTAAATTATGAAGCATTGAACTCTGAAGAAAAGTATGACGCCCCTTGCAGAAGTGTCATAGGTTGTTTAATGTATATAATGATATGCACTCGCCCTGATTTAAGTACAAGCATTAACATCTTAAGCAGATATACAAATAAAAACAATAAGGAATTATGGCAATGCTTAAAAAGGGTGCTGAAATATTTGAAAGGCACAATAGATTTAAAATTAACATATAAACGATGTGATTTTGACAATACTCTCTGTGGTTATGTCGATTCAGACTGGGGTGGCCATGATACAAGTGATAGGAAAAGTACTACAGGTTATTTATTTAAGCTATTCGATACATGTACAATCACCTGGAGTACAAAGAGGCAAATGTCAGTTGCAGCTTCATCGACTGAAGCCGAATACATGGCTTTATTCGAGGCTGTTCGTGAAGCTATATGGCTAAAGTCTCTTGCGTCAAGTATTAATGTTAATATCACACACCCGATTGTTATATATGAGGATAACAATGGATGTATAAGTATTGCCAACAACCCCACTAACCACAAGAGGTCAAAACACATCGATATTAAATATCATTTCTCTAGAGAACAAATTGAGAAAAATGTTATTAAATTATGTTATCTTCCCACAGGTAAACAGATAGCAGACGCCTTGACAAAACAGTTGCCAATAGCTGCTTTTAAAACAATGCGGTCTGAAATGGGTTTAAAATAATATGCGTAACAATTAAGATAATAATTGTAATTTTTTTATTAATGACCTGGTTGGGTTTTTCTGGGTTTTCCCCAATCCTCGCAATGAATGTTGGGTCATAAAAATGTAATTCTCCCAGACAATACTTGGAAGTTAAATGTAATAATTATAATAATGTAATTTGTTGTAAATACTTATTAATTTTTGAGGCGGCGTGTTGAATTTATTATACTTTATTGTACAAAAATTAACATTACCTTGTAAATAAAAGTAAGTGTTTTGACTAGTTTATTAAAGGAATGAACGAGACTGTTTGATTGAATGATTAGTTCATTTCATTCTATGTTCAGATCTTTTGCTCACTCCTATGCTGTGCCTCTTTGATCCTGACTTTACTCCGAGGTAGACGTGTCTGAGCTTCCAAGTATATAATTATAAAATAATAATAAAGTAAATTATATTATTGAAGTGTTTCTGTTACCCTAACCTTTCAAAACAACCAACGGCACTATTTTGTGTAGTAACGGTGTGGAATCGTTTTGTTCGAACGACACACTATACTGTAGTACACTACGGTAGCAGTGTGGCGTTCGAAACGAATTCAGTATAAAGATAATTGTATTTTCACTCATACAAGTGAAAATACTAAAGCTTTTGTCACTTTATTTATAAGTTGTGTTACTGCAATAAAACAAGAAAAAATCTATCAATCTAGTTTTATTAAATTATCCTGCAAATTTATCAAAGCATAGGCTATGATAACACTATCATTTAAATATCTGATGTGACTGTGGTTCACTCCAGAGTGAGGTTTCAAAAATTGAAACTCCTTCACTCGCCGTATTAGGCGCTCGACGTGTATTCGTAAACTAGCCATTACTTTCCCGAGCAAAACTTCTTTTTTGTGGGTTTTTCTTTGGATGAGACACTTCGTGGGTGAAGTAGCTTAACATTTCTTGTCGTTGTTTGTTGTCTTGATCGTCGTCCAGTATGGTCCATATATGGTGAGATGCGGGCACTACAAAATCTAGGGGCAGGCAGAAGCCGTTGAAAAACACTCGAGAACAGCAGAAATTAGGGAGCATAGCGTACAAACAAAGTCGAAATAATAAGTATAATAACGGCGATGTTTTAAATCTGTCAAATGACAACAAGTTGTCAAGACGGTGTTACTTATTTTTTTAATGGAAGACACGTATTGCAGACTTAGGCACGAGCTCTATTCGTATCACCAACCGCTTCATCTGTCAAATAAGGTAAAAAAAAAATATTTCTAAAAAACAGAAAGGAATAAAAAAAGAATAGCCACAGTTTTGAACACCATTAGCAGTTTACTTACTACAAAAAATATAACATGGACTACTTTAAAAAACTTAAGGTACCCAATTGTGTTAACCGCCCTGTTCACACAATTGATACTTGTCTTAACGATCAATTTTCTTATAAAATCATTCCCGCTACATCTACGGTCATAAAATTCATAATTCCCAAACGGCTCAGCAATAACATAATATTTTTAGCTTACAAATATACCCTCTGATTGTCTAGATTTAATGTTTATCAGTACAGTACCCTTACCATGAGTTGTGACTGTGACATTGAGGTTTCGATAACGAGTATCGAGTTTACTATCTGTGCATCTCGCTTGAACTATTTTAGTGCGAACAAGATGAACAGATAGAAAACTAGATACTCGCTATTCAAAAACCTCAAAGTCACAACTCATGGTGAGGGTACAGCACAAAAACTTTATATAACTGATTAACGTGACAGTGACAATTATTAGCTAACACATGTCGCTTTGTCATGTAAGTATGTTGCTATCGTCGCTTCAATTGCAAACACACCCGAGTGCAAGTTTTACTTATCGGTCACCCGGGTCTCGTTTACCCATAATATATTACACCATCCATTATAAAAAGAAGAAGAAACATCTTAAGTATACTTTCAACATTCGAAGAATCTCAAAACTGGCTCGATTGTTATGATGAGTGAACGCCAGTGTAAACGGAAGAAGCCGGCCTGATATTTGTCAGTGGCATGATTGTAGCCACCCTTTGTATTCGGAATAAAGTATAAATATTATTACAATTGAACAGCTTTGTTTTAAGAACTTCGATATTGTATTAGGGAGTGTTTGTTAAAGTTTATTGTTGTAATTCGTTTAACAATTGGGCGCAGACCTGTGTATTTTTGTTGAATGAATACAGTTTTGAAATAGGATTTAAGTTAAAAACAAAGTTTTTGTACAGCTGTCTCAGGTGAGAGGTTTCCATTTAGCGATGGTATCCACTTGCGCATTTTAATTAAGTTGACTTTAATTTCATAAAGCAAACGGTTTGCTCCTTTATTAAATACAGAGGCGCGCACCATTAATGAGATGTGTGGTGTTTAAAGTAAAATTTAATTATAGAAGCATTGGTGTGGGACAATTCACACGATTTCCAATTGTGCAAGTCTTACTTGAATGAGCTACCGCGGTGACTCGCCTCTGGGTTACACAATAAATGTTTCGTGGATTAATGAGTCACATATAGGATATACCAATGAGTAATACTTGTGCAAATTTTAAATACCGGCAATTGTTTGGACCAATGAATACTAGGTATATAACTAAGCTGATCTTGGGCAGGAAGACATCGCGAGGAAACGTATTTGTCCTCATTTATTACATTTAAATAGGTTTACTTTATTTGGGATAAAAATATCTTATGTCCTTCCTCATAGCTCTGTTCATACGAAATTGCATCCAGACAAACAGAGAGAGCTACTTTCGCATTTATAATATTATTATGGAAAGTATGGAATTATGGATATGGATTAAGTTGTTCTTCGCATACTTTGATTGATTACCATTTTAAGTAATATTGATGCCAGTAAATGCAGGTCATTGCACGTAACTAATGAATTTAGTAATGTTTAACGCAAATAAAGTCATTACATTCTTATTGTTAGCAAAGATCAAGGATTGAATTCATTATATATTTCATAAATGTGCTGGAATTTTCTCTAGCGAGAGGAAAAGCTAATTAGAGCTAAAGCTACAATATAATTGTTTTATTACAAATTAAACGGGACTCAATTTAGGCGCGTTAGAACCTATTCCTAAACGAAACCTATCTAGGTAACAATACCTTATCTTACCTTAGGTACATTTTTGCTGACGTTTCGGAAGTGTTGTGACTTCCATGTTCTCAGCCAGACTTATGAGCCAACGACGTCTTCTTGCTGTGCGAGATTTTAGTAAACAAAAACCTAGGTAACAATGCCTCTAGTTTTGACGCGATTAAGTCCTGTTTAATTACTTAGTCACTATGTGTGAAAATCGTGAGTGTTCAAATCAAGAGAATGTCTCATAAAACAGGTGATGTTATTATTATATAGACCTAATTAACCTTTATTACTGAGCAGCGTTTCAGAGATAAATACAATTTTTATTCTGCAGGAGCGAGCTATCGAGGACCGTATTTTAAGATAACGTAATAGAACCACACTCAGAGATAAGTTTAAGTGTATTAATATAATGACAGTGCATTGTCTTGTACTATGAGAATATTGTATATATACACCAGCGGCGGCGCGTCCATTTTAGCCTATTCCCACCGGCTTAACGAATTTTCCAAACAGACCAACAGATTTCCTTGGACTCGTGAACAAAAAATAAATACATATTGGCTCCGTCTTGCCGAGGGGAAAAAATACCCACTGATATTTGCCTATTTGATTTTATACTAACGTTGTTTATTTTAAAACTGTAATGTACATAAATATATACCATCTAACGTTATTAAATATACCAGAAATAAGCATAAACTCGCAGTGTAATCTGCTAATAAAAATAAGCTTAGTGAATTGACAAAGAATAAGTATAGGTAAATTCAAAATTTTTGTTAAAGATAAACTATTTCTAAGCACTATTATAGCACAACAGACTATAGGATAGAAAACACACCGTGGTATTTATTGTATTTAAAAAAAAGATTGTAAGTTACTGGTGTAGTAATTGTGTTTATTGTGAATTTATTATTTTGTTTGATATCTCTCCCGAAATATTTATTTATATCTCTCACGAAGATGAGAAGCTATTATTAGAATAGCTCTGAATTAAATATTGACTTAAGATGATACCCTCCTTAAATAAAAATTCACAATATCATTCCATTTTTAGTTTATACTATATATTTTTTTTTTTTTTGATCAGAACTATTTTTATTGTAACATGATGAAGAACACAAAAAATTTAAACAAATAGGTAGACGTAAAATAAAATAGTGGTAGAAAGAGTTCGTAGGTCAGTCGGCGTGTGGAAGGGCGGCACCATCATCGAAGCCGAATAACTTCGCTGCTGTCTTCCATTTGTGGCGGGTGCCACGAATGCACATGCTGGTCGCTCTAATTATTGAAGTAATTATACGAGCCCTCAGCCAGCCCAATACGCGAGACAGGGATCTATCCCAGCGAGATGCAAGTGCTTCCCCGAGGTGTTTGACGAATGTTGCTAGTTGTGGTGCAAAAACTCCATCCACAGAGGTGACGAGAGGTGTAAAAGTGGCATGACGAAGCTCGCAGGCGTTGGCGTATTTGTTTTGTTTTTCCGACTCTGCTGATTTCAGGACAGAAGCAACAGGGCGTGAGGTGTAAGAGGGAGCGTCAGTGTCTACGACACGGATGTCAAACAACGCCTCCCTCTGTGCAACCCATACGCCCCGGCATGCTAAATCTCCTCGTAGGCCGGTTTCACCTTCAGTGACAATTGGTTCTTTTACTACATTTCCCCACGCTTGTTGGCATAATTCGCAAAAGAGATCCCTTATTTCGTTGTGACGTCTCGTTATTAGACCGCCGGTTTTACAACAGAGGGCGTGATCGATGTTGAAGTCGCTATTGCCGCATCCATCGCAAGATTTTGGCATTGAGATCGGTGTTCGATGGTATCGTATTGAGAGGGCATCTCGGAATTCGTGTGGAGACAGGTCAAAGTGATCTTTTCTTGTGGGTATAACGGATAGCCAATTAGAAGATTTTGTTTTCATTTTGGTCACAATTGATCTTTCAATGGCTCTTTTTGATAGGTGGGAGATTGGTTAAAATGGAATCTAAAAGGTTATCGTCATGTGCTTCTTTCAGTTTGTGGCATTCTTTACGTGCTTCGTTGAGGGATTTGTGATGCTTTGCGAGTTCCATATGCTTCATTTCAAGTAGGGAGGATGAAAGAACAGTGCAGCCTTTTTTAGACATATCATAGTATAAATTTGAAGTGGTGGCACCATCGGATATTGCTAAGCCACCTTTATGAATGGGTAAGGAAAATAAGTCAGCTTCTAATGATGACACATCACCCCCTATTAGAGTCGGCAGAAAAGTAGTGCGTAAGGTATTTGTTAAAGGATCAAAGAATTCTGCGGCATCTTTTAGGACTCGTAACAGAAAGGACCATTGAAATTGTGTAGCTTTGGTAAGGGCAGTATAGGCAGCTTGTGGTGAGTCTTTACATATGAGTGATAATTTTTCTAAGGTGGAAACCCATTTATGTATGTTCTTTTTTACGTCTTCTTCTTTTCCTTCTCCTATGTAGCTTCCTAGATACCGAGATCCGGTTACAATCGAAACATTAGTATTCTTAAATATATGGGTTGCTTTTTGTTTGTCAGATTCAGATACTATTAGGAATGATTTATTGCCTTGGGGGAAATATCCGTAGGCCGGCCCTATGCTACTTATCTTTTTCCACCATTGAAATAGGTTACTAAAATTACCTTGGGCAGAAGAGTCATCAGCATACCAACATTGAGTGGTGTTATGTTATTAATTTATTACTATATTTATTTGAGCAAGAAATTGATAGATACAATTATTTTAATATTATAGCGCTAGTATTATTAAATTTAAACTTTGGCGTTGTAAACCTTTATCTTATAAATTGGCAGTATTTGCACTCCTCGCACAAGACAACCCTTAACTGGTGAAGCGTTCGTAAAAGATTTTTTTTTATTTTCTCATACCCCCATTTTTTTAAAGTAGTACTCAGCTCTCAGTTGACTCATCAACATATCAGCCTATGGACGTCCACTGCTGGACATAGGCCTCCCCAAAGCGACCCACGATGACCATGATCGACCACAATTACTGCAGTCACCCACATCCAGTGGAATGCCGCGATCTTTACCCGGTCGTCACTCCACTTTGTGGGGGGCTCAGTTCACTCAGTTAACTAATATCATTTTTTAAGAAACGGACGCAGAAAAAAAAAAAATTTTGGATAACAAAAATTTGCAACTTTTTGCTCATATAAATAAAGAATAGCCTTTGAATATGGTTAGCGGTACACTGTAAAGGTAAAGCTACTCAGACTTAGAGTAGAGAACTCCTGCATCGTGGTATGGTACCGAGTAGACTAGAAATTAAGTTAAGTCAATTTAACAGTTGCCATTAGATTATATCGGAGCTGCGGAGGTAGTCACTAATATCTGTACAACGCCTCTATTGCCAAGGCGATAAAGTACAGGTTCAGATATTTGTGACTCCATCCACAGCTCCGATATATCTGATGGCGACTGTAAGTAATGGTACTTGATTTAATAATAAGTAATGGTACCATTGCATGGGCAATCGGTGTAATTCACGGAATAAAACATACAGGAAATATGTATTATTTACTTGTCTACTGTTTTATATTTAACAGTTAAGACGAGCATAAAAGTT
The DNA here is from genome assembly GCA_022674325.2 of Grapholita molesta. NCBI lineage: Eukaryota > Metazoa > Arthropoda > Insecta > Lepidoptera > Tortricidae > Grapholita > Grapholita molesta. The sequence continues at coordinate 24,529,557 of CP053121.2, read as the reverse complement.
TGAAGTAAAATTTAGATAGAGTAAATCGCCAGTTACTGACCACCTTTCAATAACTGGCCACCTTATACTGAAAATGAATTCTGTTTACCTATAAATAGAACACATTTTCAAATGGGGTTTCAATTACTGGCCACCCTTCAATTACTGGCCACCTTATACTTAAATGCATTCTGTTTATGGAAAATAGAGTCCATTTTCAGTATATTGTGGCCAGTTATTGAAAGGTGGCCAGTAACTGGCGATTAACCCTATTAGGTAGAATAATTACTAAAGAAATAAAACTGAATACATTTCGTAATTTTGAATTAAGCCTTCCCAACCCAATGTTATCCCTTCCTCGTACTTGCGTTCTGCTGTAGTCCAGTTTGCAATCTAACGCCAAGAATTCGCAGCTAAATTAAGCGCCTCCCAAAGGTGAAATTCGGTTTTATTTGGACTAATCAGATTTACTCACGATATGTCCCGGCCAGAAATCCAACGCAGTTAATAATAAATTGTTTAAGTTCCACGAAACGTTTGCACTGCAAGAACTTGTAGCTTGTCTATAGACATAATACTGAACACACCCTTTTTGTATAATATAGTTAACACATACATAGTGTACGTATTTGTTTTGGTTGCTGTGGCAACGAGCGGTAATTGTACCCTGGTGCTCTAAAAAAAATGCCAATTTAGGTCGATACTTGAGGGGGGAGGAGGCGATCCTCGGGCCGACTCGGACATTGTGCAACAAATATCTCTGTCGGTACAGCGTAGCAATGCCACCAGTATTTTTGACACATTGCACCTGGTACATACCTGTCGTATCGTGGAATGAAAAATATTGAAAATATATGTAAGGTAATGGCACCAATGTTGGACACTTTTAGCTGACAGGCACCAATGATGGACACTTAGTTCTTATTTCAAAAATCATAAAGTTATAAATTGAATATGTCCCAACAAATGCACAACACTTAATTCCTTTTAAATAAGCACTAAAGTTCATGATTGGTTCATTGTCCATTACTGGTGCCGTCACCTTAATTCGTTTTGAATTTAAACACAAAACTGTCGTGAGTGTATTTAGTCATTTACATGTAAGTTCAAATTTTATTTTATGTTATGAAGTTTTTTGATCTTATAAAAATATTGATAATTATGTACTTCAAATCACAGAAAGTCATATTTCAAAATACTTTTTTTTTTATTTAAAATAAGAAACATTATGTTTTCATTCGAAATGGCAAAGGTATTATACAAATTTATGAGTCTGTATGTGATGTAAGAATGTTTATTTTTAAATCTCAGTCGTAGTCTACTTGCAAATTCCCTTCAAATATATTTTTTTATTATGCAGAAACTTCTGCTAGCGAATATCTTCGACATTTAAATCGAAAGAAAAATAGAAAAATTTTACTCGCGGCGGGAGTCAAACCCATTTTTCTTTCGATTTAATAATCCCTTCAGATAGTTTAACGTAGTTAAAAAACGGTACAAGTTCCATGTTAAGTCATATGGCACTTATCACTAATAACACTTACATTAGATTTAACTTAGCTTATGACTCGGCGTACACCCACATAGTGGTAAATATCGAGTTATAACATACCCAAAGCTCCTGTCTGTATTAGTGCGCAATGATTAAAGCAAAATTGTATTAAGCTTAATACAGCTTCTAAGTGAAGCTTTCCTCTAAGCCGAATCAGAGTCTCCTCTACAGCCAATCAACCCATTACTTACTTTGCTTGGAAGCTCTAATCTTATTTTAAGTGAGACATATATTATTATATTATGTAAATCTATCGTGATAAGTTTACTTACACTTACACAATACTGTGTGTAAGTCTTATACGGGCTTATAAACCAGACATAGGATTTGCCAGTATAATCATTAACCAAAAGGTTTTTCTTTAATTATACCTATTATACATATCTAATTAATTTTTGTAAAATTTCTGAGCAGTAATGTACTACGAACATTACGCTATATGAGCTTTTGAAACTAACTGCCAACGAATGTTTAACTCGAGTGTGTTGCACTACATTGCGGGCCGAATTTTTTTATATGGATATAATTTTAATTGTACTTTCTGTATAACTTAACATAGATAACTTATGCAATTCGCAAATTAGGTATTAATGCTTATATTTGTTTTCATAAATTATACACTAAACACTAAGATTACTATTTAAGTGTAATAAATAAATGTTCGAGAACACATTGAGCCGTGCACAGTATAGCGTTTCGTAGTAGCCCGCTTTTCACAGTAATAGTACATTGTGCAACGAGGATGGTAAGTAAGGTATAGTAAACGCGAGTCTATTAGAAGCCCGACGACGAAGTCGGAGGGCTTTTAATGACTCAAGTTTGTTATACACTTACCACCCGTGGTACATACAATGTTTTTCATCACATTTGCGAGGAAATAAAATAAATTCGTTGGTACAATACGAGTATTAGTTACTAGTATAGTGTAGTTTTACCTATCAGACCGCATCCACTATAAAAGATTGTCAACAATGTCAACTTTTTTCAATGTCTTCCACAGATAATGTTAACAACTGCGTTTTGTTTTCGAAGTTGATAGATCATCCTGCCAAATAGTATCAATTATCAAAATCAAATAGAAAACAACGATTTTTAATAAATACTAAACATTAAATTGCAGTCAAATTTAATATAAAGATATGTTATATACATATTAAAAGTTGGTTGTAGCAAACTTTTGAAGATATGAAATACACCTTGGCTGTTTAGAAACATCCTCAGTCCAAGTGAAGTATAGGTTCTGTATATTTTTAAAACTAAACCTAACAGCCCGTGTGAGCTAAATCGGCTATAACTGCTCTGTACTCTCGCAAGTAACAACGCCATTGACGAGCAAGTGTGATGAAAAATATATTTTTTTATTAGATGGAGTAAACTGACAGCAGTTTTCATACTAAAGTTGTCAAACGACCTGTCAAATGTATGAAAACTACTGTCAGTTTACTCCACCTAATTAAAAATTTGTTTATAGAAGACTTACGATCAGCGTTTTGTTTGATACGTATCATATGTATGTAAGCGCTCCTACTTGGATCTCCCGTCAGACTTTAAAAAAATATATATATAAGAATTGTTTAAGAAGTTTTTTAGATATAACGCAAAGCAAATTAAAGTTTTTGTTAATCTTTTTGAAATAGTTTCAATTCAACGTATGATCTTTAATAAAGTATTTCGATAAGCTCCATAACCAGTCGACGGACTTGTCTAGACTTGATTCTCCTGATAACGAGGACACTCCACGCGGCGTGCGGCGTCACGTGTGTGTAGAAAGATAGAAGACGATAGCAATATTTTTTTAGATGATGACACTGCGGCCAGTGGCGTGTACCACAGATTACGACTTTAATATAGTATTATTAAACGAAAAGATAATATCTATTTGGCTCATTATCGTATTTACTTACTAAGTTTTTAAAAGCATTGTGAAATAAAGTTAGCTATGCGATGCTAATAAGTAGGTCACTACACATGCATAGAATAATATTTAATGATACGATACTAAGAGATTTTTGAATCGATAATTCATTAACTAAGTGAGGAAACCTTACAGGACATTATTAAAAACACCAAACAATTAAACAAATTAAAACCGCTCCAAAGACTTATTCCTCATTAGGCTAACCATAATTGCTCCCGAAACATTCGAGCTAAACTAGTTTATCCATTATTCAAGAGTACGTATAACTGTCCGAATTGAAACTTTAGGTACGCGCCGCTGACCGCCGGAACTAACTAATAACAATTATAATTCTGCGGGTAAAATAAAAAAGGGCACAAGTGCCTCAATAACTAGTATGCAACGAATGTCGTTCTTCAGAATTAGGCTGTCCGTGTAATTGATGACTATTGCCGAAATGTCTACGCTCGTTAAGGAGTCTGGGAAAAAAGCAAACACTAAAATGAGTGCCACGTTTAGGCAGTTTAAATTAAGCGCCTTATTGGGCACTTAATTCCCAGGGCAGTTAGTTCCTGACCTAAGTTATTAGCTAGGAACGGCCTTGGGAATTCAAACGGAAAATGTAAAGAATTCTTACTATTTTTATGACAAAGGTGGCAATCGAGCAGACGGATTGTAAGCAATTACCGTCGCCCATGGGCGCCCGCAACACCAAGCGCGTTACCGGCCTTTAAGGGGGGCTGAAGCTCTGGGAAGCTTACTGATCATCAGGAACACAACATGTACTCGAAAGGTAGCAGTGCTATTATGCCTGTGGTTTTCTGTAAGGAGGAGGTACTTCCCCAGTTGGGCTACTCCAGATTCAAGCGTGATGGTACTTCGCTGTGCCCTACCTCTCATTGTTGGACGTAGTTTAAAGACATACCCGGGTCTATTTAGGAACGATATGTGGTAGTCCACATGGAAAGGTACCTTATGGCGCTTGGCGCTTACGTTGCAAAGTGTCACATTAGTATTGAAGCGTCATTAACAATACTCGTAGCGTAAGCGCCAAGCGCCATCGCCATAAGGTACCTTTCCATGTGGACTACCACATATTCTCACATAGGTCTAACCTCGGCCATTATTCACAACAATATTGTATACGTCAAACGATTCATAAGTTTTAGGGTTCCGTACCTTCGGACGATTAAAGGAAAAAACGGAATCTTTCCAGTATCACTTTGTTGCCCGTCTGTCTGTCCGTCAACACCCTTTTTCTCGGGAACGCGTGGAGGTATCAAGTTAAAATTCATATCAAATACTCAGGTCTTCTCTCACTTAGAGCTGTGAAAAAATCAAACTTCTAAGCAAAGGGAATAAAAAGATACAACCGTTTATGCCGTAAATTTTCGATACTCGCAAGGGAATCAACACCTACGGGGTACTTCCCGTGAACTCAGAATTTTGAAATTTGGTAGGAACCACGTCTAGCGCAGATATAGGTAAAATAGCGAAACGCATAAATTAATTTTTAATTTTCTTTTTTATGTTATTGTTATTTATATGGAAATTTAATTTCTGAAATAAATGATTTTAATTGAATTGAATAGTTTTTTTTTTACAGAATAGAATGTTTGTACAGAACCCTCATTGCACGAGTGTATTCGCACTTGGCCGGTGTTTTTGTGAGAATTTCAACCTATCTATAGATCTTGATAATAAAACGAACCTAGATGATTAACAAATCAGTAAAAAAAAATTGGTACTGCAGCCACTCCAAGGTTCGATTTTTAGAAGACATGAAGGTATGGTGACCTTCTTCTTAAAATTCATAATACAAAGGTACATAGCCTTGACTAAGGGTAAGCAATCGCTCAACAAAGATAACTACTGAGAACTTAGAACATCCAAGTTGTTACTTAATCCCAACAAATACCTACTGGCTTTCCTTTAAGTATGGTAGATTAGGGAATATCTTCAAAACTACTCGCTTCGTTTGTAACTTTCAATGGTAAACGCCCAATGTTATACATTTCGAGTGTAGTATATCCGATAATGAATAAGATGAGCCTAGTTACTAGGAAACTGTTTGAATAGGAAAGTGCATTGGGAAAGCTCTTTTACAACGCATGTGTATATTCAGAAATATTCTGTTTTTGATTTTTATTTTTTGGATCAGAAATTTATTCAGAAATTCACTAGTCAAATTTTACATGCCATAGAATAATTTATAAATATCCGCAACAGGCTTCGTCAGTTGGCTACAAATGCAAATCCGCAAAAGGCTTTGTCAAATTTATTAACTAACGATTGTTTATTTGTATGTATTCAAAAACTTTGGTCTATAGTGGGTCCAATAACCAAAGGCTCCAACGCCGCTTACAAGCCGCCATGCAGGTTTTGAGGAACCTATTAGAAAAACTGTTTTTTTTTATGACATAGGCGGCAAACGAGCAGACGGATTGCCTGATGGTAAGCAATTTCCGTCGCCCGTGGGCACCCGCAACACCAGGGGAGTCACAAGCGCGTTGCCCGTTTTTAAGGGGGTTTGGAGCTCTGGGAACCTTACTCACCATCAGGAACACAATACTACATACCTGAAAGGTAGCAGTGCTATTATGGCTGTGGTGTTCTGCAAGGAGGAGGTACTTCCCCAGTTGGGCTGCCCCAGATTCAAGCGTGATGGTCATCGCTGTGCCCTACCTCTCATAAAATTTAATCTAAACGTCCCACTGTTCGACACACAAATGCCCAATGGATGTCACCAATTGGGATTCTCTCGAGCCCAGACGTTTGCCTTAAGAGTAGAACTTTAACAAAATGCCAAAAGACGTCACTGTTCACCGGGTAAGTATACTTAAAAGATGAGCAGTAAAGTAGTGACAGAACAAGTACAAAGTTACATAACGTTAAACTTCACCCTCGGCGTCAGGGCGAAGACTTAAATCCAATTTCCTGCCACTATGTATTCTTTATTAATGGGTACCTATATTATTCGAAATAAAACTCAAGTCACTGTTTAATGAACTGCAGATAATTAAAACACAAAACTATCGTGAGACTCAAACATATTAATTGAATTGAAACGAGTAACAACTTTTAGAAATTGAAAAATACTCAACATGTTTCGTTCTGTAACGAGGAGCTTAATCATAAGCACGCTTTGGCTGATTGGGTGATTTACCCGTGTCAATTAATATGCTGCAGATAAGTAGGTATACTTAGCCCTCCGGATCGCTAAACTTAATTGGCAGAGGACGGGGCACATTGCACGCAGAACCGATGGCTATTGGGGCGTAAAGGTTCTCGAGCTCCAATGGCGACCACCGGAAGGCGCAGCGTAGGAAGCCTCCCCACAAGGCGGGCCGATGACAAACGCTACCTGGTGGATCGCGGTAATATCCACTGGATGCGGGTGGCGCGTGTGGGTCGCTTTGTGGGAGGCATAGGTATACAGCAGTGGATATCTTTCGACTGATATGATGATGATAACTTAAAATTCGTAGATGTCAAACTATGAAGGAATTCGACGTGGAGCTTGCATATATTTATTGTATTTACAATTCTGGAATTCCTGTAGGTAACTATTACCTGTCTATCTTAAATACCGGTTGCAGATTGGACGTCCGGAATTCCGGTAAAGTACATACTATTCCGGCCCGGTATTGCCAGCCTCGCGGCATCGCATTGTCATCAATTTGCAGTGCAGTAGAATAACCTATATTTAGTAAGTCTATTTTCAATATCGGTAAGCTCATTGCGGATAATCTGAGCGAGGCCATTTCAGAGGTATAGCATTTAAGATCTGAGAGCAACTGGCGCGATAACGCCGTAATGGCAGGTCGCTCGGTGAATTAAAAAAGCACCGGGCAACTTCGCTCGCCTCGCCGCTCTCGCTCCGTGGCACTGGCCGTTTGAGCCTATTCCCGGCAGTTCCTGCAAGTCAAAGTAAAGTCCTTTTGTCAATTGAAATTGTCGAAAAGCAGACGTTTCTGCTTAATATAAAAACAATTGAAATTGTAGATTGAAGACTTTAATGGTAGTATTTATGACTCAACTACTACTTCTCCCACGGACATCCACTACTGCACACGGGCCTCCCCCTGCGACTGCGATAAGCTGTATGGGGGGTTAAATACCATACTCACCACGATTGGTAATTATGGTACAAGTAGTTCCACGAGAGTTGAGGCGAATGGATTACGCACACAACTATATAAGGTACTGATTGCAAAAGAGTAAACGAATGGAATGAATGAGTAATCTCCTATCATTACATGAGATGTTGTTGTGTGAGTGACTTCAACTCTCGTGAAACTACCTATAGGTGGATTGGCGATCGCAGTTAGTTCCGCTGGCTGGTGCCCGTCCTCCGTTGGTGTCTGGCCGCAGTTTAGGGACATTCGTTCGCTATCAGATATATCGATATCGGTACAACGCCCCTATGATCAAGGCGATAAAGTGCATGTTCCGATATTTATGAATACCTTAGCTGTTCCGATATATGTGATGGCGTCTGAAGAATACCCGGGTCATAATTGATAACACACGAGAGTATAAATATAATTTGCTAATATTAAGTGGTACCTACTGTAAATAAAGACAGGTACTTACGCTAAATTGCATTCAACTTATACGATTCTCATTATAATATTTGCATTATACGAGTATTATCTATGGCTGGTTAAACGAGTAAGCGTCCTTAATAACCTCCACATCCGGTCATGCATTGGCCTGGGCACAAATAAAAATAGCACATATACATAAGTACTAGGGAGTAAACAGGAGTCTCGATGCCAACTACAATTTTGTTGCCTTTGGAGTCGAGACTCTTGGTTCGTGGGGCCCAGCAGCTCAGCGTCTTTTTAAAGAGTTGGCTAAGCGGCTGGTCGACGCTACCGGAGATAAAAGAGCTGGCGGCTTCCTCGCACAACGTATCAGCATTGCGATACAGCGAGGGAATGCTGCCAGCATTCTTGGAACCACGCCACAGGGGCCTACCTTAAATTTAGAGTTTTAGTTATTATTTTTTAGTATAGTTTATTTTATTTTTAAGTTATTTATAACCTAGTATAGTTTATCGTTATAGTATTTCAGTTTAATTTACATGTTTTGACTAATTGGTACAGTAATCTAGTTGAGAATAAATCCGAGTACTAGTACCTATATATAAAATGGTGTTTAGCAAGTAAAATTTATGTATTTTAACTATTTCATTACCTACGTTCTTATCCCACCATTTTGCCACCATGGAGTTTTTTAAGATATAAATAAATTACATCAACACATAATTGATTATGCTAAGACCAATGTACGTATATAGATACGTTACGTATAGTTTTAGCTCGTCAAATACGCCATATAAAAACTCGGTATTGCTTTTTTTATACAATAGTTACTTTGCAGCCGCTTAGGGAATAGCCCGCAATTTGCATTTTCCTACATGGGATGGGAAATGTCTTTTTTCCAATTCAGAATTAAGCTAGTCTAGTGTCGTTCCCTTGTGCGCCAATCCAGATATAATTGTCGGGTTCAAAGCGCCTTTCTACTTTGATGGGTTTAACGAGACGAGTACGATGAACCTTTTAAACTTCAATGACTTTCTTTCCACCGAATTTTACTACATAAGTTTTTTATAATAATACAATATTATAAATCTAAAAAACGCCCTTGAGGCATTGTACCAAGAATTATGAAATGATATTTTACATAAATAATTTTATTAAGATTTTTAGATTAAAAAGACTGAATATTTAAGCTATCATTTTCCTATAGACCTATACTCGTATTTATGACTATTCATTTCCGTGCAAACCTGCAGACTTATAATATGTATATGTGTGTAACATTAAACTATCACATTTTGTTATTAATAGTTCTAATTGGCTCGTCTACATATTGTAATATATAATATTACATATATCGTTGGCTGGCTACTCACAACACAAGCCTTCTTGAGCTTATCGTGGGACTCAGTTACTCATTCTAGACTCATTTATTATATTTATTTATCACACATCATCAGCCTATCGCAGTCCACTGCTGGACATAGGCCTCCCCAATCACACGGCATCGTGTTCGATTTTCGGCTGTACGCATCCAGCTTATTATACAGCTATTTATTTATAATTACAGTTTATCATATCGTTTCAACCTTATTCAAAAATGGCTGAGACTTTTTGTTTTATAACGGTGGGTGTTGAGATATTCGTACCTGAATATAAACTCCCCTAACCTGTTCGTTATTTAAGATCTCAAATGGGTACCGGCGTCGCTATGAATGGCATTTCAGAAGTGGATACGTTTGCAAATAACACTTAATAAATTCCGTCCATGGGTGGGTGTGATATTTCGTCCCGTTATCTCCTATTTCCGTCTTCAACATTATTCCTTTTAAAATGAGCGGACCTTGATTTTTTTCGTTTTGGCTTTGTGCGTCAGTGTAGCCCACTGACAAACGTTCACGGGACATGTTATTTATTTTTCATCACACTTGCTCGTCAATGGCGTTATTACTTGCGAGAGTACAGAGCAGTTATAGCCGATTTAGCTCACACGGGCTGTTAAGTTTAGTTTTAAAAATATACAGAACCTATACTTCACTTGGACTGAGGATGTTTCCAAACAGCCAAAGTGTATTACATATATCTTCAAAAGTTTGCTACAACCAACTTTTAATATGTAAAAAATATGTATTTAATAAAAAAAACATATCTTTATATTAAATTTTACTGCAATTTAATGTTTAGTATTTATTAAAAATAATTGTTTTCTATTTGATTTTGATAACTGATACTATTTGGCAGGATGATCTGTCAACTTCGAAAACAAAACGCAGTTGTTAACATTATCTGTGGAAGACATTGAAAAAAGTTGACATTGTTGACAATCTTTTAAAGTGGATGCGGTCTGATTGTAGTTTTCAAAGTGTATTTTGATTTTAAGCCTACATAAGTAACTAATATTTTACCAACGAATTTATTTTATATCCTCGCAAATGTGATGAAAAACATTGTATGTACCGCGGGTGGTAAGTATATACCAAACTTGAGTCATTAAAAGCCCTCCGACTTCGTCGTCGGGCTTCTAATAGACTCGCGTTTACTATACCTTACTTACCATCCTCGTTGCACAATGTACTATAATTGATAACAACAACATAAACAGTTGTTTACTATTTTAACAGGATTAACGTTTTAAGTCTTTCCGCCGATCATGTGTTTTCAATGCTGCTTTATTACAGTATTTGTTATTCATCTTAGAACAAACTCTTCGTTCGTCCCATTTAAATATATCAAATGCGATCAACAAAGAATCAGACAGATCGTCAATTCTAAAATAAATCAACTACCTGTCGCCACAGCTATTCCTTGATTGTGACGTTGCAAAGGGCCACTTCAAACGTTCAACGTTCCTGTGTCTATTGCCCAATGGAATCACTGCGCTGCCGCAACTCGTATAATTGTCGTAACATCCGATAGAAGACTTATTCAATTTTTAACCGTATTGCCAATTTATAAATTCTAATTTCGAACCGTATTTCCAATGTTCGTTAGGACTGTTACGAGTAATAAAACAACGGGTACTGCGCAAACATTCGAGACTAAAGCCGCAACAAAGCAACATTTTTAATTCAGGTGACATGGCTAGCGCCATACTGGTAGGAATTTGTTTGAACCGTTTTCACCATCAATAGTTTTTGAAGGTTTTCTAAATTTAGAACAGAAATTGAAATCAACATAATATATTAAATCTCCAGAAGCCGTGACAAAAAGCCATGTAATATGTGTAATTAGACATCCGAGAATATTCGGTCATGGCAACCACTTTAACTCCTGAGGGTGGGTGAGCCTTTTAACCTCATCGACGTGGAAAACTTGCAACGTGGTTAATCGTTCACCAACCTGCGCTATCTGCTTCATTTACCCACTGTGAGGGATCCATGTTTGCATCTCTCCAAAAAAATATTTTTTAATTGGAATCCAAAAGTGTGGAGACACTTTTGGACTCCAATTAAAAATAGAAACTTTTTTTGTACCCTGATTTCGCGCAATCAATTCCAAGTTCCATCTGGTTGCACAATCAAAACCTGAAATAATATTACGCTCGACGAAAACAGCTATAACAAACGAGTTGGATTAACTCATATAACTCTAAAAAGTAATATGACTCATACATTTCGGCTCTTTTCATTGTATTAGATATTATCGCACGATAATATCAAAATAATACATTTTAAAAGCAATTTGTGTGTATAAAACCAATTTACTTACAATCTGTTCGATGATTAAGCGACCTAAATCGGAGCAGGTAAAGTGCATTGAAATACGTTCTGCCTCACATTATGCGACACGGTATTGAATATAGGAGTAACGAACGAGAAACGTAGCTCCTACCTGAGTGTCGCTTACGTAATGCTACACCTAATTTGTCTGAAAATGATGTGAAGTATTTTGTTCTGTTATGTATTTCTTGGCTTAGTTGAAAAATATGTTAGTGTTATTTAAAGACTAAATGTTACTAAAATAATAATATAAGGTCACATAAAACTAAGAACCAATCAAATTATTTTTTATGAAAATATTTTGATTTGCTTTGATTTTTAAGTGGTAATACTACTATATAAATAAAAAATTGAAATAGCTAACATATAAATCCTCGGATCCCGTCTCGAACGCTGGAGGTCCTCGTCGCTTTTTCTTAAGTATATGTCATCTATTTCAACTTATAAGGTCACATAGTCCAGAGAGGAGGGAAAATTACTAGAGTGGCGACTACGAATAGGAAAGCACATCGTCGGTTATCTACTAACTAAATGGATGAATGAAACAGGTTGCTATTTAGGAAACTTATGTCTAGCGGTGGAAGTGCTTGGCTGACACAGTGATACAATAGTGTAAGGACTTATAGTACCTAATGCATAAAGATGCACGTAGTCAGAATACTGTTCACATTGCCTTTGGTTATATTATAATCGTAGCTAGGGCTGAAAATTCGGGTATTACCAATAAAAAAATACAGTAACGCTCATTAAAAAAACAGCCATCTGTCAGGTGATAATGATTGACAAAAATGTGATTGATGAATACATTGGCCAAAGCCGAACGATATTTTAACATAATTAATATTTTCAGATGTAGCATACCAGATTTAACGATACCGGTATAAATACATAGTACATACGTACATATTTAAAGTTATTTCGTAGAACTATTTTACAAACTTGGCAAAAAATGTAAAAATATTTAACTTAAAATGAATGCTTCTCAAAATTAAAACAAATGATTGGAATAATAATTCGAGCTGCAGTTGAGGTAAAAGTGGAAATTGTAATTCCGCCTCATTTCGGGCAAACGTAAGGCGTGAGGTTAGGCGCTATTTTAATTAAAATGGTGTAATAATTACGTAACAGGAGTCGGTCGTAGCCGACACTGTCGCGGAGGTGTTTAGCTTATTTCTTGTATTTTACACGGTATTTCGTTTTAGACGACACCTGAGAGGTAAGTCGGGTTTCTATTTATTAGACATGTTTAGCAGCAAGAACTAGGTAGGGAACATGACTGTAGAATGGTTCGTTTCCGTAAATAAGGCATATGCGTCAACCATCTGACGACCGGTCTGGCCTAATGGATAGTAACCCTGCCTATGAAGCTGATGGTACTGGGTTCAAATCCCAGTCAGAGCATTTATTTGTGTGATGAGCACAGATATTTGTTCATGAGCCATGGGTGTTTTCTATGTATTTAAGTATTTATATGTATTTATATATTATATGTATATATCGTCGTCTAATACCTACAACAAAAGCATGACTGACCTTACTGTAGGACTAAATCGATTTGTGTAAGATTGACCCGAAATATGCATTCTGTTCAGCGGTTGTCATAATAACTCAATTTCTTTCCAAAAAAATACGGCAGATGTTAATGGAAACAAAGGAATTAGCCTGTATAAACATTGTAAGTCTAAGTATTCAATAATCATTGCTATACAGTATAGCTGTAAAATACCTATTTATATAAAGTTTCTTCAAATGTATATACATTTGAAGAAACTGATTTTATTCACTCTGAACAAATTATACAAGTGTGTATCGTTTATTTTACCAAACAGATGTCATTACTACAAAACTGTTTGTACTATTCCTACCTACCATAACACTTATTTTTGAAATGTAGCTATGTCCTAAGTAACAATATTGTAGAGATTTGTACTAAAATTACAGAATAAACTGTTCTTAAAGTATCAAAGTTAGCTTTGAAACTGCAGAAAAGCTGTTCAGTTTTTATGCTTGAGAAATATCTCATTACAGCTTTGCGGGGAGTGGACAAAATTGTACTTTATGGTTCTAGGACGAGGAAGAATTTTAGCCAGCGGCTATGGAAGCTCGGAACGACCCATATTTTAATGTTTTAACCTAACTAGGACACATTAGCTGCCCGTGAATATAAGGAATTAAGTATATGACTATAGATTTTGTCGACCGATCTGGTCTATATGAAGGCGATGGACCTTGGTTCATCCCAGGAAGGCCATCATTTGTGTGATGTATGTGCTTACGACATTGTTCCTGAGTCATGGGTGTTTTCTATGTATTGTATTTATATATATGTTTTGCTGAGTATGGGTACCCACAAGTCCAACAAGCCTTCTTGAGCTTACCGTGGGGCTCAGTCAATGGATTTATAAATATTATTTTCTCATGGACCAGCGTCACCAGCGATAATATTCGAGCGTTTAAAGCTTATATTTATATTATATCCTACACGTAATCGATTAGGATAACTAAATAAATAAATACGAAAATAGATATTCCATATCGAGCCGTAAATAATAAACGTTGCTTTAGTATATACATAGTAGCGGTGTGAAATCTATATTTCTATTTACATGGCTGTAATATTATGTTATGGATGTGCCTCTGTGTCATATTAATTTATATTGAGACTCATCTCATAAGATGATCTCTCAAGGTGAGATACTAGGATTGTGAAGTTTGCCATTTACGAATCGCAATCTACACAATCCTAGTCTACTGCTTGAACCACAAGCCGGCAATATCGTCTTGAAAATGTGTTTGTGCCGTTCCGCGGATAAAGGTACCCGGGTATGTCCTTAAACTACGTCCAACAATGAGAGGTAGGGCATAGCGATAATCATCACGCTTTAATCTGGGGCAGCCCAACTGGGGAAGTACCTCCTCCTCCCTTAAAGGCCGGCAACGCGCTTGTGACTCATCTGGGTGCCAATGGGCGACGGTAATTGCTTACCACCAGGCAATCCGTCTGCTCGTTTGCCGCCTATGTCATAAAAAAAGGTACCATATGGCACGGCCCATACGCTTACGATCTTGTTAACGACGCTCCAATACTAATGTGTTGGTTCGCAATGTAAGCGCCAGGCGCCATAAAGTACCTTTATCCGCGGAACGTCACATTTTGTTACTTGTTCATTACTAACGTTGTTTATTAAGTAGTAATGATCTTGCGAAAAATGCCTTAATAAAGAATTCCTGTCCCGAGGAAGCAGTCGCCTCATGCCCATTTGTAAAGTTCAGCTTTGCAAAACGCAAGGACTTAGCAAACAACGGAATGCTCGTAGAGTAAAGCAACATATATTATTATAATATGTTACTATACCCCACAAGATGGAGCTCTTGTCAGTTGAGACCTATTCCTAGAATAACTCGTTTATAAATAAATATTACACATAGACCTTATCCTTACACAAAGTTACCTGTGTAAGGATAAGCCTCCGACATAGAGAGCGGCCCATTTAGATCTGTTAGTATGGGTATAAAACCTATAAATATCTGTTTTTAGGAACCATCTTTTCGATTTTAGGAAAAAGAAAATTCCATTGCATTGCAGTAGTCATAGTTTAGCTTATTTTATTTTTCTATGATATATATCATCATATATCATCATAGTTTAGCTTATTTTATTTTTATATTGTTTGCAGGAAATTCAAATAAGATGCATTGGAGTAATTTCGCATGCGTAAATATAGCGGGGCGAGTTGCCCACAAATATCTGAACAACGCCTCGACAGCTCTGATATATCCGGCCTGTCACTATTTGGCAAAAAGGAACATGTAATAAATCGATATTTTAATCGAAAGTAAAATAGAAAAACACGCCACTGGATCACTAGCCCAGTGCACTACCAATTGTGCTATACGAGTACCGCTTGGACTTGTCAAATTTGTCTATTTTATCCTTCCTGGTATACATCATTACGGGTGACGTGTACCTATTGATATTGGCTAGCAGACGTTTCTGCTTAATAAAAAACAACATGTAAAAGACGGAGCAGGAATTTTATAAGTACAAAAAAAGGATTTGTCTCCCCTCCCTCCCTCCATACCCCGAAACCTAGTTACTCTTGTATTATTGTCTGTATAAAACTTTCATTAAACCTGTAATAAATGTTTAAGCGATTTATTTTGTAGTGAGTTAAATTCTTAGCACTTAAATCTCAATTGAAATCGATTCCTATTAAAATATATACTTATTTAATCAATGACACGTCCAGCCCTTTGTACTCTTTAACGAGTTGTGAAACCGACGATAGTTCTTGAAAACTCGTCGTTCCGAATCGATACTTGAAAATTGCGGTTTGTTTCCGCCGTTTGTTTATACCGGAAACTGATCTGGAGCAGAATCCGATTTATGCTCACTCGAAATACAAATAGGTGTAGTCGTATACATCTGACTAAACAATATCAAGTACCTATGTATTTGTAATGATGAGTAAAGCACACTTTACATTTCAGCAGTATGCACCCCACTGCTGGACATAGGCCTCCCACAAATATGACTAGTATCATCTTGGAGGTAGTTGCCATAGTCGCCACGCTTGGCAGGCGGGTTGGCGACCGCTGTAGCTGTAGATTGGGTTTCGACGGACGCTGCTGCCCGTCCGTAGAATTTTCCCTTTGCCTCTTACGACACCCGCGGGAGGAGTTGGGGTGGTGCTTTGCTAGTCACACGGCAAGCACACCTAGACTTAGCGATAATTGGTAATCATCATCATATCAGTCAAAGGACATCCACTGGGAGATCTCCTCCAAAGCGACCCACAGTGACCGTTTTGCGCCACCCCCATTCAGTGTATTCCCGCGATCTTTACCGGGTTGTGGGTCCATCTTGTGGGTGGTGTGCCCACACTGCGCTTTCTTACTACTACTTACTGTTACTTTGGTTCTGCTGTGAATAACATTAGGTACTTCTATTTTTCCGAGTTCTTGATATTTGTAATACATAATAGAAATTGGTTTACGTTTAAATTAGAAAAAAAAATGTCACCTGAAAACTACTTTAATTACGCGTCGATAGTCATTAGACTATCGACACGTTAAGTCTGATTACGTTTAAATTGCTTATTATGATTTTATACTTATATCTAAATTGTTGACAGAGTGAGCAAAGCGATCAAACTACAATGCCTGATAATTGTATTTTTACAGTAGTCGACATTTAGGAAAAAATGAAGGGTAAAACAAAAAAAATCTATACATTTTTTTGAATTTGAAGTGGGAATTCGATGAATTGGCATTATTTCTTACACATGTTGCGCTATAAACAAAAGCTAGCTATAAAATCGATGGAAACTATAGTTTGTGATGCTTGGCTACAGGATTGGCAGCAATTTATTGCGTGGATCATGATGCAGTCAGGACGACTTTGAAAAAAAATTACTTATGAAATACGAAATAAAGATTAATATTTGTAGTTAAAGAACCTTAGGGAATGAAAAGGCTTTGAGACCTTTTAATTTTAAGTAACAAATTCAAGATTTTACGGTATTAAAAGTATTAATGCAAGAAAACATTTCATGGCTGAATAAAAGTTAGATGTTCACTTAGTTACGCGCTAAAGGAGTGCAGTTTTTTTTTTTCTTGGCTTTGAATGCCGCTGGAAGTTAGTTATTTATTCCATTTCTCTTTTCGTAAAAAATATACATATTTACATATAGTGTCTGAGTAATTCTTAAATCTATGTCTATTCAGACTCAACTCTTAAAGGTGTTGCAAAATAACGTAAACAGAGTATCTACCGCAAAAATAAGAGAAATATACCAAATATATGATCATTAAGGTCGCCGAAAGATGCTGGATGCAGGTCGTTTCCAACCGGCACATGTGGAGGTCCTATGGGCCTCCCCCTTCCCCTCCCCCTATGTTCAGCAGTGGACGTCTTATATCTGACATGATGATGATGATGATGTCATATATTCCCGACTTCTATTATCGCGGTAATCCTCAGACGCTACAATAATAGTAAATTTAGTTACGGTAAGTGATCATCGTAAATAATCTCCACACGTCCCACCCCAGCCGTGACGTCTTTAAAACGTCAAAAACACGACTCAGCTTAGCCTAATGAATTACTTTAACGTCAGACCGTGACGTCACAGGCACGCGCTGATTGACACGTAGCGTCGCGAGTTTCCTGACGCGCTTCACACCCAATTTTCTTCATTATCACTGATGACTTTGTGTAATTTAATTCCAACCAAATTACATCGATTAACATTGATTACTTCAGTCACGCGTGCTAGTGTAATAACAGTACGAATTCGGAGTGCTTTTAACGCCGCTTTGGATGTGAATCGTGATGGAGGTAATTACTTTTTTTTTTTATAAAAGTTAATTTAGGTAGATGTGTAATAATAAATTCTTGTTTATATTTTTATTACATGCTTTAACGGACATAAATATTTATTTTCTTCACAACGATGGTTTAACCGTTTTTTCAGAATGCAAGAAAATTGAGGTATTTTAGTGTTTTAGCTTTGCAGTTTCAGGTGAAGCCCTGTATACCTAGCAGTAAGAGCTTTGCAATCCAGGGGTCGCAAGTTCAAACGCCGACTTGTACCAATAGGTTTTTCGGAACTTACGTACGAAACATTTGATATTTAACAGTCGCTTTTCGGTGAAGGAAAACATCGTGAGGAAACCTGACTAATCCCAATAAGGCCTACCCAATAAACTACGGGTTTGAAAGTCAGATGGCAGTCGCTTTCGTAGTGCCTACGCCAAATCCTGGGATTAGTTGTCAAGCGGACCCCACACTCCCATGACCCAAGACAACGCGAGGAAAATAATGATGTAATTCAGTTTTAGGTACCTACATCAGCTATATTATTTAAATCTCTGTTTCGCAGGAAAGCACATTCGAGAAACATGGCGTGGGAATATCATCTGCGGTACCAACAGAAACTCGACTAAATATACGTCAATAGGAATTGACAGCCTGTTCTATAATGCATTAACCTATCTAGATTATTCTAGTTAATTAACTAGTAATTGACTGATATTGATCCATAACATGAACTGTACGGGATAGCAACAGAACCCATTAAAACATTAACAGAAACTTCGATATATTTTTCTTTCATACATATTCTGACTAATAACCGGTACCCTTACCATGAGTGACATTACGGTTTTTACACTACAGTGGTTACATTATGTGCAGTGCTTGTACTATTTTGTGCGAACGTAATACACAGATAGTAAACTCGATACTCGTTATCGAAAATCGTAATGTTTCAACTCATGGTACGGGTATTGAACATGCAAAGGTCGAGAATAAATAAAATTGTGAACATTTTCTAGTTTTCTATTTTATTTGCGTATTTCCGTGTAATAGTACTGTCAGATCACTTGTATGAAAGTACCTAAAGCTGCAACCATATTTATTTACAGCTTCGTTATCATCATCATCTCAGCCATAAGAAGTCCACTGCTGAACATAGGCCTACCCCTTGGACCTCTACATTGGAAGCTACCTGCATCCAGCGTCTCCGTCGCCTCGGTTGTCTGTCCATCTTGGGGGTGGAGGTCGCTTGCTAGTCCGTGGTCTCCGCTCCACTCGAGCACTTTTCGACCCCATCGGCCACCTTCTCTGCGTACAATGTGGCCTGCCCATTGCCACTTCAGCTTGCTAACCCGATGGGCTATGTCGGTGACTTTAGTTCACCTACGAATCTCCTCATTTCTGATTCGATCGCGTAGATCGTTATATATGTATATGTATATTGAATTCTAAATGTAAATTACAGGTATGTGTAATAAAATTATTAAAAAAGTACCTACTTAAGGTTTGATTGATACACACGCAATTTGGCGTCGGCATATTGTGAGAACATTTTTGTAATTTCAACTTTTGCCTGATTCTTATATCGTTCTGTCTCATTTTGGTGCACGGTTTTTGTAGCTCTCGTTTCGGCTTCTAATATACGGACAGGCTTACTAGTAGTAATAATGTGTATTTACGGCTACAGACTGAACTGAACACTACCAGAGTTTATCTAGTTTATCAGGTGTACGAATTGTCAGTTAACTGAGTGGAACCTCGATATCACGAATCTCCAGAGAAACGGCAAAAAGTTCGTTTTTACGTGTGTTCCTATAGAAATATAAGATTAATTTAAGGTTTTGCTATTTTAACTTACAGTAAAATCTTTATAGCTAGGTATGAATAAAGTAATTACCTAGTTATACAAACGTTAAGCTACATTACAGGTTTTTTAATAAATATAACAGCATCGTCGTCGATATTTTCTAGAGGTCCTGAGTTCGAATAGTAAGGGCAATTATTTTTATCACGAATATTTATCGGCACCGGCTTTTAAAGATTGATGTGTTATATAATTTTAGGAGTTAGTGAAGGTAACTGCATTTATTTCGTCTTAAAACAATGATTTCCTGTTATCGTACTTCAAATTATGGAGGTTGCACTGCTAAGGCTGGGTGATCGAGACATCTCGCACCGGCAGCCCCGGCAGGTGTGGGCGCAGGTGTATCCGCCGTGCGTGCACTATAAAGGTCATACCGATATTACCAATATTAATAAATACTGAACCAATGTTATGGGTATGCCGACTTAATACGTTCATAAGTCCATGAAGTCCATCTTCATAAATCCTAGAAAATATTCCATTAAACACAACCGGCTTTAATATTTATCTACACTAATCTACACTAATATTATAAAGGCAAAAGTTTGTGAGTGTGTGAATGTGTATGTTTGTTACTTCTTCACGTCTAAACGGCTGGAGCGATTTTAATGAAATTTGGTATGGAGTTAGCTGACACTGACACATTCGCTGCTACCCCCTCCAAAAATGTATGGAAATGAACGCACATGTGCGTCGGTTGTAGTGAATGCGTTAACACATAGGCTACGGTTTTCCCTAATAAAATAAACCGCGGGTAACACCGCGGGGCATAGCTAGTATACTATTATACTATACTATAGTATAGACTGACGAAAAGGAGTCCATAACATAAGGAGTCATACGAGTAGTGCTGAGAAAGAAGGCTCGCTGAAACATGTTGCGTGAACGAATAAATAAAAGTAAGTGACTTAACTGTATTTAACTATTCAAACATTAGAAAGAATGAATATTTAAGTACGAAAACATACATACATACATTTCAGCCGTATGCAGTCCACTGCTGGACATAGACCACAAATATGACTAGTATCATCTTGGGGTTAATTGCCACAGTCGCCACGCTTGGCAGGTGGGTTGGCAACCGCAGTAGCTGTAGATTGTGTTTCGACGGACGTTGCTGCCCGCCCGTAGGATTTTTTCCCTTTGTCGTCTCTTACGACACCCGCGGGAGGAGATGGGGTAGTGCTATTCTAGTCAGCCGGCACCACACGGCAAACGAAAACATACATATTATAAAATAGCAATACGAGTATATTTATTTATATTGGAATCACTTGGAGCAGACGGATTGCCTGATGGTAAGCAACTACCGCCGCCCATGGACACTCGCAACACCAGAGGAGTCACAAGTACGTTGCCGACCTTTAAGATCTCTATACGCTCTTTTCTTGAAGGTTTGGATGTCATATCGGTCCGGAAATACCGCACACGACAATGTACAAATATTAATTCAATTATATAATTTCTTGATGCGAGACGAGAAGAGGGCGTGGGATATGAAGGGTACTGTGAGTTGAAAGGAAACCAAGCAAGGCCGCTATATCAAAATTCGTTCGCGCAATATTATAAAAGTTGCGTTGCTCGGAAAATATAATATTTGCGGTGGCGAAAGCTTATAAACATGCAATATCCTGAATGAGTAAATAATATAAATACACATCCTCTCGACATCATCATCATATCCGCCGAAAATGCCATGGTCTTCACATACCATGAGCTGTTCTCATTCAGCACGTGTTTGCGATTTTAACCGGATCGGCGGCCCAACTTCTTCCCACGCTTCGTCATCCGGTGCGAAGAAGCTCTCTGCCACACCCGGCAACCGGTTCTACATGCGATGTCCCAGACCCACTACCCAGCATGACATTCTAAGCTATTTATTCCTACGATCCAGACTACATACGCACCTTGTGTATATGCACCTTAATAATGAGGCAATAAGGTGCGTGTATACAAATTTTGACACTTTGACTGCATCGATATTTTTGACCGCAACTGTACATTGTGACTGTACAGTTTCATAAATGTGACAAATATGCCATTTGTCACATTAATGAAACTTTATTTATTCATTATAATAATTAACTGTGGAAATAAAATGTTTCTAGAGCTGATACTAGGACGAAAAAATCTCTACCAACAAACGTACATAGATTTAAGTACGTAAATAAGGTCAAGGTTATACGAGTGGAAGGGTAGGGTGGAATTTCGGCGCTTGCCGTAGGCTACATTTGTCTTCACTTTATTTCAAACTAGTTCACGCATAACCACAATAACCCATAAAATATAACCACATCTAATCGACTTTAACTCACATTCCAGTTTCCAAAGAACGAATGAGTTGTTAAAATCCCTCGGTCTCAAGATCACGGTAAAATGAAGCACGTCTTTATTCCGTTGTAACGAATACAGGGCGAGTATTCGCAGGAACAAAAGGCTGCGAGCGTTTGGAAGGTCCGGGACCATCGGGACAAAATCAACATCCTTCGCCAAACACCGCACGTATTTATAATCCGCGCCGGCTTCCTGCTTTTTGTTGATTGTCGGGAATTTTGCATTCGTCGAGGAATCCTTTGTGACGCCGCGTCTGTATAATATTAGTTCTTGCTATTGTAAACATTGTACGGTTCATTCGAGTGTTATAATCAATATATTAACCTATGTGTCGCTCTTTTGAGTTTCAACCACAAAACTGTCGTGGGACTCGGACATTTTTTTTTTTTTATGACAAAGGTGGCAAACGAGTAGACGGATTGCCTGATGGTAAGCAATTACCGTCGCCCATAGGCACCCGTAACACCATGAGAGTCACAAGCGCGTTGCCAACCTTTAAGGGGGGTTGGAGCTCTGGGAACCTTACTCACCATCAGGAAGACAACACTACATACCTGAAAGGTAGCAGTGCTATTATGGCTGTGGTCTTCTGTAAGGAGGAGGTACTTCCCCAGTTGGGCTGCCCCAGATTCGTGCGTGATGGTCATCGCTGTGTAGTAAATAAATACTAGCTATGCCTCGTGGTACCCACGGTTTATTAGGGAAAAAACGTAGCCTATGTGTTAATCCAGGGTGTCAAATAACTACATACCAAATTTTATTAAAATCCCTCCACCCGTTTAGACGTGAAGAAATTACAACCATACACACTCACATACTGACAAACTTTCGCCTTTATAATATGAGCGTAGATAACGGGTGAATCAGATACATTTCATTCCTTTGTTTATGTTACAGACTTTAATTGTTAAGCCGTTTAAGGAATACAATGTTAACGGACTCCAGGGAACGGCTCTTGAGAAAGCTCCTCGTTACGAGTAATATTGCACTAAGAAAACGTTAGATACGCGTTTTAATACTTTTTTATTTAATAGTAGCTCTAATAATTGATTTTATTAACTATAGATATCTAAAAATCCGGAGTTACTCACCTAAATAATATTAATATTTTATTAACACAAATGGACATAGAAATATAATAAAAATAATACTAATTTACGTACAATAAAGTTAAGGAAAACCTATAAATAAAGCCCACAGGGAAGCTATAAATAAATCAGGTGACTCAGTACCTAAGTATAATTAGGTATTTTTATTCATAATATTTTCTACTGTTTATTTTCCAAACAAAAAAATATATTCTACTAAAACTGAGATCATTTTATTTTGTAGGTATTCCAATATATTGTCGGTAGAGATTTTATACATGCGACTTTTCAGACAAAAGAAGAAACTTTTATTATACAAAGTAGAAATGATGTCTCCTTTTTACTTTATTACACATTAATTACTGTTTAAAAGACATTTTTATTGTTATACTTTGAGTATTATTGGAACGTCATGATTTAAAGTAAAATGAACATTGTTAATATGACGATTGATAATAAATTAGGTCACTAATATTTTTTGTCTCTTTAGTGTCAACTGTCTCTTTCGTGTATAAAGAAGTTTCCCTTTGGCGCTTTTTTATATGGTGGTTGTTCCCAGCTTAATATAATAACATCGCCATAAATAATTAGAAGATGTATACTGGGTACGCAATTATCAATAGGTACTTTTTGTAACATATTAATTTATTTACAAATAATAGGTACTTCCACAGTTGTAAGAAAACTTGAGCATATGAGATATTTATGAGAGGTAGGGCATAGGGATGACCATCACGCTTGAATCTGGGGCAGCCCAACTGGGGAAGTACCTCCTCCTTACAGAAGACCACAGCCATAATAGCACTGCTACCTTTCAGGTGTGTAGTGTTGTGTTCCTGATGGTGAGTAAGGTTCCCAGAGCTCCAACCCCCCTTAAAGGCCGGCAACGCGCTTGTGACTCATCTGGTGTTGCGGGTGCCCAGGCAATCCGTCTGCTCGTTTGCCGCCTATGTCATAAAAAAATAGACTAGCTGAAATACATAAAGAATCGATAATTCAAGATAAAAAAAATTACATTAATACTACAAGTAATTCGTAATACATACAAAACAAAGGACAATGGCATCAAAAAAAAGGCATAATGAGTTCCAAATTCAAACATTTATAAACCTAATTTGACTTCATATAACACTGATGGGAGAAAATGAAAACCAGGAAAACCTCTCTTTTTTAAATGTCCGTCGAAAATGAAGTTCACGTCCATGCATATATTCCAGTGGGCTCTCAAAGGTCGGATGTAGGTAAATGACCCCGATACCTTCGCCACCTCGGTTTATTTTGGACATATCCTATTATTAACTCCATGAATTATGCCGCTTAAATGCCAAATCAAATATTAAGTTTGAGCACTCTTGGCAGCTTAATTATTTTTGATTATACCTAGGATTTAGTCGCGGGAGAACACGTTATAATCTAACTACTTAATGTATCTCTTATCAATTGAGGGTTTATTATCTCGTATAATCTTCTTTCATCATCATAATCATCACCATCATATCAGCCGAAAAATGTCCACTACTGCATATGCCTCCCTCAAAGCGGGATATAAAGCAAAACAGTCAAAGCTTCGTACTTTCACAAAACAAAAATGCACAAACTGCTATATGTATGTATAGGTAGTTACAACTATGAGGCGAATGGATTACGCATATAACTATATGAAGTACTGATTGCAAAAAGAGTGAATGAGTGAATGTAAATAAAAACACTTTGGGAATCCGTGGAATAGGTGAAATAATAATGTTCCCACAAACAAGTTTTTACAAGGTATCACGTTTCCTGGAGTAAATATCCATCGTGAAACAAAATTGCCAACATAAAACAACTAACAAGTAAGGTAATTGGCCAAAAGGATATGCCTCAGCTACGAAGCTCCCGTTTCCAGCGTACACGCTTGACGCGAACAACGAAATTCGATAAGCAACTATTTGCCTCTTTGTCGCTCTTAACCATTTGTATGATAGAAACGAGTGAGAAAAAATTTCGGTGTCTACACTACAGTACCCTTACCATGAGCTGTGACTTTGAGGTTTTTGATAACGAGTATCGAGTTTACTATCTGTGCATTTCGTTCGCACTAAAATAATACAAGCGAAATGAACAGATAGTAAGCTCGATACTCGTTATCGAAAACCTCAATGTCACAACTCATGGTAACATGGTAACTCGTCGCTACCATAAATTGGTCGAGCATTGAGAACCGTGGGTAAGTTACGCCGAAAAGACAGATAATTTTCTTCAATTGCGTCAAAGAGCTATTCGATATGATTTGATATAGATTCGTCCTCCTCTCCGTGCAAATCTAGTCGTAAAATGAAGCGTGTTATACTAAGAATTATTTCAGTCTGAGTATTTATTGGCACAATACAATGATAGCATTGTACAATAATTATAAAGTAAGCTAGACATCATCACAGTTTTCGGCTATAAATACAACCGTAAACCGCATCTTAAGGATAAGTTTAATAAATAAAATAAAGTAAACAATACCAATTTGTGGTTCACAAATAGTCTTGATAAAGTCTCCATTAAGTAGCCATGTGATGTATTTATAAACAGTCAGGACAGAGTTAGGGTACAGCTAGAGTAACTGTGGTGGCTGGTTTACGCGATGGGGTGGTTGCACTGTAACCCAATTTCGAGAGAGGCGACAGCGCCCCAGGGCGCATGCAGCCTCTACCCTAATCGAGGTCTAGTTACCGGCGCTGTTAGTTGTAATACTTCACTTTTTAGTAAATGGATCCCTATTCTCTTATCATATACATTACAAAAGGCATGGATTTTCACATCAATTTCGTTAAAATAATCCGCGAACCCAGATAAAGGGATAGAGTTAAGCCGAGTTCACACTTCTAAGTATATAAGATTTAACAGTAAATATGCTGTCGTTTATATATACTTTATTTATAGTATTACAAATACAAGGCGAAATTTTCTTTTAGTTTTTCGTAATATCAATATTTGTTTAACGTGTATAAAGAGGTACATTTATTATGCAGTACTTACATATTTATTATCAGTATTACTTCAGCTCAATTAGCCGAAGAAACGTGAGGCTAAGTAGGTAAATTCCAACTTTAAATTAAATCACGTTATAAAACTGTTTATTTATTGGTTCGATACAACCCTGAGAAGTCAAGCTCAAGATGAAGCTAAAGGCTTTCGCCGCCGACCAATTAATATCGAGCCGTAAACAGACCATAACTAAAAGTAATCGTACCAGTGTTCGACAAGTGCATGCCCAAAGGATGACACATTTCTGTCACCTCTACTGAAAATGACAACATTCAAAGTGGCACCTTATACCTACATATCATTTATGATTTTGATTATGAATCTGAATACCATAAATTGAAGTACCTAACAAGGAACTAATTAAAATCTTGTGTTAATAAGGAGCACTTTGTTAAAATACTATTATGTAATATGGAAGAAGGTTTGCTGAGCGACATGATCGGTATTTCGGTCGGAACGGAAGGAAAATATTATTTTATCGGTTAATGCGGTTGTTTTAAAATCTCCGACGTCTTATGTAGCGTCTCGGCTCGGTTTATCTAATAAATATTTCTCGGATTTCGGTTTTGAACATATGACTAGGGTAGACATTATATTCGGTTGTGACATACTCGGAGAAATTATTGAAGGAAATAAGATCACAATACGGCAAGGTGGTCCATATGCTATTGATACAATATTTGATTTGGCGGTTTTCGGTCCATTGCGTGGTGTTAATCGGGAAATACCACGCAGTGTAGAATTCTTTTCGGGCGTTTCTTTAGTAGACGCGGTCGAGCGTTTTTGGAAATCTGAAGAGCCGCCTAAGGTATCTATAAAGAATCCAATGGACGTGACTTGTGAACAAATGTTTGCTACGACAGTCACTCGTGGGACTGACGGTAAATATGTGGTCCGTTTACCATTAATGCCTGACCACGCGGAACTAGGTGATTCTAAACCTAATGCGATTCGCCGGTTTATAGCTTTAGAAAAGCGCATGAAATCGCAACCGATTTTTAAAGAAAAATACACGCAATTTATAAACGAGTACATAGAACTTGGACATATGAGACCATCAGACTTTGATATAAATTCAGGTTGTGAATATTTTATATTGCCACATCATGGAGTCTTTAAAAAAAATGGAGATACCGAAAAAATCCGGGTAGTGTTTGATGGAAGTGCAAAAACAACAAATGGTGTTAGTTTAAATGATTGTTTGTATACAGGAGAAAAATTACAAAATGACATAACTACCATTATTATCAACTTTAGGTTACCTTTAGTGGTTTTTACTACTGATGTAAAAATGATGTTTCGAATGACGTGGATTCATCCTGAAGACCGTCGGTACCAGTTAGTCCTATGGAGACGAAACGATACTGAGCCAGTTCAATATTATGAACTCAATACAAATACTTACGGTTTAAAATCAAGTCCTTTCCTAGCAATTAGGTGCCTTCATCAGTTGGCTGAGGATGAGAAAAAGCGTTTTCCCAAAGCTGCCAGGCTTCTGTTAGCAAACACTTACGTTGATGATATTAATGGTGGAGCGGATTCTGTTCAAGAAGCTGAGGTCCTTATGAAGGAGCTAATTGAAATAATGCAAAGTGCGGGATATGAATTAAGAAAGTGGGCTTCAAACAACCCTCGCCTTTTAACTGATTTTCCTGCAGACTATTGTGAGTCGAGCCGTCACTTTGATAATGATGATGATGATGATAACGGTACCGGATTCATTAAGGTTTTGGGCATCCGATGGAATCCATCAACAGACACGTTTACCTATAGAGTAAACTTACCGGTTGATCAAACGACGCCTACTAGGCGCAGTATTCTTTCGTCATTGGCAAAGTTATTTGATCCGCTTGGATGGATTAGTCCTGTAGTGTTTCGAGTAAAATTATTGTTACAAGAACTAATAAGCGATGGCTCTAAACAAGTAGACTGGGATTCACCCGCGCCTAGTCACATAACTGAGAAATGGAATAATATTCTTTCAGACTTATCGTATTTAAAAAAATTGGTAATTCCTCGGTGCTTGAAGTCAGCAAGCGATGTGACCTCGTACTCTTTGCATGGATTTTGTGACGGGTCCGCTGTCGGTTATGCGGCCGCGGTTTATTTGCGATCTGAATGTTCTGACGGGACGGTGACTGTTCGCTTGGTTATTGCAAAAACCAGAATATCTCCACTTAAAATGAAATTAACGATTCCGCAGGCAGAATTAAACGCCGCGACTTTATTGGCAAAATTATTAGCTTACGTACATAAAGCTTTGTGTGACCTTTCACTTACAGTTACAGAAATTGTGGGCTGGTCCGATAGTACAATAACTTTAGCCTGGTTATGTATTTCACCCCATAAACTAGATGTATTTCAAGGCAATAGAGTTTCTCAAATAAATAATCTTAATTTGCCAGTGTCTTGGAGTTATATTAAAAGTGAATTGAACTGTGCTGATGTTGCATCTCGCGGTTGTACAGCCAAGCTATTACTAGAACATCCAATGTGGTGGGGTCCAGAATGGTTACATCAGTCCCGAGAATA
The DNA here is from genome assembly GCA_022674325.2 of Grapholita molesta. Classification (NCBI taxonomy): domain Eukaryota; kingdom Metazoa; phylum Arthropoda; class Insecta; order Lepidoptera; family Tortricidae; genus Grapholita; species Grapholita molesta. The sequence goes on along the minus strand of CP053121.2, from coordinate 24,500,711 downwards.
TTGGCCTAACAACTCTAAACCCGAACTTCCTCAGGATTTGCCAGGATTACGTTCTAAATTCGTATCAAATACGTTAGCTTTGGATGATTTTGATCTAATTAGTCGGTATAGTTCATTTGAAAAGCTAATCAACGTAACTGCATTTTTGTTCAGGTTTATGAATAATACTCGTGGTAACAAAACCCTTGCTAAAAATATATCTATATCGGAACGTCGTTTAGCCTTGTCTCGTCTATTCCTGTTTATTCAACGGAAACATTTCTCCAATTATATCGATGTTTTATCTGCTGGCCGACCTATTCGAGACTCATTAAGAAAACTTAATTTATTTATCGACGAGCAAGGTTTGATTCGAGTTGGTGGACGTCTTTGTCATTCAGATCTCCCTTATTCGGCTCGGCATCCCATCTTACTTCCCGGTAAAGACATATTCACGATTCTATTAGCGGAATATTATCATAAATTGTATTGTCATGTTGGCGCTAATACTTTAGCTTCAATTTTATCTCGAAATTATTGGATACTGTCAATACGAATAGTTGCTAAAAACGTGACTTTTAAATGTATATCATGCTTTAAAACAGCTCCTAGACAACAACAACCGTTCATGGCAGACCTACCCGCGGACCGGGTTCGATGTTCTAGGGTATTTGAAGGAGTAGGGACCGATTTTGCAGGCCCAATATACATGAAAAGTAGTAATTTAAGAAATGCTCGTATTCAAAAATGTTATTTGTGCATTTTCGTTTGTCTGTCAACAAAAGCTGTACACTTAGAAGTAGTGTCTCAACTTTCAGTTGAAGCATTTGTTGCTGCCTTTACCAGATTTGTTTCTCGAAGAGGGCTTCCTTCATTAATTCGCTCTGATTGTGGAACAAACTATGTAGGAACCAATAAATATTTAAAGGATTTGTTTGTTTACATAAAAAATCATCACACTGAACTAGAACGTGAATTAATTAAAAATCACATTACTTGGTTGTTTAACCCTCCTAGCAGTCCCAATATGGGTGGATTGTTTGAAGCGGCAGTTAAATCGGCTAAAATACATATGTATCGAGTAATCGGTGATCAACGGCTTACCTTTGAAGAACTGACAACTTTTTTTTCGAGGGTCGAGTCTGTGATGAACTCTAGACCTTTGTGTCCACTAAGTTCGGATCCCTCAGATTTAGAAGTATTAACACCTGGTCATTTCATCATCGGCCAACCACTGATAGCTCTACCGGAATATCCATTTGAATTAACAAACATAAACAGGTTGTCGCGATTTCAACAAATTCAAAAACTGACACAACATTTTTGGTCTCGATTTCGCAATGAATATCTTCATACTTTACAACAACGACCTAAATGGACTTCACGTTTAAATTCTCCAAAAATCGATGATTTAGTTCTAATAAAAGAAGACAACTATCCATCTTTACAATGGAAACGTGGGCGCATTATTCGACTATTACCAGGAAAAGACGGAATCAATCGTGTAGCTGAATTAAAGGTCCAAAATGGAACCTTACTTCGGCCTATTTCAAAACTATGTATATTGCCTTTGGTGGATAATTGTTAACCAATACGTAGCTTGGTTCGGGGGGGAGAATATGTACATGCATTATACATGCTCTCAATTTGAAATTCATTGCCGAAACATTGGCAGCACTAAAAAACTACACCACGCATGCGCGTTTTTCAAACGAACGCCAATCAGAGCACTCGGCTGCAGTTGTTAATTTTAATGGCGGATTGTACAAGTTGATCGGTGTGTAAAACTTTTATAATTAAGAAATTAGTGGTAAAATAGTGTGATCTAATAGCATTTGTGACTTTAACATATAGGTAGTTTCAAAAGGTGTATAAACATTGAAGAAGTTACCCGGGCCCGGTTTCAGCATCTACATTAGTTATTGTGTGTCGCCGACGGCAGCCGCGACGCCGCCAACTTTAAAAGGTTTGTGGATTTTGTTTTGGTGGTTTGCATAATGCTGTATATCATAAATTGAAGCCAGACTATGTATTACAGTTAATAATTATAATATCGAAGGCAAAAAATACTAAACAATCGGTCTTCGACCTTAAAAAAAAGATTAATAAAAAAGGTAGATTTCTAATAATGCTGTAGGTACAGCACCTACGCCAAAGGTGTGCATAGGTACTTACTGCACCTTATCCCTTTGTAAAAAAATGCAAAAGTGTAAACAACTGAACATACGAGTAACTGGAATCTCTTGTACTTATACCTATACTCGTATGGGTATTAGAAATTTTAATATTTATTAAGGACGTCGTGTGTTTGACATAGTTTGAGTTAAGTGTAGTCTACAGAATCACCACTCAACTGCACATTGCGTCACACAATTTATTAGGTAAGTACTACATATTACTAGTGGATAAAACTCGACTTTTTCTTGCTTTCTAAGGATAAAGAGCGCTTTAGCGAATGTGGTAAGAAAACACAAGCGAGAGAATTTATTCACAACATACCCGTTTGCAGTAAGTAGTTGTCAGTTAAATAACTATGTCTTTGTTTTATAACGGAGGAAAGTTGATGTTTACCTTTCATAATTTTGTAGAATGCGAACTAACTAAAAACTTCAAAATCTGAATAGATCGTATGACTCAAAGTGCGGAATGTTTACTAATTGTTTTCCTAAATATTATATTGCTTTCGACACTAGTTACATTAAATAGATATATACGATTTTTACCAATTGATTTAGAGGGAAAGTAAGAGTAATTTTCCGAGAAGAAGTGGAATAATTATATTGTTTTAATATAAAACCAATCCGTTTCGTCTGTCTTGTATAAACATAAAATAATAATAAATAAATAAATATTTCGGGACAATCTTACACAAATCGACCTAGTCCTACGGTAAGCTCAGTAAGGCTTGTGTTGTAGGTACTAGACGACTATATATATAATAGATACATATATATATATATATATCTATATATACTTAAATACATAGAAAACACCCATGACTCAGGAACAAATATCTGTGCTCATCACACAAATAAATGCCCTGACTGGGAATCGAACCCAGGACCATCGGCTTCATAGGCAGGGTCACTACCCACTAGGCCAGACCGGTCGTCATGACAGCAAGTAGTGTATAGTATAGAACAGTTAAGAGTAACTTGACCCGTCGGATAATATTTTCGTAAAAGGGTCTCTTACGGGCGACCACAGATGGGAGCCCGGACTCCGGGTCTCCGAGAATTCACACTCGTCACCTATACTACTAATTACTTACTATAATGTCACTTTACCCCTTTGACATTTAGAACCAAAGGCAATATTAGGTAGTTAAACCACAGCACTAGACCCTACTCATAGTGTTGTATTCTGGCCTGTGAGTCCGATCGCCAGAGAGCTCATAGCGCTGAAAGTGTATAGGTAACGCTTGTGTAAATCCTCTCTAATTACCAGTGATCGGTTATTTGAATTACACCTCAGATTATGTTAGTATGGACATGCCCCGGGAATCCGGGCTTTATGTTGTTAGAAAAGACAAAAAATACAATGTGTTTATTTTATTACACTTTAAAAAGTCTAAGTAGCAGATAGACACACGTACTTACTCGCCTTTCTTTTGTCCAAATCGAACAAATAAGCACAAGTGTTCACACTGACAGCTCATTTGGTGTCACCAAAACGGCACATTTTGTACCGTTTGGATAATAGTTTGGAGAGTAAGTAAAAATCCCTTACAGACAATTTAAATTGTTTTATTTTTTAATTATTTTTACGGTATCGCGGGAAACTGTCGTATTTATATTAACTTTGATATCCCTCGAGGGAGAATTCAAATAACCGATTACTGCTAATTACAGGCGTCCATAGGCTGCCTACCATTAGGCGGGCCGTATACTTGTTTGCCACCGTAGTATGATTAAAAAAGATATTATTTATCAAAGATCTCTCCACTTTCTCACAATTTTGATCTAATATGTATGCTAAACACTTAATGTAGGTGTATACATTAAGTGTTTTGCATACCCACTCCCTCCTCGTTCACAACATATGTACTTATGTCTATATAATATACTCGCGATCTCTGCCTTGCCACCCCCCCCCCCCCTGCCCCGATGTCCATTGTGGGATTCCAGTCTACTATAGAAACTTTTTCCTAGCTCTCTAAATTAAAATTCATTAGACCTTAGGTACCTAAATATACCTAAATACACAGCCATTATACCTAATCCTTTTTACTCAGTAACTCTTTGAGCATTTCTATAGGTAATATAAAAATAAGATTAAGTAAATACAATAATTGTTACCTTTTTCATTCAGCTTCTATTCTTTGACCTCATTTCCCCAAAGCTTTGTTGGAAGAAATTAAGTTGAACTTTGTGTTATGTGGGGCTAGTGAGAAGTGAGGAAACAAGTCCAAACTTGTATTGCGCAGCAAACAATATTGATAAGCTAATGTGACTCACAGTAGTCGCAGTCCTTGTCATAACTATTCAGGCTTATCATTATCCTCGTAAGGCCCAAGAGCCTTCCTGTAGTACATACTTTAAAGAAATAAGAATTTTATAAAATTGGAGAGTTGAATTTCATTTGTTTCTTTCGATTTTGACACAAAAGAATTTATACTTTATTTCCTACGCTATAAAGAACGAATTCGAGTAGCATTTTACTTGTATGGTGGGCCTTGGGAGGTTATACACCCAATTTTTAGATTATATTTTATTAATTTATTATAATGTGACGTGTTAGTAATACATAAAATTTAACGGATCATAATACATAGGGCTAATGAGGCGTTGCTCACCAATATACCAAGTTTTGCTGCCTAATTCCCAAACACAGGTCAATGGAGCTGAATCCGTAATTCGGCGACTCAGCAAGTTTTCGCTAGGAGCTTGCCACTCTCGTAAATTGGGCTAAAGCACAGGGTAAATGATATCGTGACTCCATAAGATTCAAGTTCAGAGAGACGGTCACACTACATGCGAAATGAGGCTCTAAAAACTTAAACATACGGTGCAATTTAAAATGTCGTTGACAAACTGTTCTTCGTTGTTACCCCCAGGTGATGTTTGTTCAACGTCGAAGTAGACTTATCGCTGGCGTAAATAGAGATTAAGTTGAAAGGTATATCTACCTACTTTTGTTTGCTGTAGGCGAAGCTGTACGCGTATGTTCTCGGCAAAACGAGCACAGTTTTACAACACAAGCCTTCTACACGGCGATTTGAATTCTTATCTCGTTCCCCTTCGCGTTCATGTGACAAGTTTTATCATGTTCCTTCCTGTTTTGATTTTTTGTTCCGTCTCGGCTCAACTTGTAGTGGAGAGGGATTACATATGGTTTCTGAATTTATTTTTCAAGACTATTAGAGCTTACTTATAATTATAACATAACAATTCTCTTTATTGCATAACCTAACCAGAATATAACAGAACAGGTCATAAACTTACACAATCGGCGGTCCTATCGCTAAAGAGCGATCTCTTCCAGACATCCTGTCAAAATAATAATGTAACATAATGTCGAAAAAAATTATCCTAAATTTAGTTCCTACAGGAGATTTCTACCTACTGCCTACTACGGCTTCCAAAGAAAAAGCCTTTGACTAGTATAGAACCCAGCTTGAAATTCAAGGATTCAAACTAAAATAATAAAACAGAAAGAAAATTACAAGTAGGTAACATTATTCGGTTTCGACTGAAGCTGCTGCACAATTTTATACATTAAAAATTACAAATATTTTGAAACTATTTTTCTCATAAAACGGCGATTTGGGTGATGTAAAGGCAAATTAAATTTATAAACCCAGTATCAAATTAATGTAGGCATTTAACATATCTTAATTAACCTTTGACACCTTTATACCGAAGGTTTAATTAAGTGCCCTGCCAGGTAGATTTTACCGAAAAACACTAAGTTTAGATTGCTACAAAATATAAAATTACATATTTGAATTTTGGACCGATCATTGCAAACTTTTGTGGTTCGATTTAAATTAAACAAGACAATATAGTTCGGCAAACCAATTTGCATTTTTTTTAAATATATATATATATTTTTTGTCACATGCGTAATTATACAAATTCGCCAAACCAGAGTTTAACGGCGAGGTTTGCACTTTTATCAACATTATTTAAATAATTAGTTAGAAGTAAGAAACTATGATTATTGATTATCCCTTGTATACTAAGGCGAGTACTTGCGTAAAGAAAAGACAGTACCATTCTCTCTCTCTTTACGAGAAGTGATATAGGATAATGATAGAAATTCACAGAGCTTTAAACATCAGTTATTACACAAAATACATGATGCATGCAATAAACGCTATTCAAGGCAACAAAATGAATCCTGAAATTGAACATTGTTAATATCATCTGTATATTATTTTCTCGCTTAGTTTTTGATGGCTGGCGTAGTTCTGGAATAGGAAGCTTAACAGTGTACGAGAAGACTTATATTACCATGACTCGGGCAAAAGAGATAGGAGGGTTGGTAAGTGATGGAAGATTTGCCTTTTACGGTAGCAGTTCGCCGCTTGCGGTTTCGCATTTCGGGAATAATCTGCACGCCGCCATACCCGCTTCACCGCAACTTTAAAACTACTTAACCGATTTAAGGCTATATTATGTTGGTGTAATAAGTGCCACTTGAATTTGCCATTCACTGAAATAATATGGGCGGACGCGATATCGTAGCTTCATAGTAGGTATCACTTTCAATTAAGAGAGAGAAATTAGGATGTTATTTAAACAAAGAAATTAATCTAAATATACGCGACCAGTCTTTTAATTATATAATGCACGCAGATAAAAATACTTTGTAATTGACTGATTCTATCTCATGTTTGTATTTATGAAACTTTGATTTGGACTATGTGATTCATCTTTTAATGTTGTACCTACGTTTGAAGATTTTATACCACCCAGTTTCGTTTATAATTAATGATAAATATCCCTATTCCTATTATAATCCGTTACTGCTACATAAACCCAAAAACTGTCTATACAGTTAATAACATAAAGGAAGAAAAGAATAATGTCTTCCGATTGCCACGAATGCTGCCATGTCTGGATGAAGTTTAACACGTTGATGGACAGTAAATGACGTCATCTGTCATATACCATAGGAAACAAAAACATACGCGACGCCTATAGGCGTACTGTCCGCCAAAGTGTTAAACTAGTATACGCGATATAATCCGCATTCATATGTTTTATTTCAAAACACAACTAGTTTATCACCGGAACATAAGCGCTATAAAAACTATAAGGGCTTTCAAGTTTCTATGGATCTAGAATAGTTATCAACAGAACAGTTGAGATATAAGTCTAGTTCTGACAAAAGAAGATTCAAGACAACCAAAGTGAGTTCAAAAATGGTTTATGTTTATAACTCGATTTTGCAAAACTGTTAAATATTATGAAACTGGTGAACTTTGGCATGCATAATAATAGTTTATAACTTAACGTCTAAAGACGCAGCGGCGCAGTAGGTGGTTGTTCAGGAATGTCATTAACACGTTCCACGCACTAAGCCGCGGGCAACGGCTAGTCCGTAAAGGGTCATTATCGAGCATCGTTTTTCCATTAAGTTTATTCACTGCCAGCCTCACCATCAGTCCAGTATCAAAGACGGTTAGGGCTGTTACGAGCGTTATATTGTGTGGATTCCGACTGTGGGTGTGTGCGACATCCTGCGCGGATCAGCTCGAGAAGAAAGAGTGTGTAACGTAGACGGGACGCTCGGGAATTCGAATGTTGTTCGGGTGTGCTAGTGTTATCGAAGTGTTTTAGTCATAACGAATATTAACGAGACTGAATACAACGTAGGTATACTTTGATTAATACTATAAGGCTTATAGGTAGTATAAGCTGATATCGATAATCATGATGATGATGATGATGATTCCGACTGTGGGTGTGTGCGACATCCTGCGCGGATCAGCTCGAGAAGAAAGAGTGTGTAACGTAGACGGGACGCTCGGGAATTCGAATGTTGTTCGGGTGTGCTAGTGATATATAGGGAGCAAATTTTAAAGATTAGAGATTTACCATGTCGATATACCACGTCAATTAATCGTATCGATCCTTTTCTCAAATGTATTCGTCGCTCTCGGTTTTATATTTTTAATAAAATATAAAACATTACAAGTTATATATATTTTTTTAATGATTATCATAATTTTTATTTCATAAAGCAGTTGACATGGAATTACTAGTACTCGAAGTGGTACTAGTACTCGTCATTCATGATGATGATAGATGAAAATAGATGAGATTTACCGCAACATCATTTTAACGATACTAAATGTTAGTTATTTTTATATTTCAAATCACAATAAAAAAATAAATACACACGTACGAACAAAGCTAAGAGCAATTACTGTGAATGAAAACACAGATTTTGTCTCTCATTCAAAATTGTTACCTGTTGCGTTACCTTAAAAAAAGATTTTTTTTATTACACTCACTTTTAGAAGTTAGTATAAGCTTTTTTCACTTGCAATTTATGTATGTTTATCCGGGTGGAACCTTGCTGCTGAATTCTGAAGCAGACATATTTTATCGATTAAGCTGAAATTTAACACACTTATGTAAGTTCGGTGACAATGCAATATTATATTACCATTGATCTGGTCTGATTCTAGAGTCAGAATGTAGCAATAGCAACTCCTAATATACACAAGATTAACCCGTGGCTCGTTAGAATCGTTTCGATGAGTAGATGACGATTGTGCAAAAAAGTACAGTCTGCAAAGCTTGTACCGAAAATCATGTGTCATTTTACACAGAAACTTATTTTACTACTATATCTAGTTGTGAATCAGCGCATCTGCGCCGATTTATTCATTGGAGATTATGGGTAGGTATGTTAGGCGCGAGTGTATAAACAAAGACACACGCACACAGGCACAGCAAGACTTGTAATAACCTGTCGATTCAACCGTGGTCCTTTGTCGTGTGGTTTATTGGCGGTCTAACGATCTTACCTATAGAAAGTAAACTAGCTATTGCGGTAATATTGCTACGAATGAGTCAGTTCAATGCTTGGGCTTACTCCTTGTGGATACCTATGAGTATGACGCAAATCATTTCAGAAGCCCTATTCAATTTTATTTTTAACGTGACTTTATTGACCAATGTTGTGTAAAGCGGCTATATCAGTGGCGAGCTAAGTCTCGTTTTTTTTACTCTTAGACCGTAGAGACAGACAAAAATGAAATCGAAAAGTTGGGGAGAATACCGTTTAAAATTGTAGGCTGAGAGTTGTTTTTAGACTTCTCCAACTCGTATAAACGTCAATGATTACCTACAAAAACTCTGAAACAAATATTACTGGCTAGCTTGTTATATTAGTTTCGGATATTTAAAAAATACTTGGTTGCGAATAAATTATTTTATATCAAACTGAACAGTAACGTTTTTCATAATATTAGTCAGCATAATTATGTATTTTTCTGTTCACCAAACCAAACACAACACCTAATAACAATTTGATCGGCAAAGTATATTATAATGTTAATATAAGAACAATGTGTCAAGTCGATTCTTTTATTTTTCACCGTCGAGTAGATACTTGACTCGTGACATTTTAAACTCTGTCAGAAACGAAGAAATGGCATTATGAATACATGAATGATGGAAACTATTAATCGTGGGTATCAAAGTTATATATTTCGTGCAAAAATAATGGTGCGAAATTATTGTGTACGATTTTCGGTCTGGAAAGTTTAGAATTCGAGTGCACGACACTCAAAATCAACCCCTAGTTACTACATTATATCATGGGCTTTAACCAAAAAGAGTTGAATGCCGCGAAGCTAGAATTCCATTTAGTTGATGACTCGCACAAAAGTAAAACTTCACTGACTAATACATATTGCTGGTCTAGTGTGTTCGGTGTTGAATGGGTACACCCACGTAACGAGATCGAAGTTGAAATTAATCAAACTTTTCCATACAACCCGGCCACATGAAAGGTTTTTGACCTTGCTTGTCAATGTGAAATCATATGAATATAGCTTTTCCGGAAACAGTAAATGTTTGCTTTACAGTCACAAATATTAGGCTACAATCACATTTTATTTTGTTGCTGATTTTTTTTTATGTTTAGTTGCATTATTGAGATCATTATAATCTTACACTAAGATAGATAGATACATTTATGTAATAGGTAAACAGAGGATGCAATGGAAAGGTAATGTCTACCCTACTAGCCAAAATCAACCACAACTAGTTAAGGCTACAAAGGTTTTAAAGAGAATTAGATAATATAATTAAAACTGTTGTGAGTCATGTTACTACTACTTACTTAGAAACGGATACTCACGTGTACTTAGATCGCACTAGGCGAAACATGTCACCAGTATCGAGTTTATGTTGTGAGTCATGTTACTACTACTTACAAACTGATAAACTCACGTGTACTTATATCGCACTAGGCGAAACATGTCACCAGTATCGAGTTTACTATCTGTGCATCTCGTTCGCACTAAAATAGTACAAGCGAGATTCACAGATAGGTAGTAAACTCGATACTCGTTATCGAAAACATTAATGTCACAACTCATGGTAAGGGTACTAGTGCGATATGAGTACATGGCGAAACATGTCGCCTAATGTTATATAAGTACACGTGAGTTTATCCGCTGCAAATAACCTTTTTTTTATTTTATATATAAGACTGACCAGCGTTTGACCTCAGTCGCACCTGATGGAAAGTGACGACGAGGTCGAGGGTGTAGCACGCTGGTTCAGTAACAGCCTATCCACTCTTGCCTTGAAAAGACCCAAATTATATCTTACCGGGAATACAGACGAAGGGAGCGAATTCCATTCCTTAGCAGTCCGCATTAGGAAGGTAGAAGCGAATCGCTTCGTGCGAATGAATGGAATATTCACAACGTAAGGATGAAACCGCTCCCCTCGTCTGGACGTCCGGTGGAGGAACGGAGATGACGGAATTAAATCGTGCAGTTCCTGTGCACACTCTCCAAAATGTATCCTGTAAAACACAGACAAACTAGCAACCCTGCGACGGTGCTCAAGGCTTTGTAACCTTACACTCAGTAATTCAGGATCGCCAATGAGTCTGTGAGCACGGTGCTCTATTGAATCCAAAGCGGCCAGCTGATACTTGGCAGACCCGACCCAAAGATGGCAACAGTACTCCATGCACGATCGAACCTGAGCTTGGTAAAGTGTTAGAAGCTGTTCCGGCGTGAAGTACCGCTTCACCCTGTGTAAGACCCCAAGTTTTTTAGCAGCGGATTTCTCTTTGGCCTCAATAGTGGCACCGAAGTTCAGCTTAGTAGTTAATTTAAGCCCAAGTAACCTGTTTATTGTTTAATCCTGTCATATTGTATATTTGAAAATTGATTATAAAAAAATAATAATGACGAACTTTATCTCGTGCATAACATTTGTAAATAGCAGGAGAAATACACTATCATCCTTTTTTTGGGGTCATACTACTGGCGTGAATTATTAGCAGTGATCAGAAATCGCGAGGAAATTCGATTGAAATGACTTATTGCACACAACGAGTATTGTACACAACCTAGACACTTCAATTTTGCTCGCTTTTTACGGTCACTGCTAAATGGGAGTTTACAAAATTTGGTACACCGAATTAGCGAAAGATGTAAAAAAAAGTTAAATCACTTTCAGTTTCGTGACGACAATTAAGCATTAAATCTTTATGAAGATCGACTTTTTGCCTTCAATTATGTTGGAATATCGATTGAAGTTTATAAATTGAACATCAAAACCAAGCTTTTATCGATATTGAATGCTTAATTGTCGTCACGAAACTGACAGTGATTTAACTTTTCTTAACAACTTTCACTAATTGGGTGCACAATTTTTTGAAAACGCCCTAATAATTCAACAAAAACCATTCTTGGCACCCACACTATTCTAAGCTCCATTCTCTTCAAATAATTATGACTAAGCTAAGCTCTGAATAAACATTTGGCTGGTTGTTTGAACGTCAATGGCGTTTACCTCGCGGTGATTAATTTACCTTCACCTAGTCGTTAATCGCGAGCAAAAGGCTGGGAGCAGAATTCAAAACAACATGATCACGTTTGATTTTAAGCTTTGCTGACTCCGCGTTCCCGGCAGGTAACCGTGTTCTTGTTTGTTTTTTAGGGTTCAATAGCCCAACGGTGACAAATAAGTATAATTTTTTTTATTAGTATTTAATAAGACAAAAGCTTTGTTTTGAAGACCACAAGTTTTTTCTTAAGGTATTATCGCGCCGAAAGATAAGATAAAATATCTTTATTCATCAATTTAGGCACATTACATGCAATTATGAACGTCAAAAAAAAATCTACCACCGGTTCCAACCCTACACCTCTGACCCGAGAAGATGCCAGCAAGAAACTGGCGGGACTTATTTTTTCAAAACAGTGATACATCAAATCTTAAAGTACCTACATAATGCGTTGTCCCAAAAGAAAACAAATCAAACAGTTTATTACAAGTGAAATAAAACAACTAAAACGGATTAAATCGCGTATACTTCAGCGTTCGTGGTCATCGGGTGGACTCCCGATGACCACGAACGCTACTAAAGGTTTCGAAACGTCAGGATGAAGTTTAAATTAGTATACGCGATTTAATCCGTTTTAGTTGTTTTATTTCATGAGTAATTATCGCGGCAACCGAAGACAATATTAGTTTATTACAAGATTTAACTAAAAATACAAAAATATAAAAGTAAAAATAATAATGTATAAACAAATTTGATTTCACAAAATAGACATACCTACTTTGATATGCTTTCTTACCTGAACTGTGTTATTTACTCGTACATATGTAATCTGGCAGTAGATACAATTTGGTGAATGAAATGCTAGGCGATTGTTATAGTTCCTGGTTTGGGCTACGCATGTTTGTCTGTCAAATAATCCTCTACTCTGTGGACATCAAAGACTTTTTAAAGTAATTCTTAAGCTACTTACTTGTATCATCATGTCAGCCGAAGAATGTCCACTGCTGGACATAGGCCTACCCAAAGCGACGTACAATGACGGATTTTGCACCACCTATGGACCAAGTCGTAGGTCCACCCTGTGGGGGTGAGCCCACGCTGCGGCTTCCGGTACTCCCCGGGCGTTCTTGTATATTAGGTTTTAAGTCAATAAAGATTATCCATATTATTTTATTAAGGTCTCCGTTGTCCGTCTGCCTTTAGCTGATAGAGCATGTTTTTCTAGTGCTGCTAATAAAAACTAAATATTAAAGGGACTCCCATATAAAGAAAACCATATTTCTTATTCCTCGGTCTATTTCTTTAACAGTTAAACAAACCTCAAAAGCGGTGTTATAAGAAAGACAAATATACTGAATAAAATAACAGCAAATAATAAAAAGCGGTCAAGCTCGAGACGTTTATAACAAGAAAAAAATACTGTATATTTCTTTCCGTTGTTATAATCATAATTAACCATTAGGTATAATGTACTTTTTCAGAAATTCTGGAATTAAGTATTAGGACTTTTTAAGGACTATCATCCTACTTAGTAGTTGTGATTAGGTTTGTTTTATAATAATGTTAATAATCCTGCAAATTAACGTTGTCTAAAAAAAACACCGCAAATTATTAGTTATGCAATCGAAAATAATGCGAAATAAATCCAAGTGATGGTACAGAACCCTTGGGTTGAACAACCCAAGAGCGCTAGTGGTCTAGAGGTAAGAGCGTGCGACTTGCAATCCGGCGAACGCTGGTTCAAACCAATGAGTTTTTCGAAAATTATATACGAAATATCATTTGTTATTTACCAGTCGCTTTTCGGTGAAGGAAAACATCGTGAGGAAACCGGACTAATCCCAATAAGGCCTAGTTTACCCTCTAGGTTGGAAGGCCAGATGGCAGTCGTTTTCGTAAAACTAGTGCCCACGCCAAGTCCTGGGATTAATTGCGAAGCGGACCCTAAGCTCCCGTGCCGTGGCAAAATGCGGACAACGAGAGAACGATGATCATCGATGGTTCTGTACCATCGATGGTACAGAACCCTCGGGGCGCGAGTCTGACACACATTTGGCTTTTCATGTAAAAAATAAAAGTCACGCGCAGGCTCTCAGATTTAATTAACATCAACGTGAGAGACTCCACCTTTGCCACACATGTTGTCATATTCTGTGCGTGAACCTACATGACATCCTTCCGACATGGTACAGCGAAAATGTAATTTCATTGAGTTTACATATTTTATGATTATTTTATAACTGAGCACTTTACTAGTTACGCTATAAGGTCATACATATTCTCTTATGATTGTATTTTCACTTCTTTATTAGTATTGCAGTTCAATTTAAGATCGCAACAATAACGTCCCTGACTGTACTACTATTACAAATGCAAACTTATCGATAATATTTTATCGACATATACACGACACCATATTTCTATTAATAAATAAAATGATAGCAATTTGTTACCAATTGATTTATTTGTCAATCATATACCAATCTAGTCCATCGAGTTATGGATTCTATTTTAGGTAACTATATACAATGCACACTTAGGTAAACAACTCAATCAATCATCATCACTCTAAATAAGAATTATCACTCGACAACATTATATCATTAATTTTATCGCCTCTCGATCGTCCCGCAGATAAGTAAACACTCCGAAGGACCGTGAGATAGTTGTCAATCGATAAATTCTGGCCACAAAGACTCCGAGGGTCCGGCTAAAAGGGAAATGGTGTAGGAATGTCTGGGACGAACAAGACCGGTCCATTGTATCCCATACAATACTATAACGACTATAGCGCACCAAGTACTTTTAAAATTCAAAGGCTAGATTCAATAAAAGAATTTTAAGTAGCTACCTGCAAAAGTTGTGGAGCGGGAACAATTGTTGCGGGGCTCGGGTTTCATTCAAAGACCGTTGTCATACTTTCCCGGTACTTGGCATTACTTCGCAATGATTTTATTGTCACCGCTCGACTAGCACCTAACTCGTTATGTTGGCCTGGTACCGCGAGCATCGAAGTTTATGTATTTAGAGCATCTTTCTCTTTTACTTCAATCAAGGCGTGTTTCGAGTGACAGAGACAATCGTTCGAAAGTTATGTATAGTTATTCGCAGTAGTGCCGCTGGCTGCAGTGGATATGTATATGTATACTGTATTTATTTACTTACACACACACAGTATATACATATATATATAGTAAATAATTTAGTTAGATTGGGCACCCTTGCCAAACTGAGGGACTCACGATTCATCATGTTATTTTAGTTCCTCATATGTAATCTACATATAGTTATTTAGTGGGTCGTACTCTCTCCTGATTTTCCCTCTAAGTCCTAAGACCCAGAAATGGAATGTCGCCAATGCTGGAAAAAAGATCATAGAACATTGTTAGGCATTTATAAAAAGTGGCGTTCTCAAACTTATCCCCTTCTATCTCTTCTACTCTTCCTTTGTCTACGATATTATAATACACATGGCTATGTCTATACCAACTATCATCATATCAGGCGAAGGACGTCCACTGCTGGACATAGGCCTCCTCCAAAGGATCCACAACGATCTGCTTTGAGTCACCAGCACCTAGTGGATTCCCTCGATCTTTACTTTGTCGTCGGTCCACCTTGTGGAGGGTCTGCATACGCTGACGCCTTCCGGTACAGCTTATGTTTAATGTAATGGGGGTTTGCGCCTAGGTGGAGAGCTGATAATAAAGATAACTTTTATGATATTATTTTATTATTTAAATACAAGATAAATCAATTACTCGCTTTCACTGTCTCCCACTGATTCCTCTAAGAACTCTCTGGTTACATGTTAGAAATAGGATTTAAATTAAGAACTGACACTAGGCCAGCCCGTAATCTCAATCATCAAGGAGTCTGTGAAGATTACAACCTTATTACACACGCACGTTGTGTAAATTTAAGTTGCGTTGTTTTTACAACGAGATATATCATATACAGGTATAAAACTGAGACGTATAATATAAACCATATAGCCCTAAAAGTTCTACGTTTAATCTATATATCCCTAAAACTATATAGTGCCATTGTGCTTATAAAATTAACACGATTTTGCAAAGACATTTTAATCCAAGTCCAAACTGATACCGGTGTGTAATTTTTATTTTGTATGAGGCGAGTTCTCTGTAAGCCATAAATACAGCTCAGGCAGTCGGCCTAGTCGACTCGAAGCCATATTTGCATAACATTTAATCGCATTAAGGTATAATAAAAAAAAAAACAATATAAATGTTTCATGAATGAGAATGGGTAACTATAATAATGTTTAAGTTTGTATCATTTCAATGTTTGGTAGGTATATAGGTACTTACGGAAAGAGCTAATGGTTAAGGGGAGAAAAGTTAATGTTTACCTCTCGTGCTATCATTGAGACATGAGGACGATCTTATTGTTAAAAAAAATGAATATTGAGCCTTGCGAAGGTCTTAAAACCCGAGACGTGAACACTTTTTCCTTTTTTAAGCTTTAAAATAGTACAAAATTAATATTTTAAAATTATCATTGCTTTGAAAAAAAAAAACAAAGAAACTAGTGGCATAATCCAAGCTATTGGTTGAAATGCAATTTTCCAAATAGTTTACAAGGTATAAACATGCCATCCCAAAAAATGGCAGGACTATAGTGTCATCCCTTTTAAATCGATCTGATAAAAACAGGATGACACTACAGTGTACCGAAAAAGTTACTTGTAATGTACCTACCTAATTTACCTAAAGCCAAAGCAGTAATACCAACATAGAACGTAATTTAATACACGCGCCGTAGACCTTATTCAGAAATCCATCCATTATAATGAATTCAAAGCAGGATTAAATGCCTTAATACATGCGTCATACTCGGTTCACCGTCTCGGAATAGCGGAAATAACTTATCAGGCACGCCGCCCGTGTCGCGCCACGCATGGCGGCCTACCTGTGTAAATACAACCTTATGACTCGCTAGTGAAAAAACTGAAGACGGACTAACACCAAGGGTTCCGTACCTTTTCTTAAGATCACCAATTCACCAAATCACGTTTTCACGCTTAACCATTTTTTTTTATACGTGAAAATATTAAACTAAAGGGCCTACCGCAAATATCGAAGTTCGAAAATTTCGTGCGTCTTTCTCTTTTAGAGCTGTTTTAAATTAGAGTGACAAGGATAATCGATTTTAGCGGTATGTCTTTTAGAATGCCATATAGGCCACGTAACGCATATGTTGGCATCCTATAAATATTCTTTGACCTAAGTTTCATGTTGATTTTCTACTCAACTACATACCTAGACATGATCCGTAATTTAAGTTAGTCAATTATATTATGCTTATTAAAATTTAATTATACCAAGTTTGACAAAAGTTTGTACCGTTGTAAACGAACAAAATATATAATGATATGTAAACATACCGGCACTTTTAAATTATAATAAATATTTAATTTGATGGACACACAAATAAAAATGTCACCATCAACCTATCTCCTATCCATCGGCCTTCAATTGACATCAACCTATATTCATATTCATTTATTCGTATTAATTATGTTGTTAAATATATATGTTGTTATAATATCGATTATGTTGTTAGAGAGGCAGCTCACTGATAAACAGGTGGACTGCGTAACCTCAATAATAGGGTTCCGTTCATTAGTGTACGGAGCCCTAAAAACACTTGCAGCTGACTCCGCGGCCGTAGCAACAAGACTTTATTTTATACAAGGCTTTCCGGCCACAATGGCGTCCAACCGGGATTATTCTTCGTACGACGGTCTGAGATTACCATCGCTTTGCGAGCACATCGCCTTAGAGAAGTATTACTAGTAACTTCATCTTCAGCGCCCACCAAGGCTGTGCGGGGTCTCAAAGTTTTATTATTACACATTCCATTTAAAATAAGATCTAAGTACACAGACGGGAAGACTTTATACAAAGCCGCAAAGCAATTAATATTAGCGCCAACTAGTGTAGCACTTTTTTAAGGTTGCGTAGTCAACTAGGAACCCTCGCCATGTCTGTCCGTCCGACCGTCCGCGGATAATCTCAGTGACCGTTAGCACTTGAAAGATGAAATTTGGTACTGGTATGTATGTTAATCACGCCGCCAAAGTGGTAAAATAAAAAATGAAAAAATATTTTTTATTTTATTATGGTATACGTAAAGTGGGGAGGGTTTTTTTTTTCATTTCAACCCTAACGTATGAAAAAGGATGTTGGATGATAGGTATTTAAAAATGAATGAAAAAAATGTGTCCCCCCTCTCAAAAGAACTTTATGAAAACTTTCTAAGAAAATTATTTTGAATTAGTTTTTGAAAAAATTACAAAATGATTTCTGAAGTCAGTTTTAATTTAACCGTATAAGCAGGTGTTTTTGTACCTGCAATTTCTACAAAATCACAATGGAATAACGTGCAAAGTTTCAAATATATCTAAATAAAAACGGTGAAATTCGGTTCACACAATTGGAAGATGATTTTTATGGGATAATATTTTCCCTTAAAAATCATCTTCCATACTTACAATACAAGGTTGCGCGCAATAGTTTACTCAATTTTCCGATAGATGTCGCTGTACGTGGAACGGTCATATCCTACATGGCGATGTTACAATTTTTCCTGATCGGATGAGGTCGGAGCAGGTGCGCCCATACATTAGCTACCACTCAGATTAGGTCAGGTTCAAAAAAAACATACTTTAGGGCGAAAAATTGTTGTGATCGAATTGTCTTAGTTGTCTTTGGTCGTTCGTAATAATAACAATTAAATTGTAGATTTCTCTTTCTTTAGTTATCACCGTCCTTTGTGGGCCCGTTTTTGGGGTTTTGTACTTAATATGTCAACTCAATGTAACAAATAGCCCATTTTTAACTCTTAAGTGGGGACACTTACTATGACGGACGAAAAACTACGGAACTCTACACTGAGCGTAGGAAAGTTTCTGGAGTGGCGACCACGAACTGGAAGACACAGCGTAGGTAGGCCTCCCACAAGGTGGACCGACGACCTAGTTAGAGTCGCGGGATAGCGGGATGTGGAAGGCGCAGGATCGGTCTTCTTGGGGCGTTATGGGGGAGGCCTAAGGCCAGCAGTGGACGTCTTTCGGCTGACATGATTTGGTAATACCTCCATTCGTTCCTGAGAAAACGGGTTTCGACGGACGGACAACAAAGTGATCCTATAAGGGTTCCGCTTTTTCCTGTCGAGGTGCGGAACTCTAAAAGTGTTTGGGCACCCTTATCAACAAATTTAATGACACTTTTCAACTGTGTTTTGTGCTCTTAACCTTTATTCCTTAGTACCTTAATTCGTTCACATTTACACATTCATTTTTTTTATAAGACACTGAATAGGTACTTAATGACTTATGACATTAGTTAGTTTTGTATGTAGTTTTTACGTTTTGTGCGGTGTACGAAGGGTCTGTCATAAATGGAAACCATAAACTCGTTCTTGAACGCCCTTCAACTGTGGCGCTACTGCGAAACTCAGAAATTGACTATGTCTCTTTCATCATGGATGGATATTAAAGCGATAGAGAGGCAAATAGAAAAACGAAGAATAAAACGATATAACGTAAAGCGTTTATATTTATTTATCCAAGTATTTGTTTTATTTTAAATATCAGTCCCCTTTAACAAACAATAGAAAGTAACAATCATTTGTTTGTAGAAAATCTATAAAGTATAACAGTATATTGTTTATTATAACGTAACATTATGTCGTTATCCGACTATTTTATCCGGTATGCAAATATTTATGCGTTTGTAAAGTTCACATTAAAACTGGTTTGCACCATAAACCGTTGCCTCTTCTTACAAATAGAATTACTGCAATGAACAGGTAATATTGTAGTGCTGCTATGCCATATTGCATGGTAAACTATCGATATATTACTTTAATACGACTAGGTTATAATTGTAGTCTGAAGTAATTAATTTTATTAAAAGACAAGATAGGTTATCAAATATATGTATACTAGAAATAAAAGATAGGTATAAACAATCATACCCCATCTTTAAGCATAATTTGTTTTGTAAAAATTTTAAATCGCATAACCAGTGTTGGCATAATTGTATATAAGCAGAAACTGACCGCATAATTCTTTTTCGCCGAATTCTATTACGCAGAACTAAATTACGTCGAATAGTTGGTACGCAAAATTTGGAAAGACCGAATGGTGTTATTACGAATTATTTTCCCAGGAGTGCGTTTCTGTTGTGGACACATTTCTAACCTAACCTAAACCACCTTGTTTTTCTATTGTGGTCATATTTCTAACCTGACTAAACCACTTTTGGACATTCAGCCTCAATAATAGTATACCATTATATTTTCTAAAAAAGTAGTATTCGGCTAATATTGGATTATGTAAATAAAAATTCGGCAACATTAACATTCGGCGTAAATAAATTATGCGAAACTTGGTACCTATGCTTATTAAGATTCGGACAAAACAAATTATACCAAATAAAGGGAACCCATAAACAATACCTGTATATAATTGAAACCACTGACGCAAAATGGCATGTTTTACGGCTAGTAATGTGGACGTATGAATAACGCGAGTTTTCGGCTAAATATAAGCAACGCACTCGTGATTCAACTATATTAGCACTTTGTTATCACGTGCACAAGTCAATAAAAATGGCTCAGCTTGAAATTTTATGTAAACGTGTAGCCGGGATCAAGATTAAACTTGAACGCGTAATATAAGTTGTGCGCCGCGGGACCTCTCCCAATTATCCTGAGCACAATTACCGCTATAAACCGAGTGCTTTCTACTCAAACTTCCACTTTGAGCTCGAAGCTTAGGCTGTATAACAAATTGTGTTAACAATAAAGCTAAAACAGTCATCATTTTTGAACTGAAAGAAAGAACGGAATTAAATTCGTTCAACCCAATCCCAGAAGGTAGCTATTTTGATGCAGAACTAATGAAAATATATTACTAGATACCTATTGCGTACCAATTTGTATCAAATCATTTAGCAGATAGATGTCACCATTTACGCGTGACAAGTTTTGGAGAGCCTATCTTAAAGGAAGAACACCCGTTTGTGTCAACAGTACCTATATCTCACCATATGTACGAGTATAATGAATAAGTAAATAAATATTTTCGGACAATCTTACATATATCCGGCCTACTCCTAAACTAACCTCAAGAAGGCTAGTGTGGTTGGTACTACGCAATGATATATTTATATAACTGTTGTAAATGTGACTACTTATATCGCACTAGGCACGTTTTGGGTAAAGTCTGGTACTCATTTTCAATCCCGAAACATTTCGCCTAGTGCGATATAATTACTTGTGAGATTGTTTGCAACTAAGTAGTGATATATTAGACAGATACGTAACTATAAATACAACATCCATTACCCAGGTACAAATATTTACAGGATTTCAACCGGGAGCCTCCTGTTTGTTAGATAGGGTAACCTCCGATCATCTATATATAGAAGTATATAAATAAATCCCTATTTCCCATGGTCACGGCATTTACGCGTGAACGGCTGAAACGATTACCCTAATAGTTTTTTTGTTGTGTTTGTTATTGTCAGAAGGTTCTTATGAAAGAGAAAATAATAAAATTGCGCGGATAATTAGAAAGTTTAAGAATACTTAGCCACTATATCAAATTATTCTAATGTAATAATAATTCTAACATTGACAAAATGCGTGCTGCAAATATCGTCAGAGGATGTAAAAAAAAGAATATCTTAGTGCACATCGTGGTTAATTCATAGTAAAGACAAGATAACGTCTGTCAAGTCCGAAAGTACTTGTTATTCGTTATTCACTCTTAATTAACATATTCGGTAACTTCCAAACTCTATAGCTCATTATTCTCAGCTACCAGGTGACCAGAAGTACAGGAGAGGACATCCGGTCGCCGAGTATTCCAAAATCCACGAAACTGTCGACAATCAGCATTGGAATCTCTAGTGAGACGGCAATACCGCTCCGGTATGTGATTGGCGCGTGGCGTGGGTGGCTGCATAATGAACCGGGAAGGACGGGGGAGGGGGCGACGGAACCGCGACGATCCGAGAACCCAATCGCTCACTAGAATTGATCACCTTTAATTGCCTTTTAGCAGTCGAATTTGACGCCAAAAACGATTTATTTTTGTCAAGCGTGTTCATGAGAATATTGAGTATTCGCTATCTTTGAAAAAGGTA
Organism: Grapholita molesta; assembly: GCA_022674325.2. Lineage (NCBI taxonomy): Eukaryota > Metazoa > Arthropoda > Insecta > Lepidoptera > Tortricidae > Grapholita > Grapholita molesta. Next base: position 24,478,557 of record CP053121.2, on the reverse strand, counting down.
TTTTATCTTTAGTTGTCTAAGCCAAAAATTTACAAGTCTCTTTAGCCTTTAGTTGTCTAAATGCACAAATAACTGTTTAGCTGATTTCTATACTTAGTGAGTTTCTTTACGTATATATACAACAGCTTCAAGTTATACATAAATTACATAATAACGATTGTGTAACCAGGGACTCAATTAAATAAATAAATAATAAATATTACAGGACATTCTGACGCAAATCGATTGAGCCCCACTGTAAGTAAACTCAAGAAGTTGTTTTTATATTAAGCAGAAACGCCTGCTAGCATATCAAAGATATTTTTTAAATCGAAAGAAAAAAGTTGAGTCAAATTTTCCTATTTTTCTTTCGATTTAAAAAAAACTCAAGAAGGCTTGCGTTACTCGTACTCATACTTAACCAAGGATATACAAGTATATAATATACAAATACTTAAATACATGGAAAACACCCATGACTCAGGAACAAATATCTATGCCTTACTGGGATTTGAATCCTGGACCGTCGGCTTCATAATCTACTTGGGTCACTACCCACTAGGCCAGACTTGTCGTTAAGATACCATTACGATACTTTAAAGAATGGTTGACATTGCAATGGTTGACGAAAAATAACAATTTTTAGGTTCACGTGCCGACAGATACACAAATCTCATAACACAGCGTATCCCTTGATGTTAATATGACATGAAAAGATAAACACAGATGGCTTTCCTTTGAGACACTGTCTTGATGTTTGTTCAATTATTTCAAGAATGGTAGAAAATATTTATGACTTTCACGTAAGTTACCTGAAGGACCTTACAAATACGTCGTATAATACTTAATATCATGGTGTCACCTATTTGCCATAAAATCCGTCACCGAGTCTCAAGCTCAGATAACAATGCATATCAAATACCAACCACATTCATTACTCGATGAAGGATCACGGCATGTTATATCGTTGATCTACCTAATCATTGTGTGCAGGTTGCTCTAAAGCTGATTACAGTTATAATTGGATATCGATTAGAATATTTAGAAGGCTCAGACATTGAGTTACCATGTATTATATATAACAGCCTGACAAAACAAATCTTTGGTAAAAAATTGAGAATATTTTTTTTTATCAAGCAGTAAACGTCTGAGAAAGTAGTATTTAGGTAAGGCGCATATGAATACGAATTGGTAAAAATATGCATCCCGGTGTAGTAATTTCTAGGCTCGCCCGAAACAGTGGTGTTTTTATTTTTTTCTTTATTTTCAAGCATCATATTTTTAATACACTAACATGTCTAATATGGTCATAAGATATCAGAACGGCTATCAGAAAAAAATATATAACTGAAGTATCTGTATATAAAGTTACCTCTAAAAATGTTTCTAGTATAAAAGAGGAACATCTATATCTTTCCAGAACATTCCTGTAGGACGCGGGGAGGGTAATTGAAACGACTTATGTTACGCTTAAAACGTGAATCGAATTTGAATTCTTATGCATACTTTATTACAGATTTATACTAATTTTTTTGTATTATTTATAGCAAGATTCTACAAATCTACTAGACTTAATTTCTCTAAAAAACACAGATGGCTTTCCTTTGAGACACTGTCTTGATGTTTGTTCAATTATTTCAAGAATGGTAGAAAATATTTATGACTTTCACGTAAGTTACCTGAAGGACCTTACAAATACGTCGTATAATACTTAATATCATGGTGTCACCTATTTGCCATAAAATCCGTCACCGAGTCTCAAGCTCAGATAACAATGCATATCAAATACCAACCACATTCAATACTCGATGAAGGATCACGGCATGTTATATCGTTGATCTACCTAATCATTGTGTGCAGGTTGCTCTAAAGCTGATTACAGTTATAATTGGATATCGATTAGAATATTTAGAAGGCTCAGACTTCGAGTTACCATGTATTAAATGTACGAGTCCTGACAAAACAAATCTTTGGTACAAAATCGAGATTTTTTTTTATAAAGCAGAAAACGTCTGAGAAAGTAGTATTTAGGTAAGGCGCATATGAATACGACTTGGTAAAAATAAGCATCCCGGTGTCGCAATTTCTAGGCTCGCCCGAAACAGTGGATTTTTAATTTTTTTCTTTATTTTCAAGCATTATATTTTTAATACACTAACATGTCTTAATAAGGTCATAAGATATCAGAACGGCTATCAGAAAAAATATATATAAATGAAGTATCTGTATATAAAGTTACCTGTAAAAATGTTTCTAGTATAAAAGAGGAACATCTATATCTTTCCAGAACATTCCAGTAGGACGCGGGGGGGTAATTGAAACGACTTATGTTACGCTTAAAACGTGAATCGAATTTGAATTCTTATGCATAATTTATTACAGATTTATACTAAGTTTTTTGTATTCTTTATAGCAAGATTCTACAAATCTACTAGACTTAATTTCTCCAAAAAACAAGTAATAGGGTAAAGGAAGTACATAAAGTAATTAAATCTCAGGAGCCACGTCGCAATCGACAAGGCGTACCTATATGCGAAGTTTCTGGAATAAATTTATTGTCTGGTTGCCTAATTACCAACAGAAAAAGCATTTAACGGCATTTATTTAATCACAAGATTTCGTAAGTTCTAAAACCCACAGTAGCCAAGCTTTCAAAACGAAGATTTTGTGTTCAAACATCTTGTATAACGATGTTTAATACTTAAATACAAAGAAAACATCGTTAGGAACAAATACATGTTCTCATTAAATAAATGCCCTTACTGGCATTTGAACCAAGTACCGTCAGCTTCATAGGCATCATACCCACTAAGCCAAACCTGTCTTCAATGATTATATGTAACTTCTAATGACTCGAGTTTATAATCCGTACTAATAACTCTTTCTCTAACTAACGTAATTTTCTCTGTCTGTCTATCTCTTCACTCTTAAACCGCTGGACCAATTGGGATGAAATTTTGTATGGAGAAAAATTTAGCTACGTGAAATGACATAGGATAATGTTTATCCCGCAACCATACTTTAAAGACGGGCATGGGCAGGGCCAACGAAATCGCGAGTAAAAAGCTAGTACTAAATAAATTCGCTTGTAACAATTTTTCTTCGACGAAATCCACTCTCATTGTCGCCTGCTTTTTACAACAATTAAAAACAAAATGTCCGAAAGCGAGCTGATGCATTTTATAAAATGCCAGCTTTGGTAAATCACTAAAAGCTTCTGAAGTGGAGCGCGTGTAGACACGGATACACGTTGTACACGCGACGACATCTTGCCCTCCGACTAGTGATGTGCTAAGGGAATATTGCCGGGAAACAATGGGATTCCTTATTAGCTTAAACATCTGGTTTTTGATAATAATATAATTAATGTTACTTCAGTAAAAAACTTTAGTTGTATTCAGATAACTAATATGAGCGTTTGTCATTAGCAGAACCCTTTCGTGCTGCCATAGGGACTTGGATACCAACCTTTAGAAAATTATTAATAGAAATTAAAATAATAATATTGTACTGTTTCTTATAAATAATTTGTGGATTTCTTAATTCTTATGCCTTTTAAACATTTTTCGAAAGAAATTACAATTATTAATATTTCATTGTTTTAATTGCAAATTGCCTTTTTCTTAATATTGTTACAAGCTTTTTTTATCACCTGTCCCGTTGACTGTAATGGAATCTTACAGTTTAAATTTCTCAAATTTCCCGGTGACAATGTCATATTATGGTACCATCGAACTGATCTGATGTTGGTAACAGGAGGTGGTCATACAGTTCCCCTAGTTCCCTGTGGAAAAAGAAGAGAGAAAAGTATAGTATGTGTGAATAGCTTGCACCAAGTTTTTGTTGCCAATAATTTATGTTTATTTTCAATCGATTTCAATATTTTATTAAACTTGAAACCAGGAGCGGTCACATCACTACCTTTGAGACACTTATGGGAAATTGTTATCACGGAAGTAAAACGGTTGAAGCGTGCCTTTTAATTAAGAAGTCTCCATCAAACGTCAGCTCCAGGGCGGCTTTAACATGGAGTAAATATAATTTGTTTTCTGACTTGACAATATTTATACATCGCTCTCGTCAAAATTGAATAATTGAATATATGTTCTCAATATGTGTTCAAAGACAGGTGAGGTGTTTACAAGTTACTCGGTTTAGGCGCTCTATCTAACAAACATAGTTGTTTCTTGGTAGGGTAGGAAACTGATAAGAAATTGTAAACGCAACGTTTTCCTGGCGATTCCATAGTAATTCCATATTCGTCTCCGCAGCGGGCAATTTATATGGGAACGTCTAGAAAACGCAAGACAGCCGCTAGCGTCCCCACGCTCTAAGAACACGAAAAGGGGACTGCAACGAGTACTTACAAATGTGGCTAGCCTGATGTAAAACAAATCTGTATTAGAAAGATTCAACATTGCTTTATTAGTTCACCATTCACGTATTTCTTAGTATTTATTATTCATTGAAATATTTACTTATTATCTACATATTATTTTTAGTCGAATGGAAAGTCATTTTAGGCGCAGGTATAGCGTTGAATATATTATTCTCTTGATATTATGTGTCACCTTTTTTATTTGACAAAGATTCACCGACATTCAAAAGGTCAGAAATATTTGTCGTACCATTTATACATTAGACTTAAGTGCCGTTAGCTTCCAACAAAAATACAACCTTCTGACATCACAAACAGCCAATATTTAATACTCCGAACATACCCTTCTATTGGGTTTGACATGTGACCTTTGCTGGTAATAAGCTAGTGTGTAATAGTAATAGACAATTTAGATTTCGGTTAAGTTTAAGTGCACCGAAGTGTCTCGAATATTTGCAAGTTCAGCAATAATTTATTGTGGTAGTGCCGTTAGGGGATTTCGGAATTTACTCAAGCGCGACAGATTAACATATTGAGGGGCGTTGCAGTTACTGAAAGTTACTGAAATTAGCAATAGAATTGTCAATTTGAATAAATTTTATTTATGAATTATATTCAAAATTACTCGAAGGATTAAGGGATGAAGGGCATGTGTATACCTACAACCTATTACCTTACCAACATACGAAATCCGATTAAAACTGTCAAAATAACCTGTAAGCGAATTCATACGTATTTGTCAAGGAAAAAAGTCAAGCGGAAATTATTTATAAGTTCCGATGTCTATTTGTCAAAAGTGTGAATTTCAATTATCTGATAATATGCACGCTACGGGTCAGTGCCTACTGTTAATAATCATACCTATTTATGTTATATTCGGTATTTCTTAAGCCTTAATAATCGTACCTTTTCTAAGCATGTGGTTATTCTGTTTCACAACGTGATTCCATAACTATATATGGTTATGGTTATGAGCAAACAGTTTTTGTTCGATATTTCATTTTAATATAAGGTACGAAAGCATTGGTGAAATTCAAAAGTCGAAATAAAAAATATATATATTCCCCGTAACTATTTCCTCGAACCACTCACAAATCAATGCTTTCCCAGATGATTGCAATTCTGTATTGATATAATAAGGATTGAAATAAAAAATGGTATTTTTACAGACCGGCTAAATGTTACACTAAAAACATTACCATAAACTAGAGTAGAGAGAAAAGTGACGATTAAAAGCAGATTTCTTAATTAGGTACCAGCATACAAACGCAAACACCGAAACGGCACAAGTTTCCAACTAAGTAGCGAGAAACCTTCGCAAAACAAGTCCAACAAAATAGTCCAAAGATGTGAGATGAATAAATATGCATGCAGGCTCCGGAATCCAAAAGCGAATCGTTGTCGCAAAAGCCTTAAGTTTATATAGAAGTTGGGTAATCTTAGTTCCTTTCTCGTCTGTCCGGCGGCCGGTCAAAGTTCCTTACTTTTACCCTCGATCGCGGCACCGCTTCCGGGGCCCTTCCGGCGAGTTCTACACTTCGAATTTACTTCGAGATGGTTTCTTTTTAATTCTTGGTCTGATTGCAAAGGATTTACGGTTTTTTCACTCTCTTTATTTACATGGGGTGAAACTTTGCGATTAATCTTAATCCCGATCTTTGGGAATCGGCCATATCTGTTCAATTTAGGCGGAACGCTGGGGCGTGGTCGGGATCCGGATAGAGGCTTTATTTGACACCTCTTGCATATTTATTGACGGCAAAAAGAAAGGAATGAGAGAAATTACTTCCTAATTCAGCGATAAAAAAGTAGTTAAGGACAGAATACTATCGCCGTTTGTACATTCACATCCAAAGATCTTTTAAGCCCTTTAATTATTATGAGCTATTTTTAATGCAGATACTTGCCTATCTACCAGTACAGTCGTGCCAAGTTTTGTTGGAAAATCCCCAACAGTCCCAAATTAAATCAGAAGTATTGCGAGAATCCCTGGGTATTTTTAACGAAACCTGCTTTAATCTACGATGAAAGCAACTATATAAAATGACTAGTTAACTATATCAAAGGGATTTTTTCATTCCCTTATCCTGCTACGGCCTTTAAAATCCTGTTTTACAAAAATCATGAAAATAAAAATCTTATGAAAAACATTTTTATATTAAAATGGACGCAATTTTTTTGTTATAAGTCTCAATTAAAGCAAGATTTCGTTATAAATACAGTTTCCTTAAAGTTGCGGTGAAAATATGCATATTTAAAAACGTTTTATTTTTAGTTATAGTGTGGATAAGTTTCTCGTCATATAACACGTACTTAACATGAGTAGGCAATCATTTAATCTGGGTCAATTTACATGGATAATCACTACTGTAGGACATAACATTAAGGAATTCGTATTACTCATAACATATAATCTTTGTTTTATCGATTTTCTAAGTGCGGTTTCTTGCCTATAAATTATATCGAATGACTTTTCTTCATAAAAAATGTACACATCTTTGGAACAGGTTTTTGGTGAGTGGATACCATTTTTTTTTTTATAAACTACGCATACTCAATATTATTTCTCAAATCGTCAGCGGTTATACCGTTCCGTCAAGCAACCGCGTTACTGCTACCTTAACGTTATACTAAAAAAGCTACACGTACGATTCATGTACAGTCACCAGTATCCGAACCATGAGTTGTGACATTGAAGTTTTCGATAACGAGTATCGAGTTTACTATCTGTGCATTTCGCTTGTACTATTTTAGTGAGAACGAGATGCACAGATAGTAAACTCGATACTCGTTATCGAAAACCGTAACGTCACAACTCATGGTACGGGTACAGAGTGATACTGGCTTGAACGCTTGCAGGTCGCTTTTCTTTAGTGAAACACCGCGAGCGCAACGATGGGACCAATAGGTACAAAAACGTACCGTATATTGCATCAACAGTCTTACATGCCGCAGGTACCTACTCGTATCTCAAAACTTAGGTCACGAATTTGACGTTAATGCTCAGAAATAACTTCGCACGGACTTAAGCGAGTTCAATATTCCTCGATACTAGTCAAACTTCGCCTCTGTGATTATATGCGCAACTTGCACTGGCTTCCGAGCGTTACGGTTGAGACGCTCATTTTCTAAGGAGAATATTAATCGCGAACAAAGCCGTGGCTTCTCATCGTTAAAGAGAAAATGCGCAACATAAAAGTTGAATAAATAAAAGTAATTGTCCGTAAAAAGAGTTTCGCGTAATTATACGGTTTAATATGGATCGTCGGTGGCACGTTCCGATGTCTTGTACCATGAAACTTACCATGAGTTGTGACTTTGAGGTTTTCGATAACGAGTACTACTTTACTATCTGTGCGTCTCGTTCGCACTAAAATAGTACAAGCGAGATGCACAGATAGTAAACTCGATACTCGTTATCGAAAACCTCAATGACATAACTCATGGTAAGTGATGGGCAGTTAAACGTACAGTCGGGTGCAAATGAACCTATCGGTTTAATCCGAGCCATAAATTTGGTTTCCTATTGCCGTTTCCGACCAATTTTTCGCATACTTTCATTTCACCGATTAATCATGTGCCAACCTATCAAAAGACTTGGTTTTATTTCCCAAGCTCACAGTTGGCAAGTGATATTCGGCTAAAAGAAGTTTGGCGAAAAGGCAGCTATGAATTTTATTCAACTGCTTTATTACGCTGACATACGAGCGAAGGGACATATTTTTGAATGCATCATATATGCTGGCTATATTACGTGCATAGTTCACATTACGACATATATATGACACAAGTTTAAATACAGCATGGAAACGGTTTGTTTATATTTACCACGGCATGTTTAAGTATCCAAGCCGCAAACACTGCGGAAGTTCTCAGCTCGTTCTTTAATTTATATAGTCCATTTCAAATACGAAGGCCCGATCCACTTGAAACTTACATAGGACCGCTCCCTCCTACTTCTGGCATCCATAGAAAATGATTTTTTTACTGCCAGTTACTTACAACTACATATATCAATAAAGTGTATTGAATTGAAGAAACTTAGATATAGGTAAACGAATGTTCATCCGTTTGTAACTAACTAGTTTGGTTTACAATTAACTGTTATGACAAATACCATAGAAATACTTAACCCATTTTTTATATTCATAAAGTAATATTTTTATCCTTGATGTATGTATATACATATATAATAAAATAGGAAATTTTCTGATTTTAATCGATTAAATGAGAAATGAAAAAAATATATACACTTACAGCTACTAAATGTACAATCATTTAGACGAAGGATTATGTCTAGGCGAAAAATATTTGAAACAATGGTTTTCGAGTAGTTTACATTACGTTTAATTTTATTCGGCACATAATCAATCATACAGCCGCCTGCTGATCCGTTGTAGCATCTACACTTGCAACTCGAAGGATAGCATTGCCGATTTTTTAAAAAACCTGTACTTACTTGTATTAAACTCTGGGGGGTAGGTACCCTCGGTAGGGCTCCTTGGCACTTTTCACTGCCGCAGTTTGCAAAAGGAAATTCCTCTGATGTAATGTAGCAACTAGACCATTCAGGATTTTTATTTCACTCAGAAACCATAATAGACATCTATTAGATAACTTTTAAACAAATAACAACTGAGCTCGGTGCCTTGATATTTAAGCTCAACTTTCGTAAATTCGCAGAGCGCATTATTTAAATCCGAAATAATTGGAGCTTTAGTCGTCTTAGAATTCTCATTAATTTTCTTTAATAGCATCAATCTTATACTATAGTATTAACTTAAGAAGCGTATTATATTGAGCACGGTGTTTTGTATCACGATACATATTTAATCATCAATGAACCTGACCTGACCTGTTTAAAACATGCCTTATAAGCTGAGATTGGATAAATTTGCGTCACTGCTCTAAATAATATGGACATGACTCCAAAATTCATTAGTATGTTAATCATTCGATTAATTTCTCATAATAAAATTTGGTTCCCCGAAGATAACAATTGACACCTGCATTATTACCTGCGAGTTTATGTAATTGGCTTCCTGTGTGTAATTATTTTACCTACTGATGTTTTAAAGCTGTTGGATCTCCTCATAATAAATAAATAAAAAAAATGGGAGATCATTGTCGAAATTTTTATTTTTATTATTAAGAATAATGTATACGATAAAAAGAAAAATTGTTCTTAGGTACTAATTACTTTTTCGTAAAAGGTTTTTACAAAGTCATTTGCCAAATTACCTGTATATATTTTGATTAAAATTGTAATATCCTTAGTACAGGTATATATAAAGAAAATACGCTTATTTTAGTTATTACATATACATTTTCAGATATACAGTGTAATTTTATTGACTAACAACAAAAATAAATTTCAGTTAAAAATGATAACAATATTATTTTCTTAATAAATGTTCAAGTCATGTCCACATTATTGCGAGCAATGACGCAAATTTGTCCGATGTCAGATTAATTGTGGTGTTCACAGTACTTATAGCGGGCTGGTCTACATAATATCCGTGATAAAATTTCACGATATCCACAAACTAGATGGACGGATGACCCCGTATAGGTTGCTAGGAGCTGGGAGTCAGCAGCTGCTGTGTGCTGGAAATCGCTCCCTATGTGGGACACCTATGGCAGTGGACGTACTTGGCTGGTATGAACGAAGCCTTCATTCTGCATCAAACTAACTTCAAATTTAGGCGCATGGACTGGTAAATTGTCTTTAGGTATTAACTCATTTGCTATACCATATACTATAACTAAACCGCCTAGCATTTGTTTATACATTATTATTTTTACTCGTACTTTAAGATATTATGTTGAAAAAAATTGTCCCGCTTTAGTATCTTGCCGGTATCTTCTCGGGTCAGCGTGTAGGTTTGGGACCGGTGGTAGATTTTTCCTTGACGTTCATACTTTGCATGCTATGTTCCTAAATTGAAAAATAAAGATCTTATACTTTTTATTTTTTGCTAGTAATATGAATTACCTACACATAATACAAAATTTGGGCCTAATATAATCCCTTCTTAAATGATTTCTTTGTGGTACGTAAATCATTAAATACCTACAAATAAATTGCAATCTATACATATGTATACGTAAATGAGGTTTGAATTGTATTTTTTTTTTTTTATGTCATAGGCGGCAAACGAGCAGACGGATTGCCTGGTGTTAAGCAATTACCGTAGTCCATGGGCACCCGCAACACCAGGGGAGTCACAAGCGCGTTGCCGGCCTTTAAGGGGGGTTAGAGCTCTGGGAACCTTACTCACCATCAGGAACACAACACTACATACCTGAAAGGTAGCAGTGCTATTATGGCTGTGGTCTTCTGTAAGGAGGAGGTACTTCCCCAGTTGGGCTGCTCCAGATTCAAGCGTGATGGTCATCGCTGTGCCCTACCTCTCATTGTTGGACGTAGTTTAAGGACATACCCGGGTCCAAAACACGTAGTATGTATAAACACGTGTATAAACACGTAGTTGCATATCGTTTATTTTTTGCCGCACAAGCACACGTTCGGGAACGGCTCAAAAGTAATTGCGTTTAACCTGTTGACCCCGTCTGCAATTTGGAATTGGATACAGTCCCTTAGTAGGGCTGGGCTATTCCCAGATTTTCACAGTAACGTTACAGTATTTCTTATTTAAACTATCCATTCTCTTGTGTTATCGTGAACTTTATGAAGGATGACGGTTAAGAGTGTTCATTTACGTTTATTTAGTCACTCACGCGATATTTTTCGCTTCAGTCTTCTTCTCCAATTTCAAGCACTAAAGGAATTTGCCATACTGTGGTTAGGTCATATCACCCCAGACCGCACGGGTCCAGCGCGTCGCCACGCCATTCCTTACCGTGCCGAGTGTACGTTCGCGTCGTAGTTCGCGTCGCCGGCACGTTGCAAAACAAGTTACAAAAAATGTGTAACCATCAGTTTTCATAATATATCAGAATGACTTACGAAATATTGTGTACTTAAATATCATTTATTAAGATAACTAAACCTTAACCTCATCGACATATTGACATTTGTCTAAATGGAAACGTAAGCTTCTTTACGCCATAAGCAGTAAAAACACGAACGTCTGACTACTAGTGGAGCGTAGGTACTTTATCAATTTGCGCGCGTGATAACTGATAAACAACTGAGTCCTGTGGCGCTACCGCCAAAAACGATATTCGTAAATTTCGGACGATTGTCCCTGTCACTCTTATGACGTCGTAATTGGGGTAAAAGACAAAGATGCCCGAAATATATGAACTTCGACGTTCGCGGTACCGGGCCTTAGCTGCCCTCTACAGTTTTCGTACGCTCCCTATATATTGATTTTACTGTTTGCGATAGGATGCTCTTAATAAAACTATTTTTTCTCTAATCGATTGCTATCCCAAAAAGACTGTCGTTACCCGCAAATAAACAGTTATTTAAAAACGGTCACGGAAAATAACGCTCAGCCCTATCGCTTAGCCTGTCGGGCTCGCCAAACATGACACTTGTTTATTTAACCCGCAGTACTCACCCCTTGGAATCCTAATGCGAAATCAACGATTTATTTAAAGCTTGCCTACCTGGCTCTGTTTTGTTAGCTGGACATGTGTTGCTAAGTACTCACACAAGCGTACACGTGTCGGTAAAACTGGGTTTTAACGTGAGCTCTCGATATTATAAATCAACAGAAGCGCATATCTAGTATCTGGTATGACGCTGTTTGAGAAATCCGAAAAAATGCCCTGTAAGGACAGGATGATCGTCATTATATCGTACTTATCTACTAACTACTTACATATTTGTTAGAATATGAGTTACGGTGTCAGACAATAAATACCTGACGATCTTAGTATAGCCGCCTATGCTTGCGGTAAGTTATTCACAAAACTGCTAGCCTAATATGGTCGAATTTTTATCACTTGTCACAATATTTGTCACGCTCCAACAATTATATGAGTGCGAAAGTGACGGATAGCGGGATAGACGATAAAATAGTAATCATTCTAACCGTTCTGGTGAGTAACAAATCGATTAGCATGAGATAGAGAATTCGGTCCTCGACGATTCACTTAAGCTGTGATCGTTTCCTCTGAGAACGAGTTAGATTGAGCAAGTGCATCAAGCACTGCCGCTACTATTGCCGGCTGCGTCCCTTTCAGTTCCTTTCAACACCCAATTATTTAGTTTTAATTCTACTATATAGAAAAATCTGGGCGCCATGAAGGGCTAGAAACACAGAAATTGAAATAAAATGTTATATTGATTTATCAAGATAAAATGTGGGTTAAAATAACCCGTGGGGCGAAATATTGATGTTAACTTCAGCAGGTCTTTCACCGAGACTACAAGGATAATATGGCATTCTAAAATAATGAAGTTTTTAAAATGTGAAATCCAGTTTTAATTGCAATAATGGGTAAAAATCGTGAAAGTTTAAATCAGTGTAACAGAAATAAATCCGTTTTAATGATAAAAATAAGTTTAAGCTTCGGATTTCACCAGATTTTATTTAAATACACGTGCATGCACAAAATGTAACAGCATAATCGCCTGTTACGTAAGCTGTCCGTCGCAATAAACTAAAGCTGTAACTGCAGAGGTATTCCAATAACCTGAGAACGAACGAGTCGTAAGATAAACCAGCATAAGTTCATACTCTGGTTATACATACAGGTTGAAACTTTAATCGTGAACAATTTTCCTTAATCCAGAAACAAGTAGCAACTAAATGCCGTGACTCTCACCAAAAACATTTATTTTGTCACTTATTTTACTTTTAAATGTGATATTATGATATTAAAATAGCTTTATAAGGTCGAACGAAGTGAGAGCGCTAATAGTGCGAGTCGGAAATGGGGGACTTTTACCCGAGTTAAGCATACTAGTTTTCAATTCGAATGCGAGGAAAATGAAATAAGAGTAAGAAGAAAGAAAAAAAATGTTAATTAACCAACTGACAAAAACACTGATCTTACCGCATCAGCTTGTTTAAACTGAAGCATGGGGGAAGATTTAATTGGTATCAATAAATCATTGAAATATATAAAAAATCAGCACACATTCTGAAAAAGATTTCACTTATTCCACGGACTAAATTTTTACCCATTTTTAGTGAGAACGGGGCGTTCGATTGCTACTTGTTTGTGGAATTAGAAAGGGATGTTATTACTGTTCACGATTTAGGATTCATCCTGTACCTAGTTGTTAAAGATATTACGAAGGTCACAGTTTACTGGTCTTCGCATGCTATTGTGATAACCGAGCAAGAGCCACGAGGCTGTCGTGGACAGTATTAAGCCGTAGTCTGTCATAGACTGCGACGAATAACCACGAAAATTCTTTTAAAATAGGTTACAATGCGCTGGATAGGAAAAGTAAGTATAACATTTCAGTAAACTACTACCTGTTTATTCATTAACGTTCTAAGTTTTAAATCAATTTATGCGGCTTTATTAGCCCTCGCCACAGTTAATGCCATTCCATAAATCGACGTAGTAAATGAATATGACATATTTACCTTATTAGGTTAGGATAAGCTAGCAACAGTTTTCTACGATATTTATTCTAAATACGAACCACGAACTATGAACTACATTAGTTCACTCGAGAACAAATAACAGCCGCCGCGCCGCTCAATCGGTATTAATCTACAAAAAGGCTAGTTCTGCGTAACATTCTGGAACCGTGTTTTCTTTAAATAATGGCAGTCATGTATTCCAAGTGCTTATGTACGTTCGCCGTAATGGCGTTTTTTGTTTTCCTCCTCAGGTGGCTCATTGTTTCCCTAAGAAAAACGCGTTCAGTTTCTGGAGATGCGGGTAATCGTAACAGTGAATCACATCGCAAAGGGCACGCTCTGCCCATGCGGTACTTCATCGTGAAATTATGAGTTTGGTACGTGCCCGATATTTGGGATGAGATAAGAATGGCGGACCACCCCGTTCCGACTGTACATTCCAAGCTCGTCACACGCGCTACGGACGCTGGCTCACTTCTATTCAAATAGCTAGGATAGCCAATTTGCGAGCTGCTTCCATACTGACTATGGTGTTTTTCCTAAGAAAACGCCGGGTGTAAATTGGGTTAATTGTTGTCTTGAATAAATTATATCTAATAATGAATTCTGTGTCAAATCGCAGTAGCTTTCATTAAAATTAGTGTATGCGTTAGTTGCTACTGAATGTTTTGACGTATCTTGTTTAACCAATGGTTGTGCATGTCACTGTTTGCGTCCTTTAACTAATCTTGCTATACAATAAAACCCCAAAGTTTTTCATAATTTCAATATGACCAAGTTTTGTTCGAGATATTTTAAGCCTTTGAGGCTATGTTGATTAACAAACAAGCATAAACTCAGAAACAACGGTAGAAGCAATTTAAACTTTTTCATTTTACAATTCACCCGTCATATCAGAGGAGCGGCCGGCAGAAACATCAGTGTCCTTCAATTTGAATACTTAATTTACAGCGTAGGTTACATTGGACTCGAAACTCCGCGCGATATAAAAGTGCTGAGGTGATTCTACAAAGCTGGGCTCATCTCTGGTTTATGTCTAGTTCGCTCTGTGAATAAGTTAGTTAAGAGGAGGGTTGCTCAGTGAGCCACGAGCAGTAAACAACGGGATTTAATGGTTATAGAGCAGTCCGCGGCGGTAAGTGAAAATGAAAGTGATTCCCCCGGGAGCGTTAACTCCTGGGAATTATGAGAACTCTTCCAGGCTCCGGGTCTGCACGGACCGCTTCGTATCATAAAGTAAGAACGACATTGCTGTTAATTTTATTGCTCCGCGCTTCTGAGAGTTTGCATTTTTGAATAAATCTTCCGAACATAAAAGTTGAGATGTTGTCAGATACAAATCTTATAGCTATTTTAATATTAATATGAATATTAGAATAACGAAGGACAATCCATTTTTAGCATACTCATACAATTTAACTAGACGGATAATAATAATAATACCACGATCAAAAGGGATGGTGTTATGTAACTTTCCATAGGTATGGCAAAGACGGCACTATTTTCGTCCGTCCTTGTCATAGTTTCACACATTTTTGTTCCCCTCCAATCTCGAACCTTCAGAACTGTCAAAGTTGGAGGGGAACAAACAAATGCAATTGGAGTTTTCTTGGGTTTTCAACCAAAGTCGGGGTAAAGAATACAGAATAAGCTAATATTTTTGTTGTAAAGAATGTCCTGTAAAGCAAAACTATATTGAATTGGGCTACAAAAGCCAGAATATCTTTGTCCCTTACTGGCGAACGCGGATGCGTTCTCCAGTCATTATTCCTCCTAGATTTTTAGACAATATTATCACTTGCACTTAGATTATGTTGGTTTATACATATATATAAAACCAACAAAAATTACCAAGAGCTTAGAATTCTTAGTGTAAGGTTCCTTATAATTCCCGACCGTGATGAATGCGAAATTCAATGCTTTTCTTGGGTCTATGACGAAAAGGCAATATTTTGGCACCGTCATGTAAACACGTTGGTAATCTAGACGTTTAGTATACCGGATAATAGTTATTTGTGCAACAAGAGAGGAAAGTTGTTTTTTCTTGCGAGTGTTTATTTTGAGTCCAGAGTAAGCGAAAGATTCTATAATTGAATCACGAGCGTAGCGAGTGATTCTAGTGTTAGAATCTTGAGCGTAGCGAGGCACTCAAAAACACGAGATGTAAAATAACTTTAGTCTCGTGTGACACATACAACTTTTCACCTCAGTAGTGAGAACATATTAAAGCTTTTATTGCCGACTGTACTTTTTTGCACAATCGTCATCTACTCTTCGAAAGGATTCTTATGAGCCTAAAACACCACGGGGTTATCTTGTGTATTTTAGTAGTTGCTTTTGCTACCTTCTGGCTCCAGCATCAGATCAGATCAGTGGTACCATAATATTGCATTGTCACCGAACTTACATCAGTGTGCTAAATTTCAGCTCAATCGGTTAAAGATGTCTGCTTCAAAATTGAGTTGCAAGATTCCACCCGGATAAATATACAAGTACATACATCAAGTTAAAAAAAAGGTTGTAAAAAAATTAACATCAAGTTATCCACATTCATTTAAGTGTTTTATCTGCAACTGCACTGGCTTCATTACTTAATATTTTGTTTAAATATCTTTCATTTTAAAATATGTACCTACATTTCAAAATTATAATATTTGATTAATTTGTGAGGGTCCGAACGTGTTAGTGGTGTTTAGCGGGTCCATTATGTCCTTTTATAAAAGATAGATACATATAAATACTTAAATACATAGAAAACACCCATGACTCAGTAACAAATATCTGTGCTCATCTCATCACACAAATAAATGGCCTGACTGGGATTCGAACCCAGGACCACGGGTTTCTTAGGCAGGGTCATTATCTACTAGGCCAGACCGGTCGTCAATTAAAAAGCTACTTTGTCTCACTCCCTGGAGTGACGAAAGTAGCAACTTTCCTCACTCCTTGAAAGTGAGGAAAGTCGCACTTTCCTCACTCCCTGGAGTGAGGAAAGTAGGCATGTTCGAGCTGCTGAGGTGAAAAGAATATTTTAATCTTAACGAAATTACCTGCTACTCTGATATCACTTGGAAACCGCTCTGGGTAATAGCGACTAGGGGCAGATTATTGCGGTGATTCTGGAAGGTTCGTTTCTAGGCTGTTTACGCACTGCCTTTAAAGTCAGCTATAGCTAGATCATTTTAGTATATCTACGTCATAAACACTTTGACATTACTGATAAATGTAAAATAATAATAAACAGGAACTTATATAAATTGAATAAAGTGACAATATTGGCTAAAAGCGCAAGCTCAAATTTGTGTGCCTTGTGAGCAGCGGCGCCAGAAAATACCAATTTGCCGTCCTCATTCCTAAGTCAATTAACCTGTCATAAGGCTACTTAACATCTCACAGCGTTTTTCATCGATGACAGCTACTAAATACCACTTAATTGCTAACTATACATCGCAACAAAGTTCCTATAAAATCCAATTTAGGAAGTAGGTTAAGAATAATTTCCGCGTTGAAATTCTCCATAAATTAAGTCGCCTGAGAGGCGAGTCGCGGGATCCCGTTACGATGTAAATAATTGGCGGCCCATGAAATTTATTAAGGACATAATCTTGACGATACCTTATGACAAATCGCTTTTGATCTCTTGTGGCGAAAAACGTGCGATAACAAAGATTGGAGGATTCTTCGCCGTAAAATCGTAAATATTATCTTATTCTTAACGAGTATTTACTTCAATTCGGATCAGCACATAAATTGAAGTGTCTGATGTTCTTTGTGAATAATATTTTCCTTGCGTTATCTGTAACATTATTAAGGTCATGAAATAAAACCGAAGACAATATTATTATTAAGGTCGTTAGATTGTTTTTGAGTTTTCCGATGTGGCTCTTAAAAACCTTTTATATTTGATGTGCATAAATAAATAAAATTTCGAGTTAAACACGATGAATATTTGCTATACGATGAAGTGACAATCCAATCACAAAATGACGTGTAAAAAGGTTAATTTTGCGCAGTCGTATTAAACTCTTCGTGTTAAACACGGAGGCGTGCGTAAGAATATAAATTCGTAATTTAAAATCTCAAGATCAGCATTTGATCGCCTAATTTTGAAAGGCCGCCATGTCAGAGGTAAACGTCAATTCTGCAAACGCTATTAAGATCGATAGATTCTTTCTTTAACATAACATTTCCTAAACAGCAGAAATTAAATTACAAAAACAATCAAATCCAAACTCAAAAACATCCAATCCGTGTGTCATCACAGAGAAAAGCTCTTGCTTGCCATAGCAAGAGAAGGAGATAACACGTTAAACAAAATAGTGTCGCCTTTCACGCTGTATCCTGATTTTGGACAACTTTTTTTTACACTTTTCACTGGTCACTGTACCGGGGCTCGTTGAAATCGCCGTAAGTAATTAGGGCGATTACTGCCAAAATGTATTATAATTAGGGCCTAAGAAGGTATATATATAATTATATATAGGCCATGTACAATTAGGTAATATGCTAGGTAACATTAGGGTAAGTTACCAATACGGAAAGTGATATTAGGGAAAATCATATTAGGCCAAAACGAAATCGGCCATTGTGGAATAGGGCAACCAAAATTTGGGCATACGAGTGTTAGGATAACTGATGATTATGACCAACGATATTAGGCAATGAAAGTTTATGCCGATAAACTTTAGGCATTCCGATATACATCCGAACGAAACATGGCAAGCAGTATTCGATTATAAAACGTGAGTTACCCGTTTCTATACAATTGTGAATTGAATCGAGTGCGTTCACATATATTATGTATGTACATATAAAACCCTAGAAGACGGCGTATAGGAGTCCATTTTAATATTATCAGGGCCCGAGGAGTTTGCCATCTAAACTTTAATTGCATGTTTATGTAAATTTGGGCCCTGTTCCGCCATATTGACATACCTACTCCGCAGATTACTTAACGTGTAATCGCAGATACGGCATTAAAGTAAGTTAAGCTTATTAACAATTAATCTAACCTATTAGGTTAATTATATTAGGTAATTATCGTATACCGTATCAACGTTGCTTGATATGATCTTATGTGGGCATAATTGTACGTAATACAATTATTTTTTCCTAACTAGTGCGTAAAAAGTGCACTTTGCGCACGTTTCGCGTGCGTAAATTTCACTTTTTAAGGCACTTGTTATGAAAAATTGGGTTCGATACACGTGTAAAAACTTCTTTAAGACTCGGGTGATTGTCACCCTCGTTTCACTCGGGCTCCAACTTTCACCCTCGTCAAAAAAAAATGTTTTTTCACTAGTATCGAAATGTACTATTTTAGTTAACGGTTAGACCAGTTAACTCCAGTTACTCCAAAATCTCAAATTTAATAGATAATATTTTTTGGTATATAACGTTTAACAATATTATTAGGTATGACAGCTAGGAGCCCATTTTTAAGCGTCGAGCACTCGACTCGTTACATTTTAAAATGTGTCAGGATCGAAGAAATGGTATTTTAGAAATATGAATGATAAAAGTTTATAATCGTGAGTATCGAAAATATACATTTTGTGCAAAAATAATGGTAAGAAACTTTTGTGTGCGATTATTGTCGTGCTCAAAGTTTTTTCATATTCGATGGCACGACTCTCAAAAATCAGCCCCTTATTCCGCGACATTTAACGTCGATGCGACATAAATCATTTAACTCAATCAGTGTATTTAAGCTATTCTTTATACCCAGATTCATTCAAGACTCTCATTTTTACGTGGAATGTCTGTTACCTTGGTTTATCTGTGCGTACACAATCAATGGAATTGTATAGCTAGACATAATTAAATTCCGAATGTTCTGGATATCTTCGTGAAATTTTTGAATGCTGAATTATTTATACCGTGTTTTCAATATTTTAGCTGCTGGCTTGAACTCCAGCAACCGAATAGAATATTAACGTGAATTCTGCTCTAAATAATAGACTCTTTGAAATTATTACCTGAACGTGTGTTCGCATCGCTGCCCGAGCCCGAGTCTAGTTCACATTTGCGCACAATGACGCGTCAATGTCACAGCCCTGACTTTTTTTGACTTTAATGGGATGTGTGGTATATCTATAATTAAGTATCGTATCTATTTATTTTATTAACAAATCGTTATGAACACTGGCAGTACCGGCACCTATTTATCTAAAACAACATTCTTTTTAAACGTTACTTTTTTTTTAAATCAGCCTAGTTAGTAGGATTATTTATTTACCTTCTTAAACTAGTCGAGTGTAGAGTTAAATTTAGACAAGCAATGGGATGATCTTCAAAGATAAGTATTTTATTACCGTGTACGTTATACAACAAGTCGGAAATAAACATGTTTTTTGCGAAAGACGCAACGCACGGCGACTAAGGAGGTAAATTCGACTCCTAATATGATATACATATAATATTTTAAAAAAGTAGCATTGTCGTGGTTACATTTTGTTGTTGAAGAATAATTCGAAAAATTCCCAATTAGGTAAACTACATTTACTGTCAACAAATAAAAGGGGGAAAACGTTGGACTAAAATCTTTAAATATTGACCTTGTCTATGAAATCAGAAATCAGAATTCGTTTACTGTTTACCGCGTAAATGACATGTTACAAAATATAAATAGGAAACA
Source organism: Grapholita molesta (assembly GCA_022674325.2). NCBI lineage: Eukaryota > Metazoa > Arthropoda > Insecta > Lepidoptera > Tortricidae > Grapholita > Grapholita molesta. Next base: position 24,458,048 of record CP053121.2, on the reverse strand, counting down.
ACAGTAAACCATTTCGGGCAAACAATACCTAAGTGTTACTGATGGGTAGGTGTTTACAATCATACCTTGCTACCAGTATAACAAATATAACTACTAGTAACTAGTAGAAAATAATCTATATTATGAAGCCGACATAATTCAAATATTATTATTATTGGTATTAAGGTATTTATTTGTGTGATGACCGCAGATATTTGTTCCTGAGTCATGGGTGTACTATACCGAGTGTTATAAATACGTGATACAAGATTATCAAGCCGGCATCTGGTCAAATGGTTTGGAACAATTTTTACTATGGGGTCAGCTTTGTAAATTGTAAAAAAAAACAACTCTCTCATACATTTTCGTCAACTTATACGTGACCTTTCTATGAAACAGCTCAATTTTTATTTAATTTTACAAATTTGACCCCATAGTAAAAGATATTTAGTTAACAGATGCCGGTTTGATAATCTTGTATCACGTTTTTTATAACACCCAGTATATGTATTTGTATATTATACGTAACGTTGGCTGAGTACCCACAAGCCAAGCATTTTTGATCTTACCGTAGGGGTCAGTTGATTTGTGTAATATAGTTCTGTGATTGTTATATATTATGCTTATTGTAATTATTATACATTCTTACATTTTTTTACTTTTGTAGTAACGTTACGCAAATGTCTTTTTACTGGTATTTGACATCACTGGTACGTTTATATGTGTCGTGTATGAGTGTGTTTTTTTTAGTTATTAACAAACTATTTTTTTATTTGTAAATAAGTATATGTAATTACATTGGTGGTAATTTTAAACATAGCTTCACTATATTTTGCCAGAAGGTACAAAAAGTATTAAAATTATTTCTAATATTTGTACTTTATTAAATAATGAGGACTATAAAGACACTAAAATAAAGATTAAATAACAATAAAACTAAATAAACAGTTTATTACTTAAACACAAAAAAAAACAAATAGATATAAAATAAAACGGAAACAGAAAAAGTACAGATAAAATAACAATAAAAGTACAATAGGATTAAGTCGAAAAAATAAACAATCTGAAGTAGGTCACTTTGCAATTTTTCCTGATGTGTCGAAAAGCTTGATATAAATTAGGATAATAAATAGCTATATACCTAATTACCTGTATAAAATATTTTCAACTTATACAAAAATATGAAATAATTCCACATTTTGTAGTTTCCCAAAAATGTAGTTAAAATTATATACATAAGTCCTCAATTCGAAGCATTTTCGTGTGCCAACCTGCCTGTTTCATTTATTTCATTTATTCAAATAAGTTAATATGACACAACAGTAAAACCAATGCGTCATATAACTAAGTACATACTCGTATGTAACATAATAAGTGTTGCTACTGAAGAGCTGTCCAAAAGCGACTTCAAGACATAAGTAGAGTATGCAATACCGGTATGATTTGTTTGGACAATATCCCATTACGGTATAGCATGCGCTAATCCTAGGCCCTTTGTTGCTTGGTTTTAAATGGAAAAGGTCTAGAACCAAGAATTAAATATAAATCCCACCCATAAAGTCTCAAAGTTTGTTGGGATCTCAATAAATTTACCTGCGAGTAAACGTATGCCATTAACACTTTGACCGCTCGCTTATCGCCCCCAGTGTGACAATGTAAAGCTTCATATGCCCTAAATTTATTAGCCTCCTAACCTGACTTAACAATTAATCTGACCGACTGGTAATAATAAAAACAAGTAAAATAAATAAATATATTAGTTACATGTTGTACATGTCGGGAGCCGATCGTAATATCCAACATATCATGAAATATCGTAAAACATTTTTGCATTCTCAGAGTTAACGGAACCTTGAACGGAACGGTTGACCGCCGACATAATATACAGGGTGGCTCATTCAAATCGGTCAGTATGGGGAAATCTGGAACTATAAGACATACAAAGATTTGTTCTTAGGAACCATGTCATCGATTTTAGGGACAAGAAAAACTGCATACATAGAATTAAAAAAAAAACTTGTGTTCTTTTTGGGAATCGACCACAGTTGTTAAAAATAAAATTAAAAGATATTGAGTTACAATGCATTTTATTCATTTGAGATACCATGTTTCATGATAACTTTTGCTGCCTAAACCAACAAAATCCATATCCAAACAAAAATAATTAAAAGTTTTATTTTCCAAAACAACCTCGTTTTATTTTCGAACAGAGTACAAGTTTTTTTTTTTAATCTATATATGCAGTTTTTCTTGTCCCTAAAATTGAGGACATGGTTCCTAAGAACAAATCTTTGTATGTCTTATAGTTCCAGATTTCCCCATACTGACCGATTTGAATGAGCCAACCTGTATATAGCTATTTACGAGTACATACTCGTATTTAGCACCCACAACACAAGCTAGGTAGGCATTCGTAATAATTAACGCCCAGTAATAGGTACTCGGGTTTATAATTCCGCGCGACGTGAGCTCAGGCTGTCAGCCATTTGTACAACCAGGGTGAATAAGGACATCAAAGTGAATATTATATGAAAACCACAACTTCAAATTACGTGCTCGTTTCGACCTTTGTCCATTATTTTGGACACAACAATTAAATATGTGACGTTCCGCAGCAAAAGGTACTTTATGGCGGCTGGCGCTTACGTTGCGAAGCATCACATTAGTATTGAAGCGTCGTTAACAATAGCGTAAGCGCCAACTGCCATAAGTTAACCTTTTGTCATGGAACGTCACATATATTCATATGTGTCTGTAGCTGCCTCAATGTTCGGCGCCCTATTTGTTATTGTCCACTAAACTAACACGAGTTTGCTGTAGAACTATAAAAAAAATAAAAAAAATGTTACATCACACATAAATCGACTGCCCCTCGGTAAGCTAAAGAAGGCTTGTGTTGCGGGTATTCACCCAACGATACATATTTTATACAAACACTTAAATACATAGGAAACACGCATGACTCAGAAACAAATATCAGAGGGCCGATTTTTGGGAGTCTTGCACTCGAATTCATAATACTTTTAAATCGATAATAATCTCACACAAAAGTTTCCCACCATTATTATTGCACAAAATGAGTTCGGATCCCACGATAATTATTTTTTTCTATAAAGTTTCTCAAATACGATTTCTGGTTTCTGACAAAGTTTAAAATGTCACGATTCGAGTACTCGGCGCTAAAAAAATCGGCCCCCAATACTCACAAATTCTCAATTAACTTATTGAAATGTTTAATCCTATTTTCATTTAAGATGCAGAATGTATAAAAAATGATTTTTATACTTTGCTCAGAAAGTGGCTTGGCGGAAATATTATTCCGACATCCGACTAATTTTTATATTCCAATTTTTAAACTGTGATTTTTTTTTCTCGATTTAGTTAAGATTTGTAGTGAATGTTATAATTTCTGATATTTGTAATTTCGAGGCATAAAATAGTAACTCTTGGTGTTGCGGTTGCCCATGGGTGACGCTAATTGCTTACCATCAGGCAATCCGTCTGCTCATTTGCCATCTTTGTCATGAAATAAAAAATATAAATATATATATATATATTTGATATTATATGACACTATATTACTCGGACGCCGGAGGAAACTTTTCCTGTTAAGAGTTAAGTTAAGATAAATTGAAATAAATGACATATGTCATTTATTTCAATTTATTTTATTTAGTAAATAGTGTTACTACTTAAAAATCAAAACAAATAAAAATATTTAATAAAAAAAATATTAACTTTGTTCTTACTTGCCAAAATAATATCGATTAAACGTTTTCCAAAATTAAAATACGCATTTTGTTAATTAAGCTGGTAATTTTACGAGTATTCGAATATTCGAAATAAGAATAAATCTCGCTACATTAATTAAAATAATAAGCATAATTCTGAAATCCATCATCATTTATATAATAAATAATTAAAACAACGCTTAAAAAGCTCGTTAATTACTAACAGTTTATTACAGAGGGATGTCATACTTATAGACTGAAACAAATTTAAAACTGGTCCTTCACACACTACTTCACTAATTCAAGATTATGTTTATGAAAGTTGTTAAGCCACCATAAGATTTAAAATTCCACTAAAGGACAACAGAGACTAAGTTAACACCAAAACCGCAGCCCCCGGCAAAATGGATTCTCCTACGTATAACACAATTTACATTGTATTTTCACCCTCGCCTACAATCCAGCAAATATTCTTGTATTTTTAAATTAAGTGGGTATTAATAAGCTGATAAAAGAGACTTACTCGTAATATTCTTCTGAAAATGTTTTGCAAAATATTTTTCGCAGATATTTCAACTAGTTTTCGTTCATTATTTTAACAGACATGCCAATAATAAAGAAAATTAAAAAAAATATCTCCGACATAACTTTGTCATGTAATAACTTTATTCAGTTAATATTTAAAGAAGATTTGTAGGTATCTTTATTGTGTCTAGTAAGATTGGCAAGACGCCTTAAGAATGCTCAAAATATAAATTCAAAATAGATGACATATACATAGCCTCTAGCCGCCCAGAGAACATAACTTGCCTGGCCAAATTCAACTCTGTTTTGTCATAATTAAAATTCATAATGGCATTAAATGGGAGACCTTTTTATAGGTCTCTGGGCGGCTAGAAACTCAAACTCAAACGTTTATTCAGTAAGTAGGCCACAAGGGCACTTTTACACGTCGAGTATACAAAAGAAGAAAACGTAAAAACTACACCGGTTCTAACCCTACACCTCTGACCCGAGACATTTCGACTTTTATGACCGGCAAGAAACTTGGCGGGACTTAATTTTCAAAACAGTATTACAAAAGATATCTTATACATATTACATAAAAATGCGTTATTCTTTAAGAAAACATATCCAACAATTACAAAAAAAAACTGCCAAAGGATAAATAAAAATAATTATTAATTACTTACTAGTCCAAATCTGACTGCTAAGAACGAAGTTAACAAAACGTTCGATATGCTTTCTTATCTGAAATGTGTCCTTTATTCTAATTTAAAAATTACAAAATTCGTCATCAAAATTACAAAAAAAATAATTATATGTATAGTTATTTTGTTTTCAAAATATACACAAAAATATAAATACGAGTACATGCTTATTACAAATAAACCTTAGAGATGTGTAAGGTCTCCATGTGTCATGATTTAAATATACTAACACTTTTTGTTTTTTAAAGATAAACAATAGAGGTTAAGAAAAACTGACGAGATCCTCCGGCGTCCGAGTTGGGATTTGGACTCGCATCTCCAGCTATCGTGGCGGACACCTTAAACAATTGGGCCACCTGAACACAGCAGAACCCGGCGAAATTTGTCATATACATATATGAAATATTGTTTATTTTTAACGGTTTTTGGGCACCGTTTCCCAACTCTAAGGCGAAACGGATTCTGATATAGCTAGAGATATGGTGCTGCTGATGATGGTGAAGGTGATGTAACTAAGAACAATTCAGATTTTTTTTTAATCCCTCGTATGCAGATGTCAATATTCTCGAATCAAAAAACGACCTTGAAGTTAATTCCATTAAATTCAAATGATGGCACGGATCCGTGCCTAAGCATACGAAGGGTTAAATATTTTGATTGGCTTGACTTTGATTGACTTGGATTGACTTGAATTGGATTGACTTTTTTTAAGTATAACACTACTACATATATAACTTAAAATTAAATGACATATACTCAAGATACAGTGACTAGACCCTCCAACGTCCGAGGCGGGATTTGAACATCAAAGAAAAAAATCAAAGCAAGTCAAAATATTTAATAAAAATAATTTGATTTGTTCTTAATTAAATTCTCAAAGTAATTAAGGCCTTTACTAGCATGCACTGAGTACTGTTATCTAGTGTATCACTCACTTCATAAATAAGCACTTATATTGGTAACCAAAAAAAATCGTTGATACTCAAAGAATTTGTATTAAGTTGCTGCGTGTAACAAATATTCACATTCCTGAAATACATTACTCACAACAACTTTAGTTATCTTTTCTTATTTTTTCGATTAAAATAATCTTAAACTAACAAAATCATGGTCAGCATATGACATACGCAGTATGAGAAGCGACAAGACTCACATTGAGTAGGGTGACTAAATTGTAAGCAGATTTTTTTTCTACTTACCATCTGAAAAACATTTATAAAAAAATTAAAATTGAATTGAATATTTTTTGGTGATAAAAAAATTATATTTAACATAATTATCTTCACCTATGAATACCTTGCCTTGTTTTCTTGCTCCACTACCCCGAAATCAGACTGTATTTGATTGGAACAAGTTTATTTCACTTAGTTAAGACAGTCAGTAAAACTAGATGTACGTCAGAGGTGTATTTGACTCTTGTTATCGTATCCAGTAATTATAATTTTAGATATTTGCCCTTGTCTAGTAGTATTTCGGTTTCAAAAGGTCGATGACTTTATTCAATTTGACGAGATGAAGGTTTCTGTACCCGATTGTACATGGTACTCATATTTATTATGTGCTAATTACATACCATTCAGAACAGCTTCACTCATACAACATTAATATTTAATTTGCCTATCCAGAGTGACTGGCGCAGGGGCCCCGCGCAGCCGTATTTTGTTTATCTTGTCATTTCATTAATTCATTAATTAGGCCCCTGTTGACTGTTTTAATACACCGTTTCTTACACGTGCCGCACGGGCGAACTTTTGTCACTTTAATTGGGTTATCTTTGATTAGAGATAGTAATTGTACCCAACGGGATGTCACGTCCGCTAAAATTTATTTGTAGGCCAGGAAACAAACAAATTAAGGAGTTTACGAATAAATTCACTTTGCCAATTTGAAGCAATGGACTCTCAATTTTTAGATGACCCTTATTACATTATAGTCGGTTCGGAACGCGAACACGGGAGGCATTAGCCGTTTATTATGAGATTCTATGTTCAGATTTTCATATCATTTCTTTTCGACACTGACATAAAAGACAACACCTACCGGTTCGAAATTTTAAGATCGGTTCTCTAAGCTAAGAGCTTCCATAAAAATAATTCGTCGTTAGTTTTCAGGTCTTTATTTAACTGCAAATTGTTATTGTATTGAAATTGGTATTTAGTCTTGCCTCTCATAAAAGTATAACGACACATAGATATTCGATATACGCAGCTATATAGGTAAATTATAATTTCAAAGATTCGACTTACCTTAAAATAATTTATTTCCCAAAAGTATGTCAACATTTTAACAATTAATACGATACACTTGCTGTTCTCGTAACTGCTTTCTAATAGAAGAATTTTACGTCTATACACGGTCAGATATAAACAAACCTTCCATTTTTATGTTTAGGAGACTGCATACCAATATGAGGAGAGATATTGAAATATTAAAAGTGAATAATTTTTTTTGCAGATATTACAATGGTATTATGATAACTACAAGTACTCAATAGTATTTTAAAATCATTTTATTATAATTTTGATCTTATTTTGTTATATAAATTGCACTAATTTAATCTGTATAACGTATATTTGTAATTCTGACATAACGTTTGATATTATATCGACGTTAATAAATCCCTTTGTGATCTGAAATTGATATCCAATCGATAACTAGAATTCATGATTTGATATTTAATATAATTCATGGCACGCTAAACGTCACTTTTGTCAGGTGCGCAAATCCTGTTCAATGCCAAGTCAAATGCGTCCCGTATCCCGATTGGGGCTTAAAATTATTTAATAGTAGTATCCGAGTGTCGAAATTGAGTGATATTCTACATCATTTTTTTTGTTCTAACATTCATTTAAATCAATTAAATACGTAATAAAACAATAAATCATTAAAACTAATTAAAACTAACAATAAATTTTACTAAAACTAATATAAATCAAAAAAAGGCCCCTGCGGCATAGTACCGAAGATGCTGGCAGCATTTCCTCGCTGAATCGTAAGGCTGATACGCTGAGCGAGGTAGCTGCCAGCTCTTCGGTCTCCTGTGGCGTCTCTCTTTGAAAGGTCCTTAAAGAGACTGAGAGTGCCGGGGCCCCACGGACCGAGGGTCTCGACGCCGAATGGGATAAAATTATATTCAGAGCCGAGACACTGTATCTGGCAGGAAAGTTTTTAAATATGGGAATAGAAAACAAAATTCAGCACTAGACATCTGTGTAAGATCCCGGCATGAAGAAAACTACATATAGCTAGAGGTAGATTTAATTGAGCCGCGAGCCACTGAAGACGCTCTTTTCCTCACAATAGACAATACGCCCCGCCGCGAATGATTGATATCGAGCACCGAGTTTTTATGTTGGCACAAATAAATCATCTCCGTCTCAATTAATGTCTCGCCGATACTTCCACTCGGAATAGGACAGGCGTTTTTCTCTGATTGATAATACTGGAGAAATGGCCCTCCAATATATCTGTCCTTAGAGCTTGTTTTTAGCAACGAAAATGGGGATCGGCGACGTCTATTTTATGGCATAATAGAAAATTTATATTGTGAAAACTTGTGTATTTGATAGGCGCCTAAACAGCTCATTATTCTTGTCATCAAATAAATAGTTGAAACATTTACGAATCATTTGAATTCATGGCAACGTCCAAATTTAAGTTTGCAAATCATTTTTTAATGCTCAATTAAGAAAAAAAAAATATATATATTATCATGCAACACTTATTTACACGACCTAAATAATGAATATAATATACAGTTATACGAGAATGTCATGGTGTATAATCAATAAAGTCAAATATGGATACAATAATACAATGTTAATATTTAATCCAAAACAATTAGAATAATAAATGTTGCTTTCCCCCCTACAAACATAATTAGAAATTATTAAATTTAATAAGGTCCTGGTCCGCTTAATAGGACTTATTTAAAAGAAACGAGTCTTGCATTGAAATTGCGACTATTTACTATGGATTTCAACTCAATCTGTAATTTGTTAAATAGTGGGTATGCTTTCTGAGTAGTAATAAAATTGATATTTATTGCTGAATTCATATTGCCCTGAGAGTAATCTCAAACCTAGATCACATCATCAGCGGTTATTTTGAGGTAATTACTACATATTATTCTATATATAATGGTTACAAATATCTGACCATTCACTTTATTGCCTGGGAGTTATAGAGGCGTTGTTCAGATACTTGCACCTCCTCATATATTTGATGGCGACTATACAGTCACCGTCAAATAGTATAGATATATCGTAAAGGTGTTTATTTGTATAATTGTAAGGATGTGTTTATTATAATAATAATATAAAGGTAAAGCGGATAAAGGTACCTTATGGCGCTTGCCATTTACGCTATTGTTAACGACGCTCCAATACTAATATGGTGCTTCGCAACGTAACCGCCAGGCGCCATAAAGTACCTTTACCTGCTAGCCTAACGTGGTCGGGTTTTTATCACTTGTCACAATATCTGTCACTCTCTAATAAGGATGTGAGTGCGAAAGTGACGGATAACGCGATATATGATAAAATGTCAACCATGGTAGACGCTCTGGGGAACGTCACATATGTAGTATAACCTCAAAGCACCATTGACTGATAAACTATGCTGCCTGTCCATAATTATCATAATACGAATGATAATTTTATTAGTCAGAATCATGCAAAATCTTCACTTGTTAACTAAGAAAATGTTTTTAACCAAGAATTACCGGCACCTGAAAAAGCACCTCTGAAACTCCGCTAACACGTATTTCGTGTCAGATTGATGCATGAGCCGAGTATTTCTTTGTGTTCACGTCATCAATCTTACAGATCTATTAGCGTCGTTTTTGGCACGCCTGCTAATTATTTGAGCTTCCCTCCTAGTGTTGGCAAAGGCTCGAGTAATTGGAGTCTGCAACTCCGCAACTCAATTTTTAGACCTAGCAATTAAGTCAGGTTTTCTAAAGATATGGATTTATATCCTCTGCTGAGAATTGAGTGCTTTATAGATATTACATATTTTTTTATAATTTTAACAGTGATTCTCAACACTACCAGTGTCTCTTAAAAATCCTTGACCTTTGTTGAACCGATTGTTTGTATAACGACTTAAAAATATTTAAAGGGTGAGTTAAACAGAAATAAAACTTTCTCCAAATTTAGACTTATCTTATAACACCCAAGTTGGAACCGACACGTCCCTCCGATATCTGGAATAAACAAAAGTCCTATTTAATAATTGTTTTCGTTGCCGTCTCGAATTCGACGCACAAATTTAATCCTGATCCCGCCCCGCGATCCCAGATTGTCTATCAAAAAGGCAAAAGTTTTAATTAGTCGTGGAGACAGTAATCTATTAATTTCGAGGAGGGCTTGAGAGAGGGCTTCTGCCTATCCCGCTATAGAGCCACTATTTATAACCAACATCAGATTGTTACGATTTATAAACATCGTCTGACGTTTGAAAATGGTTTTTAAATATAATTGTTTAGATTCTGCCACCTGTGTCACTGGTTTAACTAATCTATTTTATTTTAGATTTTTTAGTAGGGTAGCTTCAAACAGATACACATTTTACGTTAAACTGATATTTATAAATAATATAAAATAATTTTTATGAGAGGTAGGGCACAGCGATGACCATCACGCTTGAATCTGGGGCAGCCCAACTGGGGAAGTACCTCCTCCTTACAGAAGACCACAGCCATAATAGCACTGCTGCCTTTCAGGTATGCAGTGTTGTTTTCCTGATGGCGAGTAAGGTTCCCAGAGCTCCAACCCCCCTTAAAGGCCGGCAACGCGCTTGTGACTCCTCTGGTGTTACGGGTGCCCATGGGCGACGGTAATTGCTTACCACCAGGCAATCCGACTGCTCGTTTGCCGCCTATGTCATAAAAAAAAATACAATTACTGGCAAAAGGATATATCTTACTTAAAAGAAGGTTCTTGTTTATTACTAGTCTAAACTTAACATGTAACCAATATCATTTTCAATTTTAAGCTTAGAAGAAATAACATTTCGTAACAGTAATAGTTATTATATATGTTATTATTCATGTCATGTACCTAGTCTGATGTGTTAATTAGCTTGAAAATATTATGTGCTGACAATTGGTTGTTTATTATAACACCGTAAGATTACCATGTAGTACCATGGTTATTAACCCATGATGATTTGACGGGTTCTGTATTCAATAGAACCCTTATAGTTTTGCCATGTCTGTCTGTATGCCCAGTAAGCGGTAGAAAGTTGTTATTTGGTATGAATAAGTTAACTACGCTAGGTACAGCTTAAAAAAAACTTTCAAGAAAAAAAAATCGGTTGAACCAAGCTAATAAAAAAAAATTAAAAAAATTATGCCGGTTATTTTATGGAGCCTAGTGAAAGGCACCGTCAGTTTATGTTTTTTCAGTACTTATACACCATTTTTGTATGTCAACATTTTATAATGAACGAAATAAATCGAGACGAAAAGAGAGTTTATCACTGGCCCACCGGTATATGAATAATAAAATTTGTATGGGTACCCAAAAATGCCTCTATCTATAAGGTTCCTACATTGAAAGTATGGTAAAAGATATGCTTCTATGAGTTTTCGACATTTTTTGACAAGTAAACTGGTACATTTTAAAAACTTTCAAGTATAAATATTATACAAAATTATTGGATCAGATCAGATTAATCAACATTAATCAGATATTTTAACTCACAAGGCAAGGAGACTAATTATGTTTTCTACAAATAACGGGTGGAGACACTACAAAAACCAGAAACTACCAAAACCACCTAGCAATTAATTCAACAATTGTATGTACTGCCAGCTCATGTAAATGACACAGTTCAGATAAGAAAGCATATTAAAGTATGTCTATTTTGTGAAGTCGAATTTGTTTATGCATTATTATTTTTACTTTTATATTTTGTATTTTCATATCTTGTAATAAACTGTTTGATATGTTTTCTTATCGGACTACGCAGAATTATGTAAGTACTTTAAGATTTGATGTATCACTGTATTGAAAAAATAAGTCCCGCCGTCGTTTCTTGCCGGTATCTTCACGGGTCAGAGGTGTAGGGTTTGAACCGGTGTAGATTTTTTTTTTTTTTTTTTGACGTTCATAAGTGCATGTAATGTGCCTAAATTGAAAAATAAAGATCTTTTATCTTTTTTTTTTTTTTTTTTAAACTAGTGGCCTACAAATCACACTTCCGAAAAAAATCCAACAATTTAAAACCTCTATCGTTTAAAAATAAAATGCTCGTGATAGGACTGGCGGGCGGGCAGACGGACAGTAGATACCTACACAATGAAAAGAAGGACAGTATAAAACTTACAGTACGAGTACCTACGAATTATAGTATACAGTTTTTTTATAATTTCGGTTCCCCTATTTGGAACCCCAGAAATAACGCTGTTAACGGAAAGTCTAGAAGACAATCGATTGTTCGTCTTATTCCTGGCTCGAGTCTAGTAAGATGCACAAATAAATAATTGAGATTACGGACTAAGTGCAGAAATGGGATGTGCCAAAATAACTTAACTGCAGACTTTGTTGTTAATATCGCGCCGTGAAAGTGGCGCGTCGCGTCGCTGCCAGGTGACGCATTCGGATATCTTCCATCGTACGTCAATATGATACCAATAAGCATAGAAGCTACACCTAAAGCAGTTGAGCAGATGGTGCTGCAATCGTTAAAATGCATCTTTTTGAATACTACGACCGGTTCAAAGCAGACTGGAGGTAAGTCACCGTAGCTTATGGACGCCTGTAACTCCAGAGGATTCCCACGCAGGTTGCTTACTCTGGCGACCTTACTCACCGGCAGGAACACAGTACTATGAGTAGGTACAACTGCTATTTGTTCCGGTTTTCTGTATGATAGGTACTTCCCCAGTTGGGCACATCTCCAGATTTGTGCGAGATGTCATTCGCTGAACGTGTATTAACTAGAATTGGCAAAATAACATACGCAGTGCCCATACATCAATTTTTACCAAAGAGACATACTTAAACGACCGTTTAAGGACAAAACCGGGTCCGTTCGTAGTTCAAATCTATTGATATTAAATCTAGAGAAGCATACTGTAACGCTTTGCCTTTCCTGAAAAAGGTATCGAACCTTCGTGTCACTCCCACGTCCTTTGCGTGTGCTGCTTAACCGGTGACAGCAAGATTTTGTTTCATCTCTATATCACAAGAACAAAAGAATATCTGATTTATTTTTATAACTATTTGTTAAAGATAGCTTCAACTCGGTATTATATTTTAATATTGTGTACGTACAACTTGGTTCAATTCATCCATAATCCATCCATACTATATACTACTATATGTACACAAATCCATTTCCCAACCCTTCATAGCTATACTATATACTTATCCATACTAATATTGTAAATTCGAAAGTAACTCTCTGTCTGTCTGTTTCCTCTTCACGCTTAAACCGTTGAACCAATTGGGATGAAATTTGGTAAAGATAGAGTTTGAGCTACGAGAAAGGACATAGACTAATTTTTATCCCACAACCATACTTTGAAAACGGACATGACTAGACGACAAAGTCGCCAGGAAAAGCTAGTTATTAATAATTCTTTCTTAGATTTTTTATACGCGATTAATGTTCCTTCTTATATCGTTACCTTCGGTGAAAACTAATTATTACTCCGAGATAATTTCTCCTTCTCACCGTGAAGCTTACTTTCCTAACACCCGGATGTACCACAGTGAGTGTCACTTGAATAAACTCGCAATTTATGTAAAATGGCTAATATCCGGATTTTTAGAGGATTAATTCTGGATTATAATTTTTTTTTTTTTTTCTAATACTTAATTTTTATTGTAACATGATGAAGAACACAAAAAATTTAAACAAATAGGTAGACGTAAAATAAAATAGTGGTAGAAAGAGTTCGTAGGTCAGTCGGCGTGTGGAAGGGCGGCACCATCATCGAAGCCGAATAACTTCGCTTAATTGTCTACGCGCATGTTCTCAGGCAGATGCCCAGAGCCCTGAGTGTAAGTTTTTAACGTAACAAAACGTCACCATCGCGTTAGAGTTACTCATATAAATAAAATTATCACTTACGCGTTCGAGAGGTTTTTTTACGTCAAAAGAAACTTACACTAGAGCATCAGATGTTCATAGATATGAATGTCGCGGCGTTCCGGAAACTGAAAAATCCTGAAAAAAGATACTTCGACGAGTGACATGCCGCATCTACGAGTGGGGACTTCACGGAAATGAATTTCTCCAATTAATTAAAATTTACCTAACTACCCCTATCTACCTTTCCTAAACGTCACATTGGCGCCCAACGTGGGGCGCGGTAGGCATCGTGCATGTGAATCCTCTGGAACTAGGAGCGTATATGCTATTCTATGATGACTGCTTAGAAGCAGGTGGGATCGTATGCTTATAATATAATATTAGCTAAGATACAACTTACTAACAACACTTGAAATGTAAACCGAATCCGAATGAAATAAATGGTTATTTATATCCAGGTCAGAAACGAATCCGTTTTTATTATAATTGTCATACGTTAAATAAGCATTTACGAACAAATATACAAACGCTAGCGGGCGCGGCGCCAGCTCCCACTATACTTTATAATTTTAATCTTTGCACACTGACTGTGATTTCTTCGGTGATACTTATTATTTCATTATTTTATATAAATACTTTCTAAATATAAATTACTGAATATAATAAGATAGTCCCAGTATAGTAAGTAGGCTAAGACTTCTCGTGGCATACCGTAGTTCTGAACTCCATAGAGCCGCCATATTCGAAATAATTATCAAAGTCGGAAGTCGAAGTTAAAAATATAGGCCTAGTTCGATTTGTGGAAGATTGTGAAATATTTACTATTTGTTAATATTATGCTATATTTACTAGTTTTTTTTTAACAAATGAAGAAATACCTAATCAGTGATCGGTTATTTGGATTTTCCGTCGCGGGATATCATTGATATCAAGTAGAAAAATTAATATAGATACGACAGTTTCCCGCGATACCGAACATATCGTTTATAAATTAAAGAAATTAAATTGTCTGTAAGGATTTTTTACTCTTACATGGCAACCAGTGGAGACAAAAACTTCTTCATATTATAATCCATTTATTTATCGTTCACCCTGTGTCTAATCCAAATAACAACTAAGAAACTGGAAACTGTAATTAAAAAATCTGTCTCATAACGCCTTCATGCGCACAACACAACGACAAGGGATATTCTGAAGCAGCCAGCACGCGACACTCGCCTCCAGTTTAATGCATCTTAAAAGACTCCAGATATTAAAGACAAACCAGAGCCGAGCAGCTTTTCGTGGGTAATAAAACGCAGAATGGACATTTCGTATGGCTACAACGAGTTAATGACAGCACTTACTCTTGGAACACTCATTACGATGCGGGAAGAATTCCGAGACGGACTCGGTTGAACACGAAAACTTCATTTATTTCATTATTATTATCACCAGCGTGAAACCGCTCGTAAACATGGAATTAAAATATCTTATTTGCTTTGCTAGACAAAATATGTGTCTCTTATAAAATTACCAAGCTTTTTATAAACAAATGAAGAAATCTGATACGGTTAGTGAGTGATATACATTTAGACAGAAAAATTGCTTTCTTTTTCAAAACGAATGATGTGTATTTTCGATATGCTTGTATGAAATACCAGTTGCCGCCATTTTGATAATTTATGGTTGACATCTCACCCACGGACCGTATTACTCATCTCTGTCTCAATAACTTGGGTATATAATGTCTCGATTGTACAGAGATTGTAGAGAGAGTGTACAGCTAATTGTAGTTAGTATAACTACAATTAGCTAGTTGCTACTGTGGTCTCGAATTCTCAAAAAATAATGAATAAAATACAACTTACAATTTGTTTTTATCCTCACTATACTATTTCGATTTCACTAAATGTATATTTGCAGGAATTGCTCACATGTTTCTCAGTTATTTGTGTTATGGACTCGCTTGCCATTGTGTTATAGTCAGTCACTATTAATCTCGACAGCTCTAAAAAGTATTCATGAATACAAAACAACTAAAACATTTTTTTATCACGCCCTACTCGTATTTCTCAACTGAATGTATATTTGCAGAAATTGTTCATCAATGTCTCAATGATTTGTGTAATGGAGTCGCTTGTCGCGGTCGTGAGGCAGTCTAGTCGCCTTGTGGTCGCGGTTGCTGGCTCCGACAGCTGGGAGAGTATTCCCGTATTCAGAAATCCTACCGAGATATACAGCTTTTACGCGTACGTGAATAACTTGGCATTCATTAGTTAAACACACAAAATGGACACGTTAGAGCATTCTGAAACGTGTCCATTTCGAAAACGAAAATTAAGAAAACACATATTTTTATCTGAGAAAGAAAATTCGAATGAAATGTCAAAATGTGATGATTACGAGTAAAGATATTCAAAATGTAAAAATAAGAAAAAAATATTTACCCATATAATTAATCATTTTTTTATAAGCAGAGTTACCGAATCTTCAGTTTAAGTTAGAAACTTGTGTTAAAAATAAAATGATCCTAAAACTCCATAATGTTACAATAATACTTGGGTAAGTGGCTGGCATTGCATAGATGGGAACAGCTTATTTTAATAATGTCTATAATTATACAATAATTATACTAGTTTTCGCCCTTGAAAACCCTCGCATAAAGACAATAGAATTCCTAAGCCTTCGTAAACCTAGTACTTCCGTTCTTTGAACTTGACCTTCTTAAGTTGTTAATTTCAGAATAAAAAATATTCAATGTACCTTTTCATGTGCAATATCCTTTGTTGTTAATTTCTACAATCAATTCAGCCGTTACGAGTATTGCAATAGAAAATATCAATACATATAAATATTAACATCAATCCATATAAATACATATAAATATTCACAGCATCGTATCTACCTGGTAATGACCCGATTTACGAAGCGAGATTTTTTTTTTGTATCATTGTTTTTGATTCAATTCAATTCAATATATTTAATGTCATAAAAACACATGTCAAATACAAATAAATTACAATTAACATAAATTAAATTATCAAATAGGTACCCACCCACAAACACAATAAAACAAAATAAAAATTAAATAATATTCAAGTAGAAATTCAAAAATGTCATATAAAGGATAATTGTGAGTGTCCTTCAAAAACTCCTTAATACATTTATAATTATCATTAACGATATCTATTTTTTGTTTAGTTAGTAACTTAGATTTACAAATTGTAGTGCCCTTGCAGGGTTCATAGCTAAACTTCTTTGTGTTATAATTATAATATCTGGTGTACCAATGAAAGCAATAAATTACTGATTACCTATTTAAGCATTTATACGAATCTGTAAGTATATCGTCTCTTAAATGCAAAAGCGACACATTTCAAAATAAGATCTTGTTGCAATGACAATTCTAACACTTCATTAGAAAATTTAAATTGCAACAAGGTATTATTTTGAAATGTGTCGCTTTTGCATTTAAGAGACGATATTTATTATCCACGTGGACGTATATTAATTATATAGAATACGTCTTGTCGAGCTTACTTTGGAATTAGGTCGATTTGTATTAGATTATCCCAAAATATTTATATATAATTTTTTACATTCTCAGTTATAATATCATATTCAGGTAATATTAATTACACACCCTGGGGCGTTGCGTGATGTAATTGTATCGTAATTTACAAAACTGATATTGTATTATGTGTACACCCCGTTATCTTATGCTCAGTTTCGGGGCAAGTGATTGGGCAGTTACGATAATCTAAGTCGATAAAAATTTAAGTTTACTTACTCACTCAATAACATGTCAAAAGATCTTGGGTCCGATTTTTGAAATAGTCACCAAGTGATTTCCATACAGAATTAATGAGAATCTCTATGAAAATGACTCGGTGACTATTTCAAAAATCGGACCACAAATTGTCGATTTTCAATAATTGACGATATTTGATATTTATAATTGTCGCCCTCTGATCTGATTAAAAAGAGGAATGAATGTGTTATCTCTATAGCTTTCACTAAAGAAGGATTTTAGTTTGACAAATAACTTTTATAGATAAATATGAATTGTCTAATTATGTAAAGCAACAACACTATTACAAAATAGGAGAACAACAAGTTTCTGTCAAAAGTGTACGTATAGTCAACCAATTTGATTTCTAGGTCACTTCGAACCTTGTCACAGTGACGTTAATAAGAGATCATCTACGTCTTTCATACAGATTTTCACTATGACAAAGAACTAAGTGGCCTATAAATCAAATTGGTTGACTGTACAAGCTTTTATTGACGACTGCATTTTTTTGCATAGTCATCAAGTACTCATCGATAGGATTCTAACAAGTCTATGTCCCATGTATTTTAGGAGTTGCTATGGCTACCTTCCGGCTCCAGCATCAGATCAGATCAGTGGTACCATAATAAGCAAAGTCACCGAACTTGCATAAGTATGCTAAATTTCAGCTCAATCGGTTAAGATATCTGCTTCCGAATTGAGTTGTAAGATATCTCCCGAACATACAAACATTATAGTAGTTT
Source organism: Grapholita molesta (assembly GCA_022674325.2). Classification (NCBI taxonomy): domain Eukaryota; kingdom Metazoa; phylum Arthropoda; class Insecta; order Lepidoptera; family Tortricidae; genus Grapholita; species Grapholita molesta. The sequence goes on along the minus strand of CP053121.2, from coordinate 24,439,564 downwards.
ATGTATCTGTGCATAATGAAGGGCATTACAACAAGAGAGTGGGTTTAATAATATCACACGATTGTTGTAATGCCTAATTATGTATAGTTACATACACTACTTTATCTACACACAAATCATTAAGTGTTTTAAGATGGGTTCAGAAACCGTAGGGAAATGATTTATTACTAGGGTTACTTGTAAACATTAAAAAGTCAACGAACAAAACAAATGACAGCTTGGAACGGCGCCGTTGCGTATTTCGTATCTCAGTCTTTTTTTTTTTAAACCATAGACAAGCGAATGAACTCCCTATTCTACTGTCACTCGAGTTCAAATGTCGTTCGATTTATATTAAAAAAACATAACGAATTGGCGTTTCGTATCAATGGCTGTTTTAATATCTATAGATACTAGATTAGACACCCCACTTGAATTTGACAGCTGTTCCAAACTTAAATTATTAACCTACTGATCTCAGTAGGTAATGTTAACATTAACTACTGAAATCTTTCTGATGGTTGGTAATGCTGGTCATTGCCTACGGTTTCTGAACGCATTTTAGAGCACTTATGAAATGTACGTAGATAAAAATTTAAATAGAAGCTTGTGATAGTACACCAGGCAACACTCATAGCTGTACATCTGTGGACCTCATGCCTTATGTAAAAAGGTCCACCAATGTACAATTATGAGTGTTGCTGTGTGTACTAGAAGCTCGCTTGTCGAATACATGACGTTTTATTAATGTGGGCCGGTCGTGCGACCCTCGTGTAATGTATCGCCCAAGTTAGTGACCGTCTGCCCGATATTGCATTTTTCATACAATATCGACGTTTGAAGGACGCGTCAGAACTATTATTAAAAACAATTGTTAAAATTATATAATGTCCAGTCTGTAGCCTACAATTCCATTAATATTTGAAATAAATAATTACTAGTAATTAACTATTATATTCAACTTGTTTAATTAATAACTATTTTTTTACTATAGAACATATTTAGAACACACGGCTAAGGACATTTTTACTAGTAGGTAAGTTTGATTTAATGTTAAATACATTACTCGTAATGTGAATTAAATTACATACCTATCTATACTTAGTCTGAGGCTTTAGTGTTAGTTTCTTTTGACGTAAAACAACGTTTACGAACGCGTAAGTGATAATGCTATTTATATGGGAAACGCAAACGCGTTCGTGACGTAAAGTTACGTTAAAAACTTACACTCAGGGCTCTGGTGACAATAGTACCTTACTTTATATGTAAGAAGGAACATGTCCGTCCTAAGTTGTATACTATGTGACCCAAAAACACGGGTCGCATGTAGTAGTCATGTATGCGCAATAATCAAGACAATAGGTACGCCCGTGTTAGCCAGCAAGCCGAGTCACGTGCCGTGCAATCCGTGTAGGCACATCAGAATTTAATAAAGGTCGACGTCCATACGTAATATTCTCGGCTATCAACGAGTTCACGGAACATGTCAACAATTGGCCGTTTGCCAGTGCGGGAGAATGCATTTGTTGCAATTTAGAACGAGCGCCGGCGGATTGAACGTTATCCGCAAGGGCGGCTATGGACGACTGCAAGCCACAGATACCTTACACAATACACATTCGGTATTAACTTTTATCAAATATATCATCATCATGTCAGCCGAAGGACGTCCACTGCTGGACATAGGCCTCCTCCAGAACCACCCAAGAAGATCGATCCTGAGCCTTCCACATCCAGCGGTATCCCGCGACTCTAACTAGGTCGTCGGTCCACCTTGTGGGAGGCCTACCTAAGCTGCGTCTTCCAGTTCGTGGTCGCCACTCCAGAACCTTTCCGCCCCACCGGCCATCGGTTCGGTGTAATGTGCCCTGCCCACTGCCACTTAAGTTTGGTGATTCGGAGGGCTATATCGGTGACTTTGGTTCTACTGCGAATGAAATCATTCCTGATCCCTTTAACAATTTATATATCAGACTTCATATAGTAAGCATTATTTAAGATACCTCAAAACCAGGCCGTTTACGTAGGATAAAGAGAAAGATATAGTCGAATTGATTAAGTCCTATTAAACACGGCCGATAAACTCCAAGTTTACAATTGAAAAGGAAAATTACGTAACAAATGCCGGGTAGGAATTTTCCGTGGCCCGATTCAAAGCAACTTTACACCGCTGCGGTCCGGCGCACATAATTCATGCCACTCAGTGAAATATAATGCGGATGTTCTTGTAATGTACGACGCGACTTAATCCGGGTACGACTTTTTCCGCTTCTATTTATTTATATAAATGGCTGGTCGCAGAACGGTCTCAAATACTCGAGCCCGACCCGTTTTTACCACTCCGCGGGTGCGGATGCCACTTCGCCCCTACATGTGACGCTTGAGAAGCTCTTACAACGTTCCTTGAAATTTCGATCGAGAAACATTCCACAAGAATGCTGTGTGACGCTACTGTTTGTACTTCTAAATAATTAATTCATTAATTCGTTAAAAAATATGTACACGTTTCAATCGCTACTATTTAAAGCTGAAAATTGGCATCGCAATTTCGCAATAGATACATAGGTACATCAGATTTACTAAAGGGCATACCACTACACCAGTTACGCAGTTGTAAACTATGGCTATTGGCAGTCCAGGTATGTTTATGATTATGACAAATATATGTTACCCACATTCACTAGATTCCTATCGCCACCCCTTCTTGTCATGTGACAGAGTCGGATTTGAGGGTCATATAGGCATAATAAAAAGAATCGTTCTATCTGTATATATTGTTTGGTGTAGTTAATGGCTTATGTACTTGTAAGTCATCTCATAGAGGAAGAAAAGAAGACATAATTTATGTTCATAATAGTTCCAGTCAAAAATGATAATCTAACAAGCCTTTAACACAAATCTAAATTCATATTTTACAAATTAATTCTTAAATTCTTGGTTAAGAATTAGCACTAATTAGCTTACGTTCCTAAATATCTATTACTACGTGGCTTCCATGATTAATTATCACTCAAATATTTAAAAGCACTTTTGATATTATAATCACATTATTCCAAACTTTCTTGATAAACAGAAGCCCTAATTTCCCTTAAAAGTCTTTACATTTAATTCGATTAATACGTAAAGGAATAAAACGGAATGAGATGTCTCCATCCGTTGTCTCGGGCTCTTTGTTCGTCTTGTTTGTTCTGCTAATTGTGCCTTCGTATTTACTGGGCCAATAAAGATCCTCATAAATCTGCAACGCATGGAAGATTTCCTAACTCACTTAACTATGTTTAATATTGTTATTTTGATTTGTTTCAAACATCAAATCTACTTATAAACAAGGATTTTTCGTGCCTAGTGTTCAGTTCCCAAAAAAGTAAAGAAGTATGTGTCGATGTAGTGAAAGACAGGTACAGTATATATGTGTTTGGCAGAGAGTACACGTTAACTCAGTGGTGAGTACTCGATTCTTGCTGGCTTTTTCAGGTCAGTACGAAAAGGAAAGTTATATAACCACCGGCTTGCTTATGTATATATGTTTGACGCGCCGGCAAATAGTGGGCGAATAAGAAATCAATTCTGGGTAGCTAAAATATGTTATTTAGTGTTGGTATACCTTAAGTTATCCACGACCATAATAAAGCTATTTTGTTATATACTTATTTAAACTAGCGATTTTCACGGGTCCATATTGGCTCTCATAAAATTTGTATCCCTATTTACGATTTTACTACGGATTCGTGTTCATAATAGTCACTCTTCATGATTTTTTTCTTCATACATTTTATGTTCATAAATTTTAATTACTATAACCGGAACTCATAACAGACAGCTGTCATATTTTTTTCATTCATAATGTTTTAACTTAGAACATGTTTAAACTCATACGTTATTTTTTATTCAGAATAGTTTCCTTCATAATGTAACCTAACCTAACCCACTTTTCTGGAGCATTTCTGTTCTGTGAGGTTCGCAGTTCTGATCTAACCTAACCCACCTTTCTAGCGGCACTTCGTTATGTGAGGGTCGCAGTTCTATCCTAACCAAACCAACCCACTTTTCTGGAGCATTTCGGTTCTGTGAGGGTCGCAGTTCTAACCTAATGTAACCCACCTTTCTGGCGGCATTTCGGTTCTGTGAGGGTCGCAGTTCTAACCTAGCCTAACCCACCTTTCTGGCGGCATTTAGGTTCTGTGAGGGTCGCAGTTCTAACCTAACCTAAATCATCTTTCTGGCGGCATTTTGGTTATGTGAGGGTCGCAGTTCTAACTTAACCTAACCCACCTTTCTGTCGTCATTTCGGTTCTGTGAGGGTCTACATATATAATAAATAATAATATGTTCTATTTTTCAATTACAGGTACACAATTTATCTATTATTAATCTTATTGTAATAAAATTGTCAGAAAATATATAGTAATACAAAACAGTGTATCATTAGATTATTGACAGTATGAACTTCAATGTACATGATAAATAACACTTATGATTAAGAAATGTATGAAAACAAAAAATAGTACAAACAAATGTATGAATATTGGCATTATAAATTTGAATGATTAGGAGTTTCGATCCTTTAGCACAAAAAAAGTATGGAGAGTGATCATTATGATGTAAAATTGTATGAGAAACATTTTCGGACTTCCGATATTAGGACTTAAAGTTATGTAAAAGAAAGCGCACCCGATTTTCACACATACACTAAAAGTATTTCGCAGAATCTGGCCGCGAATATGGGGGTCCTAGCCATTCCTAAACATCGGCAAAAATCTAGGTAACAATAACTTTATTATATGTAAGAATGTATTTATTTTACTTTTCAAATTAAAGTACCGTACAATGTACCTGTTATTTTATAAGTAAGCCGGTTTAGAAGTGAATGGATGATATTCAAATATAACAGGTCTTAAGATTATTTTATACTGGTAATTCTATAAATCAAATTCAATTGTGAGTTATTGCTAGAATCATCACAATATCTGAATAGTAGGTACCTACAAACCAGTGGCAAGATTTTCCCTTGTTATTACAATATTATCTTAGCTACAATCAACCGCAGTATTGTCTTTGCTCACATCAAACATCCATAAACTTGCCTATCTGTTACACATTGTTCCTATGTTTGCCGACAGCGGGCGTAAATTTAAACGGGAGTGCTCAACGAAAACCTAATGTCGTCGTAAGATAAGCGCGCAGTTTCAAGGCAGTATCTCCTCTATTTCATGTTTAATATCTACAAAAAATGCTCTCATAACAATTACAGGCCCTATATACTTGCTTTATCAATTTAATATTACACGAGCATAAAGTCCTCCCTAACCTAGTTATATAACTTTTTCGCCTATATATAACGATATATCAAAGTAATGGAGTTAAATTGTAATATGTAGGTAATATTAATGTACAGTCAGCATCAATAGTAGGCTATGAAACAGCGCACCAAAAGTACCTACCGTTTTTGAATTGCTTCACAAAAAGAGACAGAGTTCTGCGTGTTTATGAATTGAAATGAGATAGAAACTTTGAAACGCAAACTGTAGAAAATATCAAATTTGTAATTAAATACACAGTTGGTTGACATTTTTGGTGCGTCATTTAATACGCTACTTATTGTTGGTGACCTTACGGTTGTTAATTCTACTTAGCATCGTGGACGTATTGTATTATTTATGCAACCAGCTTTCAAAGACACAAGGTAGCCTGTATAAAGTACTTTTTAATATTAGTTTTTGTCATGTAAGTGTATGTATATGTACATAATTTGTTTACGTGTTGCTTATGATAATAAAGACCTTTCACAAACAAACAAACAACTCATAAAATAAATAAATATGCAGTAAATAAACACCGCCCACATAAAATATGAAATCACGGTACAAAATAATTCAAAATAAAAGATGCCTCACCATAATGGACCAAGTTTTTCGTCGTCCGAACGCAAAAACCCATTATTGAGAAAACTTTACCAGCTGCAGCAGTTTAGTCATAATTTACCTGCAATTTAATTCGCATTACTGCAAAACTATGTTCTGCTGGGGTTGCCAGCCGACACCGACGGCGCATTGTGGCGGGGAGATTGTCCTGAGGATTTTTCTTTGTTTTTTTTAAATCAGATGAGGTTCTTTATTCAACTAAAGGCTATAGTGTATTATTAGGAATAAGGTAAATATGTTTATTGAATATTTTAATTCGTGTTGGTTTTAAGTTGGTTACAGTAGTAACACGACTACTGTATATAAATTATAAAATGAAAAAGATATCGTTCACCTATAATGGGGTGAGAAGAGATAGCGAGCGAGGGCAATTGGGAATGTATAGAGAGAGTAGAGATGACAGAATGGTGAAGAGATTCATACAGGCTGCTGCTACCTAATTAACATATTCTTATTGCAATATTCATAATACAAGAAGTGTCGATCCAGCTATATCCCCGGATCATTTTTGTATGAAAGAAGTGGCACTTCACACTAACTACGGGGTGAGGTGGGATGCCCTACTTTTATGTGTTTTTCTTGAACGTTATTAAATCGAACTACCTAAAATCATTAAAAAAAACTAAAATAGAAACTATAAACAGAACATCATTGTTTAAATTAAGTTTATCGTTTGCCATTTTCATCCCAATTGATTCAGCCGTATACGCGTGAAGAGGTAACAGACTCTTCTTCTTCTTCGGCCAGCTATGCCTTTCTTTAAAGTATGGTTGCGGGATAAAATTATCCTATATCCTTTCTCGTCAAACTCTCTCCATACCAAATTTCATACCAATTGGTTCAGCGGTTTAAGAGGTTACAGACAGACAGACAGAGAGAGTTACTTTCGCATTTATAATATTAGTATGGATGGATGTAGAATGCCCCGTTAACAACTAGATACTATGTTCAAATTGTGCTAAATGTATTTGAGAAAAGAATTATATGAGTATATGACTATGCCTCTTAATTTTGGTCGACTTTTAAAATAATGAGATATTACCATGGTATTTTTCGTAAATGCCTGGCACCCCTAACGATCCGTTGCAAAAGTTTTCAGCGACGGCCTCGCGCCGGGATGGATATCATGTTTTGGAGTCCGGCGACCGGACGCTGTCGGACTCCGTAACTCATACACGGTTCCGGCGCAAAAACGGCTCCGGATACGGCCACGCGCGATAGCACCAGATATATGTGCACACGCCGCTTTATTTACTACTTCTGTTCAAATAACGTGCTGTCATAATCAAACATAGACTACCACACACGTAGAATTAGGAACACCGCAATGTAGACACAAACGATATACATAAATTTCTGTCGATTGTCTTTATCACTCTCATGACCTTAATTGGAGTAAAAGAGAAAGATGCTCGAAATATAAGAACTTCGGTGTTTCCGGTACCGGCCCAGGACACAGGTTGAATCTTACTTCAGAAACACAGCGCCACGATTCCCAATATGTACCTAAGTACTCATCACATAAGTTCTGGCGGATTTGCCACAGTACCCAGGCGCCGCTTGACAACCTAATCACAAGATTACACACTTTTTTACGAAAGTGACTATCATATGACTATTGCAAATGGAAAACTAGCTAGAAAATTACGTCTAGAGTCGTCACGATATATTTCATCGCCGATAAGATTAATACTGGTAAATATATATAGGTATTATGTACATACATTTTGAGGAACGTGATGGTTCGACCTGGGGTACTACTACTAACCCGCGATTTCCATTTTCATTTCAAGTCCGCCAACACTTCATTCACAAAGCTCTTATCAATATTACATACTTAGGAGATAGAATAATTCTTAATGGATATTTGGAATTTACATGAAACAAGTCATAAACTTGAACTGCTGGAAGAAGCCATTGCGGTCTAGTACAGAATATGTAACCGCCAAAGTTCAGCGTCTGCTAGTCATGTGTGTGCTCTATCTAGTAGGTTGAAGATCTGTGGTTGTCACAGTCAAAGCCACATATCACTGAGAACTAGCCTGCATGAAAGGAAGTGTCAAACGTTAGTGTTTCGCAGGTCTATTTCCGGACCCGCTCTCTAACGACCTGCTTGCTAAAAAATACGACCCCACTGTGTATGTAGTACAGTGAACCAATTTGATATCTCGGTAACTTCGTACCTTGTGTCAATAAAATTTTATATGAAAGTCGCTAGAAATCTCATATTAACGTCTCTGTGATAAGGGACGAAGTGGGCTAAATATAAATTGATTGACAACCCTACTACCTCTATCTACTACGGCGCTACCGCGAACAACGATATTCGTAAATTTGGGACGATTGTCGCTGTCACTCTCATGACACCTTAATTAGAGTACAAGAGTAAGATACCCGAAATATACGAACTTCGATGTTCGCGGTACCGCTCCTGTATTATTTGTATAGTAAAACCTTTAAGCAAGGATAACTTGAGTATAATATTAAAATATATGCGTTACTTTGTGGAGTCCATATTATTAACAACAATTGACACATTCCGTCCCCGGCACCAGCCCGATACCGCGAACATCGATGTTCGTATATTTCGAGTATCTTTGTCTTACTCCTGTTAAGGTGTCATGAGAGTAACAGAGACATTTATCCGAAATATACGAATATCGTTTCTCGCGGTAGCGCCGCTGTTTTACTAAATGCCGGTAGAAATTATGTCAATCACTCAGATCTAGCTACTAGCATTATACAAAATGTTTCTTCCTATGCCGCTGTCATAGTCATAATCATAACTTCAGTTCTCACTCTTATGCCAGTGGTAATTTTTTAACGCAACTGTTGCCAGCATACTTACGTGTTACCAACATAGGTACCCTTACCTTGAGTTGTGATATTGACGTTTTCGATCACGAGTATCGAGTTCACTATCTGTGCATCTCGCTTGTACTATTTTAGTGCGAACAAGATGCACAGATACTAAACTAGATGCTCGTTATCGAAAACGTCAATGTCGCAACTCATGGTAAGGGTACAGATAACGATATTATAGACATAAATGTATGTGTTATTTATTACCTACTGTTTTCTATTTCTGTGTGCTGTTTGTGATAAATTGAAAAGTTCATAGAACGCTTCAGTTGCAACTAAGAAGTGCTTCCACGTGCGCGCTTAATTGCTCTGATTGTTCAGTTTTATTGTATTTTGAAACAAGACCGATATGTATGGGCAAAATGGCGTTTCAGTAATGTAACAAATGCACTAACGCCACCTATCGTGTCATAAGGCAACTACTACGAGTATTACCCAATTGTGTAAATGCTTTAACAGGAGTTAACTCAAAATGAGAGCCAGCCAGCAGTTCCAGTAGCTTACTGTTTCCTTGTACATTTGAGTTCCTAGCTGAAAAAAAATCATTTAAAATATAAATATGTAGGGGCGCGACATCAAAGCGATTCAAATATAACAACCCACCAACAATACCTCGCTACCAGTCGATCGAGAACCGTCAAAGAAACAAATTGCTTCATGCCAAGCGGACTCACTATTCCGTAGAGTAGAGTTTGAGACACATAAAACATAAAGACTGCTCGTTTGACGCAGTGTCCTCATCTGTTGTACTTAACACAGCCTTTTGCTAACTTACTGAGGACTATACATATCAAATGTTTTGCTTAGTATACGAATTGTTGTGTAAGTTTCAACTAATTTGTTTACATTTAAATTGTCCTAACCTAAATTGTCTAGTTCAACAGATGTCATTATAAAAACTAGCCACTTCGCTGCTCGGCAAGGTAAGGAACACAGTATCATCCTACCGATATTTGCACACATGAACCATTGCAGTAATAATGTTAATTTTTAACAAAATAAAATATGTTTTAATTTTAGACTGATTAATTAATGACGAGCGTGAAAGTTTAATTTAAAGTGAAATGTATCTGAATTTGACTTCATTTGTTTTTTTTTCTAAATAATAAATTGCAATTTCCTCATGAAGCGTTAGGTGTGTGTTTTTAATTTATTATGTTCAGAAATAAACCACCAGTACCTAATCATATACATACAAATACACATACAATCAGTATTTTCTCAGCTTGCTAGATGCCAGGCTCTCAAAGGCTAGTACAGCCAGTTTATTTTCAGAATGCTAGTCTGTACTATTAACGTGTCTCTTGAATCTTGTGCAATATTGTCAAGTCACAATCTACAAAGCGATCAGTGATCACTGGAATACATGAATCGTCATAATAGAAACGTCTTACAAATAGTGCAAATGCAGTAGATATTGAACATCTGCAAACTTAAGCACGTACCGCGCTCCGAGGTGCTGTTCAAAGGGGGCCGAAATGAAGATCGCGAATCACTGCTGAACAAGAAATGTATCCGGAAAATATAGTATACCTTTACATAGTAACGAACAAACTCTTTCTGCCGTCTCAACTGAACATTTTAATATTTGCAACAGATTGTATTGAAGTTGTCGTCAAGAGTATTGTGAGGTTTATATGTACAGCGGCGCTAACGCGAAAAATGATATTCGTTATTTTCGGACAATTGTCTCTATCACTCTCATGACGCCTTAATTGGAGTAAAAGAAAGATGCTCGCAATATACAAACTTCGATGTTCGCGGGACCGGGCCAGTATTATATAAATAAATAAATATTTCGGGACAATCTTACACAAATCAACCTAGTCCTACGGTAAGCTCAGTAAGGCTTGTGTTGTAGGTACTAGACGACGGTATATATAATAGATAGATACACATAAATACTTAAATACATAGAAAACACCCATGATTCAGGAACAAATATCTGTGCTCATCACACAAATAAATGCCCTGACTGGGAATCGAACCCAGGACCATCGGCTTCACAGGCAGGGTCACTTCACTACCCACTAGGCCAGACCGGTCGTCAAAATGCATATATGCACGCATATATCAAACGGTTTAACAGATTAAGCTAAGCTAGAGCCAAGTTATCGCGAGATTTTTTTATACAAGACTGGAATTACATTTTGCCATTCCCATCTCCCACAGACGTTCAATGCTGGATATGGGTCTCCCCCATAGACAGGAAGCGATCTGTGAGTATAGGGGTTAGCGTAATCACGGGTTTGCGAACGCAGTACATATGTGATATGTTCCACCTCTCTAAGGGATGCAGCTACCTCTAGTAGACAATACCCAGAGGGCCTACCGCGAAAATGGAAGTTCGAAAATTTCGGGCATCTGTCTCTTTTACCCCATTAAAGCATCTAACCAATTAAGCACAACTTGCGCTAATTAGCGAGAGACAGTCCTTCGAAATTTGCGTACTTTATTTTTTAGGTCCTCAGGTCCCACAGGTAGGTAGTTGTAGCTGTGCCCCGCGGTGTTACCCGCGGTTTATTAGGGAAATATGTGTTAATCCAGGGTGTCAGCTAACTCCATACCAAATTATATTATTGGACCCGGGTATGTCCTTAAACTACGTCCAACAATGAGAGGTAGGGCACAGCGAGGACCATCACGCTTGAATCTGGAGCAGCCCAACTGGGGAAGTACCTCCTCCTTTACAGAAGACCACAGCCATAATAGCATTGCTACCTTTCAGGTCTGTAGTGTTGTGTTCCTGATGGTGAGTAAGGTTCCCAGAGCTCCAACCCCCCTTAAAGGCCGGCAACGCGCTTGTGACTCCCCTGGTGTTGCGGGTGCCCATGGGCGATGGTAATTGCTTACCACCAGGCAATCCATCTAATCGTTTGCCGCTTATGTCATAAAAAAAAAAAAACGCTCGAGCCGTTTACATGTGAAGAAGTAACAAACATACACACTCACAAACTATTGCCTCTATAATATTAGTGTGGATAATGTAGATTATACTATAATTTAATAATTATACTATAGGTATACATTGTGGTAACGTGTTAAATTTTAAATAAGTACTTTAAATGTTCGAATGTGTGCCTAAAATCTGGCGCTGGTAAGTTAGCAATGTGACCGTCCTCTCCGCTCCAAAGTATTGCGCCTCACGCCCGCCGTGACCTCGCATCAACATATTGTAAAATGCGCTAAAAATTTCAAGTCAAGGAGTCACGTCTCGTCACGACACCGGGAAAGTTTATGCTCACGTCAGAGACTAGTAAATAAGAAAAACCTTTAATCTTAAATAAAACAACTAAAAACGGATTAAATCGCGTATACTAGTTAATTTAAACTTCATCCCGACGTTTTGAACCCTTTAGCAGCCTTCGTGGTTATGGGGTGGGCTTTAATCTTAAATAAATAATTGCGAGTAATACGGGTGTTTTGTTACTGCACGAGTTTACCATTCTAAACACTTCTGCCGTGTACGTACGGCGTAAAATCAGGCGATTTGAACCTTGTTGTGCTGTAGCTTAGGCTTAAGACAAGCAAAAAGTATTGTAGATCGGAATCTCAAGGATGGGCCCTTTTTTAGATATATCCATTTCCGAAACAAAATGGTGATGGCTGATGACGCTTGCGGTAATTGTCTTTGTCATATTCCATTAAAAAAAATCAAAGTGGCCGTTACTATTTACGTCCAAGTCAGTGTGTTTTGCCACTTGGTGTTTTGATCTATATCTATATTTGATTATATCCAATAGGCCAAATAAAGCATTTTTAATGAAGATACTCCTTACAAAATATATAGAATATACAACTCGCTATGTGGCGACTACCACAACCATTCTATCCCGGTAACACCCGTTTTGTAGTGCAGGCTGCTCCAGCCTGACAGTCTTTATTAATGACAAGTCTCTGTTTGCACGTAACCGTAATATGGCAACAATGCTATTCGCAATTTCACTTTAGATGTTTGCGATGTCAGGCGTTCTTAAACCCTTTAATTATTTTACGTTTCTTAGTATCTATGGATTCTTTATTCTTTCCGATCTGAACAGTATACAGGAAATTATTATGGCTCATACAATACAAAGAAAACAAAAAGTCAAAGTCAAACTCGTACTTCTACCTCAACACCAAAAAATCTAGTTCAATCCAAATTTGGAAGTAGTTAAATAGTTGCTAGACTATTTTTGTAACATAATAGTCGCTCCCACATTGTTAGATTTTCTCTTGCGAAAGTTAAGGGTTATTTCAAAGATCAAAGAAAATTTTCTCCCTAGATACTCCTTTTTCCTACACTCCAGTCTGCCAGGTAAACTCAGGCACTGCTTAGTAACCTATTTCCAGGTATTCGAGTATTGTACTAAAATTTACGAAAGGAACTACCATCAGATATTCTTGGTCAAAAGATTATGCCCCGATGTCTTTTCTAAAGGACGAGTGATATTAAATGATACGTAAGCATATACTTAAGCTCCGAGGAACTATACCACTTGCCGGGGTTCGCGCCCCGGGAACGACATAATCCAACATAATCCCTGAAATCATCCTAATCACTAGGGGTTTAATTAACCAATTTGGTCGCTACCTAGGCCACATAGTATTTTATCACAATAAAAGTCTTTAGTATGAAAGCCAGAATCCTGTGAAGATAATGTATTTACTAATTTTCTTATCGTTACTGCAACATGGTTCTATTCCGACCTAAATTAGAGATCAAATGGGCATCACCAATGTCAGCACATAGAAAATGGACAAAATGTGAAACAAAAAAATAAGTATAGCCATGTCGTAAACAGATGAAACCACACCCTAATTATACGCGAATGCGAACCACGCCATCCATTCGTTTTCTATTTCTATTTCTGAGGCTCTAGTGTAAGTTTCTTTTGACGGAAAAAAAACGTATCGAACGCGTAAGTCATAATGTTATTTATATGGGTAACTCTAACGTGACAATTTGTTACGTTAAAAACTTACACTTAGGACTCTTTTCTACGTTTATTTGCCCGTGTATCGCTCGTATATACCCACAAGACCGAAAGAGAAGAACAATTTACGAATTTCCATTTTCGCGGCAGGCCTTCAAAATAAAATTCAAATTACTTATTTGGAAAAAATAACACATTACAAAGTATAACAATAGATTATACACCAAATAGGATTCCACTAAACTTATATAAAGTTGTGACAGGGCTGGAGCCGACGCTGACTTTAAATAAAAATGAAAAACTTAAAAATTACAATATAATTTGCAATAACGGCAAATGTTTAGATATATATAGGATGTCTTTCAAGTAGCAGTAATCAGATTCATCCCCGCTTCGAGGCACTTAGTTAGACTAACACTATCATCTTAGAGCAATATTTTAAAGTGCAATCTTAGAGTTATTAGCACCGTCGGTTGAAGCCTCGCGTTAACATGATTTAAACAGGATAGCATAGATTAAAGAAGCATCTAGAAGCGAAGTTGCTGGGGTGGGCGGTGGGGGCAAACCCAGTTGGATACTTCGGAGAATACATTATATCATGAATACAATTATATACTACAGACACTACTGCTAATTTTAAAATTGTAAATTGTTCGAGGGGAGGCGAGGCGAGTTTCTATCAAGTATTTTTCGCTAGTGTTTGACTTGGGGAATATTTCTCATTTCTTTTATCATCCGCGTCAATTTACCGGCTGCCAAGTATAGAAATCTAAAGTGCGTCACTTGTTAGCTTGTCACCCTTCGTCAGAATACAGTCCAATAGAGCTAAAGAACGCCAATCATAGTGACCCAATTTTTCGTTAGGTCCGATGTAATTTGCTTATTTCCTATAAATTATTTGATTGTTTCATAGCAGTCATATTAACTTTGCAAAAACACGCGGGAAAATACAGGTAAGATGATTATAGACTTTCAATGATTTTAAAATTAACATAAACTCTTATAAAACAGCGATGGATAATATACGATGGATGGGAATGATGGATAAGTGTCATTATCTAGGAAAAGGGACCTTATTGTCGATGGCGCTTACGTCAAATCGCGTTGCGTTTGTATTTTATCGTCTTGAACAACGACATAAGCGCCATCGAATATAAGGTCCCTTTTCATAGATAATGTCACACATAGATGACAAATTACATCTGCATAATGACCCCACAAAAATGTTTCCTCAGAAACTTGTGTCTAGTCGGTTTCCTTCGAATCTACCAAGGCGCATGAGATTTGAAGTGTGACATTTTATTTTAGCTAATCAGAACTTTGATGGATTAATCACACTTTTTTTGGCGTATTGGTTAATATGTAGTTAAAGCCGAGGCAGGGTGTAAAGGAATAACTGTCAGTAGAATATTGGGGTCATTTTTGGGAGTCATTTAATATTGGAAACTAAGTTTATGTATATCACTGCGGCGCTACCGCGAACAAAGATTTTCGTAAATTTCGGACTATTGTCTATGTCACTCTCATGACACCTTAATTGGAAAAAGAGAAAGATGCCCGAAATATTCGAACCTCGATATAATTGCTTTAATGAATGTATGGACATGACGTCACAGTTTAAAACTGTTTAAAACAGGCAAAATGGTATACATAATAATACTTGATTATAATATTAGACTTTAGGGAAAATAATCAATTAACGTAAATTGCGTTACCCTTGATGAACAAAAACATGCATAATCATACTAACATGAAATCAAATATAAAGTTTTAATCTGCTTTAATATTGGTAACATTATTTGTGCATTTAAAAAGGTACAAATATTCGTTGCTAATTACAACTATAAATGAGGATAGTTCTCAGCTCCATTAATATTGACTTTCCCAAGACATAATAACGCTTTAAGGCGTCCGTGTATTCCAAGATCCGTTATATTTCCGTACCAAATAACGACAATATACTAACAAGCTGAGGGACTGCTAAATTCGTGACATTTTCAACAAATTATTTTAATTAATTTGTGGAAAGGGTGGTCGCGCGTCTGTGCACCCTCAGACTCCCCCCCCCCCCCCTCCCCTAACCCGCACCCCCTTGCCGCTCTTTGCCCGCTCGTCCTGTGTAAAAACTAATTCAACTAGCATGCCGGCTTCTTCGAGTATTGCAGGGAAATACAATGCGTAAATATTACTGGCAATTTTTAGACACTACCCACATCTTTTAGTCAGTTATATCGGGTGTGGCCTGTAATAAGAGCAATAACTTTGGGCATCATTTCTACACAACAAACGTAGGAACATTTGTTAATAACTTGTAGACTACAAAATATTAATAAAAAAATATTTTTTAATACAGGTGCTCAAAAATGGGTATTTTTCGTAGCTGTTTAACGTGCGGAAAGTTGGATTTCGCGCACTAGTGCTTTTTACTTTTCCAGTTTTTTTTTATTTACACTTGTTCCAATTCATGGATTACTAATGGGTGTTAATACTATAAGTCTCCTTTAAACATCTTAATAAACAAATAACCTACTGTTAATGTAAGAATAAGAAATAACATAAACATGTCATATTTTATTACTTACCTCTTCATCAATCATCATTATAACAAGTTTATTTTTAATATTGAAAAACCATTCTTAAAAAGTTGTTAGAATGAAACGGAACAGCTGCCGAAACGCCTGTCAAACAAGAGGCGTTTTTCCTACTGGTTACTGGTTATGTTTCCAAAGGTAGCATTCGATATTGTTTTTATAAATATACACAAATAATAGTAAAAAACGTAGTGTTTAAGTAAAATATTGTATATTTACAAGTATATATGTATTTTATACATACATTTAAAAACTTTCATGGAAATGGATTAATAGTAATACTTAAAAAATTCCACTCTAGTCGAATTTAAGCTAAAAAAGACACCTCTTTATAATGTCAAAAATTGTCACTGCGATAATCGAACTTGTTGTTGAACGAGTAGTTGTTTTTTATTTTATTTCTTATTTGTTTTTTCGCAACTATATTAAAAAACGTCGTTCGATACACGCGCGGAAATGTCATTCTTCACTCGGCCCGAGTATCGGCACTCGCCTTCGGCTCGTGGCAAAATATCTCGGGCCTCGTGAAGTAATGACATACTTTCCGCACTAGCATCGAAATGTACTATTCCATGCAAGCAATGTATTGTGAAAACTATAAAATTTGTAGGCTGACAGTAAATGTCAACAAGACTATTGTATGCTGTTCATTGAAAATACTACTAAGTTTGTTAGAAAAAATCCCAAGTAATAAATTACACAAATTATTTAATTGTAGAACAATGTTACAACGTTAGTGGAGTAGAAGCGCTTCTTAGTTATTGCTTCCATTACAGGCCACACCCAGTATTTGTATACACCAACGGCCGATTCCCGCCGGCTTAACTAACAGCAACTGGCCTAATATGGTCGGGGTCTTATCATTTGTCGCAATATCTATCACGCTCCGACAAGTATATGAGTGCGAAAGTGACGGATAGCGCGATACAATGGCAACCATGCTATCCGTTCCGGATACTGAGGCAGTACCGCAAACATCGAAATTCGTATATTTCAAGCATCTTTCTCTTTTACTCCAATTACGGCGTCATGAGAGTGACAGAGACAATAGTCCGAAATTTAAGATTTTTTTTTTCGCGGTAGCGCCCCTGTTTATAGCTACGAGTAGGTATATGAACAATACACGCTAGACTTGAAAACTAAATTAGTCTGTTAACCCTTTGTTAACCCAAGAAAAACTATATCCCAAAAAACTATTGGACCCGGGTATGTCCTTAAACTACGTCCAACAATGAGAGGTAGGGCACAGCGATGACCATCACGCTTGAATCTGGAGCAGCCCAACTGGGGAAGTATCTCCTCCTTACAGAAGACCACGGCCATAATAGCACTGCTACCTTTCAGGTATGCAGTGCTGTGTTCTTGATGGTGAGTAAGGTTCCCAGAGCTCCAACCCCCCTTAAAGGCCGGCAACGCGTTTGTGACTGATCTGGTATTTCGGGTGCCCATGGGCGATGCTTACCACCAGGCAATCCGTCTGCTCGTTTGGCGCCTATGTTATAAAAAATATATATATCCATCCCTGTTTTGAGGTCATAGGTAGCCGCGGTAAGACATTCGATTTTCAATCCATAGATTTTGGGTTCAACCTTTGCCTGGTACAAAGCACAAATAAGTTTCTCGAAAGATTATTCGACATTCAAGTACGTATTCGGCTATCGGTGAAGAAAAACCTCTTAAGAAAACCGCAAATATGAGTGCATTGTGAAACTAGGTAGCTCCAAAGCCCAAACCCTAGAAGAGGCCTGTACCCAACCGTGGGACCTACGTAGGCCAACATATTATTCCACCAAAAACATTTTCATGTAAAATGATGCCAAGACGAGACAATCTGACCGTACTGTCGAAAAGTTATCAGTTATCATGTAGGCTTCTGACTCTACAAGGCCTAATTACACAAAGTACTGGTACAGTCAGCAGCAGAAGTGGCTAAGCGGTTGAGGTGTTCAAAATGAGGTCAACACATCTCTATTTTCAAGAGAATAAGAGTTCGTGTAGGTAATTTTGAACACTTCACCCGCTTAGACACTTTTGCTGCTGACTGTACTTAGTCAATATATGAGTCCTCGGATATAAACATATATTTGAGTACTTTTATAACGAATCAAATACATGTTCGAAACAATACGGCTTAATACGTATTGTATACATTACAGTTTAACTGGTTTTTTTTAGAGTTCCGTAGTCAACTAGGAACCGTTATACCGGGTGTTGCCTGTAACGAGAGGAATAATTTTAGCCATCGTTTCTTCACCTTAAACGCAGCAACATTTTGTCTACAACTTTTGAAAATAAGTTATAGTTTAGTAAATATTAAAAAAAGAAGATTTTTCAAGCACGCAATGTACTGCGAAAACTATGAAGTGTGTAGGCTGACAGTAAATGTCAACTACACTATTGGATGCTGTTTATTGAAAATACTATTTAGTTTGTTCGAAAAAATACCAAGTAATAAATTACACAATTTTTTAAAGTTGTAAAACAAATGTTGCTACGTTTGTGTTGT
Organism: Grapholita molesta; assembly: GCA_022674325.2. Lineage (NCBI taxonomy): Eukaryota > Metazoa > Arthropoda > Insecta > Lepidoptera > Tortricidae > Grapholita > Grapholita molesta. The sequence continues at coordinate 24,420,789 of CP053121.2, read as the reverse complement.
AGAAGCGATGCCTAAAGTTATTGCTCTTGTTACAGGCAACACCCGGTATATAGTCTAAATTTCAGTCTAACCGTATGTCTGTCTGTCTATCTCCGGTTATGCTCAGTGGCCGTTAGTCTTATAAAGCTATTATTTGGTATGAATAAAAGAGTTCGAAATAAAAAAAAATCTGGTAAACCCCAAAGTATGAGGTGTCTTTAGATAGGTATTTGAGATAGAATAGAAAAAGTGAATATTTTCGGAAATAATAGCTCTGGAAGTTAAAATAAAAAGTGTAGTCTCCTCTAAATTTTGAAACACATATCCAAAAAATCATGAAAGTACAGTTTAATATACAGTTTATAGGTAAATTATTTTAGAACTTGCTCGGTTGAACTGTTTTTGATTAATTTGCGGATCAAAAACTACGTAACCCTACACTGAGCATTGCCCGACATGGCTTGGCCGATTTTTTAAATTATTAATATTTTCAAATGCGAGATTGTTGGGTATAGGCACTTTTATTAGCCATTTACAGGTTGTGCACACATATTTAAAACACTACCTAGCTTTGCCTCAAATAGTCACCCTTGCTACTGGCTTTTTTGGCCTTTGTTAATCAACGCTTGCGTAAAATACTACCACGGATAGTGCAGACATCTAAATCACACATTATACAAGTTACACGAGTCCAAACAAGACCTTTATTTCAAGTTGTTACAACGCTGTTGAGAGACCTTTGTTTCAAATCGTTTCACACAGACGGAAAAACGGGCAGTCGAACAGATGGGCAATCGAAAGTAATGAAACTAATGAAACTAGTGGTTCTTTTTATGCAATTATGTCTACGGAACCCTGAAAACTGCATCATATAAAAACGCGGAGCAATCCACTAGATCAATTTACAAAAGCAGGCGCGCAGACGAAACTACTTGAGACAAGTTTTATATTGCATGTTCGCACTGTCTCCCTTAAGCCCTGGATATGGAACTTCACAAACAAATTATGAAACTGTTGTATTGTCTGTAACTTATTTTGAACTCGCTTCTTAGCTCAAAAGAAGATTCTGAATTCGTTGGATTTACTTTGATTGTCTTTAAAGTTAATTTATTTACTATGTATTATTTTTTAAATTACGCACTTTTTACCTCAAAACTACGCGCCAATTAATAAACGATTGTTTATCAAAAACATTCCGAAAGATTCTATTTTTTAGGTCTATATTTTTCGGGAATAATTTTACGATCGAGAGCGTATTCGAACATACGTATTTTTCCATACAAAATGTAAGTTTCTACTACATATTTGTAGTTCCCTATAGAATACTTACTTTTTTATTCTCATAATAAGAAATTTTGACCATACTGAGTAGAATGCGCTCAGAAAAGTAGATCCGAAAGAAACGTGTATTCATAATATTTTTCGGAAACACACAAATGCAATTATTTTAGTAACATAAAAGCGTAAAATGGCATCCAGAAATTATACAAGTAAGCATAACAGGTCAGCGTCTGGCGGGTCCAAATTGATCAAACGACGTCATTATACCTAACGAATCTTTCGGTCACAATAGCAGAATTTTACCCAAGTAAAGGGCATGACATTACAAAGGTTGAAGTGGCAAGTGGCGGTATTTCTTGTTATTTAGTAAAACAAATATGAATGAGAAGGAGCCAGAATGTTAAATAAAGTTTCAAATAAGTTTAATTAATGAGAGAATTATTACGAAATCTGCAATCGTTAGCTTACTTTTCTTAAGCCGCCAGCTATTCGGTCACCAGTTACGCCAACTAGATGCTTCGCGATTTCTGCAAAAATTGTGTGCGCGCTGGGAACCTATGTACCTAGAGTAATGTGCAAAATGGTATTCTCCTTTTAATTACATTTGACTTGGTCACTTTTTCTGAAATATATAAAACATCTGTTTCAGTATGGCCTTAAGATGTAAGGCAGCACGAGAAAGCTCAAATTACATTTCTGCTTATTGAGGCCGAAAGCTCTCAAATTCACTTTCAATAAAGTAACGTAAAAACACAAGGCCCTTTAGATTTTTGTAGTAATTTAGCAGGAGTCAGGGATCCGAGACGAATTGTGGAAGAGTGCGGCATAAGTTAATTACACTAATGAACTAGGGAAGGTGCGCTCAAAAAACGCCCCAAGATCACTCCAAATTCTTTAGTAGGACGTTCATCGCGCGCTTCATTAGCGCCTGGACGGGCCGGGATCACATGGAATGTGATCAGAGAACAAGGGAAAAGGTATTAGATACTTTCGGTTCCTCAAGCAAATTTCGTTGTATTGAATATACGTCATTTACCTAAAGTAAGGCCGTGTCTGATGTTGCTTCCAATCATATCCCGTCCATTCAAAGCCAAATCCCATCGGCTTAAGTAGCTTCCTTGCAGTACAACAGTTTGACTTTGTCTTGCCTAAGAAAAAAATTGACCCACCGCCACTGTTACGTACATATTGGACCATTTCAACAGCACTCATTATTCGATATTTGTTAAATTACCAAGTTTGTTTTTCAAACATTATTTAATAATATTCATTTTGTGTTATCTTAAATTTTTATAGGCCTCCTAGTTGGTTATAGTGATTCTGCCTACGATGCAGGAAGTCCAGGGTTCGAACCGGGTATGTGTATCGTTGTCTAGTCTAGTAAAGTGTTGTAAGTAACACATGCCTCATTTAGTTTACTGTAGGACTAAGTCTATCGCTGCGATCGATAAAATCTTCGCAAAATTCGCTTCGATTTCGATTGGTCGAGATTCGTCGCAAAACAAACACATAAAAAATACCAAACATAAACTTAATTTAAAATAACTATTCAGCCACATCAGCAGCCCAGAGAATAGGCCATTTTTATTTCATCTTATTCTTACAGCAGCAGAAATAAAAACGTATATATTGGTAATTGCAGGCCTAAATAAAGTAAGAAAGGTGGTAAGGACTCGTTTTATTGTCGCCATGTAGGACGAGCGTGCGGGTGTGGGACGGCCCCTTCATTAGGCCGGCGGGCGGCGGTCTAAACTATATGGACCACCCCTCGAGTCTCCTTTGCAGACTCCAATCAATTATTACTTTCACTAGCAATACGATACGGTGACATTTACCAATCAATACTTCTACGAGAGTACGATACGAGATTTCGCGCTTAAAGGACTTCAGTACCCTTACCATGAGTTGTGACATTGAGGTTTTCGATAACGAGTATCGAGTTTACTATCTGTGCATCTCGCTTGTACTATTTTAGTGCGAACGAGATGCACAGATAGTAAACTCGATACTCGTTATCTAAAACCTCAAAGTCACAACTCATGGTGAGGAGTCTGAGTTGTTTTTTTTTTAAGTGTTTTGACTTAAAGGTTTCTGATCATAATAGATTCATTATGAGATACTCGTAATGTGGTTCAGAACAAGATCCAGACTGACGACCGGTTTGACCTAGCGAGTAGTGACCCTGCCTATGAAGCCGAGGGTTCTGGGTCTGAAGCCCAGTAAGGGAATTTTATTTGTGTAATGAACACAGATATTTGTTCCTAAATCATGAGTGTTTTCTATTGAATGCATTATTAATACTCAATTTGTGTGAGAAGGCCTGAAAAAAAATACATTTAATTTCTTGTTAAGGTTATAGGATAGTCTTGTTGATCAGGGCATCATATGTCAATGATGGAGACGCGGGCTCATTTGTTCTGATCCTAGGTTTTAGGTATCGCTGGCGTCTATAACTTTCGTTGATATGATATGCCAAGTCAGCGTTCAAATGCTTACAGGTAATTGAAATAAATTCTGAACGTTTACGAGTAAACAGTGTAAAAAGGCAATAATAACTGTATTACAAAACACATGCCTGTTATTCAATAAAATTATTATATGGTATCAATACCGAGTCGTGGATGATTGACAAACAGACATAGCTGCATATGGCAACCCTTGTAAACTGTCATACTTTGACAGTTTCACTTTCCTACTTCCTACGTAAAAACAGCCTCAGCGTTTATTTCATCTACAAAAAATATGACGATGTATTTGAAAAATGGCAAGGCTAATAAGTGAATTATAACAAATACTGATACCTTTAATAAGGTATTGTTGGCTAGGATCCACACTATTAATTACTTCAAATTTCATCATCATTATTTTTCATCCAAAATATGAACGCAACTTTTATAATCTCACATGAAATTTTACTACAGAATCTTGCCTAAAACTTCACGAATAAAGAATATTTACTAGTTCAACTTTTAGCTTGTATTCCAATGAATGTTATTAGTTCCGATATTTATTTGAATGTGATCAAAACTTGGCCAAACTTGGTAGTTCTTGTCTTGTCATAAACTTGATATTTTTATTTTTATTCTTATTACTAGCCAAAAAATATTATATTATTATTAATTATTACATTAAAAAGAACCTAGATTTTAGCCGTTCGTTAATTGATTATTTGTATTGCATGCGGACACTATAGTTACGAGGACTTGGAAAAATCGATTTGTGATCAATACTAGTATTTGTCCAAAAACCATTATAATTAAATGCTTATAGCATAAAACAAAAAGCTACTTGTATAAATAAAACATACCGGAGTTGATCGAAAACACAATAGTTAATTATTAAACTAGTGGACCCTTTGACTGAATAAAACTAACGCAATATATTCCATAACTAATATATCTTTAAAAACGTGTCTGCTTCACAATGTCATAACATTTCTTGTACTCAGTACCCTTACCACGAGTGGTGACATTGAGGTTTTCGATAACGAGTATCGTTCGCACTAATATAGTACAAGCAAAGATGCGCAGATAGTAAACTCGATACTCTTTATAGAAAACCTTAATGTCACAACTCATGGTAAGGGTACTGAGTGATTTGCATTAACTAAAGAAGTGAAGGACGAGCTTAATCCGATATTTGATTTCAATCTGCACTCATACATTTCAGATTCAATTTATATCACGCTTTGTACAATTCAGTTAGCGCCCATTTATTCACAAATCTCTACGCAATTCGCCACGCCAAGACAAATGATCTCCGGTTACAAATACTTAATATGAATGACAGGGTCAGCTCACCTATGATAGGAGTGAACATAACATATTCACAGACTTGTGAATGCCTTATAATGTAGTGATGTTCAAAATCTTTCGATTGTTAACTTGGCGATTTTGACTTGAGTTTTACGAGACTCATAATCATAAAATACTTGAGTCTTTTCGTTTTAACGTCATCAGCATTTTCGAAAGTGAGATTGGGTTCATAAAAACACACTGAGAAAATCTTAGTATATAAACATAAATAGGTAATATAAAGATAATTAGTATAAGTGAGGCCGATAACCGCTAAATTCAATCTCTTGTCCGTCTCAGTAAAAGTGAAAAGTTGCGTCAATCGGTGATCGTGTCACAGAATCAGTAAAAATATCAATTCTCTAACTAGATGTATCAATGACCTCATACGGGGTCGTTGAAGTCACTGGCTGCAGTTTGCTGATCGTGGCTGATAGGTGGATAAATAGATTGTAATTTTGTATATTCTATCGATTGAATTTCTTCAAATTGTAATTAGGCAAGACTGTCTGTAAATATTTTTTTTTTTCTCTGTTGGCCGAACTTCTAAAAGTTTTTGTCAATAAACTTGAGCAGGCTTCGGCAGAACCCTTAATATGGTAATATTTATTATACCAAACTATATGGACATAAGCTTGTGGATTCCCATTGTTCTGCCAAAATAAGATTTTTTTCCTTTAAAAAAAATATGGCTTTCATCAATAAATCAATTGATGATTTCACCAATGTCAATTAAAATAACTAATAAGTAAAATAACATATAAGTTTTCCCTTAGACCATGACGTTCGGTAGTAAGCCTTGCGTTTTGTAAAGTGGTAGCTGGATTTTACAGAAGTGACCCCGGGACTGCCGGGTGATGACCAAAATAGTGGTGAAAGCGTTAGACTATAAGAGTATAACGTAAAGAGTCTCAATAATGACGAATCTAGAGACCAAAAAAACTGTTGTTTGAAAGCGTAAGACTATAAGAGTAACGTATAAGAGTCTCAATAATGACGAGTCTATAGACTCAAAAAAGCAGTTGTTGCCAACTCTAACGTCAGGTATTTTATGAAACACGGCGTGCCGGGACTCGGGCGCGAGCAGATGAGAGACGTGATTCAATTTGCATGGTATGATGGGCGCATTACTCGCTCGCTGTCGCGGCCCTTCTGCCCTAGTGCGACAAGCTCGCATTTTCAGTCGGTATGTTCTCATTACGAGATAATGCACCCAAATGTGGGAAATTTGAGCTGCCGTGAGTTAGGAACGTTATTATGTAAACCCTGTCCAACATTCGTATTAACATATTACATCACCGTTGGCAAGTGTCATATGTGTAGAAAATATTCTTTGTTTGCATTTATTTTGCTTGTGAGATATTTACTTAGGAAACTCTTCTTAAGTAGGATAATATTTCAGGATATAATTTTATCACTTTTAAATAACTTTATTATGTATATTAAAATAACATAACGTTTAATTTCTATTTTGCAAGTTATCTAGCCTGTTAAGACGAAATGGCGATCGTCGAGTAGACTTATGACCTACGCATAGAAACTATAGAAAGCCCGCCAGCCCCAGTTGATCCCGGTTCTCAAAGTGCTTTACATCAATAGACCGAATGATATAATGTCGCTAAATAAGAATCAAATCCTATTTACTTAGACTATTAGTTTATTGCTTTGTTTTGTAAAAAAAAAAAAAAGAACCAATTGCATATTCTACTTAAAATCATATAAGATGAGAGTAGGTGCTAATATTTATTTGAATTTCTTCTTCGATTAAAGCTGACTGTACTTTCAACTATGGCGGTAAAAAAAAGTTAATCCATTTTCAAAACTATAGACGCCGCAATTCCCGCCAGAGTTAGTGTGAAGTTGGCTGGACGTTCGTTTAGTGGGACTTTTTATTTTTATTTGGCTAAATGCAGCTCTGCATGCTAGCTAATTGAGTTGCGTAAATGAATTTTCAAATAGTTAGCGTACGGTTGTTTTACGCTTCACAAAGGAAAGATAGTCAGTTTACAATGCAATGGCAGCTGTTGGCGCCATTATTGGGTTCCGTAATCAATAAGGAGACATTGTCGGGCATTGCCAAAAACGTAAGTAACGAACCATGTCCATGTACCGACATGTCATGACATGTCGGACTATGTGCAGTCGCCATCAGATATTGAAGTTGTCACAAATATCAGAACATGCACTTTATCGCCTTGAGAACAGGGGCGTTGTTCAGTTATTTGTGACCACCTCCACAGCTCTGGTAGATCTGATGGCGACTGTAGTTTAGAGAAGTAATATGGAACTTAAGTCCATAATATAGAACGTACAGTGGCGGCGACTTATTTTTTCTTGGGCAAGGCGGAGCCATTACGAAAGCGACCCAGCTATTACTTATTTACTACCCTATTATTAGTACTTATTGGGATTAGTCCGGTCTCCTCAAGATATTTTCGTTCACCGAAATGCTGCTGGTAAATGCGACTGGATTGCAAGACACACGCTCTTACCGCGAGGCTACCAGCGTTTGATTATCAAAACGCAATAAAACTGAAAAATAATGTACGTAAATAAACACGTGACTTGTTGTTCGACCGCTAGCCTAATATGGCGAGGTTTTATCATTTGTCGCAATAGCTGTCACGCTCCAACAAGTATGTGAGTTCGAAAGTGACGGATAGCTCGATAAACGATAAATTGACAACCATGCTACCCGTTTTGACATTCAAATACAATTTTTGTTTGGCGTTTCTACAATCGATAGTCATCTTTACAACACCCCTGGCCCTTTAGTTAGTTTCTCAGCTATACTAAATGTTCGTCATTCGAGCGCAAATGTTTTAAGGTCAGACATAAAAATAAAAAAATAAGTTACTTAATTAAGTTAAGATAAGAGAGTTATGTAAGTTTTTAACCTTAGTTTTGTATATTTTAAGTCAAGTATGTATACCTAATAACAAAAATATGGACCATAATCTGACTGAAATAAATGCAGTATATTTTTATTATAATATATTTTTGTTTAGAATTAATGTCAGTGGAACTTAAGTCAAGTTTGCAGTTTCGCAACTACGAGTAATTAAATTATTTAGATTCACCGTGTAACAGTGTAACAGTATCTTGGTAAGAAACCTTGGCAATTTACGCACATCTCGCTGTAAGGAAATGCAAGCTACGAAATCGATGCCCGATTTTTAGAGTGGCAGCAATCAACTGATAGCATTTCAGCATTATGAGCTCAGCTCAGCGTCAAGCCACGGTCCCTGTACTATTGCATTTAGATGTGATCGCAATGACTCTGATTTCTGGTTTAATTGAATCGAATCATTGCCGAGCGATCGGAACAGCCTTCGCTAATGTGTTACGTCCGGGCGAGAATGGGCCTCGGCTATTTGAGCCTCTTTGTTTTGTTCTCCCCATAAAGTATCGAAACTTAGATATTGCGATACAGCACGTACGGTGTGAAATATATAATATGTATGTTGACACGGAAACTTTCGTCGAGCACAGATAGTTAGAACAAAGACGGATAAGTTGGACGGAGTGATGCACGCGACCGGTAACTTTCCTGGAACTGTTCCCGATGTCCGGTCCAAATATTTAGTTATTTTTTCTATATACGCCTTAATTCTCATAGACGACATTTTTCTTTGGAAACTATAAACTATTAATATGAATCAGTAACCTTAACCTTTGAAAATAATATTATGTAAATATGTTATGGTTATGGACCATACAACACTGTCTTTTTGGGTTATATTTGCATTTGTGTGTTTTCTGTTAACCACAAAATGAAGGTAGTAGAAGGTTGTTATTATTGTTGTGATTGTTTTTGCTTTGCTTAACTAGTTAGTTAAAAATCTCTTGTTACACTGCTATTTGTACCTATAACATATTACACGTTTTGAAATAAAACATGAAATAGGTACTTAAATTGAGTACCATTAGGAACAGGGACGCGAGAAGCTTAAAATAAAGAAGATGAGAGAGATTTCTTTAACCAGAACGTCGTCAGCACATCACTAAGTTGAAGGCACGAATCCGCTGCATCGGAAACTGAGCGCGATCCCCTTTTGTTCGTAAACAATGTGCAACGGACGACGCTGCAATAAAACTTTACTATAAAAATAGAAATACACTGCAGATTCATGGACGTTACGGCAACAGCAGCCGAATCGACTGCATATTTTGGAATATTGCTTAGCTGTCGATGTGTCTATGAATCTGCCTTCTAGTACTATTATGGAGGATTTTCCAGTTAGTAAAGTGGTGGTGGTAGTAACGTGGCGATACTATAAAGATTTTTAGAACTATAACATTCAAGTGATACTAAACTTGGACTGGGCAGGTCGACCTGTCCTTCTCTAGTATCCTAAGAAAAATAAAGACTGTTATCCAGCTTGCTCTGCAGCAGTGCTTGACGTTGACTAATCGCAAACTTGTCAGCCCTAGAGAGTAGAGAGTTGGGTATGGACAGTGTGAATAGTGACATTCCTCATAGCGGAGAAATCATTACGAATACCTATTTATTCTAGTACTAAGTGGTACTATTCTTATTCAGCAGCGCTATGACACAGTGAACTTTGATATAAACCTACATCGATCTCGCGACCTAACCCAGTTGTTCACTCAAGAACGAACAAAAATTGCAAGATATATGCATGCTTTTCGTGTCAATAAATCTTTGTGTTATAGCTCCTCGATTCGGACAATAAAAAAGTTTTTTTTTATTTTTTATGACAGAGGCGGCAAACGAGCAGACGGATTGCCTGATGGTAAGCAATTACCGTCGCCCATGGGCACCCGCAACACCAGGGGAGTCACAAGCGCGTTGCCGGCCTTTAAGGGGGGTTGGAGCTCTGGGAACCTTACTCACCATCAGGAACACAACACTACATACGTGAAAGGTAGCAGTGCTATTATGGCTGTGGTCTTCCGTAAGGAGGAGGTACTTCCCCAGTTGGGCTGCCCCAGATTCAAGCGTGATGGTCATCGCTGTGCCCTACCTCTCATTAAGTAAGTGGACTCAAATATTAAATGCTACTAATTCCATTCTTAACTATAGGTTGATGGCACCAATGTCGGACACTTTAAGCTGACAGGCACCAATGATGGACACTTAGTTTTTAATTCAAAAACCATATCGTTACAAATTGAATATGTACCAACAAATGCACAACACTTAACTCCTTTGAAATAAGCACTAATGTTCATGATTGGTTCTTTGTCCATTATTAAGGCCGTAGGTATATAGAAATAAAAATATAAAACGTTGATTCGTGACAAAAAGTTGCAAGTGAACATGATTAAGGGAATGGTCCCGACTCAGCATTGTGCTAGCCTGGTTGGCTAGCGTGGGTCTGCCGTCGGGCCCTCCGGGCATTGCCCTGGAGAGGGTGTCACCCTCCGTGAAATCATTGGATTTCACAAAGGGTGACACAAATGTAGTTATATTTAAGAAAAGAATGGATTGTATCTTACACAACTGCTACAAGGTACTACCTTACAACTGGGTTTCCCAGAGAGATATTTTTATCTTAGCCACTTCTCAATGCAATTAGAGGATGAAAGTTCAAACAGTACGTGCCGAAGCGCTGTATCCTAGATTGCGATCGCCGAGCCGTGGAAAAACCGAAACTTAGCTATCTTGGTTTTGTTAGATATTATAATTACAATGTCCTAAGTATTTCTCAGATTACTATGTAAAGAATTTTAGTCGTTTATCTATTGTCTTAGTTACTGGAATACTTGTTTAATGTTCTTTTTATATAAACTATTATTATACTACTACTATATTATACTACTACTATTATATTACTATTTTCCTCACGACTTCAATGACTTCACCAGCCATTCCGTCTTTATACTCGTAGTATGGTTGCGAGATAATAAATGTCCTATGTCCTTTTTTGTACATCAAACTCTCTCCGCACACAATTTCACTTCAATTGGTTCAGTGGTTTAAGTATGAGGAGGTTACAGACAGACAGAGTTACTTTCGCATTTATAATATTAGTATGGACTAAGTATACCATACCTAAACGTATTTATTGATCTTACTTATTCCGCTATTTTGACACAGTCAATACGATACGTTCTGCTTAAGAATAGTGAGGCTGCAAAGTATAATTCTTTATTAAATAACAAATCACTTACGAGCTTACTACTCTCACATTCGTTTGTACCTACTAGTTAACGTTATATTTACACCCCGTTATCTAATGCTCAATTGCTCAGTTTAGGGGCAAGTGATTGGGCAGTGACGATAATCTAAGTCGATAAAAAATTAAGTTGACTTACTCACTCAATAACTTATCAAAAGATCTTGGGTCCGATTTTTGAAACAGTCACCAAGTGTTTTTCATAGAGAATGAATGAGAATCTCTATGAAGATTACTCGCTGCCTATTTCAAAAATCGGACCCCAAATTGACGATATTCAATAATAGACGAGATTAGGTATTTATAATTGTCGCCCTCCGATCTGATTAAAGAGAGGAATGAATGAGTTACCTCTTGGGCTCTCACTAAAGAAGAATCTTATTTTGCCAAATAACTTTTATAGAGAAATATGAATCGACTAATAATGTGTAGCAACATTATTAGTCGACTATTTTAGCTTGCCCCCAAAATCAGCGTTAGATGACGGGGTGTAGTTATATTAAGAAATAATAGTGAATCGTCTACTTATGTTTACACCACCTGAGAAGTTAAAATTAAAACATTTCCATAGAAATGAAATATAAGCTATGTATATATTATTTAACTTTTAGAATATAATACCCCTATATTTAGGAAATACATGAACTTATAAAATATTAAATGAATTCAACAGATAAAAATCTAGGCCGAATAATATTACATTATCCATGTCTCTTATCTGTACATTACTCTCAATTCGCTATAATGGCAAAGACTGCACAAATGGTACCCTACATTAGGGCCAAATGAAATTACCTGCCACTCGCGCCTCGGATGCTCGGATGGTTGCCTGAGTGGCCAATTTTGGCGCCAATATCATATGAAAAAGGTTATCTGCCGAAAGCTGCAATTATGTTTCAAATTGCTCTTCTGATTGACGGGAATACGCAAATTGAATATCAGAACGTGCTTCTCTGTACATTCAAATCTCATTACAATACCTTCTTTTATAAATACGATTTGTCAACCTACCTAAATCATGTGTCACCTACAAGTGTTTTCGGTGCTAGTGTCGGCTTATAAAATAAATCAGGTTTCGTCCTTTCGGCCGCGCTAAAACTTTTACTTTAGTCTTGTAAATAACAAAGTCATTGTCAATCAATATTTGATCAACTCAACCAATACATTTTTAACGTTAGACTTTAACTCAGCGAAGGGATGCGCCTTGAGCTTCTTTCCAATATTACTACTAGATAAATGGTATCTTAAAAAAGTAAAAAATATTGTGATATCTTAAAATTAAAATTTTATAGGTACCTAGGTGTCAGTGACGTTAAGAGATATTTTGCGTCTTTCGTATAAATTTTCAATGTGACAAGGTACGAAGTGGCCCATAAATCAAATTGGTTGACTATACCATAATGTAAATGATTACTTGTTTGTTTAAATACATTTATTTAGCTAAATTTATTGATCTTGTTGTATACAAAATTGAATCTGTAACATTTTATTTTATCACACAATTCCACAAAAGTTCCGGTTTCGAACAGGGCTAGAGTGAAATCCTTCGAACCGAACGAACGAATCTTTAGAACTTTCGGTTTCGGCAAAATATAACATGTTTGTCAAGCACTATTTTACAATGGTTATTAAGATCCAGAAATCCAATTAGAGGTAGAATAATGAGCCACAAATGTAGAAGTAAGCGCGTTAATTGAATGTTTCATACACGAAGCAAATAATATATTTTCCGATGTAACTAACCAAAATAAATCTCTATAAACGATAAGCAAACACTTATTAACGTCTTACAAAAATCCAGAAACAAATCAGCGCCTTCTCAACTAAGCCCTAAAGCCAGTGAAATTATTACCTACGCACCTTCATTTTCTTTTAATTAATCTCCTTTCAGCCGCATTCGAACGCTCGTTGCTGAATTAATAATATAAGTCGAGCAGTTCTTTGAGACCGCACTCTAACTCTCGATTAAAGCTTTTATCGGAGGACTGATTAAGTGTCGAGGCCACGATGGATTTATTGTAAAAGTTGGCCGTTCAGTGAGGTTAGTGATTCAAGCCCGCACACTTCACTCGAATAATTGTCTACGTGCTCGGAATCGCTGCCGCTTTTAATAAGATCAGCCGGATAGAGACTTCGCCCAGGTGCGCTTTCAGTACGATTCTAAGGGACGTTTTAAATTGGGCTACCCTCAACGCACCGTACTTGTTCTGCCTCGAAACTGGCTGATTTTCTCTAAGGAGGAAATGGGACGTTTCAAATTTTCCAATCGATTGAACCTTAGCCCGTGTACGATGTCAAAATCACGTTCGAAACGAAATGACATGACTAGACTAGAGAGAAAGTATTTATCAGACTAACTAACCAGGGATGCTAACCGCTATTTATACGAAAAATCTAAAGGTTGTTAGGTTAAGTAACCTTATTTAGTTTCACCATATCTGTTTGCCTGACCTCCGCTATGGTCAGTGACAATTAGACCTAGAAAGCTGTAATTTGGTATATGTAAATGAATAACGCGCACAATGTACCTAGTCAAATAAAACAAGAAAAAATAACTCCCCTACATGTGAAGTGTGTGGCAATTTTTGTCTCTTTAAAGTGTGAGGATGTCATTCGAAAGGTTTTTAAAAAAATAGGGGTGTACCATAAAACTTTTGATAGTTAAAGTGAATAACAGTAAAATATTCTGAAATAATAATTCTGAAATAACAGTAAAATAATTCGTTAGTACTAAGAGAGGTAGGCTTTGGAGCTCTACTCTACTCTGTATTTTCAAACGCAACTGTTAGGCAAGTTTTGAATCGATTGTATTTATATGTATCATGCGTCGGACTCCAGCAGGCATTTTCGTGGCATGTCAGAATGATAGGTAAGGTTCGCAAATCAATCAATTCACTTTCGAGTATTTGGTACCTAGTATTTTTAATGTGAAAATCCAAATATCATAGCAACTAACTACGTTATTGTACCTACATTATAATACTCGTAAGTTAAGATTTTTTTGTAAACTTTACCTTGCCCTCAAACTGCCCCTTATAGTCCGTTCCCCTTGATACTTTACATACGTACAAGAGTGGAGAGTCAACAAGGTGAAACGTAAGTTACTATTTAAAGTTCTTAAGATAATACAATAACTTATTGGAGCTATTTTTCTGAGTGCCATAAATAACTTAAGAAAATATATTAATTATATCTATTACAATGTTAAAAATAAGACAAAAGAAGAACTGAATTCCATACCAGATAAAGTATTCTCAGCTATTAAATTCCTTCCAATCTTAGCAAAGGTTTTCATCAAAAGAAGAGCCGAACTCGAGCAATAAAACCTAGACGTCCAAGTAAGCCAGTGCCATTGAAAAGGGGAAATTCATTTTAATCCCACAAAACAGCGCAAACCGTTTTTATACATATTACAGACAGGTATGCGTGTGTGCCGGTTCAACCCTCGTAAAGAAAATATGAGACGTTTACTTACATTTTCCCTACAAATATTTTCGCATGATACAAGGCCGAAATTATTGTAAATACGTTTTTTTATTGCCAAAATTTGTCTCTATCTCGTCGTAATATCGCAAACATGTACCTACAATTTATTCAGCCGTACGTATGTAGGTGGGCGGATACATTCTTAACCTTCATAATGCGTTAAGGCGACTACTATTGTCGAATATTATTTTCTGGAAGCCTAAATCCGGTTTAAGAGCCAGATATTCGAGGTGTAACAGAAATTTGTAAATAGCCCGCGGTCCGTACGACGGTCGGTATATATTTTTTTTGTTAGTCATCCACCTAGTCGTAAACTAGCGAATTTGTGACGTAGGGGCTTTGTTGCTGACCCGTGGAGAAGGCTTTTTAATGCCTAATATCACAGACATTCGCTTTTTGTGTAAACAACATACCTATATATACACACATATATATATAATAAATATAATCCACGTATAAGATCTCAATTAAATATTGAATTTATTTTTGTTTTACTTTTCACCTTTAGTAATTATTACTTTTTTATATATTGGACATTTATTGCCTCCAAATAAAGATTTATTATTACATATTATTAATCTAAGAAAATATGAATAGTTATTTAACCTTATCTTTGCCTCTAAAACAAGTCTAATGGACCTGTAAAGTAAATGTATGGACCATACGATCCAAGTCAAGTCCGTAAAATTTTTAACGTCAGCTTACTTAGTCAACTATCCCTTACCATGAGTTGTGACATTAAGGTTTTACTCGTTATCGAAAACCTCAATGTCACAACTCATGGTGAGGGTAATAGTGTGATTCAGTTTAGTAAGGCGCCTTAAAGGACCAGTTAGGTGCAATGAATCTTCTAACTTGTTTGTTGTGATACAGCAAAAGCGTCGTACCTTCTTTGAATAACTGAATTTTAAGGCCCATTCTAATAAATCATTTAAATAAATTAGCATTTATTTCTTTTTTCGTGTCTATAATGTTGATTTGACGACTCTTGTGATACTAAAGCATTTTACATATAATAGGGACGTTGAATATTTCGACTACAATTTAAATAAAAGCTTTTTGACAGCGATACAATACCTACCTACCCGTACCTACGGGTACAACGGGTACCTGAACGGATAGGATAGTACCTTCAGGCAGTTTATATTTATAAGTACCTATGTAGATACATAGGTGTGGACCCGGGTATGTCCTTAAACTACGTCCAACAATGAGAGGTAGGGCACAGCGAAGTACCATCACGCTTGAGTCCGAAGTAGCGTAACTGGGGAAGTATCTCCTCCTTACAGGAGACCACAGCCATAATAGCACTACTACCTTTCAGGTATGTAGTGTTGTGTTCCTGATGGTGAGTAAGGTTTCCAGAGCTCCAACCCCCCGTAAAGGTTGGCAACGCGCTTGTGACTCCCCTGGTGTTGCGGGTGCCCATGGGCGACGGTGATTGCTTACTATCAGGCAATCCGTCTGCTCGTTTGCCACCTCTAGTCATAAAAAAAGGTATAAAAAATATATAAAACTACATTATTATTATATTTTTTAAAGTAAAAGGCGTTCTGTTATACTTATTTTTCCTTCAACGGAAACGGGAAAACCCTTGATAGATACATCGTGTTTTTTATTTCCGTCAACGTCGACAGATCCTTTAAAGCTACTCCAATGTTATTATGACATGACATTGAAGTGACACAAATACATGTATTAAGACATGAGGAACACTGATCTCGCTATTCAATTTATTTATTAAGTCTCCAAAATAGCTACTTAAATACTAGGTATGGTCAGGGACTTTAATTGTTGAGCCATTTAGGGTTCACTTTACATTGGGCACTTCATGTATTAAGTACTAAACAAAAGACTATTGCTTGATTCTTGACTGTACTAGATTCTTGGAGTAATTACCTCTAGTTAACCTAAATAATAAGTTAACAGAAATAAAAAAAGAGTATACGGTTTATATGTATAATTGACATAATTGTATATGCATTTAGGGTGAGGTTCGTTGTTAGTTAGCTTGTGTGCGTACAACGGATATTCCGATTTATTTCCAAAATAGTTTGTCCAATTTGGTAGCGGTTTTCGGCTGGATCAGGAAAAATTACAAATCCGAAACTGGAAAAGTTACAAAACCGACTTGAAATCCTATACTATGAATAATGGACACACTTATAGGATTTCTTGACCAGTTTATTTATGAAACTCAATTTTTGGATTCGCCCAAACCGGCTTATATTTTACCTAGATCTGAAAAGACCTAGCCGCGTAAATACTGTCATTATTTGTCCAATAGGTTAATAACAAAAATCGATATTGCCACCATAAATGTTATATATTTAGGTTAGTAATTGTTATTTGGTTGTATGCTGACGCATTTACAAAATAATAACTATATATTCCTCACCCTGGGTAGAAATTACCGGTCTTTTGTTCATAAAATTCGCCCGGCTTTTTATATCTCATTGGGCCGGTAATGCCTTATTTCCCGCTATGTAGTAATGTCATATTTCGTTATAATAACTGCTCGTGTCGTTTTCGGCTTAGATAGACAACCAACAATACCAACATTGATATTTTTTTTTGAAACAGACACACACCAAAAAACATTGTTATTAAAAAGCTTTCTACCTATACAAGATCCCAGGGGGCGATTTTTGAGAGTCGTACACTCGAATAAAAAAAAAATTGGGTCTGAAAATAATCTCACACGAAACTATCTCTACGCCATTATTTTTGCACAAAATATATAGTTTCGATACCCATGATTATTAACTTTGTCATTCATGTTTCTAAAATACCATTTTGTCGGCTCTAACAGAGTTTAAAATGTCACGAGTCGAGTACTCGACGCTCAAAAATAGGCCCCCCTCGTAAATTTCGGACGATTGACTCCTTCACTCTCATGACACCTTAATTATAGTAAACGAGAAAGACGCCCGAAATATACGAACTTCGATGTTTGGGCTACCGCTCCTGTATTCAAAGCACAGTAGTACGAACCACAGATTCACTACAGATGAACAATGAACATGTTTCATTTTTTCATCTCTCTCCTTAGAAAATTCAAACCAATTAGCTATGAGCGTAACTTTAGTGGATTTGGAACACATCAATCAGATATCTGACATGATTTGATGAACATCAAACAGGAAGAGGTACCTATGAAAAATTTTAAGCATAAAAAAATATTTTCTTCATGCCTTGCCTTTGGTCGCCAATATACTGTTGGTAATGAAAAATACATCGAACAGGAAGTCCTACGGCATCCATTTTTCAATTATAACAAACCCATAACAACATCAACATGACCTCATTTATTAATAATGGTTACAACAACATACGCGGCGTCAGTTAAAAGCAAACACATGCAGAAGCCTTACAAATAGAAACATTAATACGAGTAAGTAAAACAAACAGACCAACATTTAAACAACAACGTCACGCTCAACAAATGAACGCTTTGTTTACTGCATAAGTACACAGCAAAGGATTTGCCTTCAATATTTTGATTCCATGCTACCGACCATGGTTTACATTTAGCGACAGCCATAATCAAGAGGCGAGCGGTCAAAGCCGGTAAGTCTAACAAGTGAGATTTTTAAAATAGAATACGTAATTTACGTTAAGTTTTCATTTCAATAAGATGCTATTTCGGTTTATCGGGTTTGACCACCCAAACCAGGTATTGAACTAAGATGTAACTGACCAATCTAATAATAATAATCTAATATTCAGTAGATTATAAACATGTAAATTAGCTGTAAAGAAAGCAAGGAACATACAAAACTTGGAATGATAATGTCATATTCCTCCGACATATGTACTGGTTATTTGTCTGTTTTGGGTACTATGTGGCGCAGCGCCATCTATGGATACATGTTGAGTTATTTTGACAACAAGACATTTCCATAGAACTAGTGTAGCACTAAGACGTACTGCTGTTAAACATGATAGATGTCGCTAATGTGTTTGCCACCATGCGGGGAACGCGGTTTTGTATCGACCTTACATTCCATGTCTTGTATGATCCTTGAAAGAAAGTGTAGGTACACAGTGATCAATCTGATATAATCTTAACCTATCCATTGGACAAAAAGGACTGCATTAGGGCAGGTAAGCTTTTGACACATAAGTTTTTTTAATTGTACAGAAAGGCTGTGGCAATTGGGTCGTCCCTAGTTCTTATCTCAATTATGTTCAAAACCTTGCGATTATCTTAGTTTCATATAACTCTTGAAAGCAAACAAATACAACAGACTTTTGTTATCTATCGATTAAATAAACAAATAAACATTGAATCTATTTGTGTATTTATCAAAACTGTCTATATAAAATTGTTTAATAGCTCTAAGCGTTGTCAGCGGCGACTTTGTTTCATACTATTCAATTGGTTCTAATAATGAAAATAATTACGTACGTACTCGTACGTAATTATTTACCTACAATCAACAGAAACCCAAGTTAACAAAAAGTGGTGGGTATAGGTAAATGTTCCATAAAGCCCAATTAAACTGTCACAATTATTACGCAGAGTGTAGTGAAAAAGTAAATGAGTTGTGTTGTGTCGTCGGGTGGTCGGCACGGCGCGGGCGGGCCCATCGGCCCCAATATATCAACGTGGACAGGACGAAAATTGGACTGGACCCTTGTTAATGTCCCGCACTTAGGCCCTTCCGCCCTTGTTTCTGATTATTTATTTAAGACCTATTGATACGTATATCATGGAAGGGTAAGTTACGGTGGTAGGACCCGGGATGGACAGCAGGTTTGCGTGTCAACCGCCTCACTATCATTATCATTGCATGAGCGCCAGGAAGTCTAATGGGTATCAAAACAATGGCATAATCGGTAAGAAATTACGCCTCGCCTGCGCTTTTCTAATGTTGTGTCTATTGTAATTTTCACAATTCCTTGACGTATCACATAGCTACTAAAAAAACTTTATACATAAGTAAGAGGTATTCACAGAAATCCTATTTTCAAATAAAAAACCGAATCGAGATTAGTCCACTGGTTAAAGAGCCCCTATCCTACAGATACACAGACTCACACTCGCAAACTTGTATCGACCTTCATTTTGCGTCGGGGTTTAAAAATAATGTTGACATATTGTTTTGGTTGCGAACGATCCACTACCATCGTAACGCGCAATCTTCTCCGGTATCCGGAAATACAATCGAGATTTTCGAAATTTGACCTCGTTGAGCAATCTCGATTTTAAACCGACAACCCGAAGTTAGGCGTACATATATTTATTTATTAATATTTTAAATGTGAAAACATGTCAACCTATATATCTCTGTCTGTTACCTCGTCACGCATATGAACCGACTTAGATGGAATTTGGTTCAGAAGGGAAGGGAAAGGGAAGAACATTATATGATAGTTTTTAATCTCGGAAATTACCCTTTAAGTCTACGCAGACTCGCAGGAAAAAGCTACTGCAAATAAAACAAATCGGCTTAAAAGCCGCGCGTAATAATACCATACTCATAAATTGAGATTTTACAAAATAATAAAGAGATATTTATGAACTTACCCAAAAAGGGTACGAATGTAAATCCCGACATAAAGTTGGAGTTAATGAGTCGGCTTAGTCCAAATAGATAAAAGGTATTATCATTCTTATTAAAGGACTAGCCGGCGCGGCTGAGCCACAGACAACGACACGGCAAGGTAGGCATGAACTTGCTAACCGGAACTATTTTATTGTATAAAACAACTGAAGAGGATTAATACAATTAAAACTGTTGTGAGCCATGTTACTACTACTTAGCGATACACCCTCAACGCGATCGGTGTGTCCTGACTCGGCTTGAAGATGGGTACCACAGCTTACCCGAAACATGTCGCCTAGTGCGATATAATTACACGTGAGTTTATTCGTTTGTAACTAAGTAGTATAGAAGAGGACTGTGTTAGACAATATAAATCGCTGTACACATATCTTACATAAAGAGGATTGCTTGAAAGCTTTAACATCTCGGTAGTGAGATGCTTTAAGTTAAAACATCTATTACATTCCACAATTTTTAGGGTTCCGTACCTCAAAAGGAAAAAACGGAACCCTTATAGGATCACTTTGTTGTCCGTCTGTCCGTCCGTCCGTCCGTCTGTCAAGACCCTTTTTCTCAGGAACGCGTGGAGGTATGAAGCTGAAATTTATATCAATTACTCAGGTCTACTGTCCCTTGAAGCTGTGAAAAAATCAAACTTCTAAGCCAACGCAATCAAAAGATACAGCCGTTTATGCCGCAAATTTTCGACACTTGCAAGGGAATCAAAACCTACAGGGTGCTTCCCGTGAACTCAGAATCTTGAAATTTGGTACGAAGCAACGTCTTATAGCATAGGAAAGGAAAAATTACGAAAACCATAAATTTTAGTTACATCACATAATATATTTTTTAAATAATTTTAAACTTACTACCCATTTCCTCATAAACGCGTAGAGGTATTAAATTGAAATTCATACCAAATACTCAGGTCTATAATACCTTTAAGCTGTAGCAAAATCAAACTTCTATGTCAACGCAATCAAAAGAAACAGCAATTTAAGCTGCATATTTTGAAACTCGCAAGTACTCGCAAGGGAATCAAAACCTAAAGGGTACTTCCAGTCGACCTAGAATCTTGAAATTTGGCATGAAGCAACGTTTTATAGCACACATAAAGGAAAAATTCCGAAAACCTTAAATTTTTAGTTACATTACAAAATATATATTTTTTAATAAATATAAACTTATTACTTTACCCTAAAAATACCATAGTTATGACTCGATTGTCGTAATGAACGAACTTTGTAAACCTTGCAGGTTTGTACGGAACCCTCGGTGCGCGAGTCCGACTCGCACTTGGCCGGTTTTTTATAATCATCATCAACTCAGCCGCAAGTCGTCCACTGTTGGACATTGTGCCTAAATATGATTTGTATTATCTTGGGGGGGTAGTTGCCATAGTCGCCACGCTTGGGTTTCGACGGACGCTGCTGCCCATCCATCGGTTTTTACCCTTTATCGTCTCCCACGACACCCGCGGGAGGAGATGGGGTGGTGCTATTTTAGGCACCACACATTTTGATACTCGTATTGCCTGTTATGCTTGTGGGGTACTTAATGTAATGAATCTCAATGTATGTAATGTATGTTGGGTCTTGTCAAGCAACCAGCCGAACCAGGGTGCTACCCCTCGACCTCGTCGTCAGCTATGTGTGAGTTAAGGTCAAACGCTGGTCAGAGTTGTATGAAAAAAGAAGATAAATGTTTTAAATTTTTTGACAACCAATTTGAAGCCGAAGGCCCTGGGTTCGATTCCCAGTCAGGGCATTTATTTGTGTGTAAAAGCACAGATATTTGTTCCTGAGTCATGGGGGTTTTCTATGTATTTAAGTATTTATATGTATCTATCTATTATATATATCGTCGTCTAGTACCTACAACACAAGCCTTACTGAGCTTACCGTAGGACTAGGTCGAATTGTGTAAGATTGTCCCGAAATATTTAAATATTTATTTTATTTATTTATTTATTAAGACACGAAATATAACCATGTAATAAAACCATTGGTTGTGTCATTAATTTCACAATAGAATTTTAGTTAATTATCGAATATTAAATAAATCATTTCGGCCAATTACAAGTCGACCTCTTCGACCTTATGTAGGGCGCGGGATTTGGGTCGTCGCCTGCAGCAAAAGGGTCTTAACCCCCACTCCGGGTAGATTCTGCTGCAAAAGTTGCCCATTCCACGCGGCAACGCAGCGAGCGTGATGGGCATCTTTGCAACTGCAGAGGCTCGGGTCGTTTATGTTAAATAGTTATATTTTGTATAGGTATGTTATCTATAATTTGTATGTATACGTATATCCGAATTTCATTCGAGTTTTACCTGTAGACATGACTAGCAATGTACAAATTGCAGAACATTCCTGCAACATGAAACTTATTGTTTAAACAAGAGAATATAATTGGAATTTAGTACGTACCTATAAATAGACAACTTAATTATTGTATTAATTTATTAATTAGGTATTGTACTATTCTCTTTATTCATTTTATATCTTAGGCTAGGTTTTTATAACATTTTTATAAAAGTAAAATATAAAAATACATCTAGAAGGTATCAAAACAATGAGCTATATATAAAGCTAACCTAAGGTGCCGCCGGCAACGCGCCAACAGGGCAGGGCCCAGGCTGCCGGTGGTTAGGGCTGCAGAGAGAGGAACCGCCGGACTATGCGCGCCGTGTCCAGGATTACCGTCTTTTAATTATTGTATTAATGATTACAGTTATCTATTTTGTTAATAAGTAATAAGTTACCAATAGGTTGCTTAAATTTTCTATGTATTTCAGAGAACATTTCGACTTTCGGACTTCACACTTATTAACCTTGATTTAAACAAAATTACTAAAATTAACCGTTTCCAGCACCTTTTTTTTATGGGCTCCAATCCGCATAGACACCATTTCCTTATGTGACAAATACATTATTATGCACACAATCTGTGAACTATTGACCACAAGAGAGATAAAAAACAAGTTTTTTTTTTTGAGATTTAAACAAACTTTCTTGGTTGAAGTCCATGTCCTTGCCAGGATCCGGAACCTCCTGCTTAGTTAGCAGGGTCCCTAATAGACTTTCTGCCATTGAATGCAATATATAAAAGAGTACCAATTTATTTCAATCATATGATTTTCTCCGGGTAAGTGTTCAATGTCGCTTAATTAAAACTTGACTAGGAGTATAGTCCGACTTCTGTAGGATTAGACTCTCTGTGCCCACCGCGGAGAAACTTGGTCTAGTTTAAACTGCTTTTTACTTTTATTCTTTTATTTTCACTAACCAACCTTATTTCAATATGAATTCAGTCTGGTGCTGAGAGAAAACTTGATTTTATTGTATTGCCTTAGCAACGGTAAAATGTAACTTTGTACTTTACAAGTGAATGTTAATATCCTTAATAAGAAAACTTAGTAAAAAAAGATATTAGTTGAAATGAAATGAAATGAAATGTATTTATTTGCCATAAATGTAGTACAGGTAAGGTGTTACAAAGTTTTAACTTAGTTTCATACATTTAGACTTCATAAGTCATGCAAATTGTTGGGATACTCTGTATCTAAAACATGTTTTTTTTAATATGAGTCAAGGTATCAATCAAGCAGACGGATTGCCTGATGGTAAGCACCCAAGGGAGTCCATCAAGCGCGTTGCCGACCTTTAAGGGTGTTGGAGCTCTGGGAACCTTACTCATCATCAGGAACACAACACTACATACCTGAAAGCTAGCAATGTTATTATGACTGTGGTTTTCTGTAAGGAGGAGGTACTTCCCCAGTTGTGCTTCTCCAGATTCAAGCGTGATGGTACTTCGCTGTGCCCTACCTCTCATTGTTGGACGTAGTTTAAAGACATACCCGGGTCCCATGTGACATATAACGCATTTAGTTTACAAGGCTGGATTTGGCGTGGCAATTGACCTCACAAAACATTACGTGCTAACTGCCTTTACATGTTGGAACTAAATTTAAGGCCAAGACACACGAAACTATAGCTGTTTGAACAGCTCATCGCTTCTCTAAAGCATTTTAAATTATAGTCGTCTTTAGGGTTTCGTGTTCGTGTCCCAAGGTAAATCCGAGAGTCTATTACGAAAACTCCACTATATGTCTGTCTGTCGCTAGGCTGTATCTCAAGAACCGTGATACAGTCATACCGTCGAAATTTTCACAAATTATCATTTGTTTTCATTTCTTTTGCCGCTATAGCAAAAAATACTAAATGCAAAATAAAATAAATATTTGAATACAACAAACCTGATTAACTTTTACTTTCATGTTCCTTTTTCTGTTAATCGTAGGTACTATTATATATATTATGATACAGAGAGCTCTTCCTGCGCGAGTCCGTATCGCAATTGGTCGATTTTTTTACATGTTTGTGCATCTAATTATATTTTAAAACATAAGAGACCAATTAAAGAATGGCATCAACTATTTAAACGTGAGACGTCGGGTCTATCAACACCCTCACGTGCATGTATAAGAAACTACACGTGCTAGCCTATGGTCGAGTTTTTGTAATTTGTCACGTTCTAACAACTGTTTAAATGCGAAAGTAATGCATGACGTGTTTGGTGATAAAGTGACAAGCGTCCTGCATCAATTCTGTTCAAATATTCGACATTATGTCTCAGGGTTGTAAAATAACGCCATGTCGCTATCTATGCACTTATACCTAAGGACGATAATAGAAAAAGCCACAGGCATCAATTTACATAACTCCTAAAAGGCCCAACGCCAAAAAAGTCAAACTAAAAATTTCATTGCGAGTCCCACGGCACGATCCAGCCAACCCGTCTGCCCTTTAAAAATTCAGAGTGTACCCAACCGCCATGCTTGCATTTTTCGAGAGTACTAAAGTCTGCTTCGTTTATATTAAAGACCTCTATCTATTCGTTTTATCCCTCAAGAAATATGCTTCCATTCCCGCCTCTTCATCGCGCACGCTCGCCGCCGCCCCAGACTTTCTAAAGAAAAATCTCATTAAGGACGTTTTTCAAAACATGTCTTGGGTATCACGTCATTAAGGGACACTTCAAATGTTATTTGTTTAATCAACTGACTTGGGAAATGGCCTTAAATGGACTTAATGTTTTTTGCTTATGATTTCAAGTATTTAACAGGCATTTGTATATCTAGGCAGTTCGTTGTGTCACTTGTTTCATACATGGGTACTTATAGAAAACAAATTTAATTATTAGGTATTATACTTACATATTAGAAATCTTTTCTATTTTTAGTTTAGTTAGTTTCACATGATGGATTTTAATAGTTTACTTGCATCAAAATACACTATGCTCATAAAATAGGTTCCAAAGGTTGCCACTCTTTTTATTGTTAATAGTAAATTCTGAAAATTTTGAAGAGAATAGTATGACAAAAACTACATCTGCGAAAGTTGTGCTCCGAGATTTTTGTGGAAAACACTCAAATATTGCATCACCAGCCGATCATATGCATACCTAAAACTTAAAATCAAGCGATTACCTTAGTTTACCCTACGAACCTCGGGTTTACGATTGCGACAGTACCCACTCTAACCGTTTCATAAATGCGAGCACAACCCCATGTAATTTTAAGTTATCTACAGCAACTGATAAATACACATGTCCCATCCAGTGGCCGGAACTATGGGTACAAAACTCTGTATAGCACGACATATAACCAAGAAAAATATTTTATTATTGTATATCGAAATCTCTAAATCACAATAATTGAATGCAAGGATATAATTATAGTCATGGCTCTCTACACACTCAATTGTTCAATGCCCATATTCAGTCTTTCGGTATGTTACACCGCAGAATCATTATCGTCCTACTCCATTACAATTTTTTTGGAAAGACGTTTGACTCTTAACGGAAATTGCCCTTCAGTCGTCACAAACCTTGCCTTCAGCCCTTCGGTTCACGGTAAGGCTGTTCGCCTACAGGTTAAAGCTTGGTATTTTTACTCGAAAGCAGGAGGACTCAAAAATGTAAATACTACTTACCATTTAAATTTTTCATAATTGTAGTACTTATGTTATATTATTTACTCAATAATGTGTCATTAAGTCATATCGGTGTTATGTAATCTTAATCTTACATATACAACCAAGTTCGTGATTAGGTTCGATCGTTTGTTATATTTTTGGTTTAAAAAGAAGTGACTGGTAACCCTAACCCTATTTTGACACATTGTTTGACTTTGTTTTTCGAATCAATGCTTTATACTGGATTTTCGTAATTTGTTATTTTAAAATAACTCAATAAATGTGTGTAGCGATACAAATGTACGTACTAAACACTTTTTTATGAATCTTCGAAATGGAAGATCAGTTCCCGATACTATATTCCTCAAAGCCTTTAAAACCAGAATTTGTAAAATTCCAAAGCATCGCAATTACTTCTGAAGATGTAAGTACAATGAAATATTATGAATACTCTTGTTACTAATATTAATGACTGTCATGTTAAGTAGTATATTTGTCGAAATACTTATTTAGTTAGTACATCAAGTTAGATAACAATTTTTAACTTGTGAAAATTTCAGTTCAAACTTGGTCGTGGTCTACAAAACTCAGTGGTCATACCGTTTGTTTGCCTCTCAAGAGATCATTGCATTTTTAAGAAAGTAGACGATGACTGGATATTAGAAGACTGCAGTTCTTTTGGCATAGAAGTAAATGGATGCAAACTGGGTAAAGGCCAGAAGCACAAACTTAATAACCATGATATCATAAAGCTAGAATCCTCCAATGAATTCGTGTACAAGTTCGTGTCTAGTAGTACTGAGCAGTCAACACCACGTAAGAGGAGGAAACTAGACGTAGAAGATGATAACCATGATTTTATTGATAATGTCAAAAAGAAATTTGAGCAGTCCCAAAGTTGTGAAATTCAACATATTGAGGAGAAAATCCAGAATGCTAAACACATGCAGAACACTAGTAAGAGATTAAAAGAGCAATTACAGTTAGACTTGAGTAGGAAAGAGCAACAACTACATGATGATTACGCAGCTCAGATAAAAAAGCTGAAAGGACAGCAGAATGAGGTGGAGCAGCAGAAGGCGCTGCTTATTGAGGAACGGGACCTGCAGTTGGTGGCCATTAAAGCGGAAATGGAGGGAAAAATAGCATCTTTAATGGTAAGTTGGATTGGCAAGCATGTGATAGTTGGACTGGTGACCATAGTCATGTATAGCTGAGCAGCTTATTTAAATGATAAAATGCGGAAATTAGATGTTTTGAACATTTTAGAGACAACAATTATTGAAGTTACCCAACTTCAAATTTTTTATTCTTTATTCCAGGTAGGAAAGTTAAGTCTCTAACATTAACAGTCAGCTAGATGGATTATTCCATGTCCCAATATTAGATTTGAAAAAAATTATAAAATGATGTGAAATCATCAAAGGCAAAATAGTTTGCCGTTATTTTTAACTACTTTTTAATATGTTTTATCCACCTTAATTCCGCAAGAAAGCATTAATGACGGTGAAAAGCAAATATTAACACATACTTTACACTTTGTACTGTTTTCTTCTAGGAACAAATTTCCAAACACAATGAAACTGAATCTGAACTCATACAGGAAAACAATTCTCTTAAAGAGAAATTATTAAAAGAGAGAGATGAGTTCCTATCTGAGCTAAATAGAGAGAGTTCCTCTAAGCAGGAGATGCTGGATAAATTAGAGGCAAAAATCCGGGAGCAGGAAGAAGTGCAGCTAAAAGAAAAACAGGAGTTGGAAGAGACGCTACGCAGAGAGACAGAACAACTGAGACTTGCAAAAGAAAAGGTTTTTATTACATATATGATAAACAATTAAATGATATACCAAGTGACATCAAAATGGTAATACAGAAATATATTTTCTGGATCTATTTTTGATTACGATCGACTTTTGCTATGTATGGGTCACAACCAAAAAATCAGTTAAAATAAAAAGACCTTCCCATAATACAGCTAGCTAGCTGTAGTTGTTACTATAGTCAGATCATTTTTTTTAACTGCTTTTTCAGTTTCACTCCATAGTAAAAGTTGATCATAATCAGGAGTAGATTCAGAAAATATATCTTTGTATCACCATTTTGATTTCACCCAGTATGTATATTATACTTAATGACATAAAAATATTGATGCTCACACTAATTTGGTTGTCAGAAACATGGTCGAAATGTGCTGATACCAGCTGAATGTATACTATTTACTGGCTTATCTCCAATCCACTTAAATTATGTACTCTTGATACTTAGGATTTAAACATGACAAATCATGTAATGAAGCTGCCATTACATTATATACTTTTTATAACTGAATTTTGATTGCCAGAAAAGTTACTCCAAAAATATGTTATTGACAAAAAAACTTATATCTCCAGGGACATTTTATATAACTACAGCTACTAGGGAACAGACTACCATAGTCTAATATGTTTTATTTTTAGCCTTACCACCATTAAACATTATAAATGTAGTTTATGAGAAATAGAAGATAAAAGCTCACTTCATCCAGTCCAACAGCCTTGCCCACCACCAGAGCAATACATTTAAAATACCTTTGTTTCTTCTACAGGAACTAAAAGAATTAGAAGAACAAAAACTACTGAGAGAAAAAGAGTTAGAGGAGGAACTGAAAAGCATAAAAAACAATCTTGCAAAGCAGATTGAGATGCACGAGAATGAGAAAAGAGAAGCAGAGCTACTGCTCAACCAGCAAAAGGAGCAAATACAGAAGTTGAGTGATGAGGAGAAACTCAAGATTCAACAACTTGTGAGTGTTAATGTTAACGCATTCACTGCCACCGACGCACATGTGCGTTCATTTCCATACAATTTTTTAGGGGGTGGCAGCGAATGTGTTAATTAATATTAAAAACGTTCACGGACAGTACGTTGCCAGCCGTGGCGTAGTCGTTTGTTTCCTTTGGCCTCAGACAGATGATGTCATGCAGTGTCCGTGAATGTATTAAGAGGCTACGAAAAATATAACAAATACATATGTAAATATCCCAGCTGGAAAAACTTAACTAAAGCACTAGACCTATGTATTAGCAACGTGTCTGTGTTAGTACACGCATTTAGGCGTTCTATATTCAAATTTTAATGTTATTCCCATATTCATTCTTTGCATAACTACATAGACATAAGGTAATGGCACTAATGTCGGACACTTTAAGCTGACAGGCACCAATGATGGACACTTAGTTCTTATTTCAAAAATCATAAAGTTATAAATTGAATATGTCCCAACAAATGCACAACACTTAACTCCTTCGAAATAAGCACTAATGTTCATGATTGGTTCCGTGTCCATTACTGGTGCCGTCACCTTATTATTATTAAAGCTTTATTTTCAGTGTATAAATGTTTTCAGTTAAATTGTATTTTGTTTCTTATTTGATTCCACTGATCCCTATTGGGTATAAGCCTCCTCAACACCTTTCCATGTATCTCTCTTCTTTGCGACCTCCATCCAGTTTTTGCCAGCTTTTTGTACTACGTCATCTGCCCATCGTTTCTGTGGCTTTCCCCTGCCTCTTTTTCCCATTGGTCCTGACCATTCAGTTACCCTTAAAGTCCATCTTCCGTCCAGATATCTAGACAAATGGCCAGCCCATCTCCACTTTAACTGTAGGGCTTGTTTTAAAGCATCTATGATTTTCGTCCTTCTCCTTATTTCTTCACATCTGATTTTTTGTACCCTTCTAAGCTTCAGCATGCTTCGCTCCATCGCGTGTTGACACGTAGAAATTTTATTTCGAATTTTGTTTGTGAATACCCATGTCTGGCATCCATATGTCAGACTGGGCAAGATGCATGTGTCCATTAGTATTTTCTTTAGGTTTGGGGGATAGTCACCTTTCAGAATCTCTTTTTGGGCCCAGTATTTCCGCCATGCACATTTTACCCTTCTTTCAACTTCGTTTTCATTGCTTTTTGCATTGAATGAAACTTGTTTGCCGAGGTAGACATAGTCATTTACATATTCTTCCGCCGTCACCTTAGTCACATGGTAATTTTTTTTACCTATAGTATTGACAAAATGGGCCGCACTACCCTGTAATGCAGTGAAACATGTATATAATATATTATATATTTTATATATGTGTGTGTGTGTGTGTGTGTGTGTGTGTGTAAATGTGTTTTAAATAGATTCGGTTATAATTATATTTTGATACACTTTATTTTTGTTCAAGATTGAGACATAAGAGGTGTTGTTTGTTCATTTTGTTATAGATAGAGGAGCGGGCTGCCATTGAAAAGAAACTAGCTTTGGCAGAAGCTGATGCTGATAAGTCCATTCAGACTTTAGAGGTAATGTTCATTCATCATTTTTGGTTGCAAATACATATAGTTATATTCAACTCGTAGCATCCTGACAGGCTATAAGTACGTGTTAGTAATTGCTATAGATTCACATTAATGTGTGATATTACTATACATACATACTATAATGGTACTCTATGTGTTAATCAAGTTCTATTTAATTAGTACATACTAGGGTAAACCGCCCGTAACTGGCCACCTTATACTAAAACTGAATTCTGTTCACCTGTAAATATAACACATTTTCAAATGAGATTTCTATTACTACGTAAACAGAATCCGTTTTCAGTATAATGTTACCAGTTATTGAAAGGTGGCCGGTTACTGGCATTTACCTTAACTCGTTATACCAAATTGTGTATTTTGTGCAAGCATTGATTTTTTAACTATTATTTTTTATACAACGACGGTGGCAAACAAGCATACGGCCCGCCTGATGGTAAGCAGTCACCGTAGCCTATGGACGCCTGCAACTCCAGAGGATTCACATCCGCAAGAACCTCACTGTAGTCCCTAGGGAAAATCTCGGGACAAAATAATTTAGAAAATATGATTATCAGGAACACGTAAAGAAACGAGAGATAGAACTGTCGGCGCTGGCGGCGGACCGCATCCAGCAGCAGGCGGAGCAGTCCGGCGAGGTCATCAGCTCCCTGCAGGCGCAGCTCGAGAAGGTCAGAACTGTGCCGTTTTGGGCATAATTCAATTACCTTATAATTGAATTACAAATTCAATTACATGTAATACAATTATTAGTAATGAATTACGTTCGCAATTAAATTAAATGTAATTGAAATCACCTGGTAATTTTTAATTGAAATTACATTAATTTGCAATGAATTACTCATTTACGCATTATTGTGCACCTCAGCTGCAATCGTCTCAAATTTTATGAATATTGGAGACAAGTTATCGTCTAACAAACTATCAAAATTGAAATAGCCCACATCCGAAGTAAAATGTCAGAGCTTGAAATACTAGTACCGCAATTAAACTAATCTCTGCTAACATGTTGAAACTGTGCATCAATCGATCCTCTTTTAAAACTTGTCAGGTCCGAACCCAGCTTCAATCGGTGGAAACCGAAAAGAATTCCCTTCTAGAAAGCCTCACCGTGACGTGCGTCGGCGAAGGCTCCAAAACGGCCGACGTGGAAGACATCATAGAAACTGAGCTGCAATGCTCCATCTGTTCGGAACTGTTCATCCACGCCATCACCCTCGGCTGCTCCCACAGTTTCTGCAAGTACTGTATAGACAAGTGGAAGAAGAACAAAAGAGAGTGCCCTATTTGCAGGTAACTTAGTGATTAACATTTTAACCTCAAAATAATAATAATCATCAGTCTATATTTATGCTCTCTTGGACATAGGCCTCCTCAAATGCACTCCACTCAGCATTCTGATTCAGTTCTTTCCAGTCACCCGGGGAAGATCGTTGTTCCAACGTTTATCAGTTCTTCAGTTTATATGGGTGGCCCACTGCCACTCTTCAGCTTGCTAATCCTATGTTGGTTACCTTGGTTCTCTGACGGATCACCTTGTTCCGTATCCGATCCTTCAGGGTGACTCCAAGCATAGCTGTTAACATGGCTCGCTGACCGACTTTAAACTTGTGATCCAGCCCGGCCGGGGGTGTCCATGTTTCACCGGCGCAACCACGAAAAACGATATTCGGAAATTTCGGACAATTGTCCCTGTCACTTTCATAACGCCGTCATTGGAGTAAAAGAAAAAGATGCTCGAAATATATGAACATCGATGTTCGCGGTACGCACTAGTAGAAGACTTTGGTGGTTAGCCTTTGTAATAGGTCTCAAAATAATAATCTTGAAATACTTTGTTGTACTTTGAAATAATCTCGTATCTCACTCCAAAGTTGAAACGCAATACAAGACGGGTTTAATCGAAGTAGTGACGAGATGTCTACACAAATTTCTGTATTATTTCTTTTATTTAAAATGTTTACCTACTCTTGTAAAGTTTTGGTTCATATTTTTTGCAGGGCATGCATAACATCCGAGTGCAAAAGCATAGTACTTGACTCGCTAATCGAGAGGATGATGCAAACATCGGCAGAGACTAAACAAAAGCGACAGGAGATTCTCAATGCGAGAGCAGGTACGTCTCTCTATTCTCAAATCTCACTTACTTAGTCTCCAATTTAATAATGGCAAAAAGTGTAAAGTAATTATTTTATTTATTTAAGTCATTTTCTCCTTTTATACACACTTAAAAGAATCAAACACAATTTTAACTAAATTGGTTTATATTCTCTTGTATTATATTGCTTTTTTGCCTTTCCATTTAAACAATACATTTACATGGCATCGCCTCTCATTGTAGTCTGGCAGAGATCTTTCTAGAAACTACGAGCTAGGTTTATTCTATAAATGTTCAGATTTTAGGTTGAACAATGTGCAGCTACTTTTTTGGACGAACACGGGAGAGCAGCTGTCATGTACGGTATAAACAGGCCGTAGGTACACGTGTACGTCTCCCGTGACCAAGGATCGGACAAACGCCCGTCATTTCGAAAATATAACCCTGTTCCGTACAGCAGAGACTTCCTTATGTTAATAAAAAAATAGTATTTGATACATTTATTGGACCATAATTTATATCCAGTGACAAATTAATTTATGATTGACATTCCGAAATTTACTTTCGCCAATAAAATGGAATGACCAAATTTATTTCTACATTTTCAGTTGTGAGGCTATAACGATGTGAATTTAGGACCCATTTATGCGTTGAAAAAGTCCGTTCACAGTCTACTACGACATCATAGGGGCATTTTTATTTTGTAATCGTTGACATTGGTATACTGTTCTTCCAAAATATTTTAACATCATAAAATAAGGAAGTCTCTGTTGTACGGAACAGGGTTATATTTTCGAAATGACGGGCGTTTGTCCTATCCTTGCCGGTGACAAATTCAAAATTTTAAAAGGAGGAAATCAGCCTATCAGACCGATAAATGTAATACGTATTAGAGTGACGGCGCCAGTAATGGAAAAGAAACCAATCATGAACATTAGTGCTTATTTCAAAGGATTCAAGTGTTGTGCTGAATCAAATGTTACTTATTCAATTTATAACGTCATGGTTTTTAAATTAAGAACTAAGTGTCCATCATTGGTACCTGTCAGCTTAGTGTCCAACATTGGTGCCATCGCCCCAGAAAAATAATTTCGTTCGAACTCGTGAACAATGCAGCTTCTGAAGATCATTTTGTTTAGTTAGATATGTTTAACCCTATTCATTGTTACTAACATGGGTAATTGGGTGAGGGTATAAATGGTAGAGAGGGTACAAATTAGCCACGAGTGACTTGGCTTTAAATAAACAATCAAGTTGTTTTTTATTAAAAAGATATGAATACTGGTAATTTATTATTAATAATTATAGTTAGAAAACCGAATATAAGATCATGACATGAAAATCAACAATGATCAGTATTCAATCAGTAAAGGTTTAAACGTAGTCACTGTTTTTAAAATATACTAGTTCTCGATTCGATTCTCGCTGGCCGCCAGTATTGCGAGGTGTATTGTGAAATAAAATTAACTGAAATTACAAAGTACTAACACTGTAAGTCGTTACAATGACGTAGTCTTTTCAAATGAAAATAATAGTTGGACATTAGCTCGTTTTTCGGGATCTTATGGAGCTGTATTGTTCGCAGAGTTGGCGGCAAAGGAGGCGTCAACTTCCTACGCCGGAGGAAGCCGGTATGCTTTCTAACCTTTGTTGCATGTACCTGACGATATTATGTGTATGTGTGAACACGACTATTTACTTGAAACATACCGTACTACAATAATAAGTATAGATATCGTGTAAAAACTAACACAGATTAAATCCTCAATGGCACGATGTAAAACGAAAAACAGGCTTGAAATCATAACTCTTACTTATGCCGTAATAGGATAAAAAGACCGCAAATGTAGGCGATTCATTCTAGATAACAGACACGCGACCCACACACACAAACACGTAGGTCACAAACGTATAACACGATCCTTTTCCGCCTAGATTAAAAATAAATATGCTGTGGTATAGGTTCCCACCAGGCACGTATCCAGAGAGGGGGATAGTTGGGATATATCCACCCCCGAAATTAACCGTCTGTTTATCTGTTCGCTTGCGTGTCCTTTCAATAAGTAGGTTAGGTAGGTTTTGGACCCGGGTATGTCCTTAAACTACGTCCAACAATGAGAGGTAGGGCACAGCGATGACCATCACGCTTGAAACTGGAGCAGCCCAACTGGGGAAGTACCTCCTCCTTACAGAAGACCACAGCCATAATAGCACTGCTACCTTTCAGGTAGGTAGTGTTGTGTTCCTGATGGTGAATAAGGTTCCCAGAGCTCCAACCCACTTATAGGTCGGCAACGCGCTTGTGACTCCCTTGGTGTTGCGAGTGCCCATGGGCGACGGTAATTGCTTACCATCAGGCAATCCATCTGCTCGTTTGCCGCCTATGTCATAAAAAAAGGTAAATAAAAATATAGATAAATATAGATACTACTAGCGCCATATAAAACAACCAAAAGTCTGGATACGTGCCTGGTTCCCCCAGTTTAGGCTTTCCTATATCGACATTGTACTGACGCCGATTCTGTTTTCAGCGGAGGTAACTCAGATGATGACTCCTCAACAGCCAGCGAGAGCGAGCACGACAGCGAGGGGTCGTGGCCGGAGGAGAACGACGACGAGAACTACGGCGACGACTACGACTGGGGTTCCGTCGAGTGAGTACTACACAGCGTTTTGGAGAGCCTCGTGTGAATTTCACTTAGTAATCAACATTTGTCATATGCCAAACTGGATCCAAATTGTAAATTTCATTTTCAATTGTACCCATCGATGTAATAAACATAGATTCACAATCAGCCTCAAAAAATGGCTCAAAAAAACAGCCGAACAACTTGGGCATCACCAAGGAATTTTTAGTATAACTGGAATAAGCCCTGTGAAAAATACCAATTAGTGAAACGTGCTTTATAAGCATCTTCTTAAGGTTTACTTTCGCTCGCCGAATATGAAGAAAAAAAACGAGCCGAGGAGGACAGCTAGTACACAGACCTCTGTCCCTTTCTGAATGATGCCATTCCAAAAATAATAAGATTTCATTTGGTAACAAATTATTCTACGTAAGAAGAGGAAATAAATTAAATGACCAATGTTATTTTCCAGTTTTATTTATCAAAATTACAATTATTCAATAAATATTGTAAAATAATAAATAATCTCGACAGAATAACTTAACAAAGGCTCGTTTTTTTCGGGCCACTGCTCAGTCTTGTTTATTATTATATCTATATATGGATGCTAGGGTAACAAAGCTTTTACATGGACGAGAACAGTGTTTATGTTTAGATAAACTACATTTACAATATTTAATAAAAAAATTAAAATATTATGATGTTATTCCTAAAGGAAGCTAAAACATGCAAAACGAGTTCTGTTCTGGTTTGCCTTAAGCGTATATAATTATGAGATATCGGCTGATTTAGCGGCGTCGCATTAATTCATTAGAGACAAGACTGGGCCCGGAGATAGAAAGCCGGTTGAATATTGTTTAGACGAGTATTTTTCAATGTGGTAACAATGAATACTCCTGGAAAATTTAACGAAAATCTTCAATCAGCGCGTATGGAGCCGAAACGTGGACAACTGGACACTGACGGTACTGTCCACAAGTTAAAAGTCGCCGAGTATGGAAAGGGCTATGCTCGGCGTTTCTCTGCGGGATCGAATCAGAAAACAGGTAATCCGGCAGAGAACCAAAGTCATCGACATAGTCCACCGTGTTAGCAATTTGAAGTGGCAGTGGGCTGGCCATATTAGCCGTAGAACCGATAACCGTTGGGGTAAACGAGTGTTTGAGTGGAGACCGCGTCTCGGCAAGCGTAGTGTGGGACGCCCCACAGTACATCGAAATGAAGAAAAAATGGACATTCGCATTTTTTTCCAAAAATCCTATTTAAAAAAATGTTTTTCGGTTGGAAATGATGTAAGAAATAAAAAATGTTATATAAAAATTTTCAAAATAAGGCTTATTTTAAGCAGAAAAAAAATTAAATGTGTTTTTTTTTAATATGAAACTGAAAAATAGATATCTTATTGTAAGAAAACCGAAACCGATCCAGCTTTCAAACCTTTAGAATATCATTATCCTACTTTAGGACAGTGGAAAATAGTAAACAGTTTATCTCAGTAGGTGCCCGTTTTTTTTATAGGCCAGTCGAAAGTCAGTAAATACAACATTTTTCTTAGTTCTTTATTTTTTTATTTTCACTAAAAAAACGGTATATTCATGACAATTTAGTATAAAAACAACATAAGTTTGACATTTTGATAAAGATAAATTTATTTAACTATTAATCAAATAGAAAAAACGTGATAACATGAATAAAGCACCAAATTAACAATTCGCTCGTTTGATTTTAGGACCTATTAGTGTAAAGGTAATTTCTGAGTCCAGTATTTATTATACATATGAAAAATGAAAGAAATTATATACGTACAACCTTTTTATTTTGGACTTTAGGAATGTGTTATAATTGTTATAAAAATAAAAGTACATTCAGTATAGTGTAGCTTTTTATTGTGGAGACTAAACTGCTAGCTCTAGGTATGTCACATTTTTTATATTTTATAAATTACGTCCGTAAATATTAATAGAGAAATCAAAATTAACATTATATTTTGAGTACTATTGAATGCAAGGAAGTGATTTGATTTCAGTTGTTGGTCCCGGTCGGTTATAGCGACCCAAGTGTGGGGCACGGATTCATGAAGATAGTTCGTCCTTGTTGGCACTGGACTGTAAACGTATTAAATATGCATCTAGTTTTGTATGAAGAGACAGTTGGATTGGGCAGATTAAGTGAGCCAGCTGCCGGTGTAGTCTCTTGTAGAAAGCTTTATAGAATGAAGTCCGCCTTTTGCACCTTAAGATTTTCTTTTGTGTAATAAAGATTAAATAAATAAAAATATGACACTATTGTATTCAAAGGAAGGTAGATTCCCGCTTTTAAAATTAACATGGTCACCCTAATAGAGATAAAGGTCTGCCTGGTAGCTATTTAACTCGGCTCGCTTTTTTCGGGCCAGTACTCAATCTTGTTTTATTTCTATATCTATGGGCGGCACATTTAGTTAGTCTTTTTTGATCCGCTGTCAGTGCAAGTGTCAACGATGACTGAAAAGTTATTACTTTATGAATAGTAATATAAGTTTGATACTTAATCATTAGAACACTGAGCTCTTCTTTGTTTGATTATATTATCTAAAGGAAGATTATAAATTAGCATTATTGGCTTAAACTGGAACGTGATAGAAATGTCATTTAGTGCCATATTTTTCTACATAATTTGTTCGCGTGTAAGTCCATTTCTTTATGTCAGTGTATCCACCTATATAAATTAGGCCTTCAGAAATTTTGTAACATTTTCTACTTCATATGCCTTAAACGTAGGTTAGGTACAGCTTCTTAAAGAGTAGGCAACATGTGAATCCTCTGGAGTTGCCGATGTCCATAGGCTACGGTAACTGCTTATCATCAGGCGGGCCGTATGCTTGTTTGCCGCCGTCGTATAAAAAAAATAAAAAATAAAAGGTACTACGATATTTAAATCGAAAGAAAAATAGAAAAATTTGACTCGCAGCGGGACTCGAACCCACAACCACTGGTTCACTAGCCCAGTGCACTTCCAATTGTGCTATACGAGTACCGCTGAGACTTGTCGAATTTTTCCATCTATCCCTCGATCGGACTCGAACCCACAACCACTGGATCCAGTGGTTGTGGGTTAGAGTCCCGCTTCGAGTCAATTTTTCTTTCGATTTAATTATCTAAAAGGTACTGTTAATCCTACCGCACTGCCTAAGATGAACAATTGTCAACAGCGACTACGACCACCCCCTCGACGTATTCTTCAGGCGCGGCGGGCGCTTCTTCCGCGACTACCGCGGCCACTACGAGTCCTCCTCCGATTCCTACAGTGGATCTGACGACGATCCCGACTCCGCCGACGCGCCAGCTGCGCGCGGTGCGACTTCCGGCGCCGGTGCCGATGTCGGTAGCGATGCCGGGGCCGGTGCCGGTGATGATGCCGGGGCCGGTGCC
This sequence comes from Grapholita molesta, assembly GCA_022674325.2. Lineage (NCBI taxonomy): Eukaryota > Metazoa > Arthropoda > Insecta > Lepidoptera > Tortricidae > Grapholita > Grapholita molesta. The sequence goes on along the minus strand of CP053121.2, from coordinate 24,382,097 downwards.
GGTGCCGGTATCGATGGAGGCGGCGCTGCGGGCGTACTTCCAGCGTCCGCAGGCGCCGGCGACGCAGCCGCAAGTGTTCCACGTGGTCAGGGTGAGTCATTAATACATGTGTGGCATTATCTAGCAAAAGGGACCTTATTGTCGATGGCGCTTACGTCGAACCGCGTTGCGTTTGTATTGCGGCATATTGAACTACGGCGTGAGCGCCATCGACAATAAGGCCCTTTATCAAGTTATCATAGATAATGTCACATATTATACTTATCGTCAATATGTGATGAGCCTGATTCGTGGGTGTTTTCTGTTATTATATATATATATATATATATATATATATATATATATATATATATATATAATATATATATATATATATATATATATTATATCGTCGGTATGGGTATTTACAACAGGAGCCTTGAGCTTGCCGTGGGGCTCAGTCAATTTGCGTAAGAATGACCTGTAAATATTTATTTACTTATTGATTTAATACAAAACTTGTTGATTATTACTGTTAATAATTTTTCAAATAGTACTATTCGATAACCTTAAATGTCAAAAGTTAAAAATTCAACCGTAGCAATAATAACATTCTTTATTATTATAGTAGGTATGACATAAAAATCATACGTCATATTTTATGTCGTACTACCAACTTTTGTATCGAATTGCAATTCATGTTTTATTTCTACACAGAAGCAAGAAACCTTTCCATACTTACAAAGAAAAAGTATGTTATAATGTTTGTATTCCGGTTCGTTACGCTTTCCATACCACCTTCTAAGTGAAATTGAGAATTAAAAAAATCCAGAATTTAAAATGCAAGTTTGGCACAACAGACACAACTTTGAATACCCAACTATTTTCAATAGTTAATTCAGGATTTTCTAGAATACCTTCGGGATCAGAGCCACCTAGAAAACGGGTCAAATCCTACAGAACCAATGCAAGTGCAGGACGATGACCGATGACTTCTAAGGACTAACAATAATCAACAACCGATTGTTCTTTTTTTTATCAAGCCGAAACGTCTGCTAGCCAATATCATCGATATTTACAAGTCCAAGCGGTACTCTTATAGCACAATCGGTAGCGATCCCGTGGTGGAGGGTTCGAGTCCCGGTACGAGTCAAAATCTATTTTTTTTTTCGATTTAAATATTAAAAACCGATTGTCAGATGGCGAACGGGCAGCTGGTGCGGCCGGGCGGCGGCGGCGCGGCGTGGTCCCGGCTCCCCGGCGCCTACTACGGCGGCTACGGCCGCTGCTTCCGCTGCCGCGCGCGCGGACACTGGGCGCCCGGCTGCCCGCAGCGGATCGCGCTGAGCGACTCCCCCGCGCACTAGGGTTCCTCTTCCTCGGTCCCTATCGCCGAGAGTCGAGGCCCCGTATGCTGTCTCCGAAGCGAACCACCTGAGCGCTCACAGTATCTCGCGGGTCGACTGTGCGCTCGCCCGCTACCCATTCGACACCAGAAGTACTAGAACCGGAAGTGGTCCGAAGTAGGAATTGACTTCCGAGGCTACAAATTTCTGAGAAACTCGCATATGGGCGTAATGATTAGTGCGTCACGTAGCGTGCGATTTGGACTGCATCATTGATTGTTATCAGAGGTGGATTAATCGAAAAATGTGCCATGAAAATAACGTAACAGAATGAATAGAACTCTTGGATTGCAATGTCCTTTCTTTCAAAATATAGGTTACTCCTTTGTTTTCGATACTATGTGTACATCATATTTACGCGCCGTTTTAAATCTTATCCTTAGATATATTAACAGTGAAAACCTTACAACCATGCAGTCTAGAACTGAGACTAGCAGTTAGACACCTCAGATGGTGCTAGTGTTTCGCTGAACTAGGAGGTGGTCTTATATAGATATTGTGAATCCAAGTATTCCTCGTGATATAAGTATCCATGGGTGGAATGGAAGCTCTAGAACCTTCCTTCGACAATAACTGAATGGAGTGTATAATTTGTATATTTCATATAAATAGTACGTACATTTTACTACTGTATTGATATCTGTAAAGTCCAAACCGACAGAGTACTCTAAGTTAAGAGATTAGAATTACATACCCCCACAAATTATTTTGGTCATGCACCCATATGATAAGGTCAAACAGCAACCTGCATATTTGAATGCAACCATGTTATGGCCTTGAAGAGTCGAAATAATAAATGTTCATAGATTGAGACCAATCATCCAATATAATTGTAAGAGGGCATTAGTCATTTAATTTACTTATATTATCGTCATAACTACATTACATTAATATATAGCAATTTAAATGGAGAAAACACTTGCGGTCAAAACGAGGTAATTCTATAATGTTTAAAATAATTAGTATATAATGACTGTGATATTATAATTAGAGACTTAACAATATCTTCCCTGTTTAAATTGTTTTCTTTTATTATCAAGGGTGGTAAATATTTTTTTATAACTTGGGCGATTACTTATGACCGTGTACAATTTACGGCCTATTAACAGTGACAAAACTGACCATCAGTGTCAAACATTTTTTCTCATATTTAATCGGGATGTTTTGGGTGTAAGTTAGGTAAAAACGCCCGCCAAATTAATAAAAAGTATTTTACATAACTGTTAGCAGTCGGTACAAAGCTGCCGGTCAATGTCAAACATCATACAATTTGTCACAAAACTGACTCATGCTACATAAGTCGTGCTTCGAGTGAAATCGAACTACTTGTCTCATTTACTGCCAACGCTTGTCGTTGGACGAGGATCCTTGGCTTAAATCATTTTGAGTATCAGGGGCCGTAGCCAAGATGACAATCAATTATAGCGAAAGAAATAAACGAAAATAAATGGATAAAAGTTACGCTATCTTTTCCAATCGTTATCAGACATAGGAGCTGTGGTGGTCACAAATATCCGAACATACACTTTCTCGCCTTAACAATGGAGGCGTTGTTCAGATATTTGTGACTACAGCTCCGGTATATCTGATGGCGACTGTCCATGCATTATTTTCGCTGTCATCTTTGGCTACGGCCCAAGAGGTAACTCCTGGAAGTAGCCCAATAGTCAAGATTGGACTCATTAGTTGTTATATGATTTGAGGTTTAAAGAAATGTTGATAATAATAATTAATCTTGAATGTTTGAATTGATAATCACCATGAAAATGTGTCATGTCAACATCAAGTCCTTGCAAACAAATGATAAGATGTTGTTTAATTTTAAATTAGTTATTGTAATAATTCTAATTAAAAAATAAGTTTTTAATTACAACGTTTATTTCATTTCCTGATCTCCTTCAAGTTGGAAAACTACTTATGCACACTTGTACTTTTGGTCCTTTACAATGTACCCATGTCATATAAGTACTATTTAAAAAATCTTAATAAGTATGAAGTTGAAGGGTTCTACTACCTGAATGAACCTAATAAAGGTAAAAAAGCAGTACCTACTTTATCGAGGCGCGGATGTCATTCTAGAATTTAACAATTATAAATTATAATCTAGTCACATTCACAGTATAACATACGGTAAGTAACGAAGTCGAGTCGCTAAAGGCCGCGAACGACTTCACCGCCGCGCGACCCCCGCGCCATCGCAACTTCCTCACTTACCGCACACTATACCCATTTATTTTCACAATATTTAATACTTTAAATATTATAACAAAATGTATAGTTACAAATATTGAAATAAGTAATTCAGTAACAATAATAAGAGAATGAAACAACGTAGATAACTTGACAACAGATTCGCCTAAAGTAGAGAATTTGCTATCACTTGACCAAGTGCGTCGTAGTAAGACTAGTGACGATGAAGTACAGTCAGCGTCGTATAGTTGGCAGCATTCAAATTAGTCAAATAGTTCGGTACACCATACAAATTCTATGGTGTACTAAACTTTATCGAGTACTTTAGATGCTACCGACTATATGACGCTGACTGTACATAAACGGCTGTAGGTAAGATGATATTGATTTATAACTGCAAACTTTCGAAGCCACTGAAGCCTGGCTTGATGTTTATGTCAATGTCAAATAGTTCGAAACGACCTAAGTAACCAAATATATATGTACAGATTTTTAAATGTGGTAAATCGTTAATTTCACGTTAATAGACACCATTAGAACTATGATGCTGTCTGTACCTTGTTCCATAAATTAACTATTACGACTTGTTGTAAGAAGAACTATAGTGAACCATAAAGTAGCAAGTCGAATAAGTGACGGTTTATTTTAAAGTGTAAACCGAGCACGTATATAGTAGTGTGCGCCGTTGTAAGTGTTAAACAGTATTTCGGTCTTGATGGAAACAAATATCAAGATAGTTGAGACGCACATTCAAGTGGATATCAAATCCTTTTTTAAGTCGCTTGTTCTTGTACCCTGCAATAAATATATCTTATAATAATTTAAGACGAACAATGAACCTTCACAATCTGTAAAATCCGATAAAAAGAATTGATATTTTTAAAGAGCAGAGAAAAGTACAAAGAATGATATGATAAAATCTTTAAAAAGTGGGCAGGCCAAAGTTGTATACCCAACTTTTTTTTTAATTTGATTTTTTTTGTGTATCATCACAGAATCACAAGCTCTTTTGAGCCTGATTGGAAAAAGAAGTGTTCCAAGTTACTTACTTCCGTTACTTACTTTCGATGGCGCTAACGGAATGTAAGTAATAAATAAAACATTTTTCCCCTATCACCAAAGCTGATTCTACGTAGAAAGCACATAATAAAAGCAATTTAAAAAAAAGTTCAGTATACAACTAAATAATATGGCCCGGGCACTCAAGTCCTACCATACATAAATCTACGACGTAAACAACTTAACATTGAAAAATCGTCTTCCAAACTAATGAGGTCACACATTCTGAGAACGCTATGGTTACAAGATAAAATCAGCTGAACGAACTGGGACCCCCCAGACTAACCTCGGGAACTAATACAAAATACTGTCAGAACTTGATTATAATTAGAACGAAGAGTTCTTTGGTAACCTTAATAGAATGTTTGTACGTAGGTATTTAATCACAAGACATAATATAATACTTTAATTCATATGCAAATTTAATTAAACCAACTCATGAGGTTCACTCTTCCACAACACCACACTTCATACATATTATTATGTAAATAAAAATAGCAATAACATGGACATGCCCATGTACATTTCACAAGCACTGTGTTCAGAATTATGTCAGAACTCTCATTGAAAGTTCTGAATACAAATCTTCACTATACTTAGCATACACCAGCATCATGTAAGATAAATCGTATTAACTAGATTGTAATAAATGTTTGCCCAATTTAAATTATTACATTAAGGACATATGTACTGATAACAACAATGTTATATAATTCAGGTAAGCCTTAGTCATTTTTCTTATCGGCAGGTTCGCCTTCTTGTATAGCAGGAGTACCATTGTTCTGTTGCAGCTCCATCTCACCGGAGAAGCCAAACTCATTCACTCGCTTATGATCTACCTTGTAAATCCAACGTTGGTACAGGAATATAAAGAATACAATATCTGAAACAAACAATAATAATTAATTGTAAAGGACATAAATATATAATTTCAAAGAATAAGGTTTTTCGATAATAACAATACATACCATCACGGAAACAGCCTATACGATACATAGTTGGCATTTTTATTACAAATGCAAATATGTCATCAATAAATGTGTTCAAGAACTTGTATGTCATCATTCGCCATGGGAGATGTGCTACTGACTTCAGTTTGTAGTTGATGAATAATTGTGGTGTCATCATGATGAATCCGAAAGTCAGGAGATATCCATACATCATATTGAGAATGAATGAATACCATCCCTTGTGCTCTTGATAAAGTAGAGAATAAACTCCGTACCCAATGAGCAGAGGGAAGCATGCCCAGCTGAGGTAGCGGAATGCCAATGTATCATACTCCCTGGTGCTTGATTGTACATAGGAACCCTTGTCTGTGAAACTCAATGTTGGTATTCCAAGTATTCTGTGTTCTCTATTAATTTTTACATCCATCACCTTGTTTATTTTCCATATCTCAATCAATAAACCAATGAAACATGAAATTCTGACCATTACATTAGTCTCATTGTCCAGAACATATAATAGTACAACTGTTGACTGGAAAACATTGAAAAATACAGATCTCACAGAGAGCCCCTCAAGTGACTGTCTGTTGTTCCAGAACTGAATATCATTTTTGAATGCCAGGAGTTCAAATATTGAGTGCAGTATAGAGACTGATATGGTGAGTGCCAGCAGGTACGGAGAGGTGTCTAGAAGCAGCTCCTTAACAGTATCCTGCTCTTCATCCTGCTCTTCTGCCCCAAGAGCTGAAAACATGCTAAGCTTGTCGCGCATGGCTTGTGCTGTGTACAGCTGCCACTTAAACAAACTCAAAGGCTGGTAAGTTAATTGTAACTCAAGAGTAGTCGTAGATGAATTGATTGGCACATAATCTCTCATCATGTTCCAGTAGTCATTCAGAAACACAGCCGGCTTGTAGTACTTGCCATCCGGGACAAAGTAAATAAACTCATCCAGAGGTGGTGGTACACTTCCTTGCATCCAATTGGTTTGATCAGTCACCAGATTGATGGTCACATTGGGATGCCAATGAGACACTATTTCTTCTTTTAAAGTCTCTGCTTTCTTTTGTTCCTCCTCAGACTTTTCAGTCTGACCTGTTAGCAAGTTATGTGTTTTCATATAGCGTAACTTCTTGAATTTGTTAGCCATTTTTTTACCATAAGTGATGAAGTCACCAGCATAATTTTCTTTGTCCCTGGGGTCAGGTGATTTTCCTGCTGGGACTATAAACACATGAAGATAAATTGAGCCATTATTTTTCAAGGAATGTGATGGTTCAATTGTAGTAGAAAATGTGTATGTTCCATCATTTGTCGGTCCTGCATACCAGTCTCCATAAACAAGACCCTCATGCTTCCAGATTAACTTTCCATCTTCAAAGTTGCCAAAAAACTCTTTTTCCGATAAATAACAAAACATATCTAATTCTGTTCCATTAGAAAACATATTTATAGATGCAACCCTTGGGGCCCCTGTTGGGGAATTTACTTCGGGTTTAGGAGCAGCTGGCTGGCGGAACATTGAAGTAATGAAGTATACAACCAATGCCCTTATAATCAAAGACTTAGTTATGGCAAAAAATGATTCCATTTTGGATGGCTGCATCCTTGCACGTTGTTCATCTATCTGAAATATTTTATGGGCTACGTTAAAAGAGATTACACCGTGACCATTACTTATTTAAAAAAACTTGAAACCTTGACATCATAAATCAAGTGAAAATAATTAATACATACGTTTAATTTTAGCAAGTGTATGTTTTCTTCTTATATTAAAAGACATCGTTACAGGTGTAATAATCGCCCGTAAGATACTAAAGACGGTAAAGTATTTTAAGATGAATCAAAACTTACACTGTTATCAGGTGATAACCCAGCATCATCACTGGGCACCAATCTATCTTCAGATGGATCGCTGATCGTCGGCTCATCTTTGTCATCCATCTCTTCCTTTTTAAAATGAACTTTTTTTAATAGTAAATGTTAAATCAGTAATAAATAAGGTTATTACAGAATTTAACACTGAAATCAATGATTGAATAGACTGGTTTTACGCCATTGCCATGACATAAAAATAGAAATAAAATCGAAAAGACGAAAAATGCGAAACCATAGACATATTGTCTATAACCTGAAACCACAGATAAGGACAGGCGTTATTGAGCGATTTGAGCGTTTTCTTCTAATTCCGCGATCACACATGCTTGCTCGTCATTCGTCACGCTGTTCTTTGAAACGTTCGACGAAATTAACGAACTTCGATGTTCGCAGTACCAGGCCAGGCTGTAGCTAACCGATGAACCGTGATACTATCTAGACTGAAAGTTATTAACTTATTACAGATCATAGACATACCATTAACCTAGACGGAGCGTGCTAATAATAATACCACGATAGAAAGGGATGGTCTTATATAACTTTCCATTGATATGGCAGAGATGGAGCTATTTTCGCCCGTCCTTGTCATAGTTCACATGTTTTTGTTCCCCTCCAAACTGGTCCCTTCGGAACTGTCAAAGTTGGAGGGGAACAAACCAATATAATTGGAGTTTTCTTGGGTTTTCAACCAAAGTTGCGGTAATTAATACAGAATAGGCTAATATTTTTGTTATAAAGAATGTCCTGTAAAGCAAAACTATAGTGAATTGTTTCATTTTGGGACACAAAAGCCAAAATGTCTTTGTCTCTTACTGGCGCTCGCGGATGCGTTCTCCAGTCATTATTCCTTCTAGTTACAGATGTATATCTGTTGCCACTTTACCAAAGAATATAAAAGGAGAATAAAATTAATATTTTCCCACACGTGCTTAAAACAGAGTGTCTCGTTTGACGACAGGTTTGGCCTAGTGGGTAATGACACTGCCTATGAAGCCGATAGTGCTAGGTTCAAATCCCAGTAAGGGTATTTTATTTGTGTGATGAGCACAAATGTTCCTGAGTCATGGGTGTTATATATATGTATTGAAATATTTATCTATTATGTACATATTATATATATCGTTGGCTGAGTACACGCAACACAAGCCTCTTCAGCTTACCGTGGAGCTCAGTCAATTTGTGAAAGAATTTCCTGTAATATTTATTTATGTTGAAAAATATATAACCGAGAAGCGGCTAGATGGGCGGATTCTTTCATTATTTCGAGGATACTCTCTATTCCATACGTTGGTTGTAGCGTGTGCAGATATGGAACAAACTAACGAGTGTTCCGACACGAACCTGGCAGTTTTTGTTCTCTGCTAGAATTAGTATATTACGTACCCAGGGCGGTAAAACAAAGAATGGCTCAGATCACGGGTATTTGTAAACAAGTGATCTGAGGCCTTCTTTATTACCGCCCGTGGTGCATACATAGTTTACGTGTTCATCTGGGTGTAAAGTGAGATTTTCCGTCGCGTCCTCGGGCGGTAAATCTCTCTTACCGCCCCGTGCGACGTAAAATATTTTACTTTTACTATCTCGGCTGAAGTGTAGTTCTTGTTATGAAAGACACAGGATATTGTACAAACAATACTTGCGTTTATAAAATGCTGGGCTCTAACTTTGTACAATATCCATTGTTGCCAGACAGGAATATCAGTTTTGACCACGTTGATATTATGTCCAAAAAGGTCCTGTGTCTATAAACACTTGCATTAAACATATATAAATGATTGTACAGCGGAACATTCCAAAAGCTTGTATATGTGGCATTCCACTGTATTTGGGTTTTCTTGCGGTAGGTACCTCGGCCCAAATTTAGACTCATTACTCTCATTAGGTATGACGAAGCACGCGACCGCTGTTAATCGCGACAGCTCGTAGAGGGGCAGCACAAGCGGCGAGCGGGGCGGCACGGCACAAGCGACGCGACTCGGTCAAAATGTATATAACTTATATAAGTATATAACATTGAATTTAGACAAACGCGATAGCGTGCGTCGTCGGTCACCTAAGAGCCAGTTGCTAGTTACAGAGTTTCGATTCACAACGCGATGTGTTTTATTGGGTGGTATTAGTAATGTAAAATTTGAGGTTAGAGAAACTCAATTAAAAGAGACACATCACTTAATATTTATTTGTTTATTTCAAACACAAAATGAAAGACTGACAGTTAATCGGGCCCAAAATGTGTTTGGATACTACCCTGAGTGTTCAGATTCCCAGACCATAATGAAATTAGTTCAGACAACATTAAACAAAACATAAAAAATGTTACTAACAGCAATTCACTTCATAAAGTTTTACCTAGAATCTACGAATTAATACTCAGCTTTAGTAGCGCACATGTTGAACATCCGACACTGGTTCCATCACAGAGATTTCATTACATTTGAAGATTACTTAAAAACATAGAAATATTCTATCTCATCTAGCAATGTAAATTGATGCATGATTTAATGCTTGCTTAAATAAGGCCCACCTACAACTTGTGCCAGCAAAATATACCCTTATCGGACTGGCTTCCGATCCAACCTTCCTAGCATTCATCACCTTACATTTTCCATACGGTCTCTGTACAATCTGGCAGAATAAGGTAATATTTTATAGGCACAAGATTTTCATCCACGTAAAACTATGATAACAGTCCACTTAAATGTGATATCTTAACCACTAGTGTTGCTGCCACGCCGCAGAGCGGAGTCCAATCATGTTATACAAATATTAAAACTTATAAATATAACATCAAAGTATTTCTCTCAGAGTTAAACGAAAAATGGATTATGGATCGCAGCTTGTTCTCCTATGTTCAGATGAACTAGATTCTCTTTAAAGTTTATAAGGCCTATGTGAGACTTTTCAGTGGCATGCTGTTACAATCCTTATCACATGTTGCGGTTGACATGACTCGGAGCAGTGACCCTATCAGCTTAACAGGTTTTAGTCTGCAAAACAATGTAAGTACATACTATGTTATTTACTTAAATACAAATCGGTACGAACAACATGTCGTGCAAGACCTTGTATAAAGTAAGAAAACAAAATGCAGTGCACTTATTTACTAACTGCTCAAAACGCACACTTAACGCGCGATTAGTATATTGAGGCTAACTCTATTGAAATTACTTGATCCTTAATAAGTATTAAATGCTACAAAACAATAGTTGAAAAGCGTAAACTAGGCTCATCAGCTATATATATATATATGTATACGTGAATCCCGCTATAATTCGCAATCCGCTAAGTAGAAGCTGTATTTTATAGTATTCTCTAAAGCAAACAGGACATGATGCTAATATATTTTAAATCACATTTTGCCTACATTCGTCTGTGTAAAATAAAAACGTTATCAAATGTCACACGCGCTTCATCTGTAATGTTATCCAAAACTAATTCTATAAACCTGCAAGAAGGTACATTTTGGCTTGCATAATGAATTTTTGATAAATGCATTATTGGCGGGAATCCGTCAGGTACTACCTACGTTAGAAATACGTTGTCGTAGTGTTGCGAGTGACATGACATACCATGGACGTGGTGGAACTAAGAGCGGAATTTTTTCGTCAGTTCATAAAAAAAATGTGAATAATGCCTGATACAGCTAGAGAGTCAGCAGCAAAGCAGGCAAATTAATACAGCCAGTTTGCCTTACGGAAATATAGCTATTACAACGGGTTGTTAACATTGTGTCCAAAAATATAAAAATACTACATATTACATAAGCCGTATAAAATCCCGATCTATATTATATTACGTCACAGCGCCCTTACACTAATACGAAACCACTGTTGTGACTATATACACAAGTAATTTTGAATTTAGTTTTAAACAGTAATCTTGCCACTTTGTAGTTTCAACGAATTTAAAATTCCAATAGTAAAAAAATAGTAATCAAGTCATGCGACTAGAATTAGTGTGTACAATAGAATGAAATTATGCTTTATTCTTTATTATTGAAATTATATTATTTAGTATATAATTTCAGAATCCAAACGTATCAACTGTACACTTTTCTTTCCGACTCGACATGGATAGTACAATGTCGTAATTGGTAAAAATAACTTAATGGGACTTATTTCTTATAATGTCATCATACTAAACACTTAATTCACTTGTTTTTTGTATGTTGCTTTCTGCGTATACGGAATTAGGTAACGCGTCCAGTGGTTCGAAAGGTATTTGAGTGAACTGTTACTAGTTTTCGGCGTAGCTAGGAGTCTATCCCAAGGGCAGCCTTAAAGAAACTTCCAGAGAAATCGAGAATTTCGTCGATTTCTCGATCGATGATGCTTCTTAATTTGGGGTTTCCAGACACTAAAATGACACGCGATAAACCAAACGAGAGGGTAACCAACTTAAGTAAATAGCGCCACATTTAGAATAAACAAAATATTTAGAAAACTATGCTTATTTTGTAGGGTTGGGTTGGTACAGTTTTTGCCTGTTCGAACCTACCTACAAACTATCACAAATGAAGTGTACATAATACAAATTCCCTCTGAAATAAATACGTCTTTACATTTACAAAGTTAGTTTAAATTTAGAAAGTTAGTTTAGAGAGTGTTAATATTCGTTGTATGGCATCTTTACTGACGAGCGTAAACATTTAACCCACAAAATGTCATTTCAGTATCTGAATTTCACAAACAAAAACTAGGTCTGCCCACCTGCAAGGTTGCCAAGTATTCCGTTTCTCCGGTTTTCAATGGTCCAGTCTGGTCAAATATTTACTACTTAGCTCTGGCCTGTTCAGCTTTTTTCCAAAATTTTAAACTATCAATAGTTTGTCTGGTTTTATGGCCTAGTATTTTTAACCTTTGACCGCATAACTCTGTCTCAGATACCCATTTCTCGAACACTGTAACACAAGCAGAAGTCACTTTTTGACACCTGTTATTAGAAAGAGACCTCTGCTTGTATTACATGTTACAAGTATTCGAGAAATAGGCCCCAGTCCTATAAACATGACACTTATAGGTCGTGGCATCTGTGATACAGCTTTACGTCGGAGTGAACTCTAAGGCTTAGTCGTACTCGAGCGCGATGCCGGCGTCAACACACTGACGTATGAATATATGCCTTATGTTGTTATGTTACATTACGCACGCTGCGCTCAATGCCCGCCTGTATCTCGCCCGAGTGTGACCAAGCCCTGAAACCAGGCAACCATGCCAGCTACGTGCAACCTGGGCTTAGTCCTGCATCTCCTCGGGCAGCTCGTGCGGGTTGAGCATGCCGGGCACGGACAGCTGCACGCGCCGCTTCTCCTCCTGCGCCTGCCGCAGCGCGATCAGCCGCTCCTCGAGGTACAGGTCGCTGTCGTCCTCACCGGTGTACTCCTGGAATGGGAGGTTCACGTTAACATTGAACATAACGTCATTAGCATTACTTAAAAATAATATCGTATCGTACGCATCCGATAGAGTTACGATATTTTTGTTTAGAGTGATAGAACTAGAGTTTGTAGAAGATTTTTTTCAAAGTAATGTTGATACGAATCATCATTTGATCATTACACATTGAAAAAAATTCATTAGATAAGATAACACACAGGATTTGAACCCGCACCAACAGCTTTCGCGGCTGACGCCGTGACCTAGTACCACCCGGCCACAGCGGAATCCATAGAAATTACTTAAGTATGTATATGCAATGACTTAACGGTTTTCGGTACAGCTGACCGAATCAAAAAATTTAAAAAATATTTTCAATTTTTCCTAAGTGCATCACACATTAAATTGTTGTATAAGAACGCCACTATTTTACTCAATGTCGGTCCTCACGTAAATTTGACGTAGAATTTTATAACACAAATAGTTATACATATGGGTAGAAAAACTAGAAAATCACTCATGTATCAAAAGCAGAGATTTAAAAGGTACATCAATTAACCCTACAAGGGGTCTATCCCATTCTATAGTTTTAAGTAAATCTATATATATAAAAGAAAGTGGGGTTTGTTCAACCGCTTATAACTCGAGAACGGCTGAACCGATTCAAATGATTTTGGATTGGTTAGAATCGTCAAAGCCCTGATTGAGACATTAAGTATTAAAAAGTCACAAAAATCCCGTGATTTCGAAAGATAAATATGACCTCAATTGTATATCATAAAGGTCCTTCAATAAAATTAAATTAGTAATTTTAGAATAGTTTGTGTATTATTTAATTACCTTAATTAAAATCATATATGTTTTAGCTGTAAAGACAAGTTTGTGAATATTGGACAATTTTACTTGTCTGTGGCAATATTTAATTTCTATGTAAAGAACATAAAACAAACGTAATCATTTGCAAAATTTGTCAAGTCGCCATTTATAAAATCGACAACATTTGAGTGAGTTGCATCATCTGAGTGAAGGGATGCTTAAGAAAAGAGAAGTGTATGAACAACAATGTGTCGCAAAGAATCTTCATAGCAAGTAGTCTAGATAAATTTATGTAGATAAATGAAAAACACTTACTCTTATCTGAACTAAGAAGTCTCTCAAGTGATCTTTGAAAGCTGGAATATCTTGGTCCAAGTTAAACAGTCCTTGAACAGTTATCTTTATTTGATTGTCCGTCAAATGAGAAAATGCAGTTTTCAAAAGATTCGCAACATATTCCTGAAAACAAATGATATAAAATTATTTATTTACACAGGAAAATCAATATAAGTGTTGTATTTCCTAAAAATAAATGTTTGAATTGGTTTTGACAGATTTACAAAAAAAAATATACTCAAGGTTTTTTTTAAGTCTGTGATATTATATTCCGAACATATTTATTACTAGCTGTGCCCTGTGTTATTAGGGAAAAACCTAGCCTATGTGTTCCAGGGTGTCAGTTAACTCCATAGCAAATTTTATTAAAATCTTTCCAGCAGTTTACAGGTGAAAAAGTATCAAACATACACACTCACAAACTTTCGCCTTTATAATTAGTGTAGATGCCCTCATCTACACTAATATTATAAAGTAGTATAGAGACTTGGTCCTTACCAACACTGGAGTTATAGGAATCAAATTATACTGTTTTTTTTTATGTAAGTAGTTTAAGTTTATACTGTCTGTACAGTCGCTATCAGATATATCAGAGCTCAGAGCTCACAAATATCTGATCAACGCCTCTATTGTCAAGACAATAAAGTGCATGTCGACATATATTTGACCATCTGCACAGGTCCAATGATGGCAACTGTACCAATTAAGTATGGAAGAGCCTAACTTCTAGTTAAGCAGTGCACCTACTCAAGTGGAAGGTTACTGTGGACTCACCTGTATGTATAGGACATTGTCGGGCGTGGGGCCGAGCGGCACAGTGACGCGGCCCGCCTCCACCAGCGAGAAGATGTACGCCAGGATGGTGGCGTGCATGGCGAGCCCCGCGCCGTGCGACGTGTCGGTCACCACGCTGAACACGTGCTCCAGAATATCGCACAGGTATGTCTGGTAGAAGCTCTGTGCCGCCTGCGGGTGCTGCTCGACATTCTGCAGCAGCCGGTGCAGGATCTGCAACCCTGTGTCTGCCACGTTACGCATCGTGTGCTTGAACGCCCAGATTATAGAATCTAAAACGAGCTTGAACTGTGCTGGCGGTATACTCAAGAATGCCTTGAAGCAGTTTGTGTTGACTGCCTGCAGCAGTAAAAAGAACTCTGTCCGGTGATCAGGGTACTCCTCGAAATCCTTGTTTATCATTTCCAATGTGCATTCGAAAACTGCGTCAAATATCTTTGGAACCTCTGATGTAATATGGCTCCCTAGCTTATACACTACGGCAGACATACATGATAATACTTCCGGTTCTCGTGCTTCTGGAACAGCAGTTCTCTGATAGTCCAAGAGAACAGCATCTAGAAGGGGAGGAATGAAGTTTTCCAATACCATGCTATTGTCCGTAGAGCGAGAAACCCAGCCAGAGATGAGTTTCAGTGTCTCCTTTTTAATAATTCTCATATTTTTAATGAGGGGTTGTTTCGTAACGCCCACACCGTTTAGTGTGATAGCGTGGCTTATATTTTCTGACATCACTTTGTACACATTTAGCATGTCTAGATATATTCGCCCCAGCTGCACGACGTAGGTATGTCCGAGCGCGCGGCAAGCTCTCACGTTTGTTTTAAGGATGCTGACCAATTGTTTGACAGCTTCAGGGTCCTTTAAAATATCCACATTATGGGATGCCTGGGAAATGATATCATCCCACAGTTGGTTGGGCAGAGACATGTACTTTTCAATTAACTGTTCTTGGGCCACTTGGTCCACTTGTGCACTAATCATGTATCCGACAGCCTCATAGAAAGTATGAACTTGTAGACTTTGCAAATCACAGATAATGGAACTGATTGTGCTCAAAATCTCCTCAATGAATGGGCATGCTTCGCCAACCTGTGTGGTTACAAAGTGGCGACGACATTTCAATGCAATTTTAATAAAAGTATCACAAGCCATATCCTGTACACCGTCATGAGTTTCATGCATGAACTCAAAGAGTTTATTTACAACAGTCTTCAGGAACTTCCAGTGAGCCCTGAGGAAGCGTGGGTATTGACCCACAACATACATGATGTTGCTAGCAATAATTGCCTTATTGTCTTTGCCTTTTTTCTGTTCACACAAACCCAATAGTTCTTTAATTACCACTACCAAAAAGCGTTTTTCATCCTCTTCCATCATCGCACCAGATGTTGAGCCAATGGCCCAACATAATGTATTCAGATTCTTCCAAGACCACTCAGAGCCATGAACTTGAGCCTGCAATTTTTCTGTCATAATCCGTTCTGTATCTTGATAGTCCAAATGGGTGAGGTACACAAGTGTTTCTCTCATGTTCTTATACAAATTTATTGTATCTGTATCCTTCATAAATTCTCTCACCACTTCACCATTTTCATTCTCAACCACTAGAACCTCCTCAGGCTTAGCCATCCTCGATATCATGATGTAACGCACACTGCTCAGTACATCTGCATAGAGGGCTTTCCTGCCCATACTTTTACCCAGATTTGATGACTGGGAACAGGGAGCAATTTTGTACAAATCAGCAGCTAAGGAATTCCAATACTCCAGACAGATCTTGAAAATTTCTACTTCGTCTACTTCAGAAATCAATACAAGATAGCGCAAGGCATTCATTAATGTGTTGGTCAACCCTCGTCTTTCAATAACTTGGCAATGCTCCTTCAAATAGGTACAAAGAAACAGGGCAAGGTTTTGAATAAACACTTGTTCTTGGTCACGGCCTGCAGCATATGCATCTCGGATGTTAGTGGTAAGAGGCAGCATCACCTCTAGCTGCTCCATTGTCTGTACTAGCAGAGCCACAAATTGTTCTTCGTAGTTGCTAACAGTCACACCTGCAATCTCAGTCAAGCAACTAAGAGTCACATTCCTGAACAGTGGCACACTTAGGAACTTGAATATTAGTGTGCTTATGAGTTTCATCTCAAAAATATAGCCTAAAGGAATCCAATTCAAAAATCTTAATAAAGTGTGAAGAGTGGCTTCCACAAGTGGGGCATTTTGTGAATTCTCAAGTACAAATTGACAGAGCTGGAATATTTGGCTAAATTCAGAACACATAGTATCTTTCAGATGTTTAGTTTTAGTCTGAGTGAGCTGGCCACTACTGAACACAAAAACTTCCTCACTGAGAAGCTTGAGGATCACCATGTTGTTTTGGCAAAGGCTTTCGTTGGTTTTTGAGGCACCCACAATATCACTAATGAATGTTTCCCAGTTGTGAGGCCATTCCCTTTTCAAAACTTGAATCAGAATCAAATTAAGCTTCTTCAAAAATACTTTGTTGCTCTCCATGGTGACAGGATCTGATGAGTTCTTTATAATGAGCCCCACAATGTATTTCTTTATTCCTTCACATTGATTTCTGGGCAGAACCTTCCATCTTGTCTGTATCACTTGTTCTAGAATTTGTAAAGCATAGTATTTAGTTTCTTGATTCTGTGAGAACTCCAGAATAGTATCAACCCGAGTCCAGGCATCAGGGTGTTCTTTGAGTGTGGTCAGAATGTCCTGCGCGATGCGCTGCTGCTCTCCTACGGTGGAGTAAAGGCATCCCACGATATTGTCCAGTAAAGTTATGTCGAGCTTCTGGTTAAAATCCAAAAGTTTGGAAGCTTGTTGCTCTAAAGTTGTCATTGTGATCTTGAAAAAAAAATGTTGTTTTTGTTTCTTTTATTAATAACCAAATTCAGGCTGAATTATTCACATTCATTCCTCACCTCGTGCCACACTGAAATACATAAAAAGCCAAATTTTAGAGATCAAAATCTTATAACCTCTTTTCACTACCAATAGTTTCATGAAATGTATTAGAGTTTATATACATTATTTACCGCTACATTTCCATAAAACACGTATAACATTCATAACATTACATGTTGTTATCTAGTAAAAACTGTTTTGCAACGAAATTAGGAAATAAGGAGCACACACCCTATATGACATAGAACAAATGAGTTTGGAAAAGTGTATATGAGTATTTCGGGCGCGGGTGGAAATTGTTTGCCCGAAACTGATTGAATAAAACTGATAAACTTAATTTTTAAAATCTTACCTAGAAAGTAATTTGCGGCGCAATCAGTCTAACGCACTTCCATACACACTTCATAGTCCGTTGTTTTCGTGAAGCTTGAAAAAGCGTATGTACATGTCGCATTATATTTTGTCTATGGTTATTATCGTTCCATAAAACTATAACAAAGTTATTTAAAATAAATGAGTAAACAAATACTGAAATATATAAAAAAGTGTGTAAATTTAATAATACTAATAAATGATAAAAATAAACATAAGTTAAAAATTTATGCCGTGTAACATAGCTTTACCAGTGATAATATATAGGACTTAGTGTCGCTACGTAGCGCCAAAACTGTAAGTTTAGCGAAGTGTCCATAATTTTATATTAAGCTTGAAAACTACATTTATTGAATTGTCTTCTTTATAAAGTTCAATACCCAAATTAGTGTCTGTTATAATTATAACTCTATTTCTTCGATAATAATCGAAGAAATACTTCAATGCTTACGTCACTTTTCTATTTAGACAAACATGACGTGTCCGCAACATTGCGAATATCGATCCCAAATTGAAGAGAGACTAAAAGCGACATATCAAAATTTTCATGTTTACGAACTACGAAGTTTTAATTGTATCATTAACCAATTGAAAGGTAGAGGGTGTATAATGTAGATCGATATAATAACGTACAAACAATCGATATATTCGCAGAACATTATCATAATGTACAAACTACATAATGTGTCATGTGAGCAATTGAGCATGAGCGGTACCGCGAAGATAGAAGTTCGTATATTTCGGGCATCTTTCTCTTTTAATCCAGTTGTTATGAGAGTGATAGAGACAATCGTCCGAATTTGACGAATATCGTTGTTCGCGGTAGCGCCGCATGTCTCTTTCATTTTTTCATATAGAGTTATGCCAGCTACCCTACTAGGGTTGCACTAACTATTGACAATATTGCTGAAAATGAGGGTAGTTTCTTGCCGCCCCGCCCTCAGATGTTGCCGGCTTCGAGTGGACGGTCGCAGAGAGCATCCCACAGTCTGCGTCGGTTAGCCAACGCGAACGGCTCATTATTATGCTCCTCGTTACGGAGTGAAACATGTCGAATAATATTCGACTTATAAAACGCGAGTTACCCGCTTCTATTACAATTAATAGGCCCATTGTAGTTTATGATGTTGTTAAATTCATCAAGCATAACTTAATAATCGTTTTTTACGATTGGTCATTGAGTTTTAAGATAGGTATAACGCGTAGCTTTTCTCAGAAATTAAACTGTCTGAAAATGGAAACTTTAATCAAATTATTACTAAGCCTTTGGACCGTATTTCATTCAACATGCGGGTACAACATAAAACATATCAAAAGAGGTAACGGTCGTTTGTACTTACACAAACGTAATAGTAACGGAAACAAGTAACCACTCCTATATGTAATTGAGTTGCCATGGAATAGGAGATGGGACCACACTAGGGCTGAGGAGTTTTCATTGAAGATTAAGTTTACCTGCTGTATATTACAGATGAAAGCTGGGCGGATAGGGCGGACTACTATAAAGAACTCGAGCATAGCATCAAATACCAACCTGGATATGGAACTGAGTGGATTTTATTCCCTGACGGAAATGGCATACCTCACTTCGTAAATCTAACAATGACCAAGTCGAAACACTTGCGTAGTGGAAAAAATATTAAAATTGAATACACAATTTACCACAGGTTAGATCTCAAAATCAGTATTCTTCCAGCTTAAATTAATGACATCTTGGGTATGGTGAACATGAAAATTTACATAATTTTACATATACATTGCTTTCGAACAATATTTTATTATACAGCAAAATATACGAATATGTTATGTGCATATACGTTATACGTTTAACCTATTAATATGTACATCATTGCATATTTTTTTAGGAAATTATGCGACTATATTAGTCTAGACCAATCGGCACAACCATCCGTTGTAAACGACTTGAAAAGACTATTGTCTAACAAACCAATAAAAATCGTAACACACGGCTGGCTATCATCGGCTGCAGACGGCATGGTAAAGGACATTAAGGATGCTTACTTGAAAAGGAAAGATGTGGCAGTAATAACAGTTGATTGGAGTGACACGGCTAACGAATTTCTCTATCCGCTCGTGGTAGAAAACACAGGCCGAGTGGGGGCACGAATTGGACAATTTTTAGATGCATTCTGTGCACTCTACAATATATCCGGCGATAGACTTCACTTGATCGGACATAGTCTCGGAGCACACGTGATGGGAGTGGCTGCATCGACAACTAACGCGTCAGTAGGAAGAGTCACAGGTACTTATGTATCACGTAAACCCGTTCAACTTCAAGCATTTTACGTTTGGATAACGCCTCCGGCCAAAATATTAGGAGTATAATTTAACCAATCAATAGATGAAATTAAGTCTTGGAGCACATAGGTGAGAGTGCTGGGTATGGGGATAGAGGTAGGTATGGTTCGCAATTATTAGCGACGTCTTAATCCACGTCCACATTGGATGTTTGACAATTAATTTGTTCAATGAAGTGAATTGATCAACCAAATTACACTTCTTTTCGCCTTACCTTGCGTCGTTTTTACTTGTAGGATTTCTAAGTCAAATCCACTAGGCACTTCAACCAGATACGCTTCCCAACAGTTCCCTTTTTTTTCTAATGTTTCTAAGTTTTGTTCGTATCGCAGGCCTAGATCCAGCTGGACCTCTCTACGAATATAAATCAAAGAAATCAAACCCGTTGTCTCTGGACTCTTCAAAAGCGGAGTTTGTGGATGTGATACACTCTTGCAGTGGAGTCCTTGGCGTTAAAACTGACAGTGGACATGCAGATTTTTACCCGAACAAAGGCGTATCACCACAACCGGGGTGTGAAAAGATATCTCGTGTCTTCGGTAACATTCCGTTGGTCATAATTTAAAAAATAAAATACATTCATGTCGTGCCTATTTATTTATGAGTACGACCAAAGTAAAACTCTTTAACAGAAAATGTTTGTTAAAAGTTCCAGAATCATGCAGTCACCAGAGAGCTCATATGTATTATACGGAATCCATCCACAATCCTACTGGTTTTCCTGCCTGCCGGGCCGAAAATTGGGGCAAATATTTAAATAGATCCGATTGTAAACAACAAACATATCTAGGGGAGAATATCGATCGAAATGCAACAGGGAGGTATTATTTAGAAACAAATGCTCAAGAACCTTTCGCTAGAAATGTAAGCTGAGAAAAATATTAAATCTCCTAGTCCCATTTATGCCTTATCATTATCATTCGTGTGGCGTGACCTGGCCAAGCGGCTGTAATTTCAATGTCTTGAAATAAAATTAGATACTCTGGGGTACTTACTACACGTTTGCTAGAAGCAGAATTTTATAAAATCTTGGTTTTATAGGACAGATATTTCGCTATACTGTATTTCAGTATTAATTATTGTGTGAATACAATTGTGTGTTTTCGTGGCGCCATATTCTTATCCACTGTTGCTTAAGTTACTTTGTCATTTAAAAATGAATTATTCGTAGCGTGAAGGGCTCATTAAAAAAATCATGTGTTCGTTTTGGCCATGGCCTATTATTTTGACCTTCTCCCCCCCCTTGGTGATATTTGTTGGTGATCTTAACGCTACAACCCCCCAGTCATGAACACTTGTAGTTTTCACATGTAATGTTTGAGTCGACACTTTTCACTACATCACACCGAAAACAGTACTACTAAAACTAAACTAAAGTACACGTGATGTGGTCTTGGACTCCCCCTCCCACATCGTGATCAATAGTTATATTTCTTCGACCCTTTCCCCCCCAAAAACGATCACATGATTTTTGAATGAACCCGAAGACCTGATAACATCGCTAGGAAACCTACATAGGAAGAAATCCTCGTACCCACTACGTCAGTTGACAGTCGCTTTCCAAGTTCCTAGTTGCCAAGTGGACCCCAGGCTCCCATGCAAATGCCAGGACAATGCGAGGATGTTGACGATAGCTGATTGGATGGGCTTTTGAAAGAATGAAAAAATATTTAACTTATTAACCTGATTTGAATGATAAATAACTGACACTGATAATTTGAATTAAATTTGTAATGTTTTTAGACTTTCACTTGAGAGTTTTGCGTTTCCCTTTTCAGTAAGGTGTTTCCTTCTCGTGCTTTGAAACCCTCCCATTGCGTATGATTCTACTTTTCTGATTTTGAATCTTTCACTAGCTCGGGGTCTCAATATTAGCACGAGAGGGTAAACACTAACTTTGCTACTTTCAAACAAATAAAATAACTTTACTATTTCTTCATCAGTGCTCCTCGTGTAAGTCCGCTTTATATAGTTATTTTATGTTGATGCCACTGGATGCAGAATCAGTGTTGAGTTGAGTCACCTAAATTTTTTACTATCTGTGGTAATTATTTGACGTTTAATTTGGCATTTGGCAAGGCAAACCTTATCTTCACATTGTTGATTTCGCTTGTTTGGTTTCTATTTGGTTTTGGTCTGTTATCTGATTCAATTAATAGTGAGGCTTCATTTATATATACAGACTAATAAATTAACCAAACTTTCATAGTATACAGTTGTTATTTATCACGTGTCAGCAATATGGCTAATAGAAAAAGGAATGTGAATTACATCAAACCAGAAGATCCAGAGTTCCTTAAAATTATAAAGAGACAAGCTGGATACGACGACAGGAATCGAAAATTTGACCCTTTAGAAAATGCCGAGGAAGATTTTGTGGATGACACAGAAAGCGAAGAACCGCAAGTTGTTGTTTTGAAACCTGGCGATCTCACTGCAGAGCAGGCAGAGATAGAAAAAAAACGATTAGAGAAAGAAGCAGAAGAAACAAAAGCAGACCTAAGTCAACGGGTTATTTTTAAACCAAAGCTAAAGAAAGCTCCGGAGACTGAGAAAAGAGGAAAAGAGCAAAGCAAGAATATTCCTCAGCAAAAAAAGCAAGGTCAATTACTATCATTTAATGATGATGATGATGAACAGGATGATGATGAAAGTAGTTAACAGTAATAGTTTTGTGAAGAGCTAGACTTGATTTAAGATATTTAACCCATTATAAGGCCCCATTGACTGAGACATGGTATCGCAGAATTCATTGCAGCTATTGGAAGCCTACATTTCAAAGCCTATTTTAAGAGCAAGTTAAATTTCCAACAAGTACATGTGACATTGTGCCATAATAGCAAGACAGTATGGTTGAATTTCCAAGTTAGCATATGTGGGTTAAGATACTGATGTGGACTAACAAATTGAAAAGCTTCATGTTGATAGTCAATGACAATATAATTACTTTCTTATTCATAAGATGGCGGTAAATAAATGACTATCAATCATCAGTTATTATTTTACATACTTTACTGGAACCACTGTAATTATTTTAATTAATTGAGTAAATCAATACCAAGCACTAGTGATTGAAAAATACAAGGAAAATTCATTCATTCATTCAGCTGTCACTTGTGGGGCATACATTATTTTCTATGATTTTGCTTGCACCTAATCACTGCTGAGCAGACAATATAAATAATAATTTCTTAGTTTCATTATATCTTTATCCTTGCCCAAAAAATGAAGTATGGTAATGGTATTACTGGGTAAGGACAATAAATCTGTAATGATTAATGTAAAAATTATAACTGACAAGGGTAACCTGAGCCTCCCTGCCCTGCAGTTGCTGCTTCCCTTCCCATTAATGCTGATGTCTGGAGTTGGGATATATTAGGGCTCCCTATATAGCCCATAATTTGAGAGGAATTTATACAAACAATAGTAATGCTGTTTAAATTTACATCTGTAAAATAACTTGCTCTTTAACAGTTGCCATCAGATATATTAGAGCTGTGGAGGTGGTCACAAATATCTGAACATGCATTTTAATGCATTGACAATAGAGGTGTTGTTCAGATATTTGTGACCACCTCTACAGTTCCAATATATTTGATAGTGCCTGTACATTTGAAAAGAAAGCAGTATTGATCCTGTCTGATTGCTGTTTCTTTTACATTATCCTTTATCCCCAAGATACCTATAAAAGGCATACCATTCTATTGAATTTTGGCAAATCATGGTTACATTAATATTCGTATTATTTTATTTATGGGCAATTTCACTTTCAGGGGCACCCAATTAACTTAATTGTCAAATAAAAGTTAAATCAGTGGTCAGTTTAGTGACTAATTTAAATTTCAATATAATCTACTGTTTTATGTTCAATCCATAAATAATATGTGTTATTGTAACAGAAAAATGCGAATAAAGATGATGTACATAAAGATTTCAAGCTTAATTGTCGTCACTAAACTGACCACTGATTTAACTTTTATTTGACAATTAAGTTAATTGGGTGTCCCTGAAAGTGAAATTGCCCTTATGAGCAGCATTGGTAGATTTTCAAAAGATTAGCAATATTAGAAAAAAAAACCACTTAAGATATAGATATGCTTCTACCATTCTCTTCTAAACTCTTTCTCTTCTTAAGTTTTGTGCTAGGACCATTGGCAATGGTGGTTGAGTCATGCCTGTAGTTTTGTTGCAAGACTTCAGCTTCATTGGCATATTCCAGCAGCTTTCGTAGCAGAAATTTTCTCTCATCCTTTACAATTATGATACTTTCTTGAATCTTTGCAACTTCATCACAAAGTGCTGCATTTTCCTGCAATTATTTATTTGTCTATTAATTTATTTTGTCTTAGATGTCAGGATTTTAAGATATACTGTCACAACACGATAGATACAATTTATATATTAATACGCAACAAGGAAAGTGGTTAATCCATTGAATACTATTTATTCATATATATATTAAATTTTATGTAGTTATGTCAGTACTTACCACGATCAAACTCTTAATTTTCCTTTTCATAAATTTATACTTTTTGCGGTAGCGATTATTTTGCTTTTCGTGTAGAACATTATTCATTATTAAAGCAAGTAGATTGAGCTGTATGTTTTATTTTAATTCAAACTAGGGTATGCGTTACAACTTTGAGATTAAATTTTATTTTATGTTGTCACACAAGAACTGTATAGTAACTCGTAAATAAACAAGAAATAAACTCACAAATTTCACAATAGACCTATGCGATTGACCTTATGTATTGACACATTGACACCTGTCAAATCCATTTAAGCTAACTTTACACACAATGTATTTTATAACGGCCGCCAGATAAATTACTATATGAATCCAAGACTGCCAACTTAATTCAAGCAATATAAGGCAAGAAAAGTACATTTAATAGCAAACGCATTTGAAAATGCATTTTCAATAGCAAATAAATATTTAATCTGTGTGAATGCAGGCCGGTGTTTCATATTTGGTTGTTTATTTATTTCAATCGAAAACGGTTTGTTTTAATAGTGCAATATAATGCGAAGCAATAATGTCCGAATTATTACAATATAAAAAAGTATTTCCCATCGATAGTATACAGAAAGTATACGAATTGTTTGAAGGGCAACTACGCAGTGACAATGAGCCAGATTTGGCTTTATTTTCAATCATCGTCGGCGCGGTAGAGAATAACTTAACTAATGTCAAGAACTGTGATAAAGATGTGAATATTATTAATGTTTTGACGAATAAGCTTGCCAAAATTAAGTTTCCATGCGTGGAGTGGGAGGAAGTTAAAGGTCTGCACGAGCGGTTCGTGACTCTGATGCGCAGTGGCGTGGACGCTAAGCTGCTGGCCGGCGAGTACGCGACACGTGAACTAGTGAAGCGGGTGGCTGATGTGGTCTGGAACTCGTTAACCCGCAGCTACTACAAGGACCGCGCACATCTACAGTCAATCTACAGTTTCCTTACAGGCAACAAGCTCGACTGCTTTGGCGTAGCCTTTGCCGTCACCGCGGGTTGCCAAGTACTGGGCAAGCGGGATGTGCATCTTGCGCTATCTGAGGACCATGCTTGGGTAGTGTTTGGGAAAGATGGCACTGAAACAGCAGAGGTGAGCCTCCTTGCATTTGGGAAACTACCCAGTTATCTATATGTATTTTTTTTGCTTGTTATTATGCTTACATACTTATTATACTAACTGGGTAGTTATATATAGCTCATATAGGGCTTGTATAACAAAATCACATAATCTGACTAGTTGTAATCAATCTTTGTTATTTTAAGGTAACATGGCATGGAAAAGGCAATGAGGACAAGAGAGGACGTTCCGTAGGAGACGGCGTGCTGGCTCGCTCCTGGCTGTACGTAGCCGGCAAACCTGTGGTGTGCACCCGGTTGATGGAGCTGGCAGCGCTGGTGTCATCCATCAACATCACTCTCACTCCAACTATAGATGTTCATGAAGTAGCACAAATGCAGCACAGGCTACTCTGGCTTCTTTATGAAAATGGTTTGTATATTTTAGTTTTAGTAGTAAAACAAAACCAAATTTATTTAAAAATTGACATAATTTTATTTAAAAGTTCAAACTTGCTTAACAATCGGTTTAAAGACATTTAGTTCGCATAAGAAACATTACATTTCACTTACATGAGAAATTACACTTAAATAGATTAGATATAATTATATGTGTGAGCATTTTTAGATGTAAGTTGTTTTTAAAGTGATGCAAAGCTTGAAGGAATAATTTATATAAAGCAAATACCTATTTTGTTCAATAAAGTAGACAAAATAAAGTTAGGTAAATATTGTGAGACACCTAGGTATGATGATATACAGGTACCATTATTCATGTCAAAAGCAGTTAGTAATTTTCAGTAAATCAATATATAAAACAATTAATAAATTTAAGGTGTTTCAAAATAATTTATTAATTTTTTTTGGTAATGTATGTAATTATGTATATTTTTATTATTGCACAAACTATTTTGAACAGTAGGTATTTGATATCTGTACAAAACTTGATCCTTCAGTAATAATTTAATGCAATTATCATATATAGTAGCTATATATTTGTAACATGTTAAAATCAAGTATAAAATATTTATTAAACTAAGGAGATATCAAATTATTATAAATTTTTATAATATTTTATTGTTTTAAATTTTGTGAGTATATTTCATCTTATATATATGACTTTGCAGGATGCCTGGACATGTACCCCATGGCACTGGGTAACCTTGGTGACCTTGATGAGTACATGAAGTTATCAAATTGCTCCGATCAGTCAGACAGCACACTGCCTGAAGAAACCTCCAAAAGTGCCTCTAGACCTGACTCCGCTGCCTTATACACTCAAGCCATCCGTTCCTCTCGGACACACTATGAAGACCGACATGTGTACCCGTACACATTCCAGGGAGGGTACTACCATCGGCACAAGATGTACAAGGAAGCTTTCCATGCTTGGGCCTGTGCTGGCGATGTTATTCGACAGTATGTCTATTATTTTTTATGTTTTTTGCAAGCTAGGATCTAGCGTTTCTACACTAAACGGTACAACATTTTACGGTACCATTGTACTCCATGCCCAGGCTCTTATATTTGTTACGTTTAAAAATTTCGGCGCTTTCCGCTACCGCACCCGTTTTTACATTAGTTCTATGGAGATGGGACGGTGCTATTAGTGTGTCATATATTAGATAGATATGACCTTTCTACACCTATAACCCAAGGAATAAATATTCATGAAAAGCACAAATATATTCTCTTGCCAGGATTCTGACCTGGAACCTCCTTAATTAGCAGAGTACAGACTATAGTGGAGTCAAAACCAACGTGCCGGCCGGGCAATAAAACGAGCTGTCAGCAAGGATGCGACTAAAGTCGATATTTCTTATCAATGAATCACGCTTTTTCTATGAAACAGTACTATGCATGTGCATGGTAAGTAAAATTGCGGCACGCATCCCTACAAGCAGGTAGAAAAGGGCACGTGGCCGGCCCGGAGATTTATGGCCCGGTCAGCACGTTTGTTTTGACTCCACAATAGGCTAGTAGGTAAAAAATTAATGGCAATCAAATTTGCGTATGTTCATAAGATGCATCCTTGTATTCACACTCACACTTGCATTACAAGTGTTTGAGATATAGGCCCCTGATCTTGCGAGACTGCCACAAGTGTACTATATACCTCTCTGTATTAAATGAAGGTATGCCCATAGCAGGAACTGCATAATTGCAATATCCATATCAATGACACCATACTTTTTGGTTAGCAGCCTATATTTTTTAAAATATTTTGTCTCAACAGTTTCAACGTTTTTACTTGGTTTCCCGCGTTACTTAACGCTTGACAACTTGCTTTAATTAGAAGTAAAAAAAACAGTATACAAAAAGAATGGTATTTCTTAAGGCCAAAATTCCATCCATTATTATTATCATCCTTTTTCCACACTAGTTTTACGAAAGGGACTGCCATCTGACCTTCCAACCCAAAGGGCACTAGGCTTTATTGGGATTAGTTCAGACTACCAGTAGGAAAGCGGACTTCACTGAAAAGCGGCTGGTATATATCAAATGATATTTCGAAATACTCATTGGTACGAGCCTGGGTTTGAAACTGCGACCTCCGGATTACAAGTCGCACGCTCTTACCACTATGCCACCAAAGTTTCCAAGTCATAAAATAACTAGAATTTGAAAGTAAGAACAAGTCAAATCTTGGACCCGGGTATGTCCTTAAACTACGTCCAACAATGAGAGGTAGGGTACAGCGATGACCATCACGCTTGAATCTGGGGCAGCCCAACTGGGGAAGTACCTCCTCCTTACAGAAGACCACAGCCATAATAGCACTGCTTATACCTTTTAGGTATGTAGTGTTGTGTTCCTGATGGTGAGTAAGGTTCCCAGAGCTCCAACCCCCCTTAAAGGCCGGCAACGCGCTTGTGACCCCCCTGGTGTTGCAGGTGCCCATGGGCGACGGTAATTGCTTACCACCAGGCAATCCGTCTGCTCGTTTGCCGTTAATGTCATAAAAAAAAAAAATATATTTTTTTTATGAAATATTTTGATTTGCTTTGATTTTTAAGTAGTAATACTACTATATAAATTAAAAGGTGTACGCCGGACGTCCTCATCGCTTTTCCTTAAGTATATGTCATCTATTTCAACTTTTAACTAGATTTTTTTTTTAGTTACAATTATTCTCGGGATGATGAAGAAATCTACAAGGAATTTTCAGAGATTGCCAATGAGTTAATACCCCAGTTAATGAAGGTTGAAAGCTCGGGACATTCAGCTCGGTCGATTCTTAAAGATCCAGAATGCTTTGCTTCCCTTTTAAGGTAAGATTAGATTATACGTTTATTTCATAATTGGAAAAGCTTAAATCAGGGATTGTTGCCGGTACTGATTTAAAGTTCACGGTTTTTACTCATTATTACAAATAAATGGGACTTAACCGCGTACATTAACTTTAAAAATTTACGAGGACAACGTCGCTCTCGAAACTTTACCGTTATTACGAAATTAATAATTGTTACCTGCCGAAATGTTGATATATTGCCGTTAATTTTTCTTTGATAGTCTTCAGTAGTATTTAGGTAATGATTAATTGAATATAATGCAAAAATGTGCAGAATATATACGGTTATTTTGTATGGAAATAATAGCGGTATTCGATCCCTGGGTTAAATAAAAATAGCCTAATAAGTGTAATACATGAAAAGTGAAACGGTTTTCTATCAACATTACTACAGAGGCCGGGAAGTAAGGGGTTGCCGGCCGAGTATACGCAGACGGCCTCAGTGCGTTCGGCCGGATTGTTACGAGGCCGACAACCCCTATTCACACCGATGTATGTAGGTTTTAAAAAAGTACAAGAATAATAATTATTTCATGTTTATGGTCTTTTTTGTTTTGTGTTGTTTTGTCATAAATAAATGTTTTTTTTTCTTTCTTTCTTCTTTCTTTCTTCTTTCTTTCTTCTTTCTTTCAAGAAATAAAATTTTTATTTTCACAAAAACTAAAACTGAACATACCAAATAAAACAGCAAAATGTACCATAAATTAAAGTGTAAATATACTATGTTCGTTTTACGGTATATTTCCAGATTTTACGACGGAATATGCAAATGGGAAGAGGGCAGCCAAACCCCCATCCTCCACATAGGCTGGGCAAAGCCGCTAGTCAGCACTATATCTAAATTCGATGCCGAAGTCCGGGCGCAGGTACTTTTATTGTTTGATCCAACTAACAAAAAAACAAATAAGGCATTGTAAAGAAATAAACTAAACTTACCTTGTGTAGTTTATTTCTTTACTATGCCTTATTTGTTTTTTTTTGTACCAACTGATTGTTATGATACATGTTATTAACGCTTAGTTTTAATAAGAGCAATATAAATAATAAATTACTACTAAATATATACATAAACCGCGACAATCTGAGAATAAAAAATATGAATAAATAGAATTTAAAATTATAAACTTATCTTATTCATACGACTTATGTATATTAAGTAGTTATTTATACTGCTCTTATTAAAACTAAGCGCTAGGACTGTTATTAGTATAGCCTCTTAAGGCCCACGGGCCTAACTGTAACACTAGTTAGTTACTAAAGAAATTAGAACTTTATGAAATTGGAATAGAGTTGAATTTTATTTGTTTCGTTCGATTTTGATACAAAATACATTATACTTTATTATTACAGTATTTCCTACACTATAAAGAACGAATTCGAGTAGCATTTTACTTGTATGATGGGCCTCAGGAGGATAAATTCTTGGTCTCTAATTTGGTTTCACATCGTATTATTAATAAATTGTTCGAATGGCTCACGAAATTTTGAATACAAAATAAGACTCCATCCGGTTTTATTTATTTCGCGTAATTGTTGCTCTACGTAATTACGCGATACCGATACCAACATAACATGCACTGCATGCACAATAGTACATTGTTGGTGTTGCCCAGGTATAGAAAGTAAGAAATAGATGGACGACTTGGACGAGTAAGTACGATAAATGACGATGCGAGTCCTCAGTCCATCTATTGCACTTTCTACCGAGGCATTACTATGTGCTTTTCATGCCTAATGTAAGGAAATAAAACAGGTTGAGTACATAGTATAATACACAGTTTAATTAAACTTACATAAAAAACGCTTACAATCGCAAAAATACACATTCACTGAGTGAATTTCACGTTTTCTTTTTTTTATTAAACGCTCAAATGTAATGTTGCTCTCATAATTTTAAAGAGTTACTAATGTCAAAAGTAATCGACTAATAGCAGAGTAGAAAGTAAAATAGGCCACATAACACTACTATTTACTTTGCAAATATTTTTTTTTAATTTGCAAAATTTCTACTCTCATTTCAATCCATCTTTGGACATATTTCATAGCAGAGGCGTGAAAAAACAATTATTTGTCATTCAGGTACACATAATATGCAGCCTCGACGACTCGGAGAAATCCGAGTCTGAAAGCAAAGAGGAGGAGAACAAATGGAACAACAACTCCGAAAGCGGCGAGCTGTCGGTGCGGGAGCAGCTGACGGCGGCGGTGAACAGCCGGCCGCGGGTGACGCTGCACAGCCACAAGATGGCCGCGCTGCAGCCGCTGCTGCTGGCCGAGCGGCTGAACACGCACGCGCTGCAGCTGCAGCTGACCGCGCAGAGCCAGCTGCAGCGGCCGCAGGCGCCGGCCAAGCGGCGCGACGACGACGACGCCAACACCAGCCGCGCCAAGCGCGCCCGCCGCGAGCGCTGAGCTAACACGTAAGTGGAGCCGACGCCGGTGAGCGTTCAAACAAAATATCACTTAACAAACTAGCTGTCCCGGCGAATTTCGTACCGCCTGGAAGTCTATAAAGTCTTATTGATTGTTTTTTTATACTATTAAACTTTTGGTCGAGGCGATCACAACGAACCTAAAATCGTTCAAATCGGTTCAGCCGTGCTCGAGTTATAAAAGCCGGAACGATTACAACCGTGTTTTGTTTAATGTATGCTCTTTCTAGTTGGAATCACGAGCTCTTTCCATTTCAATGGACAAGAAAATTGTCCCAGAGAATTCTATACATTTATAAAATTGCCTCTTTTATTACCGCCATACAAAATATAAGAAAGATGGTAACCAAATAGGTAACCAAACCATAATATTTTTTTATCTACGTACATGTCATAAGTGCTCTAAAATGCGTCCAGAAACCGTAGGCAATGACCAGCATTACCAACCATCAGAAAGATTTCAGTAGGTAATGTTAACATTACCTACTGAAATCAGTAGGTTATGAATTTAAATTTGGAACAGCTGTCAAATTCAAGTGGGGTGTCTAATCTAGTATCTATAGATATTAAAACAGCAATTGATACGAAACGCCAATTCGTTATGTTTTTTTAATATAAATCGAACGACATTTGAACTCGAGTGACAGTAGAATAGGGAGTTCATTCGCTTGTCTATGGTTTAAAAAAAATTGACTGAGATACGAAATACGCAACGCCGCCGTTCCAAGCTATCATTTGTTTTGTTCGTTGACTTTTTAATGTTTACAAGTAACTCTAGTAATAAGTCATTTCCCTACGGTTTCTGAACCCATCTTAAAACACTTAATGATATGTGTGTAGATAAAGTAGTGTATGTAACTATACATAATTAGGCATTACAACAATCGTGTGATATTATTATGAAACTCGCCTTCGGCTCGTTTCATAAACCCACACTCCTGTTGTAATGCCCTTCATTATGCACAGATACATAAACTACTATTCTATTTTATTCGAAAGAGCTCGTGTTTCTGAGTAGAAATAACATTAAATTCACGTAAAACAAGTAGCAATTTTTTTGAGAAATGCCCCCCCACCTGAAGAGTTTGAAACACTCCGATTGTTTATATCATATTTCCCAATTTTGAATAAAGCCTTTATCAAATCTGCCCAAGCTCGGATATCTCTGAAGTAGGACAAATGGCAACCCTACTAACTGGAATGGCACTAGGGTTTTACTTAGCCTTTGTCCATTGTACAGTCAGCAGCAGAAGTTGCTAGGCGAGGTGTTCAAAATTAACTCTACACGACTATATTGTTAAGAGACTAAGAGCGTGTCAAGATCATTCTTAACATTCGTAACACCAACAACTTAGCAACTTCTGCTGCTGACTGTACATGGTAATGCGCGAGCAATCTAGTTTGGTCATTATGGTCTCATAGGAAAAAACTTACGTCGCGTGTTTAAAATTATATCGATACTTCTATTTTATTCATTGTCGTAACAAACAGAAGTAATATTGTGTTTATCTTTAGTTTTTTTAACTGGCGCTCGTTTACAACCCTAGTTTCAACGTATGTTAATGAACGCTTGCATTCGATTTTCGAATAGCTATGAAATGTAATGTCGTCTCTATCTATGGTCTCTGTGGTTGCACTACGCTGCGCCAGTCACGCTACGAGGAACAGGAGCGGTACCGCGAACATCGAAGTTCGTATATTTCGGGGATATTTCTCTTTTACTCCAATTAAAGTGTCATGAGAGTGACAGAGACAATCGTCCGAAATATACGAATATCGTTGTTCGCGGTAGGGCCACTGTTATCATCCCATAAATTACTGTTGATCACGCTACATAGGGGTAAGTGAATCTCTTAGTGTTATTTGTACAAAATAAACAATAATGTTCGCGCAACCAGGTTGCATTTTTTGTATAAATATAAATTTCTACTGGATATATCCAGGTAATTCAGGTTAGTGGTCTTGATCAGGTTGGGTAAGTTCTCTTGCGCAGGCGAAATAAACGCCTGAACGGTAGAAGCCGGTAATTCTTAATATTTACATTAATTTGACTTTCGTGACATAGATTGAATTTGATCAATAAAAAAATATCTCGAGGTATCGGGTTTTACTTGGCGCAGCGATGCCGTGAATAATGTCTACTTGTACATATTTGCTTAAATAGACATTTCATTATTTTCATTATTATTTGTTTAAAATTTTTAAGAAATAGTTTTTAACTTTTTAATTTACTGATAGATGACTAAAGAAATAGTAAGAAAATGGACGCGCAAGCTTTAAAGATTTATTCTTTTCATCCTAGACTTTTTTTACTTACCCAACCAGAGCATATCATATTAATTTATGCATTTTCCCGCCGAATATAAGCATTGTGCTTAAATGGCGAATATTAGAAGTTGCTACGTGTTACATGACAACGTATTTATATGATTCCTTATTAATAATATGTTGTAGCTAATAAATAATAATAGAATTATTTTAAATCATTCTGATTATAACTCCCTTTATATTATAGTAAGATTATAATTATTATGAAATGTACAAAATCATGGAGTTTGAATGCATCAGTATTATGATACGCCAGTTTTTAAATTATTAATCCTAACCACTGCGTACGTACCGAAATCCAAGCTATACCTCGTGTTTTCCTTAATACTTAGTTTATTATTATTAAAACTGAAATATTTACAGCCTTATCACAAATTTAATCCATATATATTATGTATGATTCACATTATAATATTTGAATTTAATTAGGCTTATTGTTTACTTTTGCTTATGTCCCGTGACGCCACTTCGTGTTCGGGAATGTGTTAAGAGGTTTGAAACTGTTTCTATAGCAGTTTATGTATCTTTGCATAGTGAAGGGCATTACAACAAGAGTGGGTTTAATAATATCACACGATTGTTGTAATGCCTAATTATGTATAGTTACATACACTACTTTATCTACACACATATCATTAAGTATTTTAAGATGGGTTCAGAAACCGAAAGGGAAATGACTTATTACTAGGGTTACTTGTAAACATTAAAAAGTCAACGAACAAAACAAATGACAGCTTGAAACGGCGGCGTTGCGTATTTCTTATCTCAGTAAATTTTTTTTTAAACCAATGACAAGCGAATGAACTTCCTATTCTACTGTCACTCGAGTTCAAATGTCGTTCGATTTATATTAAAAAAACATAACGAATTGGCGTTTCGTATCAATGGCTTTTTTAATATCT
This sequence comes from Grapholita molesta, assembly GCA_022674325.2. Lineage (NCBI taxonomy): Eukaryota > Metazoa > Arthropoda > Insecta > Lepidoptera > Tortricidae > Grapholita > Grapholita molesta. Next base: position 24,347,165 of record CP053121.2, on the reverse strand, counting down.
ATAGATACTAGATTAGACACCCCACTTGAATTTGACAGCTGTTCCAAATTTAAATTCAAAACCTACTGAATTCAGTATGTAATGTTAACATTACCTACTGAAATCTTTCTGATGGTTGGTAATGCTGGTCATTGCCATTGTTTCTGGATGCATTTAAGAGCACTTATGATATGTACGTAGATAAAAGTTTTTTTTACGCCATACCGTTTTTACGTACGCCATAAATAATATAAATAAAATGGTTGAAAATATTATGGCTTGTAGTCAATCATGCTGAGTTAAGTTTCACTCGAACCGCATAGTTTTTTAAATAAGTAAACAAATAAGTTTATTTTTTTTAGTTCCTTTTTAATAGTCTTTTGGATTATTACGTTTATTAAATTGACTCAAGTGACTTGAGTGTTATACTTTAAACACAGTGAGTGTTTATACTGATTACCTAAATGTATTAGAAGTCATGTGAGTGAATCGTCAAGCTGTGTTTGAGCAGTAATGTACAAAAAGCGATACAAATACTTCAAAGGGTATTGTAATGTTGAAATTAAAAAATATTTAAAAGAATAAAATTAAGTATTTTCCGTGTATACATGTAGTATTTGATATATTCTAAGTAGATAATAATGAAATGATGTAATCTGTTGACTGTCGACTAAAACTAAACATTGTGCAGCGGATAGTATCTGACCAATGGCGTGAAAGACTGCAAGAGTAAGGCTGTGTTTAAACCAGAGATGAGCGAGGACGCGTTGTGAGGAATGTGTTGTTTAACAACCAATAGAATTACTCAATTCCCCTATCCTCGATAAATGTGATTCTATTGGTTCTTAAAAACACATTTCTCGCTACACATCCTCGCTCATCTTTGATGGAAACGAAGCCTAAGAGCCCTATTGGTCACATGATTTTGGTTCGAAAATAAAAAAAAGTATACAGAGTGTTTTACATAAATTGCAATTACGTCAACTGGGCCGTAAAGAAAATATTACGGCCGATATATTGTTAGAAAATCTTATACTAACGTCGAATCACTGACCGTTCATGAACAGTTCTCGAGAAAAATACCACTTTTAACAAAAAAACACACGACAGACTCTAATTAACAAAAAACTCCCAGATACATAAAAACATTCTCGTGTTGTCAGTTATCACCATAGAAAATATGAAGATGTGGTGTAAGGGGGAAAAATTTTGGGACATTTTTTCCTATTATTTTAAGGAAAAACTAATAATAGAAATAAAAATACTTTCAAATGAAGCATTTTTGAATATAAATTCTCTTATACAATTGGGTTTTATAAGGAATTAAATTGAAACGAGAAGTTTAGGCTACACGTTACCTAGTCGGAACGGTGGTCGATGTCTCTGAGGCTGATTATGCGCCGCTTCAATTCATAATGATAGATGTTAAAAAAACAGCAATGCATTGTAACAAAAAATTTTATTGCATGATAAGCAAAATAATTAAAAAATAATAATTTTATGGTTTCAAGTAGTTTTAACCATACATATTACGTAAGGTTTGAACTATTTTGCGTGTAAACACTTCTATTCGTCTTTCTATAGATACGGGTTATTTGTTAAAATTTATGAAAATAATTATCTATTTACTCATACGCCCAGTTTGTTGATGAGCAATCTTGTACATTATAGATTTTTGGTAAGTAGTGTTATCGATATTTTTTCATTTCTACTGGTTTTCTATAAAGTAGTCCGTTTTACTATCTGTGATTATATTTTTGTTGACTAATAAGAAAATTATTGATATAGCAACTGTACTTAAAACATTCATGTTGTCTGTGATAAAACACTCTGTATTGTATACAGAACCCTTTTAAGGTTTTTAAAACCCGTGCAATAAATGTAACCAAGACTTGATAAAACTTTGAACAAATAGGACTTTATTATCATATTCAAGGTAATTATTGCATATATAATTGTAGAAATAAAAAATCCTCCTGTTGATAACATACATTTATCCGGTAAGGTCAAAAAGTTTATATCTACTATGTAGGGGATAATGAAAAGTCGCCTCTGTAATGTTTAGGCTTATGGAAAATATTTTGTAATTATTAAAACTGAAACATTTATAGCTTTAACATAATAATTTCATCCATATATGTATTCACTTCGCAACTAACGACAACCAATATTTGAATTGAATTATGAAAATATTTTACCTCAGTAAGTTATTCAATCTTGACTCTACCAATAAAATACATATACAAGTTTAATTTGATACAAAGTGAACCAATTTAATTTACGCTGGAATAGTCAAATAGTATCAACCAAAGTACCCAAATATATCGATACGGATCTTTTTTTGTATAGCAGTAGGCTTTGTGTTACGATATATTTGGACACTGTGTTGTACTATCAATAAGAGGCTTAATTTATGGCTATCAACAATGCTAGCACTGCCGCGTTTATGTTTGATTGCCACCCGACTAACTCAGCGTTTAGACATGCTGGCTCGTCACTGGCCTCGCTATTCGTCGAAACGTTCGACGAGACTTTGCCTATACAAATACGCGATACGCGGGACGAGATGAATAGCGAGACGTCCGCGTACACATGCGTGCTCGCGTTTCGCCTCGCTACTCGCGCGAATGTGTGGCGGCACAGTAACATAAAACACCCGATTCTCAACTATTTATCACTAGCTGTGCCCCGCCGGAGCGAATGATGTTAGCTGTTAGTGCGTTGACATAGAGGTTGTCTGACCGACTTTGGTCGAATCCGTGCGTGATTTGAGATCCTTAATGTATTATAAAATAGGTAACGCTTACGGACGGAAATAAAATTGCCTGTAAAATAGCTTTAAGTCTCATTAAGTTAAATGTAAAATTTCTTTTGAGATTAAGAAAAATATCTTTAAACCGAAATAGGTATATCGAATATAAACGTGATAGTGCTAGGTAGCCAGGAGGATTATAGTATCGTAGACTTAATGTGGAACATTCATCAATGTGTAGAATTCATTTCTTAGAATGCTATAATATATATACATATATATATTTGTATGCCTTGTATTTGTGTAAAAACAGGATGTTTTAGCCCTTAGGTGTAAAAACGTAGGTAGTTGTAATCAACTATCAATATCTGGACGCTACTTCAGGGGTGGCACACTATTTCGGAATTGGTCTCAAAGTAATAATCGTGGCTAAGGGCTTAAAACATCCTGTATATTTCTTGGAGTACAGTCGCCATCAGATATATCGGAGCTGTGGAGGTGGTCACAATTATTTGAACAATACCTCTATTGTTAAGAAGATAAAGTGCATGTTCAGATATTTGTGACGGCCCCCGCGGCTCCGATATATCTGATGGCGAATGTTTATGGACGAGTTAACGTTAAGACTGCATTATGTGTTTGCTTGTTATAAATGATCAAATTATCTTGTACTAAACCTTCACTAACTATGTATTTGTATATTTGTGCATTTTATGCTGTTCTGAAAAGGAGATTTCGTTTTCAGTTTTAGTTTTATGTGACCTATTTAATAGTAATTAATTAAATTTTCTATCTTTTTTATACATTTTATTAACACACTAACAAGGGTTGCGTGTTCAAACCCGATAAATCCCATTTACTCGACTTATCGGGTCTGACCACGCAACCCTCGCTAAAATGATAAATCTTGAAGACAGTTGGTAAGAAGTTAATAGTCGACTATTGCGTACTAAATAAAGGCTGCTGCTTTATTTTTTTGTAACTAATTTTAATCCCAAATCTCAGTCACTCGCTGTATGAAAACACAGAGTAACATTTTTACCAAACGCACCAGACGCACCTCGACACTTGACAGACAGTAGGGGTAAAACTTTCTTAATATGCTTCATATATTCCGTTCCATTGAAATACAGTGTAATACCGTCTGTAATGTGCATTAATTACAGGCTAGGAGGATATAACCAATATGGAGCCGACACACTCACTAATTTCTATCGGAAAAATTCTGCCGCCTTCGGCGGAGGGGTGAGGTAACACAAATGTGACACTATCTACGAAAAGGGACCTTATTGTCGATGGCGCTTATGTCGTTGTTCAAGACGATACAATACAAATGCAACGCGATTCGACGTAAGTGCCATCGACAATAAGGTCCCTTTTCCTAGATAATGACACAAATAATGTTAACACTAATGCATTTTTTACGTGCGTCGCTACACACCCACGCGCCAAAATTATCAAACTAACTAGCATAGACTATATTCACATAAGTTCAAGAATTATGACCGGCGGCCGAGTAATTTTGGCAGAGGGGAACGCATGTTAATGGCTACTCCATGTTGGTAATATCCTCCTAGATTACAGGTGTCAATGAAATGCAGGCATATGCATAATGTGTAAGTACTTAAAACGTTTTCATTTTGTTCAGTAATACCTACTCGTATCTTTTGTTTTACCTCTTAGGCTGCATTTCCACCGGATGGTGTAAACGGGGTGATTGCCAATTTTTCCTATGTCCCATCATCCATCTCTTTTGCGCTTATTTTATGTTAGAATGTGGCAGCCATGATCGAGAGTGTGAAATGTCGGTAGTTGAGTACGGAGTCGAGGCCAGAACGCTTACCGCGAACCACGTCGTTTGTTCAACCATTTGCCTCTTTATCGGTCGTATATCGAGCGATAGAGATGGAGATAGACAAATTTCGATTTTCCTTCAGCACAGCAAGCAAAAACAAAATATATCCACACGTTTGTATGTTAAAGTCTACCCTGACCTCTTGAGTGCAGTCGCCATCAGATATATCGGATCAGTGGAGGTGTTCACAAATATCTAAACATCGCCTCTATTGCAAAGGCGATAAAGTGCATCTTCAGATATTTGCGACCACCTCAACAGCTCCGATATATCTGATGGCGACTGTACATATTGTTTCCCCATGTGTTATGCCTAATTAATCTAATTATATTAAATTCCATTAGGTACTTTAAATTATTGTAGTATTTAGTTAATGTTCTAGTTGTTTATATATGAATGATACCTCTACGATGCGTAGATATACCGAGGCAAATGAGTAGTTAGTTGATATAATTTATATTGTATTTGTGCCAGTTGAAATATGAATTAAGAATTCTGTGTATTTTGTTTAAGTTTGCAGTGTGACTGCATTTTACGAAGTAATTGTGATTTATCTGCATTTATAGATATAAATGTGTTAATACTTCTTTATTAATTTTAGCAATGTGCTGCTGCTATCTACTTATAGAAAGTAGTGCATTATTTAGAAATGAGCTAGATCAACATAATAAACTGTATTTTGCGAGTACTCTTGTGTGTTTTATTTATTAAATAAATATTCAGGACAATCTTACACAACTCGACCTAGTCCTACGGTATAAATAGGTGATATACAGGGTGTAATCCTTAAGTGTGGCCAGGCCATAATTCCGTAAATATAACAGATATCAGAAAACTCCCAACTGTTTTCGAAAGTGAGTTACCCAATGAGTAAGATTACATTAACAACTTTTTTTAAATAGATGAAGGTATATTATAAATACTAAGTTAAAACACTCCCATACATTTAGTATGACGTCTCACAGCCTCAAAGACTGTCGGGTGTCGTAAGTGATAAACCTTTTTGAGATTCGTTATTTGTACGAATACATTGTAATAAAATAATAAAAGTACCGTTTATGAAATAATTAATCTAACATTTATTTTTAAATGAAAAATTGTTTTATTTACAACAAACAGTTCCTCGATGTCACGTCCTTCTTGTGCGATACATACACGGGGCCACTTAACAATTTCTAAATGAAATTTTGTTAACATTTGCGGGGTAATTAGAGCAATGGCACGGCGTACGCGATTTATTTAGCTCTTCTAGGCTGTGCACTCTTTGAATGAACGGCTTACCTACTAAATGTATGGGAGGGTTTGAAGTTATATTTGGGATACCTATTTCTGATTTTATTTAAAAAAACGTTATTAATGTAATTTTACTCATTCGGTAAAGCACTTTCGATATCAGTTCGAAGTTTTCTGATATATGTTATATTTACGGAATTAGGGCCTGGCCACACTTAACAATTACACCCTGTATAAATTGTTATCTCGATAATGATGAACATTCACCAGCAATAATACCTTACGATATCAAGACCTAAAAAATATCATATTTTATGCTGCCGGTGACTGGACACTTTCAACCTTATTCAATAGAGATAACAGAGACATACACTGTTAGAAAAAATAGATCCTATATCTATCCTAGATCTTGGTTTTGCGCATAGTGGAAAAGAAGTAATACCTATCGGTCTTAGATTATTTACATACGTGCATGTAAATCAATTTATTACAATTTAAATCTATTTGTCTTAATATATTATTAGAAAATAAAATAGTCAATTCGGAAAAATTAAAATTAGATGATGACCAACAAAGGCCTTTTATTCATTTCACCTGACAAGTTTTACTAGTAGGTACAAGAATGTAATAATATAAAGTAGATATCTTAACGAGAACCTGTTCCTATTTAATCTAGGTACTTTACGATCATTTTAACCTTTTCGGCACCATTTTAATGAAGTAATAAAGTTTCATCAAAGTCAAGCAATAAAATGCATGTAAACTTTAAAAGTACCCGATATTAGCGAAAGTCTAAACAATTCAATTTATTAGAACGTCATGACCATTCACCGTATTTATATATATTTTTTGTCTATCCTTGAGGGATACTCGGTCCTATACTATATGCGTCCCAGTCCCAGTCATTGGTAGGCTTGCATGGGGATGCAGGTCTAACACGTAGATAGAGGCCCTTTGGATAATTTTGCTAATATTGAACCAGCTGTAAGCTCTGTGAGCAGTGTGAGCGTGAATCGGTTAACGAGTTAATCTTAACCCGTAATCCACCACGGCTACTATAAGCTCTGTGAGTAGTGCAGTGTGAGCGTGATTCGGACCACGGCCGTGTCACGTCATCCAACTGTCAAATTCAATTCAAGTTCATGTTTTCGGCGAAGGTGAAACTTGTGAAAGCTGCGTTTGCGTCTGTTTTTTGGTAGCTTAATTTTATTAATGAAGTTTAATGTCTTGTGATACGATTTGAGTGAAATAATTATGTACAAACAGGTATCAATGCTCTAAATATACGCATGCAATATATTATTTACTATGATGCATTCTTTGCGTAAACATCTCGCTGTTCAATTGGGGACAGATGAGAACGAACGCTGTAATCTTTGGTAAGACGCAATTATAATTGTGGACGTGTATATTTAAAATTGCTGTGGGCTTATTGTGTTTTGTTCTGTAAACAGTGACAAAGCGGATGCGAACTTGAGATTCGCCTGCGGTCACCCTGGTTGTAGTGCCTGCGTGGCTGCGGGGCGGTGCCGCACTTGTTCACTATTAATGGAACCAGGTTTCAACCAACCTCTGCTGGGTGGCCCCCAGACTGAAGCGGCTACAACCTCAGAATTGCCTATATTTCCTCAAGATACTTTACAAATAGCTGGTGAGTGAAGTTAACACTGTACATTCATTTATATTATTTCTGGTTATCACGTCATCTAATATTATCTTTTAAATTTTTAGAGTACCAGAGACAAAGGATATCCAATAAATTAAAAGTAGAAAAGGAATTATTTCCAGAATGCATTCAGGCTCCTGTGAAATACTTTAATAAGAGGAAGAGCTTAAATGTGTCTAAGAAGGATAAAGAAAATAGACATAGTATATTTCCTGGGGAAGAGATATCATTGTCAAGGGAATTCACAATGAATAAATCACGATCATATGTCCAGGAATGGTTGAACAAGCAATCAAAAACATCTCTTGGACCGCAGCCTCGCTCCCCATTCTCAGACCTCAAAGTAAATACACAACATAATCAGCCACATTCCACTCCAGTGAAAGATATTCAAAAAGAAAATGTTCCAAAATTGGGAACCAGACAGTCAAATAGAAAACGACCTAGACTAAAACAGACACCTACACCAAGTAATACAAGTCTTGAAAACTTCTTGAAACCTGTTGAAAAAGCAAAAACTAAGAAGGGTTGGGGTGCCAAGAGATTGAAACAAGAGTTTGATGAGAACAACCCTCTGGAATGTAGAGTAGAGAACAAACATCAAAACAACGAGAATGTATTAGAGATTGATGAATGTTACACTATAGAGGACACACAAGACCAGATTGTTGATAAAGATAAAATGGCCCTGCTAGAAGTCCAGAAAGCCAGTCTCAAAGAATCTGTGGAAATTATAGAAGATACAGAAGAAAATTCTCCTCACATACACAAACTGACTCAAGTGCCATTTTTAAAAAGGAGTTACCTTTTTGAAAACTGTACTGAATGCATTAATAATACAAGTTCAGCTGATGTTGAACATGGATCACAGGAATCATCAACTAAAGTTAATGATATCTCTATAACAGTAGAAAATAAAAGCTTTATAGCCACTATTAGTATAGTTGATTGTAGTCCAAGTAAAAAACAGTCTACGGCAGTTCAAACTGTAGATGAACCATTCTTGGGCTTTGAACAGCCAGTACAAGAGGAGTCGGCAACCCTCATTTCCAAGATGAAAGACATTTTAAAAGAAGACTTGTTAGAGTCTGATTCCCAAAAGACTTCTTGTACTGACATTTTCTTGGAAGAACAAGGTAATAAAGCTGATGAAAATCTCCAGGGAAACAATGTAGCTACATTTGGCCATAGCAGTGAACAGTAAGTAACTCTATGGTAATACATTCTATACTATAATAAATAATAAATAAAAGCCGTTTATTCAAATCAAGTTTCCCAGGAATATGTTACATTTAATTTTGTTTTGTTTTAGTTTTCTTTGATTTGAATCCCTCCTTGGGTGAAGGCCTCCTCCAACTGCTTCCACATTTGTCTGTCCTTGGCCTGAGTCAGCCAGGTTATGCCGGCAACTTTTATTAGGTCGTCTGTCCAGCGTTGCATCGGCCTGCCAACCCGTCTTTTTCCCGTCGGTCCCTTCCATTGTGTAGCTTCTATGGTCCATCTCTTGTCGGAAAGACGTGCTACGTGGCCGGCCCAACGCACATTCACATTCTATACTATTACTACGTTATTATGATGAAATTAGATTAGCCTCAGCAAATCCTAGCAAATACAAATACCCTTCCGCTGCGCCGCGCACAGCTTTCCGTTGAGGTAATATGCCACGTGCGGCAGTCGATAGATAAAAAAATGTTTTTTTTTTTTGTTTTCAGTGGCTTTGGCGTGCTAAATGCTTTGGATGGAGCTGGTAACTCCAACAAGCGGCCGAGGCGAGGCCGCGGCGCCACGCCGGACAGTAACAACTCCTCGGACAAGGAGAACTGCGATCCCAACAGGAAGAGAAGACAGGATAAAAAGAAGAAATATAAAAAATAATTTTAATATGCGACATGGTTACTGAATGTTTTAAGTGTAATTTAAAAATAAATAATTTTATTTTATATTTTATACATATATTATGTTTGATTTTGTAATAGCCTATAGTCAAATTAACCTTGAGGATGGATGAAGGATTTTCTTAAAAAAGGTATTTTGTGACTAAAAACAAATAAAAAAAAAATTAAAAAAAATTGCTTTGAAAAATTGAAAATTATAAATAGAAAATAGTGTTCAGGTGTCTGAGTTGAGGCGTCTGCCTCGACAGTTGGAGCTGCGGGTTCGAATCCTGCCTCGGACGCCTGAGGTCCTCGTCAATTTTTCTTAAGTATATGTAATACATTTTCAATTTATAAGGTATTTGTGCTCATCAGTCTAAACCTAAGCTTATATGAAAATATCTATAATATTATCTTATATGAAAATATATATAATAAATAAATATCTATGATATTCTGTGCTTAGGCTATTAACATAAACTAAGTGACATACGAAGACGGTACAGAGTAAATAGCAGTGTCAACTTCCCCAGTGGGTGACTTAGGCCATTTTATTTAATATTGTATATACATTTTTATTTCTGTGCTTTTTACTCAGAATCCCGAGATTTTTCGACCCTGATAGGAAAAAAGTGTCCCAAATTTCCTACTTTTTTTTAATTACTTCCGTTCCGCTACCGCCATACGAAATATATGAAAATTGGTAAGAAAATGAAAGAAAAAACTTGTGACACTTTGTAGGAGTAGCTATTGTAGGCGTGCTAGTAACCAGTTACCATAGCGCTGTGACAACACTACGACTATAGCTATAGTATAGGAATTGTACTTCGTAGGGCAGTATAGTAGTATAGTAGTGGTGTTATATTTTAGTATAGTAGTATACCTACTGCCCTACTAAGTATAATTCCTGCCATAAGTGCAATAACTTCGTTTCAATTTTATTTACAATGTACCTTACTATTTTATAGGAAAGTAAGTATGTAATTGAACGAGGATTTATTATGCATAGTGGGGCAAGATTCGTAATTAGCAAGAGAACTCTCAATTTCAGCGAATCAGTTGATTGTGAATGTACCTATCTATTTGATGCTCCTGCGGCGCTACCGCGAATAACGATATTCGTAAATTTCGGACGATTGTCTCTGTCACTCTCATGACGCCTTAATTGGACTAAAAGAGAAAGATGCTCGAAATATACGAACTTCGATGTTCGCGGTACCGGCCCTGTTTTCAACGCGTCGTATTGTAGGATTCAGGAAGGTAAAAAAACTATGTACTTTATTTGGTTGTGTGACTGTATTTATGATAATTGAGATACGATTGGGGATCACCAACCGCCGCCGGACTTCCATCCGCCGCCGACGCCGCCGAGCGACCAGCCGCCGCCGCCGCCGCTGCGCCAACCGCCGCCGCCACCACCTCCATAACCGCCGCCGCCGCTCTTCCAACCACCGCCGCCGCCACTTCGCCACCCGCCTCCACCTGCGTATTTAAATGTAAATTTACTATGGTCTTTGGTTGCCGCGACACAAAAAAAAAAGGATTATATCGTGTAGGTGCAGTCAGCGTCATATAGTTGGTAGCATCCAAAGTAGTCATAAAGTTCGGTACACCATAGAATTTATATGGTGTACCGATCTATTTGACTACTTTGAATGCTGTCAACTATATGACGCTGACTGTACGACAATATGTATAAATTTAATGTGATAAAAATATGTACAGTCAGCGTCAAATAGTTAGTGCCAACCAAAGTGGCCAAATATATGGGTACAGATTTTTATTTATATAGCAGTAAGGATGTGTTACGATATATTTGGTCATAGTGTCTGCAACTAACTATATGACTGTACTTATCCAAAAATTTGGGTATTTGTGGCCTACCACGGTCACATATTTTAGTCACATTAAATGATATCCATAGTTTCAGATGTGACTATGCTAAACCTAATAGTGACCATGAACCATGACCACTGCCAGGCCCCTATTTCTGACGTTGCCGGTGTCCATTGCTTCCATTGACTGCTGCCATCGAGTGGGACGTCTGCTTGCTTGGCACCAACACGTTACTTATAATAAAATGCCGATATTTTTTTTTCCGATGAATTCCATATTATACTGATTTTTAAATTAGTTAACACGGTTTTTATACAAATAAACGGGACTTAACCGAATATGCTTCAAACACTTCTTCGAAAACTTACATTTCATTTTTTTTATCGTGTTTATTAGACCAAACAATCCATTAACAAGAATCAAACATTTAGAGCTACAATAACGGGACACAGATTCCTATGTTAAACTTGAAACTCTTCTCTTTTTGCATGCCTTACTAAATATTTAAAGCGAATAAAATATTTCTAGACAATCTTACACAAATCGACCTAATAAGTTCAGTAAGGCTTGTGTTGTAGGTACTAGACGACGATATATAGGTGTAATAAATAGATACATATAAGTACATAGAAAACACCCATGACTCAGGAACAAATATCTGTGCTCATCGCATAAATAAATGCCCTGACTGGGATTCGAACCCAGGACCATCGGCTTCATAGGTAGGGTCACTAGTTCATTACTCACTAGGCCAGACCGGTCTAACCATTTAAAAGAGGTTAAGTCGTACTATAAAATATCATCAAGTTCATCAGCCAAGAGACCTTGAGTGGTCGTTATTTAACAGTAAAATATAATATACATTGTAAATATCTTCTGTATTCGGTGTAATTTGCGTGGTTGCGAAACCTCGGGTCGCCGAGCGAATGGATGACCCGGCCTTTGGCGGACAAACGTTCTCTAACGTTCATAAATAATCATTATTTATTCTATTCTTGTTTAATTTGTTCTTACGGTAAATAACTATCTGTTAATGCTTATATTATTATTTGCATATGTGTTTTCTGTTTTGCCCTAAGGTTAACTGGTAGAAAATGCCTTATGGTATTAAGTTCGCCTTTTGGTTTTCTTTTTGTAATCAAGATTAAATAATTAAACTATGGCCAAAAACTTAGGTACATTTGAAGATTTATATAAGTACCTATGCATAGGTATTAGACGATTTATACAGTAAGTATTATTAGGGTTCCGTAGTCAACTAGGAACCCTTATAGTTTCGCCATGTCTGTATGATAAAATAATGTAAATCAATCACGCGAACAAAGTGATCAAATAGACAAAGTGAATATTTTCGGAAAAAAAATGGCTATTGATGTTAAATAGATTGTGTCACCTTTTGAACCTTTGAACCACCCACTTTTGAACCACAAGACCAGATAATATGAATAAATAAGAAAATAAAAGCTTAAAAGTAAATAATGATTATTTTGAAGTTGATCGTTTGAACTGGTTTTGATTTACGGACCGAAAACTACGCCACCCTACGCTGACCATGGTCCGACATGCTCTTGGTCGGTAATTTATAAATACTTAGAGGTAGATACCTAACCTAAGATCTAATGTAGACTATATAGAATGTACAATGTAGAAATAGACTTACCTCCACCACCGCTCGAGATGACTTTGATGATCTTTATCTCTGTAAATGCATAAAAAAATAAATATCATGAATAATGATGTTTTTACATTACATCTACATCTACAAGGAATCCCAGTATTGGTTTCGGTAAATCTGGGGCATAAGTTTCCGAGTGGGCACCAGGCTCAATCGAGTCGTGGCAAAATGCCGGGTCTGACGTACCAGAGAAGGGGAGGATCAGAAACTAATTAACAGACATGCAGCAGCTGTATATTGGGATCGTTTTCACGCATCGTTTTACACGCTTTATTATATTCATAATTTCATACTTATACATACGCCATTCTACAAAATTTCTTGAAGTCGCACAGTTGATGTTTTAGGCTTGCAGTTCTCCACAGGGAAACTAATGAAAGTAATGAATTAATGATAGACTAATACAATAAAGAGAGACCTAGACGACATGTTATGCATGTACATACAGTCGGCGTCAAATAGTACATATCAACGAAATACCTAAATAAGTAAATATTTGTATTTAACCTTTCGTATGTCACATCCGAAACATGTCGCGCGGAGTGACTAAATAAACGTGAGTAAAGCCGTCATTTTCATTTGGTAAATATTCCTATATATTAATATTAAGTAAGGACGTCTCTCGATAAATCTAGTCACATTGACTACTGACTAACATAGTCATTGCACCGTATTGGTGCCTACTTAATTCTAAACGATTAATCTTTTACGGTCTTAGCATGTGAATTCTAGATGGACTTACGGCCGCCGCCGCCGCCGCTGCGCCAGCCGCCGCCGCCACCGCCGCCGCCATACTTCCATCCGCCGCCGCCGCCACCGCTTGACCAGCCGCCGCCGCCGCCACCACCGGACCAACCGCCGCCGCCGCCGCCGATGTAGCCGGCGTGCACGACCACGGCCAGAGCCAACAAGCACAAGAATACCTGGAACACAGGTAACGGTATATTGAAATTTTCGTAAAGTACCTATAGGAAGCAGTAGCGGAGAGGAATGTTCAAAGGAAACCAGCACTTATTTTGAAACTTAGAAGAATAAGCTCACCGATAAGAATTATACGGCCATGAATTATGATAACATTTGAAATTATGATGATTCTCAGTTTAGTTCAGTTTAATCACGTCCTGTAACTCTAGGTCATCATCTTCATCATCATCTCAGCAATAAGACGTCCACTGCTGAACATAGGCCTCCCCCTTGAACTTCCACATGTACCGGTTGGAAGCGACCTGCATCCAGCGTCTTCCGGTGACCTTAATGAGGTCGTGTGTCCATCGGTATGGGTATACACTGTGGTAGTCCGTGGTCTCTACCCGAGCACTTTTCGACCCCATCGGCCATCTTGCCGTGGGGTGACCGGCCGTAGAATTGTCGCCCACCATGTCTTCCCATGGTTGCAGTTGCAAGTTGGAGACTCCTAAGGGAATACACCAAGAGATGGGCAGCAGTATCTCCTGGAAAACTATATTTTCCATAATAATAAACTGCGCGCGCCAACCCTCTTGCCAAACGTGGGGCGTATGGCAAACACACATAACTCTAGTTAATATGCAATATTGTTTTGTTACCTTCATGTTCGAAGCCGAGCGACGAATACTTGCATCGGGATGGGTGGTTGGGCATTATATACTCGTGCTAAAATGCATCTATTGGCAAGGTCTCCACTGAATTTACAGCGTTCACTGAACGCATTACCGCCGTGTAACCAGTATAAGTGAGATCGCCGACGCATACTACATGTTACTGATGTGATGCCACTTTATACTGTACGTATTCACATTCAAAGCTAAATGTGTTAATAATTAGGTTGCTGTTGGAACGGAAGCAGTTTTGGGGAGCTGATGCAACCCATTTTACCTTGCTTCCAACCGTCATCTTTGGTGCCTTGAACCCTAGCGAAATGAGAACTGAATATTTATACTGAACATACTCGTAATATTTGTAGAACAAGTTTAATGTATAACGTCTCTAAAAAAAAATTGTTTAATAAAAATTACACTTAGGAGGCATACCTATATTGAACTATATTCTATAATGTAGTTTAACACACTTTTGACCAAAACGGAAAACTTATTTTTTCTATAGATATATATAAGTCGGTTGATATTTACATAGTTTATTTTATGTTTTGTTTCACTTACTAACAACTTAGTTTTTAGTTAAGCAACAAAATGTTTACTAGCAAAATTAACCAAGTTGTTTGAAATAAGTCCTTTTTCTCAAACATGCAATGAAATGTCTTCGTTACGTGCGTCATAATAGGCTTCGAAGTATCACGTTTAGGGCGGATCGACTCCAGAGGACAGGTAACGAATTTCATATAAAATTGAAGGCCTAGGCCGGGAAGTAATTTTTTTTTAATTTTTATGTATACCTGGCGTCTGTGTTCATGAAGCCTGTTCAAAAAGCTGAGTTATATTTTTTATCATTTTTAGTGACTAAATGATTAGCGGGCTAAAAAATAATCTCGCTTATTTCAGACGAAATGGTATGAAGAGATTTATTTTACTTATCATGTAATTGAATATTCATATCATCAGGTTATTACATTATTATATTTATTATTCATGCTCTCAATTTTAAAATTGTATTGGCAACACCAAACACTACTCCACGCATGCGCGTTTTTGAACGCATTTTTGACTCAACCAATCACAGGACACTTTTACTTGTTTTAATAATGGCGGAATGGAAAAGTTTCTCGGCGTGTAAAACTCTGTTTATTAATACTAAATAGTGGTAAATGGTGTGATTCAATGCTTTTGTGACTTAGATATAGTGTTACGGGTGTATAAAAATTGAATAATCTAACCGGGCCCGGTTTTATTTATCTATATTTTGTTATTGTGTACCGCCAAAGGCAGATGCCGTAGCGCCATCATTTAAAAGGTAAGTGCGTTCTTTTTTGGTGGTTTTTCTAAATTTTGTATATAGTAATTATAGCCAGACTATTTATGATAGTCATTAATTATTACATCGAAGGCAAAATACTACAAAGCGGGATTGGAAGGAAAATTAAAAAAACTTTTGTCGTGAAGCTGTTTTTTGAGTGGTATTTTTTTATTTATTTCATTGCATTAAAACTAAGAACAAATCAAATTATTTTTTATGAAATATTTTTGATTTGCTTTGATTTTTAAGTAGTAATACTACTATATAAATTAAAAGTTGAAATAGATAACATATACTTAAGAAAAAACGACGAGGACCTCCGGGGTCGATAGCTGGAGATGCGGGTTCGAATCCCGTCTCGAACCCCGGAGGTCCTCGTCGTTTTTTCTTAAGTATATGTTATCTATTTCAACTTTCATTGCATTAGTTTGAGAAAAGCACTATACATGCCTAGCCGTGAAAGGGTCTTGAAGGCTTCGTATACTATCCGGCCTCCTTACAGTCGGCCGTATATACAACTCAGCCTTCAACCCCCTTTTTCCCGGCGGCTGCAGTAATGTACTATTGATTTGATTTGATTTATTTTAGGTATACTTTTGATAGTAGGTAACGTGGAAGAGCAAGAGGGAGGCCTTTGCCCAACAGTGGGACAATATGGGCTCGTAATAATAATAATAATAATAGTAGGTAACGTAAGTACAAAGGTGAACACTTTATTTGTTCTCTGAAACTCATCTCTCGGACACATGGTTAGAGCGACATATATAAATGTAATCGAAGGGTTTTCACTTTTAATATTAGTTTATACTAGCTGTGCCCCGCGGTATTACCCGCGGTTTATTAGGGAAAAAACGTAGCCTATGTGTTAATCAGGGTGTCAGCTAACTCCATACCAAACTTTATTAAAATCGCTCCAGCCGTATAGACGCGAAGAAGTAACAAACATACACGCTCATAAACTTTCGCGTTTATAATATTTATTATTTTTATTTATTTATTTTATTAGGTACAGTAATAACAATATTCTTTATAATATTGCCCCACAAAACTGCATAAACAGTTTGACTGTGGGATCCTCAGTCTCTTAAGTATACATTTTTATATTAAAACAAATTAATAATTGATAAATTAACAAAGTTATAATGGTAAGTCCATGTAATACTTTTTCAACAATCTCTTTAAAAAGTTTTTATTTTTTCGCATCTGATAGCTTCCGGCAAACTATTGAGTAGGTAAGGGATACGTTTCTTGCGTGTTCTGTCTCCGTAGTAATTGTTTACTCTGGGAACGAATAGTTTACCGGTAGCCACAGACTTGGTGTTATGGGCGTGGTCCGGTGGTTTCATTGAGAGATACTCTGAGTCACGCTCAAGACAGCCGTGGTTGTTTAAGACTAATAAATATTTATGTTTAAGGCTTACGGGTAATATTTTACAGACTTTGAAAAGCTGTCTGTAGTTATTTTTGTATTTATGTTTAGTTCTATTGTTTACTAATAATTTTAAAAATCTAATTTGCATCATTTCTAATCTATCTAAGTTTGTTTTGGTTGTAAGTCCATAGCTGTCAAGAGCGTAACTCAGAATAGAATCAACTAATGACATATACAAACATTTTAAAGTGCTTTTAGGAACTCTAAAACTTAAGTAGAAAAATTTACCTAAAAGAACTCTAAGTTTATCATAAATAAAATTTACATGTAATGTCCAGGAAAAATGTTCATCTATTCTCATACCTAGGTATGTGAAACTTTTGACTCGTTCTATAGGTTCGCAGGTACAGTTAGACATATTTTGGTGGAGACAAAGGAAGGTGTGCGTGTAAATTAGCATGTGGTTATTTATAGGTTTTAAATACGGCGAGTGTATAATCAGAAATTTAGTTTTGTCGTTATTGAGAACTATCCCATTGTCGTGAGACCACTTAACGACTGAGTCAATGTCTTGCTGTACGAGTCGAAAAGTCTCCTCGAGGTCCGTGCCTGCGCGCAGAGCGCAGAGGTCGTCCGCGAACATGTGCGCTGAGCAATGCTGCAGCACACCGCACAAGCTGTTGGCGTGCATCAAGTAGCAGACCGGACCGCACCCTGAGCCCTGCGGCACCCCGCACTCTATTGTACACTCACAGCTATAGGAGTCCCCAACTTTAACTTTGAAGGAGCGCGATGTGAGATAGTCGCGGAACCACTCGTTCAGCGGCTCGCTCACACCGCACTCATCCATAGCCTTCAATAAGGTATTCGATTCTAAGGTATCGAATGCCTTTTTGAAGTCAAAAAATACAGCCAACACTACTTTCTTATCGTTGAGGTATCCATTAATTTTGTCTGTAAAATTCGACAATAACGTTGCAGTACTTTTCCCTTTTTGGAAGCCATGTTGGCTGGGATTTATAATTTTGTAATCATTGAGATAAGTACTAAGCTGGTCAACTATGCATTTCTCCATTATTTTATCAAGACTAGATAATATGGCTATTGGTCTGTAGTTTGTGAAGGATTTAGGATCACCTTTTTTATAAATAGGCCGAACTATTGCTTCTTTTAACTTATTAGGAAATTTATGATGCTTAACTGATAAGTTGACCAACTTAGCAATTACAGGGCTTAACTCATTTACAACGAACTTTATGTCAGACATGCGCACTTGATCACTGCCCGGTGATTTGTTTACATTCATTTTGTTAATTATTTTTCTTATTTGAATACTGGTAACGGGCTGCCATCTCATGCTCATGTCCGCCTTTTTGACATAATTATTCCTGTCCAGGCATATGTCTTTACATACGTGTTTTATGTTATTAATTTCATCGGAAAAAGAAGAGGCAAAATTATTACATATATATTTATCGTCACCCGTATTTTGCATGTTTGCGTGTATGATATCATCTAAACTTTATATACTAATATTAGTGTAGAATCTACACTATCTACACTGTAGATAGTGTTGATCAGCCACAGTTATCTTACTTATGTACTTATAAATAAAAACCGGCCAATGGCATGTTGGGCCATGATCTATGTAGGGCTACGTACGATTGTTATACCTAAAGCTAAACTCATTAAAATTACCATACATAGTGACTATCCCGTGTGAAGTAATAACGGTTAAAGATGCATAAACCGGTTCAACCGATCAAGTTCAAAATGAAATTCCTCGATAGTCTAGTTCTACGTACTTTCATGACTTTTTTCATATTTTTGGATTTGAGGGAAAAGTTAGAGGGGAGGGGGACACTTTTTGACTTCTAGAGTGATTATTTTCAAAAATATTCACATTCTTTTCCAAATACCTATCTAACGAAACCTTACACTTTGGTCCGTATAATCGAAAAGAAAATATTACTCCTACTCAAATGTAGTGGGTGATACTGAAAATTCACATTTTTTATTTGACCACTTTGTCGACGTGATTGATGTACATAATATACATACCAAATTACAGCTGTCTATGACTAACGATCACTGAGAAAAGCCGGAGACACAGACAGACATGGCGAAACAATAAAGCCCGTTTCACATCAAGCGCGGGCGCGTGTCAACGCAGGCCCGCGGCGGACCCGCAGCGGGCCCGCGGCGGGCCCGCGCCGCGATTATTCAGCTAGTTTAAATGAACGCCTTCACACAGCGGCGGGCGCGGGCGGGTGCGTGTGGCGCGGACCCGCGCACGCCCGCGCCCGCCGCTGTGTGAAGGCGTTCATTTAAAACTAGCTGAACAATCGCGGCGCGGGACCGCCGCGGTCCGCCGCGGGCCCGCGTTGACACGCGCCCGCGCTTGATGTGAAACGGGCTTAAGGGTTCCTAGTTGACTACGGAACCAGTTACAAACTACTAATAACGCCCATTACGTATCCCAAGAATTGGAGTAAAATTATCCAAGTACCACTTTTTGAATGTGATTCTGTAGAGAGAGCGTTTATACTTTTTATGAGTAACTTCTACTATAAACTTTTGCCTTGTGTCCTATTTCGTTATACAAACTGACTACTCGTATACCAACACGAAATACCGACTTTTTCATTAGGGCATCCGTACTTCAAATTTTACTTGGACGAATCTGGGGTCGATAGTTTTTTTTGTATGGGGTTTAAAAACTGATCAGGGTGATATACTTATCATCAGTGATCGGTTTCTTGGATTCGACATGGGGTGAACGACCTCAAACATTATGTTAGTATGCAAATGCCCCGGGAATCCGGGCTTTAGGTTGTTAGAAAAGACAAAAAAATACATTGTGTTTATTTTATTACACTTTAAAACATCTAGGTAGCTGATAGACATGCGACTTACTCGCTCGTCGTTCTTTTGTCCAAATTGAAGAAATGAGCATAAGTGTTCACACTGACAGCTCATCTGCTGCCACCAAATCGGCATATTTTGTACCGTTTGTACAAAAGTTCGACGAGTAAGTAAAAAATCCCTTTCACACAATTTAAATTGTTTAATTTTTGATTAATTTGTCCGGTATCGCGGGAAACTGTCTGTCTATCGAGGGTGAATCCAAAAAACCGATCACTGCTTATCATCATACCATAACACTGTTTACCGCCATCGCCAGTTTATTGAAATTCAAACAACACAGAAAATACCTCAGGCCTTCTGTCTCAGAACGCTTAACGCTTGTCAGCTTTTCGTCAGATCTTCAGTCAGTTATGACGAATAGTACCTATGTTATTGCCAGCACAGCAGTGCAATATGCCTCGGTATATCTTTCACGTAATATATAGACGTGCACAAACTAGGTGGGCGGATGACCAGCTCGTACGAGTCGCTGGGAGTCGTCAGGTGTATCTACGTAGTGTCGTAGTGTGCTGGAAATCGCTCCCTCTGGCGGTATATGAGGGACAGTTATATATGACTAACAGGTTTTTTTTTTTTTATGACAAAAGGTGGCAAACGAGCAGACGGATTGTCTGATGGTAAGCAATTACCGTCGCCCATGGGCACACGTAACACCAGGGGAGTCACAAGCGCGATGCCGACCATTAAGGGGGTTGGAGCTCTGGTAACCTTACTCACCATCAGGAACACAACACTACATACCTGAAAGGTAGCAGTGCCATTATGGCTGTGGTCTTCTGTAAGGAGGAGGTACTTCCCCAGTTGGGCTTCTCCGGACTCAAGCGTGATGGTACTTCGCTGTGCCCTACCTCTCATTGTTGGACGTAGTTTAAGGACATACCCGGGTGCAGGCTGATAGACAGATAATAATAAAAATGCATGTGAAACGGAAACGTGTATTCTCCGCCCTACAGTTGATGTCAAACTTTTTAAGTTACATATATGTACATGTATGATACTTTTTGGATGAGTCTGAGATTATATGGGCGCCGCAGAAACAGAAATAAATATAAGAAATCTAGGCAAAGTATACTTTATACCGACTTTTTGCAAAAATCACGAAGCGTCTAGCTGACGTAACCAGTGACCGAAGAGCTGGCGGTTTCCTCGCACAACGTATCAGCATTGCGATAAAACGAGGGAATACCGACATAAAACGAGGGAATACCGACATCCTTGGTACAAAGCCTCAAGGGCCTTTTTAGACTTAATTTAATAGTTATTGTAGTGCTTAATGTATTACTTGAAAGCAAATAAATTTGAACAATCAGCCGAGATACCGAGTATATCTAGTTACGAAGGGTTAGCGACTAGACAGGTAATATGTATAATGTACCGATGAAATTTCATTTCCGTTAACTTAGATTTTTTAGGTTTACTGGAATTCATTTCTTCATGAATTAACTACTATTGTAATTCGTACTTTCGAGATTTCCAGTAATATAATAGTAAATCGCTATCAATAACTCAGGTTATTTATAAGTATTATGTTATTATATATTTGAAGTAACACTAAAGGACCTTTCACAATGTAAATGTTATTACGTCGAGTAGTGATGACTACTCGAGTCATCATCATCTAGTATTAGTATTTGTCGTGTGATAAATATATATAAAACAATTTTAAATCCAGTTTTTGACATACAACTTTGATATAACTTTGAAAAAATCTCGTATCTGACACAGATATTCTAAATTGAAACGCAGTAACTCTGTATTCATCTCATACATAGTTACGCCGTTTTTCTTTTGATTGCCAGAATGAATTAAGTTTTATGAGTCAGAAAGAAGTAAAGTTTTTACAAAGTAGTGACGATATTACATTTTGGCACCTATTTTTCTTCCTTTGTGTGACGTTGTGGTACACACACAAAGTTATTTTTTACGACCTTGCACTTTTTTGCTGTCAACCCATAATCGTGCAGACTTGAAACCTAACCGTTTCAGATAACTATGACGATATTGCAGGGTATATAGAGTTTGCTTGCAGTAGACGTGTGTATTGTGTGACGATATCAAGTGGATGCGTTATTTCGTCCCTTTAGACAAAGGAAATATTCCTAAATACTCTAATAAATTATCGATGCAACTGTTCAAGATTTATATAATTATATATTTTTTTTTATGACATAGGCGGCAAACGAGCAGACGGATTGCCTGGTGTTAAGCAATTACCGTCGCCCATGGGCACATGTATATGGATGTACTCGTAGTAATAATTTTGGCTTAGTAATCTATACTAAACTAAAAGAATCGTGGTATTAGTAGCATAGTAGTTCAACACACTTATTGTAGGTAGATACGGTTAACGAACAGTATACCTATTTATCAATTTTATACCTGTATACTGGGTAACAAAAAACGTGATACAAGATTATCAAACCGGCATCTGTTCATGATTTTAAACAACTTTTACTATGGGGTCAACTTTGTAAAATAAAATTAAATTGAGCTGTTCCATAGAAAAGGTCAAGTATAAAGGTGTGTGCACACTAGCCTTTCTGTACCGCATTTTCTCAGCATTCCCATATAAAATTGCACACCGCTGAGACGCCGCATGAAAATGTGTCATGCATTTTCTTCAACTCCGCGCCAACACACGCGTTGTTTCCCAGTTGATTTTATTAACAATTAACAAAGTTAACCCCATAGTAAAAGTTGCTCAAAATCATGAACAGATGCCGGTTTGATAGTCTTGTATGACCAGTTTTGTAACACCCAGCAGAAATGTATGTACTAATTCGAGTATTAGTTATATCCTTGCAATTCCAGTTGAGGTCGAGATCAAATAAAACAAATTGATATGAAAGTATTAATGTATTGTTGACAATTGAGCTAAGAATGGGATCACCATGATGACCAGCCGCTGCCGCCGCCGCCGCCGGACTTCCAGCCGCCGCCGCCGCCGCCTCCGCCGAGCGACCAACCACTGCTACCACCGCCGTAGCCGCCGCCGCCGCCAGATTTCCAGCCACCGCTGCTGCCGCCAAGGGACCAGCCGCTGCTGCCACCGCCCAGGCTGCTACCACCGGACTTCCACCCGCCGCTGCCGCCGCCGAGGGACCAGCCGCCGCTACCGCCGCCGTAGCCTCCGCTGCCGCCGCTTGACCAGCCGGAAGAGCCACTGCTGGGCCAGCCGGAGAGTCCGCCGCCGCCGCCGCTCTTCCAGCCGCCGCCGCCGCCGCCGCTTGACCAACCACCGCCGCCTGTTCAATCAAATAAAAATTACAAAATTTGCATGTTGGGACTAAAGTTAACTAACATAAATGTTGACTGACGGGAGTATTTTTTGATGAATTTTGAATAAGGTCATTAACATAATTTTAATCACCAGCACTTTTAGTTTAAATTTACTAACTTGTAGTTGTAGGTACTTAGGTCATTAGTTTGTTATGATTTTATATAATTAACGTAAGCTTTACCGAATATAATCTAAGCAGTAAAAGTAATTAAGTAGTGAATGATGATAACTGACCTCCGCCGCCGCCGCTGGTGATGATTTTGATGATCTTCACCTCTGCAATAGTAAAAAAAATGTTTACATATCACTTAAATAACACACACCACACCCACTGCACCCACACCCACTCAACTAATAGTTAAAAATAAATGGAATCACCCGGGGTACTATGAACCTATGCTTGTTAAGTTCGTTATTAATTAAGATTACACCGTTGCATACTTGTCAAAAGTAAATCTTAAGACAACACTTTTGCATTAAATAGTGACGTTATGACACAAAATGTGCTGGCAGGTGTATTCTAGTTAACTTACGGCCGCCACCTCCATGGCCGCCGCCGCCGCCGCCGCTGGACCAGCCACCGCCGCCGCCGCCACTCGACCAACCGCCGCCGCCGCCACCACTCGACCAGCCACCGCCGCCGCCGCTTGGCCAACCTCCGCCGCCGCCGCCGCCAGACTTCCAGCCGCCACTGCCATAGCCGCCGCCGCCGCCGCCAGACCACCCGCCGCCGCCGCCACTTGACCACCCACTGCTGCCGCCACCGATGAAACCGGCGCGCGCAGCCACAGCCAGGGCCAACAAACACACAAATACCTGGAACACAGGTTATGTTTAATACCATATTTCGATTAGGTACACATGAATGAAACTATAAAAAAGTTAAGCTGTTCAAGGCAAAGTTAAAAGACTAGTGCAAATCTGATCGAAGAGTAAAGGCTTGGGCAGATAGGCGCGTTTTGAGAGCGTGGCGCAGCGGGGCGTGACAGCGGTGTGGCTAATGTAACGAAATAAAGCACACATTCGGACGGCAGCGTCGCGCCCCGCTGCGCCACGCCACAAAACGCGCCCTATGTGACCAAGCCTTAAGAGTTTTGATGCCCAGAGGCACTGGTTTAGGTTTAAATAGAACTTATAACCCATTTATATGTGCCTTGGGCCCCTTGAGGTACCAAACTCCAAAAATATTTTAATGATACTTAAGGTACTACATTATTAATTATTCACTTGACTATTTATTTTTCAAGCTACTGATTATATCGAGAATTTACTTAATTTAGCAAGAATGCAATCGAACAGATAATTTAACATGTGGCATAATTTTAGAATCTGCATACATACTGCACACCCTACATTATGCATAAAACTCAAGAAGACACGATTGTATTTGAATTGAAGTATTATAACTGAAGTATTCACAAAAAACATCCTCTCACACTATTAAGTAATTTTTAAGCTGCAGATCATCTTTACTGTTGCATAGTTATTATCTCACCGAAAAAATTGAAAGTGCAATATGAAAGGCAGTTATGAAGGCGATCATGAGATTAATGAGATCTAAATGCGAATGTCTGTCGAATGTTCTCGTTATTTGGTTACCTTCATGGTTGAAGCTGAGCGATGAGTGCTTGCCTAGGGGTCGGTGGTCGCGCGTTATATACTATACTCCATCTCCCACTCACGACGAGGTTGTACGGCGTTCTTAGCGCTCACCGTCTGCTTCATCTAACATGCCCCAGTTTAAGCGAGATCGTTGATACGTAATAGATGTTACTGATGGGCAGGTCATGTTATAATAGACGTTTAACATGTTATACAAAATGTGTTGTGAGTTAAGTTGCTCTTGGAGCGGAAGCGGTTCCTAAGAGCTGATGCAACCCATTGTGCTTTGCTCCCAGCCCGTCATCTCTGATGCCTTGAGGTCGAGAGTTAGCTTCGAATTGCTTTGGGGACAACTCTTAATATGGCGACTGTATTATTTTTATCATGTGGCGGCACTGGCGAATAATAAATTTTATTCTTTAAAACTCATAATGCTACACAACAATGAATCATCATCATCTTCATCATTTCAACCGTAAGACGTCCATTGCTGGACATAGGTCTTGTTGTGTAGGGCTGACTTTTCAAATTATTTATTCAAAATAACAATATTAGTTTACAGTAATTACACCAAAACACTTAATAAAATATACAATAAAAGTAAAAATATTAATAACAAAACAGTCCATTTTGTAAATTTTCTGCAAAATAGACTTGCCATAGTCGCCACGCTTAGCAGGTTAAACGCTGCTGCCCATCCTTTGATTTTTTCTTTTGAAAAATGCAATGAATATCATTCAGAAAAACTTAACCAAAGCCATGCATGTCACGAGTTATGTATTAACATTCTAGAAGCGCGCTTAATCACAATAAGTTGATTAGTGAACACAGCATCGCATATAGCTTAGCCTAGCCAGCACTACATACCATAGGTATGGCTAAATATATCGATACGGATCTTTATTTATATAGCAGTATGGAGATATCGATATATTTGGCCATACCGACTGCAACTAAGTATATGACGCTGACTGTATTTACGTATAGTTGATTACATTTGTGCGATTAGCGACGATGATTCAGTGAATATTGTCCTAAGTTAGTTCGAAATGTAAAGCCTACATTCTTCAATAGAAAATTCATTCACGCCTAGTTTTCTTCTACTCGTATATAATTCACGTTTATCTTTTTGTTTTATGACAAAGATGGCAAACGAGCAGACGGATTGCCTGATGGTAAGCAATTACCGTCGCCCATGGGCACTCGCAACACTAAGGGAGTCACAAGCGCGTTGCCGACCTATAAGTGGGTTGGAGCTCTGGGAACCTTATTCACCATCAGGAACACAACACTACATACCTGAAAGGTAGCATTGCTATTATGGCTGTGGTTTTCTGTAAGGAGGAGGTATTTCCCCAGTTGGGCTTCTCCAGATTCAAGCGTGATGGTACTTCGCTGTGCCCTACCTCTCATTGTTGGACGTAGTTTAAGGACATACCCGGGTCCAAAATTGGATCTAAAATTGAGGTCAATTAATTTATTACTGCAACTACTTAAATCTCACTTAACGTCATTATATTTCATATGATATTATTATATCACATTAATCTAGCCCGCTAGCTGCGCCAAATTAGTATTACTTCGAGTAGCCTATTGTCAATGTGATAAATTTACATAATATTGTTAGAAATATATCTATATGTGTTATAAAATTTCATTAAAATCCGTTCTACAGCTTTTACGTGAAAAAGTCACGCCAAAACATCCGTACGTGTGTAGGTATTCACAAACTTTGGGTTTTATGAGTCGTAGGATATGGATATGGCCACTACCTAGGTACTGGACCGGTACCGCGAGCATCGAAGTTCGTATATTTCGAGCATCTTTCTCGTTTACTCCAATTAAGGCATCATTAAGAGTGACAGTCGTCCGAAATTTACGAATATCGTGTTGTTGTTGCTGTACCCGGGTGTTGTCCCTAAACTGCGAGCAGACACCACCGGAGGTCGGGCAGCAGAGTCCCTTAGAGCGGTGGAACAAACTGCGATCGCCAACTCGCCTGCCAAGCGTGGCGATTATTGTATTACCAATGCTGCTTTGGCGGTCTAGGAGGGCCATAACCAGTAGTGGACGTCCGCGGCTCAAGTAGTTGTAGATAGATACTTTTTTAAGTCTAGTAAACCTTTCTCTAAGTGCCTACGGTTTGCCGATTTCCGTGCAATGAAGGCATTTAAAATCCTTATACAGATATCTTATGCTCCGTATTTGTGCCTTAATAGCACGAGTGCAGTCACTATACTCGTATCTTATACAATCAAATATTTGTTTCAACCTTATCTCTATAAGCATAAGAGGGTCTGACAAACGACCATGTAATAAGTGATGATGGCCGGTGACGGTAAGACGACTGAATAATAGACGCGGGTTCGAATTAATAATAAACAAATAAATATTTCGGGACAATCTTACACAAATCGACCTAACTAGTCCTACGGTAAACTCAGTAAGGCTTCTGTTGTAGGTACTAGACGACAGATACATATACATTTAAATAGAAAACACCCATGACTCAGGAACAAATGTCTGTATTCATCACACAAATAAATGCCCTGACTGGGATTTGCATCCAGGACTATCGGATTCATAGGTTGGGTCACTAGACCAGATAAGTTTCTCGACCTTTATTTACGAAATATCATTTATATTTACTAGACTTTTAGTGAAGGACAATACCTTAAGAAATCCGGAATGAATTCTAACAAGGCCTAATAGTCCCCATGGGTTGAAAGGTTAAAGGGTTCTCGCCTTCGTAAGAAATAGTGTCTTCGCCATATCATGGGATTGATTTTCCACGTGGACCTCAATCTCTAATGAATCGTAACATAAACATCGGAACGCATGGAAGTTGATGATAAAAAGAATTATTTTTGCAGCCATAGTTATGCAAGACATTACTGGCTACTATACCTAAGCAATAGAAAAAACCGTTTCGTGAAAGGATCTGGTTGGTCAATAGCTGAATTCGCAAAGCGAGCTAATCTGCGGCGCTACCGCGTAAAACGATATTTGCAATTTTCGGGCGGTTGTCTCTGTCACTATAATAACGCTTTAATTGGAGTAAAAGAGATAAATGCTCGAAATATACGAGCTACGATGTTCGTGGTACAGGCCAGGGCTTGTGGCGTGAACCATCCATAACATCAGGCTAATGTAGACTTGCGTCATATGAGTTCAACTCACAGCATACATACCGCATTACACCTAAATGTAGACTAATAGCTAGACCAGGTTAATAGTATATTTTGAGAGTAACGACCCCAACCTAGTTTAGACACACTGTTTGTTTGTTTGTTGTTTTACACTGTAGTGCTTGACGACAGGTTAGCTTCGTGGGTAGTGGCTCTGTCTATGAAGTCCGAAGTCCGGGGTTCAAATCCCAATATATGTGTGATGAGCAGGTATTTAAGTATTTGTATACTATATGTTCTTGAGTCATGGGTGTTTTCTATATAGTTAAATCATTGTATATTATATGTGTTATGGACCAAGTGATTTATTGGGCAGTTTTATAGAGATATATATATCTTTCTGAGTATTCCCAATACGTCATCTTAAGTCTAAGACAGGGCTCAGTGAACTTGTATAAGCATGTCATCATGTCAGGGAAAAAGGAAATGGTATCTTGGAAGCTCAGTTGGTAGAGCGATGGACATGTATCCCAGAGTCGCGAGTTCGAGTCTCGCGTGGGGCAGTTGATTTTTCCATTTTTCCTTAATTTCTAAGAATTATGGTTTCGTTAGCAGACGTTTCTGCTTAAAATATAATTTAGGTTTATTAATCTTTATATCCGTACAGATAGGAAATTAGAAATAATGAGAGAGAGAGAGAATATAGTTGCCTTAAAGCAAAGCTTATGCTAAATCATTTCAATATACAGGATGTCATTCTTTACATGATACAAAATATATTTTTCTAACTCCATAAGCAACTTGCAATTGAATGCTCCTAGATACTCTCACTGAAATCAGACAAAATATTTTAAATCTTTTTTTTGTAATTTATTTTACTTTTAACAGCTGTTTCTGGATATTTTAACAGTTTACTAGGCTATTTAAATTAGTAATTTTAATGAAATGTTTGAATCATAACTGTCAATAACATTTTTTTTGTGGTTTGTTCTTGTTTTTCTAGTTTGAAAAGTAATTTAGTTAACTTTACATTTTAAATATGCTATAAAAGCTGTTTTAATATCATAATATCTTTTACAAGTAAAAAAATACAAAAAGAAAATGTATAATAAAAATATGTTATCTTAATCAGAACTACAGCTTTCACTTGCAAGTTGATTATGAAGTTGGAAAAATATATTTTGTATCATGTAAAAAATTACACCCTGTATTACTGTTAGCTGTAGTTATACATACTGTTAGGCCACACTTATTACATTTTGTAATAAGTGTGGCCTAACAGTATGTATCTTGTTGTGTAACTGTCAAATGAAACTACTATTTTGTAAATTCTCTTTGCCGTTGGCGTTGGTTTATTAAGGATAATACCAAAAATTGTTCAGTTTTAATAACATTATCGACAACCTTCTATCAAATGGTTTCATTAAACTCCCGCAACGAAGGTTTATTCAAGTAAGTTCAACAAAACCATTTACTATCACTAGTCGGATCAACGGAAAACAAAATTAAATGTTTTTTTAATAATACAAATACGGCTTATCGAGCGCCGGAAGACGGTCGCCGCCAGGCAAGGCTGAGATGATTTTAAGGAGTTTTTTTATTAGTTAATCTGCAGTTACCTCTCAGTATTACGTCAATAATTAACTTAAGTTAACAGCTGTAAATACGTGTATGCTCAACATTGAGGTCAAAGGTAACGCGGCGAGTTCGTTTTCGTCTTAGCCTTGTGTGTCCGTATGTAAACATGCATAGCATCAAAACAAAAACATTGACTTATCGCATAGTGGAGGTGCGTTAAAATTGTACGTTCGAGGAATTAGAACCTTTATTAACAGGCATTAGAAGTTTTGGTGGCAATAACGTCAATTAACTAGGGACTTCCTTCCTAGGCATATACAATTTATCGATACTTTTCGTCATTTCATGTTAGCTATTAATTTCACTGGATAATTTAAAATTAACTAAAATATCACGATTATACCACCCATCAATGTTACCTATATATTTTTTAGGACAATTCTAATTCAAATAAAATTTTAAAGATTGATACAATTATTTTTTTATTTTCATATTCATAATAGTTATACGTTATCTCATAGTCATAACATAAGTATACTGCCATACGAAAGTACAACTTATTGATAAAATAATATCGTGTGTATGTCCCCAGCTAAATTGTATTGGTGCCACGAAAAGTTCTACGTCTGTTTATCAGTTTTCAGTATCATGTGGCTCAAATAACTATTTTGTCACTAGTTGCCATGGTTACGTTCCCCTGGTTCTTAAAATCATAATTTATGGCATCTAAACACACAAAACATGCATATTTGTGGTAGCTACAAGTCCCTCCCATAATGGGTTACCTACCAAGCGTGTTAGTAGAACGCGGTGCCACATTTCTTGTAACAAACTATGCTTCAGTTGTCCGTGGCTGATGGGACAGAATAATAACTTAGAATAATTGATTCACTCATGTACTCCTTATATATCAGAGTCAGACTTTTTCAATTTACCTAAGGCCCTAGGGCTGGCTCATTCCTCGGATAGAAAGAATAGGCATAGCCGTTTAGCGAGGGCATATAGCCCGCCTTGGGGTAGTGATGCTAGGGCTGGTTCGTACCTGGTTCAGCGCATTTCACTGTCCATACAACACGGAAATGCGGCCAGTACATTTGGGTCGGTTGCGCCGGGTACTTCCATGGTGCACCGGGCCAGGATTTCGACTGGGGTTTATTTCCGTGTTAGGTTTATGTTAACTTATAATATCCCTGATATACTTATTTATATTAATGTAAATAGTATTGTGACATTGTAACTATTGTAAATATAATTAAACGAAATTATCAAAGCCAGCCTTATTGGCAGCCTTTCGCAAGGGACAGATTTGGTGGATTTCGGCTAGTGTATATATAATTATTTTTAAGTATGTGTGATATAGTTTTGTTAGATTATTGTTTATTTAATAAGTATGATGTTGACAGTTCACTTTATGTTGTTTTTTTTTAGAAAAGGTATAAACGCCTAAACTTACTTGAACCGTAAACTGATTAACGTGCCCTTTTTATCGACTGTACGTATGAACAGCGTATATTTTTAACCTTACCTTAAATTCTAACCTCTGGCTAAACTAGGCATTAGTGCAATGAAAGATGAGAAGAAGAAAGAAGAGCAATAACTTTAGGCATCGTTTCAACGCCACTAATTTGTTCTACGACTTTTGAAAATAACTTATAGTTAGTAGTAGGCTGACAGTAAATGTCAACAAGACTATTGCTGTTCATTGAAAATACATGGAAAATACTATTTAGTTTGTTCGAAAAAACCCTAGTAATAAACAGAAGCGATCCATAGACGTACCTATTGCTTCTGTGAAGGTGGTTTTCCACCGGCGAGACGAGGAGGGACGATTTTATTTATTTTTAAGCAAAATTAAACCGTGATCACGTATCTTTAGAGTGATTTTTGCAAGGACACAGTTTTTAGATAACACGAGAAAAAACATGTCTTCGCAATAAACGCTCTAAAGATACGTCAAGACGATTTAATTTTGCAAACAAATAAATAAAATTGTCCCTCCTCGTCTCTCTGGTGGAAAACTACCTTTACAGGCCATATCGATTAATGGCTTATCTACATTTTAGTTAATTCAACTATATAATATATATATAAATTTTTGTTTTATAAAATTTAGTCAACGCTACTTTGTTTTATGCAAACGACATCAACGCGCTTCGCAATACCTGTTTCTGAAACTTCACTTTAATTCCGTGGGCCGAAATTTTTAAATAAATAGGGTTGAGAACGGTCTCAGTATCTATGTTATATTCATTCAGTTTAGCTACTCGAAAAATAAGTACTTTCTACAATATAGATATTAAACTATTCGGGTTTTTTAACAAAAATCTTTATTTACAATAATTATAAGTAGGTACTTAACTATTTACTACAATGTAAAAAAGGCCCTTTTCGGGTTTGTTGATTAAGTTATATCACCGACGCGATGCTATGATTGCAATGATAGTTATGGCGTTATAAACGACTTAGAATATAATATTAATATCACAATTATATTAATATTCCACTATTAATATGAATAATTATATTCCATTAGTAAACATTTAAAGTGTAAAGATATGTAATGTATTCGCTTAATCAAACTTTATCTAGAATCTAGGAACACCTACGTAATAATTAAAAAGATAGATAATAATTAAAAATTGCGTGAAAATGTTAGAATATAATAAAAATAGCAGTTAGTAAATTATATATGCATTATATAATTGTGTAAGCCTGATAATGCAGTTCCGGACTGTGAGCAGAGTTTTTCGACATTGACTGCTTCATCCGCAACAGTTTCGCAACAACACGATGTTGCGAGTGTGTTGAGACACATGTGTCGGGTGATGCTGATGACTTGAAGAATTTAGTGACCTCTGACTAGAGGAAGTGACGGAAAATGAGCCCTCAGCAGCTGCAAGCAATTTATCGCTAGGTACAATCGGCATAATAAAGTTATTAGCTATTAATTCCAAAATTTATATACACCAAGGTCTATAAACCGATATATATGCCGGCAACGCGCTTGTGACTCCCCTGGTGTTTTACCACAGCTTGCTTACCACTTTGCGACAGTAATCTAATTGCTTACCACCAGGCAATCCGTCTGCTCGTTTGCCGCCTATGTCATAAAAAAATTATGGCTACTTTGGTTGCTACTATTTGAATAATAATAATAATAATTTGAAACTAAGAACAATTCATTTTTTTTTTTTTTATGAAAATATTTTTTGATTTGCTTTGATTTTTAAGTAGTAATACTACTATATAAATTAAAAGTATATCCAATATCCCAGTGGCTAGTCCATCCTTTCCACCCAATAGCCTAGTACATTTTAGATTCCATTACAACTGAATAGTCCTTATACCTGGGCGGGTGCTGTCACTATGCACGTCCCGTGGCACGGACAGGGGCAACATTTTCTTAGTGTACCCCTTATATATCATCAAATTGTCGAAAGGGCTCTGCGCGTTGGCTCGATCCGGCTCCGCATACACCTCTCAAATGCCCGGAACACCATTGTTCCGCGGACGGGAAAGATATACAAATAAATAATAAATCAATATATAATATAATTATAATATAATATATTTAATATAATATAATATAATTTGTGTAAGAAATGTCCTACAATTAGGACATTTCTTACACAAATTGTGTACAAAAAGCTATTTGCCTAATGATCTCTGCTTCTTAATTTGTGTATTCTTTCTATTCGTATAAAAACGCATCAAAACATGCATTTTCCAGTAGGTACTTACGCCCGTCGGCGGTCAAAACCACAATTGTAAAGCGTGACCTCCCCGCCGGGTTACCACACATTATTAAGAAGCACACGTAAATAATTAGTCTTCACCCGCCTCCGCGGCCTTCGCTCTAAATTATATCTTGAACTTTTGCGTACATTCGAATCTTTCCGATCACTCGTATTTTTATAATGGCGGGCTATAAAGGCAAATTACGTCGAGTGTGACTAGGTATGGATGGATTATTCTCGGCCATAAATCACCTGTTTTTCATTTGGTATTTGACGCAGATGATCCTTTATTACAACGCGTTCTAGTTTAGGTAATGGGCGAATAGCTGTTTGAGAATAAATAAATAATAAACATGGTTGATGTAACTTGTGATCAAAGAGCTGGCGGCTTCCTCGCACATCGTATCAGTATTGCGATAAAACGAAGATATGCCGCCAGCGCCAGCAGCCTTGGTCCAATGCCTCAGGGGCCTTTTTTTAGATTTAATAACTAGTTAAGTACTCGTATTTTAATGGATTTAATTATTGTAAATAAAGATAAAATAAAAGAATATTACAGGACTTTATTACACAAATTGACTAAACCCCATTCTATACATTGAAAACACCCATGACTCAGGAACAAATTATCTGTGTCCATCACACAAATAAATACCTTTTATTGGCATTTGAACATTTTGAACCCAGAATCGGCTTCATAGGCAGTGTCACTACCCACTAGACCAGACCTGTAGAGAAAGAATATTGAGCGCGGTCGTCTACGTCTAAGCCTTAATGTTTACCGAGCGTGTCTAATCTAATATGATATAAAACTGGTGCATTCATTTTTCTGACTGCTGTTACGTATGCGTCTAGCACAGTTTTGATACACTTAGGTCAGGGGTTCCCAAAGTGTGCGCCGCGGCCGGCGCCCTGATGCGCCGTGGAAAGTTCAGAGGGGCGCCGTGAGTCGATCATCTATTATTTATTATCTATCTACAACGACGATAGATTCGTGATGTGGATGTTTAATTTCCTACCTCCCTCTAAATAACTAACCTAACCTGACTACTATTATTGTAGGTAATATAGGTAATTATTTCTTTCTACTATATCTTTTTGAAATAGCTTACGACAGGGCGCCGTGACAAAATACTAATTTCCCTGACTTAGGTGTTAAATACTGCTAGCGAGCTGCGAGTTAGGATGACTCACGTTAAACCGTCGCCCCTCCTACACGTCGCCCTTCCGAGCCCGAGCCCTGGCCTGGCCCGAGCGGCCCGACGCTTGAACATTTAATACGAGCGTCGTTCCATCCAACCATTTGTTGCCAGTAGACTGGAGTAGACGATCATCGCGTCCATATCACGTTGCCTTCCCATCACCGAGCCGAGCAGAGCCTTTTTACATAGCTGTAACGGCCGTCGCACGACCGTTCCGTGCCCGGGCCGAGTGGCTCGGGCGGCTCGGTGGTCACGAGATTCATTCCATACAAAATATCGCGACGGTGGCCTCGGCTCGGACGCGGGCGGCTGTCACGTGATTCAACCTAAAATTCAGTCGCCTTGTCATTTCCCTCTGGAAAGTATAAAATGTACAATCAAATTAAGTTGCTAACTTATAACATCAAATATGTACCAAACAGCCTCCCGCGGATCGCTAATTTAAATGGCGGTGGGCGGAACACATTGCACGCGGTAGAACCGATGGCCGTTGGGGCGTAAAGGTTCTGGAGTGGCGACCACGGACCGGAAGACGCAGCGTGGGTAGACCCCCCACAAGGTGGATCTACGTCATGGTAAAGATCGCGGGAAGAGCGTCCACTGCTGGACATAGGCATCGGTTTTACGCCCGTGCAGTGGACGTTCTTTGGCTGATATGATGATGATGATGAAAAAAATTAAAAATCAATTAAGTTTGCTTGCTTAGTAAAACTTTTGACCCACCGCCATCGATACATACACTGCACTCTATTGTTACCTAGTCATAATTATACCGAATCGTATTTGACTATAAAGAGGCGCTACCGCCAAAAACGATATTCGTAAATTGCGGGTATCTTTCTCTTTTACCCCAATTAAGAGGAAACGGGAGTATGCAATTTTCCATACAAACTCTCTCGACTGTTTCCTCCCTGGTTTTTAACCCTAGAGCAGTGATTTTTTCACCACAGATTGATATCATCGATATCTGTGTCGGTGTGTTTAGTTTTTTTCGATATTTTAGTTTTATAGCTCTGTAAACATTGCTAAAAACGGCTCTCTCAACTATCTCGCAAACAGTCGCTTATTATTCAAACGTCATGAGAGTGATAGAGACAATCGTCCGAAAACGAATATCATTTTTTGCGGTAACGCCGAAGTTCACATCACCTCGTATAATCTCACGGTATATTACCGGCCGTAAAAACCTCGTTCAGAGTGATACAACTATCTTTCTCGTAATGTTAGAGTTTTTGCATTAGCATGCTGATCTTGCACTTCGTTGAAATCATCGGTGACGGCACTGTAAACATGTGAACTGTCACAAGGCTGCGGCCGAACAACACGCGGGGTTCACCGAAAATTTCGAATTGTCCTTGTCGCTCTAATGACGCCTTAATAGAAATAAAAGAGAAACATGCGTGAGAATTTCCAACTGAAATCAAATAATCGCCCTTTAGCCGGCGGAATTTACGAAAAGTTATACGAGGTTAATAGGTAGGGTTGGGTTCGTAAGCAGCTTACCTATAGTAGGTAAGTAGTTACTAATGTGATTCGAAAAGCTACTATATCCCTACTTTTGAAGAACCTACAGTCCTACAGTCCTACAGCCACCAGTACAAAGTAGGTTCTGTAGGTTCTTCAAAAGTAGGGATATAGTCGCTTTTCGAATCACATTAGTAACTAACTTACCTAAACAACAATACTTAGCAAAATAGTTATTTTTGGCAGGCGTTTAGAGCGTTTAGAGGTAGCTCTTTAAAATGATTCCTTTTTACAATACACTTATTTAAATCTTTAATTAATTTGTTCTGATTAAGATATTAATAAAGAAACTATGCGTATATATACGCATAGTTTCTGGGACTCTTGTTGTTACCGTAATATATTACGTTAACAACAAGAGTCCCAGGCTCATCATCATTTGTGACTGTCATGTTATTGTTTAGGTATGCACATTTTTATTTTATACTAGCTTTTCCTCGCAACTTCGTCGGCCAGTCATGCCCGTCTTAAAAGTAAATAAGATAATAAATATCCTATATCTCGTAGCTCAAACTCTCTCCATACACCATTTCATCCCAATTGGTTGAGCGGTTTAAACTTGAAGAGGTAACAGACAGACAGGCTGACAGAGAGAAATAAGATAAAAAATATCTTATATCCTTTCTCGTTGCTCAATCTCTCTCCATACAAAATTTCATCCCAATTGGTTCGACGGTAAGAGGTAACAGGCTGACAGAGAGAGTTACTTTCGCATTTATAATATTAAAGTACGGACATGATCCCGACAGCCAAAATCGCCGCGAGTTTGGCCATAGCCCGCTGGTACAGCTGCAATATCTCACGGTCAGATTACGAATTGCACATAACTGATATCCTATGTCGAATCGCGCCGTATTCTATTTCAGATACCTATGTTGCGGGTTGTGCAACTTTAACCGATCTCAGTTTTCAAATCTGAACCAAGATCGAGTATCTACAATGCAGCTAGGGATTTGGCAATTTCTATTTAAAATGCTCATCCTGAGTTTTTTGTAGAATTATGTCGATCTTCAATTACCCTTTAGTCTATTACAGTCCCCATCAGAAATATCGGAGCAGCCAAGGTGGTCACAAATATCTGAACAGCGCCTCTATTGTCAAGGTGATAATGTACATTTTAGAGAGAGTACCTAGGCGCTCGGATATATTTGATGGCACCTCAATTTGATGTTCTATCTTTGTGGTTCCGTTATATTTGTACTCTTAAACTGTTGATGTAACTGGTGACCGAAGAGCTGGCGGCTTCCTCGCACAACGTATCAGCATTGCGATACAACGAGGAAATGCCGCCAGCATCCTTGGTACAATGCCTCAAGGGCCTTTTTTAGATTTTATACTGTAACTAGTTAAGTACTTGTAGTTATCATAATACGATTGTAATTTCTGTAAATAAATACACATATCTTTCTCTTAAATGGGTAGACCGATTTGAATACAGTTTGTTTTATAGTATTTTTTCTAGCGATGGTTTCAGACATACTTAATCGGTTTATGCGTTTTGCATTGTTTTTTATTTTATTTACATATTATTTGATTTGACGTGTAGACAAATTTTAAATTTTTATTCAAACCAGAATCAA
The DNA here is from genome assembly GCA_022674325.2 of Grapholita molesta. Classification (NCBI taxonomy): domain Eukaryota; kingdom Metazoa; phylum Arthropoda; class Insecta; order Lepidoptera; family Tortricidae; genus Grapholita; species Grapholita molesta. The sequence continues at coordinate 24,309,475 of CP053121.2, read as the reverse complement.
ACTTATAAATCAAATGGTCTGCATAATACATTATGGATGGTAACGAAAAAAAAATTTTTTTCGGAAAGTATTTTTCCAAAAAATCCTGCAAACTGCAAACAGTCTGCGAAACATGTCGAACAAGGTAAACAAATAATACGCAAAATATAGAGAAAACTCTTTATCACACGGAAACGGAACTGATGTTGTGACCCATCTCTTATTAAAACATTTAACATTCAGTTCTGACCTCACGAGCTCACCAAAATTACGCATAATCAAAACAGTAGCGAATCTTTAACAAAAACTGGCCATACGATTTACAGTCTTCTTACCTAGGCAGTAAGGTACTGTTGAGGTTTAGTGGAACAATTATTTACCTTTTCAAGCACCGGCAACAACAAGCGTATGTAAGCTCTGATAATACTTATTTAATTAGTAATAAGTTATTATATAATCGATAGGTGTATACCTCTTACCATTCTCCGTTCGACCTCTCCTTCGACCATTATATTACCATTGAATTAAGTTCTACAATGACGTAATGAAATAGTTATTTGAATCCAGTCCCAATAGGTACAGTCAGTCTTAAAAAACATGTAAAAAAAGTCCTGTGCTGTTTATATCAGACGAGAACATATTAATTATATTAATTTGCGAGGAAAAGTCGTTAATAAAAACGGATCCCGCCAGCTTTACTCTTTGTTTAGTTTCATTGTTTGAGTTTATTTTAATATACGTATAGGTACCTTTTGTATTTAAAACAAATGTAGTACCTAAATTATTTACACAATTATATTTAAATTTTAAATGTATGCATTTAGTTTAAATACTAGTATACATAGGCTAATTATATACATATATGTTGAACATTATAAGTATGTAGTAAGATTATGTCATTGTACATCATGGCGAGTTACACATACGAAGCAAAGTTAGTGTTTACCTTTTCGTGCTATTATTAAGATCTGATCTAGCGGACGATCCCAAAATTTAGTTCACTATTATTGAGCGTTGGGAGGGTTTCAAAGCACGAGAGAGAGACAAACTTTGCTGCCGTGTGAAACATACAATTTTCCATCTTTCTACGGCGAGGACAATACTAACTCTAAGACATTAAAATTGACTATTAGTATTAATAATTCGTCATTTAAAATTACAACCAACCCAGCTAACGGCAAAAAAACAATCAAAATTTAGAAGGAAATTATTTTGCTCCCTTATGGATGAAAAATGCAGTTTTGCCATTTGTTTTTAAAGAACAAAAACGGACTTTCCTAGCTAGTGAGGTGAAAAATAATACATGTATAATAAGGTGACGGCACCAGTAATGGACACGGAACCAATCATGAACATTAGTGCTTATTTCAAAGGAGTTAAGTATTGTGCATTTGTTGGGACATATTCAATTTATAACTTTATGATTTTTGAAATAAGAACTAAGTGTCCATCATTGGTGCCTGTCAGCTAAAAGTGTCCAACATTGGTGCCATTACCTTACTTGTTTACATTCTATCTGAATTTATTTAGGAAAATAATTCTTAGTTTCAAAACTTATGAACATACGAGATACGAGGTACAGTCAAGTGCAAAAATACGTACCGAAAGGATCCTTTCATAAATACGTCCTACAACCTTATTTACTGTACAATAGAGTTGCTCGGTACATATTTTTAAACTTTCGCAGTGAACGAATTTTTACACTTGATTGTACAATAAGCGTAACTTGAAAAAGTTTGGGTTTCCCGTTGTACAGTCGACGTCAAAAATATGTTTACACTTTTTCACCTTAACCCTTTGTAATAAGATGCAAAAGTGTAAATATATCTTTGACGTCGACTGTACCTTACTCTTCGACATCTACATTACCTACGCCATTCGCTAGTTGTAATCTGAGGTTACCTAAATAATTAATATTAATTTATATCTATTAAGCTAAAGCTCATAACTCTAAATAACTCGCTAGTAAACATAAACCTATTTGTCAGTAATTGCGATTTGTCATAAATACATTACATGAATAGGTATGTTTTAATAGTATTTTTAAGAAGAATATAAGTTGGTAATGTGTCTTCGCGTGATTTTGTAGTTGTAAAACTGGTGAATAATTCTTGAAATTGGCTTTTAATTATTACAAGTGATTTATTTTTTATTATGCTGAAACGTCTGCTAGCGAAGGATAAAATATAAAAATTTGACAAGTCTAAGCGGTACTCGGATAGTAGTTAGTACAATTGGTAGTGCACTGGGCTAGTGATCCAGTGGTTGTGGGTTCGAGTCCCGCTAAGAGTCAAATTTTCTATTTTTCTTTCGATTTAAATATCGAAAGTATTACAAGTGATGCCTAGTGAGGCCTAGCAGAGTTTCTTGCTGAAGTCTTCTCAGCAGGTTAGGGTTAGCGAACCAGCGAGAAAACCAATTAAGTAGATCGACACCATCCCACACCACTCAGATTCGGTTGAGACCGCCTCGACCAATCTCGCTGGAAGCGTAAACTCACTAGGAGTATTCAAGTAGTACAAACCAAGTCCGGCGTGGATGTGTCCTGGATTTTCCAAAAGCGACCCCACACAGTCCGATCGCTCGCGCTCTAATATTCTAAACGGCCTCAGCCAGTGAAAAAAATAAATAAAAGTCATATTGGAATACTTTTCGGAATTATTCGCCACTTATTTTTTTTTATCGAATATATTCGCCACTCTTATTAATTTGGAATTATCCGAATACACTTTACTTACCTTTAATATACGTGGATGTATGTAATAGCGAGTAAGTTACATGATAATGTAACAAGTATACATGAAGTAGTAACAATACTTCGTAAAATGTCGTATCGTTCTAATCTGTCAAATACAAAAGGTATTGTATTTCTCTAGGTATAGTCGCTAAGTCTATGCATGTCGTAATTTCGCATGAAATATCTAAGAATTAAAGTACCTACCTGCGTTGAAAGCTAATAGGTAAACTTTTAATTTGTAACAGCTAGTTACTGAGATAATAAGTGTCAAAATTTACGACCGGTTTGGCCTAGTGGCCTAGTCGGTAGTGAACCTGCCTATGAAGCCGATGGTCCTGGGTTCAAATCCCAGTCAGGGCATTTATGTGTGTGATGAGCACAGATATTTGTTCCCGAGTCATGGGTGTTTTCTATGTATTGAAGTACTTATATGTATTGTTCTTCTATCTAACACAAGTCTCCTGCCGTTTTTCGTAAAAAATATGTTTAATACACACACTGCATTTTTGTAATTATCATATGTCGGCATAGATTGAGCTAGATAACGTGAGTGCGCTAATTTGCAAAGATTACACAATTACGACTTAGATTTCGTTAGCAAGATAATCAATCCTAGAAACATGTTCGTTGGTCTCTTTAAAGACATATTTGTAAATAAATAAATATAATAAAATATTTCAGGATAATCTTACACAAAGCGACATAGTCCTGTGCTAAGCTCAGTAAGGCTTGTGTTATAAGTACATATAAATGCATACATAGAAAACACCCATGACTATAACAAATATCTGTGCTTATCACACGATTAAATGCCCTGACTGGGATTTGAACGCAGGACCATCAGCTTCATAGGCAGGGTCACTACCCTCTAGGCCAGACTGGACGTCAAAAAGGCGATAATATATTGAATTTGAAAATCGATTTAAGATAACGAAGGAGCTGTCACTGTGGAGTTTATTTGCTCCATTTAAACGATGCAGTACTTACCTACAATAATTAACAAAAGTATCAATGTGTCTTTAATGTCTATCGCTTCCCGCAAATGTAGTTAATTATACAGTAAATATGTGACATTATCTAGCAAAAGGGACCTTATTGTCGATGGCGCTTACTTCGAACCGCGTTGTGTTTGTATTGCGGCTTCTTGAATAACGGCGTAAGCGCCATCGACGATAAGGTCACTTATCATAGATAATGTCACATATTATGATTTTGACACAGATGCGCCGTCTCGAAGGACGAAGGGAGCGCCCGCAGTACGTAGCTCGCCCACTCGTCCTCAATAATGTCCACCTTCACAAAACACTGTAATGGCGTTCCAAACAACTTTTCAAAATAAATTAATAATTAGCGTAGGAAAATTCTGGACACTACCCAAGTAGCAAAATTCTCCTATTAGAAAAAATTATAAGACTAATACCTCTTATTGTAGTTTTATAAACGTTTTTGACACGACCTACCGGCTCGGAGCTCTCATAGAAGTCTTATAATAGTCACGTTTTTGACCAATAATCTTATAACAACATCATACAAGACGATTTGATCCTCAGACGAATTGATCCTATAATTTAGTCTTAAAAGCGTTTATAGGATAAATTTATATGACCCTTACAAACACAAATAGTCTTATAAATACATTTTATACAGCTGTTATAAGTACGCATATTTTAATCCTATAAAAGCATTTATAAGAACCGCTACTCCTATTAAGGTTTTATATCTATCTGTAATGGGACAATTAATCCTATAAAGGCTATTGATTTTACTCGTTATAGGTCAAAAAAATTACATGACTGATCTGACTTGATGGTTACTTCTAATAGATCACTAGCATGAAACTAGCATTAAGTTTGATAATTATACGTAATTTTGGGCTTATAAGGGTTTTATGCTTGTCATTATAAGAGTGATTGAAACAAGTGGCCTAAAAATAAAAATGGCAGGATTTTTTGTCTTATAACAGCACTGGCTTAGTATGAATGGTATTATTAACGTTCTGATACTAACTGTTAAAGGAGGCGATCTGAAAATCCACAATGGCAATGGCAAGTGTCAGCACTTTGTACTACTTAACCAGTAAATAATTAATAAGCAGATCTTTATTATGTATTTTTAAAAGGGGGCGTTAAAATATGTGTCTCTATAATTATTACTTTATCAATAAAATTTATTTTGCAAGTTATTTTTTTCTAATTCACTTCTCAATCACTGTTAAAAACAATTCCTTTTATATACTATAATTATGATACATAAGCACATTTACTTATACCCTTTTCCAGTTTAGTTTTATTTTATTAGAGCACAAACATACACGTCACCACGGGAGATAAGCCACTGGCCACTATAGGAATGATTACTCCAGTACCAGCATGCACCAGACCGTTATAAGACTAATTGTGCTTGTTAGTTGCGTTTACTAGACACTTATAGGAGCAACTTATCCTGCAAGAGCATTTAATATGACGATATTAAAACTGAATTTCACTTTATAAGACTGTAATAAAACGACTATAGGTTTATTTAATCCTATAAAAAGCGCCCAATTGTGGTTTTATAAACGTTTTTGGGAGTTCTATAGGACTGAAAATTTCATGGTCTTAGGTTATTTACAGGAGGAAATTTTGCTGCTTGGGTACATTTTACCCTTAAATATTTACAGTTTCTGAGAATGTCAGTGTAAACAATCACAGTTTTCCCTAGGGACTACAGTATTGTTTTTTGAAGGGTAGGCAACGCGCATGTGAATCCTCTGGAGTTGCAGACGTCCATACGCAACGGTAACTGCTTACCATCAGGTGGGTCGTATGCTTGTTTACCACCGTCGTTGTATAAAAAAAGCTTTGGAAACACTTGAATATCTGTACGCGTGGCGTGATCCGGGGCCCGGGGCACACGTCGGCCACTCGACGTTTTCCTGACGAATCCATAGTTATCGGAGTTAAAAACTGTTAAATGAATGTTAATGGTTACTTACATATCTAATATTCCTAACATTTTTCTTGGTTATGGTTCCTTCAGTCGCATTCTGACTGCGTTTAATTTTATTTTTCAATAAATTCGTCTCATGGCCGTTTGGCAGGGTCGCCATGCAATAATATGCGTTAACATATTTAGCCTAAGTGCTAACGTATTAAGCTCGTATTAGCTTCGGGTAGGACGAACACAAGGCATTGTTGAAAATGCTATATTCTCCAAAAATATAGTATCAGATGGTATACCTATGTTTAGACTTACATATTTGGCCCGAAGTAAGCTGCAGCCGGGACATTCCACCAAAATGCATGTAGTACTTTAGTAACCTGGGAGTGGCAATTTCGCAACGACCACCGCTCATTCACAGTGCATATAATGGATCACTCGAACTGCTGATTGATCGAGCCTGGTGCTTAGATCCGTTTATAGATTGCATAAAGCTTCACTATACTCGTAAAAGTCTTGTTGATGCAATTTTAGTGAATAGTTTGTAAGGCGATAACAGCTGGGGTATTACTTATCTGCACTACTATTCCTTGTTACACCCTACCAGGGTATATGTACATAATCATGTATTAGGTTTGCAAATAAAGATTACCTACTTATTTCATATAAAATGCTTATGTAGTGTATTCTGTGCATTTCCATCGTGCAGTCGGCCAAATCGTCGCTATACTTACTCAACCTCATATCTGCAACAATCATTTGATGGAAATGTCGCTTTTCTTTCATTTGGAATACGGATGTTTTTGTCATCAAATGAGTGTTACAGACACGAGGTTGAGTAAGTATATCGGCGAAATATGATTACGTACGAGTATCTTAAAAAACTGTCAAGGAAGCGGTTTCATAATTATCATTACAATATACTTATGACGTCAACATAATTTTGTATTTATACAACATTAGAAAAAAAATGTAAAAGGATGTTAGTGGAAGGATTATGTGTACCTATGAATGGTAGGAGTATGACCTCTGAAGTGTATGACATATTTTTGTCATCATCACACGTAATTCTATGCCACTGCGGTCATATGAAGAACGTATTACCGGAGCAACAAAAACATGTGTACCCATTTATTGCCTTACTATTTTGCTGTTTAAGAACGTAGGTACTAGTTCCGGGCACATTAGTAAAAATATGTTCTTTCGTATGATGGGTATTACAATTTCTCCATTGTGTGACAATTGCCAGAAAACTGATGACATGCTCCATGTGATGTTGGAGTGTGCTCACTCAGTTTTAAGAAGAGAAGTTAGTGCCAACCCGTTAAATGATGGCATGATAACTATACCATATGTAACAATAGTATTCGTAATATTTAATGTACTAATCTAATTTTGAATTCTTTGTTAGTTAAGGGCATAAACTCACCAAACTTAAATGCGTGTTTTGCGACACCTCAAAACAAAATAGCAGATTCAACCATAAGTCCGAATGTGGTCCATCTTGAACCTCCGAGTGTGCAAACATAATGGGCATTGCGTCGCGTTGCGTAAGGTCAATTAGAATTCGTGCAAATCCTAACAACGGGTGCACTTGTGCAACTCCTAGGCAAACAATGATAATTGCTAAGGTATCCACGTCCCCAGATACGATCTAGGCGATATATACCCAACGCATATCTTCAAGTGAAGGACAGTAGTCATTACTCTTTACCGAGCGATCATTTTAGATTTGAGAAACCGAACTAACTTGGCCTTCTTGGCATCCATACCAAGTTTATAAAACAATTGAGGTACAGAAATTTTCTCCTAACGCCACTCGCTCATCAAGTGATGACTTGATGAGTGAGATGAAGTACCTCTTTCTGATAGGAGGTTTCTGAAAGGAGACTGCTCAACTACTACAGCGTTCCTTTGAAAGTTGCTTAAAAGCTGTTGTCAACTGAATCTTCCTAGAGAAAGATACGTCAAGTACCCTCTGTACTGGTTCGCCGCACATTGGGAATATAGGGCCAGTCATAAAACTTATGTTAAACATTTGTGTTCAAGTGATGTGTAGTGCTCACTTGTAAAATGACATACACGTGCTGCTTTTGTTAAATAGTTAAGTTGTTCAATATCTGTACAAATTCGGATACTAAAACCTTCGTTAATATGTAGAAACACACACATTAGATAGGTATCTATGTCAAAAGATGAGATCTTTTATTAGATTCGAAGGGCTCTTCCGACGGTCATTAAAACTGACAGAAAATCATGAATTGCGAAACGCACTTCATCATAATAGTTAGTCTTACCGAAATAGTAATTTTATTGCACCGGACCGGAGTTTGAAGGTCCATCATACAGAGCAGGGCCTACAGATAAGGGATTTTACACACTAGGTTTGCTAACAGCAATCCTCTTAGCTTAGGTAGATATCTACCTTTCTTGCTAGTTAAAAGGCGCGTAAGATGGACAATAACCACCTCTCTCTAATTAGGGTACTATGTGAAAGAGGCATATGGAAACTCACTTAACTGCCGACTTGAAAAGTGTTCATGCTCAATGGAGTCAAGCAAGTATCTTGACTTCTGTCTTAAGTTTTAAACCGAGCATCACAGTGCCTCCAGCTCTTGTCCAAGTAAAAGTATGAACGTGGATAGGGAAAAGTGGGCTGGTTGTGAATATCACCAGACATAGCGTCGCTTATAAAACCCTCGCTAAGAGTGTATTAATGCCCTAAAACCATTAAGATGCGCTGACAATGTGTTTGAACTTCGCGGCTTCCACCAAACACGATAACATCGCCGCTGACTCGGAACAACAAAAGTAAGTCAAAAGACAAACATAGACAATCATACAGACTGTCAAAGGAAGATTTGTACAGTTGGCACTGGTGCATGAATCAGTCATCGAATTCGACGAGTTTTTGAAGAACTTTAGTTTTACGTAACATGTGTTTTTATACTTATAGCCCTAAATATACCTACATCGGAAAGTTTATTCCTTGCAATAAGCCGTTTCGCTATTTTATGAAGTCTCATCCCAAACCATTAACATAAAACTTTTGCTAAACGCATCATACTAGGTACGAAGCCTACGTGAAACTGGGGTATTTACTAGTACCGTAACTAGCCAAGGAGGGTAACTATAGGTAGTTTTCCGATACCTACTCTAAACACAAAGCCGTAGGTAGGTACGTATATTGCTGCGTATATTCTCCGTTAGAACCTTATAATGATAACCACTTTGAAATTAGTCTACATTTTACTGGTCTCTCGTAACAAGATGAAGAATAAAAATGGCCAGCCAAGGCCGTGTGCGTCCCACGAAATTATAGCTTTGTATAGCCATTATTAGGCGAATGCAGTTAAGTGATCCGCTAAAACGATTACGTTGTTACTTTACTGCTTTATACGGCATTCACAATAAGTTCTCAGACAGACTAGATTAAAAATGAATAAATATACTATTTTTAAATAAATTTATCGTGAGACTCAACTATATTAATGGTTTTATATTAAGCAGAAACGTCTAGCATATCAAAGATATTTAAATCGACCCCTAATGACGTATACCAGGAAGAATAAGATAGAAAAATTTGACACGTCAAGCGGCGCTCGTATAGCACAATTGGTAGTGCACTGGGCTAGTGATCCAGTGGTTGTGGGTTCGAGTCCCGCTGCGAGTCAATTTTTTCTATTTTTCTTTCGATTTAAATATATTAATGGTATAGACTATAAACTATAACTCACGTTTTACAGATCGAATATTGCTCGACATGTTTCGCCCCTTAACGAAGAGCATAATCATGAGACGAAGACGAGAGTTATCCGTTTCTATTCAACACTAATATCATAAAGGTGAAAGTTTGTGAGTGTATGTTACTTCTTCACGTCTAAACGGCTGGAGCGATTTGAATACAATTTGGTATGGAGTTAGCTGAAACCCTGGATTAACACATAGGCTACGTTTTTACCCTTATAACCCGCGGGTTACATCGCGGGGCACAGGTAGTATATCTGATTTTTAAGTTTAAACAAAATAGTAAGAAAGAAAATCAAAATACTACCTAAAGACTAACTGATATTACGACACTCGAAACGTCCGTCGATAACATCGCGGTCAAGCTCTGCTTCCCACTGATACCATAATCCTTTAGGAGGCTCTTAGTGTAAGTTTCTTTTGACGTCTCGAACGCGTAAAATGTTATTTATATGAGTAACTCTAACGAGATGGTAAAGTAATATTACGTAAAAACTTACACTAGAGGATAGGATGAGAATGGACAATTCAGTGCCGGGCGAGACTCGAAGTAGTTGGCAGAACAGCCTGCGGGCTGGTGCCACGAGGTAACGGTTACCCATTTTTCCTTTATTTCAAAGCATTATTGTTTCTCAACTTTAACGTTATGCATGCACTAGTTTTAAATATTAGGTACTGTTTCAGGCATTTAGTGTGGTATTGTAATAATTTTGTAAGTGAATAAAAAAACGGTGTGATAAAACCATACTTTAACAAAAACACTTTATTAACCTACCTACATAAAGCTAACGAATTGCTAATTTGTTATGTCTAATTGAGGTCTTAAGTATTCATTCGTGTTGAAAAAAACTACTCGTATTACTTATTCTCGTAACACATGTTACGTAAGATTAGACCTTACTTATGGTACAGTTACATCTGAAAATGAGGATACATTTAATTTTATAGCCACGACTCTGAGGCGTAAATTCTTGGACATATGTTTATGTCATATAATCAGACGTGATTACTGATACATAAAAGCGTTACTTCTTTTTCTTCCTCTCCGCGCGGCTGCCGCCCATGTCCTCGAGCTGCTGCTTGAGCTCCAGCAGCTGGTTGTCGGGCACGTAGCGCACCTCCTCGTGCTCGACGGCGTGCTCGTGCACTCGCAGCTCGCAGCCCTGCGGCAGCACGGCGCGCGCGCAGCGGAGCAGCGTGCCTAGCGCCCACGCGGGCACGTCCACTACCTAGGATCGTAGGCAACAATCAAAATCAAACAGAAACAATCGAAACCGCAAAAAAAAAATCAAATGTCTCGTAATGATAGTTCGTTGTTAAAAAAATTGACCCAAACAGATTCATTTGTCCAATTTCGAAAACATAAAGTTGCAAAAAGATAATTACAAACATATGAGTCTATAAATTAAAAATAAATTACAAAACTTATATATGCCTACTTACTAATAGAACTAACTAAATTGATTTAATCCTAATTTTTCTATCAACAATCTTGAACTTCTATAAATTACAATAGTTTAAATTAAGTTAACAAATCAAATGAGACACTGGTGGACCAGTATCTAAAAGTGATATCTCTGTTCCCTCACAATCTCCTACTGGGATTATACACCCTGTGCATTTTTAAGGAAGAAGGGAATAAAAAAAATACCCATTTACCTGTACATTTCGTTCATAGACACTAAGGTTGTATTCTGCGTCAACTACGGTGCCTCCCGGCTTGAACCGCTGCACCTTCAGCTTCTGAGCTGGTGTGGCCCAACTGTGCACAGTCAACTTGTTGTTCAGATAAATTCATAAATATGTATTGCATTAAAATAACTCCATTGAAATAATAGGTGTCATGTATTATTAAAACTAGAACAAAATTCCAGAGGATACGGTATTGGCACAATGTCAATAGTTTAAGAACAAACTAGACAAATATAAAGAAACCCAAAAGTATATTGAATATTGTTTAAAGATCATATTTACTGGATACAGGCGCTATCAGTTCAAGCAACTGCCTGCCTGCTTTACAAATACTTAAATACATAATAAAATATACCATAGGGCACATTTTTTAAAAGTTCATGACATATCAATATATTGTTTACATATATATATATGGTGTTACTGTATAGAAATGAACATAAATGAAAATGTTTAGTAATTTCCTTCCTAGTTAAATAAAACAACTAAAACGGATTAAATCGCGTATATACTAATTTAAACTTCATCCCAATGTTTCGAACCCTTTAGCAGCGTTCGTGGTCATTGGGACGGGACCCGATGAAGTTTAAAGTTTAAATTAGTATACGCGATTTAATCCATTTTAGTTGTTTTATTTCATGAGTAATTATCGCAGCAACCAAAGACAATATTCATTCCTAGTTGTCAGTGCTTAATTACTATTTTATTTTCATTTTCCCCAGATGACGGGAGAGTGTTCGTATGTGGCTCGAACACCTAAGGTCAACTCGGGCTTGGCAAAGACACAAGATCTACCACCAAGTTCACCAAACTCAAGTTCATGGAGAAAATAGCCTTTGTCGAGTGTGGCTACTATCATACGGTCTTTATTACAAGTAAATGTGTTTAGGTGTTATTTAACCCTCTGCAGCTGGCATGGTCACATGACATGTCAACTATTCAATCTTGTCGTCAACATCATAATGGCGACTTTGTAATGAATGGGTGTCTGTAAGACATCACATCAGTGCCAGAGGGTTAATGCAGTAAGTACCTAAGTTTTTATTATAATATTTAGCCTAATTACTTATGAAGAACTTTGGCTATCTATGAACGGAATGGCGGAATGTTTAAAAAAAATAAACTTCAAATACAGTACCAGCCTATGAGTGTTTATGACCAAATATGGGTATGTAATAATTTAATGTTTAATGGCCCTTCAATGTTATTATAAAAGATTTCAACTATAGTAGATTTCCATTTTTTTTAAAGTTAAACTTTATAGAACTTTATCCATTGTATTATTTTATAGAAAAACTGTATGTACTATCCTAAATGCTAGATCTGCTAACAGAAAATATACTTAAAACAGTATGTCAGTCTACCACACCTGTCGTCAACCTGTATGCCCATAACCTCAGCATATCTGTGAATTTGCTTCTGGCAAGCCTCCAGCACTGCAAAGTCATAGCCTTTCAGCTGCAAGTTCAGGCAGTCGTACACTGGCTCGTCTGGCTCCATACTCTAAAATTACGAAGCTGTTATAAAATTACACACAGTCTTGTAAAAACTTGGGGACATTTATTTTATTTTGTTTACTTACAATTAGGTAATCTGGCTCGTATAGATCGGTCTTTGTCCGGAACTGATTGCATACTGAGGACCCTAAGCCAAATCTGTTGTTGGATTTGAAGAGCTGGGTTAGCCTTGCCTGTAAGTAAAGAAGTATTTCAGTAAATATTTTTCATAACCTAAAGGATACTCATATTATAAATATTCATAACTAAAACTCACAAGCTTTGTAATTTTTGTACTAAACATTGCTATAAGAATTTAAAGAGTAAACTGTACACTAGTATACGGATAATATATTCTGTCAGTAAATATTAATCCAAATAAATCCGAATCAGCCGAACCTATAATATAATAATAGCATTTTTTTTTTTTTTTTTTTTTTTAATGGCATCGCGCTCCTGGCGCATTCAGCCAAACGAGTAAAGCGGGGAAACGGAATTAAAGGAATAAAATACGGATAGGACGGAATTTTGGAAAAGGATTAGATCAGGAATAGGTTTTATAGTTTTATGTTATTGTGTGAAAGGTAAGAATATAAAGCTTTATATATAGATATGGATGCAGATAAATCACTAATATGAAGGAGGGACGAAATACATGTGGGAAACGGAACTTTAAGATCTGACAGCTGACTAAACAATAAAGAGCGATCATATTTGTTACAAGTTATTGCCAAAAATATATGATTTAAATCTGCGGGATCAGCTCCGCAATCACATGCAGAACTGGCCACGCGATGTTGTAATGCCAAGTGTTGCGGTGTACAAGCGTGACCCAACCTCATCCGGATTATCATACTAGTTGCTGGTTTTGACATAGAAATATTAAAATACCAAGGTTTTATAGGGATCGAAGGTTGTATGCGTCGATAATGTAATGCCGCAGTCCCTGCACCTGATGCCCATTGTACCTTCCATATTTTTCGCAGGTATAACCTTGGTAGAGCTAACAGATCATCAGTTATATTTTTGTATGGAAACATATCTCCACAAGTAATAGCATCACGAGCTATCTCATCTGCTCTTTCATTGCCTTTAATCCCTCTGTGCCCAGGAATCCACGCGATGGAAACAGAATATCCCTTAAGGTAACATTTTAATAAAAGGCTGCGGATTTGATAAATCAGTAAATTGTTAGATTTAGATTTAAAGGGAAATCTAGAGATTGCCTGTAATGAACTAAGACAATCTGAAAATATAATTGTTTTTTTGAGGTGCATAACAATGATGAACTCTATTGCTTTTAGGATACCAAAGCACTCACCACTGTACACAGAAGATTCTGGTGGTAACTTAATTTTTTGGTAAATACCAGATTGAGAATGATGTACTCCAATCCCAACACAACCACGTACTGACATTTTAGAAGCATCTGTATATATATGGTGAGTATCTGAGCAATCTGTTTCAAGAAAACTGAGAAATTGTTGGTTTTGTTCAACATCATTTTTTGAAATGCCTATATTCAGGAGAATAGAAGGGACAAGTGTTAAAGACTCATATTCATACATATAAATAGGAAGTGTGTGAGAACTAGCTGTGGGTGCTGATATAGATTTAACTTTTTTAAAACTTTTAATTAAACAGGGAGGACTTTTGTGTTTCCAATAGTTAGAAGTAGTTATTTGAGACAAAAGATCAGACAAGATACTCCACAGGGGATGATTTGAAAATTGAGAGCACCGTAATAAATATCTGTCACTGAGGTATTGACGTCGTAAATGAAGTGGAGGTTCAACACACTCAACCTGCATTGCATTGATAGGACTAGATTTCATGGCTCCACAAATTAATCTAAGGGCTTTAGACTGTATACTATTTAATTTATTAAAAGCTGCAATACTCCCTGGTTCCAATAAAAAAGTCCCATAGTCTAGTATACTTCTTATTAAGGCATTGTACATGAGTTTCATGCAAAATGGATGCGCACCCCACCAAACTCCTGATACACATCTAAGGATGTTAAGATTTTTTTCACATTTAGATACTATATAGTTACAATGTGGAAGACCAGTTAGTTTGCTGTCTAATATAACACCTAAAAACTTTGTCTCATTTTTTACAGAAATCAAACAGTTATCAAAAAGCACACTGATCGGAGGAGGGAATAATTTCCTAGTAAATAAAACAACTACACTTTTAGCAACAGAAAGTTCCAAACCATTCAAATGTAACCATGTTTTTAACAAACTTAAAGAACAAGTTATGGATCTACTGGCCTGTTCTATACATAGGTTTGAAGAATATAATAATAAATCATCAGCATACTGCAACACATTTACTACACCTTTTAGAGATGATTCTAAATCAGATGTATAAATATTGTATAACAAAGGGCTTAAGACAGAACCTTGAGGAAGTCCTTTCCAAACAAAACGAGATATTACATTGTTATCATCTAAGAGAAGTTTAATAGACCTTTGTGATAAGAGGTTTATAATAAAATTGGATAACATTGATGGAATACCTAACTTTTTCATTTTTATGTGTAACACAGAAACTAGAACATTATCATAAGCTGCACTAATATCAAGGAATGCAGCGACTACAGACTTATTTTCAGAAAAGGCCAGGCGAATGTCAGAAATGAATATTGCTAAACTATCATATGTGCATCTACCTTTCCGGAAACCAAATTGACTGTGTGATAACAGCCTATTTTTTTCTACATAAAACTCTAATCTGTTTTTAATTAAGTGTTCAGCTATTTTAGCAAACACAGATGAAAGGGCAATTGGGCGATAAGAGGAAACATCAGAAACTGGTTTATTGGGTTTTAAAATAGGGATAACTATTTGCGATCTCCATGAATCAGGAACTATTCCGGATTGAACAATAGAATTAATTATCTGAAGATAATAATTAAGTAAACCATCACTTGCATTTGCCAAAAAAGAATATGGAACTCCATCTTCGCCAGGTGCAGTATCTTTTAAATTTTTAATAACACCTTTTAACTCCTCTATTTTAAAAGGACAATTGAAAGAAGGATAATTTAAGGGATCAGTGTAAGAGAAAGTAAGAGGCTGAAAAACATATTCTTCTGGTACTGATGAAGGTGCTAAACTATTTATAAACTTTTGAGCCAGGATGGGGGGCATTGTGTGTCTAGATGACTCACTGAATGCATTTTTAAATTTCTTAATATTATTCCAAACTATAGTGGGTTTTACGTTAGGGTTAAGAGACATACAGAAACGTCTCCATCCTTCAAATTTTTTCCTACGTAACAATTTCTTAGTACTGCGGGCAACATGTAAATACAACTCAAAGTTCTCATTAGTCATTGACTGACAATATCGTCTTTCAGCTTCCTTACGTTCCCTTATTGCCTGAGTACAATTATTATCCCACCATGGCGGAGAAGGAATTTTATCTCTTAAACTATTTTTTACAGGGAATATTTCATCAGCTGCTTCTGTCAAAACCTGAGCTAAAGCAATGGAGCAACTAACTACATCACTATCCTCCAAACTAGGCAAATCTAGCAATTTCTCCTCTACACGGTTTTTAAAACTACTCCAATCCGGATTGCATAGATTATACTTAAGCCTAGGCTTAGGCCTAGGATATGAAGGGAAATATGAAGAAAATGAAACTACAATAGGAAAATGATCACTGCCAAATGTTGATTCTAAGGTGTACCAATTGAGAGAAGAGGAAAGTTCTGGTGAGCAAATAGATAAATCAACAACGCTGACAGATTCACTTGGTGCTGTTCGGCGAGTTGGAGAGCCAGTATTAAGGACACAAAGATTGTTTTCATCTAATAATTTCAACATACAATATCCATTGTAGTTTGAAGTGCCACTCCCCCAAGATTGATGATGCGAGTTAAAATCACCTAGAATTAACATTGGAGACGGAAGCGAAGAAATTATGAGCTCTATTTCATGAAAAATTGATGAAGATGGATGGGGAATATATACAGAAATAATGCAGATGTTATTTACAATGGCAGCAACAATTGAAAAATCGTCACTGTGTGATGGAAGATGAAAATGTGAAAAGGGGGCGGAATTCCTGACGAGTAAAGCTACACCACCACCACACCCGTCAGGTCTGTCTTCTCTGAGACATGAATAACCTGAAACTCTAAGAAAAGCTCCAGGTTTAAGCCATGTCTCAGAAAGGGCAAAACAATTGGTTTATATTTATTTAATAAAAAATTAAATCCGATTTCTTATTTATTACACTTCTGCAGTTCCATTGAAGAACTTTGTCCATTATTATTGATTGCTTTTGCAAGTGTAACAAGTTTAGGGGCAACGTGGGACGGTAAACTAAAAGGTTTAGACAAAGCGTTAATTAATAATTCAATAGCCTCGTTCATAGATTCTTCACTATCTTCTTTGGAAGATTCCGGCAACAGTGCGCAGCCATTTGGCGTATTTGGCATGGAATACTCGTTAATAATAGAATTATGAGCTGCTACATCATAGCCTTTGGTTGTTGTGGGCCTTACAGGGCGAGGTTTCATCATAGTTTGCTTATAGCTACGAGACTGCAAAGTTGTACTTGTAGATGGATTCTGGACATTACGTGAAGGACTTGATTGAGACTGTGGCTGTGGTGAAGGTTGAGTCAAAAGAACATCGGCGAACGATTTTGAAATGGCAGGATGTAATTTAACTGCTTCTCCATAAGAAATGCATTTATTGGCCATGGTAACTTTTATTTCCTTTTGTCGCAGATGTTCTTGACATGACCTGTTCGTTGCAAAATGAAATCCATTGCATAGGCAGCAAATAGCGTTATCCTCTTCAATTGAACAAGTGTGGCCAGAATGCAATTGACCACACTTAAAACATTTAGGTTTCGACTTACAGTTTGTTTTGGTGTGGCCAAATTTACAGCAGTTAAAACATTGAATGGTAGGAAAGATATATAAATCGACGGTAAGTGAGTTGTAGCATGAAAACACCCTTTTAGGTAGGACCTGGCCATCAAAAGTAAGTACCACTGTTTCCGAAGGTTGCCAAGACACAGATCCGTTGAGTGATACTCGATGATTGAGTCGCCGTACTTTTAATACCTTTCCGCACCCAATAGGCACAGAAATATTATCTATAATTTCCTCCTCCGACCACTGTGTCGGTATACCGCGAACTAGGCCCATGCGGGTCACAGAAAACGATGGTATATAAGCAGTTAGATTTTCTGCCTGAAGGCGCGCATCAGTGACGAATAAATTGGCGTCGACATGATTTGAAAAAGACATTGTAACTCTAGTTCTACCAATACGCTTAACGCTACCATTTATTACACTCCTATAGCCGTAATTTTTTAAAAATTTGCCAAAAGACACCGGGTGCAGAGAGGAGATCGTTTCAGTTTGTTTTAATTGTACGTGCACAGTATAAGGTGCAATGTCCGAGGGTGAAAATAAATTTCTGCCAACCTTTGTACCATCAGCAGTTTCGGAAGAATTAATTTTAAACGGAGTATCTGAATTTGTATGATTCGAATGAGGTGTAGGTACAATAACTTCTTTTGATTGTATAGTCAGACAATCACATGTATTCACTCCGCCATTACCCTTCTTACTTTTTTTATTACAGGTTTTGCATCTTTTAGATGCCTTTGTTCTTTTACGCTCAGAAATGAGCTTGCTGCTGCGCACAGAAGTATCGGTATCCATGTTACTCGAGTCTATTTCAACATACATGCCGACCTGGAGGCCTCCGCCTCCAGGATCGGGAGGCTCGTCCCCCATCACACTATATACAAAGAAAACTTACCTAATATGCAGGAATTGCACTATAAATATATAAAAATACTAATCGTTAAAATAAATAAAGACTATATTATGTATATACTACCACTTTCCTGACCTAAATTAAATTAAACTAATGAAAAGAACAGAAACACAACCGCCACGTCTCACGTTTCCCGCGCTTTTTCCATAATAGCATTGACGTTGACGTTGACACTTGACATTTAACTTTTTTTATGACCTGGAAACTAGTCCTTTAAGCCAATTAACTTGACAGTTTATAAGTGTTTTCGAGTAATACTTTCTATTGAAATATAAAAAAATAAATTTCGCCTTTATTAAAATATAAGATCCACACATAAAAGAGCAATGTGTATATTCTATACATGCCTGAATATTTATCTATTAGATAAGCATTTAATAAATAAACTCAACTAGTACTGACAACTTTTTTTTTAATTTAAAGAACATCTATACAATACAATATACTATTCTAACTTTGACTTTAATAACTGGTAACTAACAGCTATTAAAACACGTGAAATAAAAAGCCCTAAGAATTAACTTGATTGCGTAATTGACTCATAAATCAATTTTAATTGTTTAATGTATTAATGGTTATGACTACTGGCAGGATGTGTGCACATGATTAATCAATTATAGAAAAACCTTAGTTGTCAAAATTTTGTCTATGTATACTCCTCGCTTGGAACTTGCCTTGGTATCGAAATGGAAAGAGCGGTGTAATAGTTATAGTTTTATAGGTTTTCTTGTAATTGTGTAAAGACAAAATAAATGGTGTAATCTTCAAAGTTCTTGAAGGAATCCTCGTAGGACATGGCGTCAACCGGCAGCACACCCTTTCCTAAATGGCAACTGGCCATCCTTCTCGGCGCACCTTTGGCCATCGGCTTAGGTTACCTTTATCTAAGAAATAGATTAGAGGATCCCGAAAAGAAAAAAGTCGCGGAGTTGAAAGCCAAGACGACAATTTCACTAGACAACGAGGAGAACAATGTAAAAGCCGCCGAAAGCGCTATCGACCGCGCCATGAAGCTGAAAGGTGCAGGAAACCGAGCTTTCCACGCAGGAGAATACGACAAGGCGATATCGCTTTACAACGAAGCCATCGAGTCGTGTCCACCCGACCGGCCAGTAGACCTGGCTACGTTCTACCAGAATCGCTCTGCGTGTTACGAGAAGCGCGAGATGTGGGAGCAGGTGAAAGAGGACTGCACCTTCGCGCTCAAGCTCAACGAAAAGTACGTGAAGGCGTTCCTACGGCGCTCTCGTGCGGCCGAGAAGAGCGGCGACCTTGTCTTGGCCTTGGAAGACGTCACTTCCGCCTGTATCCTTGAAAGGTTCCAAGTCCAAAGTTCCCTAGTCAATGCCGACCGTATCCTAAAAGCACTAGGCCGCCAGCATGCACGGGAGGCGCTCGCGCGGCGGCACCCTGTCATGCCGTCCAAGCATTTCATCAAAACATACTTCTCTGCCTTCTCTGAGGACCCTATTGCTAAGATCCAACTGGATGACAAGGCAACTGGTGGCTTTGCAAAGGCAAAACAAGCTCTTGATGCCCAAGATTATGATTCAATTGTAGATGCATGCACTGCTGAGTTGCAGGCAGATGGAAAGTACAAAAATGAGGCATTGCTTCTGCGGGCTACCTTCTATTTGTTGCTGGGCCGCCATGAAGAGGCTCAGGCTGATCTTGGTAGGGTGATTGACAGTGATGCTTCAACCAAGGTGAAAGTGAATGCTCTGATCAAGAGGGCCTCTCTGTACACGCAGCTTGAAAACACGGAACGCTGCTTGGAAGACTTTGCCAAAGCTGCCCAACTGGACCCAAACAACTCGGACATCTACCACCACAGAGGTCAAGTGTACCTGTTGCTAGAGCGCATGGATGAAGCCACAGCTGAGTTTGCTAAAGCCGTCCAACTAAACCCTGACTTCTCTATTGCTTATATTCAGAAATGCTATGCAGATTACAGACATGCCCAGTTAAGCAAGAATGTAGGTGCTTTGACACAAGTCCGAGCAGACTTTGAACGTGCACTGGAGAGGTTCCCCCGCTGTGCTGAAGCATATATTCTATTTGCTCAAGTGTTATCAGACCAGCAAGAGTGGGGTCGGGCAGAGTCCCTGTTTGACTCGGCCCTGACTGTGGACCCCCACAATGCGACCCTGTATGTTCACAAGGGACTGGTGCAGTTGCAGAAGAGCACAGACTTTGACAAGGCTGTGAAACTTATCAACAAAGCAATTGAAATGGATGATAAATGTGATTTTGCTTATGAAACACTGGGTACCATTGAAGTTCAAAGGTAACACTCATTTTTCTGTTTTTTATAGTTTAGTATTTTAGATATTCACAAAACATATCACCGAATTAAAAAAAAAATCTATCCTTTGCTCTTTAAGTTCATCAGCTAAATTCACTCACTCACAGCTTGTTTCTACTAAATAGAGTAGTGTCAATCAGATTGGCTGACTTGTTTCTTTCCAGTTACCAATCATTCAAGATCATAACAGCAAATGCCTAACACTGATCTTGTAACCTTTTGGGTCATTAAATCTGTGGAATTATTTGCTGTTTTGTATCTTCTTTTTCATTTGTCTCAGTGGGCTTTGAACGGTGACCTAAATATAAAAGATAAAAGATCTTTATTTTTCAATTTAGGCACATTACATGCACTTATGAACGTCAAAAAAAAAAAAAAATCTACACCGGTTCAAACCTTACACCTCTGACCCGTGAAGATACCGGCAAGAAACTACTGCGGGACTTATTTTTTCAAAACAGTGATACATCAAATCTTAAAGTACTTACATAATTATGCGTAGTCCGATAAGAAAACATATCAAACAGTTTATTACAAGATATGAAAATACTAAAATATAAAAGTAAAAATAATAATGTATACTTAAACAAATTCGACTTCACAAAATAGACATACTTTAATATGCTTTCTTATGTGAACTGTGTCGTTTACATGATCTGGCAGTACATACAATTGTTGAATTAGTTGCTAGGCGGTTTTGTTAGTTTCTGGTTTGGGCCATGCATGTTTGTCTGTCAAATAATCCTCTACTCTGTAATAGCCCTTAGACATCAAAGACTTTTTTAAGTAATTCTTAAGTACTGGGAAGGGTAATTTTAAGGCATCATCAGGTAACTTGTTATATAAATGAATACATTGCCCAAAAAATGATTTATATACTTTACGCACACGACACTTTCTGATAGCATGCTTATTCTTATTTCTAGTGTTATAGGTATGGATGTCACAATTTTTGGTAAACAACTGAAGGTTTTTAATAACGTACATAATATTTTCATATATATATTGACAAGCTACAGTTAATATATTAATAAGATATACCACAATAGATATACCACATGAGTTATAAAATAAAAAGGTGCCATTTGTTTATATAATTCATACTCAGTATATATACATAATAGGGGTTATTTAAGCCTTAGTTTTATTGTCCCCAATCAACCTCTTCTGCACACTACATGCCTTACATAATTATAATGCTTTCTGCTGGTATGTACTTGCTGTTTCTAATTTATAACACACTCCAGACACTAAACTTAACCACCAAGCTAGAGATGCCTAGTGTCTGTGTACATGTCATTGTGAGTTCTGGTTCTGGCCTGTCATCTCTCCAATTTACTAGCACTCTCAAACTCTTCTTACATATATGTGAGAGATACCTATCTAGCTTGCCTATCTATACTATACCTCCCATCATTATTTTTTATAATTTCTGTCATCTAGTTCTGTTTCCTTTGAATTTTATGATATGATTAAAATGGAATCCTAAGATTCTCCACAATTTAAATTAAATTCATATCTGTCTATTTTGTTTATATAGTATAATATTCACAGTATTCACACATACATACTATACTTTCTTATTTGTACACCATGTACTGTATAATTTAAAATTGTACTCTTATCTTGACCAAAGCTTGTTTAAAAAAAATTGCTTATGGACTGGGCTTAGGCAGACAGCATGTCTTTAATTTCTTAGTGCAGTTTGTTGGAGTTTGCTGCGATACAATCCAAACACGTAAACATGCGTTTGCATGGATACACCTGCGCGTTACCAGCGCGGCTGCAGACGTGTGTATAGATAAAAACGCGCGTGGCCGGCGCGTTAAAAAAACGCAGTGTGCATGAGCCTTAGTGTGCCTATTGTTTAGTCTCATTAAAACTTATTTATTTCTCTGTATTAGCCCTTCTTGGTTTCGGATAGGTAATGAAGAATTCTTGTTTTGCAATTTTAACTTCATAAACGTGTTTACATAGACGAAATCGTTTACGTTATCGTTGCTGTTAAATTCAAAAGTGTCACAATATAACATCATACATTTAGGTCCCAACCAATACATTGGATGCATTATTTTGACGATATAACGTGACGGTATCTTCATTCAACATAAAATATAAAAGCTAATTTACATCGTGCATTGTTATCGGGACTTGCCCAAACGTAATAATAGCTCGGCAAATGACCACAACGAACGCTTTGTCTTAAGTTGACTTGATGTCAACATATCTCACACATTGTAGTCAGGGTCAGAGGTCAGCCCAAGCACCAGCAGTACGTAGCGTAATCACTTGCAGTGTCAATATCAGTGACTTGTGGCGCTTCGCCAACATAATTTAGGCCACCTCTGTCTGAAAACGCATTGTGTTCTTATTAAGGCTTGGTCACATAGGGCGCGTTTTGTGGCGTGGCGCAGCGGGGCGCGACGCTGCCGTCCGAATGTGTGCCTTATTTCGTTACATTAGCCACACCGCTGTGACGCCCCGCTGCGCCACGCTCTCAAAACGCGCCTATCTGCCCAAGGCATTAAACTCTTAGCTGTTACATGTATACTTTGGACCCGGGTATGTCCTTAAACTACGTCCAAAAATGAGAGGTAGGGCACAGCGATGACCATCACGCTTGAATCTGGGGCAGCCCAACTGGGGAAGTACCTCCTCCTAACAGAAGACCACAACCATAATAACACTGCTACCTTTAAGGTATGTAGTGCTGTGTTCCTGATGGTGAGTAAGGTTCCCAGAGCTCCAACCCACTTATAGGTCGGCAACGCGCTTGGGACTCCCTTGGTGTTGCGAGTGCCCATGGGCGACGGTAATTGCTTACCATCAGGTAATCCGTCTGCTCGTTTGCCACCTTTGTCATAAAAAAAAAAAAAAAAAAAAAAAAAAAGTTTATAGTTTTATCATTTGACTCATAGTTAAGATTTATCATATCACTATTGGCAATTGCCCTTGAAACATAAAAGATAGTCAAAGATTATCTTTCTGTGCATCAACATCTAAGGGGAATGAACGGTTTTATCTCAAGTATTTGGTTTGTTACGTCATTCAAACCTGCCGGGTATATAAAAGTATTGTGAGGACAAAATATTTATGTATAAGGAAAATTAACGTTTTTATCATAGATATTTATAGCTGGTTTAAACAACTTAAAATTAATTATATCGCGTATACTGAACTAAACTATATCCCGACGAACATTTTGAAGCGTTTGTAGGCAATTGCAAATTTTAAGTCGAATAAAAGTATACGCCATATAATCCGTTTCAGTTATTTCATTTCCGAAATGATTGCCCTAACAACCGAATACTATTTTTTATTGTGTTTTTAAATTGAAATACTAGGCAGCTCAATTAGCCACCGAATTTGCATTATAATGATCTTCACTCCCAAGGTGACACATTAAAACTATTGTATAATGACCTCTCATATCTGTGTATTCCAGGGGTAACCTGAAACGATCACTGGAGTTGTTCGAGAAGGCCATCGCGCTGGCGAAGACGGAGCTGGAGATGACGCACCTGTTCTCGCTCAAGGACGCCGCGGCCGCGCAGCTCAAGGTGTCCGAGCGCTGGGGGCTCGACTGGACCGTCAGCTAGACTCCCCGCACAATACAAGGCATTTGCCAAGTGAGATTGGCCTTACACACTTTGTTTTAGACGACAATTTTATTTAAAAATCTGCCATTTTTTTTGTTAAAACAGTACTTAAGGTTTGCAAGTTTGTTTTGGAAAATTTACTTCAATATGATACATTTAGAACCGACGTCTCGGATCCACTGCGGCCCTCGCCGCCGCCGCCTGCTTGACGCTAGCACGGTGTCGCTGTTCACTGAGCCGCTTTCCTCATTTGCCATTAGTTTGTAAATGTTAGGTGCACGTAATATATCGAACTTCGTATCACAAATTATTATGGACAAGGTCTGTGTGATGAATGTTGGAGCTAGAAGTAAGATATTTTTGGATATGTCAACTAAACGTGAATTTCAATTCTTTAAATAACCTAAAATACGGTTCGAATTAGGGGCTTCAATGTTTAATTACAATCATGTAAAAAATATATATGAGAAGTACAGGGAGTACTCGCTTTGCAATGTAGTTCAATTAGCTAATATTTGAAGCTACACCAGTAGCTATGATGAGTACAATTCTAGCCAGCGCGGGGCTCCTGTACTACCTCTGGTTCGTCACACTTCATATTGAAGTTGTTGCTGAATTTATTTGGAAATGAAATGTACCTATTGTTAAATTTTGTAGTGATAGCTATCTTGCATTTAAAATATAACATTATATATTGCGTCTGTAGGTAACTAACAAAATGCTGTATGTATATATGACAAACTAGAATGAATGGCTATCTTTACACGGTAGCAGTAAATATCTCGAACATCAGACATTACAAATAAATAAAGGTGACGTCTCTCATCTTGGCATGGTTTATCTACATATCTGTGTATCTATTTTATTAGGCATGATACAAAGTTTAGTGTATAACTGATACATATTTATTTGTGATACAATTAATTTGTGTTGGTATAAATTGACTCCTGGCTATTCGAGAAAATTATTGAAATACAATTTGTATGTTTCGCAGTTTCAGTAGTTGATTGAGATAAATAATGGATATTAATATTAAAAGTTGTTTGTGTTCACAATTTTAACAACCTTTTAATTATTAAGTGGCTTTACTAGCAACATACCCCGCTTATATTATAAATATTATAATATATATCCGTTAAATTTCGTGTATGACCATGATGTGAATGAGGACGACATCCGTAACACAGAATTAAGGTATCATACTATAATTTCTCAAATGTTTTCAATAATTACCTTAACGTCACGACTATACGATACCAATCTTACGATACAAAAATTACGTAACATAATTAAACTAAAGAATTGTACCTAATTACAGCCTACTTAGAAATATTTCTAAATGTCATTTTAATTAATAAATTCTATATTATTGTGGAGTGGTAACAATTAGACGTTGGGCTAATCCGTGCTCGTGTTAACTTCTGTTTTGTTTTGAGGATGCATCACAGGTTCCGAAACTTAAAGACGGTCGAGTGATCGCTCTCGCGCCGAGTCGCGAGCGGCGGTGCGGGCGCCGCGCGGGTGCATCCAGCGCATCGCCGAGGGAGGCGGGGCTTGCAGTACAATACAACATTCTAGAATTTGCCTATTATCCTTAGATAGTCACACAAATTACGGTAGATGTTTTGGATGCACCCCTTTATTTTACCAGTTAGGTAGATCGTGAAAATAGAACTGCTCGCGAATGTTTGTAAGAGTTGTTACCTCACCGATAGTGGATAGATTAAATTTATGAAAAATACGAAATACATTATTCGAAACGATTAAAGAATCTTTTACTTGTACCTGTGCCTTCCAGACTTTATAAAGGGCCATCCTCATATCACGTCAGCCGAAATTTTGACTTTGAACCCCCTTGTCACGTAATTTTCCTTTAACACGTACTGTCACCATTGGTATGACCCAATTGCTGTGGCGTAATATGTGGATGGCCTCTAACATGATCGCAGCTACTGATGTGTCGATTGAAAGTTTCTAAAATGCGAAATGTCCTATATGGAAACAATGCCGTGTTTAATTTTTGGATGGAGGTCACCTTTCCATTTCATAAATTGAAATCTTAATGTTTTGCAAACTTTTTGGAAACTTCCCAACTGCCACATCTGTACTTAACCACAGAACTTGATGGTTGAAATGACTGGTTTTATTCCTACTAGTGTTTCTTTGACCTAAGGCCCTGGTTTCTCTGACCACCCGCGACCGGCGACGTACGAATATTTTGTTCGGGAATGTTTGAGGGTGGTTTCTCTGAAACCTCGCTGGCTCAGGTCAGAGTCGCGGACACGCGTCAGTCGCCGGCAGTGGGTCAGAGAAACCAGGGCTTAAGAAAAATCATAGCATAAATCAAATCACCAAATCGAAGTATATTTATAGAAAATAATTAAGCATTACATTTCTGTAAATAGGTACTTCGATTTGGTGTTCGTTTCATAAACTATACCTAGATAAGCTTGAAATGCAAGAAACAAAAAAAAAATGTACCTACTTACAGATTTCATGCTTAATTATCGTCATTAGTGACATGATTTAACTTTTCTACAAGTCACATTAAACTTTTCGCTACCACATCAAAAAAAATCAGACGTGCGTCACACGCCAAAGGTCACACGCAAGGAAGCGGAATATAAACCTTACCTCAGATGGTAGGTCCAAGGCCTCAACTTGATATCAAGTCGTGCCGTGTGGGGCACGAAACACTGACTTCATATAAAGTCAATGGCGGGGGAACTTTTTTTTTAAAACTCCCATACCTATAGGATGATAGTTGCTCTGTTTAACGTTAATTATAATTAGATAGTGCAACGTGCAGTCAAATTTATATGGTCTGTTACTATCTGTAGCATTCGAGTTGGCCATGAGTTTCGCATGTCAATCCCATACTAAACTATTTACAATAGTATTACTATTGTTTGTGCACGATGGGTCGGGGCTCATGTGTTACAACGGCACGCTCACCTCCTCCCGGTTCGGAGACGACCCTCTATCATCAGGCACCCTGTTTAATGGCGGCGCCGGGCTCGCGAGACTGCGGTGCTCTATGACGGTACGATGTGAAGGTAACCGTCTGTGTTAATACCACGCTTACCCCTCCTGGTTCGGCGACGACCCTCTATCATCAGGCACCCTGTTTAATGGCGGCGCCGGGCTCGCGAGACTGCGGTGCTCTATGACGGTACGATGTGAAGGTAACAGTCTGTCTTGATACCACGCTTATACCCCTCCTGGTTCGGCGACGACCCTCTACCATCAGGCACCCTGTTTAATGGCGGCGCCGGGCTCGCGAGACTGCGGTGCTCTATGACGGTACGATGTGAAGGTAACCGTCTGTGTTAATACCACGCTTAGCCCTCCTGGTTCGGCGACGACCCGTTATCATTAGGCACCCTGTTTAATGGCGGCGCTGGGCTCGCGAGACTGCGGTGCTCTATGACGGTACGATGTGAAGGTAATAGTCTGTTAATACCACGCTTATACCCCTCCTGGTTCGGCGACGACCCTTTATCATTAGGCACCCTGTTTAATAGCCTCGCTGGGCTCGCGAGACTGCGATACGATGTGAAAGTCTGTATTAATAGCACGGTTACCTCCTCCTAGTTCGAAGATGACCCCTCCTCATCAGGAACCGAACTCGCAAGACTGCGATGTGAAGGTCTGTCTTACAACACCACGCATAGATACCTCCTCACGCTTCGGAAACGGTACTGTCCGAGACCTACGTTGAAAGACATTACGTGTGTGTGCACACTAGCGGCCACTCGACGTGTTCCTGACGATTCCATAGTAATCGGCCCGACCGACACGGTGTCTCCGCAGCGTGAAATTTTATATGGGAACGCCGAGAAAACGCAGTAGAGAGACACTACTGTGCCCACGATCTACGGCTTCAGGAATCAGCTTAGACTCTTAGAGAGACGGCGCTGCACTATGCCGATACGATGTGATGGCAATAGTTTGTGCACATGTAACGACATACTCACCTTTACCCGGTTCAGGTAAACACACAACGTGAAAACGCTATGGACGTCCCTGTACCTATTTTTTAGTCTTAATTTAGCGGTACTAGCGCCATCCCGTGTTAGCCGCTAACCCATAATTACCTCCACGTGAACAATGTGTACCTGGACTTGGCCGGTTAACCTAGGCCTCGGGTTACTTGGCTAACACTGGATGGTGCAAGTGGGCCTAAGAGTGTTAAAAAGTTAGGTTAGTATGTAACTGACCTTTGCAAACTATTTCAACAGTAAGGCACTGGTGTAAATAAAAGAGAGAGATATATATTTATGAGCTATAAACATATATCTCTCTCTTTTATCTCCCGGCGATGAACTACGATCGCCCGGCTATGACATATATGTCTTTTTTATTTACACGGGATCGATTATATTTTGTCCCTTGAAATAGCTGATAGCTCATAGCTTACTAGCTCGCGGTGGGGCCAGGACAGGCGCTACCTCCAAAAACGATATTCGTAAATTTCGGACGATTGTCTCTGTCACTCTAAAGACGTCTTAATTGGAGTAAAAGAGGAAGATGGCCGAAATATACGATCTTCGACGGTTGCGGTACCGGACCTGGTTTATGTATTTTATAATTATAAGTTTCAAGTCAATTATAATTAATAATTAAACGTAGTTTTTTAGTGTGCACTCAGGCACACATTTGAGAAGATTAACATACAACCTCACTATACTACCCTACTTAGAAGATAGTACGTAACATGTAAGCATCTGTACCTACTGTCAATTGTCAATAATTTAGGCTATGCAAAAATTTTAAGTTATTTACATTACTTGTTGAAATTCGTGTGATATGAAATGTGGACTGCACAGTGCTGTGTGCTACTCACCGTAGTGAGTCTGGCGGCGGGCTTGAACTGCTACAACTGCTCAGAGACACAGCTGCAGACCAACCAGTGTGCGGGAAGCTTCGGCACCGGGCCCGTGTGGTTTAATGCTTCCAGACTGCGTTTGGCTACTTGTGAAGGAGGTTTCTCGTCTTTCATCTACTTTTATTTAGCCAATTCTGAACGCCTTGTCGTAAGGGAGATGAACGCAGGAACATCCCTGTTACTATGAACCTAGAACTTCCCGGAGTATTCGTCACATATCTTATACTGACACCGTTAATACATTTTAATCCTATTACTAGCACTAAAATAGACTGCAAGACGCTACAGGTACAGTCGCCATCAGATATTTCGGAGCTGTGGAGGTGGTCACAAATATCTGAACATGCACTTTATTGCTTTGACAATAGAGGCGTTGTTCAGATATTTATGACCACCTCCACAGCTCCGATATATCTGATGGCGACTGTACTATGCTGATGTTGAATATCTTTGTTCACCTTCAAAGGGATTACTTAGGAAAAACCATAACAGCCGAAAGATTTTGATCTTATGCGATCGTGACCAGAAGCTGACTGTAACATTGATATACTCGCCATTAGTTGACTGAATCAACTATTTGTTGTTATTCTTTCCCATCAGCCAAAGGACAACTGAAACATAGTCTGTTAGAAGAAATCCATATTTCTTCTAACAAACCGCGTACTAGTAACGCGCTTGGTAGGTGACCCATTATGGATGGGACATATAGCTTCTACAAATATCTATATTTTGTGTTTTTAGATGCAATTAAACTGTGGTTTGAAGGGTGATCCATGGGAACGTAACCATGGCAACGAGGGACAAAGAATAGTTGATTGAGCCAGTTAGTCGCCCTAGTAGAAGCAAAGGTTTTTTTACATTTATTAAAAGACCGTTTGTTTTCCAAGTACAAAAGTAACATATTTTACGTCACACTGGGCGGTAAGAGAGATTTACCGCCCTAGGGCGCGACGGAGAATGATGTTATAATGTATTTATTGCGACAAAATATAACTTTACACCCAGATGAAGACGTGAAACAAACCACGGGCGGTAGTAAAGAAGCCCTCAGGTCGCTTGTTTATGGCCCTCACCTCCGGTTCGGGCCACAAAAACCCGCGATCTGAGCCATTCTTTGTTTTACCGCCTTGGGTACGTAATATACTATTGATGCAAGGATGTCGTTAAACGTTTGATTGCAGAACACGCCATGTGTTTCGTGCGGTCGTGGTCCGCGCGGGCCAAGCACGCGTGGCTGGTGCAGCGCGGCTGCTACAAGTCCAGCCCGGACGACCCGCTGCCGCGCACCGTCCGCAGCCCTACCAGGGCCATGTCGTGTAAACGAGAAAGGTTCTTGCTTGTGATTTGTTAAAAAAGAACAAAGTCAGTTAAGTGTAACTCCTGACCCGGGCGAATGGTTACTTAAACGAACGCCCAGGAAGTGGACAGGAGTTACACTTAACAATGGCACTAGGTGAGACGGCAACGACAACGCCAGCAGGGTTCCTGTCGTACAGTCGGGTTTAATGCCATAATCGCTACGCTTAAAAGGCGGCTTGGCGATATCGCAGTATAGTCCACCGTTCTAAAGGCACGCTACTCGTTCTACGGTAGGTATTATGATCAATTGATCATACTACATGTATAGGTACAGTCAGCGTCATATAGTTGGCAGCGTTCAAGGTAGTCAGATAGTTCGTTTCACCATATACATTTTATGGTGTACCAAACTTTATGAGTACATTGGATGCTAACAACTATATGACGCTGACTGTACAACATGTGACGCTGATAAATTTATTCCATAGGAACAACGTCCAATATGTCTCCTGCTTACTTACTTAAGTTGAGCTGAACATGGAGTAGGCTAGATGTTCAGCTCAACTTGGCAACCTTTACCTCCTTATGCTCTTTGCTAACAGCCCGAAACACAGACCCTTCAGAGACCATTTGAAGTGGCCTTTGAGTCCACTGAGAGTACCTGGATATATGGACACAATTTAACTATTTCAGGTACAGAGATGCAGAATACAGG
The DNA here is from genome assembly GCA_022674325.2 of Grapholita molesta. NCBI lineage: Eukaryota > Metazoa > Arthropoda > Insecta > Lepidoptera > Tortricidae > Grapholita > Grapholita molesta. Next base: position 24,278,283 of record CP053121.2, on the reverse strand, counting down.
GTGTGTCTCTGCCAAGCGGACTGGTGCAACTCGGCGAACTCACACTTGTATACCTGTCTCCACTTCTTCGTCGGATTAGCGAATTTATTGCGGTGTCAATTACTTCCCTAATCATTAAATTAGTACAGATTACAGATTGTGTTGGTGTAATTCGAAGTGCTTAGGCGTGTTTTCAGCGCGACCAGGGGCCAATTGCATAACCAATTGTAATATAAGCATAACTCTATATTTTCAGTTCCTTTTATTAAAGATAAGTTCCCCCATATGTTTCATTACAATTTGTTATGCAATCGCGCCATAATATTACTTAATTAAAAATATTGCGAGAGCTACTGTAGCTCCTACCAATCCTAGGACATAAATTTATAGCTTTTATTGCCGATTGCGTGTCAATATTAGCAGGCACCAGAATTTTGACCTAATATAGGTATATATCTGCTTACAGTATAGGTAGATGTAGGTAAAAAGGTACAAGGAATAAAAACTTACTAAACGTGCGACAACTTTTATCTCATGATACAATTTTCAGACATCTCAAGAGCTGCAGAGGGTGCTAACTAAATACTTACCAACATATTTATGTCACCCCAACCTTGTCCCTTGGACCGATGGGACAATCTCATCATAATTTCGAAAACTAAGTCTGTAGGTGCTTTTCGAATAAAACAAGGGTTTCAAATTCAATTAGTTTGAAATTACAAGATAACACAGTCAGTACCTATAACGTTAAACTTGTAGTTATCTTAATGTTTGCATCAGGAGTATATTTTTATTAAATGATGGTTATAGTTAACTCCTGTCAATGTCGAAGAAAACTTTCCTATCGACACCTATTGCGCCTCGAGTTTCAACAAATGCTGGATTATCTATTGCCGCTTTCACTTTATCTGAGGTCTATTTCCACGAAAAGGATGGTAAGTAAGTGTGTGTCAGTGTGCCGCGTCCGCCGCTTCGGGAGCGCCCAACATGGTCGCAAGAACCTGTAAGCTATTGACCAATAGTTTTTCTTCGACCACTTACAAGTCTCTTTTATAACCTGACTTCCAGACCCCGCGACCGCTTTATGTTATCGTGGATCACTCTAAACTGGTCCGGCAGACGTTATAATGTTTAGTTGTGTAAATGACTGTGCATGCTCGGTTTTTGTGCACCGTGTCAGTCTGAACCTACATAATTAAGAAGAAAATAATTTTCTCATTGCCATCAATAGATATTGGGCTACTTAGCTCGCATTAATGTGTTTACGTTCACGGTGGAGACAGGCGCAAGCTTGAGGTGTTTTATTTATGGCGTTTGGAAATCTCTGAACTAACATTTAAAACCACAGTAGCATATAGTCTGTTAAGCCCCGACGTCGACTGACGAGACTTATAAATTAAATAATAATACTGTGAAAAAGGGTATAAGTCAAATTAGCACAGCGAAAAAGGGCATAAGTGCCGTACACTTTATAGGACTTGTGACCTTTATTGCTGAGCCAAGACTACATAATAAAACTATGAGCCTAATGCTATCAATGGTGTGGTTGATATGGCTCCATGAAACCTATAGACACATGATCATCAAACTACTACGAATATTTTTTGTAACTAAAAATTTGACTTTTGGATCCGCCCCGGTGTTAGCTACTCGTATTACAAAACTACAGATATTTGCAGGGAAAGATAAGCGCTTTTAAGTGCTGGTTTAGGGTTTCAGGGAGACACGTCGATAACACCCTTTAAAGCATTAGGCGCATAGTTTAATTTTGTAATCTTAAAAATTTCAAGAGGACCTCCTCCGTTTTAGAAACAACCGTCGCGTTGCTATCTATTGTGGTAACGTAAAATGGCCCTACTTTGCTTCCCTTTAGGGTTCAACAATGTTCCGACTTTATTTTAATTTACTTGATATGTAATTAATAAAAAATGTTAAAAATTTACCATTTCCTTGTTGTTATATTTTTAGGATAATAATGATCCTTTGATAAAATTTGTAGGAAGCAAAATTATCGCTGGGGTTAATTTGCTCTACAAATTTATTTCGAAGGCAATGTACCGTCTATAGACGGTAATATTACTCCTAAGTTAACCTCTTCCACGCCAAAGATTAATATATCGGCACCGTAGGTCCAAAGCCAAAGACTGATATACATATTGTCACTGACCACAGAGCAAAATAGTACCTACATGCACATGCACAAAGTTCAACTTAAGTTTTGACATTTCGATGACGTGGCGCCTGAGCGATAGCTTTTGCGTTTGACATGGCGCGAGAAAGGTTAAATTACTTATTTTTTTCAGAATAAAGGTATCCTGCAAGGGGAATAATATGGTAGTACGGTTGTTCTACTAACTACTGCTACAATTTTGGGTGTTTCCGTGTAATAACATTTAAAATATTAAGTGATTTTAAAAAATGGAGCAAAGTAGTATTACCATTTTACTATATTTGTGTGTGATACATTACTCTTACCGGTACTCTAACCTAAATTATAAAACTTTAGATCGATAAATAAAATAAATTGGTAACGGTATTTATCTAACTTTATTAATAACGGAAATAACTTAATATGGTCAGTCGATAATAACAATAACTACATTTTAATAATTTACCTAATCATTGTTTCACTGGGTTCATCTATCTTCGTCATCGTCGTCATCGTCATCATCGTCACCCTCCTCGTCGTCGTCGTCGAGGTCGTCAACGACCTGACTGGCCGCGTCGCTCGTCACGGCCTGCGCGATCAGCCCCGTCACTCCCGTGTCGTTCTTCCGACTCTTCAGGAAATCAAACACGAACTCTTCTATAGTATCTTCATCAAAAGGTATCAAATCTTCCAAATCTACTTGCCTTTTCTTCCGAGGCTCTTTTTTGGCGTTCTTCTTGTAATTATCTATATCGACGTCGCTGTCTACAATTCCTTTCCTGTAATATATTTCGGCGGGTACATCACTTCCATCGCTGACATCGTACTGTATACCCACATTAGCTTCCTGAACTTCGATGGAACCTAACCCGGTTTCCACTAACGCTTGCAAGTTTTGTGTTCTGCTTGTCCTATACGCAGAAGGCTTGTCATGTCTGGCCTTTTCTTTAGTGTGTAAATGTTTTACTTCGGTGGTTTCATTTTGTCTTGGGATCTCGTTACTGAGTGCATCATTGTGCATTGGTTTCGGTTTTGATCCGTACGTCTTGACTTTGGAATGTCCTTGTATGATTAAATACGGTACTGAAGGTACCTCTGTAGTCGGCTTTCGTTCTGGTATATCGGCAGTTGAAGTCGCCGGCGTGGTGTGACGCAAATGCAGATATGGGATGTTAGTCGGTGCTGGTTTTAGCGTGAAGCCACTGGGTACGAAGGGATTGAGATGCTGAACGTGCTTGACGGGTGAGGAAGAGTCTTCTGTGGTTTTCGTAATAGGCGGCGGTTGCATAGTTTGCATGGTTTCTAGTTTGTTTGGGTCTTCAGACTCTTTGAATACATTAATGTTATTGGAAGCGTGTGCGTACAGATTGTCCTCGGGTCTCTCGGGACCGTTTACCAGCGGCATGCTTATCATGGAGCCTAACATGTCGAATAACGACGTTTTCTCAGCAGTCGGTCTAGGAGTAGGAGCCGGCATGGGGTCAGGAGTGGAATGGAAAAAGGAAGTTGGTCTGTCAGTTGTCGTATCTTCGTAGTATTCCGGGGTTTCTGTAGTGGTGTCAGAAACTGTCCAAGCGCTAGAAATATCAGTGAAACTCGTAATTGGCAGTGCAGGTGTCTCGGTAGGAGGAAGTGCCGTAGGAAGGAACACGGGCAGATGTATCGGTTTAAGAGTCTTTTGGGGTGGAGGAGGCGCCTCCGACAACACTGGCTTGTAGAACGCGTAAGGTTGTTTGGACAGGTCATAGTGGTCGTTAAGGATGAAGTTAAGCGTATCGTTGACGTCGCTGTCGTCGACAGGCGTCGTGGGACCCCAGCCGGCGTAGTCGCTGCTCACCGAACTATAGTTAGATTTTGTTTCATTGGAGTTAGTTATCCAATTCTGATGCGTTGTCGAGGACTGGTAGATCAAATTCGACTCCTGTAACGCGTACAGAGACGTAAGATGCTCCGGACCGTTGGTTGTAGGTTCTTTTGTTTGATCCAGCTTCGGGTGTGGAGTTTGTTGCGGTAACTTATCATCGAGGACGAAGAGCGGCGTTTTGTGGCCTGGAGGCGGAGGAGGTGGTGGAACCAGGATTGTCATGGGGTACTGGTCGCTGAGTTTGTATTGGAAGTTTTCGTATTTTGGGGGCGGTCGGTGGGGCCGACGGGACGGGAGAGGCTGTCGGGTGCCCATGCTGGGTTTGCGGGAGGAGACTCCGAGCATGAGTACTTCGGATTTTCTTTCAGGATAGTGCTCTCGTTCGAGTCGGGTGTCATCTGCCCAGTAATGCACGCGTTCGAGCACAGGCGGCTCGTAGTCGTAAGTGGGGTCGTTCCGCAGAGGGTCGCCGCGGCCCGTCAGTGGCCGCCATTGCTCGAAGTCCATCCGGGGAGAGAACATCGACGATCCACTTGACACCGGGTCGTCTGCGGCAACTGAAAATCAAATGAAAGTATACGTTATTTAGTATGTGTTATATCTTTGATTGGGGTCTAAAACTACTTCATAGAACGAATAAGGAGAATAGTATTATGTTGACTTACATGACACGTTGGCGATGTGCTTGAGCGAGGTGCTGTCAGCCGCGCTGAACTCTGCCGCCGCCACCGCCAGTAGTCCGAGGAGCACCACCATCTTACAGACGTGGTTCTGCGGGTAGAATATCACGGTTAATGGCGTAATTACTTAGCCACCTTAAGCCTACGGACCTGTATTAGACTTATTGAAATGTGGGTTACCCTTTTCTTACATCACTTCGAACAAATTGTACGACAGTAGCTAACGATTGAAGTTATGGAGTTATTTGTAACAAATCCTAGCTCGATGAGCAGCGGACTTACAGCTAAAATCGAAGTTCTGAATCTGGGAATCTGTCTCTTTTACACCAATTAAGGCTACAAGTAGTGCCAGACACAATCGTTGGGCGAACTTCGATTTTTTAACTTTGTAGGGTTCGATCTTTCTTGTAGTCAAAATCAAAATACAACATACATATATTAGTTCAGTATTTATATAAGTGTCAATGTCATAGTCATAACATAATATAGTAGGTACATGAGCCTATAATAAATATCATTATGAAAATGAGCTAATCCATACTATCCATATCTATGCTTACTTAATATTATACATGCGAAAGTAACTCTGTCTGCCTGTTACCTCTTCACGCTTAAACTTGAACCAATTCGGATGAAGTTTGGTATGGATAACGTTTGAGCTACGAGAAAGGATATAGGATATTTTTTATCCCGTAAGCATAATTTAAAGACGGGCATGGCTGTCCGACGAAGACGCAAGGAAAAGCTATATTACATAGGTTAGACAGAGGCGACGAATTCTGTACAGTCGGAGCTGAGGAGGTGGTCATAAATACCGAAACATGCACTTTACCGCCTTGACAATAGAGACGTTGTTTCGATATTTGTGACCACCTCCACAGCTCCGATATATCTGATAGCAACCATTGTGAACGTCGAACGTCGAGCACCCGGCCAGTTCGCGATTTTTGCGCAATTAGAGCTTCGCCGCGGGTTTTTTGGCCTCGGCTCGTTAAAATGCCGCGGCACTCGTATTAACCAGCTATCCCCTGTTCCCATACTATGACCCCGATACCTTATTATGGATTTTCTCTGCTTCAAAAAACTTGGAGTCGACCGGTTCGTATCCCATTATATTCGACGTATGAAACAATAGTTTCATTTAATTTTGTACTTTCTGATTCATATGCGGGCTGATTGCGAATAATGAGAGCCGTATTTGAAGGTACATTTCTTATATTATATGGAATCAGATTTTTTTTCAAAATTTACTTCTAACCAGTTTGTTCTGTGGTCTGTATATTTTAAAATGCATTGCCAAGAAAAGGTAACTCATTAATAGTATCATTAAAAGATGAATAAACTAGTGCAGCACGAAAACAATATGTCTACCTAGAATACGCTACAATTAAGGATCATAGAAATAATGTATTGAGAATATTTATATAAAGCCGCGTTCTTTCAACAATCTGGCTAATTAGCTATTTGTCTATTTTCAGTACAATGTGGCGCAGCGCCATCTATTGGCGTATTGAGTTAATTTGACATCTCCATAAAATTTGTATGGAACTGAGACCTACAGCTGCACGGCTAGCACAAGTGGGGCGCGACAGCCGTGACAGTCGAGAAAAGGCGCGACAGAGAGCTCTCTCGCGAATCGGTAGCACAAGATCCCGCTGACTCGCGACCTAATGTCAAACCGACAAAATTTTGTCGGTTGACAGTTCCACGCGGGATACGATGGAAACCCGTAGCACAAGTGCTCTTTAGAAGACAAAATAACTCGCGTGTTTACGTCAAAATAAGAGAATTTCTCTTCAAGCTGTGGGGGTGCCGAGAAACTGAAATGAACACATTTCTTCTACGTTATGCCAAATTTGGCGCTATATTAAACTAAAATATCATGCTCTCTTATTTAATGGACATGTCAATACTCCTCTTGTTAATTATTGACTCAATTTTTATTTCATGTTTGTATCAAATTTCGCGGCGGCAATATTTTTTTTACTCAAAGAATAGATTAGAACAGATGACCTACATATTTTGAATTTACGTAATACGTGGTAAGGACACAACAACCCAATGTCTAGCATTAGCTCATGATCCAGCGCTACACGCCGTGCCGCCGTAGGAACACTACACCTGCTAGCACACGTTACGTAGTTTTTTGTCAAATACCTTATAAATTAGTAGTTATATAATAATACGAAAGGAATATCAATAACGTACCCACGGAAGAACAAGGGAGCTCGATAAAGTCAGCGAATAAAAAATAAATACTTAGATAACTAGAAGGACCTCTTACTGTTCGCTGGAAGTTGCTGGCTGCATTATGCTGAAGATTGCTAAGGCTGACTGTCTATGGGGGAGGACTATGTCCAGCAGTGGATGTCCGTGGCTAACAGCAGACATGCATAACATTCATAACGGATGAACATATATACTCTGAGTTGGCCTCAATTTACAAAAAAAAAAATACCGTAACCAGGGTTGAACCTGGTTACCTACTGCTTCATAGTTACTTCTATTGACTATAGTACAGTATGTAGGTACAGCTCTGACTCTTACAAATTTTATGAACATACTGCAAATATTTATTTAGTCTGACTGTATATCTACTATTTCTCTATTAAACAATATTATTAAAATGAAATATGTTCACGCATAGACAAATTAAGGTTGTATGGGCTAACATGTCATTATGGAAGCTCAAGATAGAATTGGTTAAGCTCTTATTATGGAAGCTCATGCTGCACTCAACTTCAATAAAGGAACCAAAATCTGTTAGACTTAGGGCTCAGGGGGGTCAGGGTAATAGGGGTAATTAAAGACATATTTTGAAATAAAATAAATGATCAAATCTTTATTGATATAAATTGCCACTTTTCAGAGCAGCAACATTTAGTTGAATTTACTATTGACCACACAATTGCATTGCAGTTACATATATGATACAGCACATTTTATTTTAGTATCCTCATTTTATCTCCTTTATATATTATATTTTTATGAAACCATGTTTCATATCTGTATGTCATATTACGATTGGGCACTGATATACTAAATGAAACATGTCAACAGACTTACTGACCCAAATACTTCTGAGAAAATTTCAAAAGTTATTATCACAGTCATTCTTAAAATAAGTTTTAAAATAATTAAATTAATTGAAGACTTAAACTATTTCACTGTTAGCCAACATTGTTATGTTATGGTTATCCTTTTAACAGCATATTAGTTAACTTCGTCAACCACCTCCTGAAACAAATTTCATAATTAGTTATGGTTCACAAAATAAACATTATTGACTGGACTCTGCAAAACTACAATGGTGATGTTTTTTTATACTTGGTACTTAGTAATTATAAATATTTTCTAGATAGTACAAAAAACAATTCAACTGGCCATGATCTGACCTTCATGACAGCTTCTCATTTCCATTTTTTGATCATTAAATTGGTTTAATTTAGGACAAATAAAAGCTTGTAAAAAGTGTACAACTTGTACAAGACATACATACCTTTAGTTAGTTATATTTTCTGTGTAGTGAGAAAGTAAAGTATGTCTTCGGTTTGGTGACAGCCTCAAAGGCATAAGGCTCAACTGCGGCCACAGCGCACTCTGAACAATAATGCCAAGAATTTTCATGTGAATCCATCCATAGCAATGAGAGGATTGTTTCGATTGTTCAACTTCAAATAACTAGTCCATCATCAACATCTTTGACTGCACGTTCGCACTAACTCTGAAAAGAGTTCACAAGATTCGGTTAGAGATAATCGGTTTATTAAAGTAAAGAAAAAATTAATAGGTACATATCATAGGTACGTACATATCAAAGTAAAACAATAGTTTGAGTAAAGACAACAAAAATATTAAATTGTTAACGTGTTTACTTACTTTTTCCGTGCAAAAGTAGCAATTCTTCGAAGTTTTAAATGCTCCGTTTACAACAAAAATATTACGAACATATTGACATTAGTGACATTTCCGACTTCAAAAAGCACATTTGCTATCTCTTTAAACTTGGTATTGCAAAACTGAGACGAAGTTATCGTGAATAGTGACGTTCCGTTTTTAAGGCTCACTATTCATGTTTCGTTCCATTTTATTTTACCGATTCAGTGTTGCCACAAGAATGTTCTTGCTGAAAGCTTGTTCCATTGATGTATGGCATCCCACGCTGTGTCGCGCGCGGGATGGCTCTCCCGCCTGGAACAAATTTCTCGACCTCTCAACTCATGCTACCAAAATCGAGAAATTGAAAGCTAGAGATAGAAATTGACAAGCCGCGGCTGCTGTCTCTCGAGGCGCGAGCTATCCCGCGTGCAATGATGTGCTAGCCGGGCTGATATATATACCGTGTTAGGTGGCCGTAGTGTGTTTGCCAGAATAAGGGAATATGATTATGTGAAGACATTGTCAATCAATCCATGTGTTCTATTATCCTTGGCTACAAAGCATATTTGGTGGCAGCAGTACCTACTCTAATGTTCACGCTTTGTATTAGCATATAAGCGCCCTGTACATTCGCTATATCACAAGTTCTTTAAGTCAATAAGAGTCCGAGTTGTCAGTGTTGTTATTGTCTCAAAGGATAAGGACCTGCTAACCAGGATGCGTAGTGAAAGCGCGGGCGTGCGCGGCATAGGCTACGTCCCGTCCCCGCGGCACCTGACGCGAATCCCGCTAAGGTGTTTTACATCTATTATCTTCTATTGTTGGCCCTTTCACTCTCTTTGTCATGGTCCTATGAATTTGGATTACTTTATTGATTTACTTTCTATGTCTTAGTATTTTACGGTTTACGGTACTTTTTTTCACTTATCTCATCCTACACACAGCGGCATTTTTAAGTTTGAAATCCCGACACATGACACCTTTGTGCTATTTAAAATAATTTTAATTAATCAAATATTTCATCCGATTTCGCAGGCAGTGGTCAAATTTTTGATAGGTCACAAGTTAGATATGCGTCAAATACTTGATTGGTCCCCACCGGTTGAGGGTTGCGATGAAAATGTTCATTTGATTATTTATTTAGATTTTTTTAACTTTCTTTCTGGGAAAGAAGGTGTTCGATACCACATGTGATCTCAGTTCGATCCTGTGCTTTTGATTTACGTATTCGTATAGCCGCCAGGCGGCTGGCACTGTGGCATAGTCGACATCAGATATATCGGGGCTGTGGAGGTGGTCACAAATATCTGAGCAACACCTCTATCGTCAGGACCATAAATGTATGTTCAGATATTTGTGTAGGTACACCTCCACAGCTCCAATATATCTGATGGCGACTGTGCACAACCAATACATCCACTTGCAAGCAGGACTTTAGAACCAAGTTTGATTTAGCAGATGTATAGATAAAACCCATAGCCGAATCTTAGTTTAGGGAGTTTGTTGACGAGTATAATCGACGGTTGATTAGCAACATCACACTCAGCGCGATCAGCACGTTCGGCAAACATTTGTCCGGACGCGACTTTCCATTTCTAATTCATAAACTATTGTGGTAATCCTCCAGTTTTACCGGCCCGAGGAAACCCACCACGTGTTAGTGAAATCAACACACGAGAGCAGCTTAGTGGCTAACTGGCTAGTGGTTTCTGTATTGTGTTACGTGTTTTGCGGAACGATATGGGAAAGTGAACCTTGATTTTCTTACAAAATGGCAAAACTTTGACTTCGTAAAAAAAAAATTGCAAGAAAACTAGGTACGTGTGACAGTAATATCTCGGACACAGCGGTTTATGTCGTCTTTCAAAGATTATAGAGTCGGCTTCTTTTGTTATTTATTTCAAAAATTGAACCCCTTTCAAACACGAGCATTATCGGACTAACTAATTGTCGATGTCAGAAATTGTGAGTACCTAAGTATGTTCTGACTTTCGTAAAAAGTGGGAATGTCACAGAAAGTTGAATAAATATTTTCCATGTAAATTTCCCTCTGTAAATACATATATAGAATTCATAGTTTAAATAAAAACTATACTATATAGAACTTCATAGTTTAAATAAAAACTATATGTATTTATGCCTAAACATGAATTATAGGTGAAAAACTTAGCTCAACCACCGGCTATGTAGTAGTAGCACGTGGGTACACGCATGTCAGCGTTCTAAATTCAAATTTTGGCGTAAGTTCCATATTAATTCTCTACACAACTACATAGACATGGTCCCCTACAGTAAAGTTTTTCACCTATCACTCATTATGTAGGTACTATGAGTTAATTCATATTTAGGCATGTATGAAATCTCAAAGTATAACCTATGGGTTCCTACTATGTATAATATGTAAATATTATAAATATATATTATATTCTTACAAAACAATTATTGTTTGCATAATAGGTACGAAGTGTAATTCAACCTATTTTCAATTAAATATAAAATTAAAATAAATTTTAGCACGTTAAAACAATTACATTACAAAAAGCGGACTTAACGCCGTTAGGCATTTTTTATCTGTCAACTTTTAGGTCAAACGAAGGAGTATTGTTGGTCTGGAGTATAATAATTTAACTGGAAAATAGATAAAATGTAACTAAAGTATAATAATAATAATATATTATGGAGCTCTAATAAATAAAACAATAATGTATGTATGAAAATATGCAATGTTGAGAATTATCAAAAAGATGCTTGCGGCTCTTTGGCGTAGGTTACACGTAACTACTAGGTACAGTCGCCATCAGATATATCGGAGCTGTATTGGTGGTCACAAATATCTAGACATGCACTTTATCGCCTTTTCAATAGAGGCGTTGTTCAGATATTTGTGACCACCTTCACAGCTCCGATATATCTGATGGCGATTGTACATGTACATACCTACGTATAGATGCGAGTGCGAGTACATACATTTAGTTGTTATGTTACTTTTCATTTGAACTAAAATCGTCTAATGACAGGACGTAAGCTCAATTATCGAACCGGCAGAAAATGGATCAGAACATGTTTATGGTTGTATTTCTAGGCAAGTTGCGATAATATTATAATTTTTATGGGGCGTAATTTGGCGCACGAGCGATATTAACCGCCATTAACGTTTTAGAACATGTCGGAGTCCGCTCTCGTCCTCTCGATTTACGACATCATACATTATTGGATTTAAACGTCTGCAATCTTCAATAACTTATATCTTATCCGATATGGTTTATCCGAAATATAAAGGAATGTACCTATTAATCATAGCAACCTAACATAGTACAGTCAGCAGCAAAAATGGCTAAGCGTTTGAAGTGTTCAAAATGACCTACACGCGCTCTTATTCTCTTGACAATAGAGACGTGTTGACCTCATTTTGAACACCTCAAGCGCTTAGCCACTTCTACTGCTGAATCTACTTGCTCAATTTCTAAACCGTAACCTATTATTGGGCAGTAATTAAACACATTTTCTTTTATGGCGACCCTGCCAGGATTCTGCTTGCAAAGTAAAAATTTAACAAACATAACAGCACTAACATTGCTAACAACCATGCGATTCGCCCGTTGGTGGAATAGTCTATGGCCGCATGCAACTCCAGTGGTATGCAGTCTCTCACAAGCAAATCTCTTAAGATCTATATGCGAAGGCCAGTGCACCTTCGGTAGCTCTTTTCAGAGCTTTACATTTATAACCTACAATAAAAACATATTCAGTGTTAAATAATCGCTTAGTCGCGACGAGTTCTCTAGAAATAACTATTTATATAGAGAAAAACATTCATTCCAAATGCATATCGATGAAAAGATTTACATAATGTTTTGTAGTTTGCATAAAATTTTAGTTACGTTAGACAAAGCTGCACTTTGTCGCCGGCTCTGAACCCGTCCTCAACAAAGATTCCGTTAGGCCTCAAGAAACTTGGAAGTAATACTTACTTGCGTTTGTATTCTGCAAAGTGACCCACGACCCACTGCAAACCTACGTTTGTCACATAACAAGTACCACCTAAGTCTAAAAATAACCTTTGCTAAAGTAAATATCCGGAATGATATTTGAACGATATGATCAATCGGAACAATTATATCCAATTAATTATGTAACGTGGCTGCTATATTTAACTAAGTATAAGTACTCGTACTGCAATATGAAGTTCAAACAAAAGACGAAATATTAATGAGACGCGTAAGGTAGTGCAAAATAATGAAGCAGGCCTTAACATTCGTTGCCATGATATTTACTTCGGCAATTAGATTTACAGTTAGGTATTATACCTAAGTATCATCGTAATAATTATATTTCTGTTTGCTGTAATCAAAGTACTTGATAGAATTCTAAAGTTATACGAAATGGGAATTTATGGAGACTTGTTGCTGTGGCATTTTAGGTCGATGATACATAAATCTAGTTGGATGATCGTTCCGAGTGGTGTCCCTCAAGGATCCCTGTTGGGACCTCTTCTTTATAATATATTTATTAAGAATATCACCGACTACTTTATCTTATCTAATGTGGTTTGTTTCGTAGTAGTTTATTTCTAAGTAAAGTCTGTTCATTATACAGCTTTGAAACAAGTTGGAGCTTAACCCATCCAAATGTTTGGCATGATCTTTTTCGAGGCAACGTTGAGCAATCTCAAAATCATACGTGATTGCAGGTCAGTTTTGGCAAAGAGTATAATCAAAGAGAGACTTAAGGAGATATGACATGTGTGAGAGGAGAGGAGATGTGACATGATTAACCCAAACTTCTATTTGACTCCCACGCGAATCCGTCCAACGCGCCAATAAGAATAGGGTTCATGTTTTTACCCAAGCTAAAACAATTAAAATACGTTACTGAACATAAGGTATCTTATTATAAATATTGATAGATTAAAACGCATCTAGCATCAAAAGATTAATAATGTTTCTACAGCAGGACCTCTTTAATCCGAACCCCTTCTAATCCGAACCCCTCTGTAATCCGAACGGCCCTTCCCAACAGCTTCTTCAGGTGATATGCACTTTTGTTTTTCTACCCACCCGCGATTTTGTGTTGTTATTGCGTGATTTGTCAACAGTGTATATGCAATTTGTGTTTAAATCATGGCTTCCACGTCAAAGAAAAGAAAACACGTTACTTTGACTATTTCTCAAAAATTAAAACTTCACTATATTGTTTGTTTTATTTCATACAAAATACCTTATAAATTCTCCATACTATAATCCGAACGCTCCACGGATCCGAACGGGGGTTAAATTTTCAGGGTTCGGATTAAAGAGGTCCTAGTGTATGTTAAAAACGAGATATTCGTCCCCCGGTTTCCTCATGCTTTTCGCAATTACAGGCAGAGCAGTTTAGTCTAATACGTCCTATTCAATGCATAAATAAATTAACAAAGGAGCACAATATTGTCATTTTCCATACCAACATGTATTTTCAAACTGTGACTTTTTTAACTGGCGGAGGAAAGTTTTATGTCAGCTGGCTAATGGCTTTATTCTGACTTTATTAGATTTTGATTCTTAAGTTCTTAGTACATTCTTAGTCTAAAAATAGTTACTTACTAGTTCTAATAACTTATTAGCTAGTTTTGACCTTTTGAAATTGTGGTTAGCACCACAATTTTTTGTTACGTTTTTTTACTGTCGAGATCCTATAGTTGGCTTCATGTCTCGTACCTTATTTTCAAAGCTATAATAATATGTTTTATCTTCGAATGAAAATAAAATAATATAGATATGTCCTATCTAAATATTCTGCGAATTAAACAATGGCATTTTAAAAAGAAGCTTCCGATAGATAGTAGCGACGTGACAGAATCGCTTATACTGGCACCAGCAGCGTTTACCCAACAAAGCTCAATTTAATATACATACCTATACAGGTTATACCAGTTTACGAGTAAACAATTTACCTATGAGTGTGGAGTGTCGTGTACGCTTACACAATAAACTTTAGAAAATACGAGCTTTGCGGTACACGCAGCAGTAGATAGACTAGTTAGAGGTTAGAGTCTGGGGATTCGCATTATGTATCATATATAAGTAGAAATTAATAAGATAATACCTACTTTAGTTACTTAAGTATATCAAAATGAGATTAAATTTATTATTTAAATAAAAAATTGTGTAGCTAATTATACAATATTTAATTTTCATACCACTTGACTTGTTGGACCGGGTATGTCCTTAAACTACGTCCAACAATGAGAGGTAGGGCACAGCAAAGTACCATCACGCTGGAGAAGCCCAACTGGAGAAGTACCTCCTCCTTACAGAAGACTACAGCTATAATAACACTGCTACCTTTCAGGTATGTCGTGTTGTGTTCTGATGGTGAGTAAGGTTCCCAGAGCTTCAACCCCCCTTAAAGGCCGGCAACGCGTTTGTGACCCATTGGGCGACGGTAATTGCTTACCACGAGGCGGTCCGTCTGCTCGTTAGCCACCTTTGTCATAAAAAAATAATACCGGTCACATATGGATATATGGAGGATACGCGGATAAGGGATGGAACGGACTGGTGGTTAGTTGAGTGAATCAACTATTTGTTGTTGTTATTCTGTCCGGTCAGCCAGGAGACATCTGAGGCATAGTTTGTTAGAAGAAATATGGCACCGCGTTCTACTAACACGCTTGGAAGGTGACACATTATGGAAGGGACATATAACTACCAGAAATATGCATGTATTGTGCATTTAGATGCCATAAAACTGTGGTTTTAAGAGTGACCCAGGGGAACGTAACCATGGCAACGTGGGACAAAGAATAGTTGATTCAGCCAGTTAGCCTTTTACTACCGTTTCCTCATAGGGAGTATGGAAAAAGTGTAGGTACGTCAATCAAAGCTTGCAACCGAAAACAATGTACAAGTATCTAGATATTAAATATATTTGAGTAAGTACAAAGAAGTTTGACACAAAGTAAAGCCATTTTTATTGCTCTTGACTATAAATAACATGATTTATGACAAGAGGCAGCGCCGCCGACGGTGGCCGCGGAAGACAATGCGACGAGACGTTTGTCTCTAAGCGTCAGAATAAAACAGGTTTTTTACACGGTTAAATAATTATTCACGCACTTCAGCAAAACCCGTATTTTATTTGGCGGTGAAAGTTTTGAGCATTTATTTATAAAACGTCATATTGGTTGATACACGAAGATACGGGCGGGGCGGAGGGGCGGCGGGGCGTGGGAACGCGCGCTCAGACCGAGTGGCGCCACGGGCGGTTCGCGCCCACGTCCGGCACAACGCACTGAGCTTACAGAAGGCTCGCTTGCTGCTGACAACCCTATTTCACCCCGAATCAATCATATTCTCTTTTGTTTTGACTGGATAGTTAACAATTACCACTATGACGGCCAAAGACGGCTACAGCCGTCAACGAAAATATCGTGCCATGGGCGCCAAAGCCGGCTACGGACGTCATCTTTAATTGAATAGAGACCTACGGGGATTTTCGTAACGTTCAATTTCGTACAACAAAATGCGATTGGATAGGCACAGAATATGTCTTTGTCGTCTGGCGTTCAAAAGGTTAAGGAAAATTTAAAACAATCGACACCTGGAAAGAAAAATATTAACATTAAGGTGATAGTGCAGAAGGCAATCAACCCGAACGTCAAGCAGAAATGCACCAATCTACCGACATAACGGAGAACACCTAAACACTGATTGTGTTTTTCATTATATTCAAAAATTAACGATAAAATAAAACCTAATACAATTAATGATATCGAAGGAGAAAACAATAGGATAAGAAATAATTAACTAAGAATATTTTAGGGACCCACTTTGACCGAAATAGTAACCTAAAACAATTTAGCGAAATTACTGGTAACCGAGCAGACTGAAGGTGGTAAAGGCAAGCCAGAGACAGACAGGCCACAAGTTCCAAAAACTATTACAGTAAATACTTTGGAACGTGTTAACAGTATCAAGACTAAGAATCTCTATCATTTAGCAGAAGATCTTGGAATCTTAATAATCCAACAGAAAAAGTTGACGCGGTTGAAACTAAATTAAATTTAACAAAGAACGGGGCTTCTGGTGCTGTCACCGGCGCACCGCCGCGGGCGCATGCAGGCCATTAATCTCGCCCGACATGCGCCCGACACATCTGTCACTGCGCACCCGACCTGCCGGCCGACCTATCACCATTATCAGCGCTGTCAACGGAGATAATCCAAGAGCCGTGAGGACACAAGTCGAAAAAGTTAAGAAAGGGACATAAAACTTTAATAATTTGTCGCAAGTAAATCCAAAGCTCTTTTCACAGAAATCTTAGTGTAGATGATTGCGTGTTAAAGACGCTTGTTTATTTATGCATTTATGTACTGAAAATTATGCCTTAATGTCACTATAAGCTTGCGTTGGATGAAGATCCTCTGGATGTCTAAGGACACCCGAAAACTTTGAAGGAGTATCTTTAAAGGCTTGTCAAGTTAACCCTTTGAGGCATTTAAATGTGTTTTAAATTGTTTTTATTCGGAGTCAGACATTTTATCACTAACGAAAAATTTAACCAAGGCTTGTATGGCATCTCTTATATTCACTCAAATTAAGGTTAATAGTCAAAAAAACCAGTTCTTAATGAACTGAAGAGACATAATGTCAAAGCTCATCACGCCAAATTTGGCATCAGACGAAACAGCACAGAAAGTGGACACTTTGGACGGACCATAAATAAATAAAATTCAGTTTGACATCCTCTGGTCCAAGACGTGTGGGCTCACAAGGAATAAATAACACTTTCTTTAATGGTGTGCCGATGACCGGCGCCCACGCGCGATTACTCATGTCACGGTTTAAAAGGATTTATAAATTTACCTAACATTAGTAAATGTGAAGTTAAAAACTTTCTAACTAGGTACTAGGGGACATTTACGGTATTGTCAACACTTGCCAAACTTTCGCTTCAAGGTATAAGTGAGCTCTGTCTGCGGGTAGTTGTTGCGAACCCTGAGGTCATAGTTAACCGGTTCTACTCTAAGCAATAGGTAAGCTATAGTAATGGTAGATCAGCCAGTGATTTGTATTGTAATTTGAGCACGTGGGGCGCATGAGAATTTGCCATTGTCTACAGGTAAAAGGAGTTATGTCTATGAGTTTCATGCTGGTACACTGCAGTTGGGAGAACCTACAAATGGGCAGCGTCCGTCAAAAACGAATCAACGGCTACTAATACGGTCGTCAACCCGCCTGTTAACCCTAGCGACTATGGAGACTTCCCTCCAAGATGATATAAATCATATGTGGGGGAGGGAAATGTCCAGCAGGGGACATCTTAAGGCTAAGATAGTGATGAACACCGCAGTCTGCATTATGTGGACAATATCGTTTAAATGTATAACGACATTTTTGATTTTTTATTGGCCTATGCAGCTCAAACAAAGTCGATAATTTGTAAATATAAATCGAAGTGCAAAAATGCTTAACCGCGTGCCGCTGCCGGCGTGACGCCTGCAAATAGGTAGTGCGATGCAATAATAATTAGGTTCACTGAATTTAATTGTTTATTACTTAATGCGACTGAAAACCGATGATGTATGTTTAGAATATTTATTCGTAGCTGTGTTGCATAGCGTGTGTTGCTTCATGACTAGTCCAGGGTTTGGCAACTGTGCTGGTATGTAGGTACCTATATCTATAATTTTTGAAGTTTAGTTTACCTGCGTCAAAAGGTAATTGTGTCTTATAAAATTATTTTGTAGGTACATTTACTTACTCATTTTTATTACAACATCGCTTAGATTGACGTTCGGATCATAATTAATAATTCGAAGTTCGTATATTTTGGGCATCTATCTCTTTTACTCCAGTCAAGGTGTCATGAGAGTGATAGAGACAATAGTCCGAAATTTACGAATATCGTGTTTCGCGGTAGCGCCGCAGTACGGTGGAAACTAATTTCACGCAAACACATGTCTACGTTATCTGGTAAGAAGAAGTTTAGTCTATCTATCAGTTACGGATATCCATCGTCCACATAGACCGGACCATAGACCACTTCTGGGAGCGATCTTCAGCATACTGCAGCCAGCGACTCCCAGTCATCGACAGGTCATCGGCCCACCTAGTTTGTGGACGTCCAACACTGCGCTTCCCTATCTACTCGCCACTAAAAGACTTCTGCGCCAAGACCTCCGGATTGCAAGGCGCAAGCTCTTACTACTAGCGTTACACTCTTCGCACTCGTATTGTATTGTAAGTAATATCTACAGCAAAGTTTGCTCGTAATGCCCAAGATTCCACTTTTTTGACTTTCTTTCGGAACCTTTTTTCAGAATTTTATATAGTATTGAGTTGATCGCTGGTGAAAGTCTGATGCCATTTTAATTTTAGTTTCTTTAGTAGAATGTCACCGTCCCTTCGCCGTCTCAAATTACATTTGTAACTATGTAAATGTCAACTGTTACTGAACATAAAATAAAATACAAAAGTTTACCCCTACCTACTGTTGGCTCATTTTAGGTTCTGTAGTCTGTATATCAGAGATCGAGAACAGTTATTTCAAATAAAAACCTCAAAATAGTGACCTATTTGTATAAGACTATGTAGGATTCAATAAATTATGAATACTAACTCCATATATTACTCCATAGTTGGATTCAACATACAATAGAAAACAAAAGAAAACGGGTATTTTTGTATAATGCACGTATAGGTTTACGATCCCTGGTAGTTATTTTTAGATAAGTTACGACGAAGATACGATGTTTTACATAGTTATGGCTTCGTCATATTTTAATTATTTGCGAAAATAAAAAGGAAGGTCCCTTTTTATTTTCGCAACATACTTTGTCACATAGATTGAAATTTATTGAAAAATAGTAGATTGTTTAAGGGAACAAAATACGCCCGAGCAGTAAATATTTCATTTTGCTCCCTTGTGAGACAATCTACTAGTTTTAGCTATAAAGATAAAAAGTAATTTTAACAGATGGAAAAGTACCTACTTAATTACTTATTACTTCCCGTATGCGTTTATGTCTTTCACGCGCATATCCATGATGTAGTATTATTTTACTCAGGATAGGTTAGGTAATTTTAAAGTTTCTCATATTGCAGAAAGGTGATTTATTTATTTCATTTTATTAGACTTTAAAAAACTATATACATAAAACAGGTATTAAAATTAAAGGGTGTAAAAATATAAATTATATAACTCTTAAATTATAGATTTCGTATAAAAATATTAATGACCAATTTTTGTCGCCGAGTGTTTTTGAACTGAATTTCGAACTATGCAGTACGTGGTAACTACGTAGTAACTTTGCAATCATATTACGAATTGTAGTTAAAATTGGCGAAATATCTTAGTATGTATGTGTACACACCGTATGCGTGTTTTTTTTTTATGATATAGGAGGCAAACGAGCAGACGGATTGCCTGATGGTAAGCAACTACCGCCGCCCATGGACACTCGCAACACCAGAGGAGTCACAAGACGTTGCCGGCCTTTAATACGCTCTTTTCTTGAAGGTTTGGATGTCATATCGGTCCGGAAATACTGCACACGACAATTTATTCCAGAGTTTTGCTGTGCGAGGCAGGAATTTTCTAGAAAAACGCACAGTTGAGGACTGCCAACCATCTATGTGGTGATGATGGAAATGTTGTCGTGTAGAGCGCTGGCGGAAGGAAGCAGCTGGGATTAAAGCCGAACTATTCCTCGGAGCACTCTCCGTAATAGATGCGGTAGAAAATGCAGAGTGAGGCCACATCTCTACGCAGTGCCAAGGAGTCAAGCCGGTCCGAGATATCCTGGCTGCCGACAATTCTAGTCGCTCTCCGCTGGATGCGGTCCAAAGGGAGAAGCTGTGGATAGGTATCCTACATGTGCATTTGTACGTTTGTAGTATATTGTGTATGTTCATTCTCTATCGCCTGTTGTTTAACGTCTACTCTTATTAAACCTTGTATTACCAATATATCTATTTATATATCTGTTTTGAACATCTACAAACGATCAATCATTGATAACTAGATTTTCCTTGCGACTTCGTCGGCGAGCCGTCTTGAAAGTATGGTTGCGGGATAAAATTTATCCTATGTCCTTTCTCGTAGCTTAAATTCTCTCCATACCAAATTTCATCAATTGGTTCAGCGGTTTAAGCGTGAAGAGGTAATAGACAGACAAAGTTACTTTCGCATTTAGTTATATAATTTTATTATGGACTAGCCTCATCAATTCTTCAGGGTTGACAACCGATAAACTTCCTGCAGGCCATAGTGCTTCTGGTACAGTACAAGAGGACTTGTAGTGGCAGCTTAGCCAGTGTCACCAAATAGGCTGGGAAACCTTTATAGTAGGTTTTTACTGTATTGTTGCAATAGTTTTTTTTGTATTTAAACTTAATCGATATAATTTAACTAGAAGCAAGCGTGTACCTACAGTTTGTATCCATATTATAGTATGCGCCTATACTTATTAGAATGACTTACTTTACTTTCTCAGATTGACATATATCACTGCACATTAAACTAATTATATGCGGGAAAACTTAAGAACCCGAACTGAGGCCCTAAAGGTGAAGGTGAAAATCGAAGCGCGAGAATTTCGGGCATCT
Source organism: Grapholita molesta (assembly GCA_022674325.2). NCBI lineage: Eukaryota > Metazoa > Arthropoda > Insecta > Lepidoptera > Tortricidae > Grapholita > Grapholita molesta. Next base: position 24,257,142 of record CP053121.2, on the reverse strand, counting down.
GTCTCTTTTATTCTAATTAAGGCGGAATTAGAATAATCGTTAATTTACGAATTTGCGAATTTCGATTTTCACGGTATGCTATCGACCGATGGCAACAAAGCCAAATGGGGATGCACTCACTAAATGTGTAGGGTACTCACCCTAAATACCAACAATAAAGCTAAGTATATTGCATACTAGAGTAATCAATTTAATTGACCACGGGATAAGTAGGTAAGTTTTACAAAGATTTAAAACAAATCGAAAGAAAAATAGAAAAATTTGACTCGGAGCGGGACTCGAACCCACAACCACCGGATCACTAGCCCAGTGCACTTCCAATTGTGCTATCCGAGTACCGCTTAGACTTGTCAATTTTTTCTATCTTATCCTTCGTGGTACTCGGATAGCACTGGGCTAGTGATCCAGTGGTTGTGGGTTCGAGTCCCGCTCCGAGTCAAATTTTTCTTTCGATTTAAATATCGAAGATATTCGCTAGCAGACGTTTCTGCATAATAAAAAATAATTTAAAACAAAGGTAGAAAAATTTTAGATTTCCTATTATTTACCTTAAATATATATAATGCTATTAGTTTTTGCCATTAGGTATCGCACTGCTCATTACCATCAGGACGAGTTGTGCCAGAACAATTAGCCATATTTATAAGATCTAAAATTAAATAACTGTCGCACGAGATGCTTTATTCATTTGTCGATTTTTAGTGGTGATAAAATTATCTTAAACTGTAATTCAATATCAGAGGTCAAAATAAAAAAAATAAAAAAATAAAATAAAGTGATCAAATTGATTCCAAGAGATCAAGATCTCCTTGTGTCACGTTGGTGGAGAATAATGCTTGTATATGTATATGTGGCTTTAATACTCAGAAAGTAACTTTTTCGTTTTTAATTTTTTGTGTTCTTCCAACTTCCGGATATTGTTCGTCACTGCTGCCGCGCGAGAAACTTCCGCTGGTCAGTAGATGAGCTTTTGAGTGTCTAATTAAGTTTATGTGGATTTTTTCTGATTATCTTATGGTGTTAATTAATAAAATGGAAAGTTGTCCGGATGTCACACGTGGAGCTGAGACTAGTCTATTGCTTATTGATAAAAAGCTGTAATGATACTACTTATTATAAATGTGAGATTTACATCAAATGCTTATTGGTTTATTTTTTCATTATCATATACATATTTTATCTTTAACAACTTCTAAAAACAACTAAGAACATATCAAATTATTTTTTTATTGAATATTTTGATTTGCTTTGATTTTTAAGTAGTATTACTACTCGTACTATTAGGATGCCGGAGGTCCTCGTTATACATTTTCTTAAGTATATGTCGTCTATTTAATTTTATTACTTCTAAAGATTGTTAAAATTTAAATAATAAAATTTATTAGGGTAGAAAAGGGCTTTGTTTATTTGTTGAAAACGCAGAGGCATCTATTTTTTAATAGGTACCTATCCTACTAAGTGGATTACTCTACGTTTGACCGAGTTTTCCGAGTTTGCGAAAACTTTTGTCAAATTGGCAAAAAAATACACATATTTTCTACATAATATATGCGTATTTTATTCGTAAATACATACCTACGTATTTACAAAAAACCTAAACAATAAAAACTACCTAGTAACCAGCACACGTGTACGTATGTCTCTTAAACACGTTATAATAAACGCACTATTGTCACCATAAAATAAAAATACCATTATTAAATTAAGATACGTATGACATAAAACTAATTAGCCGGACTCACCGAACACGTCATGATTCATTTATTAACACTTCACTGTCAGATCGATACAACTGGGCACTCGGTCTGCGCACGGGCATGGGGTGCGCGCGCTTCGCGGCGTCTGCGGCGCGTCTGGTCGCGGTCGCGGGTCGCCATAGCGCACGGGCGCGACATGCCCCGTGTTTACGATGCCACCGAACCTGCTGGAGGTGCCTCCAACATTTAAATCATGACAAGTCATATAACTTGGTCTTATGTTGCGTTTTACAAGATTACCGAAGCTTTACAAGTTGCGAAGATCATGCTCCGTAGGAACTTACGGCGACAGCGATCCTGCTAGAATTCATAGAACGTCGTCTTATGCTGGATTCTACAAAATTGCCGAAGCATGACAAACCGAAATGTACATAGCTCATGTTTACGACGCCACCGAACCTGTTGGAGGTCTCGAAGATTTAAACCATGACTAGTCACATAACTTCGTCTTATGTTGCGTTGTGAAAGAATACCGAATGCACATGCGACGTGATTTCGATGTCACCGAACCTACTGAAACCGTGCCTCGAAAACCATGAAATAGTCACATTTTAGATGCTTTGTATCGAGAAGATTGCTCATGCGTCGCTTTGTAAACCACCCATAAAGCACTTAAAAGTGAGGTAATATTATGCATGTAAGTTCCGTCACCATCATAAAGAACAATTTATTCTAATAATTTAACGATCGATCTTAACAAGGTGTCGATTTCATGATTCGTGTAAACATTATCAAGCGACAGTAAAGTCTACATGTCGCGCACTTATATGTAACGTGTTACCAGTGGTAGCAAACCGTCTACAAAACAAGATTCATAGCCATCTTATTATTAGCCAGTTGCAGATCATGGAGAAATAGAAATCTAAATAACACACTAATTTCAAAAAAAATGCGTAACAAATTCGAATTGCTAGACACGGTAGTATAAGAGTATGTTCGCAATAGCAGCATGACATCCATGGTGTCGTGATGGAGTCATAAAACGAAGAAAACCGGAGTAGTTAAACAGATACTTTAAATAGCTTTTATGGTCTCAGACGGTGCTTCAACAACACTGGATAAAGAATATCTTATATACAGAAAAGCAAGAGAAAATACAGCGGGTATTTACACATACTTACGGTCTTCAAACAAGCATTAAGCGCTATCATTATTAATCTTAAGTGATTTCAACACCGCGCCGTTTAAAACAGCGGATAAATTTTGTATTTTTTTTCTTGACATTAAACGTGCCTTCATGCCCTTTACTGAATAGTAGTAAAAGACTTTATTAATATACATTATGTAATTGTACCTATTGGTGTTTACTTACTGTGTACCAATATCGACTATATAAGTCAAATTATTCTGAGTTAAGGTTGTGCAAGTTACACTTAGCAACAGACTCGCTAAAATACTTCCTCTAAAACCTCTCAATATAACGGTATTTTCATGTTAGTCTTTTATAATTCCAATTAAACATGTGAATCGGCATTCATCAACCACACGCTATAATTCCTTAGAAGACAGGAAGCGCTTAACGAGATGAATCGTCGATTTAATTAACATAATATAATAGACAGTTTGTGAACCACATATGTTATTCGATCAATCGAACTTCATTATTTTAGTCTTAGTACCTATTTTTTTTACACTTCATACGGAACCCTAAAAAACGGGATGAAACTATAATTGTATTAATTGTATGGAAGCGGATAACTCAAGTTGAATATTACACGACATGTTTCACTCCTTAACGAGGAGCATAATCATGAGCAGTTCGCGTTGGCTATCCAATGAGTAGGTATGCTCCTCATTACAGAGTGAAACATGTCGAGCATTATTCGACTCGCATATAAAACGTTAGTTACCCGCTTCTATACAATTAATATGTTCGAATCTCACCATAGTTTTGTGTTTAAAATTGGTAATCCACTCGGGATGAAACTACTTTATAGGTGTGATACATCTTTCAAAACAACTTGTGTGATAAAGTTGCGAAAATAAGAAAGTAATTTCCTAAAAACACACCCCTACTACAAAAGAGATTTTATTCGAAAATGAAGTTGTCACAAGGTGACAAACTTTTGCTCATGGTAACCCACTGGTGGGTTTGGGTCATTAATCCGCTATGTATTGTATGGTAATGTTGGGTCCGAGGGGACTCCATATTAGTCATTATTCCGTGACAGGATCCTATTCTCGTTTCTCATGAGCGCAAGCGAGTCGAGGTCTCTTGGACATTCAGTGTAGTTGGAACTCCAAGCCGCTACGCGTAGACCGAAGTAAGTTAAATAAAGAGTAAAAGTAAATTATTTGCTATTGAAATACTTAATTCATAGAATCACAAACTTCATAAAACACTTCAGTTCAATTTGGACATAAGTAGACACCTAATAATTAAAAGTCTAAAATTCTACTAACGTCGAAGTTCGAAAGTTTCGGGCATCCTTCTCCTTAATTAAAGTCACAGACACAATCGTTCGAAATTTCCGAATTTTTGCGGTAGGCCTTCAGGCAGACAGCGAGCGAAGCCGATTCTGAAGCAGGACTTTGAATCCTGTCAAGGTAATTTAATTATGTTTATCAGGTATTTGTTCCCGGATTACGGACTATATTTATATATTTAAGCATATACATATATGTATAGAGTCTATCTTCTATGAGCTTACTGTAAGACTAGGACGATTTTTGTTAGATTGTGGCTGTCTCAAAACTTTTTTATTTATTTAATTACTTACGCGTATATTAGAACTTGTAAACTAGGGTCTCAAATGTCTAACACAATATCGTCAAAATCATACTGGTCATCCCGACGGTCGACTCGTTTCCGTCAACAATGGGAACAGCCGGCAGCGCCCGAGCTGACCCCGCGCCTGCGCGAGAAAGCGCCGCGCGCGCACTCCGCGGTGCGCCTACTAATTATCATACGACGTATGTGCTGCCACTGAGCTTCTCACTTGATTGAGAGTTTACACAATAACTTGTAATCTACATTATATTCTTATTAAATACCTAACGAGACTTATCATTGGAAAATACTATGTTAGTACGGTGCTACCATTGGTTTTCCTATATAAAATAATAAGTTTTCCTACGTAAAAGTATTGATCATCATCGCGCCACCTATTTCATAGAACTAAACGGTACCAAGGATATCGCCTTTTGTAATATTGTAAAAATAACGCTTAAAACTTATTTTATGATTATATATTACGGCTTTAGCACTTATTTCTTTACTCGCGCGACATGTGACTTAAGACAAAAAAATATGTCCAGCACCCTTAGATTATGGAATACCCCTAAACTTGTCAATATTTTTTTATAATTACCGCCGATTTTTCATCGATATTAACTTTGCTGCGAAACCATGATTCGTTCGATGAATAATTTATAATGATAATTATTGTTACTTAATAATAACGGCGTGCGTGGTCAATCGATTACGGTAACCTTACGCAACAAGAGAAATTCAATATGACAACAGACTTATTTAATATATGTCTCATATAGATATTAGTGTCTCTTCATTCATTAAATAATCTGCGTTGAGTGCGATCGATTTTACACAGAAAATACGTTATTATTTAATTATTAATTTGTTATAAGACCTTTTGGAATTTCTATATGAAGAAATCCGAAAATTATTTTATACAAGAATTGGCTATTTACTTGTAATTTTTTATTATTATATAGGTACCTAAATGTTTCTGTTTGTGAGGATCAAATGTTAACAATAAGCGTACATAGTTATAATATTAACTTCCGTTAACATATCTGATGTAAGGATTTTTAAACGTGCAATTTAGGTCCCAATTAACACATTAACTACCAATAAATGTTTAATACATAGTTTTACGAGCTTAGTTAAGTATTTGTCGATATTAATGTAGTCAGCAGCATAGGTAGCTAACATAGAGTATATTGAATAGTAGGTAGGGTAGTAGCTAAGCGATCCGGGTATTTAGAATAAACTGAACGCATTTTTATTATTTTTCTCAATTTAATAAAACTAGGTAGGTATATAAATACTTTTACAATTTTAATGTGTCATTGACATATTGATAATAGTGATATCATCATTAAACGGTATAGGAATGCTAATGTCCCCGAGTATAGACAGAATACCAAAAAATAAAGTAAGGAAAAGGATACTCATACCGTTGCGTTCAGTACTACTAGACGAGTAGTCTATAGTCTATCTATACTTACACGTATTAAATGTGATGCTGAGTAGTAGCTGAATGTAGGTATGACCAATAACAGATAGGTACAGTCAGCAGCATAAGTGGCTAAGCGGTTGAGGTGTTCAAAATGAGGTCAACACATCTTTATTGTCAAGAGAATAAGAGCTCGTGTAGGTCATTTTGAACACTTCACCCGCTCAGCCACTTTTGCTGATGACTGTACCTACTGTTAAAATATTATGTATGTCGGAAACGTAGGTATTACGATCATACTACGTCTACGAAGTTTCGCGATGAATGACTTCGCGAAGTGCTATCGCTATCGATTTCCAGAAGCAAAGAATCGTCTCGACAACTGACAAAAAAGTACAATCGCCAATTGTTTTCCTTTACCAGTTTTGATCGCATACAATAGGAAAAATTCACCAGGGACATAAATTCAGGCGTCAGAAATGTGAAATTCGCACTTGGTTCGTATGCATGCCGCATCGGTCAGAACCATTTAGAGAAACAGTGGCCTGAGTACACGATAGTGAAACGCAACCAGGGTCCAAACGATCAAATATGCGAATCGGTTGTGCAACATCTCTATCTTTGAGTGCACTAGGAAGTGACTCGTGTTATATCAATACAAGCTGCTGTATTAACAAAGAACATACAACTTTAATTAGCATTCTGTCTTTGTTGTGACCTGTTGTTTCGTCTCGCTTTGTTTGGTCTGATAGGAGTCGTTGTAAGGTGTTAACGATTGCTGAATGATCTGATAACATTCGAAATACCTACCCGTCTGATAACCGAACTAAAAAGCTCTTCCTAAATAAATAAAAATACAAAGCTTTATTAACTGACTGCACTTTACACCCCCAAAGAACTAAACTCGCCAAAATGAATCATATAGGATTGAACGAGGACTCTAGGTCGCGCCGTATCTACCGAAGAGTTTCAAGATTTAGCTTCTGGGTCCATTATAAAGGTGTGACTCTGTGGGTATAACTCAATGGCACTATATTTGGGTTTTTATTTCTATTGCAAAACAGAGACATCAAATTATTAATTTGCTTAATATTTTTTGTTTTATTGCTCCTTTAGCTTAGAAATTTTGTACGTACCTAAAGTTGATATAGAAACCTACATATTAGTGAATATTTGACCTTTTTTACATAGGCAGTAATTACACGGATAGCTATAGGTAATCTAATCTATCTATCTAAACTAATGCAATAACATTCATAGTACTAATTTTTCTACTAGTTTTTTTAAGAGTTTTTCATGGGTGCGTGAAGGCTAAGCCATACCTATTAGCTCCGTTTTGCGCAAGAAAAAAAAATTACTTCCCGCCACTGGTAAAATGTATTAAACATTTACCCCATTAATATCACCCCTCAAAGCCGCAAAAAATTTAATCAACTAAATAATACTAAAATTCAACGTAGTTATTTCGCCTATCTCAGAGATGCTGGATATTTTGTCGGACTAAGACGAACATCAGTAACGCAAAACACGTATCTCTTGGTTTCTTCCCTTTAAAGACATGGATACGATTTGTTATAGGTATAGGATATGACCAGTTTATTACTGGGGAGGGGTAAATAGTATAGGTCTCTATCAATACTATCTAATTACCTTCTATACCTCCTAGGGAAAATCGGCACGGTATGTGTTCAGTAATTCGTAGGATTAGCTACCAACTGTCGTTAAAGAGAACGCAGATGTTGCAGTAAATAATTAGTTCTTTGATTGATTAGATAGTAATCGAATGGCTAAAGAAAGTTTAGTCTTGGTACTCGTACTTGGACGAATGTGCGTATGAAATTACAACTATGGACATATTGGACATTGGGTTTGGTTACATTAGGTAGTTAGGTACCCGGCACGGCGCTAGATTGATGCCTACCACGAAAGTCAAAATTTTTCGCCATTTGTCTTTTTTACTCCAATTAAGGCGTGATTTTTTGCGGTAGGCCCCAAGGCTCACTTAGTAGAATTCAAAGTCACCAAATATATCGTAACACATCCTTATTGTAATCCTTATAGTAATTGGCTACTTTGGTTGCTGCCAACAATTTGACGCTAGCTATACCTACACAATCGCCATGACCTGGCTTATAAATGCCGATTTGTTAGTGTTAGCACCGTCGGTAGAAGAACGTATAGTAATGTGGGATAAAACAAATAATGACTTTATAGATAAACTAGCTTTTCCTCACGGCTTCGTCGGCCAGCCATCCGTCTTTAAAGTATAGTTGCGGGATTAATATTATCCTATCTCCTTTCTCGTAGCTCAAACTCTCTCCATACCAAATTTCATCCCAATTGGTTCAGCCATTTTCAGCGGTTTAAGCGTGAAGACGTAACAGACACACATATAGAGAGTAACTTTCGCATTTATAATATTATAGTACTTATGGATATTTGAAAATACAGTGTGTCGCTACGTTGGGGCGCCATGTATTTTACATCTTTGTGCTTTCATATACCTATAGGACTTTAATATTAAATTATTATTTGTCAGAACTTACCGTGTTACGATCGTTTCACGCAAATGACGCCGCGCCCAGCAGCAGTGGTGACGCTAGGTCCTAATGGTCCTATAGCGTATGGAAAATGCATGTTACTTATACAGATGTAAAATAGATGCAAAATTAAAGGATTATTTTCGTTGGTATAATTATTGTTCTCTAAGTTGTTACGAAGGAAACAGTCTGTAATACAGGTCGATTAACATGAGTTGACGCCTTATGTACATAAATCTTGACAGTACAGTACAAAGCTCTTGCCAACTCTTGTGAACTGACCTATGGCAGTAAATAATTTTGTTTTTTTTTTTTTTAATTAGGGTCTGGTATTGTGGTATGAACCCACAAGTTATTAGTGGCAATTCATGTAGCCTAGATAGTATTATATGTATAATGGGGTTTGGTCTCTGGTGCTAACTTGTAAGAAAAATAAAGTATATTTATTTAAAATTTAAATTCTATATAGATGAAATATTTATATTTGTTTGTTAAATAATTTTAATCATAATTAGAACTTAAGATTGTTTATTTCATTGATTAAATATATTAAAGAAATACCCTGAATTGATATTAGAAAATAACTAAAAAATTATTTGTAATTTTAAACTTAAGGGATTGTTCTGAGCATATTGGACCTATCTCAATAAGGCTTTGTTATCCAAATGCCCACTATTAAAAAAAAATTCCAAATCATGTAATTTTTTCATGTCCTAACAAATCCATGGCTTCTGTAGGATAATAATGGCTAAGATGGGCTAAAATAAAATGAACAGTTTCAACTCTCAACTTGCCTTTTATTAAGATGTTTCATAAATAAATCTAATGGGTCTTCACCACTCTCAATGGAGTTCTTCTTTCCGTACTCTGTGACAAGTTCCATATGCTCTTCTAGATTCTCAGAATCATTTGGCTCAGAGTCAAAATATTTGTCCTCTGCGTCTTGGGAAACTTGTTTCAGGTCATCATACTGTTCATTGTTGTCTATGGCTGTGTAGTCTATATCGTCTCTGCCTTCCAAAAAGCTAGAGTACATTTCCTGTAAGAATTCCTCTCTAAGGAGCCTTCTTTCTGGAGCGCATATTGTTTTCTGAGACCTTACCTCAGGCTTAAAGGAAGGCTCAGGTTTAACATCATCATCAAACTCTCCCCATTGCTTTTTTTTAAATTGTTTATCTTCATCATGATCCCTAGCTTTTGGTTCATTAATTTCCATAGACTCTATATCTTCCTCGAGCTTTTGTTGATCTTTTGTCTGTCTCATTTGATTCCTGTCAACTGTCTCCAATATTAAGTTGAGAAATGTAAGGTTTTCATTATCAACTCCATCTCTCTCTTTTATTTCTGCTTCTGTCAAATACTGGCCCACTAATTGATCATACAGAAGGGGGTTCCTGTACATCATTTGCTTTTCACTGAAGTAATCAGATTCATCCTGTAACTTTTTTAATGCGTTATACCTTCTGTTTCTCGTTCTTTTATGTTTTGTGTCATCAGAGTGATATTCTATCAAGTCCCTAATACATTCCTGATACCTGTCATCCCGACGCTCGGGCTGAAATTTTTCAAAGTATTCTATGTGATGCGGTGCTAAATATTTCCCAAATTGTAATAAAAAATCGGTTGGCGCTTTATGGAAGAGATCACAAGCCAACTTTATTTTATCTTTGGTCCTTACTTCTGCTTCATTGACGTGAGCAGTCTTTATAGAAATTTTTGCGCATCTCACTAAATAATCTACTATGTCAGTGATAGGATCCAAATCTTCGATGTCGTCTTCACTATGATCGTTTTCGTTTATAGACATACTTTGAGTAATACACTTTCAGCAGCGGTAAGATGAACAACATAAAAACCAAGAATTACCCTTTTATTGTGATACTATATCGTGAAATGTATAAATTTATATTTAAGGTATAGAAAATATTAGATAAAAGTATTGTGTTTTCTGCTAAAACAATGTTTCACCAATTCTTACACACATTGATTAGCATAACACGGTTAACATAACATTTGACGTTTGACAAAAAAATTAAAAGGTTGACAGTTGGCAGACTTTTTTTATAATTCGGAAAGCTCCCTCTCTTCTTACTTATGTAACGATTTAGCTTTATTTGAAAAACAACAATACTCTAATAAAGAATAAATAAATAAATAATAAATAAAATAAATATTTCGGACATTCTTATTGATTGTGATTCATTAAACGGCAAGCTCTTTAAGGGATTACTTCAGAACGTACACGTGTTCAGAATAATCTGTTTAAGGCACTGACACAATCGATGAAATATCAGAACGAAACGTCATATCTTTATCATCAGTCAGTGTCCTGTCAAAGGATTGACAAACAAACATTTTGCAAATTGCAATATTTTGATTAGTTCGGGGATTCACAAATAATTACTAATACGTCGAAATGATTAAGGACAATATTTAGACAAGTTCATATATTAGCAAAATTGTTTCATAATTCTTTAAATGACTTGGTGTGTTGGTTCCGAAACTGCTTATCTACGCTGGAATGTTTTGGGACATACCATGGAAATGGGAAGATATGTGTGGACCGGCCGGGCTGCAGCCCTGGGATCATGCATCCAAGGACGTAGGACTGTGCTTTCAGCAATTATTTCTGCAAATACCTCTGTACTTTATCATTGCAGTAGTTTCGGGGTATTACATTGGGTACAGGAGGGATTGGGTGATAAGAGAGAAGTTGCAAGAGCGAGCTATAGTCCTCCGTAGTTTCGTTGTTCTAACACTAGTTTTTATACCAATAGTAGAGCTGTACGTTTTTATCACTAAAGTCGACTTTGTGCTGTTGCCTGTAGATTATTTTGTGGCTGGAGCATCATGCTTGTCTTGGCTGGTGCATTTTGGATATGTGCTCTCTCTAAAGCACCGGTTGGGTTCAAGTTCCCGCGGACCGTCACTGCAACTATTTCTCTGGGGGCTGACAGTGGTGCTAAATGTGATAGCTCTTCGTAGTAGTGCAATATTAGGAGGACCTGTTACCTTCTACATTGCTGCACTGTGCTGCCATGTAGTCTACTTCATTACTTTAATACCATCAAGCGAATCTAGACCTACATACTACTCTGCTTGCCTGGTTGGATCTCAACATGCTCATGTAAGTACTTTTAAAGATAAAGATATAAAAAAATATTTTTGACTATACTAAAAATACCTACATTATAAAATATAAAACAAATAATAGGTCAGATATAATAATAAAACTATTATTAGTTAAATAAATTTATGCATAGACAGAAGCAGAAGTAGGCTTTAAGTGGAAGAGTAGTGTTAAAGAAGAGCAATATATCTCTGTTTCTAAGCAAATAAGGCTGTGTTGGTTATTTTGAAGACCTCACTCACCTAGCTACTTATGTTTTATAAAAATAAAGTTTTCTGAATATCTGCTCCTAAGTATATAATTAAAAAAAATTATACATGTAATATGTTACAGAATGAGTATACACCATTGTTGCCCCACATGGATGAGGGTATCCTCGGCACTGCTATGCAAGGCAACGGCTGCATTTCACAACTACTATTTTTGTGGGTCAATCCACTGCTAAAGAAAGGTAGGTGAATCAAACCATAGCTGAAACTGTAGGCATAATTAACCAGTCAATTGGCCAATGGCAATATAATAGGTAAATGCAACCTAACACCTAAAACTTTAAGAGTGAACATTTTTTAAGGTCTCAATCCCACTTCCTAAAAATAACTACAAGTTAAATTGAAATTTAATGACATCTTAACCTACTTGGTACTTTGACTGTGTCTGCCTATAAACCTACATGACTCATGTTTGAATTGATATGTATATTATACATTTTTATATATTTGAATTTTATCAGACTCATTCATTACTTTTACTTAATGAAAGTTAAGTCAATTTGCCGAACTTAAAAGTTGAAATTGTGGTTGTACATGAAGATTAAGTAAAATCCTTAACCAGTGCTATTTGTGGTGGTCAATGGTATAAGCTTTTTTGTTATATTTATTATTGGGAAACAATGAAGAACACAACAGATTTTATTATAACTAAAGTTTATTTAAACCTTTTAGGTTTTAACAATAAACTGCAAGACCCAGAGGAACTGTTTGACATCCCAGCAAAGTACCGATGTGCTTATGTTGGGGCGAAAATGGACAAAGCACTTATCGGCAATGTGGACAGCTACCAGCAGTTTGCGGAGGTGCCGCACGAACCTTTTATCAGTTCAGGTGAGGTGTAATATAATATCAAACTTTATAAACATATAAATAGGCCCACAATAAATTGTTACAATTCACATGATTTTGGAATAAATGATTTAATTCATCATGCTTGAGTTTGGAGAAGCCCAACTGGGGAAGTACCTCCTCCTTTAGACCACAGCCATAATAGTACTGCTACCTTTCAGTTATGTAGTGTTGTGTTCTTGGTGGTGAGTAAGGTTTCCAGAGCTCCAACCCCCCTTAATAGCCCCCCTTAATAGGTGTTGCGGGTGCCCAGGGGTGACGGTAATTGCTTACCATCAGGCAATCCATCTGCTCATTTGCGACCTCTATAATAAAAAAAAAAATTTGACAGACAGTTAAACTCCTGTCCATTCCATAGAGATATGACCTGAAATAAAACATGCACTAACAGGCTACGGCGCCGTCGGCGAGTCGGCGCCGCAGTCCTCGACGCCGGTGACGCCGACGTCGCGCGTGCCGCTGCGCCCGCGCCGACAAAACGTGACGCTGTTCCGCGCGCTGCACACCTGCTTCGCCTACCAGTTCTACAGCATCGGCGTGCTCAAGCTCGTCTCGGACATGGCCGGCTTCGCGGGGCCCATGCTGCTGAACCGACTGGTTGCTTTTGTCGAAGATGAGAGCATCGATCAACATTATGGGTAAGGTTTTTATTTGTGGAAAATTCAATGTCTGTAGATTTAAACATATTGAATACTATCCGCTGTGGTGATTATAAGACCTAAATGCAGGTGTGGGAAGCAAGTTTAAAATGGGATAATCCATACTAAATAGATGCGAAAGTAACTTTAACCTGTCTGTCTGTCACCTCTTCACGCTTAAACCGCTTCACCAATTGGGATGAAATTTGGTATGACACTTAGAGCTACGATGACAGGACATAGGACAATTTTTATCGCGCAACCATACTTTAAAGACGGGCATAGCTGGCCGACGAAGTCGCGAAGAAAAGCTAGTTACTAATATAACAGTACCTATACAATGTTTAGCCTTTAACCTATACAAAAAAGTGTTTAACTTCCAGCCGCCCGGAGACCTAATAAGGTCTCCATTGAATGCCATTTTGAATTTTAATTATGAGAAACCATAGTGGCATTTAGCCTGGCAAGTTTTGAGATCAGGGCGGCTAGAGGTTAATGTTTTGGTAAAGTATGTGTATTGGCGTTCAATAGGAATGTATGTCATCATTCCTATGTTAACAATCTTTTTCCCTCTTCCAGATACTTATATGCAGCGGGCCTCCTGGCGTCCACTCTTATATCTACCATGTTTAACGTCCACTTCAACTGGCTCATGTCTCTCATCGGACTCAAAATGCGCGGCGCCATAGTCTCCACTATACTTCGGAAGACTCTCAGTGTGACTTCGACGGAATTGAATAAGTCGTTTTCGGTTGGAGAGATCACCAATTTTATGTCCACGGACACGGACAGGATAGTCAATTCTTGCCCGAGTTTTCATGCTTTGTGGAGTATTCCTTTGCAGGTATGGGTCCAGGTTAACTTGAGTATTAGATATATTTCCGATTACCGATTCGTTGCTGATGGCACGACAGGCGAAACAGGCGTGTGTTCAATGTATTCAACGTGTGGTACATGTCACAAGAGAGTGTCATTTTAAGGCACACCATTCGTGTGATGAAATATTTTTTGGCCGCCACAGCAAAAAAAAAAAAACGTAAATGGGTAACGCAATGCTTCGGTTAATTGGACTTTATAGATTCGTGTACTGCCACTACTTATTATATATTTAATTAACCCTTTGCCTACGGGTGTCAACCAGAGTAGCCACCTATGAGAGTCAAAACTCAGCTCTGCGTAGATGTTACAAGATGTAATTTTCAACGACAAATAATAGAGCCCGTAGGTAAAGGGTTCATTACTCATGTGGATTGGTCATTTAAATCAAAAGCATATGGCACCATTTTAAGTATAGGAATAGCTAAAAACAAAAAGTTACTATAACTGTAGTTATTTACGATATTTAAATCGAAAGAAAAATAGAACAATTTACACGCGGCGGGACTCGAACCCACAACCACTGGATCCCTAGCCCAGTGCACTACCAATTGTGCTACACGAGTACCTGTGGTACTTTCTTTTGATTTAAATATCGAAGATATTCGCTAGCAGACGTTTCTGCATAATAAAAAATAATGTAGTTATTTATGCAACAATAGTGGTTACTATATTTCTCGTCACTTTGACTGATACTACATGATACTGACCGTATGTTTAAACATTTTTAAAGTAACCAAACTATTGTTACAGCTGTTCATCACATTGTTCCTGCTCTACCAACAAGTGGGCATCTCATTCCTGGCCGGCGTCGCGTTCTCCGTCCTCCTGATCCCCGTCAACAAACTGATCGCCAACAAGATCGGCCAGCTCAGCACGGAGCTGATGAAACACAAGGACTCCCGTGTTACTCTGATCAGCGACCTGCTCCGGGGCATCAGAACTGTTAAAGTTCATGTTTGGGAGGACTATTTTATAAATAGAGTGACAGGTAAAGATATTTTTAACAAGCAATTATAGTCCAAAACAAGCTTAAATATAAACAGAAAACTATCGTGACATTCAAACATATTAATTGTATAGAAGCGGGTAACTCACGTTTACTGGCGAACTCATAATTATGTCCTCGTTACGGAGTGAAACATGTCGAGCAATATTCGAATTACAAAACGTGAGTTACCCGCTTCTATACAATTAATCTCAAATATAATTTAATTAAAACTGTTACGAGTCGTATTCATATTATTAAGTTAAAACGGATAAATTCACGTGTATTTATATCGCGCTAGGCATCATGTTTTGGTTAAGCTCTGGTACAGTCAATGACAAAAGTGTAAGAAATTTTGCACCTTATTATAAAGCCGTAAGGTACAAAAGTGTAATCATCTTTGGCATCGACTTATTGTTCACGCGCTGCGCAGCCTGATTCGATTTGAATGTACCCATTTAAGTCAGTCAATAGTAACTGTTACAAAACAATAAGTTTATATTTATAATCTTTATTGCACAAAACACAAGGCCTAAAACAGGCGAAGGTAATGCCATGAGGCATTCAGTACCAGTTAACCTTAGCGCAAAACAGAAAAGATTGTAGTCGGTGCATCTAACGACTAAAACAAAAGCATATACATTTCAGCCGTATGCAGTCCACTGCTGGACATACTCCTCCCACAAATTTGTATTATCTTGAGGGGTAGTTGCCATAGTCGCCACGCTTCACAGGCGGGCTGGCGACCGCAGTAGCTGTAGATTGGGTTTCAACGGACGCTGCTGTAGGATTTTTTCCTTTGTCGCCTATTACGACACCCGCGAGAGATGGGGTGGTGCTATTCGAGTCAGCCGCCAACACACGGCAAAAACGAAAGCATATTAGATTATAAATATACCTAGATATTTTTCTAGCAGGAACGACATTTGCTTTGTGCTTGCCACAATCAAAATATCGACAATCCTGTTATCGATAAGTAAGTACATAGTAATTCAACAACAATACGTACACACATTCTGCATACCTAGACGCCGCGTGACATCGATCTTGAACAAATTGAACGTAATCCGTACACTTGATCCAACTTATTTTTTTATTTGCAATTAATAGTTCAAAATTGTTTTCTGAAGTATGTAAAATATAAATAAATAGATAGTTTTGTTATTTTTATTTACTTTTAACCCTATTACCTAATATTAGTCTTGTTGACCTGTATGACGTTGAAGTGGTACTTATCGATAACAGGACTGTCGATGTTTTTATTTTGTCAATCACTTACAAGAAACCGTTCGTGCTAGAAAAATATCTAGGTATAATTATAAATAATTAAGTATATAATTAAGCTAAAATGACTGGTTGCAGAGTCCCGCACGTCAGAGCTGAAGTACCTCCGCTGGCGCAAGTACCTGGACGCCGTGTGCGTGGTGCTGTGGGCCACCACGCCCGTGCTGGTGTGCGCGCTCACGCTGGGCGCGCACGCGCTGCGCGGCCGCCCGCTC
Source organism: Grapholita molesta (assembly GCA_022674325.2). Taxonomy (NCBI): domain Eukaryota; kingdom Metazoa; phylum Arthropoda; class Insecta; order Lepidoptera; family Tortricidae; genus Grapholita; species Grapholita molesta. The sequence goes on along the minus strand of CP053121.2, from coordinate 24,240,457 downwards.
GACGCGCCCACCGTGTGTACACTCAGTGATTACTGAACCTTATGCCGTTGCAATAAGGAATATATCTTGACGCCGTCTGTCTACACACAACACTTTACTACGCCGCCGTACTGTCCGTGAACGTTCTTCAGCGGTGAACCTTATGCCGTTGCAATAAGGCCTATATCTTGACGCCGTCTATCTACACACAACACTTTACTACGCCGCCGTACTGTCCGTGAACGATCTTCATCGGTGAACCTTATGCCGTTGCAATAAGGCGTATATCTTGACGCCGTCTGCCTAATCACAACACTTTACTACGCCGCCGTACTGTCCGTGAACGTTCTTCATCGGTGAATGTTATGCCGTTGCAATAAGGCCTATATCTTGACACTGTCTGCCTAATCACATCACTTTACTACGCCGCCGTACTGTCCGTGAACGTTCTTCATCGGTGAATCTTATGCCGTTGCAATAAGGCGTATATCTTGACGCCGTGTGCCTAAACACAACACTTTACTACGCTGCCGTACTGTCCCTGAACGTTCTTCATCGGTGAACCTTATGCCGTTGCAATAAGGCGTATATCTTGACGCCGTCTGTTTACACACAACACATTACTACGCCACATCTGTAGCCGTACTGTCCGTAAACGTTCATCATTGATGAACCTTTTGCTATTACGTACCTAGTGTTGTCCACCACCCTATCGCACGTCCTCCTTACTCGCTCACGCTGGACGTACTGAATGATTGAATACATACAGTTCGGTGCATAACTGTTATCAAGGATAATTAAACTATTTAAAAAACTAAAAATGTCATACTTCTAGGTTACTGACCCCAAATTACGAAAAAAATAAGCAATATTACATTACTACAGAGATTTTTAGTTAAAAATGTTATACTTCTTGGTTACAAAAAAATAAATGCAATATTACATTACTACAGAGGCCGGGAATCAAGGTGTTGTCGGCCGAGTATATTTAGAATGTTACGAGGTCGAAAACCTCTTTTCACGTCTATAAGGCTTTTCTTAAACATGCAATACAGTAATTAAAAATAATCCAAGAAATAAATGTTTTAATTTTGGAAAATCTTAAAATAAACTTGCCGATTAAGAAGCTATTGGGACATTTATGCACCTAACTGTACAATAATAAATAACGTATGAAGTATAACATTGTTTATTTCTACATAGGAAATAATGATATTTGGATTTTAAAAATGTGCTAAATACACAAGTCTGCATGTTTCTTATAAAAGATACAAAGTGTAATACAGAGGGAGAGATGACTATAATATTTAAACACGTGCAGGTATTCACGACAGTGGCGCTGATCAACATGCTGATTGCGCCGCTGAACGCGTTCCCGTGGGTGCTGAACGGGCTCACGGAGGCCTGGGTCTCCATCAAAAGGATACAGACACTCTTAGACGTAAGCTCATTCACATTTCTTATCTTATCTATATGTATTATATGTAGTTATCCGCACCATGGATTATAGAAAATCTATATTGATGATTGTCAATAAGTTCTACAAACAGAGGAACAATTGTCCACGATTTTTATGATTCCTGATATATACAAATATTTAAATGCGAAAATGTGTCCTGTTAATTATTCGCTATAACGCATGCATGATATCTGAAAATGTAAATAACTTTACAACTGAGAATTTCACCTAAGTGTCACTTTCAAAAAACTTTACGTATTTTAGCTTCCGGATATGGACCCAGAGCGTTATTACGACAAGTTGAACACAAATCGTAACGAGGACAACATGTTCATGATCAACAACGCGACGTTCGCGTGGGCCAAGCCGGCCGAGCGACCCCTCTCCCCGCCTAGTAGGAAGAGCAAGGGCAAGTCCAAGCGGAAATCGTCCAGTATACAGGTACGACAATCTTGTAGTCATCGTCAACTAGTTCAACATGAACCGCGACGTGGACGACATGTTCATGATCAACAACGCCACCCTCCCCCCGCCTAGTAGGAAGAGCAAGGGCAAGTCCAAGCGGAAATCGCCTAATATACAGGTACGACAATCTTGTACAGTCGCCATCAGATATATCGGAGCTGTGGAGGTGGTCACAAATATCCGAAGAACACCACTATTATCAAGTCGATAAAGTGCATGTTCAGATATTTGTGACCACCTCCACAACTCCGATATATATGATGGCGACTGTACCTAGTCACCGTCAACTAGTTGAACATGAACCGCGACGTGGACGACATGTTCATGATCAACAACGCGACGTTCGCGTGGGCCAAGCCGGCCCAGCGAGCCCTCTCCCCGCCTAATAGGAAGAGCAAGGACAAGTCATCAGTTCGTTATCAGGTCCAAGAATATAATGATAATGTTTTATTTTATTTAGGTTAGCGACTCATCAAACGAAGTGATGGATTATAACGAACCTTTCATGCTGCGCGATATATGTCTGGAGATCGAGCGAGGAGAGCTGATAGGAGTCACGGGCAGTGTCGGCAGCGGGAAGACGTCCCTCCTGCACGCGATAATGGGGGATATGATAAAAAAGAGTGGGGATATACAGATCCCAGAAAGTCTCAATAGTAAGTAGTACCTTTCACGTTGAAAGTCAGATCAGCACTCCACTCCTAATTTTTTGAATCAAATTTGACTTTTTATTTTAGGTTTCGGATACGTGTCTCAGAAACCGTGGCTTATACGAGGAACTATTCGCGATAACATTTTATTCGGGAAGCCATATGATGAGACCAAATTCCAGACTGTTGTAGAAGCTTGCGCTCTTACTGGTAAGTACAATAATAATTGGGTTTTGTTACATTTTTTTTTATGACATAGGCGGCAAACGAGCAGACGGATTGCCTGGTGGTAAGCAATTACCGTCGCCCATGGGCACCCGTAACACCAGAGGTGTTACAAGCGCGTTGCCGGCCTTTAAGGGGGGTTGGAGCTCTGGGAACCTTACTCACCATCAGGAACACAACACTGCATACCTGAAAGGTAGCAGTGCTATTATGGCTGTGGTCTTCTGTAAGGAGGTACTTCCCCAGTTGGGCTGCCCCAGATTCAAGCGTGATGGTCATCGCTGTGCCCATACATACATAGTCAGATACTACTACATTCAATGTGTTGTTTCCTGAAACTTTAAATTCTGTAATCGTATGTCATAGGATATTTAAGTATGCCAATATTTTTTTATATAATCATTGTAAACCCAAAACAAGAATGTCTTTTTATACCGAGAAACATAAGTGTTTGGTTTCTATCTATCTTTAACTGCTGATTCAGGTATAAAATTAACTAACGAAACTGAATTACAGACATATATTTATGACTGTGTTTAAAAATAATAGTACATTACTGCAGCCGCCGGGAAACAGGGGGTTGAAGGCTGAGTTGTATAGACTACGAAGGTAGTATACGAAGCCTTCATGACCCTTTCACGGCTAGGCATGTATAGTGCTTTTCTCAAACTAATGCAATGAAATAAATAAAAAAATACCACTGAACAAAACAGCTTCACGACAAAAGATTTTTAATTTTCCCTCCAATCCCGCTTTGTAGTATTTTTGCCTTCGATGTAATAATAAATGACTATCATAAATAGTCTGGCTATAATTACTATATACAACATTTAAAAAACCACCAAAAAAGAATCCACTTACCTTTTAAATGATGATCTGCCTTTGGCGGTACACAATAACAAAATATAGATACATAAAACCGGGCCCGGTTAGATTATTCAATTTTTATACACTCGTAACCACTATATCTAAGTCACAAAAGCATTGAATCACACCATTTACCACTATTTAGTCTTAATAAACAGATTTTTACACGCCGAGAAACTTTTCCATTCCGCCATTATTAAAACAAGTAAAAGTGTCCTGTGATTGGTTGACTCAAAAATGCGTTCAAAAACGCGCATGCGTGGAGTAGTGTTTGGTGTTGCCAATACAATTTTAAAATTGAGAGCATGAATAATAAATATAATAATGTAATAACCTGATTATATGAATATTCATTTTTATGATAAATAAAATAAATCTCTTCATACCATTTCGTCTGAAATAGGCGAGATTATTTTTTTAGCCCACTAATCATTTATTCAAAATGATAAAAAAATATAATTCAACTGTTTGAACAGGCTTCATGAACACAGACGCCAGGTATACATAAAAATTAAAAAAAAATTACTTCCCGTCCTAGGCCTTCAATTTTATATGAAATTCGTTACCTGTCCTCTGGAGTTGATCCGCCCTAAACGTGATACTTCGAAGCCTATTATGACGCACGTAACGAAGACATTTCATTGCATGTTTGAGAAAAAAACATTGTGGGGTATTACTTAAATACGTTTTCTCAAACAGGCACTCCAGTATTGATATTAAGTTCCTGATAATATGCTTCAAAGTATGTCGTTGCAGGTTTGGCTAAACTAGAGAGAGACCCGAGAGGTCGTTAAGGTTAACAAGGGCCTCTTTTTAATTGGCTTTCCACATAAATATATAACACAGCATCATCGCGGAAAAATATTGCTCACATTTGCTGGTTGGTTCAATGACATTCTGTCACTATGCCTATTATTTCTTGGAGTTGACCTACCTCGTAACAATCCGGTCTCCGTTGGGGTCCGTTCGGTCGTCTACACATATACTAGGCCAGCAACCCCTGTAATGTACTATTGTGCCGACAGAGGACCTGAACGTGCTGGGCTGGGGCGCGCACGTGGGCGAGGGCGGCTGCACGCTCAGCGGCGGACAGCGCGCGCGCATCGCCCTGGCGCGCGCCGTCTACCAGGACAAGCAAGGTATCTCTAGTGCCTCAATTGACTGCTCTACACCGCAAGTTAAGATCTTAGCGAGCCGTTTCGTTTCATGCATGTTTATCGTGTTATCCGAAATAAGGCAAACACGAAGTATTAGGCTTCAAGTCTTTGTTGCGTACCATAAAACGAAGATTATCATGCCAAAAGTCATCAATTCATTATCCAAAAAAAAATGTATTTACATTTATCATTTATAAAACCGACCCTTCATAGTATTTTGTAGTTTTAGATGGAATCATAATATTATTAAAAATATAATCTAGTTATTTAAAAATGTCAGTAGTAATATATTTATGTAACTTATAACAAACCCTGCAGTATTTTGAGGAGTTGTTTCTCAATTGACTGTGTTCTCCTCTGAGTGACTTCCACCCATCCGTCTATTGCGTTTCCACAAATGGCGCATTGAGTATTACCACGATTTCGTACAATATTTGTGTGTTGCGGCAGTGTACCTGCTGGACGACATCCTGTCGGGGCTGGACGCGCGCGTGGGCCGCCACGTGCTGCAGCGCTGCGTGCTGGGCGTGCTGCGGCGCGCCACGCGCGTGCTGGTGGCGCCCGCGCCGCACGTGCTGGCGCGCTGCTCGCGCCTCGTGCGTCTGCGCGCCGGCCGCGTGCACGCGCTCGGTGAGTTCAGCTCCAACCACGCCCGTCTTAGAGACACAGACACGAGATGCGAGACTCTTAAGGCACTGGTCCCACCGCGAGCTAAAGCTATGAGCTAACAGCTATTTTATGGCACAAAAGATAATCGATCCCGTGTAAATAAAAGAGTCATATATGTCATAGGCGTCATAGCCGTGCGAGCTATAAATATATATCTCGCTCTTTTATGTATACGGAAGCGATTATCTTTTGTCCCTTGAAATAGCTGATAGGTGATAGCTCATAGCTTACAAGCTCGTGGTGAGACCAGTGCCTTAGTAATGCGTTTTTTTAACAATTTACTAAAAATAGAATCTGTAATATTTTCTTTCATAATAAGTATATGTAGCAGCAAGTTGGTATAGAAGACAAAACACTGGGGCTGTGAAAAATCTGCCCTATTATTGTTAATTACTTATAAATCCTTAGTCACATTGCTGGTTGTTATTAGGCCCTCCGGAGACCGTTTTGAGTGAAATCGAAGAGTTCCCTAGCGACTCGGATGCGTTTGAAGAGGAGCCTGTCAAACCCATCAAACCCACAATGGACAACCAAGACAACGTCAGCCGAAACAGTTTGGACCAGGATGTAAGTTATATCGATTAAATAATGCCAAGTAGGAGTGGTATCTTTTTATTCGCTTACATTAAGGGTCGGTACAGTAGCGCAAGCTCTTTCCATGGAGACCTGATATAACCGAATTTAGTTTAATTAGAAAACCAAGAGGATTGGAAATAACTAGATTATTACTAGTGCTCAATATACGTTTATACATTTGAATTTCTCTCTTATTTCGTCTATGTATAAAGTCAAAATACCCGTGGCTACAAATAACTTTATTATTTTATTTTGTAACTAAAGTAATGATAATGGCAGCTAATTACATATTGGTGCCGTAACCAGGATTTTCATTATATCATGTTAGTTATCTCACATTAAGTGTATACTTTCAGGAAGCGATGTCAGAAGGCACGGTCGGCTGGTGGGTGCTCGGCCTGTACCTACGCTCCGTCGGTTTCTTCCTTTCCATCGCGATCATTATCTCCCTTATCCTCATGCAACTCTCGCAGAACTTCACCTTCGTGTGGCTCACCTTTTGGGTGGCCAACAAATCGCGAAACATAACAGAAACCATCAACCACGAGAACATTACAACTTTGGACCACGGATTTAACGCTATAGATACCGTTATTGATAAAATCATGAATATGTCTCAGCAGTTTATTAGTCACATGGACCGTAACGTAACACAGACGGTGACATTACAAGTGCCTGCGAATATCACGCCAATATATAACGACGACTTCTATTTGGAAGTGTATTTCGGACTGGCGGGCCTGAACTTGTTGTTTACTGTGATGCGAGCGTTCTTGTTTGCATATGGCGGCGTGCAGGCGGCTACTAGGATACATAAGATCCTACTCAGAGTTGTGACAAAGGTAAGATATGCTTAGAATAAACATTATGTACTTAGAGTCGTATTTTGTTTCTTAATGCTAACATTTCTATTTAACATTGTTATAGGCCAAAATAAAGTTCTTCGACGTGACGCCGACGGGGCGGATTCTTAATCGGTTTTCGTCCGACACTTACACGGTCGACGATTCGCTGCCTTTTATTATGAATATATTTTTAGCTCAAGTTTTCGGTTTAGTGGGTAAGTAAGAATCTTATTTTATTTACTAGGAAAACATATTAATTGACCAGTCCAACAGTGGTTGTGACCGGATTTATACGGCCTGCATTTTTTAAATTAATATGACATTTTGAATAATTTTTCATGAAAGTATGACATTTAGACTAAACTATTATTTTTTAGGGAAAAACATTGATGTTTTGGTTTATGAAATGTGGCGTTTTTTATTAACATCAGCTTCACTGAGACTTTGGGCTCCTATTTTATACTACACGCGACTTCTGACGTCAGCGTTAACGTTCCTGAACAAAAAAGACGCCGACGTCGTCGTGTGAGAGACACCACAACAGTACATCTCTATAAGCAACATTGTGACGCAGACGCTTTAAGCGGCCAACAGCGTTTATATAGGCGAGCGAGTCTACGTTCGTCGTGGACCTACCACTCCTATAAATAGTTTCATAAATATTAGAGCTGATTCAACCCTATCCAGTGTACTCTTCCAAACCAACGGCGCGCTTTTTTTTTCTTTTTTTTAAAGATTTCCGTCGCAAGATGTCACTGAACCTCTTTATTCAGGTGCGGTCACAGTGACCGTGTACGGGCTCCCCTGGCTGCTAGCGGGCGTGGTGCCGGCCGCGTTCATATACTACCGCTTGCAGCGGCTGTACCGCGTCACCTCGCGCCAGCTCAAGCGGCTGCAGAGCGTCACATTGTCGCCCGTGTACGCGCACTTCAACGACACGCTAGAGGGTGAGTGATTTGGAGGATTGTGAATGTTTAGCAAAGAAAGATGACTGTATGAAGATGATGGTATGAAGGCGAATGGTCTGTATCGGTGTATTTGTGGTTTACGAGTGTTGTGCTAAATAACGTATCCGGATTATGTTTAGATCTTGTTGTCATTGAACATTAGGGACATATTTATTTCCAGACATCGGATTCCCTGGGGCGAAACTTCTTGACAGCTAGGGACTTCCTATATCGATAAACTCATTTATCGATACTAGTTATTAAAATGTGAAGAAGTTACATTACAACCGAAAAATAAACGAAATACCATTGATCACTTTATGAAATTTTGCTATGCTCCTATAACCTCCACAGAAATTGAAAAGTCTTTTAGCCACCTGAAATGGATTTTTCAGCCAAGACGGAGATGCTTAACGCCCGAAAATATGGAAAAAATTCTGGTGGTTTACTTTAACAATAATAGATGGGACAGTCATGAAGAAATAAATTGTGACGAGTAAACTTTTAAAAACGTTTTCAAAAAAGAAGAAGAAAATTGAGTTCTTATTTTATTATATAATATTTTATAAGCAAACCTTTGTGTGATCACTAGTATTTAGAACTAGTATCGATAAATGAGTTTGTCGACGTTGGAAGTCCCTAGCTGTCAAGAAGTTTCGCCCTAAGGAATCCGATGTCTGGTTATTTCCTTCAATTTTTATTTGCCCCTGGCGTCAACTTTGATCTAGGTCCACTATTGTTACATAGTGTCACTTTCCGGCAAAGTTGCTAAATTATCTCAATTACTAAATTTCTACAAACGAACTATTTGTGATACCATTATAATGACGAATTAGAGCGTGACCACATGTCCACGTCACGGCGCCATAAACGTAAAACAACGCGGTGTCGCGTAACACTGCCAGACTGTCATGACGACGCGGCAACATGGATCTGCACAACGCGCAACGTGTGTTTTCACGACGCGGCAACGTCTATTCGCCCGGTGGATAACGTGCCGCGCTCTGACGCGACACCGCGTCGTTTTACGTATACGGTGCCGTGTCGTGGAGATGTGGCCACGCTCTTACTATATGAAATTGTTTTAAATTAGTCATTCATTTTCATTCGTCGTGATTTCGTTGCATATTTTACAATACCCACCGAAGTAAATATGACTCGAAGGTTCTTTCCCCTGTAGGGCTGGCAACGATCCGCGCGCTGGGCGCCGGGCCGCGCTGGGCCGACCGCGGCGAGGAGCTGGTGGAGGCGTGGCAGCGCGCGGCGCTGTGCGGCGCCGCGGCCGCGCAGTGGCTGGCGCTGCGGCTGCAGGCCTGCGCCGCCGCCTGCGTGGCCGCCGCCGCGCTGCTGGCCGCCGTGCAGCGGGCCACGCACGCGTTAGACCCAGGTATCTCTCCCTCACCTGACCGCGGCGAGGAGCTGGTGGAGGCGTGGCAGCGCGCGGCGCTGTGCGGCGCCGCGGCCGCGCAGTGGCTGGCGCTGCGGCTGCAGGCCTGCGCCGCCGCCTGCGTGGCCGCCGCCGCGCTGCTGGCCGCCGTGCAGCGGGCCACGCACGCGTTAGACCCAGGTATCTCTCTCCCTCACCTGACCGCGGCGAGGAGCTGGTGGAGGCGTGGCAGCGCGCGGCGCTGTGCGGCGCCGCGGCCGCGCAGTGGCTGGCGCTGCGGCTGCAGGCCTGCGCCGCCGCCTGCGTGGCCGCCGCCGCGCTGCTGGCCGCCGTGCAGCGGGCCACGCACGCGTTAGACCCAGGTATCTCTCTCCCCTCACCTGACCGCGGCGAGGAGCTGGTGGAGGCGTGGCAGCGCGCGGCGCTGTGCGGCGCCGCGGCCGCGCAGTGGCTGGCGCTGCGGCTGCAGGCCTGCGCCGCCGCCTGCGTGGCCGCCGCCGCGCTGCTGGCCGCCGTGCAGCGGGCCACGCACGCGTTAGACCCAGGTATCTCTCTCCCTCACCTGACCGCGGCGAGGAGCTGGTGGAGGCGTGGCAGCGCGCGGCGCTGTGCGGCGCCGCGGCCGCGCAGTGGCTGGCGCTGCGGCTGCAGGCCTGCGCCGCCGCCTGCGTGGCCGCCGCCGCGCTGCTGGCCGCCGTGCAGCGGGCCACGCACGCGTTAGACCCAGGTATCTCTCCCCTCACCTGACCGCGGCGAGGAGCTGGTGGAGGCGTGGCAGCGCGCGGCGCTGTGCGGCGCCGCGGCCGCGCAGTGGCTGGCGCTGCGGCTGCAGGCCTGCGCCGCCGCCTGCGTGGCCGCCGCCGCGCTGCTGGCCGCCGTGCAGCGGGCCACGCACGCGTTAGACCCAGGTATCTCTCTCCCTCACCTGACCGCGGCGAGGAGCTGGTGGAGGCGTGGCAGCGCGCGGCGCTGTGCGGCGCCGCGGCCGCGCAGTGGCTGGCGCTGCGGCTGCAGGCCTGCGCCGCCGCCTGCGTGGCCGCCGCCGCGCTGCTGGCCGCCGTGCAGCGGGCCACGCACGCGTTAGACCCAGGTATCTCTCCCTCACCTGACCGCGGCGAGGAGCTGGTGGAGGCGTGGCAGCGCGCGGCGCTGTGCGGCGCCGCGGCCGCGCAGTGGCTGGCGCTGCGGCTGCAGGCCTGCGCCGCCGCCTGCGTGGCCGCCGCCGCGCTGCTGGCCGCCGTGCAGCGGGCCACGCACGCGTTAGACCCAGGTATCTCTCTCCCCTCACCTGACCGCGGCGAGGAGCTGGTGGAGGCGTGGCAGCGCGCGGCGCTGTGCGGCGCCGCGGCCGCGCAGTGGCTGGCGCTGCGGCTGCAGGCCTGCGCCGCCGCCTGCGTGGCCGCCGCCGCGCTGCTGGCCGCCGTGCAGCGGGCCACGCACGCGTTAGACCCAGGTATCTCTCTCCCTCACCTGACCGCGGCGAGGAGCTGGTGGAGGCGTGGCAGCGCGCGGCGCTGTGCGGCGCCGCGGCCGCGCAGTGGCTGGCGCTGCGGCTGCAGGCCTGCGCCGCCGCCTGCGTGGCCGCCGCCGCGCTGCTGGCCGCCGTGCAGCGGGCCACGCACGCGTTAGACCCAGGTATCTCTCCCTCACCTGACCGCGGCGAGGAGCTGGTGGAGGCGTGGCAGCGCGCGGCGCTGTGCGGCGCCGCGGCCGCGCAGTGGCTGGCGCTGCGGCTGCAGGCCTGCGCCGCCGCCTGCGTGGCCGCCGCCGCGCTGCTGGCCGCCGTGCAGCGGGCCACGCACGCGTTAGACCCAGGTATCTCTCTCCCTCACCTGACCGCGGCGAGGAGCTGGTGGAGGCGTGGCAGCGCGCGGCGCTGTGCGGCGCCGCGGCCGCGCAGTGGCTGGCGCTGCGGCTGCAGGCCTGCGCCGCCGCCTGCGTGGCCGCCGCCGCGCTGCTGGCCGCCGTGCAGCGGGCCACGCACGCGTTAGACCCAGGTATCTCTCTCCCTCATCTGACCGCGGCGAGGAGCTGGTGGAGGCGTGGCAGCGCGCGGCGCTGTGCGGCGCCGCGGCCGCGCAGTGGCTGGCGCTGCGGCTGCAGGCCTGCGCCGCCGCCTGCGTGGCCGCCGCCGCGCTGCTGGCCGCCGTGCAGCGGGCCACGCACGCGTTAGACCCAGGTATCTGAGCTGAGCCCAAACATGAAGGATTTATCTTGTATTTTATGTGTTGCTATGGCTACCTTCTGGCTCCAGCTTTAGATCAAATCGTTGTACCATAATATTGCAGTCACCGAACTTACATAAGTGTGCTTTAAAATTGAGCTGCAAGACTTCATCCGAACATACTTACGTTGCAAGTTAAATAAAAGCCTGCAATAAAAACTATACTTTCCCGTCCAGGCCTGGTAGGTCTGGCGATATCGTACGCGCTGTCCATGACGTCCATGCTCAGCAACGTGCTCAACTCCTTCACCGAGACGGAGCGCGAGATGATCGCCGTCGAGCGCGTCGGCGAATACATTACACAGGTAAACATGGGTGGCATGTGTGGGGGGAATGGGATACTGGGGGAAATTCAGGAGCCTTCCGCACCACTTGATTTTTACTACAGGTCGACTCATGGGAGTTGGCGCCGTATCTAAATATATATAACTCAAAGGTGACTGACTGACTGACATAGTGATCTATCAACGCACAGCCCAAACCACTGGACGGATCGGGTTGATATTTGGCATGCAGGTAGATGTTATGACGTAGGCATCCGCTAAGAAATGATTTTGATCAATTCTACCCCCAAGGGGATAAAATAGAGGATGAAAGTTTGTATGAAACTGTCAATTTTAAACCGATCAGGCTGAGACTTTTTGCATGCATAAAGCTGAATACTATGACGTAGGTATTTGTGGATAAAACGGCATTTTCCGAACAAAAAGCATTCATGCATACAAAACTACGTTTTGAACGATAGTGTGCTAAAAATAACTTAAAAATAATTTATATACTTCTTAACGCGAGCGAAGCCGCGGGAAAAATCTAGTGTCTATATAAATCTTGACAGTTGAGTACAAAACTCGCGCCAACTCTTGTGACTGGACTTGTACTAGAATACTCCTACTGAGCGAGTTGCAGCGAAATCAGTTGTGGCAGTCTCAATAGAATCTGAGTGGTATTAAGGCATAGCCACTGTAACTAGTGCCTTTTCACACGTCATGAGCGCAGTTTGAATCGTTCGGATCCTTCCCTGCTTTTTGCTCAATCAGAATGTGGATGTTTTATCATAGATTTGCTTATCGGATGCAGCCACTATTACAATAAAAATACACTGGAGCTATTTATAATTTTACGACTTTGAAGCACAAACAGATTATAATGATTGAAATTTGGAACTGTTACAGTATTATGACTGTTCGAGCAACATTTTACTGCTGACAGGGAATACTCATTTTATAATGGAGGACAAATTTATACTGAACATACCATATTGACAAAAATTTTAAGATAAAGAATCATATACTTTCAATTCAAGGTGTTTTTCTTTTCAGGTGGAAGGTGAAAGGACTGACGGAGACCCGCCTCCGTACGGATGGCCTTCGCAAGGAGTAATAAGCTTTGAGGATGTCCATCTCAGTGACAGGTAAGAAACTAAAATACATACATGTACAGTCGCGGAATGAGAAGGTTGACCAGCTTAAGATCTGTTTTTGCTTGCTCAGTATAAATTATCAGTATCTGCTTTATCGACCGGGTAAGTATGACACTTTCCGTCATAATGAAAGTCACTTCACTACATGACAGATACTACATTGTACATACCGATCGTCACTGCTGGCTGTGCCTGCTGCTCGCTCAAGACTGCTGAGGCGAACGAAGATCTTCGCTGATCTGAAGCATATTAGAGCCCGAGCAAATAAAGAGTTCCGCGTTCAGAGTTTTGCTTTCTTACAAATGTACTGAGTCCCTTACAATTACGCTCACAGCAGGCAGTCAGACCACGGCGGTCAAAGCGGAACGTCGTATTTTGCCGCCGAAACAGAGAATGAAATTGCAAATAAAGAAAACCTGATTGCATTCGTTACAGAAATAGTACATTACTGCAGAGGCCGTGAACTAAGGGAGTTAAGGACGAGATTGCGGTAGACTGAGTCCTTTAATCCCTGTTCAGGCCGTAGCCTGTATAGTGCTTTTCTCAAACATTTCAAGAAAATAATAAAATTAAAATAACAACAAAGCAATCAAGTAAATAACAGTTTATTTAAAAGATAGGGTAAATCGCCAGTTACTGGCCACCTTATACTGAAAATGAATTCTGTTTACCTATAAATAGAACACATTTTCAAATGGGGTTTCAATTACTGGCCACCCTTCAATTACTGGCCACCTTATACTTAAATGAATTATGTTTATAGGTAAATAGAGTCCATTTTCAGTATATGGTGGCCAGTTATTGAAAGGTGGCCAGTAACTGGCGATTTACCCTACTAATTACACTAATTATTGCAATCGGAACGAGCTAAACGAACGTGCAATAATTGATAAATAAAATTTTTGAAATGCCGCCTTTTTTATTTTTTATACAAAAAAAAGGAAATTCGACAAAGCTATTCGTACACCTTTTTTAACTGCTTATAAAAATATAACTATCTATGGTTCATAGATTTCGTTTTTTTTTAATGAATTGACATTGGAAAAAGCTATTCCAGCACCATGTTTAACCGATTATTATAATACCAATTATGCTTTCAAAGAGATTGTAACTTGGATGTATGTATTTTTTCCTTCCAGTCTAATCTTAGTTGGCAAATTTAAAAAGTTAGAGCTGCGGACAATAATGTGCTTTTCATACTAACTCCATACATTTCACGGCCTAGTCCATAAATGAGCAACTTCTTGGCATCATTTCGTGCCATTAACGCATACATTTCGTAGTATGTTTGAGAAAAGAGATTTTTATATGATTTAAGTCATGCTCACAATAGGCTGGGAGCCTAGAAAGAGTAGAATAGCTCCACAAAAGCTATGCTTCTTTTCGAAAGATGTACTGTCTACCGACACGTTGCACATATAAAGACATGGACGGAAATGGAATGCAAGAGAATTTACCTTTTTTGTGTGCGTTGGCATTCTCGAACGGTCAAAACGTATAACTCTGAACTCGGGGTCTCCAGACCGCTTTCTGCCTGTGCGAGTTCTTAACAAAGACTCCCGAGAGTTGGACATATTTACGCTCCATTGATGACTTTTCGTTTCTTAAATCGATGTTGCTATTCCAGCGGCGACGGACGAAACGCGGCCCTGCGCGGCGTGACGTTCGCCAGCTACCCCGGCGAGAAGCTGGGCGTGGTGGGGCGCACGGGCGCCGGCAAGAGCTCGCTGCTGCGCGCGCTGCTGCAGCTGGCGCCCGCCGCCGGCCGCGTGCGCGTGGACGGCGTGCCCGTGCACGCGCTGCAGCTGCACGCGCTCCGGTGAGGCCGCGTGGTGCACGCTACCCAAAAAAAACCGCTACAAATTGTGTTGTTTTGTGATTAATGATATTTTGACTCGGTATCAGTATCGGTATCTTAGCAAACCACCAGAAGAATTGTTACTGTCTTACACAGAAGATGGATATATTGTATTATTATTGAATGAACCTATAATTCTGAATAAAAATAGCAGAATTATCAAAAAATTACACATTTTTAAAACCTCAGTTAACAACGTGCCTACTCAAATACTTCTAATCTAAGCCGACTGCTGCCATCGCAGCTGATCACCGAGATTAACCGCACATTTTCGTTCAGGTCCCGGATAGGCATGATCCCCCAGGAGCCGTTCATCTTCACGGGCAGCGTGCGCGAGAACATCGACCCGCTGCGCCAGCACTCGGACGCGGACGTCTGGCGCGCGCTGCAGCGCTGCGGGGCTGAGACCGCGGTGCGGGCGCGCGGCGGGCTGGCCGCGTCTGCCGCGCAACTGTCGCGCGGGTTGGCGCAACTGCTGTGTTTATGCAGAGCGCTGTTACAGCGGGCTAAGGTTAGTAGTGATCCGACTACTATATTTTACACTCTATACGGTGATATCCTGGGCAGTAGGCAGTGAGAAACGCAAGTGTTGCGTTTCGTGGCTTGACTTTTTATGTGATTTTACTGAAGCGAATCCATTCGATTAAAACGAGAAATATATGCTGAGATGGGGCCATTTCGTGGCACATCTTGTAATGTTACAAGATCGTCTTTTTCGTGTTTTGTGTAAATAGTATGTGCTTACGAATAAATAATTATTCTATTCTATTCTATACCCCACGTTTTCTGTCATATTGCCAAAAGGAAATTTAAAATGTGTATAGAATTTTTTAAGATATATTTTCCCCTATTGGGGTGAAAACAGCTGTTCATGCTGTCATTCTCAGTAGAAATGACCTAAATTCTCAAAAAGTAGCACAATAATCAGTAACGGCCCGGCCACGAGAATGCGCGAATTGCGGCGCGGCAAGCGTTTTGTCTGTTCGTTGCGCGGTCAAGACGCGCAATGCACTGCGGTTAGTTGGGTTCACACGCAATGAACAGATAAAACGCTTGCCGCACCGCACGTCGCACATTGTCGTGGCCGGGCCGTAACATTTACAACGCCATTCCAGATCGTGTTAATAGACGAGGCGACAGCAAACCTCGACCAGGACACGGAGCGGCTGATCCTAGACACGATCCGCAGCGCGTTCGGCGGCTCCACCGTGCTGCTGGTGGCGCACCGCGTGGTCGGCGTGCTCGAGTGCTCGCGCGTGCTCGTGCTGGGCCAGGGCCGGCTGCTCGAGTTCGACACCCCGACGGCCCTGCTCGCCGATCCCACGTCGCAGTTGTACGCGTTAGTGCACGCCCAGGATCAGTGAAGCGAATAAAACAACTGACTCGGAGTACATAGCGTATACTAATTTGTGACATTATCTAGCAAAAGAGACCTTATTGTCGATGGCGCTTACGTCGAACCGCGTTGCGTTTGTATTGCGGCATTTTGAACAACGGCGTAAGCGCCATCGACATTAAGGTCCCTTATCATAGATAATGACACATTTAAACTTCATCCCGACGGTATGAAACATTTAGCTTAGCTTTTTGGATGGAGGTAAATTAATATTTTCCTCAGTCCACCGATGACCACGAACGCTACTAAAGGGTTCAGTTGTTTTATTTCATGATCGCGGCAACCGAAGACGGTATTTTTATTATAGGTTAAGTTTAAAACATGTTTACATATTCATGTTGACTGTACATTGTAACAGATTGATATCTGATATATTTCTTGATCCCAGTGGATATTTTGTACATTTCTATGATGTTTTACGTAACATACAGTCAGCGTCAAGTAGCAATGACTTTAGCCAAATATCGACTAGATCTCTATTTGGATAGCCGGAAGGATATGTTAAAATATATTAGGTTACTTTTACTGTTACTATGTTGCTGACTGTACCATCGTGACGCGCTCATAATTAACTAGTCTTGGATCTTATTGCAACGTGATAAGGACTACGACTGGTTAAGTTTCTTGTTAGTATTAAAACGCGTTTTAAGCCGTTGGCTACGTGCAAGGCATTGCTACTACCTGGCTTTTCACAACTGAGTGCCTTACCTCTGCATACGAGGGAAATACAACGAGCGTAGCAAAGGCTGACACATGATGTGTTTAAATTCGTATTATGAATTAGACAGGAGTTTCCAGTGTACGGATTTTACTTTCAAGTTTGACGAGGTGCTTTTATAACTGTATTTTATAATTACTCTTTGAATCACTGTTATAGTCGGCGGTTAACTAAGCGAGTGAAGCCTGTACCCTTACCATGAGTTTTGACATTGAGGTTTTCGATAACGAGTTTACTATCTGTGCATCTCGGTTGTACTATTTTAATGCGAACGAAATGCACAGATAGTAAACTCGATACTCGCTATCGAAAACCTCAAAGTCACAACTCATGGTAAAGGTACTTGTGACCAGGACAAAAGTTTATTGTTGATATACTCGTAATAATTTTGTGGCCATAATTTTGTATGAACTCGTCAAGGCTGCGGGTCTCGAACTGACAGTGAGATTATCAAAATTCGTCTCGTTTAGTTGCACCACGAAGAGAGATAACCTAAGATAAGACCTCATGTAATCAAGTATATCTTGACATTTCCTGAAATTAGTACTAAATTAAAACATCGCAATCAGTGGCCAAATAAATTTATTATTATCATAAACTAGACAATTATTCATACGTCTGTTCAATTCACATCATTACTGTTTCGAATTTTACCCTTTAGATATTAACTTGCAGTTATAACGCATTGTAAAATTCAAACAGTATTAATGTGAAACCAATTCAACAGGTCGATTCACGAGAGTTGGCACGAATGGAATGAATGACTGAATGAAAATGTCTATGTGTGTGTCACATTAACCAATAAAATAGTGGCCCGATACAAGTGTCACTCATACAATGAAAGTTTATTTCAATCGATTCGTGCCAACTCTCGTGAATCGACCTTGTACCTAGAATTTTGTTACTTTATCTGTGAGACATAAAGTTTGAATGATATCATTCCTTATAAGTTAAGTATTTCAAACATAATAAATAAGGCTAAAGTATGACTAGTCTCCAAAATATGAGTATGATTAGTAAGAGTGTAAAATTATTAAATGCTTATTTTGAATTAAGGTTAATTATTTCTTATGAATTCAAGTATTTATTATAACAGAATAGTTAGGTATTTGTATATTGGACTTGTTTTATTGGAGTTTGAGATTAGTCTTATTCATGAACGTAATCTTACATGACAAATAATTTGGCTGATATATGAGATTTTTGAAAACAATATCTTAAAATGTATTTAAGTCGAAAGAAAAATAGAAAAAATTGACTCGCAGCGGGACTCGGTAGATGTCGCTACACGTCACCCGTAATGACGTATATACCAAGAAGGATAAGATAGAAGAATTTGACACGTCTAAGCGGCGCTCGTATAGCACAACTGGTAGTGCACTGGGCTAGTGATCCAGTGGTTGTGGGTTCGAGTCCCGCTGCGAGTCAATTTTTTCTATTTTTCTTTCGACTTAAATATCTTTGATATGCTAGCAGACGTTTCTCTGCTTAATATAAAAATAATCTTAAAATGTGTTAAAAAATAATGAAAACACATATGTTTTAATAAAGGCAAATGTGTCATGAAAGCAATAATTACTATGGTATTCTTAACTTCCTAGGAGAACGCTAAAACTGACTGAACTGTAAGAAACAAATCAATTAGTTAGTTACCTTAGTCAATTACACTAAATTCGACTCATGACTTCCCCGTATAGATAAGAAATGTAATACTAAACTTATTAAACTATAAGACAATTACTTTGTTAAGGATATCACACACTCATAAATTCATGATCGGAATGTCTATGGTCCTTTATTTTTTTCTCGTTAATTTCAATTTTATCTTTAACCTTTTTTTGCCAATGACTTATATATCGGCTCTCCAACTCCAACAGAGCTAAATAAACCCATATGCATGTGCATAAATATACTATTATAACTAGATCGAGTACTAGCCCGAAAAAAGCGAGCCTAATGAGATAGCTACCACGCAGACCTTTGTCTCTTTCTATAGGGTGACCACGTTAATTTTAGAAGTTAGGAAAATTCCATTAAATACAATAGTGTTCTGATGTACTAGATCGGTGTAGAGACCACGCCGGCAGCTCTGTATCTATTTGACATACTACATGCGTTTTTTTGCTTCCCAAAAATTTTAACTTCGAATACTTATAAAATTGATTAAAAATCGTCTGTGGTATCTAATTACAAGAAATTAAATGGTAAAAGAGATTAAAACGATGATTTCTAAAATTAAATATAAATAACCAGATGGTGAAAGAATAAAAATAAGCTCTTGCTGTGTTCAAATTTAAGAGTGGTCGAGTAAACACCAATCTTCTTTTCTCTCCGACAGCCTTCTTCATATTTTTTAGATACGTAAATCGGTAATGTCGGACATCAACAAACCAGTCGGACCGATGACCGGGTCGCTGGTAGTCGGTGGCCGCAGTATGTTAAAGTGTTCTCCATGTGTGTGCTCCATGTGGCAGTCTATGGCAGAGGCCTATATTTTGTCGTGTTGATTAAAATACAGCCTATACTTTTACATCATATAATATAATAGGAAATATTTATGTATTAAATATGGTTTTCTTATTACAACGTATATTAATGTGTAAAACAATAAAATGTTACGTTCAGTTTTCAATGTTCAGATTTTCATTTTACTTGAAAAATATTTTTGTTCTTCAACCACCATTTTGTTATTTACGATTCTTATTTTATAAAATTAACCTCGTAACCATTTTTGTGTGTAATTTCCTGTAATTGACACACACGATTTGAGTTTTACATGTTGATTTTTTTTAAATCTTTACCGGGTGAAAATTCGCTTTTTGCGTGTGCAAATACTCGGTTATATATTCTATATGTTTATTAGGTATATCAATAAAATACACGCAGGAAATTAAACCACTATAACCCCGCTTCTGTGGGAATTACTTTGCCCCAATTGCTATATTCCCTCTACTATAATATACAATGACAATGAAACCACATTTTACAAATTTTAATAAATATGTTTAATGTACTTTATCTCAACACCAACATTAATGTTGTCCTGTTGTGTAATTGTCCTCGTCCATGTACAAGCATGGTTACCCTAGCATCTAGTTGACTTTGGGTTGCCATAGATCTAATATTATTCTAGGAATAGCATCATTCAGAAAGGGACAGAGGTCTGTGTACTAGCTGTCCTACTCGGCTCGTTTTTTTCTTCATATTCGGCGAGCGAAAGTAAACCTTAATAAGATGCATATAAAGCACGTTTCACTTATCGGTATTTTTCACAAGGCTTATTCCAGTTATACTAAAAATTCCTTGGCATAAAGTACGACTTCAGTTTTAACATTTCGGTGACGTGGCGTCTGGCGGTAGCTTTTTGCTGTGCGTTGAAAAGGTTAATCAAGGACGTCAATGACCATAGACAAATCAGTCATAAATACGTCATTTATTTTTAGATATTTAAAACATAAATTCAAGGGGGTGTGATATCCTTATATATATCTTTTCATTCTAAGTTGTCCAAACGCGTAAACAACCTTTATAATTAAATTCATAATAAAGACATCGTAGTGTCACAAATTCTTTAAGTAATTCGTTCATTGCTATGATTATTAACGAAATATTATTTTAACTCGTTAACCATCGTTCTGCCATCATCTCGGTTAATGAGAAACGAATATATACCTTATAGATATAAGCAGGAATCTTGCTTTTACAGCGTTCGCTATGACCCTTTTAGATGTCGTTGGCGTGATAGGCACGGCATGGCAATGCATGGCTAGTTGGTCTTGGCGTTCAAAAGGTTTCACTTAAAATAGCATTTTTAAATGATTTTTATAGTTTGCGAGTTTCTTTAAGTATGTAACAGTATATTTTACTAATAATTACTGTGTAAATATAAACTATTGAGTTGTAAGTGTTTGAGATATAAGTGTTTGTTTAGACGTTTGGACAATTATGCATGACTGGGTTATAATTAATTATGTTATGTCCTCCTAGTTGGCTTGTGATATTATATTTTTATATGCAATAAACTTTGTCGTTTTATTCAGCCACGTTAAAGGTTACGTTCCTCGGGTTTCTTGTACGGGTAGTCGATGTAGTCAAATATATCTTCTTCTGAGGATACTGGTACCGGTTCTCCGGGAACACCTAGAGAAGTAACAAAAAAAATTTCAAGATTGGTGTACATACAGTATGATCAAGACGCCAGAGTAATAAAACATTATGATTTAGGGCATAGGCAAACACGAAAACGGAAAACTCCAATTGTATTTGTTTGTTCCTCTCCAACTTTGACAGTTCTGAAGGGTCCAGTTTGGAGGGGAACAAAAATGTGTGAACCTATGACAAGGACGGACGAAATTATATTAGCACGCTCCGTCTAGTTAAATGGTATGTCTATGGTCAACACTCACGATCAGTTTAAGTCGAGTGTAAAGGGCTAAGGGTTATTATGGCAGCATAGTTACCATCAAAAGATTTGACTGTGTGTCTCCTGGAGCATTCCATGAAAACATCAACATTTTGTCGCTTACATAACGCTATGGTAGCGCCAATAAAACGTATTAGCCTTTATGAAACATCATAAATCTTAAAGCCGAGTTATTGTATTGCATTGCTGATAATTAGTTTCCTTTACTTCTCGGTAGTATTGAAAACGTGGTGTCGCTTACGTAACGTTTTCATGGAATGCTCCTCAAATTTTTTTAAGATAACTAAAAGGTAACATACCCGTCACCCCGACCGGTCTCAAGGAGTACTCGTTCAGGGTGAACCCTTTCTCGAGCGCGTGCGCGCGCATCATCTTGTTGAACACGTCGCTGCCCGTGAAGTACAGCGCGGCGCACGCCAGCTGCGCGGGCGGCACCAGCCTCACGTCCAGCCGGCGCGCGGGCAGCCCCGCTAGTCTGCACACTCCCTGGTCAACGCGAATTATCACTTTAGGTTCTGTACAATTAGGGACATCAAACTTTTGATTTGAACGAATGAATGAATATTTGTTTATTCGTAGGCACACAACACAAAGGTGACAGAAATACAAATAACATAAAACATACAAGGTGGAAAGTGCCACGAAATGATCTCATCTCAGCGTAATGCTGGCGACATCCAGCGCTGATCTTTTTTGTTTTTTTTATTTATTTATTTGAGTTGGTTGCTGCCTTCGACACCTATGGCCTTGGTTTTACTTACACAAGTATTTTTTTTTTATGACATAAGGTGGCAAATGAGCAGACGGATTGCCTGATGGTAAGCAATTACCGTCGCCCATGGGCACCCGCAACACCAGGGGAGTCACAAGCGCGTTGCCGACCTTTAAGGGGGGTTGGAGCTCTGGGAACCTTACTCACCATCAGGAACACAACACTACATACCTGAAAGGTAGCAGTGCTATTATGGCTGTGGTCTTCTGTAAGAAGGAGGTACTTCCCCAGTTGGGCTTTTCCAGACTCGAGCGTGATGGTACTTCGCTGTGCCCTACCTCTCATTGTCGGACGTAGTTTAAGGACATACCCGGGTCCAAAAATGTATATGATATGTATTTAAATTTATAATTTAGTTTCCGGTGGTCGACATAGATAGCAAGTCGACATGATAAAATGTTTATTTACAATAATTACATTCATTGAAATACGAGTAGTTACTTAACTCGTAAATAAATAAAAAAAAACGACTTGATAACTAAGAATACTAAGTTACTAAGTATGTCATTTATATGCGTTATTTTATATTCAATTGTAGGTAATAGGTAAGCACATATCAAAATTTACTTCATTGCAACTCTGGCCTTTTTAGCCTGTGGAGTTATCGCAGACACATTTTCTGTATGATATCAGAGAGTAACAAATATAAGTAAAGTAGGTAGTTGCATTTTCTCATTGATAAATATTTCATTTTCAACTAAGTAAGTCTATACTAATTAACTTATGTAGTTACTTTACTGTCATATGAATTGTCAGGATATTTAAATGCGGAGAGTAAAGTGTATGTTATATAATAATGAGCATATTAAAAAGTTTTACTAGTTATGTGGTACATCCCGACTCCCGACATTATCATTATCAAGCGAATACCATTAAATACAATGAGGGTTTATCGCGTTTTTCACTAGATGGCCCTATCAGGAGAGGGCTAGCTTTCAAAATCCACGAATAAAAATATCACTCCGCGTTTAGACATGCTGGCTCGTCACTCGCCTCGCTATTCGTCGAAACGTTCGACAAGACTTTGCCTATACAAAAACGCGATGCGAGGGACGAGAGGAATAGCGAGACGTCCGCGTACACGTGCGTGCTCGCGTTTCGCCTCGCCATTCGCCTCGGTACTCGTGCGAATGTGTGGCGGCAGCATTATGATAAAACATGATCGGTGAATTATGACAGCTACACCTCTCGCCATGGTGCTGCCATCTAGTCATAAAGGCTGAAACCCTCGTTGCAAAGGATTAATTCACCTACCATGAATTTAGTGTCTCCCATAGATATAGTGTCTGTGACCAATCCGCTCAAAGAGTCCACTATTTTCTTGAGTAACTGCTCGTTCTGCTTCATCTTGTTCTCCGCAACCACCGACGGGTGGGTCACCAGGGCATCTATATCGCCGCTCTCTTGTTTACCGCGTCTGGAATTACTAATTAGTCTTAGGTCTCCACCATAAACATACCATTTTTAACTCTAGACAGAGCGTGCTAATAATAATACCACAATCGAAAGGGATGGTCTAATGTAACTTTCCATAGATATGGTAGAAATGGCGCTGTTTTCGTCCGTTCTTGTCAGTCTCACATATTTTTGTTCCCCTCCAAACTTCTTCAGAACTGTCAAAGTTGGAGGGGAACAAACAATTGAAATACAATTGGAGTTTTCTTGGGTTTTCAACCAAAATGGCGGTAATTAATACAGAATAAGCTAATAATTAATTTTTGTTATAAAGAATGTCCTGTAAAGCAAAACTATAGTGAATTGTTACATTTTGGGCTGCAAAAGCCAGAATATCTTTATCTCTGGCGCTCGCGGATGCTGCGCTCTCCAGTCATTATTCCTCGTAAGTCTCCACAGATCAGTCGACGCGGATTCGGCTAAAGTCCGTCGTAATAAAACATCTATGCCAACGCAATAAGAGTGAAAGAGACATCAATAGTCGTCCGACGCTGGCCAATGGTATTGCTCTTACAGCGTCGACAGATGCCGGAAGACCATACCACATATCGTTACTTCATTCAAAGTAATTGTCTGTCTTTGTCTCCTTTTACCGCTTAAACTGCTGAACTAGATTGGGTGGAATTTGGTATAAAGAGAGATTAAAACCTGGGAAAGGACATAGGACAGTTTTTATCAGAATAAAACCTTAAGAGGGCGAAAACGCGGACGGAAGTTTGTATGAGGACTTTACGAAGCCGAAGTCGCGAGCAAATCCAGTATTAAATATATTATTTCAGTCAGCCAACGCGAATGGCTTTTGAAAAACATGTCTCACGATAGTTTTGTATTTAAAACAGCCTTACATATAGTTTGAATCATCTAAAGTCGTAGACTTCAGTTTTGACATAAGTAGTAACTGTATTTTTATTATAATTAGTTATTTATATCTTAAATCAATGATACTGGGAGTGGGAAATTTCTCAAGAACTTGGGAAAGTACCTACGTGAACTTTGCCGATTATAGTTGAAATAGAGATACCTAGAAAAAAATATAGAGTAATTACTCCATACACAGCTGCATTTATTTAAAATACGACTGAGCTTTGTAAAAACTGTGTTCTAATAATTAACGATTAATACGGTACTACTCACGTTTATTTAGTCACTCGCGCGACATGTTTCGGATAACATAGGCCTCCATTTTTAAGCACTAAGAGTGCTGAGTGTCCGATCGGTTCGCCGCTCGCGTCACCGGCCCGTCGCGCACTCAGTGCGTAGTACCGTATTAATCGTTAATTATTAAATATTTCTCATGTAAGTTTAAATAAAAAAACTGTGTTCTAAATAAAATTATATATTTTAAGTTTTACCATACCTTTAAGGGGTAAGGGTCGCCATGTATGGTATGACCTCTCTTTGGTAACTTGTGCCTGTCCGGGGATATTTTCCCTAAGCACATGCAAAATATATAAACAATATAACCTTCCTTGCGATTTTTACACGATATTATTTATTCTAGTTTTAAACAGTCCACCGGAAAACCGTTCATCTGAACGCACTGACATAACGTGACGATATAGTTAAAGTCCACGGCCAGTTATAAAAGCGACCATTTGGTTGTCATTAGACTAAAATCGTAAATATAAAATATCTAATATATTAATAAGTTCTATTTAAGTACTTAATGAAAATGATTACCGGTAACTACCGCAGATTGTTACTGTGAACTGACTATCTGCATCCAAAATATTGGCTCTTAATTTCGCTTCAATTTCTTTTATCTCCGATCTGGGTATCTTCTTTTCAAAATCTTCAAAGTATCTGCAAATAAACTATTGCTTAAGCCACAACGTTTCATAAATATTATGAAATATTTGTGACATTATCTATGATAAGGGACCGGTTATTGTCGATGGCGCATATGTCGTTGTTCAAGACGATAAAATACAAACGCAACGCGATTCGACGTAAGTGCCATCGACAATAAGGTCCCTTTTCCTAGATAATGACACTTAGATTAGCTACTTACTTGAGACCTATTTGCTGGTGATGGGTCAATTTGTTTTGGTTATTTCTTAGATCCTCTATAGTTTTTATTCCGCTCTTTACCAAGTCAGCTGCTTTAACGGGACCTATTCCTGAAACTCGTGTTAGTAGACTAATAGACTGCGCTTCCTCATCGTGATGGATATTTTCAAGCTTCTGGAGTTTTCCAGTTTGTAGAAATTCATCAATTTTCTTTGAAATTTTTTCACCAATTCCGTTTAACTTTTTGGCTTCATCTCCAGATTCTATTCTCTTGTCATGAGATGCTAGAACACTTGCTGCTTTCTTGTAAGCATTATACTTGTGTATGTTACGACTAACATTTTTCTCGTAATCTGCTAATTCCATTAAGAAGTCGCAGAAATCGCCGTTTAAATTGTCCGTAGACGAAGGATTCTTGCGTTTACTCATGGTAAATACCTGTAGCAATATATATACAATTCTAAAATTATTTACACTAATTATTAATTAAATCCAAGAAAAAGAAAATTATTAATTTATTATTTATCTACAAAACCTAACAAAACAAAATTAAACTTCTAGCGGCTTTTTTTCAGCAGTTGGTCAACCTGGTCTAAATTCTAGTTGACGGTTGGCGGAATTTCAATGGCAATAGCAAATGTCAGATTGTTTTTGAGGTTGTTTTGATAATTGTTATTTTTGTTAAAAATACTTGCATATATTTAAATAAATAATGTGTTATGATGATAACACAGTTCACTGTGTTGTGTGTTTAGAATTAAGTGGAATACCTGTTACGTCAGTGCGACAAAAGGAAAGTCTTCGATATGGATAATATAACACAGAAACTGTCGCAGTATTTTGGACACCGAAAGTTTAAAAGTGAACTTCAAGAACGAGCTATAAGAGCAATAGCTAGAGGTAAGCATTAACGATAGTAAATATTTATAAAATATTACACGCAATAAATTTTATACTGCTATATTTGGTAAGAACACGAAGGTCTTGTATTGCACGAGAAGAATTACGCTTCAAAATAGTCGTGTTATAACAGTGTTGCCAAATTACAGACACGATAGTTATGATAATATCGCACTTTCTTTTTAATTTCTTTCCTCAATATAAAACATAATAGACTAATATTTTTTAAGTTTTATGATAATTAAAATTTACACATTTCAATAAAATTATTTAAATATAAAAAGACTTTAGCTCTATTTAATGTTAAATATTTTTAGCAGGATATTTATAAAAAAATTACCTTTAAATATAAATTGATATTCATTATATCCAATTCCAGGCGTCCATGATGTGTATGTATCCATGCCCACGGGTTCAGGCAAGTCCCTGTGCTTTCAGCTGCCTGCCATGTTGCAAGACAACAAGGTGGCTATTGTCTTTTCACCACTGCTGGCACTGATCAAGGATCAAATAGATCACCTCACCAAAATCAAAATCACCGCAGAATCTATCAACTCTAAAATGACAACTAAAGATAGAGAAAGAGTGCTAAATGATTTGAGAAGTATGAAACCCAACACAAGGTTTCTTTACATTACACCTGAGCAGGCTGCAACGGGGACTTTTAAGTCGTTGATGGAACATCTCATTAAGTATAAGAAGATCTCATATGTAGTTGTTGACGAGGCTCATTGCGTCAGTGAATGGGGTCATGACTTCCGACCAGATTATCTGAAGTTGGGTGAACTAAGAGAAAAATATAAATCCGTGACATGGGTCGCTTTAACTGCCACAGCGAGTTCGGAAGTCACCAAGGACATAATGACAAATCTCAACCTTCGGACCCCCGTAGCACAGTTCAAGACGCCTAGTTTTAGAAGGAATTTATTTTATGATGTTGTTTATCAAAATTGTATAGAAGATGAAATTGGACATTTGTCAGAATTTTTAAAGAAATGTTTAAAAGAGGATGAAAATATTAAACCAGTAAGTGTTATATTGTTTTGTTGTTTGTATTAATATAATAATATTAACCTGTTGCCTTATATATTTATCTTTATTTTATTTCAGAAAGACAAAAATGCTGTTATTGTTTATTGTAGAACCCGTGATCAAACTGAGGAAATATCAAATATGCTAAACAAAAGAGGTCTACCATCATTGGCATACCATGGAGGTGTGTATGGAATTTTTTCATTACTTATTCTTATTACCTGCTTGAAATGAGGCTGTTCAAACAATGCAGCTGATGTTTAATCAGGCTCATATAATAATATATTGTAACTTGCTCCATGATTTTGACTGAAATAGTATGTTTCACTACATAATATGATCTGTATCGGTCATCCTGAGACTGGGCTAGTGCAGTTCTGACAAATGTATAAGCTATCACCCCACCAAATTTAAATCTGTGTCTTTTTTGTTTTTGAATTGTTTAGGTGATGGCAGCTCAATCCACAGTATCATAACTAAATTCTTGCAGTGTTATAGGATACCATTCGCGTTTTGTAATGGCAATAGGAACAAATCCGTTCTCTGCCTTTCTTTTATGCAGGAGCTTATCAGTTTTTTATGCAGGAGCTAAACTTAATTTTCACTTTATCATTTTAAAGCCCTAAGGCGTCTAACGCTCTAGGGCGCGACGGAAAATCTCACTTTACACCCAGGTGAAGACGTAAAACTATATACGCACCACGGGCGGTAATAAAGAAAGCCTCAGATCACATGTTTATGGCCCTCACCTCCAGTTCGGGCCACAAGTAGAACCCGCGATCTAATATACTATTTTTTAATGCAACAGAGTAACAGTTCTATTGTTTCATTAATTCTGTAACCAAAATAAAGTTTACTTTATTTTCAACGAATACTATTAAACTGTTATTTATTGGAAGGAAGGATTGGAAGGATTTCATCAATCTCATGATGATGATTGTTATTGATGCAGGTATGAAGGCAGCGGAGCGCGTGGCGGTGCAAGAGCGCTGGTCCCGCGGCGAGGTGCCGTGCGTGTGCGCCACCGTGTCCTTCGGCATGGGCGTCGACAAGGTTGGCTCCTCTTACAACCCTCCTCCATCTCACACGTATAATTTGCGTTCCCGCGATGTAGATACAATTTAGCTAAAACACAGTATTTGCTTATAACAAGTTATAACGTGACTTCCCAAAGTTTAGGAACCCTGATCGCTTGTCATATTTTATTGACGTTGGGGTCACGTCTAATGACGTATGATGGATTTAATGAATGAATATAAAACAGTTATTGGTCAAGCGGTAAGATGTGATTTCATTTTGGAGATCGAACAAGTAACTAAAAAAATGTAATCTACACTAGTATTATAAAGTGAGTGTGTGAGTGTGTATTTTTGTTACTTCACGTCTAAACGACTGGAGCGATTTTTATAAAATTTTGTATTTAGTTAGTTGACACCCTGTATTAACACGAACAAACGGCGGATAACACCGCGGGGCAAAACTAGTCGAGTATAACAAAAGAAGGTTGTTATTATTTATTAAACAGGCAGGCAGTTGAAACACCTTTTGTTGGTAAAAAAAAGTTGCGGTATCATGATCACGTTAAGTTTCTCTAAACTTACCTACGAATTATTTACCGGTTGCTTTTCGCTGAAGGTAAATGAACATCGTAGCCAACCCGGACCTGTTACCTATAGACCTAGTTGTTCCTCTTAGTTGTCTATTCTCAACTCCTATGATCATGTGGCCGAGCGATCCCCAGGCTCCACTCATCATCATCTTCCTCGCGTTGTCCCGGCATTTGCCACGACTCATGGGAGCCTGGGGTCCGCTTGGCAACTAAACTCAGGATTTGGCGTAGGCACACTAGTTTTACGAAAGCGACTGCCATCTGGCCTTCCAAACCAGACGGGTAAACTATGCCTTTATGATTAGTCCGGTTTCTCATGATGTTTTCCTTCACCGAAAAGCGACTGGTAAATATCAAATGATATTTCGTACATAAGTTCCGAAAAACTCATTGGTACGAGCGGGGGTTAGAACCTTGTGACCTCCGGATTGCAAGTCACATGCTCTTACCGCTAGGCTACCAGCGCTCTTATCCCCAAACTCCATTGTGCGCAAATTGTCTCAAAAACGCTAGAAACATTACGAAAAAGGTCATTAACTGGCATTGCTAGCAAATCGGTTTAGTGCGCTCTCTTAAAAACCTTGTAACACTCCGATACATTTATTTTGTGTAGGTTATTTCCGGATCGGAAATAGACTGATAAGACCGCGGTTGACCTGACTGATAGTGGCTTTACAAATATAGCAAAGTTCACATTACAAAATGCGCACCGTATAGCCACACACTGGGTATTGTAAAAATAATTATATATCCAAAAGGATGAAACAAAAGTTGTGATTAAAACAACTAAACGATTATATCGCGTACTATAATTTAAAATTCGGGATGAATTAGGTATATCGCGTATACTAATTTAAAATTCAGGATGAAATATATCGCGTATACTAATTTAAAATTCAGGATGAATTATATCCCGTATACTAATTTAAAATTCGGGATTAATTTTAAATTATTATACGCGATATAACCCGTTTAGTTGTTTTAATCACAACTTTTGTTTCATCCTTTTGGATATATAATTATTTTTTATTTTTTATATTTAATTATTTCCTGAATAATTATCGCGGAAGACCATATTATAAAGGATGTGATTCTTAGAACTAAAGAAAAATTTAAAAATTAATTTTGCCGGGTGAGACTGGATATGGTGGAGATTACCTCAGCGTTTGGGTAAGCCTCTGTAACTCAGTTGGTAGATCGATGGCCATGTAGTTAGTAGTTCAAGTCTCGCGTGGGGCAGCAGATTTCTCCTGTATTTATAAGAATTATGGTTTCGTTAGCAGACGTTTATGCTAAAAAATAAAGTAAAGGATGTGATCGTCACACAAATAAGTTAAAAGCCTGGGGAACTGAATGATTCATACTTACGATCAATTTAGAAACTAAACATCCTAAGCTTCGAAAGAATCGAAAATGAATACAAAAGAAAATTGGAAAATATTCAAATATGGTTTTATTTTACAAATTATACTTATGTCATGTTACGAGTATATCAAAAACAAGCTTTACCCTTTTCCGAGCATAGTAAGATTTCTCAACCACACATTCAACTTTTAAGTTTATATCGTATTTGATTGGATTCAAAATAAATAGCGAAAATTTTTTTTTTTACAAAAATTTGACAAGTGTAAGCGGCACTCGGCTAGTAATCCAGTGGTTGTGGGTTCGAGTTCCGCCGCGAGTCAATTTTTTCTGTTTTTCTTACGATTTAAATATCGAGCCAAAATAATCTTTAATTTTTTGGATGTTTAAAAAAGCCGGTTGTCAAAGTCATTTTGTGTTTATTTGCTGTTGGGTCGTGGATGGAAGTTGAGGTACCAGGTTAGAGATTCAGAACGCCGTGTGCTTCGTATCGTGTATATTTTAAAAGTGAAGTACTTACTGCCATATATTTAATTAAGTAATAATAATTGATTACAACGCCTCCTATTGGAGGTGTCAACGAATCAAGCACTTATCGACCGGGAGACATATCATAGCCATCTAGATAAGATAATGATATGTTATTGATACTATTGTAAAGGTGGCGCTGTCAATCGTATCACGAGTTGACATTTGCATTCTTTATTGTAGGCTACCGTGCGAGCTGTGGCGCACTGGGGGCTCGCGCAAAACGTCGCAGCCTACTACCAAGTAAGTAAGACAGTTAGTCGCAGGGTACGTAAAGTATTGCAATTCACAAAAAAAATCACTAAAAAAGTCTTTGATGTCCAAGGGCTATTACAGAGTACAGAATTTGACAGACAAACATGCATGACCCAAACCAGAAACTATAACTAAACCGCCTAGAATTTAATTCAACAACTGTATGTGTAATTCAATAAGTGCCAGATCATTTAAATGACACAGTTCAGGTAAAAAAGCATATCAATCAAGTATGTTTCTTTTATACATTATTATTTTTACTTTTATATTTTTGTATTTTTAGTTGTATCTTGTAATAAACTGTTTGATATGTTTTCTTATAATAATGTACTTTAAGGTTTGAGGTATCACTGTTTCGAAAAAAATAGTCCCGCCGTAGTTTCTTGCTGGTATCTTCTCGGATTAGAGGTGTAGGGTTTTCTTCGACGTTCATAAGTGCATGTAATGTACCTAAATTGAAAAATAAAGATCTTTTATCTTTTTTTTTACCATCGCGTGCTCAGCGTGCCATATAATAATGCACTATCACTGAATTGCCAACTTTTACAACGTATAGTTTTTACCTGCCAGTGCAGGCGCGTGTCGACATTCATGATAGAACTCACCAACTCACCTCAAGGACGTTTTACGAAAATGGACCAATCAAGAGAGCGCCGGTTGCGGGGTAGTTGCTAAGTCAGCAGTTTACACGTTAACTTATTATCATCGTTATTATATCACTTAATTATAAACGGATAAACTCGCTTGTAATTAATTAATTATATCTCACTACAGCAGTTAGTGATACACCCTCACCCCGAGCGGTGTGTCCTGATTCGGCTTGAATAGGGGTACCAGGGTACCAGAGCGTACTCAAAACATGTCGCCTAGTGCGATATAATTACACGTGAGTTTATCCATTTGTAATTAAGTAGTAGTAACATGGCTCACAACAGTTTTAATTATGTCATCATATCGGCCGAAGGACGTCCACTGCTGGACATAGACCTCCCCCAAAGCGACCTACAGTGACCAGCATCCAGTGCATTCAGGCGATCTTTACCATGTCGTCGGTCCACCTTGTGGGAGTTCTGCCCAAGCTGCGCCCGGACCTGGACCCGGGTATGTTCTGAAACTATGACCAAGACCACCAGGATAGCAGCATCCCTGGATTGCGGTTGAATACTGTGATAGCTAACCCGCAAGCGTGGCGATTATGGCATTTACCCCCCATGACAAATTATTAGCGAGGACCGGAATTCTTCATAGCACAAATCAAACTGTCAAAGGGATTGACGATGATGTTTTATCGACTTATCGATAAATAACTGTCACTTAACGAAACAAAGTTAAAGTAATGAAATCAGGCTTTTTAGCTGACTGTATGTTTTTCCACCAACCATTTAATCATTTTAGTAACACGGCACGGGAATCTCTTATGAAAACTCAAGTAACATAAATGACATATGTAACGCTGACATGATTTGCTTATCAAAGAGGTCAAATGTTACAGAATAATCTTTTAAGTTGATAATACTATCACATTACCCATTACCATACACCATTACCATTACATTATGGAATACTCTATAACATCGATAAGTCGATAAAACAGCTAGGTCAATCCCTCTGTCAGTTTGATTTTTGCTTTGAAGAATTCCTTTTAATATAAAGATTTAAGTGATGAATACAAATGAGAGATTTGAGAGTAATATAAGTGAGCGTTGTCCGCAGGAGTCGGGGCGCGCGGGCCGCGACGGCAAGCCGGCGTGCTGCCGCGTGTACTACTGCCGCGCCGAGCGGAACGCCGTTGACTTCCTGCTCAAGAGCGAGCTGGGCCGCGCCAAGACCCCGGAGCAGAAGCAGCGCTGCAAGAACGCCTACAAGAGCTTCGAGATCATGGTCAACTACTGCGAGCAAGTCAAGTTAGAACTACACATTATATTTTTTTCTCAAACATGCACTACAATGTTGACATTATGTTCCTTATAATAGGCTTCCAAGTATGTGGTTCCAGGTTTGGCTAGACGAGTGGCACGAGAGGTAGTTCAGGTTGACATTGTCGGCCCAAGGCCGGTAAGGTCCTCTTTTTTAAATGACATTTCACATAGATTTGTAAATGCTGTGTTACACTTGAGATTAGCCATTAAAAAAATATTGGTGTTTTTATGACATTCCGCCCCTACAATAATCAAATTAAAAACAATAATCAAATTTTCGTTAATTTTGCTGTTTCATTTGGCATCTTTACTTTATTTTTTTTTTTGAACATTCAACTTTTATTCCTTGGAGTTATTTTTAATTATTGTATTGCTTGCTTGAGAAAAGCACTATACATACCTCGGCGTGAAAAGGGGTTGTCGTCCTCGTAATAATCCGTCCTCACTGCGTTCGGCCGTCTACATATACTCGGCCGGCAACCCCTTACTTCCCGGCCTCTGTAGTGATGTACTATTATATAGCCTGGGCCACTGCTGCAATAGTACATTTCTAGTGAAAAAAAATTTTTTTTCGATGAGGGTAAAAGTTGGAGCTGTGAAACGAGGGTGACAATCACCCGAGTCTTAAAGAAGTTTTTACACGAGTATCGAACCTAATTATTCATAGCAAGTGCCTTAAAAAGTGAAATTTACGAGCGTGCGAAAAGTGCACTTTTTACGCAGTAGTTAGGAAATGTAATTTCCATAACTCCCGATTTTGTGCTTCCGTCAATTTATTAAGAAGGTACGAATATATATATACAATAAAAATCATCGCGCCATCTTTGTCTGAGCCATTCCCTCCGCGTCTTATATGCAGCATCCACTTGGTAGCAACATGAGTCCACATACCCGGACATGCGGTAGACGTGGCCAGCTTAGTCCCATTTGAGCCTCGCAGCCTTTACCTGAATATGTTGATTTTAACCAACTCCAATGTTAAGTGTTCAGTTCAGTTCTAAATGACAACACGGAAGACCTATTTATAGGCTAGAAGTTACAATGTGTGTTTTGGGGCCTAGGCTCCTTTTCTAGTAATGCAGGGATGCCTAAGTGGACACTCAATGAAGACTTGTTATTTAAAATATAAACAAAACTGTATTTTTTGATAATACAAATTGAGCACTAAAGGTATTGATCGCTCAATGGATTTTGAATCATTGCCGTTGCTGTGGCTGTGGGCGGCTCGGGGAGGTTATTTTTCTAAGTCATCGGCGATCTTCAAATTTCGGAAACGAACTGCCATCCGTGACGTCACTACGGATGCGTTCTGAACAGTGTGCTTTTTGTAATAGGTGTCGGCACAAAACGTTCGCCGACTTCTTCGGCGAGGAGTCGCCTAAATGCGTTGACCGCTGCGATGTGTGCGCCGACGAGCGTGCGGTCCGCCGGGCGCTGGACCAGCACCAGCGGCGGGCCATGTCGGCGCGCCTGCAGGGCGGGCTGGTGTCCAACGTCGACCCCACGCAGCTGTACGGAGAGGGCCGCTATGGCCAGAAGAGGTGAGTGCTATGGAAACGTGTGTATATTATAGCAAGGTGTCTTGTGAGCCATCAGTGCATTCTGTCTAACTACATTAGGGAAAGGCCATGTAAACTGCAGGAAGGGCTGTTTAGCATCGACCTTACGCAGTTGGAGAGGGGCGCTATGGGCGGAAGAGATGAGAAATATGAGTTGACCTATTAAAGAAAGATAGTTGCATTTTGCCAACTCTCTGCTTCGGTACTATGTGACGGCGGGACCTCTATGAAATTAAGTTATTTTGACCGCTTTAGCGCTAGAAATGTCCTTACAATTATTATAGAACTGTGACTTAATGCGTTTAAACTCGATAGTTTTTTTATGTGTATTTCCAAGTGCTCCATTAGGCTTAATCTTTAAAAGAATCGCAGTATATTAATTACGTGACGTTTATTTGGCCTATTTGTCACAGAGAGGCGGATGCTTATGGCGCCGACGACAGCGGTTCGGATGGCGAGGACAGCCGCCGCCGCGTCGCGCAAGAGACCCACTCGCTCATACTTGAGGAGTTCGCTAAAAGAAAGAAGAGCATGGAGATAGAAAGAAGAAAAGATAAAAACAGTGATGAACAGTCTGCGAAGTTCTCAAAGTGCAGAGCAGCTGAGAGTACGGGCACGAAGGTATGCTTGCAGGAATAACTTTTCACTGTGTCATCGTCAAATATTGTAAACCAAAGAAGCCAAATCTACCGATAAATTTGGCTTCTTTGGTTTACAATATATAGATAGGAGGATCGATCTGTTACGATATATTTTGCCACTTTTTACGATGCTGACTGTACGGGCGGACTAATCCATTTAGGCCCTAGGTCTAAACACTAACACGCGGAATGAATAAAAATAAGTTAATTAATATTCAGTTACTTACAAATTGAACACTTTTTCTAATGGGGCCACTTAATACTAAATTAGGTTCTATTTATAGGTAAACAAAATTCGTTTTCAGTTTAAAGTTGCTAGTTACTGGTGATTTCCCCCTATATTTTGCCTAAATAATTAGTCGTTTAAATCATCATGTTTCCAATTATTATAGGTTAATGGGCTGACCGTGGCTACTCGCGAAAGCTACCTCTCCCTCGTGAAAGACGCTCTAGCCAACAACATGGCGGCCATGCGAGGGTTGGAGGAGCCGGAGCACGCGCTCTCCCGCGCCGACGTGGAGCAGTGCGCCGCCGACCTGGAGTACGAGGCGTTCTGCGCCAGCACCGTCATCAGCCTCTACCGCCGCGCCGTGCTGAAGACGGTACGTCCACTGTCTCGTATCACTCGTGTAGCGACCTTTCCCTCGTTAGCCAACAACATGGCGGCCATGAGAGGGCTGTAGGGCTCTATTCCCTTCGGTTTAAGAACTTTAGGTATTTCTAGTTGTTATCAGAACTCTATATTTCAGATATCTTCAATCAAATCTCACAGCGACAGTCTCTACCCGGCGCTTAAAACATACGAGCCAAAGAAACGGAATACTCTCAAAGAATTCGTGAAGGAGTTTGAACAGTCGAAGCAGGGCAAATCGCCAAACATGGGGTTCGTCACAGCAGCTGAACTAGAAATGGGTACGTTAGGTGTGTCTTCTACAGAATCTGTTTGTATAAAGATATTTCATTGTGTTTTTATAATAATTCGTTTTGTCCATCCTGTTTCACAGAGTCGAAAAATGAAGAACGTGTTCTATCTAAAGCAGACAAAGAGACAAAAAGAAAAGCAAATTCTTTCAAAAGAGACCCTCTTCAGCAAACAAAGTTACAAAGCTTCTTTAAAAAGGCTTCCGACATATCTCGAAGTAATACTCCCGATGACAGCGAAGACGACGGACTCTTCATAGACGAAAAGAGTCCGTGTGACGATACACTCAGACTAGAAGAAACCAATGACATCGACAATAAACGCCCCGAAGACATCCACAACGACACAACTTTAAAAATAGTAACTGACTCAGAACCTGAAGATAATACTGAAACCAATGATGATTCCAAAAACAATTCAAAAGACTCGGAAACGAAGACTTTTGTAATCAATATTACACTACAAGGCGTACCGAATAAAGAGAAACATAGTAAAAGTCGTAAAGAAACTTCTAAGCATACAAGGAGCGATACCCATAAAAAACATTCGGATAAACACAAATCGGTTAGAAAAGATAAGGAACACAGGCCCCACAAATCTAGTGAAAACAAATCGCCCAGTAAATCACCGAAACAGGCTAAAAGAAAACTTAAAGATCTGTTTGGAGAATCGTCTGAAAGCGACGGAGAGAAACCAGATGTTAAAAAAGTTAAAACAGAAGATAAAAAACAAAAAGATAATAAGCATCACAAAAAGAATGAACATGAAAAAAAAGCAGTAGAAGTAGATACTCCAAAACAAACGGAGATAAACCCAGCACCGGTTTCCGTCGCTGATGATTATAATTCAGGTAGTGAGTCTGAAAAAGAGCTTGTTATTGATGAGCAAATTGAACCTAATAACGAGAGCAAAGCAGAAAGTAGTATTGAACATGTTTCATCAAGCGAGCAATCTCATAATTCATCGGCAAACAGTACGAACCAAGTTGAAGTAACCGAAGAAGACGCAAAGTTAGACAAGGCTCATCAGCTCAGTAAAGAAGCCGATAAGGTATTGCAAGCACTAAAACAGTTCTCAGAAAATCCACCAGAACCTGTGGTTATAGAAAAACCCGTGGAAACAGAGAAGCCTGCTCAAGAACCAATCTCTCCAAAAACATCGCATCACAAACATAAAACCGATCATCACTCTGATAAACATAAGTTAAGTTTAAGGAGAAAATCTAAAGATCATAAGGAACGTAAAGATAGGCATAAAGAGAAAGCAAAGCATAAAAGTGAGAAAAAGGCGATTAAGGAGGAGAAGAAATCTGAGAAGGTAGACGTGGCGGGATTGGTGGTGAAGTTGCTGATGCCGTACTACAAGCGGAAGAAGATCGACAACAGGGACCTGTTCAAGGTCACGGCCAGGCATATCGTGCACCAGCTGCTTGCTATCCAAGTTACCGGTAAGTCTAAATATATACAGAGTGATCAATCCAAATGGGTCAGTGGGGGAAGTCAGAAACTATGAGATATAGCGAAATCTGTTCTTAGGAACCATGGCTTCGATTTTAGATTTAATAATAATAGCATTTAAAACTTTTTTAAAAAGGTCTCCTACACAACCGGGAATGGAACCTGCCAATATTCTTTATACGGCTGATGATGATGATGATGACGACGAAAAAGTGTATTCATGACTCATGAATTTACGTTTCGTATCATCAACAATAACAACAAAAAATCTTTCAGATTTACACCTAACATTGTTTACAAGACTTCGACCAGGTTCGATTCCCTATCTCTTATAGTTTCTGATTTCCCCCCACTGAACCATTTGGATTGATCACCCTGTATATTCGTGTTCAGTCACAAGCATGTACAGACAATAAGTATAAACAGCTAGATAACCAGCATAACTAGCTACATTGAAACAAAAAAAAATAGGAGAACCAAAAGAAATGTGTATATCTGTGTGTAAATAAATAAATAAGTATTACACGACATTCTTACTCAGATTAATTGAGCCCACAGTAAGTTCAAGAAAGCTTATATTGTGGTTACTCAGCCAACGATATTTAAAATATAAAAATACTTAAATAATACTCGAACTACCTGCACTTGATCTTGTTGTCAACTTGAAGGTTTTGATGACTATTATTTTCTGGTTCGAATATTGATAATTATTGGTAACGTAATAACGGGATAGACGCGGTGTGGGTACAAATAACAGGTCTAAAACTGCATAAGTTGTATAACGAACATTATAGATCTGTTCAGAGTTATGTAATAAATAATATAATTCTGACAGGAGTTCTATCATGAATATTACTTATTCCAAATTGATGGCATCAAAGTCTGTATTTGTGAAAACTGGAAAAATATACTGTTTTTTTTTTTTTCAGAGGAAGCAGCCATCGACATGTTACTCAAGAAAGCGTTTAGCAAAGAAATAAAGATCGAGAGTGAAAGTGACCTGGCGGTGAAGCTAAACCTCAGCCAATGACAGTTATTCTATTTATTTATTATTTTACAGTATTTATATTTATTGTTGCGGTTGTGTGATTATTCCCTACATAATAAAATAATTTTATTGTCATTGAAGGCATGATATAATTAATATATTGTTTGTAAATAAGCTTAATACAGCTATTTTATTGTTATTACTGATGGTTTGAATGATTACCTTATTTTTATAAAACGTAACGTAGGTATCTTTTTTTATAAAATAATGATCACGATCAGCGTTTGACGTCTGTCACACCAGATGGTAAGTGTAGTACGCTGGTTCAGTACGACCTGAACAACCTATTCACTCTTGCCTTGTAAAGATCCAAATTATATCTTTCTTGGTCATTTCCCAAATTATTCTTTTTCTTTCTTTATTCAACTAATTTCATCTGCAGTGATATCAAAATTTGATTTCAGGAACGTTTTTGTTCATAATGCCTCTCAACTTTTATTACGAGAAAAAGAGAGACATCTAGCTGCCCAACACAAGTATTAAGTACAAGTATTAAATTAAACGTCCAAGTTTTCGACACTGTCCCAGTATATGTCACCCTACTTAAGTCATTAGCAATGAATGAGACACTATTGGATATTACTGTACTGAAGTTTTAAACGGCAGCGTAGAAAACAACATATAATTTGTTTTGTTCCAAATTTAAATGAAGCGAAATAATTACAAACAGCGTTGTAATCTAAAAAAATTTAAATTAATTTGAAGCTTTTTTTAGGATGATAATTTCGAACCATCCCAAGTTCAATGTTATTTTGAAGTAATTTACATAGATAATGATAAAAGTAAGTCAATGCCACCGAGGATTATCATTGACATGCGGGCACGATTTGTTACCAAACTTTAATGATTCATAAAAGAGGACGCGTATACAATGAGAGGAGATTAATAGTTTAGCTTTAACAAACCACAATTAATAGTACATTACCACTGAGGCCGGGAAATAGGGGTTAAGTATTAGACGGAGAGCTAGCGACCAAATCGGTCATGTAGCTTCAGCTGTATTGAAACTCCGTTAGCTACTTCCCTGAACAACCTTTTCCTATAATCTTCGTGCTGGCAGGCCGCTGGCGGTGGGTGCGGGTGTAGTGGGGTGGGGAAAAAAAGAAAAAAATGTGGGATCAGCTACTTTAATTCCATACATTTGACAAATGATTTTTTCCAAGATTTGCACTGAAAGATCCGAAAATTTAAAAAAAAAATTCGGTACCCTCCCACCGATATTTTTGCATGGCTATTGTTTCAGGGCATATTTTACATATTGATTAATCTCGCGTCAGAAAAAAACCAATACAGCTGAACCCACATGAAAATAAGAAAGAAGAAGAAGACCACCCGATCGACTTAATTTTTAACTCAAAAGTTAATAAAATAGTTAAAAAAACGCAAATAAAGTTAAAAGTTAGATTTTTAGAAATAGTTAATTATTGTTTTTATTAGGCGCAGTTGCAGAATGTCCTCTAACCAACTAGCGAATGTGACCTATATTTTCTGGCCAGTCGCTATGATATTGTATCACTTTATGTGGAATCCCATTTAAAAACCTTAACCTCTCGTGGTTCTCATGTAGCCTACCTTTGAAATTCGTATATTTCGAGCATCTTTATCTTTTACTCCGATTGAGCCATCATGAGAGTGACAGAGACAATCGTCCGAAATTTACGAATATCGTTTTTCGCGATAAGGGACGTAATGCAACGTTGTAGATCATGTTTGATCCCATCTCGACCAAATCCGACGTCGACCTGAAATAAACTAAAAAATTGAAATGTATGAAAGTGGCTCTATAATAGTGCTCTAGGCGCTCGCCAATGCCTGATGGATTTTTTCCCCTGAGGTTCGCAGAATTTTTAGACGTAGTGGATGAAGAAGTCTGGCAGGTTTATGACATCTTCATTTTGCTGAAGGCCGCCACTATAATGTGGTAACTTCATGGTTTTATTCACTATTTACTTTAATCTAATTACAAAATAATCGCGTAAAACACAAACCGGGGAAATTCTCCTTAAAATGTTCGACGCAACTTATTTTTTTAATTATATCTTGACTAAGTTTAGTGTGTAGGGCTGTCTTTTATACAGCCAACGTTAAATATTTGTAGCCAAGTATACCGGTAACGATCTTTATGTGTATAGCAGTAAGGATGTAAATTGCAATATATTTGGCTATTTCTCTCGTTTCGGTATGTACTATGTGGCGCAGCGCCATCTATGGATATTGGATACATGTTGAGTTATTTTGACAGCGAGAAATCTCCATAGAACTAGTATAGCGCTGAAACGTACTGCTGATAAACATTATAGATGTCGCTAATGCGTTTGCCAGGATGCGCGGAACGTGGTTTTGTATCTACAAAGTAGTAAAGTATCGTGGTTTTGTACATCTGTACAGACAACATATTTTGACGACCGGTCTGGCCTAGTAGGTAGTGACCCATCAGCCTATGAAGCCGATGGTCCTGGGTTCAAATCCCAGTCAGGGCATTTATTTGTGTGATGAGCACTGCACTGTTCTATGTATTTAAGTATTTATATGTATTTATCTATTATATACATATATACAACACAAGCCTTATTGAGTTTACCGTAGGACTAGGTCGATTTGTATAAGATTGTCCCGAAATATGTATTTATTGTAATTCCATGTCTTGTATGATAATTGAAGTTTGGCCACGTTGACAGCTAAAAACTGTATGATGCTCACTATACAGTGTGAGTAATTTTTAATTTAATATACCTATCCTTAACTCCGTGTAATAAAAAGAGACTATTTTACAGGACACAGGCATTTTTAGTGTTTTGAAACCCGTAAAGTTATGCCGTCTCCTTGAATACAATGCAAGGACGAGACACGCCTACATTAACAAACAGCACACGTAATTATCTGCACAAACACATTTTTGTAAATAAGTATCAAGGTTAAAGCTATGTATGTCGTGTTCCTGCATAAGGCTTTATCACACTGGCGTGCCAGGTGCAAAAATACTGAGCGTGCTCACAGCATGATTGCTTAATACATGAATAATTGCAAATTAGATTATACTAGGTCCGAAAATGTTTCCTAAACAATCGCCAGCACATTCACATACGTTATATAGTCATATACTTTTACGAACGGTGTTGTAGAATATATTATTGCTGGTGTACAATTTGAGATGCTTAATGAATCAATGATGTTGATAACTGTTTTAGTTAATAATGATCGCAACTTCGAATAAATGATGTTTATACTGGGTACGCCATTACTGTTAATATAAATAAATAAAGGATTTATTTAACAAAACACTTTTAGAGGTGGGTATGTTCATCAAACTCCAAGGAGGCTGTATCTTGGCAGTCTGCGAATACTTATTAATTTTCTGATGATTACAGACATTTCTTCCTGAGTCATGGCTGTCCTAGGTTCAAATCCCAGTCAGGGCATTTATTCGTGTGATGAGCACAGATATTTATTCCTGAGTCATGGGTGTTTTCTGTTTATTTAAGTATTATAATGTAACTATCTATTGTATATATATCGTTGTACCTACAACAAGCCTTACTGAGCTTACCGTAGAACTAGTTCGATTTGTGTAAGATTGACCCCAAATATTTATTAATTTATTATGAAAGATGCATTCATCTTTCATAATAAATTTCAATAAATACTTAAGTTATCTTTATGTCTCACAGAACCGAATTGCTGCCAGTCGCGTGTAAAATTCAACATATGTAGTGAAAGTAATAAAAAAATCTTACGAGGGTAAAGCCAAGAAGAACTTACAATACAATTAAAATCAGTTAAGACTTCGGCCAACCTCGGTAATTGTCGTGAATCCCTCGTCTATCACATAGAGTTATCAATTTACAGATTTGACCTTTAATTATATATATTACTCGTTGTCGTTGTATATTGAATACAGTAGGTACAAGAACGACATGAGCAACGAAACCTCCTTTGTAGCTCAAAACTAACACAACCTTTATATTGAAATAAGAAAGATGCTAGCAAGTACTAGACTAGTTTGACTGTCTGCCTTGTTAGTGTCAAATAAAAACAGTTTGACGTATATCATACATTTTTACAGTCGTTAATGTGAATACATATATTCGATTCTATCAAATTTCATAAAACTTAAATTGCACAATCTCGTGAAATTGTAAATAATGTATATAACTACGGCCAAGCCGTTTACGAAATATGAATAAAAAACGGTGGAAGCCGGTTTTTTAAAATTTTAATTTCATGATTATTTTATTATCAATGATTAATGCGACATAATATCGTACCTACTTACACAAGTAGGTACGATATTGTATACAAGTATAGCTTCATTAAATAATGAATGTTCAAATTCATGTCGCTTCTGCATAACAAATTTCCTAGGTCTACCGGTCTAATGTCATCTTGGCAGGTGCTTGTACATTGCGTTTATGATACTTCAAATTAAATGCTACCTAAAAGTAATCGCGGCAATGTATATCGTGTCATTTCCGACTCCTGATTTAAGCGATGATACCCGAGAAAAACCGAAGTCTTAAGTGATTTTAATTGTATTGTACATACATTGTCTTAGTACAAGATATAGCAAAAATCGTATCGTATCAGGTTGTGAAAGAGAAGGCCAAGGCCGACAAGAGCCCAGCTCTGAAATAAATGATAGAAAACTTGTAATGACTATTATGTAAGCATTAATTACATTGTTTGCTCACGGCCGATGTTCGCGCTAGCATCTCACTTTCAGCTTAGTGTGAAGAGGCCTTACAGTGTTGCGTTCACAATCAACAAAATTAATTAGTATTTCTAAGTCTAGCAGAACTCATGTAGTTTTCGACATAATAAAATAATTAGCATGCGCGGATCAAAAATCAATAATGAACTTTTATAGTTACATATGTAAGTACTTCCATGGCCGGCAATCCTTATTGTACCAGCCTCTTTTTAAATGTACTTGTAGGCCTTTGTTGTACCCGGCAGTTGGTTTTTAACCCTGAAACGTGTTACTGCCCAATAGCTATTTGTTATACCAGGGAGAAAAGTTAGTGTTTACATTCTCGTACTAATATTAAGACCCGAGCTAGCGAAAGATTCCAAAATTGAGCCACGAGAACAGCAAGTGGTTCAAAGTGTGGAATCTTTAGCTTTGATGTCC
Organism: Grapholita molesta; assembly: GCA_022674325.2. Classification (NCBI taxonomy): domain Eukaryota; kingdom Metazoa; phylum Arthropoda; class Insecta; order Lepidoptera; family Tortricidae; genus Grapholita; species Grapholita molesta. Next base: position 24,196,595 of record CP053121.2, on the reverse strand, counting down.
AGTAAAACACGAAATTTACCGCGATGGAAATACCTACTAAAGAAATAACTAAATTATTAGTGGTATCAATAATCTAACATTCAAAATCATCATTCACATTCACATTCACAGAAATGAAATTACTTTGCTTTCTTGTGAATAAAGTACAGTTTTGATACCTGTTTTTAAAGAATAAAAACGGACTTTCCAAGCTAGTGATGTTAAAACGTTTTATATCACCATGAGGTTTTATACCATGAAAATTACAATCCATGCGACAATGAAACATATTTCTGATCAAAATCATTACTTGTGTGATATCAGTGTGTCAAGGTGCTGATACCGGACCAGGTATAAATGAGTACAAGGAAAATATCATATGTATCGCAATAATCCGGCAGTCGCGAAATGTTCGTCGCCGTGATTGTGTGTGTGCTGGTGTATGGGGCCGAAGGTGCTGCCGGCGCCGCTGACGGTAAGTCGGTCCCTTTAGGACGTGTTTACACTGGGAGAGTCGATCGATTGCTTGCAGTGGTCATGACTTTGGAGCGCCGGTTCACTTACCCCCTCCATGACGGTGTCAGAATATTTATAGCTTTTGCTCTTCTTTTCATCTGTTCGATCTGGCCTTAGGATGCACATTTGCACAACTTGACGACCTATTTGAATAAAATGCGCGTACCTATATTTACGCAGGCTCCATATTAAGATTGGTTCGGTTGCCTCGATTAAAAAAAAACATGGTAAATAAAAGTATTACCTATCATATCATATGACCTATCATATACCTAATATTGGAGGTCAATAGAAAATGAAAATAATGTAAAAAAATATCGCGGACTGACAACTGAATTTCTAAGTAAAAAATCATTTGAAATGTGACTAAATAACATTAGAAATTTTAATTTTCTCTGAACATATAGGTAATTATCGCATATTTGTACTAAACAAGAATGTAAGGCAACAAATTTAGAATGATATTCAAGCTATATGGTTGGTTTTTAGAATTGCGAAGGTATGAAGGTTTGTTTACATTATTTTAGTTTTCTATTGACCAAAAATATATACTCGTACATGCCTATACCCAAAGACATTTTTACAAATTATTATTAGCAATCTTTATGTCGTAAACACCATGGAACCCGCAATCGAACGATTTTTTGATATAATGATCCGAATACTTCCATCCAATCCAATTCTTGTCTGCCCTTTCCAACTTTCCTTGACATAATTACCAACTCGCGTGGACGTTCTGCCGTCGCAATTGAGTTCTACAATTACAGCTGCCGATTCTGACATCGAACTAATTAACCAGAAGGCCTAAGTAGGTACATACAGTCGCTATCAGATATATCGGAGCTGTGGAGGTGGTCACAAATATCTAACATGCACTTTATCGCGTTGACAATAGAGGCGTTGTTCAAATTATTGTCACCGCCTCCATAGCTCTGATATATCAGATGGCGACTGTACCACAAAAAAAAAATCAGAAAAATCGAACGATTTGTGTCTGTCGTGCTAATTACGCCTTAATTGGAATAAAAGAGAAGGATACACCTCTACTTCTATGTACCTATGTAGGTATGTATGTAGTATGTATTGTGTTGTGAACTTTACTGCGCGTGAGTGAGCGCTTATGGCAATTAAACCAAATTCGGATTTAAGTACATTTGTGACGTAATTGGCACAAACATGAAGTGACCGCGTGGCTTTGAACTTGTAAAAGTTATCTTTTTTTTTACAGGTTTAGATGAAGATCTCATCCCGAAGCTTAGATTTTATTACAGGTGGGTTTAGCCTATTTTTTTAATAACATAATTTTATTATTTCATTTGTGAACAACGCTGGTGGCCTAGCGGATTACTGCTAATGCTAATTGCAATCCGGAAATCGCAGGTTCATACCCCGGCTTGTACCAATGAGTGTTTCGAAACGTATGTAAATATCATTTGGTAACCAGTCCCTATTCAGTGACGGAAAATATCGTGAGGAAACCGGACTAATCCCAATAATGCCTAGTTTACCTTCTGGTTTGGAAAATCTGATGGCAGTCGCTTTCGTAAAAACTTGTGCCAACGCAAAAAACTGGGATTAGTAGATAAGCGGACCTCAGGCTCCCATAAGCCGTGGCAAAATTCCGGGACAATGCGAGGACGATAATGAATTGGTACTACGTATATGTGATGTGTAGTAAACTGTTGCAATATTAACTAGCCGAAATAGTGTTTCGTAAAGCACTATTTGCATGCGCAACGGAGATTTTAAGACGCCACCGTAGTATTAAGTTACTTACGCTAAGTTGTTAGTCAAACAATATTGGGTCAACGTTAGACGTTTTACGATTGTCACTCTCTTATTATCAAATAATAGTGGAAGATCCTGTGTCATAAGTATAGTCACCGGCAATAATATCTTATGACGTCAAGGCCGCAAAAAAAATCTGACAGCAGCTTATGGCCTTGACATAAGATGCTATCAGATATTTTTGCGGTCTTGTTATCGTAAGATACTATTGCCGGTGACTGTACCAAATGCAGGATAAGTTTTCGGCTGCAGCACGGCCACTGGTTAGAACCTCGACTGGTCTCAGTAAACCAGAGACCATCATTAGGAAACCGAGCCTAGTTGCTATATTACTATATTAGGCTAGTTTTGCCTTCTTGGCAGGTTGAAGTGGTCGCTGTCGTAACATATTTTGTCTACGCCAAATATTGAAATTACGATATAAATCAGACCCCAGACTCTTTAGAATCATGGTGGGAAAATGTAGGAAACAAACGCTAGGATAAGATAGGCATTGGGCAAGTGTATAAAATTGGTGTAGGTATTAATCGGCGTTATGTTTGTTGTAGCGGGTTGGAGCACTACACAGAGCTGCCCCTGGACGCGGCGGAGCGGATTCTGGCGACGTCTTGGCACAATGTCTCGCGTACCAATCTGATCTTCGTGCACGGCTTTACGGGTATGTATGCTTGTATATAACCGCGGTTTGATCTTCTTTCCAGTTGTTGATTTTGTTGACAAAGGGAAAAAACCGACGGATGGGCAACAGCGTCCGTCGCAACCCAATTTACAGCTACTGCGGACGCCAACCCGCCTGCCAACCGTGGCGACTATAGTAACTACCCCCCAAAATGATACAAGTCATATTTGGGGGAGGCCTATGTCCAGCAGTGGACGATTAACGGCTGAAGTGTGCAAGTGTGACCGTCATCACGTAACTGTGCGTTCGTTCCCTGTCATCCCGATTCAATATTTTGTTTAATTTCTTCATTGCTTTCATACTTGCTGTTTCTCTCATTCTATATGCTCTAAGGGGCATTGCAATATTTTTCGACCGCTTTTTCTATAATTTTTGCCAATTCAACCTCCTCAAATGTTGTATGTTGTTTTGTATGAGTAGGTAAGCCAACGGGTCCGGCTGTAACAGCATTAGCGGGCGCCTTCTTGCGCCGCGGGGACTGCAACGTAGCACTGTTGGACTGGCAAGGGCTTGCGGCCGCCGTGGCACCAAGCCTTGCAGATTCCTACCTCAACTGGGCTGCGCCCAATGCAAGAAAGGTACCTAGTTAAGTTTTTAAACAGTAATGGTGTCGTTAGTAATCTTATAGTAACGAATGCTCACAAATTTCACTTAACACGGCCATAACGTACACACAGCAATACTCTTAGCTGTACATCGGTGGACCTCATGCCTTATATAATAAGGTCCACCGATGTACAGTTAAGAGTTGCTGTTGGTGCCTACCTAAGTATTCTATTTTTCTCTTTAATATTACCTTCATACTATTTACTACTGTTTTAGCTGGGCGTGCGTCTGGCAGGAGCACTGGCGCGGTTGTCCAAGTCGGGGCTGGACCTGGAGCGTACGCAGCTGGTGGGGCACTCCTTGGGTGCGCATGTGCTCGGCCTGGCCGGCAACGCGCTGCGCCAGCAGGGTGTGCTGCTGCCCTGGTAACTATTACTGCTAACCGGAGCTGGTGCTCGAGCGAACGCCGCTGGTGGGGCACTCCCTGGGTGCACACGTGCTCGGCCTGGCCGGCAACGCGCTGCGCCAGCAGGGTGTGCTGCTGGCCTGGTAACTATTACTGCTAACCGGAGCTGGTTCTCGAGCGAACGCCGCTGGTGGGGCACTCCTGGGTGCACACGTGCTCGGCCTGGCCGGCAAACGCGCTGCGCCAGCAGGGTGTGCTTCTGCCCTGGTAACTATTACTGCTAACCGGAGCTGGTTCTCGAGCGAACGCCGCTGGTGGGGCACTCCTTGGGTGCGCATGTGCTCGGCCTGGCCGGCAACGCGCTGCGCCAGCAGGGTGTGCTGCTGCCCTGGTAACTATTACTGCTAACCGGAGCTGGATCTCGAGCGGACGCTGCTGGTGGGGTACTCCTTGGGTGCGCACGTGCTCGGCCTGGCCGGCAACGCGCTGCGCCAGCAGGGTGTGCTGCTGCCCTGGTAACTATTACTGCTAACCGGAGCTGGATCTCGAGCGTACGCAGCTGGTGGGGTACTCCTTAGGTGCGCAAGTGCTTATGCATTGCCGAATGCAAACTCTTATAGAGCGTGCTGCAGTCCTGGTAATTGTTTAAATTTCAAGGGTTGGACCTAATTTAACACACGAAAACAATATGTTTATGACAAATCACTTACTTCGATCATAACCAATGTTGTTCTTCAGGATAACAGCCTTGGATCCCGCGAGTGTGGCGTTCGAGGGCAAGCCGCCGATGGGGCGTTTGAACTCCGGCTCCGCAGCAGTAGTGGTCGCAGTACACTCCGACCCCAACAAGTACGGCTGCCGGCGCGCCGTCGGCACGGCGGACTTGTGGCCCAACTACCGGCCCGGCAACGTACGCCAGCCTGGCTGCCCCGAGAAGACGGGACCGAGGTTCTCACCTGAAGGTAATTCTTTGGCTATCATGGAACAGTAGTGCCTTATAAGTACTTGTAGTTCCTTCTATACTATTGGCCCATTAGCATGCACTCCATCTATGCTGACTCGAGTAACCTTCTTGAATAAATGAATATTTTATTGCACATACAAGATACAAAAATAAAGAAGAGGCAAACAACTGGCGCTCTTATCGCTAAAAAGCTCTCATTTTAGTCGTTACTCATTAAGCATACTAAACCTGTGACCTCTGGCTGACCCCGCGACCTTCATACTGCCATACAAAATTACAACCCGGATTTTACCCTCTTAAGAGTTGAATCTCTAAAAATCTTTTTTTACTTGTTGCCTACGTTATATTTACAGCCAGTTGTGAACATTTCAGCTTTATATGTTGTACGACTAAGTACAATAGTTTGGACAGCGTGTGGATTTAAGTTAGTGAGTCAGTGTACTGTCAACCAATTTGATTCATAGCCCACTTCGTTCCTTGTCACAGTGAAAATCTATATGAAAGACGCAATAGATCTCTTATTAACGTCACTGTGACAAGGTTCGGAAGCGGCCTAGAAATCAAATTGGTCGACTATGCCTATAAAATTAAGAGTGCCTCTGGTCTTGTACAGACTTGTGCAGCCACAACCGCAGCTGGCAGCTCCTGGCTGAGGCGGTGGCGCGGCCGGGAGCGGTCCTCGGCAGCCGCGCGAGGAACTTCAGGGAGTGGAAGAATTACGCCGTAACACAAAGGAACGCGTCTACTCTGGACTTGGACGCATACGGGAAAATAGTGTAAGTGTATGGTAGGAAGAAAATATGTAAGATTATCACCAAAAAGTTTCAAACTACGCCTTGTAAGCTTATTTTGATATTCAGGGTTCCGTAGTCAACTAGGAACCCTTATAGTTTCGTCATTATTGCCTGGTCGTCTCCGGCTAAGTTCAGTGACCGTTAGGCCTAGAGAGCCGTAATTTGGTATGAATATCTAAATCAATCACGCCAACAAAGTGGTCAAATATATTAAATAAAAGGTTTTTTTAGTGTACCTCTCCTTTACATATTAAGTGGGAGTAATTCTTTTTCGGTTCAACCCTAAAGTGTATGGTGTCTTTAGATAGGTATTTGAAAAAGAATAGGTGCAAACACCATCATCATATTTTGATAAAATAAGTGTTCGGAAATGATCGCTGTAAAAGTTTAGAAAAAATATGTCTAACTTTTGAACCGCAAGTGCGAAAAAAAAATGACACAAATCGATGTAGGGCCTTAAAAAGGCCGATAAATTTTGTATCTAAATTTTGTTTCTTTCCAGTGTTCCCGGCAACTATTACTTCATCACGAGCGGCGAGTCGCCGTACGGGCTGAGCGAAGCGGGCCTCTAGCGAACTTTCATCACACCGCTACTGTTCTATTTACAAAACTAACTAAATCAGATCTCATAGGCCATTATTTGTATATAAATATTTGCGAAACATTTTAACATATAATGAGTAATATTTCGTTCAGTTTGACGCTTGGGGGCTCGGCACTCTTAGTTCCTGATTTGAATCTCTGAAACATGTCGTGCGAGTGACTAAATAAGCGGCAGAGATGCCGTGTTCTTTTTAAATGTCATAAATTGGCCATACTAGCTCATTAAACTATGTATTTTGGGATGTGCCACCGCCAAACTACCTAGTTTGTGGCGGTGGCACATCCCACAACACAGTACTGTACGTAGGTACTTAATAATAATAATTACTCGAGATACTTTCTTGACTAATTTACATTTTCGTTTATTTCACACGTACATAAGGCAACAGTACAAAGACCAAATCGCTTTCACAGTAAACATTAAAATAACAAATAGAAATTAAATAAAAAAACATAAAAATACTTAACTATGTGCCAAATTGCATAAAGTTCAAAGCCAACATGGCTAATTTGACAAACATGAACGTATTGTCAGCTAATCCTACCCTGCAAGGCTTTACATTTAGGTACACGGAATACAAAAAAATTTCTAAGTAAAAAATCATTTGAAATGTGACTAAATAACATTAGAAATTTTAATTTTCTCTGAACATATAGGTAATTATCGCATATTTGTACTAAACAAGAACGTAAGCAGGCAACACATTTACAATGACAATGAACTTTGGTTGTTTTTTTATAATTGCGTATTGGCGAAGGTATGACGATTTGTTTACATTATTTTAGTTGTCTTTTGACCATAAATATATACTCGTACATGCCTATACCCAAAGACATTTTTACAAATTATTATTAGCAATCTTTATGTCGTTAACAACCCGCAATCGAACGATTTTTGGATATAATGAATCCATCCAATGCAATGCTTGCCCGCCCTTTCCAACTTTCCTTGACATAATTACCAACTCGCGTGGACGTTCTGCCGTCGCAATTAAATCTACAATTACAGCTGCCGATTCTGACATCGAACTAATTAACCAGAAGGCCTAAGTAGGTACATACAATCGCTATCAGATATATCGGAGCTGTGGTCACAAATATCTAACATGCACTTTATCGCCTTGACAATAGAGGCGTTCAAATTATTGTGACCGCCTCCATAGCTCCGATAAATCAGATGGCGGCTGTACCACGAAAAAATATTCGTTAATTTCGAACGATATGTGTCTGTCGCTCTAATTACGCCTTAATTGGAATAGAAGAGAAAGATACACCAAATTTTCTACTTCTATGTACCTATGTAGCTATGTATGTAGTATGTATTGTGTTGTGAACTTTACCTATATGCGCGTGAGTGAGCGCTTATGGCAATTAAACCAAATTCGGATTTAAGTACATTTGTGACGTAATTGGCACAAACATGAAGTGACCGTGGCCTTTGAACATGTAAAAGTTATCTTTTTTTTTACAGGTTTAGATGAAGATCTCATCCCGAAGCTTAGATTTTATTACAGGTGGGTTTAGCCTATTTTTTAAATAACATAATTTTATTATTTCATTTGTGAACAACGCTGGTGGCCTAGCGGATTACTGCTAATGCTAATTGCAATCCGGAAATCGCAGGTTCATACCCCGGCTTGTACCAATGAGTGTTTCGAAACGTATGTAAATATCATTTGGTAACCAGTCCCTATTCAGTGAAAGAAAATATCGTGAGGAAACCTGACTAATCCCAATAATGCCCAGCTTGCCTTCTGGGTTGGAAAATCAGTTGGCAGTCGCTTTCGTAAAAACTTGTGCCAACGCCAAAAACTGGGATTAGTAGATAAGCGGACCTCAGGCTCCCATGAGCCGTGGCAAAATTCCGGGACAATGCGAGGACGATAATGAATTGGTACTACGTATATGTGATGTGTAGTAAACTGTTGCAATATTAACTAGCCGAAATAGTGTTTCGTAAAGCACTATTTGCATGCGCAACGGAGATTTTAAGACGCCACCGTAGTATTAAGTTACTTACGCTAAGTTGTTAGTCAAACAATATTGGGTCAACGTTAGACGTTTTACGATTGTCACTCTCATATTATCTAATAATAGAGGAAGATCCTGTGTCATAAGTATAGTCACCGGTAATAATATCTTACGATGTCAAGGCCGCAAAAAAATCTGACAGTACCTTATGGCCTTGACATAAGATGCGATAATTTTTCGGTCTTGTTATCTTAAGATACTATTGCCGATGACTGTACCTAATGCGGGATAAGTTTTCGGCTGCACGGCCACTGGTTAGAGAACCTTGACTGGTTTCGGTAATGGAGACCATCGTTAGGAAACCGATCCTAGTTGCTATATTAGGCTAGTTTTACCTTCTGATTGGCAGGTTCAGGTGGTCGCTGTCGTAACATATTTTGTCTGCGCCAAATCTTGTAAATACGATATAAATCAGACCGCAGACTCTTTAGAATCATGGTGGGAAAATATAGGAGACAAACGCTAGGATCAGATTGGGCAAGTGTATAAAATTGGTGTAGATATTAATCGGCGTTACATTTGTCGTAGCGGGTTGGAGCACTACACAGAGCTGCCCCTGGACGCGGCGGAGCGGATTCTGGCGACGTCTTGGCACAATGTCTCGCGTACCAATCTGATCTTCGTGCACGGCTTTACGGGTATGTATGCTTGTATATAACCGCGGTTTGATCTTCTTTCCAGTTGTTGATTTTGTTGACAAAGGGAAAAAACCGACAGATGGGCAACAGCGTCCGTCGCAACCCAATTTACAGCTACTGCGGACGCCTACCCGCCTGCCAAGCGTGGCGACTATAGTAACTGCCCCCCAACATGATACAAGTCATATTTGGGGGAGGCCTATGTCCAGCAGTGGACGATTAACGGCTGAAGTGTGTAAGTGTGATCGTCATCCCGATTCATTATTTAAATAATTTAATTTCTTCATTGCTTTCATACGTGCTGTTTCTTAATATTCTATATGCTCTAAGGGGCATTGCAATATTTTATCGGTCGCTTTTTCTATAATTTTTGCCAATTCAACCTCCTCAAATGTTGTATGTTGTTTTGTATGAGTAGGTAAGCCAACGGGTCCGGCTGTAACATCATTAGCGGGCGCCTTCTTGCGCCGCGGGGACTGCAACGTAGCACTGTTGGACTGGCAAGGGCTTGCGGCCGCCGTGGCACCAAGCCTTGCAGATTCCTACCTCAACTGGGCTGCGCCCAATGCAAGAAAGGTACCTAGTTAAGTTCTTAAACAGCAATGGTGTCGTTAGTAATCTTATAGTAACGAGTGCTCACAAATTTCACTTAACATTGCCATAAGGTACACACAGCAATACTCTTAGCTGTACATCGGTGGACCTCATGCCTTATATAATAAGGTCCACCGATGTACAGTTAAGAGTTGCTGTTGGTGCCTACCTAAGTATTCTATTTTTCTCTTTAATATTACCTTCATACTATTTACTACTGTTTTAGCTGGGCGTGCGTCTGGCAGGAGCACTGGCGCGGTTGTCCAAGTCGGGGCTGGACCTGGAGCGTACGCAGCTGGTGGGGCACTCCTTGGGTGCGCACGTGCTCGGCCTGGCCGGCAACGCGCTGCGCCAGCAGGGTGTGCTGCTGCCCTGGTAACTATTACTGCTAACCGGAGCTGGATCTCGAGCGTACGCAGCTGGTGGGGTACTCCTTAGGTGCGCAAGTGCTCGGCCTGGCCGGCAACGCGCTGCGCCAGCAGGGTGTGCTGCTGGCCTGGTAACTATTACTGCTAACCGGAGCTGGTTCTCGAGCGAACGCCGCTGGTGGGGCACTCCCTGGGTGCACACGTGCTCGGCCTGGCCGGCAACGCGCTGCGCCAGCAGGGTGTGCTTCTGCCCTGGTAACTATTACTGCTAACCGGAGCTGGTTCTCGAGCGAACGCCGCTGGTGGGGCACTCCCTGGGTGCACACGTGCTCGGCCTGGCCGGCAACGCGCTGCGCCAGCAGGATGTGCTGCTGCCCTAGTAACTATTACTGCTAACCGGAGCTGGATCTCGAGCGAACGCTGCTGGTGGGGGTACTCCTTTGGTGCGAACGTGCTCGGCCTGGCCGGCAACGCGCTGCGCCAGCAGGGTGTGCTGCTACCCTAAGTAACCGGAGCTGGTTCTCGAGCGAACGCCGCTGGTGGGGTACTCCTTGGGTGCGCAAGTGCTCGTGCTAGTCGGCAATGCAAACTCTTACAGAGCGTGCTGCAGTCCTCGTAATTGTTTAAATTTGAAGGGGTGGACCTAATTTAACACACGAAAACAATATGTTTATGACAAATCACTTACTTCGATCATAACCAATGTTGTTCTTCAGGATAACAGCCTTGGATCCCGCGAGTGTGGCGTTCGAGGGCAAGCCGCCGATGGGGCGTTTGAACTCCGGCTCCGCAGCGGTAGTGGTCGCAGTGCACTCCGACCCCAACAAGTACGGCTGCCGGCGCGCCGTCGGCACGGCGGACTTGTGGCCCAACTACCGGCCCGGCAACGTACGCCAGCCTGGCTGCCCCGAAAAGACGGGACCGAGGTTCTCACCTGAAGGTAATTCTTTGGCTATCATGGAACAGTAGTGCCTTATACCTGTAGTTCCTACTATACTATTGGCCCATTAGCATGCACTCCAGTCTATGCTGACTCGAGTAACCTTCTTGAATAAATGAATATTTTATTGCACATACAAGATACAAAAATAAAGAAGATGCAAACAACAGGCGATCTTATCTCTAATATTAAGCTCTCATCTTTTTACACGTTAGTCGTTAGGCATACTTAATGTAACCCCTGGCTGACCCCGCGACCTTCATACCGCCATACAAAATTACAACCCGGATTTTACCCTCTTAAGAGTTGAATCTCTAAAAATCTTTTTTTACTTGTTGCCTACGTTATATTTACAGCCAGTTGTGAACATTTCAGCTTTATATGTTGTACGACTAAGTACAATAGTTTGGACAGCGTGTGGATTTAAGTTAGTGAGTCAGTGTACTGTCAACCAATTTGATTCATAGCCCACTTCGTTCCTTGTCACAGTGAAAATCTATATGAAAGACGCAATAGATCTCTTATTAACGTCACTGTGACAAGGTTCGGAAGCGGCCTAGAAATCAAATTGGTTGACTATGCCTATAAAATTAAGAGTGCCTCTGGTCTTGTACAGACTTGTGCAGCCACAACCGCAGCTGGCAGCTCCTGGCTGAGGCGGTGGCGCGGCCGGGCGCGGTCCTCGGCAGCCGCGCGAGGAACTTCAGGGAGTGGAAGAATTACGCCATAACACAAAGGAACGCGTCTACTCTGGACTTGGACGCTTACGGGAAAATAGTGTAAGTGTATGGTAGGAAGAAAATATCTAAGATTATCACCAAAAAGTTTCAAACTACGACCTGTAAGCATATTTTGATTTTCAGGGTTCCGTAGTCAACTAGGAACCCTTATAGTTCGTCATTACTGCCTGGTTGTCTCCGGCTAAGTTCAGTGACCGTTAGGCCTAGAGAGCCGTAATTTGGTATGAATATCTAAATCAATCACGCCGACAAAGTGGTCAAATAAAATAAAAAGAAAAAAAGGGTTTTGTTAGTGTGCATTTACATGTGAAGTGGGAGTATTTCTTTTTCGGTTCAACCCTAAAGTGTATGGTGTCTTTAGATAAGTATTTGAAAAAGAATAGGTGCAAACACCATCATCATATTTTGATAAAATAAGTGTTTGGAAATGGTCGCTGATGTCTAACTTTTGAACTGCAAGTGCAAAAAATAAAACATGACACATATCGATGTAGGGCCTTAAAAAGGCCGATAAATCATGTATCTAAATTTTGTTTATTTCCAGTGTTCCCGGCAACTATTACTTTATCACGAGCGGCGAGTCGCCGTACGGGCTGAGCGAAGCGGGCCTCTAGCGAACTTTCATCACACCGCTACTGTTCTATTTACAAAACTAACTAAATCAGATCTCATAGGCCATTATTTGTATATAAACATTTGCGAAACATTCTAACATATTATGAGTAATATGTCGTTCAGTTTGAGCGACGCTTGGGGGCTCGGCACTCTTTGTTCCTGACTTGAATCTCTGAAACTTGTCGTGCGAGTGACTAAATAAACGGCAGAGATGCAGTGTTCTTTTTAAATGTTATAAATTTTCCATACTAGCTATTAAACTATGTATTTTGGGATGTGCCACCGCCAAACTACCTAGTTTGTGGCGGTGGCACATCCCACAACACAGTACTGTACGTAGGTACTTAATAATAATAATTACTCGAGATACTTTCTTGCCTAATGTACAATTTCGTTTATTTCACACGTACATAAGGTAACAGTACAAAGACCAAATCGCTTTCACACTAAACATTAAAATAACAAATAGAAATTAAATAAAAAAAACATAAAAATACCAACTATTTAGTTTGGCAACTGCATAAAGTTTAAAGCCAACATGGCTAATTTGACAAACATGAACGAATTGTCAGCTAATCCTACCCTGCAAGGCTTTACATTTAGGTACACGGAATACAAAACGATCTGAGAATAAAAATAATGCACGAACGACTTAACGCATTCACTGCCACCGACGCACGCGTTCATTTCCATACATTTTTGGAAGGGGTGGCAGCGAAAGTGTTAAGATTGCGTGAATGTGCTCCGATGTGTATAAGTTAAGCATATATTTCTACATTGTAATTGAGTCCGCGGCCGCGCGGGCTTTTAAGTCGGATGTTGACGTAGGAGGAGCCGACGCCACCAGAGGTGATGGTAGCTTCGGCACCTTTGTTGTCGAGATCCCGGGCGACCACACCCTGAAATAAACAAGAGTAAATAATATATATTTTGGAACAATATTACACAAATCCACTTAGCAAGTAAGCTCAATAAGGGTTGTGTAAATAAAATAATAATAATACCTACTTGTTTTATTAAAAAAAAATCGTTTTCGAGTGATAGTTAATTTTCCAAGGCGAATCTTTTCACTTCTCTGTTCTATTTCACTTTCAGATATTACAAGAACAGGCAATAATAACCATGCTATGCGCACACCAATTAACTATGTATAGACGACCTTTTGACCGTACCTCTCTCTTGAGTCAAAATGTGACGTGTACGCCAATGTCTCATATAGCGAAGAACGAATATAAACCTTATTTGTCAGGAGGAAAATTGCTTTGACATAATATTGAGGTCGGTGGCGTGGCAGTCACGACATCACGCGACCACTTTAGTGGTGCTTGGCGTTCAAAGTGTTAAACTAAAAAGCTATGTCTATGTAGTTGTGTACGAAACACAATATGGAATTTATATCAAGATTTGAATATAGAACTTCAACATGCTTATACAGACACGTTACTTCTACATAGGCTAGCCCAGGTGCCAATCCATTCGTAGAAACGCAACCCGCAACGGTAAGGAAAACTTAAAATAAACCTGCATCGAATGCAAATATCAATCTTTCAAAGGGGTTGCGGGTAGCGCTGACCATCACTCAACTAATACCTAACAGACACACACACATACAGACAGAAGAAGTAAAAGAGACAATAATAACTTAGTAATCAGCGCGAAAAACGATAATCGTATATTTCGGGCATCTTTCTCATTTACTCCAATTAAGGCGCAATGACAGTAACAGAGGCAATCGTCCCAAATTTACGTATATCGTTTTTCGCGGTAGCGCCGCAGACAACACTGTAAATTTTTCAGCCATTTACCTTGATCATTTGCTGCGCCGGATCCGAATAGAACACAGTTTTGATGGTTTTTTTCAAGGGAAATCCACTGTATTTGGCCTGCGTTTGCCACAGCAGCCGGTTTCCGTAGCTGGAGCCCACGACGAGGTCGCTGCACTCCACGCTGATCGCTAGCACTACTACGAGAAGGAGCACCGCGGTCTTCATTGTTAATAGATAATAATTAAAAAAGTTAGGAACGTATAGCAGTCGCTTGCCGGTTAGTGTGGAACTGACTGGATCGGTGAAGCGGTTAACCCTTTTATTGTGTATAAGGGGAAAACCTAATTCGCTGTGAATTGGATGGGCCTAAATTCTAATGGCTGAATCACGCAATTTTTATTTCTCATGCTCTGATTCAATGTTGCAGTGGAGGCGTAAAATTTATTTTTCATATGCAAGACGGAGCCATTTTGGCTTCGCTTTTTCTTCAGAACCCTAGGAAAACTGTTCGGGAATGTTAGTTAAGCCGATGGGCACGGCTTGTATAAACGCGCCCCGCTGGTAGGTATAGGTACAGTCAACCAATTTGATTTATGGGCCTTCGTTCTTTTTCACAGTGAAAATCTATATGAAAGAAGCAAAAGATCTCTTATTAACGTCACTGTGACAAGGTTCCAAGTGGCCTATAAATCAAATTGGTTAACTATACAACCTGTGTCGCCTTAATTAGAGTAAAAGTGACTGATACTCGAAATACAATAACGTCGATGTTCGCGGTACCAGGCCAGATGACACGTGGGATTTCCCAGAAAGTCGTTGGCATGTGACAATCCCCAATCCCGGAGCGGCGAGTCACCTCACCGGATACCGCCACTTTATAACACGTCGTATAAACGCATTTACTTTTTCTTTTAAGAAGGAAGTGCGTAATGTGGTTCTTCCCATTAATAATCTTTTCACAATGCCTTATTATCGAATTAGATATTTTACAAACGTATTATAGGCGAAGAACTTAGCTAAAGCACCTGGCCTATGTGGTAATAACAATACGCATATTCAAAGACGTAAGTTTCATATAAATTCTCGGTACAACAACATAGATATGGTCCTTCAGTTAAATTTTCCACATATATCTACTTGTTTGTATATAAAACGACCGGTCTGGCCTAGTGGGTAGTGACCCTGCCTATGAAGCTGATGGTCCTGGGTTCGATTCCCAGTCAGGGCATTTATTAGTGTGATGAGCACAGATATTTGTTCCTGAGTTATGGGTATTTTCTATGTATTTAAGTATTTATATGTATCTAGGTATCTATTATATATATCGTCGTCTAGTACCTACAACACAAGCCTTACTGAGCTTACCGTAGGAATGGTCAATTTGTGTCAGATTGTCCCGAAATATTTATTTATTTATGCTATGTTATGTTTAACTATATAGGTTATGTTTAACCTACCTACGGGACAGTGGGTGTGGAAAAAAAAACATTTTGCGTTAACTAGATATTGCAAGACAAAGTATAAGCGAAACCTTTTAAGACAGAATCTTGAAATTGGAAATACAAATAACACACAGTACTAAAGTCTTTCTTTAAAACGACGTCGTTTTGGGAACGAAGTCGCATACGAACGCGAAGTTGACGTGTCAAACTCGAACTGAAATACAGATGTAATGCAAAACGATTTTATTTATTTATTTAAACTTTATTGGACAAAAATAAAAATAAATGTACAAATAAATAAATAAATAATAAAATAAATAAATATTTCGGCACATTCTTACACAAATCGACCTAGTCCCACGGTAAGCTCAATAAGGCTTGTGTTGTAGGTACTAGATGACGATATATATAATGAATAGATACATATAAATACTTAAATACATAGAAAACACTCATGACGCAGGAACAAATATGACGCAGGAACAAATATCTGTGCTCATCGCGCAAATAAATACCCTGACTGGGAATCGAACCCAGGACCTTCGGCTTCATAGGCAGGGTCACTACCCACTAGGCCAGACCGGTCGTCAGACAAATGGCGGACTTAATGCCTAAAGGCATTCTCTACCAGTCAACCATAGGGCTAAACAGAGACATTACAAATAGGTGCAAGGAGTAAAGTTAGAAAAAGAAAATTTAACAAATAAAATAAAAATAAAAATAAAGTAAAATTAAATTTTCCGTCGGGAAAACTCGGATCTCGAAATACGAGGGCACCCGAACTATTTGTTTAGTGTCGAACAATTACATTTCACGTTTACAATTAAGTTCCATATTAATAGATATGAAAATGTCACTCATTTAATACGATTATTCATTGACAGTTCGGGTATCATCGTATTCTGATAAAGATCCGAGTATTCCCGAAGGATAATAATTTCTCACTATATAGATATGATCTGTGCTGATCTGTGGTAGTTATTCCATCAAAGGAGATGTAGATGGAATCGCCAAATGCAAGACGAGTCCTTTCTGAAGAAGATCAGTCATGTCCAACTTGTATTATATTCTCAGATTACACTATGATACACACACAATGATATCATTAAAATTAGGAGCACAAGTATATAAATGTGTATTTTGTAAGTAATTAAATGCTAAGTACAAATTATGGAAGAAAAATCCACATACGTTGTAATTTATTCAGTTTTCTTTGCACATAAATCATTCGGTAACTTAAAAATGTATCAATTCTACTTTTTAAATGGATCACAAGTAAAAAATAAAGAAAGGATATATGAATAAAAACAATAATACTTTTAAAGTGTTTTTTATTAATCAAACTAATACACAATGTATAAATCTTATAAATATTTTTAACAACACTATCCAAAAATATTTTGTTTAAGTCTCCAAGATCTTAATATCTTAGTATATTATTATCAATAAAACTAGCAAGCTTTGCTCGAGTTCTATATCCATGTATGGAATTATCGATGTTATATTCATTAAAAGTAATTAATTATTCTAAGGAAGAGGAACATTATCAGTCGGTTAACTTTTCATGGAGTCACCACACTATCCAGATTTCATTGTTTTTTTTTTTCATAGTCTTAAAAATAATAGTTGAGAAATGCAAGCGCGCACTCGAAATAAAGCCTATTGAACATAGTTACGCTTCCCGTTTCGTGGTAATCATTCATTAATTGCACAAAAGAAAATCGTTAGAGTACAAAAGGCGGACTTAACCCCTCGTATGCGGATGTCAAAATTCTCCAATGAAAAAACGACCTTGAAGTTAATAGTCAAGTTAGTAAAATTAAATAAAAATTTAGCTGTTCCATAGAAAACGTCAAGTATAAGTTGACGAAAACGTGTGATAGAGTTGTTTTTTTTTTACAATTTAAGTTGACCCCATAGTAAAAATTGTTCCAAATTATGACCAGATGCCGGCTTGATAATCTTGTATCACGTTTTTTTATAACACCCGTTATTTTAAGCCGTTGTTAACCGGAGGCGGCGTGCAGGGTACGAGCAGCCAACAAACTACTCGGTGTGTCGAAAAAACACCTGATATTTTGTGACAGCAGAGACCCGCACAGAGTCGAGTTAACAAAGACGAGAGTCAACCATTGTTAAAGTATTAAGAAATAATTCCCAATCAGTTTTCGATTCATAGCCTATTCAGGGTTAGTACTACAGCGGTCATATCCTCAGCGCGCGCTTCCTCGGCGGCCCGCCTGCGTGCGGCGCGCGCGGCGCGGCGGGCGGCGGCGCGCGCGGCGTGTCGGGCTCCGGCGGCGCCGACGTCGTCACCAGGTTGCGGATGTTGCCGACCGGCGGCATCTTGTCCACGCCTATCAGCTCCTGGTACGTCTTCATGCGCTCCACTAGCGTTTCGTCGTTCTCTATCAGCTCCTCGATCTGGGGGTTGAGATGTGCGAGATACGAATGAGCCTCGGGTTCCACCAGGCCCCTATTTCACCACAGCGACAGTTGTCACGATTCCCGACATATATAAATTTCTGACGTTGCAGGTGTCCTTTAGTCACATTGACCGCTTACCATCGGGTGGGACGTGTGCTTGTTCGCCAGCAACACGTTAGTTTTAATAAAATACCGTTTTTTTTATTATATCATCAATTAAGAGGTAGTAGTTTGGTGAAGAGCTCTTGACAATTGTCACGATCCTCAGAATAAATTTCGATATTTTTCGTGACAATTGTCGCTGTGGTGAAATAGGGGCCGGGAGCTGCTAACGTCGCAGTGGAAAGGTGAACATCCGGGTGCCCGACGGCGTCCCGATGGATGCCACTTTATATGTTAACTCATGATCAGTGATCGGTTATTTGGATTAGACAGGTGAACGACCTCAATCGTTATGTTAGTATGGATATGCCCCGGGAATCCGGGGTATATGTCGTTAGAAAAGGCAAAAAATACAATTTGTTTATTTTATTACATTTTTCGGTATCGCGGGAAACTGTCGTATCTATATTATTTTTTTACATAGAGGGAGAATTCAAATAACCGATCACTGCTCATCATTGTCAATATAGGCGACAGAATTCATTGGGTATTCGCATGTCAGCCAGCCAGTTAAAATACTCTTGTATGTAAAGTTTGACAGTTCTATTGAGTGCCATATTTAAGGACAATCAAGTCGATGAACGCGCGTGGGACAACTGGGGCCTATTTCTCGATCACTTGTAACTTGTAATACAAGCGGAAGTCACTTTTTGACACCTGTTGTTAGGAAGAGACTGCCGCTTGTATTACAACTTACAAGTGTTCGGGAAATAGGCCCCTGGTGGTTATTCAAAGTTATTACAACTGATTGGTTTCCGACGCCCTTCGGATTGGTTTTACTTAAATACGCGTCAACGTTACGCTGTCCGTCCCGCTCGAACTCCAAGCAGAGCAGCACGTTAAAGTAAGTCAAGTACCCGTTTTTGGACCCGGGTATGTCCTTAAACTACGTCCAACAATGAGAGGTAGGGCACAGCGATGACCGTCACGCTTGAGTCTGGGGCAGCCCAACTGGGGAAGTACCTCCTCCTTACAGAAGACCACAGCCACAATAGCACTGCTACCTTTCAGGTATGTAGTTTTGTGTACCTGATGGTGAGTAAGGTTCCCGGAGCCCCAACCCCCCTTAAAGGCCGGTAACGCGCTTGTGCCACCCCTTGTGTTGCGGGTGCCCATGGGCGACGGTAATTGCTTACCACCAGACAATCCGTCTGCTCGTTTGCCGCCTATGTCATAAAAAAAAGTTGCCAATGTCAGCCACTTACCTCCTGCCGGTAATCCGAGAACAGCTCGTTGGCGATGCGCACGAGGTAGGTGGAGATCTGGCCGTACTTGACCTTCGCGTGGAGCCGCAGCACTGCCGGCACCAGTACCTCGGCCACCGTGCGTTTCATTTTCTATAACCAGAGATTGGATAAATTTGCGTCATTGCTCGCAGTAATGTGGACATGACTCCAAATTAATCAAAATGTTATTCAATTAATTATTTTTGAAATAAAATTTTAGTTTCTCATATTTATTATGAAATTGTTATTTCCGTCAGAAGAAAAATAAATTACGATGTTAAACTGACACGATTATAAATATCCTGCTATGACTTTTATTTCAAACGAAGACTATTTTTATAGGTGGAAAGCCTCCGTGGATATTTCTATTAAACTACATAAGTTTACCCCCATTACCATCAGTGGATTGCGAGCGGAGTTTTTCAGAACTTAAGTATATTTTTGATGTGTAAAGAAGTGGGATTTGGACAATACTGTTAAACAATCTATACTTTAACAAACTTTTGTATTTATTGACAAGGAATCAAATTATATGTCAAGTAAAAAATTTATTAAATGATTACATGATTATATGATTAATTATGAATCATGTCCAGATTATTGCAAGCAAAGTCGCATATTTGTCCGATTTCTGTCTATAACACACCGTCTTTACATCAGCTTAGTATTCTTTTTTTTTATTAAGCACAACCGTCTGCTGGCGAATATCATCGATATTTAAATCGAAAGAAAAATTGAAAAAATTGTCTCGAACCCACAACCACTGGATCACTAGCCCATAGTGCACTACCAATTGTGCTATAAAAGTACCGCTTGGATTTGTCAAATTTTTCTATTTCTTCACGGTGACGTATACCAGGAAGGATAAAATAGAAAAAAAAAAATACAATTGGTAGTGCACTGGGCTCGTGATCCAGTAGTTGTGGATTCAGTGGCTTCGAGTCATATATTTCAATATTTTTTTTCGATTTAAATATCGAGCTTAGTATTCGTTGAACAGTATTTTAAACTATTTTACACTGACCACTTAGCTCGTCGACGGAAAACTACAACCCTTTATCAGTAAGAGAGTTCTGATACTATTATTAGTTATAAATTGATATACAATAGACCCCCAAACACCATAACATGTGCCCTAAGTATGGTACAGTTGCAATCAGATATCTCGGTGCGGCCAAGGTGCTAATAAATATTTGCACATTCTCTTTATCGCCTTGGCAGTAGAGGCGTTGTATGTTTGTGACCACCTCCACAGCTCCGATATATCTGATAGCGACTGTACAGTACTGAGAGCGACATGATTTAACGGATTTAATTTTAAGTATTTATTAAGTAGCCTGTTATTTTAAAGTTAAAAAGGACGTAATGTAAACCCAGGAGGTGTTGTTTATTGTATAATATTGGGGATGGTTAATTTATTCGTTACCTACATAAATACATGGGTATATAGTGTTATAATGACAGTATCATGCAGATACAATAAATTGTATCGAAAATTATTACGAACTAGAAGGCGAAAGTCACAACCCAGTTTTGTGCTGTAACTATTACCTAATAATAAAGTCTCTATAGCATTGCTCTTTATTTAAAAGTAGTTGCAACAAAATATCGGTTAACCTTACGAGTTTAGCCATCGTGCATTCATTCGGTAGCGTATCAGGCAAGTTCAGTAGTACACATTGGCCGTCGGTTCGTTGGTGTAAAAACAAGAACAATATCGTGCCACCTTTGATTTCATCAATTTGAAATATTTAAGTATACCCACAGATGTAGTGCAACACTATTTTCCATTGGGAAAAGTCGGATCTCGATCGACATACGACGGCACCCGAACTGAACCGTTTTTAAATGTGTGACATTTTCATATCTATAATTTGGAACTTTATTGTTTAACCCTTCGGATGCTTATGGTCTCTAGTTACGACTCACTCTAAACTTTCTGAGGCTTACAGTAAATGGACCCCGAATACATGGCAACAAGCGTAAGTAAACACTTATATTAATTATTATATAAAATACAGGATAGGTTTTTAATCGCCTTTCCTATTTTGGATAAGTTTAAAGACCTTCGTAGAACTTGTGAGGAAATTGTATAAATTTGGGTCGAAATTTAGAAATAGTAGTAGTAGTAGAAATAGTAGTAAACTATGGCGTATTCGTGACCAGAGCGTTTCTGCACGATTTAAAAACGAACCCTGTAATGTATACACATAAATACGATAACACGACAAAGCTTTCATAGACCTTTTTAAACTCAAAACTATCGTGAGATTGAAACATTAACTGTATAAAAGCGGGTTATATGGCGGGTATATGTTAGCCAACGCGAATAGCTCACGATTATGCTGCTCGTTACGGAGTGAAACATGTCGAGCAATATTCGACTTATAAAACGTGAGTTAAGCCCCATTTAGACCAGGCAAGAAATTGTATACAATTTTCATTACATTGCGGGCTATCGTCGTACGGCGAATTCGGTCGCTTTATATAACCCCGCAATGTAATGAAAATCGTATACAAGTTCTTACATGGTCTAAATGGAGCTTTACCCTTTATACAATTAATATTTTTCATAGACCTGTTACGTGTTTAACATAAAGGATAGCCGTGCTTAATGTACAGTCAGCAGCAGAAGTTGCTAGGCGGGCGAGGTGTTCAAAATGACATCAACATGACTTTATAGCTGAGAGAATGAGAGCGTGTCCTGATCATTCTGGAATCCTTGCCCGCTTAGTAACTTCTTCTGCTGTCTGTACTAGTAATATTAGAATTTTTTTAACTATTCTGGTGGCGGTTAAAAGATGTTTATTGTGAATTCCAATATTGATTTGATAGGCTCGGTTAAAACATTAACAAAATAACATCAGATTAGTCTGTTATGACCTGCAATCATTTCGGATTCTGGAGGGCTACCGCGAAAATCGCTACTTGTAACGAACGACACTCTCATGAGGCCTCAATTGGGGTAAAAGAGAAAGATGGTCGAAATTTTCGAAACTTCGATACTGGTATAGTTTATACCTTACCATAAATTTAGACGTCAGTGTACCCAATTTCCGGTAACTTACGAGTACAGTCACCGGCAATAATATCTGACGCTTTCAAGGCCGCAAAAATTTCTGACAGAAACTTATGGCCTTGACATAAGATGCGATCAGATATTTTTGCGGTCTTCTATTTATTTGGGATATTTTTATCGTTATATACTATTGCCGGTGAATGTACCTACATGAGTCGCAATGTATGCAGCTGTACGGAGCCGTTTTTAGTTTGGACCACAATTTTTGTATTTCACGCTTCAAGTTGACATCCACAATAAAATATGAAAGCTTTGCGTATCCACAACATATCCGTAACATCCTTTGTATGACACGTAGATTAAATTGGAAGTTTCGTCCAAGCACAGACACTGTTGTTTACAGATATCAATCTCTGCTTCGATGGAACAATTATTACCAAAGGGCGGACAGTGGATGCAATATAGTGACGAAAGCATAAGATGGATAAGACTTATTAAATTTCGAGTAATATTTATCGATGCAGTTTTTGTTATTAATATATCAGTGAGTATAAAATACCTCTGTCCTCCTTAACATAGAGCATAATTAGGATATTAAGAAATTACTGTCCACTTGTAAATCAACTCCTCTTAAGACTATTAAAGAAATTGTTAAGACTATTCAGTGCTTATATCTAATATTATGTCTTAGACTTGTCAATTACATTGACGTTTTCACCTGAGAGACAAATATGTGCGTTTCCTTATAAGGCTTGATCTTCATTAAAGTGTCAATAAGTGACATTAAAATATAATTATTTCACAATCTTAAGCCGACTGTAGTCATATCCATATTATGTATATCGTTTGACGTGATTTTTACGTATATTGCATCCGTCGTCCGCCCATTAATTATTACCTTGGAAACTTGGGGACTTCCCATCTGTTTGCGTCCGTATATAAAATATACCACCAATTACAAATACGTCTAATTCTAACAATTTGAATGAATAATATGTATGCAGAACAAAATTACGGAGGTGAGGAATTACCTACTCATTTAATATAAGTAACATAATCATGAAATGAAAGGTAAAATAGCTATGGAATAAAACTCTTGCTTAGCGGAAACTCAACTTAGCGGTAAAATAGAAATGTAGGCACTTACATGCGACACGATGTTAGTTGTAACCCGCTCCTGCAGGTCGTCTATATCCGCTACGTCGCCTGTTTTATCAGGTTTTTCTGTAAAATGTATACAGTTAAAACAAATCGTAATTATCTAATTATTTGACGACCGGTAGTGACCCTGTCTATGAAGCCGATGGTCCTGGGTTCGAATCTCATTTTTTTTGTGTGATGAGCACAGATATTTGTTCGTGATTCATGGGTGTTTTATATGGATCTATTATATATATCGTCGTCTAGTACCTACAAACACAAGCCTTACTGAGCTTACCGTAGGAATAGGTCGATTTGTGTAAGGTTGTCCCGAAATATTTATTATTATTATTTATATGACTGATAAGAATCATGGTTACATGAAAATAATATTGCCGCGTAACAATGAATGACTTGATTTAATCGAGTCCACTGACATAAAGAAATAAGACTCCTACACGCGAACAAATTACGTAGAAAATTATGGCACTAAATGATATTTCTATCACGTTCCAGTTTATGCTAATTTATAATCTTCTTTTAGGTAATATAATCCATCAAAAAAGAGCTCAGTATTCTAATTACTAAATATTAAACTTCACTATTGATAGAGTAATAACTTTTTAATCATTGTTGACACTTGCACTGACAGCGGTTCAAAGAAGACTAACTAAATGTACCGCCCAAGTTGTTCGAGCGGTTGTTTTTTAAAGCCATTTTTTTGGGCTGATTATAAATCTACATTTATTATACATCGATGAATCGACTCACAAAAGGTGACGCCCATTAGCACCCTCCTCCAAAATCGAACCAAATAAAAGAAATTCAACTCTGTTTCTATTAACAAAGGTTCAAATTTCATTGAAGTACTTGGTCGTTTGCTTTGGGGTTTATACTGATGCTGTATACGCACTGGGCAGCTTGATGCGCGGCCCGCACAGCAGCGTGATGGTGTCGAGCAGCGTGGCCGCCATGTCGGGCTCCAGCGTGGGCCCCTCCAGCTTGTCTTCCTCGCCGTTCTCCTCGATCCACTCGGCCGCGTTCTCAAGCACCTGTTTTATAATAAGCTGATGTTACATACGTCCGTAATGTGTTATTTTAGTTCATTAAAAGAGGTTAATAATATCGCTCGCATCGCGCCTGGACAAGTCTCTTAAATTCTACCCACATTTTGTCAATCTTAAACTGACAGGAATTTAAAGCAATAATAAGCGTTAATCATAGACATACCATTTAACTAGACGGAGCGTGCTAATAATAATACCACGATGGAAAGGGATCGTCTTATGTAACTTTCCATAGTTATGGCAGAGACGGCGCTATTTTCGTCCGTCCTTGTCATAGTCTCACATATTTTTGTTACCCTCCAAACTGGACCCTTTAGAACTGTCAAAGTTGGAGGGGAACAAACAAATACGATTGGAGTTTTCTTGGGTTTTCAACCAAAGTTGCGGTAATTAATACAGAATAAGCTAATATTTTTGTTACAAAGAATGTCCTGTAAAGCAAAACTATAGTGAATTGTTACATTTTGGGCTACAAAAGCCAGAATGTCTTTCTTTATCCCTTACTGGCGCTCGCGGTTGCGGTCTCCGTCCTGTCTCCTGATTATTACTCCTAGGCGTTAATCGTTACGTATATATCAAAAAGCTTTGGCTAGACGAGTCACATCGTTAGGGTTAACATTGCAGACCTATGTCGGCTAGCTCCTATTTTTTAATTGCGATTCCACATAAATTTGTGCCACAACGTCTTGGGGATTGGCCTGGGCGAAAAACCTAAAAGTCACGTAAATATAAAAAAAATGTGTACTAGAAAAAGTTTGTAGGTAATTTACAGACTATAGAAGAAACAGATAATAATTAAATCGATTACCTCCCGAGCCAACCGGCACTGCACATTCAGCTTCTGGACTATAGAGAACCGCTGCAGCATCAAGTCGTAGATCAGCTGACGAGAGTCGAACGATATGCTCTCTGGAAACCATTATTATTTCAGACCATATGTTGTACTCCACATGGAAAGGTACCTTATAGCGCTTGGCGCTTACGCTATTGTTAATGACGCTTCAATACTATTCCACGTGGACTATCACATATTGTCAAATTGATGTTACTTATAATTTCTCCCCCCCCCACATAAGATGGTGATGGTGTTCAATGGAACCCACGCATATTTTTTCTTAAAATTCTCTGCAACCATCTGATAAAGGCCTGAATGGCCGATTGCAGATTAAAGAAAGTAAAAAAAAAAAACTTATAATTTCTCTAGCAGCAACAATTTGGTTTAGTAAAGTATGCTGAATATACATATAGATGATTTTGATGACCGGCCTGACATAGTGGGCAGTGACTCTGCCTATGAAGCTGATGGTCCTGGGCTCGAATCCCAGTCGGGGCATTTATTTGTGTGATGAGCACAAACATTTGTTCCCGTGTCATGGGCGTTTTCTATGTATTGTATCATATATATCGTCGTCTTTTAACTACTACACAAGCCTTACTGAGCCTACCGTAGGAATAGTAATATAGTAATTAATTACATATCAGAGAACTCATTATCAAAGTAACTTCGCTTGGTCGGCCGATGAATCGGCTCGATAGATATAATTCGGCTCCTATTCGAATTAGAAAATGTGTATTTTAATATACTGAACACATAATCTTCGGTTCCTACTATAATTATTTATGAAATAAAACAACTAAAAACGGAAAATCGTATAAAACGGACTATAGCTGAATTTAAATTTCATTTTGACGTTTCGAACTCTTTAGTAGCGTTCATGATCGCCGGGTGGGCGCCAGTAGCGGACTTGTGAGGCGCTTTTTGTGCTACAAACTTCCAGTAATAATGTTCAGTATTTACCGGATCGGGAGCTGTTGTAATGTTTGATGCAGTCGACGAAGTGGTGGTAGATGGCGTCGGACGTTAGGCAGCTCGTGAGGTAGTACTCGACCGGTTCACGGACGTCCGCGTCCGAATCAGCCAGCAGGGCGCAGTACCTGACAGGACACGGTGCAGGTATGAGGCCTTGGTACATGGCGTCCAAAATACAAAGCACTTCTGTACAGTCGCCATCAGATATATCGGAGCTGTGGAGGTGGTCATAAATATCGGAACATGCACTTTACCGCTTTAACAATAGATACGTTGTTCCGATATTTGTGACCTCCAGAGCTCCGATATATCTGATGGCGACTGTACATGTACAAGTCTATACATTTGATCGAGTAGTACGGCCCGCTGTTCGCACCAACCAGTTTTTTTATATACACCGACAACGGCAATTTTAAATAAATATTCATTTACGCTACTAGAAATATTTCATAAGAGAAATAATACAAAAAAAAAACTGTTTTTATTAGCAGCATTACGTCTTTAAAATCATGGTGTAATGAATTTTTCACACCACCTGCTCCACAATGCCAATTTATATAACATGCAAACCTTACCGAAAGCAAATCATTATAGCCCTTAATTTTAGCTGGGTAATAAAATAAAGGTGTACTGAATTTCATTATTCCCCGCCGGGTAATAATGTGAATTCACTTCTCGATAGCTCTTATTGCTAAGGTTTTAGTCTAAATTCTCGAAGTACAGCTCACCCGCCCCGGCAGGCAGGGCGGCGGGCGCGGGCGAGCCTCACACACGCAATCGAATTAGAACATTCGAAAATCGTACTGGCCACCACAAGCTAAGTTTATGAATAATATTACCTACTATTTAAATTTGGAACATCTTCCATATCCCATACAAACGTTAGATTACTCTCGTCTCAGAAGGAAGCATGCGTTGTCATAATGTATCAACTGACCGGTAGTACAGCGGCGGGCGCAGACGCAGGAAGCCCGCCAGCAGCAGCCTCGTGAGCGAGCGCGCCGCGGAGCGCCGGAGCGCCGCCGGCGCCGACACGTTGAGGCACGTGGACACCGAGCCCAGCAGGGGCTCCACTATGTTCGTGTATCTGTTGACAACTCCAGTTATTACTTTTTTTTGTCACATGCGTAAATTTACAAGTTCGCCAAACCAGAGTTTAACTACTCTCGTTAGAGGTACTAAGACATGTAAGAGGTATAGATAGACGATCGATCGACGAGACGATCACGCGCCATGTTGCGGAATTTTATTGGAACTAATTACTTGTTTTAATAAAATACTAGCTGTGCCCCGCGGTGTTACACGCGGTTTATTAGGGAAAAAACGTAGCCTATGTGTTAATCCAAGGTGTCACCTAACTCCAATACCAAATTTTATTAAAATCGCTTCAGCCGTTTAGACGTGAAGAAGTAACAAACATACACACTCACAAACTTTCGCCTTTATAATATTAGTGTAGATGGCTTCCATCACTATGTCAATCGATGATTTCGCCAATGTCAATTAAGGTATACAAATAAGTAACATCTCAAGTTTGCTCCTAGAGCATGACGTTGTTCGGTAGAAGGCCCTGCGTTTTGTGAAGTGGTAGCTGAACTTTACAGAAAGCCGTGACCCCGGGACTACCGGGTGATGCCCAATCAGTGGTGAGACGAGTTTTGAAATGAATTGTTCATTAGTTGCAAAATTGCGTAATAAGCTATCAATATTACACACTAAACAACGTTAGTGAACAAAAAATATATGCTCAAGACGACTTCGCCATTTTGAGTTTCAACCAGTAAAACAAGTAAAAGTTGACGGCAAGCGCTATAGGCGCTGAGTATCATGGGGCTCAATGTGTGTAAGGATGTTCTGTAATATCTAATATTATACAGTACATTACTACAGAGGGCGGGAAGTATGGTGTTGTGTAAATTGTTACGAGGATGTCAGTTTTTTTAGAAAATCTGAAGTAAACATGACAAATGAAACAGCAAAAGGAAGGAAAAATGATTTTTGTTTTTAATAGTACGTAGTGGCAGAATGTCATAAAAACAATTTTTAATGGCCTATCTCCAAGATGCTATGACGCCTAATACTAAAATAGCTCCTATTGAGAGGTAAACAAAATTAATTTTCAGTATAACGCGGCCAGTTATTGAAAGATGACCAGTTACGACACGAAAGTTGGCGATTTACCCTATTATGTTGTATGAGCGTTATATGTATTTTTTAAGTAATTTTCATTTTGCGTCGACAGTGTTTTTGTTTATAGCTCAAACAGCTCGGCTGATGTTAATGTCAAAAATGCATAATGAATCTGTGTCCTCTTTCTCCAAAATGGTGGCACCGGCATGTAGCTATTCACGTTGTCTATTCAAATAAATTGTATTTCATAGAGAAAATGTTTGTGAAAGTGAATAATACAATGATATGAAGAAATCCAACTTTTATTTATCCATCACTGATCTAAAAGTACATAATTTTTTTTTTTTTTTTTTTTATGATATATAGGGGGCAAACGAGCAGACGGATTGCCTGGTGGTAAGCAATCACCGTCGCCCATGGGCACCCGCAACACCAGGGGAGTCACAAGCGCGTTACCACAAGCCTTTAAGGGGGGATTGGAGCTCTGGGAACCTTATTCACCATCAGGAACACAACACTACCTACCTGAAAGGTAGCAGTGCTATTATGGCTGTGGTCTTCTGTAAGGAGGAGGTACTTCCCCAGTTGGGCTGCTCCAGATTCAAGCGTGATGGTCATCGCTGTGCCCTACCTCTCATTGTTGGACGTAGTTTAAGGACATACCCGGGTCCAATCCAGAAATTTACCGACCTCGTGGTCGAACATATGTCTTTACCCATAAATTGAAATCGTGAAAGTCGTGTACGCGACGGTTAATAAATACAGATTTAATTCAGCACTTAAAACTATATTATCTTTACGATAATGACGAAGTGTGATAGAAAAAAACGATTAATATGGCTATAAAGTTCTATTTTATTTTATTATAAAAAATAGGTCAAATGCGAGTCGGTCTCGTGCACGAAGGGTTTCGTATAATTATTTATGTAACTTTAGGTCCTATGTAAGTATATATGATTATTAATATCGTGCCAAAAAACGGCAAATAATCACGGTTAGTGTATCACCACTTAAATATTTATTTTATGAAATAAAACTACTAAAACGGATTATTTTGCTGTTTTATTTTATGAGTAATTATCGCGGCAACCGAAGACAATATTATATCTATTTTATTCTGTTTCATTTTAATATTTTTTTGTTATAGAAAACATCATCTGTAGAAATGTCAACTAGACAGTTGCAATCACGGTCCATGAGATACAGCCTTGTGTTGTAATAAGGTTTTGTATTTAGCCTTTGGGTACGGAATTCTAAATGAGTAATAAAAAGTCAAAATTACTTATATACTTCCATGGCGTGAATCTTTCATTAAGTCAATAGCCTGCGAAATGGCAACAGCTAAGGTTTTATTTTGTTTAGTCACTTTAACTGTACTGTGCGAGTTGACGGTATGCACAATTTTCAAGAACAAGGAATTTGATAAAAATGAGTATAGTGATATAATGGAATATTATTACTACAACAAATATATTAAGGATCGGAATAACAAGGAAAAACCAGGTCTGATGCAAAAGATGATTGGAATGCCAATGACAATGATGAAATGGTCATTAAATGAGAAAAAGAAATGGGAAGAATTGATATTCGGTAAGCACCCGAAAGACATAGACAATGAAATGAAAGAGAAGATGTTTAAGGAGTTTGAACAGCGATACATTCAAAAAATGATGTTAAAAGCAGCCAAAGATAAAAAATCTAAAAGAACTATAAATAGTAACAATAAAAAATTTGGTAAGAAAGGTCGCAAAAAGGGCAAAAATAGTAAATATTTCGGCAAAAATGATAAAGGAAACTCGAAATTCTTGAAACTGAAACAAGCTTATCAGTCTGACGGCGAAAAGGCGAAGTTTGGGATAAAATCTAAGGGATTGGAGGATAGTAAGGGTGATGAATCGAAGGGAAAATATATTAAAGCTAAAATCTATAGTAAGTTTAACGTCGGTAAGAAAGATGACTCGAAATCTGCTGGAAAAAACGATAAAAAGGACGACGAGAAGAAAGGGTCCGGTGACTTGAAATCTGATGGAAAAGATGATAAAAATGACGACGACAAGAAAGGGTCCGGTGACTCAAAATCTGATGGAAAAGATGATAAAAAGGACGACGACAAGAAAGGGTCCGGTGACTCAAAATCTGATGGAAAAGATGATAAAAATGACGACGACAGGAAAGGGTCCGGTGACTCAAAATCTGATGGAAAGGATGATAAAAAGGACGACGGCAAGAAAGGGTCCGGTGACTCAAAATCTGTTAGAAAGGATGATAAAAAGGACGACGACAAGAAAGGGTCAAGTGACTCAAAATCTGATGGAAAAGATGATAAAAAGGACGACGACAAGAAAGGGTCCGGTGACTTGAAATCTGATGGAAAGGATGGACGACGAAGAAAGGGTCAGGTGACTCAAAATCTGATGGAAAAGATGATAAAAAGGACGACGACAAGAAAGGGTCCGGTGACTCAAAATCTGATGGAAAAGATGATAAAAAGGACGACGACAAGAAAGGGTCCGGTGACTCAAAATCTGATGGAAAAGATGATAAAAAGGACGACGACAAGAAAGGGTCCGGTGACTTGAAATCTGATGGAAAAGATGATAAAAAGGACGACGACAAGAAAGGGTCAGGTGACTCAAAATCTGATGGAAAAGATGATAAAAAGGACGACGACAAGAAAGGGTCCGGTGACTCAAAATCTGATGGAAAGGATGATAAAAAGGACGATGACAAGAAAGGGTCCGGTGACTCAAAATCTGATGGAAAAGATGATAAAAAGGACGACGGCAAGAAAGGGTCCGGTGACCTGAAAGATGATGGAAAAGATGATAAGGACGACGACGACAAGAAAGGGCCCGGTGACTCAAAATCTGATGGAAAAGATGATAAAAAGGACGACGACAAGAAAGGGTCCGGTGACTCAAAATCTGATGGAAAAGATGATAAAAAGGACGACGACAAGAAAGGGTCAGGTGACTCAAAATCTGATGGAAAAGATGATAAAAAGGACAACGACAAGAAAGGGTCCGGTGACTTGAAATCTGATGGAAAAGATGATAAAAAGGACGACGACAAAAAAGGGTCCGGTGACTCAAAATCTGATGGAAAGGATGATAAAAAGGACGACGACAAGAAAGGGTCCGGTGACTCAAAATCTGATGGAAAAGATGATAAAAAGGACGACGACAAGAAAGGGTCCGGTGACTCAAAATCTGATGGAAAAGATGATAGAACGGACGACGGCAAGAAAGGGCCCGGTGACCGAAAACCTGATGGGAAAGATGATAAAAAGGACAACGACAAGAAAGGGTCCGGTGACTTGAAATCTGATGGAAAAGATGATAAAAAGGACGACGACAAGAAAGGGTCCGGTGACTCAAAATCTGATGGAAAAGATGATAAAAAGGACGACGGCAAGAAAGGGTCCGGTGACTCAAAATCTGATGGAAAAGATGATAAAAAGGACGACGGCAAGAAAGGGTCCGGTGACTCAAAATCTGATGGAAAAGATGATAAAAAGGACGACGGCAAGAAAGGGTCCGGTGACTCAAAATCTGATGGAAAAGATGATAAAAAGGACGACGGCAAGAAAGGGTCCGGTGACTCAAAATCTGATGGAAAAGATGATAAAAAGGACGACGGCAAGAAAGGGTCCGGTGACTTGAAATCTGATGGAAAAGATGATAAAAAGGACGACGGCAAGAAAGGGTCCGGTGACTTGAAATCTGATGGAAAAGATGATAAAAAGGACGACGACAAGAAAGGGTCCGGTGACTCGAAATCTGATGGAAAAGATGATAAAAAGGACGACGACAAGAAAGGGTCCGGTGACTCAAAATCTGATGGAAAAGATGATAAAAAGGACGACGGCAAGAAAGGGTCCGGTGACTCAAAATCTGATGGAAAAGATGATAAAAATGACGACGACAGGAAAGGGTCCGGTGACTCAAAATTTGATGGAAAGGATGATAAAAAGGACGACGGCAAGAAAGGGTCCGGTGACTCAAAATCTGTTAGAAAGGATGATAAAAAGGACGACGGCAAGAAAGGGTCCGGTGACTCAAAATCTGATGGAAAAGATGATAAAAAGGACGACGGCAAGAAAGGGTCCGGTGACTTGAAATCTGATGGAAAAGATGATAAAAAGGACGACGACAAGAAAGGGTCCGGTGACTCAAAATCTGATGGAAAAGATGATAAAAAGGACGACGACAAGAAAGGGTCCGGTGACTCAAAATCTGATGGAAAAGATGATAAAAAGGACGACAAGAAAGGGTCCGGTGACACAAAATCTGATGGAAAAGATGATAAAAAAGAAGACGACAAGAAAGGGTCCGGTGGCTTGAAATCTGATGGAAAAGATGATAAAAAAGAAGACGACAAGAAAGGGTCCGGTGGCTTGAAATCTGATGGAAAAGATGATAAAAAAGACGACGACAAGAAAGGCTAAAGCTACTGGCGAAGGTTGAGACCTAAAAGTCCTAAGACTCGGGCAAATACTGCGCACAAATAAAATAGAACCGACAGAATAGCGATACAAATACCTTTTTAGATCTGTGTAGTTCATATTTTGTATCTTATTTGGTAAACTTAAAAAAATTAAAATTTGCGGACAGAAGTCAGAGAATTTTTATAATTTCTATATTTATAATGATAACTTTTAAGAAAAACATAACCAGTTCTATATGCGTTTTAAGGATAACACCGAAACGACTTACACATTTAAATTTCAAATATAATAAGTAGTTAATGTATCTGTGCATAATGCTTAATTATGTATAGTTGCATACACTACTTTATCTATACACAATACGCATATCATTAGTGTTTTAAAATAGGTTCAGGAACCGTAGGTAAATAACCTGCATTATTCCAGGTGCTACTTATAAACATTAAAATGTCAACGAACAAAACAAATGACAGCTTGGAATGGCGGCGTTTCGTATTTCGTATTTTAGTCAAATATTTTTTAAACCATAGAAAAGCGAATAAACTCCCTATACTATTGTCACTCGAGTTCAAATGTCGATCGATTTATATAAAAAAACTTGACGAAATGGCGTTTCGTATCAATTACTGTTTTAATATCTATAGATACTAGAATAGACACCCCACTTGAATTTGACAGCTGTTCCAAATTTAAACTCATAACCTACTACTGTTTTCAGGAGGTAATGTTAACATAACATCTCCATTAATTTCTGATGGTTGGTTATGCTGGTCATTGCCTACGGTTTCTGGACGCATTCTAGAGCACTAACGATATGTACGTAGATAAATAAAATAATCTGGTTTGTAGGTTTAGGAATAAAATTTTCATGTCACCTGAATCAATTAATTAAAGGAACATAAGTAGCAGAGTATACAAATATAATATATTTAAAGAATAATGCACTAAGTTCTAATATTTAAGAAGTTATAACTTTCATCATCAGCTCTGCAACATGTTATGATAAGTACCCGACGTAAGTACTATGATGAAATATATTTTAATAAGTTTTCAATGCAGAGAAAATCTCGCAAGTTGTATTATTTTCTGGGATTCTATAATCATGGGAAAGCGTGAAAATTGTAAATATCCCTTTCCCTTTGTACTAAAAGGTGTCAATAAGTGACTTCCTCTTGTATTACCAACACAAGTGCACAGGGATATATTGCACGATTTAATTCCGCCATCTCTGTTTCACCACCCGACGTACGAGAGGGGAGCGGTTTCGTCCTTACGTTGTGAATATTCAATTCATTCGCACGAAGCGATTCGCTTGTTCATTCCTAATGCGGACTGCTAAGGAATGGAATTCGCTCCATTCGACTGTTTACCCGGAAATATATAATTTGGGTCTTTCCAAGACAAAAAAGAGTATTTTTTGACTATTTATACAACGTTGCATACAATGCTTTTTCTATAAGTAGGCATTATTCAATAAAATACTAAAATCAACAGTGACTCAAACTACGAAAAACAAATTACCGGGAAAGGCGGGAAAAAGTAAAAATAAGCGAGTGGTGTCTATGGTTATGTTTTTTTAAACGTCCAACTTCCAATAGTGATGATATAAAATAGTACATTTCAATACTAGTGAAAAAAAATTTTTTTCGACGAGGGTGAAAGTTTGAGCCCGAGTGAAACGAGGGTGACAATCACCCGAGTCTTAAGGACTGTTCAATTTACTAAGCGGACATATTTAACTCAAGCTTTAAAACTTAAACTAAAAGTAATTAATAAGTATTGGCCGGATATAAAATGACCATATTGTAGATTGTTTGACAAGGGGCTAAAGTAGGCCATAGTACCACGAGATGGTTATTTTCCCGAACGAAGTGAGGGAAAATTGTTCGAGGGGTAATATGGCGTTTAGACCCAAGTTATACATATACATTGCACGATTTAATTCCGCCATCTCCGTTCCATCACCGGACGTCCAGGCGAGGGGAGCAGTTTCATCCTTACGTTGTGAATATTCCATTCATTCGCACGAAGCGATTCGCTTCTACCTTCCTAATGCGGACTGCTAAGGAATGGAATTCGCTCCCTTCGTCTGTATTCCCGGCAAGATATAATTTGGGTCTCTTCAAGTCAAGAGTGAATAGGCTGTTACTGAACCAGCGTGCTACACCTTCGACCTCGTCGTCACTTACCATCAGGTGCGACTGAAGTCAAACGTTGGTCAGTCTTGCATAAAAAAAAAAAAAAAAAAACATACTAGTTTTCACTTCGATTGCGAGGCGAGAAAATAAAATAAAGTAACATTTTAACAATAAACAAATACAATTTTATCGCCCGCAATGAATTCTGAGTCAAAAATGTTTAATTTGGCAATCTATGTATTTTTTTCAGTACTTTGATACAGATAGGATATATCTACGCCGTGAATAAATGCCATAGACAATGTATAATTTGGGCTTCAAAGAGTTTGCCAACGATTTAAACTTTTTTTTAATGCTTGTGAAGTAGGAACTAAAAAGCACCTAATGCTTTGAGAATTTGATTGCGTTTCCTCATTGGTCGATTTTAATATTGCGGTATATCTGATTGGTTGATACTTTATACAAAGTTTTGTTTAATGATTTCACATTTTTAAACAGTATTCGCACCAAAAAAGAATCTAGAGTTGCAATTAACTTCGATGTGTCGTGATTGGTGGATTTAATAAGGTGAAGCATTCTGGTTGGTTAATTTAAAACGTTTTGTATATCATAAATATGTATACGTTTTAGAGCATGAGAAGTGAAAAATAAATCTATTAACTGTTTTATATATTTTATTAAATGTTTGACATTTTTCGAGATGGAACGAATTAATATTGAAGATCGGAAATTAATATTGCAGAATTGGTGTACAGGCAAATTTTCATTGCGGAAAATTGCTAATAAGTTTCAATGTTCCAAATAATCAAAAAGTTTGGGGAGCACCATACCCTCGAAGATTTACCGAAATCGCGACGCCGAAGTGGATCGGCAAACCCACATATCGATGAAAAAGTCGTGTACTTGTTAAAATCTAAATACTACATGTCCGTGCGGGAAATTGCTAATAAAAAAGTAGGTGTTAGTGTAGGTACTATACAAAATATAAAAAAAAAGAAATAACATACGGACATACAAGAAACAAAAAATGCCAAAGACAAATGTTGAGCAACAAACGCGGGCCAAAAAAAGATGCGGAAATTTATATAATATGTTGCTGACAAATAAATCTCGATGCATTCTTATGGACGGTGAAACGTACGTAAAATTTGACACGAATACGTTACCAGGGCCCCAGTATTACAATGCAGTTCTAGGAGAAAATATACCCGATGCCGAAAAAGCCATAAAGATGGACAAATTCGATAAGAAAGTTCTTATATGGCAGGCAATTTGTTCCTGTGGCCTCAAAAGTAACTCTTATTTTGCAACCGGCACTATCAATGGCGAAATTTATAGAAATGAATGCATCAAAAACGGTTGCTTTCAATATATAGATAGCACAGTGACCCCCCTTTGTTTTGGCCTGATTTAGCAAGTGCTCACTATGCTGGTGAGACCGTGACGCTGTTAAATACAAAAAACGTTGAATTTGTTAAAAAGGTAGACAATCCACCAAACTGCCCGGAGCTCCGCCCAATCGAGCGATACTGGGCCATTGTTAAGAGACACCTGAGGAAGGATGGCCGAGTAGCTGGTTCATTAGAAGAATTTAGACGCATGTGGTTTTCTGCATGTAGAAAAGTTTCAAAAAATGACGTGCAAACACTTATGGGGCGAATCCGGGCTAAAGTCCGAAAATTCTACCGTTGTAATTAAATTTGATTATTTTTGTATTTATTTTGCTTTATTTTAAAATTGTAAATAAATATTCGTCATTATAAACTTATTTTTGTAATAAGAATTCCCTATATAAACCTATTTTTGATGTCCGCTTAATAAATTGAACACTCCTTAAAGAAGTTTTTACACGTGTATCGAACCCAATTTTTCATAACAAGTGGCTTAAAAAGTGAAATTTACGAAGCGTGCGCAAAGTGCACTTTTACGCACTAGTTAGGAAAAAGTTTTCTTTATTATGTTGGTAGCAATGAACATGGTACATTTTTTTTTAATAAAAACCATGCATTAAATCGTTTGTCTAGTTGGTAGCAATGTATATATGTGGCACCTGCTGCTTCGCACTAGCTTACCGTGTCGTAAGGTCTCTCAAACGATACAAGTGCTATTTTGGGCAATAGATTATAGACTTCTATAAGGAGTAAATAATGTATGTCCTTATATGTACGTTCGTAACTATGTAAATGATAGATAAAAGTACACGAGTAGAAAAAATCCATCCCGCGCTCATCACGGCCGCGCCGCACCGTGCAGCGCCGGCAACCACTCCGCCCACACATCAGTGTAAGGCCTGTGTACTCTGTGTGTTCGGTGGGGTGTGCGCAGCGTCGCGTCGAGCTTCCAACGACCACTTTGTTAACATGCACGCTGTACGAAAGTCCGAGTCGACTCGGGCGTCACTCGTCACACACTCGAGCCGGAGAGGGACATACCTGACGCAGATGTCGGCGAGCGCGAGCAGGGCGTTGACGCGCGCCTGCAGCGCGTGGCGCGGCGAGTGCAGCAGCGCGGCCAGCGCCGGCGCCCACCCTGCACACACTCGAGCCGGAGAGGGACATACCTGACGCAGATGTCGGCGAGCGCGAGCAGCGCGTTGACGCGCGCCTGCAGCGCGTGGCGCGGCGAGTGCAGCAGCGCGGCCAGCGCCGGCGCCCACCCTGCACACACTCGAGCCGGAGAGGGACATACCTGACGCAGATGTCGGCGAGCGCGAGCAGCGCGTTGACGCGCGCCTGCAGCGCGTGGCGCGGCGAGTGCAGCAGCGCGGCCAGCGCCGGCGCCCACCCTGCACACACTCGAGCCGGAGAGGGACATACCTGACGCAGATGTCGGCGAGCGCGAGCAGCGCGTTGACGCGCGCCTGCAGCGCGTGGCGCGGCGAGTGCAGCAGCGCGGCCAGCGCCGGCGCCCACCCTGCACACACTCGAGCCGGAGAGGGACATACCTGACGCAGATGTCGGCGAGCGCGAGCAGCGCGTTGACGCGCGCCTGCAGCGCGTGGCGCGGCGAGTGCAGCAGCGCGGCCAGCGCCGGCGCCCACCCTGCACACACTCGAGCCGGAGAGGGACATACCTGACGCAGATGTCGGCGAGCGCGAGCAGCGCGTTGACGCGCGCCTGCAGCGCGTGGCGCGGCGAGTGCAGCAGCGCGGCCAGCGCCGGCGCCGCGGCGGCCGCGGCAGCGCGCGAGCGCAGGCACAGCCGCCCCGCGCCCGCCGCCGCCGCGCCCTGCAGCGCCGGCGACCACTCTGCACACATAAATAAATAAATATTTCGGGACAATCTTACACAAATCGACCTAGCCCTACGGTAAGCTCAGTAAGGCTTGTGTTGTAGGTACTAAACGCCTATATACATAATAGATATATACAGATAAATACTTAAATACATAGAGCACACCCACGACAAAGCACTATATGTTTCTCAACCGAAATTAGTACAAGATTCAAAAGTCTGAAAAAAACGCCCGCCATTTTGAATTTCGCAATTATTGATTCCGTAATACATACTGAAAATGTGTACTGACACAGTGAAAATCGAAATTGCAAATCACGGCCATCTTGAATTTCGTCATATTTAAATGCGTCTTTGCCAATACGTAGTAGTTAATACCTGGAGGAGGGTCCTGCAGCGCCGTGAGGAACAGGTTGAGCAGCGCGGGCGAGGGCGGGTCGGGCGCCACCAGCGACAAGTCCGCCGCGCGGACCCACTCGGACACCCCGCCGCCGCTTAAAGCACGCTTCTCCGCTGATGAACACAATAGTACATTACTATAGACGCCGGGAAGTGAGGGGTTGCCGGCCGAGTATATGTAGACGGATTGTTTCGAGGGCGGCAAACCCTTTTCACGCCGAGGTATTTATGCTTGCGAGCATATATTGAAGTCGGATTCGTCTCACTATTTAGTTTTCGATAGGGTAACCGTACATACGAGCGAAATAGTTTATTGTGTAACGAGGGTGGTACGTAAGGTATAGTAAACGCGAGTCTATTAGAAGCCCGACGACGAAGTCGGAGGGCTTTTAATGACTCAAGTTTGTTATACACTTACCACCTGTGATAAACACAATGTTTTTCATCACATTTGCGAAGAATAAAATAAATTCGTTGGTAAAATATTAGTTACTTATGTAGGCTTAAAATCAAAATACACTTTGAAAACTACAATCAGACCGGATCCACTAAAAAAGATTGTCAACAATGTCAACTTTTTTCAATGTCTTCCACAGATAATGCTAACAACTGCGTTTTGTATTCGAAGTTGACAGATCATCCTGCCAAATAGTATCAATTATCAAAATGAAATATAAAACAATTATTTTTAATAAATACTAAACATTCAATTGCAGACAAATTTATTTTATATGAAGATATGTTTTATACATATTAAAAGTTGGATGTAGCAAACTTTTGAAGATATTAAATACACCTTGGCTGTTTGGAAACATCCTCAGTCCAAAGTATAAGTTCTATATATTTTTAAAACTAAACTTAACAGCCCGTGTGAGCTGAATCGGCTATAACTGCTCTGTACGCTCGCAAGCAATAACGCCATTGACGAGCAAGTGTGATGAAAAAAAAAAGTGGTTTAGCGGAAAGTAGAGGCTATTGAAATAAGTCATCATCCTACCTTTAACCGTGATTGCGGATAGTCATTACCAGTGGGTACTCCAACTAGTGAGTTGGAGAACTATTTTGTGTGACGTATGCAAGTGATAGTGAATATAGTGTTCAACCCAGCTATTGAAAATATTGCTAAAATGTGCCACTGGATTCTACAAACACGCTTGGTAGGCGACCCATTTTGAAAGATCCATAAAACTACCACATTTTTTTTTCGAGTCGCAATACTATTGCAATTTAATATATCATTTTAGTCTGTATAATTAAACCAGTAGTAACTAAATTAATTAGTAAAGTTTCGTTCACTTGGACCCGAGAAAATTAAGCAGTCATAAATGCGTGTTTAGTGTCATTAAATGTAGTTTTCAATGAGTCTCAAGATACCTACGTTAACCATGGCAACGAGTGACAAAATATAGTTAATTAAGCCTAAACAACAAGCAATAAGTATCAGATGACAATTTCGGAGTCTTATAATAGTTATAATCTGCACACAGTTTGTTTTCGTCCAAATCGGTGACTATGCTTTCTAAAGTTCTAAACTTCGAACACGGCTCAATGCGACATACATTTTCCTTTTTAGCAAAGTATATACTATTTCCTCAGTCCACCCGATGACCGCGAAAACTGATGAATACTTTATAGCACAGTCAACGTCAAAGATATATTTACCTACACTTGCACCTTAATACAAAGGATGAAGGTGAAAAACTGTAAACATATCTTTCAACTGCAGATACTTATTAGGCCAGTCAAAATCGACACAAAAAATAGCTAAATTCGCAAAGCATGATGTATCTCTGAATTTTTAGTATGTTATTAGGACCCATTAGGGCTATGTACACACAAGTTTGCAATTCACAAAAAGTTGGGGAAAAATTTTTCAGGATTTTTTTAGATTATTCTCAATGTCTCCGAATCCATGCATTTTTTGTTCAAAGTTCCTATATACGTTTTATAGAACATTAAATTTGTGATAAATTAAAGCTAATTGGAGATCAATAGGGCTATTGGTCATGGAATGGCAGCATTTTGAAAATAAGCAACTTTTAAAGAAGTATGTCAATTTTAGTTTTAGCCTTTTTGTGGGCTGAAGTTGCGTCGAGACCACTGATCCAACGAGTACAACTTATAGGATAATATTTATAGGCAATTTAATAAGCTTTAAAATAAATGTAGAGCAACTACTGTAAGTTTCGTAGTTCTCTCATAACTTTATAAAAACCCAAGGGAGGTAAAATCCGCATTATCCAAATATGTACCTATCGAACATTTTTTCATCCATATTACTCTTTAAAGTTGTTAGTGTATGCATATACATGAAATAACAATAGCCCTCATTATTCCCTCGGGAGTTATGAATAGTGTTTTTACCGAGAACGATACAATAACGGTAGTACAAAGTACGTAATTTCAGACTAAGGAGTACTAGTATACATAAGACTTTTAGGATACGTAAAACTTATTTTATAAAATAAAAGAAAATGAAGACGATACATTTCTTTAGGTGCCTGGAATAAAGACGTATGTAAAAACTAATGTATAACAATGTAGCTACCTCAAAACTAACGTGAGATTAAAACATATTGATTGTATAGAACCGGGTATATTGTAGGGGGTAACCCACGTTTTATAAGTCGAATATTGCTTGTAAACTTATGAAACGTGAGTTACGCGCTTCTTTATAATTAATATAACATACCTACCTACCTCAGATACCTAAGAAAACTATACCTATCTAATAATAAATTACTAAAACATTTCAGAGTGAAGGGGTGGGTGGGTCCTTTTTAACAAATAGCCTAGTTCATTTTAGATTCCATTAAATCTCAATAGTTATTTGTATCTTTCTGTCGACGCGGACAGGGATAACATGGCATCAGTATGACACGAACAGGAACAACATGCGCTTAGTGTACCCCGTATATTTTCGTATAATTAGCATCGGATTCACAGACACCTACCGTGGTCGGAACACCATTGTTGCAATAAGAGAGTCAGTCAGGTATATTATTTCCGGTCCTTGCTAACGGCGAGTACTTTAGACAGAAAACGTCGCAGTCAGGATTATACACCAGCAGGTTGTCCTTAAGACCAGTCGTCTGGACCACGAGGTGGCATACTTCATGTACCGCCCTCGCCTGCGCCAGTTCCAGTCGTACCATGCTCTGTTGGAATTGATATGTTATCGCGGACAGGACTAATTTCAGCCAATAAGCATATATCGGTGCTGATGATCGATCGCTACGCCGAGCAATGCTCATTGACATCACTATCCCGTGTGATGAGACCCTTATGTAGGCAGAAAAGGACAAGTTCAGCAAGTACCTAAACTTGGCTGACGAGGGAACCGGCATGTGGGAAGTTGATACGGCGATCATTGTTTTGATAGTTGTTCCGATCTCATACCGAAGATTCTCACCCGACTCCTTGAGAGACTCGCTTCAAGGTCATGTAAAGGATCAAGGCTCAGATTCAGAAAGCGCTAATCCTTGGCAAGGCGCGCTTGAAGTTTTTGATTTATGTAAATATGTATTTTGATAAAAAAAAAAACCGGCCAAGTGCGAGTCGGACTCGCGCACCGAGGGTTCCGTACAAACCTGCAAGGTTTACAAAGTTCGTTCATTACGACAATCGAGTCATAACTATGGTATTTTTAGGGTAAAGTAATAAGTTTATATTTATTAAAAAAATATATATTTTGTAATGTAACTAAAAATTTAAGGTTTTCGGAATTTTTCCTTTATGTGTGCTATAAAACGTTGCTTCATGCCAAATTTCAAGATTCTAGGTCGACTGGAAGTACCCTTTAGGTTTTGATTCCCTTGCGAGTACTTGCGAGTTTCAAAATATGCAGCTTAAATTGCTGTTTCTTTTGATTGCGTTGACATAGAAGTTTGATTTTGCTACAGCTTAAAGGTATTATAGACCTGAGTATTTGGTATGAATTTCAATTTAATACCTCTACGCGTTTATGAGGAAATGGGTAGTAAGTTTAAAATTATTAAAAAATATATTATGTGATGTAACTAAAATTTATGGTTTTCGTAATTTTTCCTTTATCTATGCTATAAGACGTTGCTTCGTACCAAATTTCAAGATTCTGAGTTCACGGGAAGCACCCTGTAGGTTTTGATTCCCTTGCAAGTGTCGAAAATTTGCGGCATAAACGGCTGTATCTTTTGATTGCGTTGGCTTAGAAGTTTGATTTTTTCACAGCTTCAAGGGACAGTAGACCTGAGTAATTGATATAAATTTCAGCTTCATACCTCCACGCGTTCCTGAGAAAAAGGGTCTTGACAGACGGACGGACGGACGGACAGACGGACAACAAAGTGATCCTATAAGGGTTCCGTTTTTTCCTTTTGAGGTACGGAACCCTAAAAACTATTTAAACCTAGTCTAAGAAAATAAATAAATAAGGGAAGTAATAAGAATGTTATTCAACCGTAAAAAAATAAGGACTCCTCCCTTGCAAAGCTTTTAGAGAAACTTACCAGAATGCTGCCATTTCCATCATTGGAGAGGACTTTATTATCATGACCAACTCCAACTCTGACGACCCGCAAATTGGAGACCTATCTATTGAATAGTGTAACGAAAATGATGACCCACGAGGTCTATTTTTTAAACTCATGTACTCGTCCACGATGGTTGAGTTCCAGCACTCATGTTTTTAAAATACTATAAAATATCTTCGTATCTGACAGAGTAGGTACTCTATATATGTGTCTAATTAGATTGACTGATTGATTGATAAAGTAACTACATTTGATCACTTATGTTTATATAACAATACATTTAATTGTCTATTTAATGATTTCAAGCCTTCTGTTTCATTGTAGGGTAGGCAACGCGCATGTGAATCCTCTGGAGCTGCAGGCGTCCATAGGCTACGGTAACTGCTTACCATCAGGCGGGTCGTATGTTTGTTTGCCATCGTCGTTGTATAAAAAAATACTAATGCAAAACACTAAAAATAGGAAAGTTCATGGAACAGTCCTAGAAAAACGCGATTCCGCCTTGGGTTTTTCTGGAATATTGAGAGGACTACGAGGGTTACAGACCCCTTTTTACACTTAATTTAAAGTTCAATAAATTGCCTATAAATTTTAATCAATTTTATTTTCGTAGGTCTAACAGTTTCTACACGATTTGGGTTCGAAAATGGTATAATACTTAAATTATCGACTTGGGCAAAAAGTTACCCATTTTCAAAGGGTCATAATTCCGTAACCAATTGACGTATAGAGGTCCAAATAAGCTTAACTTATCACAAATTTAATGTTTATTAAAATCTTTATAGAAGCTTTCGACAAGAA
Source organism: Grapholita molesta (assembly GCA_022674325.2). Lineage (NCBI taxonomy): Eukaryota > Metazoa > Arthropoda > Insecta > Lepidoptera > Tortricidae > Grapholita > Grapholita molesta. The sequence goes on along the minus strand of CP053121.2, from coordinate 24,152,676 downwards.
ATGCATGGATTCGGAGACATACAGCAGAACCTAAAAAAATCCCCAAATTTTTGAGGTTTTTTGTGTATAAAAAAAAATCCACAACTTATTGGGAATTGCAAACTTGTGTATATATAGTCCTAATGGGTCCAAACAACATACAAAAAAATCAGAGATACATCATGCTTTGTTAATTTATTGTCGATTTTTACTGGCCTAAAGGCGGTGTTTTTGTTTTTACATTGTATGTACTTACACAGTTGTAGTAATTCATTAGCCCACTGCAAATTTGTCGGATCCAAATGGGCGGCTAGAGTTGCACTCGGTATCCTGCAACCTACAAATTTCAATTAATTAATAAACATTCATTAGCAAGTTATTTTTAGATATACATGATGCTTTAATTTAATTTCAGACTTTGATTTATTTTTAAGACCCCGTTATCGTATTATTTTTTGATTCGTTAGGCCTACACTAGGCTAGGTCATAATAGAAGCACAAAGTTAAGTGTGCACAATTGCACATGACCTTCATGAATTGTTCTGCTACTAGCTCTGACGTCACTCATAAATAAATCATGTCCATCGACTTTCCTGGTCACATGACGTATGCATGTCACATTAAAATAATCTTATAATAAATCTCATGTTCCATAACTATACTTAGATATTTTTCTAGCACGAACGATTTCATGTAAGTGATTGACAAAATAAAAACATCGACAGCCCTGTTATCGATAAGTACCACTTCAATGTCATACCTAGAGGTAATACAAGGACAAATATAGGGTAATAGGGTTAAAAATAAATAACAATAACAAAAATATATATTTATTTATATTATTTATATTTTACATACTTTAGAAAACAATTTGGAACTATTCTTTGCAAATTCTAAAAGTAAATTGGAATAAAAGTTTACAGATTACGTTCAATTTGCTCAATATCGGTGGCACGCGGCGTCTATGTAAGTAGCCGATATAATACGTCTTGTCGTTAATGTCGTTGAAGTAGTATGTACTCATCGATAACAGTATTGTCGATATTTGCAAGCACTAAGCAAATGTCGTTCCTGCTAGAACAATATGTAGGAATGTCCATAACAAAAGAAAATGTAGGCAGGTAGCGCGCCCACAGCGACAGCAGCTCCAGCGACAGCGGCTGCAGGCGCCGGTCGCGGCCCTGCGGCGAACATATATAACTGAGTGTACTGACCGTCCTCGCCCGAGGCGGTGGCGAGGCGCGCGGCCAGGTGCTCGCGCAGCGCCGAGCGCGCCGGCGGCGGCAGGTAGCGCGCCCACAGCGACAGCAGCTCCAGCGACAGCGGCTGCAGGCGCCGGTCGCGGCCCTGCGGCGAACATATATAACTGAGTGTACTGACCGTCCTCGCCCGAGGCGGTGGCGAGGCGCGCGGCCAGGTGCTCGCGCAGCGCCGAGCGCGCCGGCGGCGGCAGGTAGCGCGCCCACAGCGACAGCAGCTCCAGCGACAGCGGCTGCAGGCGCCGGTCGCGGCCCTGGGGCGGACATATATAACTGAGTGTACTGACCGTCCTCGCCCGAGGCGGTGGCGAGGCGCGCGGCCAGGTGCTCGCGCAGCGCCGAGCGCGCCGGCGGCGGCAGGTAGCGCGCCCACAGCGACAGCAGCTCCAGCGACAGCGGCTGCAGGCGCTGGTCGCGGCCCTGCGGCGAACAAGCACACATGTCACGAGGCCAAACAACTGAATTGCGCGCTCGACCTCTTTACATGGCGACCCTGCCAGTGCTGTGTTGCGTTGCGGAACTCTAATTGTTTTATGGTGTCGAGAACTCACAAAACCGTTATAAATGTAAATCGTTCATTAATTTACTATTAACACAATAATAACGATTTAAATCCTCGCGGTTTTTACACATTATCGCAAATAAACGGGGCTTGACAGCAAAATTACCGAGGTTTCGAGAACTACATTGTCCTTGTGGTCTCGGATGAAAGCTTCATCGGAGACCACTAGGACAATGTCGTTTTAAAGCTTAATTACCTGCGTGCTATCAACCAGGCTGTAGTAGTAGTCCAAGACGAAGGTCACGTCGGAGTAGTCGACCAGCCGCGCGATGCTGGTCAGAAGCACCAGACATTGTAGGTCACGTTCGTCGCCCTCGGTGCCCAGGTGCGTGCTCACGGCGTCCACGACGCGGTGACTGCAAGGAACATTGAAGTATGAACGACTTGATCGAAGCCTTAGGCTGATATCACTCTATTTCATGTTTGGAAAATGTGTTGTATCTCGTTCAGTCGAGGATTGAAACGGGTGTGACGGCCTTTCGGGATGTTGAGTGAAGTACCGTTTTAAAACCCAACGATTGCGTTCGCCTTCTGTGAAGCGCCGCAAGATCGCTTTAAGTGTCCTGCCCAAGGCTGATATCACACATTCGATTTGCGAGCAAGTTTTGTATGGAGGCGAAGAAGCCACGAGTATCTACTAAGTACGACCGAAATTCGTAAGTAATGCGCCCCTAGCCTTTCGTATGCTTAGCAACAGATCTGCTCCATGTACAGTCATCTCACGATATTAAGACTACAAAAATATATGATCGCTTATGTCAAGGCCATAAGGTGCTATCAGATTTTATGGCGGCCTGGACATCGTAAATGCCGGTGAATGTACGCTAACTGCTATAGAGCAGACCTACACCAGTGAGATTTGGTGAGTTCTCTTCGCACTCAATATTTCACGCACGCACGTAATCTTTCGGGCAAGTGGCTCGGTTGCGCATACGAAAGGTTAAGCGTAATTAAGAGTAGAGGTTCTAGTGTAGGTTTCTTTTGACGTAAAAAAAGTTTACGAACGTTATTTATATGGGAAACGCAAACGCGTGACGTAAAGTTAAGTTAAAGACTTCCACTTAGGGCTCTGTGTATATTCTTACTTGATGCACTTGGAGGTCTTGGCGAGCAGCACGCACGCCTTCTGCAGGTGACGCCGCATGTTGTGCCTCGTAATGGCGGCCAGGAACTGCCACGTAAGCGAACTCTGATGCGTCGATACGGAATGCTTCTGAAGACGTTCGAAGGCGACCTGCTGCATCAGGTTCACCACTAGTTCTTGGATCTGGAAAGATGACCATTATACCAGTCACGTCAAAAATGAGTTCAGGTTGTACAGTCAGAATCATCATTAACAGACCCCCCCTTGAAAACAAACCGGCTTGGTGCCGGGATCAAATCCCACGAGACGGTGTACTTTTTGCTTTTTTTTTAATTGTTTTTTAAATGTTACTTTTACCTATTTTACTTTTTTATTTTTATTTTACTGTTGATGGTTTACTTTTTTCTTTTTTAAAGTTTTTTTTTCTTACTTTTAGTTATTATTACGCTAATATAGGTTTTTTTATACGAAAACAATATAATAAAAAAAAAACAACAATGAATGCAGCAAAAACAAAGGTGAGATTTTAATAAAAATGTATTTCAACCAAGTATTCAAAAAATCGATTCTCTTCTATACCTAAATAACTCGTGATAGTCACCTGCCATCTAGTGATCTTATTCGGTAACTTTAACAATACTATTGCACTTGCGGTGTCAATAAACTTGAGCTACCCTCTATCGAAAGAACGCACGAACACTTTGCCATAAGATCTGCCATATGTTCACGGACACTCAATTATTCTCAAAGGGGCGACAATGACACGGCAACGTGTTTATTTTTCTATTATTTCTAGGGTAGGCAACGCGCATGTGAGTCCTCTGGAGTTGCAGGTTGTTTGCCACCGTCGTTGTATCAAAAATGTCCATGTCAGCGTATCACCTTTTAGGTAGTTTTTTGGTTATGTTACCCCTATCATATTGTATTGTCTAATATTTATATACGGGTAACAGTACCGTAATGACGGAGTATCAAATGACGGAGCTAGCTTATAGCAGGCCGTCGGCCAATTTGAACTGTTTTTCCAACTAGTAGTCGAACTGTAATATTTTCTGTACTGCTTGGGTGCCACATGCTCATTGCAACCTCATCCTTACCCTGAGATTATTCCAGATTTGGTCGCATTGTTGCATTTTAAGCATATACCAAGATTTATTCTATAGTTTATTTATTCCCATTTTGCATAGTAAAAATATGCTTTAAAAAATACAAACATGGAAAAAGTTCACAAACCTCTAGATTCGATCCTGAAACCTCTAGCGTTTAAAGCATACACGTCTCAAATGAGCTAGTTTGCCATTAACGAAATCGACAAAATATCTGATTGCCTTCAAAAAATCGAATGAACTGTCAACGATCTCTTTTGAATCTTAGGGGCTGAAACTTAAGGTCTATTATGGAACATTTTATTATGACTTTATACTATTCATCCATCCTCGTCCGTTTTTATTTATTTTGTTTGTTTAGTTAGTAAAAAAAACTATTCACCAGCAAGTTGTATATGGCACTTTTCTTCCCCGCTAGAAGGCAACAAAGTGGCACTTTTCTATTCAATGACATTTGGTTTTTTTTTCAGCCAGTGAGTCATTTCAAAGCGCAAACGTTATTTTTATTTCATTTTGACATAGTCATTCCGCCTCTTTATAATGGTGAAATTAATTGTGTTAAAGAAACGAATAAATTGACCAATGGCAACAGATAGTATTTCATTTGAACGAGTTTAAAAATTATAAAAATGAAAAGTTTCGGTACTGTCGTTTCGGTCCAACTTAGGTATGATATCGAATTAAAACAAATTATATTTATAAAATAAATATGATTAAGTGTTTGTTCCAAATCACGGTGTCCGATATTTTACTTTATTTTCTTTAGGTAATGGTGGTGTGAAAAGCAGTATGTGTCACATGGTAGCAAAATCTATTCTACCTCAGGCCTAACCACTTTAATTCCTCACTACGCTCAGACGACGATTCAATATAAGACCTCGCCGTAAATATGTAATTTTGCTACCTCGTGACACAATCTACTATTGATAGGCACTACAAAAAAACTTCCAAAATTGTTATTCAATTTTTTATTTTATAATATTAACCTACCTACTTACATTTTAAATCTGGTTTTACCCACTACAAACTTGCCTAGTGCAAGTGGATCCAAAAACATAATATATGTTATAAAATACCACGCACCGTCGATAAAAATTGCGAATAATATCATATCATAATTAACATGTATTTAGTAGCATTTGATGAAGTAGAATAGAAATTATAGACACTTAATACAATGTTTTTTTTACATTGTTTACAAGTTCGATGGATGGCGATATTGCTTTGTTAAATAATGGTGGAGGTTAATAAAGGTGGAGTTTTATTTAAGTAATGGTTTGGGATTTATTAGACCTAAAACTAGTTTCTTAACTTCTTTGTAAAACCAAACTACCCACCTGCAGGTATAGCAATTTTATCGAATCGCAGGCGTCATCTTTCAATGAACAATGTATTTGGGTTAAAACTATTTTCGGAATTTACATATTTAATCTTTTACAAAGTAAATATTATATTAGTCATTTTAGTTACATAAACTAGACCACCAAATATTAGATGCCAACACAAAGTATAATATATGCCTATAGTATAGGTACTTATATATTTTAACGTTACTAAGAGAAATCATATGCTAACAGATGAAAGCAAAATTCATCTCTTGAAACGTTTGCCTAAATGTTATCAATTTCAACTTACCACAACTTTAGGATAAGGTATTTCTCCACTAAACGGGTGTAATTAACTGCAACAGCCTTTACTACTACAAGTATATAAGTGATACTGAGATAATGAGTGGATAGGGGACTGTAGATATTGTCTAAATACATAAAATACAGTGAACTTCTTTAAAAAAAAAAAACTACACATGAAACACCAAAGCTATTTACTTGTTCATTAGCGTGGCTGTTTTATATTTTGTATTTGCATTTTTTTGCAATTAAATTTTGCAACTGTTTGCAAAAAGTATGTTTATAATTTATAATATTATAGTCGAGGCAATGGCGTAGCTAAGGTGGGTCGGCGAAGTGACATCCGAACTGTAAATATCAGTGTTAGTCAGTGAACTGGCAAATTGTATAGCCACACAAATTTTATTGGAAATTATTTGCACTGCCCCCCGTTTTAGGGTGACACCATGAAATGCGCACCGGATGTCACTCGTGCTATTAGCTACGCCGCTGCGTGGAGAAATACCTATTAAAAAACACAGAGCAGGTAGGTATCAAAACCGACCAAAAAAGTAATATATTTAGTAGCGGAGAGGGTAACCGTCGTTGTCATCCACTAGTTTGAGTCTACCCTTCATGCCTCACACCATGTTGGAACAAACATTGTTGTTCCTCATGAGTTCACAGGACCTGTGAACTTCGTCGTCTAAATATTTCTTTGATTTGACCTTGCTAGGGTCCCAGTTTAGCACCATTCGGACCCACAAATTCTCAATCGGATTAAGATCAGGACTTTTAAAAGGCTAATCGAATACAGTGATGTCAGTCAGAGAGGACAACCACTGTGTCACAGAACGAGAACGATGCACGGCACTGTTGTCTTGCACTAAATAAATTTGGCCTTCGGGGTAAGCGACTCGAACCGATGGCAGCATAACGTCGCGTAATATTTCGAGATACCGCGCACGGTTCATTCGGCCTCCTACTTCCACAAGCTCACCCGGCCCCATCGATGACATCCAACCCCAGTACGCTGAAAAAAAAACCGCATAAGTATAATTTATACAACATTTGTAAAGAATTCACAATTGAATACTATCTAGTAATACTTTTTTTTTTGTTATGAAAGTATACAATTTACCTAACGATATCCGTCCACTGGTTCTAAGGTCAAGCAGGTTTTTTGGGTTATACCGCTCTCCACTTCTTCTCCATAAGATTTTTCGCCCATCTTTGTCGGACTTAAAACATTTTTCTCCCAAAAGTTTTTATATTTTCTAGCGAACGCTACACGTTCGTCGTGGTGCGTTTTCGTTAGGCTTATTTTCTTTGCTGGTTTATAATTGTGAAGACCGGCAGCGTGTAAGTGTCTTCGCACTGTTGAAAGTGACACCTGAAAGGTTTCCGCAGTAGATCCATTGGTTTTGAACGGATCATCACTATGGACTTTCACTACTTCACGGTGTCGCTCCGATTGGTCAGTAGGTATATGCGTAAGGACTTCGTCCAGGGCGGTTACTGTCTACGTTCCCCTGTCTCTGGTAACGCCTTACCCATCTACAAACAGTGTTTTTCTGCAAGTTAAAATATTATATTATTAACCGTCAAATATAATTATGTGCTTAATTCTATACCTACCAATGACGGATAAAAGTATAAAAGTATATCTTTTTAGACACTATGCACGCAGACAAAACATTATGAAACTCATAACATTTCATGAGGGTGAAATCTATTTTTTACAATCATATAATAACTTTTCAGTTTTTGTAATTTCTAAAATCGTAATCACAAATGTTATTTTGATAAAATACATAATAATATGTCTTATAAAATTGCAACGAGGCAGCTTAATCTAATTTTCATTTAATTTACAAGTCAAATATATTAACATGTTTTTATACATAATTTACTTTTACGGGACATTATTGTAAATGATTAATTAAATTTCTTGTTGCAGTAGCTAAGTTTATTAATGCATTTTACCTTGTTTCACTTCAAAACCCATAATATATTTTTCAAAATTACTTACCGTTATATTCAATTCCCGAGCAAATTTTTTAATGCTATAATTATCTTCAAAGAGAACGATGATTTTAGTTCTTAGAAATGAAGTTAACTTCACTATATTTGAATAAAAAATATCTATAAGAACGAGCGCGGTTCACAAGCTAAAATACTTAAAAATCTCAAAAAGGAAGAACATGCTTGCTTAGACACACCAAATACAGGTATAATCAGCTAGCACAAATAATTATCTACTTGCCCTCAAAACCAATGATTCTTTACATGAATTTGACTAAACTCAATTCCTCCTGTAAATTCAACCTTAAAATACTTGTAGATAAAGTCGCTGTTAATCTCTTTCGAAAAAAATAGGGTAGCAAAATATTGATAAACAAGGACAATATGAAAACCGTTCATCGCAACAATATTGCTTTTACATGCTAGGAACTGGTTCATATTTTCGTTCCATGTCGTATATGCTTCCTTGGTCTAGCGGTTAAGAGGGCAGACCGATATATGAAAGCCACGAACTTGCGTCGATGTCCCGGGATCGATCCTCACTAGCAGACAACAGAATTTCATTTTTGTAAGATTTGAATGATTGTGTAGCAAACCAAACCGAACGAGAACCAGCAGAATAAATATTTTAAAGTTAGGGGGGTCCCATAATTCTGACGCCGAGTGTACTTCACTACATTATTTCAGACAATGGTAAAATTACAATTTTTACCATTGTCTGAAATGTCTGACATATTCCATTTTAAACACAAATCTATCGTGAGAAATGGTTGAAACCATATTAATTGTATAGAAGCGGGTAACACGCCCCGCTATTCGTTAGGTAGCGAAACATGTCGAGCAATTCGACTTAATTTGATTTCACAATATTTAGGTTTGCTTGCTTGCTGCTGTTATTGTTTTTTTGTGCAGCATTTAAGGGTAACCATGACATAATTGATAAATAAATAAAGCGAGACAGAACTATTGCAAAACTTGTTATTTACATGATTAATGATCTACCTTGGTCTCAGGGTCGCTCATCTGATGCATGGGCCCAGCGAGGAACGCGTCGAACACGTCGTCGCTGGGCCGCTTGACCGCGATCTCGCCCAGCGACGAGATGGCCGCCGTGCGCACTATGATACTCGCGTCACGACATAGGCTCACTAGAATCTGTGGGAAGAACGATGTCAAAAACAACAGGACATTTTTGGATTACATAGACGATTGAGTAAATGGAGTTTGAAACAATAGTTATTAGTTATGCAAGGGGGCAGAGTTACCTTCTCGTGCTAATATTGAGACCCGAGCTAGCGAAAGATTCCAAAATTAAATTGGTTTAAGGAGTGGAATCTTGAGCATTGGGAGGGTCTAAAGTACGAGATTGTAACACAGTTTGCTACCGAGTTAAACACATAATTTTTCACCTCACTGCTGTAAGGAAAAAAAAATTCTAAAACTTTAAAAAAACATTCTAAATTGTTAGCTTCCATCGTTCACCATTAAAAAACATTTAATAAAAGAACATTCGACCAGATTAATATAAAAAAACACTTGCTTAGTAATCAATAATTTGTATGAAATTACTTCGCACTCTTGTGAATAAAATGCAACTTTGCTATCTATTTTCGAAGAACAAAACAGCTCTTTCCGAGCTAGTGAGGTGAAAATAACAATTTTCACTTGGAGGTTTGCCAGTGAAGCGGGCAGCGTACCCCCAGGTCGTTGGGCTGCGGCGGCGGGCCGGCGGCCAGCTCGCGGTGCACCAGCGCCACGGCCGCGCGGCGCACGGCGGCCCGCTCGTCGCTCACGCAGCGCGCCGCCACCACCATGAGGCGGGACACCGCGCCCGACCCGCTCAGCTCCTGCGCGACAGATCAGTAGCGTTCTGTTTAATGTGACACGTTTGGTACAAGCATGTATTGCTGATGATCAGAGCTCGGCGGGGGTGACCTGTTTTCAGACTTTCAGAGTTTGCACAACATGGACATGCCTTGTCATTCGATATGTGGTGTAATTTGATAAATAAAAAATATTTTATTTAGGCTACCTTTCTGCTACGATATTTGCATCACCATTCTGTTGTGTTATTTTATTATTTTTATAATTAATAAAGTTTTATTTTCTTGTATTTAAATATTTCTTTCTGAGGTGTATCTCTATATAAATATCTACACTTGACAAAAGTGTAGTCAAAATGGCTCACCCGTGCCGAGCTCTGCTGATGGTACTTTTTCGTCGCAAGCAGTAATAAAAAAAAATCGAATTCTTAATAAAATATCGACTATGTATCGACGTCCATACGAAGCTATTGGAATCAGAATTATTTATATTTGCCCCGATTACAGTTGATTTATAATGGCCTTTTAGTTGGCTGAAATATATTTATTTTCACCGAAGCGAAGTAGTTTTAAATCGGAAAATATTGAATAAAGCTACTTCAACTTAAAAGTAGAAACTGTGTATTTTAAAAAAACAACAACAGTTAAATTCAGTTTTTTTTTGTTGATGTCAAAGGCATTGACGTCAAAAAATTGTGTCACAAACATGCGTTTATTTTGACCTATAAGCACGCGCTCGTAACAGTTCGGCGGGCGGCGCCATTCGTAACACCGCCATTTACCGGCTCCGCGTTCAAACAGATAGCTACCAAGACAGCTTGTCGGAGCGGCGGGCGAGAGCTGGCGAGGCAGTCGCTGAGCAGCGCGAGCGCGCGCGTGCGCAGCGTGCTGGACACGTCGTGCACGCGCTCGTACACGGCGCGCAGCAGCGACGCGTGCGGCGCCGTGTGCGGCCGCTGGCGCAGCAGCCCCGCCGTGTCGTCCTCGGACATCACGTCGGGCTGCGAAGCAACGCTCGGAATTTAGTAAAACCAAGCTTTATTCAAAAGATTCTTCTGCACAACCTACACCTCTAATATTGTCTTACAAAATTACAGACCTATTATATAAAGTTTTGGGCATGCTAGAAAACAAGGAACGAATTAAAATAATATGTACATACATATTTGAGTTTGATTAGGTCATATACATGAATTATCATGATGTACCTTAGTTTGTGTTAGGTGCTTGATGATCCAGATACAAGTGAATGTAGATAGTAGGATAGTCATAAAACCGACTGACATTGTCTAATCGCGTTTCCGAGAAACAAAGATTAAAATTCTACACATTTTATTCGACATTTAGACGCCGAAGCGTGTCTACAAGAGCTGCTTTGCGCGGCTATTGTCTAGGTCATACTCACATTGTGTTCCTGGCTGCTTTCGTCTTCCATCGGCACAGGCTCCGGGGCCGTCGCCTCCGCGTTCCCTCGACCTTTTTTGCTCTTCTTTTTCCTTTGTGGCGTAGCTTCAATTGGCATATCTACATTCTCTTTGACCGTTGTCGCTGGTTCAGCAGTTACATTCTCTTGGACAGGCGGAACGGGTTCACCAGTTAAATTCTCTTGGATAGCTTGTTGAGCTGTTTGATCAACTTCGTCGTTGACCGGCTGAGTGTTAATTTCGTTAAACATGGCGAATTGAAGATCAATATCGCCCAGTTCCGGTATAGGCCCCGGCAAATCTGGGAGTTGCTCGTTATTCAGTAAAGACATAATGTAGTCGTCACACTCAGATTCTAGGCCTAATGTCGGATCCTGTATTCCCGAGTCAACTACATTCTCTAGTGCAGGGGAGTCAGTACTTTGAGAAGGCTCATTAATGTTTTGGATGGATGATGGCTCTGGTATTGGATCATTGCATGGAGCCACTGTAGGGGTTATTTGAATACCGGATGGCCCAGGGGTGGGATCATTGTAGTCCACTGTTGGGATGCTTGTTGTGTTTTGGGCATCAGAAGATTTCTTTAACAGTGTGTCAGCATTCGGAATGTCTGTTATCGTGTTTTGGTTCTCTGGTTCTATTTGATTATTAGAAGTTTCGGTTGCAGAGTGATCCGAGTTTTCTGCTTGTTTTGATGATTGATCAACTGTTTCTTGAATGTTTGATGGTACAGCTACTAAAGCATGAAAGAGATACAAAATAATAACTTTTAAAATTTTGTTGAGCCAATTTTTTTAATGAGATTACACGCGTAAACGCAATGCTGAAACGCAGTTCTAAGGACAGGTATGAGAGTTTAAAAAAAACAACTGCATGAGGCTTACCAAAATATACGAACATCTTTTCAATTAAATTCTAAGAATCGGTTGAACCAAATCATCTATTAACGACATGTGATAGAATCATCATACTGTACGCCAAACACTGGCAGATTGTGACGAATTTGTATAACATAGTACACCTTTGTGTTACTCACATTCTTACCATCAATTATTTATATTTAATGTTAGCGACATCGTAATTCTAATAGTTGACATTTTTTTACGTGAAAAATTTGGCAGGTCTTTATAGGATCACACCTGCGCCACCATATTGCATAATCAGTTCGTAAAATCTACAGTCGCCATCAGATATTTAGGAGTTGTGGAGGTGGTCAAAAAATCCGAACATGCACTTTACCGCCTTGACAATAAAGGCGTTGTTCCGGTATTTGTGACCACCTCCACAGGCGACTGTATGCATATGGTGCAACGCTTTCTTAAGCCCCATTTAGACCAGACAAGAACTTATATACGATTTACATTACATTGCGGGTTATCGGCGTACGGCGAACTCGGTCGCTTTATATAACCCCGCAATGTAATGAAAATCGTATGCAAGTTCTTGCATGGTCTAAATGGGGCTTTTGAGAGCTTGATATATATATTATTCGTCAGTACTTAGATCTGGTCATTATTTACCTGGTTGCTCAGTTGGAGGGGGAGTTTCCGATTCTTCAGGCTCGTTGTTTAACAACTGAGCCATAAGTTCCTAGAAAAAAGCATTAAATATATTCCAATGTTTAATACTAACAGGGTTAATGGTTAGACAGGTTTTGATGAAGTTTGGCATGGCGGTAGTTGACACTCTAGTTTAATATGTATAGATTACTTTTTACCTCGTTCTTAGTGTTAATACTTTTAGGCGGCAAGTCCACAGGGTGCAGGGTCAGCAATAATGTTATAATGGCGGTAAATAGGGAGAAAGTATATTTACATTTTCAAATTAAATTTTTATTTTTTATACAAGTAGGCCTAGCAACAAACACTTTTGAATAGTCAAATATAATCTTACATTTGTACAGAGCAATTCATTGGTAATATGTATTCACTGTATATCAATAATAATGTCAAAATAAGATCGTCCATAAATATAATACGAAAATCTTGTACTTATATGTAATATGGATACTAGTCTATAGTTAGCTAGTTGTATACCACTTACCAATGCAATATGCCGATGTACCACTTTAGCTGTGCTGGACAATTTGAGGATCCAGCGAACAATGAAGCGGTATGACTTTTGCGGTAGAATGCTCATCAGACCTATTACCAGCGAGACGCGGGCTGATCGGACTTCTGCACGCTCCTACAATGTCAATTTTATTGTTCACTTTATGTCCTGTACGAAAAGTTTACACAAAAAGCGGCCAAATGCATGTCGGGCCATGCTCAGTGTAGGCCACGGTGGTTTTCGATTCCTAATTCAAAAACGGTTCAATTGATCAAATTTAAAAATAATTTTCGATGATGAGGTTGAGGGAGGGACATTTTTTTACTTCAAAAACCTTCACATATTTGACCACTTTGTCCGCATGACTGGTTCATGTATTCATAACTGCAAAAACAGCTCGCTAGGACTAACAGTCACGGAGCATAGCCAGGGACAGACAGACCGACATAGCAAAACTATAAGGGCTCCCAGTTGACTATATGAAAGCCTAAAAAGGGCCAGGGAGGTTTTTCAATCAATATTACCTTTAGTTTATTTTAGAGTGTTTGTGCTTTTTAAAGTTATTCTGTGACATTTTCGAATGAAAATACTTGAGGAATGAAGGGAAACGGACAGTAAGCAGACAGCAGGCGAGAACAGTAATGCGTACACTAGTAGTAGGTATAACACATAGTACCAATTGACTAGCATGTAAAGCAATATTGTTTATGTTTATAATAAGAACTGAGAGGATAGAGATAGTAAAGTATTGCCAGCTTCAATACTTAATTTAGGTATATGACTATGAATTAGATTTATCAGCACTAGCTGCCTGTCTAAAAACAATAATAATTCAATTAATTATTATGACTCACCAGACCATCACATGTGTAGCATAGATGTTGTAGGAGAGTGATGAATGCGGAAAGGGCAGAATTCCCATACTTAGTGAGAATCAAACCAGAGTAAGTAACATATGATGCTCGTACTAAGTTCTGAAAATAATATGGTAGATTTATAAAATATGAATATAATTTTTTAAACATTTGATTGCTTAGGTAACCAAGTAACTTTTTTTCTTTATAATTAATCAGATACAAATATAACTGTTGTTAAATAAAATTGAATATGATCAGAACTGTTACTTTTAAACTATCTGACATATTTTTTGTAAGTATTTTCTATAATGTATTTATATTATATAGCATAAACAAAAGCATGTATGTAAAACTATTGAAGAATATATAAATGGAAATCAGTTTTAGCTAATTGTCTCAATGGTATATTACTCTAATATATTAAGAAAATGTTTAGTGGATACAATGTCTTTTTTGATTTAACTAGACAAGCTTAACATATTCACAGACACAATATGATGTCATATACCATGGGCCAGGAAACAAGGACTGTGCCATGGCTGTTGCTGTACTGTCCATGAATGTCTTAAGCTTGTAATCTGTCTTAATTGTATAACCTCTAGTCGCCCTGGGACATATAAAAAGGTCTCCCATTGAATGCCATTTTGAATTTTAATTATGAAAAACTATAGTTGCATTTGGCCTGGCAAAGTTTTGATCTATGGGCGGCAAGAGGATAAATATCCAGGGGTGGATAATATAATTTTAACTTACAGTAGCACTTTTGTTGTCCACAGAGGCAGCTACAAGTTTGGGCAGTAAACATTTAAACAACAGCTGGATGGCATCGGATCTGGGATCTCCGTTTGAGTCACACAACAGAATATCTATCATCTCGTAAATTACTTGTGATATTTTGGCCAGCTCTATTTTATCTGCAATTGGTAAGGGAACATTAATAAATGCATAATAGTAATGCCATAATTGGCAAATGTATTGTATTATGAATATATTTAACATTAATTAAAATTATAATACAAGTAAAACCAAGTTTTATACAATCAAGCAAACATTATAAGATATAATTGAGGCTTAACATGATATTATTAGGGACTTATTATGATAGTCATAGTTACCTATGTCTAGTTTGTTGACTATAGCACCTCCGGTAAATTCCACCAAATTACTAAGAATATCTTCAAAGTTCATATCTGTTGGTTGCAGTTTCAGTGCTTTAATAACAGCTTTAAGAGCTTTGACAAATGATGCTACTTCTTTTATCACAGAATTCACCTCTCTGGTTAATTGTTTTAAATTGAAGTAGTTGTCTTCGTTTTCACAAAGTATTTTTGGATAGCCAAGACATCCTAAGGACTGAGCAAACAATTGAGAATGATAAATGTTATAAGCTTTGTATCCTGGTATGCGCAGCATCTTAAAGTATACCCTCGCAGCCAGAAATGCAGTGTTACGGTGATCGTGGGACATTATATTCTTGCTCCCGTCATTGATATAATAAGCCAGCAACGCTAGCAACTTCCTGTGGTTCACTTCATGCGATAATACAGCCCATGACTTCTCTTCTTCGCTAGAGCTCCTGAGCCATTCGTCCACGGCTGACATAATTTTACGAAAAACTGAACGAATTTCCACATTCTCCAAAATATTTGCATACTCTTCAGGAAACTCTCCAAACTCGAGAAATTCTGCAAAGTAGATAGCTTCCACCCAACCATTGTCAAGTTCGGGTAACCGTAAAAAGTCCAATTCATGTGTGACTCTTATCATTTTTGTAGATTTTAATACACTATAATTCTACTGCAGGTCATAATAACTAGAAATACTTAAAATAAGGTTAATGTTGTTTAAACAGCGGCTTCTCAAGAGGCGCGATCGCGTTGTTTATTGACCATTTTTCAGTTTTTGACATATTTGTCAAATGAAATGTCTAATTTTATTTTTTATTTTTTTATAGCTTTGGCTTCCAGGCCAAAACTATATAGAAAAAACTACTAAAGCGATTTAAATTTTGAATTAACTGTATTAACTTATTTAAAAAAAAAAAAAAACTAATATTCACACAATTATTTAACAAAGTAAAACAATTATTTCACTTGCCACTTGCTAATCGTGTTATACAATATAGGATACCAGCGGCGCTACCGCTCCGCTCCTGCGGCGCTACCGCAAACATTTGGTAAATTTCTAGCATTTTTCCCTTTTACTCCAAGGCGTCATGAGAGTGACAGACACATTTGTCCGATTTTTGCGGTAGCACCGCGGGTAACCGCTGACCTGCGGCGCTACCGCGAATCACGATATTCGTAAATTTCGGACGATTGACGATTAAGACTAATTGGGGTAAAAGAGAAAGATGTCCGAAATATACGAATATCGTTTTTGGCGGTTGCGCCTCTGACATTTAAACGTCTAATTTGACTTAAGTTATGGTTATGACACTGTCAAGTGTCAAAGAACTGATTAAATAAATCTCAATGTTATCCAACCTAACCTATGAGTCGCTCGCAAATATAGTTTTATTGTGAAATGAAATCGCATTGAAATTCGATAAATACCATCTTTTTCAGTATATTGACCGGTTGCATAAAATGGTATCTAGAAAGCCGATTAGTTGGTTCCTGACCGATCAGGGACGGTCGGTTTCCTTTACTCTCGTGACCGGCAGTGCTCTTGCATTGACTGCAGCAAAGTTTTTGCCCCATACCTTTTTTCTAGAGAAATACAAAGAATTCGTTCACAATTATACGTAAGTTTACTCAGAATTTAGAAGATAGCAGAAGTATAATATGTATTTGATTCATAGTAGTTACATAGTCAATAAGCAATATACAGTCTTATGCTTTATATTCTTCTTCCAGAGATGGTAAACCGGACTCGCTGCCAAGAGAAATTGATGATAGATTTAAGAAATGCCTGGATATTCTCAACCTGTCTGATGTGCACCGGAAACTTGTTTCACCTTTTTCTGTGTTTGGATTTGATTTGTTTCATGCAGGTATAGTACATACAATATTAAATAAATAAATGGAACTTCTTCTGCGTACAACGAGGAAATGCCGTCAGCATCCTTGGTACAATGGCTCAAGGGCCTTTTTTAGATTCAAACTAAAATATTTATATATGTCACAAAAATAAACTTGTTTCTGTTTTTAATATTTGTATATTAAGCATTTATTTACTTTATCCATATTAATATATACATATGTGTATATCTAGTACTCATATTCCAAGCAATTATTACTTAGTAATTAGGCAGGGTTAATGGTCAGTCATATCTTATTGTAAAGGATCTGTCTTGAAAAAAATAGGTAATGGAATAAATTATCTGTTTTTGTTTTTATGAATATTTTAAAATTATGTGGACACAATTTTGTGGATTTACCTGTTGTTCTACACTATGGTGTGAAAACATTCTATATTTCCAGTTATAGCAGAAAAAAAACTTTTGGGTTCTGAATTAAAATAAACAATATATTGATAAAAATGGCTATTATTACCATATTTAATTTTGGTTATAGGTAGCAGCAGTTCAAAATATGGTGTTGCAGTCGGAATACCTGTTAATTTCACATACAAGTCAGTTGCTGAAATTGAAAATGCTGACATCAAAGTGAGTGCAATAGTTTCATGAATCTTAACTTGTTATTTATTTTCTTTCAATTAGATGGTCCACACTGACTAAGTAGCCTTGCAAGGATATTGAATAAGAAATAGCAAAATCTTTATGACAATTATATAATGTTACAAAATGGTCCTTTGTCAGCATGCTATGCAAAGCAACTTGGTTTTGGGCACTGTAGACCACATGTACCCAGTGCTAATATCAGGCTGCTGTTAGTCAGTCAGTGCATACCCATCTAATAGTATAATTACTCAATAAAAAAATAGTCAAGATCAATTATGTGGTAGCTAGTATAGTAATTAACTGAATAAAATAAAACATGTAACAAAACACCTTGTATAATTGCAGGTTAATCAGAAAAAAATAGATTGGACATCAGAAGAGGGCCAGAAATTGGCAGACTCACTGATACTGCCTGAAAGAGTCCAACAGTTTGCCATTTGCAGAGAGATCCTTATGACACAAAACCATAAGGTTCAATATGAAGCCACATATCCTTTTATTTGTATATTTTTTGTATACAACTTAACTCAGTATTTGAACAGAAGATTGAACCTATATGCGGGCCCGGCAGCTATGCGCGGGACTTTATATACTATAGTAGGATTGTTTGGATTGGGATCTTACTTTCTTTTAAAAGATATGTCAGAAGTTTACTATGAAACTGAAGTTGACAAAAGTTTGTGTGCTTTAGGCTCTGAATATATTGAGGCTGGAGTTACCTTTTATGATAAGATACTGAAGAGAAACCAAGCACTGAGAGAATTGATGGGGGCTGAAGGCGAAAAAAAATACAGCAAACTTGGAAATGAAAATTTCTTCCTAAGGCAGCCTCGATTGTCACTGGTGCATAGAAAATTATTTTTCGAGAATGAACTAAAGAAACTTAAAACACAAGCTGAAGAAATAGATTTACAAGAATAAGGCCAAAGAAGGATATCTCTGTTATGCTTAAAATGAGTAACATAAGTTAAATATTAATAAAGTAAGTAGGTAGTAATATATTTTTTTAATTATTTATCTCCCAAATTGACCTATTTCACATGACTATGAGGTCATAGGTCAAATACTAGACTGACTGTCTAGTCATTAGGTAATGACTAGACATCATCTGCAAAGTATTTGTCTAAAGATTATCAATCGAATACGTCATGGTTATACATATTTTCTTTACGCTACCGCCACACATTCGCACGAGTAGCGAGGCGAAACGTGAGGACGCATGTGTTCGTCGAACGTTTCAACGAATAGCAAGGCGAGTGACGAGCCAGCATGTCTAAACGCGGAGTTACAAAGAGCCATGCAGCGTCTACATGCGCCGTGTGCAAAAAAATTGCCATACTCGTGAATAGCGTGATACGACTCACTAGGCAACATATTGAAAACTATAAAATGTAACTTGGTAGCACGCAGTAGGCACCACGCACCGTTGAATTGAAAGGGGTCAGAACAGGCCCGGTACCGCGAACATCGAAGTTCGTATATTTCGAGCATCTTTCTCTTTTACTCCAATTACGGCATCATAAGAGTGACAGAGAGAATCGTCCGAAATTTACGAATATCGTGTTTCGCGGTAGCGCCGCAGAATAATCATGAACAAGTCTTGAATTTGAAAATTGATCTTGAAATAGTTGAGTGCTGCAGACTGTATTGAATCAAAAAATAAATATGTTGCCACATACGAAAAATAAAAAAACTCACTCCTCGGGTCCCGCGCGAACATTGAAGTTCGTATATTTCGAATATCTTTCTTACTTACTCCAATTAAGGCGTTATGAGAGTGACAGAGACAACGTCCGTAATCTACGAATATCGTTTTTTACGGTAGCGCCGCTGACTTGACTTGACACTTTACTGACAGTTTGTTGCAATCAGAATTCGACGACAAACGTAGATTTATTTTATTGGAAAAATATAACGCATTATTTAAATAATATTATTGTTTAAACATATCTCTCGTTCAGCATTAATTGCTTTTAGTATCTAAAGTTCTGATCAGTATAGTTCAATATAGTTGTATAATTTAGTCTTAAATTTATTTTGGTGAAGCATGAGACATGGATTTTCGAGTGTAGATAATAGCTGTTCCTGATTTGATTCTGGCACATACGTTTTTATCAGTGTAAGGAAGAAGAATATCATCATCAATATGTGTGGAGGATTCACCTGCTCTAAGAACGCGCTGATTGCGCTAAACATTCTCTATGTGGTAAGATATCGAACAGTTTTTGACCTTAGCGCGAACAAAAGATTTCACAAATTCCCCCTTCACATGGCATGTGCATTTCTCTGGCCTCGAATGTGTATTATAAAGTGTAATCATACTTACGCATTGCTTTAAGTTTTGGCCTGAAATCAGAGCAATCAGTATATTTTTTTCGTATTTAAACAAAGGTTATTTCAGATATCTAAATATGATCTTTTTATGATGAAAGGAGGTTAAAACGGTTCAGACTACCTGAACTATATAATAGAGAAGTCAAGTCATTGTCAACATGTATACTCAGCATATAATGCTTTCTCAGTTCTATTTACTTTTAATACCTGAATTCATTTAGTTCAAAAATTGTTACAGGAGGAGTGAATCTGTATAGTTTTAGTATAAAAGATGTTTTTTAGATTAGTTACTTGATTATTTGCACTGCTTAGAACATACCTACATGCATAGAAATCACAGAGTTGTCCAAACTATGGTATGTTACTTATGGAATGTTAACAAGAACCACATAGATACATGTTGACATACCATAATGTTGTAACTGTGCAGTCTTTCCTTTTATTATCTTCTATTAACATGAACTGTGAAATTGTTAAAGGTTGATCTATAAAGAAAATTTGTTGTGCCCAATAATAAATTGCCAGTAACTAGCCACCTTGGCTAGTTATGCTGAAAAAGAATTCTGTTTAGCTATATTTATAGCTAATTTTAATTCTCAGAATAGAAAGAAACCTTCTCTGATATAGTGGCCCTTAGCTTACTAAGCTAAAATCAAATCAAATATGTATGGCAATATGAAATTGATTGAGAAAGAGCTTGGTCCCAGAAAACTTTTATGATATTTTCAAAATTTTTCACTAGGGCCACAAATATCTCATCGCAAAGTTTAGCTAAGCTTTAAAACTATATGTAAAATATAAATAATCAAATTTCAGGTGGTAGCATCTATCTTGATATCAGTAGCCGTGTATGGGCAGGCGTCATCCCTGGTGAATACCAACCTGCCGATTCTGGGTGGTATCCTGGCATGTGGCATCCTGCTCATCCTGATCTCTTTGCTGGGCATGGCCGGGGCGGTCAAGCACCACCAAGTTATGCTGTTCTTTGT
The DNA here is from genome assembly GCA_022674325.2 of Grapholita molesta. Taxonomy (NCBI): domain Eukaryota; kingdom Metazoa; phylum Arthropoda; class Insecta; order Lepidoptera; family Tortricidae; genus Grapholita; species Grapholita molesta. The sequence goes on along the minus strand of CP053121.2, from coordinate 24,131,950 downwards.
ATCCTTTAAGTAATTACTAAGGACTTTGTCTACTACAGGAAAATTGAGTTGAGCAGTTTAACAGGGAAGTTTATTTTAAGGTACAAACAAAACATATATTCAATGAAATATAATTATGAAAATGTTTATCTCACATGTTGAAAGTAGCTTCATACAATGAAGAAAATGTAAGTAACTCTTACTTCAATATAAGATAAAATTATCCTATTTAATGAAATGCAAAATTCAAGTAGTTGCAAAATGTATTTTTACTAGAATAAGCAAAGAAAAGTTGTCTGTAAATACTAAATTGGTAGGCACAAACATTATATGTAAACTAACAAGATAATGTACATACAAATCCAACCATATATAAATAGATTGTTCTACTCACATTTGGGTCAAAAACAACAAAATGTTTGCAGACATGATAAATGTTAAGCTATTCCAACCCTAATTTTTGGAATAGATAGATTCAAATCCACATAGACTCCATTTTCCGTTTTATCTTAGTGGGTTACATAAACATAAGTTATGTGTAACTGGTAACTAATGACCACAGTAGAGAAAAACAAAAGAATAAAATGTATTTGACCCATGTATGTAGCCACTATAAACTGTTGTAGACTTAAACACCATGATATATGACCCGCAAGGGTTGTGGAGCAAGAAAGCAAGGCATGACACATAATTCATAGGTGAAACGAATTCAATTTTTATCATCAAAAAATATAACAATTTTTCAGATGGTAAGTTGCAAAAAATCATCTCTTACTGTGTATGTCAAAAGGTTAGTCTAAGATACAATTTCCTCGAAAAATAAGAAAAAATAATTCATGATGTTTTGATCAAATATCACCATAAGATAATATGTGTCATTATCTAGGAAAAGGGACCTTATTGTTGATGGCACTTACGTCGAATCGCGTTGCGTTTGTATTGTATCGTCTTGAACAACGACATAAGCGCCATCAACAATAAGACCCCTTTTCATAGATAATGTCACATATAGACTAGTTACGGAGTTAGAAAAACTGGATCTGGACTAAGACACAGACATCACCCTTTATTTTATGTTGTTCCAACTTTGTAACAATTACTAAATCCTGAACAACTAAATTAGTACATGGTGATACTGTTCCTGTTATTCCTGGTGCAATTCTCTGTGGCCTGCGCCTGCCTCGCTGTCAACTCGGACCAACAAGAAATGTTGGCTAAGCAAGTGAGTATCCTGTTCGTTCCACTTCCACGCACAAACAAAGCCAGACGTAGTATTGTTTCAAATATTTCGAGTCAATTTCTATTGAAATTATTACATTTTTGGATCGAAATTAAACCACCACACAACAAAAAGGTCATACTTAAAATTTAAACACTGAAATTAAGATTAAGTTAATTATCATTACAATGCTTAATTCGCATTGAGCGTTCTGATTGCTTTTAAAAAGTTATCACCTGGTGGTTGTGCCGACGCGTGTAAGATTTCTCCCAAACAATTCTTTTAAAAAGTTACATATAGTAATTATATCAAATATATACTACAAAAATGTCCAATTTCAGGGATGGAACAAGGTGAACAATGAGGTGAAGACTCAGGTGCAGGAAAAGTTCCAATGCTGCGGGTTCGAGACCAACATGTCTCCGTTCAACGGAACGGCGGACCACCCCAGTTGCGATGCTGTCAATGTAAGTTGAACATTTTCACTACATTACTTGTTAGGTACTCCAAGTTGAAACTTAGTAACTGAATGCATCTAAGACAGGCACCAATATGCATGCTCCATTTTTCTTGTTCTTCGTGTGCCCAATGGCGAAATGGTTGATCACATACCTTCTGTAAGATCTATCTATATCTATGTATGTTTACGTATTGACTGACTTTTACCACATGTTTCTTCAGATAGTATACAAGTTACGATGTTTTTTTTTATAATGTTAGATCCATATGCAATTCACTGATTGTGTAAGGCTCAACTTACAAAACAATGTAATTAATTCACTTGTTTTATAACGGTTTTGTAAGACTATTAAAATGTCGATTTGCTTCTCCGTATATGAGAACTATTATGTATTTTTCAATTGAATATGACTTATTTGAATTTATTTGTTTGACTCTAGTTTTTATGTGAAATAATCTTTTACCTAATACTTTAAAAAAATCTAATTTCGATTTTTATACCAGTATGTATTTTCACATGGTGCTTAATAATGTTTGTTATATAATTAAATGTAATTTGTATAAACGTGTAAATGTTCAAGTATTTAATAAGAAATATCCGATATGATTGTCTTAATTCCTAAACATCGCACCGTAAATGCCCTACGTGTTAACCTTCGTCCACATAATCGCATTAAAATGATCGCATATATACCTACTTGACATTTAGTTCTATGTATCACATTTTACTGTCTGTTGGTAGACTTTATCGCAATCGCAATACGGTGTACAATCGGTCACCAGTTATGTCGACAACTTTACTGGAACTTACGTCAAAATTTGAATATAGAACGCCGACATGCGTGAACTGATATGATACTATTATATAGATATATCGTTATATAAGGTGCTTTAGCTAAATTGTTCACCTATAATGATATAATATTATTATAGTTGGTAAGAGTCGTAGTGCTGTGGAATGTAAATAGAGTGAATCATTTGCCTACTCTTATTTTTCGTCTCAGCGGGTTTTGCGTCAACTGCTGGATATATAGACATTCTCAGAAAAAAGTATACAGTATACTTTTTTTAATTGCCAGTTTTGGGCTTTTCCTAGTCAGTATCACGTGGATTAACAAATTAAACAATAAAAAAATGTCCTGCTTTGCGACGAAAATCACTAAAACAATATTTGGATTTTTTTTCTTAAAATTCCCATAAATCTCTTGTCTTGACGAGACTATTGCGTGCCAGGTCGTCCATGGCGTTCCTTCTTCCTATGGCTCCATTGGAATTTGGATATGACAACGACAGAAATGAAACTTTAGTTGCGCAACTCTTTTGACGACATTGAACCATATCAAATCATAGCTAGGATATATTAAGTCGAAATAACTGATATATATAAAGGTTTTATTGGCATTTCAGAAACTTTGCTGCCCAGCAGACTCGGCTCCAACCTGCGCCTGCGCCACCTGCATGCAAAAACTTAAAGAGCGTATCGACTACGCCTTCAAACTGTGCGGGGGCATCGGTCTGTTCTTCAGTTTCACTGAGGTACCGTACATAGCATTTTTTTTTTCAGCAACAGATAGATAGTTTTTTTTTTTAATAAAATGGCACAGTATATGTGACATAATAAAATAAAATACATTCACTTGAAGATCGTCATAATTACAATTCGAGCATGTACAGAAATTATTTTGTGTAAATATAAAAAAGTAGGTAATTTGATCTAGGTTGTCAAATTAATAATATGTACATTTCAATTCTACACATAATCCTAAAGTAATTCCAATAATTATTAAGAATCTAATAAATGACACAATTTAAAACATATATATTTCTATTCCCGTGAAACTGCTGCGGTTGATTACGGGTTGTCATTTGTGTTATAATGATTTAAAATTGATTTTAGACAAGTAATAATGTTGTTGATCTATCTTACATGTTTAAAAAAAAGTTTATAGTGGGGTACTTTGAGTTTTAAAGACTTATACTGTCAGTAATGAGTAACTCAGGCTTCTTCCCACCCGTGGTACCAAGTTTTCCGTATTCCTCGATAAAATAAATCTACCTGCTTACAATAACAATACGAGTGTCTTTAACTCTACTTATTCCTTAGTTAACTTTAAAATAAGTTACCACCTATTAGATCGAATAATTTAGGTTGGGGCATGAATATATCATAAATATATGTGGGTGATGAGATAACTTATCTATGTTTTTGCTTAAACTAACCAAACATACCTATTTGATTAACGTCATATGTGCCAGTGGCAGATAAAGACAGTTATGACCTTGTTCAAGGGAGGTTACAGCATATATCTTGACGTCATTTTGCCTACTGCGCGTATGATTTACGAGATTTATGATTTTCGCTTTGCTCTCCATCTTGTTTGCGGAAATTATAGTACTTACTTATCTTGTATTTCTACATTTTACATATTGTGCACTAATCTTTGTAATACTTTATTTACTTACTCGCTTCTAAATAGGGTTTGCATTTCTTTCATGGTACATTAAAGAAAAACATATACCATTCATACCAGTTCAGTTTGATTTAACACTTGAGCATTGTTGTTAAAATAAAATACTTAAAATACCAGCAGTATCCAAGTATAGTATTGGGTACATTCGGATAAAACTGTATTATATAGTACGGTTGACAACCCTACTTCTAAAGCATGTTACTTACGTAATGAACTTCTTGTTCTTTAAATATTTTTTACGATATCTTACTTTCAAAGTACGCGTTAAATATTTATTTGTTTATCTTGTTATCATGTATTCGATATTTTGTTTGTAAATATCTTATGTGATTTGATCGTGCAATATGAGGAGTAGTTAATGTGAAATTCATATGGAAAGATTAATTATTGTTTTGTTTATTCTGTTTGTTTAATGTGAGTCTCATTTTTCATGATCTGACGGTGTAATGCCCTTAAAACATGCCAACATTTGTTCTTTAAGAATCTAAGGGCGTTTTCAAAAAATTGTGCACCCAATTAGTGAAAGTTGTTAAGAAAAGTTAAATCACTGTCAGTTTCGTGACGACAATTAAGCATTCAAATGTCGTAAGTCGCATATAAAAGTATGTCCCTTACGACATTTGAAATTTCCACTGTCGATATCGATAAAAGCTTGCTTTTGATGTTTGTTTTATAAACTTCAATCGATATTACAACATAATAGAAGGCACAAAGTCGATCTTCATAAAGATTTAATGCTTAATTGTCGTCACGAAACTGACAGTGATTTAACTTTTTTTTTACATCTTTCGCTAATTGGGTGTACCAAATTTTGAAAACTCCCCTAAATCATATTGTATTTCTCGGCATTTTAGACTCACTATATCGGTAACGTTCAGTTGCGAGTATAGCTATACAATTTACTAAAGCCTGTACAATCATGTTATTAGTTAGGTACTTGTGACCATCCTCTTTGCTTTACAATGCTCGAGGGTAATCAAGATAAATTAAATCAAGTAACAAAACCATTCTAATAGCAACAGCTTTTACGTGTTCAGGAATGAACCGTACTGAAACCGTAATGTTCGAAGGTTTCCACGGGAGTTAAAACATGTTTTTAAATTATTTCATTAACTCATAAATCCCAAATATTTATGTAGGTAGAAATTAGTATTTTACATTATAAAGCGCATAGATCGATAAATAAAATCGTTTAGCCATTTTAAGTAGTTTTTCACAATTTATTATCGTGGCTGAATGCTAATGGGTTTGTGCCTGCAATACTTACACTGTCAAAAAATTGTCACAATGGCGGACAAATGTCTGTACTGCCGTCGTATTAAGCATTTTTTTCTTCTTGACAAGTGTGATGAATAACATTGTGTGTGACACGGGAGGTATGAAAATTGCAATTTGGCCATACTTCTCTTGTTGCACAATGTACTATTGTCGCACTGTGGCGCTCTTTCTTTTCCGAACGGGGGTCTCCAAATGTAGCAAATAATAAATAAAAACATCTCAGACGAAAAAAAAAACCGCACACCACAATTTTTGTATTCGGGAGTTTAGGTACGCAATTTGGAGATCCTCGTTGGAGATCTTTGTAAAGGCTAACACTATTCACGGGCATGCATTTGTGACTAACAAATGGACTTCCTTTCAGTTTCTGGGTGTGTGGTTGACCGTAAGGTACCGTAATCAGAAGGACCCGCGCGCTAACCCCAGTGCATTTCTCTGAATGATCCGCCGATATGGACTCACGGCGTTTTCTAACTCGAGGTGGTTGCAGCGTTTGTGTGTTGCTTATGCATGCTTTATGTGTACCCGCACTAGCGTAATCGCACCTACTCGTATATCCAACATGTGTGTAGTTTAATAGTCAAATAACAACTATTGACGCCTGAACAAAATCGCATTAGCGTAATTCAGGCCTATTGCGTTTTAATTGTATAGCCGCTTCTATACACTGCGGTAACTCACGTTTTATAAGACGAATATAGCTGTGTCGATTAGCCAACGCGAACGGCTCGAGCAATATTAGACTTATAAAACGTGAGTTGCCCGCTTCTATACAATTAATATGTTTGAATCTCACGATAGTTTTGTGTTTACAACTATTGCGTTTTATACGCAGTAGGTGTCAGTTCTACACGATTTTAGGTTGTCAACATAACTCAAGTTTGCTTGCATGGCTTGGTGAGCCATGGTCAGCATCAATAGTGGCTTATGAAACTGTTCAAATATCGCACCAGACAGATTTATGCGTGTTTATCAATTGGTAAGAGATAGAAACTGAAACGCGAAGTGTAGAATATATGTATATGTTCTTATTATTTTGTGCCCCTTGCTTTTGAGACGACTGGTTGCGGGGGGGTAGACGCCATTGGCTTTATAAGGGAGGTGGGACGACGAATAAGGGAGAGAGGGTCTGACGCCCGCGCGGGTTCGTACCTGGTGCAAAGATTGTCCATCGCTATTCAACGTGGTAACGCGGCTAGCGTGATGGGCACTTTTGCACCGGGGACAGCTCGTGGGGTACTTTTTGACTAGTTCAATGTATTTTGTGGTAAATTATGTTGTATTATAATAAACTTGATTTGTTTATATATTCTATAGAGATTTCTATAGAGATACTGCGTTGTTTCGTACGTTACTATCAATGCTGACTTTACTACGCTAACTATGCCTAATATAGGAATCCGAATTAGCCTGAGCTTTGAAGGATCGAGACTTTGTCTGCTTTCTCTAGACGTTGTGTGTTCATAGAACATCTGGAGATGCCGATTGACAGCCGATTAAAAACTGCCTTGAGTTTAACAGCGAGGTTAGATGGCTCTGTACAGTCAATCAACTTAAGGACCGTATCATTAATTATGGAAACAAGTTTGTAATGCTCCGAAAAAAAAAGTATAACTTTTTCCGTCATCTGTCGTATATCTATCTGTCAGGCATATAGTCTACTATTTAAAAACGAGATAAAAAATATTATAAACAGTTTACATTTCAAGATGAAAGGCCTATCAGAAAAACAACGACTTGCAATTGTGTCCAAATATAGCAAAGTATCGGGAATGACTATGAGAAAAATTGCTGCAGAAGATGGAGTAAGTCTAAAGGCAGTTTACGCTACAATCAAACGGTTTGGCATGATACTTTAAAAGATTTGCCTGGTCGCGGCAGGAAACGGGGCCCTTTAAACCCAAACTTGGAGAAGAAGATTTGTAAACAGTTTGCTGAAAAGAAAGAGATCTCAATTAGAGATTGTGCAAAAAAGTGTCATACATCTGTAGCAATGATTCAAAGAGCTAAGGAGCGAAACTCGCTGATAACATTTAAAAAACAAAAACAGCCAAAACGCAGCAAAACTCAGCAGTCTTCCGTCAAAACTCGGGCTCGGAAGCTGTACGACCAAATTTTAAGTAAAAATGTTCAATGTATTATTATGGACGATGAAACCTATGTCAAACTTGACTATAAAACACTGCCTGGGCCGCAATTCTATACCGTGTCGAAAGGTACAGAGGTTTCCAAAAATGATAAATCTATTTTCTGCGAAAAATTCGGACAAAAAGTGATGGTGTGGCAAGCTATTTGTCAGTGTGGCATGAAATCATCTCCGTTCTTCGTAAAGAGTAACTTAAACTCCGAAGTTTACAAAAAAGAATGCCTTCAAAAGCGAGTACTGCCACTCATTCGAAAACACAGGGGTCGAACATTATTCTGGCCCGATTTAGCCGCGTGCCACTATGCTAGACATGTATTGGACTGGTATAAAGACAATGATGTCGAATTTGTTGCAAAATTGTTAAATCCGCCGAATTGCCCTGAAATCAGACCCATTGAGCGATTTTGGGCTCTGATGAAGGCAAAACTCAGGAAACATGCTAAGCCAACAGACAACATTGAGCAATTTAAAAAAGACTGGATTCGTATCCAGAAAACCTTCACTACTGTTGCTGTCCAAAGGTTAATGAAAAACATTAAAAGCAAAGTCCGAAAACTGGCAAAGGGAACCAATAAATAAATAATAAGTAGCTCTATATGTTATGATTTAAGGTTCAGAAATCGCATGTTTTTATTTGTTTTGCTGTAATATATTTTGTTTTCACAAATTATATCATTTTATTTGTTTCCATAATTAACGATACGGTCCTTATTACTTGAATGACTGAGACCTGGGGCTATTTCTCGAACACTTATAATTTGTAATACAAGCGGAAGTCTCTTTCTAACAACAAGTGTCAAAAAGTGAGAAATAGGCCCCAGATCACATGTTATGTCAAGGCCATAAGGTGCTGTTAGAATGTTTTGGGGCCTTGACATCATAAGATATTATTGCCGTTGACTGTGCAGAGTTACTGCCTTTCAACTTAGAGTATCTGTGCCAGATACGATTTTTTTTCAAAGTAGTGACGATACGTTCACTGTGACAATGTATGCAGTTGTCCAAAAATCAAATAAGTTAACTGTACGTTTGACAATTCAGTTGCCAGAAAGCAAATGGCGATTTATAAGCTATGTCAAGTAAATCTGTCAAACTCTAAGCATGTTTTATTTCATTTCAAGCGTTTAATATTCCATTTTGCTTTGAACAGTATGCTACGGCTCATACACTCGACAAGGTGCCCTTAACCTTAGTTTACAGTGCTCGTAGTAAGGAATACGTAAAGTCGAAGTGTGTCTCGCTCACACTAGTCGTACTGATATTGGTGAGAGCGAAGTGTACTTATTAATTATTATTACGCATTAGTGAGACACTATAGGCACTACAAGGGAGTGAGTACATGACAAGGTAAATACTTCACAAAATAAGATTATATTGTTGGAGGATCTTTATAGCTTCTAATCAACGGTTCCGTCACTCACACGTTTAGTGAGTTACCGGTCGAAGTATAATATCGAGTCACAATACCTTGGGAAAAAACTGAAATCAAGATGTGCGCATGAAATAATGGTACAATCTAAAATCTTATTTATAGTCCTCAATTAAATCTTATTATTATAATATACAGACTGTTAACCATCACACTATATGTTTATATATTTTGATATATAAGTGTCATGGTTGACAGTCGGTGGTCGGCAACCGAAGAAAACTTTAGTATTGTCTTCGGTTGCTGCGTTAGTTACTCATGAAATACAAAATATATATAAACTTTGTTGCGCAAAATTAAAAACGGGCGGACTTAATGCTTATGGCACCCTAGTCAACCATTGGGCTAAACAGGGCATTATTCATATAAACTTTGAAATTCCTGGTCATTGGCATCGATTGTTTACTGGCTCCCACGTATATACATAGTGCATCTACTCAAGATGAGTATATAACTGTTATCTTAATGTTTAATTTGCATGCCTTTTGTGAGATGTAGCACTATATGCACGGCTTGATCACTTAATTAGCATGGTATTATCAACGCATAGAATCGTGTTATTGGACCAAAGTTAAAGCTGTAATACTGAGCTTACAGTTTAAGGCAATACGATGAACATGTTAACTGACTAGGACCAATTGCATTGATCCGCCTGTAAAAAAGTTTTCTTACCTGAAATGTGACCAGTCGCCAGGTATATCGGAGCTGTGGAGGTGTTCACAAATATATAAACATGCACTTTATCGCTTGGACAGTAGAGGCGTTGATCAGATATTTGTGACCACCTCCACAGCTCTGATATATAGGATGGCGACTGTACAATCAGCCTAACTAATAACGGATTTGAGAGAACTTATATAACCTAAATATATGGTGGTGTGGTGTCTTCATGTAACGAAGTCTGGCAACTTTTGATTGAAGATAATTTTTACGATGATTATGATTTTAACTCTTAACAGACGGTTAAGTGCAACCGGTCTGAATTGTATATATTAGATAACTAACCTTTGCAAGTAAAGTTTTCTGTACATATAATTGTCATTGTGCATTGAGTTACAATGTTTGCTGACGTATTAAGATATGCAGCCTAAGGTAACTCTGAAGTTTGAATATTTTTCCGTAGCATGGTTCTTGCACATATAACACTAGTGAAATGGTCTGTGCATGTATTTTACTAATCTGTAATGGTATACTTTTACCTTAACTTACGGAAATTATGTTATTGCTTTTGTCGTTATTTTTTAGGTATAGAGTATAAAAAGCGTTTGATTTGATTTGTGAAAGATGAGCATTTACGAAACAGTGTTCTTTTTTCATATTTAAAACGGAAAAGCTCACATTGGTAGGTGTTCCAGTTTGCTTTAGATGTTTAATTTATCGCTCTCCGACCATTGATTGTTCTTAATCAAAAGCGAAACGGATAGAAAGAGTCCTGAGAGAGCCAGCGGCGGTGCTAGGCAGAATGTAGTCAGCGACCTTAACCCGCGAGGCCCCTTCAAATTTATTTTAGCGTAGGCCTAGCACATGACTGGCGCGATAATAATATATCTCGAAGCGACATAGATTACCCGTCCTTTTATAACTATGTTAATTAAAAACGGGTCCACGCGAGATACTGTCGGGTCAATCATTTGCTAGGGGGCATCAGGAACACATTTTTTTCTTTTTTGTGCAAGGTCTAGACTTGCGAATGTGTGGGCGCCGTGAGCTGTCTAGCACCGCTACCGAGCTCGGTACCCTACCTTGCTACCCAACCACCTGCTACCCATTGTAAAGTGAACATGTTCGCAGCTCTTCGCCGTGTGGCTCGCCCGCCGCTACCGCAACCAGCCTGACCCGAACTACAAGGAACCTCACGCTATTTTCCCGAGGAAGAACTACTTATACTGAGAAAAACAAATAATCTAGCCCAGGTCTTAGTTTTAGATAGTCAATGAAATGATGGGCGATTATTTGCCATAAAAATATTGAACGCATTTGAGTCATTTAAAACAATTTTAGTTGCTGTGTTCCGCTGTCTGTATAATAAGTACTCTACGACATTATCATTTTTAATTTATTGTCCGGTAAAGTCTTGCCAGTATGTGAACTAGGAATTAATTTAAATAGTATATCTACTTAAACCGTATCGACATTGTCGGTATATTACTAACTTAACATACTTATTATGCGCCAACGTTCAAGCATAAAAGCCATTTGCTAAACTACTACTTTTACTTTTTTTTTAATCTGTTTAGGAGCCTTTGTCTATAAGACCATGTCGGCTCCGTTAGACCTCTACATATAATAAAATCATCAATATTATTATACAATACAAAAATAGAAAAATAAAATTGTAAAGCAAATCGGGTAGTTGTCAAAAAAATCTATAAACAAATAATCAAATATGCCTAAAATTTTGAATAGTAGTAGCTTAAGATAACTAATTTGGTGATTTTTTGGCGGTTATTTTGACCCCTTTTATTTCCCTATGCAGTGAATGTTCACATTAAATCCCTTTACTCATCATATACCAGTGTTAACAGCTATTGAATATGGTAAATTTTTGATCAGGCTTTGTGTTTTATACCACATTCATACGAAACTATCAATGATCCTGAAAGGCGTTCTGGCCTTTACATTTTTCAGATTATTCATTGTTTAACTAAAAACATAAGAAAAAACAAAGTCTATCTCATATTTCTGTTGTCTCGACGTAATCCCGAATTACTTGTTGTACTTCGTTTTAATTGATCGTTTGCTGTGTGTCTGTATCGCGAAAAATATAAAAAAAAGAATGTAATGTTACATTTATTGTAAGCCATACGATCTCAGAACGGATAGGATGGTTAACACTTTATCGCCTACCACCAACCACATGCTTAAGGTGACAGGCGATAAAAACCTGACCATAAGAGGCTTGCAGGATGACTATTCCGCGTACAACTTTGGTTCGTTTTCATTAGTCGACAGGAATGGTACTACAAGTAGCAAATCGTCATAGTTTATTTTTTGTTTACTGTACTTGTAACCTAATACAGTATTGTGTCTACTCTGTGCTACAAGCTATTCCTAGCTGTCTAATGATAACGCGCCCTTAAAAATACGATGGTTGATTCCTAGCAAATACGAGTAATATGTGTAAGTTGTACATTTGTGTACTAGTCAGTAGTCTAATTATTTTATAGTGTTTGTGTATACTTTTGCTTCCAGTATTTATTGAATGTCACATTGTATCACACTAATCTACGCATACGTAGTGGAGTTTTTTTTAAAAGATCCGATCTTTAGAAATCAGAAGAAGGAAGCTTGCATGTCGCGTTAATATTGGCCTTAGTAAGATCGAACCTGCACACCGGCTCAAATAATATCTACTCATCGTTCAAAAAATCTGGATACTTTGATCATTTGTTTCATTTTTGAAATTGAAACTTCATGCCTAATTTATAAATAAAGTGCAGGTTTTATCTCACAAGGTGCCCAACTTACAAAAAAGTAAATGTAGGTACCTACTACATCATTTATATTTTTATAATTTCCGTGAAGCTTTAATTTTATCTATGAATTATTAACTAACAATACTGTTCAACCGATAACTTTAAAATTAATTATTAAAACTTATTAATTTTACTAGTGTACAAAATGTATTTTTTTTATACTTGATTCTTCTTAATTGAAGTTATTATTAAGTTGCAAATAATTTTGGCAATTAGAAATGACCATTTTAAAGTATAATATTAAATGTATGTGCTATTATAAATTACTTAATTAAACATTGAATCATTTACGCATAAGATATAATTAGGTACAATTATGTGTTATAATATCCCCATAAAGCTATAATTTAAAGACGAATAAAACCTATTTAATAAAACTAGTTTTAAATTTAACCTACCCAGATTTTTCAACTGTCTTGCGCCTGTTTAACTTTGTCGCCATACTGGGTCATGATCTACTCCTAATAAGAACTGAAAATAGGTGATAAACTTGGTCAAAGGCCTATGTAATAGTAACATGTCTGTACACAAATGTTGGCGTTCTATATTCAAATGTTGAACTACAGTCACCATCAGATATACCGGAGCTGTGGAGGTGATCACAAATATCTGAATAACGCCTCTATTGTTAAGGCTATTAAGTGCATATTCAGATACAGCTCGTTACTCTCCGAACAACTACAACAGTTTGCTTAATTAAGTTTTACACTTATGTTCGACTCAAACTCGTTCTGTTTAAGGGTTTAGATAATGACGTCACTAGAGAATAATTACAAATGAAACGGGACTTAAACGTAGGCAATAATCTCTAAAATTAAAGTTATTGTTTACTAGATTTTTGCCTGCAGTTAAGTGTAATTATGAGAGAAAATCGTGTGAGTTTAAAGCAGCGATGGATAATACACATAGATGACGAATTAAGTCCACAATGACCCCACAAAAATGTTTCCTCAGAAGGCGGAGTCAAAAAAATTGTCCTTCCAAGTCTAATGTGACATCGCTTAATATTGTAACGCGCACGAGGTTTGATGTATGACGTTTGATTTTAGCCAATCCAAGAAATTTAATGGAACAATAACAACGCGAATTTGCGTATTGGATAATATCTATAGCAAAGGAATGCGGTAAGGGGATAACTGTCAGTAAAATATTGGGGTCACTTTTGTCTTATCTATGTATATTCAGTAGCTGGTTGTCAGTCACAAGACAATGTTGTCAAAATGACAATGTTGTCGTAATGACAATATTGTCATTATGCCACGAGTGCGAGTTACACCCTATCTTCCAGACCGCTGTATAAAATCTGGTTGCAAGTTCTGTTGGAAACCGTCACTCCGCTTTATAAATAGAGGCATGTAGGGAAGGTTCGTAGAGAAATTCTAGTGTTGATGTGACAATGTCGTGTTGGTGAAATGGCAATATAATATTTCTGTCCTATATTAGCCGACTTGACATTGACTTTATAAGTGGACATTTAACTAATCTAATCGTTAATTTCCAATAAAGTGTCCCTGGCTATAAGCGTTATTTATCAAACCCGAAAATTAATAGTTGTAAAATATATACGACTGAGCTTAAAACATGTTAGCAATTTTCAATTATTAATATTTTTTTTCCTTTTTTTTAAGTAAGAAATATCTATCGTACCTATATAGTTTAAGATAGTTAGAAACTTCACAAAAGACATGACCTTTATTGAGAAGACACTAAGTAAAGACCTTTATATTATTAACCAACACTATCAGTCAGTATAATGTGTATAGTAGTCATTTGAATTTGATAAGGTGTACAGTCAACAGTAGTACCTTAGCGCAATCGTAACAGAATACGCGAAAATATTTAATGTATATATATTATCTGCTGCTGACTGTACTTCGCAGTGGCAAAGCGTTCTATGTGTTTATATTTAGTTCTCAAATCACTTTTTATTAGGTGAATTGTGTCATTGATCACAAAAACTTTTTGAACTGCATTTTTGTATACATTATAGTTAATTTAATATTTTTGTCCATGTCCATACAAAAACGCGTTCCTCCGAATTGCTGGTTAAAAGTGCCATCTGTCGGGTATTGTATGTAGTTAATTTGCGTGCAGCGAACAAATTATGTGCAACTGAGACCTATTGCGGCTGTGAAACACTAGATGGCATTAGTATCTTAGCCAGCAATGTGGGAACGATCTGTAGGTTATTTTTAACACATTGTTATTACATTAAAACCGGGCATTAGATGTGTGTAAAAAATGGTAACTAGCTCTTATTGCACCATTAACTTTTTTATCTACGTACATATCATAAGTGCTCTAAAATGCGCTGTGCTCGGTGTGCTCAAAAAAATATTTGACTGAGATACGAAATACGCAACGCCGCCGGTCCAAGCTGGCATTTGTTTTGTTCGTTGACTTTTTAATGTTTCAAGTAACACTAGTAATAATGCAGGTCATGTCCCTACGGTTCCTGAACCCATCTTCAAACACTTATGATGTTATGATATGTGTGTAGATAAAGTAGTGTATGCAACTATACATAATTAGGCATTACAACAATCGTGTGATATTATTATGAAACTCGCCTTCGGCTCGTTTCATTCAACTTCAGTTGATAATATTAGTTGACATAGACGCATTGTCACTGCATAGTATTGTAAATTAGCTCGGGCGAGCCATACAGGTTCTATGTTTGCTGCATCGGTCCGCATTTTCCTTGTGGATTTTAATTAATGTACGTTAAATATGTGCGATTTACGAGTTACAAAGGAATTTGAAGTATCCGTACAGGCACGGTTCAGATTCTGACGACTGCTCGTAACAATTTAAACCTACGTATCTACTGTATATAAGGTTCAAATTCCTGTAACTGTAAAAAGTATTCAGCCTTCAACTGGTTGGTACGATGTAACTAGTACTTAGAGCAAGACCGAGTCTAACCTACAATGCTGTTGAATTGTTATTGTGTGTCGAGTATCTTTCGAGTTGTGCCCTTCCAGCTCATTGTATCTTCTCGGAATAAAGTGTGTTGAGCATTAAGTAGGGGAGACCTAGGAGAGTTGACACAAATTTTACATTTTCTCACATAACTTCTTCATTATACAAGCTAGAACTTTGAAGTTGATATCATTACAAAGCAAATTTCATACTTCAATAATGGATTATAATTTGGATGGTTATTAGTAATTAGAACATTATAAAAACATCGTTTTTCTACACCAACTCCACTTGTGTCAACCCTCCTAGTACCGAGGTCAGTTGACACATAAAGAGAAATTAAGGTATTAATGTAAACAAATACACAATTTTGAGAATAATCAGTTTTATTTAACACAAATATAATATTTTAACGTTACAAAAACGCATTTAGAAATTATCAACTACAAAAAATACTTTTAGAATTTTTTAAAATGTAATGAGTGAATCAAATTTTAAGTAGGTTTATCCCCCAATATTACAAAATGTTTAAAATCACTACGACAAATAAATCTTTTAACCAAACTTCACCAGCCATTATATTCGTTTCCCAGAAACTGGATGTTTTTTATTGTAGGATTTTGTCACTTGATAAGCCAGCAGTCGCCTTGCATCTTTAGCACTCAGTCCATAATTAGCTGCTGCACAATTTACAAAATAGTCAGCCAATACTGTTTCTTCCTCTGGAGTAAATATAAAGTTATGCACATACCCCATTGTTACGTAATTCTCACTATCACACTCTCTTTCTTTTCTTTTTTCTTGATGTACCGGTACAACGAAGAATAGTTTAAGTTATAAAGATTTTGCCGCATCCCGAAGACTTTTGCCTCTTAAACTAACTTCTTTAGCTGCCAATTTATATATTTCGATGCTGGCGTCGCCTATATTTGTCTTTCGTACGTATGTATTAGGCATTCTAGAAGATAAATTATCTATTTACCTTATAAACTTGACACCGAGGAGGGTTGACACAAGGTGTTTCAACTTACCTTACCTTCCAAAAAAACGGTTTTCTACATTTCTTGGCAAACAAGCGGTTTTTGTATATAAAAACAAAACTAAACTCGTAAAACATATTTTACTACGTATTACAAATGATTATTCAAAGTACAGAATACGTGACATATCATGTAAATAAACGGCATTGAAAAATAGGTAAAAAACTTACTTTTCGGTTAATTTTCGATACAGTCGCTATATCTCCACAATCGTTCGCCTGGCGGCCGCGGCGTGTACTGACAAGTCAGTGCGAGGGAACTATGGGTTAGAACTGCGTTATTGCCAGACTTCTAATGTCTATAGTTGCCGAGATTTTGAAGTTGTGTCAACTTACCTTTGTGTTAACTCGCCTAGGTCTCCCCTATTGTTTTAATATATTTCAGCCGTATGCAGTCCACTGCTGGACATAGGCCTCCCACAAACATGACTTGTATCATCTTGGGCGGTAGTTTCCATAGTCGCCACGCTTGGCAGGCGGGTTGGCGACCGCAGTAGCTGTAGATTGGGTTTCGACGGCGCTACTGCCCGTCCGTAGGATGTTTCCTTTTGTCGCCTCTTACGACACCCGCGGGAGGAGATGGAGTGGTTCTAGTCAGCCGGCATCACACGGCACAGTCAGCCGGCATCACACGGCACCTTGTTTTAATAACAACAAAATACGTATTACGTAGTTTTACTTAGAAGTGTTATCCTCTAGCCGCCCTATAAAAAGGTGCAATTGAATGCCATTTTGAATTTTAATTATGACAAAGTTTTGATATCTGGGCGGCTAGAGGTTATTACGGTACGGGATGTTAAAAGGGTTGCTGGCCTCGTAGTGACACGTGTGACTTAATTTTTAAGGTCGCTGGTTAGGTCCCTGGCTGATACCACTCAGACTCCCGCAATTTAGGCATGAAATTTACTGAGAAACTGGGTTTAAACCTAATTAGGCATATATTTCCCACTTTTAAGGTAGATGGCAGTCGTGTTTGTTTAATTAAATACAATCGGGCTCCATTAAGTCGTCGCAAAATACCAGGAAAAAGTCTAGGATGATTCTTTAGGGTTCCGGAGCCGAAGGGTAACGTAAAATCGTGACCTACCTACTAAGGCCCCGCAGTCTGCCTTACTAATTATATTTGCAGTAATTGCACTTGATAAACCAGTCTAATGTCTATCTTGTTCTTAAACAAATGAAGTACAGATTTCATCTCGTTTTCAAATGCGATTACTGCAAATATAATTAGTAGGGCAGCAGTCTGTTCGTGTGTTTGTCTGATCGCTTGTTACCAGGCTGTATCTCGTGAACCATGATAGCTGGATACACTTGATATTTTCACAGATGATATAATTATTTCTGTTACCGCCGTAACAATAGATAAATACTAAAAACAGAAGCCGGTTTTATTTATTTATTTAAACGCACCGCATTTAAGCAAAAGAATTGGTAAAAACTTAACAAACAAGCATGAATAAAATAATTAAATAGGTAATCTACGATAGATAATATTACAAAAATGTAAGCCAAATTGCCATAAGAACGGAATTAACGTTCCTAAGGTACCTACTACATACATAATATTGAAAGAAATTCTAGAAGTTGGTAGGCATCCGGAACCGAGTGATGGGATGCCACACTAACTGGGAGCCATAAGAGCACGTCATCGTTTATGCGAAGACAAAACATGAAACGTATATAGTGCTGGGAAGGCGATCCAACTTTATTAAGTACAAGTACACTCTACTACTAAGAAGTTCCTCGTTAAGTCTGTATAACACACATCAGCACCTATAACGGTAATCGATTATGTATACCGTGTATAATGTATTATTTACGGGACGCGAAGCTATAAATTACAATTTAACAAGTCCAAAGCCACAAAACTGGTGCGTTTACTCAGTTCACATTTGTACCTAAACATATTATCCGAATCGAAACCGAATCATGAATATACTGAATATAGCAGAAACCATTATTAAGCAGAAACGTCTGCTAGCATATCAAAGATATTTAAATTGAAAGAAAAATAGAAAAATTTCGTCAGAGTCGTCGAGTCAAATTTTTCAATTTTTCTTTCGATCTAAAAATACTGAATATACCTAATTGATCCATAATCTAAACATGGCTGGTAACAACAGCTAAGAAGCTATTGTTAATAACGATTTCTTGCAATTAAAGAGAAAGTAATAACGGATGCTTTATAACATTCAAAGAATTATCTAGCCATGTACGGAAATATTTACCTACCTATAGCTAAACCTAATACGGTGCTGAATGTTAATGATATCTGAATTAGCAAGAATTATTTTTTTACAACTAGAGTTATCCCTTTAGATTGTAATGCACGTTTCTAAATATTGAAAAACAAGATGTACATCTTGTAAGATCTATTAAAATGATCCTTAGATCATTGTTAGGCAGTGGAAATGAAAGAAGTGCACTTCAGGGTTCACGTTTATTAATTACTATCAGATTTGTAACAGATACCTGAATTATAATATATGCAAGTAGAGCGAGATGCGAAAGCGTCCGCCGGCCGGCTCACCAGAATCCAAAGAGAAAGAAAGATGACGTGTGCTATACCACAGACAACATTTAAGGGTAAAGCACACGATCCTAGATTGGCAGTTGGTGTTATTAGGGTGGGTTATATACTATCCAATTTCTAACACTTCCCCTCACACTAATAAGACCATTGCCTCGTGCCTACATTACAAACAGATAGAAGACTCCATACACAATGACAATTATAAGACAATGTGTATAAGTATATCTCTCATGACAGGCTTTAACTCAATATAATATCAATTATATAAGTTAACATTGACAATGTTTGCCCTAAATAGAGACTTACTATATCCATATACACATTCGTACAATAGCATGCTATTTTACGATTGCACATTTACAAACCAATAAATTACAACTCTGCATTCATGTATATTATTATATATGTACCTAAGTTGCTTTCACATTCATGCTTAGAACAAATTTAGAATGTTTACTGAAACTCAGCGGTTTGGTAAGTACATCAGCTATCATTTCTTCTGTTGGTAAGTATTTAACAGTTAGAACATTATTATATACTAAGTCTTTTATGTGATGATACCGTACATCTATGTGTTTAGTACGTTTGTGTGAATATTCTTTAGATAGTAGCAGCTTGTGCGCACTTTGGTTATCATTGAACACAGTGATGCAGGGTTTCATACATGCAATTTCATATAACAAATTCTTAATGAAACATAGGTCTTTACACACATCATTAATTGATATAAATTCACTTTCAGTTGAACTAAGCGCTACACAACGTTGCTTACGTGATTCCCAGTTTATAACATTTGAACCTAACTTCACTACAAATCCTGTATATGATCGTCTATCAGTATCATTAGCCCAGTCAGCGTCAGCATAAGCAGTTAAATTTAATTCCCTACTTTTTATAAAATATAAACAATAGTTAATTGTTCCTGCTAGATATCTTAATATCCGTTTAGCTGCAAGCCAATGACATTTATTAAATTTAGAATTATATTGGCTCAAATGACTACAAGCATAAGCTATGTCTGGCCTGGTGCAGACAGCCAAGTACATTAGGGAACCAATAAGTTCTCTGTAGTTATAAATATCTTCACACAATGGTTCACTGTCATCATCAAATTTACATCCCATTGACATAGGTGTTGAAACAGATTTACAATTTTCCATATTAAACCGCTTGAGTATTTTCATAATATAGTCACTCTGATCTAACTTCAATGAACCCTTATCTCTTACAACATTAATGCCAAGACAGCTCTTTAAGCTACCTAAGTTTTTACAATTAAATTCACTTTGTAACAAACTGAGCAAATTATTTTACATGAACTGTTGTTAGAGAAAATATAAAAATCATCTACATATAGTGCTACTAATACTAAATTATTTTTATCCTTATTCATATAGATACAAGGTTCACATTTGCTCTGTATAAAACCATTTTCACACAGTATTTTGTTAACTTTATTATTCCAGATTCTACTAGCTTGCTTAAGACCATAGATCCCTTTCTGCAACAAACAAACTTTATCTTTTGGTTATTATTAAAACCTGGTGGTAATTCCATATAAATGGTTTCCTCAAGCTCTCCATTAAGAAAAGCTGTGGTCACATCAATGTGATCTATGCTTAAATCATACTCACAAGCTAAAGCAAACAATATTCTCATTGTACTGTGTCTAACAACTGGTGAAAATGTTTCCTTGTAATCTACACCTGGTACTTGTGTATAACCCATGGCAACAAGACGCGCTTTAAACTTTTCAAAGTTACCTAATGCATCTGTTTTAATTTTATATACCCATTTTGACTTGATTACATTAGTATTTTGAGGCCTATCAACTAGTTTCCATACTTTATTAGCTATGAGAGAATCATACTCACACTTCATGGCAGCAGACCATTCATTGCTAAGGGGACCAGTTACAGCTTCTTTAAATGATGAGGGTATATGTTGATTGCAGACAGGCATAGCCTCATGCGCTACCATGGAGTAATCTGATGTGTAATCAGCATACCTTTTGGGTTTTTGTGACCTTGAACTACGTACGGGACGCGGAGAATGAACAGCCGGTGCACCAGCAGTAGGCAGCACTTCCCCTGAGAGTGACGAACGCGGCGACAGTACTACAGACTCGCCCGACGAGTCACCAGAACCTGAAGCTGAGTGTGGCTCATCATTCTCGTCCCCGGTACAGAATTCCTCCGAATCTGAAAAAACCATGGAAGTATCATTAATATTAGGATTAGACATTTGCGTCTCACTTCTTGGGCTACAGATTGGAGTTTGGTCATCTTGCACTGATGATAAATTATCATTATTTTGACTAGAAATTCCATTATTTTGACTAAGAATATTATTTACTTGATTTTGACTAGATTTACCAACAACATTAGTTGTAAATTCAAATTCATAAAATACATTTTCATTGTCAAATTCATTAAAACTTAATTTATTTAAATCATTGTAAAATTTGTTTTCTATAAAAACTACATTCCGAGACAAGATTACTTTCTTGGAGTTTATTGGGTCTAAAAGCCTAAAGCCTTTTGTTGTCTCACTGTAACCAACAAAAATGTAAGGTTTACTTTTAGGATCAAGCTTACGACGATTTTCTTTAGGTATTAAGGAATAGGCAATGCAGCCAAAGACATGGAGGTGACTAAGGTCCGGTGTGGACCCAGTCCAGAGACCCTCAGGAGTTCGTCCTGACAATGCACTAGTGGGGCTCCTATTTTTCAAGTAACAAGCAGTCATTACTGCTTCACCCCAAAATCGCTTACTGAGACCAGCCTCAAACAGGATACACCTTGCCTTATCCAGGAGAGTCCTGTTCAGACGTTCAGAAACAGCATTTTGCTGATGACAGTAAGGTACACTCTTTTGATGAATAATGCCTTCCTTCTTAAGAAAATCTGTAAATGCTTTGTTACAATATTCAGACCCAAAATCTGTCCGAAGTGTTTTAATTGGCAATCCTAATTGTTTTTCTACTAAATTCTTATAAGCAGACCTCGAAGTCGCCGTGGCACGAATACAATTTTGCTAGGGAGAGACACACGGTATTATTTTATCGATAAGTTGTACTTTCTTATGACAGTACTTATGTTATGATTATGAGATACTTAATGATAACTTGCAATATCTATTAAACTGTATTATTTATACAGTATGAAGATTGAAGTCCGTAAAGGTCGATTAACGAAGATAACGGTATTCATACTTTATGGATGTAGGTATAAAACATGACGTTGACATAATATGGCAATCTTGTCCGCTCGAGAATCGATGGAATTAATATTACGCGTAAAATGCCACCTAGAAAACAGTGTCGTGAAAATTTATTACGTTCTTGGCTAAAAAGCTCTCCGGATTTATGCATACGTGGATCTAAGATATTAGTTTAGTTAATTTTCAATTATTCTGTAAATTTTACAGCTAATAATATATGAAATGTCAATTCCGAATAAGCATTCAGTTATCGATAAATTTTATATCGGAAGGAAATCCCTAGTTAATTGATGTTATTGCCACCGCGACTTCGAGGTCTGCTTATAAGTAATAAAATGATTAATTACCTCGGATTTATGCTTCATGAGGAAGATGTGCGTCTTCCTGGTGTAGTCATCCGTCATTGTAACAATGAACCTCGCTCCACCAATGCTGTCCTCTTGCATAGGTCCTGCTACATCACTATGCACAAGCTGTAAAGGTTTGTGTGCACGTGTAGCCTCGCCCACGGGATACGGCAAAGACGCTTGCTTCCCAAGTAGGCAGGTCTCACACTTGTCACGAGAACATACCTGAAATTTGACACCAGTTGCAGGATCATCCCTTAAAGCACACATACCTTGAGCATTAAGATGACCTAAACGAGAATGCCACAAATTATATGGCACAGAGGCTACAGCTGCATTAGCACTCTGTGTATCTTGCCTATTATGCAAGCACATGGAAGAATGCACTTCTAGCGAAGTCCCTTTTCCATGATTACACCCTTCCCATTCATATAATCCTTTTCTATTAGATGCAGAGGTAATTGGATTGCCATGAATTTTACAATCATTATATATACTACAATTATCTTTGGTAAAAATTACAGTATAGCCTTTATCACACAATTTACTAACTGATAACAAATTAGCAGACAGATTTGGAACATATAATACCTTAGTAAGTTTATTCATGACGCCTCCGACTGGTAGTTCCCCAACACCTTCAGCTGACACAGAGTCATCGTTAGCCAGGGTTACTCTGTTCCTCTTCACCCGGCAGTGCCTTGTAGTTCTCCAGTAATGATTTATTGTTACAAAGATGATTGGAGCACCCAGAGTCTATGTAAAATGAAGACTTCTGTACAAAGAAGGCAGCCGATGTTTCCGTCGCTAGAAGAGACCGATTTCTCACCTTATCTTTTCTGTATTTATAACATTTGCTTTTAATATGACCAGCTTTGCCGCAGTAATGACACACAATTGGTTTCTTTGGTGCTGTACTGGATCTTTTAGAAAGCAAAGCCGCTTCCTCCATACTGGAAGAACCCTCTCTCTTCCGAGATTCTTCTTGTAGAAGGCGTGATCTGACCATGTCGGCGGTGAGATTATTATTAGCAATATTCGCAGTCTCGAGGTTGCTTACCAGCGCGTCGTATTCTTCTGTTAAACCACTAAGAAGAAGTTCTATTACTTCCTTGTCCTCTATATTTCTGTCAATGTCCGCCAACTGATGAACAAGCGACATCACTGCCTCAAGGTAGCGGGTCATGCAGTTAAACTGCTTGTACTCGATTTTGTGCAGCTGCCGCAACAAAAGTACGCGCCTGTACAAACCTTTGTTTTCAAACACGGTTTTCAAGTTATCCCACGCTTCTTTTGCAGTTTTCGCGTTCCTGATATGCTGTAAGCACGCGGTCGACACACTCAGGCCTATGCGAGCTAGAGCACGGTTAACGTGCGAGGGCTCCGCATCAGTTCCATCCACAGCATTCCATACACCGTCGAGAGTCAACAGCATTTTCATTTGGTACTTCCAGGTCTGGTAGTTCTCCACGCCACGAAGCTTCTCCACTGCTTGGCTGGAGTAATTAGTAATACCAGTCTGAGATTCATTGTTGGCCATGACTCGATACGTACGTACCACGTGGTTAGAGTGCTTCACCAAAAGTGCTGAACAACGGCGACGACGTCCCGTGCGATTGTAAATATTGTGATGGCTATCCGGCGGCCGACGACGCTCGCTCTATTCTATTCTAATCTCAAGCTCACTTTTCTGAATTAGTTGGAATTGCCTGAACTTTGCACAATATGTCCACTGAGCCCAGAACCTATTAAAATGATCCTTAGATCATTGTTAGGCAGTGGAAATGAAAGAAGTGCACTTCAGGGTTCACGTTTATTAATTACTATCAGATTTGTAACAGATACCTGAATTATAATATATGCAAGTAGAGCGAGATGCGAAAGCGTCCGCCGGCCGGCTCACCAGAATCCAAAGAGAAAGAAAGATGACGTGTGCTATACCACAGACAACATTTAAGGGTAAAGCACACGATCCTAGATTGGCAGTTGGTGTTATTAGGGTGGGTTATATACTATCCAATTTCTAACAAGATCAACAACGTCAGCCCGGTAACTGACCTGCCAACCGTACGCACGACCTTCGTACGAACTATCTTCTAGTTCCCCACGGAACCCATAAAAAATAAACAAGGAAAATAACTGTTGTACCTATTCTTTTTGTTTCGTCGCGGTCCCCTGAGTTTCCCGTGTTACTGAAGAGAACACGAGGGCAAGACGGACGCCAAGGGAAAACATTAAAAACACCTTGTAGATATGTAGTTTTGCCGTAGGTACCTTACTCACTTGTAATATGTAGATAGATATAAACTTCTGATGCAGTGTGGAATTTATAAGAACACGAACTTTAGTTGTTATAGTACCGAATATTTAAGCGTCTATTGCTGTAAGTTATTTCACTGGAAAGCTGTGTCATACTTGATCGTACCATGTCATACTTGAGGCATGTCATTGGAGTCTCAGACAGTTTTCTGTCCATGAGTTGGGCGATTAAAGATTAGGCAGGCGATCAAAGGCTTCATGGCCAAAATGATGCTTGTGTTTTTGCTGTATTAGCTATGCTAGCGTACGTAACGAATGGCGGTTTTCAACCGAGAAGGTTTTCAACAAATTTAAACTGGTCTGGCCTAGTGGGTAGTGACACTGCGCTGCCTATGAAGCCGATGGTCCTGGGTTCGATTCCCAGTCAGGGCATTTATTTGTGTGGTGAGCACAGTTATTTGTTCCTGAGTCATGGGTGTTTTCTATGTATTTAAGTATTTATATGTATCTATCTATTATATATATCGTCGTCTAGGACCTACAACAAGCCTTACTGAGCTTACCTTAGGACTAGGTTGATTTGTCCCGAAATATTTATTTATTATTTATTTTATTATTATTAAAATAACGGATACCATCGGTACGGTATCCGTTATTTTAATCCACTACAGTAGGTACGAAACTTTACAAAAAATAATCTTAGCAGTTATTGGAAAGCCCATAAAAATATAGGTGTGTTTATGACTAGCGGTGCGTTACCTGATAGGTACCTACCAACAATAAGATAAAACACCATTAGCACTATTACCAGGTGTTTAGATTAGATTAACGGAGTTTCAGTACCTAAACATTGTCGTGCCCTTCGTCATAGGTAGGTGACACGCTATCAGCAGCGGCGCGACAATTTTTCTTAGGCAAGACGGAGCCGATATGTCTTAGCCTTTTCTTCTTGAGCCCAAGGAAAACCGCTGAACTGCAGTAAAGTTACTCAAGCCAGCGGGAATCGGCCTGTATAAACGCGCCGCCACTGCACGCTATCCCCATTCATATTTTCCTTTAAAAATACTCGATCAATTTTATCAACGATAACGACTCATCTGAACAAGAACCATTAGCTAATACTTCATTCAAAAGTAAACTTTCAGGATCTCTGAGATGAGGCTGGTGAGCGTCGAAAAGTTTTGTAGTTAGGGCTGGGCGGCGCGCAGCCCTCCGCGCAGGCCCCGCTGGGGCGGGAGCTCCTCATTCTGTCGCCGACAGCCCCCGAGCACGCCGCGAGCCCGCATCGCCCTCCATCGATCCATGCCACACACCGAAAACATTCAATTAAACAGTGTAGTGTAGTGCCACAGCCAAAATGTCCTTCGACCACGATGAACTACGCGATGAGTAAGTACCTCCCACGCATTTTCCAAAAACTAAATATCAACTCATTGTCTCATCAGCGCGCCTTAATGACTTTAACCTGCTCAAGTCCTGTCACTATGCGCAGTGAACGTTCTCAGAACGTTTCAGAATATCTAAGGGACGTAATAGAAGCGTCCTACTTGTAGGTACCTAATTACGCGTTGCGAGCTCTTGCCACGGTAAACAACGTGACGTGACCCATTTCGCACTTTAGAGAGGGAAAGTTGCCGTTGCCAACAATGCGTTTAATTTCCTGACTACCCGTCTTATATAGGTA
Source organism: Grapholita molesta (assembly GCA_022674325.2). Lineage (NCBI taxonomy): Eukaryota > Metazoa > Arthropoda > Insecta > Lepidoptera > Tortricidae > Grapholita > Grapholita molesta. The sequence goes on along the minus strand of CP053121.2, from coordinate 24,105,487 downwards.
CATACAGACCTATTTATTAGTCGACATCAAAAAAGAGGTTCTATGTTTGACTGTATGTATTTTTGTTTATGTATGTTCCCAGCTTTCTCCCCCATTTGTGGACCAATTCTGAATATTTTTTTTTTATTTTTTTTACATGGCACGTTTACGCACGTGGCAATATCACCACTTACCAATTATTCAGAAATAAAATAACAGTTTCGAATAGACGCAGCCCATTATTAATTCAATGTTAAACTAAAGGAAAATTGGAATTTATCGCTTCGGTTACTCCGAGAATCGGGAACGCGGCCTATGAAAATGACTCGTTGTTCTAGAAGGTCACATTTCTAATTACTTTCATGATTTTTTCCATATTTATTGGAGTTTCGGTTCAAAAGTTAAGGTGAGGGGGTGGGGAGGCAATTATTTCAAAATTCAGAGAGATGAACATATTCACTTTATTAAAAAAAACCCCTATTCTTCTTTGAAACACCTATCTAACCACACCTCTTAATTTAGGGTTGATCCGGAAAAATACCCCCTTTCACATGTAGGGGAGGCTTTTGAAACGTTTTAAGTACTTGTTAATATTTACGTATTCGTATAAGTAGAAAAGGGTCCCTTTGTTTACCTACTCTATGTATAATTGTACATAGTATGCGTTCCTCGTCACAGGTGATCCATCACATTGGTTACTAATAGGTAATTATGAACGGAAAACTGTTCAATTAATAATTAATGGAGTAGGACTTACCGGCTCACACATAGTTAACGGTTTACCTCGGTTTACTGCACGCTAACCTTTGTTCAATAATAAAATACCACCGTCTTCAGCGTGACGATATTTTCGTATTTGAACATTCGTGAGACACAGTACAATAATTAACGATTATTACGGTTCTACTCACGTTTATATCGTCACTCGCGCGACATGTTTCGGAGCACATAGGCCTCCATTTTCAAGTACTAAGAATGCTGTTACCCTTACCATGAGTTGTGACATTGAGGTTTTTGATAATGAATATCGAGTTTCCTATCTGTGCATCCCGCTTGTACTATTTTAGTGCGAACGAGATGCTAGTAAACCCGATACTCATTATCGAAAACCTCAATGTCACAACTCATGGTAAGGGTACTGAGTGTCGTGTTCGGCTGGCCGCTCGCGACCATGTAGCGCGAGTGACTAAATAAACGTGAGGAGAACCGTAATAATCGTTAATTATAAATAAGTACAATTTTGCTTTTTTACATTGTCCACCAAGAAAAGGTTCACCAAGCTTTACCACTCGTATTTCAAGTTTCATACCTAATCGAACATGACTTAATTATTACATTCCTAATTGTAAAAAATTTCCTCTTCTCACATACATATAAAACTCCCAATAACTAGGGGCCACTTATTGTTAGTCTTTTGGTCTTTACATGAAAAACGTATTTATTTTTTACTACTCGTAGTCTATTGTTTTTACTTATTTCAATTTATTTGAAATTAGTCCACTGTCAACAAAAACTATTAAAAATTATTATCAATTAAACAGACATAATGTAATTTTGTTTTCAGTAATATATAATTTGCTCTAAACATTTACTAAACAACTGTTTTGTAAAACAATAAAAGGACATTCTACTTGTCTAAACGGGACATTGATGATGTGAATATACTATGTACAAAATGAAAGTAGGTAGCTATCTTATTTTGTGCAATAACAATACTTGCACCGAACAATAGTCTATAGATTTTATTGTATAGGTACTTTCGCTTTGGTTAACTGGAGCGAAACGAATGTCATTGCCAAAACTAGGGGTCTACCTTACCTAGTAATAATGCCTAAATAAAATGCCTCTTTTTGAACTCAATAGGGATTACTTCTAACTTACTAAACGAATAATCGAAACTGTATTAATCGATATGTATTTGTACAGTTGAATATAGTTACCTACTTATGGTCGAAACAGCCCTCTTGCAATATAGTCTGGTAAATATAGGTATACTTACTTACGTATGCCTGTTTTTAGGGTCCCGTCCCGTATCCAAAGGATCAAAACGGAACTCTATTACTAAGACTACGTTGTCTGTCTGTCACCAAGCTCTCTTATAAACCGTGACTGACTGTGTTTTCACAAAATATTCAGTCGTATATTTCACTTCAAACATAAATGTAATTAAATTAATGAATGGGGGCTCCCATACAAAAAACGTGACTATTTACCGTTTCTTCGTCCAGCTGTACCTGTAGATAATGCCTAATGGTACGGAAATCTTCGCGCGCGAGCCCGACTCGCACTTGGCCGGTTTTTTAGTTCAGCTGCGTTCGTTGCCTTTAGCCGTGTAGCGGCAATTTTTGCCATCATTCTAATTTAAATAAGTGCTCACCAATTTGCTCAATGAAAATGATAACTGTCTATATTTTAAATTACGCTATCACATACGTACATTACGCTCCTTAGAAACATTATTTTATTTGTTTATGTTTACAAATGAAGTACATTTCCTATAATATCTAATCTATTTTGTTTATTTATCTAGATTTGGTGTGAGTCAGTATTAATATGAAATTGCACATGTCGTTTGATGTTAGTTATAACAAACATATTTTCTATTTATAAATTTATACTCTTAAAAAAAGTGTCTTATGGAGTTTATTTATAACATTGGTTAAACCGTAGTGGTAATAACACTTCGCCGTTTTAAAATTGGTTATGGGTCTTAATATACTATGTAGGTATATGTATACTTAAAATCTGATATTCCGCGTCTTAAATAGTTGTGTAAAGTCAAATTGGTACTAACAGCAGATAAAAAACTATACTCAACCCGTTATTTGGGGTCATTAGTCTATGGTTTCATTGCGATTCAGTCCAACCAAACTACAAAAAGTATGTAACGTTTTTTAAGCCTGGTAAACAAAAGAGATGAACATACCAAACATTGCTGCCTTTTCGCATACTTAACACTGCTCGTTTTGTATGTACAAAAACCCAAACAACGTGTCTCTTCGGCTCAGCGTAAATATTGCTGTTACGGTTTGCACGTAAGAACCCGGATATCCGTATTTGTGATCCGGATCTTATTGTATACTATAATAGATAAAAAAAAATATTAGAACTAAAAAATATAGCAACACAGGCATCGTCAGGTGGCTGCAAATGCAATTTCGGTTGGTTGCTGCAGCTTGGTTGAAGTAGAGAAAAATGCTCGAAATATACGAACTTCGATGTTCGCAGTACCGGCCCAGGCTTCGTCTCATACAAACCAATAAAGAAATCCGCAAGAGGCTTCGTTAAATTAATTAACTAACAGGATTTATCTAAAGGGTCTCGAATCCTGGCCCAAAAGTCCCTATAACGCCGCTGCCAGCGTTATAGGCCACCACGTTGAATGGCCAGCGAGATCTTTTGCACCAGATACGATCTGAGCCCAGTACCCTTACCATGAGTTGTAACATTGAGGTTTCGATAACGAGTATCGAGTTTACTATACTCGTTTAGTGTTAATTTTTAACGTAACAATACGTCACCCTCGCGATTCGCGTTAGAGTTACCCATATAAATAACATTATCACTTACGCGTTCGATACGTTTTTTTACGTCAAAAGAAACTTACACTAGAGCCTCTCAGTTTACTATCTGTGCATCTCGCTTGTACTATACAAGCTTGTACTATTTTAGTGCGTACGAGATGCTTACATAGTAAACTCGATACTCGTTATCGAAAACCTCAAAGTCACAACTCATGGTAAGGGTACAGGACCGAGTATCGCCGTCCCTCTCCCTCTGTAATTATAATGATAATATCTGTATTATTTTTTGTGCCTACCGCTACCTGAATTGTTGTACGGCCCGGACCATTGGCAGTGCAGGTGCAGAAGATAATCATAAATCCGATATTTATTTATGACCCATTTCATTCATTTTGCGGTTAGTATATCTACTCGTAAACAGGTAGATTGTATTGATTATAATTATGTTTGATTTGATTTAAACTATTATTGTAGTGATTAACTATTATTGTATTATAGTAATTGAATTTGTTATGGTCAATTTACGGAGTAATTATGTTACACGTCAGATTGGCCGATTTAAATGTAAAATGGTCAACGAAGTAGTATTTTTAGAAACAAATACTAGGGTGCGATTCTTGTCAAAGTTACATAAATCTTTGCCCATGATAGTGTGGTTTATATCGTTATGAATATAAAATAGGTAACCATGAAGTCCCTCCATGAGGTACCTCCGTCTATTTTTCTATTATCTAAAATCAAATTTATAATTAAATGGAGTAAACTGACAGCAGTTTTCATACATTTCACAGGTCGTTTGACAACTTTAGTATGAAAACTGCTGTCAGTTTACTCCCTTTAATTATAAATTTGATTTTAGTGTTATTTGAACGAACAGGGTTATGTTTACCAAATGACGGGCGTTTTTCCGAGCCTTGGTTATTTGGCAAGTTAATACAGGATCTGTAAATAGTTTACTCTCAGATTCGATTGAGACCAATGCCAATGTCGTTGGGAGCGTAAAATCACTAGGAGTACATATCAAGTCTTGTGCGGAAGGGTCCTGGATCCTTCCCCCCACACAATCCACTCGCTCTAACATTCCGAACGGTTCATAGGACCTAAGTCGAATAAATATGTTAAATAAAAAATAATAAAAAAACATATTTATTCGACGATTTTCGATTAACGGTAAATGTTCCCGCGAATATTCCTGTGAACGTCACATCACTATTCCCGATCATGGCAATTCATCAAGTTGACACAAGTGAAATATCAATATCTATTCGGCACACACATTGTTGGGAAAGTAAATACTCGTACATCATTCGACCATCGAAGTCCCGTGAATAATGGGCCAATATGATTAATGGGAGCTAACTGGATGTGGTAATGTTGAAGGCACAAGTATGGAGACTTGACGAGTAAATATTGCAATAAAAAAAATCTTATATCGGTACAATGTAGGTAAAAAATCGGTGGTATTCTTGGAACTAAACAGAGATGTACCAACCAACCCATAAAATTAAAAATTATATTGTGTAAAAAAGTTTGTTTCTTAGGTCGGTAGCTAAGTTAACTCGGTATTGAACTTAACCTTGAATTTAACCTAACGACTAATCTTGTATGAATGATAATGATAACTGATAATGATAACCGCTTTAAAATTGCCGGAAATTTATGACGAAGATAGTTGCAGAATGATGAACAGAGGTTAGGTACACGAGGATGAGGCAAAATCTATTGTTGGATGATTTAGGCTAATTTGTAGGAATCCCCGCCATGTGTTTTGTGGGATGCCATTAGTGTATAAAAGTAAATAATAACTGCTGGCGTAATCACCACATCGACATATCCATCCACCATGTCATCAAAAATAAGCAAAGCAAAGAGATCCAAGCGCTTATGTACTACATTTGAACGCCCCCTTATAGCGCCCTCAAGGCCCGCAAAACTATACCAAACAAACCACCCGCATGGCTGCTACTACATTACCCTTACCATGAGTTGTGACTGAGATTTTCGATAACGAGTATCGAGTTTACTATATGTGCATCTCGTTCGCACTAAAATAGTACAAGCGAGATGCACAGAGCTTGGGCACCTAGGCGCGTTTTGTGAGCGGGGCGCGACGCTGCCGTCCGAATGTGTGCCTTATTTTGTCACATTACCCGTGTGTGGACCCGGGTACGAGTATGTCCTTAAACTACGTCCAACAATGAGAGGTAGGGCACAGCGATGACCATCACGCTTGAATCTGGGGCAGCCCAACTGGGGAGGTACCTCCTCCTTACAGAAGACCACAGCCATAATAGCACTGCTACCTTTCAGGTATGTAGTGTTGTGTTCCTGATGGTGAGTAAGGTTCCCAGAGCTCCAACCCCCCTTAAAGGCCGGCAACGCGCTTGTGACTCCCCTGGTGTTGCGGGTGCCCATGGGCGACGGTAATTGCTTACCATCAGGCAATCCGTCTGCTCGTTTGCCGCCTATGTCATAAAAAAAAAAAATTAGCCACACCGGTGTCACGCTGCGCTACCGCCACGCTCACAAAACGCGCCTACGTGCCCAAGCCTTTAATGTCACAACTCATGGGGGTACCGAGGGTGCGTCACATGCGTTTGCGACTTAATTACGCGTCGATTGTTGTACGTCCGCGCTACGGTCATTCGACAGCCGCACGCCGCACTATTTGCTTTCCGAGACTAGTCGCGGCGCAACGTTTCGATCGTGCTTTTGATTGTGGTTTTATTTTATATTATTAAAATTGTGTGTTGTGTATCTTGCAGGTAAGAAATTTTATTTATTATCATGTAGCATTAAAACATATACCTAGTCATAGTCAATAGGTACCTACTTACGTTAAAAGCGTGAAATAAAATATAATATTGTAATTCTACTTTAATACGAAATAAGTCTCTGGTTTAGTAAAAAAACGCCTGTTTATTTGTCAATATAATAAAAAAAATACGAGCTCCAGATTTAGGTAGTTATTAATAATTATAAAAGCACAATTGACTCTTTAAAATATTATTTTGTAGTTTTAAATTTAATATACTTACTATAAGACTACAATTTTTCCTACATAACATCTAAATGTTCTTCGTCTAAACAATAAACCGGTTTTTTGTACTATATATACCGTTAACCCGTTCGCTTTCCGGTGGACCAGTTGACGGGCGACCTTGAGCTCTGTTTGGCAACACAGCTGAGCCTATCAGTTACAATCGACTGTTGTCCACTGTCGAACTTCGATAAACTGATAACCCGCGACCTTAGAATGTTACTACAAAACTTGCCACAAGGATGGCATGATGCAAATTCAATATTTAATTGTCATTTACATGACCTTGTGCTATGTACTCAGAGTAAAACATGGAACAAAATTGTTGGCCTATGCAGCTATATATCTGGCCGTCAAATAACGTTGGTCAGGTTAGTTTTTAGTTACTAGTTATTTTAATGTTATTCGGTATATAAAAACGAGTTATCCGATAATGATCCAAACAATTGTAGTTCAACTTAAGTATAAAAAATATAAATAAAATAAAATGCATCAGATCAAAAACATTACCATATTGTGTTAGACAAGAAGTCTTAGGAATAAATAAATATAAATATATAAATATTACATGACATCCTTACTCAAATGGACTGAGCCCCATGGTAAGCTAGAGAAGGCTTCTGTTGTGGGTATGTATAGTAAAATACATAGAAAACACCCATGACCTGGGATCAAATATTTGTGTTCATCACACAAATACATGCCCTTACTGGGATTCGAATCCAGGATGGTCGCCTTTATGGCCCAGTGGGTAGTAAACCTACTTGGCTTAACCTGTTAAGATTGACTTAAATAACTATCTTAGGTACTAAACTTTACCGAAGAGAGGAGCTGCAGGGAGTGTCTTTTTTGACTAAGTACTGTCCCATATATCGATACTTATTTTATTCTATCTAAAAATAGATTGTTACACGGAGGAAACAATTATTAGACTTTCGGGGCTAAGAAATAAATCTATAAATGTTAAAAGAAACTTAAACCTCTCGACTGATGTAGATCATGTTAACTAAATCGTATGAAATTCGTAAGGTCATAGGGGTCATGGCATGTAAGGTCGTTCAGTACATACACATCAAGCCTTGTTGAGCTTACTGACGAACTAGGTCGGTTTGTGTAAGATTATCCCGAAATATCAAATGGGTCAGAAGGAGGACCCACTTGACCCAAATTGGAATAAATGGGCTTTAACTTCACCGTACATCCAGTCATTTTAACTTTGTTAAATTTACTTTCTACTAGTTAGCACTCATATCATACTCAATTACAACATGCCCAGCAAATATACGGTTGCGCAATAAACTAATTTATAATTTTATAAAATATCTTTTTAATATTATTTATTTTTAAAGACAAATATTGAAGACTCCTACTAACTTTTCTTCCGGGAGTAGGTATATTGTTAAAAATATTATACGTAGGCATAATAAATATAATAATTTACGTAGTTGTCTTTAATCAGTAAAAAGCGAAATTTGAGAAAACTGTTTGTATAGTAAACTATAGTACCTAAAGCTACAAAATATATGGCACGGACGACGAATGTATTTATTTATTCAACACAAGTAAATAATAAGTAGTAGGTACCACTTTTAAATGGTCATTAAGTGGAGTAAATATATTGTCATACAAATCCGAATAAACGTAAAGTAAAAAATAAGTATGTAATATTTTCTTGCCTGTAAATTTTGTTGGTTTTTTTATCGTAAATTATACTAGAAATATAATGAATCCATTGTACTAAAAAAATGTTCAATGCGCAATGTCCAATTCGACATAGTGGCTAATACGTAATTAGGTATGTTCATCTTGGAATTGACACAACATTCCATTGACATAACATCGCTCGTGTCCGGTCCAATATGTATGATCTACTGTAATTGAAGGAAGTGCGGAATTCCTCCGCACGGAAGCCGTGTGAGGAAGTTGACACTTGTGTTTATGGGCCGCTATATTTTGTTGAGTTTAAAAGTCAAAAAGCGTAAACTTGGGTAGGTTACCTATGTATAATTATGATGTTTATGTAATACTTTAGGGGATACAGACCATGAGCTACCACCACCGTGTCCACAGTCACCAGTTTTAATCGATAGCGAACAAACGTGCTTCGAATAGTTGTTTATTTACTATCTTAAACTTTTAACCATAAATCGTTATGTGACTATGGCTATGTACAATTTCTCCATACAAATATACATATTACGCAGACTCTAGCGAGTATTTATTAATTCATTTGTTTAATACTTATTGCACAAAACAAAACTTTATGTACAAAAGGCGAACTTAATGCCATCAGGATTTTCCACTGCACGTATGTCTTTATTTTATCTGTTTGAGTTACATTGTTAATTTATATTAGTTATTTTTTTTTATTCCGGCCAGCATTGAAAGATGCCTTGTAACTGCGAAGTGGAGGTGCTGGCAGGTGCGCGCACGCACCGCGTCGGCTGCGAGCTGATCGGCTCCAACGGGCACGTCAAACACATGCCCCACAGGAAGGTGCACGACGAAGAATATTTGCCGTCCGACGAAGAGGCAGATGAGGAATTCAAGAGCAGGATTAGGTTATTATTATTTTCTTACACAGTTTTTTTCTAATCAAGGTTGAGATACGTTTCAACTGATATATCTTGACCAATTTTTTAAAATATACGATAGTAACATTTATTATATACTATATTCTAATAACAACGAGTACTTAACTACTTACTACATTCAATCTAAAATTGAGGCATTGTACCAAGGATGCTAGCGGCATGCCGCCAGTATTTGCTGAAATACTTATTATGGACTAAGATAATCTCACGAATTATAAACACTCAAAATTCATGGTTGAAAGTCTTCTGATAAGACTTTTACTATAAAGTTAAAGATAATATACTCCTTCAATCTAAACTAATCTGTTGAACGAAGTCATTTTCGAGTTTGCTTATATCGAAATTCGTAAAGATCTTACAAATAATATGCTTTGGACGAAGATATCTTTTTTTCTGAGAATGTTTGTTTCACCTTTTACTGGCTCTTTGGAGAATTTAGCTCTGTAATACATCTGTTAGAACCCATTCACAGACATGAATAGAGACCCAAGCAGGTGTTGGAGCTATTGAAAATAAAAAGTAAAAGAGTGTGGAGCTATGGTTTTGAAGTTTGGTTGGATCAAAAAACTGGGCCATTCAGAAAAAAGCCACGGCTTCCATAACCATGTTAAAGCACGTTTTCGAGGCAGGACGTACTTACCAATTAATTTTTACTGTTTTTTTTTAATATTATACATATAAACCTCTCTCCTTAAATCACTATTTAAACCGCATGAAAATAGTTGTCATTTTTCTACGATGTAAGTATACAGACGAACAAGCGACTTAATTTTTATCCTATATTGATTTTGACGGTTAAACTCCTTGATAAAGGCTACAGGGATGTACAACAACGACCTTTGCTAACTCGCAACATAGAAAGCTCTATGAAGAATAAAGATTGTTACCTTCAAGTTGTGTTTTAAGTCACTACCTACCAGACGAAATGGTCTCTTAGCCTAGTTGATAACTTGATACGAGTTAGATTTGTGTAAGATTCTACTAAATTACGTATTTATTATTATTTTATGTATTAATAATTGTATCGTAAAGCTGGGAGTCATCAATTAATTGATTTTTAACGCAGATGCGTAGATTACATGGAAAAGACCGGAAATTAAATTTTATTTCCCAAACTCTGTTTACCAAATACCAATTTACGTCATAGGCGTCTTATCTGTATTACGGCTCAAACAGCACAAAAGGCAATACTGAGAATTTAAAGAGCTTTGACTGTATGAACCGCAGAAAATTATACCTACTTCGCGGTTTTCCGTTCTTCAGTGGGTAGGCTAAATGCGACATTAAATGCGCTAGTCGTAAATTTTCCAACTTATTCAAATGTTCGTGAACTTCAAAGTTAGTAGGCAACTGACGTTTACACGTGCTGTATTATTTATATGCGATAAAAGCATTTTATAGATAATATCGGGGTTAAAAATATTTTTGTTATTATACATGTAAACTACGCAAATTCATCTACGACTACGTAATAGTGTACTGCGGAAATACTCCACTAATTTTTTTATTGTTATTCTACGACACAACGAATCGACTGACACCTCAAACGTTGTAATCTTTGAGATGATGTTGGCGTGTCCTCTGGCCGCCCAGGAGCGGTACCGCGAACATCGAAGTTCGTATATTTCGGGCATCTGTCTCTTTTACTCCAATCAAGGCGTCACGAGAGTGACAGAGACAATCGTCCGAAATTTACGAATATCGTCTTTCGCGGTAGCGCCTCAGAGACCAAAACTTGCCTGGCCAAATGCAACTATGGTTTGTCATAATTAAAATTCAAAATGGCATTCATTGGGAACCTTTGTATAGGTCTCCGAGCGGCTAGAGGATAAAGAATTAATCCCGTTCTTAATAAAACTTAGCAAACGTTTTGATTTGAATATTGTCCTATTTTAACAAACATACATTTCAAAAAAACAGAAAGACAAACGATTATCTAAGGCACGTTAGAAATTGAAAAGCGTCTATGATTGACACTATAAGATGTATAATATTAAAAATATACAATGCATACACACACACCTACATACTCTAATATAAAATCATTACTTAGGTGTTTCCAAAAACGTTGTTTTCATTTTCAAGTTCATATTTTCTAGTCTAACTAAACCCCTCGCTTCCAAACAACTACGTGTAAATCAGAGGTCAGTCTCATACTGGCTGGTATATTTTCATGTCCCCCGGCATTGCGCGTCAAAGTGCCCGTGTTTACTCTCACAGAGTTTGCTCTGACGACAAGATCTCGGCAAATTTAGCTTTTAACGACATGCTTGAAACTTTGACGCTGGGCTAAGTTGAAAATAAGGAAAACAATTCACCTATCTGTTAACCGGCCGCTAGAAGCGATTGTCAATGTCACCACGAAGCGTGTTCTAATGTCGATACAATAGGTAGTATTTTTTGTTCAAGTAAAGGTATGTGGTAGTCCACATGGAAAGGTACCTTATGCCGCTTGGAGCTTACGTTGCAAAGTGTCACATTAGTATTGAAGCGTCATTAATAATAGCGCAAACGCCAAGCGCCATAGGTACCTTTCCATGGGGACTACCACACATGATGGCTTGGCGGACTAAGTAGTGTAAGCCTTTAAGAAAAGTCATACTTAACGCAACTATACCAGCTGTGCCCCGCGGTGGTACCCGCGGTTTATTAAGGAAAAAACGTAACCTACCTATTTGTTAATCCAATGTTGCTAACTCCATACCAAATTTTATTAAACTCGTTCACACGCCTTTATAATATTAGTGTAGATAATAAAACGGATTAGGTATACCTAACGCTTACCTATACTCATTTCAAATTACAGCTCCGAACACTCAACGCTGTATATCTTTTGTTAAAAAGTTTAGTTCATATTAACTAAGTAAACTAATAAAAATTCGTTCGGGCCTACCGCGAAATAGAAGTTCGCAAATTTTAATAAAATATCATACAGATCCCTTAAATTTTCTAAAATCGATTTTTGCTCTGTCTTATTTCTCAGCAATCGATAAGTGTACACTTACACATTCGATACTTCTTATAAATGCTTCTCTGACATAAACCAACCTGGTAGCTTGTGGCTTGCGGTACTAGGTACTAATCGTTGTTTGTTAAGGTGAGTTGGGGAAAGTTCGAACCAGAAATTAGGGCGGATAATTAAATTATCTACAATTTATATAATACTACACTCCATAGTGGCGACATCGCCCTCAAAAACTGTTTTGTCTATGGGTACTGATAAAATCCTTGGGGCTACTCGTTCTCACCATGTATATAGATAGATAGATAGAAACATTTATTCATGACACACACACATAATAATAACAACAAAAAAAAAACTATGTAATTGGACTATACTGACTATTTATTAAGTTCCATATAATGTGAGTCTAGGTCAATAACCACTCGCATTAATAATAAGCAACACGGAATTATGGATCTAAAATGTAAAGTAAATACATATCTCTGTTAATTGTATGTACATACATTCGAACTCTGATTTTAAGAAAATATATCAAAAAACCTTCTGGTGCTATGAAACTACTTATGTATGAATATTACTTTTCAGACTTATATTCACCGCGAGCAATTAGTTGTCGATATAGAGTCGGCACTTACCCCAACTCACCCCAATTAAGTTATAGCGTGTCGTGCTTTAAGGGCGTACGCCGAAATTAATTTGAATTTGCCACTAAATACGAGTATATAGTACTAAATTGTAGTGTAAGCGATAATACGTTAATTGCTTCTGCTTACATGTACTGTCATACTACATAATTTCTTAATCATAGTAAATACTTCGGTATTATAATGACGTATGTTGTATACTTACGGTTATTACGTTTACTCATTGCGGTTATACTAAAAAACTTTTTTCAGTTTGAAAGTAGTCAGTCCATATCATTATCTGTATTTTTATAAATGATACAAAAAATATAATTCTATAAACGTGTTCACTTGAGTACCTCCCTTTTTTTTCGTCGTTTAAAAAGTATAACATTTCAAACCTAATAATTACGTTTGTATTTTTATACTCCTATGATATGTATGATATTTCACGTCTGCATACCTACCAAGTTATTTAGAAGTTAAAATTATAATTCACAATTTATTTACCTACTTACTTCAAGTTATTCATATCCGCGTAATAACTCGTTTGCCAAATGTAAAATAGCCAAATTTGGCATCGACGACATTGCTACTTATCACAAAAGATATGATGACTGGTTATGAAGCAAGTTTTTTGTCACATCTAATTGAAAATATGTCCCATAGCTTTTCTATCGGCAAAATAAAATCATAGGACAATTTTATAAGCGGGATCAAGCATTAGGGAAATAATAAAAAGAAAAGAAAACACCTAAACATTTATTCGAGGCATATACAACATAATATTACGTACTTGTTGTTAAAATACATGTCCTTGCACTCGACTGTGCAATAGGGTCTGCAACAGTTTCAGTGGCTCTAGTGTAAAGCTGGGTTTACACGGGCTTAGTACTTGTGATTAGTGTAGGTGCTTAGGGACTTATATGCATAGTGACAAGTGGCAAGTTACCGTCTACACATCAGTGTTAGTGAATGGTATTAGTTAACAAGATCTCGCCATGGACTACCGCCGCCGACTAGTTTTGCGAAATGTTTTTAGGCATTACTCTAATATTATTTTAATGGCTATGATACAAGATCTGCAAGCAGATGAAAGCAATGCAGAAGCGTTTAAAAATAAGCGTTTATGGACAAGACCGTGGTTATTGAGAAGAGAAGAAAATGGAAATTCAACAAATCTGTTAAAGGAGCTAGAAATCAAAGATCATAGAGAGTACAAAAAAATTATGAGCATGTCGACAAATCAATTTAATGATTTGCTACAGAAAGTTACACCAGCGATTTAGAGAAAAGATACAAATATGAGACAAGCTATATCAGCCAAATTAAAATTACAAGTCACTTTGTCCTTTTTGGGAACTGGAAACAGCTACCGCAGTTTATCTCATTAACCCCATAAACACTCAAATGATCTAAAAACTTGTATAAACTTAATTGTAGTTTCCGAATTCCATCTTTCGGACGTCATAATAATGTTTTTTGCGGGATATGAAACTGAGAAAACAAAGTAAACAAAACACTTTGGCAGATTTGAGTTGGTAATCAACTAATCACTAATCAAATTGCACTTGTCGTTATATGTTTACACCAGCGACAAGTGACAAGTATTAGTAGATTTTTAGCTGCGGAGAGGTGCTTGTCGCTTAGTAAATAGGACCGGCTTCTAATTACTTGCACTTGCAGTTGCACTAATACTAAGCACTTATACTGCATGTTTACACGCCTGTGACAAGTGTAAGTGACAAGTACTAAGCATTAGCTACTAAGCCCGTGTAAACCTAGCTTTAGTTTCTTTTTGACGTAATAAACGTCTCGAACGCGTAAGTGATAATGTTCTTTATATGGGTAACTCTAACGCGATGGTGACGTTTTGTTTGTTACATTAAAAACTTATACTCAGGGCCTTAGAGTGTATTTGAATAGGGCTCAGCTTATGTGTGTTCCGTAAAATAAACCGTATACTACTCGTGTGTGGTCTTAAAACAAATGACGATTGGAACGTATTAAATATTATCCTCGCTAAGCGCTATATAAAGAAACAAATGAAACCTCATGTATGCAGAGTACATCATCGGACCGGCGTTATCGCGTGATTTACATTGTATATAGTTACTGTGATCGAAGCCGTAGAGATACTGAGTTAATGTTTCGATACATTTGCAATATAATCTCGTAATCTGGTTAACATTGCCAGTCAGCAACACCATCCGATATTGCGTTTAGGTGTATTGCGATGCAACAATCAGATTGCTCGAGCGATAAACGCATATTAGATATAGGCCGCATATGCCTTGACCTTGTGTTGAATATATGCCAACTATTTAGTATCAAATTTATTTAACAGTAAAAATCATCGTAAAAAGTAGGAGTGCGGTACATGACAGGTACCTACAGTAATTTTGCGTATTTTTAATGCATTAGATTTAGATTTCGTGGTACCATGTCTATGCTAGCTTTATCAGCTGTTGTGAGCTACCTTAAAACTAGCGTTAGTAAGTTAGTTTATATATTTATTATAGCAATAATTATACCAATTACTCGTTTATAGTTTCTCAAGTCTATTCTTAAGACTACGCATAATTATGTACTTTAAGATTTGATTGTATGTACTGTATTGAAAAAAGAAGTCCCGCCGTAGTTTCTTGCCGGTAGTTTCTCGGGTCAGAGGTGTAGAGGGTTCAAACCGGTGTAGATTTTTCTTTGACGTTCATAAGTGCATGTAATATGCATGTCCCTAAATTTAAAAATAAAGATCTTTCATCTTTTTTTTTAAATATCACATAGCTATAGTATTTTACAGGTACAGGTAACTGGGGTAACTTTAAACCACGGGTTAACATTGGTCATAAATTTTTGAACTATAAAGAATGTGCTTTTAACAGTGTTTGTTGTGTATTTATGTTAAGCAGGCAACCTACATTACTAAACTGTCAAGCTCGCATTAAGAACCAACCATTTCTAGTAAAAAAATAGGTGACCAAATGTTATGCGAATCAAAGAAACAAACTGGTACTCATATATCGGCTCATTCTTATTGTCACATAAACTTATGTTTTCCTAATTGAGTTAACGATACAACAAGCACAGCAGTCACCGCCCGCACACCACGCTGCGTGGTAACTGGACTCGACACAATATTAGTTCAGTTTCTGTGAACCCTTAACTAGCTAAGTTCTTGTTAGGAGAGACCGGAGTAACTTCAGAGGTCATTGCCGCGACATGAGTTTCTTGAGACCGATTTCAACGGAGCTTGAAAGGTTTTGTACTTTTTCTTTTTCTCCGGGGTATTTCTGATAACTGTGTATAATACAGTTTGGAGAGTGAATTACTTACTTGTAGCGTACACAGGGGACATACTGTCTATTTAGTGTACACATGATGACTTCAATGAGGATTCTACGATATTTAAATCGAAAGAAAAATAGAAAAATTTGACTCGCAGCGGGACTCGAACCCACAACCACTGGATCGAGTCAAATTTTTTTATTTTTCTTTCGATTTAAATATCGTAGATATTCGCTAGCAGACGTTTCTGCATAATAAAAAATAATTTTCAATGAGGATTAATATATTTTTATACCTACTGTTTTAGAAAAACTTGGTTTGCACGCTCGCTAGACAACCATTAAAGAAAAGCGGAATGTGTTATATGAGACACGACATTCCTTATTATAATTTATGTAATAAATTAATGAATGTTGTAGAAAAACATACCTCTGCTTAGACGAAATTTGTGATTTTTTACAATTTTTTTGCCATTTTATTCACCATGGGAATATGATGTGTAAGGACAGCAATAGGTATAACAGATTCGAGTAGGTATAGACAAATAAGCGAGAGCGTGGAATTTTTTTGTATACTGTTTTGAAAAAATAAGTCCCGCTGAGTTTCTTGCCGGTCATAAAAGTCAAAATACTTCTCGGGTCAGAGGTGAAGAACCGGTATAGTTTTTATTTTTCTCTTTTACTTTTGTATACTCGACGTGTAAAAGTGCCCTTGTGGCCTACTTACTGAATAAACGTTTGATTTTGAGTTTGAAATTTCCTTTTTCCCGTACAACTACTACACATGCAATTCCACATTTTCACTATTTAATACATTCAGATAAAGTAGCAAATGTGAAGGTTTTACTGTGCATAGTGACAATGTCAATCGTCAAGTTTATTCATGAAAACTGTATGCCTCATGTGTGTACAGTTCCTTAGTCATATCTAATATCATATCCTATACCTAGCCACCTAGAGACCTAGAAAAAGTTCTCCCATTGAATGCCATTTTGAATTTTAATAATGACAAAGCATAGTTGCATTTGGCGTGGCAAGTTTGATCTCTAGGCGGCTAGAGGATATAATATTTCACCATTTTATTACATGTTATATTTATTCCGTCAAATTCGATGGTTAAAATTTTAAAATAATCACGCTAAACCGTCTAATGGGTGTTGCGTCCTAACAGATACCCAGATGGCACAGTGCGGCTACGGAACCCCAACATCGAGCTCATGGACCAAGACATTCTGTACCACCTGGCGCTCGGCAGCGGTTCGCATGACCTCGTCGAGATGTTCGGTGACGTGAAGGTATAGTGTACCAACATCGGCATGGCACAGTGTTGAACTCAAAATTGGACCAGACATCCCGTACCACATGCCGCGCGGCACCGGCTTGCTCAATCTCGTCGAGATTTTCGGTGACGTGAAGGTATAGTGTTGTGTACCAACATCGGCATGGCACAGTATTGAAGTTCAAATTGGACCAGACATCCCGTACCACATGCCGCGCGGCACCGGCTTGCACAACCTCGCCGATGATCGGCGACGTGACGGTATAGTGACGACAGGTCTGGCCTAGTGGGTAGTGACCCCATGAAGCCGATGGTTTTGGGTTCGATTCCCAGCATTTATATGTGTGATGAGCACAGACATTTGTTTCTGAGTCATGGGTGTTTTCTATGTATTTAAGTATTTATATGTATCTATCTATTATATATGTATATCGTCGTCTAGTGCCTACAACACAAGCCTTACTGAGCTCACCGTAGGACTAGGTCGATTTGTGTAAGATTGTCCCGAATTTTTTTTTTTTTTTTTTGGACATGGGATTATGAGGAACCTCAAATTCGAGCTATGGACCAGGACATCCTTTATCCAATAGCGCTCTGTAGCGGTTTACAATTAAGTAATTGATAATCAAAGAGACACTCCTTATTTATAAAACTTTGGCAAAAGTCAGACATTTCTCTTTTTCTAACAAATTAAAATTTGAAAACGACGGAAAAGGCCAGACGATTCGGTATTTTCCCTTTGTCGCTCCTTACGACGCCCGCGGGAGAAAACGAGGTGGTGCTATTCTCTGCCTGCCCCACACGGCACGATACTCACTATCCACGTGTAAAAAAAACTCTTTTCACCCGCTATTTTACATTTAAAAAATAGGTACAGTCAAGGGCATGGATATGCATTGTATACACTTTATTATAACGGGTTTGTAAAAGGTGTGTAGTGTACATGTTTATGCGCTTGACTTTACAAGTTGTATTTTCTGTCTTGTAACTCAGTGATGGGTATTCAGTGTTAAACAAAGAATATTAATTAAATTCTAAACGAGAAAAGGCAAGTTTGCGAGTCGTGTAGAAATTACGGGCGTTTGTAGAACTTTTACTTACATCCATATTGTCTTCAACTAAACTGATGTCTGAGCACTTTTGTCTGTATGTTTTCGTTGTAGTTCTCCATTTCATGCGCTAGAGACGCGCTCCAGCTTCGTACAAGTGCATTGCAGATAACTATTGTACAGTCGACGTCAAAGATATGTATACACTTTTGTACCTTATTACCTACAAAGGATTCAGGGGAAAAAGTGTATACTTATCTTTGACGACGACGTACATAGGTATAATAAACCTTCCGTCATAATTGATGAGACGGATAGAGTTCCAAATGGAAATAGCATTCAATTTTGTAGCAGTTGAAAAAATGTAATCAAATACGTAACAGCGGGGAGTGACTTTATTTGATACTATGTATTAAGCTTAATTTAAGCTGTACAGTCAAAATATTTTTTAATGATTATGTTATGATAACCAAAACAGGCAACTATTCCTGCAGTAGTATTTGCATTATTTATAGCAAGTTTTACTTAACTTAAAACAATTATAACAACTGTCTTTCTGTATTTGATTCTGATTGTTGTCAAACAGACATTTTCGAAACTACAATAAGTACTATTTTTATCCGTTCAGTTTGTCTGCATGGGAGGCACGCCGAAGAGGATGGAGCAGTTCGCGTACCACATAATGGCGGAGATCGGACACAAGCTGCCCTGCGGCACCACGCTGCAGGACATCAGCCAGTTCTCCTACCGCTACTCCATGTACAAAGTGGGCCCGGTGCTGTCTATCAGTGTAAGTAGGCCGAAACTAGACCACTTTTTTTTAAGTCATAGGGTAGCGTTTAGCCCCAATCTCACCTGATGGTAAGCGACGATGAGGCCGATGATGGAGCATGCTTACCCAGCAAGTGCTTGTTCACTCTCGACTTGAAGACATCCAGGTATTGTTCCGGGAAAAGATCAGCTGGAAGAGAATTCCACTCCCTGGCTGTGCGAATCAGAAAAGTAGAAAGAAAGCGCTTTGTTCTGGTTAAAGGAATATCCACAACATAGGGATTGAATCTGAACCCGCGCGTCATCCCATAATAAATGAAAATAGTGGAATTAGTTCATGCAAACCGCTCGTACACTCGCCGAAATGTAACCTATAAAATACCGATAGGCATGCGACTGTCCTTCGGCGTTGAAGACTTACCACCACCTTTTTAGAAAGACAACGTAACTGTGTAGATATGACACTAGTTAGGATCCCAAAGAACCTGAAGAGTATATTCAGGGGCTAAAGGAGCGGGAGGTTGTATTTACTTGCGTGTTGCACGAGCAGGACACCTAATGTAGTATAGAAGACCATGGTCTACCGACAGCAGCTTTGAAAAGCGTTCACGCAAACACGTTCTAAACTTCATTATCACAGTTTGGCGTATGTAGTTGTAAAATTCTACGCTTCCGGGTGGAACAATCCATCGTCTCCTGTCTATCCTAAAAGTATAACTTTTGCTGATATATTTATACTAGGTGTACCACGCGGTGTTGACTGCGGTTTATTAGGGAAAAACGTAGCCCATGTGTTAATCTAGTGTGTCAGCTAACTTCATACCAAATTTTATTAAAATCGCTCTAGACGTGAAGAAGTAATAAATATACACACTCACACACTCACAAACTTTCGCCTTTATAATATTAGTGTAGATTTGACACTGTGTGTATACCTAATATTAAACTTCATCTCTGTACATGTGAACTTAACAAATCATTCTTAATGTATAAAACATAATGTTTACATCGAATAATCTTATCTCGCTCCAAACGTTTGTAAATAAAACATGATTATGTAACGAAATATTCAAGTTCGACTATTGGTTTCACACTCATGCACGTAAATATCAACTATTTATGCATGGCCTTTCCAAATAGAATAATAAAATAGGTAACTTTTAATAGACCAATGGAATTCGACCACGAATGTACAACCTAGTAACCTTGCCTCACTTTGGCCGCACAGTGACCGCTAATGAAAGGTTACAGAAATATCTGATAGGTTGTAAGCTCATAAATAACAGGTGATTACTAAATCGTCTTTTGATAATCAATCATACGAATATGTGTTCTGTTTTTAGACATTGTTTTTTTACTTATGTAGGTATTCTAAGTGAGCGGGTTATTAACGCCATTTATTGAATATGAATTGTAACTGTTGTGTTTGACACATAACAACATATTATTTAACGCATACCTATATGTCGAATAATTATTTGTTATACAAGGGGCAAAGCTAGCGAAAGATTCCAAAATTGAACCACGAGCATAGCGAGTTTGAGTTGAATTGAATCTTGAGAATTGGGAGGGTTTCAAAGCTCGAGAGGTGAACACACTTTGCTACCGAGTGAAACACACAATTTTTCACCTCACTACCCCGAGGAAAAATATTACTCTAAAACTTTAAAATGTAATCAAAATTATTGGATCCATCATTTTATCATTCAATAATATTAAATAAAAGAACATCCAACCAGCTAACGTCATAAAGACACTGTATTACTAATAAACAATTTGTATGAATTTGTACTTTGCACTCTTGTGAATAAAATGCAACTTTACTATCTGTTTTTAAAGAATAAAACAGTTCTTTCCGAGCTAGTGAGGTGCAAAATAATTATTAAATCTAATTACGAACTAAGAGAAAAGGAAACACTAAAAAAAAATCTAATTCTAAAGTTGGCCCCTGTGGCATGGTGCCGAGGATGCTGGCAGCGTTTTCTCGTTGAACTGCTATGCTTATGCGTTGAGCGAGGAAGCTGCCAGCTCTTTTGTCACCGGTGACATCGACCAGCCGTTTAGCCAACAGGCATTGTGCTGCTGGACCCCACGGACCGAGGGTCAGAGTTGTAATTTCCGATTTTGAGAGCCTCGCCGCTTCTGCCGACGCGCCTGCTTAATTTAGTTAGATCTGTGATCTATTTATTCTGAGGAAGTTAACATACATGTAGGATAGGTATGAAGAACGTATTAAGTCAATCTATCTATCATTAAAATGAGTCAATTGTTTCGCTAATAATCCAGACAAAAATGCCTAGTGCTTTTTGTTGCAAGTGTGGAATGTTCTTGGTATAAGAACATTATAATAAATGTACTCATCTGGCGAGTTGGCTATATGTTTAAAATCCAGTGACAGTGACACCCCTCTACCCTTAGCCCTTTGCACCGGTGTTGCCCTTTTTGTGGGGGCCCGTCTCGCATCGGGCGAGTCACCGTCTGCCGGAAGTAAAATTGTATACCATTTTATTAGGCAGGCGTCCGGTTTTTTATCCAATCAGTAGCTAATCCATCCTTTCAACCCAATAGCCTAGTACATTCTAGATTCCATTAAAACTAATAGTCCTTAAACCGTGGCGGGTGCTGTCTCTGTACGCGTCCCATGCTATGGACAGGGGCAACATCCGCTTAGTGTACCTCTTACATTTCATTAAATTACCGAAAGGGTTTCTGCGCGTTTGCTCGATCCGGCTCCGCGTACTCCTCCGAAATGTCCGGAACACCATTGTTCTGTGTACGGAAAAAATCTACTATTATTATATGTATTCTGCTAAAACGAAGTTTAAGAAGGCAGACAAGCCCTTTCATGGCTGAGCTTAGCTGCTTGAGCGGACGCAACCGCAAGTCGGCGTGAAATTAGTTTGCGGCCGTTCAATCCTGACAAAGTGCCGAAAATGTTCACTAACCCTTTACCTACGGTGCTTCATTGTATGTCATTGTTTAAATTTTATGGCATCTACATAGAGTTGAGTTTCAACTATGAGGGATGGCAACTCTGAATATCGACGTCGAGTTTTATTGAAACAAAATATTATCTGGATGAAGCACTAACACAGAAAAGTCATTAGTTAGTTCTGAATAAGCTGTAGGCAGTTAATTGGCAGGTCAAATAGCGTAACAAAAAATCGGTTCTAAAATCGACCCTTGATTGGCCGAAAACAAATCGGCTCTTGATTCTAATTGTGTAACTAATTGTGTAGAAAACGATTAAATATGTTGTAAGCATCATTTTATACGTACAGTCGGCAGCAGAAGTTGCGAAACAGGTGACAAAAAAAACTTTGAGGGCAAAAATAATGTTAATCGCACACAAAAAAAAATCACCATTATTTTTACACATAATGTACGGTAATGCCCACAAAAACTTTATACCTAACTCTGTTTACAGAGAGAACAGGTTTCCGGGATAAAATAAAAAATAATTTCATTATTATTAAATCTAAAATCGACTCCATGGTTCCTAAGAACAGATTTCGGTATCTCTCATAGTTTCTGACTTCTCCATACTGACCCATTTGGAGATCACTCTTGTATAAACTCTTGACTGTTGCAGTTTATGCTTTTTCTTCAGTATGTATTTACAAATCACACAAATAAGTGTAACCGCGTTGGCTTTATTTTGCGCTGCGACTGGGCCAGCAGAGACACGCAGCGCCTCAATTTAGATCAATTAACGGGTGCCATTCGCTAACCGAATATGATTAATGGTTGGTTTAAGGCCGCCCGAACTGGTTAGTCGACGGGCAATAAACTGGGGTTAAGTTGACTTGACAATTGACGTTTGTAATATCAATCATTGAAGATTTCTTACTTATCGCTTAAAGATACATCGCATTTTATTTATTTCCATTATCACATGGTTCGCCATTTTTTACAACAGCTACATTTTTACTAGCTGCAACATAACCGCGTATATAAAATTTAAATTCTTACCTCTGAGTTTTCAAAGACGACATTGCACTAGTGGTCAATGTTTGATGGATTTGTATTTGATTTTGTTGATCCGTTTATTGTTCGATTAGCCCTTTTCCGGGCTGCACTAATCCAAATTGTTTTTCTCATAAATCTCGAATATACCTAATACAAATATATATGTTTTGTTTATATCCAAATATATTTGTTATATATTTATATTAAATTTCTACTCACTTTTTGCGATAGGGCCAATATAAATCTCAATGTCGATTACATGGGTTAAATTTAAATAAACAAGAACGTGGTTGATAAATCTTGCTATGTTTGAAAATGGGTTAATATATATTTATATACGCGGTTAAGTCTCGTTTCAATTGCAATTACATATAAATTAGCCATTTAAACAATGATCTAACAAGGTCAGAACATGGTGAATGCACATGCAAATAAAGTGATAGTTCGATTGACAAAATCGCACCGAGGATTGAACAAAGACTATTCTCAATATGAAAGCCAGACAAATTATCGGTGGGGTGGTTATACCTATTTAATTATGTTGCGAGAGTTAGTAACAAATCATATCATTGTATGTCGTCTAGGTGATGTGTCCTGAACACGTGAAGTTGATCGCAGTCAAAAGGTATACACGTAATGTGAAGATCTATTTTTAGAAATAAGTAAGGTTAATTGAGATCAAGGTTGATATAAGACTTGCATAGCAATACCCATACAATAATATATCGTTCCCGCATTGCTGGCTAAGGTACTAGAGACATCTAGTGTTTCAAAGCCGCAAGCTGCAATAAAAAAAATAGATAAAAGGTAAAAGATCTTTATTTTTCAATTTAGGCACATTACATGCACTTATGAACGTCAAAAAAAAAATCTACACCGGTTCAAACCCTACATCTCTGACCCGTGAAGATACCGGCAAGAAACTACGGCGGGACTTATTTTTTCAATACAGTGATACATCAAATCTTAAAGTACTTACATAATTATGCGTAAGAAAACATATCAAACAGTTTATTACAAGATATGAAAATACTAAAATATTAAAGTAAAAATAATAATGTTATAAACAAATTCGACTTCACAAAATAGACATACTTTAATATGCTTTCTTATCTGAACTGTGTCATTTACATGATCAAATCAATATGATCATGATCAATAGATTAAAATTGCATAGAATTGGGCAAAAGCCCGTAAAATAACTACACATGATACTCGACAGATGCCGCTTCGTGAATTTAGTATGAAATATATACGTTTAGCCAGCAATTCGGAGGAACGCGGATTTGTAGAGGGATTGTCAATCCATCCTCATCATCCTTGGTTTGGGCAGCGCCCTACAAAGGGGGAACCGCGGCTAGTAACTTTTATATAAAAATGCTATCATGGGCCCCGCAACCGTAACTAAATATCTTATATTTGAAAATATTTATACAAAATCGGACTAACGCACTAATGCCATCTATTGTGTCATATGCATCTTACATACAACTTCACGTAATACTACAGTTTGTCCGGCGTAACGATGCTGTTAAAGTAATTCAACTTCTGATCACCATATGGCCTGAATAATCTGTATTTTTAAGAACTCGTTTTTTGTATTCACATTGACAATGGTATTCTGATCATGCCGTGCCGAGCAACCGTGGTCCGTAATTTATCGATATTTAATGCTTAATTCTCGTCACGAAACTGACAGTGATTAAACTTTCACTAATTGGGTGCACAATTTTTTGAAAACGGCCGTAAAAGAGTACTTGACAGCAGGAGTGACAGTATCTATCTCTTTCAATTGCACGATTTTCAAACGTGTCATCTGCTTTATAACGTCGCGTCGGTAGCACAATATACAATTGCCCGCCTAGACCCTTTATGAAGACTAGCTACTGCCCGCGACTTTTGCGGCGTAAGATGCTATGGGGACGATACCGGGATATTATAAGTATCCTATGTCGCAATTTAGATCTTTAACTATATGTACGCCAAGTTTCATGTGTCAGTTGTTGCGTACTTGAGTAACAAAAATCAAAACATTTTCACAC
Source organism: Grapholita molesta (assembly GCA_022674325.2). NCBI lineage: Eukaryota > Metazoa > Arthropoda > Insecta > Lepidoptera > Tortricidae > Grapholita > Grapholita molesta. The sequence goes on along the minus strand of CP053121.2, from coordinate 24,080,365 downwards.
ACCTTCACATTTGTAATATGTGGTCGGCTCTGTTCCAATTACTGTCTCAATTTATTTATTCTATAAATTATTTTTTCCTTTTTCTAAGCGGACGTAAACAAAGACATAATACCATTAAACTGTTGTGTTTACATTATACTTAACCTACTGTAATTAATGCAAATTACAGGAGATCAAAGGTGCCTGCAATGACACTGCTCACAATCGCAATGGTCAAGTTCAACAGTTAATCAAAACATCCTGAAGTTCAAAGATACTAGTTCTATCTGCTCAAACACGGCGGTCGAAAGACTGGAGTGGGACAGAGGACCAAAATGATGAGATATCTTGCTCTTACGCTCTTAGCTAAGGCGTGGCCAGGGACAGAGGCTGAAAGAGCAAATTATTTTTATGCCGTGATAATCATGTGCAAAATTATGTGTCGATTTGATCCGATCACAAACATAGTCGTCGTTAATTCTTATTCATTCTCGAGAACAGTGCAACTCTGATTCTGGTCGGAAGGATTGTGAGGCCCTCAGTGTTGCAAGGGCGTCAAAGGTTGCCGACTGGTAAGTCAGTAACCTTTGACTTACGATGAGGCAGCATAGTAGTAGTATATATAGTTTTGTAGTTTTACCATATTTTCCTTTTTTAGGGTACAGTCACATCCGGTACAGTGTTCTGAGTAGGAAAAGGGGGAATTTTTTCTCGTCAAAAAAGTTTTTTACCGCTTTTTATTCAGAAGACGATACCGATTAAGCCCTTAAACGGATCCTCACTATTTTTGGAACATCACGTAGAAGTATGTTATCTAATAACAGTAGAAAAATATAATATAAATGTTGTCACCTTTTTTGAGGGTTGGGTATTGAGTAACACCTTATTGAAGCATATTCTTGAGAACCCCCCTGTACCTATATAGATGTCACAAAACCAGCTCAAGACAGCACCTATGTCGTGTTAATTTAAATGTGTGAAAAAGATTTGGTCGAATTGCCAGTTTGATTGTACAAAAGACTCGCTGTGTAACAATCGTTAATCTACGAGTCTTTTGATAAACCCTAACATCGATTTACCTCTCAGATTCCTTTCTTGTTTGATAGCACCTTTGTCAAATCTCATTTTACGATGTAATGTTATTGATTTCGCATTACCTACCAAAACTGCCATTTTAATGGTACACTTTGTCGGATATTCGTCGGTAAAGCTTTTAAAAAATCCACCTTTTAAGCTTTATGGCAAAGCTTACTTAGTGGAAATGTCTATCTTGAGAAAAAAAAAGAGATATTAAATTACATAACGTGTTTCTCGTATTCGAACTAAAATCATTAAAGCCGTAAAATACGTTAAGTATCTTTATAAGATAAAACAAATGAAAAAGTTTATATCGTGTATAATGAATTTAAATTATATCCCAACGTGCGAACAGGATACATACATCGTGAATATACATTTAGGTACCTAAGCTCCATCCAAAAATTACAATATCAAACCTAATGTGATTGTTTTACACGTCGGACGGTCTTGAAAGAAATAAATGTTAATATATATAACAATGGGATCAAGACCGCCAGGCTGAAATGGGAGTGGGCTGGCCACGTCCGCCGCATGCATCCACAAATGTGGGCCAAACTAGCCACAGAGTGGATGCTTCACGATGGGCGGCGACGACGTGGTAGGCCAAGACGGAGGTAGCGGGACGACTTGGATTCATTCCACAACGAATGGCCCAAGATTGCACATGACAGGGAAGAGTGGAAATCAAGAGGGGAGGCCTTTGCCCAGCAGTGGGACACACTATAGGCTTATTCAAAAAAAATACAACAATGACCAATGTCCACGACATTCAACGCTTTGGCTACACATTTTTACGTTTCGCTTGCCCCCTTATCTAATGAACCAACGGATCCCAAGCTCTCAATAAATTTTGGATATTTCTTAATCTGAATTGCCTCTCAAAATACAAAATTTCTGCAGTGGCGGCGCGCCAATTTTTTTCTTAGGCAATAAGGAGTCGATCTGTCTTAGCCCTTTCTTCTTGAGCTCAAGGATAACCTTTGAACTGCAGTAAAGTTAGTCAAACCGGCGGAAATCGGCTTGTATAAACGCGCCGCCACTGCTTCATTGTTTTGGGCTCATATAATTTTTCTTCTTAATACCTAATGGTTATATCTATCTATTATCATAGTGGATATCACACCATACGTATTATATGAATAGTAGACCATGTTTTGTGCGTGTAACTAGTATAACAAATGAAGACATTTAGTTTGTATTTAAACAATGTTTGCAGCCCGTGTACATTGTAGTTTGGCATGGAACTAAAATTAGGTGATCTGCCAAATGCCAACCTATTAATTAGCCGGAATGGTGCGATATGGGGCAGTTCCAGAAGATCTAGTTGCAAATATCATATTTCAGCAGTGTACAGTCAAACCGGTTCCGAGCCTTGATTAAACGAAAATGTCTTAATTAAATGTATTTAAAAACAGATCGAAAAAAATGTCATGTCATCGTTTTGTCATCATTTTCGTTTCGATTTTGTTTTCTATAAATTGGCTATCGTTTATAATGCAAACCAAAGCGAAGGATAGCAGATATTATTTAAACACGTTACTTTGTGGTGCAGGTTGGAAAGAATACCATTGTACACCAGATTCATGGCATTATACATCAGGCTCGGTATCGCAAACATCGAAGTCGGTATATTTCGAGCATCTTTCTCTTTTACTCCAATTAAGGTGTCATGAGAGTGACAGTGACAATTGTCCGAAATTTACAAATAGGTATCCTTTTTCGCGGTAACGCCGTAGATACTTACGTTTCTCGGACGATAAATTGACGGCCGGCGTGTATCGGATACGGCGCTTCCTATCGATCGCATTTTCTTTGTGGGGCTGTCATTCACAATTCATAAAACTATCGATTTGCCGCGCCTCGCTTAAAAAACATGGGACTCCTTTCTAAAGAATGCGTCTTGATTTTATGGATATATTTAACGGGGTGTGAGGTGTGAGTTAAATAGTTAACAAGATGGGGATAGAAGTGATAGAACTTGCTTTTAATCATAGGTCATTTTCTTAATTCTAGTTAAGTAAGTACACTTTAATGTCAACGTATACAATAACTATACAACCTATATAAAAAACAACTTATAAATATTCTACTTATTATCGGGATTATAACAATCTAGAATGCAAATTACAGCGACGCCGACGCAAGGTCATATCCTACTTGGAGATATGTATATATAGTTGAAATTGTTTTCAATAAAGCACACGTTACAAAAACTTTTATAGGTCGCCATAAGTGTATATTTACCTGTATAAAAACATTCGGCTCACAGAACAGGTTCACTCAGCATAATATTGTTCGATGTTATTCTGGTTATTTTAGTCATATTCCGATGGTACAACTAGCTGTATTGTTTCTAACCTAGTATATGTACATATATATAGACATAGCTATAAGGCATGTACTAATTTGTGCCCTCACTGGGTGTCATGAACTATATATATAACATGTAACACCTTACATACACGACACTGCAATTTGAATATATGAAATGAAATGAAATTCTTACAATGTCATAAACCTATTATTACATATAATTGTTGCTGAAAGTTACCGTTTATATTCCAGCACGGCATGGGAATCCCATCAGTGGGAATTCTCCTCCACGAGGTGATCAAGCTGATGTACCACGCAAAGGTCCGGGATCCAGTGTTCTTCCGGATCGGGACTTGTGGAGGCGTTGGCTATGAGGGAGGCACAGTCGTAATCTCGGATGAGGCTGTCGACGGGGCGCTGAAGAACGCCCTGGAAGTGGTAAGACTTAGAACACAAGCTATACATACACATAGCAAGCACAAGAAAGAACATGGCTAGACGAAGTGGACCCGGGTATGTCCTTAAACTACGTCCAAAAATGAGCGGGCACAGCGAAGTACAATCACGCTTGTGTCTGGAGAAGCCCAACTGGGGATGTACCTCCTCCTTACAGAAGACCACAGCCATAATTGCATTGCTACCTTTCAGGTATGTAGTGTTGTGTGTAAGGTTCTCAGAGCTCCAACCCCCCTTATAGGCCGGCAACGCGCTTGTGACTCCCCTGGTGTTACGGGTACATGGGCGACGGTAATTGCTTACCATCAAGCAATCCGTCAGCTTGTTTGCCACCTTTGTCATGTGGAGTTGTCAGGCTGGGGGCCGATTGTTGAGCGTCGAATACTCGACTCGTGACATTTTAAACTCTGTCAGACGGCGGTATTTTAGAAACATGAATGATAGAAATTAATAATCGTGGGTACCAAACTATTCATGTCATGCAAAAATAATGGCCAGAAACTTTTGTGTACCAGAATCACGAGCTCTTTCGAGCCTGTTAGGAGAAAAAATGTGTCCCAAGTTTTTTTAAGCCATTCCGTTACTATTTTTCATATATTTCATATGGCGGTAACGGAACGGAAGTAATAAAAAATGTATGAAAATCTTGGGACACATTTTTTCTTCTATTAGCCTCGAACGGAAATGATGATGATTAACCTATATCCAATACGTCAAAATCTGTAAGTATAAGGCTATACATTCAATTTTTTTTCTCACAGCTTTATTGTGTCCTGCAGTGTACCCTCACAAAAATGTCCTTAAGTCTGTCGTAATTATATAAATATTGTTGTAATTTAGTTATGTACAATGTAATAATACAGATATTCTTATGATCGATTATTTTCGTCCACAAAGTTTTTGGAATTCCAGTGCACGACTCTCGAAAATCGGTCCCCTGACTTTACAGTCAGCATCAGTAGTAACGTATGAAACAACGCATCAATAGTATCTGTCATCCTCTGTATTTTTTACTCATTTGTAAATAAACATTTTCTACAGTTTGTGTTTCAAAGTTTCTAACGCATTTCAACTGATAAGCACGCAGAATTCTGTCACTTTTTGTGAAGCAATTAAAAAACGGTAGATACTTTTGGTGCGGCGTATACCAACGCTACTACACCTTAGTTCGATACTCATTATTCTTTCATTATTACCAATAAACGGGACGTAACAGCGTATATTAACTTTACCTCGACGACTTTAAAAGTACCTCTACGTTTCGAGAATGACTTTGTCCTCGTGTTCTTGCTTGAAGAATGGCTAAAGTTCACATCAACATCTAGCCACACGAGTTTTAAATACCGATATAGTTAATGTAGTGTGTCGAGCCAGTGACATCCCTATTGCGCAAAACGTTAAAGTTGATAAAAAATGTAAACATGTAACACTGTGTGATTTGTTTGATTGATTGCAACAAATACGCAAGTGGCTATAACGGGTAGAGCATTTAGGTAACCGAACAGCAGAGCAATATTATTGTTGTCAGTGACTGGATTTCCACAAAATAATGTCTGCTTCAATACATCACGAATTTGATTTGTTTGCAGACTGTGTTGGGCAACATCGTGTCGCGGCCGGCGAAGCTGGACCGGCGGCTGGCGCGCGAGCTGAAGGCGCTGGCCGACCCCGAGGACCCGTACGACACCGTCGCAGGCAAGACCATGTGCACCTACGATTTTTATGAGGGTACGTATTTAATTTATTATTAAGGAGATAAACCAGAAACAGTCACAGTAAATACAGCATATTCGAAAGTTAAAAAAATCTTTAGGTATAGACGTTTCCTTGAACATATCTCACTGTGAACACAAACAGTTATTTTACACGATAACAGTACAGCGTGTGGAACTTTGAGAACTCCATTTTGACCGGTCAATAATGCAATCCTGATACCGATATGTATAATAAAATATTAAAATTAATACCTATAATTTATTATGTATATAATGTGCTTGTACATAACATAGTTCCATCTTCTGGACCAGTGTACGGTCTTTTGCTCATTCTCAGTTTTGATACAACTGGCTTAACTGTTTGATCTATCACGTTGTAGGCGCTATGACATGTACTGATTTAAACTTGAACGTTTTTTTATTTTACACATTATTACAAATAAACGTCGGAGTTAATTTTTAAAGTTATTGTACGTAGTTCAATTGTAATGAAGCTATGACATATGCCGTAATTAGGATGTCAGTTTAAGTAATTGACTCCGTGATACGAACTCCGTGAACTGTAGAGGGCAAGACCCCATTGTTTATTGAGCTTAAGTGATAATATCACGCACAAGTTTCAAAATTTGCCTGTACCTACGAATTCGGGCAGCATCTGCTTTTGTTTTGTGCTTGTTTGTTTGTGTGCTTATGGACCCGGGTATGTCCTTAAACTACGTCCAACTATGAGAGGTAGGGCACAGCGAAGTACCATCACGATCGAGTCTGGAGAAACCCAACTGGGGAAGTACCTCGTCCTTACAGAAGACCACAGCCATAATAGCACTGCCTTTCAGGTATGTAGTGTTGTGTTCCTGATGGTGAGTAAGGCTCCCAGAGCTGCAACCCCCCTGAAAGGTCGGCAACGCGCTTGTGACTCCCCTGGTGTTGCGGGTGCCAATGGGCGACGCTAATTGCTAACCATCAGGCAATCCGTCTGCTCGTTTGCCACCTTATATCATTAAAAAAAATCTGCTTTTGTCGTAAAGTAGATCACGTCCATTTAAATAACAAGATGAGAGGAGCAACAGCCCTCCAACATGCATTTTCATAGACAATCCCAGTTATAGTGCTCTCTATGCTTTAAGTGGGAAAGTCCCTGCTTGAATTTTAATAAATGCTTATTGCTTAACAGGGCAAGGTCGTCTAGATGGTGCTTTCTGCGACTTCACCGAGCAAGACAAGATGGAGTACCTCGAGCGGCTCCACAAGGCGGGCGTGGTGAACATCGAGATGGAGTCGCTCGCGTTCGCGGCGCTCACGCACCACGCCGGGATCAAGGCGGCCGTGGTGTGCGTCACGCTGCTGGACCGGCTGAAGGGTGACCAGGTCGGTGTTTCACTTCACGTTCCCTGGTCGTGTAGCCCAACTGGATCACTTCTTGTCTACTAAAAGAGCCTTGTACATAGCTAGAGTAAGAATAGTGGGACGCGCAAATTTGTACTATTTAGTTTGCTAGGCGCTAGGAGTATTCGTTTAGCGAAGCGGCCGCACCTAAAATGAGTTTCTCGTAACCACTCTCATAACTTATAGAAAAGGAGAAGAAAGGTTAAAATGAGTGAGTAAAATGAAAGTAGAGTAGATACTCTAGATAGTGTAGATACACTAATATTATAAAGGCGAACGTTTATGTCTATGTTTGTTACTTCTTCATGTCTAAACGGCTGGAGCGATTTTAATAAAATTTGGCATGGAGTTAGCTGACACCCTGGATTAACACATAGGCTACGTTTTTTCTCTAATAAACCGCGGGCAACACCGCTTGGCACAGCTGGAATTGAATAATAGGGAAGTCTCATGAGCGGCTTAAAATTTTGCCGATAAGATGTTTGAATTGGTATACGGGCGCTGTTCATTATAAGGGTAATTTATAAGCAACTACATACTCATAGGTACATACAGTCAGCATCATAAGTAGCGTATGAAACAGCGCAACAAAAATATTTGCCGGTTTTTTAGTTGTTCACTAAAAGCGACAGATTTCTGCGTGTTTATCAATCGAAATGCGATAGAAAGTTTGAAACGCAAACTGTATCAAATATTTCATTTGTTAAAAAATATACAGGATGGCAGGTACTTTAGGTGCGTTCTTTGTTGGTTTGATCCTGTCAGCACTACCGAGTACCAGGAAAAAAAACAATCAATTGTATTCAGTTGCGAGAATCGCTATGAAACTTTAAGGGAAACTTATTAATTTGTCTACTGAATTCCTGGTTTGTCCCCTTATGAATTATATTATATCTGCAAAATAAACTTGATGTGTTTCAGGTGCTCGCTCCCAAAGAAGTGTTGGATGAGTGGCAGCAGAGGCCTACAAAGCTCGTCTGCCGCTATATTAAGAGGTAAGTAGGCAGTAACGTCTCCATTTAACCATGTGATAAATAAATATTTCTTGACAATCTTATACAAATCGACCCAGTCCTACGCTAAGCTCAGTAAGGCTTGTGTTGTAGGTACTAGACGACGATATATATAAGAGATAGATACATATAAATACTTAAATACATAGAAACACCCATGATTCAAACATATATCTGTACTCAACAAATATCTGTGTTCAACACTCAAATAAATGCCCTGACTGGGGTTTGAACCATCAGTTTCATAGGCAGGTTCACTACTCACTAGGCCAGACCGGTCGTCCAAAATCTTTAAAAGAGGTATCTCCATCTGCTATACCTTCCCTGCATGCATTTATTAAATTCTTTGTCCTGGCATGATCGTGTTGAAGGTGTGAAGTAAATAAACCGCTGTTTCATGTTAAATGATGTGTAATAAATAACTTTGATTTGAATACTGCATTTAAATCCGCTGCGTACTTTGAAAGATCTAAGCAGGTTGGAAGCTTTATTTTTTACTACGTAATGGCACTAATGACAACTTTTTCGGCAGGTATCTGCAGATGAAGGGGCGGCTCTCCCTGGACGGGCACGGCTCAGTAGCAGTAAAGAGCCCGCGCCGGTTCAAGCTGGTTCAGCAAGAGTCAGAGACGTACGACTAAGCTGTGCAGCCTGGGTACTCAGAACCATCGTCAACACAGCTGGTCATTCGTGAACCTTATCGCTATGGACATAAGGTTCACTAATGTTCAGTTCAGAGAGCTGTTAGTAGTTGCCGGCACGTCGCTGTGCAACGCGGTTGGGCACCGTAGACTAAACTGACAGAACAGTTTAGACAAGTTTGTCCCTTAGGGAGACGTCTGGTTTTTCTTTATGTCCTTCTTGTTTCAGCTTGTATAAAACTCTTGTTAGTTTTAGTACCCTGTAATGCATATAGCATATCCGTGCATGTGTCACATTTCTGGTGCCAAACGTGGCGTTTGTAAACAATTTTTGAGGCACTAATTTGATAACCAATCTGGAATATAGCTTGAGATTAAACGACAGAACCGTAAGGACGGTCAAATTGGGATTATTAGTTGAATATGAAATATCGGGCTAAGTTAGAACAATAAGGTAGGTGAAGGCCCTCTGTTTGATTTGATATCATTACAATACATTGAAATAATTAAAAATTGGCCCTGTTTTCTTTACCTTTAACTCTTATCAATATCTCACATTTGTATGTTGTGATGTGCCCACAAAAAAAAGTTTGTTTATGATCGAGGTTCGAAGCGATTAAGTCGATTGTCTTTACTATGACTAAATAATATGTCGGCCACTGCCATCTTATCTAGGTACACATACTATACTTAATATAGTGCTGTTATGTACGTATGGACGAAAATCTTTTGTACCTACCTTAATAACGGTCGCATTAGAACAATTTATAAAAAAACCGTGTATTCATTTTTAAAAGAAAGTTTATCACTGTGGAATTATTTGTATAACTAGTTATATACATATACGTGTATATTATGCTCGTATTCTAGTTATGTATTGCTATTATAGTTATCTATACCTATATATGTATGTTCGAACTCTATAACTACTGGATACGATAACGCATTATGATTTTATTGATATTACATATAGTGAATCATATCTTTTATGCATTTAAAATTGCCTAACTTTACTTGATAATAACCTAACTAACCCACAGCTGGTTCGAAGATTTGAGTATAGGTTACAAAAAAAAATTAACATACATATCGTCATGAATTCAATGACTTTTATATCGTTTACCTTTGAAGGCAATGGCTTATATATTCTGAATTGATGAGAGTGCATAAATTACATTTTAGTAAAAACGAATTGGTAGCTACATATCAACTGCATTACGACTAATATTAGAGCGTGCTATTGGTTAAATATATTGTTCCCGTATTTTATCCATTTCTTATTCCATTTTTTATAACTAAAATACTTTTTCTATAAACCTGTTCATGCCACAAAGCATTTCCTCGGATGTATCGGAACGGTCTTTAGTAAATAAAACCGAAATCTGTTCCGATAATGTTATTGATAAATAAATATGATGAATATTTGATAATCCTATTGATGATGACGACGAATTCAAATCAGCGTACGTTGTATAATTAGACAAAACTTTTTCAAAAGTTCAATACAGATTTTATGCGCTTCCAATTAAATAAATTGTTACATTCAATCATGCACAAAGTGTTGCCAGATGATTGATTCAAATATAACGGTAGATAAGAGTGAATATTTTTGATTTATGTTAACCCGAGTGTGAGTTTTTAATGAAAATTTTAATAATCATCGAACCGCGAGTGTTATCTGTAATTGTTATAGTATGAAATAATCAAAATGTAACTAGTCTATAAGAAATGCTTCTGAGAAAGTAACTCGAAAATTGCACCAATATTTATTAGAGTTACTAGGATGTATAGTTATTCTCTGTAGCTTAGGGAGAGTTGTTGGTAGATTTGTATAAACAGTCCGAAGCTACAAAAAATTGTCTTCAAAAGACGTTACTTTATCGTCGAATGTATTCTTTAGTTTTGTTTCACGACATGTCCAACTCGCCCTAAGCGTAAAGATCAGTATAAATTCATGTCATGGTTACTGATAACGTTTTAAGACATTATAATTATTATTAGAAATAAACCAAAAAATCCCAATCGCGGTTTGCGATACCTACGATAATTATAATAGCTCAAAATGTCTTGTACTTAAGCTCATTGTTTGTAAACTGTTAGAGTAAATGCATACGCTATATTCGGTGTTAACGTTAATCGAGTTACGAAGTTGAACGCGTAGAGAATTTGTTGTTGAATTGGTTATTTATGTGATTGTTGCTAGTAGTCACCACTGCCTGCGTGTACTGCCGTTGAACTAGTTGACATTACCATAAAGTTCAACGCCGGTAAAAAGTCATCTTATAAATGCTAAAGTCTGTAACAACATATTTTTGGTCGAGTAAAAGAATAAAACTCATGTCCGTGGTGGATAATTACTGGAAATAATCTATTTAGTATAAGGCTTCACGACCTAAGTTGCCCGTGGAGCTTCACGCCCGCGGTATACAAACAATTTAGTAATAAGACTATTATACCGCGAAATCGAATCCAACGGCCATTTTAGGGCATTAATAGACCCTTTTGTTTAAATTATTCTTATAAATTCTGTTAGCTCAAACGATTTCATATTCCATATTTAAAGAAAATCTTATTTTGCCACGACCTTAATGAAGATATTATTGTGTTAGGTTGATATAAAGGCTATATGGTATGAAAGACTAACTCAGCTGTTGTAGCGACAATAGGACAATTTATATAACTCTCTTGATCCTTTTCTATGTGGGATTTTGTAGGTAGAAATGAAAAGAATGCCGTGTTAGCCTTTCAGACGCGTATAATAAGTACCTTTATTTTTATTGAATCTAGATATTAAATCTTGTTACAGGCGAGTTTAGGAATGTGTATAAATATAGATCATGTACTTATGAAGAAATAAGTACCTAGGTACCTAAATAAATACGCATTTCATGACTTTGCCTCTACAACGATGATTGTCTGTCTATTGGCTAACTTTGCCAACTAAATAGTAAGTATTTAATCAAAATGTTTAAGCTGATTTTTGTAAGCTTGTGATTAATCCTACATACCTAAACATTAATTAATTTTACTAGTATAACTTACCTACTAACCTAAGTATGATTATTTAATGTATTAATAAATTTAATTTTGACTCCCTTTATCTATGTTATTATTATTTCATTCCTTTAATTGAAATAGTTTACGTAACTCAGACGATTCAATAAACATTGTTTCGCAGAAATTGTGTCATATTGTTAATCATAAAACTAATTACACAATTTACACATACCAAAGGAGAGTAAAAAAAGACCAGAAGGTTCTTAAGAAATGGGTTTCATTCGACTTTATTTCCTTCCAAACGACCTGCTTATTTTACAAAAGTATTATTTAAGAATGGGATACGTAGATGTATTTAAGAAAGGATATAGAAGTGATCATGATTAGATTACAGTTCCTAGCCTACCTACTTAGGTCTACCTTATTTTACAAACTAAGTATAGAGAAATACAGTTTCTTGATAATTATTCAATCATAGTCGGAGAAATGTTATGATTCTACTAATAAGTTATATTAAAAACTATAAATATTCGATAAATTCTAAAGATATCCTATTTATTTAAAAAATGGCACAATACTTACTACTCGTATGCTCAGTGTAGAGAGCGAATGCTTGTGCAATTTTTAAACTAAAACTGTTATCGTTAATACTATACAAGTAACAGTTAGAAATATATTGTTTTACAAATGCCAATAGGTACATTTTCACTGATAAAACACCGCAAAAAAACCTGTTGATAGCTCGGCGTCGATATTCTCATAGTACCTAATGTGCAGTAATAATGTACATTCTTTTTTTACTAAACCTTTTTATAGTGTGCAAAAGAACAGAAGCTTGATAGATCGAGGTCAGTCTTTATACATTTAATTTAATGTTGGTAAAAGCGTGTTGTGAGCAAAGATAGTTTATCGGTCAGTACTTGGGGTTAGGAACAACTCTATCTTTTTATTTCATTTTGAAAGAAAGATATAGGTCATATAGGATGAACTATAAGTATAGCACACTCGCATCGTACCTACTGCATGTCCATGATTGATTCTTCAAAGTTTTTACTTGATTACGAGTATATACACTTGTTCAGTTCACGAATTCTCTAATATAAGCCCTAATGGGTGCCAGTTTTTGAGAGTCTTGCACTCGAATTAAAAAAAACTTTATATGGTTCGATACCCACAATTATTAATTTCTATCATTCACGTTTCTTAAATACCATTTATTCGTTTCTGACAGTTTAAAATGTCGCAATTCGAGTACTCAACGCTCAAGAATCGGCCCCCTGGAGCTACTTTGTAAGACTTTATTGCATAAAGAAAAATAAAGATTGCGTAAGGGCTCTAAGAAATTGCTTTTCCCGCTTTTCTGCACTCCCGCAGGTGGCACATTCGTTTCTTGAATCCAAAAATATTCAAGCCCGTCGATAGACAGTCAGTACAGCTGTAATGATGTTACAGCTGCAGGAACTTCATAAGGGCATCGTAGATGAGCCGCGGGCTGGCGTCGCCGTCGGCGGTGTAGCGCACGCCCCGCAGCGCGCCGTCCTCGTTGCGCACCACGCCGTACTCGCCCACGATGAAGCCGTCTGACGTGCGCTCCTCCACGCGGTACTTCCGGTACTGCCGGCCTTCTACCACGTACCCCACTTTACAGCTGTCGTCCTTGCAGTTCTCTTGAGATTCTTGGACCCCATGGCTTTGGCCGTCCGTCAATACGCTGTCTTTCTCGTCGACTTCGTAGTTCTTTTCCGGCCGCAGATCCGGTTGGACAGTAGTCGAGCTCGTCGTCGTATCTACTGCTACAGATGAAGTTGTTTGTGCGTTTTGCCACGGGGTGGGAGCCGGTGCTTCTCCCGATGGCAGATTTAACGATGCGTGGGGACTGTAAAACTTAGCGGGTTCACTATATATCTTCGCTGGTTCACCGTACACCTTGGCCGGTTCACTGTAAACTTTCGCAGGCTCACTGTACACTTTAGCGGGCTCACTGTAAAACTTGGCGGGTTCACTGTACACTTGCGCCGGCTGGCTGTATATCTTCGGAGGTTCGCTGTATACAGGCGGTTCCGGAAACGCGGAAGCCGGTTTCTGCTCATTATAATTAGATACTTTGGGCGTGTCGTGTAGTACATTGAAACTAACAGTTGTCAATCTCGGACCCTGCCCCCTTTCACTGAGTGACAGACCTTGAATATAGTTTTGCAAAGGCGGCGATAACGCTACTGATCTGCCTAGTGGTATATTTGCAATGTCTTCGTGTATATCATCAGTGATTTGTGCAGTTTCTGTTACTTCGGTATGATTTGTTGGTTCGCTCGTGTCGGTCGTTTGATGTTTGATTTGCAACTGAAATGGATGGACTTCTAGATGATGGGTTCCTCGGGCTTCTTTTTTCGAGTGAAGTTGTTTGATGAATTCTATGTTGGCGCCTGCTAAGGAGGGAGTGAGTTCTTCTCGAGTTTCATTACTCGGAGCAATAGTTTCCAGGGTTGCTATAGCGGGAACGGCAGGAGCAGACTCGTGAGCGATCAGGTCTTCCTCCGATTCCATAGTTTCCTTCGGCTTGCTTTTGCCTCGTCCGACTGCGACTGAGGAAGTTATGCTTACGGATATAACTTCGTCATCTATTGCATGGTTCTTGGGATCTTTAGGTGCATTTAAATTGACTTTTTCATCTGATCCATTATGTTCTTCCATCGGTCGCGAAGTCACCAATACCAACGGCAGAATCTGAAATGATAATAGAGTATGTATAAGTATGTATCTGGTTAGCTAAGAGTATAGATAATGGGAAACTCAAAATATTAACGCTTATCGTATAGCATCAGGTTTAATTACGATTGAAATTGAAATAGTCTTGTGCAGTTAACAGAGCATTAGCACTGCAGAATGTAATATATAAATTAAGTAGTCGCCGCGGAAGTTAATTCATTTGCTACATTTTTTTTTTCACTTTTCACTTTTGGGGCCTGTTTATTTCATCGATTGTGTCTAATAAACAATAGTTAGTAGTAGGATGTTTATTCATAATATGAGTGTGTTGGATGTAGAGATGTGCCGTTCCCGGTAAATACCCAATATTACTATGGGAAATATTCCCAAATAGCAAATTTCGCTAATGTTTGGAATTTATTGGCTCATCTCTAGTTGGATGTAATTTGCCATCGAAAATAAAATTTAATGACGTAGAAAATGTAACTACTTACCTACCCGTATTTATGCATGTTCGCGCTTATCAAAGCTCATTCTTAAAATAAGAAATAAATGTGAATATTTCTTTAACTACCAAACAATGCAAGATTTTGAACTCATTATGCTGTGCGCGTGTCTAATCAAACCGAGTGGCCTTGAAGGCACAAAAAAGTAATTATTACTTCAACATTGTTTTACATGCGACTATTATAACAAGTTTTTTGACACTAAGTGGGTGTAGGTTTATTAGGTAGGAATTTATTTAGGACGCAAACTACTTTTTTAGTATTGGTATTGTCAGCGTTCATAAAGCTAGTCGTAAAGAATTCCAAATTTTGAGAATGTAAATTGTAGCTAGGTAATTTGAACTTGATACTTTCATCTGGTAATTAAAGTATCGCAAAGACTCAACTACCTTGGGTTAATAACTATATAGACTAAACCCGCAGAATGCGCATTTTTAAGTATTTATGAACACTCATGAAATCATGATTATAACATGGTGGTGACTATGTGTAGTGACAAATAGTCGCTATTTCACTTTTTTACAAATACTGTGTAAAATTAAAGAATATTTCGTACTGAGTACCTACATGTCTAAATGTAGAATACTCATATGTTTGAAACATGGAAGCATACCCTCAATAAAATAAGAGAGCTTGTGCGTGCCAAATCGTGTTGCGATTGGTCCATTAATATGTTAGCAAAATGTATAGTCAAGTCTATAAACAGAAGTAGTTTTTGTAGATACATATAGCGTATACCAAAATATGAAACCTTGCGTCAATATCAGCGAAATATATATCTGTGACCAGATTCAATTGATACTTACACATTAATACACTTCACTATGCCTTTTTTAAATATAGCATTATTCAGAATAATTAGGTATCACGATGAACGTCGTCACCGCATGATACCCCACAGCTAACATTACCCAGAGACATAATCAAGAAAAGTTAAGACGTTAAGACCAATAGTCATAATTACAACGACCGGCTCGCACGAGGCGGATGCGTGCCGCTACAATTACTGTCAGAAAAAAGCAATGCAGGCTGACCTGCGAAGTATGCTGGCTGGCAACTGAAAGTGGATTTATATGTAAAATGCTGACGTAAGCGCGCACTGGGGTGTTAACGATAAACCGTGTTGATTTGCTGTCAAATCGCTTATTAAGTGCTGAATTGGATTATCTTTACTGCTATAGTTAAAAGCATTTGAATGTTCGCATGTGCTTCGTGTGATTGCGTGTGTTCTGCTTGATTTCATATATTTTGTCTTTAAGTTAATTCTTGCAGTAACATATGAGTATCATAATATTTCAAGTATTGTACCTATACACCTATACATTTGCCTTGTGATGCCGGCTGACTTTGCCGTGTGATGCCGGCAGACTAGAATGGCACCACCCGAGCTCCTCCGGCGGGTGTCGTAAGAGGCGACAAAGGGAAAAATCCTACGGACGGGCAGCAGCGTCCGTCTAAATCCAATCTACAGCTACCGCGGTCGCCAGCCCGCCTGCCAAGCGTGGCGACTATGGCAACTACCCCCAAGATGATACAAGTCATATTTGTGGGAGGCCTATGTCCAGCAGTGGACTGCATACGGCTGAAATGTATGTATGTATACCTATTCATTGTTCAAACTGTGATAAGGGCAAATCACATACGGTTCTCAACAACACACAACACAAACATTCACAAAAGTAAATGTAATTAGTAGAAACTGCAACAGTAGGAAGTAACAAATACTTATGTAGGTATTTGATACAAGGTATTGACCTCCTAATGCCGACTGGCCGAATCTAAATAACAATCGTTTCGGTTTAATGAAATTGGATCCTATAATTACATGGTTTTGTACCCAACGGGTAAAAACAGGATCACACTACCAAAATTAAAAAGCGCGGCGGTCAAAGTGAATTAATATAAAAAGAAAATATTTATGTTTAAATAACATTATGGTTTTAATTATATTATGGTTTCACATTAGCAAAGGCCTCCTTTCTCAGTTTTTTACTTAAATATTATGTGTTACGAGTGGGCTATTAAGTCACAAGAGTGATTATATAGTGACAAGTCGGCAGCAGCGGCGCTTCCACAGGCCTATTATTCCCGCCGGCTAATGTTAACATATTGACTAATATATGTAATATATAAAATATTAACTAATTTTCTAGTTCTAGTTTTCCATGGTTTCGCGAAGAAAAGGCAAGTGTGTCAAGTAATTGGTCCGGAGTGACTCCGGAGTCCGGGAGTAGCGCCCTCGGCGGCGCCCGCATGTTACTGACCTACTCGGCCTTGCGACAAATAGCTTGTGTTCTTCATTCATATACTCTTCGAGAAATTAAGTGGCGAATCAGGTCATAAATCATCGGAATGTTGCTGTCTCTTTGCAACAGTGCAGGTAGGCGTAGGCACAATATAGGGACGGTAAATGACGTTTACATGCCCGAGTCGCTACTTTTTGCGGATAGTTTAGTTTAGTCACTAAACTGGATGACTAATAAAAGGTTTAGTGGCGCGTGGCGCGGAAATGCCACGAGTATTATGGGTACCTACTTTTGCACCGGAAACGACTAGGAACTACATTTTAGTTTTAAGTACCTTATATTAAACTGTTAAATAAGTTAATTATCTTTTATATTTTTCTTCATATTCTAAGTAAGATACAAATAATCGTTCAACAAATTAGTTTGCAACCCAGCTCTCAGGAGTCACATATAGAGTGTATCTGCATAGGGATGGGATATATAAGTAAGTTTTATAAAAAATCTTATGCCAACAAGTTAGTTTGCAACCTAGCTCATATGGAGTGCATAGGTGTGGTATAGCGTGACATAAAATCAAAATAGGTGACGAAATTTTTATCATTAGTATTGTTTCAGCTCTCTTATTCACTGTCACTTATCCTGTGACAAATCCATCATAACCTACTGAGTGCGCCAATCAGGATGACCTATACGAGTATACATAATCGATAATTTTCCAGCCTACGAACCACTCGAGGATTGGAGCCCTGCGAAGACCACGAATATTTCTTCCTTGAGACTAGTATTTATCTACCCAAGTACCTCCTCGCCCTCTTAAGTATAATAAATAAATAAGGCCTTATAGAGGTTTCTGGTGACCAGAGGGCTGGCCACTATTTCGCCCAACGGTTTAGCATTGCTATCCAGCGCGAAAAACGCGGCCAGCCTACCTAATGACCAGGACCTAGGTCATTTTTGTTATTTATAGTTTAATCTTTATTAAGTTTTTATCTTATATTTTGTGTTAATTTATAATAAATGAAAAGTGTTTACGGAAAAGACAAACAAAAATGAAAAGTTGCATTCGTCTTTGTTTTCTCAAAAACTTCTTGATCTTTCGGATTTTTACCATTTACCAACATTTATTACCATTTGGTGCGACGAGGTGCCAAAATCGTTAAAGTCGGTCCATCAATTTTGAAGTTATGAACAGTAAGCTAAGTCAACTTTGTTATACTTACATATATATACATCGATTTGGAAAATACAAGGTCAGATTCTACACCGCGAATTCCACAAATAGTAATTAAAGGGGTCTAGGCAAAAGGTGTTACTTTGATTAGTGTAAATGGTCTTGGAGCAGCGCCTGCGCCGGCGTCACTGACCGCCGCGGCCTTGCAGCGACAATCAGTGGAACGCGTGCGCAGAACTGAACTGAAGCTAGCACTTTTTTATTTACCTACCGGCCGTATATAAATTTATTCATTTTCTTGGCACCTTTAAAATGGGTAGTTAAGACATATTTTTTAAGTGTTCGTACTCGTTCTAGCAAAGTTGTATTATTAATATGTTATTTATACGTAGGCATTCGAAAACATATGTTAGAGAGGAATCATTCAATCAAGCTGGAATAGGTGAAGTGTCTACATTTACCTACCTACGTACAGAGGCTCAGTACCCGTACCATGAGTTGTGATACGGTTTTCGATAACGCGTATCGAGTTTACTATCTGTGCATCTCGCTTATACTATTTAGTGCGAACGAGATGCACAGATAGTAAACTCGATACTCGTTATCGAAAACCGTAATGTCACAACTCATGGTACGGGTACTAGTGTAAGTTACTTTTGACGTAAAAAAACGTTTATGAACGCGTAAGTGATAATGTTATTTATATGGGAAACGCAAACGCGTTCGTGACGTAAAGTTACCTACGTTAAAAACTTACTCTCAGGGTTCAGATATGTCCGCTGGTTCTCTGGATAAAAATATCTAAAGCACCTGCTCTATGTAGTAGTAACGTGTACACGCATGTCGGCGTTCTATATTCAAATTTTGACCTAAGTTCCATGTTGAATATCTGCACAACTACATAGACATGGACTTCAGTTAAGTTTTTCACCTATAGCTATTTAGGTGCGGAAGTTAAATGTCCGTGGCCGTGTGTGGCACAGTTGCGGATTGCAGACCGTAGCATGACCAGTGGACCATTAGGTTCTAGCCGCGGTGAATCTATACCAGCCGAATTCCGCCGAGACTTACCTATCTTTCTCGCAATTGAACAGCTTTCCTTGCGCTCATGAAAAAGGCAACACCAAACTCCGTCTAGCCTAAAAAAAATTGGCGCGCCGCCGTCACCAGTAAGTATGATGAACGGGTAGCCAATGACAGCAAATTAATATAATTGTAGCCTCATGGTAGTTTTTTATTGTGATAGTGACATGAGCGCCATATGGCATTTGAAAATCATTGCTTCATTTTTTCTAAATTAAAAAATTTACTAGAGATAACTGGACTGTATGAATTCAGTTTAATTTGCCTACCAATTTTCGTAGGTACCCTTAGTGATGATATTTCGATATACTGATTTAAATGTTCACGGTTCTAACATAATTATTACGCATGCATACATTTTAAATAATCGTATTAAGTGGGCCCATTTTCAGTCGTTTCGACGTCATGGCGACGTTATGGCGACCAGGCTAGGAACTAAAAGTTACCAATCTGCACGTCGTGGTGACCTAAAAAACGTTTGTTGGGTAGTCACATATATTTGTAATGATATTTTGATAGTTGGAAATCCCTTTTGCTTGAGTGTAACCACATTGTAATCAGTTCGCGATCACGATCGGTGACCAGACATCAGTCATATAAACCCATTAGTAAGACGTCTGTGGAAATTGTTACGACTATTATGTACCTTTAGCTCAGCAGTCAGCAGCAATTAACTGCATAGCCAATAAATTAACATAAGACAACCCATATTAATTGTAGGTTTGCATTGAACTTTGCCTACCCGTAGCAGACACTATTTATTTATTAATAATGCTCTAAGAAATAAACCTATCACTAGCAATCAATGTTTCATATCATACTTGTGAGTAGTCTAAGTCTAAGCACATTTAAAATTGGTAAAATGTATTTATTTGCAATGAAAAGCCAGTAAATTATGAATAATCCTCATAATGCTTTAGATTCAACTCATGATTACATCTAGCATTTTATTTATTCTGTCTAATAACAACTTTATTGCCCAACCTAATCTAGCTATGACTACCTAATGCACTTTACCCACATATAGCGCCATGTACGGAAACAAGGCTCAGTTCCGCGAACATCGAAGTTCGTATATTCCGATCATCTTTATCTTTTACCCCAATTAAGGCATCATGAGAGTGACAGAGACAATCGTCCGAAATTTAAGAATATCTTTTTTCGAGGTGGCGCCGATGATAACAAAAAATGTAGGCAGTTCTAAGCTACTTATTGGCAAGGACATATATTACCTACTAGTCAAAACAAGGATAACGACGTCCGTTTATCGTTTTTGTTAACATACTGTCTTACTCCGCTCTCATTGGTATGTGTAACAAAAACTAGCTTTTTAACTGACAGAACGCATTAATATTTGGTCCAGTTCACCCACCGAAAGCGGAAGTAACGTCACTCGACCTTAGAAGGCTGTCAGTGTGTCTATTCACTAAACTTTAAGTCTCGACTGCGAGCATGTTTCTAGTGTATCTTGACCCTGAAATTCGTAATAATAATAGGTAATCGGAAGTCGAACTATTGTCAGTTGTCTGGTGCCGTAGAGTACTGAGCGGTCTATTGTGAATAACCAAGCTGCGCAAGCGACGCAGATAGCACGGAAAAAAGCAATGTATTTATATTAGTGTTTAGTAACTACTAAGTCATAAGTATAGGTATAATAGGTATCTATTTTTAATTCTTGAAACACAGATAATACAATAATAACCATAATTCTGGCCTGGCCTGGTGGTTTTATAAAAAAACTTTTGATATTATGAGCAAAGCTAAATAGCTAATTAAAAAAACCCGTCTTCAGATTGCGGCCTAGTTTTTCTAGGAATCTATATGGCTAGGCGATGAGGTTTAATATTGAGTTTAGGACACATATAGTTTAGGGCACTGTTGAAAAGGACACAAATTCCAAAAGTGTAAGAACATTCAACAAGATTTTTATTATACCTACGTAAACTTGACATAACTCAACCGTATCAATATGGGAGTGCCCATATAAGTACTAAGAATTAATAGACTAACAGGTATATGTATTTGTATATAGATTGCTGGTTATTATCCATTAGTTACGGCTGTTTCAGTCCAATATTTACAATATGAATAGGAAGTCGTGCGTATTTTTATATCATAAATGAATAAAATTATAATTCAGATTGCACTGGCGCTATCTTATTTATATCTTATAAGTGATCTTATGGCGCCAGTAAGATTGCAGTCTCATCCAATTTGGTCAGTTATTAGGCCTTGTCTTTCGGGTTGGGGTTCCGCAGCGATTTTTATTGAAAGTCTTGGATTTAGGCTCAGCTTGAATTAGGTACATTGACCAAAGGTACACCCATGTAATAGAAGAAAATGAGGCTAATGAGAATTTACTTCCTAAATCGTGCTAATGCTTTATGGGATTACCATTTTGTGGCAGTCCTTGTTTCTGTTGGAATGTCTGTGTACGCCTTAAGTAATATGTAGACCCCTCTTATATTCGTATTGTATGGATATAATTTTTCTTTGCCTACAACCGCGGTCCAGAGCGAGCACTCTCAATGTAAGTCAAATAATGCAACCCTTATGATGTGAAGTGGTGATAATTAAACTGGTAACTACATGGTTTAATGTCAAGCCCAAAGAACACTCGATCCCAAATATCAGTTCTAAATCTCAGAGTGTTCCGTAAAGCCCAGTCACATACCGTCACAGTTTCATTCGTTCGTGCTTTCTTGAGGAATTTTAACACTTTATTACTATCTACTCTCTGGTCTCAGCTGCTTAGAAACGTCATAGACGTAGGATAGGTCGTGTGCCCAATAAAATTATGTCATAATTGATTATTGTAACAACAGATCGCATTATCATCCGCGATAGTGAATCCGCATTCAGCGAGATACCTTCTATTATGTAATTAAAAATCGATCAGTATCAGTGTAGCAAAGCGTTCGATTGATTACCTCTACGAAGGCTTGTAAATATGATCATTATTTAAAGGATCTTCGAGTGTTTGATTTGAATGAATGTAAAAAGTAGCAAAAACATGCATCTAAATCACATTTACTTATATCGTTATCGATACACGTCGTAAAGAAGTGATAGTTCGCCTCTAGTAACGTGTGTCCGTGGGCTTAGTTTATTCCGATCGCTTCCTTATCGAGTCGAGTATTAGCAAACAGTGTATTTTGACAAAAAGTCTGTTATAAACTCAAGTGTCATATACAAGCTTTTTGTTGGTTAGCGTGCTGTTGGTATGCTTGATATTGTTATTGGAATAACAATAGATGATTTAACATCTTGTCATCTAAGGATATTTTTAGCGAAATTAATCTTCAGAATCATGAGAACTCGTATAATGCAGGATGTCCAGCTAGACTAGAGACTAGACACATGTAGCAGATAGTGATTTTAATATTAATTAAATATTCTTTGAACAATCATACACAAATCGGCCTAGACGTCACACCTAAATCTTCATAAGGCTTAGGTGTATAGGTAGCTTGTACATATATTATTTGAACATTAAATTAATGGATCATAAGGCGTGAGTTACTACCTGTTCCCTATACTTATGTACACATTGAGAACGTCAATAGCCCAGGGAGATATTCATGTTATTGCTAATCTTGTCGGGTCGCTTATTTTCGTTGTAATCTGTCATAATTCATAATTTGGAATCATGTACATTTTTATCTGTGTCATCTGTTTAGTACATCATGTTAGGTTTGTTCCATTATAATTCTGAAAAGACTTTGAATTTTATTTCTGTCTTCTATTATTATTATGTCAAGTGATGAGTTATGGTATTTGTGATTATGCGACCTCTTACATTTATCTGGTCTAAAACCTGGTCTAAGTTCTGACTTGCTCGGTACGCAAACGCAATCCGTGTAGTTTGCTGTGCGCGCGTTCGCCGTGACGTGACAGTGAAAACCAGAAGGTCACATAACTCGATTACGAAGTAACTAACAGCACTTAACCGTATTGTGCCGATACATATGCCGCCAACGTTGTCTTTTACTCATGTAATAACCTCAGCACTGTCAAAAATATAAGCTTGTTTATTAAGACTTATCTTAAGGTCATAAATTGCACATACCTAAGAATAAAAAAATATTTCTTGGTATTTTCATGGTCGTGGCTTCGAATTTTAAGGTTTAATACCTACATATGTTAGGAGAATTTTACCTTCCGTCCGTGACGTAAATGTAAAATTTTTGTTTGGGGCGGCGGACAGCGGGTAGTTGAGCCACACCGTCGCGTGCAAAAATGTTCCGGCCCTGAGCCGGACGGCGGTTACGTATGGTATGCTGCTCTGTCTGTCAGTCTGTCTGTGTGTCTTGTAGGAGTGAGTCTTCACCCTTAATAGAATGCTAGCTGAAATATTTAAATGTTTATTTGTCGAGAATCACATGCTTCAATCAAGTTTGTAAACAATCAATTGATAATAGGTACGAGTACATGATTGTCAAGTCTAAGTGAATAAAAAAGTTAATGACCGTCTTCTATGATAATTTTAACTTTTAATACTGGTTTAAAAAGAAGTTAGTATAGGAACAAGATAACAAATCAAAACAGCCGCTTAGTCGATCTCAACAAGCAACCGACGGGAGACGGCTTCTTTGAGCGCTACAGATTCATTCCTCGGGTTAAATAGAGCGCATGTAGGTAATTAATTATAATTACATTTGGTTCGTTAGAATCGTTAGTTTTATCTTTACAATCGACTGTCAGCCTAATGTCAGCGGACATCTTCTACTGAAGAATTCAGCAGTGTCATGCATCTTGTCTTGCGGCAATCGATTTTATAAGTAGATTAGATTTATACTTCTGATTCTCAATGACCATGCAGATTCCTGAAGCATATTCATGCTTCATACTGACTTTGTAGATATAACTAAGCGACGATTACTTTTACATATAAATATACACGCAGTCAAATGTAAAAACGTGGGCGTAGTATGTCCTATAACTCTTATGAAAATAGTAGAAGACATTTACATCGATATACACTCGATTGTACGTATTCTTGAAGATCTTGAAGATGACGAAGACTACAAAAGGTTTACTAATTGATATATCGATTCTATTAAGATATAAGTAGGTATAACGAGTTATGTATACTCGTAGATACTATATTCCGCCAATTACCAATCAGAGCAATTATGAAAGTGTTTCGAGTTTTTAACCCAACATTGAAACTAATAGTTAAGTAATGAGGGCCATTACATACAACGTAATAGCACCTTTCGGACCTTGACACACTGGGATTGATAATGCGGTTGCAGGCGTAGGAAGAATTCTGTTATCAGTCATTATCATTATCTCTAAATCCGGGTCAGGTAATGTATAGTGGTGCCAGTTTGCTATGTATATTATATAACCATTAATATCATGGTGTGTCGTAGATATTTATAACAAGATCATGTTTTGAAAAATGTTATCTTGTTTTGTTCACAAGCTAATCAACTGTTATGTATAAATCAACCTCTTTATAAGACGACTGATAAAAAAAATCCATACTATTTGAAACACATTTTGTTCAAATATCACGGAACTCCACAAACCGGAATTTTTGGAGTTTCAAGCCCTGTTTTTTTTTTTATGACATAGGCGGCAAACGAGCAGGCGGATTGCCTGGTAGTAAGCAATTATCATCGCCCATAGGCACCCGTAACACCAAGGGAGTCACAAGCGCGTTGCCGGCCTTTAAGGGGGGTTGGAGCTCTGAGAACCTTACTCACCATCAGGAACACAACACTACAGATCTGAAAGGTAGCAGTGCTATTATGGCTGTGGTCTTCTGTAAGGAGGAGGTACTTCCCCAGTTGGGCTGCTCCAGATTCAAGCGTGATGGTCATCGCTGTGCCCTACCTCTCATTGTTGGACGTAGTTTAAGGACATACCCGGGTCCAAAACAACGGGTCTGTGGGCTTAACAGTTAAAAGTTTTAAACTATTCCTCCTATATGTCCAGAAGAGGTCATGTGCAAAAAGTTAGTCTACATACATAAAATAATCACTACGCCTAGATTTTTTTGACAATTGATTTACGATGATACTCGACTTTTACAAATATCATTGACGTTCACTAAAAAAAGCTCAAAGATCGAGTCATAATCCCGGGGTGTAGATGGGATTGACGGTTTTTAACACTTCCACTGCCTAAACGCCTAAAAGTGTCGAAACTTTGCTTTATCTAGTTTTTTACGTATGCCTATGATCGTAACAGTTTGTATCTAATATCTATAATAAAAACATACAAAGCGGTAACGATTAAAACTATTGCAATCATAGAAGACTACGTATAGTGTGAATTTGGGTTCTATAGTTATATATAAATATTTTAAATACATATCTTTTCGTTCTTAATAAGGACAGTGAAACGCCCATTCGGTTTTGAGCCTACTACGTAACTAAGCCAGTCCAGACTCCAGATATACTGTATCTGGATCACCTTGTGAATTACTTTTACTTCGAACAAACTGGATGCGGCCCGCATTACTCCCACGTATCTAAAAAATAATTATATCCGATAAAGAGTTTCTGCGATAAAATAAAAGGCTTCGAAGGTCGCCCTGTGAGTGGCCCTTGTTGCTCGCGGAGATTATCGTGAATTATTGTAGATTGCAAGTTTAATGCGGCTTTTAGGTTTATCGAAGTAAGGCAGTGACATTGACTTTCGTGGTGTCGTTATGTAACGTGAACAGGTTCGGAGGGCAATGGGAGGTCGAGGTGGGGCGAGGCGTGTAACGACATCGAGATGTCATTGTTTGTGTTGTGGCTGATCCATTAATCGTTAATTTATTTTGTCATATGGGTGAAAGACATTTTATTCCTTTGTGTATTTTCGGTTCTTAATAGTTTACAGCTTTTTATGTTTTTCTCCCCCATTAAGACACGAAATGGTGATTATGCAATGTTAGGGCAGGAAGCCCTTAACTTGGTTTATATCAGGTTTTGATTCATATGTAAATGACTGGCACGGGGTCAAATCGACCGCGTGCCGCAGTGAACATGTTAAAACATTTCCTTTGGGTGTAAAACTTAGCTAAAGCACCTGGCCTATGTAGTAGATAGTAGTAACGTGTGTGTACAAGCATGTCGGCGTTCTATATTCAAATTTGACGTAAGTTCCATATGGTATTATGAATTCTCTGCACAACTACGTAGACACGGTCCTTCACTTACAATAAATACTTTTCAGAAAGTGTTTTTATTCAGTTTAACACATTCGCTGCCACCCCCTCCAAAAATGTATGAAAATGAACGCACATGTGCGTCGGTGGTAGTGAATGCATTAATTAGTATAGTTTCTAGTAGAACACAGTAATTATTAGTAAGTAGACTCAAAGCCAATAGGTTACTTCTTTTCCTACTTTAATCCTGCTAATATTAACGGGAAAATTTTTGAGTGTGTATGTATGTACGTTTGTTAATCTTTCACGTTAAAACTACCGAATGAATTTTAATAAAAATTTACAATAATGTAGCTCATATATCAGAATGACACATAGGCTATAATTTACTTAAAGTACTAATTTCTTTGTAAAGTTCTTTGTAATGTTACGAAAAATCAAATCAACTCCAGCTTGACTACAATTTTGAGCGCTGCCAATACACAGTAGCAAAAGGCATAAAATACAGCCTGTATCTTCGATAATATCCTCACGAATGCCTGTACTTAAAACAATTATAGTTACTTATATATTGGACTTTAAAATTGATACGCTCCTTATTTTATAAAATAATATACTTAAGTATGGCAATAAACAATACTTATATTATAACGTTTAACATTTTAGCACCTATGTCGTTGGTCTTATAGGTCACACAGGTCTTAACCAAGTTTAATAAACGGTATTTAATGTGAAACGTAAAATTTCAGTTTTTTGTTCCAAAATAATAGGTAACGTCAAGTGTGTATAGCTCTTTGTCTCTGTTTGTGCTATGGCCGGGCATACAAGTCGAGGGCTAGCTTGTGACGACAAACCAGTTCTGATTTACCAGATCGTGAGGTATTTAAAGTGCATGCAAATAAATCGAGCGGTGATAGCGAACTTGATCGCCGCATAAAGAGATGCAGGGCGGTTATAGGCAAAGCTGAGGGGCCATTTTGACTGGAGAAAGTGAGAGACTTTGACTTGGCTGTAAGAATTCGACGTAAGTTTCTATACGTTACATTCCAATATTTCGCAGTGATATCGCGAAAGTAGCTAATCTTCTTAAGATAGAACTCATTGTAATAGCAAATATACTTATAAATAATAAATAAATAAATATTTCGGGACAATCTTACACAAATCGACCTAGTCCTACTTACGGTAAGCTCAGTAAGGCTTGTGTTGTAGGTACTAAATAGACGACGATACATATAATAGATAGATACATACTTAAATACATAGAAAACACCCATGACTCAGGAACAAATATCTGTGCTCATCGGGAATGCGAACCCAGGACCATCGGATTCATAGGCAGGGTCACTAACCACTAGGCCAGACCGGTCGTCATACTTGTGTTACCTTACTTGCAATATTCAGACATGCTTCGCAGCAGACATATTTATCCGTCTCAGAACATTTAGAGATATATGTGACTACAATACAAGCCTATACGAGTATGTACATAAGTATCTTAAAATGTGTGTGAACATCGAGTCCGTGCCGTCCGATGACTGAGTTGATATACAGTATGTATCAAGACGAGAGGCCAAGCTTTAAACCCCTAAAAGTGTAAGTAAGAAATAAGGTTTTGGTAGATATATTGTTGAAATACAAGCTTGTATTATTTTTTTGCTTCAAATGCCTTAATATTTGTGTTTACAGTTTTATCGAGATATGTTTTTTGTTATGAGAATAACGTAACATTTCACAGGATGATATGGGAAGTGTTAACCGACTTAGAAAAGGTACAAATTTTATAAATAACATGATGAATCAATAAATAATCGGTAAACACTAACAGAAAGTGCGAAATAGTATTACATTCAAAAGCTTGGCCTCTCGTCTTGATACATACTGTAGTGAGTGAATGATCGATTATAATCTCTGAAAAACAATGAAACGGATGGATACGCTCAGAGGCAGTGCATGCGGCATGTGGGTGCACCGCAAAGTGTAACAGGAAGTAAGTAGACCAGTTTCGCCCGGCGCAGGCGCGCGGTGCCGCATCGCCTCTCGATCCAGTTTGATAAAGATCACACTGACATTTTAGGGTTTAATAATCTTTAACGCGATTATTATTACAGGTCCTGGCTAGAACGTTGCTCTTTAATAACTTAATAAAAAGGGCTCTCTGTATTTTACCCGTGTTTATAACTCTCAAGAGTAAAAAATCATATGGGAGCGGGGGTCTAATGTAACAGGGGTAAATTAGTAACGCTCAATTTTAGCTGAGTGAATAAACGTTTTGATCACAGAACTCTATCTGGTATTTATGATATCCTTCATCTGGTATCACCTACTGGTGACACCAGACACCCTTCGAACTTATATTGTACCTTTAGATATTAAGTCATCAGATAATTATTTTGTAAGATGATTTCTGAAAGTATTATAAGTTATAAGAAATGCATTTATTTAAAGTACTTGTTCTAAAATGTGTAACTGAATTGAAATCCGATACAGAAATATTACTATTATTACTTCGTTGAGCATATTCATTGAAAGAAACACTCATTTGTTAATGTCTTGAGTTGGTCAGTCCATCGCATTTTACTGTTCTGTAAGTATATAAGTACCTAGTCTTTTCGACCTTTTCATTATCTGCAGTAAATTGCGGGTACTTACTCCTCCTGCAAACAGTACCTACAGATATAAATTAAAAAGCAGAATGGGTTTAACTTCTTCTTAAATGTCTTATTTACGTCGTACGGGTACTTAATGCTTATAGGTACTAAATTGCTTGAATCAACATCATTAATGCAAGTATAAGTGGTTATATACTACATAAATATTAAGGGATCAGATTAAATATGACGGATAAAGATGAGTACGCAAGTACTTAGTGTGGTTCGACATAAACGATCAGAGAAAATTAAGACTACTGCATAGCAGTACCTTTACCATGAGTTGTGACATTGAGGTTCTCGAGTATCGAGTTTACTATCTATGCATCTAGCTTGTATTATTTTATTGCGAACGAGATGCACAGATAGTAAACTCGGTACTCGTTATCGAAAACCTCAAAAGTCACAACTTTGGTAAGGGTACGGAGGCGGCGAGTAATTTGTTACTTAGGCAAGATGCATCAATGTGGCGCCGGCTGACTAGAATAGCACCACCCCATCTCCTCGCGCGGGTGTCGTAAGACGCGACAAAGGGGAAAGCCGACGGTCGGCTTAGGCGACGTAGGCCTCCAGTTTCATGCACTATTTGTGACATTATCTAGCAAAAGGGACCTTATTCTCGATGGCGTTTACGTCGAACCGAGTTGAGTTTGCATTGCGCTATCTTGAACAACGGCGTAAGCGCCATCGACAAAAAGGTCCCTTATCATAGATAATGTCACATTTATTGGCAGTAGATTAATTGCGAAGGGCACCTTACCCCTAGGGTATGAGCTCGTATCCTTTGGCAGTTACGTAGTAGTCATAGTAACCTAGAACAGCCATAGCGCGCAAGCTAACCAAGGCTACCTTCATTTCATAATACTATACTGTACTGGTGTGGTATCGCGCTGATTACTGATAAGAAGTGCCTTCCTTCGACTTGAATAACTTTAAATTGGTAATTTAATGGAATCTTTTCTTTAAATATTTATATATGCAAATTTAGAACATCTTTATCTTTTGTTCAGCGCCAACTATGTTGATAGGTGCATGATGAGTAATTTGGACAGGCAGCGACAGTGACATCTTCATAGAACTAGTGAAAGTACGGAAACGCACTGCTGTTAAACATGATAGATGTCGCTAATGTGTTAAGATGGACAGATATGTAGCACCAGACGCTTAGAGCGTTCGAACACATTGCGATCGCCAACCCGCCTGCCAACCGTGGCGATTATGGCATTAAACCTCTGCTTATCGCAGTCTATGCAGGAGGCCCATGTCTAGCAGTGGACGTTTGATCAGAAATAGGAGCTCCGTTGATGACTGGGGATGGAAGGGTATTTTCCACGTTTCACGATATGCCTAAGCATTTTATGATATGGCGGATGTTACGATCGGCCGCCGACATTTGAACCATATACTTTTTTATACTATAATAACTTTAACCCTTTAGCTTTGTATGACGTAAGTATAGCGGCCCTGGCAATAAAGCGAGAGCGGTATATAACGTCCTGAAAGCCTACCGCGAAAATCGAAATTAACAAATACGAATCATTATCTCTGTAACTCTAATTACGCCTTAATTGGAGTAAAAGAGATAAATGCCCGAAATTTTCGCCGTCGTTTCCGTCAACGTAATTTGCCGCCTTAGAGGTTCAATACAATACGACAATTATTTTTAGCAGTAAATATACATGACCTAGTTTTGCATAATATTGTGGGTACTTATTAAAAGGCGCCCGTATAGCTGTTTTCCTCATACAGCTAAAGAAATCGTTTTAATACTTGTAATTGTACCTAATTACGAAACCTTGGGTAGACAAAGTAGGTGGTTGTCAGTCTCACGGAATAAAGCCAAATATATTTGGATCACTTCCCAGATTTATGCCTGGTTTTGCAAACATCGAATTTCGTAAATTTCGAGCATGTTTTCCTTTTACTCTAATTAAGACGTCATGAGAGTGACAGTGACAATCGTTAGAAATTTATGTATATCGATTTTCGCGGTAGCGCCGCTGCTTCATAAATGCATTAAACTAGGAATCGATTGATAAATGTTTTTTTTTTAATGAAGGCGTGTAGATAATATAGAACTTACGTCAAAATTCGAAAAAAGTTTGTCGTTACAAGTCGCTACTACAATTAGATACTGTACACTATCCAAAATTTGAGTTAAGTAGTTGATTCTGACTTGACTTGCCAACGATTTTGAGAATGATGTTTGTAAGTAGGTGAAACGTACCCTATGTATTTAGGTTAGTAATCATAAAATGCGAGCAAAATTCATTGAAGTTGAAGGCCGTCATTTGTTGCCGTAAGTAATTTCAATCGAATTTGCTCGCGATTTATGATCACTGATTTACCCATTTGTACTTTATTAACACATTCGCTGCCACCCCCTCCAAAAATGTATGGAAATTAACGCACATGTGCATCGGTGGCAGTAAATGCATTAAACAACTGTCACTGCGTATGTGTTCTAGGTATGTAAGTTACAAAAAAAATATATGGATATAAGATATAGCTATTAAACATATAAATATTAAACAACGATAAATGTGGGGTAGTTGAGAACGAAATTAATGAACTGGGGTGGTATTCCCTATAGAACGTATGTTATGTTAATTATGTTAATGTATGTTTTGTCAAATTAAAGTATCGTATTATGCATAATTATTAATTACTTAGTTATTTCCAATCTTTGCCTGTGATATGCAATTTTTTGTTATATAAGATTATTTTTTTTAATTACCTACCTGTCTACTGAACGACACTACTTACTCTTGAAACACACCGGTAAAACTTACGAAATATTTATGATAATTTTTGTATTCGTACCAGAAATATCATCCACGTGAATGCGTCCCTCATCTCGCCTCGGTAGCACAGAACACTTCCTGAAACTACTGGATCGACAGCGCCATGTCCACTCCCTCAGGCTTGTATAACAAAGGCATCTCGATCAATTATCCTACAACGTAGCCCGTAAGTCCGCGGCTCCGGCACTCCGTACAACTAAGCGATCTTCAAGCCCTATATTCGATATTCGAACTGGCAGAAGCGGTTCGCTTCTAGTACGCGGGTGCTTCGCGCGCGCGCTGCGGCCAACTACGCCGCTTAACAATTCCGCTGTGACCTTCCCAATTAAGTATTAATTCATTACTGAACTTTCTTATGACACGGCAGCTCTGGCCGAGAGAGAAAAACATTATAATCGAATAAAATCTATTATTAACGAAGCACTTTTACATTTAATATTATGTTTATTGCATTTATAAAAAACCAATATAACCACAGGTATTTACATTAATTTCATTAAGTTTCAAATAACATTCTTAGAATTTTTACACACATGTCTACTCTGTCTTTTTATAATAAAGAAGAAGAGTGAAAATGTTTACATTCGATGGATAAGACTAATTTTGCACTGCCCTTATACTATCCCAAAACAACGAAATTAGATCAAACACGTTTTTGACGCCGCGCCTGCGCTGACGCCATCTTTAGGGACTTGACTACAAGTTGACGCTAAAAAGTCACATTGCATAGAATAATAATGGTTCTGTTGCTCCGGATACTATGAGGTACATTAGCTAGACCTATTTTTCGAGCTAGTGTCCGTAGTACGGGTCGTGGTGATAGGCGGGCGCCGCTGGGTAGTGCTGCTCGTATTGCTGCGGTGCGTGGTACGCGGGGGCCTGATCGTGGTATGCGGGGGCCTGCTCGTGGTACGCGGGGGCCTGCTCGTGGTAGGCAGGTGCCTGCTCCGGGTACGCGGGAGCATGCGCGGGGTACGCAGGGACCTGCGCGGGGTAAGCAGGAGCCTGCAATCACATCGTGCTAAGGTTAATATTAGTAATTTATAATTAGGTATCTGGGAATATAGTAGTAAAATAAAATCGGTTGTTAACAGGGCGACATAGACGTTCCTGGTTCGGTCTTTCGTTTGCCAATTGGCCATATACGTCATTTTCATATCACGGGCTGTAGCCCGGAAAACATTTTTTTTTAAATAATTTACGATAGTCTAATTAATATCATATACATAATTACCGAAGTAGTTTAAATGGGAAGTAACACCCTTCAACCCTAAACTTGGTTTAGACAAAATGTACACATTTGAACCCCTCTCTCTGAATACCCTCTTTTGGTAATTTAAAAATACAATTTATTGTTTTTGACACCATAATTTGCAATCGACGCTAGAACCCATGATTATCTTTTATTAACAACATTTTGGTTTAAATCTAACCTTTCTGCGATTCTCACCTGGGAATAGCTCTGGTAACTCGGCTTCTTCTTTTCTATCACCAGTTCTATCGGCTTCTTCTTCATGTGGTACTCCAAGAGTTCCTTTAACTTCAGCTTGGTCGTGAGCACGTTGGCCGCCAGGGCTTTGTCGAAGGCCTTGAGCTCTTTGATCTTAGCCTTGATGGCCCAGAGGCCGTCTTTTAGCAGGTCCAGCTTGCCAGGTTCTAAGTCCTCCTCTTGGTACTCGTCGTGGTCGTAGGAGGGCGTGTCGTAGGCGGCGCGGTAGAGGTGTTGCTCCTCTGCGTCCAGCTCAGCGAAGCGGGGCACGTGTCGGGTTAGAACTGGAATATGGACCACGCAAATTACAATGGGGTTAGATGTGGCATCAAATCCCGACGAAGCACCTGCCAATGAAGTTTGCCTTAGTCAATGGAGGGATCGACGATCAGTATGCTGGTCTGATTATGAGTTAATACATTTATTTACAGAAATTACAATCGTATTATGATAACCACAAGTACTTAACTAGTTACAGTATAAAATCTAAAATAAAGCCCCTGATTATTACTTTTTGTATAACAAATCACGACCTAGGAACTTCAATGAATGTTACTCGCATTTTACGATTACTGCTCATAATAGTGGGGTTATGGATTATAGGTTCTGAAATACTTTATGCACTTATATGATACTATACTTCCGTCCCTGACACGTCCATCTTAACATCTCTTTTGTATTTTTTAGACTAGGTACACTTACAAGAGTATTGCTAAAACCAAAATATAAATATGGTGCAACTCAACTTCTATTTATTTTAAAATCTGTAAAGATAAGTAAGAAATCATTTATGTATTATAAATAAAAATAGACGACTTATAGGTACATAAAAAAAGTGACGAGGACTTCTGCCGTCCGAGGCAGAGTTCGAACCCGCATCTCCAGCTATCGCTTTTCGCCTTGTTAAGTAGATTCTTAGTTTAGGTATTTACCTGGATTGAGCACTAACACGAGACAAATAGTGTAACGCAACATTTTCAAAATTAAAATTAACCGAATAACGTTTTCAAATCAGACTATGCAGAATGTGACACGATGGTAATGGCGGCTGGATTACTTTCTACCCTCAAATTTTAACTTAGACTAATCGGTGTGCCTTAATTGTTAGCGGGGTTACTGCCTACCGTGAACTTAGAATATCGAAACTCACTCTAATTGATAGAAATAATAAACATAGTACTAGTTTGTTTGGATATAGGAATGGACATACAGGATTTTCCACTTCCAAAACCACTATTCGTGTCGACAGATTTCCACTGTATAATGTATTCCAAAAGTCACTTTTAACTATTATTTTCTAATTTCTCCTATGACTATTATAACTAACCTTTTACTACGTAGGGTATCATATTGATAGCTATAATTATAGTCTGTTGAAAGTTTAAATTGAAACAAATATATTTTATTTTTTATTTACAATAATTATTATATTATGAAAACTACGAGTACTAGTTTATTGCATTTAATCTAAAAACGCCCTTGAACGGCTTGTCCCAAGGATGCTAGAGGCATTTCCTCGTTATATCGCAATGTTGTGCGAGGAAGCCGCTAGCTCTTCGGTCACCAGTAGTTACATCAACTAGACGCCTCGCGATTTCTGCAAAAACAATTGTATTTATTGTCATGCATCACGTATGAGGTCCATACATGAGTAAATGCCTATAAGCCATAGGGAACTCAATTATATTTTAAATGGGTATTGCAATATATGGGTGAATCCATGAAAGTTGGGTAACTATTGGACACATTTTGCAAGAGCAGTTTTTTATACGCTAATGAATAACTTTTTCATTTATTGGACTAAAATCGACTGGCCCTTTTGGGTATATATTATTTGGTGTTACATATATATATAGAAAAAAAAGAGGAAGATGTTTGCGGTGCCAGGCAAGATCCGTACCTACGCTACGCTATATATTTGGAGTTGTACTCACATACTTACCCGTTTAATCACATCGCTGGTGGCACTATCTCAAGTTTAATCAGCCGCTAAATCTAGGATGCATCTTATCTGAACCAGCAAAATCTTTCACAAAGGGTGTTGGGAGAAATAAAAGAATAATAACATGATACATTACTTATATTTTTTATCATAACTTCTCATCTTTGGTTTGTCAGCTTTAAATAATAACAGGTAACGAGTCAGCAGAGCGCGTGACTTACACCGCGCCCATGCATTTAATATAGCGAGATTGAAGATAAATGAGTGCGCTTACATTTTAACATTTACTCAATATTTTAATACCCTTCGGTACTGTGAAGATCTTTTTAGAGGAGCTACAATAAGTCTTGTAAGATACACTAGGTACATAACATATAAATATAACGTTTGGACTTGGGAGTACCAGACTCATATTGAACACATTTTCAATTAACTTTAAAGACAGGCTAAGTGTCGCCCATTTTAACAACTTACAAAATACTTTACTTATTTTTTCCATTTTTCTACGATACTTATTTGCATTTTTGTTACATATTTAACCAAGTACATCTACGATATTTAAATCTAATGAAAAATAGAAAAATTTGACTCGTGGCGGGACTCGAACCCAAAACCACTGGAAACAATCAAGTACATCTAGTAAAGAATAAATACAATCTTATAAGTTACATTTAAGGCTCGTTAATACAACCGAAACTTGGAAGACTTAACATAATATAAAATTACTAGCACTGATTTGAACAACACAATACAAATTACATATACTTCCTGTTATTCTGAGATCAATAATTCTAGCATAATTAAAATTAGAGTAAATTAACACTAAAATTAATTACGCGCAAATTTTCCTAATGTGCTAAAGCTTATATTTGAATAATATGCTCATTAGTAATTATTGTTTTATTATTTATAAAATCAAACGCCAATCATATCCCGCATTTTTATGTTTTAATAATGCGAGTAGGCTTTGTGTATTGTACAGGGAACGATAATCTGTACTCGAAGCAGAGACATTAAGTCTATAGTTTGTGGCTTTGTCGCATACCAGCCACCGGGCAGCCTACGCAAGGCAAACCAGTGAAATTGCTTTTTAACAACAACTACCATTAGGTAGCAGAAAAAAATAAATTGGCTGCATTTAATTACACTTGATTCCCCAAATAGATACCCGCGGTAATGCACTAACCCATTATGTTCCGGTGTAAAAAATATGACAAATGCTTACTGTTGATTACATGTTGTCATCTGGTGAAAGCGTGATACTTGTAGGTATTCTTAAATAATAATTCTAATTTGTTTTAGGCCGATCAACGAGGAATTTGATCTCGATGGACATTAGTTTATAGTTAGTGTGATTGCACTCTGAATGATAAATTGCGCTCCACCCTGGGTCAAGATTACAGTCGGAATACGGGTATTGGGTACGTCTGTCTGTGGTCTGTCTATAGATGACCTCCGTCACGTAGTTTAAGTAATAAACATGTTATATGTACTTACTATATAGTAAGTATATATAACTAAATAATAATAAATATATTACAGCACTTTCCTACACAAATTGACTGAGCGCCACTGTGTACGTTCAAGAAGGCTTATATATAGAACAAATATCTGTGCTCGTCACACAAATAAATGCCTACTGGATACTGGATTTGGACCCTGGACTATCGGCTACATAGGCAGGGTCACTCTAACCACTGGGCCAAATCTGTCGTCATAGTATATTATGTATTGAATAAAGACTAGATTTTCGTTAGATACATTTTTATGTAATGAAAGAACTTATGTAGCTATGTAAGAATGGTGTATTTAAGTCCAAATATTAGTCATTACATTATTATTGCTTAAATATATTATGGGGTAATTTCTTTTTACTAGGTTTTCCTGTTAATTAAGTGAAAAGTAGAGGAATATCAAGAAGTCTTTTTTGTTTGGGATATTCAGAAACCTCGCTGTTTCTTATTTAATGTTTATTCATGAACATAATTACTTAGTAAGTTATTTATGCGAAGATAAGTATCGTTAAATAACGGACGGTGTGTGTGGGGTAGGCCAGTAATGCGTTTGGTTATTTGTCTACGTTATTGATTTCCACGTAAATGAGTAAAATACTTAATAAATAATAGGTTTTCTGTATTGTGGAACTTTGGAGCTGGATTTTTTATAATAAAGGCATGAAGAGTACTGATACATTATTTTCTTATTGTGTACTTTAGGTTATTGTGATGAAAATATTTGAACCTAACCTAACCTATTGTTGAGATTTACTATATAAATAAATATTCTGATAAATGTAATGTAGGTAATGGAAGGATTTGAATAAAAGTTCTAGAAAGGCGTGCTATGTTCTGAGTTATGCCACCTCTTGGATTCAAAATGAGGAGTGTAGGTAAGTAACATACTATATGTATAAGTAATATACTTATCTATACTATATATCTACACTTATATTATAAAGGCGAAAGTTTGTCAGTGTGTGAGTGTGTATGTTTGTTACTTCTTCACGTCTGTTTAAACGGCTGGAGCGATTTTAATAAAATTAGGTATGGAGTTAGTTGACACCCTGGATTAACAAGGCTACGTTTTTTCCCTAATAAACCGCGGGTAACACTGCGGGGCACAGCTAGTAAATCTTATAATTATATTATATGTATATGTATCTTGTTTCTGCTGACCAATGTGATAGCGCTACCAAGACTTCTGGAATCCATATTCACCGTCAAGATATAGATTTAGAAGTAAGTATTATACGCCAGGTGTTGTATGCTCAAAACCATCGTGAGACTAACATATTAATTGTATTAAATAAGCGTAAGGGTACTTCCCTTACTTACGCTTATTAAGACTGCGCAGCCGGTCAGCCAACGCGAACGTCTCATGATTAGGTAAGCTCCCTAAACATGTCGAGCAGTCGACTCAACGCATTCACTGCCACCGACGCACATGTGCGTTCATTTCCATACATTTTTGGAGGGGGTGGCAGCGAATGTGTTAATACAAGTCAGTAACACGTGTCTTATGAATTACGATCCTGGCTTAGAAGCGAGCGCGGCGGCGAGAGCGCGAGGGTCACAACGCGGCGCGCGCCTTGTACAGGTCGTCCTCCAGGTCAAACGCGGGGTCGGCGTAGCCTGAGTCATCATAGCGGAGCGATCTGCAATCCAACGGCTACGTTTAAACTAGTCTTGTAGATTAGCGTGGGTATCAAAGCGTTACGACGTCCTACTTTTAATCTGAAGTTTCAATCCCCTGCAAGAATGATGAGGTTTCCAAAACTTACCTACGAAGTATCATTACTCGTTGCTTTCGAGGAAAACATCGCGAGGAAACTAGACCTAATCGCGACAAAGCCCACTTCTCCTTTTGGTTTAGAAGGACAATCAGTTAATTTTATAAAAAGTAGTGCGTATGAAAA
Source organism: Grapholita molesta (assembly GCA_022674325.2). Taxonomy (NCBI): domain Eukaryota; kingdom Metazoa; phylum Arthropoda; class Insecta; order Lepidoptera; family Tortricidae; genus Grapholita; species Grapholita molesta. Next base: position 24,041,664 of record CP053121.2, on the reverse strand, counting down.
ACTGATACGACTTGCACGATCCAGGGTTAACTAACAAGAGGTTAACCGGTGAATTTCATACATTATTAACCATCAACTGTGGGTTTAGCAACTAACCCTGGTTGGCGCAAGGGGGCCTAAAAGGTTAGCGATAATCGGCATACTGGCTATTTCAACTATTCCTCATCCTAGTTCGAAAGCGCGACGACAACTGCACCGCAGGTCGTCGCACGTCGACGTGATTTCGTGGTGGTTTTCGTGTGGATCAGCTTCAGCAGCCGCAGACTATCTACTTATCATAGTGTGTGTGTCACCTATCAGGCGTCCGTGTACGACAGCGCGACGGCGGCGGCGAGCGCGACGAGGCCCGCAGTAGCGCCGGGTCGTCGTACCGACGCGAAACTACCGTGAAATCGTGGTGAGCGTCAATTAGCTTCTGCAGCCGGGAGACCATCTCGAAGTCCGACACTGACGATGGCACCAGGATGCCCAGGAGTTTCGCTATCGAGTTTCTGGAGCAAAATAATAATAGTTACTTGTTTTACAAGGGAGCAAAGTTAATGTTACCCTCTCGTGCTAATATTGAGACCCGAGCTAACGAAGATTCCAAAAGTTTACCACAAGTATATCGAGTTTCTTCAGTGAGTAGAATAAAATTACTAACCTGAAGCTGGTGAGCTGAGCCTCTCTCCTGTGGCTCTCGGCAAGCGCCTCCTTGGTGCGGGCCAGGTCGTCTCGCAGCATGGAGATCTGGTGCTCCGATGTGGTCCGCTCTTGCTCAAAAGTCTCCCCAGTGTTTCGAACCTGTTCACATTTCTTTTATTAGCGTAACTTGGTGGCACGATATAATCTTGACTGTTGCCTCTCTATTCTTGCAAATTCATGCGAAAGAGTTACGATTTTCAAATTTCGAGATGAACTTTCAGCTTCTTCAGAAACTCCTCCATCTTGCGCGCTCATCACAACGATAACTGCAGCCAATAAGAATTCTCTGAAGACTAGGTAATCTTATATACAAACCTGATCTTTGAGCACGTTGACTTTGCGGTTGTATCGTGCTCGCAACAATTCCGCCTCTTCCAGCTTTTTCTGCAACTCTTCGATCTTACGCGCCCTCTCTAACGAAGTTATCTGTAAGTAAACATCTCATCATCATCATCATAACAGCCGAATACGTCAACTGCTGAACATAGGCCTCCCCCAAATGCCATGAACATCTATTTAAATGCAAAAACTATTTATAGTGCCGCGCCCTTTGATATTTCATAATTTAAAGACTGGATCGATCATAGATTAAGGATATTTTGTCGTATTTTGTTTTGACTTAGCAGTTAGTATCTAGATATTAAGTACCTGTATTGAACAGATCATATAATTTATTGCCCTAAGCAGGTTATTTAGCTGGAAATTGTTGGCAATCTAGAACAGTAATTCAATTCAACGTATTATGATGATACACATAACTTCTGGTCTAATCGACGAGATAGATCAAGACAAGACCGATGAATGAGATCATGGCAAGTGATGTAGAATTCATTTAACCTTGTTCTTACATTTATTCATGCAAATCGGGTTAATAAATGAATAATTTAAAGTTAAAAATACTGTTTACTTTTATACATAATCCTCGCAAAGTACGACAAACCTACCTTATATAAAGACTTGGTTTTTACTGGCAATTGAAATAATTTTTACTCGTTTTTTTTTCTGACCACGGTAAGACATAAATAATATCGTTTGTACATACTTATGTGTACCTTTATATTATAACTGATATTGTACAACGGTCTACTAAATGCGCGACGGGCCGGCGACGCGATCGGTGAACCAAACGGACACTCAGCACTCTTAGTGCTTGAAAATAGAGGCCTATGTTCTCCAAAACATATCGCGCGACTGACTAAATAAACGTGAGTAGAACCGTGTTAATAGATAGTTATTGTACTGTGTCTCACGAAAGTTTAAATACAAAAAAAGTCTATGGGAAACATGCACTAATCTCATTCACTAAATTAAATTAACTTAATTAATGAACACATGTATTCAGTCAATAATAGTTTACAGCGTAAATTATACCGATTATTAGGCCTCTTTTTGGATGAAAAATAGAATTAAAAATGTATGTGAGAGCTTATCACCAGCGACCGGAAGAAGTGGTACGTAGTACATACGTACTACTGTAGGTGACTTTCATCCGTTTGATCTTATGATTATTTTATGAAACAGATGTGCACTGACCACAAAGCTCCCGCTCTGCCAAACGACTGGCACTTTGTTGCCATTTCAAGACAATTCAACTGTTAGTTTAGTAAGAATTCATACTTCTTCTCTATCCATATATCCTATCTGTGGATATGGTGTAAATCAACTATTGAAATTTCGATAACTAACTAATTAGGCTTGGACAAGCCCGATTTAACTGCCAATTGTTGGAGTTCTTGATTCCTCTCACCTTATACTCGGCCGCGTCGGCGACCTGCGCGTGCAGATCGCGCAGCTGCGCGCGCGCGTCGCCGAGCTGCGCGGCCAGTTTGTCGCACTGGCGCGCCAGCTTCTTGCTGCGCGCTGTCGCCTCGTCGCGCTCCGCCTGCAGCACGGCGCGCACGCGCGATGACTCCTCCTGTTTATTATATTACGGTATATAATAATTTTGTATAAACTGGTTTGTAACCCTCTAAGTGTATAGAAGAGCGGAGCCTTCTGATACAAGTAACTATCTTACTTAAAAGAATACTCCTGTTTCGTTTCTAGCAATGTTTTAAAGTGTATCCAATAAATCATTTTTCATTTTCATTTTTCAATTGATATTTCAGGCCCTGTCGTTTCTCTGACCACCCGCTGCCGGCGGTCCCTGAAACGTCGCTGGCTCAGAGAAACCACCCTCAAACATTCGCGAACAAAACATTAAAACGTCGCCGGTCGCGGACACGCGTCGGTCGCCGGCAGCGGGTTCTGACGACCAGTAAAACGGCCTAACTAGTTCTATCAATCTACTCGTATACATTATATCGTTTTAACAATCGTAATAATGATAGATAATGTGATAATTTCTCAAACCGACAGGTAGATCCTGTAGTAACAGCAGACGGTATCGCTAGTATTTCAGTAGCATAAACCAATAACGAATGCCACGAACTCGAACATGATTTAAGTGTGCATGTTTTGATAATTAGAAGCCTATCCATATACACCGGAATAATTAGTTTTGTAGCGGACTTAATCATAGCCATTTGAGTAATTGATAATAACAGGTAGCTATCTATACAAATATGAGACGGGAAGTGTACAGTTATGCCCGGGGGCAAGGCTGTTGAGTCATTTAAATCAAACAAATATAAAACTACGCGAACGAGGTTAGTTTTCTATCATTGAACATTGATAGAAGCTACGCTTGAAGTCGTGACTTGTAGCGGAAATGTAAGACGAGCTAGCATTCACATGTTTTTTATTCTTTTACAGGCCGCTATATGTTGCTCTAGGGGTTACCACGATTTTATTTATTTATCTCACGTTGTTTATAAAACACGATTACTACAAAAAAAACAGTAAATAGCAAAACCTGTTAACACTCACAGAACTCGTAGTTATACCGCACAAACCAATTTGGTGCTAACAGAAAAATAAATCACAGTAATGATAACATATCTACTAAAGTACCATTTGTTGTTATTTGACAATAATTTGTGTGTTTTCAATAAAAAGTATTTTAAATGTGTATATAACTTCCACTGTAGGTACCTGTACACTTAGTTTCCGCCTCAACAAGTCCAGATGTAAGTCCTTCCTTTGGATCTGTTCTCTGAGGATCCTTATCCGCCTTTGCAGCTGATACACCACGGCTGTCTGTGAAGCATCATGTGAAACATCAGGTGGGGCAGTGGCGGTGCACATGACACGATTCCCGATTCTTCGTAAAACGATATTCGTAAATTTCGGGCGATTGTCTCTGTCACTCTCATGACGCCTTAATTGGAGTAAAAGAGAAAGATGCTCGAAATATACGAACTTCGATGTACGCGGTACCGGGCCAGGGCCCGGATTTTTCATCACACGGTAAGATAAAAAAGCTATGGAGCATCGACATCACATACAAGTAAGAATATAAGTAAGTTTTAATATCAATCGATATTACTTATGTTCAGTCAGCAGCAGAAGTGGCTAAGCATTTGAGGTGTTCAAAATGAGGTCAACACGTCTCTATTGTCAAGAGAAAAAGAGCGCGTGTAGGTCATTTTGAACACTTCAAACGCTTAGCAACTTTTGCTGCTGACTGTTCATGCTCAGATACAAAAAATAATTATAATATTAGTAACAAAAATAAAAATAGATGCTCGATAATGATTTATAAAACCAGAACAAGATCGGCACGATGCAGTATGTAGGTGGTCTGTAATTAAATAAAGCTAGACTAGCTAAATGAAATGTGTTTCAAAATACTTAAGGTGAACCAAGATTAGATGGGAATAAAGTGAGTGGTATTTTACGAGTCACCGTAAGAATAAGAACAGAACAGTTCATTATAAGTATATTATTAGTACGAAGTAGTACAAACGCCTCATGGGCGGGTGTGACAAAATTGCGACTCCATCGCAGTGCTGTTACGAATTTGTGCCAAGCTTTTCGCGCTAAAACGTGAAAAACAGCTTATGAGGGACACATAATTTTGTCTCTTATCTTATCACATAACATCTGTGAATCATCCAGATCTTTTGTATAGATATTATTGGTAACCCGATAAAGGCAAATTAGAATCACGCCAAAATGCCGTTTGTTAGCAAACTGTAACAAATACATTCTGTTCCAGCGTAAAACTTGGATGCTACTAGCATAGTATACTTACCATCGGTCGTCGACCTAGATAGTAATTACACAGGGAAAATTGCGTATATAATGATAACGAATTTACCTAGTTCAAAAATGACAACTTAATTATCTGATCAGATAGCCCAGTAGCTTTACTATCGAAAGTTCAGCTATGATAAAAGTACCTTACACTTACGATAAACTTGTAATTTTACGAGCTTAGTTTATCTTATTTTCCAATATTTACATTAGTGCAAGTAAATATAGCCATTTTCCCGGTTACATTACAGTGAACTGTCGATGAAAATGTGTGTGAAATGGTGACTTGAGTTGAGCTAGGATTGATGTTTTATGATTTAATTTATTATTTAGGTAAGTTTCTTAGGTACTTAAATGAAAATCCTAATAGTCCGTGCACGTGTTCTATATTAGCTTAGCTGATGAAATGCAGTTATCCCATGGTCCTTGCTTCGCCCAACTAATCTTTAAAGTATTGTCATATGGAAAGATGAAGATTAGGATGTCAGACTATATTATACTTAAAGTGCTCTAAATTCTCGCAGTGTCCTACCATCCAGTCTAGGGTGGATCAATCTATATCGTTATAGTCCACTATACAAAATTGAATAAAATTCATTCCATTTTCATTGAATTGGACAGTTAATTCTGATTGATGATGGAAGTAACAATAAGATACTCTCTTCTGGGATGGTCACGAAACCAAATTGTATGTTAGGTAGCAGAGTACTTATTAACCAAATTTTATGTCTTACTGTTAGAATACAAATCATGAAAATGTTCAGTACAGGTACTATAGGAGCCTATTTTATAAGTTCAACTACTACTACTTACATATATTGTCTTGCGGTGCGGTCAGCAGATTAAATACCAACGTTTTATACCGTGCTGTCTGCATACAGTGAATGATATGAGATACAATAGGCAAAAAAATCAAGTCATTAAGTGTCAATTCGGTTCTAATTAGCGGTCAGTATCTATAATTGCTAAATAATTAGGATGCCGAGTGTATCATGCCGGGTCGCAATGGTTCTTACTTCTTTAAGGTAAGGCAAGTCATGGAACGAGCGCTCTCTGCGCAGGCGGGGCAGCGTGCCATAGTATCCGTAATATAGCATCTACACAAAATATTCAGTAGTTAGATTAGTTCGGAGAGTTTTGGTCTTGGGTGATTTATAAAACTGAAATATTGAATTCACATAAGTATAATCAATATTATGACTGCGACATACGAGTAGTAGCAAATGGGGCGCCCCTATAAAAATGTAAGGCTTATATAAGTTATATACTTACCAAACGTTTTTAAACGTTAAAAATCGTTTGTACGACTTGTTTTACATAAAATTCCTGAAATCTTCAGAAAAATTCCGGGGCGTCCCGCATACTACGATCGTATCTTGCAAGCTAATGACCGCCCGATCGACTGATGTGTACAGATACCATTCTGCAGCCTCAGACTGTGGGAGCCCTATACTATTTCTTTGTGTAACCCTCTGTAACCCCCGATCGACTACAACGGACACCTTTACATTCCTCTGACACTCAGCATTAAGATTTCTGTCACTCGCTTTTTGGTCCATTGCAGTCTCGGTCTCGAATAGACATCGACTGGACGGGCGACGAGCTCGAAGTTGACATCCCAGGTCACTTCATACGGATGAAGTGACCCAGATAAGGATCTGACTGACCTTGTCGACAATCTTGTCGCTCTCCAGCCTCGCCAGCTGCTCCGCGCGGTGCATGATGGAGTCCGTGTGGAGCTCGATGCCTACGTCCTGGGTCAACTCGTCCATATTAAGCGTACGGCCCAGTCGCTCGAGGAATGCTACAAACTGTAACAATAAAGTCACTAAACGGAAGTCATAGCGTGAGGGTCGTGATATGTATAGCAAATAGAGTTTAATGAAACTTGTTTGTGATCTATGCAAGCAGGGGCATACATTAGCTTTGTCCTTGCGTAAATTGTCCCTCGTAAGCTCGACGGCTGCCAGCTCCGCCTCAAGCTTGTGGACCTGGAAATAAGCAGATGTCCCTTATGTATCTCATAGTATTCATTTTTGTCTAAAATGACACAAGAACCATTAACTTGGAACCTACAGCTAGGAACCTACCAAAATTTAAGATTCTTAATAGGTATATTGGCACTTAAGAATTGATGTCCAATGCCTCGCTCTAACAGCTACGTCCCTTCTTACCTTGCGCTCCAGCATATTTACGCTGGTCCTCCATGGTCCGCACGAGGGTCGTGCATGATAGAGTCGCTACCCCGAGCCTTCTCGCTCTAACAGCTATAGATCCTCTCCTACCTTGCCCTCTAGCATGTATATCATCGCTCTCCAAGCTTCGCACAGGGTGTTCGTGACAGTGTCGCTGTCTCGAGTCTCCTCCCAGCTAACAGCTAGATCCTTTCCTTTTTTTTTTTTTTTTTTTATGACATAAGGTGGCAAACGAGCAGACGGATTGCCTGATGGTAAGCAATTACCGTCGCCCATGGGCACCCGCAACACCAGGGGAGTCACAAGCGCGTTACCGACCTTTAAGGGGGGTTGGAGCTCTGGGAACCTTACTCACCATCAGGAACACAACACTACATACCTGAAAGGTAGCAGTGCTATTATGGCTGTGGTCTTCTGTAAGGAGGAGGTACTTCCCCAGTGGGCTTCTCCAGACTCGAGCGTGATGGTACTTCGCTATGCCCTACCTCTCATTGTCGGACGTAGTTTAAGGACATACCCGGGTCCAAAACCTAGTCCTACCTTGCCCTTCAGCATGTTTATGCTCTACCTCTAAGGTTCGCACGGACGTCGTGGGTGACAGATTCGAGTCACTGCCCCAAGCCTTATCGCTCTAACAGTTAAATCCTTTTCTATCACCTTGCCCTCCAGCATGTTGCGCTCATCCTCCAGAATCCGCACGCGGGTAGACGCCTGGTCGTGAGCGTGGGCGGCGCGACTGAGTTGCTGCGATTCCATTCCTAGCTTCTCGCGTAGGGCGTCGATTTGCTATAATATAAAATCAATTTAGTTTGGAATTGTCTTACGTCCGAAAAGAGACGTAATAAGGATCATACAGGGATTAAGACAATAGTAAACAATACTCTGATGGGTGATCGAAACATAAAATAACCCAGAGTTACAATAGGATTATTGCGGCTTTGAAACCTATTGAGTTTTTTAATGACCAACGCTCGAGTGACATTACACAAATGAATGTTGTTGTTAATATATTTAAAAAGAGAGTATATTTTAACGCGGGTTGACTTTTAGTCAAAGGTCACTCATTCATATATCAGAAAAATCGGGCCAATGAAATATGTGCGTACTGATTAGCCCACATTATTGCCTATGGCAAGCTAAGGCAAGCTAAGCAAGGTTATTGGGTAGCTGAGATGCTGTAAGTACGTACAACTGTTTTATCCTTATTATCACTCAGTATCTCTCGAATCCTGTCCTTGATGGTGCTCTCGTGTGCCTCAACAAATCGCGTCGGGAGACTGAGGAGGATCGCGATTGATTCCAATGTGTTACGAAACTCCGTTTGCAACCGTTGGTATTTCTCATCGCGGTGTCGCAGGTCTTCTGCAAACATAAAAAAATTAAATGTGTCAGTGGTAGTTGCTGCAATAAGCTCAGCATGGTTTAGGTCTTCATCAAACATTAGTTAATTTTTAAACACATTATTTTTATGGTCATACTTTTGGTGGCTTTATTATTTTACCTCAATTTGATAACAATTTATAACAGCGACCCAGGTTGGCTGGTTGGCAGCTTTGAAGTAAGAGGTTAAATTCTTCCAAATCCCCTAAATCGTACTGTTTTAAATTGCTGCTGTTTGCATTAAGCCAGGACTATTTTAAAAAATTCGACTCACCTTTTAGCTGCACAATCATTGACTCGTTCTGGTTGACATTGTCCGTGACGACGTTCAGGTTCTTGGAGCAATGGGACAGTTTTTCTCGCGCCTCGTGCAACTCTCGATCAAGCACCCTAGTCTGCACCGAGAGTGACTCCTTCTCTTGCCGCAGCCGCTCTAGCTCCAGCAGATGAGATGTCACCTAAATCATTTAACACTCCTGTTTAGTATGCTGCATCTACTTATAAAAAATGTGGCTTGACAGGACATTATTAACTAGCTATTCTAGCAGCTGTGTTTGTAAAAAAAAAAGTTTTTTTCCCTAGAAAGTATCTATGAACAGACTCAGTAACTAAAGGGAAATATTCAAGAGGACTGACAAGTAAATGTAATTTCCGGCAGCATGGCACGCCGGCATGGAATTGAATGAAGTTCTTAATGTGGACTGCTAAGGAATGGAATTCGCTCTCTTCGTCTGCATTCCCGGAAATATATAATTTGGGTCTTTTCAAGGCAAGAGTGAATAGGCTGTTACTGAACCAGCGTGCTACAGCCTCGACCTCGTCGACGCTCTCCATCAGGTATGACTGAGTTCAAACACTAGTCAGTCGTGTAAAAAAAAGTTGAGGAGGTTCTCAGTTTAACATTAACTTAAGCTACTTAATTCCAAATTGATTGGGCGAGATTAGGTAATTCCAGTTTAGTTAGTAATTGTTTTTTGACCTGTCGCTGCAGCATCTCCTTGTCCGCGTTTGCCCTCTCAAGTGCATCGCGGCAACTCCTGAAGTCCTGCTCTACACTCGACAAGTTCTCTGTAGTGTTCATGCACTTGTTTTTTAGCCTTGTTATTTCTTGCACCAATTCTGCCGCTTTAATTATGAGACTTTCGGGGGAGTGGGTGTGGGTGGTGTCGCAGAATTCAGCGTCTAAAGCTGCAGACAAGCGTCGTACCAGATCATGGAACTGGCATCGAGCATTTTCCTTCTGTTGTTCTTCGCTGTGACACTCCAACTCAAGGGAGCGCAGCTTCTTTTCCAAGTCCTTTATTTTATCATCGTAGTACCGATTGTCCCTTTGTAGTGTCTGGACTGTTATGTCGCTTCGTCCTTGAGCCGCTTGAAGGTTACGTTGTATTTCCTCAAGGTCTTGAATTTTCTTTCTGAGAGATGATATGATCGCATTTTGCCTGGCATTCTGTTCCCGCAGGTGGTCGATTTCCACCTGCTGTTCTAAAATTCTTTGGTCACGGGAAAGCATTTGGTTTTTTAGATCGCTGACCTGCAAACATAGATATAGAACTTTATTTTTTCCTTGAATGTTTAAGTTAAACACGTATTAGTCGAGCACTATGTCACATTTTGTGACAGGATATTGATATAAAAGTAGAGAACGGACTTAACGGTGTTATTAAATATAATATCGCAATGAGCAACTGAGACCCGGGTACCTACTGTTTCTAAACTGCGTCCAGACACCACAGAAGGACGGGAGGCATCGTACTTTAGAGTGGTATGGAACATACTCTCTAGTTATGGTGTTTAACTCTCCATGCTGCTTATCGCAGTCTATGAGGGTGGCCCATGTCCTGCGGTGGACGTCCGTGAAGAAGTAATAATGTGCAACTTAACTTCTCTTTCTAACTAGTTTTATTGAACAAGATAGAGCCAGGCCGAATAAATTATCGACGTACTACTTAATCTAATATGTAAAAATAACAATCTGATTCAGAATCTGGATTATCCTTTGATATTTTTTTAATATTTAATGTATCCCACGTGTAAGTCAAAACTGATGTGCGAATATCAGTGCATTCAGTTAAACTTTAGATGCAAGGTGAGCAGTATTGGCTCAGTAGTTCTATCGGTCAATATAAATAAGCAGTTTGATCCGCTACTTACTTCAGACAACAATTTATCTCGCTTGTACTGCAGGCCCGCGAGATCGCTTCTCAAGGCAGTGACCACGTCATTCCCGACGTCCGCGTCCATCTGACAAGAACGCCAATAAATAATTCATAGGTGCAGCTTCAATGGGCCAACAGTGCACTATAATTACAGTCATAACTTACAAAATGCCATTGCGAATTGTTTTTATCGTGAGACAGTCCTGTCGATCCGGGCAGAAGACCACAACTAACCCGTACGTAAATTCTTAAAAAGTTTGCGTGACCCGCTTCGCTATTTCAAGCTCGCGAAAGGCACGATATTCTCTTATTACCATGAAACGGAAAGCCCACCTAAACAAATTATGACTTTGTTGACATGATTTGTCAGATAAAGGGCCGTGACGTAGGGGTTCGTTGCAGTTACTTAGGCGGCTCCATCGAAAACCTTACAAAAGGGAAAAACGAAAACCGTTTAACTACTTCTATAGCTACGTAATATATTCTTCAGGGAAATCCCTGCATGGTACGGTCTTGCACGCTAGTTTGCTTCGCTCGCAGTAAAAGTACGATCATAATTGATTTAGCAAAAGCGCAGGCTGTATTAAAGAATGTCGATACGTCTAACGTGGTTGGTACCGATTAACTTTTGGGTACCGTTACAACTTAATTGATGGATTACTTCATCAATTAAGTTGTTTGACCCTAATAACATTTTTTTCACGTTTCTGTGATAGTCGCAGTTGTTTAGGAACTATTAGTTTCGTCATGTCCGTATGTCTGTCGGCACTAAGATCTGTGTAGCTTAGCTCTATCGAGTAGCACTAGTAAGTTAAAATTTGCATTAATCACGTCGAAAACTGGTAAAAAACACAGTTAACTAATTCAGAGCACCTCCTGTTACATCTTGTACAGTCAACGGCGTAAATTCGAGTATGTACCGATATCATGGGAAGAAAGAGATATTATTTAATCGGCGTAATAAATACAAATAGTTATTTGTTATACAAGGGTGCAAAATTGTATTTTAACTGCGAGTGTGGGATTGAAACTCGAGCAAGCGAATGGATTCTATAAAATCGAGAAGTAAATTACAATTGCACCCGTGTGTAACACAAAACTTTTCCCCTCACTACAGCGAGGAAAGTGAAACATGCAAAAAAACGTTTTGAAATCGCATTGACTTTTTCTTTGTGAATGTATCTAACATTCAACATTTTTACAAAAGGTGCCTTTAGCTTGGTTAGCTTGTGGTGGCCAGTACGATTTTCGAATGTTCTAATTCGATTTTCAACTCGGTGCGTGTGCGAGGCTCGCCTGCGCCCGCCGCCGCCGCCGCGGGGGCAAGTGAGCTGTACTTCGCGAATTTAGACTTTAAAACCATAGCAATAAGAGCTATGAGAAGTCAACTTACTTTAATCACTAGTGTATAAAATGCGTTTTTACCCTCTCGTATTAAAGGATAAACAAGCGCTTTACGAGCTAGTGAGGGGAAAAAAAATACATTACAGGATGTGACTATGTACAAAACAGAGCCCTGAGTGTAAGTTTTTAACGTAACTTTATCTACGTACATGTCATAACTGCTCTAAAATGCGTCCAGAAACCGTAGGCAATGACCAGCATTACCAATCATCAGAAAGATTTCAGTAGGTAATGTTAACATTACCTACTGAAATCAGTAGGTTATGAATTTAAATTTGGAACAGCTGTCAAATTCAAGTGGGGTGTCTAATCTAGTATCTATAGATATTAAAACAGCAATTGATACGAAACGCCAATTCGTTATGTTTTTTTAATATAAATCGAACGACATTTGAATTCGAGTGACAGTAGAATAGGGAGTTCATTCGCTTGTCTATGGTTTAAAAAAAAAATTGACTGAGATACGAAATACGCAACGCCGCCGTTCCAAGCTGTAATTTTTTTTGTTCGTTGACTTTGATGTTTACAAGTAACCCTAGTAATAAGTCATTTCCCTACGGTTTCTGAACCCATCTTAAAACACTTAATGATATGTGTGTAGATAAAGTAGCGTATGTAACTATACATAATTAGGCATTACAACAATCGTGTGATATTATTATGAAACTCGCCTTCGGTTCGTTTCATAGACCCACACTCTTGTTGTAATGCCCTTCATTATGCACAGATACATAAACTACTATTACTTCACGAACGCGTTTGCGTTTCCCATATAAATAACATTATCACTTACGCATTCATAAACGTTTTCTTACTTCAAAAGTAACTTACACTAGAGCGTCAGGATGCCACTCAGCATGAGTCGTCACATGACTGAGCATGCACCTTATAGCAATGACATTGGAGAGTAAAAGTGTAATCATAACATAAGTAAAATAATAGGTAGGTATGTACTGTGTACAAGTAAATACCGTAACTGTGGGTACCTACAAAGCATAAAAAAATAAGCCTTAGCGCTTTTTGACGTAGGTACCTACACCTACCATGAAGCCCTAAACATTTTTTTTATAAAAAAATAAATAAAGATTTTTTTGATTAAAGGTGCTATTCACCTATGTACTAATAATGTAGGTGTATGGTGTAGGGAGTAAGGAGCTATAAGTATAGGACGGATTAAAATAATAAAAAATATAGGCGCAAAAAGATGTGCGTAAATATTGTCACGCATTTCGAATAGTTACGATCACAAAAACAGTTAAGTTGCTATCGATATTTTTATTATTTTGGCACATTTTGTCTATGTATCGAGTCAATATGCAGATGAAAAGGGGGCCATCCGATCCATAGGACCCTCTATGGAATAAAATATGTCGAAAGGGCTTCCAACAATTGCTACCTAAATGTCGGAACTACTTTAAGTAAGAGTGTGGAATAAGTATAACATTTTTAAAATGGCTTATGCGCTTTAATGATAGTTAGTACCTATATGTACAACTGTTATGTGTGTGGTCATCATCTTTAGCTACATTATTATCTTATGTCAATTTGGACACTTGAACACTCATTTGTCCGAGCATATTAAACGTAACTTACTTTATAGTTGAAAAACTTAAGAAACCTAAAAAACTAAAGCACCTGGGGGCCAACTTTTGAGCTTCGCGTAGTACAATTGTGACATTTTAAACTCTGTCAGAAACGAAGAAATGGTATTTAAGAAATGTGAACGATAGAAATTAATAATCGTGGGTATCGATACTACACGTTTTGTGCAATAATAATGGTGAAAAACTTTTGTGTACTATATTCAAATTTTGACATAAGTTCCATATTCATTATCTGCACAACTACATTGACATGGTCCTTCAGTTGGTTTTTCAAAATAAGATGCAAAAACTTTAATAATGTATATTTATTTTCACACCTAGCTCCAAAGGTAGTCTAATTTTAGGATTTTTTTGAAAGTTTGATACAGGAGCGAGTTTCAGGTCGTATAAAGTTTAGGGGATACCCACTTCAAGGTGAAACAAATCAAGTTATTATGCAATATCTAGGTTTGTAAAAATGCAGTGGGTATAAGTAAGTTGTTTCCACTGACCTCAGTAGGAGTTTTACTGCACAGGGCTTCGTAGATCTTCCAATCCTCAGCGTCTTCCTTCCCCTTCTCGTCTTCCATAGTTTATTTACACGTCCGTTTACTCGAGCTGACTTGTTTGCAGGCAGTTGACAACCGTCGTTGCCATGATAGTGTAGTCATGTAAACATCGAAATCGATTTTATACGCCTTTGTATGCAGCTTTGTAAAGTTTTTATTGAGATACGCTTATTCCTAATGAATGCGGAAACCATTAAGTTTGTAACTATTCAAAAAAAGGTCCTTTTATGGTGTCGGTATCATTATTTTCTTTCGGCAAAAATGGTCTCTATTAAATCTATTCAAATATCGTTGCTATTTATTTCACGTAGGCGTTTTGTAAGAGGCGACGGATAACTTTTTTTACTTAGTTACCTGCATAAAAATTGTTTGATTACGTTATATAATTGGCTACTTCACATTTTTTTTTTAATGTCAATCCTTTCTATTTTTTGGAGGAAAATGTCTGTATCAGACAAATTAAAAGTAAAACAAATTAACAAAGTAAGAATCAAATTGTATCAAAGTTTGCCGTTCCGTCCTAACGATCGAAACGCTTCCAGCATAGTAAATCATATGATACAATGACGACACATGCAGGTATTCATCATGATCATCATTTCAGCCGTAAGCGCCGCCGCCTCCGCCGTTGCGGAGGTGTTGCCGTAGTCACCACGTTTTGCAGGAAAGTTGGCGACTACATTAGCTGTTGATTCAGTTTCGATTTTCGAAGGACGCTGCTGGCCATCCGTCGGTTTTTATCCAATTATTTTCAATATAAAAAGTGACACCTTAAAACTACATTACATCGGGATACAATCACTACTAAGTCATAATAGTACATTTCGATACTAGTGAAAAAAAATATTTTTTCGACGAGGGTGAACGTTGGAGCCCGAGTGAAACGAGGGTGACAATCACCCGAGTCTAAAAGAAGTTTTTACACGAGTATCGAACCTAATTTTTCATAGCAAGTGCCTTAAAAAGTGAAATTTGCGAAAGCGTGCGAAAAGTGCACTTTTTACGCACTAGTTAGGAAAAACCATTTTAATAAATAATGAACTAAACAATTGAAACTGACATTGGTTGTTTCATGAATATTTTGATTTGCTTTGATTTTTGAAAAATTGAAATAGCCCCGATAGCTGGAGAGTTCATCCCGTCTCGAATGCCGGAGGTCCTCGTCAATAATTTCTGCTGAAACAGATGACACAGAACAATGATCCCAAATCCCTATTTTGTTCAGCTCTTACTTAAGTTTCTGTTCGGCAGCACCATCTATTGAATGGAAATAGAGTTAATTAATCGGGGAACATAAGAACTAGTGACAATTGATATTAGGTCGTATGCGATTGAGCCTGCGGGCGCGGGCTGAGTTGATCCTTACCGGAACAATATTAGTCGAAAGAACCCGAGCTGAGTGGGCTCATTTGACCACCAAGTCGTTAATTAATTAACTGAAAACTGTTGCGTTACCGACGCCATAGATGGCACTGTATCTGTAAAATAAAAAATATAGCTATGTGCACTACCAAAGTAAGTACCAGAATAATTATGTATCCATGTACATTTAAGTTGTATATGTATAGATATTATGGCACTTTGATGGAATCCATATCTTTAAACTTGAATTACTTCTTAGCAAGGATGATATATTTTTTTTATAGTTAGTACTAATACACACCCATCCATCTGAGCGCCCAATAGTCTGCTAGTCAGCATATCTCTAGTTATTACCCGACTGCGCCAGGAGGGTTTTTTAATTTTATAATTATCTAAACATACCTATTAGGCCTATGTAAACCTTAAAAAATATTCTAAGATGTCCATAATAGGGTAAAACGCCAATAATCAGCTACCCTTAATTAATTGGTCACCATATACTAAAAATGCATTCTGGTTACTTATCAAAGAGATAATTTTTAAAAGAACGGGAAAGTTACTTTCAGTGCCAGACCAGTGCTTTCTACTCAAAATCATAAGCTCTTGCGAACCTGATAGGACAGTGTCCCATTCCGTTGCTTCCATTTCATGTTTTTTTGTTCCATTCCGTTATGATGTTTCAGGCGGTAACGGAACGATGTAACAAAATACTGGGTTCGATATTTAAATTGAAAGAAAAATAGAGAAATTTTGACTCGCAGCGGGACTCGAACCCACAACCACTGCGAGTTAAATAAAATATATTTTTCTTTCGATTTAAATATCGAAGATATTCGCTAGCAGACGTTTCTGCGTAATAAAAAATAAAATACTGGGTGTTGTAAAAAAACATGATACAAGATTATCAAACGGGCATCTGTCATGATTTTGAACATCTTTTACTATGGGGTCAATTTTGTAAGATTAAATAAAAATTGAGCTGTTCCATAGAAAATGACAAGTAGGTATAAGATGACGAAAATGTATGTTTTTTTTTACAATTTACTAAGTAGACCCTATAGTAAAAATTGTTCCAAATCATGACCAGATAATAATAATCAGGCTTGATAATCTTGTATCACGTTTTTATAACACCCGGTATGTATGAAAATAGTGGGATAATTATGGGTGGATTGAAAGAGCTCGAGATTCTCAGTACAAGCTAAACTATAAAAATATAACAAAGTTGAGTATGCAACTAAATAACATGGCCCAAGAGCGGTTTCAAATTTTTTGGTGCATTAACTTACATAATTTTGTAGCACCCGAGCTTTTAGCCAATCATAAATAATAATAATAAATAAATATTTCGGGACAATCTTACACAAATCGACCTAGACCTACGGTAAGCACAGTAAGACTTGTGTTGTAGGTACTAGACGACGATAAATATAATAGATAGTTACGTATAAATACTTAAATTTCTCTGTCAATATTTGATAGATTTATATAACAGTATTCTATATAAAATATTGTAATAATCAGTGCTAACCTGGATTGTTCTCAGTGACCCACAAGTCGAGCCCATGCTCCACACGTCCATACGTGTGATAACCAAAATGAGTCTTGGCCAAAAGTTTAATAGTATGCTTAAATAAAATAAAAACAATAAAAAGACCCCATATATATATGCGGTACAAAATTCGCCGGGACAGCTAGTTTTTAAATGAAATACAACCATTTCACCAAGTAATTCTTTATTTGTAACAAATATAATTTGATGATCCTAATCAAATGAGCAGAATAAGCACCAAATTTTGAAGTTTTTTCCGATACTCGGACAGCAAGTCTTGTAGACGAAGCATATTATGAAAATTAAGACATCCTACAAGAGTTATCACAACTTGAAATATAATTGTGAAAAAAAAAAAGATGACGCCGAAGCTATTATATGCATCATTAACGAAACCACTGCCAAGTTTGAAAAAAAAAAACAAGTAATGGGTGGATCTGCTGGACTGTGCGTTATAGCAGTTAGTTTGGCAAATGTACATTAACATAATAGGTGTCGCTAACAATGCGAATAATAAAAACAAAACTGATTCGTCATAAAAATCTCAAAGTTCAACATTCACTTATCTAAACATTCAAACATTCAATGACAAGGGACCCTTTCGCCTCGAAGCGACTAATAATATCCGAAAAACCCTTCTGGAATGTTTTCAAAGTGTAAATATTCCAAAAAGTGTATATTAGAGAGATTCTCTTAAGCTAATCCCAAAATTGGGATGTACACCCACTCTAAATTTAAAGATTTGAACTACTGTAGTGTCCAACTTAAATGTAATCTCACTTCTCGTAATATTATTTATACACGTTTGGTACCTATATTATAATTTGGCGGCACCAAAGGTGTAAAATCAAAAATATATCTTTTTTTATAATTTATCGACTTGAAGAGTCAAGAAACTAAATGATTTAATCTTATTAGTTGATACTACATGAAATACCTTTTAATACCTGTGTGGTATGTGCTACAGGAGGTAGGGAGTTTTGGGAATGATGGCACACCAACGACTATTACAACATCAAAGACTATGAGATACCACATTGGTTATTATCTTATGTCTACTAAGTTCGTAGGCCTTATGTAATAAAAATATAAAAAAGCGAATAATAAACATATCGGTGGTCGACATCTGACTAGTTAGTTTACCTTTTGAATGCCATTTACATTCTCACACAGCTAGACAATTGAAAACGAACGTAATACAGTAAGCGTCATATATGATATAGGTAGTTAGTACATAATGACTCACGAAAGTATAAATACAAACTAGTGTTAGTAACTACTAACTAATGGTTTGGTACGAATATCAACCTCAATATAAGCTTTAATACTCAAGAAATTGCATTCAAATGGTAAATTACTCACGTCGTACTTGCGCGCTTTGATCACAACTCACAACAGTACATTCTAGCGGGGTACACAGTCAACGTGTACTCGCATCGCATGACATGTACAGTCGGCTTCAAATAATTGGTAGCGATCAAAGTAGCAATATATATCAGTGTTACAGCAGCATATTTGTTGCGATATATCTAGTCACTTTGACGTCTACCAACTAGATGATGCAGAGTGTACTACCAGACAAAGAGGTCATAAGTAAAAACTAAGTCAAAAGTTTCTATAATTAAACATACGAATAATAAAAAAATAAGTAACACAACGATAACACTGTATCTATTGTTTTAGTAATGGTATACCATTATAATCGAGACAACTCGCAGTGTGGTCTCGTAGAGTAACCTACCATAAGGTTACACTTTACAGGAAGTAGAGTGTCTCGTTGAGCGAATAGTGCGGCTGGTTGTGCAGCGAGTTGGCGGCGAGGAAGGCCAGCTTGTGCGCGTACTGGCACACGGACGGCACGCGCACGCAGGACGAGTTGTTGAAGTACATGTGCGTCAGCTTGTACGTCAGCCGCTGAATCTGTGCACACCAACAAAAATATTATTGTATATAACAAATATATAAATATATAGCTATATTATATTAATAACCCACGACCATTACGTAAGCATAGTCATCTCCTCATATTTGTAGATTCGGATTCGTCTACGGCTGGTCGTAAAAACCTGTATGTCCATGCAGTAAGAGGGAAAAACGTGTCAACTGGCGTGGTCAGACCACATGCGGGCCGAATGATGCATAATTCAACAACAAATGATAATAATGATTTGCAATTATACAATTAAAACTGTTGTGAGCCATGTTACTACTACTTAGTTACAAACGGATAAACTCACGTGTAATTATATCGCACTAGGCGACATGTTTCAGGTATCAGGTAAGCTCTGGTACCCATCTTCAAACCGAGTCAGGACACACCGATCGCGATGAGGGTGTATCACTCACTGCTGTCCGCTGCCTTGCAACGAAGACAACGACAGAAATTGCAAAACGGTTTGAAGATGGGTACCAGAGCTTACCTGAAACATGTCGCCTAGTGCGATATAATTACACGTGAGTTTATCCGTTTGTAACTAAGTAGTAATAATGATTTGCCTTTTAATTTATATAGTTGCACACCTAGTCGTTTATTTTATATGAGTAAAAGTCAACTGGCATTCCTACTATGCAAACCAGGAAAAATACTTTACCCTTCTTGTAAAAGACATTCTCTGTCAAAACTGAAATATATTAGTTAAGTAAAAATTGCAAGCTCTACATACATGATCAGGGGTCAGGCCAGAAGAGTCCTCGATGACGTTGTAAGACGTCGGTGCAATGGTCCCCTCGCGCACGTTTTGTGACACAAGGAAGAAATCGTATCTGCAGGTAAACAACATCACGTATTAAAATAAAAAGTAAAAAATTGAAACTCTTATTTAAACGAAATGCGCTCTTTAAATTTCAACATTCTGTGTTTTATAGACCGCATTGAGGAATTTGAAGTCAAACAAGTAAGTTCAGAGTGCTCATAAAATATAACTTGCCTCATAAGCACACTGCGAAGTTACACTATTGCATGCATTAATTTGCCGGGCGTCTGATAAATTGACTTACAATCATGTGAACCAAGCAAAAGGGTTGAATATTTAGGGTTCCGTAATTTTAGATCCGTAACTCAAAACGGTTTTGTATGAAGCCTAGTTGACTACGGAACTCAAAGAACAGGTAAAATAAAATGGACCGATTGTTATTATACCTCTCTGGCAGTGTGACGACGTCGTCGATGACAGTGCCGGGCTGCGGGTTCTCGCCGCGGCCGCGGGCCACGAAGATGCGCGTATTGATCCGCTTGGACACGATGATGAAGCACAGCTTGTAGGGCGCATCCGCATACACCTCGTTCAGCTTTTTCTTGATCTCTCCAACCTGTACCATTAGTACCACTTAACATACACATAGTAGCTATATAAATAAAATAATACCAAGATACTATTGAACTTGTCGTTCATCCTAGTCAGTCTCATATTGTGATTAATGTGTACTATAAAGGCTTGGGCACATAGGCGCGTTGTGAACGTGGCGGTAGCGCAGCGTGACACCGATGTGGCTAATGTAACGAAATAAGGCACACATTCATACGGCAGCGTCGCGCCCCGCTCTCAAAACGCGCCTATGTGCCCAAGCCTTTAAAAGACCCTAAGTACAATATAAAACTTTTGTTACCCTGCACTTCTTATTAATAGGATAACAGAGTAACAGACTAAATTAAGTAGGCTAGCTACAGTGTGCTTTGAGCCATCTTGAAATACGGTTCTAAATTAGTAACATTGCGTCTATTAGACTGCAGCAAATTTTGCTAAGCAGTGTTTGCACGACGGCATTATTCTTGCTGTCATATAGTTTAGTTTAAATTTTTTTTTTCTGTTATTTGTTATTATTTGTATTAAGTTTAAATAATTTTTGTGTTATACTGTTAAATTTATTAAATTAAGTATGTGCGATCGTGGCGTTACTGCGCCGTGTCTTCACCAAGGGGTCGCAACGGAAGATCAGCGCTGGTGGTGCCAGCATTACGCTGAGTTGCGACCCTTTCATGACAAGTCGTTTATATGTCCAAATTGTACTTTGTGTTTTTATCTGTATTTGTATTTGTCATGAATAAACTATTTCTATTTCTTTTTATTTCTATTTTGGGTACATACTTGTCTTGTTACAATAGTTATACTTGCTAGGTAGTAAGATAATGTTAGCAACGCCCAACAGGTGGTAAAATAATATATAGTGTTCCTGGTAATAATGAAGAAAAGATTCAGATTCGGATTTGGTTGTGACCATGAATATGTTACCACGAAATACGAGCAAAATAAATTACGGACACGATAAGACTTTAGTCACTTATTATGTATCCACTTAGTCACTTGCAGGTGCAGGAGTTATCAAATAAATTAATTGTTACTATATTACTGACCTCATGGCTATGCACATACGGGATTTGTCCATCGCCCACGCCATCACGGTAGATGAATATGTGCGTCGGCAGCTTTTCTGTTAATTAAAAATTCAATATTAACTTGATTATACATAATATTATTTCCGCTTCCTACAAGATTGTCGCCTGATATTGGAATAATTATTTTTATAGCACAAATTCATTTGTTTTGACATTTTGGTTGTTACTTCAGTACATATTCTGATGACAACATGGAGTCGGACGAAAAGAAACTAAACAGGCTTCTATGGACCAAGGCTTCTCTCTCTTACGTATGAAATTTAACATCAAATTAGAATATGCTCAACAGACTGCGTCGAACATTCCGAAAAAAGACTGACTCAATTAACGACCATATACATGGCTAAGACTCACGGTTGATCTCGCGGTACTTCTTGAGCGCTACGGTGATGTTAAAGCCCATGTGCGAGGACAGCTCCTCGCCCGATGTGTGCGCGTTGACGGAGGAGATGTAGCGCGTCTGCTGGCGGTCCATGGAGGCCACGAAGGCGCCGAAGCTCTTCTCCTTGCTGCGCGTGTCGTGGCACACGTCGTACCCGACCACCATGAGGTTCGGCAGCGGGATCTCCACGGTCCACGGCGCGCCGCCCAGCTGTTCACGCATACATAGCAGTTTGTAATGTTGTACTTTCCTATCAGACGACCTAGACGTTCACTGCCCGATTGACCGCCGCAGGGAGATTTCTGAGCATAGGAGATTCAATGCCATAATAGCTAAGCTTGGCAGGTGTGTTTGCGATCTCGAGTATCTGCCATCGCTTTCAAAGGACACTGCTGCCCGCCCTCCAGTGGCTTCTAGTCGCAATTTAGAGACAATACCCAAGGTAATACTATAAATATAATTAAAATATTAATTTGTCTTAAAATTAATTTCATCTGTGTCACTAGGACTAAACGGCGTTATTCATAAAGTCTTACAAAAACAAACCTATATGTATAAATAAAATGTACACGTCAGCACAACTAACTGACCTTGCAGTTAATCTGAATGGCCACTTTGGTGGCGATGGACATGGCGGACTTGCTGGTCATGTTGCGGCCGCACACCACCTGCGTGGGCACGGCGCGGTCCACTGTGCACTTCTTCTTGATCGCTTCGTACCTAACATAAAAAACAGAACGATATAAGTGAAGGGCCTTGCAATCCTTATGGAGGGCGTAAGAAATTTGTAGCCATTTCGTAATAAAGGAAACAGCATTTAAAAACAGAAACTAATGTTACAGTTAAATAAAATCAAATCAATGGTAAGTTAAGTCAATTTCATGAGGAATGATTAATAAGTTTGGTCATAAATAATTCCCAAAATTTGATAGTAAATAAGTTTCAATAAAAAATGTACCTGTCTGCCATGCTCCTTGCCAAGACGCACAGGATGAGGGCCGGATTCTTTTTCGCGATCATGTTTTCACACATGTTGGCGTACTCCATTGACCCATCTCGCTGGATAGACACTAAACAAAAAATATACATCAATACAAAGAACATAAATATGTGGTTACACTTTTATTTTTGACTCTAGGAGATCATACCAATGTCTGGCTGAGGCATCCTGAAGCCGGCGCCAGCGCCTGTCTTCATGATGAGCTGCACGAAGCTCTCCGCGTCGCGCCGCTGCCGCTCCGGCGTGATCACCACCCACGAGGGGATAGGCCCGAAGGACAGCAAGGGTCGAGACCTGCGAGTTACGTCCAGAGCTAAAAACTACAAGTCTATATGACAATAACCTAAGTATAAGTCTATATAATATAGACTGTAGTAGATACTTAGACTCTTGTTTGTATATTTAAAAGTTTAACTACTACTGTACTAATTTAAAAAAGGGGGATTTAATTTCGCGCAACTCAATCACATGATGCAATCAAAATTAGGTACTTAGAAGTTTGCATGATTCAGCAAGTAAGTTCATTTGTTATGTGAGCGACCAAAATATATAACAAGTAAAAATTACTAACCTCATGTCTCTGGTCCAGCCTTCAGTGGTGAGACCGGCCGCGTATTTGCGTCCGTCGCCCTGCGTGATATTCTCAGGCGGCAGCTGACGGCCTTTAAATTTGACCAGATCGTTTGCTAACTTCAGGTCCCATGTACCTAGTTCCTGAAAATTGTTATTTCTTTTTTTATACAAGACTGACCGTGCGTGACTGGCGTTTGACCTCAATCACATCTGATGGTAGGTGACGACGAGGTCGTGAGTGTAGTAGCACTGGAGTTCAGTAACAGTCTATTCACTGTTCACTGTTTTTTTCATTAATTGTTGGGTTAGAACTATTTATTGACTTACAATAAAACTTTTGAGCTGTTTACGCTCTGGCTTGTATTCAGAGCCACTGCTAAAATGATAGTTCACTTTTTATTCTTCTATAACTTATCGGTGAATAGCAAATATATGATACCTAATTAAATCATTTCATTTGTGTTACTAAATCAGTATTCCCTAATAACAGGCTTAGAAGTTAATATGATATTTTTATAATAGTTTGGGTTCTTTTTATTTCATTAACTACAAGGATTTTTTTTTTGCAATCTATGTGAGTAGTCTAATATCTGAACATGCCCTTTATCACTTTGATAATAGAGGCGTTGGTCAGATATTTGTGACCATCATCTGATATTGATGGTACAACAGAAATAAAAAAACATTTCTAAACTGCGAGGCCTTAAAATGTAACAAAATGAAACATAGCAACTTACAGCAACCACTTCCTTGTTCTGAGTAAAGCGCCTATTGAACGCGAGCAGCTTTTGGATCCTCGTGTCGGGCCCGATCTTGGTGTGCACGGCCATGGCCTTCATGAGCTGGAAGTTGGCGCGCATGGCGTCGGACAGGCCCGTCTGGCGACACAGCTCGGGCACCAGGTACACGAGCTCGGGCATGCCGCGCTTGATCTCGCGCGGCTTGGACCGCGAGATCAGCAGCGGCTGCTTTGCATCGTTGATGCGAATGTTGTGTTTCTGCAGAAACACGGTTAATTTTTTAAGAATTAAGTTACAAAGTAAGAACTCGTGTGTAATTATATCATACATGTCGACTATCGTGGTATAAGTACATGTGGGTTCATCCTATTGTTAACTAAGAAGTAAATAACATAGTACTTTTGAACGCCAGACTTGTCGACGCTTACAGCTCAAAATTAACCTTAGTGCATTTGACTATGTCTGACTTCAACGTCAACAAAAAAGCCGTGGCGTGGTTATTTATTTTAGCAATATTAATTTATAATGATTTTACACTTGGGAACTTAAAGAAACCAGTAATGCTGAAAATGAACTAAACTGCCATTTTTTGCTTGGCAGCACGTTGTATTGCAACATTTTACGGCCACATAGTAGCTCTCTTAGATTTTTAACTCCATGAGTATATCACAAAGGCAAAGGTTTTAAATAACTTACAGTCATGTAGTAATCCATATAGGATATGGTCTGGTCCTTCATTTGGAATGTGGAGGATGGAGACACATTCCAGGCCACATCGTCCACCCGGTAGGTCCGCTTGTTGTAGTCAGTCATGACAATTTTGCCTAATATAAAAATAAATTGTAAATTCAGATTTAAACAAATATGTATATCACAAGTGGCAAGTTCCAAAAGGTATTTACCAGCTATATCCTCCACGAATATCTTTTTAAAGTTGGCGCCCTTGGTGGAGGCATACTCTTGTAGCATTTGCAAGACAGTGTCCATGCGCAGCACTTTGTGTGTTATCTCTGTCACCATTAACAGGCGGTCCTCATACTGATTTATGGTAGTCTTGTAGCCTGGCCAAATTTGGAGCTTATATTCTGGGATGTCAACCTACAAAAAAAAATCCGCAATTAAAGTTAGTGTACTCAGCATTTAGTTATATACATAAGTATAGTGAAGATAGAATTTTACACAAAATAAAATGCAGTCACTCACCTTCGCATCTGGGTCGAAGAAGTCCCTGCCCATCAACTGCAAATTCAACTTGTAGAAGCACTTTCTTATGATCAAATTGAATATCTGGAGATAGTGATAGTCCCCAGGGCTTACATCACAGGTAAGCTGAAACAAAATACCATGGAAGTGTTAACGAATATACATATAATATTATGTAAATAGACTAAATCTGGATAAAAATAATAACCTTGATTAGAAGCCGCATACGCTGCCCATCTGTCTTGCGATCTGAGTACAACTCCATAGGGTTAGGATGCAGTTTTTTGACGGTATACAAGACGCATCCGTCAAAGATATATCTGAAATACAAATAAATAAATCCTATTACATATTGGAAAATCCGAAAAAGTAATGGTCAGCTAATTGATCACAGACTTTTGGTAGGTGAATTGACTATGTTTTTTCTGTTTATTCGACCCCATACTAGTACTTGCGCTAAATTGTGGTGTTAATAAAATTGCCTTCAAACAAACCCACACCCTACTATATATACATGTGATGCTTACCCACACGGCGCACAAACATAAACTTAAGGCGTGGGTTTGTTTGAAGATTTCCTACTGGTTATACTGTGGGGTATAAGGGTTAACCCTAGTTTTGTCAGTGTTAGTCGTATTTCCCATTTACAAGGACTTTAGACTGATGCTAACCCTCCAAGAGTGTTTGCGTGGACACGCAGCAACCCCTTGCGCACGGCGGTGTTGTCCTCCTCCGGGTCTACGTCCACGTGGTACTGGTACAGGCGCCACTGAGGAGTCGAGTGCACCGTGAAGTAGTTGGCCAGGAGCTCCAGTGGATCGCCGAATGTCCCTAAGAGTAAAAGTAAAACATTTAACATTTTAAAAACACAATAATAAAACATTTTAAACGCCAACGGCAAATCATATACATATACCGAGTGTGGCCTGTAATAGGAGCAAAAATTTTAGGGATCCCTTCTACACAACAAACGTAACAACATTTGTTTCTCATTTCTCATTTACTCTCATCTCTACTTTTAGTTTAAGTTTTAAAGCTTGTGTTAAATATGTCCGCTTAGTAAATTGAACAGTCCTTATAGTAATACCTATCCACTTTTATGGCAATGTGACATTAGAATGAACCTATGCAGACAGTAAAAAAAGTAATTAATTTTCCATTAAAGTTACACAACGATTTTCTCTGTGTAGTTTTTACAGTGATCAGAACCACAGAAAAAGTCTTGAAAGCAAAACAGGTATTCTGTTCCATTTTCTACATGTTAAAAAGAAGATATTAATAAATACAACATAACAATAAAATAAAAAAATGTGGAAGACAAGTTTCAAAGCTTTATTATTTTACATTATCAACACCTTTTAACCAGCTATCATAAAAATACAGATGATGCTAAAACAGCTGGTTGGTTAGGTTATACTACATGCAAGGCCTATTCTGGTTGACAACATTAAACCCTATTCTGAGCTATGCTGTGCTACTTTTATACACAAGTTGGCCAAGCTAAGCTACAGCTGTAGTGAACAGGCTATCAATCGACGAGGATATACAACAAGGCAACTTATGGGGAGGCCTATGTTCAGCAGTGGACGTCTTATGGCTGAGATGATGATGATGATATACAACAAGTTGATGCAGTCGCCATCAGATAAATCGGAGCTGTGGAGGTGGTCAAAAATATCTGAATAACGCCTAGGTGACGAAGTGCATGTTACGATATTTGTAGGACCACCTCCGCAGATTCGATACATTTGATGGGGGACTGTAATATATAAAATTGCACCTCTGCTAGTCTACATCCCTACAACAAGATTATAAGGACATCCCAGTGAAGATGACAAAACTGCAAACAGCAGGATTTAAATTACACAAGTTTATTTATCAAAACCTGATTGAGATAGTAGTATGCCACACCCACTCAAAATAAGTCAAAATAAGTTGTTTTATAATGACATTTTATACTATTCCATTAAACAGTATTCCAAGAATTATACCTACACATGAACCTAAAAAATATAACATTCCTTTGGTTGTTAATAGATAATATTTATAATTTATGAGCATCGTTTTTTTACCTAATAATAAAATCGTACCAATTACCTGTTTGGTAGGCTGCTAATAGAGGATGTTACGGATTAGGAAAGTTAATTATCATACTAAAAGCCATAAAATATTCGAGTTGCCGACATTTACGTTTGGACTGAATTGGGGTCATATCATAAATGTCTATGAAACATGATTTGTGACATTATCTATGAAAAGGGACCTTATTGTCGATGGCGCTTATGTCGTTGTTCAAGGCGATACAATACAAACGCAACGCGATTCGACGTAAGCGCCATCGACAATAAGGTCCCTTTTCCTAGATAATGACACATTTATCTTATTGTTTTTTTTTCCGTATTTATTTGAGTTTGTAAAGCTGATAAAGAAACTGAGTGGAATAATGTTATGTTTCGAAACTGATCAAAATACACTTCTCAAGTGCTCATATTTATAATCACTCTTTTTTTTTACAAAGTTCAAAAAAGGATTTCAAATATCTACATAGGCCTATGTCCAGCAGTGGACATCTTTTAGTTAATGATGAATTATCTACATGTTTTCAATACTATTTTGATAAATATATTTATTTCAATTTCTATTTGGGCGGACCAAACAGTTTAATATTTTTTTTATTCAAAAGTTTTGAAGCTTATATATGACACTATAAGTTTAAGTTAGGCTACAGAACTTTGATTTGATTTTTATAAACACACGAGACAAAATAATCATCATAATACAACGTGAGTAACCTTAAGTTCAGTTGAGTTAATTGGTTATTAATATTTGCTTGCTTTGCATTAATAAAGATGACCAGCTAACTAAACGAGCCACCTGCTTTTAAGAAATAATTATAGTGTGGGCATTCTGCCAGGAGTTAGATTTCTCTAGTCCCGCCTTATGTGTAAAAAAAAGTGTAAATAAAGCTACTATAGGTAACACATAGCTGTCTTTCACTCATATTCAATAATTATTAGCAGGTTCCCAAGCTAAATTTATCACAGTTCAACAGTGTTTCTTAGGCTTAAGAAATAATAAAGCCAAATGGACTCAATCTTGCCTAAGAAAATGTTGACCCACCACCCCAGGTATTGCATATAAACAAAATGCAGAAAATTATTTAAATAGTTAATAATAAGAAGTTAAGTCAAGGGAAACAAAAGGGAAGAGAGGGTGAATATAAAGTTTAGCACTAAGCCACAATTATCATATTAAGTGGACTTGCTTTGGCTTCAAAAATCAAGTGTGAAGGTACTATTGAAATATTATATGCAAATTAAGTTACTAAACTTAATAGTTCGCAATAGCTTAACATTATCATACATTGGTTTTTACATACATCGCAACAGAAAGTTATATAGGTTGGCTAAATTTTGTTTTTAAATAATATTGTGTAATTACTGTTTGGAAAAAATCCTTCATAATTTTTATCAAAATTAGACCCTGGATTTTAATGGCGATGACATCACAATAAATTAACATGGAACGGTGAAAAAAAAAAAAAAATCAACCAATAATACCATAAGATTAGATATATGTAATTGCAATATTACATATTGCAACAAAATTAATATTAATATATGAATTGCACCAGAAAAAAAAGGTTATTAACCGAATAAGTTTTAATCAATCACAATAGAAATTGGTCAGTTAACGAAAGAACACTGTCGCTAATTTAAATAAACAACTGGCAATTGATTTATATGATGATTTATAAAAAATAATATATCATAAAATAATAAGTAACATCTTTGTATTAACACATATGTTTTTTTTTATTATCTTAATAAATCCGTATTAATAACTACTGTTCCATTTACACCCACGTTACCCTATTGTGAGTATTGTGACGTCATCGCCATAAGAATCCGGGGTCTATCTATCATATTTTATTTTAATTTTACATTTAATTTCATGTCACAACTTTCATCTCTTTAGTGAGGGACTATACCGGCAAGTAAATAATAACTCAAAAATCAGCTTAAAAGACAAATTACCTTTCTTGGACTGAAGCACATCAGGACGCGTACGGAGCACCATCACATTCTCCGGCAGCACTCGACCGCCACCACGACGCGAACCGCGGCCACTCGCAGCACCAGAATCGCCAGCGGGTCCTGGCTGTTGACCTAAAGAAAAAATATTTGTTATTATTATACTTAGTTTTTTATTGTCAATAGTTTCATACTTACATATGCCAAGATTGACTTTATAGTGGTTTCTATAAACATAGTTTCTCTCTACTTTTTAAACAGGACCCTAAAACTGTCTAACAGTTATGCAATAAAGAACTAATGAAGAACTAATGCTCACAACTAAAATATGTATCTGTATGCAATGATGAAACTTGGAGACCCCAAAACTGTGGGATCTAACTGGTCATGTACTTTCTGTGCATCCTAGGCACTGCTTGAAAGGAAGTGAGTCATTCGACCTCACCACTCTAGTTCCAGATTTCACCGATTATGATTAATCATTATAAGTTACCTATTTGATTTATATTAGGGTGTTGCACAGTAATTCCATTCAGATAAGTTACCACTTCGCTGTGATCCCCAACAATTACATCTAATTGAGATGTAAACAAACTGCCAAAGCAGTCAGTTTTTATGAACTGATTTAGATATGTGATTAGAAAGTCAAATAACTTTTTATTTAAATAATTATTAATAAATCTAAAAGAATGTAAATAATAAAGTTGGATGATATACCTATGTCCAAAGACTGCATTCTTTGTTGAACATCAACATCACCGGGATGCGCGTGAGTGGATGGAGTGGTTCTGTGTGATGCCCGACCAGCCGGAGCGGCGGGAGTGGGCACGCCGGCGCGCACCGGCGGCGCCACGGACGGCGGGCCCCAGGCCGACGGCGGCTGAGGCCGCGGCCCAGCCTGGCCTGCAGGCCCGGGCTGCGGCGCCGGCTCGCCGGGCCGCCGCGGCGGCTGACCAGCTCCCTCCTGGGAACCTCGTCCGGCACGTCCCCGGGCCTTTCCCCTTCCGCGCGGTTGCTCAGACATTTTAGTGCTATAAATCATAAAACATGAAAATTCATTACTTAGTGCAAGTTGCGACAAGGTCGTGGTGCGATACCTACCTAACTTTACAAAATGGTTGACCCAATTTTAAAATAGACCAGGACGCCGTAAAAAAAAGGTAAGTATTAGATTTATCTAAAATATAGATATAAAGTTTTGAATTATTTTTTAATAAATAAATAAGCTTAACTGGATCAGAATATCTACATAATTCCTTCAACATGCAAAATAGCTGACCAGCCATTTTATTTATCAACAATGGCGGGTGACGCGTGCTGTTTATTTTGATTTAAAAAGTTATCTAAAATCGTGTAACGTTACGTGATATTAAATTTTGACTAAATACTAAGTCTAATGCACTATAAATATGCAATAATCTAATACAATTTCATTGAAAACTAAACTTAAATGTACGACGATAAAGTCTGCGCACAAACAGTATGCGGTTGTGGAAATAAAACATAATTATAACAACCGGAGCACATAATTATAATAAAAAATGTTTATATAAATTGTTTTTACTTACCTCTACTTATTTTAATTTATTTTGTAACGAAGACTCCGACTTCCCTTCCCTTCATCTGGCGAAACAGAATGTGACAATATAAAATTAAACTACAGACTAACTAAAGCCGGAAATACCATTTGTGTTGCCATATGCGAACATTTCACACACAAAAATAAACGGTCCGATGAACCGATGCGACTACTGCGCTACCGCGAAAAACGATAATATTCTTAAATTTCGGACGGTTGTCTTCATCACTCTCATGACGCCTTATTTGGGGTAAAAGAGAGAGATGCTGGAATTATACGAACTTCGATGTTCACGGTACCGGGCAGAGCTTTCGATCAATAACATAAAGATTGATCTACAAACTGTCAATCATAGAACTTACTTTTACGATAAATTTTGTTGTATTATAGATCAAAAGATCGATCAATTGAATTTGTTGCTAGTTAAATATAATAGGGATGTTGGCACATATTACATATTGCAACAAAATTAAGTGAAATTGGTTCACAATGACCTATGACTAAGGAATACTATGGACTTGGCATATTGTTCTATATATTCAATCAGTTATGCAGATATCATGCATTTCGACATAGAATTCTGAAAAATGTAGTTAATGCCTAATGTGGCCGGGAGCCATTTATTGTTCCATTCTGTTAATAGTAATTGAACTGTCAAAACACCGTGGTTGTTTTAAAAAATAAATGATATCTCGCGTTTTACGGAATTTTGCAGTGAAAAAACTTTAAAATGAAGTGAAGAAACATTTTATAGAGTCTGGCTAACCAATTATTACTCGATTGTTACTCTTAAAGTTGAAAAAATAAACTATACTCATCCCTTTTTTTTGGGGTCGTAGTGCAAGCGAAAGAAAGAGACGGTATAATTCAATCGTCTATGCTTTAAGTGAGTAAACCAATTTTTTTTCACTGGCCAAACTCTAATAATGCCAAAGTGTAGTGTAGTGGGCTGTGGTATAACAAGAACCAAAAACCAAGGATCTTAATTGTATAAAAGCGGGTAACTCACGTTTTATAAGTCGAATATTGCTCGACATGTTTCACTCCGTAACGAGGAGCATAATCATGAGCCATTCGCGTTGGCTAACCGACGCAGACTGCGGGCCGCAGCTCTCCGCGACCGCGCACTCGACGCCGGCAACAGCTGAGGGCATATATTAAGGGCGTGACGGATAAGATCGGACACTTGTTACGCCGGAGATATTACATCAAGACGATTTTCCGCCCTCATATGCAGTTAAGGCAGTTGGTACGTTCGCCGAAGGACAAAGAGCCCTTGAACTGTCCAGGTGTATATAGGATTCCTTGCTCCTGTGGGAAGAGCTATATAGGAGAAACGGGCCGCAACATTGCCACCAGGATATCAGAACACATACGTAGCATGAAAAACAGGGACAGCCGTGGTTCTGCAGTGACGGAGCATATATTGGACTCGGACTCGACTCATTACATACGTTTCGATAAGGTAACCGTACTTTCGAAGGAAAAATTTGTAGTTCAGCGCAAAGTACGGGAGGCTATTGAAATTAGTCGTTATCCGAACTTTAACCGTGACTGTGGATGGTCTGTGCCCCCTAGTTGGAGAACTGTTTTGTGTGGTGCGTCGGCGTTTTGTGTGGACGGACCTTTGTCAACGGACGTAGTAAGTGTAGTGTGCAACCCTACTATTGACAATATTTCTGAAAATGAGGGTAGTTTCTCGCCTCCCCGCCCTCAGCTGTTGCCGGCGTCGAGTGCGCGGTCGCGGAGAGCTGCGGCCCGCAGTCTGCGTCGGTTAGCCAACGCGAATGGCTCATGATTATGCTCCTCGTTACGGAGTGAAACATGTCGAGCAATATTCGACTTATAAAACGTGAGTTACCAAGGATCTTTATCACTGCACCGGTATGTAACATTTATTTTTTGAAATAATGGCTACTATCAACATTATTGAGTGTTTAAAGTACAAATTGCAATATTATTATTGTAAAGATTAAGATGTGTTACGTATTAATGTAATCTTTAGCTAATTTATGGATATTTTTACATCTAATATGTCGGTCAGTATGGCTAGTGTTGTTCTATAAATATCGAGTTTACTGTTAAGCTCATATTTAGGTCGGCAATTCCTTAACTTTTTAAATTTCTGTTCATATCTATATTATAGTTTTTAACCTATTCCTTCTTGTATTGGTCTTAAAGAAGCATGTTGATCATTTTAAGATATAATATACAAGTTACAAGTAAGGAAAGGTTTTGTAAATTGATTTAAAACTGCATATTATCTTTTGTTTTATCTTTTCAGCCTACCAAGAAGCGACTTTAAAAAGAAGAAGTGGTTGGAAGCAATTGGTACAGAAAATATCCGGCCTAATTTGACAGATACTTTTATCTGCTTCTTGCATTTCCATGAAGATTCATTCAATAAAACCCTGAGTGTTATTCGATTGCGAGATGATGCAGTGCCATCATTACAACCATCACGCACCAGACAAGATCAAACATCAAGTATAGGAAGATACCTACGCACTTCACTTTTTAGTAAAGAATCTAATAAAGCTATTTAAGCAATCACTAATTTGTTTCATTCTATATGTGATCAAAGTAACCCCACGTAATAAAAATATAAATAACTTAAAAAGTACTAAACCGATTTTTGTTTTTCTTTTTTTATGGTTTACTATACATATTGAGAGTAAAAAGCAGTGATTTCAAAGTAACTCCATTTTCAATGTAACTTTGATTATGTTTTAATTTTTATCTGAAAAAACTGAGTCCTATTTTTTATTCTTGGTAAGATAAAAGACGAGAAAAAAAACCGATTATTATATTTTTTTTCATATTTATGAGTTTATTAGGATCGCCAAAAAGAGATGTCAAACTCTAAAATTGATCATAGTAACCTCGGGTTACAGTTTTTATATAAAACATAAATATAACTTAATAGTAACTAATTTAAACTATTTTTTACATATTATCTTAACTCCCGGGTGTCCTCTAAAAGATAGGACTTTAAGTTTTTTTTTTATTAGCCTATAAGACTGCTGGGCAAAGGCCTCCCCTCTTTCTCTCCATTTGATCCTATCCATTGCACTCTCTCGCCACTCTTTAAAAAATGTGTCAAGGTCGTCCCGCCATCTTCGTTTTGGTCTTCCTCTACCCCGAGACCCGTCCTGTGGGACCCTGTCAGTTGCTAGATATGTCCAGCGCTCTGAGTGCATTCGGTAGACGTGCCCTGCCCAGTCCCACTTTAGCTTCGTTTTTAATATTTTTTTAAACACAAAACTATCGTGAGATAAATATATTTGTATAGAAGGGGGTAACTCACGTTTTATAAGTCGAATATAAATAAAATCTTTAAACTAAATGCACATACATAAATACAAGTCTTTAAACGTCGTAGCAAGTTTTTGATTCATCGATTAAATTTGTAACATTAGGGCAGCACTAGAATAACTGTCAAGACGCCATTTATTGTTCCCGGCCGGCACGTTTTTCTTGTAGGTATTTCACCTCCATCGGATTCATTACTCATTGACAGTGACGAATACAATCAATTAAAAATAAAATTGAATATACATACTTATTTGATTTCAAGATATCATGTTTACAAAATTTAACTAGTTTACTAGATAAGTGACGTCATAAGTTCTCATAATTTTGTGAGAAGCGTTTTCGCGGGAAATACGAATGTCAGACTTTGAAGCTCATTTTCGTTATTTCGGCCTTAATAGTGGTAAGGTTATATCACCGTTTCAACGTCGCCTCCCAGGGTTCCGTCGTCCAAATAACAAACATTAAACTTGGATTTTATTTTTTTAACAATAGGGTTAATAGCAAAAAAAAAAAAAAAATTGCTGGCCCGAGGGGATCACCCTGCTGGCAGCCAACTTCAGATGACAGCACGTTTTCGCGGTGCGATAATTTAGTAGGGTCAGATAGTTGTAAATTTCCGGAATGTTACGTATATATTAGATCCGGTTAATTCATAAAATGAAAATTAATACATAAAATAATGTTCGATCCTGTATAATGTACTTATAGGAATAAAAAGTATAAAAGGATTATTCTTATTTTAACTGTATCTTATTTCTGTACCTGGCCAGTACCTCGAACATCGACGTTCGTATATTTCGAGTGTCTATCTCTTTTACTCCAATTAAAGCGTCATAAGAGTGACAGAGACAATCGCCCGAAAACGAATATCGTTTTTCGCGGTAGCGTCGCTTGACCGGACCCTACCAAAAATCAAGGCAGGGGTTACCTACGTCCGAGACGGCTGTGCTAAGGAAAAATACGTTCCTAATGACGTTTTGATGTTATCGAAAGTGCTGTAAAAGCGGCCGCTGTATTTTTGTATAGAAATTAATGGTGTGACCGAGTGACGAATTGGCGGGTTGGCCTATGTCATCGGTCTTTTAGACGGATCCAATGAAAACGTGAATGGACTTGATTGTTGAAAAAAAAAGGAGTAATGAAAAGGCTGGTTAAAATCTCGAACATAGGCATTTAGTTTCTTGCAAAATGGCTGGAGTAGGTATTTCAATGTCTTATTACTTATTACTTTATACCACATCCGCTACTGGTACTTTTTTAATGGCACTTAATTTATGGCCTGTTTGACAATCTCCAGTTAACGAATATTTTGTCAGATAAATGTTTGCTGTCCTTTTCTTTTATATGACTGGAGAAAAGGATAGCAATAATTTTAACTGGCAGATAAGTTTATCTGGAGATTGTGAAACAGGCCCCATTACTATCGCATTTTACTTATTATTTAGGTGAGGAACTTAACCAAAGGACCGTGTCTATGTAGTTGTGCAGATAATTAATATGAAAAGACTGCGAATAGGCCATTGTCATTTTCCCGCTCATATGTACCTATAGGTTAAAATTTTCTAATAGTCCTGCCTGTAACTTTTGTAAAGCTGATTATTGTGATTTAGATCATTTGTTTTTCGATTGTCCTTATTTCAATTTACAAAGATTATTATTTATTGGATTATCTAGCGAAGTAATTAAAAACAATAAATTGCCGTCGTCGGTGCAGGAATTATTAACTCATTTGGAATTATATAATATCATTTTTGATTTCTTTAAAAACACATCCGGCCTTTTATAAAATTACGCCTACTCTTGTTGCCTTAAATGTTTTTTTTAATGAGAAGTTAAGATTTTAAGTTAAGTTATTGTAAGTAGTTTTAGCAGTGTATTTTGTTTTATAGTTTATGT
This sequence comes from Grapholita molesta, assembly GCA_022674325.2. Classification (NCBI taxonomy): domain Eukaryota; kingdom Metazoa; phylum Arthropoda; class Insecta; order Lepidoptera; family Tortricidae; genus Grapholita; species Grapholita molesta. The sequence goes on along the minus strand of CP053121.2, from coordinate 24,005,524 downwards.
AATGTTTGTGCTGATGGCCCTGGTAGCCAAAGCATTATAAAAAAAAAAAAATTATATGAAACTTACATCACAATTTGAATATATAACGCCAATAATTCTTGTACTAGGTGTACGGGAAGTGCGAAGGAAAATAGCACCCGCTTGGTGAATAACTTTACTTGGACGCATACTAGATGGCGACACTGCTAGCTGCAGCGGTTTATATTATAAGTTTTAGATTTTGACGTGACCGGCATTGGCTACTGATCGCTATTCCCATTTTGAGTTTAGCATAGCACTATTACTAAGTATTACCGATAAGACAAGGTTTGTCCTATTTTTTAAATTACAGCTTGCAAACCCTACAGGTATTAGGTAAAACGGTGCAATGCGTTTAGAGAGGGAGAGGGATGTACCTAATACAAATTGACTGACTTGATTTTATTTTAATATCTACTATAAATAAATAAATAAATATATCGGGACAATCTGACACAAATCAACCTAGTCCTACGGAAAGCTCAGCAAGGCTTGTGTTGTAGGTACTAGACGACGATATATATAATAGATAGATACATATAAATACTTAAATACATAGAAAACACCCATGACTCAGGAACAAATATCTGTGCTCATCACATAAATATATGCCCTGACTGGGAATCGAACCCAGGACCATAGGCAGGCACTAGGCCAGACCGGTCGTCAAATCTACTGTAAAAGCAATAAGTCATTTAATATCGGCTTTCGTTGTTGTGGAAGAAGTTATTGTTAATGACTTTGTCTACTTAGTGCTTACTTATATTATAGAATTTGTAGTTTGTACCATAAATAACTAAGTGGGCAGCCATAGATATGAAACTACATTTCAAATCCAAATATTTATTATTGATTTCCGAAATACAATTCAATATAAATACAGAGATTGACGAAGCTGTATCATTGTTATTGTCTCTTCCAGACTGTATCAGGATAATCGGGATACTTTTCTACACTAGTTAGTAAACAATATATTCAGGTTCAATAGAAAAATAAAATAAGGTAAACATATATATGGCTTGCATATATCCATACATCCGCCGTGTGATGCCGGCTGACTAGAATAGCACCACCCCATTTCCTCCCGCGGGTGTCGTAAGAGGCGACAGGGGGAAAAATTCTACGGACAGGCAGCAGCGTCCGTCGAAACCCAATCTACAGCTACTGCGGTCGCCAACCCGCCTACCAGGCGCGGCGACTATGGCAACTACCCCCAAAATGATACAAGTCATATTTGTGGGAGGCCTATGTCCAGCAGTGGACTGCATACGACTGAAATGTATGTATGTATGTATATATATATGGCTGACTGACAGGTGATTTTCTAAGCAAAAAAAAAGCATTTGTCACGTGACCTAGTATTATAATTCGAGTACTTAACTAGTTATTAAATCTAAAAAAGATCCTGTCGGCATTTCCTCGTTGTATCGCAATGCCGATACGTTATTAATATAGAAATTCCTTGGCACGTAAGTAACTTTATGTGTTGGTACCCAATAACAATGAAAATATGGTTGTTTAAAACTTTTATTTTCGTTTTCTATTGACCCCGATAATTGAAAAGCAAATAGAACAAGGGAAAATAGGTCTGGACTTAACATTTCTTAGTTAACGATTTTCATTACACCCATGGAGTGAGTTCATTAACTATAACGGCATGCACCCTCTTTAACACCATATTTGCTACTGGAACCGAGACATATTGACAATGAAGACTGGCATTTTAACAATAAGGGTAGCTATGTCAAAGTATAAATGTAGGTATTTAATATCGTGCAGTTGAAAACTTATAAATGATCTGTATGAAATTCGGGGACATGAATGTTATTTTTTTATATAAGTTTCGCTGATTCTATCTGTATGAATCATAATATAGGTAATACTTAATCATTATTATTTAATCAATTCAAATAAAAATGAAATCTTTATTCTTGAATTTGGGAAATTTACAATACACTTATGGTTGTTTAAAAAATTAAATGCAGTACCTAAATAAATATTAGATACCGACTGCAAACTCGGAGGGACTTTTTATGCAGCATGCATAAGGTAATAAATGCAAAAAAATACTACAATACAATTATTCTTAAAGGTCTTAGAGTGTAGGTACATACCTACACTCTAAGAATAAGAACGATTGTTTTTTTTTGTATTTTTCAGTTTCTCTAAAAGGTACATACATAGGTAGGTTAAATATGATAGGTAACATTGAGAAAACAAATAGACGTCGACATTGACAGTCTGTAATTCTGCACTATTGGTTAGGTATGTTTATCGGACCCGAATTTAAATCAGGATTCCATATCCACCCGACACTGCTTTCAAATTGCACGTTTTGCCCGGCATTTTTATTAGCACTCGTTTTCCTCTGTAACGGGAGATCCCTCCTTTAGTGGAAATTTATTCAAATTCTTAAAAGAAAACTCCCTTTTATTTGCTTTCCTTCATTGTCTCAGCTACGGAAGTATAAGTGAGTTAGTTACAGTTTCCAAGTTTATTTTGACGGGATGTATTTTACAGTATGGGTTTCTCTGCGTTTTAACTAGCTCTTATTTAACTTGTAATGTTCTGGTGAAATCTTGCAAATCAATTTTTAAGCAGATAGCTTAACCGTTTGAGCTGAAAACTAACTCACTTAGGTAAGTTCGGTGTTAAGTGATGCAATATATATTATCAGTCAATATTATGGTACCACAGACCTGATCTAATGCTCGAGCTAGAGCTAGCCATAGCAACTCCTAAAATACACAAGATAATACCAGTGGTGTTAAGGCTCGTAGGAATCCTCTAGATGAGCAGTTCGTAATTGTGCAAAAAAAAAAAAAAACCTACAGTAGGCAAAAAAGCTTGTACTAAAAATGTCATTGTTGCTGTTTTTTTTTATGTAGCCCTGGACTTGTAAGTACAATTTATTTCGTTACTTTGCTTGCATTTTTTTCCTTTTTTCGAATATACAAGTGCGATAAGGAGGCTACTTTTCATCCATTTTCGAATATTGATATCCGCGGTAATAATAAATTGTAGTTTATTTCACCAACGTGTAATGAGGTCAAATCCCCAAATGATATTGGTTTCAACTATCTTCATATAGAAATGTTTTCAAGACTTTATTTATTCGCGGTGAATATTTATTTCGATTTCCTGAAAATATTTTTTAATAGGATTTTATTAGACTGAAAAACACGCAACAAAGTCAAGTAAGAAAGAAGCTTTAAAATCGGAGCTTAGTACATGTTGTAATAAGTAGTTAAATTTTCAGTATTATACCGGGTGTGGCCTGTAATAGGAGCAAAAATTTTAGGGATCGCTTCTACACCACGAAAGTAACAACATTTGTTCTACAACTTTAAATAATTGGTTAATTTATTACTTGTGATTTTTTCGAACAAACTAAATAGTATTTTTAATGAACAGCATCCAATAGTCTAGTTGACGTTTAATGTCAGCCTACAAACTTCATAGTTTTCGCAATACATTGCTTGCTTGGAAAATCTTTTTTTATTAATATTTATTAAACTATCAGTTATTTTTAAAAGTCGTAGAACAAATGTTGCTACGTTTGTGGTGTAGAAATGATGCCTAACGTTAATGCTCCTATTACAGGCCACACCCGGTAGACTAAAAATATAGGTATTGTCAACAGCTCGCGACAAAGCCTTTATGATGTTCTTCATTTCATTGTAACTCCAGACTCAAATACGATACTTATCAGTATCACCGAACCACCATTTATCCAGATTTTCAATTTGGAACAAACAAAAGAACCGTGGGCGTTACGTTATGTTAATTGAAATCTATTCCCTACGCTTCCCCTTAATTAAGTGCTAGTAGAGTTTTGTACACGTCTCTAGGGACGGGTGACACCAAACATTTATTCAACTCCTTAAAAATGCACTTTGAAACGTACACAATAAGGTTAAACTTTGAATGATATTGTTAATGTAGATAAGAGCTTTGGCAAGTAAGAATGGGTACGGTTTCAACCCTGTTAATAGCTCCGTTTAGGAGCGATGTATTCTCTTTAGCATATTTTGTAGTTGGAGCTGAAAGGGGGATAACCTGGCGTGACGAAGTATGAAGTAAAGGTTTGTCAGCTAAGTACAAATTTTGGTGCCGTTCATGGTGCCGTTGATGAAATTGTGATGATGATAGTCTGGACTATTACTCCCACTTCAGTTCAGGGTTAGGGTGGACCTGTCAATTTTCTTAGAATAGGTACGGTACGTTTTGTCGAATGGGGTCTGCAAGTCTGGTCCTGAAATTGTATAAAAAAATAATTAAGCAAAGTGTACAGTACAAAGACAATTAATTACTCGATGGTTATAAAAGGTTGTTGTTCAGATTTATCCAGCATTTCTGATAAAAACCCACAAACGTTATGAATTAATATACTTTTAATCCTCGACATCAATGCAAACAATAAATTTGCAAATTAATCAAAGTTTGAAATGATTTAAATATTGATTTAACTCCAGTAAGTAGAGGGCGGGCGCGCAAACATTTGTGCTGGGCAAACAGCAATATCGTTGCGCCTCCCGGCGAGACTCGCTTCCGGCACAGTACATTTGTACTCTGCAGTATAGACATCCTTTACTATTTGCCCAACCCCAAAGGCCGGCAACGCGCTTGTGACTCCTCTGGTGTTGCGGGTGCCCATGGGTGACGGTAATTGCTTAGCATCAGGCAATCCGTCTGCTCGTTTGCCGCCTTTGTCATACAAAAAAGACCTTTTTCATTGTATAATAGTTGTAGTAGAAATAAAAGACAGAGTCAAAAATGTCGGCCATTAAAATTGATTTGTATTATTTTAAATAATGCAATTTCGATTAGGTAATGTGTTTGCACAAGGCTGATCACAAAAAAAAAAACATACTGATACTGTAATAATCCATCAATATTTTTTTTCCGACTTCTAGTGTAATATTTTTCTAATACAAATTGGTTTGTATCAAATTTCTCGTCTCTTATTTGTGGTGCAGCAAATATTAACTATTGACCAACTAGCTTTGCGTGCACTCGTACTGCGTATGAGTTAGACTGTGTGTCTAGGCCCTCGATATGATAATGATGGATCAGTATGCTGTATGCTCCGCACGGCTTAGCTCTCTTATTGAACTCCGAGCCTTAATTACGGGTTTGTATCTATTTTTGAGAAGAGATAAAAAAAGGGATACAGTTGTCTGTATCGCTTTTTTATCACTTTTAGGGCTTACCGACCATAAACTTTAAACTTATATATCGAAACTTATTAACTTTATAATTATAAATAGTCTTAAAATGACTAAAACTAAATCTAACTTAAAAAATTAAATATTATTAAATATTTACAAATAAAAAACTGGCTCTAGCTCGGAGCCTAACGGAAGGGTGGCCAGAAGGCTGGCGGAGTTGCCACGCTGAATGGCAATGCCAATGCGCTGGGCAAGGAATGAACCAGCCCTCTGGTCACCCGTAGCGTCTATTAAAAACGAAAGAAAAGAAAAAAAAAATAGAAATTAAAAACGTTGATTTACGAAATTTCACGTAGAAATATTTCTGGGGGTGAGAAGGTATTGATGGATGGAATCATAAAGTCATAAAAGTTTTACGAGTATGCATACTCGCACTTAGATATTCTGAAATGAGTCACATACTTTTTATGCTTTCAAAAAAGAAAAATAATAATCAAAATCGGTTTAGAAAAAAGGCCCCAAAAATATTGAGGTCGTTTATAATAATGTATATAGTTTTTAAATATCTTGTTATTTATTTTTGAATTCCATGTTTAACACATACTGTATTGTTAATTTGTATGTCAATATTTGTTTATTTTGTATACTGAAAATGTTACAATTTCAGCGGATTATGTATACTTCAGTAATTAAGCGGGGTTTTTAGCAAATTTGATGATGGATGAGTAAAAGTATCAGTTTTACCGCCATGCTGGAGTCTCAGCTGAGCGCGCACTAATTACTTTGTAATGCAATCTCATTGTCGCCCCTCGCGTCACTTTTAATGACGCTTCTAATTCTGATCAAATTGTAACTTTGCTTTTATCCCGATTTGGGTATCAGACGAGCACATAGGCAAACAGATTATACTCATTAGTTTTGTCGTTGAGTAATAGGCAAATAACTCCTTTTTTAAAGGTTTTTTTAGAAGCTCGTGGCCTAGTCGAGATGGAGTGACGTACTAATTAATAAGAGTAGAGGAATATGTCTGTATTGGATCAATAGTAAAAATGGTTTTATATGGATGTAAGTTGATTTAGTATGTGCAGAAGATGTATTAAAAAAAGTTAAGTAGGTAGCTAAAAATTAACTTAGGCATGTAACATTTTATAAGTCTAGGAAAAACTTTTGTCGTTAAAAGAACCGATTTGAAAATTAGTTTTACAAATAACCGAAGACTCGAGCTTTTTATTTAAAATATGCTAATGTAAACTCGTTCATTACCCGTTTAAAATCTGATCCCAATTTTACAAAAACTAGGATCAGCATAATCGTAGAGCGGTCGGGTGGACATCGTTATAAAGGGATCATCTCTAAGCTTGCAACTTTCTCGACAGTTCCAACTTAGTAATGAAGAATTATGAGTCTGGCGTCGGCTGTCATCTCGTCTTATGGGCGAGGGGCTTCGATGCCGGCGTTGTAATTTTAATTGATGCCTACTCAGCAGAACGGATAGCTTTGTCCATTTTCTTTTGGCTATTTTGCTGCTTAATAAATATGTAAGTGTATTGAATGACGCTCCTTTAGAACCATGGTTCTACTACTATATCCAGAACCATTCAAATTAAAACTTTATAAAATTGAATTTTGAGAGTGGACTTATTTTTTAGCATTTATTGGCAAACTAAATACATAAATATAGATTAATAAATAATAAACCTTTTAAAGTAAACTAATATTAATAAAAATACAACAAATTTAAGTAAGTAAACTAAAACAATAATTTGCCGCGTGGCATTATAGCATTATTTGTACAGTTTTGCTTTTGTTCGTATCGATTGAGTCATAAAAGCGTGTCGATATTATTCCTAAAAAAAAACTGTGAAAGAACATGTTGTCGTAGAAACTATCGACATACATTTTATTATTTAACTCGCTAACTTTTACTCGCTGCTCGCAACGTGTCCTTCGCCAGACTTCAATCTCGATACCAAGTTTTCTTAATGTTTTCAGTGTTTAAGGCGCAAAGAGTTACATGCACAAAAACTTTAATTTTTATAACATTAGTTAGATTATCTGTCTGATCTGTAAACAACGAACGGTGTCCCAGGCTAAGTAGACGGCAAGGTAAACTCCTTAGCGATTTAAACCTCCTTTGAGCGTAATGTGCGTACGGGTGGCGTGATTCATCAGGGCCCATTCACGGCGATCTCTGGATTGAGATGCGGTTTAAGTAGGGAGGCGAAGAATACTTCGAGCCAACATTATCGATAAAACTACAAGATGTAACTTTATTAAGTGGGCGATTCTCCGAGCCGAGCTGTTTTGCGTGACTTCGGTGGAACAATTTTTTTTTTACTTTTTTGATGTGAAACATTAAATCCTAGATTCAGGCTTAAATTCAAAAAATATTGCCGGGAAAGGCCCCCTTGTAGATTTAACGGTTTTTAAGATATTTCAGTTTTTTAAATCACCGAAATCAAGTCCACCCACCGAAATCAATATTCATAGAAAAGTTCAAAGTTCGTGTTAAAATCACTCTACAAGCAATATGTTATCAAAAAATACTGGTCCATATAAGGTTTTCTTATTAAATTCAGAAAAATCTGGCATTGGAAACTCATTAACTGTAGAGTATATACTTAGTTTCATATTTTCAGCCCAACGAGCTGATTTTAGCAAGCAAACTAGTCAATTCGGAAGAATCCTGTACAAATATAACAAATCGAGCGATCATTATTAACGACTAATGTTCCCTATTAACCAAGAAAAATATCCGATCAGTTTATGGTCACTTTCTGGTAAAAAAACGCTTAAAAATTATTTAGAAACTTCATGGACTATTTAAACTTAGCAGAGTCCAAGTTGCAGATGACCTCAGCTCGCTTAGGTCGGCCCTTTTGAAGTTCGGTTTAAATAGAAACTGAAGATGAAACCCGGGCTTATAATTTTGAACCTAACCATCATTGAATACAAAATGGCTGGAAAGTTGATGGCCTAAATTTTTTGGGCTTGTCAAGATATTTTGAAGATTAACTAAAATGTCATCAGACGGAACTATAAATACTGGAAAGAATAGAGAGTCGGCTCCAAGATTCTTGATGACCTTGCGCGTCTGTTATAGGCCCAGAAGGAGAATCTTCATCAGAAGGCACTGAATTTGATAGATATAGGTCAACCAGTAATCGTAACTGATTAAATAGGAAAAATATCCGCAGATAGCATAACCAAACATTTTTAAAAGTAAATAATAAATAACAAATTTGATGTTGCCTAAAATTAAGTAAATTAAAATAACAATTATATCTATCCAACTAGAACAAACCTACGCCTCTTGGCAAGGTGCCCATTACGAAGGCAGCATTCCCGCGCTGAATTGCAATTGCAATCCTTTGAGCGAGAAAGCTGCCTGCGCGTGGGTCGCCTGTTGTCTCTCGTAGTCGCTTGCTTATTTCTTTGTGGAGCCCGAGCGCTCCCTTGCCCCAAGGCCCGAGTGTCTCGGCGCCAAATGGCGAGAACTCGTATTGGACGCCGAGACAACTGTATCTACAGACCTTGAGGCATTCCCGGGTGTCCGGCGCCGCTCCCGCTCGTTTGATAGTAGCTGGAAGGTAGGACGCCGCTAGCGTATCTGAGCAAGTGGCATCCCACACCAGCGCGCGGCCCATCTTCCACGGGACCAACAACATTCCGTCAGGGCGCTCGCCGTCACCCCGGACTATCTGGGGCACTGAAAAGCGCCCTTCGTAGGATGACGTTGACGGCGGCGTGACGGGAGAGGCCGTCGGCGCCCGATAAGCTGGATAGGCCATGATGGCCGAGACGATCCACAGGGGCCCCACAAGAAGTGCAAAGGTGGTCTGCGCAAATTCCAGCTCCGAGCCGGAGACCAACAGCTATCCGGAGTGTTTCTGGATCTATGATTGTTCTTATAGTCGGCGAGGGAAAGGCATGTAGCCAGTGACCCGACTCTGGCTTTGAAACTGCTAACAGCCTTGCAAGGTGCAACAGCCTGAAGAGGAGTCTAAAAGAGAATTCAAAATTGCCTTGGATGTTAATGTGTCCCAGGCCCTTTGTCTTTTCGGTCTGGACGGAAATTATATAATCTACGAGTATACTAGCAACGTTGGTGTTAACATTAATAACATATTCAACTGTTTTGAACACAATTGTAACATACAAATTATTTAAGAACAAACAATTAACCTGTTTTTATAGTAAAGATTGATCACGGTGGCAACTTTTTTGATTTCGGTGGCCTAAAACCCCACCGAATCCACGGAAATCACACCCACGGAATTCAAATTTTATCGTTATTGAACAATTACACAAAAAGTAACCATTGTATTGAAAAGACTCACTGGTAACCAAATCACATACTTCTTGGCATGGCTTAGGCACTGTTGCACTAAGAAAAGCACAAACACTGAACGAAAAATTTTGTTCACCGAATTCAAAAAAACACGAAACCAAACCCACCGAATGATGAAGATACCTCTGCGAATTCTGCTATTACACCGTGAGCATACGTCCGCTCTCGTCGGTGAACGCGGCGCAACTGAAGCTAGTTCCTGGTATATTGCTTTGAGCGATACCGCCACGTTTTGTAAACTCCAGCGAAATCAAGCGTTGGCGCGGGACATGGCGAAAATATGTTTTTATTTAATAAGGGTAATTCATATATTATGTTCAGTGAAACTATAGTAGAACTTAACTAATTAAGAATATGTGAACCAATATTAAAAATTATTATAACATCCCCAACTTGAATTATAATTTTTTGTTTCAACAAATTTGGGTGCGGGACACGCCCACTGTACGTCAATTTCTGCACTTTTTATTTTTTTAATAATATTGAATATGGTGTTATGGAATATTTTATTAATTGTCGAGATATAACAGACGCTGAAATATCTGTAAGATTTTTTTCAAAAACATTAGGCTAAAAATTCACGCATAAATGGCCTCGGACACGTAAAAAGACTCCACCTCTGAGAACTGCCCAAGTGTCAGCCTAGAGCAAGTTGTCATGAATGTTCATTAGTTACTAAACACAAGTGACAAATGTACGGACTCGCACTAAACACTAATCAATGTGTAATCAGGCCCTAACGCGAAGTTTGATTTCGTCTTATTCCCACATATGAACATCGTGGCCGAGTCATCACGGAAGCGACATATTGATAAGCGACATTGCGGTTACGACCATATGATAAAACACTGTTTCTGTAGATATTTAGGCGTTTCACTATATTAATTAAGATACATGCTATGGATGGTTTTTGGGAGCACCGGCCTGAAGGCATGCATTTTCAGGTGATAATGGTATGGAGAAAATGAAATAAATCATTACGTAGTATGTTATGTATTTTCACTGGCAACGATGATAGTTGTTTATAGAAATATTATGTTGTTTAAGCGAAACTTTATTTGATGGGCTAGCAGTAAAACGCAAGAGTTTCAGACCGAGGCAGTGTGTTTATAACCCGGTTCCTACAACTGAATTTCTCGAAAATTGTGACTCTCGTCATGTTCCGAAACGAAACCGCTCTTGAATCGAATTCCTTTTTGGGTTTAAACGTCATATGGCAGTCACTTTCGTAAGTATATATTAGCGTTTACGCGAAAATCTGGATTATTGGACTGGACTGGACAGTAGCAGAAACGCAGAGGTGTGATAAACGCTGTAGGAAGTTAAAGGATCTACTTCTATCGATCATATTTGCTCCTTTCCGTTAAAGCAGTTCAAAAATATGTATTGCCAAGTGTTGCGTGACGCCGCCTGTTATTAATGTGGGTAACCTGATGAAGGTATCCCTCAACCGGTGAAAACATCGATGTCATATCGATATGACACGTGACGTCCCATCACGGGACGGTAGAGATTTAGCCGACGGCTGTCGACGCGCGGCTTACGGTGATTTCCCGGGAGGGCCGGACCGAAAAGACACCGCACTGCATCCACGTTATTGCTTTCCCATACACTTAGGGTTACCACATTGAGACTATCGGGAACTATCCTGACACTTGTAAAAACAATGACAACTATATGTATATGTATATATAAAATCCTGTAACACTGTTATTAACTTAGAATCCCCGGTTATACTCCAAATTTAGGTTTAACGAATAAATGGAATTAAAATAATTATATAAGCGACGACCGGTCTGACCTTCTGGGTAGTGACCATGACTATAAAACTGATGATCCTGAGTTCGAATCCCAGGAAGGACATTTATTTGTTTCATAAGCACAGATAATTGTTTCCGAGTTATGGGTGTCTTTTATCTAAGTATTTAATTTGAATATCATATATTGTTGTTGGCTGAGTGCCAACACAAGCCTTCTTGAGCTTACCTTGAGGCTCAGTCAATTTGTACTAGTCTTGTAATATATGTTGTTTACATCATATAATAGAGTTCTTTCTTTCTTTCATATACATATCTATGGTTTAAATATGTCAGCGTTATAAATATTAGAATAATCTGGGTATTTTTTACATTCTGTTGTTTTCCCAAGATTCATTAATTTACTGATTGAAAAATAGGACTACTCTCAAATTATAGAACTTGTTGTCACCCTACAGATAGATACCTTTCAATAGACGCAACGACATCACACCCCTAAAACCCATTAAATGGAAATTATACTTTAAGGCTTAGGGAATAAAAGCGTTGTAGACGGCAAGAGGAATGTTTGTTATAGGAAAGCGGTAATCATTTCGGGATGTCTTAATTATTTTTCGCGCGATAATTATTACAAGTGACATTATGTTTGACTTGTGATATATCAAATGTCATTCGTGTTGACGGTAGGATTTTGTGGGATATGCATAAAATATTAAGCCTCGGATTTGAGGTAAACATTTGTGTACACCGTAGTGTTGATTTCCCGCTCTCCAAGCAGTACCTAATAAATAAATAATAATAATAATAAATACTTCGGGACAATTTTACACAAATTGAACTAGTCCTACGGTAAGCTTAGTAAGGCTTGTATTGTAGGTACTAGACGACGATATGTATAATAAATAGATACATTAAATACTTAAATACATAGAAAATACCCATGACTCAAGAACAAATATATGTGTTCATCACACAAATAAATGCCCTGACTTTGATTCCAACCCAGGACCATCGGCTTCATAGCTTCACTACCCACTAGGCCAGACCGGTCGACAACAGTAACATGCGGTGATCAACTCTACCGATATATGTTACGCTCCAAAAAGTATAAGAGTGCGAAAGAGGCGGATAGCGCGATAGACGATAAAATGATAACCATTCTATCCGTTGAGATAGTTAATGTCATTATCACGCTGTTATGCCGGCTCCACATGCTTGGCAAACCACGTAGTTTGCCAAGCATGTGGAGCCGGCTTTACAGGTGTCATGCTGGTAGACAACTACCGACCAGTTCCTACCGACCGACCTTCCGACCTACAAGTTCTAAATACTTGTATATCAATCCATTGTAGTAATGATCAATAACATACAAGTACAAAAAATGATAAAGCATACAGATTTTTTTACGGACCATCTACACTAACAATCTTCCATCAATAAGTCCGAGAGATTTTATCATTATGTTTGCCATGAAAATAAAAACATCCATGCCCCCGACAATGCATCGCGAGGCGACATCCGGCGGATGTTCGGTAACGAGCCCGTTGTTCCGCCCCCACCCGGTCCCAACCCCATGGAGATTATATCCTCATTCAACCGTCAATGCCATGGCGATGAATACGTCTCGTAATAATTTGCCGACGGGCGAATAAACTTGGAGATAACAAGTCTTAATAAGGAGTCAGTTTCAAAAGGATATGTCTGTATAAGCGTATCGATCCGCCTTTACGGATAGCCATGTTCAAACCTAGCCTTTCAGGTTAGATATTTAAATTCATAGGATATTGGGAGTGGGTGTACAGTATAGACACAAGTAGTCAAAGAGCCTGACGATTTCGTTTTTATGTTGCCGTTAAATTTATTAAAATCGACCTACTTACGAGTATCAATTATTTTGCAAGAATTGTTTGATTAACAACCATTACCGACAAAAACAATAATTTTTAATACATTTCAAATTTGAAATGCGGGTGGTGTTACTGTGTCAAATTGACACCCATGAACCAGCGCTACCGTGAAAAACGATATTCGTAAATTTCGGACGATTGTTTCTGTCATTCTTATGACTCCTTTTGGAGTAAAAGAGAAAGATGCTCGAAATATACAAATTTCGATGTTAGCGGTACCCCTCCAGCTTCTTTCACTACACGAACCCGGAGGTACTTTCATTCATTACATTAGTCATTATCATTACCTACGGTGATTAATATTTCTTCTTCATTGTGCATTTATTGAAGAAGACTACATCCATAGTGTCTAAGAATCTACATCCATAGTTTTCGAAATATAGAACATTTTGTATTAACGACGCAATCACTAGCGATTCAGCCCACTCAAAGACAGCAATTATGAGAAGCTTAAAATGTATAGTCAGCGGCAAATTCCGCCACTCTGCCAAGCGAAAAGGTTCCTTATGGTGTATTACATTCATCATTGTCATCATCATCATCAGCCTGTACTTTTTTTTATGACATAGGCGGCAAACGAGCAGACGGATTGCCTGGTGGTAAGCAATTACCGTCGCCCATGGGCACCCACAACACCAGGGGAGTCACAAGCGCGTTGTCGGCCTTAAAGGGGGGTTGGAGCTCTGGGAACCTTACTCACCATCAGGAACACAACACTACATACCTGAAACGTAGCAGTGCTATTATGGCTGCATGGTCTTCTGTAAGGAGGAGGTACTTCCCAAGTTGGGCTGCCCCAGATTCAAGCGTGATGGTCAACGCTGTGCCCTACCTCTCATTGTTGGACGTAGTTTAAGGACATACCCATAAGGACATATCCAAAGAAACAAAAAATGAAGGGTTTGTGTCCATTGCTGGACATAGGCCTCCCCAAATGCACGCGACTCAGCACGATCCACTACTCTAATCCAGTCTTGCCAGCCACCTTGCGAATATCGTCGCTCTACCTAGTCTCGGATTTGATTAGCTCTTGGTCACAAGTTTACAGTTTTTAACAACAAAAAAAAATGAAAGCTTTTTAAAACGGTAGTAAAAATAATATTCACATGTATGTGTTATTTTATGTAAATAATCTTCTAAAACAATTTTTTTACACGTAAATATTAACGGTATTAGACTCCATAATCGTTGGCTGAACACAACACAAGCCTTCAAGCCTTCTTGAGCTTACCGTGGGGCTCGATCAATTTGTGTAAGGATGTTCTGTAATATTTACTAATTTATTTATGCATATTATTTATGCACTGAATTGTTTGCTATTTGATAGTTTTTGCAATCATGTCCAGGAGCTTAGCATGATTGCTTACGTACAGACGATGCGATCTAAATTCATAATTTCAGATGCCAATGATAAATTTATACCCTATTTTGACAAGATTCTTTGTACCTATAGTATCTGGAATTATGTTTTGTGAAACATGATTTAGTATTTCTGCCACCGACTATACATAAGAGGATTTATGTTGGTTTCGACGTGGGTTTGAAACTGAAACGCTTTGAAGGAAACCAGACCAACGTTTCTTTTGTTTAGGGGTTTTAATCTAAATATAGCGTCGCCGAGCTTATAAAGTACCTTCAACTTGGCTACTGACTATTTAACCTGTATAAAAATGTTATGTTCGACCAACTAAAAATATTTGTTTCGCTACAAGTTACCTAAAGACCGGCTTACACTTGGAAGTTTTCTTGCAGCAAGTAGGAACGCAGCTATAAGTAAGAATGAGAGTTAAATATCTCTATTTCATTTTTGCATATAGCTGCGTCCCTACTTGCTGCAAGAAAACTTGCAAATGTAAACTTCGCTTAACATACAGCAGTTGAAACTTCTTAATGAGCATGTGAAACATCTGAAACAGGCTATCTCGCTTTTTCTAAGTTGCAGTAAAGTCACCAATTTGGTTTTGGGCACGTACCTTGTCACAGTGACATTAACATAACATCTCTGGCGGCTTTGATGTAGATTTCGATTCAAGAGTTATGAAATGGAACTTATATGTTATAAAAATGTGAGCTTTTTATCTAAATTTATCGGCCACATATGTCCACTCTTGGACACAGGCCTACCCATAGATCGCCACAGGGAGAACTTCCTCTGAGCATGGGGCTTGAAGATCGCAGTATGTACCACCGCTCTTAGGGACGTTACTCCGGTTGATTCTGGTCGCTGTTTATGGACAATACCCAGGTATTAAGAGTGTGCAGAATAAATTCTACCGGGTGTTAAGAGTTTGCAGAATAGAAGGAAATCGCCATCCAGCCGTAAATCGTCCACTGCAGGACATAAGCTTCCCCCAAATATAACTTGTAAAATCTTGGGGAGTCGTTGCCATAGTCGCCATGCTGTGCAGGCGGGTTGGCGACTCCAGTACCTGTAGATTGAGAGTTGTCGGACGCTGCTGCCCATCCTTCGATGTTTTCCCTTTGTCACCTCTTACGACACCCGCGGGGGGAGATGGGGTGGTGCTATTCTAATTAACCGGCACGTCACGGCATGAAAAAATACAACATAACATAAATCTTAATTAATATTAAAATAAACTACTCAAATAAAACATTAAGTCTAAATAAAACTCTAATACCAAAGAATTTAAGTTATTAAAAAAATCCAGTTATATAAAATAGCCTTTCTAAAAGTTCCACCTGCATGGATTCCATAACGCTGGCTGCGTTACCTCTCTCTACAGTAAGAGAAATGAGTTCCGGAAAAGCTTATTTCAAAAAAAAAATGGCAACCCGTAGAGTACTAAACAAGTTAACGCAAAAAACTCAAAGCCTTTGCATGTAATAAAATTAGACTGCGATAAGTTTAAGCAAATATTTCACGACGCAGCATGATCCAGAAAGGGTTGTGGTTTTAATTGAATCATGCTCGGAAGCCTGTGGTGGTTATTACAGTTGTTATTAAAAAAATGGCGAGAATACTATGGTGATTAAAGGTCACAGCAGCGAATATGAATTTGTGGAAAATTCAATGGTGCGTATCTCAAATCTAATTTATTAAAGCGGACTTTCTAGCTGAATCGGTGACCCTGCCAACGAAACTGGAGGTTTCGGTTACGAATCCCGGCCAGGGTATTTATTTATAAAACATTATAGCATAAAAATATGTACAAATGGCGGACTTACTCCCTAATGGCATTCTCTACCTACGTATTTGTTTACCTTATTTTATTTTTCAATTGAATCTGAATACAGATTAGCTCGATTTGTGTAAGAATATAAAAAAAATACAGAGATATAACGGGTTCGCTTAGCAGAAATTGACAGTCGCCATCAGATATAACTGAGCTGTGGAGGTGGTCACAAATATCGGAACAACGAAGTCAAGGCGATAAAGTGCATGTTCCGATATTTGTGACCAGTCCACAAGCTCCGATATATCTGATGGCGAATGTACTAGTCAATTTCTGTACGTACAACTTTACCGTTGTTAAAACGCGGAAAAGCAAATAAATTACCTCACTAGCTCGGAGAGTCCATTTTTATTCTTTAAACAGATACCAAAACAGCATTTCCTTCGCAAGGGATTGAATTTTGCACAAATTTTACATATTTTGTTGCCGTTAGCTGGGTTGGATGTAATTTTATGTGATGGCTTTGAATGATAAATGATTGATACAAATCATTTAGAGTATATTGTTGAGTGAAGAAAGCATTTCAGCCGTAAGCAGTCCACTGCTGGACATAGGCCTCCCACAAATATGACTTGTATCATCTTGGAGGTCGTTGCCATAGCCGCCACGCTTGGCAAGCGGGTTGGCGACCGCAGTAACTGTAGATTGGGTTTCGACGGACGCTGCTCCGTCTGTAGGATTTTGCCCTTTGTCGTCTCTTACCACACCCGCGGGAGGAGATGGGGTGGAGCTATTCTAGTCAGCCGGCATCACACGGCTAAATGATTGATACAAATCATTTAGAGTATATTCGCGGTGGTTAGGTGAAAAAAATTGTGTTTCACTCGGCCGCAAAGTCTGTTCCCCTCTCGTGGCTTGAAACCCTCCAAACGCTCAAGATTACACTCTTTCTCAATTTTGGAATCTTTTGCTAGCTCGGGTCTCAATATTAGCACGACAAGGTAAACACCAACTTTGCTCCCTTGCTTTGTTAACTATTTTAATATTTATGGCAAATATACAATGGATTGTTATTTGAACAATCCAATAGTAAAAAACTGCTTGTTTTATAATATCGTCTTCGGTTGCCGCGATAATTACTCATGAAACTAAAACCCTCCACCCGATGACCACGAACGCTGCTAAAGCTACGCGATTTAATCCGTTTTAGTTGTTTTATTTCATGCTTGTTTTATATTTCAGTAATGTTGAAATAGTGATTGCGAAGATTTGACACGATCGCACCATTTTGGTGGCGTGTGACTAATAGTAACAGTTGACAAGCATTAATGGCAGGCGTCCATTACGGTACACGGCCCCGGCTATCTTCATCCATCTTTACGTCATTAAATCGGCTGCGTTTAGTTATTGCAGCAATGCTAACCTTTTTAGATTCCATGCGTACTTGGATATAAAATTGTTTGAGGCAAAGTTTGATGCTTCCTGACATGATACTTGTGTAGTCAAGGATCAAAGATTTGCGACAAAAGTGTCACAGTATGTGTGCATGCACCTTATTGCCCCAAAATTGGCACTTTAGCCGTATTGATACCTTTTATCTTGAGATTAAAAATAAATACTTATTATAAAACATCCTTACACAAATTGACTGAGCCCCACGGAACTCAAGAAGGCTAGTGTTGTGGGTCAATATGTATAAGAAATAGAGATTCTAGAAATAGGGACAAAATAAAACAAAATTGACGGAACAATAGTGTCAGAACAGTTTCCGTTAAGGTAAAAGAGCGTGAGATATTGAATATATACCAGGAAAGAGCCCTGGTTATATTACTTACCTATACAATCACATGTAATTGTTTTTTAATGACATTGTAGTAAACTTTCTTGATTGTATCAAAATAACTACCATAAAATACGAATCTTATTTTTAATTGAAGGGAGTTTTTAGTGAAAATGTCCTCGATTAGCGTGACTGTTATCTATGTCAGTTTTGTGACATTACATTCAAGTAAAAAAATTCTATAAATAGGTAGATTTGGTGCTCGTTTTATAAATTTTAAGCAGTAATACGATGCAAAAAGGCAAAAAAGTTTATCCGTTTAGTTCATGTTAATTATCGTCACAAAATGGATATGATCAAATGTTTTTCACGTCAAATTAACTTTACGTGAAAAATATTTGATCATATCCATTTTTTTCTGAAAACTCCCTAAAGTAAGTTTTTGTTATCTACACTAATATTATAAAGGCGAAAATTTGTGAGTGTGTATGTTTGTTACTTCTTCACGTCTAAACGGCTAGAGCGATTATAATAAAATTTGGTATGGAGTTGGCCCTGGATTAACACATAGGCTACGTTTTTTCTCTAATAAACAGCGGGTAACACCGCAGGGCACAATTAGTTGACTATAAACCCGATTATTATGATATTGAAGTATGCGTATGACGTATACTTGTAGTTATAGAGTTACCGACCTCTAATAGCGGGAGTCCATTAAGTGACACGGCACCGGCTATCTTTATTCATCTTCACGTCAGTAAACATTGCGTTAAAAGGGTGAGTATTCTGCCCCTGTCTTTTAGAACAGGAATAAAAGGAAAGTACTGTGTAACAATTAGTAATGCTAGTTTGTAAGAACAAACTTTGTCTTTTTAAATCCAAAGACCGACTTACAAAATCGTTAACCTGCGTCACAATCACGATCTTGCACTAGGTACCTGCATTTAGCTGACCTAAAACTAGCTAAACTAGCTAAAAATAAAACACATAAAAGAACCAAAATTATTTGAAATTACCGTAAACACTTTTTATTATATAAATGATAAACTCGACTTACGTCACGCGACATTTTTTGGAGAATATAGGCCTCCATTTTCAAGCACTACCGGGCGTGCGTGACGGGCCGGCGACGCAAGCGGCGAACCGAATGAACATTCAGCACCCTTAAAAATGGAGGCCTATGTTATCCGAATCTGAAATATGTCGCGCGACTAAACTAAACGTTAGAGAGAGAACTAACCGTTTATAATTTATATAACTATTACAATATCTCATAAAGGTTTAAATACAAAAAAAAACCTTTTTTTACATTAGAGCTTACTATACTTACTTGTAATATGCATGCGATAAACGTTTATTACGAGGAGGTCGCAAAATCTCTAAATATATTAAAAAGTTACGTACTTTTTGTTCAGATAATACAAGACAATATAGTTTTCCTAGCTGAAAACATTCGCTACTGTTAGATTCTATATTTCAGGTTAAAAAATATTATACTTGTTGGTTAGAAACAGCATAGTATGTTATGTTATAAAATAATAACTATGAATGATAGAGAGGTCAATCTGAGCTAGTATAATAAATAGATAGTGTGCCATTAGCATTGCTAGTAGGTACGTGCATACTAGTAATTATTATAAATAGGTAGGTATACAAGTTAAGGGTAACATTTGTTTCTTTACTGGTACTTATAATTTTCTTATACATTAAATTTATTTATTGACATATTATTACACTCGTAATTACTGTTGTTTTGTCGTTATAAGTTTGTATTTAAAGTTCGTGAGACATATCTGATAAATTAAACATTAATACTATTAAGAGCAGCGCGAGCAGTGTTAGTGCGCGACGGGCCGGCGCGGCGACGCGATCGCCGAATCGAACGGACACTCAGCACTCTTAGTGCTTGATAATGGAGGCCTATGTTCTCCGCAACATGTCGCGCGAGTGACTAATTAAACGTGAGTAGAGCCGTGTTAATGTTTAATTTATATTTATAAATATTGGATGCACCGTTGCACCGCCTATAATCTTTTCTTTTTGCCCTAAGGGTGACTGGTAGAATATGCCTCATGGAACTTAACATACAAATGGCGGACTTAATGCCATTTGTACGTTAAGGTTTTCTTATGGGTAATAAAAATTAAATAAATAAATACTTATCATATCAAGCGTTCGAGTTGACAAATTGGTAATCTACATTCTTTTTTCTTTTTGTAGTATCATCATCATCTTCCTCACATTGTCCCGGCATTTTGCCAAGGCTACTGGGAGCTTGGAGTCAGCTTGAATCCCATGTATTGGCGTAGGTACAAGTTTTACGAAAGTGACTGACATCTGTAGCAGGTATAAATAATGCTTTTATAAACTCCGTCTTACTACAGTTATGTAAGTTGTACATATGATATTTGCCCCCTTAAGGATGTAGGTACCAACTGTGTGTGAAATATAATCAACTCGTTATTCGAACGTATCACTTCTATATAAGTCTCCATGTGTATACTTATATTAAAAAATGTTTTATATCGGTAATTCAATGCAAATGATAACTTGCGTCTATTAGTAAAAATAAAAAAATATAATATAAATGTTATTGTGAGTTTCTCTGAGTGAAATTAAGCATGGTTCTTACATTTGTGTGTCATATACTGATTACCTGAACAACTGCAATGTATTGGGTAAGTATTAACTTTTTTTAAAGTAAGTATAATAGTATAATTTTGCTCAGAAGCTAATGTTATTTTTGTAGAATAAAAACATAATTATAAAGACGTCGTTCGCCTAGTCGGTAGTCTGTCTTTGAAGCACGATGTTACGGGTTCGAATCCAGGTAAGTACTTGGTATTTGTGTGTTTATTCAATTAATCATGAATATTTTGGATATTTAAATCGAAAGAAAAAAGAAAAATAGAAAAATTCGACAACCACTGGTTGTGGGTTCGAGTCCCGCTGCGAGTCAATTTTTTCTATTTTTCTTTCGATTTAAATATCTTTGATATGCTAGCAGACGTTTCTGCTTAATATAAAAAAAAAACAATGAATATTTTGTTCATGTGTTATGGACGTGCTGTATGTAAATTATTTAAATATGTATACGTCTAACTATACATATATCTATTACATTAGGGATATACTAAACTCGTACCTAACACATGTCTTTTTTGTTATGTAGCTCACTCGATCTGTAAAATTAGTTAGTTTCAACATCGCACATTCGTAACCATCGACTAACATAACAATCGACTAATCGAACAACTAAGTTGTCTTGTACAAGTAACAACAGTATACCTACATTTCTGAAGATTCAAAATATTTTTTTTTATTATATAACTCGTCTATTCCGTAATCGCGGTAATACTGCATCATTATTTTGTTCTTTTATCATAATTCTGCCCCTAGACGCTTTCGCACAGCAAAGCCTCTTATCGCGGTTTCCAGCCCAACTACTGCGTTGCTAGGCAACGCGCGGAGCGAAGCGAACTTATTTCTCTACTTATCTATACCGAGTAAGTTTTACTTTTATAATATTTCAAAGATTGTTCAGTCAATTTAGCAAAACAAAACGCTTAAGATTACTAGCTCAGTTGATTAAAAGTGCGATTATCAAAATGAGGATTGTGAATTGTAAAGAGGGTTGATTTGGCGTATACGTGTAGTAATTGTTATAGACAAATAATATTTTTTTAGTGGAGCAAATTCACGTGTTAAAAAAATACAGGCCATTCTGACACAAATTGATTGAGCCCCAAGAATAAAAATAATTACAAATTATTAATATACATATATAAAACATAGCTTATTCAGGTACAAATATAAATAAATGCTCTTACTGGGATTTGAACCCAGAAGCATCAGCTTCATAGCACTACCAACTCTGCCAAAAACTTGTTGTCAGTACAATATTTACAAAATTAAAAACTCTGTCATATGCTTGTAGGTATGTCATTATTATTCTTCGAATCTTTTAAATTTCAACATTTTTTCCGAATTTATGCCTCAAGAATTTTCAGGGACATCATTTTATTAAGTGATGTGTAAACATATTTCCAATTGTAACTTACACACATACTCGTACAGACATAAAACAATGACTAATAACTAGGTAAACACATTATTACATTGCAATGAACATAAAAATTAAGTACTACAATATATGGAATTCGCTCCCTTCGTCTGTATTCCCGGCAAGATATAATTTGGGTCTCTTCAAGTCAAGAGTGAATAGGCTGTTACTGAACCAGCGTGCTACACCTTCGACCTCGTCGTCTCTTACCATCAGGTGCGACTGAGGTCAAACGTTGGTCAGTCTTGCATAAAAAAAAAAAAAATTATAATGAAAACAGAATTGATTTAAATTTTGTTAAATTACATTACTTAGTAATTATATTATAGTAGATTTTAATGATCTATCATGTTAGAAATCACCAAGACTGCATAATCCTCATGTGTCTATTTAAGAGCATTTCTCAAAAAGTTTGTACATTTGGATCACGTCTTTGTTTTGATTAAAAGCGGTAAACTACTGATAGAGTAAATGATGCTGAGCAAGATTTACCATATTTCCCAAAATGTCCCATAAAGTTTGTATGGAACTTTCCTTTTTTGTTACCGAAAGTCTATAGAAATTTGGTAACAAAAAAGGAAAGTTCCATACAAATTGTATGTATTTATCTACCGCTTTTAATCAAAATCGATGACGTGATCCAAATGTACAAACTTTTTGAGAAATGCTCTTAAAACCCTTTATCGTCATTTAACATAATCCACGCTGTAAAATCTATGTCCACCCGTGTCCGTAATTATCGTCAAATATCAGCATAGTGCGTTTTCCGGCCGGGCGGCGCGGGGCGCGGGGCGCAGGGGCGGGGGTGGGTGAGGATGTAAACAGAAAACTTGAGCGGCAGTCACGTGGTGCGCGCCGGGGGCGCATCACTCTTAAGGGTTCTAACCAACCAAACACGCGGGAACCATCATAAACCTTTAAAAGCAAACATAAAATCACTGTTCTAGTTAGTTAAAAACCTGCTTTAAAAATGTTCAAAGGGTTAAAACAAGACTGACTGAAAAAAAAACAAAGTAGGAAAATCATAAAAAGTAAATTGAAGAAGTAAACAGCGAAATAAGCCTTAAGAGTGATGACTCCCGGACGAGTCAGTGAACTGTATAAATATAGGAAATGTCATTGGGTATATCGTATAAGTCTTAAAGTTAGTAAATGTTCCCGTATTGAATTAGAGTAATTGTATATAATACAACAACCACTCTAAAGAATATCAATACAAAACATATCAACAAATCACATATCTATGCATAAGTATCGTTAATTAATGTAAACATATCTTCTATAATATTGGTGTCCATGATATTTAAGTGTAAGGTGTATATTTGAAGAAACATAAACAGGTGAGTTAATATTTTTCTAAGTATTTCGTTAACCAAATATTTGCTTTTTTTAGTTTTTTTTTTATATATGACTCATTAATTAATAATGTCGTTTTATTTGTTTATATATTGTGTGGCAGTAGTATATATTTATGTGTTTTTTTATGTTTTGAATAAATAAGTACTAGGGCAACAGTTCCCAAGCCATCGAGTGTCCTAAGCAGGATTTGAAGCGGTGACTTAAGCAATGACTTAAATAGTCTCATCTGGTTTAGGAGGAATTTCCTTCCGTGAATGCTCAGGCTGTGGGATGAACTCGCGTTTTCCCCAAGAGGCTACAGTTTGATATTCTTCAACAAAGGATTGAATAGACATTGCAGGCGTCCGTAGGCTAGGCTACGGTAACTGCTTACCATCAGGCCGACCGTACGCTTGATTGCAATTTAAAAAAAAATCTGCAATTTTTGGCTGTGTGTCTCGAAATGTGTATTGGAAGTAGTTTTAAGTTTTGATTGTTGTTATTTTATGTAATTAAGAACATTAAATTTTTTTTTATTAAATGTTTTGATTTTTAAGTAGGTACAGTCACCATCAGATATATCGGATCTGTGGAGGTGGTCACAAATATCGGAACATGCCCTTTATCGCCTTGACAATAGAGGCTTTGTTCCGTTATGTGTGACCACCTCCACAGCTCCGATATATCTGATGGCGACTGTACACTACCTATCGTGCTACTTTTTACTTTTTCTTAAGTATATTTAATCTATTTCAATGTGTTATTTTGTACTATTTTTTTTTAAATGGCTGCTTGCCTGAAATATGTGTCACTTTTACTTTTGCTATTACACCATTTTCATATATTTCCTGTCTTTACCTTTTGAAACTTTTACTGTCACATAAAATTGTAACATGTACGCCAACGTATCGGCTAGTGAAGAACAAATATAAACCTTGACTGTCAGCAGGACAATTGCTTTGACAGCGTCCGCCATAGCCGCTTTAGAGGATGGTGGCGTGGTAGTGGTAGGCATCACACGACGATTTTAGTGGTTCTTGGCGTTCAGAGGATTGAAAAAATCCATTAATCATTTTATAATGTCTTACAATGTGATTTGACTATTATATGGCAGCTTTTGTATTGTCATAGTTCATAGTCAATAGGGATGATGACACATATTAAGTAAAATTAAGTGAAATTGGTTCACAATGACGAATATAATCAATTAAAATTAAAAGTAAATATAAATACTTATTTGATTTAAAGATATCACCATACAAAATTTAAAAAGAACGGCATTTTTAATTTGCGAAATTTCAAAACACCATGGTACCCATCAAATTATCGCAGTTTAGTGCAAAATAAATTGTAAGGCAACTATATACAAAAACACAATATTTCGCGGTCTAAATAGCAATTTAATTATTTCTCCATACTTTCGAGAGCGCGGCTTGGAATAAGTGACGTCATACGTTATCATCATTTTGTAAGGAGCGTTTTCGCGGGAAATACGAATGTCAGACTTTGACGCTCATTTCTGGCTTTTCTAGTTTTAAGGCATTACTCCCATACAGGGATCGATTGATAAAATAAAAACAAAACAGTCAACTAGCCTATTGATATAGTGATACAATTCGTGCAAATCATTAATTAAGTGAGGTAAAAGTGCTGTCGATAGTATTGTATTATAAATTAGTTACTTCGACTATTATAAGTGCCCTTAATAAACTTCCCGATTTAAGTTTTTGAGCGCCAAAGGATGAGATAAGATAAGATAAGAAATATTTTATTAGCACAAAAGTAGGTAAGTACATAGAATAAAGTTTATACATAGAATATTTACAACACCACAGTAGATTGAGCTAATAGGTCCACACTCAGCTTGTTGTCCCGAAGTTCATCCTAGGACACATTGCGAGACGCTGATTTTCAGTGAAGACTGCTAAAACTAAAACTACTACTAATAACTAATACTAGACGAGACCGACATCCAAGGAAACAACAACATTTTTTATAGAGAATGAGAAAAGCGGTAAATCACGTCCACGCAAACCTGTGGGGCAAACGTCATGACGTCATCTGCTGCTTTCCGAATTCTGGCGCTTACCTCTTTGTCATGGCGTCTGGGCAGTTTTCCTGCTGGGTAGAAAAAAAATGGGACTGGGTATTGGCCCTTTTTTTATAAGCGGCAAATTAGCAGACGGATTGCTTGGTGGTAAGCAATTACCGTCGCCCATGGGCACCCGGAACACCAGGGGCGGAATACAAGCGCGTTGCTGGCCTTTAAGGGGGGTTGGAGCTCTGGGAACCTTACTCACCATCAGGAACACAACACTACCTACCTGAAAAGTAGCAGTGCTATTATGGCTGTGGTCTTCTGTAAGGAGGAGGTACTTCCCCAGTTGGGCTGCCCCTAATACAAGCGTGATTGTCATCGCTGTGCCCTACCTCTCATTGTTGGACGTAGTTTAAGGACATACCCGGGTCCAAAAACGGGCCCTAAATTAGCGACTAGTGGTTGCTAGGTAGTAAAAGGGGTAATCTATATAAACTGCAGTTAACTGTCGAATTATTGAGGTTTAATTGTATCCGGATCGCTAAAGTCGAACAGAACCGATGGCTGTTGGGGCGCAAAGGTTGGTGGGAAGACCTCCTTACAAGGTGGACCAACGACTGGGTAAAGATCTCGGGAACCACTGGATGCGGGTGCCGCAAAACCGGACATCGTGGGTCGCATTAGGGGAAGCAGATGTCGACAGTGGACGTCCTTCGGCTTACACAAAAAATGGGCAAGATACATATGTATAGTTGCCGCGTGATGCCGGCTGACTAGAATAGCACCACCCCATCTCCTCCTGCGGGTGTCGTAAGAGGCGACAAACGGACGGACGGGCAGCAGCGTCCATCGAAACCCAATCTACAACTACTGCGATCGCCAACCCGCCTGCCAAGCGTGGCGACTATGGCAACTACCCTCAAGATGATACAAGTCATATTTGTGGGAGGCCTATGTCCAGCAGTGGACTGGATACGGCTGAAATGTATATGTATAGTTTGGCTCGGGAGTTACTCGCTTACAATATAGAGTGATAGAATCGTACTCTCTTTTCTTCTCATACTGTGACTTCAAATTCTTCAAAACAGGGAGACTATTTTTTCTAATGATAATTGCCGGCCTAAAATTATTATAGGTGAAAAACTTAGCTAAAGGACCAGAGGCCTATTTCTCGAATACTTGTAACTTGTAATACAGTCGCCATCAGATATATCGGAGCTGTGGAGGTGGTTACAAATATCTGAACATGCACTTTATCGTCTTGAGAATAGAGGCGTTGTTCAGATATTTGTGACCACCTCCACAGCTCCGATATATCTGATGGTGACTGTACAAGCGGAAGTCACTTTTTAACATCTGTTTTTAGAAAGAGACTTCCGCTGGTATTACAACTTACATGTGTTCGAGTCTGGTCTATGTAGTAAACGTATCTGTAAGGCATGGTGGCGTTCCATATTCAAATGTTGACGTAAGTTCCATATTCATTCTCCTCACAACTACATATACATGGTGGTTTAGTTCAGTTTTTCACCTATAAGCCTGTAACACTGAAAGGGTTGCAAGTTCTTAACAAAGAAAAGCCAAATTTTGTTGATGACGACCGGTCTGGCCTAGTGGGTAGTGACCCTGCCTATGAAGCCGATGGTCCTGGGTTCGATTCCCAGTCAGGGCATTTATTTGTGTGATGAGCACAAATATTTGTTCCTGAGTCATGGGTGTTTTCTATGTATTTAAGTATTTATATGTATCTATCTATTATATATAGCGTCATCTGGTATCTACAACACAAGCCTTACTGAGCTTACCGTAGGAATAGGTCAATTTGTGTAAGATTGTACCGAAATATTTATTTATTTATTTTTATTTATAAAGGTCAGTCAGAAAACGTAGTTATGATTTTTTTGTCCACGTCCGTCGTTTGACGTATAATTTGTTGGAAAGAAATTTGTTTAAGCACATAATATAAATAATATTGTCTTCGGTTGCCGCGATAATTACTCATGAAATAAAACAACTAAAACACCGTTTTAGTTTTAGGTGTTTTATTTCACACATAATATATTTAATACTTACTTTTCGCGTCCAAAAACCTTACAAGTGGCAGTTCAAAAACTTACAATGATAGATTACCTGTAATTTAACAGAAAAATTGTGTGTATCATAACTTTTTTTTTTAATAATTTACAATAAATAGGAAAACAAAATAGCAATAGGTACCAATAAGTGTTTTTAATTTCTGTCAATAAACACGACAAAATACAATTGCTTGAATAAATATATGTCGATATTAAATGCAGTTTATAATGCCGACTTTTCCGCCCTACCGATTTAGCTAATGCTATATCAAATGTTAGAAGCTTTTACCCCTCACTCGGGCCAAATTCGATCACGCGGCAAACAATCTTCGCTAAGTTGTGCTTGACGTGGGCACCGAGTCAGACCTTGTTTGGGGCATTAATAGAGTTATCTAATAAATTTCCAGTTAATTTATTCAATTTTGGTGCAGACCGGAGAACAATGGATGGGGGCGGCGCCCGTCCTCGCCCCGCCCTCACCTGGGCTGAAATCACGATCGTTACTGAAACTGCTACCGTGTAAAAAGCGATGATGGCCGGCTTCAAAATGCTATTAGAGAATGTCGTTTGGTTTAATTAGGTTTTTCTTTGAGCCTGTACTCGGTTATCTTTAACTTTTTTTAAAGAGAGGAAGCTTTTAAGTAATCAGTAACTCAACTGAAGGAAAAAAATCTAATGTTTAATAGTATATTTATTCGGTTCCATAATATTGTTAGTTTTAGAATTTATACGATTATTATGATATCTATGATATAAAATTATGTAATAAGTGTTAAAATGTTCGATGATGATATTTTTTTCCTATCGGATAACTTTATATTATATGTATATTTTATGGCTTACATTATTTACAATAATTACATACAATTCATAATTAAAAGTAATAATAAAATTCATGGTAATCTAAAAGAAATTTTAAAAAGTCAAAGAATATAAAATTAACGTCCAAACATGTACGACATATACATACGACAATATATATATATATTAATTGGACATTTAATACAACGTTTTACAAAGTTAAATATCATAGATACCAATTGATTAAAATATTTTATTAAAATCATTTAATTAATGTATATAAAATATTTCGATACTATTGATTTAATTTTTATAGCTAATTTATTAAATCGTTGTGTTATATCAAAATTGAACTGATTATAATATTGGTATTGACCCGAAAACCCAAATATTTGTATTGACCGAAAACTATGTAACTCACATCTGTTAATAGTTGTTTATATCTAAACAACTATTAATCTGACTCCTACTTGAACTAATAACTTTGTAAATATAAATACCTAAAAGTCGTCACATTGTTTCGATACTTCGTATCAACCGAATCTCAACAAGTCCCAACCTCTCCAGGTATCCGGGTAAATCGCTCCGATGTATTTCCAATAAATATCGTGGGGTTTAGAGCACTTTATTGCTCTGCTCGATCCTCGGGGAGCGATCGGTCGGCAAACATTTGCAGGGATTCAGACGCAAGCGTTTTTAGAACAAATAGCGATACAGATTTTTAAAAATGTATTTTAAAAATGGTTTATTTTCAAGGGCATTGTACGAGGTTTGACTGTTTTTGTCAAACCTCGATACAGGTGTTTTATAATGCAATGTAATTAATAATTATTGTAGTCGGTGTGGGGTCTGGTTAATAGTAATAAAAACCTTTCCAAAGGCGTGTAAGGGTGTTTATTAATGGTTGCGAATAAGAACAAAATAGCGTTACAGATTTTTGAAAATGTATTTTAGAAATTGTTTTCTTTCACGGATATATTAAGTGCAAGGTTTGACTGATTTTGTATTTTATAATGCAATGTAATTAAAGCATTGTAATTTTTTTATAGTAATAAAGACTTTCCGTGTGGCGTGTCTGAGTATATATTAATGGTTGCGAATTTCACACTTTTTGCTAGATAGAGCATTTTATTGTATAGCTATATTTCAGAACAAACTTGAATAAGGTTTAATTGTCGAATACTTGCCGAATAACTTATTGGTATTTTGTTGTAATACAAAATAAAATGTTCAATGTTGTTCTCAATCTCTATCTCTATTTTTATCCTTAATACCATATCGTCAGAAATTTAAAAATAAGTTTCTGTCAAAAATGTAATTTTCGGTACCTACAAGCTTTTATTGCCGACTGTACTTATTTTTGACAATCATTAACTACTCATCGAGAGGATTCTAACAAACCTAAATACCACAAGTCTATGTTGTGTATTTTAGAAATTGCTCCTCTCATTGTTGGACGTAGTTTAAGGACATAACTGGGTCCGGGTCCGGGTGATATATTCGCTGCCAGAAGGCAAATTATATCAGTGGTACAATAAGATTGCATTTATAACGAACTACTAAGTGTGCTAATCAGCTCAATAGGTTAAAAATATCTTGCTTCTAAACTGAGTTGCAAAATTTCACTCAAACATACTTACATATTTACATATATTATGAACTTACATACATATTAACATTGCAAGTTAAATAAATACTTGTAATAATAGTTTATCTACGTACATATCATAAGTGCTCTAAAATGCGTCCAGAAACCGTAGGCAATGACCAGCATTACCAACCATCAGAAATGAATGGAGATGTAATGTTAACATTACCTACTGAAATCCGTAGGTTATGGAGTTTAAATTTGGAACAGCTGTCAAATTCAAGTGGGGTTTCTATTCTAGTATCTATAGATATTAAAACAGTAATTGATACGAAACGCCAATTCGTTATGTTTTTTTATTATAAATCGAACGACATTTGAACTCGAGTGACAATAGAATAGGGAGTTCATTCGCTTGTCTATGGTATTAAAAAAATATTTGACTGAGATACGAAATACGCAACGCCGCCATTCCAAGCTGTCATTTGTTTTGTTCGTTGACTTTTTGATGTTTCAAGTAACACTAGTAATAATGCAGGTCATGTCCCTACGGTTCCTGAACCCATCTTAAAACACTTATGATATGTGTGTAGATAAAGTAGTGTATGCAACTATACATAATTAGGCATTACAACACTCGTGTGATATTATTATGAAACGAGCCGAAGGCGAGCGAGCACACTCTTGTTGTAATGCCCTTCATTATGCACAGATACATAAACTACTATTTTCCTGTAACATTATCAATAATCGTGATTTGATTTATCAACAAAATATAATTATTTTATCAACACTTTTTTCTATACTTAACATTGTTTTGCAAATTAAAACTACAAAAAAAAACATATGTTTAACATACTGTTTAAATTTACATAACGTAATTAGCAAAAATACCTTACACACACTTCAAACTCTAGAGTAACAAAATCAAATCAAAACCACTTAAAATTTAATCGACACGAGTCCAAAGAATTTAATAAACTGTATAGATCTTATTTCCGACCGAGTTCCCAATTTTCTATATTAAATCGTCGAAGCGGAGGTTGCCATGATACCTCAGAGAAGTTAATAAGTCATGAATAGCTTGGGCGAGGGGGATGAAGCGAGGTGTTTCGGTGAGTGGAAGGGAGAGGCATGCCCCCCAGGTGGCGAGGTGACACGCAATCGTTCGGAAAAAGGTCCGTTTGGAGGTGATGAGGTGTCTCTGTACTGATGCGATTTTTGACACAAATGACTCTATTATCGATTCTACATTATGCCACAGAGTAGTTAACAGTACTAGCGTGCACAATCTAACAATGCCGATTTCTTTTAATAATGGCAAAAAATGCCGGTATATACTTAAGAAGCAGTTAATGGAGATTCAACATGGAAGCATCCTGTCCCCTCAATTATAGCACCTCGTATTATATTAATAACAATTTATATAATTAAAACTAACAATATAATGAAACTAAAATTAGCATGAATCTAGAAAAGATCCCTGCGGCATGGTACCGAAGCCGCTGGCCGTAGTTCCTCTCTGAATCGTGAGCCTGAGCGAGGTAGCCGCCGCTGCCGCTTACGTGGCATGCCTCTTTTAAAAGTCCTTAAATAGACTACAAGGCCCCACGGGCCACGGGTCTCGACGCCGAATGGGATAAAATTGATTTTATTTATTATAATTTTTTCTAGATTAAGGGTTGTTGAAGAAATGCAATCGGAATAAAAAATAATGTATAGAAATGACAGTTCAATCGGCATGTCACGTGATTTTTTGACAATCGATTGCATTTTGACAATCGTTTAGCATCTTGGCTATCCGATCCGAGTAAAGATTGACGGTTGAACCTCAAAATGGCGAAGTCGTCTTGAAAATATATTTTTTGGTTTTTGTTCAAACGTAGTTTAGTGTGCAATATTATGCAGTGATCTAACGCAGAATTGCAGCTAATAAAAAATTGGTTTCAAAACGCATTTCACCACTGTTTTGGTCATCACCCGGTAGTTCCGGGGTCACGGCCACCTCTTTCTGTAAAGTCGAGCTACCACTTTATGAAACGCGAGGCCTACTACCGAACAACGTCATGCTCTAAGGGCAAACTTATAAGTTATTTGTTATTTTAATTGACATTGGCGAAACCATCGATTGATTTATTGATGGAAGCCATATTTATTTAAAAGAAGAAGATAAAACTAGGTCGATAGATTTTGTTGCCCTCGATATTGTTTATCATAAATACGCCTTTAATGTCTTAAATGCACAAGCGATCTCGTAGTTCTTCAGCAAGCTTACCCGTGTCTAAAGCTAAAGCGTTATACAAAAATGGCATGATCGTGTTTTGTTCTGAAGAGTTGCACTTACCCTGAAGGACGGGGAGAGCCGATAAGTGCTGGGCGCGCATCGAGGGCTCGATCACGGCTTCGGTTGCGTAATTTGCTGTATTCAAAGTTACAGGGAAAAATAGATTTGAGAGTACCTAATGAAAAAGAAGTCTTAAATAATATATGTAATTTTTTAATAAAACTTAAAACTATCTTCCAAAATCGTAACTAGTCAAAAACCACCCCTTGTCGCTTTTAGTCCAAAAGTGGCTAAAATGCTCGTACCGTTGCCGCGCTGGACGGCCATGGACAGACAGCCTTTGCACCAGAAATGACTCGGAGCGGGATTTATGTTAAATTGACTTGAATTAATAAAACAATGATTCGATATTTTTCTCATGCCATCAAACTGAAAGTCAACTTCATGACAGCAACAAGCTGATCTTGCTATATTTGGTCAAAATTCTTGAAAGTCTTACGAGCTGTAAGGTTTTTTTGTTTGGTAGTCAGCTGACAACGTTTGGTAATTCAAAATTTTATTAAGTACAACCACATGCTGAAAATAATACAAAACAGTTCAAAATGATTACTATTAGAAAGATGAAGAAGTTGGCACTGTGAGGCGGGATCGCGAGTCTCACTCACGGCAGTGGGTTTTTCAATTCGTAGCATTTTAAAAGCTGAACTACCGCCTTTAAATGCAATTAAATAGGTGATTGGGTACTTGATAACGCGAGCTCAGCTTTTATCAGCCCATATAGCCCTTGAGCTAGAAGTGTTACTTAACAGAACACCCTCACGCCATCCTTGGCGTCTGTCGGACACTATTATGAATGAATGAACTTATTACATAACTATCACATTTCGCCGCTCACATCATTCACATCTCTAAAAGTCTGGCTGTATTAGCGCGCACACACCCACACACACACTCACACACACACACACACACATACACACAAACATTCATATATGTTGACTTTACGCTTCTTTAAAGTTACATCTACCCAACCAAGTTTGAATGCACACATACAATACAATTAAAATCAGTTAAGACTTCGGTTTTCTCGGGTATCATCGTTTAATTCCGGTGTCGGAAATGACACGATATACATTGCCGCGATTACTTTTAGGTAGCATTTAATTTGAAGTATCATAAACGCAATGTTAAGCACCTGCCAAGATGACATTATTAACCGGTAGACCTAGGAAATTTGTTATGCAGAAGCGACATGAATTTGAACATTAATTATTTAATGAAGCTGAATACATACATGAGTCAATATTTTACTGTTTGGTGTAAGTAGGTACGATATTATGTCGCATTAATCATTGATAATAAAATAATCATAAAATTAAAATAAAAAAAACCGGCTTCAACCGTTTTTTATTCATATTTCGTAAACGGCTTGGCCGATTTTGGTAATATTTCATTTTCATATAGTAAAACAACAAAGCTAAGCTCAAAATTAAAAAAAATATTTATTGTTTGAAATGTCTTCTTTTCGTAATTTTTCCTTGATCTGGGTGCTTCGTGCCAAATTTCAAGTTTCTGAATTCACGGGAAGTGCCCCGTAGATTTTGCGAGTGTTGAAAAGTCTTAAATTTGCACCATTAACGACTGTATCTTTTATTAGACACTAAGAAGGCAGACTGTCAAACTATTTACTACTTGTTAGCATCTTTCTTATTTCAATATAAAAGGTTGTGTTAGTTTTGAGCTACAAAGGAGGTTTCGTTGCTCATATCGTTCTTGTACCTACTGTATTCAATAAGACAACGAGTAATATATATAATTAAAGGTCAAATCTGTAAATTGATAACTCTATGTGATAGACGAGGGATTCACGACAATTACCGAGGTTGGCCGAAGTCTTAACTGATTTTAATTGTATTGTAACTCTTTATGCATCCCATACGTATAGTTATCACATTGATTGGCAAAAGAAGAAACGAGTTTTTTTTTTCAAATGTAGTGATGACGCGTATTAATAAGTATAGGACATAATATTTAGGAGCAGCCAGTAAGTAGTTAATTAAAAAAACAGATAGCAATACTGCATTTTATTTTCTCAAGGAAGGATTGAATTTTTGTGTCATTAGTTGAGCTGATGTAATTTGAAATGATGATTTTGAATTATAAATGATTGATACTAATAATTTGAAAATTCTGTTGCACTCGGCGACAAAGTTTCTTCCCTTCTCGTGCCTTGAGACCCAATGGTCAAGATTCCACTGCTTCGACCACTCGTGATGGACGTGATAAAATTTTGAAACCTTTCGCTAGCTAATGTCTCAATCGCTCGCTTGTATGTATTACAAATAACTATTAAATATTAGTAACATTACGTAGGTACTTATGTCTAATTTTTGTGTTGAATAGTATAACATTTAGATATTGGTGTAATTATTAAAAAATAGCCTAAACTTTTGATTTTATCAGATGACAGGTTCTCGGCTAGTGGGTAGTGACCCTGCATATGAAACTGACGGTTGTCCTTGGTTCAAGTCCCAGTAAGGGTATTTATTTGTGTGATGAACACAGGTTCTTGAGTCAAGTATTTGTGTATTGCATATATCGTTGGCTGATTGATTACAACACAGTAGAGCATACCATGGCGCTCGGGATGTCTTATAATATATATTTTATACTATTATCTAATATGTTAGGTTATTGTTATGGGGTTTGGCATACGTGCCACGCTTGTCAGGCGGGTTGGCGCGCGCAGTTTTTTATTATGGAAAATTCCCTTAGCAGGCTCCTACTGCAACCACGGGAAGACATGGTAAGGGACAATTCTACGGCCGGTCACCCCACGGCTGGTACATCCAGGCCGCTTCCAACCGGTACATTTGGAGGTTCAAGGGGGAGGTCTATGTTCAGTAGTCGACGTCTTATGTCTGAGACGATGATGATGATGATGTCATTGTTATTAGCATGTATCTCTACTATCGATCGGCACTTAACAGTGATCGACACTGACGCCGCACACTCAGCGCTTATCGGTCCTCAAGCCGCCCTTACAGGTCCTTAGCTTAACCACTCGCTCGATACCCCGGCTTGACTGTATGGAATGGAATGTGTATTGGGGAGGAGATTCTAACCGACATCTAAGAAACTATCAATTAGATTTATTTTTTATTATGCAGAAACGTCTGCTAGCGAATATCTTCGCTATTTAAATTGCAAAGATAAATTTTTTTTTTGACTCGAAGCGGGACTCGAACCCACAACCACTGGATCACTAGCTGAGTGAACTACCAATTGTGCTATTCGAGTAACGCTTAGACTTGTATTTTTTTATATTTTGTCCCTCGTGGTATACGTCATCATGGGTGACGTGTAGACACATCTACCGTAAGCGTATTGAATACTTAACGAAAACGAAAATTCGAGTCCCGCTTCGAGTTAAAAAAAAACTATTTTTCTTTCGATTTAAATGGCGAAGATATCAAGAGAAATATATATTAAAATGTTAAACAAAACTGTTTTACGGATATACTAGACATTGTCAGTTTTCATATTATATATACCTCTATAATATGAAAACTGGCCAATTATACTCGTATATGACCGTGGTGATTTTTTGTATTGACATATACTCGTATAAATAAAATATACTTTATATTGGATGTTGTAATGGTATTTATGACGCACAAGTATACAAATAAGTACATATTCGTATAAAAACACTAAATAGTACATTGTTTGACAAGGGGCTAAAGTAGGCCATAGTACCACGAGATGGTTATTTTCCCGAACGAAGTGAGGGAAAATTGTTCGAGGGGTAATATGGCGTTTAGACCCGAGTTATGCATACTAGTTTTCACTTCGATTGCGAGAAAGTAAGAAAAAATAACATTTCAACAATTAACAATAGTTATTTGTGCAACAAGAGAGGAAAGTTGTTTTTTCTTGCGAGTGTTTATTTTGAGTCCCGAGTAAGCGAAAAATTCTATAATTGAATCACGAGCGTAGCGAGTGATTCTAGTGTTAGAATCTTGAGCGTAGCGAGGCACTCAATAACACGAGATGTAAAATAACTTTACTCTAGTGTGACACATACAACTTTTCACCTCAGTAGTGAGAACATATTATTAAAGGTTAAATAAGTTGCCAAAAATGTCATTTTTAGTACAAGCTTTTATTGCCGACTGTACTTTTTTCACAATCGTCATCTACTCTTCGAAAGGATTCTAATGAGCCTAAAACACCACGGGTTTATCTTGTGTATTTTAGGAGTTGCTTTTGCTACCTTCTGACTCCAGCATCAGATCAGATCAGTGGTACCATAATATTGCATTGTAACCGAAATTACATAAGTGTGCTAAATTTCAGCTAAATCGGTTAAAGATATCTGCTTCAAAATTAAGTTGCAAGATTCCATCCGGATAAATATACAAATACATACATCCAATTAAATAAAATCTTGTAAAAAAATTAACACCAAGTTAACCACATTAATTTAAGTGTTTTATCTGCAACTGCACTGGCTTCATTACTTAATATTTTGTTTAAATATTTTTCATTTTAAAATATGTACATTTCAAAATTATAATATTTGATTAATTTGTGAGGGTCCGAACGTGTTAGTGGTGTTTAGGGTGTCCATTATGTCCTATTATAATAAATACTTAGAAAACATAGAAAACACCCATGACTTAGGACAAATATCTGTGCTCATCACACAAATAAATGGCCTGACTGGGATTCGAACCCGGGACCACCGGCTTCTTAGGCAGGGTCATTACCTACTAGGCCAGACCGGTCGTCAATTAAAAAGTTACTTTGTCTCACTCCCTGGAGTGACGAAAGTAGCAACTTTCCTCACTCTCCGACAGTGAGGAAAGTCGCACTTTCCTCACTCCCTGGAGTGAGGAAAGTAAACATGTTCGAGCTGCTGAGGTGAAAATACAATTTTATTCACCCGCAATTAATTCTGAGTCAAAAATGTTTAATTTGGAAGTCTTTGTATTTTTTTCACTGCTTTGATACAGATAGGATATATCTACGCCCTGAATAAATGCCATAGACAACGTATAATTGGGGCTTCAAAGAGTTTGCCAACGATTTAAACTATTTTTTAAAGCTTGTGAAGTAGGAACTAAAAACACCTAATGATTTGACAATTTGATTGCGTTTCCTAATTGGTCGATTTTAATATTGGGTATTTGGGTATTGTCTGATTGGTTGATACTTTATACAAAGTTTTTTTAATGATTTCACATTTTTAAACAGTATTCGCACCAAAAAACAATCTAGAGTGGCGATTAACTTCGATATGTGTCGTGATTGGTGGATTTAATAAGATGAAGTGTTCTGGTTGGTCAATTTAAAACGTTTTGTATATCATTAATATGTATACATATTTTCCCAAGAGGCTAAATGTATTACTTTAGTCCGCCTTGGCAAGCATAATATGACACACTTTTAGAGCATGAGAAGTGAAAAATAATATACATAAACATCTTAAAGTTCAATTCTGATTGTGTACAACGATGTGCACAATCCAACACTATGGCCTCACAGTCTTATATCTCGTTTGCTTCCCAAATGCGCCACGGGATCCCAAGCTGATGTAAAAAAAACCTCTCTGCTACCCTTTGAAAAAAAATACACTGGATCACTATTTCAAACCCTAAACGCAGTATTTCCGAGTTGACGACAACATTATTTTGCATAGAGCGTAGCTGGAGGTCCCTCAAAAGTCATAAATTCAGTGCTCCGCTAAATCCTCTCCGCCCACCGCGTCTCCACGATCTACGAATACGCAAATGCAGCGAAATGTTAACTCCATTCATTACAGTCTGCATGAGCGGGCGCCGTCAGCGGTTTGGATCTATTTAACTGGATTGGGGCGGCCCCGGCTGACGTTTTAGATTATAAAAGAATGCATTAATCAAGCTGAGGGTTGCATGCAGTTTGTCAAGCAAATCGTTATATTTATGGGGAATGTTTTTGGATTACTATTTGAATTTAAATACTATTCTCAGTTATTTGTAACTACGATGGTCGTATGGGCAAATAACGATGCTTGCTTTGTGAACGAGTTTTTCTTTATTTTACTTTGTCTTTAAATCGTTGTTTGACCTAATCCCAGTAAGGACATTTATATATGTGATGAGCACATATTTATTTGAGTCATGGTTGTTCTCTGTATTTAAGTATTTCTATATTATATAATATATCGTTGGCTGAGTATCGACAATACAAGCTTTCTTGAGCTTACTATGGAGGTTAGTCAATGCGGATATCCTAAAGTCTGATCCAGCAGATTAATCCAGCAGCTTTATAGGATTAAAAAAAAACAGAAGTACAAAACATTAGTGTTTTTCACTGTTTAATTATGCAATATTGAATTTTATCGCATAAATAATCAGACAGTAATGATGCCGAAATGGTGACTTTAACTTAATATGATAAGCAGAGTTTGAATGTGTCAAATAAGCACATTTCGACCCTTAAACGTCTCCACTGACAAGCCGATCCATTTTATTCAAACGCAGTCATTTTCCGCGGCATCTCCCGCCACCATAACGAGCGATGGGTATATTTCTCAAAACGCTGAATATCGAATAATATCGCGTGGTCGCTGGACCGCGGAGACTTCATTTGCGGGCGCCAGTGCCCGTGAAATGAACTGCTTCTATATCGATACGCTTGTCTGTCCGTAAAGCGGTATTGCATTTGTATTTGAGCTGTAGCCTTACTATGAGTTGTGACAT
Source organism: Grapholita molesta (assembly GCA_022674325.2). Classification (NCBI taxonomy): domain Eukaryota; kingdom Metazoa; phylum Arthropoda; class Insecta; order Lepidoptera; family Tortricidae; genus Grapholita; species Grapholita molesta. The sequence goes on along the minus strand of CP053121.2, from coordinate 23,966,473 downwards.
TAGGGTTTTGGATAAAGAGTATCGAGTTTACTATCTGTGCATCTCGCTATACTTACTGTTGTTATAAACGCGAAAATTACAAAAAAGATTTTAATGAAACTTTACAATAACTTAGCTTTTCAAAGTAACATATAGGTTAGAATTTATGAACATATTTTATAAATTGAAATCAAACTCATCTTGCGCAGACATGTAAAGTCTATGGGAGTCATGGGAGCTAGTAAGTAATACAATTCGTAAAAGCCTAATTCATATACTTACAATATGAGTTTTCACCTAGCAGATTTACTAGCTAAGTGAAAAAGAGATATAGCATCCATGTTCCTTGTTTAGATTACAATACTCATCTTCATCATCATTATACTAGCCGAAGGACGTTCAATGCTGGACATAGGCCTCCCCAAAACCATCCACAACGATCGGTTTTGCACCACCCGCATCCAGTGGATTCCAGCGATCTTCATCAGGTTATCGGTCCAAATTGTGTTTAACTAATTAATACAATTATAATTATTATAAAAATATATATTTACTGAAATAGTTGAGATGCGTGGGCTGCCCTGAAAGTTTCGGGAATTGAAAAAATATGATATTTTAATGGAATAAAACTATTTTTTTTTTAAAGAAATTGAAATAGAAATTATTTATTCGAGACATACGCAGAAATAACAGATGACAGAAATACATAATTAATATATATATATATGTCACGAAATGGTCCCTACTCAGCATGATGCCGGTGTGGTAACCAAAAATTCTCCGTTATGTTTAATGCATTTTCTCATGCTTTGAAACCGTTACTGTTATGGAATTTGAAAATTACCATTTCACTTCTCATGCTCGTAAAGTTTCTACTTTACTTTAGGTCGTGCGTGGACGACGTAAAGTCTCATTTTAGGATCTTGTGCATAAAGTTTTTTTTTTTCTAAAACTAAGATAATGAGGCTCAACAGTAAATTGAACAGTAAAATTTCGTAGAACACTGAAACTTGTTGTTTAATTTTATTCTAGGTAATTATTATTCTTTATTTTAGTTATCAATATTCTATTACTTTTTTCGCATTGCGTCAATGTGAATGTTTCTGTTTAGCCCAATGGTTGACTGTTAGAGAATGCCATTAGGCATTAAGTCCGTCATTAATACGTTTTTTTTTTATATTTGTGCAATAAAGTTTAAATAAATAAATAATAAATATAATACTTCAAATTTCGTGTTTACTATAATGGAATAAACAGATATACCAGGATTTATTTTTTATGGAATGAAAAATATTAATTAAATACTCTTCGATAGATATAATAATATTGTTTTATTAAAATTGTATTACAACGGAATTTTTCCTTGCAATTGAAATCAAAAGCAGAGTGTATAACTCAGGCATAAGTACCCATTTTTATCCACGAACCTATAAGTAAATAAAATGCCTCGGATATAAAATGGATCACTTTATGCCTTTGTTGTTCAATGTACTATTTTATAAGCGTCGACTGCTTCTTCTGGTTTGAAAATGCTAACCAAGCAACTGATTCTTGATTTTCGGAAATGTAAAAAAATGTTGGGACTTACGAGTAGGTCGGGATTCTATGGAGGATTTTCCAGTAATTCTACTTTTTCACCGTCCAGATAGTCGTCTGTACTCTTAACTGGGCTAGGGCTGGCATTATCATGGCGTAGTATTATCTTGAGTTTAACGTTATTATTACGCAGTTCACTTAGATGGGACAATTTCATTTTCACCAGCGACTCGACGACATTAAAAAAACATTTGAAAATCGAAAAAAAAATAATTCTGAGTGGTCAATGTTTTCGGATAATGAAACTATGGTTATAATTTATAATAAACTCACCAATCAACTAATAGATAAGTAAGTAAGGTTTACTACTTTGCTTCAGAATCTGAAGTTCAGATACCCGGAAGGCAAACTGACCAGACATGGGAGCCCCGGTTGGCGGGGCTCCGTTGACTGTGGGAATGCAAAAATATTTTCACATTATACGATATGCTTAGGCATTTCTTGAAATGGGGGATAACACGATCGGCTGCCGACATATATACGAGAAGTAAGATGCTCGAGTAGAGTTCTTTTTACCATCGGTTTAGTGTGTAAAGATCGTAAGGATACCTTTATCCTTCTTAATCTGAAAAGAAACTCAAATCTGTGTGAGTAACCTGTTTAGAGTAGTGTGCAGGCTTCCAAACCCTTAAGTACAATACGCGGAGCCCTGTACCCAGAGGCATGGCAATTCTATTTAAATGTTGTTACACAGAGTAACTACTAACTAGTAACTAACACACTGTGGGTTACACAGAAGGCGGTTTTAGATACGGTGCTATGAGAAAGCTGGGCACAGGCCTTAACTCATGAGAGAGTTCGGACTATATAGTCCTTTTATAGTCCCAACTATGAGCGCTCGCCTCGAGTCCTGTTATAGGCGAGTGCCCATAGCGGTTTTGATACTTCATATACAATTTAGAATTTCTTTACAACATCCTGCTTACATCCAGGATTCTTTAGGTTTTCCATTACAGAAAAGCGACAGCTGAGCTATTTCCAAAAAAACAGTATACCGACGTGTTTCTTCGAGATCTCGACTTTTAACATTTAGTATTTTCATTCTATTAATAAAAAAAGTTGTCCATTTTAAGTTAAGTGTGAACTTTTTCTTTATTTTGCGAATATGTTGGTGATTCTGAGTCCCAAGTAACACGAGAATGTATATTAGTGTTTTGACTTTTGTGAGTTATTTTAATAATTTATGAATAACACATGTTTCGGAGAATATGGGCCTCCATTTTCAAGCACTAATAGTGCCGAGCTCCCGACCGCGTAGCCATCACGTGACGCATTAAAATTAACATGAGTGTAGCCGTGGTGTCCATAAATTATGAAAAAGTCTAGATTTGGAGTAACGGGTTTTTGGGATATTTTAGGAATATTCTGCTAAAATGAAACATACTCGTAACTTCACAAATACTCTTTGATACAAGCCGTGATTTGAAACAAAGACCTTCGGATTTAAAACAAGGTGCGTTGTCGCCAGGTTACCCCCACGCTTCGTTTCAAAAGTTATGAGAACTTATTATAAAATTAGCTACGATTCAAACAGCGTCCTCACAAACTGCATAAAGCATCGTCCCCCGCGCTGCGCTCATGTGGAAACATTGTTGGGCCCCTTTATGAGGCTGCATGGTCCTCCTGAAAATTTCTGAAAATTTCAAAACCACGCCCCTTTTCCAGCTCCGTCTGTGATTGGTGGAACACGGTCTACGTACGTAGGCTGTATGGCCAATGGAGGCTCGGGTTGCGCGCAGCCGTGGAGCTGCGACGTAGAGGCGCGCGGGGCGCTACGCCATCGACAGACGCTGCGTAGCTGCGAATACCGGGAACTGGAAGCTATGTGAGTTTTTAAACGTTTTTAATTAATTTCTGTGACAATAACGTTATTTTAGTATCGATAATTTGTAATTGTACGTGAAAATATAATTATTATCGATTTTTCGGCCAGGGGTGGGGTTGTGTCTGTAGCTGTATGTATGTATAGCCCAACGTTATGTAACACTGACATTGATACTTAAATATCTTTATATTTTAATTATGTAACATTTACTAAGTAAGTACTACATTCAGCAATGTTAATAACTATTTCCAATAACAGAAGCAAATATTTAATCATAATTGCTTAATGGAACCCCATCTCCTCCTGTGGTTGGCGTCGACAAAGGAAAAAAAAACCGACGGATGGGCAGCGTACCGTGAGCCTTAGAAACCCAATTTACAGCTACTGCGGTCGCCAACCCACCTGCCAAGCGTGGCCACTATGGCAACTCCCTATAGGGTACCCCACGATGATATAAGTCATTTGGGGGAGGACTTCAGTGGACGATTTGCAGCTGAAATGATGATGATGATTAATGTTATGTCGAACCCATTCCCTGATACGAAAATATTAAATTGCTCATTTTATTTAAAGTATTCGCATTATTGCAAAAATCAGTCATAAGTGATAATTTGGTGATGAGAATTAAAGGGGTTAACTAAAGTAAAACTGTAGCCAAATTATTAGTTGGAATCATTACAATATTATAGTACTTAACTAATTAATTACTACATTAAATTTAAAAAGGCTCTTCAGGTATTGTACCGTCAACATCCTTGGTACAATGCCTCAAGGGTATTTTTTAGATGGAATATACGATGATATATGATGAATATAGATGGAAATTGTGGTTAACAAAAGTGAACACCCCATATCGTGTCAGCAACATCCAGTGGAGCTGTCATACTACTCATAATTTACATCTATTGGTTAATCCATTTTATCTGAATTATTTGTAAATCATTTTTAACCTGAGTGAACCATAAAGTGCCAGTTTGAAAGTTAACAGTGAAACTGTTGAAAATTGTGAAAAAATGGCAATAGGAGTCCACTATAAGTTTTGCTAATAAGACGAGATTTGCCTATAGCATAATACTGAACCACTTTACTTACCATCGTGTTAAAAGTTAGAAGTTTTAGACCATTGAGGTTTTCGATAACGAGTATCGAGTTTACTATCTGTGCATCTCGCTTGTACTATTTTAGTGCAAACGAGATGCACAGATAGTAATCTCGATACTCGATACAAAGTCACAACTCATGGTAAGGGTACAGTGTGTGCTGCCAGTGATGACGTAAGGATGACTAAAGTTATACCGTCACGTCTCCGACACGTCCTCCTCCCGAGCCCGAGGCTTCCGTTGACCCACCGGGCACCCACCGGCGCGACCCGGGCCTGCTGCTTAGAAGCTTATAAATGTAATGTTTTCAAAAAACGTTGTCCCAAACCTTATACTTCCAGATTTGGAAAAGTCAGGGCTCATTTTTCGAACCTAATTATTAAAAAAAAGTTTCCCGAAATTCCCGTTCCAGCCACCCTGTTAGTATGAACTTTCTACGATGGTCACGTTATGAAAAATTAATATTTTAAAATTTAGTATTAAAATTTTTGGGACACTTTTTTTATTAACGCATTCACTGCCACCGACGCACATGTGCGTTCATTTCCATACATTTTTGGATGGGGTGGCAGCGAATATGTTAAATAATCAAAATTGGTTAAGCTTCTGAGAAAAATGAGCCCTGGCACGTGCAGATATGGAAGAATGAAGTTTGGGACGAAGTTTTATTGAAAATGCCCAAACAGTACTTAAAAACTTTAAAGTTCGATAAAGCTGGCCACAACACTTGTAATTACCCTTCAGTTGAAAGACCGGACCAAGCACAGACTGCATTTAAGTATAAAATATTTCGCATTGGTATATGTAGTTAAGGCTGATCGTCACAAAGATTGGTTTCTTCTAGACCTTCTAGTATCTTCTAGGTATCTTCTGGTCGTTATCTGATTATGTCGGGCGTTCTCAGTTAGATAAATAACTCAACATTTTTTTTAATAAGTTATTTTTAAACTTGAATAATTTTAACAATTGTTTGGTCATTTCCGAGTGAAGTTTTGTTTGAGCAGGTGGGCTAGAGTTCATCATTTAATAAAAAAAATACATAGTGATTGCATCCGATCGATGAAAATGAAATTGAACGATATTTATTTCTGGCAATACTAGTAATATTTATTTAAGTAAGAGATTACAAATAAATAATCAGGAACAGAAATATTTTCATCGGTATCCGTCGGTCCAGAACTAGGCACAGCCTGTATCTTGGTACCGTGAAGAAGTGTACATACATACTACATTTAAATGGACACGCTTAGTGATAAAAAATAAGTATACATTACAATGAATATCCAGTTGTTTATAATGCTGAGGCGGCATTTCATTTAGTCGGTTTAAACAGTCATGACTGTTTTATGGGTCAGTTGCAGAATTTTTGTACCTTTGCTTGTCCCATATTTTTTCTCAGTTTTGTTACATCATACATTATGTTTGTAACGATACTGATAAAAATCGAACCTTTTCTCAGGTTCATTATGACAATTAACCATACATTTGTTTAACGAAACTGAGAAAATTATAGGACAAAAGGTATAAAAATTCTGCAATTGACACTTATAGTCTAGTTTTTTAGTATATAAAAGAAGTATGTATACATGTAGGGATCTCTTCTAGTTGACCTGTGTTTTAAGTACTTATTGTGTTGTTATCCTCAGGTGTTAGGTGCACTTTGATGTGGGACATCGGGCGTCCGCCATGCAGGGGCTGCAAGCCGCGAAAGAGAAGGCCTCTGGCCTCTTCGCCAACAAACCCCTTCTGTTCAAGTAAGTGCTAATCTTCTATCTCGTTTTATTTTTACTTGATAATTGCACAGGTGTTTGTCTACTATCTCGTTTCTGAGGAATACCTCAATCCTGTTAATGATGTCACGTGTATCACGACATTAGCAAAATGAAACTGCCTACTGATTTCTTTATTGGAGGCTACTCAAGTAGTGTCACCGTTGGCATAGTTCCGTGTCCTTGGAAAGAACTGAAGCTTCAGCATCATTGGACTTAGTGCAAATGCAAGTTATCGTGGTGTATAATATACCTATCGCAAGTAAAGTGTTTACAATCAATACAAAAGTATAGGTAAGCTATATTTATGCTATTTATATTTAAACCTGCGTCGTAATATGGATTAGCTTGCATACGAATATGCTAACACATATATAGTAAACCTTATTGGAAAGAGATAAGGTCTATCATTGATTAACGTTGTTCGATGCAAGTCAAACTGATTCTATGTGTCATGTCCTGGACATTGTATAGTATCCAAAGAAACTAAAACCTCGTTCATTGCATATTATGGAAAGCGAATATTCTGGGGTAATGATTACTAATGATATATTTTTTTTTTTTTTTTTTTTTTTTTTTAAATTTAAAACTGACGAGCAACTCATTTATTGATATATATTATGTTTTTTTTATTACATTATCTTTAAAAAAATAGTAGATAGTTAAATTTAACAGGCTTAGTCACTGAGTACTTTATTTGGTAATACAATATAAATAAACTTAAAAAAAATAAATAAACTAGAATTAAAATAAAACTAAGGACTAAAGAAAACTAAAACAAGGTATATACAGATATTTACAAATAAAAAATAGGAGCTAACTCAGCGCCGCCTGGAAGGGTACCCAGAAGGCTAGCAGCATTCCCGCGCTGAATAGCGATGCTAATTCTTTGCGCAAGGAATGAGCCAGCCCTCTGGTCACCCGTGGTATCCACAAGGCGCTTAGCTAGCTCCTTAAAAATAATGTGAGCTCCGGGTCCCCATGAGCCAAGGGTTTCAACTCCAAAAGGCTCAAATATGCAGCCAGAATCGATAACTGCATATTTGAGCCGCTTGAGTTGTTCTGCTGCCTCAGCTGCTGCAGCAGCATTGACCGAGGTTCTTGGAAGGTGGGAAGGCGCAAAAGTGTCCACACATGTGGCGTCCCAGACAAGAGGTCTTCCCAACTTCCAAGGAACGAGGGTCATGCCGTCCGGCCGCTTGCCATCGTTTCTGGCCAGGCCTGCAGGTTCTAGGACTGCTGGTGCTCCGGCACTAGTAAAGGCCCGCCGCAGGATATCATTGAGGCTGGCGTGCCGCGAGATGCGGCCAGCGCTCCTGCTGCAAGACAGGCCGTGCAGGCCCTTACCAGTGACGTTCGCACCACAGCAGCATTGGTGTGGGGCAACACAAACCGTGCCGAGACGTAGTGCGAGCGCAAGCCGAAAAGTCTCGTTACTCAGAAGGGTACCCAGATTTTTGGAGGGCAAAGCTTGTAGCCAGGCTCCGGATTCCCACCTGGAGCAGGCAAGGATACGAGCACGCTCTGCGGGGCTGGTAAACGTTTCGTACAGGTGATCCCGTACCAGCACGCAGAGCGGCTCGTCCCATTGTCGCTGCGATGAGGGAGCTGTTGGTAAATCGGAGCCTGGGCAAAGTGCCCTCCAAAAATGATATTCATATTATAACTCCTCTGCATTAAATACTTTGAATAATTAAAATGAAAATCTCCTTTTCATTTCACTTCGCTGCAATAAGAATAATACAAAAGTCGCTTTTTAGATTACAAATGATTGCTGAAAATAATAGACTTTCTTCCGCTCTTTGAAAAAGCAATAACATCTCGAAGCAGAAAGTTTTGTTTGCGCGGTAGCGGGAGAAGCAATTTGGCGGAGCGGCCATCGCCGATAATATTGACAGCGGATGACGCGCACTGGAAATAAAACGAGGGCTGTTTGAGGCGCTATTCCACAATTTTTCCACAATTCGTGATAGTGCAAAATTTTTGATGGATATACAGTCGATTCAGAACAAGAGGAGCGCGAGAGTATCTCGCGGCGAGAGAGACTACCCATCCTTTTCTAATTATATTATTTAAAGAGGGACGCATAGGCTTTCTCGGCTCGAGATACTGTCGCGCCCCTCTTGTGCTAGGCCTACTGGAGACATGAGTAGGAACATTAAGACTCAAAAGTCCTTACACCATGGCAGGTGCTGTCTCTGTGCGCGTCCCATGATACGGACAGGGGAAACATCCGCTTAGTGTACCCCTTACATTTCAATAAATTGTCGAAAGTGCCTCTGCGCGTTGGCTCGATCTGGCTCCGCGTACGTCTCCCAAATGTCCGGAACACCTTTGTTCCGTTTACGCAAGAGCTACTGTTTCATCCATTCTTAGAGTAATTAATAATATTTTTGTTACGTGTTAATTAAATATCATCGACTCATCAGACTGGTTACCTAGTTGTGATAATTTACTTTATTTATAATCAAAAGTTTGTCATACCAATCAATTTAGTTTAGAAATGACTTGTTGTATGGTGACCATAATATATGAGGACGAAATTGTTTCTTAACAAAAAGTGTAAAAGAAATAAATAGGTGTAGGTGTTTGACTTAAGTGCAATACTAAATGATACAGTATCATTTACTGTGTCTGGGGGCTTGGTCCTGCTCACGTCTCATGAATCACCCTAAGCAATCGCCATTGTCATGCATTTAAAATAACAAAAGAAAGTTGGCATTTGAGATTTAGACTCGACAATTCAGTATATCTAGTAAACGCATCTTAAAAATAGTGTTTCATTTTCGTGTGCCGGTAAAACTTTTTCTTTTGAAGAGTAGCGACTGGAAATATAGTATATTTGATAAAGTGGGACGCTTTTTAATTGTCTACAAATCATGATACCGCAAACTTAATTATGTTGCATCAGAACAACACTTTTATGAGACGCTGTCATATATATACATATATATATATGCCAGCGCTAATATATATATTAGGGTGGTCCATATTTGTATGAAGTAAAAAAAATGTTTTGAATGTTATCTCCACAAGGCTCCTTTTTTTCTATTAGCAAGTGGAAGTGTATGTGCAAAATCTTAACTCAGTTGCTAGTAATTTACTGGTTGCGAAACATGACTCAAAAAAATTATATCTCATACAATAGCAAAAAAATAAATGTATCCTAAAATTATAAAAATGCCGGTTTGATATTTATGTTGTTATATCTATCTAGAAATAAATGAAATTAAACCATTAAAATGTCCCCAGGTGACATTTTTTCTTTGCTTAAATTAGTTCCATAGATTTTACTAGGTATAGGGAAAGTGATCAATTTTGCGCGACCTCTAAATAATGTTTGATTGAAATGAAAATTGGTGTATGTGATTTTTATGAGTTTTGCAGTCAAAAGATCCTTGTGGAGATGCAACTTAAAAAAAAAATCGTAAGGCGATTTCGCAAATATATAATAGGATCAGATTTAAATTAGAATTTGTAACTGCTTATCGAAATTGTATCGAATCAAATGCATTCACAGCGTGACTATACTACTAAAAACAGTACTCCTTAATGAACCCACCGACTACCGAGTCTGTTTTCAATAAATAAGACAAAAACAAACAAATACCTGTATCATACTGATTTGACTGACAAGTTAGAACTGTTTATCTAAATTGTATCGATTGGAAAAAAGTCACACAGCGACTTGCGAGTTATATATTATAATGAAAGAAGTCACAGAGCGATTGAATACTACCAGAAACAATAATCTTAATGAGCCCTCAGAGTCTGTCGTAATCGATAAATAAGGCGATTATTCCGTAACGAACGGCAACCCCAGCCGGCACAGTCGAGTGCGCCGCGCTGATAACAAACAGACATCATCCGGATTTGCGTCGCCATGCGCACCGACTTGCGACTGCGGACTCGACGATTTGTAGACAAATCTCCGTGAACGACTGTTATGTGGTTATCGTACGGGGTAGGATTGTGATCGATTTGGGATGGTTGTACATTTTAGTTTTTTTGCATATAATACTATACAGTAAGAAATAGTTGTTAAGATCGGAATCTAAATATTGATGACTTATATTGGACTTGATATTGGAGTCTGGAACACCAAATAAAAAATATACTTAGGTTTATTCAAACGTATTAATATACATAACCCACTTCTCACAATCATAACTATTATTTATACTACAGGGCTGATAACTTTGAGAAAAAAATGTACTTAAAAAATGCATTTAAAAAATTTATATTGTATTTTGAGTTTCTTGAATTTGTATTTAAAATACGTACCCATGTAGTTGTGTGAAATGTGTTAGACATGATGATCATGGTTAAAAAAATTCTAACTTACTTTAACAGGGTTCTTAAATTTTTTTTCATCACAAATAGTAAGCAACTATGAAGTACCTACCAAGAATATGAATGAATGAAAAGTTTATTTGCATAAAACAAGCGACAAGATATGAGGATTATATTGACGGTTCAGAAAGAGATAAATTATATTGTACTGTTATACTTGACTGCTCTCATTTGACACGAGTAAGTGAACACAATATGGATTGTGATTGAATAATCCATAAACATTTTCTAACAAAGGATCTAGTGAAACGAATAAGATAACATGAGTACATAACGATAAATATAGGGACGTCTATTGTGGGTTCTTTATTACGATATAAGACATATCACTGTTTATTTTATTTAATGCTAAACTTTGAATCAATGCCTTTTTTTAGCTAAATTTGTGTTCGAAAATAGGTAACCAAAATCGATTTAATGTAACTAATACTTAGTAAACATGCTCAAATAACCTTCTGCAATGTTTTGTAATACGAAAAAATATTATCTATCTGGAGTACATTTTACTTAAGGTCATTATACATGTCATAATTAACGGTCTACGGGTACTTGCTTGGATTAACAGCAATGAATAAGATAAATGAGTCAAAACACTTGATAGCAACAATTCAATTATTTATTTAGAAAATCCCTAAACGTGTTACAGATTGAAATGTAACTTCACTCAAAGGATTAAGTTATACCTACTAATTGTATTGTATTTGGTCCTGTCAGCACTGCAGTCCATCAATACAGTCCCTACGTAAGCTCGTAAATTGGCAGCCGAGGAAGGGTAGCTCTCATTATTTAGTCCGTTTAAATCACTAAGTCCTTAAAAGACATTAGCAGGCTTTGTGCCGTTATCACGGAACACAAAAGAGATTTGCTACGTACTGGGGGAGTCCGCCAATTATTACTTCTCATATTTTGCTGTCTACCGTTGTTGCGCATTTGATGGTTATTAACGTGTCCATTAAAAATATTGTAGGGTGTTCTGATGAATCATGTTGATGCCTGTCTGTTTAATTTAGATATTTATTTCACAAAGCGTATCAAAGTCATATTTGCTTAGATTGAAATGCGTGTGACAAATTAACAGACGGACGAAATCGAGATAACTATCAGAATGATAGACTGTTGATGCTTAGTAAATACTTAAGAAACTGTTGGTATCTGTTCGAATTGCTATATTCTAATTCTTTAGCTATTTCAGAATTCATATCTAGACGCAACTTGCTGATGAGACGATGTTCTTATGTAATTATGACACAAATTGTTTATGAACTGAAGTCACCTTATTTTCACGGTAAATCTAGATATAGGATCAAATAAATTTGCTTGTCGACTCTGTATTATTGATTCTAAAATTATAATCCTGAATCTGGCTGGTATCTGTAGGTACGTAAGGATATTAAAGTATACGACGGATTTCAAAGTTCTTTTCATCAATAGATGGAATATTCAAGAGAAGGCCATACAAGTACATGTGCAAACCTTGAGCGGGTTGCTAGTAGGAAAATAAATGAGTCTCACAAAAAAGTGCATGTAAAAATTATTATGAAAATTGAGTAAGTACCTAAACGCGATGATAAACAAAAAGTGCTAAAAACCGCCTGCACCCCACACGGGCCATTCTTCTCCCGTCACCTGTACTACAATTTAAAAGGTCCTATCTCCATACTTAACCCGTATCGAATTGTCCTTTTGGATTCACCGGGCAGATACATCCCGATAGTGCTAAACAGCACACAGCACTCACACTAATTGTTTCCGCCATTTGAATATTGCCGGCGACAATTTGCCGATGGGTCCGGCCCGCGGCAGAACCCTAAATTAATTGCTCAGGCATTTTGTTTTATTCCACTTGAACAAAGCGGATATTGAAATAAAACAGCTGCATTAGCTGAGTACGGATTAGAATTTAATTCGGGGATTTGAGAGCTTGTAATTTTCGTGTTTAATTGATTCTTTAGAGTAGCGCGCATCAAGTGATAATAAGTAATATAAATACTCTTTGGGACCGTTTAAGACTCATAGAAAAGCAATAAATCTTGGTGCAAATTATGTCTCCCGAATTGCAAAGCATGTACAGTCGCCATCAGGTATATCGGAGCTGTGAAGGTGGTCACAAATATCTGAACGCCTCTATTGTCAAAGTAATATAGTGCAAAGTTTAATCACAAACATTATTTTTACGGATTCCAACAAGAGACCTCCAGATATGTAGGTAGAGGCTGTAGAGTACTTTGTTTTTATTTTATTTAGTTAATCTTTGTTATTTTCGCTTTTAATTAAATGGGTAATGACGAACCTAGAAAATATGCTCATTCAGAAGTATTTATTCACTTCGTTTCCTTGCGATAAAATTTATCTGATAATTTTAATATTACTCTTTAGAAATACGAGTCCCATAAAAGATGTCGGGAAAATATTACCAAATACATTTTTTTATTCATTATGAGTTATATTAAATATATGACAGTTTTTCTTGTAAGGTAGGTATTCATTAGTGTTTAAATTACAAAATAATACCTACTCATAATGTATGTTTCACAATAGGTCGGTCACGTTAGTTAGATATTATGTTTATATCAAATAAGTATAGCAACAATTTGGTTGGTATCAATTTCTTGAGTGAACGAAAAAAAGCAAGTTCAAATTTTTTTAGATGAAATATTTTTCAATATAATATTAAATATAAAAACATAAACATAAACCTACCTACCCCAAATTGATACAATTACTTAAAAATAAAACCGAAAAACAGGAAAACACACAAGACCCCGCGTCATAGCCAGGCGCCCAACTGCCCAATACTTTCTGCGTTTCCCCGCTGAACAGCGATTGAGGACCCAAAGACCAGATTTTTTATCCTAATTTGGTACTTCTAACCCACGTAGGTATTTAATTATTTATAGCCCAAGGCTTTTTTAACATGTTACAAAGGCGTCTGTCAATACGTATTCCCTTGCCGGAGTGTCGCGTTACGCGTAAATTGGCCAGTTACCGCCGGCGGGATGAAATTTTAATGAAGCTAAGCTCGGCTGCCCTACGCAGAAATCAAGTATCTCAAAATTTCCCAAAAAATGTTTTTTTATATGATTCGATTCACTTTTTCAAAAGTCATCTTATAATCAATTTTTTTCTTCTTTAAAATGTATAATTTTCAAAATACAGAACTTTAAAAAATTCAAGTATCTTTTTTTAACGGGATATTCTACGCTAAAGTCAAGTATGTACCATATTTCTATCTTGAAATCGAGTATCTTGTTATAGATACTTGCAATTCATATAAATTGCAAAGTTACTTGACTTCACCGTAGAAATATTGATATAGATTGCGAAGTTACTTGACTTCAGCGTAAAATTAACATTTTATTACGATGTCAAAACCTTGTAGTTATATTTCTTTGGGTTTCGGGTAGAAAATGTCTGTGACATTTATTAACTAGATACCAGTTTAATTCAAGTAATGAAAAGCTGTTTGTCTGTTTTCTCATATGTTCATCAGTCATAGATCGTATACAAACGTGAATAAAAAAGTTAAGTGCTAACTATCTCATAACTGAAGTGTTTCCCTGAATGAATATTATTTTTACCCAATTTGGTTATTTAATTCAATTATCATAAAGAGAATTAAAGAACATTGCAATAATTCAAATGCTCGCCATAGGGCAAAACATACAACATTTCTATGTGTTTAGAAAATAATAACAAAGGGTAAGTAGCTCCTAACTATAGGTAGGTACCTATCTTTTAATTTTATTTGGCATGCTGCTATGTTCATTGCTGCAATTAACGGTACCTAATTTTATATCGAAATGAGCTTAATATGGTTATTTCTTTTAAAATTCGCTTGAACTTAGAACTTTTCTTAGTTATATAACGTAAATATTAATATTTTCTGAACTTTTTTGGTCTACTTAATTTGTATAGCTATTTATAAATAGTAGTTATATGTTACATGTTTTTGTAACTTTTTATTAGAAATTTCACTTGAAATTTAGATAAGACTCCCATATGTACTGTCTAACAGTTGGTTAAAACTTTCGCCATAACTTAAGTAAAGTATTTTAAAGAGTAATGTATTATACAATACAGATATTTGAATAAGGTTTATATGTATAATTCTTTTATTAATGTCAAAAGTCTTTTCATATTTTCAATCAAAATTCTTTGAATAGGAAATAAATTTCTAGGTGTTCTGTGCTGTGTTCATAATATATTGTATGTTGATTAGTTGATTAAATTGAATAAAATATAAATATAAATTTCATTTTTTAATTCTGTGTCTTCGAGTATTTAGGTATTTATTAATATTGTGCATTCCACGGCATATCACGTTCAGAGTTATTTTTTATTATTTAAGTAGTTTCCTAAAATTTAAGTTATTGATGTAAGTTTGATAAGACTTTTTGATCTCTTTTCACAGGAAAAACTCTTAAAGATATTAATTTTAAATCAACTTGCATTCAAACAGAACAGGTGCTTCTCTCCCTCTCCATACTTCAATATAGCATTTATATTGAAAATAATTTACACAAGTATAACATACACTACATTATTAGGCATCTGAATATCAGTCAAATACAATGTAGTATAAATCAGGCTTGTGTATATAAAGTCATCAAGAACAAGCCTAAAACTAAATGCTAAAATCTAAAGATACTTGTTTTTATGTAGAAAACCTTTAAAATTATCGTATTTCTTTTTAGGCAGAAACTTGTTTTTGCATTTTAAAATGATTGTGAACATAATTTTGAAAAAATAATTACAGAACATTGTAGACAATATCCCGCATAATAAAACACGACTATTTTGAATGCTATCATTTAATTAGTAAGCCTGTAATAGGTAAAAGTCTAATAAAATGTTTTTTTCGCTCTACTGTAAAATTTGACAAAACACAGATACTTGATTTCTGCTTAGGACAGCCGAGCTGTGGTCTCATTGTGGGCCGTCCGCCCAATTAGCCACAGTGTGACGGCTCCTAATGCCGGCGTTTGGCATACAAGGGGAATCAATGGTTACTAAATATTTGTTTCGCTTTTAATTCAATATAATTATTTGAGCATTTTGTGAAGATACATTGCGCCACGATATTTGGGCAATATACGAGGGGTGATCCAAATGTAATGATAATGACTATGATCTAGACATATTATGATAAGTTTTGATTACTGGTCTTGTTATGTCACTTATCATCAATAAATTATAAAAATAAATATAATAATTTATTAAGTTGTTTTTATGTTATTAAGAAACAAAGACAGTAGGGTAACACATATCGAAATTTCAGTAAATGCGCTCGCGTTTTTGTGTCGGTTAGGAACGATGCTGTTATAAAATTTAGTACTGTAGTAAAATAAAATGTACTTAGAATTGAAATTTACGTTTATTGTGATGGCGTAGGGCAAAAAAATATACTCGTAAAATCTAATTTTAGGGCTCAAGGGCCCTGCTTAAGTTAAGGTTGCTAGTTTTTGGTCTTTAAAGACGTTTTTGTTTAAACAAGTAAATTTTGTGGACAAAATCCATCAATATGTATAAAAATAAATAAATAAAGGTCGATATAACATAATCCTATACCAAACCTAAAAGGTTGACAAATAAAAAGTAAATTAAAAAAAAAAGGAAGTTTGATGGTTGTTTTTCCTCAGTTATCTCGCAGATCACCAAGTATGCTGCTCAGTACCTAGCGCTTGAACTTGTAAGTTGCCTATTGTGTAATCAAGTCTAAATCTTTGGCAACAACGTACTATACTTTGATTCTAAAAACTCTTCCAATAATTCGCTATACTAGCGGTGAAAGAAAAATTAACGCAAATTGCGACCCACAAAAGTTTTTCTTTTTTTTTATTAACTAGATGACAGCATGTTCTCGTATAATGTGTGTACATACACTAATAAGGAGATTATGTAACAGTAAATATATATATAATACTAATAACTTCGTTAGATCATAGTCATTATCATTACTTTTGGATCACCCCTCGTATTTTACGAAGTCATGGTTTTGGAGTAATGTTCATGTTACATGTGACTTACAAGTTGATCATATCAGGTCGTCGTTTACATTAGATATTGAAATTCTGTGTCAAAAGGTCATGAATCTGAAAAATGATTAGGCCTCCGAAGAATGAAGATATTTTTTGAATATTAATTGAGATCAATTGACAATATTAACGCAAAGTGAGACAAAAAAAAATCGAATTTTAGATGATTAATAACATTTTTTTTGGGAAAATGTAATAGGTACTTAATAATTTTTTAAAATATTTCTTTTTGCGTTCAGGACATTATGATATAAAAAATCTAAATTAAAATAAGTAACTTTCATTTATATTAATTTTCTTACATATTTAGAGCAAAATATGGGATCAGTTAAAACGCAAAGTTTATAACATCAGTTCGTATTCCGGCCAGCGGATAGAATGGTTGCCATTTCATCGTATATCGCGCTATCTCTCACTTTCACACTCACATACTTGTTGGAGAGTGACAATTGTAACAAAAGATAAAAACCCGACCATATTAGGCTGGCAAATGATTTGATTGAACAGTCGAGTATGACGTCAAAAGTGCTCGACAATTTGCAGGTTAGTTGTAAAATAATCCCCAATAAAAGCCGCACAGTTTTTGCCATATTCCTTTCCAACCCCTTGTTGCAACTTCGGCGAGTTACTCACAATTTAGTCAACAAACATGTTTCATATTGAAATCCGTTGCATTGTTGTAAGGAAGTGGCTGCGATCCGTTATCCCCCGAGATCGATAGTCGCCGCGGAGTCTGGGCGGCCGGCCGGCGGGACGGCGCGATGCCGCTCGGCGCCAGGGGGCCGGCTCCCGAATCTGTACAAACAGTCATCTTTATTAGCAGTAGTTTTGATCGGTCCCAATCTCAAGCAGGGTTTGGTGGCAGGGACAATGAACCACGGAGCTTATACCGATATATTTTCATATAAATGTACCGGTATTCAAATGCAATTATATTCTCCTTATCGAAGGAAATCTAATAATTATTATTTGTTTTTTACATACCGGTAACAATCGTTGCAAATAACTCAATTGACTCTAATTATCTGTTTCAATTTGAAACTCAGAAATAATACCTCCTCCCCCGACTTTTTCTAGGTTGTTTTCTGACTGTTTCGTATTTTTTAACAATATCTTTCTCTACTGGATGATTCGACTCCGGCCATTCTCATCATGTGGAGAAATACACACTAAAAAGTCTAATAAAATGTTTTTGCATGGAGTTACTACAAAGCGGTACTATTTATATGAAAAATGTATACTGTATAGTTTTTATGACTTGTAAATATGGCACTTTAATAGAAGGCACCTTGCAGCCTTATAAATTTTGCAAACAAAACAAACAATGTTGGTCCTTTTTTTTTTGTAAAAGCTGCAACTCATTTTAACTTATGTTATGTTTTTCATATGTACATAATAAACAGATACACATGGTAAAGGTGATTTAGTAAGAGTTAGGAGTAACTACTCAAATCTAAATGTTTTTATCACTTTTCAAGAAATTGTCAAGACATTTATGTCATTAATGTGATCAAGAACATTTTACACTGTGACAGTTTGATTGTTATAATTAATTGAATTTATTTAGTATACTGAGGGTCCAAATATCAGACCCGGGTATGTCCTTAAACTACGTCCGACAATGAGAGGTAGGGCACAGCGATGACCATCACGCTTGAATCTGGGGCAGCCCACCTGAGGAAGTACCTCCTCCTTACAGAAGACCACAGCCATAATAGCACTGCTACCTTTCAGGTATGTAGTGTTGTGTTCCTGATGGTGAGTAAGGTTCCCAGAGCTCCAACCCCCCTTAAAGGCCGGCAACGCGCTTGTGACTCCCCTGGTGTTGCGGGTGCCCATGGGCGACGGTAATTGCTTACCATCAGGCAATCCGTCTGCTCATTTGCCGCCTATGACATAAAAAAAAAAAAGTTTCTAAGTCAAATTAATTCTAGCTTAACTAATTAATCTACCAAGGTGTATAAAATTCACTACAAAACATACTATTTATTTTATAAATTTTAAATTCTTGGGTGAAAATGCTAGTTGGAACTTGGAATGACTGCTCATTACGATTTCTCCATCAAACATTGACCAGTGACTTTAATCTTTTTCATAGATTAAAATCTACCCTTGCCGGGCACCTCATTAAGTGCACTAAATTGTCAATGAGCCTCCGAGACACGGATTTAATTTGCGGAGCGGGCGGGGCGGGTAATCCCACTTCAAAGGACACCTCGCCACATATAGCGAACATTGTATTCAAATCGTAGCAATGGCGAAATTAATTATTTTTGACGTACGGAAGCCATGTTTAATTAAGTCGGTAGGAGTTTGATTGGGAGGTTGTGAGGCTTTGATGAGTTTTTTTTGTGCTTTTTGCTGGCTCTGTGCTGCAAGAATCATAGCTTTGCAAAACCAATAATTTCTTATCATCTTCCTTGCGTTGTACCGGCATTTTGGACCCCACGGTTGATGGGGGCCTTGGGGTCCCAGGGTTTGCCGTAGGCACTAGTTTTACGAAAGCGAATGCCATCTGACCTTCTAATCCTGAGGGTAAATTGGGCCGCATTGTGATTAGTCCGGTTTCCTCCCGATGTTTTCCTTCACCGAAAAGCGACTGGTAAATATCAAATGATATTTCGTACATAAGTTCCGAAAAACTCATAAGCCTGGGTTTGAACCTGCAACCTCCGGATTGCAAGTCGCACGCTCTTACCACTAGGCCACCAGCGCTCTAAACCAAATCAATAATATCTGTTGTCCATGTAATAAAATACATAATTTAAAATTAATACTTAAAATATTATTATTACAAGATAATATTACGTCATTTAATTAATTCCAATTATTATTACAAGATAACATTACTTCATTTAATTAATTCCACAATTAAGCACTTATAGATGGACCTTACTTGCTAATTGGTATACATAAATTTATATCTTAACATGCATTTAGGAAACTAGAATTAACACATTATTTTGTACATTATCATCACTACAATACATTTATTATGCACGCAAAACAGGAAACAAGAAATAATTGCGGTTGAAAAAAACAAACATTGACTGGTTAATGTAAGAAATACTGGTTAGGGATCACCCAGAAATCATGCTGTATATAAAAAAAAGTTTATCTAGAAGATACTTTTTGAACCCTTCATTATGTGGCTCGACACGCACTTGGCTAGTTTTTATTTATTTATCACACCGACGAGGCGAAGCGAAGCTCTAGACGTCACGGCGCCTACTTACGGCTCTGTGCTTTCACAAAACACTATGTAACATGGTACAGAGTACTTGTTCCCATCCTCTCCGCAAAACCCTCATAATAACTTGTTAAATTAAGACTACAGCAATGTCTGTGTCTCTTTCACCACCAGTGCTTTTATGCTTATACAAGTCCTATCTAAACTAGTAGTGGTAAATTAAAAGGAAGATAAATACTTAATGGTTCGTTTAATACTAAAAATAGTATTGTTTAATCTGCAAAATTTATAAAATAATGCCAAAAAAGTAAAAATAAACTCGAGGCACGATTTATTAGCGTTACTGAAGACAGACAAACAACATACAGCTTGATCCAATTCAGCACCATGTATGTAAATAATTTAGAGAATCTTTTTAAAAATCTTAAAAAAACTGGGTTGAATGTTTCAACGATTTCTGCGTGAACGAAATTTCATACAAATTATTTCTTATTAATCGAGTGTTTTTTATATTATCTGGTCGGATGTTCTTTTTTTAATGTTCTTGAATGATGAATGATGGATGCCAATATTTAAGATTTTTTTTTGGTAGCAAAGTGTGTTCCCGTCTCGTGCTTTGAGACCCTCCCAAAGCTCAAGATTTCACTCCAGATCTTTCACTAGCTCGGGTCTCAATATTAGCACGAGAAGGTAAACAATAACTTTGCTCCCTTGTATAACACAACTATATGTGTCTGACAGCTCTTATATCGTACGTACGCTCAATCCCCTGAAACTGTTAAGTTTGGGGCCCGCTATAAAACTATCATGGCACTATGTATTCCGGAATAGCCTATATACATAATATCGATACATCATTATGTAATACTTTTTATTACATAATAGTAGCTGTGTACTCGTAAAGCACAGAGAAGGGTACTTGAGACCTGCTGAGTGGACAGTCGCTGAGTTAAAAACGGTGAGTAAGAAACTACTCCCCGTACCTCTTTTCTTTAAGGTTTGCAGGTCGGTCGGGGAACACCCTTAAGCCAGAGTTCACTTATTTATTCCTGGATAATGGCCACTATCCAACCATTACTTATTTTTTTTAGCTATTACATATATCGTCTTCTGCTACAGTCAAGGTCAGAGCTAGATATCGATACGGAAAAAGTCCCAAAATATGTATACAAGCATCTAGTTTCAATATTAAAACACATTAATACATATTTTGGAACTTTTCCCTTTTATCTTTTACCTTGACTGTACTAATGTACTAAAACGTTGGCTAGGACAACACAAATTTTATGAAACTTACTGTTACTAAAAAATAAGGAAAGCTGAGCTTCCTAGCTATGCGTCCCACCATGGGAGAGAGAGAGAGAGACTGCATATTACTAACGTAATTTAGAAATACAGTTGATTTACCAATATAATAAAGGTACTGTGTAATAATATACACGGTACTTTTATTAAGTATACCTAACTCTCCTAATTTCACTAGAAAATCATAGAATACTCTATCTGCTCCATACTCTGCGTAATAAACCCGTCACATCCGCGCTATTGCGCGCGCCACCATCTCCACTAATGTGCGTCGTGTGCAAATATTTGACTTGGCAAGACTTATTGATCAGCGGGATCACTCGGTGTCGGCACGTCTCGAGGGCCTGTTTAGCTGTAAGCTGGGATCTCGCACTTTTAAATGTCTAACACACTGTATAAAGTTGTCGACCAACACTTTTAAACGCACATTATAGAGTTGTCAATAGCGTTGGTCCACTAAGTACTTTGTCACAGTGACAACCCATAGAAACGCCGCTAGAAATAATTTCAGTGTTACGAGGTATGAAGTGGCCCAGAAATCAAATTACCTTTGACTGTACTGTGAGAGAAATGCAATATGATTAGTTATTCATAATTTCAACCATAAGTCGCCCACAGCTGGACATGGCCTCCCCCAAATATGAATTGTATCATATTGGGGGTAGCCATAGTTTGCTAGGCGGGTTGGCGACCGCAGTAGCTATGAGCAAATACTCCAGTACTTAGTAGCCTTATACTTAGATGTCTTCATTCAGAGTGTGTATTAGATATAAATTCCTAGTAAAAATACGATTAAATATTATTATTAATATAATAATATCGACTAAGAAGTATTGAAATCATGGTTTTATATTTTTCTACAAATGCAAAATGTATTTTTAAATCCCGATCATATACCAAGGTGGCTTTCTACGCATTGTTTCTCTTTTACACCCGTTCAATAAGACAGGGACTGGATGTAGTTGTTCTCAGCCTGTTACACTCCCAAGACTGTGAGTGATCTTTGAGCGAGTGGAACCAACCGAGGTAGTTAAGCCGTGTGCAAGCCGTGTCGGGGTCCCCATGTTTGTTGTCTGTCTTCACAGCTATTTGCACCGGAGCAATGTAGTGAAAGGCACGATTTCAGGATTTTGTAACACATAGTCTACGACTTAACAAGTATGATACAATATGTATGATTAAAACTGTTATGAGCCATGTTAATACTACTTAGTTCCAAACGGATAAACTCATGTGTAATTTGTTTACTAACTACTATAATTAAATTGAAACTAAACAAAAATTAAACCTATATAAAACTAAAATAATTTAAAAAATTTGGGCCCCTTCGGCATAGTGGCAAGGATGCTGGCAGCATTTCCCCGCTGTATAGCTAAGCTTATTCGTTGGGCGAGGAAGCTGCCAGCTCTTCGGTCATTTGTCGAGTCATGTGTAATTATATCGCACAGGCGACATATTTCGGGTAAGCTCTGGCACCCATTTTCAAACCGAGTCAGGACACCGGTCGCACTGAGGGTGTATCGCACGTTCAATTATATCGCACTATGATTGAACGTGAGTTAATTCGTTTGTAACTAAGTAGAAGTATGATACACTCATAATGCATTTCAGGTAATATCACTAATGTTGGACACTTTAAGCTGACAGCTACTAATGATCGACACTTAGTTCTTAATTCAAAAACCAAAACGTTATAAATTCACAACACCTGGCTCCTTTAAAATAAGCACCAATCTTCATGATTGGTTCCGTGTCCATTACTGGCGTCGTCGTCTCAGTGACGTAGAAGGATTGTTGAACCACTTGGCAATTATAACGCTAAGTTACGAACACGCAAGTGGCTCAACAATCCTTGTCAGTGACTGTAATGATTTCAAATGAAATAAACAGGTACGTAGGTAAGGAGGAGTGTTTTAGGTTAGGTTCGCTCTAACTTCCCTTTTTTGTGTATGTAAACATCAGTACTACAGTTATTTAACGGCGTTCAAAACGTCCGTACAGTCGACGTCAAAGATATGTTTACACTTTTTCACCTTAATCCTTTGCAATAAGGTACAAAACTGTAAACATATCTTTGACATCGACTTTACCAAGAAATGAATCACTACACTAATATGATGAAGGCGAAAGTTTGTGAGTGTGTGAGTGTGTACGTTTTCACGTCTAAACGGCTGGAGCAATTATAATAAAATTATGATATGGAGTTAGCTGACACCGTGGATTAACACATAGGTAATGTTTTTTCCCTAATAAACCGCGGGTATTAGCAGGTTATATTTATTCGATGGAATCACAAATATATAGAATATGATGAAAATCAGATCTCGTACTGTCTTTTTGCACGATTTAGAATTGATTTAGAATTATAACACAAAAACAACATAAAAACCCTGTAAATGCTTACAAAATTTATAGTTGTTTCATTTCATGAATAATTACCGCGGTAATCGAAGATATTTCCGGAATTTTACAAAGACAAGTACAGTGGGAAGTTTAAATTAGTATACGCGATATAATCCGTTTTAGTTTTATTTCAAGAGTAATTATCGCGGCAACCGAAGACAATATTATGCAGTGGGGTTGACGACCGGTCTGGCCTAGTGAGTAGTGACCTTGCCTATGAAGCCGATGGTCCTGGGTTCGATACCCAGTCAGGGCATTTATTTGTGATGAGCACAGATATTTGTTCCTGAGTCATGGGTGTTTTCTATGTATTTAAGTATTTATATGTATATATCTCTTATATACATCGTCGTCTAGTACCTACAACACAAGCCTTACTGAGCTTACAGTAGGACAAGGTCGATTTGTGTCAGATCGTCCCGAAATATTTATTAATTTATTCTTAGTTGTTTTATTTCAAGAGTAATTATCGCGGCAACCGAAGACAATATTAGGCAGTGGCATTCTCATTTGCATACGCGAAAACGAAAGTGAAACAGCAGCATCCAAGTGGCGAGTGTGCTCGCGAACGGCCCCCAAACTCGATTGAATTTCCGGTCCGTAACGACGTCAGAGAAGCGCCACCGGAAATACCGTTAATGCATGTCAATTGTTGTGCCCTTAACGCTGTTAGGTTGCCCTCCTGACGACAATATTTTGAGAGTCAGGGACGAGAAATTGAGGTAATAAGCTTGGATGATAATAAGTAATAATAACCCATCAAATGTGGGAATTAATAAAAACACTAAAACTATAAAGTAAATAAATAAATATTTCTGGATAATCTTACACAAATCGACCTAGCCCCACGGTGAGCTTAGTGAGGCTTGTGTTGTAGGTACTAGACTACGATATATATATAATAAATACGTAAATACATAGAAAACACCCATGACTCAGGAACAAATATCTACGCTCGTTACACAAATAAACAGTGACTGGGATTTGAACCCAGGACCATCGGTTTCATAGGCGGGGTCACTACTCGCTAGGCCAGACCGGTCGTGAGATAAATATTTTTAACTATCGTGAGATACAGGCATATTCATTGTATTAAAGCAGATAGCAAACGTTTTGTTTCTCGACATGTTTCGTTCTGTGACGAAGAGCTTTGTCAAGAGCCCGAGCCTGAGCGTTGGCTGATCGACGTAAACTAGGTTTACAGAGCGTAATATGTCGAGCAATATACAACTTATAAAACGTGAGTTACTCCTTTTAAAATGAATGTGACCACAATTCTTCATTTCATTTTTAAATCCTTCGGCTATATACAAGTCGTTTAACATGTTCTCTAGTTCAGATGCTTAACGTTATCTACTATCTACTAACCCCTATTCATAAAATTTGAAAGCATCTAATAAATGTCCTTTTCTATCAAACAGAAATGTCATCAAGGCGAAAAGGGATAACAACTACAAAAGGCTTGTAATTTTTGACAAGTGTTTATGAATAACAGTAGGTAGCCCATATACCTGTTTGTTATTGCTTATATATGTATATCGTTTCGCACTCAAAGTAAAAGTAGTTGCCGAGTATTAGTAAAAGTCTTAGATACTTTCCAACTAGATCGGTCTGTGTCAGAGTCCCTTAATAAGAAAGTATCTTTAATAATATTTATTATCCCTGAAAGCCTCCTTTCTTAACAGACTTTTAAAACAAGCAACAAAAATCCGTCCATTACAAAATGAGCCGTTCATCTCCGTCAATTACATCAACAAGTTTACTTCGCCCCCGAGATCGTATTTTAGATAATGGACGTAATCACGTCGGTGATTTATCACGCGGTATCTCGCCTTCACTGTCCATTAGGCAATCTGGTAGTGCAACCCTTTGTCGTGCCTGTCACCAAGTGTGCGAGCGGTGCGAATGTTCGCGGTGAATGCGAAGAGTTGATGAAAGTTTGTGTACTAGTAACTACCATATAGACTGATTAAAACAAAAATCAACATTCATATGGACAATCGTTAATGGCTAAAGTGCTTGTGACAAACTACCATGGCAACTACCCCCTAAAATGACACAAGTCCTATGATACAAGTTCTAACTTGTTCAGAAATGGACGTCTTACGATAGAAGTGATGATGATGCTCAATGAGCTTTTAAGTCTTGTTACTAATGTTTTCATCGCAAGATACAACAGGCGCTACCGTGAAAAACGATATTCGTAAATATACAAGATATGCTTAATATAAAAACAATTTTAGAAAGGGGTAGCACATTGTTATAGATGAATTCTCAATCTAAATTTGAGACTTTGATGCCGTAAAAAGGGTTCAATACTCTTTGGTAGATATCGCTACACGTCACCCGTAATGACGTATACCAGGAAGGATAAGATAGAAAAAAATTACACGTCTAAGCGGCACTCGTATAGCACAATTGGTAGTGCACTGGGCTAGTGATCCAGTGGTTGTGGGCTCGAGTCCCGCTGCGAGTCAAATTTTTCTTTCGATTTAAATATCTTTGATTTGCTAGCAGACGTTTCTGCTTAAAATAAAAACGATATTCGTAAATTTCGAAAGATTATCTTTGTCACGCTCATAACGCTTTAAATGGAGTAAAAGAGAAATATGCCCGAAATATACAAACTTCGATGTTCGCGGTACCGGTTCAGGCGGCATCCTTTGTATGGAGAGTTCAGCAAAAAAATAGAATTTCAAAACAATTACTTTCAATGTTCACAGGAACAGAATCTAAATCTGATGGCCCGTAAAAAGAGCCAAATTGCTAACAGTGTAGTAAGATATTCTTATAATTACGAATAAAATCAAAACCGAATTGTTCATATTCTACTTGTAATTTCTACATAATCAACTATTAATGGCAGTCTGCATACATCCATAGGTGTCGATTGCAATTATATATATTGTATCGTATGAGATCGTAGGATTATATTACGTTTTTATTTGGCCGTCATATTTCTCTTGCTCTCTCTTGTATTAAGGTTACAACAAAAACTGATTTTGATTAATAATAAAGCTGTTTCTGTTATCGGAATAAACTTACTCACGGATCAGATTGCCGTGCAGGCAAATAAAAAAAATCGTAATAATTTTGTGCTTTAAATTTAGGCTGTGACACTGTTAGAGCCACATAACCATATATTTATAACATGCCATGTCTAAATAGCTAAAAATACATTTGATTGCGACAATATAAGTTACTGGTTATAATTAGTTATCTACAGAAAATGTTAGTATTTAACACGAGAAACATTGTCTTCGTCTGAAACAATTAGGTAAACTTGTATACACATTTTAGTTTCGTGGAATGTTTGTTGTCTTTGCATTTTAGAGAGACGAGTTAAAATTAAAAAGAAAACTTTTTATCTCATTCATTCTTCAGTTATTTTAGGAAGCTTAAAAGAGGATCGAAAAATATAAGCGAAGAGGATTTATCAATATTGAGACAAAGTTTTTATATCTAATCTTGATAAAAAGGTTTTCAACTCTTAATAGTCAACGAACAAGTCGTCTTAGTAAATTTGAACCTTGTTGTCAAATAGTTCAACATAATTTTCAATACAACACTCTCGTCTATTACACAGTTCAAAAATGTAACATGTGCTTGCCACTCGTAAATGAATTTGTTTGAGAACGGTCAACCTTTTCATTCCGCGACTGTACCTAAGTACCGGTACACAGTGAATGTTGGGGTTTAGGGTGCAAAGGTCCCAATGAGCTATGGTAAAAGCGTTAGGAAGATGATGGATACTGGTCATAATTAGTTATCTACAGAAAATTTTAGTTTTTAACTCGAGAAACATTGTCTGAAACAAATAGGTAAACTTTAATGCACATTTTAGTTTCGTGGAATGTTTTTTTAGGAGTAAGCTTTAGAGCCAATACAGAGTGACTGCATGCTACTCAATATTTTAATGGAAACTGCACGCGGACTGCATACCGACTACACTGCGACTGCACCGTATGTGTACAATTTACAGTTGAGTTGCTGTCCGTCTGTATCGGCCCTCATTCATCTTCATCGCCCAACTTGTTCTAAGAACAGTAACGAACTTTTTAACGATGCCAAGACTAGATTACACCCCATCTTACTGCACGTGTATTGAATACTTAGGACCGCCTTTGTAACTCGGATGCAAAGGCCTTTGCACCGCACTGGCTTCGCTTTGAGCTGCGTGGAATGGAACGCGATTGTAAGCAACAAACTTATTTGTTTGCTGATCGACTACAGAGGGACGGAGCGTGAAACGAAATAGCATTAGGGGACGAGCAATAAAAATATGGCCGTGAAGGGACTAGTTAGGTTTTAATGTATATTGTTATACGAATCATAAAGTGTGAACAATAAAAGGTTTTACAAAGTACTTTTACTGTACGTAGATATTAATGAAAAAACACCGCACGTTAATTTAACAAATATCTAGTAACAGAAATAGATACAAGTAGCGCAAACTTTATAAAACGTAAGACATTTATGACCACCAACAATTTCGATAAATATATAATTTATAAAAAAAACAATCCAATATAAATATCTGAAATGAGACAACTGAAACGGATTATATCGCCTATACTAATTTAAACTTCATCCCGACGTTTCGAACCGTGGACAAAATTTTCAGATGTTTTCTTTCATGAATAATTATCGTGCAAAAATTTTATATGATTCGATATTTTACAAACTTTTTGCCGCCATGTACCCAAGTACCGGTACACAGTGAATGTTGGGGTTTAGGGTGCAGAGTTGACCAAAGGTCCCAATGAGCTATGGTAAAAGCGTTAAGAAGATGATGATGATGATGAACATGACGATATTCATCTTCATCATCCTTCCGAACTAGCCTATAGTTTGAAAAAGCTTCGTAGAAAAGACTAGGGCGTAGCTTGAAGTCCTATTGTGGCAGCGACAAACTATTTCCAAGCTCGCCTATTATGTAGCCTGATCAGTGGAGTTGAAGTTCATTAATATGCATTATGCAAGTTGGAGTCGGATTCCTTGACTTCAAGCGTATTTTTTACGCAATTTTTATTTTTTTCCAGTAACTTCTAACGATTGTAACAAGAAGTTTTAAGCCTTTCTCCCCATTTCATCTCTTTTCGGAAAGAAAAACAATTATTTTATTTGTGAAAAATAGATTTTAAACGGTGTGATTAGTAATACCCAAAAGTAAATAAATATTTATTGTGTACCGAGAAATCTTATAACAATAAAAACTGTTTCAAGTAGACAATGTGTAGCGTGTAGCCCATTAACAAATTCTTAAGAAATTTCGAATGGGTTTCGCCGTAACCGGGTGGTCTAATGCTTAAAGCGTCAGTCGCGAAAACTGGAGACTCCGAATCCAAACCAGACACGGCCATACATAGGTAGCCTTGGCTACCTTCTCTTAGGTATATGATATCTATATATATTTAAATATACTATTCACGTTTATTCTCCTAAAAACGAGTTTTAAGTTCAAAAACGTTAAACAGACTACCCCTTGTGCTTAAATCAGATTGGATTTACAATCTTACAAGTTCGATACGTACTTGCGGGTTCCAATCCCGCCAAAACACTTTACATGGCGTCGTATTGAAACGTTGGCTTAGTATTTAAATGGATTCCCATTTGTACTGGGAAACATGAAAATAGCGTGGCTCTCAAACCGCGAGGGGGCGACGCAGAGTTAGTAAAATACTAAAAATGGCGCACACAAAGGGTGCATTATGAATTGTCTAAAACTAATTTTGATTGTACTTATATTTAATTTAGTTTTCCTGTTGCTTATTATTAATAATTTCAGACTAAACACATTCTGCAGTGGACTTGATATTATACATGTAGACATAGACATTGAAAAAACCATAAGGACGAGTCATGACTTCTGCTACTATGGTAGCAAGTTTTTTTATAATATATAGTATATATGAAGTATTTTTTTCACCTGACGGTAAATTGTAGCAAAGTGTCAAAAAGACGAGCACAAATAAAAATGTCAAAACCATGGAAAGCGATAAACGATTATCAACATCATGTCATTATGAGTCATTTTATTGTCACTCATTCTCCCCACTTTATATATCCTCTGGCCGCGCGGAGATTAAAACCCGCCATTCCAAATGCATTTTTGATATATCATAATTAAAATTCATACGACATTTAATAGGATAGTACAGTTGAGCATATATAAAACAGATACAGATTGTACAAAACTGGAAGGTGTAGGTATATTGTTATAAGTACCTACTGATAAAGTCCTATATTTCCCTAGACAGTTCTGCAACTTCCCAACTCTACAGTAGGCGTACGTCCTAAGTATATTGCGTATTCTCATCTACGTATGTGGAGGGTTATTGTTGTTTTTCAAAGCTCGCGGTACAGCGTTCCTAGCTGAAAGGGACCACGAATCTTTTACATCTTACTTAAACGATACCAAAACGCAGTAAGTTCTTTCAAACTCCTAAGCATCGTACGACGTTTTAGAATATATGTCTGTGGTTTGATCGAGCTGCGGATTTATATCGTCCATTTAAGTGTTTAGCCGCCATAAAGATGCAAATTTGAAGACGTAAAAACTTGTTAACTTTGATGAAAATGTGTATTGCCGGGATTTGGAATTAGAGTGAAATGAAATGATTTTAATATTGGTGTAAATACAAGTGATATTATTATAACAGTATCATTTGTTGTAATTAATAAGTAGAAGTACGTTGTTATTCGGATTAAAAAGGGGTTTGTCGGTTTACGAGTATATAAACTACTTTGTCCTCTATCCCTTTTTCCATCTTTAATAAAATCCTTTGTTAACGGTCTATAATATAATGTGAGAAATATATATTTCACATGTTAGTCTTCGATGGTTTAGGTTGAAATTTTCTCCGTTAGTATTTAGTTACCGCAACTGTATATAGGTATATATATATTATACAGATATTTTTATTTAATTATAAGTTCTGATATTAAGGACATAAATTATACTTTAATAACACAAATACTAAAGATTTCCCGAATAAGTTAGTAGTTTATTGTCTATAGTCAGCTTACAATACTATCAGTAAAGGCCATTCAACTTAAACAAGAAACGAAGTTACCTCATAGATAGTATCAAATAGCAGCTACTTAAATAAGCATTAAGAAACATTTTGGCGAGTCCCCGAGATAAGTTGCCTTGATCCCGCCATTGTGTAGGTTCAGAAAATTCTGTGAAAAGCCCCGGCTCATTCCCATTCATGGGGCGATTTGATTTACTTAAGATCTCGGGAGATACTGTCTATTAAGAGAGTGGCCGAGGACGGTAGTTTATATACAGTATGTCACGTTGACTGCTGACGGTATATTATAGGTTTTTAAAATTGAAAGCGTTTAAGCTAATCGAATTCCTTTTTTTTGGATCATCGGGGCAAAGAATGGTCTCAACAACATCACTTGACGTTTTGGGGTGTGCAGTTTATTTATTTGGAGGTGCCGTCAAAATTTCGAAGCTTAGTTTTGAATTGGCTTGATAATTACATAATCAGGTTTAAAGACGTCTCCGTATCCTAATATGTATGATAAAAACTACTCCCGGCATGATTACTTTCCAGACACAAACTGTGATAAACACGTAAATAAATGTCCTTGAAAGGATTCGAACCCTGGACCAGAATTCGCGAAAGTCGACCTCTGTTTTAATAAGTATACTATTATATTACGCTTTTGTCGGCGTGATTTATGTTTATGGGCATGCCAAATAAAGGGCCATCTCAACACCAATGTCTAAGGAATTAGACGAATACAAAAAAAAATTAACAAACATGGGAAGTTATAAAAAAAATTGAACTGAGAAAGTTTTCTGTGGTCGGTACCCTAAAATAGTTGAAACTACATTTTAAAAAGCTCGGACATTTTTTATCCTCCCACATAAAGGTAGTGCATTAGTAGAAGGGTGGCTAACGCGCAGTTCCGGGCCAGCGAGCGGACGATTTATAAAATGAGTTTGCGGTGCAACCACGCCGTGATACCCCATTGGTTACG
The DNA here is from genome assembly GCA_022674325.2 of Grapholita molesta. Lineage (NCBI taxonomy): Eukaryota > Metazoa > Arthropoda > Insecta > Lepidoptera > Tortricidae > Grapholita > Grapholita molesta. The sequence goes on along the minus strand of CP053121.2, from coordinate 23,934,920 downwards.
TCTCACTTCTTTGCGATAGTGCATACTGCATGGTTACCAAGTATCGATAAAAACTCTTTGATATCGATATGGACCTGGGTCGAGATCGGGCAGTTACTATTGAACGCATCAGACTGCGATGGCATCTTAATTGTAAGTAAATACAATAGCGATCCTTAAATTTGATATATGTATAATTGTTTATATAGCAACATGAATATGCTGTCTGTCATTAAAAGCCGTAGTTTTGCGATACAAAGAAAATACAACTTTCTCATACATTTTCGTAAACGTATACATTTTCTATGAAACAGCTCAATTTTTGGTTTTATTTTACTAAGTTAACCCCATACTTAAAGTTGTTCAAAACCATGAACAGTTGCCGGTTTGATAATCTTGTATCACGTCTTACAAATCAACCTGTATAAGCTGTGCACTCACATTAGCCTAGTACTCCTAGGGTAGGAGTGCTAGGCGTTAAAAAGGAAACAAAAAATCATCGACAAGTCACATCCCTGCGTCACGGGCATTTGTCGCGGCGCGTCACCATTTCCCTCGCCATCAGAGCCAAGTTAAAAGCATTGAAAGACATATCGCGGCTCCTCGCAGGCTCCATTGTTCCGCGCCCTTTGTGCCGAATGTTTTAATGTAATTGGCTTTGTGACTTTGTACGTACGTTTTATCATGGCGCATGTTTTGTTGGCGTTTAATAAGGCTAGTAGTTTTTGGTAACAATGATACAGTGACGGCACGGGGGAAAGTTTTTGATTGGGGGTTTTAATTTTGACAGGAAATTACGTAAATAGGTAACCAATTTCATGAGTGGGTATTTCAGTCCAAGTATAGGTACTTGTTGTGAAATACGTAAATACGCTGTGTTAAAAGTTATGTTGTAAAAGTGTGTTGATTAATATAAACGATTGTATGGGTCTGAATATACTCAATGTGCCTTCTCACTAAAACAACGAGTTCTAGCCAATCCTCTATATATGCGCAGGTTTACTGACTCATCTATGTATAACCGTAACTAGCACAGTTATAAAGATGAAATGTATAAACTGGTAATTACAATATTTTGATAACTAAAATGTATTAACTACTAATTACAATATTATGATAGTTAAGTACTAGTAGTTAGTATTTCCTCATTGTAACGCAATAAGTCGTGCGAGGAAGCTGCTAGCTCTTCTGTCACCAGTTACATCAACTAGACGCTTGACGTGATTTCTGCAAAAAGTTTGTGCGCTCTGGGATTCCACGGACTCTCTACGCTAAAGCGTACAAAATGGTACTCTCTGCCCAGGCTATATTACTTACATTTAAACTGGTTGTATTTATTGTCCAAGTTAGAATTATTACAAGAACATAGATATATACAATATCACCCTAGAGAAGTTGCGCAGCACAATGAAACTAACTAAAGCACACTATAGGACCTATCATGTCAAATACTCCTATCACTACAATAACTATATTATTAACTTAAAGTAGAAGTGGGGATTAAGAAATCCAATTAGAAGTTTGCAACATCGTCTTCAAAACGACCGACACTTAACATACCCATTAAAGGCGAGAACAGAAGTTAGTGAACTTTCAAACACTTACTTAAACTCCGCGGACATGGCGGCGCAGTCGTGTGTAATGAGATAGATGTACTCTACCCCACCGCGCCGACTCCCGCCCTGACTCCGGCCGGCGTGTTCCCAAGCGTCGCCAAGAAAAACTCCATCAAACCAGTGTACACGCAGCCTTACAAGCACCATGTTGCATAAGCTGCGAGCGCGCTTAATTTGGTCTGAAACTTCACTAAAGGTACAAGAATAACGCCTCAGTAAGTGAGTTGGATATAAATTAGGGCATTGTCTGCGAATCTGGAGCATTCGCGGGACTGTCTTCGTCATTCTGCAACTGCGGATAAAACTGAGAACTCCTTAAGATTTTTACTTTTCAATTTCACTAATCGTTACGAAATTCTTTATGATATAGATTGCTGATGTTGAATGAATCCCTTTTGTTTTCGTCTCACTCTGTTCCGAGTTTTCGTTTCTTTCCCTCCTATTGCACCGTCTTGTCACCCGAACCCGAGATCAATCGGCAGAGCGATTCGGCGCTCCCTACAATAATACTTATTGTCTAGAATGAGGAAAACGAGGCAATTTTGATATTAACAGTTTTCGCGTTAAACTATCTTATAGTCAGCTCGTTCGTGGTTTTATAAAGCTTGTAAAATTTCAAACGCTGTATTAAATTTGGCCTAAGTTTTATTTATAGCTTAAGTTAATTTAATTACCTCTACACATAACACAATCGTACAAAGAATACCTAGCAGGGCTAGTGGTTATAGAAAACCTACTACTTAGTAAAGAGAATGTTAGTTATTCAGACCTAATGCAAGTTTAAATGTAAAATAACATAATAACTAATTATTGATATTCTCAATCCGAATGAGTTTGCTTTTGTGTTAAATAAAATCATGCAATTATTTTAAATAAAATCACGCAATGTGTTATGTATGTACCTAAGTGTGTATATTCAATTTGCCTTGTTTTGCACTCGCAACAACTTCTACATGTCAGTTAGTTGCCTGATAGTGAATCCTTTACAGCATTACGCTCGGCTTTTGTACGATTTAAATAGTATATTACGCACCCAGGGCGGTAGAACGAAGAATGGCTCAGATCGCGGGTATTTAAACAAGCGTTTCCGTCGCGCCCTAGGGCGGTAAATCTCTCTTACCGCCCAGTGTGACGTAAAAAATATTTAGTGTGTGTATGAAACTTACCATCTTGTATTGTGGAATAAAGATTTTAAACAAATAAATAAACTTGTATCAAAAACTTTAATAGCCCTTTCTAAGAAATTAACTCAAGATGACAATTACGTAAACTTTTTCTTAGAGGTTAGATTTATGCCATTCCATCTTATCAAACATTTATTTTCGAAAAGATAATTATTATCTCACAAATGATTGCAGAATCGCTCTTTCAGTAAGGACAGAGGGAGCGTGGCACGCATCTGGCTAGTTTGAAGGCAGCGCTCGTGACGTCACGACCGCTCGCTCGCTCACAGACTCCATAACGTGATTAATACCACTCTCTTATCACAACTCTTTTAACGAACCTCACTGTATCTCACTTACAACACTACTACACTGCGTTTCCTTAAAAGTATCAGTTTCATACTTAAAGTCCAACTCTCAATTCGGTGAAAGTAAAATCTTGCGAAAATCCACAGGTTGCCTTTACTTAGAAATACTTTACGTCGCTGTTTTTAAAAGTTGGACTTTAAGATAGGGGGAGAGGGTGTAAGTTCGTGTGAAGTTTGCGTTTAGCGTGTGGTATCACCTGTTGATTCCCCGGGTACAAATCCACTGGGACCATGTTTTGGCGATGGATAATGTAAGTAAGAGCTATATTGTATTGTTGCTTTGATAAAATCATGATTGTATTTCAAGAAAACAAGAATTTAAATAATTATTCATAATGCTTACAATGTATAAACAAAGATCCTTATAAATGAATGCAATGTTCTTATGAACTCCTCAGTTTATGAGAAATTTTAACGACAGGCGTTAGAGCAAAAATTGAATAGATAAAGTTACTTAATTTACACGTATTGTATTGTAATTAAATAATCTTTTTTAATTCCCATTGGATATGTAATCAATTGATAACAAGAATATTCTAATCTGAACAAGCTTAACATCACTTCTGACAAGTCCAAACCAGTTTAATTTTAATTAGGATTACATACCATAACAGATATTCATTTCTTGATTATCATTTCAATTGATGCAAGATTATTCAAAAGTGATTGTTGCCTATCAGAACAAAAAGAAAATGGAAAAGAATTGAATATGGATATATTGCGTTCAACTACATTTTTTATTTTATTGAGAATAGTTGAACATATCTGTAGCAATGCTACGTTATTGAATGCTACGAATTTGCTACGACGTGGCGTAGCACAGACTCAAACACAGGGTTTTGTAGACGTGAGTTTATTGTGAGAACACACAGAACCCGCGTAGTGAGACTACAATATTTTCTTTTAGTGCCACTACATGTTGTTAGTAGTCACTTTCACCTTAAAGCCGGAAAATTTTAGGATTAGCTTCGCTATAACAAAAATATTTTATAAGGACAGAAAACCTTCAATCAAGTTTATTAAGGCACTCTTACGACATGTTTCAGAGAGTCTACGCCTCCATTTGCAAGCACTATGTGTGTCGAGTCCTAATAGTGGTTAATAATTTGAGGAGTCTTTTCAAATGGGCTTTCTTTATGTCAATAGGGCTTGTTTTATATGATTAGAAAAATAATCTCTACTTACATAATAAAATAAGCCTTTTTGAAAAGATACTCCTGATATGTAAGTGTAACTAACAAGGCTTTTAATACATACAATACTGAAAAGTGTAATTTTTACTCGTCAAAATTTACCCTACCGTGACACAGTTTATGTAACAAACTCCTTGTAAATTATTATGGACGTCCTATGTCCAGCAGTAGACATCCATATATGCGCCCCCATGGCGTGGGGGAACAATGTCAGAATCGCGTGGCAGGTGGGTTGGCGATCGCAGTTTGTTTTACTTCTCTAAACAGACGCTGCTGCCCGTCCTACAGTAGTTTCTGTTCGCTGTTCTGGGACAATTCCCGGGTCCAACTACGTTGTTAGTCATGTTAAAATTCTCATCTACTTAAAGGTCATCTAAACAAAGTTAACTTTGTAATTTTGGATCACAGGTATACAGGGTGATCAGTCCAAATAGGTCAGAAGGCGGAGGTCGGAAACTATGAGAGATAGCCATTATTATTAAATCTAAAATCGAAGCCATGGTTCCTAAGAACAGATTTCACTATCTCTCATAGTTTCTGACTTACTGCTACTACTGACACATTTGGATTGATGTCACCAGTACTCAAATGAAAAAAAAGTGGTATACAGGCACTTTTTTTTTTCATTTGAGTACTGATGGTGACCTAGCGAGCGAATTGCAATCCGGACGCGGGTTCAAACCTCGGCTCGTGCCAATGAGTCTTTCGGAACTTATGTCCGAAATATCATTTCATATTTACCAGTCGCTTGTCAGTGAAGAAAAACATCGTGAGGCAGCCTTCAGGCCTTCGGCCTTCGTTAGAGTTTGAATATCCGATCAGGTCAGAGCGACTGCTGCGTTCGTAAAATCTAGCGCTTACGCCAATTCCTGGGATTATTTGCCAAGCCTAGACCCGTTAGCCAGCCATGAGTCAGACAATGAGCCGTGGCAAAATGCCTGGGCCACGCGAGGAATATAATGATTACAATATTTTCTTTACAAGAGAAAAGCAATATTTACGAATAACCTCCTTGTTACCCTACATTTAGTCACAGTCAAGTTTTATGTCTTCACATGTCATCGTCCCCCGAAGTCCCCTGGGTCGGTATTACGGGGCACAGGTATGCCAATTTCTTTTTATGATTCAACTACTGACTAGGGTAAGGGACTGACATACCAACCATTCTTTCTTGTTAGTTGCTTACATGGGTAGTTTTACATTGTCGATTTATTGATTTATTTAAGCTGCGGTTGGTTTATGGAGTTTATTGTATATAATGCAGATATGAAGTACAAATGGTGTACTTCATATCAAGATATTCTTAATCAATCGCGCTCTCAAACATGTATTTTTAATGTAAGAACTACATATGTTAAGTTTCGTCAATTATGTAAAGGACATCCTTACGCGAAACTGACTCAGCCCCACGGTAATCCAAGAAGAGTTGTGTTGCGGTTACTCAGCCAACGATATATATAATATACAAATACTTAAAAACATAGAAAACATCTATAACTCAGGAAAAAATACATGTGCTCATCACACGAATAAATGTTCTCACTGGGATTTGAACCCAGGACCGTCGGCTTCATAGGCAGGGTCACCACCCACAAATCCACACCTGTAGTTGACAGTTTGATTCATCGTCATGATTATGTATTTACCAGTTTGATATTAATTTGCCGATACCTTAATTATGTTGCATCGGAACTTCCATGACAATAAATTATCTGTCTATGGTGCCTCGCGTCAATAAATTGAAATCTAAAATTATTAAAAATAATAAATGCGTCTTCGCCATAATTATGACTAAGCATTTTATCCAGACTATCCAATCAATGTACAATGTTTAGAATTCCGTAATTAATTAAAGACCGTGACCCAATACCGGCTACGGCGAGAGGTCGCTAAGCTGTCCGCGGGTTCTCATTGGTAACGAGTTTGAGTCAGTGGGGCTAATGGACAGCCAGTGTAACATGATCTCTTAAAGGAGACATAGCTACGTACTTGTTATGATACTCATAACGCCCGCGTGGAATTTGGTTTGTCCCAGTAAATTATTAGTGTTGTGATGCCCTTCCTTTTAACACTTGTAGGGGTTTACTTTGGTTGAAATAAACTTAGCCGGTGATTTTATTGTTCAATCAGTTCAGCCGTCTACACGTGATGCGCAATCAAATATACCATAAACAGACAAAGAGATGAAGATTCTAAAAAATTTTGTAACGTGTTCTGTTGTCGAATCTAAGTATCCCCAGTCACCTTTTTTCATGTACTAGTTCTATCGGCCTAAAAAGGGAGCTACTGACAAATTAAGTATAAGAGGCGTATTTACGAGCCTAAGTGATACTTCGTAGCCATCGGCTTTCCCTGTGCCAAAAATGCTTCCTATATGCAAATAAGGTTCAACGTGTGATTAGCTTTGCATGGAATTAAGATTACTTACGAGTTATAGTCTCAACGACCCTGAACATTCAGTGATTTATCAATGTTACGTTTTTATTCAAAAAAATATCAAGTATAAGTATGTATCTCGCAGAATTGGTTCCAATGGTTATCCTATTCCTATGCACTTCAAACATAAAATCGCTGCTACTGGTCCAGGCGATATACCAACAAGTACGCGCTCGTTAAGCAATAGTAATGATACTCCGAGTCAACGGTACGAATATTGAAATTGTGTGACTCCAATTTCTATTGGATTTGAAAAAATTGCCCCCGGGACGTTTTCCAATCGACTGCTGCCGTATTTCAGTATAGTTACGCAACCGAGCTTTGATTACTTTGCGTTATGTTTCGGGTATCGGTTTGGTCTAACTAAATATGACATTAAATAAAAAGTAGATAAATGGGTAACGCCTTGTACCTGGAAAAGTACTACATACACAACGAAGTACACAAAATATCTGACAAAATTGTGTCAGATATTTTGTTCATTTTGTTGTGTGAGTTATAAGTATTACTATATTAATTTGACTGGGCACTATGGTTAGCTCAAGAGAAGATGAGGCTTGTGTTATGTTGGATCAATAGGTTTAGGTAGTGTTTAAACTTGAAATATTTTTTTGTTTTGTTCAAAGAAATAAAACAAACGCGAGCCTTCCAAGGGAACATTATTAAATGAAATATCTAAACGCAAATAAGGTAACATAACAAATGAAATCCGAAATCTGATCATATAATACTAATCGTGTTTATTTCCACGTGAGTAATAAATACGGATTTATAATTTAGCAATTCTTAATTATATTGTAATTTATTCTAAAAGTATCCGACAAAATAGCAGAGATGGAAATAAAAATTAAACTTTTTAATTTTTGTCTCATTACAGAGTATGTCAAGTGTTATTGCATGATCTGTGGTTCACAGTTATTTCACACCACGGTCAGCATGTTCCCTAAAACGCTCCAGGGATACGACTGGAGCCACCCCTTCGCTCTAATTCACTTTATCCTCGAAAAGCATCCGTCTACTCTTAAGCCGGGATATTTGCGTAATTGATATTTACAACTAACCTGCATTCGGAGCTCTTCCCGGGATTAACCGGGGATTTTCCGGAATCCCCCTTTTCGAATCTTCAATTTATTTACTGCGTGCAGTAACGTTTACACTTCGGGTAAGAGTCGGGTTTAAGTTGTAAAACGTCTTGGATTTGTAGAACGAAAAAGAATTAAAGTAATAGTGTTTCAAAGATTAGGTTAATTTAAAAAAGTAGCTGACTTACACAAGTCCCTTTAAAGAAAATTACACAAACTCTTAAGTACAAAGATGGGCAGTTGAAAAAAAAAATCCTCTAAGCGAGGCAGAGTTTCGAAAACGATAACACTCTTAATCTCAGTGAAAGTTTAATTTTAGTTTTTACTACTTACTTAGTACGTGTAAATAATCCTTATCTACTCATACCAAAAATTAAGTTTTTAGTGCTAACAATTATCGGCAAAACTAACTATAAATTCTAATTAATAGTAAGCTGCTTGTTCATTTCTTATAGCTTCTTACACTGTACATGCGTCAGCGGTATTCTCCTTATCAAAAGTCGCCAAGGACAACCTTGGGAACAAACAATAGAGCAAACCGTAATTGATTTGGAAATAAAAATCAAGAAACAAAATCCCGCGCGTGAGGTCTGCCTCCCCCGACAGATTAGAGCAGAGAGTAAGAACCTACGAAACAAATATCATTGCAAATACGTCCCGCACTGTTTGCCTTCCATTTTTATTATATTTGTCGCTCGCTTCGCTCCCTGGAAACACAATATTTGAAATAGAATCGCCCAAAAGCACGTTCGGTGTAGTCTACACTATATGTTTACAGTTTTGAGATAGCTAACACAGTGGGCTTGAATAGTGTAGCTTAAATAGTTCACATTTACAATGTTTTGAATCCGATTAAAAAAATGTTAACTGTCATTTCATTACAGTGGCAGTGGAACTGGCAGTCGTTTTCGTAAAAAAATGTATCCATGTGAATTTTTGGTATTAGATTGTCGAGCACACACTACTATTTTCAGCAGTGACAAAATACCCTGGTATTTTGCCACTTTCATAGCTTTTGTCCTGACAAATTGATGATGTAAATAATGTGTTAATTTTTTCTTAGTAATATACTAGGTACATCATACAACCATATAATATTATAGTAGATATAATTATTATAGTAGAATAATTTAAACCCAGTTAAGAGTCCTTAACTCTTTTAAGAGTCCAACAAAACTTCATAGCTTAAATTCTCCAACAAAGCGTAAACAAACTTCCATATTTAATAAGATATTGGATAATGTTCGTTAGCTGGTTAAAAAGATACAGTTTAACAGAAAAATCGACGTGATTGCCTGTTTTTAGAGCAATTCTTCCCCATTGATTCACTGATATCCGCGGCGACCATAAAATAAATCTGGCCATAAATAAAGTCGCTAACAAGCGTCTCGGGTTGGAAGTGATATTTCTCGGGCTTCGCCATTTTTGTCATAACTCCATTACGCTCGCGAGTGTCGAAATGCGAGACCGTTCCTGTGATTTATTTATAGGGCTTTCTTTATTCATTTATTCGGGCGTTGTAGCTGAAGCGGTTTTACATTTGTGTGTAAAGGTCACATATTGATGATTCGAAAAGGTAGTCTTGCATTGTTTTTTTTTTATAAAACAAAGTAAATAAATGAAACATAAAAAAATTAAAAACACAATGTATAAGGTGAATGTTGTGAAATCTTCTAATGATCTGAATTTCAGCCATATTTGTTTATTACAATGTTTTATTAACAGTTACAGCGGCTTGGATGTTAATTAGTGGGTTCTGCTGACATCTGTTTATTCATTGCTAACTGTCAATTAGGTCGGACTTAGCCTTAAAGCATAGTTTTCAGCCATAACTATATGGAATGATTCCGTATGACAGATAATATGAACTAATTTAAAAAAATGTTGTAAGAATTATCCAATGTCTCGTAGCTCAAACTTTCTCCATATCCAATTTCTCCAATTCCATCCCAATTGCTTCAGCGGTACATGAGTGAAGCGGTAACGACTTGATTATATTACTTTTAACCTTTTGAACGCCAAGTATCACTAAAGTGGTCGCGTGATGTCGTGCCTGCCACGCCACCGACCACTAAAGTGGCTATGGTGGACGCTGTCAAAGCAATTGCTTACCATCAGGCAATCCGTCTGCTCGTTTGCCACCTTATGTCATAAAAAAAAAATTGTCCTGCTGACAGATAAGGTTTATATTTGTTCTTCACAAGTCATACCATGGCGTACACGTAACATTTTGACGCGAGAGGAAAAGCGTTCAAAAGGTTAAGTGTACATAAAGTTTATTTACATTAAAAAAAGAGGAAACAATTGGAAAATATGAACAGGATTACTACTTAACAAACATAAACGCATAGCTTCCACGTGCCACGGTACCGCGGTCACCGCAGAACCACATACGTAACGATAGCTATTCGCACAGCCAAGTCTTGTTAACTAACTCCATAACTCGCAGAGCGAGTAATGAGCCGGATATAGAGTTGGTTGTTGTGTTGGCGCGACCCAGACTTGGTTTTAATATAATTACGGATTTCATGTTATTGGCATTGAATTCATCGGCTGAAAATTGGATAGAAAACGAAATATATTTAGAAACTGCTAAAATATTAAATAACTTATTAATTATAAGCATAAAAACTATGACAACAACCAGATTTATTGAGATATGGTTGACTTTACAGACATTGAAACTATATCCCACCTTTTGATGTCACTACAAATACTATACAGAAGTTTTTTTTGCATTTCGCTTTATAATTTACTAGGTTTTCCTAGTGACTCCGTCGGCCAGCCTTGCCCGTCACTAAAGCATGGTTGCGGGATAAAAATTATCCTATGTCCTTTCTCGTAGCTTAAACTCTCCATATTTACCATATTTCATCCCAATTGGTTCAGCGTGAAGAGGTAACCGACAGACAGAGTTATTTTCGCATTTATAATATTAAAATTAGTATGGAAGTTTGGATTAGTATGGATAATATCCCCAAAGCAACGCTGCGTAGGTGCTTAGGTAACTATAGTTATTTATAACTTTTGAACAACAAGGTCTACAACTACATTAAACAGTAACTCACCCCTTACAGAAATCAAAAGTCGAACATAACTGTATAGTCAAAAGTTGAACTGATTATCTGTTTCTCCCCCATTGTTCCGCTAATGCACCGCCAGGAACCCTGTCATTACGCGACGCGACGCGTAATTACTGTTTTGTCATACCCGTTAATGGATATAGTTATTAAGGCATTTAACTTTGTCGCTGTAATCACTGGGTTTAATATGGCTGATCGATCAGTCAGTGAGATATGAGCAGAAAACTAAGTGTTAATTATTCGACAACGATATTTTCTAAATTTAAGTGGACTGTATAACAAAATTAATTTTCTAACGAGACTGTTTAATTTGCGAAGGGCTAACGTTAGGGATTGCGAATACGGCTCACCTGTGTCTCCTTGTGGCGAAGCTCAGCACGAGGTTTGCAGCAGTTGTAGGAAGCTTGATGCAGAGGTAGGCCTACATGCGGGTCACACTTCTACACCGCCACTTATTGATGCGTATGCAGGTATAAGCCGAATCGCAATCGTTAATTTGTATAAAGGGATGATTGAAGCTAGGTTACTCGTTCCGTTGCTTTGGCCGGCACTAACACTATGTATCACTAATTTCGAAAAATGAGCTCGGAGCACGAATTTGCACGTGCTTCTTCAAAAGTTTTAACCGAACTGGCAAACTTGCCATACCAACGAACGAAACTGTCAGAGTGACAGTTGTGTTGCTAGACTAAAATTTAGCACTATAAATTGGGAATATCGAACATTCCGCTCACCTAAATGCGAAGGGGAGCTTATGAAGCCCAAAGCATTTACTAAAAGCTACTATTTAGACTTATGTCTACGAAAAGATGCTGCTTTTAAGCAGATTATTATCTAAGAAATAACGAAAACGATAACTAGAACTATAATTACTTGATGTAAGCTTTGACAATCTTACTGACCAACTAGTAAACTGGCAGAGGGCACAGTTTAACCACTGGACGTTTATACAGCCCGGTGGCGGTTCGTACGGTAACTACACGACAGATCCCGTCGGATCCGGGGTGAGTCTCGACGACGCGACCTAGGAGCCATTTCATGGCACTCGTCTGCTCATTCATAATGAGCACGAGAGTGCCGACCTCGACATTAGGTTGGTTTTCATGCCACTTCATCCGTTGCTGGAGAGTGTGCATGTACTCTCGGGACCACTTAGCCCAGAAGTCCTGGTGCATTTTCTGTAATAATTTCCACCGTTGGATGGGACTAATTTTACTATCTACTAAGTTTTCCTCGGGCACAACAGACAAGGGCTCTGTGGTGAGGAAATGACCCGGAGTGAGAACCGATAGGTCATTGGGGTCAGAACTAAGAGGAGTGAGCGGCCTTGAGTTCGCCAAAGCATCACACTGGGCCGCAATTGTCAAAAATTCCTCATAGGTCAGCCTTTGGTTTCCGATAACGCGTGCTAAGTGGGTCTTTACAGTCTTGATTCCAGCTTCAGCGAGGCCTGAGAAGTGAGGACTACCCGGAGGGTTAAATTCGAATTTTATGGCGTCGTGCGCAGCAGCATCCTTAACGAGTCGTTGCAGAATGTTACTGGCACCGACGAAATTTTTACCTTGGTCGGAAACCAAGCGGTTACACCGACCACGACGAGCGACAAAACGCCGAAGCGCGGCGAGAAAAGCGTCCGAGGATAATTCCGTGACAAGCTCCGTATGAATGGCCTTAGTCGCGGTGCAGACAAAGACACAAATGTAAGCTTTGTAAGTCTTGTTACCACGTCCGCGGCCAAGAGCAATGTCGTAGGGACCTCCAAAATCAACGGCAGCACTGGAGAACGCTTTGAGTTGCGATATACGATACGAAGGTAAGTCTCCCATAGAAGGTGCAGGAGCGCTGGTCGGTCGGACGCGGAAGCACTTTATACATTTCGACGTGACAGCGCGGATAGCCCGTTTCGGAGACAGTATCCAGAAGTGCTGCGAAAGTAAGTTATGGAGTGTTTGAACACCTGGATGCATGAAGCGCTTGTGGTATTCATCGATAAGAAGGACGGTTAAGCGATCATCACGAGGTAAGAGCAGCGGGTGTTTAACGTCAAACTCGAGTGACGCGCGCGACAAACGTCCGCCCACCCTCAAAAGACCCGCCTCATCTAGGAAAGGAGACAGTTTTCGGAACGCCTTGGGGAGGGAGTTCGTAAGACTATTTTCAATTTTATCGATCTCCTTAGCGAAGCGACGCCGCTGCACGAAGCTGACGAGAAATAGAAGCGCATCCCTTAATTCGGTTGGGGTTAGAGAACCATTTAACAGAACACCAGACATCCTTTTCTGTTTGGCGTTGTGCACGAAACGACGACAATATGATAAGACACGTTGGAGTGTCCTCAACGACGAGAATTTATTAATTAATTTATCGACAAGTGTGTCAGGATTAGACACGACGAGAACAGTAATCCTTCTTTCTTCATGGAGATTATCCTTATCTATGGATAACGACGACTTTGGCCAAGTATCAACGGGACGCGCAAGCCAGTCAGGCCCGCTCCACCAGCTAGTCTGGTAGACCAAATCCCTAGGCAGTAGACCACGCGATCCGCAATCTGCCGGATTGTCAGAGGTTCTGACGTGATGCCACGAGTCGGGAGGGATAATGTCTTGGATGTGGCTGACACGATTGGCCACGAACGTTTTCCATTTAGATGGACACGATTTTATCCAAGTTAACGCCACACTAGAGTCTGACCACGCAAAAACTTCATTTACTAAGTGGAAGGGCTTCAGTGCGTCCACAACCGACGCGATTAAGTCCGCTAATAAAACCGCAGCAAGCAATTCGAGACGTGGCACCGACAGCTTACGTAAAGGTGCAACTTTGGATTTACCGCAAACTAGCTTGACGTCAATATTACCCTCTTTATCTATCGTACGGCAATACACCACGGCACAAAAGCCACGTTCCGACGCGTCGCAGAACCCATGCAAGCTTAGAACATCAAAATCCCCGACCAAACGTCGAGTGACGGCTACGGAACTCAGCGAAGGTAATTGAGTCCTGAACTCCTGCCATTCAAGTCTGATGTTTTCCGGGACATCATCATCCCAGGAAACACCGGAGAGCCATAGAAGCTGCATCAGGTATTTAGCTAGGAATGTAACCGGCGCTAAAAAACCCAACGGGTCGTAGATTCTAGCTATTTCTGAAAGAATGGTACGTTTTGTGCATCGGCCGTTATCAACAGCTGCAACTTTAAAACCGAAAGAATCTGATTGTGGTTGCCAAAGCAAACCCAATATTTTAAGAGAAATGTCTGACATTTCTTCGAAATGCTTAAAATCTTCTGAGTACAAGTCCGAGAAAGGAAGGTTACCTAGGAACTCACTACTATTAGAAGTCCATTTCCTTAAATGGAAACCACCCGACGAGAGTATCTTTGTGAGTTCCACTTGAAGCGAACGAGCCTCCTCAACGGATTCCGCTCCAGAGACGACGTCGTCGACGTAAATGTCACGAGCGAGAACTGCGGAACCAGCGGGAAATGAGTTAGCCGCATCACTGGCGAGCTGAGCCATTGTACGAAGAGCAAGGAACGGCGCAGCAGACACCCCGTAGGTGACTGTTTTCAGGCGATAATCGCGTATCGGTTCGTCAGCTGAAGGCCGCCAGAGGATGCGCTGAAATTCAGCGTCTTCTTTTGTTACAATTATTTGCCTGTACATCTGCTTAATGTCACCCGTAAAGACGACGGTATGCCAACGAAAACGTGTAAGCAGATCGAAAATGTTAGTCTGGAGTTTAGGTCCAGTTAGAAGGGTGGCATTTAAGGAAACCTCGTTGGCGTCCTTACTACTACTGTCAAAGACCACTCTAAGAGGGGTAGTCACCGAGTCGCGCAATATTCCATGATGTGGTATATAGTAGTAGTGGCCCTCGCTTGTGGAAGGTGGGCTCACCTCCTCCATGTGACCACTAGACTTGTAATCCTCCATGAAATCGATATACGACTTTTTGAACGCAGAATTGGAGTTCAACTTGCGTTCCAACGACAGGAATCGCTTAAGAGCGAATTCGCGTGAATTGAGGAAGGTAGGCTTGTTAACGGGATCGACAAACGGTAGGGGTACCACAAACCTGCCTTCTTCATTCCGAAAGTATTTTGTACGAAAATAGTCTTCGCAGCGTTGGTCTTCCGCTGATACGAAAGGTTTAACCGGAGGACCAACGTTTTCTAATTCCCAAAATTTCTTTAAGGAATCATCAATCGACAATGTCTGCGTAGGACTCGACACGAAAGAACAATGTTTATTGTTACTACGACACGAAATGAGAGCACTATCTATGAAAGGAGTGTCATCACACTCACCCATAACTACCCATCCATAGATAGTCCTCAGTAGAGTAGGTTGTCCAGGCTTGCCTCGCCGTATACCAGGCAACAACGACGAAACGAAAAATTGCGCATTGAGCAGCAGGTCAACTGGCGCTGGGCGAGCAAAGTCTGGATCAGCAAGCGACAAATTATGTATGTGTGACCACCCCGACGGGTCGACAGGTTGTGGAGGCTGGTCAGCACATACTGGCGATAAAACGAAAAGTTTGAGTTCAGTACTCAACGATGAATCTGGACTCCCCAATGGTTTGACTTCACATGACAGTGAGCCAAATGTCTGATGGGACGAATTGCCAATGCCATACACTGTATGCTGGCCACTAACATTAAACCCTAGCATGTCTGCACAGGATTTCGATATAAAATTGCATGCACTAGCGCCATCTAGCAGCGCGCGCACGGGTCGGAATTCACCAAGACTGTCTTTAATTAAAATGTTTGCAGTTGCAAAGAGAATAGTATTTTCTTCATCCATTACAGTTAACACAGTGTTACCATTACTACTGTCCACAATGCTACTAACAGGCGCGATAGCAACCTCTGTTGTGGCAGGAGTAGGTACTGGTGGAACTTTATTAAAATGTAGCAAAGTGTTATGCGAATGACTACAAATACTACAGCGAGAAGCACGACAAGTTTTTACTTGATGAGTGCTTGCGAAGCACAATATACACAAACCAGTTGCTTTCACAAAGTTGAATCGACTCTTTTGATCAAGATTTAAAAATTTACTGCATTTTGACAGACTATGTTGACCCCGACAAAAGGCACAAACTGAACTAGCAGGACTTGAAACTACCAGTGCTGTTTTTGTTTTAATCAACGATTTAACCATTGGAACCTTAATGAATGAATTTTCTAAAGCTTTACTCCTTTTTTCAATAAAACTCTTTAACTCATCGAACTGTGGCACATCAACATTAGTAGTCAGCTGTAATTCAAATGCTTCACGAGTGGCAACATCCAGTTTAGACCATAGTAAATAATAAAGCATGAAATTCCTATCCGGAAGGTCATATCTTGACAGAATATTTAAATTTTCATTAAATGTACGGAAGACCCTTTCTAAATCATTCTTATTTTTAACAGGTTCACACGACAACATCTTTTCATAGTACATAATGGCAATTTGTCTTTTTCTGTCATAATGATCAGCTAAAGTTTCATAAGCCTTAACGTAATTATGACTTGATAAAGGAAAACTTCGGATCAATTCATATGCTGGACCCTGCACACTTGACAGCAGATAATGCAATTTTTCTACATTAGAAATAGTACCTCGGTTATGAATTAAAGAGTCGAAAAGCTCTTTAAAAGAGACCCAATTTTCTAATTTTCCATCAAAAGGCTTAATACAAATTTTAGGAAGTTTTGCTAAATTATTGTCAAACGATAATGGCTTAAAATCATGCTTTTCGCTATTCCCAATTACAGTGCCAGCTCTTAATCTACACTTTACCGATTTGAGACAGTTTTCAAACTCCTTAGTGACTTCGTATTCTTCGAGACGTTGCGCGGGTTTAAGCGGTCGCAGAATGCGGATTTGAGCTTCATGAAAATCTTTCTCAATATCCTTGACGTCGTCCTCATTGTAGCCCTGCAGGTCCGACGCTTCAATATGCTCTAACCGAAATATTGCATACGATCGCGCAACACGATACGAATCTACTGTTGAAGGTTCAAAGTCACTATCTCCGTGTTCACTCATTTTGTTTTAATAGCTAAGTTATAACACTAATAAACACAGTAAGAAATACAAGCAGCACTAATAAACAATGTATTAACTTTTTAATACGTAATTACAATTAAAATGAATAGCGAAACACCGGTGTAAACAACAATCGAACTAACTTATTTACTTGACGTTTGACGTATGACGTATGTCACAGATTAAAATCATTCGACTCGTATCTGCGTTTCGTTACACGTGCAATTACAATGCTAAAACTCCTATCGGTTTTTACGTTCCGTTCAAACTAATATTGAACGAATGAATGGAAATGAAGCGTTAAAGGTTAAGGAAGTTGTACTGCCAACATAACGAACCAAAACGAAAGCGACAAAAGATGGCGTACAACTTGCAATAATCGAATAATGGCCAAAGCAATTTCTCAAGTACCTACGAAAACGAGAAAAAAATTAAACAGTTAGGAAAATACAAGAAAAGGCAACTTTTCAATGCGATCCGATCGACGGACCAAAATGTTAATTATTCGACAACGATATTTTCTAAATTTAAGTGGACTGTATAACAAAATTAATTTTCTAACGAGACTGTTTAATTTGCGAAGGGCTAACGTTAGGGATTGCGAATACGGCTCACCTGTGTCTCCTTGTGGCGAAGCTCAGCACGAGGTTTGCAGCAGTTGTAGGAAGCTTGATGCAGAGGTAGGCCTACATGCGGGTCACACTTCTACACCGCCACTTATTGATGCGTATGCAGGTATAAGCCGAATCGCAATCGTTAATTTGTATAAAGGGATGATTGAAGCTAGGTTACTCGTTCCGTTGCTTTGGCCGGCACTAACACTATGTATCACTAATTTCGAAAAATGAGCTCGGAGCACGAATTTGCACGTGCTTCTTCAAAAGTTTTAACCGAACTGGCAAACTTGCCATACCAACGAACGAAACTGTCAGAGTGACAGTTGTGTTGCTAGACTAAAATTTAGCACTATAAATTGGGAATATCGAACACTAAGTTATATTTGTTTGAAACTTGGTTATTATTCTAGCATGTTTCCATACGTGAACCTTACGTGCAGAATAGTCGTAAACACTTTAATTACTAATACATCTGGCTGATTAAAATGCCATTCAAAAACAGTAAGTAGGGTAAATAGCCAATAGCTGGCCACGTCACACTGAAATGAATTCTAATCGCAAATAAACACAGTTTATCTTTAGTATAATGTGGCCGGTTATAGGAGGGTAGCCAGGCCCGGTACCGCGAACATCGAAGTTCGTATATTTCGGGCATCTATCTCTTTTACTCCAATTAAGGCGTCATGAGAGTGACAGATACAATCGTCTGAAATTAAAAAATTTAAACGCCAAACGAACGGTAAAACAAAAATCATACTGCTACTTTAAAGTCGAAAGAAGTAAATGAAAAATGTCGTATGTATATATGGGTCGCATTTAATTGACAGAATAAGATACAAGTTTTTTTTTAAAGTAGTGACGATGGGTTAAATATATTTTACCTGTATGTTTAAGCACTAGTTTAATAGCGTGACACATTAGCATTTTGAATTATGTAAATATTTTGACTTTTGCAAAACCTCTTAAGCTCTATTTTACAACACAGCCCCAGTTGAAAAAGTGTATTGGATATTTGGATTTTTTTTGTTATTTGTTGAGATAATAATAACGTGAACGGTCATTATAGAAAATTGATTATCTTGAAGCTGCTTTACTCATAGTTTGTCAATGTTTTGTATAATATAATACATATACCATGTTTTTGGCAATGTCATCTTTTTAAATATTAACAACGACTTTTCTCTTCCTAAAAACTTTCACATAACGATAATACCTGTAGGCAGTATAGAGAAGTTAACCTCTCCAAGGAACCAATAAGTTCTCTCATCGGCTATTATCAGAAGTAGAAGTATTTTCATCACGGCACTGCTGGACAGAGCGGCTGGTCCACGCCAACTTTAGTTAGCCGCTAACTTCGTTAACAGACCCACTCTCGGTATGCGCTTAGTTCGTACTCCCTTCAGGCGAACATTCTTAGAAACAGATTTCGTGTATATCTAACTAATTATAAAACGGTTGAGTGTGATATGTAAGTAATAATGGCTATATGTAAGTAAGCGTCTGATTGATGTAACTGAGGCGCTACCGCCAAAAACGATATTCGTAAATTTTACTATAAACACGCATGAAACTAGTAGGAGAAAAAAAATTACAAGATTTTTCACCTTGTATTTTTAATCTGAGACATTCATGAAGCCGAAGTATGTTATGAACTTCATTTTGAAATGGTACTGATGAAATTTTAACACCGAGGCTATAGACCCGGGTATGTCCTTAAACTATGTCCAACAATGAGAGGTAGGGCACAGTAAAGTAGGTACCATCACGCTTGAGTCTGGAGAAGCCCAACTGGGGAAGTAACACAGGTCCTTACAGAAGACCACAGCCATAACAGCACTGCTACCTTTTAGGTATGTAGTGTTGTGTTTCTAATGGTGAGTAGGGTTCCCAGAGCTCCAATCCCCATTAAAGGCCAGCAGCGTACTTATAACTCCCTTGCACAGCTCCCTTGGTATCGCAGGTGCCCATGAGCGACGGTCTTTGCTTACAACTTGCAACAATTTATATTTATATTTAGATAGATGCTTTATTCAAATCTCTTGTGTCGCTATAAGTGTTGTTATACAGGTCCCTGCAAAAACGTTTGAACAGTTTGTCGTCAATATAACTACTTAATGACTAATTATTTGTAATATATTTTTACGTGTTTTTATTTCTTAATGTTATTTAAATAGCCGCGCCAGTACAGCTGCCTCGTCGGCGACCGGTGTACACCTGGGTCACAACGGAAGAACAGCGCTAGCTTTGCCAGCTACATGATAAGTTGATCCTTTTGTGGCAAACTCACCTTCAAACATCACTTTGTTTTTGTCACAAATAAACATTTTTCTTCTTCTTTTTCTTACCATCAGGCAATCCGTCTGCGTTTGCCACCTCTGTCAAAAAAAATGCAGATTTCTTAACCACTATAACAAACCGAGCAAATAAAGCATCGTGCAGGTTCTGCCGAGACTCCTGGCCGAGACATGAAGGGCCGGGAGATCACAATATGCACTCGAACGCCCCGGGAGCGAACCGCCAGGGAGGTACGCGACTTCTTCGCTAATTAATTAGACAAAGGACAAGTGCCTATTGTATTAACTTTAGTTTAGACGTTTGAGGAATGTGGTAATTAATGGTGGTTGAATTTTAGTTTTGCTGGTAAACAATTTGCTACGTTGAAATATATAATAAAATTATACTTTCAACATTATAAAATATATTTTAACATTCTTAATCATTCAGTATGAGGTTCTTCAAAAAAGGAGTGTATAGGTTCTTCAAGGGTAGGCAACGCGCATGTGAATCCTGTGGAGTTCTAGGCGTCCATAGGCGTCAAACGTTTAAATATTCAGTAAGTAGGCCACAAGGGCACTTTTACACGTCGAGTATATAAAAGCAAAAGAGAAGAATAAAAACTATACCGGTTCTAACCCTACACCTCTGACCCGAGAAGTATTTAGACTTTTATGACCGGCAAGAAACTCGGAGGGATTTATTTTATCAGAACAGTATTACAAAAAATCTTAAACATACATGCGTTATTCTGTAAGAAAACATATAAAATAATTGCAGGAATTAAAAAAAATATGTAGTTAAAATTACTACTAGGCTACGGTAACTGCTTACCATCAGGCGAGTCGTATACTTGTTTGCCACCGTCGTTGTGTAAAAAAATATATATTTGCCATTGTATGTGATATGGGCAGGGAAAAATAAAGAACGTAAATGTATCTTGAATTCGTGATATTTTGAAAATGTGGATTTGGCATAATTGATAATCAGTTTTTTGCGGTAAAATTCTATTGCCACAGACAAGTAGACTTCACGGCTATGTACGCTGATGTTTAATATCTAACGCCTAATGTGATTTATAACACGAATTTTAAACTTTGTCTTAATTATTGTCTTACATTTATAATAACTTATACGACAAACATTTATGAAATACTTTCTAAATTATATTAACCAAGCGATACAAATTGTTGTTAACAGAAAAAAATATTTATTGTTGTACATTTAGAATCCGGCCCACGCCGCGCGACGGGGGTAGCTATTACACCCCATAAAACCACCCTCTCTAATTGATTTACAATTGTCGGTTAAATTTGTTTCCCGACTCCCCCGATCGGCGATGCACCCGATATTTAGATGAGGCGCGATGGCCAAATAAAAAATAAATTTAATACCGCCATAGCTTCTAAGCAGGTTAGCGGGAATATCGGTTTATAAGTTAATAGTCATCGTTCATGCTCTCAAAATAAAAATAAAAAACATAGGACAAACTAGCGGAATTTTGTTAATTCATCTCCGTCAACGGGAATTTTATTGGTAAAGCTTGACTTGATTTTAGTAAGAACCAAAGAATCCTGTAAAAGAATTTTGTATTATGATTTGTATTGTAATGTATAAAAATTATATATTTTTTAGTTTTCATTGTTCAGTAAAATATTACCAATACTTGGTTACGAGTGTGTACTATACAACTCCTTTATATTTTTAACACATAGAAGATACGAACAAATACTTTAGAAAAGGTATACAACACACATATACACGTATCACTCATTACAGAAAATCTAACAATTTGGGTTTCATTTTATACAGTCGACGAAATCAAAACAACTTTATATGGTTATTTGCAAAAGTAAAACAATAAGAATTAAACACTATATCTCAGAAACAAGTGAAAACAATGCAAATATAGGTATACAAAGACCAATGTGTTACTTCCATTTAGATCTTACATCTAAATATCAATTAGTATCAATTTGCTAATAACATACAAAGATAATTAGATACAACGTTATTCTTCAGCGTTTCTAAAGTTTGACGCTTCTAGAACCAGTGTAAGTATCATATGAAGCTACATCATAATTATGAAGTATCAGAGTCTGCACATGTTACTGGTTACTCAGAAAATTATTGTTCGGTTGGGAAAGGGGTGCGGAGACTGCGGAGTGAGGGTGCAGTGATCAATGACATGATACTAAAAGTTATTTGAGTGATCTCGAATTTATGTACAAGGTACTGAGATAATTATTACCTAATCAGACTTTTTAACATTCAAAGTAGTAACAACGTGAGTGGTTGACAATCTGAAAGAATTTAATAAACTAATCTTAATAATTTATATCAAAAACACCGATAATTCTTAGTTAGAAACATCCTAATAAGAATGATGTGAATGTAATTTGTACAATAAAACTTATTTCATAATATCTCCTATAGCTACATAGTATTAAGGATTCCGTTTACAGAAATTGATTGATAATATAATTTGACCTGTTTGTCAAAAAACTTAAGCCAGATACTTCGATAAATAACTTATGGTAGATATTTTCGGTAGGCTACGCGGCTATACAGTTGGTCGATATAATTTTGCACATTTTCAAAAACCTATTACAGTCAACATTATAAAAAATGACAATCATGGCAACATGTAACACTGCACTCACTCGCGTGTGAATTCATTTTTCCGCTGACAAAAGTAATAAGCGCGGCTATCTGTCCCCTTCGGCCGGTAATGAATCGTCGCATAAAGGGCATAACCAAGTGGAAACGTCAGGATTCGGGGTGCCAGCCCTAGCGACGCCAGTGGGATTCTTAACTTCGAATTATATACAAAGTTAAACAGTATTATAGTAAATATATATAATAACTCAAAAAGATAAGCATGATGTAGCAAGAAATATATAAATCATTGCTTTCCCTATGTTTTTGTATTTATTAACTGTATACCTACAAATGTAGGTCACTATACCAAAATAACTATGTCACCATATTCTTTAAAGATTGTAATACTAAGTCATCGAGTCATAAAATAAAGGCAATCAGCTAACAGCCAGGGACACAACCCTAGCAATGCGTTTTGATTTTTAATTCAAAATACTTAGTTTATACTACAATACCCGTTTAACACGTGTTATTTCCTTTACTCGCTCTCAAATACTTAAATATGCTCACATTCATAATTTCATGTCAAACACGACCAAAGAGCACTTATCGATAATTGAGCATTGCCGATCGCAGGTGCAAATAAAATGAAATATCCTTTTATAAGAGTGTGTTGGTGGCTTAACATTGAGTACTGGCCTAATTGAAATTTGTCGCTCAGGTGATCATTTAAACAGCGGGCGTTACATCAATGAAATGATATTCATTATATGCATTATGTGTAAATTAATAAGCATTAAGTACTCAGTTACCTATGTATTAACAAATTAAGCATTAAGTATCGTTTAAAACCGACTAGTGCTTTCTTTTCTAAAGGCTTGTTGAGTTATAAAAATAAAGTGTGTGTTGAGACAACGCGTCAGTTATAAGTTGTAAATACCGTAACCACAATTGTACTACGATTATGTAGCTAGAAATGGCTTCATTTTTCTTCGAATCATGGGTGTAGTTACTGAATTATATCCGGATCCAGTCTAATGTTACTTCGTGATTTCTTCAGTCGGTTTAAATCAATGTCAGTACTTTGTATGGTCCGTAAACGGCTCATGTAAAGATTTAGGTTCCTTCCATTTCCAATTTGTATAGCGAAATTCATCGGTTTAGTGAAAGAGACCATCGAAAACTCCTTAGTTTCAGATGGTCTCTTTATCTTTATGAGTATGAATACTGCATAGGTACTCTTAAGTAAGTTATTATTATTAGTAATCTCTCTTTTTCTTTGTGAGAAAAACAAAACAAACAAACACATAAGTCATTGACTGCCAACGGGAATGTTATTGTTATTCAGTCTGTATGATCCTTAAAGCGGGATGCTTTTTGAAAAACGCTAGCAGAAACTGTATGCGTGTTGCGTTTAGAACACCCGCGGAGGGCTATTAGCCGACAAGATTGAATTAGCAGTGTCGTCGCACGTCGCACGTCGCAATTCATTGTTTGCAATCTAATAGCCACGACACGACGCGACAGCTCACGGGAGACTAATTTCGTTAAACCGGAATATCCATCGCCGAGCGAGGGTAGTTGAGCACTTTTGCTTTTATGTTTAATTTTAATGTTTTTCAAACAAGAGGTTTTAGAAATGGTCAGCGTAAAAAGGGTAACACGACATTGTGTTATACCTTTATTTTTAGTTTTCTACCTCAATGAGAAATATTTTTTACGACAGTGAATAAGATACTAGATAATTAATTTCCACTACCTAAAGGTTGTCTGGAAGAGATCGCTTATAAGCGATAAGACCGCCTGTAGTTAACCTCTTCTGTTTTGTTTTATATTACTACTAGTCGTGCCCCGCGGTGTTACCCGCGGTTTATTAGGAAAAAAACGCAGCCTATGTGTTAATCCAGGCTGTCAGCTAACTCCATACCAAATATAAAAATCGCTCCAGCCGTATAGATGTTAAGAAGTAACAAACATACACACTAACAAACTTTTATAATATTAGTGTAGATAGTATAAATTTATCTGTAACGTTTCATTTGAGGTGTACAATAAAGAGTATTTTTCATTCAATAATCTAGAAACACAAATTAAAGCAATAAAGCGGACACACTTTATCTTTATTAATTTACCGAGTTCACATTCTCTAATGGTTTATATGGAGATGTGTCGCCTCTGATTGATGGAGTGCATTTCATTGTTCCAGGAACAGCCAATATGAAAACTTTCATGTGGACCAGAAGGGCTACGATCAGATGTACGACGGGGAGGACCTGGAAACACCACCGTCGCCCGATAGGCCTCCACCGCGACATATAGGTACTTTTTATTTATTTGTATTTGAAGTTGATCCCCGAAAAAGTAGCAATTGTAAAACGTACTATTTATCATCCCCGATCCCCGAGCAAGGCAATGTAGCCCAAAATAGTTTTTACTGTTATTTTACAGGCGTATTCTGTATGTAAAGGAGTTTACTGAGAAGTCGTAAGACCATCTTTTTGTATTTTTTTTGGACAGACTCATGTCGGCTATCCAGGATCATAGAGGCTAACCCACGACCGTGGCCATTTTCTGACAAATTAAGGGTTAACGTCAAAAAACACTTAATTTTTTGTACTGATTACTTTGCTCGTTAGTAAATGAAATCCAGTTTTGCTATATGTTTTCAAAGAATACAAAAAAGCTTTGAGCTAATGAGGTGATCAATATTTTTTATCCGCTTTATATTTTAAATCTTCTAATTTGTTAAAGACAAGTACATCAAAGCGGAGCTGCCATGCCTGAGCGCGCGGTACACCGTGGCGCTGCTCGCCTGCTTCGGCTTCAGCATCATGTTCGGCATGCGGTGTAACATGAGCATGGCCAAGCTCAAGATGACGGAGAAGCATAACGTGAGTCACCATCATTCTAGTCTTTTATCAGTCACTAGCTCACTGAGCATAGGCAACCTCGAGCACGGAATTTGTCTCGATCCTGAACTAATTGCATACAGAGCGTCGATAATACGTATTAGAAACTTTGTATTAAGTTTCGATATTCAGTTTTTTGTCAATCGTTTCGTCGGCACAATCTTATATTACCATCCTCAAGCGTTCTGTGGAACAGCCGCCTCGCCTGCCTAAAGTTCTATGCTTTTAAAACCAGAAATCATAGTACTATCTGAGAGTCAAGCTAGTATCCGGGAATTCTCGGAAAAAAGTGTTTTCAATTAGCGTGAAAAGAAAAAGGTAAATTATTGATTGGTCAATTCTGAAAAGGGTATGGCTATGATTTCGAAATGGCTAAAGATAAATTTGTTAACACTTAACACGAATAAAACAAAATACATCTGCTTTAGCATCACAAATTCCACTCAACCTAACTTTCAAATGGACCTTAAAATTCATTCATGTCAGTCATCCAACTTTTCTACCTGTAATTGTCCCATTATAGAAAAAGTAGCTGAAATAAAATATCTAGGGGTGCTCTTAGACCAACAATTAAACTGGTACTCTCACCTTGACCAAATCACTAGTAGAGTTAGGAAAATGATCTGGATTTTTAAGACACTAAGGCACATTGTTCCACGTAAATGGAGCACAGCAGTAACTGACTCCCGCAACGTTCTAAATGAAATTTATATATCTCTGGTACAATCGGTAATAGTGTATTGCATACCTGTGTGGGGAGGCGCAGCAAAGAGTCGTCTTATTGACCTGGAACGAGCTCAACGTGCACTATTAAAAGTCATGTTTTTCAAAAAAATTAGATTTTCCACTGACTTGTTATTTCAAATCAGTGGCCTACTTTCGATCAGAAAGCTTTATATATTACAAACAACGCTAAAAACACACAAGATATTACCATATAACGCTAACTACAAACAAAATAGACGTATTATCAATGTAGCTAAGTCTTTACGTACAAGATCGCACTTTACAAGGTCTCAATTCAAGGCAAAGTCTGCCTTCCTATACAATAAAATAAATAAAGAATTAGATATCCACTCAAAGTCACACCGAGAATGCAAAACCCTCCTTACTGAGTGGCTAAAAACAAAATCTTACGAGGAAACGGAAAAAGTACGACAAACGGAGTACTAAAAATAATACACACACACTCAAACACAAACACAAACACACACACACACACACACACACACACACACACACACACACACACACACACACACACACACACACACACACACACACACACACACACACACACACACACACACACACACACAAATTAAATATTTTATGTTTATTAATATTTAAATTAATTACAATATAGTATATAAGTTTTGTTATATTTTAGCTAAGTAGAAGTAAGTTATTTTTGTTTTATTTAAGAAATTATATCAATGGGTATTTTTATGGGTATAGACTTAATATATTTTTTCTTGTTATAATACCATGGGAAGAGCGGTGCCTCCCAACACAGGCAATATTTTGCTTACCGGGCGGCTCCATCCCCTAAATCATTGTTTGTGTACTTTAAAGAAATAAATATTTTTGTATTTTTTTTTTTTTTATGTTAGTTTTGTGACGGTAATTAGGTTTTAAATCTGCATATAAATTGTGTTTTGCCTTATTTGGATTGTAATATTACTTATAGTTTATGAAACGACCACTAAATCTAAGTAGGTATTTATAGAATTTTACCGTTTAATTATCATTAAAAATCAATAAAACGTGGCATAACAAGTTTTAAAACAAATGCTGTTGGACAACTGGACAGAATAACGACACGAAATCTGATCCTCCCAATTATTAACACAAATTTAACATCAATGCGTTGTTAACAGACATCAAGTGGCGTCAAAGAAGACACGCCCTTCAACTGGACGGTAGAAGTAGAAGCTTCCATAGACTCGTCCTACTTCTTCGGCTACTTCATCACGCAACTGCCGGGCGGGTTCCTGGCGTCCATGTACCCGGCCAACAGGATCTTCGGAGCGGCGATTGTGGCGTCTGCGGTGTTTAACATGGCTATACCTGGCGCTATGGCTGTGGGGCCGACCGCTGTCGTACTGTTGAAAGTCGCACAGGGATTTGTTGAGGTGATACTAGAATGCTTTCCTTTTGAATTTGACAGGCGTTTGATTAGCTCTTTTGCTTGTTTCATTTGGGTATTTCTTGTATTTTCTTAAGTTCGAATTCGAAAGCATTCAAAATAATCATAAGCTTTAGTTGGTTGACTGCTAGAGAATGCCTTATGGCATTAAGTCCGTAATTTGTATCTTCTTGTATTGGACAGTCAGCAGCAAAAGTTGCTAAGCGTTTGAAAGCGTGTTCAAAATGACCTACACGCGCTCTTATTCTCTTGAGAATAGAGACGTGTTGACCTCATTTTGAACACCTTAAATGCTTGGACAATAAAGACTGTACAATAAAGGTCAAATAAATAAATAAACAGTGAAGCTTTATAAAAACAAAAACATCCCTTGCTGAGACTTGTTATTAACCCATTTCACCAAGAACATTTGTTAGTTTATAATTAGACTTTTATAGAGGACTCAATAATTTGCTAATTATTTTACGTATATTTATTCTTACATAAGTTTCGGTATGCGTGTGATGAAATACTATACTTTAGGAAGTCAAGTCACTTGCATTGTTTAGGAGCACATATATTTCAACTTACACGATTAAATAACTAGACAAAGAGGGTGAAGATGAACATGTAACAAGTAAAATGTCATACGTTTAAAATTTTGAACATTCCGCATTCGTTGGATCGTGTCAACGCATGATGAGGCCTATTACGATCGCTCCGAATTTCGGGGGCCCGTCGGGCCGCTCGTCACGTTTGGATTTTGCTCCCCTTCTCCTGTAGACAAACAACATTTTGCATATTACAGCTTTTCTACATGGTGTAATATAGTCTTTAGGAATGCATTAACTCCGCATTAGTGCCGCTCGGCGGAAGCGGTGTGATCCCTTATTAATAACTGTAAACAGGATTGGATGGTGATATTAACATAACAGTGGTCATGCATTTATTAATTTTAATTCAAACGGATTATCCTCCTAAATCTTTTATCGATATGGTTTTAGTGTAAAGAGCGTTTAAATATATGTGGTTCACATTTTCAATAATGGTACAAAATTGTATATTTCGATATGAAGAAAAATGGAAATTTCCACTGCCTCAGACGAGGAATCCAACTCGGCTCGGACGGATGGTCGCTTTATTTGTAAGCATTGTTTTTGTTAAGAAACGTTTCTATTTAATACATAGTTAGATGATGCCCGCGGCTTCGTCCGCATGGTTATAGGAAAATGTAACATATTGAGTCTCCCCGTAGGAATGAGATGTTTTCCCGCTGGAAAAAATAGCCTATGTCACTCTCCACTCTTTTAACTACCTCCACTAAATCACGTCAATTCGTTGCTCTGTTTTGCCGTAAAAGACGGACAAACGCACAGACACACTTTCACGTTTATAATATAAGTATAGTATGGATTGAGTCAAAAGGAAAGTATTTATTTCGACTAATTTAGTGTGGTTGACTGTTAATTCATTACAAAATAACAATGGAAGAGCATCTATTATTGCAGCACGGTACCCATGTTGGATCACGCTTAGCGCAGGTTTGCAATCCGGCCTTTCAACGTATCCATTCTCCATCGCTCTTAAGTACAGTCGGCATCGATTTCGATGTTCAAAAGCCTCTTTAGGATTACGTCCCCCGTCGCCATGGCGACGTATTTGTGCCCGTGTATCGGGACTTAGCTGACTCCTCAATACCATGATATCCCCTTAAATCTAATCATTGATAACTGTAGATATACTGACAAAAGAATCCCATTTTATGGGACGCTTTGTAAAGATTTTCTATTCATACTATCTCAGTTTAAAGAAGTATTTTGTTATCTTCATGGAAAGAATAATAGTTATATGAAATGTATTTTCATGGTAATGACAAAAGAAAAGA
This sequence comes from Grapholita molesta, assembly GCA_022674325.2. Lineage (NCBI taxonomy): Eukaryota > Metazoa > Arthropoda > Insecta > Lepidoptera > Tortricidae > Grapholita > Grapholita molesta. Next base: position 23,905,539 of record CP053121.2, on the reverse strand, counting down.
GATTATAAATATATGAGGATTATAATTGCTGGAACACTAAGTAATTAATGACTCGTTGTTATCGCTTAGGTATTCATCTTGTCAGAGCTGCCTGTCAAATCATAGTTTGCGTATGTAACAGTTGTTTTTATGTGTGAGTATACATGTCGATGTTACCTAGGCACTTCTTGAAATGTCATTTACCAAGGGATAAAATCAACGCAGCATCTGCTACGGAAAGCCTTTGTAGATTCTGAATTATTTTACCAAGAGTACAATATTCCTGGCCATCTCGTAGTCAATGTATGATGCGTCGCCATTTCATAATATGCCTAGAAATTACACGATTTTGCGAATTGTAATTGGCAAATCGGCCGACTACACACAAGTTTATATACTTCTATATTTGATCCATAACGTTGTTATCGATGTCCACAGTAAAGTATGATAGCGATTACAATCGCAAAAAGCTTTTACAGTTTAAAAAAAATAGAGCTATAGCATATATACGTTTCATATATAATTGTCGATACAGGGTGTTACATATCCGTCGTGCCACGGCATCTGGCGTATGTGGGCTCCACCGCTAGAGCGCTCGCGGCTAGCAACACTGGCTTTCTGCGGGACTTATGCTGGCATCGTCATTGGCATGCCACTCTCTGGCATGCTGTCCGACTACATCGGTTGGCAGGCGCCCTTCTACTTCTACGGAGTTTTTGGGCTTATATGGTGAGTTTTGAACTAACTCTAATCAACTATTTTTAACATATTAATTGCTAGAAGTCTGATATCGATACGCAGAAAAAATTGCAATATTATTAATGTATGTCATAACTGACATATTTCGATGCGAGACATATTTATTTACATTTGATTATTATAATCTCACCAACGGACAACGGTTCAAGAATAAATAAATTCAGAATTAAGAAAATGTTCTTGTGACTATATGTTTATTACTAATTACTAGGTATGCTTCTTCAAAACTAATGTTCGTATCATATTGTTACTTGATACAAGACATTAATCATTGACCTAAAGACGAATACAATTTAGAATTTTCTTTTCTCGAAATTCGAAAAGCTCTTCAAGAAATCTTTTTTTAAATTATAGTAACCGATCTACTCATGTTTCTTTAGTCACTCCCGTGACATGTTTCGGAGAACACAAGCCTCCATTTTCAAGCACTAAGAGTGCTAATTATTCGCCGAATGCGTCACGGGCCCGTCACGGCGACGGCCACTCTCTATGATTTATAAAATTTTACAATGTCTCTCGAAAGTTTAAATACAAATCTTTTTGTTTCTTGGTAGATTTTTGCCCTCCTCCTTCCACCATATAAATAATTAATTCTGCAGGTACTGTATGTGGCTGTGGCTTGTATTCGAGCGGCCCAGCAAGCACCCCCACATCGCCGGCAAGGAGATGGCATACATAGAGCAGTCGTTGGGCACAGCCACGCAGGCCCCCATGCCCAGCTTCTGGGGGACGCCGTGGAAGGCGTTCTTTACTTCACCTCCAGTAAGTAAACTTGAACTTTAGTAGTTGAGTTTAATCATAACAATAATTCATAGTTTATTTCAGCAATACAGTAACGGTAATACTTTCAAACATTACAAATAAAACGATAGAAATTCAATTTCCGTATCTTTGTTAATATTGTATATTTTGTTTTTATTCTTAGTTAATATATTAATTTACCGTCCGTTATATCTTTATGTAAATATACTTGTACAATTTAGGCAAATCTAAAGATATGTATGTATTACGAACTTTATTATTATATTTAGTTATACCGGTAATGCTTCCTGTTTCTTAACAATGCCGATATTTATCAACTACGACGGTTTTATAAAAGGAATTCTGCCTTCCTGCGGATTCATTAACAATTTGCTCAATAATCCCAGTGTAATGCAACATAATTATACTCAAAATAAATAGAAAATATCTAAGCAATTTGTCTTTTGTTTCAGGTATACGCCATTATTGTAGCCAATTTCTGCAGAACGTGGAATTTCTGTTTGCTAGTTATTTTTCAGTCTGCCTATTTTAATTCAAGGTTTCAAATGCAAATTACAGAGGTGAGTGAAAATTACATACATTTAAAAATCTTAAAAAATACATGCGTTACGTAATGCTATACTGTGTAGTGTAACAACCAAATAAATTAACTGCAGCTATGTTACTCCTATAAATGTTCAATACTATTAAGTGTTAACACATTAATGGTAGATGTTGCCAGGCACCTCTCTAAGGCGCATTGAAGGATGTGATCTAGAAATTCGCTACCCACGGGTGTAAATACCTTGGTTCAGTTGTCAGAGCGATGGGCATGTGTCCCGGAATCGCAAGTTCAAGTCTCGCCCTAGCCAGTTGATTCTAATTTTTTTCCTTTATTTCTACGAATTACGTTTAATTGTGTTCTAGTCTGGATTCGTGGGTGCCATTCCTCACCTGATCATGACATCACTGGTACCGATCGGCGGCATGCTGGCCGACTACCTGCGTAAGAGCGGCTCCATGACAACCACTAACGTGCGCAAACTGTTCAACTGTGGAGGGTTCGGGCTGGAGGCGTTCTTTTTTGTTCTCGTTGCTTATGCCGATAATAAGGTAGGTGTATTTTTTTTAATTAAGTAATTGAGCAAATAAGTCATAGATAACACAGGCGACCAGAGGGTTGGCTCTTTCTTGCCAACCACATGTAATTGCGATTGCGTGCAACTCAGCCAGCCTTCTGGGCACCCTATTGTCGGGATCTGAACTAGAATATTTTTTAATTATGTCTTTTATAAAGATTTGTTGGTTTTTTTTATTTGTAATTGAACAGGCTTTTACACTGGTTTTAAACTTTCATAAATATTATTTCGTTATCAATAACTTTAACGGGAGTTGTTATACTCTTCTTCCCCTTCCAGTTGCATGGAGAAACAGATGACTTTTGTTGTCCTGCATTTTTAATTTCGTTAATTTCCAATTTATTTTGTCAGTACGTGGCGACCATAGAACTGACGCTGGGCGTGGCGTGCAGTGGTTTTGCGATTTCCGGCTACAACGTCAACCACCTGGACATCGCGCCGCGTTACGCTTCCATCCTCATGGGCCTGTCCAACGGTATAGGAACTATCGCTGGCTTCGTGGTGCCTATCGTCATCAACTACATTACCCAAGAGAAGGTATGTGGGAATGCAAAATCCAGATTTATGCACATCTTATTGAAACATTCTGAAGACCGAATGGCATGATAGATAAATCAAGCGGTCTATATGGTGTTTAAAACGACTGAACACATTAGTTTTTTCTTGTGCTTTGACTCTTCACAACTTATTATACTCTATGTAACTTAATATTTTGATGCGACTGTGTTTTTATTATAGTAACAAGTGTACATATAAAAAAGTGAGTAGGTAGATAGTTCGCCAAACCATACTCTTATGCGTTTAATAGCCGTGAAAAATTCTGACAGGGTTGCCTATTTGTAGTTCGATTTAGAACATTTACACATTATGTAAAAACAGGAGCATCATAATATTCATAGATGATTATTATTTTGCATTTCTCGCCTCAGTTTAAAGTCCTTACGTTATTGAAATGTTGAAAGCCCCCTCCGTATCGCTCCTCAGCGATAGCTGGCGCAACAAAAAGGACATTCGGCCGTGGCTAATTTTAAAAAGGAAATCGAGCTCCGAGCGAGTTGTGTTCGGAATATGAAATGAATCGCTTTGTGGGTGCGCGGCGATGCGTTACCCTGGAGTATGAAACAGTATTTATGAGTTAGCACTTTATTATGGCGCTTTCCTCCGGTAGTGCGCTTCGATACCTTTGTTTTATGCATAAGGTTGCGATAAACATGTTTAAACATCTGTATTGATACGCTGTTTTAATAATATAAAATTATTTTTTAAGAAATGTATGGCAAATACAGCTAAATTTCTACTATCGGGTTTTGACTGTTTTTAATAGTCAAGGGTGTATATTAAAATACCTTATCTGAAAATTTAAATCTTTAATGTGAAGGGATTTTTTTTTTTATTAAATATTATTTAAAACTTGTGACCTTACAAATAATGATCTTCCACATATGTTTGTAAAACATCTCAACAAAATGTAACATCGTCGTGTATTATACAGGATAAACTGGAGAAAGCAATAACAGAATGGCGCGAGGTGTTCTTAATGGGTGCGACGGTGCACTTCATCGGTATTACCATCTACGGCATCTTTGCGTCCGGCGAGTTGCAACCCTGGGCCGAGCCGCCGCCGACCTACGAGTCCCCGGTCAAGTCGAAGGACCATGAAACCACCTTTGTAAGTTATATTGACTATGTCCTATAATATTGCTTTGTTGAGCGTGTAACGGATTGCCTTTATAGGAGTAACATGATGTCAACAAGATACAGCGGTTAGCTTGATGGAGTCCAACATACATCCCCTTTATATTTTAAGTTTTTATGCTATGTTACTTACATTATCATTTTCAGTAACTAACTAAATGACAACTTCAAATAGTCTATTGTATAACGCATTTGATTTCCAAATTCCTGTTTACTTAGATAGGTAATCGATAAATTATTTTATGCTAATGTGTATTAGCGAATTTATGATTTCAACAGTAATAAAAAAAACATACGACTCATTATTAGAACAATTTTTCATGGTTTGTAAAGCATCAAAACGACAATACTATACCTCTATTCTTTGTTTAAACTAGATGGGCAACCCATCAGCGCCGTTGAAGAGCAGCTCTCCACCGGCATACGGCGCAGTGGCGCCGCCACGCCCGCCTGCGCCCGCGGCAGCTCAAGCGCACGTCCCCAACAACCCGTTCGTGTCGGGCGCCTTCTACCAGGCCGAGCCGGTGCAGCCGCCGGCGCAGCAGTACCCGGAGCTTACGGATGACGGCACTTACTAGATCAAGTAGACGGCCTTGTTGCGTTACTAGACTTGCTTGAAGATCTCTCAAATTTAAAATTAAAGTCGCAAAACTATCGTAAAAAGACAAAATATTAAACGCCCTTAAATAAGGGAATCATTACCTTGAACTGAACTTCACTAGCTTTTGAACATGGATTGCACTTATAAACCTTACCTACTTCTTTTAGATTTAGTTTAGAATTCAGTGTTCTGACAGAGTGGTATGAAATTGCGAAATTGCCACATACGACAACACAAGAGTTGTTTGCAATATTCCAATACTGATAAAATAATTGTCTGGAATCAATTTGGACATTATTTAGATTTTCGAAAATGTCGAAGCCTCTTGCAATATTGCAACTGTCTTTTAGCCAACATTGAGACAATTAAACAAACGACAGATCTCTCAATGAGTCTAGTAACACTTTAAGGTTATTGATTTTCTTACATTGATTTTAACGGTTTGTGCTTACTAGTATTTTCTAACTAGATGTCCACTCGGTGCGGGCGTTTCCCTTCACTCCGAGTGGTGAACTAGTATCAAATGAGTAGATAGGTGAAATTACATGTGCTGTTACCCTCACCAGTTAGCTTGTACTTCGTCATATCGTTATAGAAATTAACAGTACCTGTTCAGATCTTCATTATTTTTTATAGACATGTCATTCTCCGGTATCATAATCGTATTAAAACCCGTCAAAATACTGTTTTTGTTTGCTCGGTTTTAACCGTGCTAGTTATTCTTAAAGCTAGAGAAGTTAGTATTCTTATATTTATACACATATCATCAATATTAACTATTACCTTAGGGTCGTTTACTTTTATGGAATTTGGTTCAACGTGAGTGATTATTTGAACAGCCATCTTCAGAGCTATTTTGACATTGCGCTATTTGAATATGACAATAATGTTATCTGACCTTGACGATTTGCCGTGTTGGTTTTTGCACTGACAAACTAAAAATGGCATCTACATCAGAGCTACTGTCATTGTTATTTTCAAGTAAGACCATTTGTCAAAATACTGCGAGTCTGACAAATGAAAACACGCGTTACTTACTGTTAACTGCATAAGTCCCATAAATATTTATACATTGCTCTCTTGTTGCTGTTTGTTGTAAAATGTTTATATCTTTACAAATAAGTATGTAATTAAATCGTTCAAATTTAGATTTACCTGTATCTATTTAAATATGAAACAACATTATAGACGTAGAAATATAATGATGTACTTGCTAGGGGATGTTAACTACAGAGGGAAGTAATGCAATCATTGTTTTTTTTTTGCTGAGCATTATGTTAAGTAGCTTATTATTATTATCACTAAGTTTAAGGAATGTTACAAAAAAATACAACGCAATATGATATTTTATATTTTTGGCTTTGTGATTGCTAATAGTAACTCATATGATATATTATCCAGTAAATGTAGTGTGCCGTTAAGAACTTTGTTATCATACTTGTATCAAGAGGAATGCTTGTGTGTATATACAAAGAAGCATTCCTTTGGCTACATATATATGTAGCCATTTTTTCGTGTCTACAATAGAAAACACATTTCCCCGTCTTCCTTCAGTATAGGATTGAAGTGAATATATTTAACCTGGTATAAATTAGGTTTAAGAATAGTAAAGTATATTGTTGTTCAAGAATAACAAATGAGCGTAAGTTAATTGCGTTATTGATGTATTCTGTCATTTTTGTATTTTAATTATTATGTCAAATAATAATTTATTGGCTTTGGCTACAGAAATGTTGTCTTATCAATATGATGTTTTAAAAGCGTCGATTAGCAAGATTTTTGGAAGGTCACGATGTCGAACCCAGCTAGGCTCCTTACAGTTATGTACAAAATTTAATTTTATATTTTACCAAATAATTTACGGTGAAGGAAAATATGCCGAGGAAACCTGACCCGATCTCAATGAGCCTAGTTCTTGCTCTTAGGTGGAAGTAGATATGCCAGTCGTTTTCTAGAAGTCACGTCTACGCCAAATCTTTCTGAGCGAATTCTAGGCTATAAAAGGCCGGGACAAAGGCAAGGAAGACATCTTTTATTATTAAAATGTATTCAGTTTCAGTGATTCAACCACATAGTCAATAATGTGATAATAGATTACTAAGCATAAATAAAGTATTGACTATATAGTTCTAAGCAAGTAATCTCGTGAATCTCGTGCAACTTTAGCATTATCTCTATTTAATATTGACTCGATATGCACATAGGATGTTTTCCTTAATATTTAGATCTCACTGTAATAGTCTATGCGCGAAACTAGTATCTTTATTACATACACTTGTAAATATTATTTTTATCTATTTATGATGCACTTTGTAAATAAAAATGCACGTAGAAGCTATTAAATACTTCTCTAATTTAAATATTTCCTATCCCATCTATTGTAAATAATACGTGTACTGCATGATATAATATTGCTTAATAAATTTTACTAGTATTGTATGTTTTCTGGGTTTAAAGCACGGCACTAACACGGCACTAATATTCAGTCTCACTTCAGTACTTAGCAGACTAAAGCACATTGCACTTTTCTCACTCTAAAAACCAATTCGTTGTAAATTGATTGTTCAGTAACACAAGGCCCCCATATTTTGTGGAGCCCCGAGTCTCTACCACAAGTTGGCAAAACGTTCTCGTTTGAACTGTAGAAATTCGTGGTAGAACTTATTGCAAAAATATTTTGAAATGCTGCTCGACAAAACTATTATATAACGATTGGTTTTACAAACAAAACTTAGTGGCTTACTTGACAATATAGCTCCAAGGCAATCATTTGACAGGGAATGCATCAACGACAATATGCGAGAGCAGGTTTGTGACAATAATTTATGACTGATGTTGGGTAAGGAACTAGCGTAAGAACACTTGTTAAGCGGTGCACGTTAAGATATAGAAATTGCCTCCGAATTATAAGAAATGCCGTTATTTTAACCCAGGCGACGAATTTTAATCCTTTAACAGGCATGACTAGAAAAATGTAACCTTGCCAGTTTCTTAATAAAGTTCACATGATGGTGGGAAATATACTCCCTATGCCTGATAAAGCGTTAAAGCTAGATAATAATTATCTACTATGATCTACATCTATCTATACGAGTATATCATACTCTGAGAAACCATAATTGCCATTGCCATCCTGCAGGCTTATTTTATTTTCCAGACTAAAAGGTCTTCTACTGTAGAGTTAATAAATGTTTAAATATTAACGCAGAACTAAGTAAAAAATATAATAGTATAGTCGATCTTATTCGGATATAATACGACTACGAAGATATGAATAATAATTATAAGACGTAATCTTTTTAAGAAATGCGTAATAAACAAAAAACATGAAGTAAATGTAAATTAAATGTAATCAGGTTAGTTCATACATAAAATAGTTTTGTTATTGGTTGGTTTGTTGGACATGGGTGAGAATTATCATGGGTGTAGAAAAGTTAGATACTATACGAATAATGCTGGCTGCTGCTTTAAATGGCTCAGTGACACATCGTTTCAACATATCTATCAGTTTTGTTCAATTTTCAAAATAAATTTAACATTGTAGTAACTGACATCGTTTATTTAATTTCATGTCATTAGATTCATGTCTTAAATTATAATATAGAGAAAGTGGTTGTTTTAAAGAATCTCTACACCGTCAATTTCTGTGTTGTAAAATATTTTGACTAACTTTTAAAGTATTACTTGAATGTGTAGTATTTTGTATCATGACTTAGAAAATTAATAATTTTAGCAATAATACAATTATTTAAAGTGACGTTGGCGATCATTGTCAAACTTGCGTTACCGTCTTCATCGAAATGATGATACGTTTGGGTTTCAGAGATGTTGGTATTTTTGTTCAAATTAGAAAAATAAATTTCAGCAACATTGTTACAAACCAAAAAATATGAATAGGAAGACGTTAGTTTCAGGTCGGGTATGTGCAATAATAATTTAATAATAATGGATAAATTAAGAAATACCTTTTTGACATAAAGCTCCAAGTTTCTGAATTTGAAATAAAAGAAAATGTGAATTCGTTCAACTTGACAATTGTTACATGCCAATGCAAATCCTAAGTTGGCTTTTGAATACCAAGAATCAATAATTAATAGGAACCATCAAGGAAGTAAACAATATGCAAGTAAGGATGAAAATTGTCAGTGTCATATAACAATTGTAATTTTGGCGAAATTCAAACTAAAAATTATTAAAGCTTCTCTTATCTAAAAATTTTACCATATCACTTATATATGTCACTTTTTAATGACTATTATCTTAATATATTAAAGAAGCAATGATAATTTTCACGATGTCCAATATCTATGGCGGAAAGGGTACCGATCACCCGGTCACTTGTTGACTTGCACTACGTAGAATAAGTTAGTGTAAAACTTATTGTACTCATGATTCAATCCATAGTCTGTTATCATCGAATTAGGTTTGTCATTAAAATAGCCACGAGTTGAGTTATTGTTATCAGTGCCATCTAGATTATAATTAGGTGTTATTCCTGGTCTTCTGTTGTGTTCTCACAAACGTTCTTCGTTTTGTATGAATAACGTTCTGGCTCGTAAAATATTCTCCACAATAAACCGCGAATGATTTCGGGAAAGTACAGCTCTCCCCTCGATGTGAGAGCAAGCGGTACTTTTAAAAAACGCGGGTTTAAAAGAGACAGACTGTAATTTTCACAATGTCTCGTGGGCAAGTGCTAATATTTTTACCTTTATTTATTAGTTTCAATTAGTAATTTTGTGAGCTTAGTGAAAAAGGGTACAAGTAACAAACAACTTGTATGAAACTTATACCGTTTGTCACTAGGGCCACAGAATTATAATTATTTTAACGTTTATTAAGGAATTAATCGTTGTTATGTTGTTTCTCGTAAATATATTTACGATATTTGTAATGGTAGTTGTGTTATGCCTATTTTTAATAAGTGAATTAACATGTTAGCTAGTAACAAGGAACGCACACTGGTAACAAGTTTAGTAAATTATTTTTAGTACTCATGTACTCATAAGTTGATAAAACAATAGGTACAATTTTTAAATTGGTTATACAAATCTTGTAAAAATTGTTTAGGCTAGTTACTTTATTTATTTAAATCGTTGCATTTTCATTAATAGGTAAGTTAAATATACGACAATAATTATATACTTAAAAGGGGTGATCTCACTCTATAAGGCTGTGTTGACAATAATGTTCTCTCGGGAACGACAATTAGCCTGTATAATTAGTCGGTAATAACAAAAAAATACTATACAAATTATATGCATAGCATTAAATATTCTTAAAAATATTTTTAAATCTACTTGATTTCTCTTTAAATTTTGCTAAAAAAAAGAGACAATAATTTTAGAAAATTTAGACATTGCAATAATATAAAGATTAGTCTATAAAAAAATATTAATATTTAAGGCTTGACTAATTATTTCACTATGCAGTATATTTTGTTTATGGTATTGTAGAACTTCTTTCATATTTCGTTCAATACTTACTTAATTATATGTAGTTTATGAGTATGAGAATATTGTATGAAAACGTTTTATCCTAAATACTTTTTTTTGTGTTTCTCTGCATTAATGTGGTCACATACACAATTTGTAAATTACAATGCTTTGTAGATACATCATTCGAATAAATTTCAGTATACTTAGAAGTAACAATATAATGTACATAATATATCAAATAATGCTGTCTTCATAAGATTGACGGAATGTTTACTATCTCTAAGACAATTTATCTTTTATTCGGTATAACTTGAAAATATGTTACAATAAACTTGACTAGTTAGTGTGTATGTACTACAGTAAACTAAATTGACTGGTAACATGCAGAGAAATTAAGTACTTTTATTCTAGAATACGGCAATAATACATGTAAAGTATAGGGTGTTCAGATTAAAGTATGTAAAATAAAACTTTCCCCGAATACCAACTTACAGACGACGTTTCATCTCATCGCTCGTAAAAATACATTAAAACTAACATTTTGCTTTACTAAAATACTTTTGCTGGTTTCTCTGCATGACCATTCAAATACCTAACATAAGCCTTGAAGTAAGTATTAATTGCACAAAGGCACTGATTTGTCAATTACTGATTAGACTCATGTTTAAGGATTTGCTTTTAAAATCCTGATACTGACAACCGCTGTAAATAATTTGTGTCGCTTATAAATAATTTGTGTCTCATTTTGGGTCCGTTGCGTTATTTAATCCTTAAATGCATGGTGTCATGGATTGTTTAGTATACGTTTCGCTTGAAGGCGTTATTTCCCAATTCATTCAACGATATACATAAAATAATTTTAAAATTTGAGCTCACTTACGGTTCACTACTGAAAAACAAATCAATTTTACAAAGTAAGCTATTCTGTAAATCAGTTCAAGTATCACTTAATATTTTATACTCCTATATTGTTTCATGGCATTCAAAGTCTAGTCGTAAAAATATCAAAGTCGTTAGAAGTTGGATTCTAAACAAAACTGTTCTTTAACTCTTCTTAGATGCCATGGCAATGACGTAATAAAGTGTGATCTGTGTAAAGCCACTCAACAACTTATAATCGGTGACATAATACAACATATAGAAAATATAAAGTAAAGTTCACTTAACACCTTTGCTGCAATGTTTTTTTTAATGACAAGATTTAAATACAGTTATTACAATAAGTACGAGTACTTAACTACTTACAACATAAAAACGGTTCTTGAGGCATTTTGCCAAGGATGCTGGCGGCATTTCCTTGTTTCATTTGCTGCAATTAGTTAATATCTCAATTAAGCATACTTGTACGATGCCGCAGTGAAACCTGATCAAAGCATTGACTTGATATAAAGCTAATACAAAAATATGTTTCAAATTTAGGAGTTCTAGTTTAAATGGCTTATACTGTGCGTGGTTATCATCTAGGCAACGCGACTGCTTTGAAAGGGGCAATTATGTATTTAAGGATTAAAACAGAGTGTAGATATAGCATTTTAAAATATTCATCTTGAGTGCTGTTTGTTCTATTGTTACCGCCAGCGGTGGTGTCTCTTCAAGGAAGGTTTGGTTATGATCTCGCTCTGTTATTCCAAGTTGGCAATTTTTATTGACACGGACGATAAAGTCTTTAGTAAATTCATACGTTACAACGCTACCTTAACTAGTATTCAGTTTACACTTTATTTATGAAATATTTTTTAAAGTCTAGTGAAACTAATTTCATTATTGTCATTTTCGAGTAAATATTGTCAACTTGGTGAAACAGAATCCGGTAAGTTTACTTTACTTTACTGTCACTATTCTTACCCTGGAATACAAATGTAAACAAATGATTACCAAAAACGTTTTTGAAGTGGATTTGCAAAATTACGTAGATTAGGTCACAAATTTGTATTATGGTACTCTAGAGTGTGCTCAGTTAGGTTCGCTAAAGGAATAGTATAATTAGGCCAGGGATCGAGTACCGGTATTATTGACATACAAATAAACCAGTATAAAATTTCGGTATCGCAGTTTTCATGGTATTGTTTTACATTTTATTCAGCAATAGGTACTATATTATGTAAGAATATAAAAAAATAGAATTGACGTCAATATTTCAACATTTAGTAATACCGGTAACGATCCCTGATTAAGACAGTGGTCGGCATTTAGTTTCAATCTGGCCTATCATAAATAGTTTTTAAGAATTGTACAAAACACACGGGCTTCATTTCACTAACATGACAACTTTAATCGAGTACTTCAAGTAACTTCAAGGAAACTAGGCCTTCACAATACCAACGATTAAATAAGTCAGTGTAACTAAATTAAACAACTGTCAAGTTAGTGTAATAGCTGCCAAGTTACTATTTTTATAAATCAGTTGTCTTAAACACTTTACTTGAATCTAGGTTTTAATTAGGAATGGAATATAATTGTAAACATTTTTGGTCTTACAATATTTTGGGATAAGATCTGTAAAGTATATACCATTAACGAGTTCTTTGAATGAATTTAATATTAAACACATTACGCATACGACAGAGATTGTAAATAAATAAACAAGTATGTAGAAGTATTTTATAAGAAGTTAGTTATTTAAGATTTAATGAGATATTCTTAATGGAAAATCGAGTAATAATAGAATTTGAGAATATAGAAGAATGAAAAGACAAAGGTTATAAGACAAAGACGGGGAAATGTGATATGTCTCATCTTAGTAAAATATTATGTTATTGATGGAGATTACGGGTACGATTGTAAGTTTACTGTAAATACTTGAAGTGCTGTTTCTGAGTCTGTACTTACGTTGTACTCTAGTTGAAGTCTTAGGTGTACAATAAAAAAAACTGTGGTCGATTCAATGTAAGCATGTTGGTACTTCATACTTAATCGAGTTCAATATAAATGTGGTTGTTAAATATGTGTTTACTTGGAGGTGGTGGTAGATAAACTTGTACTTGTATCAGCCAAGGTGAGTCACTAACATAGCAACATCATAGCCAACTAATTCATATATATTCTGATTTAAATTCAGTTTTGATTATTGCTTTACTAGCTGACCTCACCAACTTCGTACTTAACTGGATTAATACTAAAAACAGTCTCCTTTTTGGGTAGTCTGTTAAAAAGTAGTCTTTAATTATATATGTGAATGCAGGGCATCCATACTAAACTTCATAAAATTTTTGAGTTATACATAGAGAAATTTGTACGACTTTGTTTTATCTAAATTTTATTCTATATTATTGTTATCTAAATAGCTCTGTTGAATAAAGTTATTATCGCTACACCAGTTTATTATGTTAACAATTTATTTTACTATGGCTGATGCAAGTGTAACATAGTCTATTAGTTCTCTAAGAAATGAAAATATCAGTAAATCAAAGAAATCTTATATTTCCTGTTTTTGATATTGATGTTGCAAACGATATAGTAGTTTAACCAATAAATTAATCAACTAGGTAGACAATTTCTCATAGATTACTGTATTTTAAATCGAACTTTATAGTCCATAATAAGTTTAATCGTTTTCAGTGTTATATTCAGCTTCGACTGTGTACTGTGTGTATAAATCATTGAAGCCAATGTTCTGGCCCTAAACTTCCTGTTTTTGTTTGTAATACAGTCGCCATCAGATATATCGGAGCTGTGGAGGTGATCAGAAATATCTAATCATGCACTTTATCGCCTTCACTATAGAGGGGTTCTTCAGATAATTGTGACCACTCCTACAGCTCCGATATATCTAATGGCGACTGTATATAAATGCTTGTATTTTTCTTAGAGTTTTAGCTAAATGTTGTTTTGTTAAAATGGTGACATTATCTTCCCTAATAATAAATGTATCAAAAATATTATGTCTTTTAATTCGGATAAAATAAAACCAATTTTTTGAAGATTACTTAAAATGTATTAATAAGTTCAACTAGTTTCATACATATTTATAAAATAGTAAATATTAATCTTCAAAGATTCGACGAGAAAGAGGGTAGAAATGAACACAAGTATACACATACCGAGGATTGATGTACATACAATTTTCTTTTAATTGAATGGAACAATAATATTACTCTTCTACTCAGAAAAATACCTTTACTTATGAGTAGTGATCGTATAACGCGAGCAAATTCGATTAAAATGACTTATGACCACAAATGAAGACTCGACTGGTGACATTTTCAACTCGGTCAGTAACGAAGCCATAGTGTTTTAGAAACGTATATAAAAATCGTGGGTATCGACTCTATACATTTTGTGCAAATATAATGCTGAGGAACTTTTGTGTACGTATTGCAGGACTCGCATTTTTCGATCACTGCTTATTAGTAATTATTACATTTTAAACACATAGCTAAAGGAATGATAAGTATTTTGTAACAAAACGCACTCTACACTCATGCAAACTTTTAATAATCACCTTTGAGCTATTGTTTCTCATATAACCTAACGGACATAAATTAATTCTTTAAGCTTATTTTTTCCTCTAACCACCAAAATTTTGCCAAGTCATATACAATTTTCATTTGTCAGAATTAAAATTGAAAATGACATTACAGACAGGGTATTTTTATTGGGTTTTCGACGGCTAGAGGTTATAATTTTATCTGTATACCTACCTATATTTAATTAGATCAATTCCATTTACTATTTCCATTTACTCAAGGTCGTAGTGCATCAACGTAATCATAAAATAAGTACGTTGTATAATTATAAAAAAATATTAAAATAGTTGTATTACACTTAACATAAGTCAACTAAGCATACCGAAAACCGATAAAAGTCCGTAAACCTAGTAAGAGTGGCAAATATCACAAACACCTACGACCTAATAATAAATTATAATGGTGAACTATTCAATTGACAAGAAAACACATTAATCTATTTATCTATGCAGCTAGTAAACTATGTACGCGGTAACCAGCAGAAACAAACACGACTAGCAAGTAAATACGACAAACTATTTAAAATACGAGTAATTAAAAAAGGATCGACATAATTAAACATGGAATATAATTATAACTATAATTGTTTTACATATTCATTTAGTTGCTATGTCGTGTTGTTCCCAAACTATTATACCGACCTGACAATTGTCACTAATGGTTGACCAACTATTTGTAGGACAACAATATACTATGTACAAGTTGTTGTAGTAGGTACCTAAACATCACTGAAGTATCGGCACTTATTCGCTTTTTTTAAGACCACTTTTAAAATTATTTTTGTAAGTAATTTCAAATTAAAATAAGATTTGTCAATACAAATTTTCTTTTATTTTAGAGCTCTAGTGTTGTGTTTCTGTAACTATTACTGACAATTTATTGTCAATATGAAGTATACGTTGGTTCAATTATGCCGACCAAAATATGTCAAGTTGGCATAAAACAACCTACACGTAACTACACGTATTCAACAAGATCTCTCAACTAAACCCCACGGTTAAGATAGTTTTTGGTTTAGGATCTCAATTGTGAAGTGACAATGTCAAGTCGGTATAACAGACCCCTGACACGAGTATAACAGAACTCCAGTAGTACCCTTAATTCGCGGTAGGCAGATAGCGCGATAGGTCTGCCCTAACTTTGAACATTGTATTTGAAAGTGACAACTGGTAGGTATAATAAAGGTGTTCGTATGCAGGACTTCAGCTGTAAGGATAGGGCGGCGCGGAGCGTAGTCGGCGAGATTTACCAGGAAAGCCGCGCGCGTATGGCGGCTTCGCGTTCGTCGTCACATAGTACACGCCACGTGCTCTGAAATAAAAGTAAATACTATAATTTGATCTGACTAGTGTATTCAGAAACATACGCTAGTGGATCGGGACTGTGAATGCTGTCCAACTGTTTCGCTTCGCTATAAAATAGAAGTATGGAGAGACTGCCAACCTTCGCAAGTCGGAAAAGCAACATAAGAAGAAAAGGTTATGTATTTGGTTAATGGCCTCCTGGCCTAGTCGGCAGTGATCCTGGTTAGCTTACAAAGCACGAGGTCCCGGGCCTGACCCTGGCAAGGGCATTCATTTGCGTGTTCCTGGTTTATGGACGCTATGTACATATTATGTTTTTAAGTATTTACACGTTTGTATTATATTAAATATATCATCTAATAGGTATCAGTGGTGGTGCGTGAATTATTTTCTTAGGCAAGACGAAGCCTATATAGGCTTTACCTTTTGTCAAGACACATTTGTGTAAGATTGTCCCAAAAATTTTGTTTCTTTACGAATCCAAATGAGTCGCTTAAATTTAAACTCAGGTAAATCCATCTGTCAGATCATACGATTTATGAAAAGGTAATAGGGTATATATTTGCAGAGAGGGTCGAATGGATTTATCTGAGTTTAAAGTTAAGCGACACAAATGAGAACTAGATGTTTCCACATTGTCAGAAGTTTTTATATGTGTCGTTATCAATGAAAAGGAACTTTATTGTCGATGGCGCTTATGCTTTTGTTAATAATGGCGCAGTATAAATTTAGTTCGGATCGACGAAAGGGCCATCGACAATAAGGTCCCTTTTCACAGATAATGCCACATATAACATGGTCCTGGTGCGAAGCTCAAGACCGATCCAGATGGAGGCGCACTGTGGACTTCTTCTGCCCCATTTAGGGGACATAGAACAATAACTCAAGAGTCTGTCCCAATATAAACTTCAGCTATTTATTGAAGTCTAAGGATTTACTTGTGCGTGAGATGCTCCCCCATGAGCACGTATTCCGTGTCTTTCGGCTCGCACCAGCCGATGAGGTAGGAGAAGAGGCTGGGACACGGGCCGGCCCAGAAGCCTGCGCGAGAGTTGATCGACTCGATGAAGTATGGCGTCACCTTTGTGTGGTCGCATGACAGCGTTTCTGGAATGAGGTGGACACAAAATTAATAGATTTATACCTCAGTCAGCATCATATAGTTAGTAAGTATGACCAAAAATATCGATACAGATCTTTATTTTAATAGCAGTAAGGATATGTATCGATGTATTTGGCCATACTGACTGTAACTAATTATATGACGCTGACTGTACATCAAAATAATATGGAATGTGTATAATAATATGTTTTAGCTCTTATAGTACTTTTATTGCCTTAATGTACTTTGTACTTAGGTATATATGTATGTAGTATAATGGGGATAAAATTATACAAAACTATATTATTATTCGATTTTACTTGCGATGCGAATAAAAAGTAAATTGAATTTAAAGGTCGTAATTTTAGTTCTGATTGTAACCAATTCTCAAAAAAATACAATCTATAACAAATGTGTTTTTTTACCAAAAAATACATTTTTTTTTCTCTATTTAGAGTCACGCGCATTTCTATTCCAATACACAAAAAAATGGTCCAGACCATTTCATATTTTTTTATACCTATTTCCTCTTTCGTTAACGCCATACAAAATATTTGTAAGATGATAACAGAACAGGAAATTATATTTTTCCCAATAATGTTAGAAACGGCTCGTGTTTCTGAGTATAAAAAACATAAAATTTACGTAAAGTATAAATATATCGAAAATGGAGAGAAATACTCATAATGTGTTATTAGCTAATTAGACACAACCTTATATAATCGTTCTTATTAGTGAGAAATATAGGTGTCGTGAAAGCACGCGGCGTTGTAGGTATGACTATTACTATTACAACCAGAAAATATTTTTTATCCTGCGTGCTAGTACCTGCTACTTAGTCCAAATAACAATAAAATTACGTCGCTAACACAACTTATATCCTTTTTTGCAGTATTTATGTCGATCTATATCGTTCCTTTACAATGTACTCGTGCACTTTATAAATCTCCACATATTCACTTGTACCTGTTCCTAGCAATATTTAAAACCATTTTTCTTTTTATATCTTCCTACTCCCCCTATGTTTTAAGTTCAAGCTTATAAAGGTCTAAACATAACTAAATGTTCTCGCAGTATATAGAAATGCGCAATAGATGGCGCCTAAATGCAAGCACTGACACTGCCATCTGTTAAACAACGCAACAGACTCGCTTTCTCATGCTTGCGCGATGTTTACGCAGGTTGCCTTTTTGCAGGGTTGTTAGTGTAGCATTTTATCGAAGAGATGGCGCACCAAGCAGGTATATGGTTCTTTTATTCTGAATATGTTTTGTTAAAGAGTTTCTAAGTTTAATTATGTTACTTACGGAAAATAGTATCGTGCGCGCATCCAGGCTGACTCGAGCCGCCATTGACGTAAAAGTCTGCGTGGCCGTTGGGACCCCATTGACCGAGGATACCAGCTCCCGTGTGTAGTATGTCAACGAATAGAGCATCCGTGTGGTCCAGGTCTCTGGACCGGTTGCTGCCCATGTAGAACAGGATTGTAGGGTCTAAACCTGTAAAAAATTACAGTATTATATTAGTTAGTCTTTATGTGTTAAGACTTAACGCTTGGGAAAAGGTTAATTTGTGGACGCAGAGGAAAATAATGAAGCTAATGATTAAATGTTTTCCAGTGCCGTGCCGTGGCTATCTACCTACTTAAAATTGTTACAAATTGTGGGTTCGGATGTCATTTGAGTGTAGGAATCCTAGATAAATACTGCATTTTTCCACTTTATTACTTTTCTGAAAGACAAGCAACTAGGGAAATCTACAGTGAGCGATGGCTTGCTCTTGGCCGGTTTATTAATATTAAGCAACTATGCGCACATGTAATAATACCGACTAATAACCTGTACCGTATCACGCATTTCTGGCTATCGGGTCATTGTTTTGCATATGATCAAGGTTAATTATGACATTAAGTGCGTTTGTAAGTAAAATATTTCGAGGTCGATCAGTCGATAAAAACAGCTTAAACCATATTTAGATTGACTATGTTAATTAAGACATGACGAAAATTCTATTGCCCATTTATTACTTATGCACAAGGTAAATTAAGGTCAATTGGAAAAATGTAAAAAAGGTATTTTTTTAATAATTCTATTTAGCTTGTGAAACGTTCGGTTTGCCCGGTGCCAGAGTGCCTACTGCGACAATCGAAGTTCGAAAATTTCGGGCATCTTTCTTTTTTACTCCGATTAAGGCGTAATTACAGTGATAGAGACAATTGTTCAAAATTTGGCGAATTTTCAATGCTCGCGGTAAATCCTTAGTTTTAGTCTTAGGTGGTACGGACACTAGTGTCTACATATTTACTAAGCCCTCAGTCTGTACCAGCGTAGGTATTTGAATTATTAATCCTTCTTACATATGATGGGACCAAGCTTCCCTTTTTGCTGGTGATTCATCACGAAACCAAAGCATGTGAGATCCTACATCGTACTCCATGGAGTGTGCCCATATTAGCATAAGCGATGCGTCCAAGATAGCATCTTTGGGATACCCTTCCTACTTATAACGTGTACAAGCTTTCGTTTCGGCATATGGTGCAATGGTATACTCGATCGTGTGACAGTGCTAGCAAATGCAGGTTGGCTGGCTGTACTCCAGGATAGCGCTTCTAGGATACACTTCCTACCTGTGATGCGACCAAGCTTTCCTTTCGGCAGGTGATTCGCCACCAGCCCCAGGATGTGAGCTCCAACGCTGTACCCGATGGTGTGCACTCGCTCTGGCGGTACGGACTTGGTCGGGTGCTTGCGGAGATACTCCAGCATCTGCGCTATGCACATGCCGGCGAAGCGGGGTGCCCATTCGATCTGAAATGTGATATGTTTATTGTCAGTTTCGAAGCACGGTATCTAATTAACGCTAGGAACAGAAATGGAGTCGGACCACACTCTGCGTCGATCCAACACACATAACATAATCCATCTGTGATGCGTTTAAACAGTAACAAATAACTATCCACATAATAAATAGGTACCTACACTATTATGTTACAACATATTTCTTATCTGTTTAATTGTCATAATTGCTTCATTATTATTATTATTAGGTCTTTATTTATCTTCTTTTTTTTCTTTTATTATCATTCATTATTATATCTCGCGTCAAAATGTAACGTGTAACTACGCCAACGTCTGAAGTAGTGAAGAACAAATAATATATAAACCTTGTCTGCCAGCAGGGAAATTAGTTTGACACCGTCCGCCATAGCCACTTTAGGGTTCTGTGGCGTGGCGACATCACGCGACCACTTTAAGTATAAGTACTCTTGGCGTTAAGGGTTAACAGTATACCTAAACGTATTAGTAGATTTGAAAGGTAAACCAGACCTGCCCAAGACACGGCTCCTTAACCAAGCTGCCGTAATCCACGATGATAATGTTATAGTCTCCTTTAGTGAAATACGCCTTGCGCATGTCAGTGCTGGGCGAGAGGTTCCTGCCGCCGCCGAAACCATGGACGACCACCTTGGTGGGGTGCGAGGGGTTGAATCTCGAGTTTTCAAGGGATTCGTTGTCCAATGTGTCTAGGAGTTCTCCTTTGGCTTGTGTTGTTCTGGAATAAGGAGCCTAAGTTAAAAATCTTGATCCAGTTCATATTTTATTAAATGTTTTCGATTTTTTTTTATTTGATACGAGTATAAGGAAACTGGTCAATCTATTATTTATTTTGCAAATAAAACTAACTACTATAATTATAATTAAATTGAAACTAAACAAAAATTAAACCTATATAAAACTAAAATAAATTTAAAAAATTGGGCCCCTTCGGCATAGTGCCAAGGATGCTGGCAGCATTTCCCCGCTGTATAGCTAGACTTATTCGTTGGGCGAGGAAGCTGCCAGCTCTTCGGTCATTTGTCGAGTCCTTTAGATGCTTGGCGAGCTCTTTAAAAAGCTGGAGCGCGCTGGGTCCCCACGGGCCGAGGGTCTCGACACCGAATGGCATAAAAATGTATTCGGGGCCGAGACCCGAGTATTTTTGGTGCTTTACCTTTTCGGCCGCTTTAGCCGCCGCACCTGCTTGTTTATTTGTTCCGGGAATGTGGGAAGGGGCCAGTGTGTCGACGCACGTAGCGTCCCACACCAGGGCCCTTCCCACCTTCCACGGAACTAATGACATCCCGTCCGGTCTCTTGCCATCATCTCTGGCTATGCCGGTAGGCTCTAGCAGCGATGGCACGCCGGACGTGGCAAGAGACCGGCGGATAATGTCATTTAGGGCGGCATGTCTGGAAAAGCGCCCTGCAGTTTTCTGACATGACAGCCCGTGGTGACCCAACTCGGCGACAAAAACTCGAAACTTGAAAATGGTTTAGTGAGTACTCAATGAGATGAACAAACAAGCCAGTTCTAATTCAGGAAAAAAAACACGTATTTAAAGTTTATTGCACAAATTTAAATATTAAGTTACAATAGGCTTTCGGAGGTCGCTGTTGCTTTACGTCCGTAGGAAGTACCCTAAGAAACCATACACGTGACCTCTGGGTGGTGCTAAAAGAGCAACAACCTGGCAGCAGCACTATTCCTTCTGAATCTCGCAGCACACACTGGAAAGAGAAAGCGAAACTTACTAGAGATCAATATGAATGCGAAACGAAGCAACCCAAAGGCCCCGTCGACAAAAGATGTTGGGCCGTCAGTCCGCATCTGCCAACTTAATATAGAAGGCATAAGCCGTTCTAAATCAGACTGTTTATCTAAAATCATTAATGACCTTGACATTGACGTAGTACTACTACAAGAAACTCACACTGCAGATGAAATACAACTTACTCGCAGAGGGGACCTCGCTGGATACGACCTGGTAGCAGCCACGTACCATGCCCAATATGGTACTGCAATATACGTCCATCACTCAATCTCTCCATCCACCACTGTCATCTCTAATGGTACAGACCGAGCGAACATTGCCGTGACCTCAATTCAAGTAGGCGAAACGAAAATATGTAATATCTACAAACCGCCAAAAAGCAGATGGCCAAAGCCCGCACTGCCAGATCTCCAACATCCGGCAGTTTATATGGGAGACTTCAACAGTCATCATACCTCCTGGGGCTACAAGGATGTGGATGAGAACGGCAAAGATATCACAGAGTGGGCGGACAAAACAAACGCATATCTTGTCCATGACAATAAAACTAAAGGCTCATTCAAGTCCGCTCGATGGGGTCGAAGCTACAACCCAGACCTGATATTTACCTCAAAGGATGAGAACGGTCTCCCAGTTCCGGCAAATAAGTCAATCCTCAACGATTTCCCGAATAGCCAGCATCGACCTGTACTTCTTGAAATTGGATTAAAAATTCCTTTGGTTCAATCTTACCCAGGCCCAAGATGGAATTTCCAAAAAGCCGACTGGAAACAATACACAGAAAAATTGGACGAGAGAATCAGATGGATAGATCCAGTAACGAAAAACTACGATCGTTTTAAAAAGCTCATGATCTCAACGGCAAAACAGTGCGTCCCACAAGGATATAGGAAACAGTATGTTCCGTGCTGGAATGGAGAGACTGAGGCGCTTTGGGAGGAATATAATAAAACAGGCAATAGAAACACGGCCCACCAATTAATAAGGTCTCTAGACGAAGCTCGTAAAACAAAATGGGAAGAGACAGTTGGAAAGATGAATTTCACACACTCGAGCCGCAAGGCATGGCACCTTTTGAGAAGGTTAACTTAGACATCTCAAAATTGCATCCCGAAAGTTAGCCCAAATGCTATTGGATGTCGAATAGTAGAACTCTCAAAAGCCCCTAGTCACAAATTGCATACTCGTGATATTCGCAAGAAGCTGAAACTCTTAAAATCCCAAGCAACCCCAGATGACAAGTATAGCGGCCCTATAACCATACCAGAAATAAAATCCGCAATTGCACATATCGCTACTAACAAGGCCTGCGGGGAAGATGGCATTTTCCCTGAATTTCTGAAGTATTGTGGCCCACGGACCCAAAACTGGCTAGCGGTATTTTATACAAACATAATCCAGCTTGGAAAAATACCGCCTAAACTAAAGTCATCAAAAATCATTGCTCTACTTAAACCAGAAAAGCCCGCTGACAGAGCAGATAGCTACCGGCCTATCGCTCTACTCAGCGTTATTTATAAGTTACTGGAACGTCTTATCTACAATCGCATATCGGATACTATCCTTTCGAAAATTCCACACGAGCAAGCTGGTTTTAGGCCGAAACGGAACTGCTGTGACCAGGTCCTCGCCCTCACTACGCACATCGAGGCTGGGTTTTTATCTGGAACAAAATCTTCAGCTGTCTTTATAGATCTTACGGCCGCATACGACACAGTGTGGCGTCAGGGCTTGCTTTATAAACTGCTACACGCTGTTCCATGCTTGAGGATATTTAGAGTGATTGAGGATTCTCTCACGAATAGGCCGTTTCAAGTACACCTAGGCCAACAGTCAGGTAAAACGAGGATTTTGAATAATGGTTTGCCCCAGGGTTCTGTGCTCGCTCCCCTGCTATTCAACCTGTACATACACGACCTGCCTGCCACGACCTCGCGTAAGTTCGGCTATGCTGATGACCTGGCCTTAGTAACGCAGAACAAAACTATGGAAACAACAGAACATATTTTGGAACGTGACCTAGAGGCCATGGATGAATATTTTCAACGCTGGCGCCTACGCCCAAATGCTAACAAAACGGAAGTCTGCTGTTTCCACCTATCAAACAGACTAGCTAGCAAAGAGCTAAAAGTAAGCTTTAAAGGTACAATTTTACGTCATAATTTCTGCCCAAAATACCTTGGCGTAACGCTTGATAGGAGTTTGACGTATAAAAGCCACCTTGACAAGCTATCTGGAAAATTGAGGACTAGAAACAACATAGTCCAGAAGTTTACAGGAACATCGTGGGGTGCCAGCGCTGCCTGCCTGAAGACGACCTCTATGGCCCTCATCTACTCGACAGCGGAATACTGTGCACCCGTATGGATGAACAGTGCACACGTGGCCAGAGTAGACGTTGAGCTCAATCATACGATGAGGATAATTTCGGGCTGCATAGCGCCAACACCTGTCCACTGGCTGCCGGCCCTCAGCCACATTGCACCACCGGATATCCGCAGACGAAAATGCCTAGCACGAGAACTTGCTAAAATGGCAGGCAATTCTCTCCTGCCAATACATGAAGACCTGCATAACCTCAAAAACACCCGACTTAAGTCTCGAAACCCTCCAGCTAAATTATTCCATACCCACGACCCCACATGGAAGGACAGCCAAGCTTGGATAAGGGAATGGGAAGCCCGACATCGTACAGATGATACTATCTTCGAGCTTAACACACGGGAGCGACCCAAAGGGTTTAACGAACCACGACAAATATGGTGCAGGCTCAACCGTCTGCGAACTGGCATAGGTAACTGTGCGTACCTATGGCAGAAGTGGGGATGGAGCGATTCGGCAGCGTGCGAGTGCGGACATCCGGAACAAACTATACACCACATAGTGTTCGAATGCCCCATCACCAAATACCAGGGACCAGCTGAGAACTTCAAACACCTGACAAAAGACGCGAGTGTTTATCTGCAGAGTGGGACATTTTGTTTTTTTTTTTTTTTTTCTATTCTTAAATTTTGTTAACCAGTGTGCAATACGCCATACGATAAATAAATAACAATAGGCGGACTTAATACTAAGAGGCATAATTTTCTACCTAAGTGTCTCTGCGCTATTCGCAGCAGAACCATAGTAACCGACATAGCCCTTCAGATCGCTAAACTTAACTGTAAGTCGCTTTGAGGGAGGCCTATGTCAACAGTAGACATTATTTCGGCTGATATGATGATGATTATCTACCAGTCAACCTTATCTTAGTCTAGGGTATAATTATAACAACTTTTTTTTTAAAGATTTTTTTTTAACAGCGGGTACGCCAGTGGTCTCATCTAACGATATCCAGAGATACCAAATAGTTTACTCTACCTTATTGAAACCTTATGTGCAAAAAAGTGTATGTGTAGAAAAAGTTACACGATGTATAAACTGTCTAAAAATTTGAATTGTAGATTCGATAGCACTTAATACCACAAACCACGGAACCTTGAAATGTCTGCTTTTCTTGTATGCATATCGGACATAAAATAAAATTTACGTAAGAGGAAATTACCGGAAGAAAAATATTTAAATAAGACGCAGCAGAATAATAATAGGCAATTAATGTTAAAATTTGAATAATTATAACACACGACAAGTTTATTTGAATAATTATAGTACAAGACAAAGTGTTTGTTTCTACTGTAGATTGGTAGATATCATGTTTAAGAATCATAAAACATATTTTGGATGAAGACTTCTTATATCAAATGAACTTAACTCAAAACTAGGTGACGTAAAAATCTAAAATCTTTACATTTTCACACATTTCAGTCGTATGCAGTCCACTGCTGGACATAGGCCTCCCACATATATGACTTATATTATTTACTTATATTATTATAGGCAGGCGGGTTGGCAACCGCAGTAACTGTAGATTTAGTTTCGACGGACGCCAGTCCGTAGGATTTTTCCCTTTGTGACACTTTACCTTTACGACACCCGCGGGAGGAGATGGGATGGTGCTATTCTAGTCAACCGGCATAACACGGCACATAATTTATCTAGATACATTTAGACCTATGTGTTATGTTGTACACCTTTGGATATAGCCAGTTTCTTTTTTTCATTGTTTTTGATAGCTATTAAAATAATTGACTATCAGCTGACTTTTATTGGGCGACTCATATAAATCAACATTGCACAACATGTAAATTAATATTAGTGATTTTTATTTTCCTATTTTGCTAATGAATGAATAAAATGTTTTAAGCAATCAAAACTCTGAGTTAACCTTGCGTTCGCAAAGGTTGAGGTAAAGGTGGATGCGAGGGTCTTAGATTAGCATTCGACATTGACAAGTCGTTGAAGCCTTTTTTGAATTTAAACATATTGGTTTCCTAACTATCTAATTGTTTATATTTCGATGACAATCTTGATATCCTAAAAAATTGTCCTTGTCGCATCTCTAATTCAATGTCATGTCTAGTCAAAAAATACTCGGGCTGTTGGCGGAAGGTAAAGCTGTGTGCAAAACCGATTATCTTAAAGATTGCATATTTGAAAGAACACCTCGGCTGGTGGTGAACTAGGCCTGGATCCGCATAAGAGGGTAGCAGTTGTGTGGTGCATGAGTGAGTGCTAAGTATCTCATGTTGACCCGAGTTGAGAGACTATTGGCACAGCGAACCTCTTTATACTCCTACGTTGGGACATCTCGGGTTATTCTGACGACCTACCGCAAAAATCGAAGTTCGCAAATCTCGAACGACTGTTTCTGTCGCTCTAATTATGCCTTAATTGGAGTTAATTAGAAGACGTCCGAAATCTTTCAACTTCGATTAAGTAGATCATTGTCAGGGGTTCTGGGAATTGGGTGTAGGAAATTTCCAACCAAACATAGACATTTTTTTACATTGTCGTTTCTTATAGAGATAATGTAATGAACTACATGTCAGCGTGCGCGAAGTGATTTGAAAGCGAGTTAAAAATATATCTTGTAGCTGTTGCTCTCCTGGTATCTCCGACTGACTTACCTAGTGTAGAGGTAGAACTGCATTCCAGCATGCGGGCAGCGGTAAGGTGGCGGGATGCACGACGTGGTGTTAAATATGTCTTGTAACTGCTGCGGTCCGGGGTTCACGCGCAACTTGTTGGGGTTGCGTTGCCGCTGGCTTTCGGATGCTGAAATGTAAAAGAGTAAATAAATAAATACTTTAAATTAACTATTTTATTACACGACAGTTAAATTGTTAATGGAACCTGTGTTACATGACCAATAACCTTACGAGGAGCCATCCCATAGGAATTTAATTGTTGACCATAACCTAAAATGTAAATTATGAGCCTCCACCGCAGCGGCGCAGCCTATGCAGCGGCGCTACCGCGAACAGCGAAATTCGTAAATTTTGGACGATTGTCTCTGTCACTCTCATGACACCTTAATTGGAGTAATAGAGAAAAATGCCCGAAATATACGAACTTTGATGTTCGCGGTACCGCTTCTGGCACCTTAATACGTTTAGTTTATATTTACAAGTTTTAATAAAACAGCGTACTACTTGTGAAGGCAAGTTTTGATAGTCTTTTTCCTGTGTCATTGTCAAAAAACTAATATAATTACAGGATAATATATTCTAGTTATGTGCCAAAGTAATGCTCAACTGCGTAGATTCTCCAAGCACTTAATGTATACTATTTTTTTAATGTATGTATTGACACTAAATGTTACTAAACAAATGATTACGACGAACGACAATAGCCGTGGTACTGCTATAACATAAAACTATTTTTTTAAAGACGCCTTTAAACGAAAGTGAAGATCAGACAGACCTGCTAAAGTAAAATTGTCAATAACAAAATAAAAAAAGCATTAGACATAATACATAAAGTTGTTAATTATGAAACAAACGAAGTAGTATTCAAAAGTAATGTTATGTTTATTGTTTTAATTTACATAAACCGCGTGAGGTGTTATCTAATAATCAGAGCATAAATAAACTAGTTATAACACTGCTCATGTTATGTTAGCACCTTTGAGTATGGATTCCATGCGTTCGGCGTAGATATATTGCCATTAAAACACAGATGTGGTTTTTTCATTTCTGTATTTTCACTACATAGTATAAAACAAAGTCGCTTTCTTTTTCCCTATATACCTTTGTATGCTTAAATCTTTAAAACTACGCAAGGGATTTTGATGTGGTTTTTTTATTGAAGAGGAAGGTTTATATTATAATAGCATCAATTAAATAGGTAGTGGAGAAATACTAATATCAGCATTGCACCCGTGCGAAGCTGGGGCGAGTCGCTAGTTAACTATAAATTTTAAAAATTACCAAGTCTGTATAATTATAAAAGGAACAAGACACGAAGAACATAATAAAAAATATATTTCAAACTATAATTGCTAAAGAGAGCTAAGTTACCAAATCCAAGGTTTGTTACACTCGTATTAAATGGTTATCTAATTAGCAAAAGACAGTAGGATTATTTAATTATTATTCAAACGCAAAACCTGGTTAACGCGCTTAAGTCCCGTTATTTAAATTTCTAATTATGTGTTAAAATCGTAAGAGTTGAAATCAGAGGCTCTAGTGTAAGTTTCTTTTGACGTAAGAAAACGTTTACGAACGCGTAAGTGATATAGTTATTTGTGCAACAAGAGAGGAAAGTTGTTTTTTCTTGCGAGTGTTTATTTTGAGTCCCGAGTAAGCGAAAGATTCTATAATTGAATCACGAGCGTAGCGAGTGATTCTAGTGTTAGAATCTTGAGCGTAGCGAGGCACTCAAAAACACGAGATGTAAAATAACTTTACTCTAGTGTGACACATACATTTTTTTCACCTCAGTAGTGAGAACATATTAAAGGTTAAATAAGTTGCCAAAAATGTCATTTTTAGTACAAGCTTTTATTGCCGACTGTACTTTTTTCACAATCGTCATCTACTCTTCGAAAGGATTCTAATGAACCTAAAACAGCACGGGTTTATCTTGTGTATTTTAGGAGTTGCTTTTGTAACCTTCTGGCTCCATCATCAGATCAGATCAGTGGTACCATAATATTGCATTGTAACCGAACTTACATAGGTGTGCTAAATTTCAGCTCAATCGGTTTAAGATGTCTGCTTCAAATTAGAGTTACATTGCAAGTTTCCACCCGGATAAATATACAAATACATACATCAAGCTAAATGAAATCTTATACTTAAAAAAAATAACATCAAGTTAACCACATTCATTTCAGTGAACTGCACTGGCTTCAGTACTTAATGTTTTGTTTAAATGTTTTTCAATTTAAAATATATTTTATTATTATGTACATTTGAAAATCATAATATTTTATTAATTTGTGACTTTCCGAACGTGTTAGTGGAATTTAGGGGGTCCATTATGTCCTATTATAATATATAGATACATATAAATACTTAAATACATAGAAAACACCCATGACTCAGGAACACAAATAAATGGCCTGACTGGGATTCAAACCCAGGACCACCGGCTACATAGCCAGGGTCATTACCTACTAGGCCAGACCGATCGTCAATTAAAAAGCTACTTTGCCTCACTCCCTGGAGTGACGAAAGTAGCAACTTTCCTCACTCCTTTAAAAGTGAGGAAAGTCGCACTTTCCTCACTCCCTGGAGTGAGGAAAGTAGTCATGTTCGAGCTGCTGAGGTGAAAATGTTATTTATATGGGAAACGCTAACACATTTGTGACGTAAAGTTAAGTTAAAAACTTACACTCAGGGCTCAGGCATAAATTGACCATCTTTATGATTTATTACGAAACTGCTTTACGTACGTTTAAAAACATTTTGTCACTCGCACGACATGTTTCGGAGAGAATAAGATTAATTTTCAAGATTGCCAAACCCTGTTTACGTCGACACATACGAATTTAAGGTACTATATTTTATATGAATGAGTTATCACTAGTTGAAATGATTTGCGCAATAAACTCTAGACTTCAACAGTTATGTTTCACTTAACTTAAGTAGTCTCTTAAGAAAATTATAAACGGGCTTGTCAGCCAAAGAAAATACCAACGTTTTAGTAATTTTCTCAAATGATACCTGAGGAAATAAGTAGGTAATTTAAATAGTTTTCAGTTGATTTTGCAACAAGTAATTCAAAAGTGCAGAATGTTAGTGATGAATGCAAAACCTTCATCCAGGAGTCGAAGTAAAGAGTATTTTTTTTAGTTTTACTCCTGAAATATAACATTATGTATAGGTATATAATGTTGTATTATATTATTGTTATATAAGTTACATATAATTTTAATTTTGAGGTCTGAATACACCAATGGTTTTACCATAGTTACCGTATCATAGTGAGACAAACTCAATTGATGAGGTCAAATTAAGATCAAATTTTTGAATATCATGCCCTTCATGCAACATAACGTAAGAGAAACCTTCGCCTTGGGTGTTTAGAATTATATTTAAATAAATTAAACAACTTGAACGATGTTGTCACACGCCATATTCTACTAGTCGCAGCATAAGTACCTAAGCTTCTATAAATTACTACACTTCTTATCTGACACATAGCATGAAAAAAAAAAGTTCTCATATAATAAAGAGACGCCTTTTACCCCGCTTAGCAAAGCGAAATGCGGGTCGCTTAATTATTCACACTGCGATGCCGATAGCAACCAATGGCCATTACTTTGAAATAATCTTGTATCTTATATTGCTACTTTAAAAAGCCTTTGGAAATACTTTATGCATTCCGTACGTAGTTACCACTTTTTTTAAATAGTAACTGAATAAATAATTCATGACAGTTATATGACACTAACGTTTTGAGTTGAGATATATATTAATATGCCTACTAATAAGCTCTAGTCAAATAAAATAAATATTTTTGACATAAGGTATATCTGACATAAGTCCTATGTTATGGGTAATATTTGTTATTTTCATTAGTTATGCGAGCCATACACGGCGGCATAGATGGCGATTGCAAAGTAAAATATTTAAAATATTAAACTGTACATATTTGAAGTGTATTAAGTAATAAACTTAAATAATAAACTTTAATCTTAGAACAGAACGACAATGATTCGAATTACTTGACCCTGTATCTTATCGAAATATTCAAAAGCTGGGAAACAACTTTACTTTATGCGAGCTCCTATTTAACTTACATTTAAGTTCGCTCATCGTATTCTCCGCTCCAGCCTTATCTACTATGAGTCTCGACGCAATGCTAAGGTTTCCCACAAAACAGCTCATTAGCAAACATAGGTTGATCCATTATTTACCCATTTCATTAAGAATCACAAGTGTCAACAACCAATGGTTTGTATAATGAATAAGTCATAACACGACGCTTTCACTGATCATTAGGTTCGCACTATGTGGACGCATTATCTATGTTACGAGTCGCTTATGTAACTAAAGTACCAAGAAAATTGGTCTTGACATTCAGAATATTGAATAATAATTAAGTAGGAAAAGCTGACAGTTTTCCTTTTGATTTTCTTTGTATTTCGTTCCAGTGGCAATGAGAACGGATAGAGTTTAGTTTGATCTGAAGCAAAATTGTTTATTTAAGTCTAGGGATTATAGGTAACACAAGACGAAAAAGTTCGAAAGAAAGGAGGATAATGAAAACATATATTTGTTATACTAAATAAAACAAAATAATGCATAGTTCTGTGCGAACAACATACATGGATGGACCGAATCGAGACATATAAATAAAAGAGACATATATGTCATAGCCGGGCGATCGTAATTCATCGCCGGGCGATGAGCTATAAATATATATTTTTGTTTTTTATTTACACGGGATCGATTATCTTTTTTCCCTTGAATTAGCTGATAGCTCATAGCTTACTAGCTCGCGGTGGGACCAGTGCCTCATGACTATTATTACGGTAAACTTTTATTTCCCTTTATGATTTAAATAGTCATTTTAAATAAAATAAACCCGCGTAATATGCGGAAGCAATGAAACTTACATCCGTGTGTTGGAAAATTTAGCCAAACCACAAGCACATCGATCAAGCTAGAAGATTTACTCTTGTGTGTTGTGAAATGTCCCTTTTCTAAAACATGCGTGAAAACTGTCGTTACGTTATTCACAATAGGCTCGGCATCATTACCATGAGTTGTGACATTGAGGTTTTCGATAACGAGTATAGAAGTTTACTATGTGTGCATCTTGCTTGTACCATTTGTGCGTTTAGTAAACTCGATACTCGTTATCGAAAACCTCAATTTCACAACTCATGGTAAGGGCACATGTTGCGCTTGTTTTGGTGAGGTTTGATACGTAATGGATATTCATACTAGCACATATTTAGGCTGGAGACCAGTTCATGTGAGCGTCTTGCATGAATAACATTTATTTCTGCAAAAAAATAATTGTAACATTCTTAAACCTAGAAGTATGTTGTGACACTTGTCTTAAAAAAGGAATCCTTTGCACCATGAGAGGGGCAACGGTGCTAAGTTTTTGATTATAATATTATTTTCTCAAACATGCAATGAAATGTCTTCGTTACGTGCGTCATAATAGGCTTCGAAGTATCACGTTTAGGGCGGATCGACTCCAGAGGACAGGTAACGAATTTCATATAAAATTGAAGGCCTAGGCCGGAAGTAATTTTTTAATTTTTATGTATACCTGGCGTCTGTGTTCATGAAGCCTGTTCAAACAGCTGAGTTATATTTTTTATCATTTTTAGTGACTAAATGATTAGCGGGCTAAAAAATAATCTCGCTTATTTCAGACGAAATGGTATGAAGAGGTTTATTTTATTTATCATGTAATTGAATATTCATATCATCAGGTTATTACATTATTATATTTATTATTCATGCTCTCAATTTTAAAATTGTATTGGCAACACCAAACACTACTCCACGCATGCGCGTTTTTGAACGCATTTTGACCCAACCAATCACAGGACCCTTTTACTTGTTTTAATAATGGCGGAATGGAAAAGTTTCTCGGCGTGTAAAACTCTGTTTATTAAGACTAAATAGCGGTAACGGGTGTGATTCAATGCTTTTGTGACTCAGATATAGTGTTATAGGTGTATAAAAATTGAATCGTCTAACCGGGCCCGGTCTTATTTATATATATTTTGTTATTGTGTACCGCCAAAGGCAGATGCCGTAGCGCCATCATTTAAAAGGTAAGTGCATTATTTTTGGTGGTTTTTCTAAATGTTGTTTATAGTAATTATAGCCAGACTATTTATGATAGTCATTAATTATTACATCGAAGGCAAAAATACTACAAAGCGGGATTGGAGGGAAAATTAAAAAACTTATGTCGTGAAGCTGTTTTGTTCAGTGGTATTTTTTTATTTATTTCATTGCATTAGTTTGAGAAAAGCACTATACATGCCTAGCCGTGAAAGGGTCTTGAAGGCTTCGTATACTATCCGGCCTCCTTACAGTCGGCCGTATATACAACTCAGCCTTCAACCCCCGTTTTCCCGGCGGCTGCAGTAATGTACTATTATAATAGAGAATATAGAATTATACCGATAAATCCTGAGCGAAGACCTGACAAGCTATAAACGAACATGTTTTAAAAGCACTTTACATACCTCAGCGTAAAAACGAATTCCCGGCCTCTGCCGTAATATACTGTTGTATAAAACATTGTAAGCATCGAAGGAAGGCATCGTAAGACAGACACGCGTGGTCGCGCTATTTAATGACTATAATGAGTCTATAATATAATCATTACCGCCCGTGCAATACCATCGCCGCGGTTGACACGTATTGAGAAACATCCACCTTTGGAGAGCGCGGAGGCCGATTGCCTAATCGCCTTTTTACATGCCAATCTAGGGATCACAATGGTATGGCGTTGAGGAAGTTTTGTGTATGTATGTTGAGCAATGTTTGCCATAAACCTTGTAGGTAAAGCTTAATTGTAGGTTGTTGACAGTGACCCTAAAACGAGTTTATTAACCTTTGACGTGAATTAAACTCATACGTTTTATTCCTCTAAAATTACTAAGCCTATTACATAGAAATCATGAGGTGAACCTCATTGACAGTGATATAAAAATGTAGTTACAAACATTATATTTGTATATTAATTAATACGATATACGAGTAATTATAGTAATTATTCGTTAACACTAGGATTTTAACCACGTAAAAGTTCTATTACTTCACATGTCTTTATTTTTTTAAATTGTTTACAAGCTGGTTAAATAGCACATTTCATCCATGTCCATGCAGACGTTTTTAACTTAATTGATCTACCATTAGGGGGTAGCTTCTTCAATAATACTTACATAATTTAAGGCCAATAACAATCATCCATAAGTCTACTATACAACGTTACAATTCACAGCGGAATATTAGGTAGGTTTAACTTCCTGGAAATAACATATTTAATAAGTCACCATCAAGTTATTTAAAGATGTATAGTCTCAAACAAAGTTGCCAGTTGATGGAGTTTTCAACAGGTCATGCAACTTGGAAATTACTTTATTTTGTCCCCGTTCACATGAGAATATATCTTGTTAAGTAACCCCGCCAGCGTTCTAGTGTAATAGTGCTTGTAATTAATGAAACACAAAGTAGCTACGATAAAAATGTCTTCTTGAACTTAAACATAAAAGGGTATATTCAACAGAAAAAGTAAAGATGTATGAAAATGAGTTAGTTAGTCCATTAGTACTAAAGTATTTCGTAAGAAAATCTGTCCATAAAGTTATTTATGCACAAAGTATTGCAAATAATGCTGTTAAACTAGTAACTATGTTGTTGAACTGGTAAAATACTTGATTAATAATTTATCAATAATGACCAGATATATTAACTAGTTATTTTTACCAGTGATGCAGTGTAATTATTGGGACTGCAAGCATTACGAGTGGTCCATTGATTATTAATCACCTTTGTTTAACTTTTAGTAACTCAACAAGGTCAACTTCTTACTTCCTAAATTAAATACATGTATTTGAAAGTAACATATAGGGCCGATGATCTCGGACACTCCGGGCAGTATTCGATTATAAGGCAGAGGCGATATATTATCAACCACAAATGCTCACTTGGAAATTCAACCATACTATCTTTATATTATGGCACAATGTCGCTTGTTGGAAATTTAACTTGCTTTTAAAATAGGCTTTGAAATGTAGGCTTCCGACAGCTGCAAATTCCGCGACACCATGTCTCTGTCGATGGGGCCTTATAAAGGGTTAAAATAAGGGTTTGATTTGTTCTGGTTTTAATACGATCGTTTTTTGACTATTTTTGCTAGTAACCCCTCTCTAACAATTTAAAAAAGTTATTTATACGATTAAAACTGTTGTGAGCCATGTTACTACTACTTAGTTACAAACGGATAAACTAACGTCACGTGTAACATGTCTCCTAGTGCGATGTAATTACACGTGAGTTTATCCGTTTGTAACTACTTAGTAGTTCTTTATACTTACTATTGTTACGAAAATGACCGACCACGTCACGAGATGTTTATACAACAAGTAACATTAACATATCTAAACTAAAGTCGAATTAGCGTTCAAAATAGAATGATATTTTTTGAGAATGTCTCATTCGTAAAAATCGTAAGAATACTTTTATAAATAAAAGCCTAAGATATAAGGAAAAAAGTATAACTGGAACACTTAAATCATGTTACGATACACCGACGGCTCTGGAACACTTATGGAGTGACTACATGTTTTTCTCTGACACGGATCTACTCTTACGCAAGCCGGATGATATTGTGCCGAAAGATCGCTACAATTTGCAAAATTTCATTTTTTAAATAAATATTTATTATTAGCTGGTATTAATAGAGTTTACTTGAAAAAATGTTTAGTGAGAAACTTAGAAGTAGTTCAAGTCCAAGAACCAGTATATGTCTGTTCTCTATCTAACGATGCATGTTTCAGTAGTACAGTCAGTATCTAAACGGGCCAGGTGTTCACAATGATCTAAACACGTTCTTGTTCTTTTAACAATAAAGACATGTCAAGCTCATTTTGAACACTTCAGCATATTAGTTACTTTGCTGCTAACTGCAACGTGTTCGGTAGTGCATATACAAGTAGTGGGTTTAGGCTTTTCATTAAAATCTATCAAATAGGACATCTGTAGTGGACATATCGTAGTTAACTCTAAAATTTAAGACAAATTCCGGTTATTTCGGATGTTTATATGAAATCTACACTAACCTACACTAATATTATAAAGGCGAAAGTTTGTGAGTGTGTATGTTTGTTACTTCTCCACGTCTAAACCACTGGAGTGATAATTTTAATGAAATTTAGTGAGTAGTTAGCTGACACCCTGGATTAACACAGTATAGGTTACGTTTTTTCCCTGATAAACCGCGACCGCTCTGGCCTAGTGGGTAAGTGACCCTGCCTATGAAGCTGATGGTCCTGGGTTCAATTCCCAGTCGGGGCATTTATTTGTGTGATGAGCACAGATATCTGTTCCTGAGTCATGGGTGTTTTCTATGTATTTAAGTATTTATATGTATCTATCTATTATATATATCGTCTTCTAGTACCTACAACACAAGCCTTACTGAGCTTACCGAAGGACTAAGTAGGTCGATTTGTGTAAGATTGTCCCGAAATATTTATTTATTTATTAAACTCAGAGTCCATTTAACATTTTCATAATCTACAATAGACAGTAAACTAGGTGTTGTATTCTGCAATGCCTACTAAGTACTCTCATTTCTAGTAAGGCGCGCGCAAAAGAACGTGATTGAAATACAGAGTCAACAGCATGACCCACATAGAGAATATATGGTTTTGTGTCAGCTAGGAATTGATTACTGTTTTAACTATTTCAAATACAAGGCTCTAGGAAACAGGGAAAAAATAAAATAAAAGACATGCATCTATTACACTACGAGTTTTTTTTAAAGCGACCGACATTATTTGTCTCTGGAGCGGTCATCGAAGTTCTTTCTCTTTTGCTTCAATTAAGGTGTCACAAGAGTGACATAGGCAATCGCTCAAAATTTACGAATATCGGTGTTCGCGGTAGCGCCGCTGGGCTTTTCTAATAAATGCAGTAAGTAGGGCTAGGCTGATAAACCGAGATATAAAAAAAAAAAAAAAACATTTAACAAGGAGTAACAACACCAACATAGAAATGTCTAAAATAACTTAAAACTACACCCCATCTCGCAGGCTGCGTTCTCGCTTTGGATTGTAATGGCAATCCTTTGTGCGAGAAAACTGCCTGCGCGAGGATCGCCTGATGCCTCCCTGAGGGTCTTACTGAGTGTTCTGTGGAGCCCTCACGTACCTTTGTCCCACGAGCCGAGAGTACTAGACACTCGTACTTTGAAATCTTGGTACGTTAAGACAATGATAAGATATAAATGTAATACTTAACAATTACATAGTTCGTGCGTCAGTAATAAAAAAACATTTCAAAATCAGTTGTTTCGTCAGTTCGATACAATTAAATTACCTAATTTAGAAGCTTTTAAATGTATTTGTGAGGTATTACGAAGGATAAGATAAAAAAAATTGACAAGTCTAAGAGGTACTCGGATAGCACAATTGGTAGTGCACTGGGCTAGTGATACAGTGGTTGTGGGTTCCGAGTTCCGCTTCGAGTCAAATTTTTCTATTTTTCTTTCGATTTAAATATCGAAGATATTCGCTAGCAGACGTTTCTGCATAATAAAAAAATAAGGTATTTTATTGTTTCTCGAATTATCTAACACTTCTCCTTTATTCGTAATTGTCACATTACCTAACCCTATTACTAAAATCGTGATACTATCAAATGAGAGAAACGTGACAATAACAAGCAGTGAATCTGTAGAAAATTGTCCCAAATCAGTCACGTTACAATGTAACGTATCAAAGTTAGGTAAGTCGGTGAGAGTAAGCGTTCATAGCAAAAGGTATTATGTACGTGTCTTTTAAATGTATGTTCGGCCTTTCTCCTGTGGTTGAGCATTGAGATTACGCAACTTAATGTGGTCTGCGCTGCGTTCGGAAGTAGCGCAGTGGAAGTGTTATGCGTAAGGAAGTTCTAGTCGTTACTACGAGTATTGGCAGTAACCTTACCATGAGTTGTGACTTTGAGGTTTTCGATATATATATCGAGTTTACT
Organism: Grapholita molesta; assembly: GCA_022674325.2. Classification (NCBI taxonomy): domain Eukaryota; kingdom Metazoa; phylum Arthropoda; class Insecta; order Lepidoptera; family Tortricidae; genus Grapholita; species Grapholita molesta. The sequence continues at coordinate 23,867,661 of CP053121.2, read as the reverse complement.
ATCTGTGCATCTCGTTCGCAATAAAATAGTATAAGCCAGATGCACAGATAGAAAACTCGATACTCGTTATCGAAAATCTCAATGTCACAACTCATGGTAAGGGTACTGAGATGGTTCCGTCGTTTGCCTTTGGCATTATGTTTTATGAGATGACAGGTCTTAAATTTTTATGAAATATTTTATGTAAGTAATTATGGTTAAGTCATATTTATAACGCAATACGGCTGTAATGTATGTATGTATTATGGTTTACATCTGACTTTCCTAGGTGTAAACATTTGTAAAAAATGTTAAAATTAATTATTGTTTATATTGCATCCCGAGTTTTGTAAATCTTCTTTTTATATTTCTATTGCGATATAACTAACAATTTATGGACTGTTAATGCCTGAAATAAATGCATTTTTATTTATCTTTAATTTTTTTATTTATAACTAATATATGACAATTTGTACGAAATGCAAAAATAAATGTTTTTATCCTAAAAATAGTCCGGTTAACCCTTTATTTGGCAGGACAAGAAAAATCATTTTTTATTATTTAGAGTTATTTTAATGAACTTACATACATCGAACTAAGCTGGGAAAAATAATAAAAAAAATCTGTTGGACTTGGTTTTAAAAAAAAACATGTATCCCACATCATACACTGCCAAATTAAGGGTCTTGGAATAAAAAAAAATAAACTATTTGTAGCCAGTAATATTATATTAGTTTTATCACAAAGCATACAACGCCTTATATATTTATTTCTTCAAAAACAGCAAAATTCTATCAAAAAACAAATAAAAAAAAAAACAGAAAAAAACATGTCTCTCCAAGGGAAAATAACAAAAACAATATTATAAAACTAAAATTTCTAAATCTTCAGATCATTTAAATCTAACCTTCGTCCAAACTTTCATTGATGTTAGATGTTATTGAGCAAAGATGTTATTGTTTTGTGTGGTATTCTAGATGACAATTTCTACAGTTTTTGCCAGCAACAAAACATAGGCGAATATTACACTTAATCATATTATATTGTATTGTAATGTGTAATAATTATCGTTTATAAGTCATAATGTTAAATTGCAAACTCAATTAGTTAATACTTATCTATAATGGGGTTATAAATAAAAATATTGAGGAAAATGTAGGTGTATAATCTACATTTATACAGCATACAGGTAGAAAGTTTTGACTATAATATATGACTAGATGACCTATGCTTAAGTACAGAACATAAAATAAAATGAAAAGCCCTAAGACGGCCATTAAATGTGTACTATATAGCAATTTTAAGTGCTAAGCCAAGACATGCACTTACGATTTTGAAATTCTACTGATTTATTTGCAGTTTTGAAAGTAAGCATAGACATTTAATCTTAATAGGTAGGTATGGGAATTTTGTATTAAGTAATTCTTCTGTTAATAAATGGTAGTAATAAATATTTTTTGAGTTCCGTATAGGTACCGAAGTATTACAGGCGACTTTTAATTTTATTCCCCATGAAAAAACTTTAAATTTTCTCACACTGGCCTTACTGTTTTTCGTTTGTCTTTTGTTTTTCGCGTTTATAGGTAGGTACTCATTTACACAATATTAGTAAACATTATCTGGTGTTACTTAAAATGGAGCCTACATAGAATAACGACACAAATTGAGTTAGCTTTTAAAGACTTGCGAAAATTAAGGTACTACACACAAAGCGGTAATAATTAATTCATTTATATGCAATATTCAAGCTGTCCTTACTTATTTAATTGATTTTATTGTCACATGAAAAGACAATAGGAACAAATTGTATAGCAAAAAATATTACGCAATAGACATTGTCATGTAAATTCGTACAAATATTTTAGCGGCATGGTTTGCGCGTGTCACGCAGGTCAGTTATGTTACTTCTGTGTTTTGCCTGCCGACATGCAATTCTTGTCTTACTAGCAGTGAGCTATTAATAGTACATTACTGCAGCCGTCGGGAAAGAGGGGGTTGCAGGGTGAGTTGTATAGGGGAAAATAGAAAATAATTATAAAATTGTATATTTATTTACTACCTAAATAGCCGGCTCAGAAATTCCCGCCGCATTAGATTGCAATGATGCCATTTGCAGCAGAACCTAACAGCGGCGGCGCGTCCATACCTTCCGATTTCCGCCGGCTTTGTTAACTTTCACGCAATTCAACAGTTTTCCTTGGGCTCATGAAAAAAAGGTAAAGTCATATTGGCTCCGTCTTCCCTGAGAAAAAAATTGATCTACCGCCACTGGTAACCAATAATGGCATTATCTATGAAAAGGGACCTTATTGTCGATGGCGTTTACGTCGAACCGAACTGGATTTTGACTGCGCCATTATTAACAAAATCATAAGCGCCATCGACAATATGGTCCCTTTTTATTGATAATGACACATATAGCCCTCTGTGTCGCTAAACTTAAGTGGCAGTATACGGGGAACGATGGCATAAAGGCTCGGGCAGATAGGCGCGTTTTGAGAGCGTGGCGCAGCGGAGCGTGACAGCGGTGTGACTAATGTAACGAAATAAGGCACACATTCGGGCGGCAGCGTCGCGCCCCGCTGCGCCACGCCACAAAACGCGCCCTGTTTGACCAAGCCTTAAAGGGCGTAAAGGTTCTCGAGTGGCGCAGCTTGGGCACAAAGATAAACACAAACACCGGCCATTGTGGATTGCTATGGGGGAGGCATATGTCCAGCAGTGGATGTCCTTGGGCTTATGTGATGAGCAACCCGCCACAATTCGCAAAGGTGTAATGTTGATAATTCATACCTAAACCTACATAACCTTCTGTTAAATAATATTGCATCTCATTCTGCATCAATGAAAAGTCAATCTGAAGAAAACCGGAAAGAAATCCGTTGTGAAGTATACAATTTCAATACGAGTTGACGAGTTATAATTAAAAATTCAGGACATCCTTACACAAGTCGACTAAGCTCCACAGTAAGCTCAAAAGGCTTGTGTTGTGGGTACTTAGTTAACCATATATATAATATACAAATACTTAAATACATACATTATACGTTCACATCTTTTCTGACCACATTTTGGAAGTTAAGGATTTTAAAGCCTAATATTTGGGTTCTATTTGTCTGTGCAAATATTTGTACAAATTGCTAATCCTTTTTATGCGATAAGTAACATAACTTGCATTCAAATAAAGGCGTTAAGTCCACGAGAAAAACAATTTCTATTTCATTTTATTTTGTAAGACTTTTGGATGATCTAAATCTGGATGATATTTTGTTATATACTTTGTAATGATATCATATATAATAAGAGTAAGTATATTACATTGGAATGATCATAAGCCAATCAGATCACAAAAGGGCTACGCGCTGCTGAGGGCGATAACTCCATAAAAGAACCCAAAACAGGTTTATGTAGCACCTTACCTTTTTAAACATATTTTTTTGGAGAAGTTACCTCTTTAACTTTGGCTTAAAGTAGTTTTGCTTATGGTTAATATATGGAAACAACATTAAGTTACCTTCTAACTATTACTAATAGTGGCGAATATGGCTTAAGGCCCCATGCTAAGTAAGATCACATTTTGATGCCATGCTATTGCTATGAGCAGTCTGTCCAGCATGTGTAGTGCTGTAACTGGTGATAACGAAGTTAAAACAATTAACTATGAAATAATATTAACTGGCGAAATCATCGATTGATTTATTGATGGAAGCCATATTTTTTTAAAAGAAGAAGAAAGAACTATGAACATATTTCTTTCAAATTAAAGCTTATTTACAAACGGCCGTGCGCGTGCACGCATCATCGGCTGTATGTAGTTTTTGCGTCAGTTTCTGACACGCCTGCGGCACTACCGCGAAAAACAATATTCGAAAATTTCGAACGATTGTCTCGGTCACTCTCATGACGCCTTAATTGGAGTGAAAGAGAATGGTGCTTGAAATATATTGGTTGGACTTAATTTTTAGTAAATATTTAATTTTGAGTTTTTGTTTCTTACTCAGCACACTTTAATACCGTTAAATGTTGAGTTGGAATTGGGCAGTTAATATTCATAATAAAAAAGTATCTACCGAACAATTTCCTCAAACCAAAGCACCTATGTATCCCACCGGGTGTATAACTATAAATATATTTTAAGATTTTTTTAACATTTATAAATTAGTAATTTCCTTTCTTTTGAAAATAAACAGATTCACTTCTTAAAAAAAGTTTTGGCTAAATTTCAAATGTCAGACTGACATCTTTATTAGTAACAATTAATAATTAGTGCAATGTTTGTTACCAAATCGCGGTACTTACCAGGAAATTGCAAAAGGGCAACTCCAACGAGCAACAACAACTTCATATTAACAACCATTTTAATAAATAATCTAACTAAGCATCACAATTCATAAATTCACGCATACATAATATTTGTTATCACAGACCATAACTAATTTTGTTTACTTTTATTCTCGAGTAACCATGTCGTTGCGTGCGGGCCGCGTGTGTTCCGCGCGGATACTGGCTGGCGAAAGTGGTGGCAGCCACAGTGTGACCCTCGCGTGGCTTCCTCTTGCGTTGTCAGCGGGCACCGTAGATGATAACCACACCATAACCACATAGGCTTTATTCTTTACCTTGAAATTGGGACGGATACGTGCGTCGTTTGCTGAGAAATTCAAAAATAAATCTTTACACAAATTGACTGAGCTCCACATGAAAGCGTGTAAACTCAAGTGTAATTATATCGCACTTGGCGAAATGTTTCGGGTAAGCTCTGGTACCCATCTTCAAGGCGAGTCAGGACACAGCTTACCCGAAACATGTCGCCTAGTGCGATATAATTACACGTGAGTTTATCCGTTTGTAACTAAGTAGTAGTAACATGGCTCACAACAGTTTTAATTGTAAGAAATCGTGTGTTGTTTTTTTAATTTTTTTTATGATAAATGTGAACAACGAGCACACGGATTGCCTGGTAAGCAATTACCATGGGCACACGCAACATCAGGGTAGTTACAAGCGCGTTGCCGGCCTTTAAGATAAGAATACGCTCTTCTTGAAGGAAGGGTCTTATCGGTTCGGAAATACCGCTGACGGCAAATCATTTCACAAAAAGCACCATATAAATAATATACGTAGGGAACACCCATGACTCAGGAAAACCTGTGCTCACCAAGCAAATTAATGCTGTTACTAGGATTTGAACCGCGGACCGTGGGCTCATAGGCAGGTCTACCCAGTCTAGACCTGTCTTCACTACATGACGTAGTTTTGTTTGCATAAATACGAGATTTTTTAAATGCCAGCGGTGCTTTGTCTATTTAAGTTTTCAGTTATATATCTAATACGATTATTGTGATAGAGGGCTGTGAAAGACGGACAATATAGCAACAGTTTTTGGGGTTGAAGTCAAATCAATAATTAAGACTCATTGTAAATTAAACATTAAATTATTGTCACACCTACGCAATCTGCAAGTATTATCTAGGGATAGTCCTTGTGCAAAAATATGCATTGTCTGTCGCTTACACAATATGGGTAATAAATACTGATGACATTTAATATTTAAATACTAGACAGGCATTGGTTGGTCAATAGGATGGGTGTTAATGCACACATTATGTGGTTACATACGTTCGCACTAAAGCTTATTTGATTTTCTATTCAAAAGTCAAATCCAAACGTAAATTTAAATCAATTTAATTACTGATTCTGAGATACATCTAATAATTAGCAGTTAACAAGGAAAAAACCACTACTTATCAATAAACGCCAGAATAAATCTTTATTTAAGATTATACAAAATAAATCACTTGTACATTCTTTTGGTTCCTACGTATACAATGCTAACGTTTTGAAAAATGCGATAAATTTAAACGAAAATAAAAATGTGATTTTACTTGCCATTAGGGGTACATCTAATTATTTATTTAAAAGACTGTGGCTGTTATAGGTGAAACAATTTCAGGCATAGATTTCATAAAAATTCTCTTTGATATGAGGTTCACTTTTTCTTTTACAGGGTTAACCAATAAGTATGTGGGGTTAGTATTGGCTTTTGGATCCTTTTCGTGATGTTTCTCTTTTCTGCGGCGCTACTGCGAAGCACAATATTCGTAAATTTCGGACGATTGTCTCTGTCACTCTCATGATGCCTTAATTGGAGTAAAAGAGGAAGATGCTCGAAATATATGAACATCGATGTTCGCGGTACCGGGCCTGTTACCTTTCGTGATGTTGTAAGTGTCGCAAAAACGTTTCAATCTTACATTTTCTATAATTTTCAGGAGACTCGTCGTTTTGTTTACTTTCTCCAGAATTTCATTCGACTTTTTGTGTATCCGTACATTATCGTCACAACTTTTACGATTCATATTTTTTTGTTCATTAGGGGTACAGGTTAAAATTTAACTAAAGGACTATGTAGTTTGTGCAGAGAATTAATACGACAAAATTTGAATATGGAACGCTAACGTGCGTGTACTGACACGTTACTACTACATAGAACAGTAGGCCTAGCATCTGAAGGGCGCGACAGCCTCTCGAGCCGAGATAGTCTAGCCGTCCCTCTTTGCATAATACAGTTGGAAAAGGACGGGTAGTCTATCTCGGCGCGAGATACTGTCGCGCCCTTCATGTGCTAGGCCTACTACCGCGAACGTCGAAGTTCGTATACCTATTTCGGGCATTTTTCTCCAATTAAGACGTCATGAGAGTGCCAGAGACAAGATATATTTGCGAATGTCGTTTTTCGCGGTCGCCGCTGGTCCTAAAGCTAACATATGAAAACCAAATAGCTGACATTTTACAAAACCGTTTGTTATACTGCAATCTCATTTTGATATCTAGATTTGACATACACCGCCATTAGTATCGAGATCATTCCGCACACCAGTCCCAGGTAAAAACAGCCTGTTAAAATATTTGGCAACTGGCAACCAAGCCCTTTATAATTAAAATTCTGAGTAGGCTTGAACCTCCTGGCTCGATAGCGTCAATGCAACCGGTTCTGTTTCCAAAAGTCCCTTGAACGAACGAAAGTTGCTCTTTTATGCAGCCCGTGTTTTTTTCCTTGAGAGTTGCGTGACAAATTATTCATATACAGCTTACGTTTGCTTTGTTTTGAGGCATTGTTTTATAGATGATTTTTATTTTTTAAGAAATATCAATGAACTTATAAATTTGTAAATATATTAAAAGAGTGGCGGTCTATGAGGACGGAGTCCAGCAGTGGACTTCCAAGGTAAATAGCATATGGAGAATCAGTGAGGAAGTGATTAAGCGTTTGTTACTAAGTATGAAGATTCTGTTAATTGTTGTCTGTCTTTCATTTTAACATCTGTGATCGTTCAAGAAGGACTAAAATACTATTAATACTTTTACCCTGTTTTCATTTTTATGTGTCGCAGCGCCATTTGCTAAATTAAGCGACTTATTTTGACAGCACAGCGTGGAAACGCCGAAGATAAAGTATAGGACGCAATAGATAACGCTAGTGCGTTTACCTGATATTACAGGATTTTATATAAACTTTGTCAATAATGTTCTATATTCGTATAAATCAATAACATATTCTATAGAGGAATGGAGGCTATAATTTATCTGTCTTTACACTTTACTCGATACGGTACAGCAAGTTTACATTACAATAAGTAGTTCTGCCTGGCTATTTTTTTACCTATTTTTTATATTCAAAAACCCTAAATTGTATTTATTAGCAGTGTTGCAAATAGGCATATTTTGCTGACTGGGAAGTGTCGTAACTTTACTTAAATATTTTCCGGTGTGAGAAGGCTCATGGCCACCTGGCAACAAACTTTGCAGTTAAGCTGTTGACCGTCTTTTGTTATATTCAAAAATGTCCTCTACGAGATAGTTATTGGTACAATCAAGGGTATATATGGATATATATATGCTATCCTTAAACCGTTCCAATGAGGTTATAAACTGTATACATAAAGGCTGCCTGGTATGTCGCTTCTTGTTGAAATCGAAAAAATCTTTATATTTTACATGCATAATAAATAAATGTTATATTATTTATATGATAACTTTTAGGCAAACAAGTTAGCTTCAAGTATTCTGACATTGAATTGACATATAATACAAAAAGTATGTCCGTCGAAGTAACTCACCTCAGCAGTTAGAATAAAAACATTCTCATAAAATTAATCTAAGTATACTAAAGTAAAATAAAAAGAACACGGTGTATAAATATGACGTGCAACAATTTAAAAAAATTGATTAAATGTAGTGACACTTTTAACGAGGGTGCCGTCATTGGTTTAAAGGGCACATTCATTTTTAACGTCCGAGTAATGTTAAAAAATGAGTTTGTTGACGGATGTATGACCAATATTATCGCCAGTTTCATTTAATTACATTCAATTCATTTAATGGTGCGTACAGCCATGATTGCGAACTAGCGTCGTGAAAGATGTATTTGGGTAATTCCAAATGGTGAGTATTACCCGATATTCGAAATTATGCGCATAAACTTTCCATTAACTGCAATGGAAAGTTTTTTACCTCAACCCTTGAATTCATTGATTCCTATTACTTTCAGTTATGTTATGTTAATGTGAATTTATAGGACACGGCGTATAACCGAGTAGGTATAATGTTAGAAAAAAAAAAATTAGAAGAAAACCTTTAGAAGAAAACTGTTCCTTAGGCCAATTCAATTAGTAGACCAATTCAGTAACTCTGTCTTTCTGTTACCTTTTCACGCTTAAACTGCTAAACCAATTTGATAGACAGGATTTTAGTCCCGGAAAAGGACATGGGACAGTTTTCATCATCATCAGGGGTGAACATACGTGTAAGTTAATAAGGGAAATTTATGCAGACGAAGTCGTGGGCGAAAGTCAGTACATATAATAATTGTATCCTTAAGTTAGCTTTTAATTTTGTACATAATATATGCATAATTATTAATATAATATATTATTTTTAGTACATAATGTAATTTTATAAGTTGAAAAGTAATTTTAAAAGTAAAGCTAGTTAGATTTAAAATTACAATTAATTCTGTTGGCAGCACAGCGCAGGATCCGCAGAGTGCATCTGTGTCAAGTTCTTTATGTAACAGCTCAAATCGTAACAGTGCACTCACACTGCTTTGCGTAAACATCTCTATCCGGTCTGACCACCTCACTGATCGCACGACAGGTACTATTTTAGTTACTAATTTGTGTAATTAAGACGTAACTGTTTTTTTACTAATCTGTCTTACCATTATTTCATAAACTGCGTGACGAAACTACATAAGTGCGTATGATATGCTATGCAAGCAGAATTTTAAAAATATACATTAATACTTAGCTACTATTTAGCTAAAGCCCTGGCCTATGTAGTAGTAATGTGACTATACACTCATTGTGTCCGTTCTATATAAAAAAAATTGACGTATGTTCCATATTAATTCTCGGCGTAACAACACATCCTTCAATTAAGATTTTTACTTATATTACGATATACAGTTTGCCCTTCGGGCATCTGAAGTAACCTAACGATCCTTATATACCTACAGTCAGCAGCAAAAGTGGATAAGCGTTTGAAGTGTTAAAATGACTTACACGCGCTCTTATTCTCATTACAATAGAGATGTGTTGACCTTATTTTGAAGACCTTAAAAGCTTAGCCACTTTTGCTGCTGACTGTACCTATCTATTTCTTTATTGTGGCTAGCATGAAATGATTACACAAGAATAATTACGATCGGCCGCCATGACATATGCAGCTACTTCATTTTGGGAACCCTAGTGGTTTGCTGGTCACCCTTTATTAGTTGCGTACCTATAAGTAGATAGCCCGAAGGCTTTTTGTCTGTGGCCCTGACTAAGCATACAAAGTAAATTAATATAAAATTTAAAGGATACATCAAGTTCTAAGTCCAAGGTGTACGAGTATATGCTAGTTTGCATCTTTTGTATTCTTTATTAATACATACTTACAATCTATTCCCTTGTAAGGAAACGGCTAACCTTTTCATACCTTGAAAATTAAAAAAAACGTGTCAAGTTTTCAAGGATTAATCTTGCAAAATATTTCTGGTTTCTTTTGTTATTTTGTACGGTCAAGTTTAAAAATATATCAGAGGACTTTCAATGTTGTATAAGTTCGAATCAATGACAATGAATCATTAATGAAAAGGACGTAGCGCAATGTAGGAACTCGGACGTCCACACACTAGATGGATCTATGACCTCGTTCGGGTTCGCTCTACAAGGTGCAGGTGTTACAAAATGTCTGGTTATGCGCGTACATACATATTTGGTTTAGTGTTATTATAAGGAAATAGTACAAAAAAATACTACATTACTACAAAGGCCGGGAATAAGAGATTGGCAGCCGAGTATGTGTAGACTGTTACGAAGACGACAACCCTTTTTCACGCCGAGATATGTATGGTGCTTTTCACAAACATGCAATACAATATATTTTTTTATTATGCAGAAACGTCTGCTAGCGAATATCTTCAATATTTAAATCGAAAGAAAAATAGAAAATTCTCAATGTAAATTGAGACTTCGATGCCGTTAAGTGTTCAATACGCTGACGGTAGATGTGACTACACGTCACCCATGATGACGTATACCACGAAGGATAAGATAGAAAAATTTGACAAGTCTAAGCGGTACTCGGATAGCACAATTGGAAGTGCACTGGGCTAGTGATCCAGTGGTTGTGGGTTCGAGTCCCGCTCCTAGTCAATTTTTTCTATTTTTCTTTCGATTTAAATATCGATGCAATACAATAGTTTAAAAAAAGAAACTCCAAGAAATAAAAGCTTAGTTTTTAGAAAAACTAAAAGTTAACATGCCAAATAAAACAGCAAAATAAACGAAAAAAATATTATTGGTTTTTATGTCATTAAACCACCAATATTTTTTAAGGTCAATCTCCAATATGCTGTGTCACAAAATTTTAAATGATTTCTCGTGCCTATGGCCTAGCCAAACCTGCAACCACATACTTCAAAGCCTAGGGAACATAATGCCAACATTGTAGTGCATGTTTGACAACAGATTATTTTGACCAGAAAAGGTTTTATTATGGTGAAATAACATATTGGGACGACCACGGCGAAGATGAAAGTTTAATACGTAATGCTCTTCAGTAATGATACATGTAGCACACACAACAACACTCTTAGCTGTACATCGGTGGACCTTATGCCTTATATAATAAGGTCCAACAATGTACAGCTAAGAGTGTTGCTGTGTGTACCTACTTACTTTTGTTGAACTCCTGTCGCTATGACGACAGCTGGAGAAAAACCATTATTGTTAAAAACGAGAGGTTATGCGCTGATTGCTCATAAACGTGATTTACCGAATTACCTCATCAAGAACTTGAACTGCAACTTACATTTCATGCGATTTTGATTCATATTTCGCGAGAGTAGGTTTCAAAATCAAATGCTTATAGTGCAACTTGTATCTATAAATATTTTTCGACTTAATGACGTTAATTATATAACTGGTATATTCTTTACCCTGCATTAAAATTAAGCAAAGTTAAATACGAGTAAATTATAATTAGGTATACAAATTTAAATAAATAATACGTACTTGAAAAAGCGTGATTTTAATCCTTAATGCAGCCTCAATTATTTCAGCGTGAATTATTTGAGCCCGGGATTCTTAGTTGTATTTATGATTAGGTAACAATGAAAATGAATATGTTCTTGCCAGGATTCGGAACCCGTAGCTTCCTGCTTAATAAATTACTAGAGTATAAAATAGTCATACCTAATAACTAAATTACGAGAATATACGACGTATAAAATTACGACGTAAAAATATCTTTGAGTTATCATGAGTACTATTATTATTGCCTCGTCTGCATAGGCATCTTATTCAAAACATTTAGACTGAAGATATAAGTAAATAAATATTTCGGGACAATCTTGCACAAATCGACCTAGTCCTACGGTAAGCTCAGTAAGGCTTGTGTTGTTGGTACTAGACGACGATATATATAATAGATAGATACTTATACTTAAATACACTAAAAGCACCCATGACTTAGAAACAAATATCTGTGCTCATCACATAAATAAATGCCCTGACTGGGATTTGAACCCAGGCTTCATAGGCAAGGTAACTAACCACTATCCTAACCACTAACCACTAGCCAGACCGGTCGTCAAATACATATTTTGTATTTGACAGAATAGAAATGAAGACAGCCAAAAGACTAAATCACTAACACGAATCGGTGTGAGGTTCTCAGTTTGGTTTTCCAAAACTTTCAGGGTTTAGAACTATTTGTATCCATAATTGAATAGCCATGTAACATTCAATAGGCATTTCGCAATAAATTGGGATTCTAGAAGTTTATGCCACACCGGTGTTGCAAAACCAATAGGATGGTCGCTCGAGGATGTTGATGCAAATGTCCTTTAAAAATTGTGCAGCTATATTATTATAAACGCCGGGGTTTTACCATTTTTATACCAACTTGGCCTTGCCTTGACCTGACAGTGAATATATATTTTGTTTTTCATTCTGATAACATATACCGATTGAGGCCAAAGTTGTCATTAGAATTGTCTTAGTTCAGATAGTAATGGTACAATATACTAGGTTTTACGATGTGTTTTTGATGAAATAATTCTAGTAACGTCGAAAGGATGGATATAGAAAACAAAAGAGTGAATCAACAATTTGTTGTTTTTATTCTGTCCCATTAGACAGGGGACAACTTGTTACATGAAATCTGGAAGGAATCCCGTTATGGAAGGGACATACCGCTACCTCAAATATGCATGTTTTGTGTGTTTACTAGATGCAATTCAACTGTGGTTTCAATTGAAATAGATGACATCTTAAGAAAAAGCGAAGGAGAAGAGTAACCATGAAAGAAAACCATGAGAAACGTAACCATGGCAACGAAGGACAAAGAATAGTTGATTGAGCCAAAATACCTATTGATAATATTAACCCCATCTCCTCCCGCTTGTGTCGAAAGAGGTGACAAAGGGATAAAACCGACGGATGGGTAACAGGGTCATTCGAAACCCAATCTACGGCTACTGTGGTAGACGACCCGCCTGCCAAGCGTGGCGACTATGGCAGCTAAATCCCACGATTATAAAAGTCATATTTGGCAGTCATTTCTGGGTTGGAAGGTCAGATGGCAGTAGCTTGACTGCTCGCTGACAGCGCGAGGTAGTTGATGATATTTGGGAGAGGCCTATGTATAGCAGTCGACGACTCCTGCTGAAAAGATGAAGTTCCTATTAACACTTTCACTGCGCTAATGCGCAATTAAGAATCGCATCCATTCCGTAATGTAATGTAAAGTTTCTTATGCTCGACATGCTAATCCCCAATACTTGACAACCTGCTGTCTCCTGTCACCTGGTTTTGTAACTTGTTTGTACAAAATGCGAATCAGTTGTGTTTCATATTGCAACTCGAGCTCAAGGAAGCGGCTCGAATTAAAAGGGAAATGTCAAGTGAAAGTACAGCAATACACTGTCCAATGGAAGATTATACGACGCCGGGTGTATTGTTTTTTTCTGTTGCTTGTAACACTGGGTCCTATATAATTTAAGTGGATTCAGGTGAACCTGTTACTGTACTGTACTGGTAAATTAAAGCAATAATTGTTGCATAGTAGATTTCGTGGGCATTTTTATTCAAAACTAGATGATCCCGCGTACTTAGTACCGCCACGTACCGCCTAAGAGCAGCTATTAGTACTAAAAACATTAAGGTGTATTCTGTAAAACCGAATGTAAGTAGCGGAGAATTCCGAAAATTAGTCAAGTATCACCTGTTAGTCGATATCCGACGATAGACGACCGGTCTGGCCTAGTTGGTGACCCTGCCTATGAAGCCGAAGGTCCTGGGTTCGATTCCCAGTCAGAGCATTTATTTGTGTGATGAGCACAGATATTTGTTCCTGAGTCATGGGTGTTTTCTATGTATTTAAGTCTTTATATGTATCTATCTATTATATATATCATCGTCTAGTACCTACAACACAAGCCTTACTGAGCTCACCGTAGGACTAGGTCGATTTGTGTCAAATTGTGCCGATATATTTATTATTTATATATTATTATTATATATATTATCAGCCATTTTAATAGAAGTCATTATTCGCCATTTATAAAACTACGGTTTTAAGTAGATTATACTAAACTGGAAAAACTAACTTTTATTTAGCTTCAGGTTAGTTTTCTCTAACACTATTATAAGTCCCTTAAAATACTTTAAGTTCTAAATTGGCGGGTTTATTGATATTACCGACACTTAAATGTTACTTGGGAATTTATTTTAAAGGTAGACATAAAAGGAATTAATGACGAATGTAATAAATAAAAACAACAAATATTATAATTTAATTTTAATACGTGCTCTTAAAACTGTAATGAATCCATTTATCAAGTGAAATGCTATATTTACAATGATCGATATAAAAACTAGTACTTAGAAACAATAAAACATGGGTTTGCATACGCTATCGGTTAAAAAGACTTCTGCGCGATTCTTTCTTGTTCCGGCCGCGAGCGTACGGCGACTCAGAGTTCGTAGACATAAAATAGAGGCCAGAAGCACTGGAATAAAAACACACTGGGAATAGCTAAATTAAATCCTAGCCTTTTTGGACGGAATAAGAGTCACTGTGTGAATCGCATTGGTGACGATAGGATTGCCAGATCAGAAAAAAATAAAAGCAAAATGTTTTTTTTTTCATTCAAAGATATTTAAAGTCATAAGTGTCATAACTTAATATCTTCATGGAACTGTAAAAAGTTTATTTTAACATCTACCTTCGTGATTCCTTTCTATCAAGTCGATCTCCTCCAATCCGTCTACATACAACAAAGTTTTTGAAAATCATACTCATTATTGGGGTAATAATGAGTATGATTTTCAAAAACTTCCCAAATCCCATTAGTCCCATCTCCAACGAATTAGTTTAAAATCGGGCGCAGCAGCGGAAAGCACCGAAATTTTTAAACGCAACAAATATAAGAGCTTCGGCAGAGAAGTACCATTATGTACCATCTGGTCCATCTGCCATAGAAACGCTAGGTCCATGGGGTTCCAGTCCGCACAAACTTTTTGCAGAAATCGCGAAGCCTCTGGTTGTCGTATCTGGTGACCGAAAAGAAATGTCGCCAGTATCCTTGGCATAATGCCTCAAAGACCTTTGTTAGATTTACTTACTTTATAGTAGTTAAAAAGCTATTCATTATCATCATCATGGCAGCCGTATGCAGTCCACTGCTGGAGATAAGCCTCCCACAAATATTACTTGTATCATCTTGGGGGTAGTTGCCATAGTCGTTACTCTTGGCAGTCGACTTGGCGACCGCAGTTGCTGTAGATTGAGTTTCGACGGACGCTGCTGCCTGTCCGTAGGATTTTCGGCGACAAAGGGTGTCGCCTCTTATCTTACGACACCCGCGGGAGGAGATGGGGTGGTGCTATTATAGTAGTTATTGTAAAATTTTAATTCTTGTATGTTATTTTTTACAGATTACTTACTTAAGTGTCATCCACTCTCCGTACAACACATCATCATCAGACGATAGTTGGTTGCACCACCCGATCATGTAGGAGATCCAGGAGTAGCACTTTGTGCCGTAGAAGCCGACGTCGGTGGTAATGGACTCAGCGTAGTAAGCCGGTGCGCGCGCGTGGTCGCAACCTGATTTCGCTAAAAATGAAAGATTTAAGTTAGTATTTCCTATTAACAATGAGTTATTTTATGCTGTTTGTTTTATTTATAAGTACACCCCGTTATCTAACGCTCATTTTGGGGGCAAGCTAAAATAGTGATGTTGCTTCACATAAATAGTCGATTCATAAGTATTTATCTATAAAAGTTATTTGACAAAACTAAAATTATTCTTTAGTGAAAGCCCGAGAGATAACTCATTCCTTTTAACCAGATCGGAGGGCGACAATTATAAATATCGAATATCGTCAATTTGGGGTCTCATTTTTGAAATAGTCACCGAGTAATCTTCATAGAGACTCTCATTCATTCTCTATGAAATCACTTGGGACTACTTCAAAAATCGGATCCAAGATCTTTTGACATGTTATTGAGTGAGTAAGTCAACTTCATTTTTTATCGACTTAGATTATCGTAACTGCCCAATCACTTGCCCCTAAACTGAGCATAAGATAACGGGGTGTATTTATAAGTGTTTGTTTCAACGGTTGAAAATAAGCGCCTTGATAAATGTCAAGGCAATTGCTGAGCGGTATACATTTTGGCAGGTGAGTATAATTATGTTTTTTATTTGAAAAACAAATGTATGAAATTCTATAATAAGTATTCCAAATAAAACTTTATTTATGTTATCTTTTTTTATTATTACATACGTACACTAGGTACTAGGTATTAGGTGCGCACATATGGCATTTCCTAGATATGTAATAAATAAAAGAAAATAGTTGATCAATTGTTACGTGGGTGTACCATGAGTGGCTCAACAATTGAAGTCCGTGACTGTATTTGTATTTTGTTATTATTTAATTGAACGTAGGTAATTTTGAATTGCTAATCGGATTTCCAACAAAACGGCGTCTAAGGTACGTACAAGTAAAGTTTTACAATTAGGTGTTAAGTCACATTTAACATTAAATTTGCTTGTTGTATTATTGTAGGCGTTTAGCGATTTTTAGTATGAAAACAGTATACGAATGATAATTTATAAGTTTACAGTAAAGGGATCTTTGTATGAGCCTATACGAAAAGCATCGGTGACCTAGTGGGAAGACATGGAACTTTCAATCCCAAGATTGTGAATTCGAACCAGTTGCCCCAGTTCGTCGCGCCTTTACCAGTCGCTTTATAAATAGTAAAACTGATAGTAAATAAATAAATATATCGGGACAATCTTACACAAATCGACCTAGCCCTACGGTAAGCTCAGTAAGGCTTGTGTTTTAGGTACTAGACAACGATATATATAATAGATAGATACATATAAATACATAGAAAAGACCCATGACTTAAGAACAAATATCTGTGCTCATCACACAAATAAATGCCCTGACTGGGATTCGAACCCAGGACCATCGGCTTCATAGGCAGGGTCACTACCCATTAGGCCCGACCGGTCGTCAACCGGTTCGTTGGACTTTGATCCTTGTTTTCCTCTAGGTAGGATGCTTCCATAAAATTAGTCTTTGCCAAAGCTTGAAATAAAGATAGGACTCCAGGCTTCATGAATCCCTCGCAAAATGCTGGGTCAAATGAAAGGCAAAAGAAAAAATAAGTACTGACTGTGTTCCTTAGAAGGCAGACAGCCGGGCTGGGTAAGTCCTCCGTTAGGGAACCAGTCGGACGTGCCGCAGGTCTCCAGCTTGCCCTTCTCCAGGGAGTTGGTGTGCAAACAGTCAACGTACTTAGCGTCACCGGAGTCCACCTACAAATACATTATATTCGAATAAGTATAAAAAAATCCTTACTTGGATGATTTCGGATAGTTATAGCATGATTAAGTCTTTTAACTGATGAACTTGGAATATTTCTATGGATAGCGCTGTCTTATATATATTCCGTCACCGCTTGCAACAGTGTGCAGTAAGTAGGTATAACATGGTACTTGCGAACTGGTGAAATTTTTGTTCGATTCCTTAGTAAATAAAACTGTTTATATTTTTTTACGCCAGGCAAACCCGAATTATTCAATACCTTGGTGTACAGTAAAATGTACTTTACCTTTTTCTTCTTATCTTCGGTGACAAATAAGGGCATGGCTGGATCAAGTGCTGCAACATTCAATTTTTTTTAAAAAGTATATACGAAAAAAAAACTGAGCATTTCCACGCCGTATAGTAAAATAACTTACCAGATATCCTCTCCAGCTTTCCACTGGTCAAAAAGTTTGAAATGTATCCAGCCGTCTGGCCCCCAAGACTGAAGCCGATGACATGGAACTTCTGAAGACTGAAGCCATGCTCAGTCACCAGCTGGTCTATCAGCTGGGCTGTGCACTTGCCCACCAGTTCCGTGTTCCTGGCGGCCTGGAAGTAGCACGGCTCGCGGGCGATGGGGTTGTAGTCCACGCTTATTACATTGTAGTCACAGCATTTCATGTATGCTGAATTGATAAAAAATATGATGAGAATGTTTCATTGTTTAATGGTTTGACAGTAGCGCAGTTGCTGCTTGGGATAGAAAAACATTGAGAGGGAATCGGATATATTTTTTCCTCTCGATTAAAAGGTCAGAGGCCGAGACTTTCGTACAAAATAGTGATTCTTAGTTTATATTTTATTTTTTTGAAAATTATTGAATAGATATTGATTTTATTACTCTGTCCAGATTTCTGTAGAAGTGCCTGCATTATATTAAGTAGGTTTTGGTTGTACTTTAGGCAGCCCAGCTGTTTACCAGTAAACCAAAAATAACACCAAACTGTGTGATAATTTCTACAAAAATCTGGACAGAGAGCGGTTCAAACGCCCGAATAATCACCTTTTACCTATCTGTATCTTGGGATAATTTTGCTTAACTGACCTTTGACTCTGCTGAGTCCCACTGGAACAGGGGCTCGGAACTATTAGTACTTAAAAACCTCCGAGAATGTAGAAGAGATTAAATAATCGTGTGTGACGCCATGTTACTCATAAACAGCATCTGTGCTGAATTTTTAGGATACTAAAGTTGAAAATATGATACCTGGCCGTATTTCCAAGCTCGGCGAGAATTCTTTGTGGCCGGTGTACCCGTGGATGAGGATCTTGACGGGAGCGTCGGAGACCCAAGGCGCCGATTGGATGGAGTCTGCGTTCATTGCCTGTATTTGATGCGGGCTGCCTTCATTTGCCCTATCAACCAGGGAAGCTATTTATTTCATCTAGTTTTAATCCGTACAAGTAGCTCCTACTGGATGTTGTCGGTATGTATAAGGTGCTGATTTTGACACTATTTTAGGGAGCTTATGAAGTTTCAGTTTTGCACGGGTGATGTAAACATTCCACTTGAACCTCACTTTGTAAAAAATGGTAGTCGAACAGCTAAAAGCGACTTTATTTTAATGTTGTTTTAGTTAACGCACGCTGACAGACTAAAGCAAAAAGTATAAGTAATATAACATATTGTTTAGTTTGTTACCTCGTGTAGAGCCAAAATGTTATATTTTCGTTGGGACATTCCATCGGTGGAGACACACAGCCTTGCTGTGCTGAGGCATAGCTGAAAACTGAATACATGATGTTCTAAATTTCTAAAGTATTGACCTAACCATGTAATGCATAAAATTTATATATACCTATGTATAATAAGCACCTCAATCAAATATTCCAACCACTAAGACAAATTAAGAAATAAGAGGCATTAAAGCAAAATATATAAATAAGGTATTTCGTGTATATTTACTATCAGTACATTAATCAGCTTCGTATAATGTTGTATTGTGGATATAGCGTAACAAGAACGTTCATATATTTATAATAACTTCAGCCACTAAGGTATAGCTCGGAAGTAGTATTAGAGAAATCGTGCAATTGTCTTTGTGCGAATTTTAGCAAAACAATTTAACATCTTGCTTTTTAAGTTTTTACTATTTTCACCATAACGTTAATAATTGAATCTTAACTCTCATTTACGAGTTTTTTACGAGATTTCTGAAATAATTGATGAAACTTAAGCAAAATCTATAGTAATTTTAATAAAACGAGGTATATTAACACTTAAGTGCATATACAGTTTCTTTCAATAGGTAATCTTTCTTTTAATAACATTTGTGTCGCTTAACTTCAAAATCAGGTAACTCCATTTTGCTCTAAGGTTGATTATCTTTCAGATTGTCATACATTTTTTTAGATAATCAGCCTTAAAGCAGAATGGATTTACCCGAGTTTGAAGTTAAGCGACATAATTGACACTGATAAATAAATTACTCTATTTATTTAATACAAAGAGGTCACTTAATAAAACAATAATTCATACACACGTCGGCATCATTCAAGCTTTTACGATTGGAAAGGATTTTTTTTCAGGAGGCACAAGACAAGAAGGGCGGGAAAGTATGTCTCGCCAAGATAGACTACCCGTCTTTAAATAATATAGTTGGTAAAGGATGATTAGTCTACCTAGCCGTGAGATACTCTCGTGTACTAGGCCTCGTGAACGGATAGCGTGGTCGGCATTTTATCGTTTATCGCATTATACGTCACTTTCGCACTCACTTGTTGGAGCGTGACAGATATTGTGACATATGATAAAAACCCACTAGGCTAGCAGGATGTTCAGGCGTTGTAGCTGTCGACATGAATGATAATTGTACTGCCAGTTTGTGTCATGTGAATGGTACGCCGGAAAACGTTTGTGATAAGAGCGCAACTCTTGAGACATTTACGACTTTTATTACATGTACTTAACCATTTCCCCAACCCAAGCGTATGTAGTAAAAACCCTCTAAATATACCCATAACCCGCTCATATCATATTAAAAATTAAAACAATACTTAGGCTATAGCTGTTTAATTATGAAAGTGAACTCACATTGATCCTAGGCCAAAGTCCTAGGCTAACATTCTGGCTAGTATCTAGTATTATTAAACATGAACGGGACTTAACCGCGTATATTAACTTTAAAAATTTTTTACCTCCGACGTTTCGAAGACGACGTTGTCCTCGTGGTCTCGGATTAAGAGATTAGTCTTAATCCGAGACCACGAGGACAACGTCGTCTTCGAAACGTCGGAGGTAAAAAAATTTTAAAGTTAATATACGCGGTTAAGTCCCGTTCATGTTTAATAATGTGTACAAACCGTGAAAGTTTAAATCAGTATTTAGTATCTAGTATCCTAGGTTACTTATACATATAAAACCATTTTCAGAAAATGTTGAAATTATACAAAAACTTCGTAAGTTCATAATAATTTATTGAAAGACTGTTAAGGGAACAGCCAAAGATACGACCTTATATTTTCCCTAATTTCTGATAGAGGTGGTTAAAGTGTAAACGTTCTTTGATTTTAAGGCTCACCTAGAGCAAATAAAAAAAGCGACTACCGAACCCCGCCCTTCTTCTAAGCGACTACCGAACTTCTGTTCAGCCAGATTCTAGTGGAAATTAGGTAAATGAAGTTATTTTATTGGATTTTAAGAAACGCCTCAAATCTTAGCTTTAACACGTTCACAGTCCCCATACAAAATGTATTGATTTCCTCATACGTTCAAGCAAATTACTTCTATCGCACGTCCGTGCTCCACGTATGGGTCACTGAGGAACGCCCAGTTATATACTCGGATTACTACAATATATATTACTGAATTCTGTTGTCTATCTAACAGAAATATTAAAGAGGAAATAGGATTATCTTTATATTATGAGCACGATTGAATGCAGTTGGAAGTGATTATTTCAGTGCGTACCTGGTCGGTTATAGTGACCCGCGTGTGGGGCACTGACTTGTGAAGATAGTTCGTCGTGACCCATGCATGGGGCACTGGACTGTGAACGAGTTTATATTATTATTTTGTTACGGATCTGTTTATCAATATGATTTCGTTTTCTTTTGTTAGGTATTTGTTAGTTAATTTCAGATTAACCGGTTAAAGATATAAGTTTAAATTGACTTTCAAGATTTTTCAGACATTTATTGCAAGTTAAATAAAAGCTTGTAATAAACAACGAAGGAATTATGCCACTTCTCATTGATCAAAATCTTGTTTAATATCAAATCGAAATTATAGGAGTAAAATAAATGATTTCTGCATAGCCCTCACAAATCTATAAATATTCTTCATGGTAATTACATTTTAAACATAATTATGATAATAATTCGCATTTACTAACTAATGTTCAGTGCTAAACATTTTACTAATAAATTTTTTGATAGTATGTTATTGGATTTTAGCCAAACTCATATAAATTATATAATGTATATTTTTTACAAAAAATACTAAAATAACTACTGGATAATGATTATGAAACACTGACATGGAATATTTTTCTTTAAGTCGATTAACAAATTTTTTGCAATTTGATTTTTTTATACGACGATACAAAGAAATTTGGGGATCCTTTTTTTCTCATTCATTAAAAAATAAATGAAAGCAACAACTTTTTATAAAATGCTCTACTTACCGATACAAAAAACAACAAAAGATACAGCGTTATCCATTATCAAAATAGATGCGTGTAAATGATTAAATTTTAATGTAGTAAAACTATCGCCTATATAGAAACGTATGGATACGCCTCGTTGCTTCACAAACCTCTTACGCCAAATAACAAAGAACGACTGGAATTTAAGGAACAGCTAATGTAATAGAGTCGTCGTAATACAATTTGTTGACACTGTTCATTTTGTAGGTCCTCAGTAATTAAATAATAGTTTAAAACCTTAAGTTATGAAGTGTTACGTTCATAAATCGTTTCAAATATAACAATTACAAGTAATTAGGTATTGTTTGTCCTACCGAATAAGGGAAAAATATAATTATTATGACTAGATATAATAATAATAATCTCTCCTAGCCGTTTCCGACCACAGCGACTGCGTTCTACTGCTGAGAGCGTCGCTGGTGCGCTCTCTGGTGACTGACGTAGCCGATTTTAGCAGTAAATGTACGGCCACACTCACTGCAAGTCAGCACCCCTCCAACATAGTTGTAAATTATGGCCACAGGTGGCCTGGCCTTCAACTCGTCACGTTTAGTGTCAAGTTCTGTGCGTCTCGCGCTTTCAAACTCACGCACCTTTACGTGCACAGATATGATTTAGATATCAGAGCAAGATCAGAGCGTTACTTCTATTGATAAAATGTCACCACCAATTCATCTTGTTATCCATGTCATATAAAAAAAAATCTAATTAATAAAAAATGTTGCAAAAATATAGTTTGGAATATAAAATGCAACGACTACGGGATATAATTTTGAATTTCTTAAGGAAGTACTCGAAACTTAACCGTCTACTATTTTATCTCAGGAACATATACTGTGTGGAAGTCTAATACGGGCGAAGAATTAAATCAGACATAGGATTTACCAGTATAATCATTAACCAAAAGGTTTTTCTTTAATTATACCTATTATACACATGTTATTAAATTTTGTAACATTTCTGAGCAGTAATGTACTGCGAACATTACGTGATATAAGCTTTTTAAACTAACTGTCAACGAGTGTTTAACTCGAGTGTGTTGCATTACATTGCGGGCCGAATTTTTTTATATGGATGACATTTTAATGGCACTTCTTAGTAAAAGTTATCTTATGTCCTATTCTACCCTCCGTTAAGAGATTCGCCCGTATAAGACTTCCACACTGTATACGGATCTGAAACCTTTCGGATTATATGGATGGGTAATAGAAGCAATATTCTTCATTATAAAAATAATTAATAGAATGTCATTCTCAGTTCTTGCTTTGTTTCATTGTCAATAGCGTGGTTTCGTTTATTTTTTAAATGCGCTCTATGGTTTTGACTGTAGCGTAATATGTAAATGTGGGTAAATTAACGTAAAGAACAAGCTCGTACGAGTATTAGCTTATCTTCATGGCATGTGTTTTGGCATTTACGGCAAATTCTGTTATAACGACGGTTCGGAAACACTTATCGTAGATACGAAAAAAAGTTTCCAAATTTTCAGTTATCTATTCACAACATTTGGATTTTGGTACATACAGCAACACTCCCAGCTATACATTGGTAGACCTTATTATATAAAGCATAAAGTCTACCGATGTACAGTTAAGAGTGTTGCTGTGTGTACATAAACATAAGGCAATGTTTACGAAGTTCACTTTTCCAATCTATACAGTTTTGATTAACCTTAGATTTTCTTATAAGTTCGGTGAGGGCTCCTTTTATTTAGACCTCATCGACACTTAGAAAAACATTTTCGTGAGAGGATGAAAATATGGATTAAATTACGATTAAGAAGATAACTGCTTAATGTATTTCGGCGGTTCATATAGTTAGGACAACCAAACCAATGGCTGCAGCAGAATACCTAAATAGGTAAATTTTTTGTGTGTCGTCATTTCAAACCACCTTCTGTTCTTCACACATTCATTATGTGTTCACAGTTATCTATGTAATAATATATTAAGGGGGAATGAAGGTGTTACAAAAAGAAACAAAAACATTATTTGAGTTATTTTTTATTGTCCACATTAACATAAATCAGTCAGTTATCGTAAACAAAAAGGCATTTGGCACTTTGTTTGCTAACAGTATGGCTCAATAATTTTAAATAGAAGTATGTGATTGTCATGTTACAATTTAGATAATATTGAGTAAAATAAATAAAATCTGAGATTAGCATATAAACATAATTATTTTGCAAAAATCACAGAAAAATATACCGAAGCATCACTGTTTTTCCCAAGTTTTATACAATGAATATTTTTTGATGCCAACCTATTAATGTTCTATTAAAACGAGACAGAAACTTAACTTCAGTTCTTATATACAAAGTGACTTTCTATTCTATATATACATACATTCACAATATTCATTCAATACATTACAAAATCGCAAGAAGTTTATTACACAAAACGAACAACAAGATATGGCAAGAGAATTGATTCTAGAGAGACCTTGATACAAGATCCCAAAAAATATTTGTACAAAACTTAATATTTACTGTAGCATATTTACAAAATATCCTTAAATATAGTTTATACATTACACGTATTCTTCAGACGGCTTAGGAGTGCCATTTGGAAGTCTTAAAGAGGAAGATATGCGACCGTTAACGGAGTCTGGCAATTCCGCAATGTCTTTAAACACTCCAATCATACTTTCGAAATTCGGTCCCCAGTTGAGCAGATAGTCCCAACCTAGGGTAGCCGGCGCAGGGGACCCGTTAGCCTGTCGGTACAGCGCGGACCCTACGTGCGGCGCAAGGTCGTCGTCTGACGCGACCAAAGTACTCAGAGATCCTCGAAATGACGAATCAAAACTTTCATAAGGCGGAGGTAAAATAGGTTTCTTCGCATTGTTGCCGCTGCTCACGTTGGACCTCCTGACATCCTCTTGCTTATCAGCATTAATACTATTATTATCATACTCTACTTCGGAACATGTAAAGCTATCATTACCACTTTCGTCATCGGAGCCAGTCGAACTTCTATTATCGACTGGTGGCGAGTGATGTCTGTGTGACATATGATGACCGACTCCTCCACCTCGAGGTGCTTCGCTTGAACTTGATACTGCATCTAAGGTTGACACAAGGCTCGAGGTTCGCTGTCGTGCATTCATTCTCTCTATTTCTTCTGCAGTTAACCCGACCGCCCCAGAGCCTACCGAAACTACTTGAGGAACTTGAGGTGGAGCACTGGGTGTCTTTCTTCCAGCAGAGGAACTCTGGCCACTTAATTGAGACATGACCGGACTGTTTAAGCTTCGCTCACTATTGCTGTGAAGTGCATCTTTACCGACTCCTCCTGAACTTGACGTAGTGGCCAGTAACGCGCTTTGTAGAGGTTTTCCTGAGATATCATGAAGAGTGAGTATTCTTGGTTGTTGACTCAGTTCACTACTAGGAGATAATCGGGCTAAGGGTGTGGTCTGGTGCTGCCGTGGTTGTGATGGCGGTTGAGACGGTTGAGGTAATACTCTCGGTGGATAACCGGCATGATGAGGTGAATGCCTATGTTGAGGTGTTTGGTGTTTGTGATGGTAGCCAGCTATAGGAGGCGGTGTCGCTTTGTATTTACGGATACCTGCAGCTTCTCGGAATCCCTTGTAATGGTAAACAATATCTATGTCCGACGGTGCAATAGAACTGGCGTTTTCGAGATCGTAATGTTCTGGTATATCAGAGTTTAAATCCATTCCACTGGGGTGGTCATGTGTGTGGTGAGAATTATTAGTTGATGGTGGCGGCGGCGGATGATGATCTTCTCTAAGTGCGGGGCTTTTGCCCACTACTTCACGCTCAATGATGTCAGGTCTTTGTGGCCTTGGCGGGTCTATATTCATTATTTCACGATCTTTGTATTTTTTAGATAGTAATTCAGGACCCACAATATGACCCACATTCCGCATAATATCAGCATTATCCGACATATAGCTATTCAAACTTGTTTCGTTGCTGTGTAGATTTCTACTCATCATATTATCATTGGTACCAGCAATCAAGTTCGGGGCATTTAACATTGCAGGGCCGCCGTTTTGTTTAGAATGCATAATGCTTTTACCTGTAGGCATGTTACCCTTTTCTTTCTTTTGTTTTCGAAGCCGGAACACAATAAATGATACTAATATAGCAACAATCAGAATAATAAAGAATACGATGACAAGCGTAATGCCTATACTTAGGGGATCTGGATTTTGCGCTAGGCCTACTCCGAAACTACTATGACATCCAGCTAATATTTTTCCTTTACGTACGATTTCTTTGAATATACTTCCGTTTCCAGTAAATGGTTGTATTTCGCTGTTGATCGAAAAGTTTGCTAAACAGCCTTCGAAATTGTTGTTGCTGGTAAGGGGCAAAAATTCTGTTTTTACGCCGCCAAATGATATAACTGTTAAATAGGGATCTAAGAAGTCGTGGACACCGGCAGCATCTAGTTCTTCGCCTACATTTAGACTATCTACTATAAGACGAATACTCCTTCCAAGAGAGAACAAAGTGACATTGTGCCACGTACCGTCAGCCACATCCGCTTGTTCCACTTGGGTCATATTGACTATAGTGTTTTGTTTTGAAGTATACACAATTTTTCCTCCCATCAGTTCAATCAAAGTGTAATACTTGTCAGTTGCCGAGTAAAATAATATGCCTTCTTTGCGATATGTTCTGAAAAAGAACGTCAGTGTTTTGGCTGGATTTGTAAGTTTTTCAGGAATTCTACCGGACCTTTTGTTCCAAGCTGTATCATCAACGTAGAAAGTCTCAAGAAGCTGCATTCTGCGGTGTTTTTCTGAAATAGTGTAGTATACAAATCCATTTGCTCCAACAGATATCGGCTGGAATGACAAACCACAGTCTGGAGATAGTATATTGCCATCGCATTTGCAGTAATTTGTCTTCCATCTATCTAAACATTCACCGTTGCCACACACGTCCTTTTTATAACAACCTCCTTTTTCTTCCCTTCCACAATTTGGCTCAACTCCACGTGATTTAATGGGGTTCGTTAAGTTCAGTAGGCGTCCATTTATCGATATACTGTGAATACATCCAATAAAGTCATCAGTGTGAATTTGTCCCGGGCGCTCCAAGACTGGGTCAGCTTTGTGAAGACCGCCGATGAGAAGACGTTCGTTGTTGAAGTTTAATGTCCTGAAAACAAACATACAGTACCTACGTTAGTTATGAGAAATAAAACTAGCTTACAATCGTTTTTTCACAACTTATTAAGTCCCTTTAACTTTATCTACGTACATATCATTAGTGCTCTAAAATGCGTCCAGAAACCGTAGGTGATGGTAATGGTGATGTAAAGTTAACATTACCTCCAAAAAACATTAGGTTATGAGTTTAAGTTTGGAACAGCTGTCAAATTCAAGTGGGGTGTCTATTTTAGTATCTATAGATACTAAAACAGTCATTGATACGAAACGCCAATTCGTTATGTTTTTTAAAAATAAATCGACGGCATTTGAACTCGAGTGACAATAGAATAGAGAGTTCATTCGCTTGTCTATGGTTTAAAAAAATATTAGACTGCGATACGAAATACGAAACACCGCCATTCCAAGCTGTCATTTTTTTTGTTCGTTGACTCTTTAATGTTTACAAGTAGCACTAGTAATAATGCAGGTCATTTCCCTACGGTTCCTGAACCCATCTTAAAACACTTATGATGCACATATCATAAGTGTTTTAAGTAGTGTATGCAACTATACATAATTAGGCATTATGCACAGATGCATAAACTACTATAATAAGATCTTCATAATTTATGAAATAATATATCACTAATACACTCGCTATCAGATATATCGGAGCTGTACAAGGTGGTCACAAATATCGGAACATGCACTTTATCACCTTGACAATAGAGGCGTTGTTCACATATTTGTGACCACCTCCACAGCTCATATATATCTGATGGTGACTGTACAGTCCTGCCACTAGTACGCTTGAATTTGTTCTCTCTTGCACTTAGTTATTCATTTATGATTACTGATAATTTATTAATTATTATGTTAAAGTTGAAAAGGATTAAAATCACAACGTATTTAATTTGATAAATTCTATCAGTCTGAATTCTTCTTGCAAATGACATAATATTATATGTGACTCACAAAATTACAAACGGTGGGACATCAAAATATACATACCCTGCTTGGCCAGTTTCATCGTTGTAGCAGGATTGGTCGCCAGGTTCACATTCCATGCAAACGTCACCATGATCCGTGCAAGACGTCACACTCAATGAGATGACACGGCCGTTCCTGGTTGCGGTCAGCTTGTACCACCCACCATCTGCGAAGTTCTTCCTTGTATCCATGATAGCGACTGAGGCAATTGATGTCCTTGCACCTCCAAATGAAAATACAGGAGTGCCTCCTAAAAGCTCGATTGCAATAAAATCAGATCTTCCACCTGTTTGTGCCCCGTAATTGTATAGAAGTAGCGCATCAGGCTTAGTCGTTGCAAATATTATGGTAATGTCATTAGTGGATGCATCCAATGCCGGGAATTGCATGTAAGACAGTTCATTAAATCCAAAGGTAGAACTTTCACAATGAGCACCGTAACGGCCATTTGTACAGCTGCATTTGTATCCCGGTTTTAGGCTGATACAAATACCACCATTCAGGCACGGGTTGGGTCTGCATGAGTCCACTAAGGCTTCACATTCATTTCCTCGATAACCAGGTCGACACAAACAGAAGAATGTTTTTCTATCAGCACTTTCTTTGCAAGATCCACCATTTTTACACGGATTAGTACTACATAAGTCGTCTCTTTCCAATTCACACGTTTTTCCCTCTCGACGAGCGGGGCATGTACACACAAAGTCGTGTCCTTGTTTTCGACATTGACCTCCAAAGCGACATGGGTTTGGTGAGCACGGATCTTGTCGTTTTTCACATTTATCGCCCATAAAACCTTCTGTACAATGGCAAGCAAACTCATGCCGAACTAAAGGTGACGAAAGAATCAGTGCAGCGCTTTCAGTTATTTTAGTTTGGTCTAAAACTTTAATTGAATCGGAGCATACTCCATTATTTTGGCATTCGTGAAAAGAACATGGCATATAAGATACAATTATCTGACTCTTTAATAACTTGGCGATGTCATGCTCTTTAGATTTTAAGTGTTTTACAGTGAGCTCTCGTTTCCAGACTGAATTATTTCCTTTGGTAGCTATTGTAAGATACAGGTTACCATCGTCCTCATTGATACTGTATAAGTAAACGCTTTCTGTATTTTTTAATCCCGTTTTAAGAATTTCAAGCAAGCTTCTGTAATAGTGTGTAAGAAAATGAGATGCTGTCATATTAACGATTCTCAGGGTCACCGACTGTTCTACTGTATTATTGTCAAAAGAGAAGTATTCCACACTAACGGATGAGACCACATCTCTGTGAATGCCATCATTACCGGACACTGAAAATGAGTATCCTTGACCTGGTCTTACTGCATTTGTATGTAGGTCACAGCCCTTTTTAACGTATAACAATGAAAGTGTAAGGTCTGATGTAGAGTCCTCGATCATTTTGCATTTATAGTCACCAACCATATCTAGGTCATTTGGCTTAATATCGGCTATTTTTCCGTATGGCACTTTGTTGTTAAATGCATAGACAAGCACATGTACCGATCTTGACGTTGGAGGGTTATCATTACGATCTAGCACTTTTATAGGGATTGTATAATTTGATGTCATAACAGGTGTTCCACTATCTTCTATTTGTATGATAATTTCTAAATATGGAGTCAACTCCCTGTCTATTTTCTTTGTAGTTAGCAAAACACCTGTATGTTTATGTACTTTGACGTAACTTTGATGTTTTCCTCCTATAATAGAATATGAAAATGGTGCACCGTTAGGTGGAAGATCTGGATCCTTCGCAGTAAGTGTTGCTATGCTGGTATTTGGTGGCTCATTTTCAAAAACGGCACCATTAAAGTTAGCGACATCAAATATTGGCCCATTGTCATTAATGTCAGTTAAGGTTATTGTTACTGTAGCTGAACCAGTTTGGGGTGGAATACCGGTATCGATGGCACCAACAATCAAAGAATACGTGGGTAGTGCCTCTCTATCCAGCTGACGAGCAACTTCTATCTCACCAGACAATGGATCTATTTTGAAATCTTGATTTACATTACCTCCTATTATAGAGAAACTGAACTGATTATTTTGTGGGCGAACATCCTTGTCGAGGGCCTGTACTTGTATGACTTGGTGACCGATGTTTGCACCTTCAGAAATGACCGCCTCGTAGTTATGTCGCAAGAATTCGGGCGGATCATTACCATCTTGTATAGATATTATTACTTGTGCCTCATCAGTATCATTTCCATGTATTCCGCCTGAGTTCTTAGCTAACACTGTCAACACTACTCTGTTTTGGGTTTCTCTGTCTAAATATCTAGCTACTCTGATCACACCGGTTTGCGAGTTAATGCTAAAGCCTTTATCGTTACTGGCTCCCACGAATAGGTAGTAGATTATACCATCATCTCCGCTATCTTGGTCAGTTGCTTGAATAACGCCAACATTTGTGCCAACCTCTGCTGACTCCGATACGTCAAAGTGAAATACAGGCTGAATAAATTTCGGGTAAAATTCATTTACGCCAGTAATTTGTACTAGTACTTCAGTCATGCTCTTCATTGTAGAATATGGATTTGCAGCCATTATTTCTAGCTTATACATAGACTTTTCTTCATAATCAAACATTTCCTTTGAAAATATTTTACCAGTATTTGCATCAATACGGAAAAGGGTTTTCATTTCATCATTGGTAATAGAATATTTTATAATAGCATTTTTTGGCGAGTCGATATCGATTGCATTAACAGTAAAAATAAAACTATTGACTGGCGCATTCTCTGGCAAAAAGGCGCTGTAATGAGTTTGATTAAATAGCGGAGCGTTATCGTTTATATCTGTTAAAATAATTGTTAATGTTGCTGTAGTCTCTTTTGGCTTAAAGCCCAAATCACTGGCAGTTATATTCAAACGGTATTCTTGGATTGTATCGTAATCGAGTGGCCGCAGGATGCTTATCGTACCGGATACGGGGTCAACTACAAAATCTTTACCAACGTTTCCAGAAGAAATAGCATATCTGACTATTCCGTTTGGACCTTCGTCGTCATCACTAGCTCTCACTGTCAGTATTGAAGATCCGGTCGGTTCATTTTCTGGAACAATAACTTGATAGCTCAATGCTGTAAATTTGGGGGCGAACATATTCTCACCCGTGACAACGAAAGATAGATATGTAACATCTGACTGCGGGGGAACTCCTTTATCAACTGCCTTTATTTTAAGTTCGTAATATTGTTCAAGATCGTAAAATTGTTTCTTAACAATTACCCAGCCGTCTCTTTTATCGATGTTGAAATATGTGGATCCATTGCCTCCAGTGACGAAGTATTCTACTTTCGCGTTAATCCCAAAGTCTAAATTATCTTCTGCAGTGAGCTTAACAATTTTTTCGCCTATAGTAGCATCTTTTGGAACAGGTACTAATTTTTCATGCTTGCGGAATTTTGGCGAGTTATTGTTAGCGTCGACTACGTTTATAGTAACTAAGCATTCTGACGACATTGGCGGTTTTCCATTATCTGTGGCTATGACAATAACGGAGTAGGTATTTTCAGGAGATGAGTTTACTGATGTTCTTTTATATCTAAGGATATATTTGCTTAATATTTCACCTGTTGCAGGATCAATTGTAAATATATCCGAGGGTTGCTGTAAAGCATAAGATATTATTGAATTTGGTCCTTGTTTATCTCTGTCATTTGCTATGACTTGCCCCACGAAACTATTCTTCTTTTGCAATTCTGGGAAGTTAAAACTGTAGTAGGAATACTCAAATTCCGGGGCGTTATCATTTTGGTCTTGTATAGTTATTGTCAAGGGTGTTTCCGATCTCCACGCACCGTCGATAGCGGCAACTTTCAGTATATATTCATCTTGTAGTTCTCTGTCCAAAGATCCAATTACAGTCACATTACCGCTAATGGGATCAATTACAAATTTCCCACCTGGATTTTCTACGAAACTATATGTTGCATTAGCATTTGGCCCAGTGTCCAAATCAGAGCTAGTTACTTTAATTACGAAAGATCCAATTTCTGCGTTTTCTGTGACATTGACGCTAAACAGCCTTGTAAATCGTGGGGGATTGTCATTTTTGTCTAAAACAGTTACAATAACTGTTGAACTTCCTGTCAATGGGGGATTTCCATGATCATATGCTTCTACTAATAATTCATAAAACGGAGTTGTTTCTCTATCTAAAGCCATATTGGTATAAATTTCTCCGCTGTCAGCATCAATTTCAAATGTTTCCTCGTAATCATTTACTAATCGGTAACTAATTTTCCCATTTTCGTTGGAATCGTCATCGTGAGCTTCTATTTTAATGACAAGTTGAGAAGGAGACTCTTCTTCTAGAACAGTGGCATTGTAGAGTGCCTGTTCGATGATGGGAGCATTGTCGTTTGCATCAGTCACTTTGATTTCGATCTCTATAAACGACTTAAGTGGTGGATTATCTGAATCGCGAACTTCAAACCAAACTTCATATAAAGGCATAGTTTCATAATCAAGACCCTTTCCGGTGACAAAAACTTCTCCACTCATGGACTCTACTCTCAAAGCATCTCCTACATTACCACCAGCAATGGCATACTGTAAAAGGCCAGTTGGTCCAGTTTTTGGTGACGAAGCTGACAACCTTGTAACTAATACGCCCTCTGGTGTATCTTCAGAAAACGTGAAGGTTAATTTATTAGTTACCGCAAATTTTGGGAAATTCCTTACTGATTTGGGTATCAGTCTTAATTCAGCTGTGCTTTGTCTCGGTGAAGAGCCGGAATCTGTAGCGACTATAACTAAATTAAAAGTTGAGCCACTTTTGCCACGATATTTCATTAAATTCTCCTCCGCTTTTATCACACCCGTTTCTTTGTTTATGGTAAATAAATTTTGGTGTTCCCCTTTTAAGTCATATTTAATTTTTTTATTTAACCCTATATCGCTATCCGTAGCTTTTACGCCAAAAATAAAATCTCCTGTGACGGTGCGATCTGAAATGTAGGTTTCATATTCAGGGTGAGAAAAGGTTGGAGTGTTATCGTTTTCATCCTCAATTTCAATAGTTAGATTGGCAGTAGCAGTACGTGGATCTGTAGTAGATGAATCTTGTGCCATTATTATCAAATAGTAAACATCCCATTCCTCTCTATCTAATGATGCATTCGTAGAAATGACGCCTGTTCCAGCATCAATTTGAAATCTTTCAGACTTATCGCCCAGAAGACTGTAACGAATTTTGGCATTATTTCCGATATCCTTATCAGTTGCTTTTGGGTTAAGAATTATAGTCCCTGCTGGTAAGTTTTCTTTAACTCTTGTCTTATAACTTTGCCTTTCAAATATAGGACTATTATCGTTAACATCTTGTATGATTATTTTCACTGTACCAGAGCCAGTTAATGGGGGTGATCCTGTAAAGAAAATAACCAATCAATAATTATCATTTCACACTGAAATAAATTACGTAATCAAATAATATTAGAATTGTATTGTTAAAAAAAAGCACACATACCTGTATCCATAGCTACAAGTGCTAGTGTATATTCATCTTGTACTTCTCGATCGAGAGTTCTCAAGAGTGATATCTGTCCAGATGACGCATTTATTTTAAACAGATCAGCGTCACCTTCTTTTATAAAATACCGTACTTGATTATTAAACGGCGGAGAGTCAGCATCATAAGCGTGAATGGTTATAACATAGCCACCATTAGGAGGTATTACATTTTCCATTACGTACGCTAAGTACGGGGAATCTAAGAACGTGGGCGGGTTATCATTAATGTCTTGAATTGAGATAGACAACTGAGCCGTGTCAAATTTAACGTCGTCTTCCGCACAATCTTCGGCCCTTATAGTTAAAACATAACGGGCTTTCCTTTCAAAATTAAGGTTTTTAGCTACTCTTACGATTCCTGTGTCTTCGCTAATACTAAAATCACGATTTTCATCTCCCGATGCTATAGAGTATCTAACTCTTCCATTGGAATCCTCATCTATATCAGTAGCCGAGACCTGCAAAAAATAAATAAGCATTTATGTACAAATAATATATAAAAAAAATGCAACAAATAGCATTAAATTAATATTAATATACGCTTATATACCTGTAAGACGCTTGCCCCAATGCTAGCATTTTCTGGTACAGACGCACTATACTGTTTCGGATCAAATACAGGGCTGTTATCATTTTCATCTAAAATCTTAACTTCGATTAGCGTTTTCGATACTTTCGGGGGATCGCCTCTATCTTTTGCTGTTACGGAGAGTGTATAACTTGATTTTAGTTCTCTATCAAGTTTACCAGTGGCTCGCAGTATACCATCAACGTTCCCTAACGAAAAGTATCCGTTGACTTCTTGATCCGATGCCATAAAATACTCGACATATCCGTTTCTTCCCTCATCTTTGTCCACAGCTTTCACGGTCATGATTACCGTATTTAGGGGAATGTTTTCGGAGGCAGTTATAACACTTGGTGAAACGAATTCTGGAGCCATGTCATTAACATCTTTTAACTGTATTGTGACCTGAAAAATATTTACAACTTAATTAATTAAAATAGTCTTTAAAATAAAGTAATGTCCTTGTAATACCTATGTATATACGAAATATATAATTAAATCATCGAATTTATATAGATGAACCATGATATACATTTTTCAAATAATATGGCTGTATAATGTGTAGCTACGTCATAGCTAAGATCACAGCTGTTTATTCTGGCTCATCAGTGGCACATTGTGCACTTTCACAATAGCACTCTTAACAATACAAGCTAATGAAGGTAACTTTTAAAACCTTTTTACCACTACTATTTCTAAACTAACTGCATGCATACATTTCATATTTTCGTGTACACCGAAATCATTCAGACTAATACTTGAAAGTTTTCACATAAATTTCATAAGAAATCGCCTTGTTCCCATAAACCACAGGGTCTTGTTAAGTTAGGGATAGTATTCGAAGAGGTGATAGCTAGTTAGAGGAGAACCACTAAAAATGACACGAGTCCGCTAAAGCAAATACTGGCGCGGCTACATTTGAACAAGCCGAATGATCAAGAGTAAACGAAGCTTTTTCACAGGTGAAATGTTTGCACAGTGATTGTGAGATCTGGAGTAGTTTTAATGATGTGGGAAATATCTTAACTGATTTGCAAAGTTTTGGTGTTAGAGTAATTCAATCATTTTTTTGCATGCATCAGATGCTTTGTGATTTCCTAGCTAATGATAAAAAGAAATAGAAATAAATTAGAAAAGAAGGTGTATTTAAATTAACCCTTGTAAGTGAGATTTTTGTAATCAAGTAAGTATCTACTTATATTCTTTGCTGTTCGCTGGTTTTCTTAGAAAAGTAATTTTAATGCTTACCTGAACCGTTGAAGACAGTTGAGTCTCTGGCGACCGCGCTGAATCCTTTGCAGTTACGATAAGGTTATAAAGTGGCAGCGTCTCTCGGTCCAGCAGCTTTGCAGTATACATCGTTCCGTTTGGAGCAATGAAAAAGTCGTGTGCGTCGTCGCCTGATGTGATGTTGTACGTCAGCTTGCCGTTCACGCCTGAAATTATTATAAAACACTATTTTAATATACGCCATCAACTAAATGTCTCTCGTTAAACATACACGATTTACAAATTCTTGGTGAAAACTGAAAAGAGATTACATAAAACAGGGCCAACTTGTATCGGAGGTGAAAATATTATACGAGTTGTTTAGGCAAGGTAGTCAATAATTTTCAAATGTTCTATAAAATATCCAAATTATGTAACTATTGCATATACCTATTCTATTTTACTTACTTTTTAACTTTCCAGTTAAGATACGCATGAAAGTATAAAATTACGAGGTTCAGTTTATGTCGCAAATCAGAATTTCAGTTTAGAAATATTATATTACAAATCGTCATCAATTATGATATCTAAATACCTTCCTACTTGATTCCTTGTCCGGATTTGTGGTTACTTTCAATCGTGTTCATTTTCTTCTACTTAGCCACCTACTTAGTTACCATATTCTGTATTTGTCTTAACGTACCTGAATCTATATCCGTAGCACTTATAGTAACAACGGAAGACCCCACAGGAACGTCCTCTGGGATCTCGTTGGAGAAGCTCATTGGATCGAAGACCGGCGCGTTGTCGTTGAGGTCCACCACGTTGATGTACACCGTGACGGTACCGGAGAGAGACGGCCGCCCGTTGTCCACTGCCTGCGTCACTAGGATGTAGTGCTGCGTCTGGAACACGGAATATTGGAACTTAAGACAGGGAGCTGACATTAGTTTT
Organism: Grapholita molesta; assembly: GCA_022674325.2. Taxonomy (NCBI): domain Eukaryota; kingdom Metazoa; phylum Arthropoda; class Insecta; order Lepidoptera; family Tortricidae; genus Grapholita; species Grapholita molesta. The sequence continues at coordinate 23,831,210 of CP053121.2, read as the reverse complement.
CGGTTGAACGACTACAGAATTCATTTAAAAATACTGCCACACTATTAAGTTATGAACTTATGACCTAAATTGAAGTTGGCAAAGTTTACTAGGGTCATTAAAATCAACCGTACGTACAATATCTTACAGAGGCACGATGCGATGCGTTGGGCCAATCTGAATTGGTAATTTATGACGTGAAATGTTTTCTGGGCTTAACCAGCTTTTAGTTGAATAAAGAACAACTATCAGTATTTTAAAGCACAATTTGTATCGACAACAACACCTCAATAAAGCACTGCTGTAACATTTCACGGACGTTGCCGGCATTCAGATTTCCTCTGCTTAATTTTTTAACATCTCATTTTACTTCTACACACCGTCGTAAAAGAAACCTTTACTCTATGCATATAAAGTACATTTCAATATAACGCAACCGTGAGATATGAGGTTGAAAAAGTAATGTCGATTTTTCATTACAGTAGGACACCGAAACCTCCCAGCTATGACAAGCTCCCTCATTCGCGGATCGTGAACCGAGTTGGCCATTTAAAAAACGGTCCGTGCTCGCGGAATCCGGCTCGCGGATGTTTTGCAGACGGCTGCTTTGTCTGACATTGTTTGAGCCTTAATTTCGATGGCGAATCGAGCGGGCAAATGCCGAATATGATGCGCGACGGGAAAAAACCGTACCTGGATGAAATTAGCAGCTCTCTAGCGGGGTACGCGGAATTGGCGGGCGGTCGACAGAACGAGTGTACCCCGAATTGTTTTTATTAATTAGCGAGCCTGGCCGACTTGATGAGTCTCCGGCGTCAGCGCGACTTGAGCCCTTACGGCCCGCGCGGACCGTCACCGAGAAAGGCCAACTGACGAAACGCGAAGATAAATTTAACAAACAATGGAACTACTTTTTTAGTGTTTCAATAGTAACTATTAAAATATTCTAGAAGTATCCTTTTTGTTGACAGTCGGGTTTGTAAATCAGTTGGACCGCCGGATAACTTATTTTGCGATACGTTTCCAGGCATCTGCATTTCAATAGGTGATTATATCTAATTATAAACGGACGTATCTTTGCTAAGCTCGGATAATGGAAGACTTTCTTGTAGAAGTGTGTGGTACAGATCAGATTACTATTATTTCATATTGAATTCATACTATTTAGTACCGCATTTTCTATAGGGATTTAAATTTTAATCAAATTATGACATGTCAGTTTACCGCTTCTGTTAAATTAGATATTGAATAAAAGTTATTTCTAGTGGAGGCACTAGAGGCAATTGTCAGTGGTGTACCCAACCTATCTAAATCTTCGTATTGTTTTTAATGATACCTATTTAATTTAATTTCTGGACGTAGGGTGAACGCTCCAGTGAATGAACACTTAAGAAATTTCTCACTTTTGAAAAATCATTTTTCAAAATGTATGAATAATTGTGATAATGTAATGTAATTTATTAAATCTTCATTTAATAAACAATAATATAATTTCTGTGATTTTTTGTTACTTTAATAGTTTTTGAGTTATACGAGAATTTATCAAAATATACCCAAAAACCTAGTAAATGAACAAAAAAATCTAATGAATGAACACAGTAAAACCCAGTGAATGAACATTGTTTAGAAATGTTTAGTCGGTATTAAAAATCATTTTTGAACATAATACACAGAGGTTTTCTTCAGAAATTATTACTTATATAAAAAAATGAGGTAGGAGTGAGGTTTTGCTTTGTTGATTATCCATTGAACCAATTTTGCTTCTTCATATTGACCTAAAGTAGAACAAATGGAATAAACAATAGCTTGAATGTTATTTCCAATAACACAAAAACTTGATGAATAAAATAAAGAAAAACAAATGATTTTGTATGAGTGGAACTTACACATTGTATGAAAATACATTCGTCGTTACGTTGTTCATATATAGAATTAGTTGAAATCTAGTAAATGAACACTGCCTGATTTCCATAGTCCATCTACTAAATGTTTCATGCCTATGTATGAATACCTGTGTTCCAATACTGGCTGAAGGTATCAGAATCGTTTTCTGAGCAGTATTTCAAAAAACCAGCTTAATACTATTACGTTAACATTTAAATTTAGTCAAAAAAATAAATTGAGCCAACACCAGTAAATGAACACATTGTTCATTTACTGGTTTTAGAACATTTGATAAGTCAGTAATGGAACACGAAAAAATAATAACTTAATCGCAGAATAAACGACTAAAGTGTTCATTTATAAAAAGTTTTACACTTATTTCAACCAAATAACAAAAGTTTTAACTGATAAGTATAAAATAATCATTTTAAATGTAGCTCCAAACATGCACTGTTCTTACCTGGGATTTAACTTCTCCATACAAAACTTCAAAATTAGATACACGTGAATTTCAAACGCCGGTCATATTAAAACCGGTCGAAAATAAATTTACCAAGTGCTGCCATTGTATAGAAAACAAAGTTGACAATAAGAAAAAAAATACGACAAGTGGTAGAAATAGTTGTATTTCTTATTTTAGCCAAAAAACGAGATTTTGTTCATTCACTGGGGGGGGTTCATTCACTGGAGCGTCCACCCTATATCGAAACAAGGCAATTAATAATCGCAATGAACTGGTGTGACTTGTAGATTAAAACAAATTATTTTAGTGATCTGAATGTAATCATCATAAAATGAACCGTCTTTAAATATCAATATAAGATGCGATGTGGAATAATGTCTTTTGGTCCCACAACAGGTCCAAGAACGGAACCTGTTGTGATACTGTCATGGAATATTGAGCGATGCAGTTATGAATTTAAGTGTCAAAATCGCGTACAATATTTTGAATCTATTTTATACATGGTGAATTAAAACGCGCTCGGGGCCATGGACGTCCTTCGTTTTCGAGTTGCCTACGCGCAGGGGTTTACGCATCGTGCAATATATTTTTTATGAACTTTTATTACTTTTATACCCAAAAGGCATACAAGCGAATAGCTCGGGCAATGCTTTAAGAGGTAATTGTGCGGTTTCAAGTAGGAAAGATGAAATATTGGTCGATTTTTGCGTATAACTTAACTATAATCCGGCTTTGGCCACTGAAGTTCTTGGTTACTTTATCTTAAGTATTTTAAACATATATTATGTTATATGTGGTTTAGTCTTTAATGTATTTTATCCTAGTGATATTTCTTGAAAAAAAAGTAAAAACAATGTAAATAATAACATAGCTAATGCAATAATTTGTTCCTAGTTTGACAAATAATTCCGATAAAATTGAATTTACGAGTAAGCACGTGCACCGCGCAACACCGACCTGCTTTTTAAGTTATCATGATGAGGAAGCTCGAAATTATTGAAGACACGAGGTTTATCCTAGTTATTTGCTATTTTCTTAATGCTATTTTTTAGTAAGGTTAAGTATTTCCACAATAATCTCTCCTACTACTAAGGCCTACAACTGTGGCGGATCTTGGTTTAGTTTTGACAAGCGTTTATAAATTAAGCCATAAATGTTTGTCTTTAATTACATTAAATGATTATCATTTTATAGCACGCATTAGTAGTTAGTTAAGCGTAATTAACGACGTAGAGTCCTTTTGACCCGTCGGGTAACAGAACAGCATTCACATCTTAACTTACTGATTTTTTAGTTTCCCATTTAGTTTTGGTTCCCGCAATAAAATATATCATAATATTACCATAAATTAGTTAATTAAGTTCATTTGTATACTAGCGATTAACTTGCAAATATTGAACATATAAACGTACACACTTTCATATTTATAACAGACAAGAGCATAAACTGATCAACAATAAATGCGACAGGCTTTTGTTCCACATATCGAAGCTACTTATACATCAAGTTGGATAGAAGCGGTCAACGCCCCCTCTAGATCTATGTTCCGATAACTCTTTGGACCGCAATGAGCCCCAAGCCGAGACTTAATCGGACATGTGTACTTTAAAAATCAACTTAGACTTAAGTGTCTATTAATATTTTTTGTATCCAACGTTAAAAATACTTGATGAATATTTAATTTTGAGCAGGCGAATTTGTGAATTGTGCAAAAATATTTGAAGATAAGGTATGTTTAGATTTATTTTTTCATTCTGGTAAGTGTTGGTACGAGTAACCCTGCCACATACAATGTTCATGTAGTCTACAGTTGCAAATGCCAAGGAAGTTTTATCTGTTTGGGTACTTACATTGCTATGAGTAACGATATTGTATCAAAAAATGTACTTAGCAGAAAAAATGTCAACCTATCCCGATAAAAGCAAACACATCTTGGTTATAACCTTAATATGTTTTATAAGATTTATTATTAAATTTATAGACTCAAACATATTTCACATATTCCTATAGATAAGTTGAATCATTCGTTCCAGTCATAAAATCATATCAGCAAGAATACACGGAACAATTAAGTAAATACAGACATATAATTGTAGTTTAAATAGCTTTAAAATCGTTAGAATCTCATTTACAAGAAATGTGGTTATCGAAATACCTATTTTAAGTAACAGTTTCAGATTTTCGGTCCAACTTTCGAGTCACAAATGTAATAAAACTAGTAAAGAGTTGAAGATTTGACTCTTAAAGAAAACCAATTGTCATCTCATTAACTTAAGAATTTTCACACAGTAAAATATATAAGTATTGTACATGTAACTGTAACTATTGAAAGTTGGTACCTGAAAGTATCTACTCACTGTAAATTCCGTGGTTCTTAGCAAAGTGAATAATAAAGTTAATTAAAAGCCATTAGTACAACACTCCACTCAAGTTAGTACTTGATTAGAAAATAGGCTTTATTTTCACCGTTACTATTTTATGAGTCTTACTCTTTTAATAGTCCCTTCCTTATCTCCCCATTGACACTAAACATTTAATTACCAACAATATCCCTTGTAAGGAATTATATAGAACTTGTCTTAGTTGAAATGCTACTGCATTTACGTTGGTATTAAAATGAGGAAGATATTGCACATTTTTAGGTGTTAAAGGAAGGAATTGCCGTTGCCGATTCATGTTTTAAAACTTCTCTATTTTTAGAATTGGAAACGCTTCAAGTAAAAAACGGTAAATATAAATTAAACATACATTTTCTATGTAATTTTAAACAAGTTAGGAGATATAAAATAACTTAATAAAATAGACCTTGTGGTAAGATGCCGAGGGCGCAGGCAACCTTTTCTGGCTTATTTGCAATACACGATGGTATTGATTGTCGAGACATCCATGGAGCTATGATCTTACATTGTCCTTACAGAGTACCTAGATTATTCTTCTTTGAGGAGCCTAACGATCGTAAAGCATGGCCGCCAAGCGTCTCTCCCGACGTATACTTATCACCCCTGTTCACGATTTTCCGGGTTATTTATCAATCAGAGTTGACCGCACCTTAAGTGTTTTACGTTCCCTAAAGTGGACAATTTATTGATACAGCTTATGATTTAATTCGCTAAGGTCAGTTGAATGTAAACTTTATAGCGTTTCATTGTTAATTACTGGTGCATTCCGGACTAAAGTGTTGTGTTAATTACAAGATATACCAGTAGCGAGATAAATAGTGTCTACTGTGGACGGACATGCGATACGGTTATTTATTGGCAACAAATAATCGAAAGCGGGAGCGGAATCAATCAGGCCACTGGACGCATGTAAGGGCAAGTTCTCGTGTACTCATTTGCAAATATACCAATAAAAAATCCTTCGCAAAATGTCAAGGTCTGAAGTCCTCCAGCGTTTCGCCTGAGTGCGAATACTTTGCATGGTAATCACTTAATTTATTATTAAATGTGTTTAATTGAACATTTGGCCTGTCTTTACGGTCGCTGCACCGCTTACGCTGTCCTTTTATTACTTCTTTTGTTAATTGACAATAAACATGACTACTCAATTGTCGGGTCAGATCATGTTTTTAATTTACGAATTATTTGTTTATTCAGTTAAGTAAGCTTCAACACGGAAGGATCAAATCGTTTGTGGTTATTTTTGGTATTACTTTACGAAGGCATTTTGTGAAAATTTTATTTAACCTGTTTAAAGTGTAAAAAGTGCAACATATTTATGATGAAAATCCATTGAAATATAAGCCCTGCAGGAATGTAAGCTATATGGGCGGATCTACAAACATTGTTCAAGCGTGCTCTGCGTGGCAGTGCACTGCTATGGGAGGGCCGCTCTACATTTTAGTTCAGACAGTTAAAAAAAGGAGCAGTGTAGAAGAATGTCTATACTCATACTCGTAAAACTTGCATTTCTTCACATGTATGCTTAAAGTTGCTACTCTCTACGTAAATATGGCACTCAAGCTGCTTGGGGCTTGAGCTATCTACCAGTCACGGATGTAAGCTACCATAGACTTCTATCCATACACTCCTCGTATTTGTTGAGCTTTTAGCTTGGGAGTTTAACCAGGACGAATAATTTTCCAATGGAGTTATAAGTTACGTTACGAGTTAGGCAATCAGACTTGGCAACCAGAGGCTCTAGTGTAAGTTTCTTTTGACGTAAAAAAACGTTTACGAACGTGTAAGTGATAATGTTATTTATATGGGAAACGCAAACGCGTTCGTGACGTAAAGTTACGTTAAAATTTGACACTCAGGGCTCAGATCGAAGGTTACTTACCTCTTCATAGTCGAGCCTGGCAGTAAGCGTAAACACGCCGGTCTGTGGGTTGAGCGAGAACACGTCGTTGGCCCAATCGCTGATGAGTGTGTAAGTGAGCTGGGCATTTGGTCCCGCGTCCAGGTCGAACGCCGTCACCGTGCCCACGATGGAGCCCCGGGCAGCGTTCTCCGGGATGTCGAAGGAATACGCGCTCTCTTTGAACACCGGCGGATTGTCATTGGAGTCCGTCACCTTAATGAAATGAATATTATCAAGTTTGAGAATCATAGTTTAAATTAATGAAATTGAGAGAGGTACAGTTAATCGTACAGTTCTTTTTTTCCCTCTACTAGGTACTGATGTCGCAAAAATAGAGTTGATTTGCCTCATCAAAAAAAATCTACGCTTTTATATAACTGCCTTTCTCTGGAAATAGTGTCCGGTGCTTCTAGCTTTGCTCTTACTTTAAATGTATAGCATTGCGTATAATAAAAATACTGATTATATGCCCAATGCTGCTAATAGACAGAAAGTAATTAAGCACGATAAAAAAATACAGGACACATTCTTACATAAATTGACCGAGCCCCACGGTAAGCTCAAGAAGGTTTGTTTTGTGGGTACTCGTATTAAATACATAGAAAACAGTTATGACTCAGGATTAAATATCCTTTGCTCATCACACAAATAAATGCCCGTACTGGGATTTGAACCCAGGAACACTAGACAGGGTAACTACCCACTAGACCAGATCTGTCGTCAAATAATGATAATGAGATTAATGAGTGTTAAACCATCATATTGTTCGATCGCAAATATGTCGTAAATGTTTAAAGTACTTCTGCAAAATGGTTCATGGAAAACTTACCTGTACAAGCACAGTGACATCCGTAAACTGCAGGCCATCATCAGCCCTGATTACGACTTGGTATTCCGAAATCGTCTCTCTATCCAAAGGGTCCTTCAGCATCAGAACACCCGAGTTTGGATTCAGCGTGAAGGGGGATTGTTCCTCCGACTGGATGCTGTATGTGATGGTGCCGATGGTGTCAGGATCTTCGGCGATGATGGTGGCTACCGGCTGCCCAGGAGCAAGGTCTTCCGAAGCGAAGTACGCCGGCGGAATGTTTTTGAACACCGGGGGACTGTCATTTTTATCCAAGATAACGACCTCGACCTGAAACAAAAAAATTGCCATAATTAGATTGAATAATGAACCCTTGTCAATTTGGACATTTTATGGTGTAATATATGTGAGATATACGCCAAGGCTAACTTTGAGTGTCAGTATTGGTAGGCATTCAGTATACTTTTTTGATATAGGTCGTTTAAAATGGTGTATTTTTTTTTCTATAAAGTGGTATGGTACATTTGTATAAAAGTATGATCCATTTTCATTCTTCTTAAAAGTGTACATTAGCGATTTTGAATTCTTACATGATGCATTGCTAGTAGAAAAGCCACTTAGGAATTGTATGCTTGATAAAGTACAGTCAGCGTCAAATAGTCAATAGCAACCAAATTGGCCAAATATATCGATACAGATCTTTATTTACATAGCATTAAGGATGTGTTATGCTACTGTAACAAACTATATGATGCTGTCTGTATTATAATTATTATAAAAATTACCAAAGATAAACAAATGCATTTTCAAATAAGCCAAATATTATCAATTTTAACTTCAAAGTCAATGCGTTTTAAAGTTAAACAAAGTGAAATCGTAATAAAGTATTTAAACATGTCTTGACTGCCACAAAACCGTCTCAGAAGAAGGCTGGTGATGTTTTATTCATAAGATTGGCACAAAATCGGCCAATTTAACACAATATAAGAACACAAACCAAATTAATAATTCTAAAAATGCAGCCAGCGAGCGGCTGCCTCGACAAATGTGTGACTCTTCGGACGGACGGAATAATAAATAAAATGTGGAGAAATTTGGGATGTGTATCTGTCTGCAGGTTAAGTACGCTCAAGCCTGTCAGGTTCAAAACATAAAATCTTTAGAAATATTGCGCTTACGTCAAGTGACAATAGACAGTAAGTGAGCGCCACAAGGTGTTCGATACATACTATTTCGAGTTTTTCTTCACGGTTCACTACAATGTTGCAGGTGCAACAATGCTGTCACAGTTATATTTGTATGTAGTACTAAAAAACATCAATGTACATATGGAAAGTTTAATAACCGATAATGGGCACTGTATGTTTTGTTTCGAAGACTTTCAAAGTCATCCTCCACAAACAAAAACGATCAGATGTTTTTTCCCATGATTATTTTGAAAGCCTAATCGTTGTAGCTAGTTAGATCGATTTTATAATGCATAATTTTGTTATTTATAATCGAAACCCGATGTTCAATAAACTGGACTAATGTATCATACTCAAGGATCTTCGGAACCTGCCTAAATTATTGTTGCCTTTTTGTTGCTCGTATACGAGTATCTTGTCCGGGCCTGAGATGAATTGCATTATTTAATGATTTCGGGTGTCGTTAAAGAACTGAATTGAAAGAAAATCAAGAAGAAATTGAGCAGGAGCGCTCTCGGATTTCCTATCTGTGGTCCTATGCATTCATCAATATGATTAATGAACTTGTTTCTCTTACAATATTTTTTTTTTGTTTTCATTTTGTTTCGTACATCATTTCTTTGGTTGTAAAGGAGATAATTCTGCGGTTTTTTTTATTTTATTTCATCACCAAAATTGTCGGTAACATCATAAAAAAATCAACAGTTTCATGATATGAATCACTAATCGTTTTTAGCGAATCGAATATCTGTAGGTAAACAAACCGTGTACAGCTGCGCATGACTTACTAGATAAAACCATTCTCGTATTCTTATACAAAAAATAGGGGATACCGCCGTTTAGCCAAATAATTTTTCGCCAAATTTTACTTCCCAATAAACTTATGGCATCAGTTTCATTTCCCAAATGAAACTTTAGCAAGTTTTTATTTCGCATTTTATTCGTTTGGTCAAATTATCATTTGGCATAATTTTACTGCGTCAAGTTTTATTAAGACAAACGTTTATTATGCAAATGTTTTATTTTGGTAAGTATTATATAGCAAAAAATTGTTTGATCAAATTTACTTTTCGCATTTTATTCATTTGGTCAAATTATTAGTTAACATAATTTTTACTTTGTCAAGTTTTATTTCTACTCTAAGCAAATGGCAAATGATAATTGTTTTTAAAGGGAATCCTTGTTGTAATGAAAGTGACTATCAAATTGACTTTTGATGAAAATATAGTTGATGATTATGTTATACCAGAATAGTGGGTTAGATTAGGTTAGAACTGCGACCCCCCACAGACAACAACTGTTACCAGAAAAGTGGGTTAGGTTAGGTTAGAACTGCGACCCGCACAGACACGAACTGTTACCAGGAAAGTGGGTTAGGTTAGGTTAGAACTGCGACCCCTCACATACAACAACTGTTACCAGAAAAATGGGTTAGGTTAGGTTAGAACTGCGACCCACACAGACACGATTTTTTACCAGAAAAGTGGGTTAGGTTAGGTTAGAACTGCGACCCGCACAGACACGAACTTTTACCAGAAAAGTGGGTTAGGTTAGGTTAGAACTGCGACCCCCCACAGACACTTACTGTTACCAGAGAAGTGGGTTAGGTTAGGTTAGAACTGTGACCCCCCACAGACAACAACTGTTACCAAAAAAGTGGGTTAAGTTAGATTAGGACTGCGAGCCCACAAAAACGAACTGCGACAAAAACCGAAAGTAGGTTAAGTAAGAAATTATTTGGTAATCAAATGGTATGCCATTCAATATTTTGGAAAAAGTATTCGTTGCCAAACGATACATTTGACTAAATGATACTTGGTAAAATGAATTTTGACCAAGTATTTATTTGGTAAACAATAACTTACCATAATAACTTTTGCTAACTGTTTATTTGCGATAAGTTGTTTTGAGAAATGATTTTTTGCCAAATGATAATTTGCGGAAAATAGTTTGGGAAGTAATACTTTGGGTAACGATTTTTGGCAATACATTAGTAAACCAAAAATAGTGAGTTGATTTTATTGATCCGTCCGTAGGTAACGGTCGTTGTTTAATTCTCATTGCCTGCGATGCATCAGACAGATAAGATTAATAAAGTCAAAAGCGAGCTTTACAAACGCAGCCGGTGGACGTTTACAAAAAGCCATTCGGAACAAACCCGACAAGTCAACAAAGGAACAGAAGAGTAAAAGACCAAGACGCTAGCATTTCGTCATCTGTACGAGTAGGCCGGTGCTTCGGGCTCGAAGAATTCGGGCACAATGATCGGAGCCGTCACAGATAAGAGCGCGATTGTGGAGAGTTCCGTGCCCTCGGAGGACGCGCACCGCATTTGTTATGATGACTCAATCTTTTCATTGTAAAGTACTGTCGAACGACCCGATAGGTACCTACGGGAATGCTCTTGACGCCTACGTAACGTAACAGAAGCAGCAATTAACGTTGATTGTTCGATCCTAACTCTTTACAAAATAAATTGAAACGTGTTAATAAAATTTGTTGCCCGGAGAAAGCATGAGAAACTGTTGGAACTATTGAGGTAATTTTATTGATATTTCTTTTCATTTGTAGTTATATGGGGAAATTAAACTAGTGTTCTTTATTGGTAGTTGAAGCTCCCAAACAAGATACGCCTAGCGTGGTGCCACACAAAGCGGTGCGAGCTAGACGCTCAATATTAAACAAAAAAGATTTATCGTGAACAAAAAGCGTTCGTATAGGTCGTTGTATGCTAGAGGACCCCCTGGTGATCATGTTTGAAGTAATCGATTAAGGGAAGAGAAATGACAGAACGTCGGCTTAGAGGGATCGTCGATTAGTCAAGTTTCGATAATTGATTATGCTCCGCTACTAGATTAATAAGAACTCATGTGCGTTTACATGTAGTGCACCATTCATATGATTAATTTAAAGATCTATTAGTACCTCAGCTAACATGTACCTACTATTAGGGTAACCATTAGATCTCTCCTAGTAACATGTTTTTAAATTCGTTTTTTTTATTATGACCGAACATTGACCCTGTCCCGAAAGCAAAAAGTTTTCCTCCCATGTTCGTTTGTAAATTCTTTTTGGAAGTAATTTTAGGAACATCAATCATTAAAATCGTTTACTCCGGAAATTTCACCGGCACTCCTTTACAGCCACAAGTCTGCTCCATTTCTTGAATGCAATTTATATTACACCTTGCGATAGTAACAAGATTATCCAATTAAAGAAAAATGTACAAACGTAATCAATCACTCATTTTACTATACTGTTCTATTTATTTAGTCGTATTGAAAGTATTTGTGTTAGGATTTGCAAATTACATACAATAGAAATAAAAGTTGTATTTCAAAGGGCCCCAAACCATTCACCCTGTATAAAATGTGAAACAGTCATAGTTCTAAATTAAAATAATATTTGATAAACAATATCTGGTAAGTTAGTTTGACATTTCCGTAAAGATGGTGTATTGGTTAACCTTTCCATAAAATTTTGCTACATGAACGCCTAGAATATTTTTCTAGTTAACTAAAGGAAGAATAAGTAAAAAGTATAAAGTAATTTATCATGTTTTAAAATATGCCCTAAATTGTGCCATGATCTTGATAGTATAAAAACCCCTTGTGTTCTTAAAATATCCAGCGATTTAGAAAAGGCACTGCAGGCATAATAACAGGTCTTAATTTGAATTCTCATATTGTAGCAACTAAAATGTTCAGTTATAAACAGGGTTCGGACAAGTCATCGCAGAAATAGATATGGGCATGGAACAAGAGTATAGAGTCGAGGTTTTAGATTATTATTAGATATTTAAAACGGATATTGTCGTAATTAAACTTTTGACCTTTTTAGTCGCATATCTGTCATGGATTTGTCAAAGTGGCTGTGGTGACAATTTAAATTACTTAATACAAATATATGCTTAACTATGGTTATTTCTAAACATTTTAAATGTTGTGCAAATAAATACAATGCAACCATCAAAATGTTAATGGAAATACCTTCACACACTTATGGTGAATTTTGGTTTGCGGTAATAAATGTCATTGAAAAATATAATAAATAATACTGTACGTAATGCTATTCTATTAATCTTGTTCTATTGCCGTGTTGCGATTGTTTTGCGATGACTTGTCCGAACCCTGGTTATAAACCATACTATAAAAAAAAATGAGCATGGACAGAGTTGGAGAGAAATGAAAGCTGTTGCTAGAGATACAATTATAAGAGATAATAGAGAGATAAAAATTATAAGAGGGTATATATATGTTCTTATAAAAGAGTCAATGTCTATAAAAATCGCATAGCTCTAATTTTGGCAAGATCAAGTGCCATCTATCCCGTATAAATGCAGTGTCGCAGGTCAACGCAATTCACTGATTTAAACTTTCAAGATTTTCACAGATGAGTTCGGGTATTTCTTGTTAAATTCAACAGATGGTGATGGTCATTTAACAGCTACAGCAGAAAATTTTAATACATTTTAAATCTAGCAGGCGTAACATAGGTACGACAGAAGTAACGCCGTCAGCAATCATCTTTAGACCCCGGGCTTGTTTAAGAAACAGACTCGGTGTCACAATGTCGTATCCTGGCCATCCAATCCATGCTGTACCTTTACCATGAGTTGCGACTTTGAGGTTTTCGATAACGAGTATCGAGTTTACTATCTGTGCATAGTCGCATTAAAATAGCACAAGCGTGTTGCAAGATAGTCAACTATTATTATTAGTATTAAATATTTAAAATATTAAATAAATATTTCGGGACTATCTTACACAAATCGACCTAGTCCCACTGTAAGCTCAATAAAGCTTGTGTTGCAGGTACTAGACGACGATATATATAATTAATAGATACATATAAATATTTAAATACATAGAAAACACCCATGACTCAGGTACAAATATCTGTGCTCATCACACAAATAAATGCCCTGACTGGGAATCGAACCCAGGACCTTCGGCTTCATAGGCAGGGTCACTACCCACTAAGCCATACCGGTCGTCAAAATTGAAAACCTCAATGCCACAACCAACTCATGGTAAGGGTACTGGTGTGATCCTTGGTATGAGTAAATCGCTCGGTAAACGACGGCAACTCGAGCGCCTGCGCCGGGGCATAGCGCGCGGGACGCCGACGGATATGGTGGCATCGTTTAGGCGCGCTCTATGTTTAGACCGCTCGTGACTGCGCGCGGCCCGCTATACCCCCGGGACTCGCAACAAATTATGTTATGCCTAAAGATTAGTTGCTGGGGCGATACGGAACTATGAGATTGTATTGGATGCGCCCTTTTATCTGTCATTGTGATACTGGAACAATTTGTTTTAGTGTCAGAGATATTTGATGGTGAATATAACTATCCAACAAATGTTACTACTGCAATATTATCCGTTGACTTTATCTCTGGTGTCAGACATATTATGTACTCGTTATTTTGCTAACAAAGCCTATGTCATACTATGTCATGGTCCATGAATTGTATTGAAGAAGAATTGTGTTTTAACTTGCGTTTCACATTACCAATTATTTTAATGTATTTTAAATTCATACAAACAACCCCTATCGCCATGCTCATTATATTTAAAGGATATTAAACCCTTATAATGACGTTATATTCCCTAATTAGATAGCAGTAAATACTAATTGTGAGCGAGAACGGAGCGGGGCACGGCGTTATTATTTTAAAATATATTGTAACTTCTGTCTACAAGATTCAGAATCCTTTAACTCTAGTGAGAGTCACGTCGACTACAGCCATTGTACAATATGGTTATTTTAGAAGGGGCCTAAAATGTACGTTTAAACGTAACTATGCGCCTAACTGCCAATCTGAGGCCTTCTAACAAGAACCGACGTAAGTTTTACCTAAAACGAGTCCGTTACGTCCACCTGGACGAGGATCGGCGTTCTTGTTTTATTGACTACTTATCACAGACTCCGCATTATAACATCTTTACGAAGAGTTGGTAGTCTGCATACACTGGTTTTTCCTCAGTACCGATAAAAGGGTATAAGATAGGAGGGTACGGTTATTCCTTAAACCGCTATTGATATTCTTTTATGAATCCGGCTGATTAACGAAATTATAATGATCAGAATATAATTACATTCGTCACATTTGTTTTTTCACAATAAAGTATACTTCTCAATAATCTCGTAAAATTCGCCGTTGCGAAAGCGCGTTTTGCTTTTTTCACGTATAATCATAATCCTATAGTGTAATAAAGAAGTTTGTTAAGGTTTGGCTGTTAATTTATCTGACACTTATTTGTATCTATCGGTTTATCCATTGCAGTATTTAGCGAATAAGTATATAATAAGCGTCTGTCAGTTAAGTGATCTGTGTCTCGCATTAGCATGAGCACCGCCCACTCGGCTATCGCATCCCCGCAAATATATGTAAAATATGCACAAAGAACCCCGGATAAAGTGCAGCGATACTGCGACGCAATTTGCATCGCCCGGGGGCCGAATATTCGGCGATATGTTTGCGGAGATCGCGGTAAACGTCACCCGTTTTGGGAATTCTGGGGGATGTTAATGGCGGTGTCTGGTGATGGATGATCTGTTATTAGCGCGTTTCGAGTTTTTTAGGATTACTAGTGTCGTGAATGCGGAAGATTGTTACGGTGTAGTGTGATGGCACAGTTATTTATGTGTCATCTGAGTAGGGTATTTATCAGAGAGCATTATAGTAATCACCATATCTCAGATTTACGTTAAAGTTGAATGGTAAAGAATACCTACGAGAATAAATAGGTATCTGGACATTTTCCTTTGTATAGTAAAAGTGTTAATATAAAATAATTATTAATATTATAAACGAAAAAAACTGAGAAGTTAGAAAACACATGAAATACAAACGTCTCATATATGAATATAAAAACTAAATACCCACTAGTTTTGAGTGAAGAATTAATTAAATTAGCCAAAAACAAAACTACATACATAGTTATGTAACATATTAGTTTAATTTAATCCCTATGCATATTTAAAGTCCATAGAAGTGGTACAGAATGAATTAAACTTATATTAAACTCCGTACAATTATATTTAAATAGTTTATGTATTTATGCAAAAATGTAACATTAAGTGGTACAAAAAGGGATCAAAGTGTCTTAACCACAAAGATCGAGGGAATCTGATCAATTTTCTCAAACAATTTGAGGATTGCGTGAATTGGAAAGTATACGTGCGGTATGATTCCGCTACATATTTTATCGATCGACGTATTCCTATTGCTTCTTATGTGTATTGCTTCCATATTGCAATGTATCGATTTTTTTTATATAATTAAGCCTTCTGTATTCAATGTAATTTTACAAGACTTTACGTCTATGCTGAGGTCTAAATCGCAATGTACAATTCTTTAAAAACATTTCGCTTTTGAATAAAAAACAGAAGATACCTGATAGATAGCTAGAAATATACACAATAGTACTACTATCTGACAGAGTGAGTTAATCATATAAGGAGTACCTTCTCACTTATAGAATGCGTCACGCTCTTGCAGGCTCTTTATGACTTTGATGTACTATTGATGATATACTTTTTTACCTCTAGACGTATTTCTAACTATGTAAAATATGCTCAGGGGCCTTCGCCAAGATGACATCGGCGTTGTAGAAAACATATAATTGAAACGAAAATATATGTATCAGAATAACAAATCAAAAAAATGACGGCATTTTTTTCCGTACATTATTTGCGTTTTCTTAGGGCATAATACATTAATCCCAGTTCCCAAGGTGTTTGCTAATGTCTTATCCAGCCATCTTATCATTGGATTCGCTAGTTTTCTCTAAGCATTCAGAATACAAAAGACTGCAGTTAGCGTATGGGTCGCACGCGAACACAATTCCGCCTAAATTTGCAACCTCAGGCGCCCGAGCCTATTATTGCGTGATCGATACTATAATTTTATAATAACAGAGTGTTTTACGAATATTCGTCGGTGGTAAACGAGCTCGTAAAGCTAATAATCGGATGAAACTGCAAAACATGTAGCAACTGTACCTACTGAAGCCACAATACATGGTCGTTTCCATTGCATTCACTTGTTACGAATACGATCCCCTATAGAAACCTTGAGGTAGAACATAGGAGAGAGTGTAAAACATGTTATTAGTAATATTTAACTTTATACTCTCACTGATCTAAAATTGTTTAAATTATCTGTATTCATAAAAGTTATTCGTAATTTATTCTACGTAAATTTTACCAACGTATGCGATTTGATTGTCAAAGCTTGTTTGCAAACCCACGTACCTATTCGAAGATGCAATACAGTTAATATTTTGGCAAGTGAAGATAAGCAACGTTATTTTCAAGAAACGACAATAAAAAAACTTACAACAACCTATAAATAAATAAATATTTTCGGACCATCTTATACACATATCGACCTAACCCCCGGTACTGACAGTAAGCGTATGAAGACTGAGTTCTAGGTGTTAGGCGACCATTGCCATTTTATCGTCTATCGCGCTATCACTTTCGTACTCACATACTTGCTGGAGCCGGACAGTTATTGTAACAAATGATAAAAACTCGACCATATTAGACTAGCAGGTAGGAATGTTTGTGATAAACAGACAAATAAATGCCCTACCCAGGAATAAAAAACAGGTAACTGCAGCATACTTAAACCCCTAAATATTTAGTACTCGATAAGCTCTCAGTTCCACGGTTATTTCCAATGAGTAAAGTTTAAAAAAGTTGTGTGCTGGCATAGTGGCGAGCATCCGGACGTCTACCTTGTTCCAATGAAATTATTAAATCCTCGCGTGCTCGCCTAAATGATAGAATACTTTCCTATATTAGCTATGCAAAACAGTGGATCCGACCAGTTGTGAGAAACAAATCCAACAGTTGGTTAGCTTTGAATGCTAAAGTGTGTCAATATGCATATAAAATCCCTTAGTAATCTTAGAGACTAGTAAAGAATGCAGACAGCTTGTTTAGCTGCGTAAAGAGGACCTACCTTCCCGATATCTCGCCATTACATAGCTAAGAAAGCTAACGTAGAAAAGTACGAATAGCTTCAACAATCCTTGTGACTGTACTTTCAACAAAATATTAGATTCTTAATTTGACTTCAATGCATACATTTACAAGTTCTGTTATGTTTGATATAGATAGGTACTTAGTCTGGTAAGTAATCTAGTATAATGATAAAATAACTTTGTGGAAATATTAAAAGTCTTCATTATTTACTTGTCACGGGCAATATGATGCTTGCACTCGCATTTGTCTTAATCCCACACGGAATTGCCAATTCTACTACCTTCTCAATAAGGTTCGAAATCAACCTCAATTTGCCATCACACCACTACATTGCTTACACCCTTTCTCGTAAACTTTTGTTGTTCGCATAAACTACTCTATTACCTTCTAAATAAAGCTGAAGATCAAAATCAATGGCATGACAAAACATCGTTGCCTATACCCTTCCCGGGTAGCCCGAGGCTCGTGCGCTTTCCCAGAATGACAAAATTGCTCCATTCTTAAACTGAATTTTACGCAAAATTGATACTCTGTTTGTCGATATCAGATAAATACGTAATAACTGTGCTTGGAATATTTTAGCACGCAAATTATAGTGATTCTTAGTTAGTGGTTAGGTAGGAAGTCACTTACCTACATTTTAATATTACAGTCAATGGTCGATCAACCGTTAATCACAATACTTTAATAACTAGGGTGAACGCTCCAGTGAATGAACACTTAAGAAATTTTTCACTTTTGAAAAATCATTTTTCAAAATGTATTAATAATTGTGATAATGTAATGTAATTTATTAAATCTTCATTTAATAAACAATAATATAATTTCTGTGATTTTTTGTTACTTTAATAGTTTTTGAGTTATACGAGAATTTATCAAAATATACCCAAAAACCTAGTAAATGAACAAAAAAATCTAATGAATGAACACAGTAAAACCCAGTGAATGAACATTATTTAGAAATGTTTAGTCGGTATTAAAAATCATTTTTGAAAATAATACACAGAGTTTTTCTTCAGAAATTATTACTTATATAAAAAAAAATGAGGTAGGTACAGTATTCTACTCACCTCAGTCACACCTCTACCACTCAGCCACTCAATTCAGACCATTTTTTTTTTAAACTTACTTACACGTTTATTTGCATTAAAAAAACACGCTATCAATAACTTCTGGGAAAACCAAGTTTTGCTTTGTTGATTATCCATTGAACCAATTTTGCTTCTTCATATTAACATAAAGTAGAACAAATAGAATAAACAATAGCATGAATGTTATTTCCAATAACACAAAAACTTGATGAATAAAATAAAGAAAAACAAATGATTTTGTGTGTGAGTGGAACTTACACATTGTATGAAAATACATTCGTCGTTACGTTGTTCATATATAGAATTAGTTGAAATCTAGTAAATGAACACTGCCTGAATTCCATAGTCCATCTACTAAATGTTTCATGCCTATGTATGAATACCTGTGTTCCAATACTGGCTGAAGGTATCAGAATCGTTTTCTGAGCAGTATTTCAAAAAACCAGCTTAATACTATTACGTTAACATTTAAATTTAGTCAAAAAAATAAATTGAGCCAACACCAGTAAATTAACACATTGTTCATTTACTGGTTTTAGAACATTTGATAAGTCAGTAATGGAACACGAAAAAAATAATAACTTAATCGCAGAATAAACGACTAAAGTGTTCATTTATAAAAAGTTTTACACTTATTTCAACCAAATAACAAAAGTTTTAACTGATAAGTATCAAATAATCATTTTAAATGTTGCTCCAAACATGCACTGTTCTTACCTGGGATTTAACTTCTCCATACAAAACTTCAAAATAAGATACACGTGAATTTCAAACGCCGGTCATATTAAAACCGGTCGAAAATAAATTTACCAAGTGCTGCCATTGTATAGAAAACAAAGTTGACAATAAGAAAAAAAATACGACAAGTGGTAGAAATAGTTGTATTTCTTATTTTAGCCAAAAAACGAGATTTTGTTCATTCACTGGGGGGGGTTCATTCACTGGAGCGTCCACCCTAGTTTTATGACAATTGTCCCATGCAGATTCTTTTTTTTATACCATGATCATGTTACATAATCACGAACCCCAACCCACCTGATGTTACGCGGTCCAAAGATTATGATTAACTTGCAACTCCGGTTCGAATTAGCTATAAACATACTTAGAAAGCGCTAAAGCTATTCCGAGCTAAACGCAGGTAAAACACAAAACGAGACAAGGAAGAAAAATAAAGCAACGATAACTGAAATGAATAGCGGAAACAATCTAACAGTTTGCCGTAAACAATATTCGCCGTCCAGAAGTTTTATTCCATATTTAACTGCCTCAAAAGCTCAGCAAACTGGTATTACAGCACTCGCCTTCTAAATAGTTACTACACGCGTAGAGATCAGAGATACACTGGTTAGAGTTCGCGTTGTAGTCGAAAGAAACAGGAATACTCGGCAAATAAATGAAGTACACGAACGAAAATCACGAGCTCTGAATTTTTCAACGTCGCTCGCGCATCGCGATCGACTCGGGCGCAGCGGCGAACACAAAGCGCGGACGATTAACGAACTGGGACCAAATAAACCATATCATTTTATTACGTAATGTTTATTCATTCATTTTAATGATAAACTTGACTAAACTGTTCATAATTACTACCCTAATTAGCAGTCCCTTTTCTTGTACCGGTAACCTTTCGGGGTGGCGATTACTTAGTGATTTTTATGTTGTGCTAATGTGTAATGTTATATATATATTAAGCTAAATAGCAAATACTAAAATATGAGAAAAGTTATTATTTCGTCAACAACGACTCTAAATTATACACACTTTTTGAGTGCTTATAAAGACGTTATTTGGCTTAAATTATTAGGAACATAGTTTTCTCTGTGTTCTTACATAGATCAGATTTGGCTGCGTTTGGTTTGGTAATTTTCTATAAATTACACAAGCCCGATTTTGCAATTTAGAAACAATTGCCAAGCAATAAGCACTTATATAAAAATAGGTACCCAAATTACACGAACAGCGGCATCATGAAAATTTGTAGGCACGGACGTCTCCACCTCATCACAAGTCACAACAACAATAATAGCAACAAAAGAATTAACACGTCCGCCAAATCGGTCGGCTGGTTCTAGCGATTTATCGATATGCGATACGTCCGATAATGGCCGGCCACTTCTGTCGCAACACACCGATTTCGGTGTGCCCGTCGGTCATCTAACGATGGAGCGATAATTAAGATCGGAGCATTATTTACGCCCGGAGCGTCCCGACCGACTTGGTCACGACTTTTTCCGACTCGACCCGAGTCCGACTATTGTGCCCCGTGTTTAGTTTGGCTAGCCGCTTTCCGCACGGCCGATTTACACGCTCAACTATAGATACGATTTGTCTGTCAGATAAAGATAAGTGTATTGAACCCGAGCCGACGTCTGATCATTTTTTAGGTCCATTCTTTGGATTCGTAGGCGCTTAATTATAAAGAATGAGTTGGACAGTAATTGGGCAGCGGCTAGATAAGTCTTATTTGCATTTTTGGATCAACATTTTTAACGTGTTCCTTTATCCAGAATCTATAGCTACCTGTCTACATGTCTATACGTAAACAAGAAAACAATGTGACATTTGACCATTGAGGTCAACAGATTAGCAGAGACAGAACCCGTTAATTAGTAATGGTACATCAAAATAAAGTGGAGCTACTAACCCCGCAAGGACACTGCGCAATATTACAATTTTAGTAAATAATATATATAAACAGGCTAATTTACCTTCATTCAAAACAGTGATTAGGGACTACGCAACGATTTAAGCCAGTCAGTCAGTAACAAGATTTTAACTTTTATAATATAAGTGAACGTATTTTTATTGGAATTTTCTAAATAAGTATAGACTTTTTGCATCAAATATTAGAATAATATTGATTATTCTTCCGTTGGAATGTTCGACAAATCATTTAACGTAGTGGCTTCGCTAGACGTAAATAAAGTAGCGAGCGTAGAGAGCGTGTCACAGATATACAATTAAATAGAAGTTCCATCAGGCCCTAGAATGCTTATGCTTGAAACATACTATTTAGTAATTTCCCTAGCAACAACTAGTGTCTATAGAAACCACATACATAAATACTGTCAATAGCAAAATTAACTGATTCTTATCATTAAAACTGAACATCGATATAATTTAGTGGGTATAATTCGAATTTGATCACATTAAGATTTAATCATTTTGTAGATGACTTTGATTAAATCTGAATAAGATATATTTAATTATGTCATATATTTGCAAATATATAACTATACGCCGCGTCGAGTCGCTAAGACAACCAGTTATATACATAAGTATGAATTGACCATAATTTAGGAGTACACCCCATCAAAACTGAAGTGGTAAACCGTCAACCATGAGCGTGGCAAAGACAGTGTAATATTATAGGTACCTATTGGTTTCATCATTGCTTGACTTCGGTGAAATACCTACGTAACTGACAAAAGGCTATTTACATTTTTACTATATAAGCCTTCCTGCAGACAAACTGTCCAAACAGTTTTGCAGGACTTTGAATTGTAAAAATTTTGTAGTATGTTTAATAAATAAATAATAATAATAATAATAAGTATACTGTTCTACAGTCAGCGTCATATAGTTGGTAGCATCCAAAGTACTCAAAAAGTTCGGTACATCATAGAATTAGTATGGTGTACCGAACTATTTGAGTACTTTGAATGCTACGAACTATATGACGCTGACTGTACTACAATACGCGTAAAAGTAGCGTTTATAGTAGAAAACCAGTTTAAAATTGGTAGTATTTGCGCTAGAATACTATAAGCAATTGAGTGGCACGATCGTACCGTTTTTTTGAAGATAGTCAGGATAATTTTGACCACAAATGTCTGTTGTGGTTCTTTGACGCGTAGGGGCAGTATATATCTGTGGTTTGATAGTGTCGCGAGGACCGCCCGTCGCGCCACCAACTACTCCTTATAAATGCACTGCCGTAAAAATGACACAATTTATTGGGATTTTATGAGACATTTTAAATCAGAGAATGAATACACCATTACCATTCTAGAAGTTGTATTATATATCAAGCGATGGAATTATTAACTATCCCAAACGCAGTTAAATTTGATATTCTAATGGTATTTATTGGTGATCTCTGTTATAAGTTAGAACTGCTGACTGCGTATATGTTTTGTTTGTTGGTAATAGTTATATAGGAGTTTCTGTCTTTCAAAATGCTGCGCTTTCCGCACGAGGTGACTGTTTGAAGCGGTATATATGTATCATCTTTTAAATGCAAAAGTAACACAATCCAAAATAAAACCTTGTTGCATTTAAAATTTTATAATGAAGTGTTAGAATTGTCATTGCAACAAGATCTTATTTTGAAATGTGTCGCTTTTGTATTTAAGGGACGATATATCTGTCCCAATAGCACACCCTCGCCGTAGCCGGGTGATTGTCTCAGTGAAATATATATGCTCATTTAGAAAATTGTGTCGGGACGATTTTATTGAAATTTCTGTCAGACGATTCCTTAGAGCCCTAATTTTTAAATCATTACATTAAATATAATAAGGTTTCGCGCAATTCACAGATGCCTGCATGGTAAAACCTTCTTCATACATTCTGAATAGACAAAAAAATAATCTAAAAATTAAAAACAATAGGTGAACTTGGGTCGCCGTATCACAAACTATCGTAAAATAAGTTAAATAGGCCAGAAGTACCCACAAACTAAGGCTCGTTACAACGATTTATTGATCGCCTCTAGGATAATGTTTTTAAACTCCATTCTGTTTTAAATACCTACTACAAAAGTCATCGACATCGAATCTAACTTTAGCAACCTCTGACTATACGTCACTGTGTGTAAGAAATTGTAATCTATTCACTACATTACATGGTACATTTTCGAAGTGCCTCTAGGTATGAGATTCGATATTTATAAACCTATTCTCGATTAGACAGCCCACCTAATGGATGTCGGATGTGTATTGTTGGTACTGTTAGCTTTTTCTCGGACCCAACAATCCCATTAGCTAAAATATATATTCGTGTAAGAAATAGCTCTTATCTCGTTTTTGTCGTTTGATCGATGGTGCGTGATTGCAAATTAATCAGCAACCAAATGACATGAGCATTGAGGCTAGAAAGTTGACATTTGGAGACAATGCTGGTAGGTGAATATAATTATCGATGAAACAACCGGTTTAATGCTTGACATGAAAAATTACTAGTGTTGATGTGATCGATAAATAATATAAGATATTGTAGTTGAGATCTACTCAGAGTTCTATCTAATATAATATTGTCTTCGGTTGCCGCGATAATTAGGTACTATAAAATAAAAATATTTTTTCCTCAGTCCACCCGATGACCACAAACGCTGCTAAAGGGTTCGAAATGCCGGGATGAAGTTTAGATTAGTATACGCGATATAATCTGTTTGAGTTGTTTAATTTCTCCCTAATATTTAGGCAACAACTCTAACCTAGTCATGATCAGCCGAAAGATCACTGATGGACCAAGGTGACCACGAACTCATTCTAATAGACAATTAATTGTCCCAGAAAAGATCCCTGGTTTGTTTGCCATACACATCACACAAATAAAATGCCTTTACTGGCATTTGAACCCAGGACCGTTGCCTACATAGGCAGTGTCACTAGCCACTAAGCCAGAACTGTCGCCAGATAATAAAGCAATACGTTCTAGTACTCTTTAAAGCATCAAAGGTAAAAGATTCCCAGTCGGATACAACCGTAAAGTCTGCGAGTGGGTAACCTAGTTCCCGTTTTTTCACAGTACCCACGGTTCATTAAAATTCTTCTTAACTGAGGCATTATCAAAGTCTAAAGCACACAATGGTGGTAAGATCCTTGTCGGCCACGACAGCCGCGGGCCCGGGTTCGGTTCCCGTTCGACGAAATTCAGGCTAACGACCGCCAGCGATAGTCTTTTGTTACGTTCGATACCGTTCCAGCGTTCCCTAACAAGGGAACGTTACGAAAAAGTTAGTATCAATATTATATAAACGATTGTACTGTACTATCGTCCAAGGAAGTTGCTCTAAGGCACTTAAACCTGCTCTTAAAATTTTGTTTTGTGTCTGTATTTGGAATCTTGATAATTAAAAAAAAACTTACTTGACCATTATGGACTTTACGACCTTCACGATAAGCAAAGTTAGAGGCGCTGAGAATTCATGACATGTTTTACAAACTTCAAAATAAAATTAGGACGATTATGATTTTGACGACCGGTCTGGCCTACTGTGTAGTAACCCTGCCTATGAAGCCGATGGTCCTGGGTTCAAATCCCAGTCAGGGCATTTATTAGTGTGATAAGCACAGATATTTGTTCCTGAGTCATTGGAGTTTTCTATATTATTTACCCTACTGAGCTTACCGTAGGACTAGGTCGATTTGTGTAAGATTGTCCTGGAATATTTATTTATATACATTTTAACCCCTTACTTTGATCTGGATTTAAAGATTCTCAGATTCTCTTGAGAGTTCTGTTACCTTCACTCTTTCTTCCATAATTATATACGCGGTTATGTCCCGTTTATTTGCAATAATCTGTTGAACATGTTTTAGACAATATATTGCTTTACTAGGAAAGATAAAGCTAAGATATTTCAAGTGACTCCTTTTTTGTCGTTCATATTATATATTTGATATATATATTCTCCAAGCCAATTAACAGCTTTGATTATCAACGGACGCGTTTTATTTACATAACCCCTCCACTGTTCATCCCACACATAAATTCGACATCGGATCATTAAATTTTAACGTTCTTTATTAAGGAATAGAATGAAGTTAAAAAATGATTCCAATATGGATTGACTAATAAATTCGGTGTGATTATACCGCGGTTCATTATCGTGCCCTAAGCTTAATCGAAATGCAAAAAATTGATGGGACGTCACTGCAAAAATAATTCACACTTATTTTAACCGCCAAAAAGTAAGGCGGGTTATACACGAGATAGCAACGAATATTTATTATATTATGCTACGGTATATAAAGTGTACATTTTATTTGTTTAACTAATTTGATTCTGATGCTTGGTGCTGGATGGAGTGTATATTTATTAATCATTGTAATAATAAAAGCCGAAGTTAATTTGATCCATGTACGACTATAATTTCGTACCTTGCGACAATGTTAAAGTATGATATATAAAAAAATATGACAGTTGGATTAGTCACAGTCAAGTGTAAATATTCGTTCACTGCCAAAGTCTCACAAATATGTACCGAGCAACTCTATGGTACAGTAAATAAGTTTGTAGGACGTATTTATGAAAGGATTCTTTCGGTACATACTTTTGCGCTTGACTGTACAACATTTATAACGCAATCATTGCTGGACAGATTATGGTGAAAGTTGGTGTAAAAGTAGCCAACACCCTGGATTAACATATAAGTTCTTTTTTTACCCGGCTACCGAAAAAGGAGGGTAATATTTTTCACGTTTTAACAGTTAGGCGCTACGAAGTTCCTTAGTAGGTAGCATTTTTTTTGACAGTGATATACCTTTTAAAGTCTGTCACCAAAGCTATCACGTTCTAACAAGTATATAAGTGCGAAAGTGATCCATGAAGCGATAGGCGACCGATAAAATCGCGAAAATCCTATACGTTCAGATCCGTAATAAAATGTCAAACGCAGGCACACGCCAATCCAATAATCATATTAATTATTTAATTACGTATTGTAATTTATTGACGCAAGTACACTTCAAAAAATAATGACTACTTACATCGTAAACACTACCTTTGCAATTGCATTAATCTTTTATCAATAAACAATTAAAGTGTTTATTTACTATTTATTACATACCTACTCAATTAAGACATTTTATGAATGAAAATCGATTCGAAGAAACCATCAAGGCACACAATCGAATTGTGAAATTGTGTGAGTGAGATAGCGGTATAAATGTGTATAGAGACGTCCTGCTCGCACTGCGGAAATCACATCCGATGTGAAGACCGCCTTACTCCACCGTGTTATATTACCTAAGGGCTAAGTCAGTTCATTAAGGATCGTTCAATCATTCTTTAAGGGGAAGACTTGACTTTAATATTTAATAATGTAAAAATGTATCTCACATCACTTTAAGGTTTGCTATAAAACATAGTGTAGGGTAAAACACTCAGAAATTGACGAACAAAACACTAGTGTTTGTCAGTAAATTTATTGAAGGATTGTCGCCTACTTATTGTATTGCTAAAACACGTGCCAATATACATAGTGGCCAATTCAAATCGGTCAGTATCGGAGATCCGAAATTGATACAAGTTTTTTTTAAATCCATGTATGCAATTTTTCTTGTCCCCGAAATCGATTACATGGTTCCTAAGAACAAATCCTTGTATTTCGTCCGATTTCCCCACACTGACCGATATATAAATAGGCCAACCTGTATAGAGGGGAGAACCTGCAGGTAAGTTTACTAAATGTGTTTCAGAAACGTTACACATTTTTGAAAGTAAAATATTCTACACACAAATGTACAAGCTTGGCCTTAATTGTGTTTTTTAATTTGCTTTTATTTTTATATTTCCCGCGTGATATTAAAAGTTATACGAGTTATAGCGATCGTTTTTCGAGTTTCGCGTTTTACGACCTTAGGTGTATTATAAGTGTTGATGGCTAGTTTCATCATCATAGTTATAACCGCTTACTTTGACACACATTCCTTATCAAGTATGGTACAGTCAAGGACATAAATAGGTATCATCATCTTCAAAATTATTTGATAACAGGTTTGGCCTAATGGGTAGTGACCCTACCTATGAAACCGATGGTCTTGGGTTCAAATCCCAGTATACTTTAGTGTAGGCTACGCGCATGGGAATCCTCTGGAGGTGCAGGCGTCCATAGGCTAAGGTAATTGCTTACCATCAGGTGGGCCGTATGCTTGTTGTAACGCTCTACTTAAAAAAAATTGGCATTTATTTGTTTGATGAGCGCATAATTAAGGTCAACTACCCACAGTTCATTTCTTTCATAAACTTTTATGTAATTAATAGGTACTTTTATTGTTTTAAGATGTAATACTTAAATAAATTAATCGCTGAATTGTATTATGTCATAATGTCATAAGTGTCATGCATGACACTGAATTCATTAAATATTAATTTACATATGTAGGTATGTAAAATATAAAATAATAATATTTTCCAATATAAATGATTGCGATACACCAGAGCTGCTGTGAATGTACCAACTACCGCGTTGAACGAAATAACCCTACTACAATAGTTATGAGATGAAATGAACTCAAGTGTACTTACATCCCTTACACGAAACATGTCGCCTAGTGCGATATAATTGCACGTGAGTTATGCATTTGTAGCAACATGACATGACTCACAACAGTCTTAATTATGAAAAAAAAAACATATTTTACTTTATTATATTTATATTAAAATGTTCATTGCCGCAACTTTTTAAAATATAATAATGTAATAAATGACTAGTTTAGTCAAATTACGTCCGTTCCGTAGTTTCCCATGCTGCGCACGCAACTGACACAAGTAGGGTAAGTGCGTAAGTAGGGTACACTGAAGCATCCACTTATAATGAAACGAGACGCGTGCGACCCACTTCCTTGACAGATACGTATCTATTAATTATGATTATAACTCGATCTGAGTTATCGACTCTTAAGTTGATTAGAAACGACTTTAGAAAATGTGCCTGGATAATTTACGATTATTAGAGCAAAGTAAAATGGCTATTAAGATGACCCATTAGCTATTGAAAGTAAATCTGTAAGGATATGTATTTTATGGATCGTAATAAAAACGTTGAATATTATTATTTAAATTTCCTTAACATACATTTCTTACAATTTCCCATCAAGTCTTATAATTATTATCTGTATGTTGTTTGCATTACACGTCTGTAGCTAAATACATGAGATTATAATACATACCATGGTTATTTTTACATTCGTAGCGATAAATAAATAAGTAAAAATATAGTTCGGTTAGGTAAATAGACTCCAACTCAGAACGCATTAAAAGTGAAGAATCCGTAATCTCCCGCTAAAAGCATCGAGAGATAAGCACTTACGCCCTTGCAGCAGTCCTTTAGAACATACCCGTTTATATCTATACAGACATACCATATATATCTACCTGCGCCGAGTGATAGCGTTAATGAACCCATGTTGCCGTCACAGAAGTGGCGCGGTTTGAACGATTGCGCGGCCATTAGGGAAACTCAAGGCCAGTGAGGGCGGACAGGAGCGCAATTATCTAAAACAAACTAACGCTTTGCGGATATCGCCGGTTAACTCGCGATGCAACAGGCGCATTTACCCTAATAAGCATTACTAATGGGACTGGCACTTATATATTTTATTTGATGTCGCATGGGAGATAGGGAGTTATTTTAATTATAATATTTATAGAGTGTTCATTTTAATATTTGTAACTAAATAGGTTTAAAGTGAGAAATTGTATTTAGGTAAGTGGACAGATGTAGCGAAGTGCCTGCAAAGTATTATTTTATTATCGTTTCAGAACCTTACAGATAAGGTACGTGTTACATTATCTGATCAGTAAATTCAAGTCTAGTTCTAAAGCTGACGATGTGTTTATGTTTGATATACCTATTGGACATTTTATGTTCATGGCTCAATCAACTATTTTATATCACTCGTTCCCATAGTTCCCCTCTTAAAAACAGTTTTACGGTTCTAAATACACAAAACATGCATATTTGTGGTAGCTATATGTCCCTTCCATAACGGGCCACCTACAAATCGTGTTAGTAGAACGTGGTGCCACATTTCATCCAACCAACTATGCTTCAGTTGTCCCCTGACTGACGTGACAGAATAACAACAACAAATTGTTAATTCACTCACATATTTTGCAAATTATTATACAGGCAACAGATGTTCATTGTTTTTTAGGGTTCCGTACCTCAAAAGGAAAAAACGGAACCCTTATAGGATCACTTTGTTGTCCGTCTGTCCGTCCGTCCGTCCGTCTGTCAAGACCCTTTTTCTCAGGAACGCGTGGAGGTATGAAGCTGAAATTTATATCAATTACTCAGGTCTACTGTCTTTTGAAGCTGTGAAAAAATCAAACTTCTAAGCCAACGCAATCAAAAGATACAGCCGTTTATGCCGCAAATTTTCGACACTTGCAAGGGAATCAAAACCTACAGGGTGCTTCCCGTGAACTCAGAATCTTGAAATTTGGTACGAAGCAACGTCTTATAGCATAGATAAAGGAAAAATTACGAAAACCATAAATTTTTAGTTACATCACATAATATATATTTTTTTAATAATTTTAAACTTACTACCCATTTCCTCATAAACGCGTAGAGGTATTAAATTGAAATTCATACCAAATACTCAGGTCTATAATACCTTTAAGCTGTAGCAAAATCAAACTTCTATGTCAACGCAATCAAAAGAAACAGCAATTTAAGCTGCATATTTTGAAACTCGCAAGTACTCGCAAGGGAATCAAAACCTAAAGGGTACTTCCAGTCGACCTAGAATCTTGAAATTTGGCATGAAGCAACGTTTTATAGCACACATAAAGGAAAAATTCCGAAAACCTTAAATTTTTAGTTACATTACAAAATATATATTTTTTTAATAAATATTAACTTATTACTTTACCCTAAAAATACCATAGTTATGACTCGATTGTCGTAATGAACGAACTTTGTAAACCTTGCAGGTTTGTACGGAACCCTCGGTGCGCGAGTCCGACTCGCACTTGGCCGGTTTTTTTTATTTGATCTTTTAAAACTATTTTCATTTTTAACCAGACAAATTCTCACAGGGAACGCGCAAATTCCCTACCTATACAGAATAATAAATACAGCTATAGAATATCTTAGAATTCAGTAATACTGACATAAAAAAAACAGTCTTCCTTCAGTAAATCTACTTTCCCTTCACGTCTCATACGTGCTCAAATAGGACCCAAGTCAAATAGGAAGACAAGACGTCTTCTTACTATAGGGCGTCCCTATAGTAAGGGTCCTATTTGATCAATTCTCAAAAAGTTTGTACATTTGGATCACGTCTTCGATTTTACATACAAATTTCTATAGACTTTCGGTAACAAAAAAGGAAAGTTCCATACAAACTTTATGGGACATTATGGGAAATATATATGGTAGATCTTGCTCAGCATCAATTACTCTATCAGTCTGCTTTTAATCAAAATCGAAGGCGTGATCCAAATGTACAAACTTTATGAGAAATGCTCATTTACAAAGCATTTTATAATAATTTCAAATATATTGTTTTTATTGCTTGCTGGTTCATATGTAGACGGTTTTACAAGCTGATCCTTCGATTGTATTCCTGATTTTAAAGCCAAAATGTTTGACGTATTGATCTGCAGTAAAAAAAAGAATAACAACCCCGTAGTTACCAATACACTTTCGTTGGACTAGGCAAGCAGAAACATGCAGCTAGTAGTCGATTTCGGTATCACATCCGAAACCGCTGACTCGAGATCTAGTTCGCCGAAACCGGACCCCGCCGGTTACCAAATGCGGTAGCGAAGAACATTCTACCGTTGTGTAGAACAAAGGTAAAACAAATATAGGACATATACTACAGATGTCGCTTAGAAGTTCTAACTAATATCAACAATAATGGCACAAAAATTTTTGTACACCTCACTAGCTAGGACAGTACATTTTTATTATTTAAAAACACATAGCAAATTAGTGAGGTGAAAAAATTGTGTTTCACTCGCCAGTAAAATTTGTTCCACTCTGGTGCTTTAAAACGCTCAAGAGATTCCATCATTTACTCGCTAATGCTCGTGATTCAATTTTGGAAGTCTTTCACTTGCTCGGGTCTCAATATTGGCACTAACTTTGCTTCTTATATAACAAATAACTATTGTTTTGCTCATTTGGTATCATTCTTACTTCTTTCTTCTATGTATATGACTTTTTATGAAGTAGAATAGAACAACTAAACACGGATTAGTTATATCGAGTATATAGTACTGTACCCTTACCATGAGTTGTGACATAGAGGTCTTTTATAACTATTTAGTATCGAGGTTACTTCTGTGCATCTTGCTTTTACTATTTTAATGCGAACGAGATGCACAGATAGTAAACTCGATACTCGTTATCGAAAACGTCAAAGTCACAACTCATGGTAAGGGTACTGAAATTGCATCTCGACGTTCGATTACTTTGCAGTTTTTGTAGTCAACGCGGGTCGACACTGTTAGTAATAGTAATAGGAATCTAATTTGACCACAGGTCTGGCCTCGTGAGTAGTGACTATGAAGCCTACGGTCTGGGGTTCAAATTTCAGTAAGGGCATTCATTTGTGTATTGAGCACATGTATTTGTTCCTGAGTATTTAAGTAATTATATACTATATATATCGTTGGCTGAGTATCCACAACACAAGCATTCTTGGGCTTACCGTGGGGCTCAGTCAATTTGTGTAAGGATGTTCTGTAATATTTTTATTTATTTACTTCATAAGAAACAAGGAAGCTTAAGCTGACACATTAGCTACTTAGATATATTCCTGAAAGCTGGAAACTCATCTCATATTAGTCTAAACTATCCGAGTGACCAAACTAGGGATCTATTAAACATGTGTGTAAAAAAGTATTTTGCACTGCGAGCCACGATGGCATTGCGGTATCCATCAACATCCGTCTTGCTCTCGGAACGTGTTATGGCTCTACCTGCGGTTTTAGTACTTGCCTACGTACCTAAGCTCAACATTAAACTACAATCAACCTTATTCTCTTATAAATGGAGTTCAAAATGGTACTTGCTTTATTTCGCGTCGTAGGCAATATACAAGGCTGTAACACTTTTACAACCTCTGATGCGCGATAGCTTCAGATAGTACTTATTGGTTATGTGCAAGTAGTGGGGGAGTAAACGATTGCAGTTTATCCATGGCGGAACAGTAAGCCATTTTGGGTACTAGATCAATACAGACTTTTTAATACATTTTTCGTTCTGCCCGGCACCACACAATTTAAATTGATTTGTTCAAAAAGTATCTTTAATGTACTCTTAATGGTATATGTAAATCGTGACATAAACGAATTCAAAGTGTGTTAAAAAACATATGTACATTTACGTGAAAACACGCAGTGAAATTAAATCAATATTTGCCAGACGACCGTTCTGGCCTAGTGGGTAGTGACCCTGCCTGCTGATGGTCTTGGGTTCGATTCCCAGTCAGGGCATTTATTTGTGTGATGAGCGCAGATATTTGTTCCTGAGTCATGGGTGTTTTCTTTGTATTTAAGTATTTATATGTATCTATCTATTATACTATATATTATTACTGTAAGTATATATCGTCATTTAGTACCTACAACACAAGCCTTACTGAGCTTACAGTAGGATGTAGGACTACTCGTAGGTCGATTTGTGTGAGATTGTCCCGAAATATTTAATTTAAATGAAAAAAATATCGAATTGACTCGAAAAGAAGTTGACAGAATTGTGAATTTTCTGGAACAAAAAATATTTTAAAAACGATCATT
Organism: Grapholita molesta; assembly: GCA_022674325.2. NCBI lineage: Eukaryota > Metazoa > Arthropoda > Insecta > Lepidoptera > Tortricidae > Grapholita > Grapholita molesta. The sequence continues at coordinate 23,798,009 of CP053121.2, read as the reverse complement.
ACGATAATATACGAAGGGCAGACACACGATCCTTAAGGGCTGCTGTGATTCAAAACTAGAACATAACTTCACTAGAAGCATGAACGACAATAGAGAGAAAGAGATTCCATATCTAGGCTGCTCTACCCCCTAGACGCTAATTACTTCACACATTTCCATTAAACAACGAACCTTAGGCGGTTAGCATATGAAAATTAACATTAAACAGTATAATACTACTAAGCAGTAATGGCTGGATTATATAATAGCAATTAATACTTATTAAGTCTTATCTGCGAGAGGTGTGTAGTACTTAAAAGCTTACATTTACTGCGGATATGAGCCACAAATGTGGTCATTGCTATTTCTTTAGTCATTTTTAGATCGTTAAATTTAATAACAGTGTTTATTTCTGCGCTAGAGTTTCATATAGACAAATGAGGAGATACGAAGATGCGAGTTATATGACATGGATATTCCAAAATATTGCGCACAGAACTTGTTATATAGTTGCACTTGTAAATTACGTTATGTGTTCGATTTACGCAAACTGAAATTACACCCTAATAACTGCCAATTATTTGGAAATATTAGTGAATTTTCTAAGCACATTATAAATGTAGGTACTTAATATCACAATTTTTTTTTTATATGTAATATTTTGAATGATTATTTAATTTATATTTATTTTTTTAGTTTTTAAAAATGTTTGCATGTCGTTATACGATAGAATACGAAGTGCATCACCATTGTACGACCACCTGTACCTGTAATATAATTGTATTCTAGCAAATAAAAAATCTTTATCTTTATCTCAATACGTTAAGTTATGCATGACTTATGGACTTTGAATGTACTGTCACTTTACATTTTTAATTTTCGAATAATTCCATTTCTACTTTTGCAGTAGAAATTTTGATTAAGTATTGAGAGTATTGATTAAGTGTTTTTAAGAATTTTTTAGTAAAATTTTTTTAGTTAAAAAAATAGTTTGTGATTATTATTAATTAATTACCTCTAATCCCTATTTCTAGCCTATAATATAGCACGACTATCTCCGCCGATTAAAGTTTACACTCTTTAGCTCATTCGACCGATAAGTCCTGATAAAGTCACTCGAATCGCATAATTGCCTATAGGAACATAAAGTAATTACGTACATACAAGTTACATATCTTTGCGGTAAGTCTCACATGATGCATTTTGAAATCATAACGATGTGACGTTTCCCGCCCGAGCCGCGGCAGAAGCTGTCATTTAGGATTATAAGTAATTATTTTTGAGATGTCGCATACTGAATAAGCCGGCCTGTCAGAGCAGAGATGAGTAAACAACAGAATGTCAATTTGTCAGAAGTATTTTCACCATTGTTGAATGAATGAATTTTGTCATAACAACTAGGACACAATTTTGTAACACTTTTTATTTCAGAAAGGCGTTTATAACTGAGACAGAAAAATAAATTGTGAATTAAATTATCAGGAAACCGTGATTCAAGGAGTAACCCATACGACCCCTGACAACAAGCGGTGGCTATGATGAATTGGTTCCGCCTATTGTATACATCGTCATAGTTAATTGGCGTTTTTATATCTGTATATTGTGTATAAATTTGACCTTGAATTCAATACAACATACAGAACAGATAAATTTGCCACTATCACTTGATCACAATGAGTGTAATATGACAGCAGTACATGACGACGTGTCTATGGGGAACATCTGTCGGGTCTAGCTTAGTTATTTAAACAGTTTTTCATCGGCTTATTAACAAAAAGAAAACCATGATAGCTCCCTACTTGCCAAAGCGAAAATTCGAAACCCCATGATGGACAGTCTTAACTTTTCACTTGTCCCTGTCCCGAGTGAGTCGCGGTGGGACGCGTAAAACTGTCACGATTAGAATCGATCGCAATGATACACATCTACTCTCTCAATCGCCCGCAATACGCACGACAGTTCCAGAGTATACAAAAATCCTAACGCACAACTAACCCCATAAACTCTTAATACCTTCTGGATACCTAATAAGCTTGCCCGACATTCCATAGAAAGCACCCGCGGCACATTAAAAGAAAGTCGACCTTATTGATAACATCTTAGAACACAAATTAGACAGGTGCATAGCTACCATTTATTTAAACCTATAATCACTTGAGTGGTAATCATGTATAACGTCTTTTGATCTCTGAGTGCTAGATCAAACACATTAGCTTAGGTCTGGTGTGTCTAGAAGAGAGAAAATAAAAGCAATTGTAGAATCCAATATGTATTGTATGGCTTTAGTTGGTTTTAGCGCGCGTGTATATTGACTTTTTAGCTGTAGTTTCTTAAAGGAGCATCATCGAAGCGTACGCAGTCGGTGCATTTTAGTAAAAGGTTTTAGAAAATTAAGGGGGCGAATATGGAGGTGAAAGTTATAATAATTAATAGGTTTGGTATTGTATTGTTATTTAAAGATCGGCCTGTATCAGGTTCTAGTCATTTAGATCATACCGCAATATATTACTGTCTTACTTTTTCTTAAAGCAGTATTTCCACCCTAAAATACAGATGAAAGTAGGAATTTTTTCAGCATTATAATTTTGTTTTTATTTAGGCTTTCAAGATTATTAGCATAGTCAACCAATTTCATTTCTAGGCCATTTCGAACCTTGTCACAGTGACGTTAATAAGAGATCTATTGCGTCTTCCATATAGATTTTCACAGTGACAAGGAACGAAATGGCCTATAAATGAAATTGGTTGACTGTACATTGAGTCACTCACAGATCCAACTAATTGTAGTCCACACATGTTTATCGTAATATATTATGTTTCACATGGATAGACGTCGTTCCGAAATAAATATTGTAATGTTGTAGATAGCAGCTGGCGTCCGATAATACCAAAAACGTCTCCCAATAAATAAAACTCCTTTGATAGCCGCTTTATATGTTCGTACGGGAGTCGTTCACTCTCGTCCAATTTATTTACTTTTTCCCCGGGTGTAGTGTTACGGCTATAAAATTCAGTTTTTGTTGGTCCGGCGCATGCTCGCTAGATCTCCCGTCGCGAGATATGTTGATTTACGTTTAGCGCGCGTGACCCCACTTCGGAGCCGATCATAGACCAGATAGACGATTCGAACGCGCTCCCGCGATATCGGCGCATCGCACTCGTGCCGATGTATCTCTGGAAATATTTCGCGGTACACAGCCTCCAGCCGGCCATTCGGACCGAGATTTGAAGATTTCTTTGTGTTTCACACGATTCATACACCTTTAACTGTGTTTTGTTTTAATTTCTATAAAAGCGCTGTGGATTAAGAGGAAAGTGGAGATGGCGCTACGATCGAACGAAATTCAATTTTAAAGTTGCGTTCTCGAATATTGTTTTCTCTGTTTTCTCCTTTAAAATAAGCCCTAAATAAATGTTTACTTCGTGAGTAAGCATGCCAATAAATTATATACAATAAAAAAAACAATGTACTAAACAGCCTTGTTCTGACTAGTCAAAATTAGGGTGATAGCACCAGTGATGGACAAGGAACCAATCATGAACATTAGTACTTATTTCAAAAGATTCAAGTGTTGTGCATTTGTTGGTACATATTCAAATTATAACGTTATGGATTTTGAATTAAGAACTAAGTGACCATCATTGGTGCCTGTCAGCTTAAAGTGTCCAACATTGGTGCCATCACTCTATAGGGTCCATTATATAGGATTGTCTATTGTCAGAAACCTAAATCCAGGTATTTTTATGGACATAACGCTAGCAGAGCTCATGTTTCCTCTTAACGCTCGACGTAAAACGACACCTGATTTCCTTGTTTTTAATTAAGGTAGTTTATTAAAATTTAATATGGGTCCATAAATTAGTGGAGTAACGCATCGTGACGGGCGCCGCGGGAAAGAGCGCGTTTACATCATTGTATTTAGTAATTAATGTTAACCTTATCACATGGTCCGTCAACTCGTACAGAAAAACTTTCTGGGACCGTTGCGTTGTTCAATCAGCGTCATATAGTTAGTTGCAGTCAGTATGGCCAAATATATCGATACAGATCATTATTTATATAGCAGTAAGGATGTGTATCGATATTTTTGACCACAGCCATAATAGCACTGCTACCTTTCAGGTATGTAGTGTTGTGTTCTTGATGGTGAGTAAGGTTCCCAGAGCTCCAACCCCCCTTAAAGGCCGGCAACGCGCATCGCCCATGGGCGACGGTAATTGTTTACCACCAGGCAATCCGTCTGCTCGTTTGTCGCTTATGTCATAAAAAAAAATACTGACTGTAACTAACTATATGAACTAAAGGATGTCAACTTAAAGGATATCTGATTTGTACCCGATTAAGCTGAAATTTGGTATGCGTTTAAATCCTTTGGAACGACAAAGCTAAGATTTCAACCTGAAAAGCATGCTTTAAGAAGGTGAAAGCAGTAAGTAATATTGTACATGCGAAACCGTGCGGTTCAGTCAGTTATCTGAAATTATTCTTTAAGGAGGTTATAAGCAGATAAAGTCGCAGGCAGAAGCAATTTGTGATTTGTGGCATAAATAACGTGTCCTGCACAAAAAATTGTAGGATTTTTAATTCCTACCATAAGGTAAAAAACTTTTCTATAATAGAAATTAAACATTAGTGATTATGTAATCGCCATTTAATATACATATTATCGCTGCCTTAAAGCACCCTTTTATACACATTGCAGGTATGTAGTTCAATAGATGTTGAACTACACGTGTATATATACCATGTTTATCATATTCAAATTGAGCTATGACCTTAAATGTAGTTGATGCGACAGATTGAGGTCACCTGTTGTCTCGAGGTATTGTTGACAGCTCTGGCAAGATTGCATTCAAATAAAGTGGACGGAATAACAAAGCGTTACTGCAACGCCCCCGCGTCGCATTCTGATGGCGATAATCACAAGCATTATAATAGTTGGTTACACCATGAACGCTCAGCGTCAAATAATTAGAAGCAATCATAGGAGGGAAATATATCGGTACAGACCCTTATTTGTGTTACAGTCAGCAGCAAAAGTTACCAAGCGGGATAGGTATTCAAAATTAGCTAGAAACGACTATATTGTTAAAAGAATAAGAGCGTGTCAACACAATACCTACCTGGCCCACTTATTATTATTATTGCACACATATTTCAATACTTTTTTCGCATTGTACGTAAGAATCGGATTTAAAATATACCGACCTAATAAACTGATGTTTCAATGAATAACTATTTCATATCTAGTTTCGCATATATAGGTCGCAGGTTCAAACTCCGGCTTGAGATCGAAGGTCTAGACCCCGGCTTGTACCAATGAGTTTTTCGGAACTTATGTAAGAAATATCATTTGATATTTACCAGTCATTTTTCAGTGAAGGAAAACATCGTGAGGAAACCGGACTAATCCCAATAAGGCCTAGTTTACCCTCTGGGTTGGAGGTAATTGGCAGTCACTTTCATAAAACTAGTGCCTACGCCAATTCTTAGGATTAGTTGCCAAGCGGACCTAGGCTCCCATGAGCAGCGGCAAAATGCCGGGACAACGCAAGGAAGATGATATAGCTGTAAATGCCATGAAGATCCAATAAAGTATTTAAGCAAAATCACAGGTATTTGCTTACTTATATTATGAGCCAAAAACGTTGACACATGATACATAGGTATTTTAGGAAACCAAGAGTTACTAAAATAATTAATATAATAATAAAAGGATTGATTTTGATATCTTGTTACGTGTGTGTGTACGAGTATATCCTTAGCGATTTGAATCCATTCACAAAGCTCAAGAATAGACGCCCTGTTTTTCAAAAAATTACCATCTAAAGATGTAAACTATGGTAAGGACAGAATTAATTATGTAGGTATCGAGCACCAAATAGTAGCTCATTTCAATTAGCATTAGACATAACAATGTATTATTGTATGGAAATACTGGACTCATTGCATTACCGATGTGGTTATATTCTCTTTGAAGGCAGCGACAACATCTGACCTTTGGCCCGTAACTGTATGGAACATGTTTTTTACATGACAGAATGAGAACCGAGGATTGAGTCAACACTTGACAACCATTCATGTTACTTACGACGTCGGCAAACCAGTTGTGGATAGGTACCTGAAAAATAAATAAAAATATTTAATTATTCCGTCACATTTAACGAGTTTAGGTACCAGATTACCATATTATGTTGTAGCTTTTATATTAATTTAGTTTTTAAATATAAATTAGAAAAAAGCTGCGGTTAGGTTTTGATACATGTGTTATTTTATTTAGATACTAATTATAAATATTAGTTATGTTATTATACACTTAATAATTCATCTGAGTAAAAGCTTCATTCATACTAAATATTTCAACTAAGCATCGAAAACGGCGTGCAAAAATATATTGTTTATTTTCAAGTGGCCATTTTGAGGCGTCAAACAAATATCGTTCTAAAAAAAATCTTTGTAATTATCGGCTAAGAGCAAACTCAGCTCGCTCGGAGCGCGCATAAACAGTTGAACTCGCCCTAACACTACCATTGATGTTATTCTAAAACACTCCGCGCCTGTTTTACCTAGTATCGGAACACATTAGGATTCCTTCTTTGGCGGGAACGTTTATCTATTCACTCAGATGCGGTAAATTGAAAACTGCTGAAAGACGTTACGCCCGCGGCGAGCGTCGTGGCAAGGCCTTAAGTGCCAGCCCTTCCTCGGAGCTATTGCATCTAGCATTCCTAAAGGTACAGTTAGTGGGAACATTGAACTGACTTAAAAAATATTACAAACCGTGCTAAAATATAATAAAAAGTGTAGGTTGATACCCAAATAAATTACCAACAGAGCCATGCATATTAAGAAATCAGTTGGAATGCTAAACGAACACAAACCAACTTAAGGGCAGCAATACTAATTTTTCATTTTTATTCATTGTGTCAAAAATCGCTAAAATTGGGTACTACGCCCCGCTGCGGCTACAAGACATATTTACACGAGGAATTTTAATTTAGCAAACAAGACCAATATTTTGAAATGAACCCTGAATAAATAAGTACACCGATTATTAATTGAATGAATGTCACGCCAGAGTTTTACTTTTTTTAAAGACATAGTCTCAAGATACCTACTACAAAATATCACGCATGGATAAAGACTATTTTAATGCAAATCAAGTTATCGATGTAAAACCGAAGAGCTGTCCTATAAACCGATAAAAACACGCGCGAGGCGCGATATTTTTTATTACCGGTCCAATAAAGTATACTTATTAAGAATGTTAAGTAAAATATAAAATGACTGCTGCTGTAGCAAAACGGTCTTGGTTGTTTTGCGTGGACGCACAGCTTTGGTTTTATTCAGCACATGCCGCATTGATTGGACGCGGACATATTCAATAAAAGCGTTTCCCTTTAGTCAACTATTTACCACAAGGCAATCGCAATAAAGCACAATAAAGCTGGACGTCTTCCGGCATTCGTCAAATGGCCTGAAGTCGCCACTACTTGCGCAACCCGCCACCCAACTAGTCGGACCGACAACCTACCGGGCCGGGACAATTGAGCGATTTGTCAACCGTTGCATTAGGTAACCGGTCACCGCGCTCGCTCGCCCTATTCTCTGGACGTCACATTGAAAACCGTCGCGTCCACTACCCGCTTACGCTACATTGATTCCAATAACAGTTTGCTTCAATGAAGTAATGGATACTTTGTCAGCAGATAGTGACTAACGCGGCGTGGGCAGGGGCGAAAGCAGCCATGAGCATCGCAAACTCCTTACGCAAGATATATCTGCAACTCACACAATGGACGAGGAATGCTTACAGAACAAGCTTTTTGGATATTTATTGGATAGATTTTGTGTGGGACGAATTCGCTACGGAGAATCCACGCAACTTCCAGGTTCTATTAACAGGGAAGATAAATACTTATTTGAATAACTACCCATAAAACTGGAAACCTATAAAACTTTAGAACATTATTTATCTATTCTCGTTAAATCTTAGCTAGCTTTCGAGGCAGAAAGTCGATAAGAATCTATTTAAGCAATAGGTATTAGGATTTGCGACAACAGTATAACAACGCAGGTAGCTATCAGGTCATGCCGATCGAATCCGAGTGTCACCGCGCCGGACTTATAAGCCGATAGATAGGGTAGAAAAACGTTTTATGGCAGTGAGCATAGGCTGAAAAATAGCAATAGAGGCCGCGCATGAGCGTCAGTAACTCAGACACGTTCGTGAGCTAGTAGGAATCGGCACAAATAGGGGACGCCTAATGCGGAATGTATACTTGCGACAAATACAAGGCCTCTAAAAAGGTATAATTAAATCTTCTTGCCGCTAGCGACACTAATGTGTATACATTAGAATAATTACGAGTTCCTAGCTAGAATCATGTTTGCAAAACCACATCAAACGTGTGCCCTCGTCCAAAATTACAACTGATTATTGCGATAGTTCAAATAACACGATTAAATTGTTTCGGTAGTAGTTTAAAAATAAATTCTTCTTCAAAATCATATTTTTGAACCGAGGCATCTGATATGTACTTATATGTCTACAAGCCCTACATATAAAATACTGTACAAATTAGGAAATCCCCAAGCGTCAGCAATATTCGCAACATTGCACTATAATTTTGTAGCAATTTGCTATGCCATGTAGCAGTTCAAACATTGATTTTCTCCACTGACTTCCCGTGACCTCAGACGGCACCCGACACCGCCCGTTTCTGGGTCGATCGGCGTGGATGCCCGATGCTCGCGGTCCGGACCATTTGTACCGTTCGTGGTACAAAACCGTTCAGTTAGGGTTACACGCGTGGATTATTCTAATGCCAGATAAGTGATACCTCGTGCTATGTAGGACGATATCGTTTTCATCTCGGGAAATTTATTGCGGTAAGGTTTTTCATCTGAACGCACGATCATTGCATCAGTGAACACCTAAGATCAGCGTAACAATGGAGATCGGAATTGGAATGCAGATGGACGAATGGAAATATTTTGTGAGCGATAAAGGTGGCTAGAGTATCTAAGATTTGTAGTTTGCCTTTCCAATATTGGTCACCTTTTGATACTCTTTATAGTGGTTGAGATTAGTAAAGTAACATCAGTATCGTAATAAATAACTAGTAAGGGCCGATTTGGTAAAATACTTATAATTAATGACATACACCTGAAGCTCTATACTTTTTACAATTACTAGCAAAAGAGTAATTTGCCATGGAAGCTTAAAACAACTTTAATATTTCCCAAAATTTTGAAATCACAATGCATAACCCAATAGGATTTTTTATAATCAGTAGTAATCATTTGAATACTAATTTGGCATATCTAGTAGGATGTACCCTAAAGCGAAATAGCAAAAATTGTAAAACAATTTTACCCTATTTACTTTGACATCGAATCAGCCAAAATTATCTGGCATTAGATATGTCCAGCTCAAGGCGACTTCCTATTTACGGTTGGGAACAGTAATGCACATAATGATATTCGTGTGACGTCGGACCATAAACCCCGGCGCGGTAAGTATGATGGCCGAGCGATAGACGAGTGATCGGTACTCGCCTAGTATTCGCAGTATGCGCGGACGCATGAGTCGCATTTAGTGACGTGCCCGAGTAACATGATCTGGGAATCTGTAAGAGAACTAAGTGTTCTTATGGGCTCTTTGATAAAATAAAATTAGTACTTTATTTTAAGTGTCCTTATTCAGTGAATGGCTTGACATTTTTGCGTGTTCGCCTATACCAAATCAATACAAAAAAATTGTGATTTAATCGTTTTTAATACTTTTTTAAATAGTTATTCGGGCTTAAGTTATACCTTAAAAGTTTAAACCACGACTTGAGTTATGTTTGAATCGCGTTTGAGCGAGATTTTTGTGAGTTAAGCTAACCGGCCGTTAACTGTACTCAGCTATGTGTATATTTAGGCACTTTATGTTTTAGTAGTAATATAATAGAAGTATTTAAATATGTAATTTGGAAAACAAAAATAATGTATCCCATTCAAAGGTTGAGTTCTATATTAAGTAATCAAAGACCTTACTTTTGACACTTATCTATTAATGTTTGTAATGATAGAGCACACAGAATCAAATCTAGCGACTGTGAATATTGAGAGAGTCTGATCGATTGTACTACAATCCTACTATAGTAAATATTAGAATTCTAATTGGCCACTAGTTAAGGTCAACGTGGGTAAGACGGGCTAAATACTTCATTTTTAAGGGAAGTCTGTCATATGACACTAAATACCGATGAGATATAGGAAATTGGTTGTTAGACGGTTTCTCCTGATAGACGGTCTTATCCACATTGGCTTATTAGAGTGCAAAAATGCAGTCCTAGAATATACTATTTTAGTTGTATTAAGCTGGCTAGAACCTCCGACTCGCCTGTGATGTGTGAACCAGCACTACACCTCGATGCCCCGAGCCCGCTCTAACGGCGACGCGCCCACGAGGTGTCGCGCTGCCATCCGTCCCCTACAAACGATTTACGACCAACAGAGTACTTTATTGGGTAAAGCGATTCCCATAAATCCTCTAAGTACGTCTTGGGATATAATTTTTAATACACGGCTATTTATTTTCGAGCTATTTTATTAATAAGGTTGATTTATTTTCGTTGGGAATCGATTGTAAATTAAGTACGTTGGAGTCGACTTAATGTTTTAAGAGTTGAGTGTTTTTAATAAATGTTGCAACGGTATTTTGTATGTTAAATATTTCTAGCACATTCAAATCATAGTTAGAGTAAATATTTTGTCTATGCTACGCCGTAGAACCAGTACCTAAGTGTAGCAGCATTAGTTAAAAATGGTAAATCTTGAATGAAACTTTGGACCCTTTTCTCTAGGACGGCAGTTATAAACATGACAGTGGCATAATATATTTTCCATTATTATACAATGAATTAATCTTTTCCTATGACTTTGTTCGCACTAGAACTAGTAAAAGCTTTTCACCTCCTTAGGTAGTATGTCTATAACATTTTATAGCATATATTAGAATTCCAATGAAATTCATTTACTAACTTCTGTTCCATATTCTTGATCAGTTTAGATAGTGCGATAACTATATGTTTCATCTAGGTAACGAAATTGTGTGTTACTAATTATTATATGTAAACTTATTTTCACCTCAGCAGCTCGAACATGTCTACTTTCCTCACTCCAGGGAGTGAGGAAAGTGCGACTTTCCTCACTTTCAGAGAGTGTGGAAAGTTCCTACTTTCGTCACTCCAGGGAGTGAGACAAAGTAGCTTTTTAATTGACGACCGGTCTGGCCTAGTAGGTAATGACCCTGCCTAAGAAGCCGGCGGTCCCGGGTTCGAATCCCAGTCAGGCCATTTATTTGTGCGATGAGCACAGATATTTGTTCCTAAGTCATGGGTGTTTTCTATGTATTTAAGTATTTATATGTATCTATTTATTATAATAGGACATAATGGACTCCCTTAACACCACTACCACGTTCGGACCCTCACAAATTAATCAAATATTATAATTTTGAAATGTACATATATTTTCAAACGAAAAATATTAAAACAAAATATTAAGTAATGAAGCCAGTGCAGTCGCAGATAAAACACTTAAATGAATGTGGTTAACCTGATGTAAATTTTGTTACAAGATTTTATTTAACTTGATGTATGTATTTGTATATTTATCCGAATGAAATCTTGCAACTCAATTTTGAAGCAGACATCTTTAACCGATTGAGCTGAAATTTAGCACACAAATTTATGTAATTTCGGTTACAATGCAATATTATGGTACCACTGATCTGATCTGATGCTGGAGTCAGAAGGTAGCAAAAGCAACTCCTAAAATACACAAGATAAACCCGTGGTGTTTTAGGCTCATTAGAATCTTTTCGAAGAGTAGATGACGATTGTGAAAGAAAGTACAGTCGGCAATAAAAGCTTGTACTAAAAATGAAATTTTTGGCAACTTATTTAACCTTTAATATGTTCTCCCTACTGCGGTGAAAAGTTGTATGTGTCACACTAGAGTAAAGTTATTTTACATCTCGTGTTTTTGAGTGCCTCGCTACGCTCAAGATTCTAACACTAGAATCACTCGCTACGCTCGTGATTCAATTATAGAATCTTTCGCTTACTCGGGACTCAAAATAAACACTCGCAAGAAAAAACAACTTTCCTCTCTTGTTGCACAAATAACTATTGTGCATTTTCTGTTAAAAAAATCTTAAGATACAAAAGTAATTCGTTGCATTCTACCAAAAGCTGGTGAGAAAAGGGAGCAATACTCATTCAAATTTATTATGTAGACCGTCATTAGAGGTACTTTGAAAAACGTATCTTTTTCTACCAATCAAAAGAATAGTTACCACAATTATGTATTTATTAATTTATACTTTATTGCAAAAAAGACAAACTTAAAGTCCAAAGGGCGGACCAAATTCCCAGAGGCATTCTCTACTAGTCAAACATTGGGCAAAGCAGAGAGGATTGTAGGCGGTGTATTAAAATTATTAAGGCGAATAAATTAGTAACAAATTAACTAGACATCCACACAAAATGTTACTTGCACGTGTTGATATGTGTGATATGCACGGCATGCATACAGGGATACTGCGTTTCAATTTTGGAGTGCACTTCGAAATAAGTCGCACTGTATCTCCGGCCTGCGCGAAAAACGTTATTCGTAAATTTCGACCGATCGTCTTTGTCACTCTCATGATGCCTTAACTGGAGTAAAAGAAAAAGACGCTCCAGATATACGAACTTTGATGTTCGCGGTACCAGACCTGTTCGTCCGGATGAGGATCGACAAGCTTAGTGCTTGAAAATAAAAACTATTGCTCTTCAAAAAATATTTTGTGCGAGATTATAAATGAGACGTAAAGCCTTTGTTTATAAGAAACGTATACAATAGCCAGAGATCGGATAAATTTGCGTCATTGCTCGCAGTAATGTGGACATGACTCCAAATTAATCAAAATGTTATTCAATTAATTATGTTTTAAATAAAATTTTAATTTTTTATATTTATTATGAAAATGTTATTTAGTTTAGTCAGCATTTTCGTCAGAAGAAAAATAAATTACAATGTTAAAGTGATTTTTATTTCAAACCAAGACGTTTTTTAGTTTTATAAGTAGAGCCTCAGTGGATATTCCTATTAAACTACATAAGTTTGCCCCATTACAATCAGTGGATTGCAAACGGAGTTTTTCAGAACTAAGGTATATTTTTGATGTGTAAAGAAGTGGAATTTGGACAAAATACTGTTGAAAAATTTATACTTAAACAAACTTTTGTATTTATTGCAAGCAATGTCACAAATTTGTCCGATCTCTGACAATAGCCTACAAAATTTTACACACAGAAGCCTAAACAGTTTTTATGTCTGACGTAGGACAAACCGAGGATGCCTTCTTAGACAAAATATGTCGCGCACGTACAGTTATCTGCCAGGTCGCCGCAGCCTGGAAGGTTGAGTGACAGCACAGGCCTGGGCAGCCCGTCACGGCTGCTGGCACCAGACGCGTCCGTTAGGCATTCAGGCTCACACAGATTGCCTGGATTCCGCTAGATATCATCTGTTCACCCGCGGCTGTTTGTTTTCTTTTAGTAGGCTAAGGCTTGCTTTGTTAAATTATGGACTGGAATGAGTATAAAATTGACGGCTGCAGGCTATTTTGTGACTATGAGACTAAATCTTTAAGATAAAAATTCGGAAAAAATGAAATGAATGATAGGTACTAGGAAGAAATCAAATTGCGGTTTTCGTTTTAGTTAAATTCACCCTCAGTTCTAGTAAGATGACTCGCGTTGATATCTAAAGGTACATTCACTTGTAATGAGCATTCTCGCGGACCGCATGCTTCTTTGCCACCTTTGTGGTATAAAAAAAACTAGGAAGAAATCAAATTGCGGTTTTAGTACTTAATAGTTATATTCACCCCAGTTCTAATAAGATGACTCGCGTTTATATTTAATATAAAACTTTAGTCCCACAGCAGTAGCAAGCCAGTTTATAAAAATAGTAAAGTAATGGATATACCACTTGTAGTGAGCATAAACACACCCTATATGTATTTCCTTTGAATTAGACACGTTGTTTTATACATTACCAGAATATACCTGGTACCTACCGATATAAATCGCTTTTTATTAAATTATCATTATTAGAAACTAAATGTACCTTGTAAAAATGATATATTTTGACATAATTTTATACCTTTGGTGGCCTGGTGATTCTTCCCTTAAAGTTAACGCATTTCAATTAAATAATAAAATAGTAACCATGGTACTAATGTCGTTGTCTGATCTTTTTTATTATTATTTCGTGAAAAGGATTAATTTAGGATTATATTAGTATCATCAAATCATCATATCACTAAAAAGATTTAAAATAAGTTAGTTATTGTATATATTTGTATTGTAGTGCTTGAAAATGGAAGCCTATATTTTCCGAAACATGTTGCGCGTGTGAGAAAATAAACGTGAGTAAAGCCATTATTTTCATTTATAAAAAAGGTTTACCATATATTTCTCTCACAAATTACAATTACGTGACCGTCTCTCTCTCTCTCTCTCCCCGATCAGGCCACGACACTAACATATTTAATTTAAATTTAAGCTTAAAATTAAGGTGTTTCTAAAACTAAAGCCTGCCAAAATAATCATAAGTACTACATAATATGCGTCATCATACTCCGGTGCTTTACTTTAAGGAAATGGTTAACATTATCAAAGTACTAAGTTATGATTGTACGTTATTACAACTTTAATAGAAATTCAATATTTATCTCATCGTAAAGTAACTTAGAGCGCTATTAGGCGCTGTCAAGCGCCGGTCGCGATTCCCACGACGATATAAAATATGGCCGCCGCTTTACTGACTTAACAGAACTCTCATGCATCCTCCAAATTGTGCTTAATAAGACCATTTATTCAACACTGAATGAAAACTTCATAACAGTAGAATAGATCGTTAAATCATGAGAAAAAAATCAATTAGTGCTATCATGTTAGATTTACTTTATGTTGCTCAAAGTGAGTGTGAGATATGGGCGTTCTAGGAAATATGTGTACATTTTCTTTCTCAATCAGTCTTCTCGTTCACTTCTTAGTCGCATTATATAAACACTAAACGACTACAGTCAACTTCAAATTCGGTCCGAATTACAATCCACAGAGTCATACATATAGGGAGAGAGGTATAGGTATAGGGTATAGAGGTATAGGGTTCAGTGAATGTAGGTATATTTAATGTCTATTATGGCTTCCTCAAGGATGTAAAAATCTTCTTAGGTATTGAAAAAAAATCGTCGTTTATCCTAGCAAATGTTGAAACAATTTAAGGACTCTTATGGGACTTAGCTTACGCCCCCATTTGCGAGCGTAAGCTAGTTGTAGGCTTTATGTCAAAAATATTTGCATATGTTAAACATTTCTAAGAAACAATATTAAAACACAAATTACATGTCAGATATGTCAATATACTAATGTATATATGTAGATGCAAATAAGATAAATATTTTATTCAAACCTACACGTGATATTGAATACGAGTAGACAACTTTTTCAATAAACAGTTTTTTACCCGACACCCACGCCATTTTACGTGGTGCCGTCACAACAACTCATAACATTCCTCGCGCAAAGAACAATGATGATTCACTTCTGTTTTCCAATAGAATGTAAATATTTCTGTCAATAGAATTTCAAAAGCGAATGTCACATTCAGCCATTATGAAGTCCAATATTCTCAACGCTTGTAAACGCGAGACGCCGCACGAGCGATAAAAACACTACAGCCCCATAAAAATATTACACAACCCAGTATCCCCGGCAACACTGTTTAAGTGAATAATTATAGTTTAATAATATGCATAAAGGAAACACTTCTGATTTAAGCACGTCGCTATAAATACTTCGCCTTAAAGCCCGCTATAAACGTACAAAGTCTCAGTCCAATTATTTAATATGTCTTCAGTAATTGTAAGTTACTTTTGAATGGCGCTATAAATTGGTATCTCGCGGGACGTCATGATAACGCTACAAATCAAGGCAGAATGTTAATTACTGCCCTAGGTACACTAGGTGCCTATCTAATAAGTCCGCGGTGAATAGATAGAGATGTGAACGCGGCCGCGCTTGTCGACTGTATCGCCTGTCTCTTTCTGATCGCTCACATTGCACATGGCTCGAACGGAGCACTTACTGATAACGAATAGGTACCTATCGAACCTGACTGAAAAAACTTTTTATCGACTTGTAATTTTGTTCACCTTGACAACTTAAACTCTTCGCAACTCGTAATATTGAAACCTTGATCAAAAATATTTTTCATTTAAAAACATGATACATACATGTACGTATATATAAATCATTATGCATGTACCTTTATATGATTTATACATTATACGTACATATATGTATATCACATACCGATTCTCATATAATGTGAATATTCTACACTTACGAGTATTTTGTTGTAACCCCAAATAATTAAAAATCTTCTGGGACAATCTCACACAAAACAAACTAGTCTTATAATAAGGCCTGTGGGACTCAACAACGGTATAAAATATATACACTAAATAGATACGATTACGTTTAAATACATAAAGTCTATAACCCAGGTATAAGTATTCATAAAAAAACACAAATAAACAAATGCCCTGGCCGAGATTCGAACAAGAGACCTAAAGAATCATACGAGCAGGCAATGCTAGAATGATTGAATGAATGAATGAATGAATATTCGTTTAGTCGTAGACACACAACACAAAGGTGACAGAAATACAAATAACATAAAACATACAAGGTGGAAGTGAAGTGTCACGAAATGGTCTCATCTCAGCGTAATGCTGGCGACATCCAGCGCTGATCTTCCGATGAGACCATCAACTGAAAAAGTATCACGGCAGGTAAACAGAAAGTAAAAGAAATTAAAAACAAAACATACGAATAAAAAAAAAAGATTGGGCTAGGAAGCCATATCAAGTCAGAAAAGAGACCTCACCTAAAGCAAGCTCGTGTACCGATAGCAATACACATGTACCTATAAAGAAACTGGTTCCTCAAACTAGTTACAAATTGACGATATCGGTATGTGACTCATCTTCAGATAAATGTTTACTATAAACTTAAATAATTAGAACGTTAATCATGCCATGCGCCTATCATGAGCAGCTCGCGTAGCTACTTAAAGATTAAATTAGATTTTTATACAGCTATGGAAACCATGAAATAGCGTAATTTGTTTCTTCATCGTCGTATATCTGATATGTAACTTTATGATTAAAGTGCTAGTTTTTAGAGTTTGTACTACGTAGTCAGGAAACTGAACCTAAAACCAATGATGCCTAGTTTTTTTCTTTGGGACTGAAGGTAAGATGGCAGTTGTTTACGTTGAAATAAATATATTATAATTAACTATTTGATTTAAGGGATTCTTGAGCAGCAATGCGCCACAAAAATCATGAGGTGAATAAGATATATTAACGGTCGTCCAAAACTTGTAATTGATATATAATAAGATGTATTATTATGTATTTTCCACAAGAACCGTAGAAAATCAATTTTGTTTATAAGAGCGGCAAAAGTAATTATATTTACACGTTATACTTCAAGTTAATTATTTTGAAGTTAACTTGTCAGTTTTGACGCCAATTTTATACTAGAAATATTTTTTAAATAATTAAAATTTTTAAACTAGATTTATTGACGTATTTAAGAATTGCTGATATAAAACAAAATAAAAATGCATCAGCATTGTACACAGAACACCAAAGCGTGTACAAAGAAAAATGGCAGCTATTTATTCGAAAGTATAACAAGCCTAATTCCAACTTATCTTGCGATATCTTTTTTCCGATACCACTGTCAATCGATAAGAAAGTCCCTAACTAAATGTATATATTCCGTTCAAGATTCCAAGTATAGAAGAATGTGATATCTTCATCTCGTTCTGAGATAAGCGGCTCTCTAATCGGGGCAAGTAACGTTTACGCTAACAAACTAGTTGGGCAACGGATGTTTCTTGTTGATTATACAAAAAATGTTGTCCAATTGTTTAATTTATACTAGCCGCGGGGTCACCGTTCATTCACACGCGTGTAATGGGAACAAAGCTGTTTAATACTGATTTATATAACAAATTCGTGTAGTTAGTTTATATGCAATTTTTATTAAGTATGTTTTAGGTGTAGTCAAAAAGTTTTGTATTACTTCTTATGTGCTAGACGCTTGATGTTTTATCATAGTTTTATTTAAGTAAACAGCAAAGAAAATTTTAATGCAAGTATTATTATTAACGAGATATTAACCATGTTTTTTTTTTTTATGACATAGATACAAAAGAGTAGACGAATCGCCGAGTGGCGGTAGGCAACTACGGCCGCCCATTAACACCTGAAACATCAGAGGGTCACTGGCGCGTTGCCGGCCTTGAAAGTACGGGGAGAAAGCTCTTCTTTTTCTTGTGTTTTGGAGTTCACGATATTTAGGTACCTACACAAACCGTATTGATCTACCTTTGGTTTTACTTTACTGCGTTTTTCAGCTCCATCCGTTAATATTACTCGCTGTAATGTTAAAACCTAAATGTTTGTTGTACTTTACGACCATATTGCGGATAAACGGTTTTATTCTGCTATTAGAAATACAAGTCGTAAGGTCGTAACATTGCAAGGCATGCCATAAAACAAAATAGAATGCAAATCGATAATAAACATAAATACAGTAGCTAAGGACTAATCGACGCAGAAACATTGGTTGTAATGATATTTTATGCGTCGGAGATAATTAAATAGGTACCTACAGCACAGGCACCAATACAGCAGTGCCGTATTGAAATCATTAAAATTTATTAAATATAACTTACCTACAAATGCGTCTCATTCACATGTTCCATTGGAAATTGGAAATTGTAAACCGAAATTGTAATTGTATTCTTACTGTTGTATTTGCCCAAATATTCATGTAAATGGACAATCCTTAGACTAGATAAAACAAATACATAGTCATGCGTAAGAAAGGCTTATTTTCTGAACTAAGCGTGCTTTAAACAGGATCCTTTAGATACACATTATATTTATATTAAGGAGGTGGTGATCCCCGCTCTGGATTGTACTTGATCCAACAGGTATCCTTAGCAGTTCAGCGCGGGAATGCTGCAGGCATTATGGGAACCTTTGAGTCAGGTACGATGCAGGGGGGGTTACTTTAGGCTAGTTTTAAGTTTAAGTTTTAATAAAAAATATAAATATATACTAAATTTTTACAAATATATTTTTCTACCTATATAACTTCGAATTATAAGAACCAATTTAGGTGCCAGATCTATGTAGAAGAGCTATTGTATATTTACCACAAATTGAATACTACTAATCCAACCATATTTAGTATAAATAAAGCTACAAACTCCTCAGGATTTCAATCTATCCTATTGTAATTACAATCAAAACAAAACTGAAATTGTTTTAAGACGTTTATACGGTCGAGATGTTAGAGAACTTTATAGAAGGAAACCCACTAATACGGCATGATTAATTCCAGAGTGTGGCCTACGGCCAATTGCAGACAGGTTGTATTAGAGCTGTATATCAAATGGCGTAAGTGTATTTAGATCCTTACATGTGTCGTTTACTATAAAAAGGGACTATGGCGGTAGTTACTTACAATATACATGAACATTTACTTCCCATTACTAGCTGCATGCCTCCTCAAGTCGAGGCTATACAGACAACCGCAATAGTAATTATATCACAAAATAAAAGGCATGGAAAAATATCTATCCCAATCATATTTGTAGAACTTTATAATACGAACGTTATACTGTTTCAGTAAAATTATTTCTAATGCAATATAAAATATAAACAGTGTACTAACGAAACCGTGTTTTGTAGTTTTGAACCTTCCCACATATTGTTGAATCTTTGGGTGTTTACTAGTATATAAGTACATTGCGATTTAGCTATATATATATAGTACATTCAAAAGTGTACATAATTTCCTGCCTGTCATATAGAGATTCATATTACAACTTCAATTCCTGTACTGCTGTTATAAACACTTAGCAACTCGTTCATAAAAACAACTCACACGAACTTTTACCCATAACATGAAATAAGCTAAGCCGTAGGCTGTACGCATCCTGTATCAAATTAAAAATAGCTAAGCCATTTTTGAGCGATCCTCCATTTGAGTATAAGCAGTATGATCTGATATAAATTCGACCTTCCAGACACGAATGGCCTAAGGTCCCTTTTCAAACGACACACATAGCTTGTTAAATTGTCCACCTTCAGGCGGCTGAAGCGTCTAGCACTCGAAGATAAGAAAGTTATTAATGGAACAGTTTATTTCGCTCTTGCATAATTGATCGTGAAATTGTTGGTCCATATCTGCGTTAAGTGGACATAATTACGGCGTTTTGCTCGCGTCTGGTTAAATAGTTATAGCACATTGTTTTCTGGGAGCAAATGTGTTTTTGTGACTAAATACTTGATTGCGAATGCGTAAAAAGTGCGCATTACGAATACTCGTTTTTATGTACATTCGAAGGTTCTTTGTTTCGAATAAGAGAAAAAAGTCGTCTCCGAAATCACAATTATATGAATACTGTTTATTAGAATGGGAGAGACTCTGTACTAGACTTTGAGTAATGTTTAAAGAAAAGCGAACTTTGCGATAACATTAGTTACTGAAATATTAAAATAGCATAAATGAATTCATTAACATTCCATCGAAATATTTATAACTGTTACCAACTCAAACATGACGTAATAAATAAATTGCAAACTGATAATATACCTACCTGCGTTATTATCTATTAGTTATATTTGTGCGTTATAAACCCCTTATAAAGCAAGGATTTAAATTAAATTAAAAGAAATGCAGAATACCCGACTAATTACATACATCCAATCCCAGGGCTGAGGCGAATGATTAACATAACACTACCTTCTTAGTCGGGTAATTAAAGTATCCGATATCACGTAGACGGTATACCGATATAATTGCGAATCACACCTCACGGCATTTTGACGCCATCTTGTAGGTAAAAAAATCGGTCAAGTGCAAGTAAGATGCCACCGCTGTTTTGTATCCTTTGCTATATATAATACCTTATTCTTATACTTATATTTACTAATGTGGGCCTCATAAGAAGGCTCAAAGTCACCCAAAGAGCAATGGAGAGGGCTATGTTGGGAGTGTCTCTGCGTGATCGCATCAGGAATGATTTCATCCGCAGTAGAACCAAAGTTACCGATATAGCCCTCCGAATCGCCAAACTTAAGTGGCAGTGGGCAGGGCACATTGCGCGGAGAACCGATGGCCGGTGGGGCGGAAAGGTTCTGGAGTGGCGACCACAAACTGGAAGACGCAGCGTAGGTAGGCCTACCACAAGGTGGACCGACGACTTAGTTAGAGTCGCGGGATACCGCTGGATGTGGAAGGCGCAGGATCGGTCTTCTTGGGTCATTCTGGGGGAGGCCTATGTCCAGCAGTGGACGTCTTTCGGCTGACATGATGATAATGATGATGAATGTGTTATAACCTCGTACGTTCAAAACTCGGCTTTTACCAATGTCTTTTTCGGAACTTATGAACCTACGAAATATAATTTGATATTTTCCAGCCGCTTTTCGGTGAAGGAAAACATCGCGAGCTTACCGGACTAATCACAATAAGGCCTAGTTTATCCTGGGTTGGAAGGTCAGTCGGCAGTCGCTTTAGTAAAACTAGCGCATTAGTTGCCAAGGCTCCCATGAGCCGTGGCAATATGCCAGGACAGCGCGAGGAATTATTATAAGTACAATAGTCTCGTACGAACCATTGAACAAGATACCCTAAAAACCACAATTAAAGTTCATACCCAGTTTCTGCTGAAAGAATGTGCGCGTCATGTTTTGAGTTTTTCCATTCAACGATTAAACCCTCTAGTAAAATTTTATTTCACAGGTCTGCGTTCAGAGCCGGTACCCTTTTTAAATTCCTTAGCGCCGATGCAACTTTTTTTTAAGTACTGTGGCAAACAGACATACAATCCGTTTGGTAGGCACCTGGCATCTTGATCTAGGACGCTTGCAATACTAAAAAATGTACACCTAAGGATTAGATTAGCTAAAACTGTGTTTAATTCAAGCTTTTTTAGACATAACATAAAAGATACTTGTATTTGGAGTGCAACTCTCTTAACTAAGTGCTTGTCATTACTCTAATACTAAATAGACTTGACTTTAAACATCTTTTGATAAATTCATGCACTTAAATGGGATGAAAAGTCATCAGAGCCCTAAAGAGCGGTGCATTATAATGCGATCTGCAACCCGCCTGCCAAGCGAGGCAGTTATGGAAATGCACCCCCCATGCTCAGAGGCCGTACCCTACGGTGGTGACTGTAAATATATATAAAAAATATTATAGGACGTCCTTACACATTTTTAGGGTTCCGTAGTCAACTAGGAACCCTTATAGTTTCGCCATGTCTGTCCGTCCGTCCGTCCGTCCGTCCGCGGATAATCTCAGTGACCGTTAGCACTACAAAGCTGAAATTTGGTAGTAATATGTATATCAATCACGCCGACAAAGTGCAAAAATAAAAAGTGGAAAAAAATGTTTTCTTAGGGTACCCCCCCTATACGTAAAGTGGGGAGTGATTTTTTTCTTCATTCTAACCCTAACGTGTGATATATTGTTTGATAGGTATTTAAAAATGAATAGGGGTTTACTAACATCATTTTTGGATAATGTCAATATTTTCGGAAATAATCGCTCCAGAAGTAAAAAAAAGTGCGTCCCCCCCCCTCTAACTTTTGAACCACAAGTTTCAAAAATATGAAAAAAATCTCAAAAGTAGAACTTTACATAAACTTTCTAGGAAAATTATTTTGAACTTGATAGGTTCAATGGTTTTTGAAAAAAATCTATATATATAAAAATGAACCCCTATTTCTCTTGGTCACGCCATAACTTGCGAACGGCTTTACCGATTTGGCTAATTTTGGTCATAAAATATTTGTAGTAGCTCAAGGAAGGTTTAAACGGTAAGAAAGTATGAAAAAAGATCGAGTAATATACTAAAAAAAGAAAATATTGTTCCCCCATACAAACTTATCAACTCGAAAAAACTGTAAGCGCCGCAGGATTTCAAACATTAAGATGTTTTTGGTAAAATGGTCTCTGCTTTCACTCGAGAAAGACGGAAGCGCCGCAGGATTGCATATATCTTAGGCTTTTTTGCGAGCAAAATAGGTACTTTATATTATTCCAGCACTAAAGTCGTTAAGGCGATAGTTTCTTACAAATTGTTAATAAATTAGCCCTTATTCCCTAAGATATGGCTGTCAAAATCTCTATTGAATGACAAGACACACTTCCTCACTTTAGGCCGGTACCGCGAAGTTCGAAGTTCGTATATGTCGAGCATTTCTATTTTGCTCCAATTAAGGCGCTAAGAGTGACAGAGACAATCGTCCGAAATTTACGAATATCGTTGATCGCGGTAGCGCCGCCGGTTTATGTATTATTTCGCGTTTAGTTTTAACCGTAAATAAGAATCTGCACTAATATTCATCATCATCGCCCAATGCGACCGTCCCCTCCGTTGTCTTACTACTTCAGATGGGTACTGAGCGTGAGTGAAGTAGTAAGACAAATACGAACATTTCCGAGAAAATACGATAGGAAAGGATTATTCACTACATCTGAGCCCCGAGTGTACGTTTTTAACGTAACGAAACGTCACCATCGCGTTAGTTACCCATATTATATCAGTATCACTTACGCATTCGAGACATTTTTTACGAAATTGACAACATTTTTTCGAATTTTCCATGTGAGTCGCTTAAATTCAAACTCAGGTAATAGGGTAGATATTTGCAGAGAGGGTCGAATGGATTTATCTGAGTTTGAAGTTAAGCGACACATGTATAGTTGGGATCTATAACTCTTTCTTTAGTTGTCAGCGTCCTTTGTGGGCCCGTTTTTAGGGTTCTGTACTTAATATTAATATGTCAACAACAATGTATCAAATAGCCCATTATTAACTCTTAAGTGGGAACAGTTACTGTGACGGACGAAAAACTACGGAACCCTACACTGAGCGTGGCCCGACACGCTCTTGGCCAGTTTTTTTAACAAAGCCATCCTTTCATAAATTGACTGAGCCCCACAGTAAGCTCAAAAAGGCTTGTGTTGTAAGTACTCAGCTCAAAATATATAATAAATTATATACTAATACTTAAAAACATAGAAAACACCATTACTCAGGAACAAAATACCTATGCTCATCACACAAATAATGCCCTTAGTTAGGTTTGAACCCAAGACATCTGAGTGACCGGGAGACGTCATGTCGTCCGCTCCATAGGCAGGGTCACTATTCACTAGGCCAGACCTGTTTATAAATATTTAGGTTTCACCTGTAAGTATTAAAGTTCTTATTAGCAGGCAGCGGAACTTTGGTGCCGATGACACCACATTATGACGTAAAATAATAGGGATATAGGATGTTCTTATAAATTATACACAACATAACTATTAACTTTTATCACGCATCTGTCAAAGCGTGTTAATAGCGCCTGTCGCCGAGTTAATAGCAATGTCAAACTTGATATTCAACCTGACTCAAATAAACCAAGGAAAGTTTCGACTTGCGTGATTCGATGTATGTTTTTCTATGTTATTAGGTTTAGCTGTTATATTTTGCTGACAACAAGAGCAAAACATTTTTTATCTTTAACAACTAAGAAAGGAAATGTCTGCAAAAACGGCTGCATCGACTCCATGGCGACTGCGGTCAAGCGATATTGATAATGAGTTAATTATAAAGATTGTACCTTATCAATTCACATTTCTAAAATTCACGAACAAAAAATCATATAACGATGTACAATATTGTTTTCGACAATTTTCTGATGACAATGACAAAGACAGTTAAGTGATTATGTTTTTATAAGTATTGGCCGTCTCAAGTGTCAATAAAACATCCGTGAACTAAAGAGGCCAATAAGTTATTAGGGATTAATGATTATCTAACATCTAGATAAAAACACTCTGTGTACAGCCGCTACGTCATGCGTCTGTCATCGGCACCAAAGTTCCGCTGCCTGCTTATTAGATTAAGGTGTATACATATTTCGGTACTTAGACAGTATCGATATATTTGACCCTCACTCTACATAAAGTAAGTTATATAGGGATACACATCCTGGTGACCCAGTGGCTATTTACAAGTAGTTCTGCCTCGCTTTCTCTTAAGTTTCTTTCGCCACTTCATTAGTTGAACAGCCGACATTCTGTTGGAAAATTAATGAGACCAACAACTGTTTGAAAATATACACTGTTGAGTATAAAATGAGTAAAGTGCTTTCCAACTACTGCCCTTAATGGTAGCGGTTGGAAAAAATAGGCTTTCGAGAGGATGAAAGCGTTTAATTACTGTTCTGTGCAAAATGATGTTTGTCACGAATAGGTAATATTTGTCTAATAAAATTTTATTACAGAACCTTATAAAAGCAGCACTAGATAACTATTTAGATTGTATTATGAAACCTTGTTTAGTGAAACTACCTACTTGACCAACAAGTTAAAAATGCTGCTTAACCGCAAGCCAAGCAATAATTGGAGAAAAAAAGCGAAGACAAAAACACACTTTCACTTATCAAATTACCAATGAGCAAGGCATTATAAACATGCATATTTAATGTACTAGCAAGTATTACTAACCATACTTTAAGAGGTAAAAGTCTTAAGGCTAAAGAATATAAAATGGCAATCGCAAAAACTGTGTTACGTGCTATCTGAAAACTAGTTTACCGCGAAAGCTCCGGCTGTAGAAAGAACTCCCTGCAGAGGTTTTCCCTAGGGACTATAATATGAGGTTCTTCAAAAAAGGAGTGTATAGGTTATTAAAGGGTAGGCAATCCGCATGTGAATCCTCTTGAGTTGCAGGCGTCCATAGGCTACGGTAACTGCTTACCATCAGGCGGGTCTTAGTATAAAAAAAGTATGAATGAATGAATGAAATGAATGAAATACTCTTTATTGTACACCTCAAATGAAACATTACAAAGAAAAATAGTAGGTAATAAAAAACAACAGTAGAGGTTAACAGCGGGCGTTCTTATCGCTAATAAGCGATCTCTTACAGACAACCTTTAGGTATGCAACTAGGAATAAATCTAATTCATTTGCTAAACCTTCCCCTCACTTCTTTGCCTCCGACACCGGTGGATGTTCAGTGTAGCTAATCTACACAATATCTGTATAGATTATAGCCTATACGTTATTTAGATGTATGAGTATTGTAGGAAGACCATATGGAACACAATGTCCAGCGCTGCCCCCTCCATTCCTACAACTGGTCAGAGGCGCTACCGCCAAAAACGATATTCGTCAATTTCGGACGATTATTTCTGTCACTCTCATGACGTCTTAATTGGGGTAAAAAAGAAAGACGCCCGAAATTTACGAATATCGTTTTTGAGGTATCGCCGTACAGAAGATCTAGCCTAGCAGCCTAGACTAGCAGCGGCTCAGTAGGCTAAATGTAGATGTTTAGTATACTATTGTTTAATTTTGACATTGTTACCCTATTTTTGTAATGTGCGCCATATAATTAAGAAAAGTTTTTTTGAGTTACTTTTAAATATGACAATGTTTCCAGTTTGTTTACAAAAGAAGGTTTATAAAGTTAACTAAAGTGTTTAAATACTAACTTTTATTTAGAATTTGAAGACTCTTTGATTTGCTATAGACTATATTTGATAGCCCAATGTGCTAAATAAAGAACAAAAGTGATTGGTGTTTTTTTTTTATCTGACAAGCCTAAATCAATATTAAATTATAACACCCCTAAAATATATTGACAGCTGAATATGCTGCGGTTAAATAGATGCGAACAATTTTTGATCCGGGCGTTGAGTACTTCATTAATTAGTTCCAATAATAGGACATTGGGTCTACTTGGAAACTACCCTCTTCGGAACTGGGTCGTAGGAGATTAAACAAACAATAAATAAACAATTTCATTCGGTACTTTTCGCGTAATTACCCATACAAACTTTCGCGTTAAGTACGTAGAAACATGAAATATAATGTCAAATTACAATTAAATTCAGATAGTATACAATAAAACTCTGCATATCATTAAAATAGTAGCCGACAATAATTCCACGCATCTAATACTCAAGAACCGGGTTCCATACCAATGTACGCGCGAATGGACAATGCAAGTTCGCAACCAGCAATTCATTTCTCTATCATACCTCCCAGCGATCATATCTCGGTTTGCGAACCAACAAAAATTGATGAATCGTTTCCTAACTCGGCGCTAACCAATGCTCGACCATTACAAGGATGCCTGTTCCAAATCTTAAAATATTTACTTGATTTCGTATTACGATACGGTTTTGAGAGCTATTTATTCATTATAATGTGAGATGACTACGAATAGCGTCAATAGTGTAGTTTCGATATGGAAAATTTTGTAATAATTAAGTATAATGATAAAAATATAATGGAAAAAAATATTGAAATGATTCAAAGATGGAAATTTAAAAACAGAATAAATTGGCACCTTTTGTTATAATCACGTTTTATTGAAAACTAAATTGAATTAACGTAAATGGGCAATTTCACTTTCAGGGACACCCAATTAACTTAATTGTCAAATAAAAGTTAAATCAGTGGTCAGTTTAGTGACGACAATTAAGCTTTAAATTTCAATATAATCTACTGTATGTGAAATTGCCCAAATACAATATTTCTCGGTCAAAATAGACGGCTGCTAGCAAGGCGAGACGTCTCAACGTCTTTCATATCTTTTTGCAAGGAACGTTTCGAGTGTAGTGCGAGTGTCAAACATTGACTCTAATTTCAGACTTTTCTGTAAATTTAACAACAAAACGAATATATTGATAACATTTATAAAAAATAGGAAACTAGCCTATTCCATACTAATAACAAAGCAAGTTAGGATTTAAAAAGTTCGAATAGGCATCCATTACTAGTAACTATGTCCAACCATCTTTGTTCACGATTTAATACGCCGCGGAATCATAAAGCTCTGAGCGTTTATCATAAACTTATTTGAGTAGCGGTTTTTGCTGCATCTGTTTTTATACTAACTAGTGTTTCAAACAATCAATGTATATGTCTAACTAGCACGCAATGTTTTTGAAATGATATTGGTGGTAGGAATTTGTATGGAAAATCTCCTATAAACGACTTACAGCGACTGCTTTTTTTTAACCTGACAGGTACTATATCCGTTTTGGCACATTAGAGCGATCGGACTGTGTGGGGGGAAGTTAGCCTGCGGAAAATCCAGGACTCTTCCGTACCAGACTTGACTTGTACTACTGGAATACTCCTACTGAGTTTTCGCTTCCAGCGAGATTGGTTCAGACGGTCTCAACCGAATCTGAGTGGTGTGTAGTGGTATCGAACTAATGGGACAGCGACTGCGTCACAATGCTTGCTATAGAGTTACTGTTGTGGTCTCTTCCACACGCCCACGTTGGCGTCATTTTTGTTCATGAACGTTCATGCTGACGTCAGACGTCGCCTGTAGGATAAAGTAAGAGACCAGAGCCATACACTGGAGACGTCATGGTTCAAGAAGTGGAGAAATGGACGCCCATAATTATCAGGGGAGGTTTTGAACTGGACTTTTGTACTGGTAAGATATCAAAAGTACTATTACATTCACGATATTACAAGCAGTTTAATGACATACTATTATTAATATACAGAAACCATAGTCATTCTTAAATCTACATTAATATTAAGATGAATCAACTATTATTCGTTGTAATCCTGTCCCATTAGCCAGGGGAAAAAAGTGGCATAGTTTGTTATAAGAAATGTAACACCACGTTCTATTAACACTGGAAGGTGACCTATTATGCAATGGAGGTATAGTTACCACATTTTTTTTTTATTGTCATTAGATGTATTAAATGGGTGGTTTTAAGAATGATACAGGGGACTGTTTCCATGGCAATAAGTAGTCTGGCTGTATGACACAGCGCTGCAACACTACAAAGCAACAATACTCTTCAATGATATTCATATTTTCCGCACTACAGTAAAATAGAATATTAGGTATTTTTATCAAAATTAGTAGGTAGGTACTCAAGATTCTACAACCAGTTTTATCGAGACTTATCATGGAATTTCTTCGCGAACTTTCATTACGGGTATAAAATGTATAAAGCGATCCTTATTTCATTTATTGCGAGAGGATAGTTAGAACCAATTAACGTCTATTAGCGTGGTGACACACTTGATTGCCCCTATTTTCTAAAGAATGTAGGAGTTCAAGTACCGTTTAACGAGCTTCGTACTGATTCACCCCTTTTCTAAGGATTTGGAAATGGAATTAGTTTCTTGAGACTTGAAACTTTGCTTTTATAATATTTCAGTTAGTTTATATTCTTTACCTACTTAGAAACATTCTGACGTGTATAGACAATGTATAACGAGAACATGAGCAGCTGGATTGTTAAATGCTTCTTATTAGACAGAATTTCGTCGTAGTGAACTTCAACCCACACTCAGAAAACTATATTGAAAACATGTGTCGGCAATTGCTAATTAGATGTAAAAATAAATATATCAACATTAATGATTTTACCAGCTTTTAACTTGCAATGTACCTAAGTATGTATATTCGGGTGTATTCTTGCAACACAATTTGAAGCAGGTATCTTTATCCTATTGAGCTGAAATTGAGCACACTTATTTGACAGTGACAATGCAATATTATAGTACCTACCACTGATCTGATTTGATGCTAGAGTCAGAAGATACCCATAGCAACTCCTAAAATACACAAGATAAAGTCGTAGTATTTAAGCTCGTATTAGTTGATGATTGCGCAAAAAAAGTAGTCAGCAATAAAAGCATGTACCAAAAATGACATTTTTGACAGAAACGTATTTACATCTAACATCTACATTATCATACTATAAAATCCTTCTTAAACAAACTGCCACAATAACTATCTCACAATCGCTAGAACAAAAAGAATTATAGTCAAAAATCGGTCGTTACATCAATTTATGTATGTGTTTGTCGACTTTGTCGGGCCTATTCGTAGCTCCGCGCGCGCGGTGTAGGTATTCCTGCCCGCGCGATATGATCGGACCCCCGTCGTCTTATTGATAAGGTTTCCATACTTCCCGTGGGTATTGGAATGCTTCTGAGTTTATTTAAATTGTAATTTATATGTAACCAGTATCCAGACATTCTGGTGTGTATGAAGATTTTGTATTGAACCGAGTCTTTTCACGCAAAGAATGGAGTTTTATTGCGTCGGATATGGATGGAGGTATCGGTTAAGAAAAACAATTGCAAATATATTGCCGTATTTTTATGTAGTATTTAAATGGAACATTATAGATACCTACGACCTACTACGACGGTTAAAGACTGTACAATATTCCTCTCTAGTGATTCGCTATGGTTAAATAGACTGTACCTATTCATACACAAAACTAAACAAGCTTTAGGCATCTAAAACATCGAATACCATGTGATAAGCAAAAAATCTAATTACTTTGTATTAAGTATATTGATTTGCTTTGGTTTTTAAGTAGTAACACTATATATAAAAATTCTAAATTGTAATATGTGATTATACACTTCAAAAAAAGACACCAAGCCCAGGTTTCCGAGCGAGGACTTGAACCCGCCTGATGGCCAGTTGACCTGGTTACTTTTTCTTAAGTATATGTCATCTCATCTATTTCAATTTATCGAATACAATTCTTGAAGCATATTTTACTAAATTTTTCTACCCCCACCTTTGCTAAGATTTGCAAGTTAGGTGCTTATGGTAATTGCATATTTTGTTAATGATATATTCTTAATCTATTTATGTACTTGATAAAACAAACAACAACAACAACTAGGGTCCTTAGGGTTATTGTAAACATGAGAACTAAGTAATCCGTCAGTCAGGCGATAGAACAGCCACTGTAAATTGAAAGCATCGATTACGATGGGGCGAGCTGATTCGCCGGGGTCGGGGCGACATCACGACCGGGGTTAGAGAGCACTTCCCGAGTTATGAGCTCACCAGACACAATGGCCAATTTCTCGGAATTTTCCTTTGATGGATTTGAGTTAAGCTGAGTTAACGGTGCTTTACGATTTGAAGTGAGTTAGTAGAGCAATAAACAACGGACCTATTAAGTTAAGCTGGATATTGGTTATTTGTTAGTGGAATGTGCGGCTCTGATGAAAAGGCCAAATCGTTTGTTAATTTGTTTTAAATGTGTCAAGTGTTTAAGAGCGTTTCCGTTAAGTCGTAATGCTATTGTGGCCCGGGTAGACAAGTTGCATAGCGCTCTCAGGCTGTCGCCAGAAAGCTAAATGTGCCTTCTGGGTTCGGAACGGGGCCGGAGGGTTCGGTTCTCATAGGGATTCGTCACGGGCGCGACACGACGCATCCGTCACGATCGCGCCGCTAAAGCATTTCAGATAATCCATTCAACTGATACATTTTATTGTTAAAGTTGAATGACACTAAGGGCACGTTTGTAACAAAACTTTTTTGATGCTTGTAGCTACTCTTTCATAGTTTTTTTTAAATATTTTCTACAAGTCTTAAAGTGATAGCGGTGATAATAAGTAATTGCATGTGAGTTGATAATATATATTAGTGATTCAGTTGCGTATGTACATATGTGTTGTTTTTTTAAGAACTTATTCAACATCTTTATATCTACGAAGTTTTTTTTGACATTATGTCATAATACAAGAAGTAATTATGTATTAGAACAAATATCAGAAAAGTGTTTGAATAAATGAATATGTTGTAGCAAGTGGGTATAATATTTTAAATAATATGCGCTCTGGAAACCCCACTTTGTGTCCGACCAATAACCATTTGTAATATAAACACATACATTAAATATTCATGGTGCCGGTTTCCTGACAAATAGGTACGAGCGGCGAACACGGTGCGTTGTCACGGGGCATCACTTACCCCGCTCGAAGAAGCAGTTTTTATTCCAGCTTTTGACTTAATTTCCAGTCAATTTGACCTTCATGTTCAACAACTTTTAATTCCATTGAAAAGTGAAATTGTATTTACTAAAATCCTTGTAGGTAAAAGATCTTCTACTAATGTAATATGTAGATTTGACCATTCAATTTCCAGGGAAAATTTGTATGTATTTTCCCTTTCCAATTTAACAGATAAGACTTGGGCCGAAAATTTAATAACCTAGCTATTTTATACAATAGCTTCAGTTTTATATATATTTTCATTAACATTGGACACTGTAGCTTATGTCACAAACGTTTAAATATAATTACGACTGGTGTTTTGGGTTCCATTATAATTTTTTCTCTACTTAATACTGGACGCGGTCATGGAATGCATGTATGGGTTGCGGTTACCACAACCTTCCGGCCTTTTTACAAAACTAAGGTACGCTTATCGAGGGTATGAGAAAGTAGACGAAGCTAGTTTAAATAAATATTATTAAGAACTTTACATGTTTACGTGGTGAAGTATATAAGTACGAAACTACGCAACGATTTCAACAGACAAAAATGTCACACTGTGTGACAAATACTTATCATATTCATATATATCGCGGTCACAATACAAAACAACACAAAACTAGTGGTTTGGTTAGGTATTCAATATTAAAACTGGCCACGAACGTAAGTAAGGAATAACAACGCTTCTTAAACAAAAGACTAACAGTCTTTT
Organism: Grapholita molesta; assembly: GCA_022674325.2. Classification (NCBI taxonomy): domain Eukaryota; kingdom Metazoa; phylum Arthropoda; class Insecta; order Lepidoptera; family Tortricidae; genus Grapholita; species Grapholita molesta. Next base: position 23,765,308 of record CP053121.2, on the reverse strand, counting down.
AGTTTTAGTTTGAATTGAATATAAAATATACGAAATATTCTTAACACAATATTAGTAAATATTAAAGATATTTTACTTTGTATTATAATTTTACTTTGTATTACTAAATACATCATAAATCTAATAGTTCATGCATATTAACTATTACATAATGGACCAAAATTGTTACTAGGTAAAATGAACATGCGACAAGGCTTCAATGGCGCCATTTGATTGGACTAAAAGGCGTTAGGTACCCGAATCCTGCGCACCATCCCCGGAAAAATAAGAGCATCGAAGCCACGATTCGACACAGAGTCGACTGGCGGGCGCACAATACTTTCTCATTATACCGTCACCGGCCTGACACTAAAGTCATTTCGACGAAAAAATATGCTTTAACAGTTTTTGTTGCATTTTTTCGAAAAAGTTCTTAGTCGAAGCGTGACTGTCGTAATTAAGTCGGCGTGCTTGGGTTTAGTGCGTGCATTATCACTACAGGCAATAGGGTAACGTGACTGTAATTAAAATATAATAATATTTTTACGTCAACGACGGGTGTGTTTTACGAATGATACGAAAATGTGAAAAAGTGCCGTGAGGTGCCAGTTCAGAATATCACCATCCCATCTCCTCCCGCGGGTGTCGTAAGAGACGACAAAGGGAAAAAACCGACGGATAAACAGCTCCGTCGAAATCGAATCAACAGCTACTGCGGTCACCAACCCGACTACCAGACTTGGCGACAATGGCAACTTCCCCCAAGATTGATACAAGTCATATTTAGGGGAGGCCTATGTCCAACAGTAGACATGATGATGATGATATATATCGTCTAGTACTTACGACACAAGCCTTATTGAGCTTACTGTCGCCCTAGATCGATTTATATAAACTTGTCCCAAAAAAATATAACTCAAGCAATATAAAAACTTAAAAGACTTAATGTAATTTATTATCTTATCAGCCTTACTAAGATAATAAATGTAAAGGAAAACATAATATATATTTGACCTTTGCAAATAAAGGGCAAATACGAGGTCACTTGGCAGGTTTGGGCTTGTCTATCGTAAAACATTGGGCGCCCAATCACTTACGATGTCCCATCACATAAAATCCGAGCTTAATAAGTTGCTTCCAATTTAAAATCAAAATTATTTTTAAGCCCGCTGTCTCTCAGAAAAGGGGACCCGTCGTGGCCGGATTATAAATCATAAATGCCACGTTACTCCTTGTCGTATTCAGAAATAAGAATTCAAGTATCAATATACCAACTTAATATAAATATCAACGTTTCCCGTTCACTCACATGTACGCGTGCTGTAGTGAGAGCGAGCGCACATCACTAAACAGTTTTATGCATCAACTTTGATACGAGACACACACAGGAATAAGGCCCAAGGCGGCTCTTTGGTATCAAAATTATCGCCCAAGAGCTCCGCGTAAATATACAAAACAGTTTCAGGTTACCGCGTCAAATAATTCTTTTTGACATGTTAGGGTACGCTCACACATACTAGCATACAGTAGGTTGCATATAGCGCCGATATATGTGGTCCTACTAGGTTGCTTCATTTGATAATTTGATGGATGTCTGGCTACCAAATGGCCAGTTTTATAAAAAGTGTATTGTGTCCTTTGATATTGTCCCTAAACTAACCTAACCTAACCTAAACCAGCGGAAACATCGACAACATCGTTTATTTAGAACGGTAGAACACTGCGATCGCTAACCCGCCTGCCAAGCATTAAACCACCGTCTCTCGTCTCTGGGTGACGTATAAAAGCGACAAAGGACAAAAAGACCAAAAGATGGGCAGCAGCGTTCGTCGAAACCAAGCGTAGTATGGCAACTCCCCTTAAAATGATATAAGTCATACAACCCTTGGGGGAAGACTTTTCTTTAGAATTGAAATATTGATGATAATGGTGACGGCATTGACATTCTACAAGTATCATAGAAGTCGCCTTTTGACCGGTGTCACTGTTCTAAATCCCTAGTAACCATTTATAGAGTTTCTAGATACTATCGCTGACTTAAGAGCATGAGTCATAATTAGGCAATATAAGCTTACTAAAACATGTAAATACAATGACCAATTAGCAAAGCCGGCTTAGCTTCTTACGAGTTGTGGCGTGCCGATTTGTTAACATTACATGAGTTACTGTTTGTGTCAAAAGCTTAGCTCATGGGAAATATAATTAAGTTATAGATATATTCATTTTTTTATGTAGGCCTAGCGATATGCACGCTGATAGTAATAGACATAATAAATAATTAAGTCCTTCAGTGTTCAAATACGATTTGAAAATTTGTATTTAAATTTTCGTGAGTAATTGTATTATTTTATGAGTCGATTAGTTATAATTAGTCACTCATGAGAGCGAGTTTCGGAGAGCATAAGTCTCCATGTCGTGTGAGTGACTAAATAAATGTAAGTATAGCCGTTATTTTCATTCATAAAATATAATTGAAAAGTATTGAAATTAAAGCCAGTTTTTTGAAAACTTCCATATTTTCACTGTAATTTGTGGAATTGTGATAATAGGTAGATTGAATAAACAACAAAATATCATATTATAACACCCCTACGGTACTGTGTGTACCTTGTACAGTCGCCATCAGAAACATCTGTACATTACAGGTTGCTCAAAAATATCTGAACATGTACTCTAACGCCTTGACAATGTCTTAACGTCTTGTCGTGTCCAGATATTTTTGAGCAGCTTGTCCGTTGCGATGTATGTGATGGCGACTGTAACTTGATCTTTGAGAGATTTTTACTTGAAAGTTTCCATGACAACTTGACTCGTTATAATATCGTTCAAACCCAATCACGGGTAAGCTGCTTCTTTGTCAAGATGCCAAGACACAGAGTTGTAAGGAATATAATTTTTTCTTTAACGACACAAATATACACACGCACACACACACACACAGGTCACAGGTTGACGACAGATCTGGCCTAGTGCGTCACTACGCACGACTATCGTCGTCGATCGTCTGCATAGGCATGGTCACTCCATGCCTATGCAGACGATGGTCCTGGATTCAAATCTCAGTAAGGGCATTTATTTGTGTAAAGACCACAGATATTTGATCTAGAGTCATTGGTGTATGTATTTGTATATTATATTTTATATACATATACTCGTATATTGTTGGCTGAGTACCTACAACAACGCAAGCCATCTTGAGCTTACCGTGGGGCTCAGTCAATTTGAATAAGGATGTCCTGTAATATTATTTTTTTGTTTTTTTATTAAGGAACCCTCACAAATCACTAACAAAATAAAAATGAAAAAGCAAATAGTGTGCCTACATAATAAAAAAAAAATATTTTTACCACATATTGTTAGTATATGGTATTATCCGACGCAAATTGTTTCATGCGCACACGCTTCATCAAATATTTGAATACACCATTTGCTTCAATCAAGCACCACAATAAAATTAGTAGCTGCAATGAAGCGGTTCGTAACGTGATAACAAATCACCAAACAAAGCTTGGATAGGAATACCCACTGGAGATTTCTCACAGGCCATTGACGTTACTTTTACACTAACAGAAAAGAGGTTCATTACTTCCGCACTCACCCAAATGGAAATAGCGCAGTCTCCAACACTAACGCCAAATCTCTATACACGTGGTCATTCAAAAACCACTCTCTATCACCCAATACTAAGCTCAAAGTTGAATGCTAATTAAACATGACAAGAGCCCAGCTGTTCGCGGTCGTACAAGCCTACACAAAAAACAAATGAAATCGACAAATGCATTAGGAGCAAGCGAAAATCTTGTTTTCAATGACCGGTATCAAATTTGTTACTTCCTTTAGACAATTAAAGCATTGGGTATCGCTTTCAATCATGGCGAAGTACATAGTACAGAACTTAGAAAGTGACAGTAAAACAGAGCGAGTACAACAGTCGAGCGGATTGGAGCCAATTAACGTTATTTTGCGAGGTAATTATAGTCATTAAGTCAGTTTTGATAAATTGTCATGTATGTTGATAAGCTACAGTTAAATCGGGCGTAGATAAACTTGTTTGTTAGTTGGTACATGGTAGGTACGACTTACTACCGTATTGTACTAGTTACTGACAAATTAACTACGTACTTTATAAAATAGTTGAGTTTTTTCTAATTCCAATTATGTAATTAGCTTATTTGATTAACAAATGGAAGCCTAATTAATTATTATAACAAAGCCTGTTTTAAAAAACTCATTATTTTTGTTGCAATACAGTTTCGCGCTTCATATGTATATTGTCAAGTAAACTCAGTAGAATGAATGCTTATTTCTACCATCAGATAATAAATAAACATAATATTCCGTCTATATCAATCATTTATCATCAGTCGATCATAACATTGTGTTAACTCAAAACATGTCGGCGTCCTTTAGTGGTTATTCCAAGATATTCCATTTATCTGACAAGATAATTAATAGCAGGCGTCTATTCTCGATCCAAGACCCAAGTTTAAAGTTAACACATAACCTACGCGCCGATGTAGCGCAGGATGGATTGCGTCGCAAACAATGCCGGAGATGTTAAAATCTATGCCCTGACATGTATCGTGGGCTAGATTTAAACGGTGCATAAATTATGGCAAAACTGACTGTCACAAGGCACATACGGACAAGACACATATGCGATATTTTGATAAAACAATCTTGAGTCATGTCCCTCTTACAACCCATTCAACAATCTATACTTTACAATAGATTAAATTTAAATTTAAAGTAACATGACTGTAACATGTAACATGTTAAACATCAATATTATCTTTTCTACAACTATAAAAGATTTACTAAACCAATTTCATTAAAAACTTAAGTATTTTACAATAGGGTGAGTTGAGAAGGATCTGAAACTAAAATAAGTACTAAAGTCGCAATTTTCTATTAGATAAATGACTTCCGGGCGCAGCTAAGACTTAATGAATTTTAATGGTAACTCCCAGTTGTATTTTTCTCGATAAGACGTTTTTCAACTGTCAGTCACAGCGTATTTTTAAAGATAGCCATTAAGTTAACAAAAAAACCTATAAACATGCAAAAACGTCTTTACAGATAGGTATTCTAAAATCTGACAAGTCAACAGTCAGTTTGCACGAATAAAAACTCGACACTAGGCATAAAAAAATACTTGAAACATTACTTTTTATGTTATGCTCGTATGAAAAATTGCCACAACCGTGTGTATGTCCCGTTTCCAACTTTACATTTGTTTTAAATTCTGAGTTCCGGCTTGAAAATTACCCTAAATATTACTTTATATATTTGCTGTATTTAAAGATACATAAATACTTACATATTTAAAATAATATGCCCGCCAAATCGCAATTTTAATAACTGTAACGTGGTAAAAATGTCCTAAAAAAAACACATATCATGTATACCGGGTGTGGCCTGTAATAGGAGCATTAACTTTAGGCATCGTTTCTACACCACAAACCAAGCAACATATGTTCTACGACTTTTGAAAATAACTTATAGTTTAATACATATTAACAAAAAAAGATTTTCCAAGCAAGCAATGTATTGCGAAATCTATGAAGTTTGTAGGCTGACAGTAAACGTCAACTGGACTATTGGATGCTGTTCATTGAAAATACTATTTATTTTGTTTGAAAAAATCAGAAGTAATAAATTATCCAATTGTGTAAAGTTGTAGAACAAATGTTGTTACATTCGTGGTGTAGAAGCGATCTCTAAAATTGTTGCTCCTATTACAGGCCGCACCCGGTATAATATATTTTGTAGAAATACAGCTTCTATGAATAAATTAAATTCCTAGCTACGAGTATTAGTAAGTTTTGACAATATAAAGTCTAAATAAATTCTTTCTAAGGCGATGCATTACATTTCGACACGTTTCCGTGGACTCACTGCAAAGGGAAACTGTGGGTTCTAATATATCATTGGGAAGTAGCAAAAAGCGGCGTCGGTTCGTAGAGACAGTAATCACAGGTGCAAAAAGCACCTCACATTCACCTCCAATTACAAACCATTTATGGGGTAGCTACGTGCCGTACATAACGCTTATAATCCTACATTTTTCTTCCTGGGAAGCTGGATTTGTATTGGTATTTTCGTGCTAGATTTCCGCGGCACTGACTCTAAAGCAAAGGGTTTGCGCTCCATATTTGCTATACAATTTTACAGTAAGTCCGATGCGAGATTGATGAGCACGTGAAAGCGTAGCCCAAATACGTCAAGCCTACAACATCGCATTACAAGCGTATCCTAATTGCCTGGTCATATTATGTGTAAACAGGGGGCCCTTTTTATTTTTCTAAAATTGAGTTTTAATCAGATTTTTTTTATGCCGTTAACGCAAGTTCAAAATAACAAGCATTAATAGGTTAGTTCGGCAAGCTTTAATGTTAATATTGCGTATCTAATTGAAATTAAAAATATATGTAATATAAAATAACCATTATTTTACCAAAACAAAAAACAACACCGTCTTTACGATTCAAATACTTGAAGTAATTACCCTGCTTGTAAATACCCTGCTTATTAATCGATTTACTTTTACCTTGCCCCTATAAAGCTTATTAAACCAACTTAGCAAACCGCTCCTTAACTGCGAGATCTAACTATTTTAGAAAAAACGGCCCGAAGCGAATAGCGTTGCAATTATAGTCGAAGCGTCCTCGTCCGTCCGTCTGTCCGTCCGTCCGCGGCCGCAAAATGGCGCATGCCTGCGCAAGATTGACTAGTAGCCGGCCGTGCGCCAACGGCGATCTAGCCCCGGCACAGCCGATCTATCTGGCCGGCACGCAGGAATGAAGCCGGTAAATTAAAATTCTTTTTGTTTGATAAGTGTTCTGTCATTATATTGCGTGTTGAACGTAATAAAAGCTTAGTTAAGGAGTGTTTATACGCGCTACGTACCACCGGACACCTTTTTACGTGGACATACCTGGAAGTTGAAAAAGTAAATGTTAGTTATCTTATCACACGTCTTATAATATTGTAGGGCTTCTCAGACTTCATGTCCAATGTACCTTTTTGCCCCTTTAAACTCATACTACTGCATACTCTTATCTCAGCCCATTTTTTTGAGAACCAAATTAGCAAATGTATTAGCCAAATTAACACATAAACTTTTTATAATTCATTTCACTGTGATGTTATTATATAATCGATTAGTGGTATAATTTTGAGATCATTGACCGCCAAAATCACTGTAAACAATAAATCATGGTCAACAATAATAATGAGCACGTTAACACTCACATCGCCCCGCCCCAGTGCATAAAGGCTGTCATTATGGCGCGCTAACCCAAAACCACATAAGTAAGGTAAGGTAAGGCAAGGTAAGTCACATTTATCGCTGCATCAAAAAGCAATCAAGCAACAAAAGTCGGGACGAGTCATCGGGATATCCGACGAAATGTCTTTGAGACGCATCTAATCGATTCCACATTACGGCCACAGAGTATAAAAAGGCATATCGAGTTAAGGTAAAATTAACCTTTAGACATTGACATTAAGAAGTTTGTCGTGTGTTGTAAATTATAATTTTACGGTTTTGAGAAAGACTCCTATTTTTATCGTATTTTAAAAGACATATGTATAGTAAAAGTATTTTAACGTTTTGCTAATAATCCAAAAAGCAGACTTATTAAAATTGCATGCTATTTTTGTCAATATATAAATTTAAAGAATCTACAAATTATCATAAAATCTGTAGTATAAGCCATAAAACCTAAGATGTAATGTTTCTTTATTCTAATTTTGCATACCTGTACTCGTAATGGCATCTCGCTAACGTTAACGGATCTTGATTGATATCGGAAATGGCATTATGTGCATTATTAACTGAATATTATGAGTAGATAAATTATATCTAGCTATCAGTTATATCGAAGCGGCCACAGTAGTCACAAATATCTGAACAACGCGATCAGACATGTTCGTGTACCTTTGCCGCTCCGATATGTTTGATGGCGACTGTACCTATAATTTATCGATGACATATAATGTTTTTATCTTGACATTTCCTCATTCCTCGATGAATAATTTTCGGAGATGTAAATAATACTTGTTTTTACAGTAATTTTTTTATAGTATTTTTACTGAACATTAATTAGAAAAATAAATTGACTATCATACATAAATTAACCTGGTTTAGAATGAATCCTCAAGGTGACACCAACGCTCTTGAATAGATATTCCACAATTAGACACCTACCTCTAGAGGCAACCTCTGCATTCGGCGCATACCCCCCGCGGTTCGCAGATATGTTACCTGTCGATGGAAACAAACACCAGAGGGACGAAGATGCTATAAATTTCTAAAATGACCCCGCATTCTGATTAAAAATCCAATTTCGAGGTGTATTTTTCCTGCACCTTTTTATGCTGTACTGTCAATATCCTGCCTACGTAGTCGGGTCGGTTTTAGAACTTTTATATAAGATAAACGAATTGGTACTTTGGCTAAATAAATTGGTTATTCATTAGTGCGAATGTAAAAAACTTTACGAATCAATTTTGAAATTGAGTATTAGAATCTTAAAGTTTGTTTTCTACGCAAGCAAAATAATACTTGAAATTCTTTAACGTTTTTGCACAATGATTTTTTGATCAAGTCTCTACGCTAGTAAGCTTAGATTCATTTTGTAACTCTTGTCAACATGTCATATTCTCTATGGGTACTTATACTTAATATGCGTCTTAATCATATTCAAGAACAAGACGACAGATTATATTCCTGTGAACGGACAGTGGTTGCTTAATGTATTGACAAAGTTTGAATGAAATCGTATACTACACCCAATAAGGGCTAGAGTACACGGATTTCATACCGTAAAGGACACACAATACGCGTATCGCAATAGCCGCTATTTCAATAAGTATATATTTATACTCTTTGTTAAACAAGTGAATGAAGAGTTAACCATTTAATCATGAATTATAGACGTTGCATACGTCAAAACTTTTAGAATAAAAAAAAAGTAAAATGTGGCACTTCAGCTCAATTACATTTTCAAGTGGTCTATCCTCCTGAGATCCAGAAGCCTACATGTAGTACTAATTAGTCTAAAGAAATTTGAATTAGATAAAATCGGAACAGAGTTGAGTTTTATTTGTTTTCTTCGATTTTGACTCAAAAGAAATTATACTTTATTTCCTACACTATAAAGAACGAATCTGAGTAGCATTTTACTTGTATGGTCGGCCTCAGGAGGCTATTTAAATATTTTAAGCATCTATCAAACTACAGTTAAAATATTTGCGTCGAAAGATAAGATTAAGCTTAAATATCTAGGCGTCAATTGTTCGTACACATAACTCTATTTATTTTATTATTAGGAAGTTTGAGTCTGCATTTATTAAAGTAAAGTATCAAAATACAAATAAAATCACACAAAATATTTAAAATCAATGCCTCTGTCACAGTAAAAGTTACATTACTAATTACAGGGTCTAACATCATTAATGATCACATCCCCCATGTTATAATGATAGTGATCTAGGATTTTCATTGCGCATAACACAACGGGACAAATATATCTTAGCGTGGAACTGACGTAAATTGCTCTTTAACATACTAAAATTGTTAATTAGTAAATAACTCTTGATCAGACAAATGGCTGCTTCTACACTTAATTAGAAGCCTATTTGTTACATGAGGGAGGAATTCCGATTTGAGTTTAATCTTGTTTATGAACAACTTTTATAAGGAGCAACTTAGTCGTATTTTCAAAACTATTTTATTAACAAACTATTTTTTCTCCTGCAACATTATATTATTACTTATGAAGCCTCATACACGCTTGTAATAAAGTGTGTCTATGAATAATACCTCTGCCCTATCAGCTGTAGTAAACTAAAATTATTCCTTAATTTGTTTATAATGGAAGACACATTAATCCTATTTCCAGACTGATATAATATCAGCTACGACTGTTCACTGCTGGGCATAGGCTTCCCCCATAACCTGGGGGACATACCACCATGCTTGGTAGGCGGGTTGAAGATCATAGTATGTTTCACCGCTCTTAAAGAGGCATTGCTGCTGCCTGTTCGCAAGTTTCTGGTGTACACATACGGACAGGCACTTTAATTGCTGAGCCATTTAGGGTTCACCTTACAGTGGGCATTTCATAGAGTAAGCTTTAAACAAAAGAAACAGCTTGAACCGTAAGTGGCTCAACAATTAAAGTCGGTGACTGTACATTATTAATATTTGTTGCTAATTATTTTGCTGTGAGTACAATATTAGTTTGACAGGGGTTTGACAGGGTTTCAAGTTGCAGTCTGTGTAAGCACAGCACGCATTAATAACTTGTATAATAATTTAATTAAAAGGCTTTTAGCCGACTCAAGTAAGACAGCAGTTAAATATACTGCAAAGTTGTGCAACCATAAAAGGCTGACAGTATTGTTGGCTAAGTGGCAGTTAGAAAGGTCCCAATAAGACAATAATGAAATATTTATATATATACTTGTAATTAATGGTCACGCAATCTTAGCTATTTCCTATTCAGGGGCACCCGACAACAGTGAAAACTGTGTTCTCTATTGTTTCCATAAATTTATATTTTTACGCGACTGACACTGGTTTAACGTATCCGACATTAAATCGTATAGAATGTCAGAAACTTGTTCATTACTTATGGCTACTGTATGGCTGTTAGTTGTTCTAATTACACATGGAAAAAGGTTACCCAAGTTGTCTAAGAGGAAAACTTTGACACCGAAACCTTATAATGGAAACTAATTCTGTACAATAAAAAACATTAAGGTATACCCATTGCCTTCATTAGAATTTTATAGGTTATAAATTAGATTGACACTTTAACATAAAATGAAGAAAATGTGTATCAGTATTCTAATCATTAACGACATTACTTGTTAAGAGGAATATCGAGAAAGCCGCATACGGCCGGAAGCCTCTCTCCGAACAAGCCCCGTCAGTGTCAATATGCGACCTACTCCCGAGCTCCACTATCTGCGGCGATAAGAGGCTGTAAACCTACTACATTAATGCAATTTTAATCTAAAAATATTATGTTGACTTGTGTATGGGACACGTTTACTGGGTATATATCTGATCATTGAAATGACAATGTAATTAGGTTGATCGCGCGACTAGACGTGTATTAAGAGTGTTACTGAGTCGTAAAATAAAACATGAGTATTACCATTAGCTACGCCCATAGACGAACCCCGTGTATACCCGCATATAGGGAAAAGAAGCTGCGAATATACAACTCTCCTAGCGGGTTCCTGGCACTCAATGAATTGAAATGTTTCGTAATTACAGCCGTACAAAGTTTAACTAAAAATAATTCAATTCTTAATTCTCTCTTCATTAAAACACACAGTTCAATTTAAAATGTGTAATTTAGTATGATAACTTTTGACGACATTATGGCAAATTTGAACGACAGTCTACTTTAGTCGCTACGTCCACATACGTACATGCATACATGCAAACCTATTTACACATAACATACCCTAATTATAAAGAGAGTAAATAATAATACGCTGGTCAGTTGTAATGGCTTGCCGAGGCGTCAGAAGTTATTGATGTTATACCAGTAATTTGACGTTCCAATGGGTCAGAATAGAAACTACGCCTAAAGCGCTCGCAGTACGGAAATGCACTTTCCAGTAAATACTTTCGTAAGTAGTTGGCTAGTATAATAGTAACTGAGTTTTGATCCCACTTAAAACCAGCATCACTGTCTCTGATACTATATTACTTATTTGACGACACTTCTGGCCTAGTGGGTAGTGATAGTGACCCTGCCTATGAAGCCGATGCTGCTGGGTTCAAATCCCAGTAAGTGCATTTATTTATGTGGTGAGCACAGATATTTATCCTTGAGTCATGGGTGTTTTATATATTTATTTAAGTATTGTGTAATTAGCCGAGTACCCAACACAAGCCTTCTTGAGCTTACCGTGGGGGCTCAGTCAATTTGTGTAAGACCGTCCTGTAATATTTATTTATTTGTTTATTTATACTAATTCTCACTACGTTTCCAAAGCTGCATTCACTTTGTTTATGCTTCATCAATAGTTACGTTGAGTGTTTAGTATCCATATTTGGAACAAGTAGCATTACGAGTAAGTGTTGATAAATACTGGCAGAAAAAGCCCGTTCATGGGCGAACGAATGATAATCGATCTTATCTGATAAATACACCTAGATATGCCACAAAAAAATATCGACAATCCTGTTATCGATAAGTGCATACTACTTCAACGACAAGACGTACATACAACCACAGCCTTATGTATATCGGTTACATACCTAGACGCCGCGTGCCACCATACCATACTCTTTATTATACTGTGGTGCCACCGATCTTGTACAAATTGAACATACGAGTACATATTCCGTACACTTTAGATCCAATTTATTTTTATAATCGTTTCCTGAATTATGTAAAATATAAATAGTTTTGTTAATAATATCTATTTTTTAACGCACCCTTATTCCCTATATTTGTCTTTGTATTACCTGTATGACGTTGAAGTGGTACTTATCGATAACACGACTGTCGATGTTTTTATTTTGTCAATCACTTACAACACATTTAATTTATTATATTTTTTATTTTATTTTATTCGGAGATTCAATAGCTGCCAATATTATTATAGATTGAACTCATACGAAGCCAATAACAGGTTCTCAGCAGTAATATGCTGGAAAAAAATCTACATAGGTGTAGATAAAGGGCAACGCTATCATGTAGACAAGTAGTAGCTAATATCCGTAAAAGTACAAGTATCACATCAAGGAAAGGTTAGAAGTTAAAGGAAATGAATTTCTTTATGACAAAAACGGAAAATTAAAGATATTTTTAACAGAATATTACATAACTCTCTTGAACCATTTTTTATCGATACTTCTAATTATTGATATTGCGGCGTACTAATTTGTAAATTCGCTTGGGAGTTCAATTATGCGCGCCGCATGTATGTCACTGTGGCAGTAGCGTCGACCGGCTGGGGCACCATGGTTTATCGTGCCCACGTAGTGCGGGCCGCTTTTCTCGTCACGCCGCCCTGAATGACATAATCCGCCGGTCTCTTGCCACCGTCAACGTTCCGGCAATACTGGAGCCTACCGGTATAGTCAGAGACGATGGCAAGAGACCTGACGGGATGTCGTTAATACCGTGGAAGATGGGACGAGTCCTCGTGTGGGACGCTACATGCGTGGATACGCTGGCGCCTTCCCATCTCCACGGTACTGTAGACAAGGCCGGCGCGGCGGCAGAGGCGGCCGAGGTCCGCAAATCCCGGAAGTACAGGAGTCTCGATTCCAACTACAATTTTGTTGCCTTTGGAGTCGAGACTCTTGGTCCGTGGGGCCCAGCAGCTAAGGGTCTTTTTAAAGAGTTGGCTAAGCGGCTGGTCGACGCTACCGGAGATAAAAGAGCTGGCAGCTTCCTCGCCCAACGCCTAAGCGTTGCGATACAGCGAGGGAATGCTGCCAGCATTCTTGGAACCATGCCACAGGGGCCTACCTTAAATTTAGAGTTTTAGTTATTATTTTTTAATGTAGTTTATTTTATTATTAAGTTATTTATGACCTAGTATAGTTTATCGTTATTTTTCGTTATTTCTTCTATGTACATATTATTGTAATATATATATACCTTAATAAAGATTTGGAATTTGTAAATTAATACAATATTATCATAACTCGGCTTTTTCCATTACGATCAAAGTTGATATAGATGACATAGCCTTAAAAAACTTGATCGAGCCCATTGGTGTCATAGGCACTAGTCCCAACGCGAGCTAGTAAGCTATGAGCTATCAGCAATTTCAAGGGACAAAAGATAATCGATCCCGTGTAAATAAAAGAGATATACATTTATAGGTCATCGCCCGGCGATGAACAACGATCGCCCGGCTATGACATATACCTATGTCTCTTGTATTTACAAGGGATCGATTATCTTTTGTCCCTTGAAACATGGCTTACTAGCTCGCGGTGGGACCAGTGCCCCAAGCAGGATTTGAACCCGCGTCTACATCATTTTCGGCTTACCAACTAGACCCTGCGGTACCCGGTCTATTAAATTATTAGACTAGTGAGAACTATTAGGCCCCTAATGTATGTGCGAGTAAAATATGTGAGAGTTTTTCCATTTTTCATGAGCTCTCTATATATAATTTTAGCACTACTCGAAGGTGCTCGGTCAGCGAGCACTGCACGCTTGCACGACCACGGTGATACGTGTACCCTCTATTGTTTGCCACGCCCTCTGCGCCACGCCTCGTCAACAAAATAGTACCCTCAATTATTGCTTGAATGCGGTTCTAAATCACCCCACTCTCAGTGACAAGTAACACTTCTCGTAGTTGCGCCAGAGACCAGAAAAACATAAGGGATTAGCAAGGCTTATCTTGCATTAAAGAAAAACCTATATTTTAATTGTTTTAGATAGAGGTTACTAGATGGCGGGCGAGGTACCTACTACCTAGCTTATTAGATGGCGTTATTCAAGCGTAGGGTAGTGGACACAAAAGTACTATAGATACATACTTCCCTACTAAGCATAAGGGCAGTAAATAATCTTTGTAATCTTGTACAATAAGTATTGTAAGGAAAGTAAGTATTTCCCGTGACACAGTAAGGTACATATTGAAATTAAAAATTAAACGGAGTTCCTCCACTTATGCTTAGTAGGATGCATATTGGAGATATAAATTTAAGTCTCCGAGTTCCTAGCCATAAAACTTAATGTTAATATAACTATTCCAATAAATGCAACTTTGCATATAAATTGTATATCTGTATTATGTACTTGTCACTGACCACATGTTTTATACAAATACTGAACTAAACTCGCATGAAAAAGATGAGCCATAAAACTGTTTATTGCTTTTCTTCCCACTTGACTAGCGGGTCATCGAACCTACATATTTTAGACGAAATTTACAATATAATTTAATATGTACATACGATTACCATCAATCAATCAATACATACAAAATAAGCATTTAAAATGTATTCCTCTGTGTGGATTAGACGAATTAAAAAGCATTAGGCATAGGAAGCGGTGATAATAACACCAAGCCATCAAAATATAACAACAAAATGTTATTAAGGTAGATATTATGTTAAATAGAAGTGGCTAATTCAAAATTCTAGGTATTATAATAAAAGCATCGCGATTAGCGATTACACAATATATTTTCTTCTTTTTAAGTTTATATTACAAAATACCGTATAGGTAGATGCATATTAGACTCTTAGAAAATGAGTAAATAAATAAATGTTTCGGGACAATCTTACACAAATCGACCTAGTCCTACGGTAAGCGCAGTAATAGTAATACATATAATTATTTAAATACATAGAAAACACCCATGACTTAGGAACAAATATCTGTGCTCATCACACAAATAAATGCTCTTACTGGGATTCGAACCCAGGACTAGGCCGGATCGATCGATCGATCGGGAAGGAAGACGAAGCGAAATTTTCAATTAAGCTTTAATCACTTTTCTTTTATTTAAATGTTTGATAGCTAGACTGCTCTAGCAAATTAATATCTGAATGGCCCGAACGTCTCAAGTGCAGATTCAATTGTTTTACGAACGTAGCATACGATACGAGTATATTACTAATTATAAAACATTAAAACAATAAAATTGAAAGTTGCATGTCACTATATATACAGGATGTACGTATGTATATACGTATAGGATGTTCAGTATAGGGTTCTTTAAAAGGGTGTAAAGAGGTTTTTACGGGGTCGGCAATGCGTGAACGATGCCTGGGTATTGTAAACGTCCATAAGCTGCGGTGACCGCCTACCATCAAGCGGGCCGCATGCTCGTTTGCCACCTTTGTGGTATTAAAAAATGTGATAATATAAATAGCGAATTATTAGTAGCATTTATGTCATAAACTCAACGCAAAGGTAGCTACAATTCTGAAGACATTAACTTGTGCATATTATAAAAGCCTATTAATTAATGTCATATCAGGTGGGAATGTACATTGTAAAACAAAAAGCAATATCAATACACTTTTTGCAATCAGACGAAGTTTATTATAATTAATTTATTTAACTGTTGTATGGTTATACAACAAGGTAACTGGTTAGTTACCTTAACGAATTATCCATAACAATTTGATACTTAGCTTCTTAGCCGCAACCCGACCTTGTTAGAGTCAAATTCACAAAATATCAAATGTACAGGAAATATAGTGTTTCATTAAACCACGACTCAAAACATGCTACCGGCAGAGGTAGCTCTAATTGAAAATAGCGAATATTCTGTACCAGGCTCCAGGTATTAATTAAAACTAAAGATTCTCGCCTCTACTTGCTTACGCTCAAATACATTACTTTGGACGTATATAAGTGTCCCGGCCTTATCATTACAAATTCAACACTAGTATCCTTTAAATAAGGTTTAAATTACACCAATAACGATTACCGCCACCGTTTGTCGTTTTCAACTTTGATACGCCGCTTTAGAGTTGAGATTTCAATGGAAAATAGTAAATATGGACGTGGAATCAAACAAGGAGCGTAGTTAATAATTTATTGATATAAGACATGCAAAGCCCATAAAGTTTCGTTTGGCACACACGTCCCGGTCTCTTTTAATTTGTAACTTGTTAGGATTAAGCAGTCTGTGTAGCGAGAGTGGAGATAAAGATTTAGGCTTTGTTCAAAGGCTGCGAGGTCCCGTGTCGACGCGCTATCAGGGCGACTTCTAATTTATGTACGGGTGACCTAATGTTAATTGTAAAACAATTCTGCCTTATTGATGATGCTTATCAACTGTAAAACTGCAAAATGGAATGACACCCCTACCTCAATGCTTAACTAACGTAGCTACTATAATTAATTACAATAAAATAATTAGCCTATACTTTAGGACATTATTACAACTATTACTTAAAGCGGGATAGTTACCATGTAAGTAACATGATGTAAGGTGATGATGAACTAGTCTTAGGATATTCATAGGACACAATTCAATTTTAAAATTTATAAATAATTATGGATTGTGTCCGTCGAGTATATTGTAACATAAAAGGAGTATTACTATAATAATAAATAAATATTTTTGGGGCAATCTTACACAAATCGACCTAGTCCTACGGTAAGCTCAGTAAGGCTTGTGCTGTAGATACTAGACGACGATATATATAATAGATAGATAAACACCCATGAACAAATATCTGTGCTCATCACACAAATAAATACCCTGACTGGGATTCGAACCCAGTACCATTAATTAAGTAGTAAGTAAGTAGTAAAACATTATTTTGAATGAGTTTCCGATATTTCGGAAATGTTGTAAGCGCCATCCTCACGGAATAATATCCCACTTTAAGTAATAGTTGTAATGTGAATGACCATGTTTAGCTTAAAATCGTATATAGGACATTATAATTTCCATAATAGCTTATAAGCTATTATACAAATAGTTTACCCAGGAATCTGCCGCGGTAAATAAATTATTACATCGTGTATACTACTGATCCAATCAGCTCAATGAACTTTACATACATTGGTTATGCTTCCCGACAAGAATCATGAAGGATGACTTAATAGAGCTTCATTAGTTAGCAAACACTTGGGTAAAGCCAACGCGTGGCAGCGTAACGAACATCAGTGTCCCAAACAATGCTCATAACTGTTGTACAAACAACAAGCGCGAGCGCCGAAACCTGGCGTTTGGCCGAAAGGGGCGTGCAATGGAGAATGTTAGAAAAACTTATAGAAAATGACAAGCGGCTGACAAGGACAGACACAGTTACACCATAGTTGAGAGCGGGACGCATAGAAAACTCGTTCTCCGGCATTCCGCCGCATGGTTGGATTTAGGAACGGGGGCAGCACGATACCATTAGGAGGTTATGTCATGTTATATTAGAGATCCTGTAGCCTATTACTTTAAATGCGCGATAAATGTTTGCGTTTTCCTTCATAATACTAAAGCTTTAATAATAATAATATATCATAAAGCTTTAGCTTAAACAAATACTAAACTTTTTTGCATACCTTGAGAATACTTGCAAGAATTTCTTGTTTATAATTAAGAAGGCATACGAGCAATGTACAGTCAGCGTCATATAGTTGGTAGCATCTAAAGTACTCAAAAAGTTCGGTACACCATAGAATTTGTATGGTGTACCGAACTATTTGACTACTTTAAATGCTACCAACTATATGACGCTGACTGTAATATAATTCTACCGTTAT
The DNA here is from genome assembly GCA_022674325.2 of Grapholita molesta. NCBI lineage: Eukaryota > Metazoa > Arthropoda > Insecta > Lepidoptera > Tortricidae > Grapholita > Grapholita molesta. The sequence continues at coordinate 23,747,102 of CP053121.2, read as the reverse complement.
AGCGCTTACAGCAAATATCCGTGACAAATGAACGCGAAAGATTTTAACCACTTATATTTCTTAATTGTTACGCTCCAGACAAAGAAAACGACTTGCCAATATTTCTAAGAAAGCGTCATTAAGGCATGAAAAATCTCTCAAGAGTGCCTCCAACACGTTTGTGTCAAATACACCTTGCGATAATGGAATGGCTACATTTGCAATGCTCAAGCAGATGGTACAAGTTTAGTGTAAAACATCTTGTTCTGTCTGCTTCATTCGATCCGGGTGTGAAAGGGACAGTTTTATGCATGATGAGACTTAGGTGTAACATGAACTGTAATCAGAAACGAAACAAGGTAGGGAGGCCCAATGTTGTACGATACTTTCTTTGAGTATTTTTTATTCAAGAATAGTTGCTCTAAATATTGTGAAAACATTAAATAAATATGATTGTAATACGATATAATGGAGTTACTGAAAGGTGTCAATAATGTAATTTTTGTTGTGATATTATTTAGCTATCTGATGGGCTTATAATTTAAAATTGTTGCAAAGAATTAGAAGCAATTGCTTGGCTGGTTTTGATCCACTAAATGGTTAAATCTAATCTGTTTAACTCGCGAAGTCGTTTATTAGCGGCAGGTTAGGGTCAGTGAAATAAATGGTTTATTGATGTTTTCTAGTTTATATAGAGTAATTTAATTGTCCACTAGCAATTACAGCTCGTGTGGAAAATTGCATGCCTGGTACGCGGTGTTACTGTTCTTTGATTTTTTTACTGTAGTTGTTTTTCGTGTAGCTTAGTGTCGAAACTATGAGCAGACGGGCAGCGACGTCTCTTAAGCATTGGATCATACTGCAATCACTACCCCGCATGCCAAGCGTGGCAATCATAGTGTTAAATCCCCAACACCCTAAGATTGATAGCTAGGGTAGGTGCTTAGTGTAATTTGGTCAAGAAATGTTATCACTCAAATAAAATGTTATTACTTAAATTTTCACGACCGGTTTGGCCTAGTTGGTACTTGGGTAGTGACCTTGCCTATGAAGACGATGGTCCTGGGTTCGATTACCAGTCAGGGCATTTATTTCTGATGAGCACAGTTATTTGTTCCTCAGCCATGTGTGGATTTCTTTGTATTTATGTATTTATATGTATCTATCTATTATATATATCGTTGTCTAGTACCTACAACACAAGCCTTACTGAACTTACCGCAGGACTAGGTCGATTTGTGTCAGATTGTTCCGATTTATTTATTTTATTATTTATTCTGTAATTTTTTTATTAAAATGTAGAGTTATATACAAAACTACAAAACTCTGCACTAGGACTATTTTGATCCTAGTAAGATATTTGTAGTAGTAACTAGTTACCGTGTTACACTGACATAAGAAAAGCTAATTTACGCGACTCTGAGTTAGACTTAACAATGTCGTTTGCTTCTTCCCACCATCTTTCATTGTACATTTAACTCGGTACTTTAACACTAAAGTGGCGGATGCACTGATTTTCTTCATTTATATCAGAATCAGTATCAGAACCATAAGAGTAATTTATTTCGAACACATAGGTTGATGTTACAATGCGAAATTTGCTAAACACTATGTTTTGCCACATCACATACTATAATTAAATATATGTCATGCTTATTCATTTGATATTCATTAAGAAAAAAATCTTTATCTAGTAAATACTATATCTATAAAAAAATGTAAATGTACATACAATTAATAAAAGTTAAGAAGGCTTAGGGACACAGTTTTTTTTAAACTCAGAATTATTATTTAAACACGCCTTTTTGGTGTTTATTTCTGATATTTCCTATAATTAACCTAGGCGGAATCGATATTAAATTATATGTTATTCTGTAAAAGAAATTATTTGAGTGATATTACATTATATTACCTATATTTGCAGTATCATAAATCTCAAGAATAATCATAAAAAACACATGAAATGAGACAAACATTTTCAGTGAACTGTATATTTTTGAAAGTAGGTACAAGCTATTTAAATAAGACGAACATAAAAAGCATTGATAGGTATTTGTCTACATATATTTAAATGAACAGGACTATTAATCTAAGCCCGGAATCCGGATTACTCCGGATTAGCTGCGTATGCGCCGATGGTTAGTACAAATTCCAGAATCTTGGAAATTCCTGAACATGGTAAAACGATTTAAGATTATACTGGAAACAAACTATTCGCATAATTAATCATAAATACCTAATCCTACTTAAGTTTTGATCAAAGCATTAAATAAATTATATTTCTTATATTAATTTTGCTTGTACAGTTAAAACATGCAAGTTAATAGCTCTTTGACATTGAGAATAATAAGTATAGTCATTGGAAAATAAATGGTAGCGACCATGTTCCATTGTTTTGACTTTCTGTCACGGCTCTTGGGAGAGCCCGAAGTCACCGCTAGGCAACTAACCCATCTGACCTAACCCTGAACTAGGCCTAATTGGGATTAGTCCGACCGGTAAATAACAAATGATATTTTGTTCATAAGGGGGTTGAACCTGCGACCTCCGGATTTCAAGTCGCAAGCTCATACCGCTTAGTTCGTAGCGACCAATGTTGCCAAATATATCGGTACTGATTAAAGTAATAAGTAAGGATGTGTTTCCGATATATGGTCACTTGACGGATTATAGGACGCACACCGTATACTGTCTGGCTACTAGCGCTCATGAAACCAAATTCTGAAGTGGACTAATTAATTCATAACTGTCAAGGCAGATGACTCAGACAACACAAGTGACAGGCAAAGAGGAGCTTTCCTCTCCATCGCTCTCATTCTCACTGTAAAACATATTTCTGTGTAAATATTGTGCTCGCACGCAACACGCGAGGTGTCGGGTTGCGACGCGACGAGCAACAAACCCGAGACGCGCTAAATTGTTTCATTTATTTTTGATACTGTCCGATATCCGCGCAACAGCAGTTTGAGATTTTTATTTCATGTCACGTCATATTGTTTGATAGCCGATCTTTCTATCTAGGTGGGTCTTCAGGTATCTTTATGATATATTGAACTCAATACTTTTTTCTTATTGCAAGTATGTGTGCTTGTTTTGACATAAATTATACGTATGATCGTAAGCTACTTGGTAATAAAAGGTTTTTATAGGTAGTATTATTTGTTTTCATTTGAGTCGATCTTTAGTATTGTATAAAGATGATTTAAGGGTGTCCTGTCGGGATCATCTTATATTTCTCAAACTAAGAGACATAATGAAGGACAGATAATGTCTACTAAAAATCCTTTCTGACCTAGTGAGGCCGACGATTTTAATTCAGATCCTCCAAAATTAAGGTGATTTTCTGGATTGGTGCCACAGCACCATTGTATTAAATGGAAAATAACTTACTCATACAGCTTCCAATCGCCGAATTAAACGTATGGAACTAAGTCTACTACGTTTTTGTCGCGATATATGACGTGACATTGTTATAGGCTTGGCAAATAGGTAATAGGTATATTTCTTAGTCAAAGTTTTGTAGTTTAATCCATCATCATTTTAAGCTGGCTGGTCAACTAATGTGTACGGAGTCGACTTTACATATAAAAGGGTTGCGGTATGTCCTATAGGTTTCGAGGCCAGAGAGTAGGCATGTGAGCTCATAAAGGAGATGCAGATCTGCCTATTATGCAGGTACTTGCACTCGGCCACATTACCATGATACACGCAATCATAACCGTGTAACTACATATTTAGTGCATTAACATAAAATAATAAAAAATACCCATCATAAACTCGATCGATCGGACGCGCACCCCTCGAGCTACAAACATGGTATTTTTAAAAGCGCCACGTATATAAATTCCGAACATGGGCGCGACCATCTCTGGACAGAAAAGTGTCGTAATAACATGAATATAAGTCATAAAATTCGTTAACTTTATTTTATCTTCTGACACTCATTATGAATAATTCGTCTGCGAAACTTTTTCGAAAAACTGTGTACACAACAAGAATATATAAACAGCGGCCGTGAGCCGTGTTGGAACGAGTGTTAGTTTTAATCAGTATACTCTCTAAAACACGGACTGTAAAATGAAAAGAATCTTCCTTTGTTCTAAAACATTTTGTGCCTTAATTTATTCTATAAGAAAAGAAGAAAAAACTGTGCGCAATAAAAAGTCGAGCGAAACTGTCACCCGCCCGCGCGCCGCTATACTAGTTTTAGAAAAACCAAGAGACTTTTAACGTTTTTCTAGGAAGTGTCGAACCCGACGTGCGAAGTGATAAAATACAGGACTGTATACGGTAACTAGTCTAGAAACAATGCGAGCGTTTTTGTACTAGCAGCCCCTAGGTCATTACAATAGCATAAAGTAGCCAGTTATGATGCGGCCGGGCCGTGTGAGAACCAGCCGCGGGACCGGTTCATAGCTTAACGCTTTTTAAAAAAAGACGGCAGACGTGAAATTTTATACACAACATAAATTACAACTAATCTAGGCATTTTTTTACAAAATCATCTTTGAAATTTGCGAATGTTTCGCTACCTGCTGCAATATATACCGGCGATCACGAATTATCGATACACCGCGAACAACCGATCCATAAAAGTCGAAAAAAGAAAAATGGAATATCGTATAAAATCGTATCGGGAGAGATACGGGCGGCGACGGAGAGGTTGCCCACGGCGTCCGATATTTCAAGAAACACCCGATTTATATGCGGTGCACAGGCCCTGCAAACCTTAATGTTCCTCGCTCGTAATTACTGCTAAAAAGGAAATATGAAAATGTATGTGATTCTATTACAGCGCTCGGATAGATGTAATATGTAATCGTATGCCGTTTCTTTTGACTAAGCGTTAGTCATTTGTTAAGCTATCGATATTAATATCAAATATAATAACACAAATATATTGACATCATTTTCAGACGAACTCTCAGGTTATATTGTATAAAGAGTTATATTATAAACGGTGGTAGTAAATTCCACTCTAAATTGGATTCCGACTTTGATGGCATTTTAGTCTGTCGATTTTTATATAAATAAAATACTTAAGTAAGTATCTACTATAACCTCGCTACAACGCCAACATATAATTGAATTCTGTCACATTTAGGTATTTATTGATTGTGGATGAAAATTCATCTGACAGGACGTAGTCAGTCAAATTTCTAAACACTCGCAGTAGGTGCGGTATACCCATATCTCGCCGATTTATTTGATTCTACATTCGCTAAGCACATACTTATAACTATGGTCAATAACCAAATATGAAGACTATTAACTGCCAAACAAGTATCAATAATATCAAAATAGTAACCGAATTCCAAATCTAAAATTCGTCTCCAGTATACGGAGACATGGAATCCATTTCTATATTTTTATGACTCATCTATATTCTGCTTTAAAACTTAAAACTTGCTGTTTTATTATATCCGTAATCCTATTCACACATACTTAGGCGGTTTTATGTTTAAGTAAATATTGTCACTAATATAAGAACTACTATAGTACTATTATCAACTGGGTCTTTACTAGTTTCTTTGCGTTACGGTGTGTAACACAACACAGGTAAAAATCGCAACGTCACTGTGTTATAAGATAATGGTGCATGAAAGTGTGCCCGAATATCGATAAACCAAAATCGGGTGTTCAGAGACCGAGTCTGGCGGTGCAGAGTTAACGCCGCCAGTGACTGGGGCGGGGGATTTTGGGGAAATGTTTTATATTTAGGGATAGGTTTAATCCTCTTATCAACTGGGTCTTTACTAGTTTCTTTGCGTTACGATGTGTAACACAACACAGGTATAAATCGCAACATCACTGTGTGATAAAATAATGGTGCATGAAAGTGTGCCGGAATATCGATAAACCAAAATCGGGTGTTCAGAGACCGAGTCTGGCGGTGCAGAGTTAACGCCGCCAGTGACTGGGGCGGGGGATTTTGGGGAAATGTTTTATATTTAGGGATAGGTTTAATCCTCTTATCAACTGGGTCTTTACTAGTTTCTTTGCGTTACGATGTGTAACACAACACAGGTAAAAATCGCAACGTCACTGTGTGATAAGATAATGGTGCATGAAAGTGTGCCGGAATATCGAAAAACCAAAATCGGGTGTTCAGAGACCGAGTCTGGCGGTGCAGAGTTAACGCCCGCCAGTGACTGGGGCGGGGGATTTTGGGGAAATGTTTTATATTTAGGGATAGGTTTAATCGAAAATAAACATAGTTAATAAAAAACGTCTGCAGCGCGTGACAGGCCGGCGACTCGAGCGACGAACCGAGCGGACACTCAGCACTCTTAATGCTTGAAAATGGAGGCCTATGTTCTCCGAAACATGTCGCGCAAGTGACTAAATAAACGTGACTAGAGCCGTTATTATCATCTATGAAATATTACAATGTCTCACGAAAATTGTAATACAAAAAAAGACTATTTTAATTTTTTAAATACAATAACTAACTTTACATTAACTAACTTTGAGATTTAAGTATGATTTAATAAGCAATTACAGGTGTTACAGATAGTTTAAATAAGGAATAAGGAATTTAGGTATAATTACTTATTGCGTAACCTATTGTCATTCTTATCAAAGCTCATTTTCATGGTCATTTGTAAAGCGGGATATAAAACTTTAAGGGCCATAGACACTTTACAATGATTGTTGAGCAACGGTACAAAATTTCTTAGAAATAAACAGTTAGAGGTTAAAGATTACCGAAATAAAAATAAAAAAAACTACAATATAACATAGTACGTACTTTACTCACACGGCGGCAACAGTCGAAAGAATAGCACACACAACTAAGCTTTAAAATCGTTTGTAAACTTTATTCACGAGAACGGGGTTTACGACTAATGTCAATCATGATTAAATACTAGTTACACAATAGAATACTTTGTATGTATCTTTTTTGATGTCAATATTTAAGCCAACGCTTTTCCGATATTTTTTCTTTTTGCATTTATTATATTTACAACTACAACAAAGTTGATACAAAGTTGTCAAAAGGTACATGCAAGAGGATTCAGGTTTATCAAGTGTCAACTGGAGAACAGAAATTATTGGGCGCACTTTGTGCGCTTTAGTACTTAAGAGAGGCAAGTACTAACGCTTATCTTTGCCCGCCGTCTGATGGATCAGGGTTCGAAACAGGCCATGCTCGAGATGACATTGTATATTTGTGATTCCGTACAGTTCTACATAACTTTTTCTTGTATTTTTATACTCGACTTTATACGCTACACATTTTTATTGATAAACAAACAGTCATACATCAATATTGAATTATTACTTAAGAAAATAAAAATAGACCTATAGTTTCCTAAATATCTATGTAACTTCATAATAATAGAGATGCCAGCTCTTTATAAGTGCATGCTTAGAATGTTCTTATTTAGTATCTTCTAGGTTTCGGTTGCGTTGAATTAAATTAATTAAAATTAAATAAGGAGAGTTAAGTCAATAAATTGTAAAAAAGTGGTATTTTATTTGCGGAACCCAACTATAACAGCTGTTGTTGGCAATCCTAATCGAGGGCCTTTAAATCGAACCGCGAACCTGTATAACAATTTGTATAAACAGCCATAATTAACTATGTGTATATAATATAATATAAACGTTTTTCTTAAGTGTTTTATTACAGGGTAATGCAAGGGTTATATTTTAAAGTACCGTTTTGACCTACTGGTAGTTTTTGTTGCGTGGTCAAAACGAGTCGGCGTCTGAGTCATCTTATGAAATATGTCAAATTAATTATTTAAAACGATCGTTCTGTCAATTTCGTAAAATTATTTGCTGAAAAGTGATCGAGTCCTTGATTGATCGAATTTGACACATCGAAAGTATTTATTTACATTACACACATACATTAATTACATACATTAATTTACTTACAGGCAACTAAATCGGATTAGTATATACATCTACATAATATGCTACGCTCAATGCCTCATTGGCAGACCTCAAGTATGGACATCTGAGCTTTAGTCAAAGACCAAGTCTGTGCACCGTAGATGAGAACTGGAAGTATGCTTAGTCCATGAGTTTGCGTTTGACACCGCACTACTTTATCCAGTGTTTAATGGAGCAATAGCTTCTCCAGGAGTTTTCAATCCGTCTTTCGATCTTTTTCCTGCCGCGCCTGGAATCACACTAGTTGTCCCAAGTACAGTCAGCAGCAAAAGTTGCTAAGCGTTTGAAGTGTTCAAAATGACCTACACGCGCTCTTATTCTCTTAACATTAGAGACGTGTTGACCTCATTTTGAACACCTCAAATGCTTAGCTACTTCTGCTGCTGACTGTACCTTCAGTTGATTGAACATAAATACAATGCAATTTGTTCTCCGTTTATGTTCCACTGTTACTCATCAGCTCGGTGTTTGGCTTAATATTTATTGCATCGGGTGTGTAATTTTGCAAGTTTAAAGGCCAACAATTGGTTCTAATACTAACGTCACAACCCTTCTTTGTCTAACAGTTTAAAAATATATAACAGAAAATTCAAGTAATAAAGGATTTTAAGTGCGTGTCAGGTTTTGAGTTATTTTAGTTGCCTAAGAGAGAAAAGGGCACAGGTATATTAATCCCAAGCACTTAATGGAAGCACGTACGGGAATAGAACAAAGAACTCTCATTGTTCTCGAGCTGTGAACAATGAATTAACTAAAAACTAATAAAATTGTTCAACGAAGTAGGCATCAATTTCTCGCAATATGCGAGATATTTTAATATTGAAAATAAATGGTTAATGTTAGCGATAAAGGCAAGCGCGCAGGCATTGTAGGATCCGAATGAGAACGGATGCCATGGTTGCTATTTTATCATCTATCTCGTTATCCGTCACTTTCGCACTCACATACTTGTTAGAACGTGGCAGATATATGACAAATGGTAAACACCCAACCATATTAGGCTAGCCGTACCCTTTTACCACGTGCTGTCACGTTTGACACATGTCACGTTTTTTACATCGATTTGTTGAGAGTAGACTCTGTACAAGTTCTCCAACCAAATATTTTACGCAGACGCTAGCGAGTACGATTTTACCAAATCGTGGTAGGGGTACAGGAGGGGACTTCGGGTGTTTTATACCATACCGTAAATGAATTTGTGGTAAGTGGTGTCAAAGTATTCAGAAGGTATTGATAATTAAAAGTTTGTGGTAAAATTTAATGCGTGATATTTATGATAAAAAATCAACAACATGACAATCTGAAGGGTAGGAGATTTTCAAAACAAACGTGAAAGCAGAAAACCACGTATAATGCAAAAGTTCCTAAAGCAACATAAAATTATATGCGTTTCTTATTTCTAAGTCCAACACACAAAACATTAGTTGAATCCACGATAGAAAATAACAAATAGTCCGCAGTCGGACCGAATGAATTGCCACAATAGCCACGTCAGCTTATAAGATGAATGATTCCAATCCAAAGTTCCTCTACCTGCGATACCCAACAAGAATATATCAGAATTCGGAATGCCTTTAAGCTCACATCGGAATACAACTATTATTAATAGAGTGGAATTATTAGTTGGATAGTAAATATGATATTTATTTGAAATCGGTCTCCATCTTACATTTAACAATATTGCATCTAGTGACATTAACATACATATAATGTTATATCATCAATTCATAATTTCAACCACAAGACGTCCAATGCTGGACATAGGCTTCGCGCAATTTGACTTGTGTCATCTTTGGGGGAGTTTCCATAGTTGTCAGGATCGGCAGGCGGGTTGGCAAAAGCAGTATCTGTTGAATCGGTTTATATGGATGCCTTCGGCTCTTACGACACCTACACAATTTTGTATCATATAAAACTTTTTTTCATAGTATGTATATGTATGCCTGTATAAATATTCTATTAGCATTTAAATGCGTCCTTGAAGCCTACTTGCAGGATAAAGATCAAATCTAGATTTTTAACAGAGTGGAAATAGTAAGAATAAAAGTAGTTCATTCCACAGTTTTCTGTGCGAGGCAGGAAGTTTCTAGAGAAACGCACAGTTGACGACTGCCAACCAAAGTCAATTATGATATTAAAGCAAATCGAGCACTATTCTGGAAAAAAAATAGACTTAGTAATGTAAGCAAAAAGTTGTACAAAAAAAAATACAAAGTATTTTCTCGATTTTATATTTGTTTCGGTGTTAAATCTTATCACTTGAGTATAAATAAATATTATTGACACGAATATTGTAACATTTATATTTTACTGTTACATACCTACTAGAGATTTAGGATCGCCTCTTTACTATGGATATTGCGAAAGTTAAAGATTCATTAGATAAAGATTTTGTTTCATTTCATATCACCATAAGCGGCGTTCTCATTTTATATAAGCACTTTTCATTGTCCATAATAAAGCCGATTTATGTTTTATTCAGTCTGTATGAACGTTTTAGTATTAGAAATCAATCTATTATATGTCTATCAATCTATCAGCCATAGACCTCCCTTATAGATCGCCACAGAGAGCGATCTAGCATGGGAGGTTTGTTGCCATAATCGCTACGCTTGCAAAACGAAGTATAGCAGATGTTACGGCCCGACCACAACAATGCGCGACTTGCGGCGCGGCAAGCGTTTTATCTGTTTATTGCGTGTGATACCAACTAACCACAGTGCATTGCGCGTCTTGTACGCGCAACGGACAGATAAAAAACTTGCCGCGCCGCAAGTCGCGCATTGTCGTGGCCGGGCCGTTATAGCAACAGTATTTTACCTCTCCAAGGGATGCTGCTACCAACCCTGTGGCGGCTTCCGGCTACAGAGAGACAACGGCCGAGTCCATTTGATTTACTAGTTATTGGTTTAATAAACACATTCTTTCATTAAGCTGCACAGCGCGATGAAATCGTCTGGCGAATTCATCATGGAAGGTAATTATGACGGGATTGGGTTTATTTGGATTGAATTGTGCAACCGCCACGGCTGCGCACAGGCGTAAAGCTACGGGTGTCGGATGTCCGCTGGCTAGGCGTACACTCGCCTGTAATTATACAACCTCTGCATTTTACCCTCATTTAGTAATAGACCGGTCCGCGCCAAATGAATATACTTAAACCATCCTTTTGAATCATGATCTATTGATGAAATAACAAACAGTCTTTCGTAGATACTTTATTAACTTTAAGCATAGATACAGTGCCACTAACATGAACTGCCATTGTTGACATATGTCAGATTTACGTCGTGACAACTCGACTCTGCTCCTCTTTTTTTTTTCATGTACATATATTACGCGGATGCTAGCGAGTACATTTTTACCAACTCGTGGTAGTGCTACAAATGGTGAGAAGCGACTTAGTTACACTATGTGTAGATATAAATATTTGTGACCAGACCACATAGTCTAGAAACATCAAAATAAGTATGAAAATTACTTACAATTATTTACTATTTTTACAAGCGTGATTTTGTTATTCGTTGTTGCCTGTTTATCATTTTGACATTTGTGTTTATTAAAAACAACTGAATTTAGAACAGAAATAGAAATTATTTATTCGAGAGATACACAAAAATAACAGACGACAGAAAGATACATAATTAAAAGATATATGTCACGAAATGGTCCCTACTCACCATGATTTCATAGAGGTTTACTAATTATTAATTACCGTTTATCATGCCTAATATTGTAAATCAGACCTCGGTTTAAATAATTCTAAAAGAAATCTTATATTCTATCAAAATCTAAGAACGAGTTCGAATAACGCTTTTTATGTGAATAATTGATTACAAATCAATAATTATTTTAGTTAAAAAATAACTAAAACATTCGTAGATTAAGTAAACCAAAGCACTTCCCGAATTTTGTTTTAATATTAAAATATAAAATCGTTTGGTAGGTATTAAACGCGTTATTAAAACAATAGTATAATCATATCATTAATACCGTAAAAACGCATTGCGTCGGTGTGACTGTACCGACGCGAACAATGGTCGCTAATAATAAGGGACGTCGTATTTACGAGTTACGTGCTTCTCGGCGAGACGAGCACCTATTGTGCCCATTGCCCAGACCTCCTATGATTATTCCAGACTTTTCCACAAAATAATCCCTTTAACTCCATTTACGAGTTCAACTAAATCAGCCATTCATTCTAATTTACGCTGAGAACTCGAACGATTGTTTTTTTATGCAATGGGATATAAAACGTTTGAACAGCGGGTAAATGTGTTTTCTTGAAAGTTTTATGTCGGACTCGGAACTAGGGCTAAACGAGCATAAATAAGCGCTGAGGCTAAAGTGCCTTTTAATTTTGGTATGGTCGTAATTGAAGCAAAAAAGTGACCGAAGCATTAAAAAGGTATAAAATAATTATAAGTAGAAATAAACATAATTTATATAATACTTATAAGAAAATAACTGCACCGCCATGAGCATTAATGGAGTCTGCCATGTTTTGCATAGCGTTTTCATTCAGTAATTCCAAATTTAACTAATAGGTATGTTAAATTATAATGACTGCATAGATAAAATACTATTTGCAACACGACATAGGTATTAATCGTCTCGGCTACCATTGGCTATTTCAAAGTCAAAATAAAAACATTACTTTCCGAGTTCGCGGTGTATATTTTTTATAATGTGAGACCATCCTAGACATCCCAAAACGAGGTGTGAAATAATCAAAAGTTCTCATAGTTATGCGGCAAATATGGTATAAAGCTGCTGCTAGATTCGACCCACGCGCTGACCCAAATACGTTCGCCTGCGCACCCGGCGCCCGCCAATCACACGCCGCCATTCAAATCAAGAGCCGGCGCCGATCCTTGCATCTATAAATCCGAGCTGAGATACAACTAGAATTATAGATTACCCACCTAAGTATTAATATTAGCAAATGCCCTTTGAATTATAGGTCTCCATTGCGGGGCCGAAATGACCTTGCATGGCGCCTGCCTTTGTGGCTACGAGAATAATTACAATACAATTTACATGTATATCATAAACATTGTCTGGTTAAAGTACAATTTAATTTGAAACCGATAACTCACCTTTACCTCAGTGCACAGTGCATTTATAACTTGACGATTTGGGGAGTTGTTTTATTATTGAGAACGGACCGTATAATCAATTAATCATACTTTGGACATAATATTATCAATTATCATTATTCTTTATACATGTTAGTGTGGTACAATATATTGCTCATACATGTTCGGTATTTGTGTAATTAAACTATTATATATATTTGTATTTAGTCTACACAATACTTAAAACGAATTAGCTATGTAGTAAAAACGCATTGACTCCTTCAACAGTCCTCACTGAGCTGTAAAGTTTAACTATAAGCATTCTTCAGTTACGTAATATATTGCTGGAAATACCGATACGTTTAAACGACCAATGGTAAACAGAGCTATAATACATTTTTGTTAAACATGGTTCTAACTTCAAGGGCTCATTAAATGTAAGCAAAAAGGTAATATTACACGGTCCGAGGCATCGATGCCAAGATTTAGAGAACCATTCCGGCCAAACGGCCGGCCGTGTCTAGCCGAGCGCACTTAACGTCTCCCGCCACGAGATAGTGTTAAACCTCCTTGTATTTGTCATTTACTACTTATAAAAAGCTTTTGTGTTTAACCGACTGTACCAATATTCAGTGCTTGTAACTGGTAGCTTCACGAATTGAGGGTACATATGAATATTTGACTGTCAAATTTTCTACAATGTTGTGTCCTTTGCGTTAAAAAGGCATTTCACTCATGCCGGGATTAGAATTGACTCCAAAACCCAACTCCAAACCCAAACTATAAAACGGACATAAAACAACGTCACAAATATAATTTTTACGCGTATAATTCTTTAGCTTTATACCTGCTGCCTTATTGGCTAGATAACTATAATATATAACGTATAACATAAAATATACTACATTCCGGCGGAACATTCAACGACCAGCGCTAAAAATATCAGCTTTCGTAGCAGTAATCGCATACAAGAAAATAATATACTTTTACTATGATAGTTTGTTAACAAGCCGGCACCAATAAATAAGGCTTAATATTTTAAGCCGTCATGGAGTTTCGTTGCTGAAAGGATGAACCTTTTAAAAGCTTTCCTCGGCCAAGGGCATTAAGGGGAAGATAAGCACCGACAACAACGCCGGCCGATATATTGCCGCCAGTGACACGTTCATCTACTTTGTCTTTATCTCCGAGATAAACCGAGTCATTTGACTAGTGCAATGGTCAGATTGTCAGGTATACTTCTATCCGGACAATGTAACTTAATACGCCAGAGAACGTGCTTTCGAATTATTAGGACTAGTAACTATGCGGCGTCAACTTTACGGAATTTTTGAGATTGAAGTCAATAAACCTGTGAGGATGCTATTCTGGTTAGATTACTAGACAGTATATATATAGTCTTTTAATTATTATTCAGTAGGTTTTTTTTTTATGATATAGGCGGCAAACGAGCAGACGGATTGCCTGGTGTTAAGCAATTACCGTCGCCCATGGGCACCCGCAACACCAGGGAAGTCACAAGCGCGTTTCCGGCCTTTAAGGGGGGTTGGAGCTCTGGGAACCTTACTCACCATCAGGAACACAACACTACATACCTGAAAGGTAGCAGTGCTATTATGGCTGTGGTCTTCTGTAAGGAGGAGGTACTTCCCCAGTTGGGCTGCCCCAGATTCAAGCGTGATGGTCAACGCTGTGCCCTACCTCTCATAAAAAAAGGTAGTGAAAAATAATTATGTTCCGTACTGTACAAAAACCAGGGGTCCAATCTAGTCAATTCAATAAGAATAAATGAAAACTAAGAAAAGAAATAAGATCAGTTCTCACAACGGAATAATATACCTAACTATGCTGCAAAATAATACTTAATTATTTCAAAGTATTTATACAACACTATAAAATATATTACGTATTATATACGGCTCGTTTCACTGCATTAAACATGAAATAATGTGGGTGCATGTTTTAGTTACGTTTCACAAAATATCCATAAAATAAACAGGACCCTTGTCACTCTCCGCGCTCCCACACATTAATCCGAACGCAGCTTCATAACCTTTTTTTATCCAAAATAAATCTTACAATGAAAACATAACAGCAAATTTGTTCAACTTAGTATCCGTCATGCACTTGTTTGTCAAATAGACTTCGAAATAAGTCGTCACGTCGCTCCATCATTTATGAATTCTTTGACATTTTGATCTTTTGTATCGCATGTTACATGCCATATTCTCATCGCGCACGAATGGCTCACACCTCGACAAAAAGACCGACAAAAGGAAACCAATGACAAAAATCCCCCCGATCCGGAAACACATTCTTAGGCGAGATAATATATGAGTGTCGCTTAAGCAAAAGCAAGTCCGATATTTCAAGTCGCGGTTAAGTTATTGGCTGTTATTAATAACGCGCCTTTCCTAACTTAATCTGACTTGAGAGGCATTGAAGCCCGCGACGTGTAGGCAATGCATTGTTACTGCACAGAATACTTTATCCGACTCGACACAATTATAAACTAACTATATAGCAAGAGTACTTTACTCCGACTAATAATTATATGAATGTACACCCGCGTTATTTAATATTATTACAACCCGGTGTTTGAAAGATATCTTAGAAACAAATCAATAACCAGAAACCTTGATTGTAGTGTAACGTCAATGCGCAGGTAAAGGCAATGCTTTAAAATACCTGATACTTGATCAGCTCTAAAAAACCCTGTCTGTAACTATAGGTTAGATTAGTGCGCGCGATGTTACGAAATTTAAATAAACATTTATGTAGCCGAAAAAAAAGCTCCAGTCAATCTCTACTCGTTAGCTGGGTCCGACTTAAAGTTAACCTGTAAAGAATCGAAGTATCTCTTGAAAGTTCCGCTGTGTCATTGCTCGGCCTGAGAACAGATGCCAGTGGAGTCGCTATCATAGATAAAATATGTATGTGAATATATTTATAGTAATAAATAATTATCGATTTTTTTTGTACAATATGGTTATTTTTCTTAGTTGTTAGAAACCTATTTTAAAGTATTTGGTTTCAGCAACTTGAATTATTTATTTAAATGTCTAAGATCACATAAAACAAAATGATCTATATTTGTAACTTTAGTTTACTTTATACTAAGATAACGAACTAACTTCGCAGTAAGTATTTTTTTTATTGTTTCTACAACTCTGTGGAATATACTTTAACGCCAAAGATATATGGCCGAAAAAGTGAACACATGAAAGTATTTTTTTCTTACATCACGTCACTCTGACATACTTGCAAATCATAATTAAGTTCGCTTGTCAATTAAACTCGAGTGTTGTTAGGTGGCCTTTGTGCGAGAATGTTGAAAATCTACTTATTGAAATAAATGTACCTACTTAAATTTTTAATGATGTTGCCAAGTGCTTAAGATTAAGTTTTATAGAAAGTACTAACGAGGCAAATAAATTTATTTTAATTGAATAGGTTAAACTTGCGCTTGGCCGATTTCGTCGATGAATACGTTTCGGTAATTATAAACAAATTTTGACTATTTTCGTAAACCAGATACTTACCCGAAAGGACATATCACTTACAACTTATAACTGTGGCACCAAACTTTATTATGTAAAATTTACCTTTACTAGATATGTATTACTGATGTAGGTACCTATAGACTTACCAAAGTCGCAGAATACTTTGTCGTAAAAGTGACGAGAACTAACCTGTAACAAACAAAAACAACTTTAAATAACTGTATCCAGATGTTTTATGCTATGTATCAAAGCTTTCTTCATTGCATATGGTAATACATCGGTATATATTATTATATTTCGTTGCATCATTACTTTCAGTATAATTCTTATTCGTTCAAATAATTTATTAAACTTGTATTCAGTTCTAAATAAGTAGCTAAAGATATTTCTAGAAATAGACATGTTTCCTCGGAGGTCCCTGTGCAACGCAGGAATACGAACGATTGAGTGGCCATAGGCTGGCGTGTGGGCCGTCGAGGACTATTGAAACTCGTCTTTTTTCCTGCGTGCGCGCAAGCCTCGGGCCGCGCGCCCGCGCCTGCGCCGCGCATTGTCCACCCTCCACTAAAATAACCCGCATTTTAGTGCGCAAGTGCACGAATAAAATGACGTATGGACGTAATAAAATGAAGCCATTGCGAGACGTAACTTACGATGGTTGATTGTGATTGGTATACAAATATATTTTTTTAATCCTAAATACCTATGAGCTCTCAATTAAATATATTTTAATTATTAAACACATACAAAGAGAGAGAGGGATACCATATAGTCGTATTGATCTTCTGTTCAATGACACTTTATGAAGATGATGATTACTTTTACATAATCATCATTTTATTAATAATTGTTACTTTAGTTCCTTGTAACTAACGTCGTCCGAAATATATATAAAAAAAACTTAGTATTGATACTTCCTGTAAGTTCAGATTAATACTAATCATTTTTAACACTAGCAGCATCACATAAGTCAACCTTAACTATTTTCTTTCACATAAACAACCCCGTTGTGTAGTAAATGTAATGTTACTTGATATTGGGGCATTCATACCATAAAATATCATTCTATTAATTAAATACATTAATCACCGTCGTAAACTCTAAGCTAGTTACAAAAATTAATTTCCCAATACATATACGACATCGTAAATTTACCTATAGCGGTGTGTCTACATCTACAGTCACGTACAATTTAGAGTTTCTGCGCTATTGATATTGTTGACGACCGGTCTGGCCTAGTGGGTAGTTACCCTGCCTAGGACCACAGAACAAGGACCCTTTTTCACTAGGACCACAGAATTTGACCGAAAGTTACTTAATTTTTTGCTTCTTCTTCTTTCTTGGTAAATCAATGGAGCATTGGCTATAGGTAGATGCTGTATTATTTTACCAAGAGTATGTTGTGATTATATACATTATATTGATTATTAGTTTATTACACTAGCAGCTATAAGCTGATGTGTGTATCTCACTTACATCCCCGTGACTTATTCATGGTTGTAGACAAAATTGGTAGTACTAAATAAACTTTATTGTCAACCGTTCATATAAATACATATAGGCTACACTGTCAAACGTAAACAAGATTTTGGTCTCCGCGACATAGGCATGCCTATAGTGCCAATTTTACCTAAGTTGAAAATAATAACCCTATTGTGAAATAAATATTGTTTTATCTTCGTTTTTAATTATTTTTTTTTTATCTAATTTGACCAGTAATAATTTCACTGTAGTATTAAAATTGTATTAATTAATAAATTAGGTATTACAGGTATTTATTAAGCCACCGTAAGCCATAGCAATCTTTGTCAGTCTTGAATGAAGCATTTAAAAAATATATTCTGTAAAAGTATATTGTACGAAAAGTTAACTGTTCAATCGTTTTATACACTTTTATACTACATGGTGACTACTTAAGTTACAAACGCCTAGTGCGATATAATTACATGTGAGTTTATCCGTTTGTAACTAAGTAGTAGTAACATGGTTCACAACAGTTTTAATTGTATTAACTTACTGCATGTTTGTCTGATATAAATTAAATAAAAGTACACGAAATTTAAACTACACATCTACGATAAAATCAATTTTATACTTTATTGGAACATGTCATAATAAATACTGTATAATGTTGTACCATATTTCCTCATCCCGAATGGGTTGTGAATCCTAGTAAGTTTAAATAAAAGTGGACTTTGTAAACGTGAATTAGGGTTTAATTTTAGTTGGCAACAATTTCAACATGACGACGTAACCTTTCTCGTGTTTCGTGGATATTTATACTCGTCCGAGTTAAATTCTTGTTAGAATCGACTGAGAGCAAACTGGTTTGGGTTTGTTAGTACGTTTGTTGATCATCGCCCCCGAATCATTAAAACAATTGTTAATACAAGTATCGACATTCTTATTATCTGGGTGGTTTTACTGCGTTTCAGTCTCAATCACAAATAACAAATTAACTAGTAATGTTTATTAAACATTTTCATTTATATTTGACTAAAATAATGTAGGATGTAACTTATTTTACAAATATGACTTTGTAAGCTAAACTAATAATCACCATAATATCAGCCGTAAGATGTCCACTGCTGGACATAAGCCTCCCCCAAATATGACTTGTATCATCTTGGAGGGGGATTTGCCTAACGGCGTTATCACACTCGGGCGATTTGCAAGCGATTTCTATACAAAACTCGTACGCGGCGAACTCGCTGCGTATTCGCCTCCATACAAAACTCGCTTGCAAATCGCAAGTGTGATATCAGCCTAAGTCGCCACGCTAGGTTTAGCGAGCGCAGTAGCTGTTGATTCGGTTGCGACAAACGCCTGCTGCCTATCCGTCGATTTTTTCCCTTAGTCGCCTCTCATGACACCTGCGGCAGGAGATGGGGTGGTGCTATTCTAAGCCGGCGCCGGCGCCCGGCTAAACTAATCGCTTACAAATTCTACTAAACATATATCAGGCAGGATACGGTCTTGTCAGTTAATACTAATAACACATTTACTTCCCTAAAGATTCATATGTTTAGCGTCTTGTATTTCAATGGCTCATAAATAATTTAAGATCAATAAAGTAGGTATGTAATTAAAAATAGACATAAAACCCCATAGGATACGCCGAGCGGAAAATTCTTATTTTGTTTTCACGGTGGTATATTGCGTAATAAATAGTAATTCTAATGTGTTGATTGTTTTAGCCGGGCACAAGAGCTAGGAAGACGTCGAATAGCATGGAGTGCAGGGCCAAGACGAATTAGTATTAGTACCTAACTGACTTCAGAATGTAGTCACTAAATAACACATATGTAAAGTACAAAATATGTT
The DNA here is from genome assembly GCA_022674325.2 of Grapholita molesta. Classification (NCBI taxonomy): domain Eukaryota; kingdom Metazoa; phylum Arthropoda; class Insecta; order Lepidoptera; family Tortricidae; genus Grapholita; species Grapholita molesta. Next base: position 23,727,313 of record CP053121.2, on the reverse strand, counting down.
TATGAACATTTTGATTGATCGGCCCTGTTGATAAACTAACATAATTAAGTATTGAGTATTGACTGTGTAATGATTTAACAAACTATTATACTGGAAACATTTAATAAACATGAAATAAAGCAACTAAAGCGGATTTTATCGCGTATACTACTAATTTAAACTTCAACCATCCGATGACCACAAACGCTGCTAAAGTGTTCGAAACGTCGGGATGAAGTTTAAATTAGTATACGCGTTATAATCAGTTTTAGTTGTTTTATTTCATGAGTAATTATCGCGGCAGCCGAAAACAATATTACCTACTTAATAAACATAATTTTTAAATTATGATGTACAGAATTTTGTAGAACTGTCAAATGGAAAAAATGATATCGATTAAATCCGCTCTTATATCGTCGACGTTATTTAGTACGACGTAAGAGCGTTGTTTAATAAACGACAATAAACAATGTTTATTGTATTCACGTATATTTTTAAACATGTCAGAACAAGCACACTTTAGTGTAATCTAGAAAATCGTTCCGTACGACCAGCGACTGGAAACGTGACGGAGCTTCAAACCGATCTGTATTCTGCGCCCATCAGAGTGAGAAGGAATTAAGGGCACCATGTCGCGATCCGACCGAGAACAATACTCGACGCGACGCAAAAACCCCGCGCGCACAACACGAAAACCTGCCCGACTAACAAAAGAGTTTAATTACATAGAATTATGGTGACAATCCGGGCCTTATACTCGTAATTAAAGATGTGTGGTGACAACGTGTACGTGAAAGTGGACAAATTTAAGAAGTAAGAAAAACAAAAGAGTAGATAATATATTGGTAGGTTATGTTATACATATATGGCTTACAAGTACACAATTAAGAAAGATATACCTATGACTTTTTTGAGTTGTCAGGCGTTTAAAGAAAATAAGTGGACACGCTTGAAGTTCATAATAACTGTATTTTTGATACTGTATCACTGTGTTTTTATTATTAGTTAGGGTAAAATTAATATTTTAAAATCTGAATAGGGATTTATATTAAAAAAATATGCTTAATCAGTTTTTTTTATATGTGCCCTAAGCAAAATATTTATTTATAAATAAAACGAGAAATAAATGTATTATACGAAGATATTTATTTTTATGTTAACGACAGTAAATTTCGGTTTTGAACTAAACAATATATCGTTTTATCATACTTTTTAAACGAGTTTACCTTTGCAAAATTCTTAATATTATTTTATAAAGTTGTTTCCATCAAGATTATGTACCTACTTATAATTAGAACTTATAAGACGACCATCTTACGACACGATAGTCGGTAGCAGCTACAGCGTTTGTCCGCGATTCAGAGCACTTGTCCTGCGAACGCGCTAATCATGGTTTTCCTAATTAAAAGAAAAAGCCACTGCGCCTGGAATGGTGGCCGAATTTACTCACGCATTGGTCGTCGAGAAACTCAAAAAAGCGTTTAAAAATCACTCGCCCCGCCCCGGTCCGCCCACGCGCCGCGTACTTATGATTTATCGAAACGACAACCCGCCCCTCGCTAACTACCCGGCTTCCGAAACTAATTATACGTGTAGCATCGCCCTCACAAAATCTTTTATCGCATTCTCCAATATCCCATCGGCCCAAATCGCGGCCGTAATCGTATTCGGCTCGCATATTCGTCTTAATCATTTCGCTTAAGTCTGATAATGACATTATTTTTTGTGAAGACTGCTTAGTATTTGGATTTGTAGACGGTATTTTTTAAATATCTACGTTTAGCCAAATTTTGTGACGAATGACATTTTTTTACTTCAACAAAACCGCACAGAAATGTCTGACGTAATATTGAAATAAGTATCGTAAACTTAACACACCTAGTATAATTTCACTTACTTAAATATTGCCAGGCATTAAAACCTCTATATTTGAATGGTAAGATTAATCTAAATTTAATATAGACACATAAATTATATGCAGAGCAGTCGGTGTAGCGGTTTATTGCTTTGACTCTGACCCAGGTCGTAAATTCGAGTCCGGCGCGACACCAAATTATAAGTCAATTTTCAATGTGCAATTTGCTATTCGATGATGGTTTACTATTACCGCGATGCCATAAACAATAAACTAACCAAGAACTGTTTCAGGATAGACATTTTGACAAGTATGTAAATTATTCTCCTACCACATTATCAAACATTACCTATTTATAATTCAATTTATTTAACATTTATTTATACAAATACACGTCTAAGCGATTCTTGTATTTTATAAAACCTTGGTTCGCGAACGATGGGTTTTGCTAATCAATATAATCTTCATACAAACAGCGAATACGTTAGGTAGAAACTAGGACTGCAATCTCGATCTGAGATTTTTATTTAAAGATTTCGTGCGAAAATCAGTCGAGATTGGTCCATTCAAGACCTCGTCACTAAAACTGTCACGACGGATATTAATCTCATCATGCGTTACTAGTTACAAACGGATAAACTCACGTGTAATTTTATCGCACTAGGCGACATGTTTCGGGTTAGCTCTGGTACCCATCTTCAAGCCGAGTCAGGACACACCGATCGCGTGGAGGGTGTATCGCTCACACCCCAGACAGTGACAAACATGTCGCCTAGTGCGATATAATTACACGTGAGTTTATTCATTTGTAACTATGTAGTAGTAGCATGGCTCACAACAGTTTTAATTGTATCATGCGTTATTTTCAATAATAAGCTCATTATACACCAGTTTAATATATAGAGCCCATGAGCATAACAAGTTTGTCTGTTTGCCTGTATCCACCCACTTTTACCTTTTCTTTATTATGCCACACTCCTGGGTCTAGTGCCAACCGTATCACTGTTTACTTGCCATTAGGCAGGTATATACTGTGTGTAAGTCTAATACGGGCGAAGAATTAAACCAGACATAGGACTTACCAGTATAATCATTAAGCAAAAGGTTTTTCTTTTATTATACCTATTATACACATGTAATTAATTTTTGTAAAATTTTTGAGCAGTAATGTACTGCGAACATTACGCGATATAAGCTTTTGAAACTAACTGTCAACGAGTGTTTAACCACAGTTTAACTCGAGTGTGTTGCATTACATTGCGGGCCGATTTTTTCTTATATGGATATTTTTTTTATTGCACTTCTAAGTAAAAGTTATCTAAATATATTTCTTATGTCCTATTCTACCCTCCGTTAAGAGATTCGCCCGTATAAGACACTGTATATAATAAAAGTTAGTTGTGATACTTAAACTCTTACGCATTTTAACAATGAAATATTTGGAATCGTTTCTTACAGTAGTAATCAATTCCAAATATTCATTAATCAAAATTATACAAACCAAACATGACTTCTAAGCCCATTTTCAATAAACTGAAATCAAGACAATAACATTTTATTTTCGTTAAATCTCCTATTGAACAAAAGTATAGGTAAAATAGGCGAATAGATTCGCTAAGTATGCTCGGCTACTTATCGTTCTATTACAGTAAGTTAAATGGAGTGATATTTTATAACCGCCTGTTAAGTACGTGCGGTGGAAGGCAATGTCAGTTTACTACTTCTTGGTGAACTGATCACGCTTCAAGGACGAGAATCGAACGCTCTTGGCATAATTTGGTAGTGGACATCGCCTGTTCTCACGCTATAGCATTCTTAGTATATCATTAGCATAAACTAATGTATCAAATGCAGTAAATACTGCGGATTTTCAGATCACTTGAGACCTTTTTAATGCACTGTGAAAGTACACGTGGTATTTTTTTAGGAGTTGCTGTTTAAAAGTCTGTTATTGGAATGGCTCACGAAGTTGTAATGTGCAAAAGCTTTTCCGTCAGTGATCGAGCGGCGACCGGGGCTCATTGCATACGTTATCAGTACTTAGTCTGACGTGAGTACCTGCTAGCCTATTTTGCTTTATTGTTGATGGACAATATGTGAAATCCATATCCATATTACTTATTATTAATGCGAAAGTATGTCTGTAACCTCTTCACGCTTAAACCGCTGAACCTATTAAGTTGAAATTTGTTATGGAGATAGTTTGAGTCAAAATGGATTTCACATATTGGTGCGATGAGCGATCGAAGTTTGTATGGAGAATAAAGCTGAGTTAGAACCGCTCCACCCCACCTCCTCTCGCGGATGTCGTAAGGGCTACAAAGGGAAAGAACCGACGGATGGGCAGCAGGGTCCGTCGAAACCTAATCTACAGCTACTGCGGTCGCCAACCCTTAAACGCGGTGACTAAGTATGACAACTACCCCCTAATATGATACAAGGCATGATAGAAAGTTCTATGTCCAGCAATGGACGATATATGGCTGAAACATTTAATAGGTAGACAATCAGACATTATCAGTCGCAGCTACATGCCGTTTGTTTAATTTGTTAAATTAGAAACGATTTAATAATGGTTTTTCTAATCACCTAATTCAAGCACGAGAGCCTAACTTTACTCAAAAATTCCATGCTAATACAGCATCGAAAAACCTGAAATCAAACCCAGAAATCACAACAGTGGCGGTTATTTAGGTATGACTAATGTAATAAATGCTTGTAGTAACCGGCTTTACGCTGCATCAAAAAAATAAATGTACACCTAACAAAACCCATAACAAACAAACGCTAGTAATCAATTAAAATATTATGAACACCCACGGACACCTACCGGTGTACTAGAAACTAAAGAAGGTAGAACTAATAGGGAATTCAACCATGACAAATTAGTCATTTAAACCGGCCTCATGAATTATCTATGAGATGAAAAAACTTGTCTCGATGTTTGTTTTGATCACAATCGCCGGGTCATGCCTACATTTGTACTGAGTATGGAGCGTCTGTAGATCAATTACGATCGAATGTATTTTTGTTATCAATCAAATAGCTTGAGGCTTTATAAGTGAATATTTGAGTTACTTTAAGAGCTAACAACAGTTTTTTTTTTAATTAGCCTATTTTGTGTCCTACGGCTGGGCAAGAGCCTCTCGTCTCTTCAGATACTTAGCACTACCTTTTTCTAAAGGAGATCGGATAAAATCGGTACAGCAACGTTTTTTGGAATATCTGCAATAAGTTACATTATATTTTTCTTTTTTTTTCTCTTTTCTCTAGACTATTGCAAGAAGTTTTTGTTAAATAAATGCTTAACTAACGTCAATTTGAAGGTCAGTAGCTATTTACATTACCAAAACTGGAGGCAAAATCTTAATCTTATATTTAATATCTCTAGTTTTTGTTTTGACTCTGGTAACATTTTAGTTTTTTTTTATGTGTCTTAAGTGTTTTTTTTTTTGTTTTTTTTTAATTTACTTTTAAATAGTATCTGGTTAGTTTTAAATACTTACGTGATATGAAATCCCTTAGATTTCATTATCTTTTTCGTCATATAAAATGCCAGCCAAGCACAGTAAATAGTGACACTTTCATTAATAATATAAATTTTCTACATAGTACTTATCGTTCATCTCCAAAACATTTTTAATTATTCATCTATTATCTTAGGAGCTGCGTCTGATTATTTACGATTGACGACATTACTTTTAATGACGTTTCATTTTAGATATAATCCCACACTAATTAAGTATTAAAAATCATCATAAAAGGTCTGCTGTCGTAAATAATGATTAATATTAAGATATGACTAACAATATAAATAACTACAAAGCATAGGTCGGCGAACATGTTAGCGGCACCAGTTACTATAACTCAACACATAACATATCAATTAAAAGAGCTATGAACGTATATTCTCGTCGTGTGCCAGATTGCATTTCAAATAATTATTTTGCCTTACTTCGTGGCTTACTAAATACTGTAAGTGTCAAAGCTATCTATTCAAGTGAATTGCTGGCATTAACAGATAGATTGATATCAATAAATCCGATTTCCTCGCGCTTACTTCTCCTAAACAAAACACCGTATCATGAAACAAATTTTATAATACCATATTTTTACATTCGTTATATTTAACTGACGTTAACCTTAAAATATATTTGTTTCAAATTGAACTTTAATTCACTTATAATAAAGTTGAAAATCATAACTACCAATGTATGGCGCATTCGTGTGCAATAAATAGTTAAAGACAGCCTTGCGTAATAACAAACTTATACCAATAACAAAACTAAAACTAACTAGTTTGAATTTAATAATCACTGAACTAATTCTCCCTTTTAAATTTTTTCAATTTTTCTAATACCTTTTAAATTTTACAATTTTTTTTCTATTTGATTGTTTTTCGTTGATAAATTTAGCAATCTTAATTACACAATAAGTTTAACCCAGAATTAAAGCAAACACTTTTAGTTAAAAACAATTGAGGGTTTGTGACAAGGGACTTGTAGCTTTTAATGAGGTTTCAGGACTGTATTAACAAGAGCCGCAGGGAACAATACAATTTAAATGCAATAGAGAATATAAAACAACAATTTAAGAAAGCCACAGCAAGTCAGCAAATTGCGTCACTCGGTAAATGCACGAGCTGTACAGGCAACATTATTATGCGATTATTTACTTGAAAGCTGACATTTCCATCAGGAGAGCAAAGGCTATCGGGCGCGGGTGGCGCACAAACGGCTAACGCCTCGAGATATCTCTGTTTTGTCATAAATTGCGATTTTATTTACGATCAATATCTTCCAGTGATTTACTGCCGCAATGCTATTAAGCATGTTTTTAGCACATGCATACCATAAACAATGCCGATTCGACCCGCAGCTCGGCTTCTGCGGGGAGGAAAAACTTGCGCACCAAAATAGAATATATGTTTATTTATGAAGCTGGTTATGATGAATGTTGCAATTATTCTCCAAGTAAATAATTTAAAAAAACATTAAAAAGTTATTCGAGGCTCTCACTATTCTTGTTTGGGAAAAAATAAACATAGTAACTACATTCTTTGTTTACACTTCAGCTAGGTGGCGGAATTCTTACGCAGGTGTACTTGATATAGATAAAAACTAAAAGCAGAATGACGGGCTGCAATAATTGCCACTGAGACACAAATGTAAATTGATATGAATGTTGAACCATCAGTTTTATAATCGATTTTGTGATTGATTATCGATTAAAGCTCGATAACATGTCTAGAATAAACTATATCATTTAACATGTCCCTAAACTGGATGATGAAGAACAGACATTAAAAAATGGTCTAATGACTCTAAGGATAAACATGGCGAATTAATTTATAAAAAGAGGTTATAATGTTGATACGGCATTAGGGGATACGGACTTTAGGAGATTAAATGTTCAGAAGTAAAGTTATACATAAATCGATACAACAAACAAAAATAGATAAGAAAGTAGTTAAGAAGTAAACTTTGCCGATTGGTGATTTTATTGTACAAGTCGTACAACGCCTTTTCATTACACTGCTGGTAGTTACCGAGAGAAAATTAAAGTAAATACTCACTAAACTGGTCATATCAGCTAAATCTTTCCACATTCAATTTAAGTGCATATCCAACGCGTCTCCATGTTTGTAAATGTTGTAATTACGATCCTAAATGTTAGGTTGGTTTACAATTTCATTACAAGTGGTTGCGCGGGTCGGGAGGCTATCAGCCTCGTCGACGATCCTTGTCAGGCGACTACCAAAACGACACTTCAACTATGCGCGAGATAAACTTTAGTTTTACTGTTTATAAGTACACAGGTATACAAAGTTTTAGGTTCATAATTAGATTTCTTCTTGAGGAAGTTAAAGTTGGTAAAACAAAATACTGATTTAAACTTTCACGGTTTTTACACATTATTATACATAGACGGGACTTAGACTCCGGATTAAGACTCCGAGCCCACGAGGACAACGTCGCCTTCGAAACGTCGGAGGTAAATTTTAAAGTTAATATATGCAGTTAAGTCCCGTTTATGTATAATAATTGATAAAACAAATTAAAAAATATTATATTTAAAACCAGACTCGGACAGACAGACAGAGGACTCGGAATAAGACAACTTTTATTATTATTTTGTTTCATTTATTTATAACAAAAACTAACATATTATCTACAAAATTATGTTTCGCTAAACTAAGGACAGTTTTTTGGCCGATAAAGCGCTCGATTTATCCGATTTATGATTTTGTCAGCGCTGATTTTCTTTTAATGATTCTATTTCTTTAGATGTAATAATCACCAAATATATTTGTGTAATTACCTGTGTAATATTGTTATAAACTGTCATATTTGTTCGGGGGACGTACAGGGATTTATGGACCACTTTAGAACCTATGTTGGTAACGACATTGGCAGTCGTCGGTTAATGATTAAATTGTGAACATCGGCAAATGGCTCGTCAATCCCTCTGACTGTACACTCGGCTAAGCATTATACGCTTAGAGTAAACTGCCATTTTAATGAGTGTATGCCCGGTAACGATTTGTAGATTAGATAGCGGCCAAAAGAGCAACTTAAGGATTATCTTGATCTACAGGGATGCATATTGGTTAATCATTGGCTACTGAGATTGTTACGCGATTGAATTCCGTAGACGTCTGTGGATGTAAGTTAGTGCATATAAGAAACTGAATATTTTCGGCTTTCGTAACGTGGGAAATTGTAATACATTAAACTAACAAAATATTTTGTCTGAACAATTATTTGTTTGATTTATAACTCCGTTAGTACTGTTTTAATTAGAAATAGAAATTATTTTATTCGTAAAACACATACTATTTACACAAAACATGCAACAGACTATAAGATACATTACAGGAAGTGCCACTATCTGAGCATATTGCTAGCATGTTGCCAGCGTTGGTCTTCCGAAATTTACAATCCTTTTTTGCAAATACATGTTCCTATAAAAAAATCCGACAGCTAGCTTTTTCTAATAACTAACCAGATCTATTTTCTTTATCCTGATATAAATATATATAATTAAGATAGAGAGTTTCCTACCTAAAGTAATCTGTCTAAGTGTCCAATACTTATAACTATGTTTTTCAATAGAATGAATGCGGTCTCTTGACAGTGTGTGTCTCTGTGGCTCTAGTGAAAAGTATATAAGTTTCATACCACTAGTATTCACTGGTATTTAGTAGCATTCCCGTTAACTACTGCTACAATATTATAAATCACAAAAAATATGCATTCCATGTGATAAATTATTTTGTTATTTATAAGTATATTTGTAAACAATCTGTGTGCTCAATTCCGCTCAGCCGGTTTTGCTTGTTTGTGCAACATATATTCAATCTTCAAGCACATATATATACATATATATTGTCAAAGTTTAAAAATATTTTAGTGTCCCAAAATTATCTTTGAACTTTCAATTACTTGTAATATGTAAAATTTTATTAAGCTTCGTTTATTAATACTTGGTAATGCTCTGTGTACAATTGTAATGGTAATGTAAGTAATTTATAGGTTGCTTGTGTAAAGAATATTGTAAATGTTGTTTGCCTACATTATGTTATTGTACCTATTTCAATAAAATAAAATAAAATAAAATAAAAATATCTAAATATACATTCCTTTAGAGAAAGAAAATTGTTTTAATAATTCCTAAGACACTGGTCATTCATTAGGCACACGCCATTGTTTGTATTATTGTAATACATATAAAGTGTAAACATATAAGTTTTTATCACGTAAATACAGACAAACATGCAGCCAAACGAGTAAACACCGAACGCCAGCCTTAAATCTCCCTTTTTGATTTTTAATGATAATAAAGTGAATTTATGACCACCAAGCGCTATTAACAAAGTAGAAGTTATTTCTGATACGTCCTTACAGGCTCGTAAATAAAGGCGTGTTTGCCATGGCTACTTAATTACTTACGCTATTTGAGTATCTATAGCCTGGTATTCTAGATGTCATTTTTATTAATCGAGACTCACTTGCAATCTTAGCGTGCCGCATCAAAAATAAAAGAAGGTGATAACTTGTCCTTGTAAATATTTCGCTTTCTGGTTTTTGTTGTGTTGATGTTCTACTGTTGCTTCAGTGTTACTTGTATTTTATTAAAGTTACAAGGAGAGTTAGATTACTTTAGTTTCCGTAACGAATACCGATTTCTTATAAAAAAAGTCTCCGGCATATTCTTACTTTTGATTAAAGTAATAAATCTAATTTTCTTGGAATTGTAGTTTTAGGATTTATGATCCTAATCCCGAGCGGCACCTGTCTAAATGGTTTATATTCCAAATAGTCACGTTTTGTTTACTTATATTAAGTGGAATTACTTATTGCGATAGTAAAATTAAATATGAACCTAAAATTCGGATGCTTAGGTTGAAATTCAATTGGTACGAATGTGGTTGGTAAATCGTATTGCGCCTGAAAAGGATTAACCGGAATGACTGCAAATGATATCACCTTACAATATCAATTGATTCTTTCATTTGCACCATCAAACCAGAAATGTGTATTATGTGTAGGTGTGCAATATGATTCTGGTTATTAAACAATAAAAATATGAACATATTGCGCGCACGCCGGGCTCGCTACGCACAGCGCAACACGACGCGAGAATACTTCTTAAACGCATTCCTTCATTGTATATTGAAGCTCATTTGTATTCTTGTATTACTTCGTTTATTTTAGGACTTGTAAAATTATGTGGTGTCATTTCCAACGCTCATCTATGAACATAATTTTAAATAGCCTAACAAGTTGAGTTATTGGCGGCTAAGGCTGGCTGAACGAAACATCCATTCCGCTGGCGAACATTTTATGTAATGATGTGTAGGAGAGGTGCTTAACAAACGGCAATATACTTAAGCCTGTTTTTACAAGAATGAATAGTTTACTTATGTAGTAGAATTTCGAAATTATGCATAAAAATTGTTCGATACTTTTTATTCGAAACCTTGTGCAATGTCAAATTACAAATAAGAAAGTATGTGCCATACTAACTGACGCACCGTTATTATAAGAAGAGTGTGCCACAGTAATAGTGGCAATTAAACCTAACTCATAAACGAATGAAATTATTTGTAAATACTTTTTAGGGTATATAACTGTTTATACTTAATTCAATTAAAATGTCATACTTATTTAAGAAGCTACCTAGTGTCCGAAGCCTTCCATTCCAAATGGCGTTTTCAGTTTCCGCATTCGGCACCTTTACCTCGAGTTTAGATGCCTCGAATTAATATTTTTGTTGCTACAATTACGATCTTTATTATATTAAAACCAAATTAAATAGGTATAACATGCACACTTTTATCCTGTAAACATTTGTTTGCGTAAAGAATAAGATTCAAGTTTGCACTGCACGTCTCTAGACGCTGGAGGTTATGTCGGTATTGAAAAGGTATTGCAAGGAAACAGACAAGGCCCTCACACAACGGATCCTAGAGCGATAAAATGGAACTATAAAATTCGCTAAGCCGCAAATCATATTTTATTAACAATAAAAACAAACTAATCTCATGATCTCGCTCTTGATTAGTTTGGTTCATTAGAAATTGCTTGTTTATTGCACTTCTGCACAATCTCACGCTCAATGCCCTCCGGTAGTGGCCATAATACTGATTGCAGCTGTCTGGTGGGCGTTTTTCTTTTTTTTTTGATGCTGTACAAATTTTGCGACATAGGATTCTAATGGGAATTTTCATAGTATTACAAACGGATAAACTCATGTGTAATTATATCGCACTAGGCGACATGTTTCGGATAAGTTCTGGTACCCATTTTCAAGCCGAGTCAGGACACACCGCTCGCGTAGAGGGTGTATCGCTCACTGAATTGTCATAATTAAAATTAGATTAGCACAGCCAGCCGTTACCTTGCTATAAATTAACTTTTTAAACGACAACGTTACTATTTACTTTGTACACCAAAATGTAGTTTAAATATGACCAGTGTGACCCATTTAAGTTTAACAAGCGCCGTATAAGCTCGCCGTCAAATTTAGCCGGAGCCCGAGTATTTCTTAGACTTTAGTATAATAAATTATATGCCTATTTATACCTATTGCGTGATTATTTGATTAACACCTTCGCTGTGGTAATTAGTTGATATTGCAATTAGACATACTTGTAGGTACGGGGTGGACGGGGTTAATCCGACATTTCGTAGCTATTATTAATCTACTATACCAATTCAGATCAAAATAGGTATCATGTTCAAGTAATTCGTTAAAAGTCGTGCTGATAGAAAGCAGGACGGGCTATCTGCAGATCTGCGATCCCGACAATGCAGTATCAATATGCATGCGGTCGCGACCTCGTATTTGCATAGCTGAGCTTGCATTTCCCCGCTGTTCTATTGTTTTATGATCTAAATGACCACGCGATATGGTCGGTCACGATAAACATGTAAACATAGTAGTTACATGTGTGACTACGTTATATAATGTGGGTGCATTTGGTTCGATTGCATGTGTCTCCTTATAAAGGTTTAGTAACATGGGTTAGAAATTTATCTTAACATAATCGTTAATGAAATAAGGGAATTAAGTGTTAATTTAGGATGATTTGTTACGCATACGAGAAATTTTTGTACTTTGACTTCTCGTTTTAACTACCCTGTCTATCTGTTTTTTTTTAAATGTAATATTAATATAAAATTGTACCTATCCACGGTTTAACTAAAGCCTGTACTGATGTTTTAGAGTGCGAGATCTCGATAGGCAATTATAGAATGAAAAAAAAAAAGAAAAAAGTTTAAATTCCCAACGCACATTCTTTTAAACGTTTAATGAAAAAATGCGTAACAAGGCTCCGCCAATCGTCTCGCCTACAATACTCGCAGTAGAAATAGCTTCCAAAACGATGCAACTTCGTCAAACGGCCATAAAACTGAGCCCGTTTTATGGCACATGCATTTATAGCCTGCCTCGGAGGAGCTCGGACATACCACCTTGGCTAACTTAGGTCCAATAACAAAAACTTTTCCATTTACTTTACCGACTCTCACTTGGAATAGTGCATTCTTACGGCTGAAGGTAGTTGTAAAAAGTTGGTATAAAATTGACTGTTTCTGTTCAACTGCCGTCTTATAGTCTTATCCGCTGCTAAGGTACACCTTCACAATCTTGTACGTACAGTATCTAACCTTAACGCCTGCTGACGTTTCGAGGTAAAGACACGATGTTATATATAGGCAATAAACCGTGTAATATGTGGTGTACAATTTTAAAATTACATCTTATGTGAAAGGATTGTATTCAGTGCTAATTATTAAAGTTGTCTATGTCTAACTGGAATATCATCTAAATAAAAAAGTTATAATGCAAATAACTTGTTTTTAAAGTACCTAAATAGAATTCCCTTTATAAGCAAGTTGCGATTTGGATCTGCGTTTTTGACCCGTAATTCACCGATATAGTTAAAAAATATATTTTATAATTGTATTCTTTAAATTGATAACTTATACTCCTTTGAGTTGAGTTGCTTTTTTATATTGATCTATCACAATAATAAGAAAAATTATGAAAATAAGTTATTGTCAAAGAGATTCGTGTAATAGGTACAAATGTAATATGAAAAACATGAACTTACTCGACAACCAGAGAGACTTTTATAACATTATACATATAAATAGATGTAAATATTTATTACACTTCAGAAATAATCAAGTACACCTGAGTGCAAGATCAGATAAAGGAATACTATTTACTACAACTCAATATAAATCAAAATATTTCTGTGACCCTAGTGAAAAGTGGTATAAGCTTACCCTTTGGCACTGGTCCCACCGCGAGCTAGTAAGCTATGAGCTATCAGCTATTTCAAGGGACAAAAGATAATCGATCCCGTGTAAATAAAAGAGACATATATGTCATAGCTGGGCGATTGTAGTTCATCGCCGGGTGATGAGCCATAAATATATATATATATATATATATATATATATATATATATATATATATATATATATATATATCTCTCTTTTATTTACACGGGTGCGATTATCTTTTGTCCCTTGAAATAGCTGATAGCTCATAGCTTACTAGCTCGCGGTTACCAGTGCCTTTTGCACCAGGGTCACAGATTTATATTTGTTTCCAGTTATTTTTGATGACAGTTATCAGCTGCACAGTTCTAACATCCGCTGTAATTGACAAACCCAGTAATTATCTTCCTCACCCTTGTAGGTTCTCCATGGCCGCAATTTTAAACGGTCATAAATTAATGATGGCCACATTCACAACAATAATTAAGAGACATTTTCGCGCATAAATTGTTTTGATTTAGTGTCAGTCTAGGGTTGAAGTTGTATTTATTTATAGTTTAAATGAAGCCATGTCGTAAATGTTGGCTCTGATTTATTTATGAAGCTCGCGTTATTATGCCCGTCCTAAATCGAAGAACGCTATTACATTCTTCGGAGTATTTGGCATATCGAGAGTATTCTCCACTATTCACATTCCAGGTGACATGAATCCATATTTCTTTTAGACAATCGTTAGTCAACAAAACTTTTAAGATATGTGTATGACAAAAAAGCTGACGAATAGTTATCTTATCTGTGTTACACAAAACTTGAGTAAGGCACAATAATGCATAAATGTAAGAAACCTTCTTGGTAAAAGCGGAATACACACTAAACAGCAATTCGAATTCCATAGCAACTTCTATACAAAGAAACCTGTTATCATTAGGCACTCTAATGTATTGTATTTTTTGTAAATTTGGAACACGTATATACGTATATCATTGTACTGAAAATATACTTTAACTACGTGCTCGCACGCTATACATAAGAAAATATTAAAGTGTTTATACTACTAATAATTAGACACAACTAGAGAAACGCTCATGGCGTCAAATTTAAACAGTAAGTTGATAAGAATCAGTTCCAACCTCTCGTTAATCCAAATTCCAGTCACCGTATAAAAAGCCGTAAATCTGATGACTAAAGAAACCCTCTACCTGCGCGGGCGCAGGTACATTCCAATAACTTAAAAGAAGAACGTCATATAAGTCTATAATAACCAGTTACTTAGAGCTTTTTTACTGCGCTCTATGTTTGACAACAATAACAACGAGATTGTGGTAAAAGGCAGTACGAAAAGTCGACTCATGGTGGATGCAAGTTTAAATTTACCTGACTCATAGAACTAAAATATTTAGATGGGGAACAACTAAGTATTATTAAGGGACTATACGTGAAAAAACTTACTTCAATGTCTCTACGTAAATATATAATAGTAAGGTATCTACAAAGAAGTTGACGTTCCGTATTCCATTTTGAAGTAATTTTCATATTCATTTTCTACACAACTACATAGACATGGTCCTATAGTTAACTTATACTTTCACCTATAAACTATTATTCATGAAATACTTAACCGATAAAGAAAAAAAAACACATAAATACCACGTAATATCAAGCAAAGAAATGGACGAACTAATATATTACGTTAAAGGTTTCTGCTGTACAAATTTGAACCACTATGATATAGCTTCCTGAACAAGTGATCACAGAAGTTATATTTACACGCTTAAAATATCTAGAGATATCATTTAAATAGCATACAACCTATAAAATAAATCCCGTCCCGTCATCACCGGCTCTGCACTCTCTCAAAAGCCCTGCTCTTAATTCTCATTCAACTTTAAATATAAGGCGTTTTAATTAGAACAGAGCCCTTTCATCCATAACTGGCAGAATAAACATAAAGAATGACTACAAAAAATAAAGCCATCAATGCCTGCTTCTCATGAATTAGTATTGAATAGGCTTATTACTAAACGTGGTTTGGCCCCTTGTGCAAATCTGAAGCATATTTAAGGAACCTGTTCATTGCGTTGGAGTGCGGTGACTGAGTGGATTGGAATGGATTCCCATGCCAAAGGTTAACCTTGGCGGAGGATTCTGATGATTTATGAAACAATTAACAAGTGACGTCTGGGAAAAGTCTGAGCGCAACTTTGGTTAACATTGGCCAATACTGGAATGTAACAAGATTTCTGAGTTCTAATAAAGGTTCAGTCGATATCAAGTATACCGGAGCAGTAAAGATTCTCATAAAAAATAAAATTTTGGACAATCTTACATAAATCGACTTAGTCCTATATGCTCAATACGGCTTGTGTTGTACGTACAGTCAGCGTCATATAGTTGGTAGCATCCAAAGTACTCATAAAGTTCGGTACACCATAGATTTTGTATGGTGTACCGAACTATTTGACTACTTTGAATGCTACCAACTATATGACGCTGACTGTACCAGACGACGGTATATACATACATATAAATACTGTAATAAATATCCGAACATGGAGTTTATCGACTTGGCAATAGAATACTTGGCATTGTCAAGATATGTGTGACCTTGGTCACTCCGATATATCTGATGGCGACTGTACTTTTTTAATACAAGATAACTACTTTGATATAAACCATTGGGAGCGGTAACTGGAAAATTACCGGTCACTGAAACGAAATGAATACTAAAAACATCCTGTTACATGTACAGACATGCTATAGGATTTTTTTCAGCGTGTCCATTCTATGGTACAATTTACGTATGCATATTTTGTCGATATTGCGGGGATACGTCCGATATCGCACTATTAATAAAGGTCGAAATTACAAGGTCGTTATCAGATATATCGGAGGTGTGGAGGTCAGAAATATCAGAACACCCCCTCTATTGTCAAGGGCATGTTCAGATATGTATGACTACCTTCACAGCTATACAGGTGCTTGGATTGCTAAATCACATCATTATGTGATTGATGTGTGACAATAGAGGGGGTGTTCAGATATTTCTGACCTGAATGTGATCAGTCAGAATTCTGTCAAGACGGCACAAACACTGTTATTTCGTACGCCGATGAAACCGTAACTTCGCATACAATTATGTTGTAAAGTAACAACACTCCATTATTTTGGCTCTATGACCATTAATAAATAACAACTAAATAGTTACATACTTTAAATCAACAAGGTCTCTGAAGCCAATTGAACGCTGAATTTACGTATAACCGTTGATCATAAATAACTATGTATCGTATAATTATGGGCTACGCGCCAACCAAATTAAATATTTTGAACGGTCCGTTTCCTTTGGTTTAGTGATGTGTCAATGTCGTAGAAGTCTTTCTAAATACAGCCATCGATTATGAATTAATGTATTTTTTTATATTGTAATTATTCCATTAATCACGTTATGAATGCAAATTAAGAAAATATTGTCACATTTCACGTTTATAACTCATGGCTTTAAAAAAACATTGTTTATAAATCCAAATCTAATAGTTTATTTTAAAAGGTTTTTCAGAATGGTTTTGAATTGTACAAGAAGTAATAATGTAAATACAAGGATTATGTATACACATATTGGCAAACAAAATACATAAATATAGATTACGTACTAATAAATCTTATAAACTAAATTTAGATTAATAAAAATATATTATACATTAGTTGTAACTTATTTCAGTCTCCAACTGCTTTACTGACTGTCTATTAACTTGAAATAATTTAGGTAGTTGGTAAGATAAAGTAACTAGTTACGAAACCACTTATTTATTAGTATCTTGAAAAAAAAATGTTACTATTTGTTCAAGAATACAATATCTTTCAAATAAATGTTTTGATTCAATTTTAGTGCAACAAATATCTTATCATATCACATTTTTTTACACTTCATCCATAAAAATAAAACATAATCCGTGTAATGTCAAAACGAGCACGCATGCGCGTGAGAATAAAAAGCGAGATTTTATCGTTATCGATAGCGTCTCGGGGCGTCCCTAGACACAAAATGGCGTTTAGCTGCCGGTTGCGCGAGCGCCGGCCAGCTCTCGTGCCCTCTGCAATTATTGGATGAAATGTAGGCCCTGGCACCGCCTATTATCTCGCTCTAACATTCGGTTGTTTCTACGACTAGCTGAAGTTTGGTTTATAAGGGTCAGAGAGGTTTTTATGTATCCCATCTTCAAACTTCAGACGTAGAATATCATTTTATGATTTTAAAGCGATTCAAAAAGAGAATGCGATAGAGACGCCATTTTTGATTAAATAAATAATATAAATAAATATTTCGGGACAATCTTACACAAATCGACCTAGTCCTACAGTAAGCTCAGTAAGGCTTGGGTTGTGGGTACTAGACGACGATATAATATAATAGATAGATACATATAAACATAAATACATACATAGAAAACACCCATGACTCAGGAACAAATATATGTGCTTATCACACCCAGGACCATCGGCTTCATAGGCAGGGTCACTTCCCACTAGGCCATACCGGTCGGTTTATTCCATTAGCATTAAGGTATTAATCCCATTGATTGGAACATTTAGTAAATAATCATTATGCATCTCAGATTCGCGCCACAGCTAACGAAACCACTATATTGATTCGGCTGAACCGATTTTGATTAAATAAAAAATAGCATTTATATCGGATTACCACTCAAAGAGTTAAGGTGCCACAGACAACATACACCATTCTTTTATTTACATCGAGTCTTAAAAAATAAGCTGAAGTACAACTAAGACTGAATCCGTAAAGTAGAATCAGCTGTTCAAAATATAACTAATTACAATTAATCACAGTAGCTAATTATCTTAATTAAGTTACAAGCCATCATACTAAATATGTAAAGATATGCTTGAAAATAAGGTAACGTTGATAGAGTGGGCGTGAAATTCTTAACATTTCACTATCGACATTTGCATTTTACAACTTTTATCGATGTACTTAAACAAGATTCCGCTAAGGCGAGAACCGAGGGCTCCATATACTACATGTTTAACTTACGAGCCAGATATTTGAATCGTAAGGTTCTTAATGGAAACTGTCTATATATAGACTGTATCAAGCCAGTATATCGCATATTTATCTACTTGGCATAATAGCATAAATCCCAGATTAAATCCCGCAATGCCTAAAAAATCCCGGGATCTAAATTTCAAGTAGTTGCTTGAAGATTATAAAGAATAAGTGGACATGTGCATTTTGCTTGAAGTATTTTCGTTTCATATGGGTTTTTCATAGGAAAGAAACAATATATTTATAGCCTTACAGATATAATAATACTTGTACTAGAATATTTCAGTACAATTTTATCACTTAGAGCACTCTACCAGTTATTTGTCTATATACTACTCCACAGGCATACCTAGTAAAAATGCATAGAACGATTGAGAAATTATAAACTCTGAAATACTTATTTATTTTTCTTAAAATTATACCTTTATATTAAACTGGAATTATATTTAATATTAAACTAGTTGTCTAGGCTACTGTACTTACAATTTTTTGTACGATACTTGAACCAACTGTTAGATTTAAAAATATAAATAGGTATATTAAATTGTTCAAATAACGACAGTGAAGTGTACAATAATATATGATTATTAGCAAGAACCTTATAAAGGCAATCAATACCCATTCAAAAGAAAGTAAGTCAGGTATTCATCGACCGATCAAAGCACAAAATCAACGCGAATGTAACCAAATGAAGCGTTTGCTCCGAAATATAATGCGATATGTCAAAATTTATACCTTTAATTGTAATTTAGTACACCAGGCGCGAGAAATCAAGATGAGAGCGCGTCGCCGAAAATGAAATACATTTGTGTTACGGGGAGGAACCTCGGGCAGCAGGCACAATGACGCACTAAATAATATCAAACATAACGCGACGGAGGTGTACCCGTGCAGTATTAAAATGCAATAATATCTCCGCCATGCTGTAATTCTGGCCTGTCTCAGATCACCACAGATTATCGTAAAGTATTTATTTATCCAACGTTCCCTCGGGAGGTTAGATAACATCAGGAAATCAATTTCGCTGCGAAACGTCGTGGAGGCGTAAGGTTTGCGGCCTTTTAGTTACAAGTGGCGGTAAAACGTCGATTTAAAAGCTATTGGCATTCGGAGCTCAATGGTAGCATGCAATCTATATAATTTAGGAATATTCCGCATTATAGGCTTATAAGGATATCAGAACTGATATTGTCGGGACGGCATACAAAAATTTCCATTAACGGGTGGATTTCACGATGGTTTTTGCAGTTGAACAACAGTTATGTATATTGGAAGTAACGCCTTAGTGCTTGACATGTACGTTAGTTGACACCCTTGTAATTCTACATATTAATTCCTGTCTTTCATAAGCACAGTAATGTAGTATAAAAGTTTGTGCTACTTTTCAAGCGATCATTCTGTATGCGTAGTACTTACATCGGCAATTTTTTCGACCCCGCATTAAACCCGACAAAAAATCTACAACTATGTAGGGATAGTCGTAAAGATGCCCACACAATTAACGACCTGGAAACACGAAGCACAACTATTCTTGTACGAGATAATTTTGTTTGACATTCAATTTACACATGAGGTGCGTGTGCTTAATGGCAACATGCTAGGACGCCGATCCATATTCTAAGCCCAATACAGAAACATAAATAAGAGAGCTACAAGCCAGCAGGCTAAAGTCCCATCACGCCGCTGCCAATGATACACAAATCATAATAAACTTCATACAAGTTTAAACTTATGGTCTACATGTCTCTATAACTACGCCTATATCGGTATATGACGTAGAAAGCAACAGACCCAGTACAAACCGGTTCGGCTTCACGTGAATGCATACGTATAAACCGACCAATTAAGCGTGGTCTGTGACAGTCCGATCACTGTCCCTGCTGAGGTCTTCGGGAGAGAGGGCGCGGGGGGAGCGACGGGTCAATCCTAGGTGGTCGTTACAGTCAATAGCGATAAGAAAACAAGCGCAGCCCAAGAACTGTCAAGAAACTATCTATGACAGAATAGTGACGATACAGTCAAAAGTTATGCGTTATGTGCCTTTGTGTTTGACCCAAATCAATTATTTCATATTTAAAACCAAACTTTAGCAAAAATACATGCTAATTTGTTTTACTACTAAGTTACAAAACCGAAACATGTCGCCTAGTGCGATATAATAACACGCGAGTTTATCCGTTTGTAACTAAGTAGTAACAGTTTTAACTACTTTGTTTTAATTATATAATTGCATAAGAATTCTAGCATAAATCCATTACTTTTATTATGTGTCATATTCTACACAATTTCTAACAGAAATGTTTTTTCTTGCGGACAATAATTAGTACGCTTATGAGAGTGTTAGTAATTAGTAATTCATAGGTATGTAATCTTTCTTTAAAAAATCTGTTAAGTCCTAGAGAATCCTAGAGGCTTGGTACTCTACACTCCTAGTTATCACTACTTTTTGAAACCGACGGTCTGAACATGAAACTACTCATAATCTATTCATACGGAAACCAATCAGTAATATCGTAAATCATTAAACATTTTGAAACTGCTACACTAACCAGGTACCTACGCAGTCGTTAGCTTTGTTAAAGCGGCCGGGAAAGAGTTTAAAAATTAAATATAAACAAGAATGCTGGTCAAACCAGTTAAACTGCCATATTTCTCGACATAGAAAATGGCCGCGAGTCGGCCGAGATGCTATAATAGTGTCATTTTCCAGCACTCTGCCGCCCACTAATGGTATCGGGACAAATCTCTCGGAACCTGCGATATTGACCTTCTAGATGTTTCTTGGGACTGTGTGTAAGTTTATAAACGTTACATAAGAAAACAAGGAGGACAGGAACACGTATGGTATAAATAACTTCACTGAAAAACTAATTCTATGTAGAGAATAAATATCTGGCAAAAATTTCATTATTGGGACAAGCTTTTATTTAACTGTATTTTTGTTGCACAATCATTAACTGCATCGAGAAGATTCTAACGAGTCTAAACACGTTCAAATTTCCAATGTCTCTGAAAAGCAAAGCACTTACGTAACCAAATGCTTTGACAGGATATGAGAATTGGGCTTTAGTCTAGTTCGTCTCTGAATTAAAAAAAAAAACGCTACGGTTGCGTGGAAATAGTTTTGCCGCCATTACAAATGTGTTATTGTAAAGCAGTGTATGTCACTGTACATAATTAGGCATAAATACTCGTCTAATGTTATTATGAAGCCCGGCTTCGCTTCGTTTTATAAAAACAAGCTTGTATTTTAATACCTTACATTACGTAGCAGTAACATAAACTACTAGTAATTAACATGGGAGTTAAGTCAAAATTCTAACATAGAACGCCTACTACATACACCAACATATATTCACCAAAAAGAACTCGGATTTTAATAATAACAATTGTAAAATTATCTTCGTGACTAGAAGTTTTTTTAAAGTATTAATAAGTAAAGATGCAATTAGTGATGTTGGTGTTTAAGGGTCGGTCGTTAGTGCATAACTAAAAGGCAGATAAGAATTATAAAAAAAAAAAGTTTAATTCAATAATTAATTCAGCATGTTTACGAAGGATATGAAATTATTTACGATTTATATACCTTCCTAAAAAAATTATATGTACTCGTATATTTCCAGCATTCACAAGCATGGGTTAACCATTATTTGAAATATGAAACGCGAATCAATCTCACAGTGTGATAGATAATAAAGGTTTTATTGATAGAAATACTTAAGAACGATCGCTCGGCCACGTATTGGATACGACCGTCTTTGATTTCAAGCTCATTACGGATTCGTCCCAGCCGCAGTCCATAACATTTGACAAATTAATCACTCGATATATTGGAACCTGATATTTTAGGCGTCCCATACAATTTGTCAATGTTTAATAGCCTCAGATAATGCTTCTCATATAAATATGTTACCTATCTGCCTACGTACTCAGCTTATGTATGAGAACTTCAAAGCAGCATTTCAACTTTATCTGAGACGTATAAACTTAATTTATTACTTTGGATTGGTATAAAAAACTGTTTTACGTAATGAACATAACATTTTCTAGATTTACCAGTTGTCTAATAAATCAGTTTTTTTAGAATTACCTGCTCGCTTTGCGGAGCTTGACGGCTCGAAAACTGAGTTCCTACCACGAACATGGGAAATCGCAAATTCCGAAAGTTCTATAGGGACAGAGACAATTGCTAGTTACTCCATCATTGAAATAAAAGAGTAAGAAGTCCAAAAGTTTCAAACATCGATTTTCGCGGCAGGCTCACAAATTTGCAATGCTAAAATAAAAACGTTGTTACAAACGTGACATTCATGTTTTAACGCAAGCACTTGCTCTATTTACTCAGTAACAGGTTCCGTAAGTCACCTGTACTCGTCACTCGTTCATCTGGGACCGGATCACTGTAGTAACATAAGGGCGTAAGTATGTACGAGCCTCATACGCAGTTGTTACTTTGTCTCTCGGGGTGCAGATCAGTGCGCCTAAGCACGATCTCTCACAACTCTCTCTTCGACGTAAACGATTCGATTTTCTACTCAATCTCACGGCTATTGTATAAGCCACAATTACAGGTTGCTAGGGTCAGGCTAGATAGACTGGAGGGCAATTAAAACTTTGCCTTATACGGAGAAATCCTTGCACATTAGCTACTGTGCTATTACGTATTAAATAAGGGTTCATCTGTCTATAATTAACGTTCACCATTCCTAAAGACTAACAGACAATGCTAGCCGATAAAAGAAACCGCGAAAAGTACAAAATTATTAATAAAAGGCGATAGCGCTATAAGAAACCTCAGAAGGGTGAAAATTAAGTTGAAAGTGTTTCAATACCCCTACACGGACACAAGTGCTGTCGGATACTCATTTCGCATAAAATAACATATGAGGTTATATTGTAATATCAGCACAAAGTACTTAAATAACACAAGCCTTACTGAGCTAACGGTATGACTAAATATTGATTTATAACCATAATGTATAAAATTGTTAGGCAATCCCGCGTAAAAACTGTTATTTATGTTTATGGGTCACACAGATCAAATCTTTTGTGTGTACATTGTGAAACTTAAGGCCAAAAATTCGATTACATGAAAAATCATTAATACCAACATAAACTTCTCCCCCTCTTACGTAACACTATACCACAAACCCTTAACTTGTAATCACATATAAGCCTCTAATTATTAACCTAAGAAAAAACGGTTTTTGTTTTAATCAAAAAATATGTCTGACTCTTATAGGTACTTTTAATTTTGATGTGCAAAATATTTCAATTTTTTTTATTATTCGTTTGATATTTTACATATAAATAATACATACAAAATTTAAATTAAACCTCTGGATTCTTAGTAATCCGCGCAGTAAGCTGAGTAAACGACGAATCTTGTCGAATAAAATTTTATGTCATTTTTTATGGATAAGGTATTCTCACATCTAAATGAACGCTTCAAGAGTTCTACTATAAAATGGGTCCAATGGGCCTTATTTTTAATGGTGACTACTTTAAACCTTATCAATTTAATGGCTTCATTTGCGAGGCTATTCCAATTAAAACGTTTCTCGCTTCATCTCACAATAATAAAATCCAAACCATATTGGCGGAGTTGACAGAAATATAGAGGCATGTAACGATTTGCTGCTAAAACTCTAACACCTCTGTAATTTTGTGTTCATTTTATGTTAATTGGACGGCGTATTATTGTTATTCGATTTTTTTATTTCGCGTATCATCGCCATTTACGACAATAAAAAAATTACAGTCCTCAAACATTGTGGATTTTTGCTCGAGTTGGGTTGGGGTGTTATTCCAATAGTTAGTTGAGTGCGAACAAGACAAGATTTCTTTCTGACCAATACAAGAAAGCCCTCTTGACACGTGCACTTGTCGTTGCAAAGTCCAAGAACTCGACTCGCCCGCGTTTGCGCATCAATGTAGATACAATATACCCACGAGATTAGTTGCGACTAAACGAACGTCACACGCCATTTAGATATCAATGAACGTGTTATGGGCTCCAAAATGAAGGCTTTGTAAAATTTCAAAGGCGAGTTATTATTGAGAATCAAGACTAACACATTTTATAACGCCCGAGTATCAGATTCACAAATCTTTTACTGAGTAAAGTTAGGTCATTTGAACGTTTATCGAAAAAGTGCCATTTTCTATCAATATGGTTTTTTAAACTTATCATTTTTACTCAGAATCACGAGCTTCATCAATTCAAATAGACAAAACAATAGTTCCAGAAAATTCCATGCATTTTCGAAATTTATTATTTTATTACCCCTATGCAAATGATAAATGGAAAATGGTAAAAAAATAATTTTTCATATTTTACGTAACAATAACATAAATTTTACTTAAAATAACAAAACTTGAAATGACAATTATTTAGATAAATGCTCACGTAATTAATTATTCCTCTTTTTCCAAAATGTAGAAATAATTCAATTGCTATGACATTTTACTTGGTTTGACAATATATATAACTTACCTATTAATGTAAGACACGTATACAGCAGAATCGTGTTCGGCTGCTGTGTATAATAACTAAGTTACTATTAAGGGGTCCTTTTACTACTTACCAACTACAAATAATTATTTTTGTCAAAAACAGATAAACATGTTTTGCAAAAAACTGAAAAATACATATAACTTAGCTACCTGTTTGTACAATTATGTGCAAAAAAATATGCCATAAGAGTATGTATGTATTTATCGCCACGTGTATCTATACATATTTGTAGTGACTTGTACTTACGTAGTTATCTCTAATAAGTCTTTGAGTATTTTTTGTACATTTGCCTTTGCAATATCTAGAGATTCCTTTACCAATCAAACAATCAACACTAATATGTTTGTTACTTCACGTCTAAACGGCTGGAGCGGATTTAATAATTTTGGTATGGAGTTAGCTGACACCTTGTATTAACACATAGGCTAGGCCTTTTTCCCTAAGCACACAGGTAACACCGCGGGGCACAGCTAGTTAAACATAAGTTCACCACCTTTCATTAAATACTTTTAAAAATATCGTCACTCGGTTTTGGACCCGGGTATGTCCTTAAACTACGTCCAACAATGAGAGGTAGGGCACAGCGAAGTACCATCACGCTTGAATCTGGGGCAGCCCAACTGGGGAAGTACCTCCTCCTTACAGAAGACCACAGCCATAATAGCACTGCTACCTTTCAGTTATGTAGTGTTGTGTTCCTGATGGTGAGTAAGGTTCCCAGAGCTCCAACCCACTTATAGGTCGGCAACGCGCTTGTGACTCCCTTGGTGTTGCGAGTGCCCATGGGCGACGGTAATTGCTTACCATCAGGCAATCCGTCTGCTCGTTTGCCACCTTTATCATAAAAAAAAAAACTCTCAGAGACCCTGCTAATGCGCCCCTCGTTTACAAAAGGCCCCTTAAGGACAATGCATTCGTCTAATTGAGTGACAAGTTGCTGAACCGTCGTGTTTCTGCGAGCCGTCGTGACCGGGCTGCGATCGCGCCTATTAACGGCCGATTGAAGCGAAATCGACTCTTGCGCAACTATAACACCATCCTACATCCTTCGGTTTGGGTGCGCCATATTTCTAAATACCAATGACTGTCAAACACCGTCCTGGGTGATGCGACAAGGTGCGGCATTTATTTTCCTCTCGTTTGAGGCTTCTAGGACTTAAAACCTACCTATACCTACTTAATAAACATGTATTAGAATAAAGCAATAAAAGACAATGAGGTGCAAAAAACTATGAGTTCATACTCACTCAATTTTATTATAATCATCATCATTAGCCCTCAGTAGTCCACTGCTGGGCATAGGCCTTCCCCAATTCCACCAAACCCGGCCCCCAGCCCTCTGTATTCAACCGGTTCTCACTAATCCCACCAGGTTATCAATCCACCTAGCAGGAGGTTGGCCCAAAGAGCGTATCATTCGCGGTCTCCAGTCCAGCACCCGTCTGCTCCATCGACCATTACTTTTAGACAGAAATTTAAAAAAAAAAGATACTAATATGCAACTGTGGTGGTAGGTACCGTTCATATGAGTTTACTTGAAAATGTATGTACATTTTCGAAACACCTGCACATATCTTGCAACAAGTTTATGTTATTTAATTTCTCGGTATCGCGAGGCAACTAAGGTGTCAATTTAAAATCAAAATAATTAGCTTACTTCAACCTTTTCGCGTCCTTTGGATTTATCAATTTTATCATGCACTAAGTGCACTTCAACGACGATCAATTTATCTTCAATTTAAAAAGGCATTAAAACTGTATGAATAACGAATACACTTAGTTCCTATCGACGTTTCGGCATCGAATTATTTGTATATACTATCATCAAATTGCGTCACTCTAAATCGCCGATTTACTGCCAGCGGTGTTTAACTTATTAGCGTTTCGCTTTTATCGAAGGATTTATAGGTGGCCGACCAGGGCAACTTTAAATATTGAGTCAAACATTTAACCTATACCTTGGACTTAATGCGTTCTGAGGTGCAATGATAAAGAGTTTGGGTGGCGCGCCATCTAAGTGTTATCGTAAGAAAAAAATTACTTACGTCTCCATGCCACGGGATAAAGGAGAGCCTTAATCTCTGAAAGCCATTACTAAAGTAATATCCGTTCTTCTGTTTTAATACAATGCCAGATACGTAATGGCATGTCACTTGTCAGTATGTTAGTTAACATTGTTATGGGACAGGTCACATAGGTACAGTCTACGTCAAAGATATGTTTACACTTTTGCACCTTATTACAAAGGATTAAGTTGAAAAATTGTATACATATCTTTGACGTCGACTGTACTAGCGGCGGCGCCTACATAATACAAGCCGATACTAGCCGACTTAACGAACTTTACCGCATTTGAACAATTTTTATTTGGTAAGTGAAAAATAACCAAAGTCATATTTGATCGATATTGCCTATGAAAAAATAATCCAACCTCACTGATAGGACCCTACACTGATATTAGGGTGAGTAAGTAAGTAAATATTCTTCCATTAATACAAAAAAAATAGATTTCTATTTTAATAAAGGCGATTTTATCGATGTAAGCAATGTCTTCCCGATTTGTATAAAGTTCACACGAGATATAAGTAAGTTCAGTGCCCGTTTAAATATCAGGGTGTTGTGAGTATATTCATATACATATACCAAAGTATCTGTATTAGATACAGCTATATAGCTGGTTGGCAAAGCAAAACCGCTTGAAACCTGCTTATATCCGCGAACTAATTTAAGCGCATTGTAAAATCGTTAACGATTGTGTCATAGTAAGTTTAATTTATCCTAACTCATCCCTTGAAGGATGAAGTTTTACTCCACGTTTACTTTAGCGGTACAATTTGTATTGATAACCACCACTTAGTTTAAGTCGTTTGGTATGGAGTTAGCCTGGATTAACACATAGGTTACGTTTTTTCCCTAATAAACCGCAGGTAACACCGCGGGGCGCAGCTAGCTATTACATATCACAAAGATCATTATTGCTAAGAAAACATTTTATGTTCGAGCTTATTTAAATAATATTGAAGAGCTTAAGCTTCTAAGCTTTTAAAGTTCTTAGCTCTTATTTTCGTATCCATCCTGAACTGCAATTCTATGTATGTAATCGAATATTTGCTATGTTTTAGTACCTAGTTAATGCACACGTTTTATTGTGGTTACTGCGGGCGTAAGACGATGTGTGTAAGATTATCCTATTAAGTATTTTTATTTCTTATGCTTTTCAGACAGTTTCTTCTATCCTTAAAACTTTATGGTGTCAAACTTGAATTCAAGATTTGACGGAACCGAACGCGTTAAGATATTTTTGATCACTATCCTGCTCCCATATTTTCGCCCCAGCCCGCAGGTTCATTAAGGATGTCGATGCCCCCAGCCAAGTTGCATAAATCAGGTTGGGAATGCGGCGCCCTAATGCGCTTTTGGTGTCGGTTGATAGCTCACCCTTTAAGCTTTTTCCACCAATAATTTTTGTAAAGTGTCCCCTTATAGGGTTTAAGCTGTTTGCTGGGTACGTTTTGGTGTCCAGTTGTGATTTTAGATAATAGATTTGGATTGGGAAACTACGCGGTCCGTTCGCTCTGGCTTGGTAAATCAACCATGGGAAGCTAATGGTAACTATAAGAAAATACTTTATACTGGCTGTAAAGTACTAACTTAAGTAACTAAATATCATACAAAAACAAACCTGCAATAATGTATGTCACGGTATAAGATTAAGTTATATTATGTTTATAATCTTCATTGTCTAATTTTGTCTAAAAGATAAGATGCCTGTACTTATATCTACATTGTTTTGTCAGCTTTAGATATAATAGTCTTTAAAAAATATGAAATATATTTTATAACCATACTTTATACAAAAGACTTGGTTAAACTATTCCATTAAACACTATATTACTAGAAATTTAGGAATCCTTCTTTGGACCATAAAATTTATTATTTGTTGTGAATGCTTTATATTTACTGTAGTGATTGTAGTTGAAGTTATATTTAAAGTATTCTATCAGATTACGGATCTCGTTGTGTCCCGTTTGGCGGCGAGATGATTCAATCCGGATTTATTGTACATAAAGGTAAATCTACACGCGGTTAAATGTTTTTCCGTACAGGGGTATTATTTTTCCTGATTAGGGACAGGAGCTATACGGCCTTAACGATCAGGTTAATCAAACTTCAAAAAGAACCTTCCACATATTAACAGATTAAAACTCAACGTCCGGACTCTATCGTATCTTCAAACTTAAGTCGCTATCAATAATGGTGACAGCTGGGTGACCACTATTGGGCATTGGCATGTCGAGCACTAGGACCTTAGTCACCTTAGACACACTTGTTGATCAATTTATATGTACATATTTGTTACTCTGCTGTGAATAGTATCATCAAATTGCCTCTTCGGAAGATCAGCGGTGGCTTACGCTGGCAATATACTTAGAAGGATATTCGTAATATTTTATGTAAATATTGTCATGTATAAATATTGTCTTAGTGCGAGAGAGATACCAAATGCCACAACTGCGGAACATTCGCAATCATTAATGAGCGATCCTCTTAAAACCAGATCATAACCATGACACATCAATATGTTAAAATCTAAATACCGCTCCATGGTATCTAGTATTATTACCATCCCGACGCCTCGCCAGTCGCATCAAACACGTCGTAAAACTGCATTTTAAGTGCGCACATAATGTCAACGGTGAGAACATGCACGTATATACAGAGTGATCAATTCATATGGGTCAGTGGGAGGAAGTCAGAAACTATGAGAGATAGCGAAATCTGTTCTTAGGAACCATGGCTTCGATTTTAGATTTAATAATAATGGCATTCAAACTTTTTTTTAATCTCTCATATTTAACCGAGAATCGAACCTGGTCGAAGTCTTGTAAAAAATGTTAGTTGTAAATCTGAAAGATTTTTCGTTGTTATTGTTGATGGTATGAAACATAAATTAATGAGTCACAACGAGTACATTTTTGATATTGTTTAGGTAATTGACTAAAAAACCCAACAATAAGATGACAAGACAGATTTCGCTATCTCTCATAGTTTCTGACTTCCCCCTACTGACCCATTTGGATTGATCATCCTGTATACAACAAGTTTGTAAGACAAACATGTAGTAGTAAAAGACTTGGCACCAGCTTCGCGACAGCCGTGTGAGGCTCTGCCACGGACAGTGTTTGCTTAACATTTGACATGGAATAAAGGAAATGCGTCTCATTAAAATACCTGATTTTATAGTTATTGGTTGTACAAGGAAGCAAAGTTTGTCTTAGCTCTCTTGAGCTAAGAATGTCGGTCGGAGCTAATTGAGACCGAAAGATTCCAAAATTAAACCAGTTCAATAAGTTGAATATTGAGCTTTGGGAAGGGGCCACAACATTTTTTACGTCACTAGCATAAGGAAAATACGAACTCAAAAACATGACAAATTTCATCTAATTTATCCATATCAACTATTTATAATTCAAAATCGTATTTTAAAAGTCCATACAACCGGCTAACGTCATAAAACACTCAAAACTTGTATTAAAATACTTTTGAATTCTTGTAGGCAAACTGCAGTTTTGCTTAAAGAATAACAAAGGGCTTCTTGTGCTAGTAAGGTGAAAAAAAAACTGTCAGTGGCAAATGTTGCTAACCCGGTGAGGTGTTCAAAATAAAATTAACACATTTTTATTGCCAAGATAAAGAGCGCGAGTCGGTAGTTTGAAACACTTTACTCGCTTAGTTTTCTCGACAGGTCTGGCCTAGTGGGTAGTAACCGTGCCTGTGAAGCCGACGGTCCTGGGTTCAAATCCCAGTACGGGCATTTATTATCCTGTATATTTATCCTGAGTCATGTACCTATATAAGGTTTGTATATTATATACATCGTTGGCTGACTACCCATAACACAAGTTTCTTAGGCTTACCGTGGGGCTCAGTCAATTTGTGTAAGGATGTCCTGGAATATTCATATGTTACTAATATTTGGTACTTACTTCTACTGATAACTGTATAAGTACTTAAAACTAAAGTATTGGAACAAGTCTACATTATTTTAAGGAGCTTGGTCGAAGACCGATCATGTCACTAAATATTTATTAAATTCTTTGAATTTTTAAGGATGTAGGTATATTCATATATATACATATATAACATATATATATATATATATATATTATATATATATATGAATATACCTATATCCTTTGTTTAGTAAGATTATATATATATATATAATCTTACTAAACAATAAAATATAGTAAGTACAGGTTATTTAAAAACCTCTTAAGTACTTACTGTGATATTTAATAGTATTTATTCATTTATTTTTAGTGCGGCATAAAAGCGAAGCCACGCTTTGTTGTAACTATTTGCTGCAAATTCCATTTTTCATTTCCTCTTTCATTCATTAGTATTACTTATAAACACTCAAGAACAATATGTCTCTGTAGATTTTTTTAAAGAATAGCACTACCTGACGATGACTAGAATAGCACTACCCCGTCTCCTCCCGCGAGTGTCGTAAGAGACGACGAAGGCGAAAAATCGGCGGATGGACAGCAGAGTCCGTCGAAAATTACAGATACTGCGGTCGCCAACCCGCTTTCCAAGCGCAGTGACTATGACAAGACGAAACAAGTCATATTTAGGGGACACCTATGTCCACCAGTGGACGACTTCTGGCCGAGATGACGTATAATGATGAATCTAATGTATTTCTAGGCGACATAGGCAAACATTTTTTAAATAAGTATGATAAAACAGTTTTCCAAAAAAATCTAGTTACTGCCCATAATTAACAGAAACCATTTTTGCCACAAGGTTAATTGTAAGTTCTCTTACGCTATCTCATTTGTGAACTTTTATTGATGCTAAATAATCTGAACGCTAGCCACGTTCGATGTTCTTCAAAGAAATTTAATATTTAATAGCTTCCGTATTGTGAAAATACTACAAGTAATTTAACTTAACCACTCCAAGTATCACGGGTTAACATTTTATAGTTTCGTCAAAAGGTTGGATTCGTAATGCGACGAGAAATTTTACGACTCAACTCTTAGTTCTTTTATTGCGGGCAAGTAAAAAGTCACATTTGACTTTCGTTACTATAAAAGAGGGCTATTCAGTTCGAAGGTTAATCGCTCGAAGCCAGAATCGCTCGGAACGCGTGGCAGCATAAACCCACCATTATTGTCAACGGCTTTAAACAATTGAATGTCAGCCGGTTTTCGAAACATTTCGCACACGAATCTAAATTTGAAATGAAAAAATCTTCATGCCACTCTTTTATGAGTCACATATTTGCGTTTGAGTCAAAAAAATTGAGACTTAAGCACCTAAAGCTGATGGGATCGGAAATAAGTTCTTGATAAAAAATATTTTATTTTTTGTATCTTATCATTGAATGTATTTTTGGAAACCGCTTTCTTAGCTGTATATTCAATGTTAATGCTGCAATGTTTTTTTTTTATAAAGTTTAATATAAAGAGTACAAATAAAAAAATGTAAAGGAGTAAAGAACAAATAAAAAATATCTAACTACTGCCACTGAGAGAAAGAATATTTAATGATTCAAAGATTGGCTTGCTAGTAACTCACTTAGATTCATCCACTGTATTTACGCACAGCTATTTCACTACAGAACGCAAAAGAATGCCAACTTAATGAAGAAAGGATAAACCTTTAAGTAAGGGCAGGCACCAGAAGTCATAAACTCTCCGAACTGTATCTAACAACTTGGTTTACAAAGTTGCTGGAGAGATACGGGCGTGAAAAAAGCGGTCGTTACCAGCTCGGGGGTGTTTGGTCTATAAAACATTTAGAACATCTTTAGACGAGCAAAAAGGGCGTTGATAAATTGTTCACTTACGTCAAGTTGTCTAGCGAAACGCTACGCGGCGACCCTTTGCGTTTAGTTAGTGCTGGTTCGGAAAATTTTAAGGGGATAAACGCGTCGTTATTTAAGTTTATACCTCTTGTTGAGATTCTTGGTGACAATTAATATACTTATTTTAGTATGCCATATGAACGAAAAAAAAGTGAACATTACGTATATCAATTATGACAGCGTATTGAACCAAATCCAGTTCAAAACCATTAAGCATGAGGCTATGTAAAATCGACTTATATGGTTTTACATAACTCGATTTTCTTTAAAGTTTGACTCTCAGAATTTAGAATTGGATACATTAAAACAGGAATTGCACTGAACGATAATGCGAGGAATAATGAAGCGATACGATTAACAGACGAAACCCGTGCTCCTCGTCGTCGTATAATCTGGCGAGGTTTCAGAACGAATGTTGAGATATCGTTCCGAGGCGCGACTTATCGCTAATTTAGAACCGCGATTAGACAGCGGCCGACCGACGCTAACGAGCATTCGTTTCAAATAAATATCCTCTTATTTTCCGATGTTTTGTTTGACCGACAATTGTGGAAACTTAATTGGGCGATAGTCCAATTAACATGTTACTGAGCAGAAACAATAAATGCCGGTCGAAGATACTTTATATTGACAACACAATAATTGTATAGAAATAGCAAATAAATTAAGGGGAAGAAACTAAACAAAAACGAATAATGTATGAAGCTACAAGACATAAGCAGACCTGGGACAACTCGGGGCAAGTTATAGGGAATTGATGTCGATGAAAGATGTCGATATATATTACTACTCGATACGTCACTAATTTCAATTACTAGGATTTTAAATCATTTAATAGTAATAAAACATTTAGTAGTTTAAAATGAATATTTTCATCTAGACGGCAATTATTAATACCAAATATGGAAAAAACATTGATTGTGTATTATGAAAACCTTTTTAAAATAAACCTATACATATCCGTTTTATTTTATTTTTATTTAAAAATGTCTAAAAAAAATATTTATATATGTCTAATAAAATTTTGATGTTGTCATTAACATCGATATATTTTTTTATCGATAAAATATTTGGTCACGCACTTATAGATGCCCCGAGTTATCCCAGGTATGGACATAAGACAACAAACGTTAAAATCAAAGAGAGTCATTATTAGACGAAGTATGAAACGATTTTACCTGTACCCTCATGACTTTATCGTGGGGTCATAAATGGTAATAGAATGCGCTAGATCGAGTTAGCGTAGGTAATTCCTGTGTCGCTAGCCAGGCTACATTTATTGGAGCCAATCGTAAAGTTCCCAGAACACAGTGCGTTCAGTACTATTTGTAAAATCCTCATTTACGTGGGGATGTTGCTACTGAACTTGTTCGCGTTAAATAGCTATGCGCCCACGCTTTGTATGTGAACTTTGTCCCTTAAATGTATATAAATGAAATGTAATGTAATGATATTGATGATGAAAATAGCTTAGGTTGACTGAAGCAATGTAGTCCCGACGATTTTAAAGATGTCCTAACACAAGTTTTTCTAAGTTCATATTTTTTTCGAGGAAAGTGAATGATAAGTTTTATCTTATGCTAAAAGTACATGGCGATATATGGGGTGTACGTTCAGCAGTGGTCGTCCGTAACCGTAGGTTTACTAAAATAATCCACAATTAGGGCTCACTTGGGTTTAGCTTGAATTAATAATTAAAGGCTTCTATTTATGTTCGTGTACGTCCTCAAAGTTGACTATAAAGTTTGTTAATTTAAAATCAATTGTTAGTGCCTAAAATATAAAATCTTACCTTAGTTGTAGTAGTTTGCAGAGGCAATCCAGTAGACACGGCACAAATTTCCACTTCATATCTGTCAACACCAGCTTCTCGGTCCAAAGAAACAGCCGTAGACAAGATCCCTAGTGAGGAATCTATGTCGAATAGTCTATCCACTTGTCGGCCATCCCCGGTCACATTCACTATGTAATATTCTAACCCGGACTTGTAATTGTTTGTTAAGTTAAGCACCGCCGTACCTACGGGTTCGTTCTCAGCCACCGAAACTGATCTAGGGTTCGTCCAAGTCACGCCTTCCAACTCACTTCCACCCATTATAACTGTTAGATATGTTTCCGTACTTTTCTGTTCGCTCAGCACCGCTTCGTCTGTCGCTTTTATGACGAGGTTCCACCGTGCTTCTGGCTTCGCAGGTGGATAGCGAAGCATCAGCTCACCATTGCTTCTATGCAAGTCGAACATGTCATTTCCACCGTGAATCAGCTTGTAGGTAACCAACCCGTTCGTTCCTGAGTCCAGATCACGTGCGATCACATTCATTATGAATAAACCTCGACTCGCACTCCTTCCTAGCCTCTTGGAGTTAATTACAGCTGCATTCATTGAAACGAAGATGGGCGCATTATCATTAATGTCCTCGACTATAACTGTGACAAGCTTCTCAGCAGATAGCCTAGCCGACGCAGGTTCGGCTCTGTCATACGCAACGACAGTTATACGGAACGTGTCAATACTTTCTCTATCAATGGGCAATAAAGTATGAATGACCCCTGTTACATTATTTATAGCGAAATGTCTTTTATTGTCGTTAGGGTCTTGGTGCGTGATCGAATAATATACTTTGCCATTCAAACCTGAATCTGGGTCTTCTGCGGTAACCGTGACTATCGGCGTATGCTTTGGAATGCCTTCTCTAATTTGTCGCACAATGGCTGTATTAGTGAATATGGGCGCATTGTCATTCGCGTCGATCACGTTAACTATGAAGGAGATGCTAGACGATAAACTTGGGTTTCCATTGTCAGTCGCAGTAATATTCAAAATATAGGAAGTCAAGTCTTCATAGTCCAACTGTTTATGTAAGTATAGCTCACCCGAATAGTTGTCGATGAAAAATGATTCCTTTCTATTACCCGACGTTATTGAGAATTGCACTTCTCTGTTGATACCAAGATCAGCGTCCGTTGCATGAAACTGGATTATTTTTGTATTGACTGGTTCTGTTTCTAAGACAGAGACTTTCATTTGGGTTTGTGTGAACACCGGAGCATTATCGTTTTCATCGAGAACTTTAACGGAGATCGTCGTCGTTGCAGACAACTGTTGAGTTTGTCCTGAGTCGTGTGCCAAAATTGTTAAATGATAGTGGTCATTTGTTTCCCGGTCGAGTGATTTTTTGATTAATAATTGACCTGTGGCTTCATCTAGCATAAAATTTCCCATGTCATCTCCACCAATAAGTTTGTAATAGATGTCACCATTGAGGCCTTCGTCGGCGTCAGTGGAATACACTCTCGTTATTGAGGCTCCAATTGAAGCTCCCTCAGATACTTCCACTTTGTATGGCGTTCTCACGAACATAGGAGCATTGTCATTTACATCTGTTATATAAATTGTAACTCTAACAGAATCTGATAATC
This sequence comes from Grapholita molesta, assembly GCA_022674325.2. NCBI lineage: Eukaryota > Metazoa > Arthropoda > Insecta > Lepidoptera > Tortricidae > Grapholita > Grapholita molesta. Next base: position 23,690,806 of record CP053121.2, on the reverse strand, counting down.
TTTGTTTTCCATTATCAGTAACTGTTACAGTTAAAGTTATATAATTTTGTCCTGTAGTATGGACTAAGTTTTCTCTATCAAATGATTTCATTGTTTTGATAAATCCATTTCTAGTATCTATTCTGAAATCGTTTTGCGCCGATGAGAGACTGAAAGTCAGTTCAGCGTTCCGACCAACATCACGATCAGTTGCTGTCAGTTTACCCACAAAAGTATCTTGTGGTTCATTTTCTTTAATATTAAATACAAATGTTGTGTTAGTAAACTGTGGACTATTATCGTTTTCATCGAGTACGTGAATAACAACCGGTACTTGAGAAGATCTAATTGGTTTCCCCTGATCCGACGCTACTATGGTTAATGAGTAGTAGTCCCGTTCTTCTCGGTCCAATGGACTTTTAACGTACAAAAATCCATCTGGAAAAATACCAAACTTGTTATCTGTATTTCCTTCTGCAATTTCGTATGATATTAGGCCGCTTGCTTCCAGATCCGCATCTGTGGCTGAGATAGCGAAAAACCGCGTGTTGACAAGAGTAGACTCTAAAAGAGAAGTTTCATACGAAGTATGGTCAAAAACAGGAGTATGATCATTAACATCGTCTATTACAGCTGCTATGGAATGCTTGGTAGCAAGAGCAGGGTTTCCATTGTCAGTGGCAGTAACCTCAATGGGCATTATACTACCTGGCTCGTTTGAAATGGGTTTGTTTAGATAGATTACACCGGTGGTTTCTGATATACGAAAACTGTAATCTGGATTGTAACTTAATGTATAAGATAAGGTTCTATTTGAGCCAGAGTCGCGATCAGTTGCTCTTGCGAAATAAACTTCATGTCCAACAGCCATATTTTCTGGTATATGAATTTCATCTTTATCTTCAATGAATACCGGATAATTATCATTAATATCCAAAACAGATATATTTACAGTAGTGAATCCAAATGCTACTCCGCTTTTAGCAAGTACAGTTAGATGGTAGTTCATTTTCTCTTCGCGATCAATATTAGACTCTGTTGTGATTACGCCACTTCTTTCATCAATTTTGAAAATATTTTTAGGGTCACCTTCCAAAATGTGATACGTGATTCTCTCACTCGACATCCGAGCACTAACCTTACCGACAAAGCGACCGGCTTGAGCTTTTTGTGTCCCCTCATCTTCGACAATTTTAAAAGTGTAACCATTATATTCGTCGAACTCAAGATTTTTACGTTGTGCCATTTTCACAATTTCTACAATAGCATCATCGTGAGCTTTTCTGTTCCCTTTGTCTCTGCATGATATTTTTAATGTGTAAGCTGCAGCGGGTGCTTTGTTGAAATCTTTTTGTAAGATGACATTTCCGGTCCAAGATTCTACGTCAAAGAATCCATCGCCGCCGCTTTCTAGTTTGTACGTCACTCTGGCGTTATCTCCTTCATCTAAGTCAAACGATTTGACTTGTATTATAGTTGAACCCGGTGGAACATCTTCACTGATACTTTCGATGTATCTTTTAGGGTAGAATACTGGATCATTGTCATTTACGTCCAGGACGTTCAGATAAACTGTAGCAGTAGATGACTGAGGCGGGAATCCTTGATCTTTGGCCAGAACTTGTATTTCGTACAGACTAATTCTTTCTCTGTCTAGTTCAATTATTGTACTTAATTGTCCAGTTAACGGATCTAATATAAACGTTTTGGGATACTTTCTTTCTATATTTGATGGTAAATAATATGAAACTGATCCATTCGTACCTTGGTCGTAGTCGGAAGCTGTAAGGATTAGTATCTCTTTAGTTGGTTTGATGTTTTCATGTAAAGTAGCATTTATTTCAGTCTGCGGAAAAGACGGTGCTTCATCATTTTCATCTAAAATAGTTATTTTTAGTCGTGTGTATGCCCATTTAGGATTTGGTCCGCCATCCCTGGCTGATACATTAAGTTCGACAGTGCCTTGAATTTCACGATCAAGAATAGATCTTGTCGTTACTAATCCTGTCAAATGGTCTATGAAAAACCATTGCTGTTGATTGCCGTCATAAAAATCGTAAAATATTTCTGCGTTCACACCTGTGTCTTCATCTGTGGCCGTAATACCGGCGACATATGTACCAGGTGGTGCAAGTTCACTTAAAATAGCAGAATATTCAGATTTCTCAAAAACTGGTTCATGGTCGTTGACATCGTTGACATGAATAACTAAGAAAGAGGTGGCAGTCCTAGGAGGACTACCTTTATCAGTAGCAACAACGGTTAGATTGTACTTACTGATCTCTTCTCTGTCCAATATTCCATTAACGTGAACTATATAAACACTGGAGGTATTCTCAAGCCGGAAATGGTTTAGCTCGTTACCAGCTGTAATTTTAACACCGGTAATTCCATTGAATCCTGCGTCCAAGTCAGTTACTGTAATGGCGGCGACTAGCGAGCCGTTCTTAGCGTTTTCATCGACTGTGGCAAAGTTGGCTGTAGGTGGTACGTAGGTAAATGTAATGACCGGGTCGTGATCATTTGCGTCGATGAGATTGACTGTGACGTACGTCCTGGCGTCCTGTCGAGGTACTCCATGATCCCGAGCAATGATCGTCAACACACAGGTCATATTGCACGTCATATTACTGCAATACTTAGGGCAATTCAACTTTTTAGCAGTCGTTATGACTCCGGATTCCGGGTCTACAGCGAACTGTTTCTCGGTATCCGTCACTTCGTACGTTATTTTACAGTTGTCACCTAAATCACTGTCCGTAGCTGTCACTTTTAACACAGTGGTGCCCGGCGGCACGCTTTCATTCAGCGACACTGAAAAATCACTTTGATCGAATATAGGTGGGTTATCGTTAACGTCTAAAATAGTTACGTTCACTTGTAAATACCCGTATTTAGGCGGACTACCGCCGTCGCGCGCCGATATGTTCAGGATGTAGAAATCACTGGTTTCCCTGTCGAGACGGCCGGTGGTTTCCAGGTGTAGGTAGGACGTTTGCCCACTCGGGTTGACAGTGACATTCAGACGAAACTTCCCTTCGCTGTCACCATCAACGATTCTGTAATCGTTCGCGATACCGTTCTCTCCTAGATCCATATCAGTGGCCGCGTCGAGAAGCAGCTTCGTGCCGGCCGCGGCGCTCTCGGAGAACGCCACGGCTATGCTCGGTTCCGGGAACTCCGGGTAGTTGTCGTTCACGTCCGTCACCCGAAGCCTCACCTCTATAGGGTACGTCGGCTGGCTAGACAGCACCACGAAAGCATAGCGGTCGACTGCCTCCCTGTCTAGGACGACATTGGTTCTGATTTCCCCCGTGACAGGGTCCAGGACGAACTCTTTAGGGGGTTCGTTGAAGCGGTACGTGAAGCCGGGTTTAGTGGGGATCTTGCCGACGAGGGTGCCGGGCGGCTGGTCCTCGGGCACGCGGAGGTCGACGCCGGTGTCGACGGCCCGCGACTGCATCTGCTCCGCCGCCGCCGGCGCCGCGAGCGCCAGCAGCAGCACCAGAACGCTCATCATCATGATATCAACAAAAACATTATCGGCGAAAGCGCTCCGTCCTGTTCGCACACTAGCGCGCTCGCTCGCCTCAGGTATGCAACATGGCCGCGACCTGCGCGCACGAATATCTCACGGAAAGTGCGACCCGCCTGCGCCTACGCGCTTCGTAAACACACGTGACACGCACTACACTACAATCCTTCACGCACTGAACAATCTTTCACTGAACTTTAAGGAGCTTCGAGTTTTAATTCAAGCACGGTCTGTCATAACTTCAGAGTTATGTTTATGTCGGTGTGACAGCTGGTCGCGAGGCAGCGCGGCATGCGGGTCGCGTCGCGGTCGGCGCGGCACTGGCGGGCGGAGGCTTTCACGCCGCCCGTCCCCCGCAGCTTTCAAAGCTCCGCTGCGTGATGATGATGCTAAGATAACGGCCACCGAACGATTCTACTGCTTATTGTATGATACCAGTCATTCCGAGAAGCTCGCATACGGCACAGGTAGGCCGAGAAAAAAACAAAGTTTACCATGGTTCTGGGGCAGGTAAATTAGGAAATATTAAGTTATTGCCGTCATTAGGGTTGCACGACTCATAGAGTTTTTATGTTGCCCTAGACATGACTCAATGACGTTTTTATAGTATTATGCAACTACCAAACCATAATAATATTTCTGGTTTTTTAAATAAAGCAGCAAATAATGGTCCCTAACGTTAAAAGAGCTTTTTAGTGTGCAATTAAGCGAACATTTACTCAACAATTTCTAACTCTTAAAGCAAAAAATAACTTGATAATAACGTCATTAAATGACCATTAAAGGATTGAATCAAGAATGTCTGCGCGTTTATGTCTTTTGTATGTGTTCTAGCTGAAAAGATAATCCGTCGCTCGCAATAATATTTTGCACGACGAACCGAGCAAAAACCACTGACCATATGTTTATGTAGTACCGTTGTCACATATTCTTACTTCGGTAAAATCAACACCATTATGTTTTTTTTTTTTGAAATACTTAATGGTGGATTCAGAGGTTAAGAGAACAAATAAGTAAATTACTAAGAACAAATCAAATTATTTTTGATAAAATATTTTTATTTGCTTTGGTTTTTAAGTAGTGAAACTACTATATAAATTAAAAATTGAAATTTACTTGAGAAAAAGCGACGAGGACCTCCGGCGTTCGGTTTTTTCTTAAGAATATGTCATCTATTTCAAATTCGCAATAAGTAAGTTAATAAGTGATTTTTCACAAAAAAAATGAAAACCATTCATGTATGTAAAATAAATAAAGTAATTTTTGGATTTAAAGACGGGTGGTTTGGATTTGAAACGTCTTTATTTATATATACGTAGCAGTAAGGATATACATTTCAGCCGTGTGCAGTCCACTGCTGGACATAGGGCTCACACAAATATGACTTGTATCATCTTGGGATAGTTGCCATAGTCGCCACGCTTTGCAGACGGGTTGGCGACCGCAGTAGCTGTAGATTGGGTTTAGGCTTCTGCCCATCCGTAGGAATTTTCCTTTGTCGCCTCTTACGATACCCGCGGGAGGAGATGGAAAAGATACGTATATATGTTACGATGTATTTGGCCATACTGACTGCAACTAACTATATGATGCTGACTGTACACTAATACCCAGACAAATATCTAGCCTAAGCAATGGTATCGTTTGTTGCATTACGCATTTTTGATGAATCTTATGTCGACGCGGCTATAGTGCTCAGTCGGGGCGGACGAATGAGGAAATAATGACCGCCAAAGGGAAGTACCTTCTCCTTAAAGAAGACCACAGCCATAATAGCACTGGTTAGAGCTCCCATCTCCCTTAAAGGCTGGCAACGTGGTTGTGACCCCCTCGTCGTATTAATAGGTAGTAGTTTGGTGAAGAGCTCTTGACTATTGTCACGATCCTCAGAAGAAATTTCGATTTTTTTCGACATGTGATTAGTCCTCTGTCGGAATTTCGCGACTATTGTCATATTTCTCGTGACAATTGTCAAGAGCCATATTGATGATATAATAACAAAAACGGTATTTTATTTAAACTAACGTGTTGGTGGCAAACAAGCACACGTCCCACCCGATAGTAAGCGGTCAATGTAGCCAGAGGACACCTGCAACATCAGAAATTTACATGTCGGGAATCGTGACAATTGTCGCTATGGTGAAATAGGGGTCTGGTGTTGCGGGTTCCTATGGGCGACGGTAATTGCTTACCATCAGGCAATCCTTTTGCTCATTAGCTACCTTTAAAAAGGACGATTGTGGCCGTCGTTGGAAAGTCAAAACATCAACGCCATGGACGGCTACGGACGTCAGCTTTGGTAATGCAATAGGGACTTACGGGGGATTTCCTTAAAGTCTAATTTCGGGCAACAAAATGCGGTAGTGAAGTGTCACGGGCACGGCATGTTTCAAAGCGTTTAATATGGCAAAAAATATTGGAAAGTAGAATCAATTATCTTCTTCATGCCTTTTATAATTATTTTAATATTTTGTTATTTTTTTTAAATAGGTTTGACATCTTTTATTGGCGTATTCCGTGCATTTTAGTATTTAATTCTGATAGTTTAAAAGCATAGTCAACAAAAAAATCGGAATGACAATCTCCGGGCACTCTCCTACATTGAAAAAAAGAAAAACTTACTGTCTAACTTTTAACCAAATCCACGTGTAAGAAAAAATAAATAAATATTATTTATCACGAAAACGAAGTTGCAACTGTTCCAAAATTTCAATTTTAAATTCTACCTCATATATATATAGGTAATAAAACCACTTATCGCATAATATTTACTTTAGAGTATATATAATTGGTATATATGTATTATGATTAAAAACCAACGACTTCTGCAATTGTTAAACATATATAAGATATTTATCTTAAATCAAATAAACTGAATATTCATTTTAATATTTAATAATCATCAACTCATCATTTTTACATAAAAAAAATAGTTATTTTCTACAAGTAAGCTTAATTACTAATAATATGTATTGTTATTTGGTTAGGGAAACAATAAAAATATATATTAAAGATGGATGTTTTATAATAGCAAATATTATATGAATTCTGGTTCGGTTATATTATATAACAAGACCTGAAAGTTACACAATAAGCAATATACCTAGTTAAAACATTTCTGAATATTTATCACATATTAGTAAAAACTATTTTTTTTACTTCTTTTTATTATTATTATTATGCAAGACTGACCAACGTTTGACCTCAGTCGCACCTGATGGTAAGTGACGACGAGGTCGAAGTCTTCGAGACGAGGTCTTCTTCCATTGTTTATACATGTTTATATAGATTATCACGAATAATACAATTTTTCTGATAATTTCTTAATCATTAAATCTGACTTTAAGGTCGGGACCAAGACTGGGCATCCAGAGCTGATCCAACGTCGAGGGAACTTTACCGCAGTTGTACCATCCCCACATCGCGCAGTAACTCAGTCACCACTTCATCATCGTCATCATCATCATCATCATCATCATCATCATCATTATATCCACCGAAGGACGTCTACTGCTGGACATAAGCATCCCCAATAGTGACCGGTTTTGGTACAGTCACCAGTTATTTCAACATGATATTATAGGTATACCAACTTGTATTAACCATCATAATTATTTTCAATTAATAATATACAATCATCTCATCATCATCTCAGCTATAAAACGTCCACTGTTGAACATAGGCCTCCCCCTTGGACCTCCAGGTTGGAAGCGACCTGCATCCAGCGTCTTCCGGCGACCTTAATGAGTTCGTCTGTCCATCTTGTGGGTGGACGTCCTACGCTGCGCTTGCTAGTCCGTGGTCTCCATCATACAATCATCTACTACTAACTATTAGAAATATCACATCAAATCTAAAAGAGCCCCTTAGGCTACCAAGTATGCTGACGGCATTTCCTCGTTGTATCGCAATGCTGATACGTTGTGCGAGGAAGCCGCTAGCTCGTCGGCCACCATGCAGTTACGTCAATCAGACGCTAGGCGTTTTCTGCAAAAAGTTTGTGCTCGCTGGGACGCCAGGTCCGTTTCTACACAAACAACAAAATGGTACCAAATGGTACTCTCTGGCCAGCTATTATTTTTATTGCGGTTCAAAATTTCGGCGTTTTCCGCCGATGCGCCCGCTTTTTCATTAGTTTTTTGGAGATGGGGCGGCGCATGTGTGAAATAACCAGAGCTCGGCGGGGTGAGCTGTTATCAGAGTTTGCACAACATGGATATGCCTTGTCATTCGATATGTGGTGTAATTTGATAACTAAAAAAATATTTTTTTAGGCTGCCTTTCCGCTACGATATTTGCGTCGCCATTCTGCTGTGTTATTTTATTATTTTTATAATTAATAAAGTTTTATTTTCTTTTTTTTTTAATATTTTTTTCTGAGGTGTATCTATATTCATATCTACACTTGACAAAAGTGACGTCAAAAAGGCTCACCCCTGCCGAGCTCTAGAAATAACACCTTGTATGAAGTAACTAAGCCCGATAAGCAACATCGTCAACTATTCTTCTCAAAACATATATAACGAATCAAATTCGTTCTTTCTAATTTATGTATTATCAGCCCTACAGAAAATCCATTGTCCACATTGAGAGACCAAATACCAGTAGATGTTAACTTCTTGCCTTTGTAAATTCTATTCACACATTATATCGTTGAAGGAAAATTATACCATATATTATTCCAATAATTATCTGGTTTAATAAAAATTTTATTCAGCAATAAATTTACTATTTTTGTAAATTGTTAAATAATTAATTAATTTAAGCTGTAAACAATTATAAATGTACTATACTACATTTACCTGAAATAAAATAAATAGTGTATCCTCACACAAATATACTTAATAATTTCTCATTTGTATGTCTTTCCCCTACACGGAACAATGGTGTTCCGGACATTTGGGAGGCGTATGCGAAGCCGGATCGAGCCAACGCGCAGAGGTCCTATCGACAATTTATTGATATGTGAGGTGTACACGTATCATGAAACGCGCACAGCACCCGCAATGGTGTAAGGACTATATTGAGTTTTAATGGAATCTAAAATGTACTAGGCTATTGGGTGAAAAGTATGGACTAGCTACTGGGCTATAAAAAATCGAACGCCGGCCTAAAAAATTACATACTTATCATTTTATTTCCGGTAGACGGTAACTTGCTCCATACTTCATACAGTCGACTACAAAGATATGTATTACATTTTTTCACCTTAATCCTTTGTAATAGGGTGCAAAAATGTATACATATCTCTGTACCTATGACTGTTCCATACAAGACATATACTTTATAAACAACTAGCTTTTCCTCCGAATTCGTTGGCCAGCCATGCCCAGGTTGTGGGATAAACATTATCCTATTTCCTTTCTCGTAGCTCAAACTCTCTCCACACCAAAGATCATCCCATTGGTAAAGCGTGAAGAGGTAACAGACAGACAGATAGAGTTACTTTCGCCTTTATAATATTAAAATAATAATTTGGATATAGACAAAAATAAGTTCTCATAATATTTTATAAAAAGAATACCACGTCAGTAACTCTGCTTGTGACATTAAACTAGCGCACTTTTACCTAGGGCCTTATTACACTTTTATTAGTTTTTAGTGTAATGTGTAATCAGGCCCTTATTTTAAATAAAATAACTGACAGGTGAACGAAACTATTATTACGGTCATCAAAAACACATCCTGTACACTTCTCTGCTGAAAACGTAGCGTAATAAGCTAATAACTGAAAGCTTTCCATATGGTTTCCCGAGCCACCTAGCGGCAACAAGCAACAACGATATGTCGCGCCGCGAAAGCTTCTCAAAAGCTCCAAAGCGCGACCATCGTGCAGACGCAGCGCTGTAACCCAATGTCACTAGATGGCGCTAGCAACCTTAAACTAAACTCGTAAACTAAAATGTTGCTAAAAGGCAAAGGGAATTCATGATAATAGACTCTTCGGACAGCAAAAAATAATAACAAATACTACGTTTACTTTATAATATTTAAAAAAGTCACATACATTGCCTCTATTTCCTAGTATTTATATAGTGTCCCAGAATGCGATGCAGATGGTCGCGGATTTGAATCCTGACTGGGTCAAATATTTGAGTTTATCGTGAATACCTGGGTTATGGGCGATTATTTGTGTGTCTATCATAAGTAGGTATTTGTTCCTGGGATTTTCCGCTTTCGAATGTAGGTAATACATGGTCGTCTCTAGTACCTACAATACAAGCCGTATTGATCTTACTAATAGGCCTAATAGTTCGATTTATGTACATTGTCGAAAAAAAAAATATTTTTATTGGTATCTTCGATTACGTCTTAGAGCATAGGTGTAGGTAAAAAACTTAGATAACTAACACGCATCTCGGCATTCTATATTCAAATTTTGTCTATAGTTCCATATTCATTCTCTAACATATCTAAAGACATGGCCCTTCAGTTAAGTTTTTGGACCCGGGTATGTCCTTAAACTACGTCCAACAATGAGAGGTAGGGCACAGCAAAGTACCATTATGCTCGAATCTGGAGAAGCCCAACTGGGGAAGTACCTCCTCCTTACAGAAGACCACAGCCATAATAGCACTGCTACCTTTCAGGTATGTAGTGTTGTGTTCCTGATGATGAGTAAGGTTCCCAGAGCTCCAACCCCCCCTTAAAGGTCGGCAACGCGCTTGTGACTCCCCTGGTGTTGCGGGTGCCCATGGGCGACGGTAATTGCTTACCATCAGGCAATCCATCTGCTCGTTTGCCGCCTATGACATAAAAAAAAAAAAAAAAAAGTTTTTCACCTATATGACAAGGACCGACCGAAACAGCCGAGATAGATAGACCCTTCATATGAGCGTGTCACCAAGCCAAAACGTCAAAAACCCAAGTTTTAACCTTTTATATAGGTCATTCACGCAGCATTAAACCTTAATCCATTGGTATAGGGTCATGTTCTGAATGCTCTATAACACCCATGGCAGTTAATAATATTCTAAGACTTTATGTAACTCTCATTAAATTTCCAACAACTGTTAATTTCTATTTCTACTGCCATTGGACCTTTATCTCAGAAGTTTGTCTGCCGTTAACCTAATCGACATTGCATTAAATTGGCAAATATTGAACTCTATAAAGGAGAAATTTTAATTATATTAGACATACCTAATTTTATAACATAAAAAAATTAAATTTGTAAAAAAAAAAAATACGTTTGTTTTATTTTCCTTTTGTAATTTTTGTGTACTTTGTACCATTAACTTGAAGTGCAATAAAGGGGTGAAATTAAGCATTCTGTGCTGTTATTCTATACCATTAGCTAGGGGACAACCGAAGCTTAGTTTGTTACAAGAAATGTGACATTACGTTCTACAAACAAACTTGGTACACCTACCACCTACTACCCTTTATGAAAAGAACATAATTATAGCTACCACAAAAATTCATGTTCAGTGTCTTTTGATACCATACAACTGCGAATACTATACAACCGTGCTACCGTAACCATGGCAAGGAGTGATTATATGTGATAGTCCACGTGGAAAGGTACCTTATGGCGCTTGGCGCTTACGTTGCAAAGTGTCACATTAGAATTGAAGCGTCTTTAACAATAGCGTAAGCGCCAAGCGACATAAGGTACCTTTCCATGTGGACTACCACATATATAACTACATTGTTTTATATGTATGTATCCTCCTCCTTGTGTCGTATTCCTCATGCTGAAGGTCGTAGCCTCCATGAATTATTTTGTGAACCAACTCCTTCCACTTATTGCGATCTCAGCAGTGTGCAGGGCATTGTGGATTTTAGAATTTGTCTTCTCGCGGATCTGATCTGTCCATGGCATTAGGCTTCTACCACGTGGTATCTTTCCTTGGACTTTCCCCGTTACCAGAAGCATTTCCAGGTTGTCATTTTTCTTTCTGGATATGTGTCCAAAGAACTCAAAATTTTATGGAAACAGATGGTGGACAGCCGGATAGTAACTCCTACTTCTTGTATATGGACACATTTGTGTTGTGGGCTGTCCATGGCACACGAAGCATTTGCCTCCAGCACTAGGGAATGCAATCTCGTCTCGCCGAGATTCCGATCTCGCGAGATCCCGGCCATATTTTACGAGATTGTATCTCGTCAAATTTCGTACGAGATCTCGCGAGATAACGAGATAAGGAATGTTCCTATTACTCTTAATTATTGAAACTAAAGTAATAACTTACAAAAGACTAAATATAGATAATCATTGTTTTGTTACCAATATTGTAAGAATTTGAACTGATTAGCTACAGTAGGTATAATAATTATAGACATAAACAAATGTTGTTAGAGTTAAAGACAAAATAATAACTACTCTGTTGATTTTTAAAATAAAACTTACACTATTGTTATAACTAAGCAACGCAGTTTCTATTTAATTACATATTATGTTAATGACTAGTTTTTAAAACAAGCATTTGAATATGTTTTAATTGCGATTCTCCCAATCTCTCGAGATCCCATAATTTGCGAGATCTCGCGAGACTGGGTTTTGAGTCTCGCGAGATCTCGCTAGGCGGAAATCTCGTACGAGATTGCATTCCCTATCCAGCACCATATCTCCAACGCATCGATGCGAGCTCTGTTGGTCATTTTGAGGGTCTAACTTTCCGCGCCTTAAGTGACGATCGATAACACCAAAGTCTTTACGAGGTCAATATTGGTATATGTATGTATAATTGTATATGTATGTCCGTTTAGTGGCGACGTAGGATAATTTAAAAGTCAATTATGTCCTAGTTGAGTCACATTTTCTGTTTGACCCTATAAGAGACTGGTATAAAATGCCTTATTAAGACCACTTTTTGTTTGAATAAATAAATAAACGTTTCATCATTTCAGCATTAAGACGTCCACTGCTGGACGTAGGCCTCCTCGAGACCAGTATAAACTTGGGGCGATTTGCAATAGTCACCACGCTTGGCAGCCGGCTTGGCGACCGTAGTAGCTGTAAGTATTCGACCCGGGTATGTCCTTAAACTACGTCCAATAATGAGAGGTAGGGCACAGCAAAGTACCATCACGCTTGAGTCCGGAGAAGCCCAACTGGGGAAGTACCTCCTCCTTACAGAAGACCACAGCCATAATAGCACTGCTACCTTTCAGGTATGTAGTGTTGTGTTCCTGGTGGTGAGTAAGGTTCCCAGAGCTCCAACCCCTTTAAAGGTCGGCAACGCGCTTGTGACTCCCCTGGTGTTGCGGGTGCCCATGGGCGACGTTCATTGCTTACCATCAGGCAATCCGTCTGCTCGTTTGCCACCTTTTGTCATAAAAAAAAAAAGAAAATAAAAAAGTATAGATTACTTTTCGACGGATGCTGCAATCCATCAGTCAGTTTTTTCCATTTGCCGCCTCTTACGACATGCCCGGGAGGAGATGGATTGGTACTATCCTAGTCACCCAGCACCACGCGGCATCATGTTTACTTATACGTCACATTTTGATTTCTGTCATGATTAACAAATATATCAGTTACGTCGTCGTTTTGGCGTTACTAGTGTTAAATATGGAATCGTGACATTTCTGATAACAATCCGATAACATCTCACAGGCCTGTGTTTTTTCAATATAATATTTTGCTTGCATAATGTTCTAGACACCGCGTGGGCCAAGAAAATGTTTTAATGTCAAGCGGTCGTGTTTTTCCCATAGACTTGTGAGAATATAGACTAGAAACTTGTCTGAAAAAGCGTGCAGAGGGATTTTTTAATTACGTAAAAAGTCAAGTCACCTTCAAACAAAGTATCTAATAGGGCTGGCCACGCATTAAACTTAACCGGGTGAAAGGCGTAGATTATAAGTATATTGAGTCGGCAACATTAGATATTCATCACTATTTTTAGAAAATAGTAAAAGGTAAAAGTTGAAATAGATAACATATACTTGGTGGCTCCGGTGTTCGAGACGGGATCCCGTCTTTTCATTTCGTCAGACTTTTAATTTATATAGTAGTAACTATTACTACTTAAAAATCAAAGCAAATCAAAATATTTCAAAAAATAATTTTATTTGTTCTTAGTTTCATAGTAAAAGGTAATTGATAATACTAACACATGCAAAAATGCTGTACAATTAGTATTGTTTCACTGACAGACAAAATTGTATATATAAATATAATAATATCTATCTATATTGAATAGATAAGAACAAAATTGCGTTTCTCTGTAAAGACAAGAGTTTTATTTTAAATAACGAACTAAAATTAAAATATTACTTCTGTTTACAAAGTCAAATAAAATATTACTTACCTGTAAAGACAAGAGAAACAACATTTAATGTCCTTACTACAGGTTTTAGATATGTCTCTTTATATAAAATTCTATTTATAATAATATCATATTCCAATGTAATGATTGGAAATATTTTCTGAGTGACACTTGTCAACTTCAAATATTAACTGCAATACTCTATGGCTAACGCGGTCAGTAAAAAGTTATCATTAAGAAGGTCGTCAACACTCGTTATAAGATAAACGAGCGTAGCGATTTTCTTTACATCTCCCCACCAGAAAAGAATAATTGCAGACGAGAAATAACGCAATTATTCATTTATGGATCACACCAGGAGACAACTTAGTAATATGGTAAAGGTTCGATTCCGCTTTTCTGTGTCCGGCATCAATTTCGTAAATTGAATTTGAAACCTTCTTTACGATTTTGAATGGTCCAATTCTCAGCTCATCCATCTTCTTTCTATTTAATCGATTTCCATTTTCTACGTAAACTGTATCTCCTTCTTCAAATGTATATTCTTCTCTATGGCGATCGAATATTTTTTTATTATAATTATGTGATTTTATTGTGTTTTCTAAAGCTAATGCTCTATCTCTTTTCAGATCTTCGTTTGAATATTTAGATTTTAATTCTATTGGTAAAATATTCACGTTTTCTCCTTCAAGTAGATATTTTGGTGTAAATTTTGTCACAGTGTGTTCTGTTTCATTATATTTTTCCACACATTTCTGTGCAATAGTTGTCCATGCTGTTTTTTTATTATTTTCGTTTATTTTACACCTTATTCTATTTACCAAAGTCTGGTTTAACCTCTCATTAAGGCCATTAGAAAAAGGTGCATCCACTGCTGTAAAAATAATTCGGATATTTTCGTTCATTAAAAAATCTTTAAATTCTTTAGAGTTAATGCCAGGGTATTGATCTGTTAACACAGTGTCGATATTGTAGCTTTGTGTCACATTTTTTATCAGTTTAATGAAGTCGCTTGAGCTTTGATTTCTTGATGTCAATATATATGCATATCTTGTGAAATGATCTACAAGAAGATGTAAGTATTTTTTTGTTGAGCGTGATCCTCCAAAGCCTCCAATAGTATCAATTGATACAATTTCAAAAGGGCGAGTTGCTGGTCCTAAATGGGACATTAAACCATATTTTGCCCTCCTCCTCGACTTGTTCTTTACACATATTTCACATTCATCACAAATCTTCTTAATGTTAGTTATTATATTCCTTCCTGTGTAGAATGGGGTTATTTTGTTTATCATCTGGGTTCTGCCAATGTGACAATATGTATCATGAACATCTTTAATCAGATTTTTGCTGAGTGCTTCCGATATAATTATTTTATTATTACTTTTATGCTTTTTGTAGTAAATTTTGTTTTGTAGAATTATGTTTGTTTTTTCACTTTGCAGGTCTTCGTTCTTCTGTTGATCATTTATTATATCTTCTAGGTTTATTAGATTTACTACTTTTAAAAAGTCATCATTATTTTCATATGGCTCTAAGACTGGATTTCGACTTAAGCAATCTGCTTCCTGATTGGATGTTCCTGGGTTATATTTTATATTAAAATTATATTGTGACAAGTAATATGTTAAATCACCTAGTTCTTCATCAGTTCTTGCTTTGATGTTTAAATTCTCCAATGGTTTATGATCTGAGTACACGGTAAATTCTTTACCCATAAGCCAGTGTTGCCAATATTTAACAGCTTCCTTTATAGCAAGACATTCTAAATATATAGCCTTTTTCCTTTTTTGAGTTTCAGTCAACTTCTTTGAAAAATACGCAACTGGCTTATTGTCTCCATTTTTATCTAATTGTTTCAACACAGCTCCCACTCCATTGATACTAGCATCAGTGTAGATATTAATCGCTAATTCGGGATCAAATATTTTTAAAATCGGTTTGGAACAAAGTAGTTCTTTTATTTTATCAAACGATTTTTGGCATTCTGTCGACCATATGAATTTCACATCTTTTCGTAATAAGTTGTGTAACGGATCCAGGATAATTGCACTGTGTGGTACAAATTTGTGATGAAAATTTACCTTTCCTAAGAATTGGCGTATATTTTTTCTTGTTTTTGGGATAGGGAAATCTTTCACAGCCGTTAAATAATCTTTAAGAGGTCTCACGGAATTATTCTCTATTATGTGACCCAAGTATTTAGCGTGTTTATTTGCAAAAGAACATTTCGAGAATTTCAGCCTAAAGCCTTCTATTTGTATTGCTTCAAGTAGTCTGGATATATGTTCTATGTGTTCCTTGAAAGTTTTCGAAAAAATTAGGATGTCGTCTATAAAATTTACTGCAAAATCTGAGAGTTTATATTTTCTAATGATGTTACTCAATATTCTTTGGAAAATAGCCGGTGCCGTTTTTAAACCAAACGGGAGGCAGGTCCATTGGAAGTGGCCTTCTTGTGTTACAAACGCTGTCTTGTATCTGTCTTGAATTTTTAAAGGAATCGACCAAAATGCTGAATTTATGTCAAAAGTAGAAAAGAAATTACAGTTTACAGTTTTGACCATTAAATCCTCAATCAACGGGAATGGTTGTGATTGAGGTACAACGATTTTGTTTAGATCTCTAAAGTCTATGCATAGCCTTGTTTTCTTTCCTTCTTCTTTTTTATACGCCAAAGTCACTGGAGCAGCGAAGGGGCTGTAAGATTCCTCTATTAAATTCTTTTTTAACAATTTCGCTATTTGTTCCTCTATTTCTTTTCTATCCTCTGTTGTGCATCTGTATGGACGTTTGTAGCAGTATTTATCCACCATCAAATCTATTTGAGCTTCATAATCTCTTACGGTACCGATGTCATATTTATCTTTCGCAAAAACTGATTTATGTTTTTCAATTAATTTGTCAATCTCCATTCGTTCGTGTAAACTTACATGATTCACTGATAGTTCAAATTCATCTGCATTTATGTGTTCGTTAAAGTTGATTTCGTATTGGCTCTTGCATTTAGTCTCTTCACTTAATAGAATTTTAGAGCATGAAGCATCTTCATCTTTGTCACCTAGTACATCAGGAATTTTGACAATAGATATTGTTGAAGAATCAAGTTGTAAATCTTCATTTTTTATATTTTCTTCCTTTAGAAACTTTTTTTTATCTTCTGGACTGTTACATTGTAAAATATTTAATTCATCATCCTGCATTAGTTTAAAACTTTTAACACAATCTAGACCTATTAGAAAGTCATACGGAAGATTTTTAATAACGAAGATTTCCATATCATTTTCAATTTTGTATATTCTTCCTTTCAGTGTTACCCAACCTTTTGTTCTCTTCGCACCATTAATAGTATTCAAGTTTGCCGTATTGATGTCACTTGTATTCCCAGTTTTTTTTATCTTTAATAATTTAGCATTTATTAAGGATATATTCGATCCAGGGTCATAAATTGCAGTAACATTTAAAGTGTCATTTAAAAGCAACTTTACTTTTATTAATGGTGGTACATCTAGTTTTTTGGATTCTGTTCATTGAGTTCAACTTCCAATTCAGAGTTATTCACGCTTTTCACAACCGCGCTCTGTTTTTTTTCTTTAAACCAACAATTCTTTTCGGGATGGAAACGTTTTCCCTTTTTCTCGTTGATGCATATTGGGCAGGGTTTTTTTTCTTCAAATTTCTTGGTTTTTAAGTCAGAGCTTGCGTGAGTTTTTGTTTCGTATTTATTTTTTCCGATTAGATACTCTAATCTTCCTATCTCGTTGTATAGGTCTTCTGTTTGTTGTAAACTTTCTCGGTCTATTTTATCAACCACATAATTTGGCAAACCAAAGGCTATGAGGTCGATTAGTGTGCCTATATCAATTGATTTTCTCACTCCCAGTAGCAACTTCTCTTTCTTTAAAGCATACTCAAGTAAAGACCCCGTTTGATATTTAAAGGCAAAAGCATATCTAATGGGTGACCATCCCTTGTTTGCAAATGTCTCGCAAAATACTTTTTCCCACGTATTCCACTCTGATTCAACTGTAAATTTCATAAGCATGCAGCTATACCAGTCCGCGCTTGAAAACTCCAAAAAGTTTTTTAAAATTTCATTTTTTTTTCTGTCTTCATTAATATGGAAGCGTTCGCATTCTTTATTGAAGTCCTTTATCCACTGGTAAGCATTTGCATTTATGCCTGTGAATTTCTCAATCATAAAATCTTTTGCAATTTTCCCTAAATTTTGTGTTTCAGATTTCTTCTCTTTTTCTTCAAGTAGTTTTTCTAGAAGTTTCTCCAATGTTTGATTAGAACCACTAGGTGTAGACTCTGAGCTACTTGTTCTTTCCGAAAATCTTCAAGATAAAAATCATTGAACTGCAAGTTTTGCTCTTCGTCTAAATAAACTTTCGATATATCATCCGTTGGTCTCTTAAAGAACTACTCATGGGAGATCTCCCTTTAACCCTCAAACGTAAACTCGTCGATATGTGTATCCTGCCTGTCCTAACCTACGGCGCGCAAACATGGTCACTCACAGAGGCACAAACGACCAAATTGAAGGTTTGCCAACGAGCCATGGAACGTAGCATACTGGGAGTGAAACGGATCGACCGGGTCAGAAACTCTGTGCTGCGCTCAAGAACCCGGATTGCAGACGTCAAGATCAAGGCCGCCAGGCTGAAATGGGAGTGGGCTGGCCACGTCTGCCGCATGCATCCACAAAGGTGGGCCAAACTAGCCACAGAGTGGGTGCTCCACGATGGGCGGCGACGACGTGGTAGGCCAAGACGGAGGTGGCGGGACGACTTGGATTCATTCCACAACGAATGGCCAAAGATTGCACATGACAGGGAAGAGTGGAAATCAAGAGGGGAGGCCTTTGCCCAGCAGTGGGACACTGCGTAGGCTTATTAAAAAAAAAATATCATCCGTTACGGTTATCCATATTTTTCTTGTTTGGTGTCTTTTAGTCAAAGATTTTCTCACCTTGGCGTAACAGGAAGTATTCGTAATGACAGTATGTAAATGCACAGGTTGGTATTCAGGTGGTATTCCATAAACCTGGCCATCAGGTGTGCCTACAGAAGTTATGCACATAATATTTGATTTTCCGTCTGCCGCGGGCTTAACAGCAAAATCAAATCTCAATTTTTCCATTGTTCTTAAAATATTTTCAGAAAATGTTGTTTTATAATAATATCTATCTATATTGAATAGATAAGAACAAAATTGCGTTTCTCTGTAAAGACAAGAGTTTTATTTAAAATAACGAACTAAAATTAAAATATTACTTCTGTTTACAAAGTCAAATAAAATATTACTTACCTGTAAAGACAAGAGAAACAACATTTAATGTCCTTACTACAGGTTTTAGATATGTCTCTTTATATAAAATTCTATTTATAATAATATCATATTCCAATATAATGATTGGAAATATTTTCTGAGTGACATTTGTCAACTTCAAATATTAACTGCAATACTCTATGGCTAACGCGGTCAGTAAAAAGTTATCATTAAGAAGGTCGTCAACACTCGTTATAAGATAAACGAGCGTAGCGATTTTCTTTACATAAATAAGGGTTTTACAATGTTATTTGATCTGATTAGTAAGCCACGAGGAAGTACACTTCAGTTTGTAACAGTTAGACAGAGACAAATGCCATCTCTAACATCCTACTTGCCTCGTTTTTTTTATGACAAAGCCACAGCCATAATAGCACTGCTACCTTTCAGGTATGTAGTGTTCCTGATGGTGAGTAAGGTTCCCAGAGCTCCAACTCCCCTTAAAGGCCGGCAACGCGCTTGTGACTCCCCTGGTGTTATGGGTGCCCATGGGCGACGGTAATTGCTTACCACCAGGCAATCCGTCTGCTCGTTTGCCGCCTATGTCGTAAAAAAATGACAAAGATGGCAAACGAGCAGACGGATTGCAACACTAGTGGAGTCACAAACGCGTTGCCGGCCTTTTATGGGGGGTTGGAGCTTTGGGAACCTTAAGCGGAGCGTTGCTCCTTGTTAAGCGATAGTGAACCTTAGACTAATCCAAATAGATTACATTTTACGTATTTACTACTTTATCTCCTGTTAATACCAGGTGAAATCAAAATGGTAATACAAAAACGTTTTTTTCTGGATCTATTCGTGATTAGGATCAACTTTTACTATGGGGTCACAACCGTTAAATCAAAAATCAGTTAAAAAAGAAACCTTCTAATACTACTCAGCCACCAAGAAGACCTAAGCTAGCTGTAGTATAAGGTCTTCTTGGTATATATTATAATTATAACCGCCCACAGTAATATTTCAGCATATTTTCTTTCGCAATACAAATTAAATTACTTGCAAAAAAATATTATAAACGTGTAACAAGTCCCGAAATAAGATGAAACCTAATAAGGGGAGAGAAAAAAATGATTAGGTCAAACACAAGTGAGGCAAGTGGAGAGAGTACTCTATTTTTAGCAATTTATTTTAAATTAGTAAATCAAATTTTCCCTCTCACTAGTTTCCATAGTAACGGTCTCCTGAACATAAGCACGTTTCCGTTAAAGGTGATCACCTAGGCAACTCCAAAATTTGTATTACATTATAGGGGCACGGATCTAGGACAGCTCCAACCCAGCAAATTACTTGTCATTCAAATTAGAGCATTAAAACGTGTGTCGTATAGTATATTTCGTAATGTCAATATAAAAAGCCGCCGGAGGGTAGGCAGCGCGGTTACAGCCTGGTCACGACATTGCGCGAATTGCGGCGCAGCGCGGCAAGCGTTTTATCTGTTCATTGCGTGTAATCCCAACTAACTGCAGTGTATTGCGCGTCTTGACCGCGCATTGTCGTGGTCGGGCTGTTGCAGAGCTATCATACGACGAGGAGACCTCATGCGTACAACTCGTCGCCTGACTACGTGTTCACGGTGATAACAAGCTACTGGGTTCACTGCTGGACTAGGGCCTATCGCATATCGATATGCTTATCGTAGTTTATGGGTGAGGCCCATGGAACGGGTACGGACACCTGGTACCTAATACCTTGAAAATGGAGACCTCTGCTCGGCTCTCCCCTGCCACTAGTAACTAAATAAACGTGAATGAAGCCGTAATTTCTTCATAATATACAGTGTGGAAATCTTATACGGGCGAATCTCTTAACGGAGGGTAGAATAGGACATAAGAATTATATTTAGATAACTTTTGCTTAAAAGTACAATTAAAATTTTATCTATATAAAAAAATTCGGCCCGCAATGTAATGCAACACACTCGAGTTGAACACTCGTTGACAGTTTGTTTCAAAAGCTCATATCACATAATGTTTGCAGTACATTTCTGCTCAGACATTTTACAAAAAATAATTACCTATGTATAATAGGTATAATTGAAGAAAAACCTTTTGGTTAATGATTATACTGGTGAATCCTATGTCTGGTTTAATTCTTCACCCGTATTAGACTTACACACAGTATTATAATGACTCACGATAGTTTAAATAAAAATTGACAAACATTTCATTTAAGAAAATTTCAACTATTTTTACTGATGGCCATTCGCGGAGGATTTGGTATAACCGGAGGTCCACCATAGAAGTAAAGTGCTACTCGAATTCGTTTTTTATAGTGTAGGAAAGTATAATCTCTTTGGTGTCAAAATCGAAGGAAACAAAATTCATCTCTGTTCCAATTTTCAAATTCAAATTTATTTAAAGTGATTAGTACTACATGTAGATCCGTGGGCCTTAGGAGGCTTTCAACTTGTTGCTGATTCAAAGGCACAGCAAAAATGAGGTATCAGGAACAACAAAAGGTATCTTGCGCGCGAGATAGATCCGATATATCGTGTTGTTGCTTTTATCTTGTTATTATTAGCTAATAATGGCACTTGGATAACGCGATATCCAAGGGCATTATCATTATTACCTAATATTTTAAGAATTGTTTCATTGCGTACTGCTAATGGAATGGATGGGTATTGTCCAGCAAGCCTAATCTGCGACCATCTAGCCACCACGGGCGGACGTGCAGTAGCGTCCCTTAGAACGGTGAAGCATACCGCAATCGCCAACCCGCCTGCCTAGCGTAACGATTAAACCATGCTCAGAGACCGCTCCCTGTAGCGGTTTACGGGGCAGGGCAGTGTCCAGCAGAGGACGATACCTAAAGCCAAAAGGGATAAGCAAGAAGTGCGAGTGAACCGCAGCCTAGTTTGCCACCATCGTGGTTCCCAAAAGTATTCACAAATACGTGGTACGTAGTTTCACCTCCCCTCTCATTTAGCCAATGCGCATGTCACGCATGCGTAATGAAGTATTCAGCCACTTAAGATATTCTAATAAAACAGCCGATGTTACTCACGATAAAACGACGTCAAATATATCTATGCAAATTTCGCCTTATCACAATTCAATAAAGTCGCAAATAGTCAACGCCTTTATGAGGAGCAACTAAAGGACTGTATCTTACCGCCTTTTACGCTGAATGAGAGAAAAGGTTATATGTAAAGTTCTATATTTAATAACATAATCGTTTAATAGCCTTAATGCGTAATTGTGATAAAATAGTTGAAAATAGTGATGACATACTGGCGGTCAAATTAAATTAGTAGTTCTAGGAACTCTGCTCGCATATTGATCAACAGAGGTGTAGGTACTGAGTAACATGGGTAACCTTTTCCCTAAGCTACGTAGTGACCAAGCCTACCAAACTAAAGTTCCTGAGTTCGAATGCTGGTAAAGGTTTGCGTGTTTCTTGCGAATATTTGTTCCTAAGTTTTGTGGAGTCACCATCTCCTCTCGCGGGTGTCGTAAGAACAAAGAGCACGGAGCAGCGTCCGTCGAAACCCAATCTACAACTACTGTGGTCGCCAATCCGCCTGCCACGCGTGGCGAATATGACAACTACCCAAAGATGGTACGCAGTGGACAACTTATGACTGAAATGAATGAAAGTTAAGGGAGTCATCTATATATGTGTAGCCTTATCGAGCTTACTAACTCCCTATTCATAAACATATAGCCAACTTACATTAGTAAATTTATATTTTGTCTTTGTCATACAAAGACAATTCTCAAAGTGACAGACAAGGACAAAACAGAAATTAACTCATTAAGGTTCGATATAAATACGTTTATGAATAAAGGGATAAAACGCTAGGACTAACACCACGGTTTACTTTTGTATTTCATTGGATTATAAAGTAGCTAAAACTGTTTGTATCTAAATATACAAAATATAGATATTTGTAGAAGCTATGTGTTCTTTCCATAATGGGTGACACCAAGCGCGTCAGTAGTACGCACTACGCAGTGCGACATATCTGTAACAAACTATGCGATGCTTCAGTTGTCCCCTGGCTGATGGGACAGAACAACAACAACAAATAGTTGATTTACTCTTTTAACTACAAATCACGCTTAATTCTTATGAAGGTAGGTCCAAATTTATTTAGTTTAGTAGTAAAATATTCAATGTTCAATTCGAGATACCATATTTTAAGAATGATTGTCTATAAAATTTAAGGCTCTAATACTATAAGTAACTAGTACAGGTTTTGCGTTGTATGTAAATAAGAATACTATTTCCAATGGAATGTACTCAAAACATTGAAGACACATTAACTTGAGCCTATATTGAATATTGATCAAATGAAACCTAAACAAGAAAACCTAAATATAACAGAAGCTCTAAAATTAGGTTTCCAAAGTTCAAATATCAGAAGTGAACTAAATTTAGCCTCCGACTTTGTGTTTGGTGATCTAAATGCAGACTCAGAAATAATACTTCAACACTTAAGTTCACAAAAGAATCAACTTGTTTATTCAAGTGTACAGTAGCAACAAAAGTAATTAAACGGAAGATGTGCTCAAAATGAGCTTGACACGATTTGATAGTTAAGAGGATAAAAACGACGATCATTCTGAACATCTGGTATGCTTAGCAACTTCTGTTGCTGACTGTACACATATCTATACCTCCGACTGTACATTGTACACCCACGCCTATCAACATTATCATTCATTGATATAACCTCCAGATTTAGTCAGCACCCATAATGCAGCTACCAGGTTAAAAATAGCCCGTATTCAGGCGATATCTGAACACTTGTTGCGCACGATTGACGTCAGTGCCTCCCTAGCGCGGGAGGGGTGCGCGCAGGGGGGAGCACCGCGCCTCCGCCAGTGGGTCGACTGACGTAAAGGCTTTATTCATGAATGAGAACCCCAAAACCATCATGATCTCATTTCTGTAACGTAGAGGTTCTAGCGTAGCCACCATAACCTTGATACGTCTGGGTTTTTTTTAGTGTTTATTGTCTATGCGGGGAACTTGTTGGGGGATTATCGGGGATTTTCTTTTGTAGTTTTCCATTAATTTAACGAGCTTGGTAAACAGTTTTATATATATTAGTGCTCGACTTTACGACTTTCGGGGTATTTTAACCGAGTATTGTTTGGTGTTATATTACACCTTGATAACCCTTAATATGAATATTTGTATTATAAGAATGAATATTTGAGAATCTAACAGTATATTTAAATTCTATAACTACGTAAGCTTCTTCCTCGACCATTAGAAGATTTTTTGGGCAGAAATGGACTCATTGTAACGTAAAAACAAGTTGTAGGTTGTTGTTGTTGGACATGTTGAAACTTTTTAAGTCTGTTAGTGCCTGCGATAAAAAAAGATACCTATGATGTAAATGGAAGCTAAGTTAAAGAGAGTGAAGCATCTGTACGGGACATTTAAACACAAAGGGTTATGGAGCCGTGGTGCAACCAACTATGAAACCTCTGCAGTTATATAATGACGATAATATCATCATCATCATCATGAGCTGAAAGACTCCACTGCTGGACAAAGGCTTCC
The DNA here is from genome assembly GCA_022674325.2 of Grapholita molesta. NCBI lineage: Eukaryota > Metazoa > Arthropoda > Insecta > Lepidoptera > Tortricidae > Grapholita > Grapholita molesta. Next base: position 23,666,221 of record CP053121.2, on the reverse strand, counting down.
CTTAGTACTTCCACAACAATCGGTCCCGTGCCGTCCAGATCCATCGATTTCCCGCGACCTTGACCAGGTTGTCGGTCAACCTAATTGACGACCTTCCAACGCTTTGGCTTTCGGTATGACAAAAATGTGACAGGATAAAATGTTATAAAAATAGGTACCAATAACAATTCTAACATCGAAACGCCAGGCCTGATGGTACCGCGAACATCGAAGTTCGTAAATTTCGAGCATCTTTATCTTTTACTCAAATTAAGGCGTAATGAGAGTGACCGAGACAATCGAAGTTTACTAATATCGATTTCCGCGATAGCACCGCAGGTAACTAATAACAGTTTTGGACCCGGGAGAGGTAGGGCATAGCGATGACCATCACGCTTGAATCTTGAGCAGCCCAACTGGGGAAGTACCTCCTCCTTACAGAAGACCACAGCCATAATAGCACTGCTACCTTTCAGGTCTGTAGTGTTGTGTTCCTGATGGTGAGTAAGGTTCCCAGAGCTCCAACCCCCCTTAAAGGCCGGCAACGCGCTTGTGACTCCCCTAGTGTTACGGGTGCCCATGGGCGACGGTAATTGCTTACCACCAGGCAATCCGTCTGCTCGTTTGCCGCCTATGTCATAAAAAAAATAATAATAACCTTTTCACGTCCTGTTACTCATTACTAAGGGTTGCGAGTACCGCTGTGCTTGATGGCTGCGAATAACAGCTCTCTTCCCGCGGGTGTCGTAAGAGGCGACAAAAGAAAAAACCCCGAAATCTAAACCGAATCAACAGCTACTACGGTCACCAACTGACTGCCAAGCGGCAACATCAGATAAAACATGTCGTATTGTGGTAAAATAATATTTATTATCTCAAAATAAATTACATTTCACTGAATGAGATTATTATTTGGGAGGACATGTCCACAAGTGGACGTCCTATGGCTGAAATGACGAAGGGCTGTCATATATGTCTCGTCATCTGTTCCTATTTTTGCAATGTAACAGACTAATGAGTGTACGATCAACCAATTTGATTTCTAGGCCACTCCGAACCTTGTCACAGTGAAGTTAATAAGAGATATTTGTGTCTTTCATATAGTTTTTTAATGTGACAAGGATCGAAGTGGCCCATAAATCAAATTGGTTGACTGCACATGTATGTTTTATGAGAGGTAGGGCACAGCGAAGTGCCATCACGCTTGAGTCTGGAGAAGCCCAACTGGGGAAGCATTTTCTTCTTACAGAAGAACACAGTCATAATAGCACTAGCTTTCAGGTATGTAGTGTCTATGTAGTGTCCCTGATGGTGAGTAAGATTCCCAGAACTCCAACAATTTTTAGGATAGGCAACGTGCATGTGAATCCTCTGGAGTTGTAGGCGTCCATATGCTACGGTAACTGCTTACCGTCAGGCCGGCCGTTTGTTGCTACCGTCGTTGTATTTTAAAAAAACATGTCCATCATTCAGTATGGAACGGAACTGATGGTAACTATATTATTGGGCCGCGGCGTCTTGGGAGAAAAACAAAATTAATATCACATTTACTTAAAATTATAAATAGCTAGCTGCTAACCGTGACTTGTCCGTGCCAAAAAAACCTTCCTATTCTGATGTGTAACATACAAAATAGTAAAATTAAAAAAAAAATCGAAATAGGCTAGGGTGACGGCGAAAGTAATGGACAAGGAACCAATCATGAACATTAGTGCTCAAAGGAGTCAAGTGTTGTGTAATTGTTGGTACATATTCAATTTATAACGTTATCGTTTTTGAATTAAGAAGTAAGTGTCTATCATTGGTGCATGTCAGCTTAAAGTGTCCAACATTGGTGACATCACCCTAATTTACAATTAATACCCGCTTTTATGTAAGTCACATTAATGTTATTGCTCCGAAAACTTACATTTTCCAATTAAATATGAAATTGGAACGTAATGAACAAAAATGAAACGAAATTATACCGTTATTTTTGTATAGGGAAAATTACCTCGAAGATTTAATTTACTGTCTCGGCAACTCCACCGAACAGCAAGTATTTTCTGCGGTGTCGCATCTGAATGGCGTCAACAGGGCCGGTACCGCAAACATCGACGTTCGTATATTTGGAGCATGTTTCTCTTTTACTCCAATTAAGGCATCATGAGAGTGACAAAGACAATCGTCCGAAATTCACGAATATCGATTTTCGCGGTAGCGCCGTAGTATCGGTTTTAGCCTGAATTTGCTATCGGATGAGCAACACAACATTTACATGCACCTTGAAGCCCGAGCGTGGCCTATGTCCAGCAGTGGACGTCTTTCGGCTGACATGATGATGATGATGATGAAGCCTGCTATGCGCGAACATCGAAGTTCCTATATTCCGAGGATATTTCTCTTTAACTTCAATTACGGCGACATGAGTGACAGAGAGACAATCGTCCGTTTACAAACAATTTTTCGAGGTAGCGCCGTATTGCTGTGATGTCTTTACGTACTTACACTGCTGGCCTAAGAGGATATAATTATACAATATGGAGTAGCGATTAACAGGCGAGGCGTTCCCCTCTGCCAAAATTACTCAGCCGCTGGTCATAATTCTTGAACTTGTGTGAATATAGTTTATGCTAGTGTTTGATAATTATGTCGCGTGCGTGTGTAGCGACGCACGTAAAAAAATGCATTAGTGTTAACATTATTCATGTGTTACCTCACCCCCGCGCCGAAAACGACAGAATTTGTCCGATAGAAATTAGTGCGTGTGTCGGTTCCATATTGGTTGTATCCTCCTAGCATGGCATGTGAGACGTGAGAAGCGGAGGACGAATTCAGCATCATCCAACTCTTTAAATGCCCTTGCAAATGAAGTCTCCGGTGCCTTTTGTGCCTCCAAATTTGTCTCCAGTGAAGTCATATTGTGACTTTTGTATTTAAATCCAGATACTAATTAGCTATCAGAGTCCAAAGGTCAACCGGCAGGTGTAAATATTTAATTACTCAACTAGATAATTAATCCAAAAAGGTCTCTTATTATGAAAATATAAATTACTTGTTTATGTTACATTATATAATTAAAACTTTCCAATGACATGTGTTTACTTTTCACATTTACACGAAAAATGTGATATATTTTATTTGAGATCAAAATAATTTGATTTCGAAAAATATTGTTACTACACCAATTCGACGTCTTGTATGTTGAATAAGTAATTTTTAGTATTAATAAGAACGAAATGTTTATCTGTGAGCTAGAGTGGTTTTATATTGATTTCGAGTAAGTTACATTCATAGGTATGGCAAGTAAAAGGTATCATCATCTTCCTCGCATTGCCACTCAGTACCTGTCAATTCCAGGATTTGGCGTAGGCATTCGTTTTACGAAAGCAACTGCCATCTGACCTTCCAACACAGAGAGTAAACTAATAGGCCTTATTGGGATTAGTTTTACGATAGGCAAAGTGCATGTGAATCCTCTAGTGTTGCTACGGTAAATGCTGACCGTCAGGCGGGCCGTTTGCTCGTTTGCCACCGTCGTTGTATTGGATATTGAGTATGGAACGGAACTAATGGTCATTTGCTATCGGATGAACAACACAACATTTGTTACATGCACCTTGAAGCCCGAGTGAGACGTATGTCCATCAGTGGACGTCTTTCGGCTGACATGATGATGATGATGAAGCCTGCTACGCGCGAACATCGAAGTTCGTCTATTCAGAGGATATTTCTCTTTAACTTCAATTACGGCGACATGAGAGTGACAGAGACAATCGTACGTTTACAAAACATTTTTCGAGGTAGCGCCGCAGTGCTGTGATGTCTTTACTTATACTGCTGGCCTAGGAGGATATAACCAATATAGAGTAGCCATTAACAGGTGTTCCCCTCTACCAAAATTAGTCGGCCGCCGGTCATACTCCTTGAACTTGTGTGAATATAGTTTATGCTAGTGTTTGATAATTATGTCGCGTGCGTGTGTAGCGACGCACGTAAACAATGCATTAGTATTAACATTATTCATTATTATGTGTTACCTCACCCCCCTCCACCCCGCCGAAAACGACAGAATTTTTCCGATAGAAATTAGTGCGTGTATCGGTTCCATATTGGTTGTATCCTCCTAGCTACTGGCATATGAGACGTGAAAGCGGAGGACGAATTCAGCATCATCCAACTCTTGAAATCCCCTTGCAAATGAAGTCTCCGGTGCCGTTTATGCCTCCAAATTTGTCTCCTGTGAAGTCATACTGTGACTTTTGTATTTAAATCCAGAGATACTAATTAGCTATCAGAGTCCAAAGGTCAACCGGCAGGTGTAAATATTTAATTACTCAACTGGATAATTAATCCAAAAAGGTCTCTTATTATGAAAATATAAATTACTTGTTTATGTTACATTATATAATTAAAACTTTCCAATGACATGTGTTTACTTTTCACATCTACACGAAAAATATGATACCCTATATCTTATTTGAGAACAAAATAATTTGATTTCGAAAAATATTGTTACTACACCAATTCGACGTCTTGTATGTTGAATAAGTAATTTTTAGTATAAGAACGAAATGTTTATGTGTGAGCTAGAGTGTTTTTATATTGATTTCGAGTAAGTTACATTCATAGGTATGGCAAGTAAAAGTCATCATCATCTTCCTCGCATTGCCACCCAGTGCCTGCCAATCCCAGGATTTGGCGAAGGCATTCGTTTTACGAAAGCAACTGCCATCTGACCTTCCAACCCAGAGGATAAACTAGGCCTTATTGGGATTAGCCTAGAAACTGAAAAGCTACTGGTAAATATCATATTTCGTACATTAGTTCCGAAAAACTCATTGGTACAACTCGGGATTTGAACTTGCGACCCCCGGATTGCAAGTCGCATGCTCTTACCGCTAGCCTACGGTAAGTAAAAGTAATAAATGAAATGATATCAAAATATTAAATACTAATACTTACACATACTTTAGTTATACATATATAACTCTGGTAGAATATAAGCTTTGCCTTGTTACTTGGATTTGTATTTGGTTTTTTGACCCTTTACCTACTTCATACGAAGCCATATATTGCAGTTATAATTTCAACTCTATTGGAAGTGAGTTAAAGTTCGAATTCAAACAGTCGTCAATTCGTAAGTCAACAAAACAAATTGTCACGAGGCCCGCCGAAGACGAAACGTGATCGAGTGGCATAAAAGTTTTCTAAAATATTTATCACAATGAGAAAAAAAAGAAAACCTAAAAACAAACACAACTTGGTAAGAAAATGTTAAAATAATTTTTAACTTCGTATTGTAAAAATCCGTACTGTGTTGGACGCTGATGAAACCAAGAAAAATAAAACTTTCTTCTTGCACGAGTTTTTAATACTTAATAAGTACCAAGAAGTAAATGTTTACTCAGAAATAAATTTTTCAAGAAATATTAAATTGCAATTTTATTTCTCTAGGCTAAACGTTTCAGTATCGGCAACAGTAAGTGGGTGGAATTTCATTTTCTAGTAGCTTTTGATTAAATAGGTACATTTTAATAAATTTTGATTGCTTAGCCTGAAAGTATGTATTACTTATATATTGTGGAGGCTCTCGCTCTTCCAGAACCTCATACTTGCTTTTAGAGATGACCATTGATATTAGTTTTTATAATGTTACCTCAGTAATTGTCAAAAAAAATCACTTATGTATTTCAAATAATTTTCATGTGCACGAATATCGCTGAGTATCTACTTTTAAAAGGATCCCACGACACAAAAAAATTGTAATTGGTTCAAATCCCCGAATTTCAGAAAATTTATTTCATCATCATCATCATGTCAGCCGAAAGACGTCCACTGCTGGACATAGGCCTCTCCCAGAACGACCCAAGAAGAGCGATCATGCGCCTTCCACATCCAGCGGTATCCCGCGACTCTAAGTAGGTCGTCGGTCCACCTTGTGGGAGGCCTACCTACACTGCGTCTTCCAGTTCGTGGTCGCCACTCCAGAACCTTTCCGCCCCAACGGTCATCGGTTCGCGCACAATGTGCCCCGCCCACTGCCACTTAAGTTTGGAGATCCGGAGGGCTATATCGGTAACCTTGGTTCTACTACGGATGAAATCATTCCTGATGCGATCACGCAGGGACACTCCCAACATAGACCTCTCCATTGCTCTTTGGGTGACTTTGAGCCTTCTTATCAGGCCCATAGTAAGAGACCATGTTTCAGCACCATATGTCATCACTGGCAACACACACTGGTCGAAGACCTTCCGTTCAACAAAATGTGTTATTACAATTCTGCCAATATGGACTATGTTATACAATATTCTACATTTATTTCTAACAGGTTACCTAGTCGTTAAAATTATTAGATGTCACTTGGTAAGATGTCAAAACATTCTAGTTCTACGTATGATCTCTTGGTCAATCGATTTGCCGTGTCGAACTAAGATTTGACACGGTTTCAAACACCAGTCTCATCGCTTTTTATAAACTTAGATGTCTTAGGGTAGATTTTCGATTTCCTGTGGTCAACTATTATTTCATCACTTTTTTCCTTATTTTAGGTACAATCAAAGTCAGAGATACCTTATTGTCACATGCATACATATTTTGGAACTACTCTTCGTATCGATGTCTTACCTTGACTGGCATTTCTTCCTTTTTTTTACCTTCTGGCATTTTTTTTGTTTTTCTAATGATTAGAACACTATAATCTCGCTATATTACTACGTCTGGACATTGCGACATCAGTCAGGGCATTATTTACAACGTTTCGACTTATTGTATTTGCACAATGGACGTTAAAGTAAATATACCGCTAGAGGGCAAGAACCTACAAGTTAAATAATTATTCTTTTTCCGCTCACAATCATTGCCCAGTAGCGTTTTTCCTGTTAGTAAAACGAGCACGAACCTCAAATTCTTAACCTTCTTTTCACCGAAAAGGCGTTTAAATTTACTTTATTTTATTACTTTTCCACTCATTAATGCTAAGTCCTATAACGAAGCAGATGTCGGCAATTGCCAGCTTGTTCCAAATATAGAACACCCCTCTATATCCCCCTCGAAGTAAATGCGTGCCCACCTAGGCTATTCAGAACACGATTCCTTGGGCCCTATTCAGAATCAAAATAAGATATCCCTGTAATAACAATTCAATATGAACAGAGACGAATTACGCTCACGCAAGCTAGAACGAGCAGCGAAGATGTTTTCAATTCCATTTTGAAATCTCTTACAAACATTTTAAAATAAGGTCGCGTTACCTAAGACGAGATCGTGTTTAAAAGTCTCGTCTTATAGTGTACAAAAGTTCGGACCTCAATACATAACAGCTAGTGGAAAAGTTCAATCGCGTATACTGGCGCAACTAATTATAATTTAAATATGTACGTAAGAGTCGGCTCTTGTGAGTAATTTCCATGTTTATCCTCAATCCTCTTCTTAATACATATCAGTTAGTGGAAAACTTCAATTGAAAGCAATAAATTACTAATTACTGATTACTGGCGTTTACTTTTTCCTTTATTATTTTGGTCCATACAACATAAACTGTTCCCTATCATCATTTCAGCCTTAAGTCGTCTACTGCTGGACATAGGCCTCCCCCAAATATGATCTTAGGGGGTTGCCAGTTGCCTTAGTCGCCATGCTTGGCAGACGATTTGGCAACCGCAGAAAATATATGGCATATTGTAGAATGGATCCATAGTTTCGACTGCCCATCCGTCAATTTTTGTCGCTTCTTACAACCTCCCTGGTATTCTAGTCAGCCGGCAGGCAACAAACGCCACAACTCTATACATCAATGCAAATAGGTCAGTAGAGGGAAGTCAGAAACTATGAGAGATAGCGAAATCTTGTCGAAAACAAAATAGTAACCATTATCCTGGATGCAAAAAAATATTCTTCTTAACACCTTCGCTGCGGCAATTAGTTAACATCGCAGTTAACCATACTTTGTGAGGGGTCAATAGGCCCCCTACCGCAGCAAATGTGTTAAAAAGTTTGAATGCCATTATTATTAAATTTAAAATCGAAGCCATGGTTCCTGAGAACAGATTTCGCTACCTCTCATAGTTTCTGACTTTCCCCTTCTGACCCGTTTGGATTGATCAGCCTGTATATACGAGTAAATACAAAACTTTACCTTATATTTTTGATTTTGTCGTGTATTAGGTATCCAGGCATCTTTCCACTTCTATTTTCAGTGGTTTCTTGCTTTCCTTTTCTTTTACCAATCTTTTAACTTCTTCGTTAGGTTTATTTTATGTCCTATTTATCATGATCAGGCAGAGGCTACGTCGAGTTATGTTCACAAAGACCATTCAGCTTTATGCTCCATCGCTATGAACTTTCAACTTGGCAGCGGACAATGAGATTACTTCGAATACGTATCTAAGAGCGTGGGTCCACTAACGTTTCTGTCCTGAGTTTTCCCGGCGTTCCCATATGTGTCATTAATTCATTATCTAGGAAAAGGGACCTTACTGTCGATGGCGCTTACGTCAAGTCGCGTTGCGTTTGTTTTGTATTGTAACGTCTTGAACAACGACATAAGCGCCATCGATAATAAGGTCCCTTTTCGTAGATAACGTCACATATAATAATTATAACGCACGCTACGCACGCTACGGAGAAGCTTCGTTCGAACGCGGCGTTCCGATTACTATGGAATCCAAAGGAAAACGTTGAGCGCTACTGCGGCGGCTACATTAAGAAATTTGCGAACATTGGCAGGTGGCTCAACAATCCCTGTCTATACCACACTAATATAAACTTTCTATAATTTTTCGACACACAGGTAAAAAACAAGCAGACCAAGTTTTAATGCAAAATATCCAGCTCGTAGGTACAGCCGGCATCAGATATATCGGAGCTGTGGGGGTAATCACAAATAACAGAACATGCACTTTATCGCCTTGACAATAGAGACGTTGTTCAGATATTTGTGACCACCTCCACAGCTCCGATATATCTGATGGCGGCTGTACGAGTAGGTAAGAATTTATATTTTAATTTCAAGTTGCAACGAGATTTAGAGCGATGAGTTATAGTAATAAGAAGACTTGGAAAACGGTTTTCGTTTCACCCTGTTGGGGGTTTGCCAACTCGTAATCTTATTTCGGTGGTTATCCATTCGGTACTGTCTTCATTGCACTAGTTCATAATAATTTTAAATATTTTTAGGATGAAACTATTGTCCGTTAGTTTCCGTTTAACAACTTGATAATACTGATTTGAAGTTTCAAGTTATGACGTTAATTTATGTTCTCAATGTTAATATTCATTTTGTATGTCTTTCCAGTACATTGAACAATGGTGTTCCGGACATTTGGAAGGCGTATGCGGAGCCAGATTGAGCCAGCGCGCAGACGCCTTTTCGACAATTTATTTGAATGTAAGGGGTACACTTATCGGTGTAGCTCCTGTCCGTATCATGGGACGCGCACAGAGACAACATTCGCCATGGTGTAAAGGACTATATTGAGATTTGATAGAATCTAAAATGTACTACCTAGGCTAAGTGAATAGGATGTACTAACTACTGGGCTATTGGATAAAAAACTGGACGCCTGCCTAATAAAATGATACACAATGCTATCTCCGGCAGACGGTGATTTGGCCTCCGCGAGATGAGCCCCAATAAAAAGCGACACACACTTGGATATTTTACATTTGTCCCACAAAACGGTTTGCGCTGTTTGTGCAAATATCAATTTGTTGGAGCTATTTCAACGTGATTCTAAGTGATGGAACAACATGTATTGTATAGATAAGACGTTTGTTACATACGCCGTAATGGTATAAAAACGCGCGTTACCTATTCAAAATTGCTTTCTTTATGATTCAGACAATAACAGTTAATAATGTGGGGTAGGCAATGCAAACACCAGTGAATTATCGACATGGGCGCCTAAAAACCGTTAATCTAGTAGAATACCGTTTTTTTATTTTTATTACACATACCGAAAATTTACCAAGTGGCTATCAGTGGCGTAGTTCAACTTTTTTCTTGGACAAGCCGATATGACTGTCTCCTTTCAAGTGAGACAAGCTGTCGGGAATTGGCGTGTATTGACGCGCTGCCACTGGTATCTATTAAATTGGGCGGATTCATTGTGTAATTATACTCGTAGCGCTACGCCACGAATTGTACAAACGCTACAATTTGTTAGCAATATACGGATAATTCTCATTTACACGCGATTCTTCCATATTCAGTCGCCAATTCACCCATGTTAATAATACAGGGGGTCCCAGAGTATGGGACTCAAACTCAAACGTTTATTCAGTAAGTAGCCCAAAAGGGCATTTTTACACGTCGAGTATACAAAAGAAGAAAATAAAAACTACAGCGGTTCTAACCCTACACCTCTGACCCGAGAAGTATTTTGACTTTTATGACCGGCAAGAAACTCGGCGAGACTTATTTTTTCAGAACAGTATTACAAAAGAGATCTTAAACATATTACATATTACAGCAAAATCTGCTTTCTACGATATTTACTGTACTTTCCCTTGATGTCCCATTGTCTTGCAAAGCCCTTTCTACCTACATAATAAAACGACTAACTACCTGGTTTTATTATGTACATACAAGGTTTTGTCCTACGCGCACTTGCGCAGAGAATTCGCGTCACTTGTTAAGGAAGTATCAATTTCCAAAGTGACCCGTTTTCCCGGTGCTTGGATTTATGTATATATTGTAAGAGCTAGGTAATGTGTGTGACTAATTCGCCAACACAAAGGTTTCGTAGTTTGGCGAAGTACTGTAAACTATTATTTTTATTACGTTTTTTTTATTAATTACAAACAAACAATTGTTTATTTTAACTTTAAAGTTGTACATTCGAGGGCATTAATAAATGTTTACACTTTTTAATCTTAAGTGTAGCAATGGAATAGGGTGAGAAATAGTTATTTGTGCAACAAGAGAGGAAAGTTGTTTTTTCTTGCGAGTGTTTATTTTGAGTCCCGAGTAAACGAAAGATTCTATAATTGAATCACGAGCGTAGCGAGTGATTCTAGTCTTAGAATCTTGAGCGTAGCGAGGCACTCAAATACACGAGATGTAAAATAACTTTACTCTCGTGTGACACATACAACTTTTCACCTCAGTAGTGAGAACATATTAAAGGTTAAATAAGTTGCCAAAAATGTCATTTTTAGTACAAGTTTTTATTTCCGACTGTACTTTTTTCACAATCGTCATCTACTCTTCGAAAGGATTCTAATAAGCCTTAAACTCCACGGGTTTATCTTGTGTCTTTTAGGAGTTGCTTTTGCTACCTTCTGGCTCCAGCATCAGATCAGATCAGTGGTACCATAATATTGCATTGTCACTGAACTTACATAAGTGTGCTAAATTTCAGCTCAATCGGTTAAAGATGTCTGCTTCAAAATTGAGTTGCGAGATTCCATCCGGATAGATATACAAATACATACATCAAGGTAAATAAAATCTTGTAAAAAAATAACAAGACATTCATTTAAGTGTTTTATCTGCAACTTCACTGGCTTCATTACTTAATATTTTGTTTAAATATTTTTCATTTTAAAGTATGTAGTACATTTCAAATTTATTATATTTGATTAATTTGTGAGGGTCCGAACGTGTTAGTGGTGTTTAGGGACTCCATTGTATCCTGTTATAATAGATAGATACATATAAATACTTAAATACATAGAAAACACACATGACTTAGGAACAAATATCTGTGCTCATCACACTAATAAATGGCCTGACTGGGATTCGAACCCAGGACCACCGGCTTCATAGGCAGGGTCATTACCTACTAGGCCAGACCGGGCGTCAATTAAAAAGCTACTTTGTCTCACTCCCTGAAGTGACGAAAGTAACAACTTTCCTCATTCCCTGAAAGTGAGGAAAGTCGCAGTTTCCTCACTCCCTGGAGTGAGGAAAGTGGACATGTTCGAGCTGCTGAGGTGAAAATGATATTTACACCGTGAACTCTACACACAACTGTTTTCTTTTATTTAGATTATTTACATAGTTTTTAATCATAATAACGAGCTATTTCTTATAAGATAAAAAAGGGGTGGCTTTTAAATGCAAAATAATAAATAAGTATTCCTAATTTTAAAGTAATTTATTTTTATTAAGTAACTACCTATATTGTGAAATAAATATATCTTAAATCCTGATTAGTATAGTAGTCACTACTTATCCCCGTTATTCATAACATTTAGATCCTCCATCATCCTCGGTTAAATTTTTTCTTCACAAACACAAAATGTGAAAACAAAGTTTTGCTTCACAGGAAACTCGTCGGAACTAAATCTTACCTGTGGCACTATTTTAGAAAAGAAAACATTGCAAGTTACTTACATCCTACAATGTGTTACTAGTAAGAGCTTTCCCAAATTACGAGTATATCCATTTTAAAGTAAAAACTGGTACAATATAATATAACCGACTCTCTTCTATCTGGGCCTTTATCATTAAGTATGTGGGTACTAGGTATTTGATACTATCCTTGCTGCAAGTTTTCACTATGTCCGCCGCCACTGATACCCACATACACGTAACTCAGTGAAATAAAAACACCTAAGTGATGGCAATGCAATTGTTTTGTAACAGCATTTCTTTACTGTATTCTTCATAAGGGCAGCACAATTATATTATAGATTTCCAATATCGAATTGTATTGATTCAATTGATTGAACGCCAGGAATTGGATAAATAATTGAAAACAGTAATATTGTTAACGGGTAATCAAACCTAGATTAATTAACTTAGATTTCCTCATGATGCCTTCTTTTCCACAACCACAGGATACCAATAACCACTGGATGTGGGTTCGAGTCCCGCTGCGAATCAAATTTTTCTATTTTTCTTTCGATTTAAATATCTTTGATATGCTAGCAGACGTTTCTGCTTAATATAAAAATAATGTCTTCTTTCACCGAAAAGCGACTGGTATTTCATACACACATTCTAAAAAAACTCATTGGTTTACGATCTCGGGTTTGAAACTGTCCTCCTCCACCACCTCCAGATTGTAAGTTGCATGCTCTTACCCTAGGTTACCACTGGAGCGCTTACATTATCTGATCATTAGTATTATATCATCTCTAATAATATCTTATATTTCCCTTTATTTTACGTAGGCGGTTGAAAATAGCTCTTCAGATATATTTAGCCGCGTATTTTCCCGTCAGGAGACCCACATTGATCGGCGCAGCCCCGATGCAACTCCAACGCTCAACACCCACCAGTTGACCTTTCCCGCGGGTCATGACAACGCAACTACAAAATGTTTCATCTCAACCTCAAATCCTGACCACTTATGACGTTTTACACTTAGCTAGAGTAGTATGATACCGAGTTGCCAACGTTCATTCGAATTATTATCACTATTCTTGTTCGTTATCTTTCATTCAGTCGTGTAATAGGGGTATACTGGTCAGCTAAGCAAAGATGGGGTTAAGGGTAGCTTTGTTAGCGGGAATAAGATTACAGCGTGGGTGTAGCGTCTGAATGGCTGGAAATGTGACTCTTGAACGAGCGTTATGTAATTTTAACCATTCCAGCGTCATTGACTTGATATAAAGTCAGTGCATTTTTGCCCCACACGTCCCGACATACCTATCAAGTCGTAGTTTTGATCAGGATTGCATACGTGCAATTTTTGACATAGCGTTGACACTTTGTTACTTCAATGACATGGCGGCGCAGATATCGCCGGCGAGTTCATCGAAATAAATTTAGTTAAAAGGGGTTAAATTTCCAAAAATGTATCTGTTAGTTGATGAGACAATCACGATACCAGTCGGCTTAATATATAGGGATGTAGATATTTTTAGAAGTATATGTTTCAACTATAAAGTTTCACCCTAATACTAAATGCACACTTGAACTTGTTACTTTATCAAAGGCACGCAGGCGGGTTTTATGAGTGTTTGCTCCGGAGCATTAAGAAACTGAACGCTCTCATATAATGTTACATTTAGAAATAAATAGGCATCTTAGGTATTTTTAGACATAACACCTAAATTGTTTTGTAAGTCTTCACATAATGTATTTGTGTCTATCAATAATGACTACACCCCGTTATCTTTTGCTCAGTTTAGGGGCAAGTGATTGGGCAGTTACGATAATCTTAAGTCGATAAAAAATGAAGTTGACTTACTCAATAACATGTCAAAAGATCTTGGGTCCGATTTTTAAATAATCACTAAAAAAGTGATTTCCATAGAGAATGAATGAGATTGCACGGTGATTTTTTCAAAAATCGGACCCCAAATTGACGATATTCGATATTTATAATTGTCGCCCTCCGATCTGATTAAAGAGAGAAATGAATGTGTTATCTCTATAGCTTTACCTAAAAAATAATTTTAGTTTGCCAAATAACTTTTTTTAGATAAATATGAATCGAGTAATTATGTGAAGCAACATCACTAGATTGCCCCTAAAATGAGCATTAGATAACGGGGTGTAATAATGACATAGGTAAACGTCCGTGGGTAACGTCAAACATGGCGTAAGGTTAAAATGGCGGCAACTAACTATCATGAATACAAGCTTACGTCACGCTACCCTCACAATAACTACTCAATTCTCAGAACGTTAGAACTTCCATTCTGTTCGATGTGTTAAAATGCACTTGTCGCGTCTCAATGTGTGTTGCCGTCTCAAGTGGTTAGGGAACTGTTTTGTTTCTTTTTCAGAAAATTTCTTGTGATTGTGTGAATAAGACCGGACTAAAATAGTTGAAATATGTGTTATTGCCATTCAAATAAAATGTACCCAGTTGTTTTTATTAACCTTTTTTATGAGTTAGGCGGCAAACGAGCAGACTGTGCCTGGTGGTAAGCAATTACTGTCGCCCATGTCTTCTGTAAGGAGGAGGTATTTCCCCAGTTAGGCTGCCCCAGATTCAAGCGTAATGGTCATCGCTGTGCCCTACCTCTCATTGTTGGACGTAGTTTAAGGACATACCCGGGTCCAAGCTTTTGAACGCTTTCCTTTCGCGTCCGTCGCGTCGCGTTTTTTAGTCCTTCCATACGTCATTATGCCATATTGTATTAGGAAGGATAAAATAGAAAAAAAATACAAATCCATGCGGTACTGGTATAACGTATAGCACAATTAGTAGTGCAATGGGCTAGTGATCCAGTGGTTGTGGGTTCGAAGAAGCGGGACCGCTTCGAGTCATTTTTTTCTATTTTTCCTTCGATTTAAATATATATACCTAATGGTTCACATCTTCAACTTTCTTGCCTACTAATTACCATTTGCCTACCAACAGCTACGGTCCACGGACTCTATTGCTGGACACAGGCCTCTCCCATTGATCGCCACTCTGATGGACGCTGCAGCGGACTGCATCTGATGATTTCTGGTTGCAGTTTGAAGACAATACCCGGTTCCTAGGTCTAGTTAAGTTTATCTTAACCTTTTCAGGTGAGCAACGTCTATAGACATCGTCTTATCGTTTTCTTAAACTTCCATAGTGATTATTTGGGTGGACCCCTATTCTATGTCAAATGCCTATCTAACGACACCTTATACTTTAGGGGTTAGGGCTTTGGTAAACTCAAGCTGGTAAACTCCCAACTGATTCTGTGCTTTTGTAATCAAATACAAATCGTTTATTTCCACATAAAGAGTAACAAGTGATACAAATGACTGACCTCCACACTAGGCTGAGCCTGTCCCGTGGAGGAAGAAAATCGAAGTAGTATTCAAAATATTATAAAACACTCGTTACAATTCGCCAGTGATCTCTTGGTCTTCATACTGTCTTTTGGCTAATACTAGCACCCAAGAAAAGGGGGAGGACTATAGTTTTAATGTCTACTGATCATGATAATGAAAATAATGATAGTTGTTTCCACTAACGGTCTCATAGCGAATTTTTGACCAACATCTCGAGAGACTCTCGCTACGTGGTTGTCGTTAAGTCAAGAGTCAGATTCAGAAGGCGGTAATCCTGGCATGGTTCGCATAGTTCGGCGGTTCCTCTCTCTGCAGCCCTAACCACCGGCAGCCTGGGCCGTGCCCCGTTGCCGGCGGCAGACTAGGTTAGGTTTTTTAATAATGTTTTTATTGTTTTGATACGTTTTAGATGTATTTTCATATTTTAATTTAATAAATTGATCATAATACTCTAACTTAAGACATTAAATAAATAAAGGAAAAATAATGATAAGTATGGTTTGACAAACTAATCGAAGTAAGAGTGACAATGACAGTGACAATCATTTAAATATAAGGCCTAATAAAAATATTAACAAACCGGTCAAGACACTTTCATATTTTTTTCCTATTTTTTGGATTTCAAAAGTTAGAGGGGGGACATTTTTTTAAAACTTCCATGGTGATTATCATTGCCCGCGTGATTGATTTACATATTCATACCAAATTATACATTTCTAGGCCTTACAGTCACTGCATGCTCGAGGACAGACAGATAGACAGACATTGTGAAACTACAACGGTTCCTTGTTGACTATGGAACCCATAAAATGTATCGGGATAACGGAAATCGAACGAAAACACACATTTATTCTATACGTTAGTTTCGCTTACTCTAATGTTCGAAATATTCTAAGACATTATGACCTTACTAATGCCTGAACCAGTTAAAGGTAAACATTTTACTATAACAACGATAGACCAATCAATAATGCGTGTATCAGGTCAGAAATAGGTCATTTAATCACGATGTCTAACTAGAAGTAGAGGTAAACTGTGAACCTCATATCGACGTCAGTATTTTGCGTCCATCTCGTTCGCTCGTAGGCTCACTCGCATATGTACGAGTGCTCTGCACTGATTTCGACATCAAATTTAGTAGGTATAATATTTTCTGTTTCCGAATATAGCTCTTGAGCTGGTGTCAGGTGCCTGAACTGTGTCAGGGCGATAGAATCTAGGTCGCTGACTTGACTTGCACTGGTTAAGGTAAAAATACTTAATATACCGCTTTAAGTTAAGTACAGTCAACCAATATCATTTCTAGGCCACTTCGAACCTTGTCTCAGTGACGTTAATAAGAAATCTTTTACGTCTTTCATATAGATTTCCACTGTGACAAGGAACCAAATGGCCTATAAATCAAATTGGTTGACTGTACACAATAGTACCAAAATACTACACGAATGGTTCTAAAAATCTATAATCTGACAATCTTGACAGCTAAAACGTACTACCATGCCCTTCTTTTCTCACATATAGCATAAGACAGAAGGAGCATAAAAGTGGCCGTAAGGAAGGTAATTGACCCCGAACATTTACACTGGTCTAAATAAGTCAGCACAACTGTATACTTCTACTTCTACACTACATGACAAGTGGCTCATCCAACCAAATCCCAGTAAATTGTCACCTGACGAAGGATCCGTCTACATTGACCAGCAGACTAAGGGTAGGTATAGAAGATATTATTTAAAATTTTCGTAGGTAGTTCTAACAATTCATTAACGACAGGTTTGGCCTATTTGGTAGTGACCCTACCTATGAAGCCGATGATTTCAAATCCTAGTAAGGGCATTTATTTGTGTTATGAGCACAGATATTTGTTCCTGAGTCATGGCGGTTATATTGTATATATCGTTGGCTGAATACAACAAAAGCTTTCTTGAGTTTCCTGGGGCTTAGTCAATTTGTGTAAGGATGTCCTCTAATACTTATTAATTTATTAAAAACGGCTACAGGCATATTATTTAGCCATCGGTGACGTGAACGGTTATTGCTTAAAAATTGAGTTCTATGCTCACCTTCGGCGCTACCGCGAAACACGATATTCGTAAATTTTGGACGATTATCTCTGTCACTCTTATGACGCCTTAATTGGAGTAAAAGAAATAGATGCCCGAAATATACGAACTTCAATGTTCGTGGTACCGGGCCTTGTCGCTTGTCGCACGAGTGACTAAATGAACAGTATTTTTAACAAATTGGTATGTATTTATCTGTTTCTATGGCACCTGGTACAAGACTACGGAATCCTAACTACACTGCGTGGGTTCTTTTATAAGAATTCTGATTTTGAGGGTTTATTTTACACAAAAAGCACTTCAAAGAACACTTTAGGAGGCGTGTCTCATTTTGTGTGAAATTACTTAGCTAAGTATATTATTTGAGTTTCAAAGGCAGGGCACGTTATTTCTCATAAAAAGACATTTTTGTAATAATATAATGGCCCTAAATGGCTATAACATCACAGTAGTCTAGGAGATGAAGTCGTAATAACTAAAGCGCTCAAAATATAATTAACAGTACACTCAAAAGTCAATTATATGGGGCACTCCAAGAGCCAAAAAAATGAATATATTAAAATCTTGCTGTATTTTTAACATATGTTACCTAATAATAGTCTTAAATAGTCTTCGGTAATAATGCCCGTTGAGATGTGATTTTATTTAAATATAGGCACTCGATATTACCCGTTTTTTATTTTTTTTATTTTAATTGTTATATTAAAATAAAAACACTCTTAAATTTGTGTAATGTACATGGGACAGTTTAACATACTGGGATTCGAACCCATGAATATCGGCTTCATAGGCAGTGTCACTATCCACTAGGCTAGATCAGTCGCCGATGTCTTTTTCCTTTTCAAATAAGTTTTACTTGTACTCACACAAAGAGGTCCTGAATAAAATAAAATTGCGAGTAAAATCAGTGTACTAATGGGTCCTGTGTAACACCCACGCCAGAACGAAATGTAATTGAGATACATGTTTTACTCAAAGGCCTGACATCAGACTGCTTCTGTGAGAAGCTTTTCCATGTGTGAATAGAACGCTGCTAGGACGTGTATTCTGCAACTCAATAAAAGACCAGCGCGCGTAAGCAGGACGAAGTTACCACTGTAACATCGCAACTATCCCTTTTTAACAGATACTGTTTATTATATTTCTCGAATAGAATTACTTGTTTAAACTTATTGTTTTTAAATAATTCCAGATGATTTCCGATCCCTTTTTAGCGCTTGTAGAGTATAAGAGCTGGCTCTGGTGTAATCTTCTATGTGAGGCGGGGACAGAACGATAAAACGTAAAAGGATTCGGACAACGACGCAACTCTGCACATCCTATCAGCCGAAAGACGTCCACTGCTGGACAGCTGGCTGTGCCACCCCTAAATGGGGTACTATATGCCATAACTGCCACGCTTGGCAAGCGGGTTAGCGATTGCAGTGCTCCACCGCACTCCAGGGATGCTTCTGCCCTGGTGGTCTTGGTCGTAGTTTTAGGACATACAAGTCCATTCTGCGTGGTCTAATTTACTTCTGGGATGCTCTAGGATAAACAACAACAAGTTTAAGCACAGATTTCTCCACGTATTGCTGTCTTCCGTCTTGGGCTCATTTCCAGCTAGGCCTTCGAATCCATACTCCGGCTCGAAGTTCATTCTAAACTATAAGCTTAAATCGTGGTAGCGTGCCCTCGGAGGACACCGAAGGCTCACCGCGAAAAACACGAAATTCACAAATTTGTAACTCTAATTAAGCCTTAACTGGAGTAAAAGAGAAAAGGCACGAAATTTTCGAACTTCCATATTCCCTGGTCTGTTGGTCCCTCTGGTCTTACGCGCCCGAGAGTAGTTGGGCACCACTTTGTAAATGTCTCGATATTCGCTATTTACGTTTATTTATTAGAGAATATAGTAAATTAAGGGCGTTGTTATTTGTTATGACGATATTAGTTATTAATAAGATATAGATGCGGACGAAGTGCCAAAATTCATGCACGTTACAATCTTACTAAGCTCTAAGGTACAGTATACATATTTTGGCACTTTGTTTCAGTCGATATCTTTGACTGTACCTACCTGTAAGGAACAGACGGTAAACTGTATCTTTGCCAATTAAGCCTATAATAAATAACTAGGGACAACTCTGTTGTTACCCTGGCATGTCAATGACCCTGACCATCGTGCAGGTGCGAATTATTACAGGCTTTTATTTAACCTACAATGTACATAAGGACGAGTATATAAGTTTGTATATATGAAAAAATAAAAGTACATACGAGTATGTTATGAGTGACCCTTCGTCTATATTCTCGGAAAGATATAATTTGTGTCTTTTCAAGGCAAGAGTGAGTAGGCTGTTGCTGAGACAGCGTGCTACATCCTCGACCTCGTCGACACTTACCATCAGTCAAAAAAAAGTTCGGGTGAAATCTTGCAACTAAACGTTGCAACAGATATTTACCTATCTTTTACCGATTGAACTAAAATATAGGACACTTATGTAAGTTCGTTGACAATGCAATATTATAGTTTCACTGATTTGATCTGATGCTGGAGCTAGAAGGTAGCTATAGCAACTCTTAAAGTCTATAATATAAACCCCTATTTTCTCGATGACTAGTTGATGATTGTGCAAAAAAACAAACGATAATAAAAGTTTGTACATAATATTTGCTCAGCAGTGGAACGGATTTCTTATTGACTGATGAGTTACATTGCCAAATAAATATATATAAATAGTAGTGACTGGTTCTAATTATATTTTAGTCTAATAATATTAGTTTGATGTAACTAGAACAGTATGTTCTAGAAAGTAGACCTCTGAATCTGAGCCCTAAAAAGTAAGAACTCACACATTAAAATTTTGTTTAGGAATTAAAGAGGTTGTCCAAATGTCACATTTATATTTTAGTATGGACATTATCGATATTTGTTACGTTTTACTATCACGATAAAGCCGGGCTAGCACATATTAGCGCTACAGTATCTCGCATCGAGATAGACTATCCGTCCCTCTTTCGTTAACATAGAAAAAGACAAGTAGTTCTATCTCGCCGCGAGATACTGTCATGCCAATCATATATATGCTAGGCCTATAGGGAACCAAAATGTATACAGTTTTTAATTTGTTGTAAATGCTTTGCTAACAAAGCAATCAACGGTAACAGAGAGTAGGTAGTTGACGGATGGGCAGTCCTATAAAATATAAAAGGGAATAAAGAGCCCTTTTTGTAATTAATTGAACGTCCTACGCGTAACTAGGGGTCGGTTACTTAGTCGGTGAAATGTGAAACCGCGTTGTCCTGGTTTAGCCATGTTCGGTAGGCGACGTATTATGAAATTCATGGGTTGTCAATAAAATTTATCTAAACATTGACTTTCGGAGAACGTCACGTAGGCATGGCAAGCGAATAAAGGAAGCTATTCATACGTATCATTTGTATACCAAGCGAAACAAAAATGGTAATACAAAAGTATATTTTCTGGATCTATTCGTGATTACGACCAACTTTTACTAAGGGGTCACATCCGAAAAATCAGTTAAAAAAAGAGAGCTTCCCGTACTAGCTGCAAGCTAGCTGTAGTTGTTAGTATGGGCAGGTCATTTTTTTTTTTACTGATTTAAGTTGATCGTAATCATGAATAGATTCAGAAAATATAACTTTGTAACCATTTTGATTTCACCCAGTATACCTACTAGAAGTTTCTGCCCCCGACTTCACCTTCGTAAGATCTTCGTAAGGTCTTTAGATGTTCAACTATCTGCATTTAGCCGTTATTGAGTGATTGAGTAACAAATTTTAGTTTTGAGGTTATGAGAGGTAGGGCACAGCGAAGTACCATCACGCTTGAATCTGGAACAGCCCAACTGGGGACATAACAGCAGTACTACCTTTCAGGTATGTAGTGTTGTGTTCCTGGTGGTGAGTAAGGTTCCCAGAGCTCCAACCCCCCTTAAAGGCTGGTGTTGCGGGTGCCCATGGGCGGCGGTAATTGCTTACCATCAGGCAATCCGCCTGCTCGTTTGCCACCTTTGTCATAAAAAAAAACATCAAGAAATCTTAACAAACTTTCACATTTATAATATTTCCATTCCAACTAATAGGATATATCGACTTTTAGGTGCAGGTACTTTAAGTGGTATTTGAAATCGACTTTACCAATAACGTTCGCATAAGCTCACGCATTAATAACTTTAGTAAGCCTTATAAACATGATCACTAAAATAAAACCTTCGTAATCCAGTATTTTTAGGAAATAAGTAGAGATATAAGTAAATAAGGCCACCAACAATTCCACAATTTTTTACCGTTTTACCATTAATTAACATTTAGTTTATTAACTAAGCGGGTTTTCCGTTGGGCAATACATGCGTTTATGTCCGGATTTACCCGACTATTAAGGTCATGGATGTAACTAGCTACTTTTTAGTTTAACATGTACTAAATAGTTATATTAGTTATTACAATACATTCATTTAGGAAAACCTCAAAAGGCTCCCTATAAATAAAATTCGTAATAGCTTACCAATAAACTTAAAGAATTAGTTTTAAATGCCATTTATTTCATATTAAGACTAGCACTTATGGACAAACGCAACCGAGTGTTAGGAGCTCCAACACCAGCAATAAAACAGGCAAGGATCTTTTATTTTGCTCTTTATTTTTTTATCAAGGTTCATTTACAGGCCAATTTTTGGATACAAATGTTAAAATGCTTTTTACTCTCGAGTGTTTTTTGTTTTTTCATCGTTTCTATTTTACACGTGTCAGGCTGCTACAGATTGGTGTTATCTGAAACATTATCCACGGTATTATGTTAGATCGCTCAGTATCAGATGAATGCTTAAATTTGACACCCAATTTGATGAAACCAGTTCAGTAGTTCAGATTATAAAGGTCAAGATGCGATGTACAGAGTAGGGCTCGCGGTCGTGTCCGTGATTCGTGAACCCGTAGCCGTGCGCCCGGTTACGTGAATCACGGCAACGGTTTTCTAGTCCGTTCCGCACGTGACATTCGGTTACGTGAAATTAGGGTACGTGAATCCGTGTAGATCCGTGTAGGCGTAATAACGCCTACTAAGAATAAAACTTAGTCCTTATTTATTATATTCCCGGGCGTGGCGAAATTACGAAACGTGCGATAAGTATCCAACGGAATCGAGCCCGAAGCTCCACACACGGACGCAGGTACGGGCTACGTGTCACGGCGTGTCACGGCGTGTCACGTGAATCTGGATGCGAATGTAGGTACGTGGCACGTACCTGGCCGTGTTCGTGAAATTCGTGATCTTAGTACCGGCGGTGTTAAGAACACGTAGCTACGGGTCGGCGTACATCACGGATACCAGGAGCCCTAGTACAGAGTAACCGTCGTCGTACAAATGGAAAATCCGGCCATCGGGTCACAGCGTATTTTCACCACTTACAAATTTTTCTTCGAATTTTCTCTAATAACATTGGATACCTTTTTACAAGTGTTTAAATAACTTAACAGCTCCCTAGCCTAGTCAGTTTTGACCCTGCTTAGAAAGCCGGAAATCCAACTACTGGCGGATATATGAATAAAAAATTGTTCATTACTTATGGATGTTTCTTGTGTCTTTAATTATGTATATATATCATCGCCTTCACACCCCACAATACAACACAAGCGTTCTAGAACATACTTTAGGGCTGGTCGATATGTGTAAGATTGTATATTTTATTTAGATATGTGATAGTAAGTGTAATTTATTGGCTAAAGGTGACTGTGACGCTATTACGTGTCAATGTTAACTTTGTAATGTATGTGTGCTAGGGTGTTTCACGTTTGTATGGAGAAAAAAAAGAGGTGATATTTTTCCTGACTTCGCAAACTTTTAGAGTCTCCTTAATCTAAAAATGATACGTTTTAAATTTCAAGGAGAACAGATGACGTTAAGGGGTCGCACTCTTCAATTAAGTGGAGTAACTATCCCATACTAAGATCAAAAATTAACTATGTTTTAAAATATCGAAATATAATGAATCGACCCTAAAATAAAGTGAAAAAGTATAATTTTTCATCTAAAACACAAAAAAATAACTTTTTCTTTGGAAAAAGGTACGAAATCCTGAATAATATAAATAGAACAATTTAAAGGTAATCAAATTGCTATTCCTCCACTAAATTAAAAATTTTAATATATCTAGAAAGTTCAGGAATTTGTTATTCTTCACTATAGCCATTGCCAATTACAGAACTTTCTGCCCTCCTCTGTAGAGTCAATAATTATATGGCATAATATAAACCGATAGGGTGCGACCTCTAAATATTGAATAATTTTAATATTATTTCGAATATATACATTTTTCATGACTAAGAACAAGAAACCAAGCGAAGTCTAATGGAAATCAAAAATTTTGAAAAATGAAACACCCTAATGTGTGCGTGTGTATATCATTTGCAAAATTTATGTGTATTTCTTTGTGTATAATTTACATGAAATAAATGATTAAGAATTGAATTTGAATAGGTACTCCTAGTAACAAACTCACTGTTTACAGTACTATTTAAAATCCTGGATTTGATTTTCGTTAGACATTTAAATTGGGTTTTGCTAAGCAACGGGCGGTAATGTAAATGGTAAAAAACATGATGTTGATAATGTCTTCTATTCATAATTATGTACATATTATATAATGTACAAGGAAGCAAATTCCTATTGACATACAGTGTCCTTCCGACTATGGAACTTCAAATTCTAGGTTCAATCTCTACACGCTTAACTGATAGATCAGTTAATTTTCCTTTACTTAAAAAACACTAATAATTTAGACAGCTTATTAGATCCCAAAGTTAAATCCTCAGTCACTGTATCAAAAATTGAGATAATGTCTTTATCTCGTGGTAAGAGAGTGAGAGGCAATTTCGTGTTGGACTGTGTACATTGAAAATAACATGTAACTTGTATGATAATAATAAAATGAAGAATTAACGTGTTTTTTTAAAAGTTGCAGAACAAAATATGCTCAGTTTGGGGAGCAAAGTCAAACTTTCTACTTAAAGCGCAAAGGCACCATTAATAATAGCATTTAGGCATATGAAAAGTGCAAAAGATTTCAAAACTATTAAATCATTAATGGAATCTTGAGGTTTGCAATGTTAGAAAGGCTAAAAAAAAGTAAAAAACCTAACCACAGAGTTTAACATGAAATGTTTTCTTCACTATCGCTACGCAATGATTAAAAACATTTATTTAATAATAGTGACATAAAAAAAATATAGAAATTAAAGAAAGTTAGTCTAAATTAACAGTGTAGGGTAGAAGGAGGTGGATTTGGTAGGGCTGCACCGTCATTGAAACTGAAGAAATCGTCGCTACACATACTGTAAAAGAACCAACAGAAAACGTAAAATAAATAACTTTTCCTGCATAATATGTTACATACAATTCTAATAGGTTAACAAAAAAACATAAAATGTTTATTACTTTTGTCTAATAGACAAAAAGGAAAAAATATCCAAAATAACTTCGCGACTAATCTTCATACTAAGTCTAAGAAACGATATGGGAATTGGGTTAGAATTGTATTAAACTACAGGTTGCTTGGAAAAAGTTTTCATTCGCCGCCATTACAAAGTTTCGTTTGAATTATTGAGAGCTTATGTTGTATGTCACTGTACATAATTAGGCATAAATATATTCGTTAGAAGTTATTATCAAACTCACATTATGTAGCAGTAACATAAACTACCATTATTGACCGTAGCGGTATGCAGCTATGTATAAAATCGTTTAAAGAAATTTTAATGTATCTACAACTTTTATTTTCCGTACTAATACCGTCTTTTTATGTTCTTAAGGATTATATTTAGTGCATGTACAGTCAGCATCATATAGTTCGTAGCATTCAAAGTACTCAAATAGTTCGGTACACCATACTAATTCTATGGTATACCGAACTTTTTGAGTACTTTGGATGCTATCAACTATATGACGCAGACTGTACTAATGAACTTGACCATGTTCTCAGTAATTGATTGGCCATTGGTAATATTGCTTGTTGTTATTCTCCCACGAATCAGGAGACGACATCACTATTTGTCAGAAGAAATAAGATATCATGTATTACTAACATGCTTTATAGATTTGAAATTAAATTAATAAATATTACAGGACATCCTTACACAAAATTACTGAGCGCCACGATACACGTGTACAACACCAAAAACCTCAGTATTTATGTTATGTTAGATACCTATTATAAAACAATGCTTTCAAGTGTGCCCTAGAAGTGCATGAATATAATATGGGACATAAAAGTGTTCGTTCAACTATAATGTGGTTTTCAAACGAAAAAAAATCGGGTGGACGAGATAAAAACATTTCAATCAATATATGCGGATATCCACTCTACAGATCAAATATCACCATTCGATGAAATACTTACTATTCTGAATAATGCTACAAAGTTAGCGTGCCCTTGATACTCTTGCCCAGGAAAATTACACAGGCAAGGTTGTTACATAGTATGTACACTTCATCAGAGTATGCGCGGTCATAAAGTCTATCTTGTTTCGAATTAATGTTTTCCTTTAACGCAGCCTTGTAAGCCTCGTCCTCTGTAGTTATTCCAAACTTTAACAAGGACTGCGAGTCGACGGCGTGGAATCCGGTATTAACGAACAGTGTAACTGTTTTCGTATTAATACCTTGTATTTTTTTTTACTGGATGGACAAAACTTAAGGTAATCAGAAAATCTCCTTAAGTCCATGTTGAAAAGCATATGCCTTAAAGAAAAGCTTCTTGTGTTGTGGCAAAGGATCCATCCTGTATCCCCAATTATAGGAAATTAGGGATTTCTTATTAAATATTATATATTATAACGGGCATCTAGCGTTTTTACAAGCGTTCTCTTATCTTAGCGTTCAACATTTCTTGCTCCGCGGCGAGGACTTTTTTCAAGTATTTCACGATAGTTGAGTAACCTAACCAATCACCTATGGTTGGTAGGCATTTCTTGTCTTCTGCTGTTTGAACACTCGGCCGATATCGCCGATTTTAGTTAAGAACTTTACTGAATCCGAAAGACGGATCTAATCCTCGAATCAGTTCAACAGCCTGTTCCATCATGTACCGTACCAGCTTACACATAGTTACAGCGCATCTCGAATTCATCTTACACAGGATTCTCCAGAGTTGCTCTCGTCATTAATGATAATACAGAATCTTGTCTGAAAACAATCCTTGGGAGCACTTTGCGACTGCCGGCGGCTACGTAACGCAAACGTCAAAAATAAGTAAACCCTTTTGCACCTTATGCTGTGGCAATTAGGAAGAATATGATTACAAATTTTTGTAACGCTGAGAACGTACGGAAGTAAAGAGATTATAAGTAGGGAAATATTAACAAACATTTTATGAAGATTGTTTTTTTTTGAATTTTGATGTAAACCACATACTGTTCCGAGGACGAGCCCACGAAAAAGATGTGCATAATTTTTATTTATTAGGTAGACCATATTTTTAATTTTTATTACGTTTTCGGAATAAGTTACTAGCTTAGTAGATACAAGAGATTGTTTTTAGTTTAACAAGTACTACTCAAAGCACTGGCAGGGGCCAATTTTCTCGTAACGAGTAAACTCTCCCAAACATCTGTACCCTTACCATGAGTTGTGACATTAAGGTTTTCGATAACGAGTATCGAGTTTACTATCAGTTAGAAGTTTATAGAAAAATACGTCCCCAATTAGCGACTTGTAGAAAAATTAACTATGTCAGTTTTGTGACGATAATTAAGTACCTATTGAATTTCTGTAAATACTTAGATTTGATATTTCGTACTTTAAGCAGTAAATTCAAAAAAGGGCAACAAAATAATTTCCATACAGAGTTCATACTTAATTATCGTCACAAAACTGAAATAATTTAACGTTTTTCACGTCACGTCCATTGGAGGCACATCTCAACTCAACTCAACTCAAACGTTTATTCAGTAAGTAGGCCATAAGGGCACTTTTACATTTTTCTGAAAACTCCCAGTTACGATATTTTCTACTACTGTCCCGGGATAAAGGTACAAAGCAATTTAATTATATGTAGAACGACTGAATTATTTAATGTTTTATAATTTTATTTTGCCGTGTGATGCTGGCTGAGTAGAATAGCACCAACCCATCTCCTCCCGCGGGTGTAGTAAGAGGCGAGGAAAAAGCCTACGGACAAGCAGCAGCGTCCTTCGAAACCCAATCTACAACTACTGCGGTCGCCAACCGGCCTGTCAAGCGTAGCGACTATGGCAACTACCACCAAGATGATACCAGCCATATTTGTCGGAGGCCTATGTCCAGCAGTGAACTACATACGGCTGAAATGTATGTTATAATTTTATGACTAATTTTGAAAGTTTCGTTTTTTTCGGGTTCCGCACCTCGAAAGGAAAAACCGGCCCTTATAGGATCACTTTGTTGTCCGTCCGTCCGTCCGTCCCTGTCAAGGCCCTTTTGCCGGGAACGCGTGGAGGAATCAAGGTGAATTTATATTAAATACACAAGTTTACTGTCCCTTGGAGCTGCGTAAACAAACTTCTAAGCTAAGGCAATCAAGGAAATCAGTAACTCGCAAGGGAATTAAAACCTACAGGGTACTTCCCGTGAACTCAGAATCATGAAATTAGGTACGAAGTTACGTCTCATAGCACAGATAAAGGAAGAATTGCGAAAACCGTAAATTTATAAACTTTAAAAATTTAAAAACCATAAATCATATATTAAAATATCTTTAATAATTTTTAAGATACTAACTATCCCTTTCCTTATAAACGCGCATAGGTATTCAATTGAAATTAATATCCAATACTCAGATCTACAATACCTTTAAGCTGCAACGAAATTAAAACCAGATTTGTACGGAACCCTCGGTGCGCGGTTCCGATTCGCACTTGACCGGTTGTTTTACTTCCTTTTTTCTAGTGAGGTATATTTTAAATATTTATTTCTTTTCATAAGGTACTCTTTTATATTTTTGTATTTTTTTACAACATTGACATGACGAAGACGCCACCGAAACGAATGCATTACATAACCAACGTAAGCCCGGCGCAAACATCTATCGGAGGTGGTACAAGCCACAAAGCAACTGCATGGGGTAGGTCGTATCGGAGGGGGGTGCAGGGTGCAGGGTGCAATTCGGCAGGCGAACGAATCGTCAGGTTGAGAACGGAAGTCGCAAACAACGGGGCAATGACCGACTGGCGCCACTAAGACGACATTTTGGAAAATACCGAAAATTCTTCTAATTTTTACCCAGAAGAATTAAAACAGTCCCGGCAGTACCATTGAACAACAATAATTAAAGTAGAAATTATGATTCGAATATTATATAGTAGTACCTACTAGGTATGACCCAAAAATAAGAGATGAGTATATTTTTTTCGGTGGACTGTGGTAGGCTTGACGATAATGATATTTTTTTCTTACACTGTTTTTGATAGATGGGTGGAAAAAACGGGGGCTTAAAGGAAAATTTTAGTTAGCACGTTTTATTTTGAGGAAACTTTTCATTGATAATAAAACATGCAACTGCATTCAAAGTTATTCTAATATTCGCTCGTCTACCGAAATACCGAACTTGTTTGTCGAATTGTTGTGATTATCAATATCAATATCATGTAACATTATTTTTTGAATTAGATACCTTACTTGCTTTCAAGTAACCGCTTTTAAATCAGTCCACCCCTTTTAGAGCTATTTACATAAACCGACAGATAAACAGTCAGACGAACACATATAACGGTCATAAATACTCTTTTTGTTTTCGGCGTTAAATGTTAAGAATAGATAAACTCTTACAGTTTCATATGAATCTCTAATATAACTTTGTATAACATATGTAGAGTCAATCTTTAATGACTGGGCACCAATAATACTAAAAAGAACTCCGTAAAGGCGACCAGGGGCTCATTGCATAACAATGTACAACTAATAATATTAGCGGAACTCTCTTTCTTATAAAAATAATTGGAAAGGGATTTCCGCTAATATTATAAGTTATAAGTACAAGTTATTATGCAATAAGCCCCAGAATTCATTTCTATTTTTATTGCATGGTGGCTAGTAATTAACGATTATACACCAAAATTTAACAATACTACAGTAATAACAAAACCATCTTTCTGGACCCGGGTATGTCCTTAAACTACGTCCAAGTATGAGAGGTAGGGCACAGCGATGACCATCACGCTTGAATCTGGGGCAGCCCAACTGGGGAAGTACCCCCTCCTTACAGAAGACCACAGCCATAATAGCACTGCTACCTTTTAGGTATGTAGTGCTGTATTCCTGATGGTGAGTAAGGTTCCCAGAGCTCCAACCCCCCTTAAAGGCCGGCAACGCGCTTGTGACTCCCCTGGTGTTGCGGATGCCCATGGGCGACGGTAATTACTTTCCACCAGGCAATCCGTCTGCTCGTTTGCCACCTTATGTCATAAAAAAAAAACAAAACCATTTTGAACAAGCATCTAAAAATCACTAATTTGATTAATAACTTGAAAGGTAAACACCTACAAACCCCGCGCCCACCTACGCCGAAGGATACAAAGACAGCACCAGGGCCATAAGTCACACCCTCCGCTATTTACAGACAGGCCTCGTCTACAAAGCAATGGAAACATTGATAATATCAAAATTGTTTTTTATTTTTAGATTAATTTCCTATTGAAAGAAAAATGCGCGGTCCGCTGGGCACGTCGGAGGTTGGTATTCACAATTTCTTCTGGGATACGTTTGTGTTTACTAGAGTATCATGACATACATACAACTCGATGGCCGCTAGACACATGTCGCATGATAATGGAATGACAATTCTAGTTTCGTTAATATTTAATTGTGTTGACCTTTGCATTCACTACTAATGTATGAGTGTGTACACAACAACACTAGTTATACATGATGTTACATAATTTACGTAAGAGTTTATGTTTTACTTTTTATTTTATACAAGACTGACCTGCGTTTGACCTCAGTCGCACCTGATGGTAAATGGCGATGAGGTCGATGGTGTAGCACGCTGGTTCAGCAGCCTATTCAGTCTTTCCTTGAAAAGACCCTAAATATACATTTTGGAAAGCAGGAGTCAAGTTAAAAAGGCTCCTTTTGGCTGTGAATAAACACGCCTGTGTCTTGGAGGCGTTAAACCTAACCCATTTCTCTTCGCCCCACTCGTCAACGGCCTTCAAGGTCAGGTTCGTTCGCTCAACCAAAGCTTCCCTAAAAGACTCAGTCTCTCCAAATATATCAGTCTGTCACCGTGCTGTCATCTGCATACCCAAAGATACCGGCGGCTTTACATCATAAAGTATTTAAAGCAGTATATGTTACTAACAATGCTTAAAAGGAGATCAAATCCTTTTGTATGAAAAATAACCAATAAGCCATTTTACGATATTTTTTCATTAGTATTTATTTAAGCGGATCGCCATGACAACGATATCAACAGATGGCAATGAACGCCCGTGGCTGATCTGTAAATAGGGGTCCCTATCGATTTGACCTTATCGCTAAAAGACATTATAGCTCAAATTTCT
Source organism: Grapholita molesta (assembly GCA_022674325.2). NCBI lineage: Eukaryota > Metazoa > Arthropoda > Insecta > Lepidoptera > Tortricidae > Grapholita > Grapholita molesta. Next base: position 23,634,985 of record CP053121.2, on the reverse strand, counting down.
GGATTGTGTTATGGCTTTGTGACTACATAGATATAAATGTTAAATGCCTTTTTTTATGACAAAGGTGGCAAACGAGCAGACGGATTGCCTGATGGTAAGCAATTACCGTCGCCCATGGGCACCCGTAACACCAGGGGAGCCACAAGCGCGTTGCCGACCTATAAGTGGGTTGGAGCTCTGGGAACCTTATTCACCATCAGGAACACAACACTACATACCTGAAAGGTAGCAGTGCTATTATGGCTGTGGTCTTCTGTAAGGAGGAGGTACTTCCCCAGTTGGGCTTCTCCAGATTCAAGCGTGATGATACTTCGCTGTGCCCTACCTCTCATTGTTGGACGTAGTTTAAGGACATACCCAATAGACATAAATGTTAAATGCCTCTTTAGTAAAACGTCTGGATTGTAGAACGTTACAATTTAAAATGGCGTAGCAGCAAAACGTCATTATCTCAGATTGTCTTTAATACTTAAAAGACATAATCGCTAAATGGCCCGGTAGCAAAACGTTTGTATCTTAGAACGTCTTAATGGCTAAACAGACATGAACGCTAAACAGTCAAGAAGTAAAATGTCCGGACTGTGTGATGTCTTTATTACTTAATAGATATAAACCGACAAACGACTCGTTAGCGTAACATCTGGATTTCACTTTTTTTTTTATGACCAAGGTGGCAAACGAGCAGACGGATTGCCTGATGGTAAGCAATTACCGTCGCCCATGGGCACCCGTAACACCAGGGGAGCCACAAGCGCGTTGCCGACCTTTAAGGGGGGTTGGAGCTCTGGGAACCTTACTCACCATCAGGAAGACAACACTACATACCTGAAAGGTAGCAGTGCTATTATGGCTGTGGTCTTCTGTAAGGAGGAGGTACTTCCCCAGTTGGGCTGCCCCAGATTCAAGCGTGATGTTCATCGCTGTGCCCTACCTCTCATTGTTGGACGTAGTTTATGGACATACCCGGGTCCATAAATGTTAAGTTACACTTGAGAACTTAAGAATTAAAACCTTGTCGCACAATCTATTATTTACATCCGCATCCTGACCACTTCAACTTAATAAGTAAGTCTTACTTATTGTCATGTTTAAGCCTTACTAACAAATACAAATGTTAGAATATCCATATTAATATTATAACTTATGAGCCTAAGCCTAGCTGTTACATATAAATAAATTATGACACATTAACTTTCTAGACGTTTTGCTACTAACTCGTTCCGTGTTCATGACAAGCAAATAATTTTACTTTCGATGAATTAGGAATTCTAATTATATAGACTATTTACATTTCATGACGTTTTGCTATTAACTCGTTCTATGTTTATGTCAATTAACTAATTTCACTTTCGGTTCATTAGATATTCTAATCATATGGACTATTTATATTTTCAGACGTTTGGCTACTTATTCATTCAAATTCTTAGCCATCCAGCTAAACTGTCTTTTGCTCACTGAGTATTCTACTTTCATGTCGTCGCAGCTTAATTGACGATATGCTGACTATGTATTTAAATTTTATGTCATCTAGCTGAAATGGTCGTTTAACGTAAGGTAAATTTGATAGGTACCCGTAAATAGTGAAATAGTACAAATTAATACTCCTTATAACGTTGCTTCATTATAACGTTCCTTATATAAGTATAAATAACCAACGGATGGTGAGCAGTCCGTCAACCAAAACGAATCAACAGCTGCCTGCCAAGCAATACGGCTATGGCAACTCCCCATAGGTTATTATAACTCAAATTTGGAGAGGCCTATGTCCAGCCGTGATCGTCTTACGGCTATATGATGAATTGATGATGTTGGCGCGATGTAGAAATGACTGTGCTCAAATCAGTGACATCTGACGACATATTCAGTAGTATTAGCGATAAACAATATTCAGTAGTATTAAGCAGGGTGACAAAAAGGGAGACAAAAACAATACAGTTCTTATCAACGAACTCTTCACTTTTATAAGAACCGTCCTTATCATTGAATTTTTTTGTATTATTAGTTACAAACGGATAAACTCACATGTATTTATATCGCACTAGGCGACTAGTATACACATAAATGGGTACCAGAGCTTACCCGAAACATGTCGCGTACTGTGATCTAAGTACATGTGAGTTTATCCGTCTGTAACTATAAGTAGTACGGACATGGCTCACAACAGTTAGCAATGCGGTTAATCCCTGTTCTGGAGTATTTGGGTGAAAACATTGAAATCAAACAAAGACAATGTCAGCAAAAAAGACACTTGAGACTAATTGGATTTAATTTAGGAAAAACTTTTAGTTTTTGAGCTCTATTTTAGTGACCGGATATTGTTGTTTGGATAATTTTACCTAAATTTCGTCAAATTACACCACGAATCAGCAAGCTCGGTAGAGAGGTTTGTTAATCGCCCCGTAGAAAAACGGACGGTGGAAATTGTTTTGTGACGCCCACTGCCCGCCGAGGGCACGAGACAATTAAAATATTATAAACGGTAGTTTGTGTTTATCTAGAGTTCTATATTGAATAAACTAAACGTACGTATCTTATAATAATCTTCATGTTAAATGCGGATCGAAAGAGAACGCCTCTGTTAAGCGATATTAGAACATGACGTATATTTTATATCTGCGGTCTATAACTAATGATAGTATGTGAGGCGTGTAGTAAGGCGAAATAAAAAATATATTAGTAACTTAAACTGTCTTTACTTGAATAAATCTTAATATTGGTATCTGTGATGAATTTATAAAAACTTATGTAATCAAATTTACCTAAATATTACAAACGAAAACTAAATAAAATTAAAAGTTAATAAATATTGTCAAAATTGCCGAATTTTTACGACGTACGTCATTGTACTGGTCATAAACATGCTGTAATGTTATCCTTGTCTGTTATAGATCAAATGGTACTAGAATATTCCCTGACGAACTTTGGCATTTAATATTCTGAATATTACCAGAAGTCCCTTCTTATCCCGGGGCTTTTGGCAGATTAGTAAATAAATTGTTGATACACAATTTAATTATTTCAATTAACGATCTTCAATGGTTGACTGGTCTCGTATATAATTAATTTGGTAATGCTGATGAAATAGCTACTAGCATAAAGTCACATATTTAATATTGACCGGGATTGGAATTCAGTCAATCGCCTTCAGTCAGCTTAGTCAATACGCTTTCATGCAACCGCCCTTACATGTCTCGCTCCCTCACACATTCGAGCTGAACATCCCACGTCCCGCAACAAAGACATTTTCCACATCACCCCACCACACGAACTGAACATTATTTAGACTTCAATAACTGGAGCCCATCAATTTTACATCTAACTGGCATAGCGCTTGTCTACGCCAATATTGTAGTGAATGTGTCTAGTGAGAAAAACACAGTGTCACAATTTAGCGAGATGAATAATAATCTGCGGGTGCGATCGATAGCCGAGTGGAGTCGGGGAGACGGGGGGCACGACCCCCGGGGAGGCACGGGGCACCACAGGGAAGGGGCAGGGCGGAGGTTCATTGAGAGTGTGGGCGGCGCGCGTGGGCGCGATGCTTATAAAGCCCCCCGGAGCTCCCGCCTCGCATAGTCGTGCCCTACTCGCGAACCAAGTAACAACGAAAAGTGATAAAAAGTGCAACATGCAGCTCCCGAGCATAAGGTGGGTGAATACGAGTCATAGATCAAACGCATAATTTTAGATAAATTACCTAAATAAAAAAAACTGCCAAATTTCAGTTTTCGTAACAAACTTGTTAGTTTTAAATTTCGTGAATAATTGGGAGGTACATATAATTTAGTTTTATATTAAAAAGGTTTTTTTTTTATAGATTATGGGCATTCGTGGTTGGTTGTTTTACCGTGCAATGTGGAGCCTATCCTGGATGGCCTATGTACCCGCAACCCTCCCACGATTATCAAGACGATGATTACTATTACGCACCGAAAGTACAATACTATTATGACAACGCCGCAGTGAACGCACCAGAAGCCTATGGCCAAGTGCCCTATCCGTATTTCTATGATCCCTACGGACACTTCACAAATGAAGCTCCCAAGAGGCAAGAGGAGAGGTTTTCTGCTCTCCCGATCGGACAGGAAACGTGGTTTGAAAGCGACGCTTCCCCTCACTGGCGCTCTAATGATGTGGACGATGTGAGTGCAGCTTTCTTGGACAACTTAATCCTCACGCAAATGGCCCAGGACGCTCAAAGGCGCCGCGAGAATGCCCGCGCAGCCTTTCCCACCGCCGACTACGAAGACCGGGATGTCGAAGATGAAGACGTCCGCGAACTCAAGGCCTTAGCGGGAAAGCCGCTCTACCACGTTTCGAAAACGGCTCCTAAAATTGAAGAAGAAGACGACTACCCCAATGACGAAGGCTTCATCAACTGGGACGGCGGTAACAAGAGAAGCATCACGACAACCGCACCAGTGACTACGACATCACCACCGAAGGCTGGACAAGCAGAGATTATGGTGCCCCGGCCGGCGAACTCCTACAAGCACCAGAGCGACGAAAACAAAAGGGCGTCAACGTTTTACGGGAGACTAGCGAAACTGTTGCAGAAAGAAAAAGAATCACTCAACACACAGTCTGAGGTGAGCGTGACTAATGTGTTTTTTTTTTGTCTTTTTGCTTTAGAATCGGAATGATGTCACTTGTTTTCCAACTCGACGAAACGGTAAACCCCGAGTCTAAAAATAGCCGGCCGGGCCGGGGGTGGTGGGTGACACGGCCCGAGCCTGGAGGCCGGGTCATTCGCGCAACTCTCAGAGCTGGAAAGAGCTATGCGACACTCGTCATCACCGTCTTGCGCTACCATAAAATCAAAAACAGTTTTCCAAAAGTAAATATTGACAGGTGACAATTTTGTTAAAACTTGAAACTAAATTCTTGTTGTGTTGTCTACAGGACTCGGCGAAATCGCGAAAGATCAACAAGCGGTTTGTAGCGGGAGACTCCGACCTGGTCCTTGAGCTGCGAGGCCTCAAACATCGCATACCAACTTAAAGAAATTCTCCTGACTACCGCCAACAATTATGAGACTGAGTAATTTGTAGCTTAATAGGTATTTATTGCAACGATCAGGACCGACAGGCCCGGGCCTACGATCAAAACGACAAAAAAAACTTAGAGTTTGGTCATATCCACTACTTAAAGGCATCTTATTGGTATATTATATTATTAAACATGTCCTGTTGTCCACTTCTGGTGAAATATCAAAGTCCTATGTATCATCTTCTGAGTAGTTAAATAATTTTTCGATTGTTTACTACGATGGTATCTAGCTAACTAAATAACGTGTAATATGGGTGTTAATAATCGTACAAAATGTGACTATAATCTCCATTAAATTGTCGATGGTATAATTATGCGCTAAAGGATGTCGACGGAATGTTGCTCCTTCGAGTGGCAGCTAATCAATTCGCACAAGTGTGCATTTGTAAATACCTGTACTGATTATATTTAAGACTTATTATTATTTAGATAGAAATACAAAATACGTTATTAATGATGTTTGTAGATTACCTGCGCTATTACATCTGGAGCTAAGCGAGGGTTCTGGAAAAAAGAGACATAGTTACTTCCTGAGCTCTTTTCGAGGGAATGAAAACAATTGCTATTGTATTTTATATAGATCTCTATAAGAAATCTTGTCTTGTTTTAAGTCTTATTGAACAGTTTTTAAATCTGATATTTCTTGGCCTAATGTTGAGAGTAGAGTAAGTAGATTCTTTATACTTTTACACGAGTGCTAATTCATTCAACTTACAATGTCTAGACAATACCACTAAATATTTTGCAAAGCAAAAACATTAACACATAGTTCGTATCTACCTGAGTAAGGATGTTCTCTGGGGAGGGGGATGAGTGATATCGTTAGCTTTACGGCTTTACATTACCAGGTCTCTAAGACCTTTATTGAATCAATAGAATATAATATTGCGTCCTCGTTTCTATTCGAGCAAATTAGCTTTTTTACTGTAAAAAACTTCTTTGATGTTTTTGAGAGGCGCAGAAAACTTTTGGTTCTTGTGTACGCGCCTACTTTCAAACAATATGTGGACGTAGGTATCTCTGTAAACTAAAACATATCTGTTTATATATTTACTTTTCAGTATTAAATTATGGTCATACGGTTTAAAAGGACTATTAATATGGCTCAGATTATTAAATGATAAATATTTGCAATTCAGGGGTAAAATATAACAACTAAGCAAACGAAACATCAGCGATATTGAAATGAAAATACATATTTTACTTTAAAGAATAACATTTCACAACCATATAATAATAGTCCTTTGTAACATCAACTATATAGATAATAACAAATATATAAGTAGCGAACTGTAAAGTATTACTAAATACATGTGCAAAATGTAAATAGTTAGGCATTTACTGAATTAAAATCATAATGTTAATAGCATTCCAGTATACCGAAACTTTAACTAAATTCGTTTGAGGTCTTAAAATTCACTGTTGTTTGAAGCATGATATTTTATAGAAACGGTTTTAATCATAGTGCCTAGACATGTTGCCAGTTCAATAGTCTGTCCAGTTAAATGGTATATTAAAATAGATGGTGTTAAAGTCCCGCAGGATATGAAAACGGGTTAAGAAAAAAATGCCTATCAATTTATATTTATAGAGACATACTTTGATGACATAGAAAGTTTTATTTTAATTACATTTAGTAGGAATAACATAAAATGTACCTATGGATGGAAATCCTAAACTTAGAGAGCTATTTAAAGAAGTTGTGTAAGAAACTGGGAATTAAATCATTACGTCAATATAAACTGTGGTTTGAAAATCGCCTTGTTTTTCTTCCGTATCCTGCTGAGATCCAAAGCAAATTGGCTCTTTTTTAAGCTTTATACACTCTTAAGAAGTATCTGAGGCTTGGAGATACCAATGTATCTCTAGAGAAGATTATAATCTGATCAGATTATGACTTTATCTCCTTCGGCGGCGAGACCCCTGGTCTACAAGGACTAAGTTTCGTCATCCATTGCGACTAGAGATGCAACGGATCCGCTCACTGTTAGGTATCCGACCACAATTTGGACTGAGGATAGATCCTGGACACAGGATAGTATGAAAATATATACATAATCGATCATTTGTCCCTTTAAATAGCTGATAGCTCATAGCTTACTAGCTCGCGGTGGGACCAGTGCCTAAGTCTTCAGGCTGACTCTAGTTTTGACTTTTTGCACCTACTGCTCTCTTGAAAACGATTCAATACATCGTCGATATTTTTTTGCTACTTTCCGATACGACAAGTGCTAGGAAACAATTGTATCGTAAAAAAATTGTTTTTTTTTTTTAATTTACTGCTTTAAATTATTTTTTATTATGCAGAAACGTCTGCTAGCGAATATCTTCGATATTTAAATCGAAAAATGTGACTCGCGGCGTATCGTTTAATCCAGCAGTTGCGGGTTCGAGTCAAATTTTTCCATTTTTCTTTCGATTTAAATATCGAAGATTACTGCTTTAAAATTCGTAGCAGTAGCAAAAATAATTGCATTAGTTTCCATGGCGACATAAAACAAAATTTCAAGCGACGAAAAAATTTAGACGAGAAACAAAGCGGCCGGATTTCATCGTGTACACTGTACAGCCTTCATTAGTCGGGTTTCTATAGTAATTTTTACAAACTTTACTTCAAATGGACTCTGTTTTTTATGTACATGCTAACTTGATGATTATTTAATGTTTTTTTTATGTACTTACTTATCTTTTTGGGGTTCCGTAGTCAAATAAAGGAACCCTTATAGTTTCGTCATGCTGTCCCCGGCTCGATGAGCGTTAATCCTACAAAGCTGTAAATTTGGTATCACTATCACGCCGACAAGATGGTAAAATAAGAAAATTAAATTAATTTATTTCTTAAAGTTATAAATAAATAAATAAATAAATAAATAAATATTTCGGACATTCTTACACAAATCGACCTAGTCCCACGGTAAGCTTAATAAGGCTTGTGTTGCAGGTACTAGACGACGATATATATAATAAATAGATACATATAAATACTTAAATACATAGAAAACACCCATGACTCAGGAACAAATATCTGTGCTCATCACACAAATAAATGCCCTGACTGGGAATTGAACCCAGGACCTTCGGCTTCATAGGCAGGGTCACTACCCACTAGGCCAGACCGGTCGTCTATTTTAAGTTACCTCCCCTTTTATTTTTTTCTTTTGATTCAATCTTAAAGAGTGAGGTGTCATTGGATAGGTATTTAATGATAGCTATAAGCTAAAAAAACTGAACCCAACCCCTAACTTATGAACCAAAAATAATATTTCTTCTTTGATCTTTTATATGAATTTTATTCCTTCACGGCTTTCCTAGGACTATGTTTTTGCTTGTCTCTCTGGTGTTTGGTATCATACGAATAACGCTGATACCGGAATATTTATATATATCTATTTTTCCACAAGATTTGACCTGTTTGCCCAGCAACAAAGGGCAATTAATTTTGACTAACAAGTTGGAAACCTTAAAAACAAACAACAATAGTCTATAAAGTTACTCAGGAACTACTTCATACATACTTTAGAAATACTCGTATATACCTTTAAGTACCTACTTTCACTTGACAAGTGAAACTTACCTATAGGATTAGTCCTAGACTGTATGACATGTTTCACCGTCTTCTTTTAGATCTGCCTCTGCCCGGGCCGACTTCTTCGTTCTATTCAGTGGTTCATTTAGCCAGGCCGGCCCGAATGCATGATGTACACGTGTCCACTACAGTTTCATTTAAGCTTGGCGGTATCAATACCCATATTCGACTTCGAGATATCTGCTGAAGCCAAGTTCTACATTTCTAATCTGAACATTTCTGCGAACTCCTAGTTAATACAGCATTCCATTACTCGCTGGCAAACTTTGAGTCTCGACTTTTGAGCCATTTTTGTGCGCCGAAGTTATTGGTTATATATTAAGTAGAAACGTCTGCTAACATATCATCGATATTTAAATAGAAAGAAAAAATACACGTCACCCGTAATGACGTATACCAGGAAGGATAAAATAGAAAAAAAAACAAAATATCCAAGCGGTACTCGTATAGCACAACTGGTAGTGCACTGGGCTAGTGATCCAGTGGTTGTAGGTTAGAGTCCCGATGCGAGTCATCTTTTTTTCTTTCTATTTAAATATTGCCGAAGTTATGTTGACGAGTTTGCCCTTTAATGTCAGCTGTAGGTTGCCCTTCATAGGTGCTTTAACCAGAAGCTCTTTCAGGCGTTGTCGATGTGCTGATAGATTTCTGTGAACTCCTCCTTCTTGACCGCTACAATGATCTCCGAGTATCTCTGAGCATGGGGTTCAATGCCATAATCAATACGCTTGACAAGCAGGTTGGCCATCGCAGCATATTCCACTGATACAAAGGGACGCTGCTGCCCGTCCTCTGATGGTTTTTGGTCGCAGTTTCGGGACAGTTCCCGGGTTTATTAAACTAAGTACTAGGTACATATTGTAGTAAAGTTAATTTAACGGCTAAAGAATAAGTGCAAACCTATGATGGTCGGACTAGTTACTTATTATCAGTGCTCGGACAAGTCATCGTAGAAACATCTATGGACATGGAACAAGACTCTATAGAGTCGAGACTAAGATTATTATTATCTAAAGCGGATATTATCGTAATTTAACATTTGACCATTTTAGTCGCATATCTGACGTGGATTTGTCAAAGTGGCATGCTTGAAACAATTTGTGGTGCCCATTTAAATTAATATTGTTGGCTTAAATGTGGTTATTTCAAAATATTTTAAATATGGCCCAAATAAATACAATGCAACCATTATCATTAACAAAGACATTAATGGAAATATCTTCACACACTTATGGCAAATTTTGGGTTGCAGTAATAAATGTAATTGAAAAATAAAATTAAATAATACTGTAAATAATGCGATTCTATTAATATTGTTCTATTGTCGTGTTGCTATTGTTTTGCGATGACTTTTTCCGAGCACTGCTTATAATGCTGTCATAATAACCATGTTTACATATTATAATTAGATAATTACAAATACGCAACGCAACCACTTAAAATTCTGCGAAGTATTGTACGCCTTTCTATGTACCTATATGAATTTAAAGGTTACTCGTTTACAAAAGTAAGTAAACCAACATGTTTTGATACACAACAGGTTGAAACAAGTTGTTTTTATAAGAGGTAAATAATGTAGGTATGCAAATACACTCCGCGGAGCATACTTATAGGTATCTACTCGTATTTACCCGTGCAACCTCTGACCTTTGCTAATGCCGCACTAGGGAAGCAAAACAGATGCGTATGTAAAACTGTTAGCTTTTAAACATTACAATGTTTTTAGCTTAGTCGGACAAGATTGCCTAAGAATTATCATCATTTCAGCCGTAGTCGTCCACTGCTAGACATAGGCCTACCCCAGGAGGCCTAGCACAAGAGCGGCGCGAGAGTATGTCTTGGCGAGATAGACTACCCGTCCTTGTCTAACTGAATTATTTAAAAAGAGACGGGCTGTCTTTCTCGGCTCGAGATACTGTCACGCCCACCTTGTGCTAGGCATACAAATATGACTTGTAACAGCTTTGGGGGTAGATACTATAATCGCCACGCTTAGCAGATGAGTTGGCGACCGCAGTAGATGTAGATCGGGTGTTTAATGCTGATGGTTGCATTGTATTTATTTGCGTCATATTTAAAATATTTTGAAATAACCACATTTAAGCAAACAATATTAATTTAAATGAGCACCACAAAACTGTTTCAAGCATGCCACTTTGACAAATCCATGTCAGATATGCGACTAAAATGGTCAAATGTTAAATTACGATACTATCCGCTTTAGATAATAATAATCTTAGACTCGACTCTATAGAGTCTTGTTCCATGTCCATAGATGTTTCTGCGATGACTTGTCCGAGCACTGATAATAAGTAACTAGTCCGACCATCATAAGTTTGCACTTATTCTTTAGCCGTTAAATTAACTTTACTACAATATGTACCTAGTACTTAGTTTAATAAACCCGGGAACTGTCCCGAAACTGCGACCAAAAACCATCAGAGGACGGGCAGCAGAGTCCCTTTGTATCAGTGGAATATGCTGCGATGGCCAACCTGCTTGTCAAGCGTGGTGATTATGGTATTGAACCCCATGCTCAGAGACACTCAGAGATTATTGTAGCGGTCATGAAGGAGGAGTTCACAGAAATTTATCAGCACATCGACAACGCCTGAAAGAGCTTCTGGTTAAAGTACCTATGAAGGGCGACCTACAGCTGACATTAAAGGGCAAACTCGTCAACATAACTTCGGCGATATTTAAATAGAAAGAAAAAAAAATGACTCGCATCGGGACTCTAACCCACAACCACTGGATCACTAGCCCAGTGCACTACCAGTTGTGCTATACGAGTACCGCTTGGATTTTTTGATTTTTTTTACTTTATTCTTCCTGGTATACGTCATTAAGGGTGACGTGTATTTTTTCTATTTAAATATCGATGATATACTAGCAGATGTTTCTGCTTAATATATTCGGCGCACAAACATGGCTTAAAAGTCCAGACTCAAAGTTTGCCAGCGAGTAATGGAATGCTGTATTAACTAGGAGTTCGCGGAATTGTTCAGATTAGAAATATAGAACTTCGCTTCAGCAGATATCTTGAAGTCGAATGTGGGTATTGATACCGCCAAGCTTAAATGAAACTGAAGTGGACACGTGTACAGCATGCATCCGGGTCGGCCGGGCTAAATGAACCACTGAATAGAACGAAGAAGTCGGCCCGGGCAGAGGCAGATCTAAAAGAAGATGGTGAAACCGCTTTAAGGATTTTATTGGTTTCTTATGGGTCATACAGTCTAGGGCTAATCCTATAGGTAAGTTTCGCTTGTCAAGTGAAAGTAGGTACTTAAAGGTATATACGAGTATTTCTAAAGTATGTATGAAGTAGTTCCTGAGTAACTTTATAGACTATTGTTGTTTGTTTTTAAGGTTTCCAACCTGAATGTCAAAATTAATTGCCCTTTGTTGCTGGGCAAACAGTTCAAATCTTATGAAAAAATAGATATATATATAAATATTCCGGTATCAGCGTTATTCGTATGATACCAAACGCCAGAGAGACAAGCAAAAACATAGTCCTAGGAAAGCCGTGAAGGAATAAGATTCATATAAAAGATCAAAGAAGAAAGATTTTTTTTTGGTTCAAAAATTAGGGGTTGGGTTCAGTTTTTTTTTAGCTTATAGCTATCATTAAATACCTATCCTATGACACCTCCTCACTCTTTAAGATTGAATCAAAAGAAAAAAATAAAAGGGGAGGTAACTTTAAGAAATAAATTAATTTAATTTTCTTATTTTACCATCTTGTCGGCGTGATAGTGATACCAAATTTACAGGTTTGTAGGATTAACGCTCATCGAGCCGGGGACAGACATGACGAAACTGGACAGATGTGCATAACAGTCGGAACATATACATATAAGTAAGCACCACGCAAGCACTAACATATAATAAGTAGTGTATTGTATAATTATCTGTATCTAGTATACTACTTGCAAGCAGCTTAAAATACCTATCACACCTATGATTGCTTTGCTATAATCATATATTTTCAATATGGCATTTTTTTTTTATCTTGTATTTAAGGATCGTGGCTGAGAATGAGTATAGCCTTTTACAATTTATTTCGTAATATTTATAATTATAACACAAAAGGTTTGACTTAACACTTTGACTTAATTTGAGCAGAGTTACCAATATGAGAATCCTGGATCTGTATTGAGATGTCTGGCCGAGAAGTATCAACGGTTTTTATTTTTAAGCGAACCGAGTAATTATCTATTAGGTAGGTACCCTATAATAATAATACGATAAAACAATATTAACGGGTCCAAATTGTAAAACACTGACATAGGTACATTTTTTTAAAGAAATCTGGCAAAACTGTCATTCATTCACTTTCCATAGACTATGTAAAGTGAATGACAGTTTTGCCAGATTTGGATAAAACTTGTCCTGTCTGTTTGAAATGTATGGTTGAAATTGATTAAAATAATCTCCTGAAACCATGAAAGCAACTGTGAAAGCAGTCGGTAATACCTATCACTTATAGTTATACTCTTTCAGGTAGGTACAGGCGATGCTTTATTCGTAGTGGTTGGTTCTGGAAATACTATGTGGTTTGTAGTCGCTTTACCGTGCGTCTAGTATACATATATGCGTATTATTTGAAAATGTCCCGTGTTTGGTTTTTCCTCTCTGGCAAATTTTACGAATTAGTTATTTTTAGTATCCTTTTTACGAATGCTAATTGTTAGAAAGAAAGAATTAAACTGTTAGTTGAAGTATTTTATGATGCTAATGTATCAAATAATTTTATTATTAAAGATACCTTAAACCCTATATTAGAAATTTTGGTTTTACACTAAGCACAAGTAATCAAAATGTATTAAGAAGTCAAAATTCCTTGGAGGTCAAAGAGCTTTAGACAGACACAGACACGGAGATAGCTACAAAATCCGTCATGAGCTACACCGACAAAAGTATAACTCTTTTTTTTTTTTTCTTCGTATGGACTTTGGGGCGGTGTTGCCCGTAGAAAAGTATAACTCTTAAGTTAAGAAGTTAACATTATTTGTTTTTAACAACGTTCATCTCGGAACTCGTTTCTAAAGACGATATCTCATTGACATTTACGTTTGACGTGAGCTGTCATGTCATCGTCAAAGAAGAAACTTTCGCACCGAGCGAATTTGGTCAAGAAACTCGAAAGTTTGTTTCTAACAATCAGAAATTGTTAAAATGTGATAAAGGAACAAGATTCACATCAACCATGATACGTTTCGTTTAAAGCAATTACGAATACAGTAATAGTTGTAGTGTTGTAGCAGTAGAATAAAACAACCGCTGTTTCTCCCGTTATTCCGAAGTGTCGACGTAGATTTTAACTGTTTTTATTTGTGTTGAATAAGAAAGATGCGTCGTGCTAAAGGGTACCAGGATCTGGATGATGGTGCCGTGGGGCCTAGACCTGGGCCCCCGCCCATGCCGGCGCCTCAGGAGATCGAAATGGCTTCGGTGACCGTAGTCCCCGATGGTATGTCGAATTTTGTTGTTATTTATTGTTTTGCAACGTAAACTCTCTCAGGAATGCTTGCAACTAGTGTAAATGTCGGCTAAACATGAAAAGCGATTATTGATTGATTTATGTTGTTTCTATTACTACATAGCTATAAAAATAGTGAAGTAGAAATTAATGAGTATCTTTCTTAATGTAAGTTTCTATTCTTACATACAGGTGGAAAGCAGAAACTAGATGTATGGCTTAACCACGTAAATGTGTTATTGATGTGATGATGTAAAACCAAATTTATTACATTTATGCCTTTGTGGCCTACTTTATTGGAGAAAATGATTTAGTTTTATTTGTCATTTTACTTAGGCCTTGTTGCTTCCTAACTATAAATATTGATCCCCTAATGGAACCAAGAGATTGGATTATGGGTGCCTTGATTGGTATATGCCTATTGTGACCTTATCATCTGGTAAATAATCTTTACAAAATAAATATATGTACACAAACACACACGCACATGACACACAAGGATGCTGTAATTCCCTCCTTCATATTACTTAATTTGTTGTATACTGTTTTAAGATGATGTTTTGTACTAAATATTTTACTTGTGACCTGCATGCACACAGTTGCATTTAATTTGTGGTTATCTATAATTGGCTATGTTTACTACTGTTATTTATACTTAATATATTGGATGACCTCAAAGGATAAAAAAATATTCATTTTAATAAACATTCATAATAACACATTTTGTATGCATGTCTTTTTTTTATATTCTTAATAAATTTATAAAAATAAAATAACATCAAATTAATTTATTTCATGTTATTGTATCACATGCTTTTGGCGAGATTCAGTTGTGATCTGATTGCTTAGATGTGTGGCCCAAATCTGTCCATGCCGGATACCATTGCCATCCCGCGGCGCTATAAGCCATCAACACCACTACCCTGACCCATTTAGTAGGTCGGCATGATGGGCCATTATGTACAGTAGCCATAACATTGAGGTGGTTCCACTGCTGCTTTAGGGTGGCTCAGCCTGTGTGGATTTTATTTCAATACCACAAAGGTGGCAAACAAGCATGTGGCCCGTTTGATGGTAGGCGGTCACAGTCTATGGACGTTTACAATACCGAGTCATTCACGCGTTACTGACCCCGTAAAAACCTCTACATCATTTTTGGATCTGCAGTTGGGTGTTCTACAATTCTTCAATTATTTGCATGAAAACCCACATAGTTTGATATCCTTTTTTATTTAATTCCAGACACCTTCACTGTGACCCAGGCTGTGAACGCGCTCGGCTTCGGCTGGTTCCAGGTGAAGTTGTCACTGTGCACAGGTCTGTGCTGGATGGCAGACTCCATGGAGATGACCATTCTGAGCATACTGTCGCCTGCTCTGCATTGCGAATGGAATATAAGCAAGTATGTGCCATTGTCGTAACAAAATACCTTTCAAAATCTCTTGACAGAGAGACATGGCATGCATGTCTTTAGTATAAATTATTGACTGTTCAGTGTATTTTCTTGGCATAACGGAGCTAATATGGCTTTGCCTTTTCTTCATAAATATACAGATACTATACTGTGCTGCCATATTTATATTCAACATTTCGTGAGTCATTATAATATATTATGAATTTATGAAAAATGACGGCTTCACTCATGCTTGTTTAGTCTCGCGCGACATATTCCGGAGAGCGTAGATCTCTATTTTCAAGCACTAAGAGTGTCGAGTGTCCGTTCGCGTCGACGTTCTCGTCGCCGGCCCGTCACGCTCAGCCGCACGCCGCGCTGCCAGCGCCTCTCTTGTTGCGCCAGTGACTAAAAGCTTTTTATGAATTGTGTATTTTGTTGTTTTGTTAAATTGTAATAAAATAGTTGTCTTTCTTTTTCAATAAATACACAAGACAAGTCAGTCTTTCTTTTTCAATAACTATACAATTTAAGACTATATCCTCATTATTTTGTATATTTAACATTACTATTTTGTCTTGTTCTAACATGCCTATGGATAGATAGGGGCAAAGCAGGTAAAAAGCTTGTGTTTTGTTCTTACAACTGGTATTAATTCGTAAAAAAGAAACGTGATTTAATTTGATAGTTGAAATACACATTTAGACTCGGGAGGAAAAGTGTTTTAAAAGGTTAGGAACTCTGGCTGTTAAAAGTAGCTAATTCCATTAATACTAAAAGCGCCATCTAGTTAATCTATTTACAATTTTATAGTGACATATTATAATGAAAAATATTGATATAGACTATTTGTTCCACCAGATACCAACAAGCGTTAACAACCACAGTGGTGTTTCTAGGCATGATGCTCAGCTCCACGTTCTGGGGGAACATTAGCGACCGTTATGGAAGGAAAACGGTAAGCATGTTTGCTTGCTTGCTCTAAGGTGGTGTTTGTTCAAAGAAATTCAATGACTTCATCAAATTTACTAGAAACACCTACATTTGATCAAATATTGGCTACACAATTAACTTGGTCCCTAGATATTAGGGCGTCATCACACTTGGGCGATTTGCAAGCGATTTCTATACAAAACTCGTACGCGGCGAATTCGCTGCGTATTCGCCTACATACGCAAGTGTGATATCAGCCTTAGATAAGTGTGTCTATTTCTATGAGGTCTTGCGCAGATGTAATACGACACTTGTATATGTAGAATAAACTTTGACTATTTTAACAAATAATTATATTTTAAACGCCATAAGACTTCCATAGACATTCTTTTCTTTTCTAAATAGCCTCAGTTAATTTGTCTCTTTCTAACACTCGAAATATTAATGGCTAAACAATCATCAAGGCCATATTATACCTAAGGCTCTAGTGTAAGTTTCTTTTGACGTTAAAAAACGTTTACGAACGCGTAAGTGATAATGTTATTTATACGGGAAACGCAAACGCGTTCGTGTCGTAAAGTTACGTTAAAAACTTACACTCAGGGCTCTGACGAACAATAATACAAAAATCCATAATTTAAAAAGTGTTTTTTTATTTTTTTGCAACAGGCTCTCAGTATGTGCGGAGTTCTGCTGTTCTACTACGGGTTGTTGAGCGCAATAGCTCCGAATTTCCTTTGGCTACTCTTTCTGAGAGGCCTCGTCGGCTTCGCTATTGGCTGTGTGCCACAGTCGTGAGTATATCCTAATAAACCTTGTGAGATATAAATTCTATATACGAAAATCTGACTAAAGTGATGATTCGCAGCGCAAAGTCAAGAATCACATTGTCTCTTTCTATCTCGTGGCATTTGTGATCCATTTCTTTATTACTCGCTGATGTATAGATGCGTACTTTGGATGTCTGCACGAAGCCGTCGTGAGCCGAGCGCTTCAAATAATTTTCTGGTAGTTGACAAATTACCGAAATAATATGAGTTAGGAGTATGTATCTTAAGAGAAGAGAGGGTGGAAAAACGTTTTTTAGAAGGGCAGGAAGATAGAATTATCGTTTATCGAACCCGCCAAGGAAAGAGAGAAGTTTAGCGTTATTATTTGTTTTCGACTGTTACCAAGGAAAATTTTAAAAGTATTTTCTATTCCAGGGTCACACTTTATGCAGAGTTTTTGCCCACGAAGCAGAGAGCTAAATGCGTCGTCCTACTTGATGTAAGCTATAATTATAAGGGAGTTTTAATGGGTAGTTTAAAATCAAAGTTGAAATAAATGTTTAAACAATTAACCTATAAATATTAAATATTTTTAATAAATATTTCGGGACAATCTTACACAAATCGGCCTAGTCTTACAGTAAGCCAATAAGGCTTGTGTTATAGGCACTAGACGACGATATATATATAATAAATAGATACATGTTATAAATACTTAACTGCAAACACCCATGACTCAGTAACAAATATCCGTGCTCATCACACAAATAAATGCTTTGACTGGGGTTTGAACCCGGCTTCATAGGCAGGGTCACTACTCACTAGGCCAGACCAGACGTCAAGTCACCTATTTTTGTATTCGATTAAGATTAAATTGAGCGAATGGCCATCAATCGGCATCGCATCGCGAAATTATGGATTAAGATATTGTTGAGATACTTTGTTTGAAAATTTACCCAATTGGAATGAGTTAACAAACGTTAATTCACGTCAGTTTCGTGACGTTTGAGAATTATACACGACCTTTAACCTAAGGCTCAAACTACGATGCAAATTGTAATATTTCAGTGTTTCTGGGCGCTCGGGGCTTGCTTGGAGGTGGCCCTGGCGCTGGTGGTGATGCCCACGCTGGGCTTCCACTGGCTCCTGGCTCTCTCCACTATCCCGCTGCTGATATTCGCACTCATATGCCCGGTAAGTACAATTCCAACAGGTATAGGTGAAAAACTTAGCTAAAGCACCTGGTCTATGTAGTAGTAACGTGTCTGTACACGCATTGCGTTCTCTATTCAAATTTTGACGTAAGTTCCATATTAATTCTCCGCACAACTACATCGACATAGTGACTTTCTTAAGTTTTTCACCTATACCAACCACCTTAAACTTTTGACTGAAAAAAGAATCATCTATATTAGTGCCATTTGTGGAGCACCTCTGTAAATAAAATGTTATCTAATAAAACAATTAATGATTATTGTTTGGTGTAGTGGCTGCCAGAATCGGCGAGATTTCACGTCGCCAGCGGACAACCCGACAAAGCACTATCCACTTTAGAACAGGTAAAATCATAACAAATCAAAATATAAATATCTATTAACGATCTAATTTGAAAACTCCTGCCTAAACCATTAGATTATAGATGAATAAAGCTGAAATTCGGTATGCATTTAGTTTGAACGACTTAGACTTATCTCCGAAAATTTTCTATGTCGATATTGCACGACATGTTTCACTTCATAACTAGGAGCTTTTATTCGCGTTGGCTGTTAGATGAAGACGCCAACGAAGTCATCGCGCATGGCTCTTGAAATAGCTCCTTGTTTCGAAGTTACCCGTTTTAATGTACCATATTACCATTCCATTAATATGATATATATGTATATTAGTGTGTATTCTTTTGAAAATATAGTTCTTTAACCAAGATTGTGATATTTTTGTTGTAAGTAATTTTGTGGTTAAAATTTTTATTACTTAATATGTCTTCCGTACACGGTACAATGGTGTCGAACGTCTGGGAGGAGCCAGATCAAGCCAACGCGCAGAGACCCTTTCGAAATGTAAGGGGTACACTAAGCTGATGTTGCCCCTAAGATCCAGTGGTTGTGGGTTCGAGTCCCGCTGCGAGTCAAAAAATTTCTATTTTTCTTTCGAGTTTAAAAAATCGTGGTATTATTATTAGCACGCTCCGTCTAGTTAAACGGTATGTCTATGCAGGGGTTTTACTTGATTTCATTATTGATTTGACAGATAGCGGCAGACAACGGTCGACCGATGCTGTTGGGTCGACTGGTATGCGACGACTCGGTGGGCATCGGGCAACGCGGGCGGCTCAAACATCTGCTCATACCGCATCTGAGGACTACCAGTCTACTGCTGTGGTTTATATGGTAATATTCTCAATGAGCACAACACATCATCAGAGCTCGTACAAGTCATCGCAGAAACAGATATGGACATAGAACAAGACTATAGAGTCGAGACCTAAAATTATTATTATCTAAAGTGGATATATTATTATCGTAAATATTTTAAATATGGTGCAAATAAATACAATCAGCATTAAAAATAATGTTAATGGAAATACGTTCACACACGTATGGAGAATTTTGTGTTGCAGTAGTGTAATAAATAATATTGTACATAATACGATTCTATAAATCTTGTTCTATTGCCGTTTTGCATTTGTTTTGCGATGACTTGTCCGAGCACTGCACATCATGCATCATCTTCCAAATATGAATTATATCATCTTGGGGCGGGGAGATGCTATAGTCGCCACGCTTGGCAGGCGAGTTGGCGACTTGGGGTTAGCCCCAAGATGATACAAGTCATATCTGTGGGAGGCCTATGTCCAGCAGTGGACTGCATACGGCTAAAATTTGAAGGAATAATAGAACTGCAAAAAATATTTGAGCCACGCTTCGCCACTGGCAATACTCCTTAATAGTTGTAAAGGAAATCAAACCTTATTCTTATATAAGACTAGATTCAAATTTCTTTACGAAACATATTGCCAAGTCAGAAGATTAAATTTTGAAATTTTTAAACGTTCCTCAGGATGTCGTGTGCCTTCTGCTACTACGGTCTCGTGCTGATGACTACGGAACTCTTCGAGACGGAACCAGGGGGTTCTTTGGAGCCCTGCGCCGCTGACTGCCGACCTCTACAGACAACAGACTATATGGACCTGCTGTGGACTACGCTCGCTGAGTTTCCAGGTTTCGTTTTGTCTAATATCCTATCACAAAAAGTACTAAAATGTAACACTACATGGTCCAGTCGACGTCAAAGATATGTATACACGTTTCACCTTAATCCTTTGTAATAAGGTGCAAAAGTGTAAACACATCTTTGACGTCCGACTGTCCAAGAGCCAAGAGCGCTAAGACATAACTTATTTTCACAGAGATGTAACCACAACAATATGTCTTATCAGTGGTAGAGTGTGCAGATAAATTAAATTGTTGTTTTACTTGATGAACTTCTAAAGCATGGAAAAAATATACCTCTATACTGAAAATAATTACTTTTAGAAAAACTATGGAAATTATTCAGCTATACCACCATCGTCATCAGACTTCTTTTAGGAAGTGCCATTGTGTTATCAATGTTATCATTTTCTTTAGTGTTATATGTTAGTACTATTATACTCGTCGCGGCGAATCCTGATCCCTATTACACTGACAGTTATTCCTACGACACAAACTTGTAGTGGCGTCACCGTTACATTATAATCAAATTGGAGGCGTCTAAAAATGGCGTTTATGAATTTTAGGGTAGATACATGCCATTACAATGATTTTCCGTTGGAATTGTAACAATTCTTAACATTTACAAGAAGTTATCTCAATCAGATATTACGTTTACGCCCTGCTAAACTTATTTCGTTTGTAAGATATCGACTAGTGCAAGTATCAAAAACAAATGTCGATAATGGAAACGAGTGTACAAAATAAATAGTACACTTTCAGTGTCCGATGTACCTATAATCGTTTTCAGTTATACGTATAGTAAGGTTATTTTTATATTATGCATTTTTTTTTTCGATAGCACTATGTTTAAGATGGATTTTTATTTTTAGATACATTCGTCAAGCGTGACGTAAAATACTAGATGCTAAATGTTAAAAAGTTACATTTTTCGGCCAAAAAACTTAAATCGTTACTAGAACAACAACATAACAAGCATATGAAATGCAGATTATATTTTTAATATCACGTTTACTAACGTGGCTGAATGCAAGTCACGCCTTTGCCTATTAAAAAGTTAAGTTACATCTACACGACCCATCACTAATATGAATCTCATAGGGATCATCATTCGCCGCGAGGAGCATAGTACTTTTTTTTTGCAATATGATAACGCGAAAAGGATGTGAATAAATAACAGGAATGTCAGCTATGATAATTAATATTTTTTATAAAACAACTTTTGCCGAGAATAGAGTGCAAATGAGAATATTCTAAGCATACTATGTAAATCTTTTGATCCAATTATGAATAAGTGTCTGGGCTTATGAAGATGTCAAAGATTGGCTTATGATTATATTTAATCATTTATAGGTACTGTTGTGCTCACGGTACTCTCGAATCCCTTTCTAAACCCTTTTGATATTATTATTCGCTTCTACCTTCCTAATGCGGACTGCTAAGGAATGGAATTCGCTCCCTTCGTCTGTATTCCCGGTAAGATATAATTTGGGTCTTTTCAAGGCAAGAGTGAATAGGCTGTTACTGAACCAGCGTGCTACACCCTCGACCTCGTCGTCACTCTCCATCAGGTGCGACTGAGGTCAAACGCTGGTCAGTCTTTCATAAAAAAAAAAAAAAAAAAAAAAAAAAAAAAAAAAAATTAAATGGCATAGTTACCGTGTATGTTCACTTAGTGCCGAAATATCGGAAACTCATTCAAATTAACATACAGGGTAACAATCCCGTTTTACGTAATAGTTGTAACCCTTATGTCTTTTTCTACTTAAGTTTTATGTTTGTACATATGCCTCTAGATTTTTCATGAGATGTAAAAAATTATGGTCTTGACTTTTGCTTCCAGGAATCTTCGCAACCATATTTATCATCGAAAAATTCGGTCGGAAGAAGACAATGGCCTCGCAGTTTATTATATTCTCTGTTTGTGTGTGTATGCTGATCTACAATGAAAAGTAAGTCTTGTAATTCATGATGATGCTTACATGTACATTAGACCCGTGCAAAGTTGTGGCGAATCGTTGTAATATTCTAAACACAAGTAAAATGTTATGTAAAAATTTTAACATTTTGCCATTTAGACAATGTGCTACATCATGTCCTAACAAAGTCATTGTTTATTAAATGTATTTCATGACAGGTTATTTATTTTCCAGTCGCGTATTCCTGACATGTATTCTGTTCCTGGCGCGTGGCATCATTGCTGGCCTGTTCCAAGCTGCGTACGTTTACACTCCAGAGGTAAGCAAATATTTTATAGTGATTCTTAGAATTAAAGGAAAAATGCCCCGGACAGGACAACTACGAGACGATGAGACGAGAGTTGATTTTTCCATTTTTTTTCCTTTGTTTCTAAGAACAGCAGATGTTTCTGCTTGAAAATATTTTTTCCTAACTAGTGCGTAAAAAGTGCACTTTTCGCACGCTTCGCGTGCGTAAATTTCGCTTTTTAAGGCTCTTGCTATGAAAAATTAGGTTCGATACACGTGTAAAAACTTCTTTAAGACTCGGGTGATTGTCACCCTCGTTTCACTCGGGCTCCAACTGTCCTCGTCGAAAAAAAAATTTTTTTCACTAGTATCGAAATGTACTATTATAGTGCTTACAATACAACAATTCTTTCAATTCCACGGTGCAGACATTATTAAACGAGTTAATCAAATTCTTCTTGCAACTGTCAAGTTTTCCTGGACATGCAATTTTTTGATAATTTACAACCTCTTCCATAATATACGTGCCAAAAATGTTATTATAATGTATATGACATATGTATTATCTTATAATTCTTAGAAATAAAGGAAAAATCAACTGCGCCGAGCGATATCGGTGAATTCTCAATATGATTTGAGACTCCTATGCTTCTAAAAAGTGTCAACACATTTACGGTAGATGTCGCTAGGCGCCTCCTAAGCGCATTGAAGTATATAGTGGAGAAATTGGTTAATATTTATTAAAAATCGTATATTATTCGTATAAATATGTGAGTATGACATGTGACATTAAATTTTGAGTTTTTGAACCCCTTTTCCCTCGACGTCACGCTATTGTCTGAATCCCTTAATATCTGTCACAGTTGGCATGACCCTGATGAGTATGGCCCCTTACTGCTGTAACGTATTATTTGGAGGGCTCCTAACTCCTAAGTAACAAGTGAAAATGTAGTACTACCATGATGGGGCAAGAGTATGAAATAATTGATTGATTGAATTTTTTGCAGGTTTATCCAACTGCGCTCAGGTCAACGGCCGTTGGCGCGTGCAGTGGGGTAGCGCGACTCGGCGCCATGATCACGCCCTACGTCGCTCAGGTAACCCAATATAACCCTTATGTCTTTTCACAATACGCTTATAATCCGATAATATTTGTTTGATAACTGCTCTTAACGCACGCAAACATATCTAAAAAAATAAACATGGCATTCTGTGAGATAATCGCGCCTGTGAGTATACTATACTTTATAGAGGATTGGAGTAGTACAAAAGCCAAAAGTCATTGAAAGAGCAATCCTTTGACTTTCTATGCGTGATCGATTAATAAAAGCACATACGCAAGAGAAACAAAAAATTACGGGTTTTTTCACGTTTTTTTTCTCACCCGACATGTTTATGAGCATAGTTATCCATTTTCAAACACTAAGTGCCGAGTGTCCGCTCGCGCCGCCGGCCCGTCACGTTAAGTAAACGTGAGTAGAGCCGTAAATTTTCATAAAATATTATAATGACTCACGAAAGTTTAAATACAAATATTGCACACCCTCACGGACATTGCTATCAGTATTTCTAGACGTAAGTGGGCGGGGCACATTTATAGAATTTCAGATGTGCTCAAAAACTACTCGATCGGCGACCACGAACGACGTGGTGTGGGTAAATCTACCAAAAGGAGACATCTTAGTTAAGATCGTGGGCAAACAGGGCAGGACTTTATAAAAAAATAAAATTAATAAAAACCGGTATACATTTCCAGGTGCTACTGAAGAATTCGATCGCGACAGCAACGGGCGTGTACGCGGCTGCGGCCGTGCTGGCTGCCGTAGCCTGCCTCCTGCTACCCATAGAGACCAAAGGCCAGGAGATGCGGGAGTCCGTTAACGCCACCACCTAAGGTTTGTGTACACTGTGTCCACGTATAATATGTGGTTGTCCACGTGGATAGGTACCTTATGGCGCTTGGCGCTTACGCTATTGTTAATGTCGCTTCGATACTAATGTGACACTTTGCAACGTAAGCGCCAAGCGCCATAAGGTACCTTTCCATGTGGACTACCATGGTCCCTAAAAAATGTATTGTATGGAAGACAGCTTCTTTATTTTTTATAGATTCGAATTTTACCTCGCAGTTCCGCTTACGAAAGAGATCATGTGAGTATAAAAGTAAAAGCGACTATAATTAAGAAAGATAAAAAAAACTCATTCCGGGGTATTTTGTAATTTATGTACCTGTGCACTATACTAAGTCAGCGAATGTATACAAATGTAAACATGATTGGAAATCACATGGCTTGAAAATCACAAATTGCTGGCGTTTCCCAAAATGTGGGAAAATTGTATTTAAAAATTCATGGTATAATTTCAATAACTGGCCACCTCACACGAAAATGAATTCTAATAGCCTTTAAATAGAGTTCTTTTTCAATATAAGGTGGCTAGTTACTGGCAATTTATCCTATCCTTGAACCTTTCAATGTACAGTTCGTCACAAAACAAGCAGCTCAAGGCTTTTAACAGGCAATGTTGTATGAGAATCCGTTGCCGGCGTAATATTTCCGCGTACGTTTGAGAAACGACAGTCCATTATGTATTTGTTTTTGTTTTTCTATTAAAAAATATATTAATTTACTAATTTGAATCTCACACTGTTACGAATATATTAAATGTTAAAATACAATTATGCACACTGCACTTTATCTGCATTTTTTTAGTTATATGTACCTAATTATGTTATATTGATGAATTATAGTTGAATATGGACATTCTATTATTTATAGGTATAAGATTGATAATTAAGAAAAATAATAAGCTGACGCAAATGATTATTTTTAGTATTTAAAAGCGAGTAATTTTATTAGTGCTTTAAGTATCTACATTGTGAATACCTAAGTACTGTGCATTTTTTATTTATTTTGATACTAATAGTAAGATGTAATTTGTGTAGTCATGGTTGAAAATAATAAATAATCGATCAGCCTAGCGGAAAAACGATGATCACTTAAAGATTCCATACCATAAACATTAAAAAAACAAGGACATACGTGTATAGTCTATCACATAATTCCACAGATAAAAAAATGGCTAAATGACATACTGATGTATACATCTACTGTTGCTGCTATGCACCATTGTTTAAGCCTATTCAGGATTCACGATATTCGCAAATTTCGGACGATTGTCTCTGTCACTCTCATGACGCCTTAATTGGAGAAAAAGAGATAGATGCCCGAAATATACGAACTTCGATGTTCGCGGTACCGGGCCAGTCACTAGAATTCAGTGTATAGTTTCTCCAGTTCAATTAAAAAAATATTCACATGCTTACAATTTTGTACTCTATTCCTTACATACATAAGCGTATTAACTATAATACAGGTAACTATAATTTAGGTGCCTATTAAAAAAAATGTGTCACCACTTTTGTCGTTATTTCCGACAAAATTGATTAAATGTTTGCCGAGTTCATTTAAATGAATAATTGTGTCCCCGACGCCATGCCGTCATATGCTGCTATAGTGTCATACTTATGCTTATGACAATATATTTTTTTTATTTACTTGGACTAATAGTGTTTTAGTAATAATGTTATTTTTAACTGTGACTACGAAATGAACCACTTTTCTATAGCGCACTAGTCTAACTTAAGCACTGAAATATCTAAAGACTGTTTTTGTAACCGATTTTATAATGTTTATACATGTTAGCTTTTGCTATTCATATTTTATATTTGTATAATCTAGTTGTAAGTTATTTTGTTAACTAATACTTTTAATGGTAGTTACAAATGTATTTGACGCGTTACCCTACGGGCAGGAGAATAAATTTGAGAATTTTAACTTGAGCATAACTCAAAAGTTGAAATAGATAACAGGGACACCCGTCTCGAACACCGGAGGTCCTCGTCGTTTTTTCTTAAGTATATGTTATCTATTTCAACTTTTAATTTATATAGTAGTACTACATTACTACTTAAAAATCAAAGCAAATTAAAACTATTTCATAAAAAATAATTTGATTTGTTCTTAGTTTTTTGAGCATAACTCGTCAATTCGCAGTATGTGTTGTATTCTGAAACTATATAACTTTCAGGGCCTTTTTATGGCATAATCTTGTTAAATACATTAGGTTTATATCTTTTGTTTGTAAATATACCAGGTTAGGTTTGTTTAATCCTGTAAAGGGCAATGGCAATGGCGTGTGGCAAATTCTGGAATTAATTTAGGAATTAGGACACCAGGTTTGAATCCCGTGAGCCGTGACAAAATGCCGGGACAACGCGAGGAAAAAAAGTGTGTTCAATAAATGTGACAAGTAAAAAGTTAAATTATGTCAGGTTTTTTGACGATAATTATTAATTATTAATTAAGCATGAAATTTGTTTGGAAGTAAAATATTTGCTTTTTTGCATTGTATACTTACTTAGTTTGTGAAACGATCACCAAATCTAAGTATTTAAGGTCAATTCACACACAACGCGGGCGCGGGTCGGGCGCGTGTCAACGCGGACCCGAGGCGGGCCCGCGGCGCGATTGTTCAGCTAGTTTTAAATGAACACCTTCACACAGCGCCCGCGCCTTCGCACCCGCCCGCGCACGCCCGCGCCAGCCCGCGCCCGCCGGTTGTGTGAAGGTGTTCATTTAAAACTAGCTGAACAATCGCGCCGCCCGACCCGCGCCCGCCTGTGTGTGAATCGAGCATTATACAATGTTAATAATGCTTAATTATTGTTACAAAACTGTCAATATTAAAATTTCTGAAAACTCCCGTAATCCTGAAAATTCTACAATATCAGAAAAAACATGAAATAATGAATTATGCCAAAGGGTGATAAATTTTCTACGAGCCAATAATGAACCGTATTTTACATAGGTTAGTTATGTTATCATTGGCAGAAACTAAACAGGACAATATTATGATAACAAATTAAATCAAACTAATGATTTTTTACACACTTTGAATAGACTAGCACGTCTTGAATACTCATTTGTGTATCTCATAAATAATATGAACCTTAGATCTGTCAGTATTATATTTCGCTTCTTTAAAACAAAAGTGACACTATACAAATAATTTAATATTGTATATGTGTCACTTTTGATCTAAAGGTGCGATTTATCTTAAGCCTGGTTGTGATATTTGTGAAATAAGTACTTAAAAGGTGCTATTCCCTTATTCCTCTTTTTTATGTTTATTTATGGCTATGCATATTATTGAAATATATATTTAATTTTTGCGGAGCAAATAAAGTATTATTATAAAATGGTAAGAAAAAATCATGTACAGTCAATAGCAGAAGTAGCTAAGCAGGCCAGGTGTTCATAATGATCTTAACACGCTCTTGTTCTAAATTCGTGTCAAGCTAACTTTGAACACCTTAGCATTGTATTGCTACCGCCACAAATTCGCACGAGTACGAGGCGAATAACGAGGCGAAACACGAGCACGCATGTGTACGCGGACGTCTCGCTATTCCTCTCGTCCCTCGCATCGCGTTTTTATATAGGTAAAGTTTCGTTGAACGTTTCGACGAATAGCGAAGCGAGTGACGAGCCAGCATGTCTAATCGCGGAGTAAGAACTGGTATAGAACGCCAACGTATAGAACGGTAATTCTTATAAAAAGCTATGTCTCAGACGCCACGAAGTCATGCTGTTTCAGTATCATACTTAAAGAAGTTTCATACGTTGACAACCAAAATGCTCAAAGAATTTTGCGTAAGATGGGCGCCTTGGTCCTCTTAAGTTGGTCGCACACGTAACCTCTCGGCACCAGCTCGAGCCGTCTAATATTATTTTTTTGAAATACTATACGGCAACAACGCATACATATTGGAAACAAAACAGCATGGTTCACGCCTGGTTGACAGCGAGCCGATTGAGTAAAGTGGGGTCGAACCGGTGCCAAGCGCGGTCACGTGTGCGACAACCTTTATAAAGACCTTTATATATGTGTCGCTTAACTTCAAACTCAGGTAAATCCATTTTGCTCTAAGGTGGATAAGCATTCAGATTATTATACATTTTTTTTAGATACTCAACCTTACAGCAGAATGGATTTAACCGAGTTTGAAGTTAACCGACACATATGTCCAACGCTGGGGTTTGCATTTATAGAGTTAAAACAAACGATGAACTTAAATTAAATGTTAATTGCTTTGCGTTATCGTACAACGATTACGAGTAGGTACCTACTTTCACACAAATCTTATTAAGGAGGTTTATGTTATAATTATGTAGGTAGCTGCTTAACCGATCATTGGACAATGGATTATTATCATGTCAATTACCAAATATTAAAAAAGAGTTTTGTTTGTTCGATTTTAAGTATGTCGAATTCTTGAACAAGCTATTGACAGATTTCAGTTTGGAAAGAGAGGGAGGTATACCTTAGTAAACCCCTCCCTAGTCTAAAATCGCCCAACTATCTAGAGTTGGGCGATTTTTGACTTTCGGGAGTTCAAGATCAAAAAATTTAAGGGCGAAAATAATCGCAAAAAAAAGTTTTTCATAGTAAATTTTGGTTTATGTCTGAGTTATACATGTCAAGAGTCGAGTGTTCTACTCTAAAAAATTCGCAAGCGGTCATACCATTGTTTTTTTTAATGGGACTTGTTGTAAAAGCATAATTTATGAACGATCAATTGCATTTACCAACAGCATCATCTATTAGTGTGATAACATCAGAATTAACTGGATTGTATAATTTATTAAGCAGAAACGGCTAACGAAACCATATTGTTTAGAAATAAAGGCATAAATCCACTGCCACCGGCTAGATGCGAGACACGAACTCGCGACTCCGGGATAAATATCTGTGGAACCGTGGCTATATAGCCGTTTTTTTTTTCAATTTTTGCAAGAATTTACTTTTTTTCTTACGTGGATTTTTTTCCATTTTTCCTTTATTTCTAAACCCAGATTGTACTATATTTTTCCAGTGTATGTTTATATTTTTTATCATTATTTATTAATCCCTTGTACTTATACAAATGATAATTATCACTTACATTTGTTGAATAAAATGCACCAAGACTACCATTTATTTTCTTTATACTGTATGCCATAGATTACATAAATACGGCTCAGTTCATAGATGGCAACACTGCCTCTCATTCCTATATAGAATTAGTATGTAAGTTAATTTTCCAGGCCCCATCAATCCGAATGGTTTTCCCAAGAATCGCAAATAAAAGTTATGTTTTGGTTATATTCAATGGAATACTTTTTTGGAAAAGTCAGGAATCTTAAAGACGAATACTTAGGGTGAAATTAAATTGACACGCATGTCACCGATAACCTTCTATGCCTGGAAAATGGTTAAGGATGAAAATGAAACCGTCTGTCTTGCTGGCATAGCTCATGATTCATGAACATAGTAGAAAATTTGTGTGCAATAATAGTAATATCTTCTACAGTAGGTGACAGTATTAAGTACACTAAATTGAGAAAATAAAACAACTGTATAGACTTAAGAGATTTAATTACTCATTTTAACATATTTATTATTTCTAATACTCACTCAATTAACTTCATTTCATTTTTTAAAGTTTCCTAGCCGTACATTAAGCTATGGCTATAAAACTTTTCTGTCTCATTCATAAAATAAACAAAATTCTTCAATCACAGAACAAATCACACAACTGGAATATTTTTAAACATACAGAAATTGTTTAGTCAATTTCTTTGCAAACACAAAATTATATATACAGTCAGACAATGGCAAAATTAGTCAACAGGAATGAGTCTGTCATTCATTACTGAAGCTGAATAAATTCTCAATAGGGATCTATTTTTGACATTATAGTATTGAAGAGACCCGCCCCAACTTTGTACCGGTGACATATATATATTCATCATTATTTTTATACACAAAAATATCAGTCATTGTCTATGAAAACTGAGTTAAAACCCATTGCGTACTTTAAAATATCTAAGCGTACAAAGAGCGGAAAATTAATTAGTATTCGTAAGCCCAGTCAATCCAGTTGAAATTAAGACTACACGCAGAAGAGACAACACAGCGCCTAAAGGAACACTCCTCTGTTCCCTTACAAAAATAATCTGCAGTCACAAGACTAACCTGGTCACGTCTGTGGGGTCACAGGTCTAAGTTGTGACCCCACACTGTATTGTTTCACCCTCACATCGGGGACACGCGGACAGAGTACGTGTTAAGTTTGTTCTTTATACTTAATTAAAACTTATCCGCACTTTAGGTACAATCTTAAATAGGGTGATGAATTATTTATAATAGTTATGAATATTAATTTACAATAAATAGAAAAGAATACTGGCTATCTCTTAAATGAACTAAACAGGCGAATATACAAATACCATGTAACGTCATAGCCTAATGTTTAGTGGCGTAAATCGTAATTTTAACAATTATTATTACTCCTACATTCTAAGAGCTCAGAATAAAAATAAAAATAAACTTATTTAAGCCATAATAAATAATTTTTGTGATGCATGACATTAATACCATTGAAGTAAACACTCTTACAGGTAGAAAGAACTGTACATACAATATATTGTTAAATCCTACAGCAGGGTAAAACACATAATAATCGGCGTCAATATGTTCATAATAGGTAATTTTACCCTACCACAGGGTTAGAACTCTGGGCCTGCACTTATTCGAAATAATAACATGTATGGATACCATTAATAACTCAGCCTTGTTTCTCAAAATTTTGCAGACCAGGTCAAAATATTACCCACTCATTCCCACAAACATGGAAACATTGTCGAAATTTAATATTTTTGATAAACCAATCAAACACAGTTAACTTCTAAAGATGAGATCAATAGCAATTAATATTTAATAGAACAGATTTCTCTTCCTCTTACAGTGGCATTCAATTTTACATCAATATTTCCATAAACTTATATTGTGAGTAATTTCGGTGGGCTTTAATACAATCTTACATATCAAAGTACTCCAAGGAGCAAGGTAAACGAGACGCGTTGTTTATAATTTCCTATTCAAAGTTACACATTTTAATTGCTCTTAGTGGTACAGGCACCATCAGATATTGGAGCTGTGGTGGTGATCACAAATATCTGAATATGCACTTTATTGCCTTCACAATAGTGGCATTGTTCAATATATCTGATAGCGACTGTACTCCCAACTTACCTTTTAATACATTTTAAAAATTTACATTTATTTGACATATACTACAGAAGTAAGCTATAAATACAGCCTAATAATTAATGTCTAGTGTTTTCGAAAAATATAAATTACCCCCCTGAACTATCTTAATTTTTAATAAAGTTTCTGTATGGGTATATGGTTTGCCATTAAACAAGATGGGTGGATGTATCGAGATTACTTTAATTATTGAATAATTAGAATCAGGGCCCAACACCTCCCTGAAACAAGTTAATGACACCACATACCTAGACATGTCAGTTATTAAAATTACTTTGGTGAGAAATTATACCAAAAATCAAAGTATAAAACATTACAAATGACATACTTAGTTTATACAAAAGTATTATCCATGGTCACTATTTGCTAAATTTACAGTCTTCAGAATAAAATAACTAGCTAGTGTTCTGTAAACACAATTTATTTTACACTTTTATTATTACTGCACAATTTTTTTTAACCAGACGTTAATATGTTGTGTGTAAATTCACTAGTCTAACAATGAAATATATTTACGACAAGGTATTCAAGTAACGAAATAGTGAAATAGTAGTGGAATTATTTCAAAATAGATATTACATAATGATCAGTGATCGGTTATTTTGCATTGTCCCTCGCGGGATAACATTGATATCAAGTAGAAAAGTTAATGTAGATCGTCAGTTTTCCGCGATACCGAATAAGTCATTCAAAAATAAAACAATTTAAATTTTCTGTAAGGGATTTTTCACTCTTACATGGCAACCAGTTGAGAAAAAAACTGTGTCTTGATTCATAATTTCCAACTTGATTGTTAAAAATTGTTATATGGGTTGTTGTGGGCTTACTTGCAAAATCATGAACATTCATATTTAATAATATTGGCTACACAGAGCAATTTTGAAAATTGCAAATTGACTAAAAGCTGCCTTCAAAAATGCAATCAATTGCAAACCCATTTTAATTAAATAGAAAACACAAAATCAATCTATGTCTACTGTGCAGCAAAACTTATTTTTTTTATAATTTTCTTACTTATAATTAGTTTTGTACTAAACCATTTTGTTACAGATGTTCAATCATCATCTAATTCTATTACAATTGGTTCAATATTATCAGTTACTTTAGTATACTCCTCTTTCAGCTGTGACAATAGTGTGCACTTTGGTATTTTAAGTTCATCTGCTTCATCTACCAGGTTCTTTAACTTTTGGAGACGCCCAATGTCAGGTGCAGTGGGCAGTAAAATGTTTTTTGTTTCAGTCATCCATTTGTCAAAGCTATTGACTCTAAAGTCAATGGTTTGCAGCATTATATGCAGCTCATCCATGTCATATCGGTAGTTTAATGTTTTCTTGTCTAATGCACACTTGCACGCATCTTCGGCGTGGGAAAGACATGCCATGAATTTACAATCCCCACAGTACACAGATGACAAGAAACATGTTGTTTTGCACACTTCACATAATCGCTCATCATCACCAAGAAGTTCAAATGCAGTTCTGCAGACATTTTTCAGACCTTTGGTTGCCATCAGCGCTCGCAAGTGTCCTTCATCACGGGCTGCCTGAACTAACTCCTTTTGTGTCTCTAAGGCAGTTTCCAAGTCCAAGCGATCACCTTCAAGTGCCATTTTGCAAATCAGTTCATCATGTGAAAAGACACAGAACCTTTTCAAGTTTTTATAATGTGTTATACAGTCTCTGCCAATTTTAAGCCAGTCTGGTGGAGCAAAATTAACAGCTTCTGCAAAGTTGTAACCTTGATTGAAACCTGCATGGTAGGCTCTGGGAAAAGTGACCACAAATTCTCCTGCTTGCTGGTCAGTTCTGTAAATGGGCACTCCTGCAGCCATCAAAATGTTGGGGTTCATTATTGTAACTAATTGATGGAGTAGATCTGGTTGTGATTGGAAGAGATCAGGTGCTGCTGCCTTCATGGCTTTCTCCAAAAGTTCTGCTCCACTTCCTGGTACTCCATACCAGGTCTTTGCTTCACCCCAATGTAAATAGTTAATGGAATAGCTCCAGTGGTCTTCATTGTGCCAACAGAAAGCAGAAAAGCACATCCCGACATACATCCATGGAACTGTCATGCCAGATATATCAGCATTGATGAATCTCAACACAGAACCATTTAATACTGGAAGATTATTTAAGTTCCACCCAGAGTCAACATATTCCTGATCTCCAGGATACAAATTTAAGGAAGACTTTGTTGGAAACCCAGAGCCATGATCCATGGAATGCAAATCTGCACCATACTCCACTGTTACATCTTCTTCTACAGATGAAATTATTCTCCAAAATTCTTTCTCTGCCACACTGGTGGGAACAAGATGGCCTGACATTCCAAAATAATCAGACTTGAACTTATCTGCCATTTCTCCAAACTGCTGCAGAGTGTATTCTCTTTCTGCTTGAGCAAACCCAAAGGCTTCAGCAGGCTTGTGGACTACCTCTGCTATGCAACAGGGACAGCGCCAGTCTCCTTCTGGGACTGAGTTGAGAGGGGGTTTCAGACAGAAGGTGTGATAAGTATCTGAGCAGCCATTACATATGAGAAGCAGATCATCTCTATGGTCTTTTTGGCAAATAGCACAAGTATAAATGGCTAAAGGATCCATTTCATATCTAGGTCTTTTTCTAGACTTGGTTATATCAAATTCCTCATCATTCAATCCAGGCATTTTAGGACCTGGACCATAGCAAGCAAGTCTTCGGAGTTCTCTATTACACTTTATTTCTTCAGTCTCTGGTTTATTTTCTGTTTTAGTGCCAGAGGTGTCAGAATCTGGATTTATTATTGCCTGATGATCAGACCCCGTTTTCATCTTTTTAATACTGGTGTGGGGCTTTTCATCTTCTTCATCATCTTTAACTTTTTTAATTGATTCTAATGATATTTCTCGAAACGTGTGTGATTTGTTTGCATCGTTCTCATCTTTAATTTCGGTCTTTTTTACGGTCTTTAATATATCAGCTTTACTCTTTTCAAAAATATCGTACGGCAACAGGATTTTCTCGTAATTATTTCTGAGAAAATTCATCGTGTTCGCATTTTGACTGTATCCCATGGAATGAGCAATCTTACGCCACTTTTTCGGAGTATTACAATTCTGAAAGCCGCCTTCTTCATCTACCCAGAATTTAAGACAGTATAAATCCAAAGTTTTATTTTCTATCATTGGTATTTTTAAGGGAGAGCCCTGTAAATCCCAGAATTTCAGAATTTTTTCAAGAAACAAAAGTTTCAATCGCGTAATGGCTTCCAACTCGTTAACTTTCTGAATCCGTGGGACAAATTTCAATTTGTCTACATCTAATGAAAATGGTGGTTGCCAGCGTGCTGGGGGCTTTATTTTGCATATGCCAGTTTTTTCCGCAACCGGCCGAATTTTAGCGATGTAGCCGAGTGGATCCATGAATTCTTCAGCTGTAGGCTCAAATACAGGAGCCTCTGGCGGCGCCGTGAAAGTAAACTCGGCTGTTTTCTGCATAGCATTTTTTTGAATTATTTTGCTATCCATTATGTTTAAAGTAATTTGTGCTATCAAATATAATTGTTTATATCACTATTTGATACGCTGCAGTCCACTCCACATTTCACCAAACAAAGTCTACGTGACTTCTCGCCATGTGTAAATGGCTCCTAAAATCTTTATTATCTTGCGATAATAAAAACAAATGTCCACAGATTTTTAGATATCATTGGGTTAATTACACGTAAACCATTCACAACACTCGAGTTGATAAGGAACACGTAACCAAAGCACTTTAAAAATGCATTTAATTATTTCCGAGATATTGATTGATGTCGGATAAATTATCGTACACAAAACTCTACTGTCCGTATTCCGTAACTAACGTAACGTAACGCAATGGAAATGTAGATTTCTTTATTCGATACTTTTTGCTTGCTATACTCTTCACTTTTGAGTATAGCCACACCACACCCGGCTTTAAATTCGTTCATACGGATTGCTAGTCTTAGTATGTACTGCTGTTATTGGTTTTATTTATATACGGCAAACAGTTCTATGCGAGTTTTATAATTTTTGTTATTGAGGAAGTCTCTAGTATTAACTAGATTTGAGTATAAAACTTCATAAATATGCTACGTATTTCACAGTATTTCCATTCATACAGTAATCAAATGTATAGACAAGATAGATAAGATACCTTCATAAACAAAACAAATTTCATTGAACTGTCAATATGACAATTTATTTTTGATTAATTAATGAATAGTGTGAAAAGTAATGATAGAAATGTGTTAATTTGGATATAATAGTATATAAGGAACTACAAGTGAACATAATATAAAGTAAATACAATGCTCAACTCGCTCCGCAGGGCTTGCATGCCCAATGTACAATTACAACAAGTCAGGTTAGGACACAGGGTTCGCGGTAAAGCTCCCATATTCTGCCGGACCCTGAAGGAAAGGTTAGATGAACTCAATTACAAAGATGAACTTTACACGACTCGTATCGACATCGGCTTTTCTCGACCTAAGTAAGTAGAGAATTAAAATATATTGTAAACATGTAATATAGGTTAGAATATGTGTTCAAGTCAAGACGCTATTTTTAATTACAGAAATTCATCATCACAGTTGAGAGATGAACGTATTGAGCGTATGAAAAAATTAAAAGCCGACAAGAATTTAGAGCAGTTGGCTCGCAATCAACAATTAAAAGTTGATTTGACTGAAGTTAGGAAGGACTGGCTAAATACACAGGGCCCAAATCATAAAAAACAAGTAGCTGATCACTATGGTGTCTACGAACATCTCTACGGCGAAGGATACTTTGTGCCATATAAGAATCTGGATGTACTGTATGAGTTAAAAGATGGTAGTTCCCTACCAGTGTATTGTGGGAATGTTATAAAACCTGCAGAAGCTCTGAACGCTCCAACTGTCAACTATGAGTCAGATGGGAACACAATGTGGACTTTAGTTCTGTCAAGCCTTGATGGGCACTTAAATGAAAATGACAAGGAATATGTACACTGGCTGGTTGCTAATATTCCTGGGAATTTTATTGAAAAGGGTGACAGCATAGTAGAATATTTGCAACCATTCCCCTTGAAGGGTACAGGATATCACAGATATGTGTTTGTGCTGTATAAGCAGGATGGAAGAATATCTTATGACATCCCTACTGGTGAGAGATGTGTGACTTTTTGTATTTAAACTTTTGTGAGACATTATAATATTTTATAAACGATAATAACTGCTCTAGTCACATGTTTCGGAGTACATACAGTACAGTACGTACAGCCTCCATTTTCAAGCACTAAGAGTGCTGAGTGCCATTTCAGTTCCACACTGGCCCATCATTCACTCATCACGCTGCCCACGCTGCTCTTGATGTCAACACCAAGACTGGAGCCACTCAGCACTCTTAGTGCTAGAAAATGCAGGCCTTTGTTCTCCAAAACATGTAGGGTGAGTGACTAAATAAATGTGAGTAGAGCCGTTATTATCATTTATAATAATTGTATGTTTGTTGAAAAAAAATGTTAGTATTCTGTTCTAATTAAACAGTACTAGTAGTACTATGGGACTATTAAGTTTATTTAGAAAACTGTAGTTTTGTTTAACATATGTAACAAGTAATTTAAACTTATTTATGTGAAATAAAATCAAAAAGTAGGGCATAGAACCCAAAACTACCATAACACTATTACTCCTTATTCATAAACATCTCTGATATATAAATGAACTAATATTTGATTCTCCTTATCTCTCACTTTAACAATAGTGCTTGTTGGAAACAAACAAAACATAAAATAACAGTAATTACATAAAACGTTAATAATTAGTAGCTGCATGCATTAATAATTAGTACCTCAAGCGCAGCAGAGCGCGTGTTTGCCTCGGCCGTGGCAATTTCACACATCCACACTTACCGAATGCCGCGCGAGGAGATTGGCTCGCGAGGCCGTGCGCTCTGTGGGGACCCAGCTAATCGCTGTTTAATATAATAAGCCCCATTAAGGGGGTTAATACCCAGTTGAATGATAATTATTCTGTATGTGTTTCAGTAACATCCACATCTCCCCTGGCGGCACATACTTTTGAGACCCGTGAATGGTACAAGAAGTACCAGGACAAAATCACCCCAGCTGGCCTGGCCTTCTACCAAACTGATTGGGACTACACAGTCAAGGACTACTTCCACAATGTTCTCAACATTAAGGAACCTGGTAATTTAATTTCATCTAAATACTTCACTGAAATAACTGTTTTATTCTTTAAAAACAGAATGCAAAGTGATTTCATACAAATTGTTTATTACTGATCAAGTTTTTTGATGTTAACTAAAATAATAATAATATTTTTGAATGATAAATGATGGATACCAATAATTTTGATTTAAATTTTAGAGATTTTTGTACTCTTAGTAGGGAGGTGAAAAATTGTGTGTTTCACTTGGCAGCAAGGTGTGTTCCCCTCTCATTTAACTCTCCCTAAACCCCCCCTTGTAAAACACATCAATATTTTATTTAGATAATGTTTGAACATAATCTTCTATGTCTATTCTGATTAGCCTATTCTGATTTTTGTAGTAAGGGACTGTTACAGATGAGATCTCTTAAATTGATAAGTTTGAAATGAAAAGTGTTACATAATAATTTAGTGTAGTCCTCACTATACATTTTACAACCGAAAAAGTATAGTGAGAGAACAGAATATAATTCAGAATGTAATGTTAATTAGAAATTATATAAATATTTGTGGATATTATATTAAAATATTACCTTTTTTCACATACTTGTGTATTTGTATAGAGGAAAATTTAAAATTAAACTGTTATTTTCAACTTTATATTATATATTATATATGGGCCTACTTAAGTGTTTTGTTTAATAATTTGCAGTTTATGAGTATGACTTCCCTGCGCCTTATATAAAGCCTCAAACGTGGTACCCGAAGAAAGAGCCGTTCAACATCTATATGGACAAGTATCGTGACCCGAAGAAGATCAACAAGGAGTACTTGTTACGTAAACTTAAGGATGAAAATCCCTTCCAAGCACCTGCGCCCCCACTAAGGTGAGCTGACAGCCACAATAGATGGAGATACAGGTTCCAATCCTTCCTAGGATGCCGGAGGACGTATATGTCATCTGGTTCAATTAATAACGTGCAAAGTTAATAATTTAATTCACAATACAATGGCGGATTTAATGATTTAAAGAAAAAGAAAGTTATGCAAGTTTTATCTTTAAATCAGGTTGTGATAATTTAAATTTAGCCAGTAATATATGGCATTTTTATGATTAAGTGCCGATTATTCAATCGTCAGATAAGCCCTACTTGACGAGTAACTCATAAAAAAGTTTTTTTTTAATCAATATGTACGCAAAAAAGTTCAAGTTTTGTGCCTTAAAAGCCATTTACAATTCTACTTGTTTTTTTTTCAGGTTCCCCAACGCTCACCCGTTGCCGAGAGACATGCCCTCGTGGCTCAAACTGCATGAGAAG
This sequence comes from Grapholita molesta, assembly GCA_022674325.2. Taxonomy (NCBI): domain Eukaryota; kingdom Metazoa; phylum Arthropoda; class Insecta; order Lepidoptera; family Tortricidae; genus Grapholita; species Grapholita molesta. The sequence goes on along the minus strand of CP053121.2, from coordinate 23,595,722 downwards.
AAGATTCGGTTGAAATGGGGAAGAATTAATGAAGTCTAAAGTGCAAATGTTATTTATTGTAATAAAGCGTATTGTTAGTATGTTTTTTTTATTTATTAAATATTAACTTTTCCTCGCGACTTCTGTCGGCCAGCCATGCCGTCTTTAAAATGAGGTTGCGGGATAAAAAATATCCCATGTCCTTTGTCGTAGGTCAAACTCTCCTTACCAAATTCCATCCCAATTGCTTCAGCGGTTTAAGCGTGTAACAGACAGAGAGTTACTTCCGAATTTATAATATTTGTATGGAACTATATGCTAGTACTCGTGCTGCGTGAGTGTCGCAAGAGGCGACAAAGGGAAAAAACCGATGGATGGGCAGTGTCCGTCGAAACCCAATCTGCAGTTACTACGGTCGCCAACCCGCCTGCCAAACGTGGTGACTATGGCAACTGGGGGACCCCAAATATGAGTTGCCATAAGTATTGGTGTCCACCAATGTCGAGCAGTGAACGACTTGTGACTGAAATGATGAAAAGTGGTTTAACTTAACTTTTGATGTCAAAGGCATCGACGGAAAACAGGTAACAGGGTATGTGACTGCGCTGTGTGTATATCAAAGGTCACAGGGTTATAATTATAATTTATTTTAAATATTAAAAATAAAACTGGATATCTTATTTTAGAGATATCGGATTTGACGCTTAAAGGACGCAATAACAATACAAAGATTGCTTAAATAATAACCCAATTCGTTGGTAGATGGCGCTGTGCAACTCGTAAACAGGCGAACGGTATGTCAACAGAATACTTATAGTAAATTCTTTATTGTATAATTTTTCTAGACCTTAGTCTTCATCATCATTTCAGCCTATTTTTGTCATGACATGTCTTCGCAGCGATGCGAATGATGTCGGAACAAGTTCTTGTCATAAATAACACTTTGATGTATTTTTGTTAACTACAAGGTTTTATAGCCGACTGTACTATTATTGCACATCGTCATCTATACTCATCGAAAGGATTCTAACGAGCCTACACACCTCGGGTGTATCTTGTGTATGTTACGAGTTACTTTTGCTAACTTCTGGCTCCAGCTTCAGATCGGATCAGTGGTACCATAATATTGCAATATCACCAAACTTACATAAGTGTGCTAAATTTTAGCTCAATCGGTTATAGATGTCTGCTTCTAAATTCAGTTGCATTGCAAGATTTCATCCGGATAAACATACATACATTGCAAGTTAAATGAAACATCGTAAAATGGATAAAACCTTAAGTAGCTCTAGTTATTTATGAAAATATGAAGATACAGTATGTACAGTCAGCAGCAAAAGTTGCTAAGCGTTTGAAGTGTTCAAAATGACCTACACGCGCTCTTATTCTCTTGACAATAGAGATGTGTTGACCTCATTTTGAATTTTGCTGCTGATTGTACTGTGTGCAACGGTACATAATATGATCTTAAATTCTTGGGTCTATTATTACAAGACTCGGCTAAGCATTGTCTTGTAAATTCGACTCTTCTTAAGACTCCTTATTATGTAACTGTTGCACTAAATACAATTTTTTTATATCACCCTCGTAACGCCCAATGTACATTATAATGTACACTCCCTTTCAATGGAGTTGAAATCTTTTGTAAAAGGAAATAGGGTAGAATTTCTTTTGTTCATTAGTTTTCGTACAAAAGAAAATTCAACTCAATTCACTACATGGTAAGGTTGGTTTTAACCTGTTAAATATTTTAGTGTGGTGGGCGTTACGAGGTTATATTTGAATGTCAAACATGGGAACGAAATTAATGTCAAATAATAGTGAAGGTTGTTGTGTTTATGAGGACAGATGCAGATCCCAAAATAACTTTCTCTGCCATGCAGCTTTTATGCAAAAAGTTATTTATTTACAATCACTTGGAACCTAATTTAATCTTTATTGCAAAATACAATATTTAGGTTACAAATGACGGGTTTAATGCGATAAAGGGCTTAAAGCAAAATAAAGTTATACAAGTTTTCGCTTTAAACCAGATCATTAAAATTTTAATTTAGCTATTTCTTAAGGTTTTTTTATTGTAGTGTGATGTGAGCAAGAACCATAAATTATTGGATTCATCATCAGCACCAGTTCAACCTCCCAACACATAGGCCTTCAAATATGATTTGTATATATATCTTTGAAAGTCGCCATAGTTGCCACGCTTGCCAAGCGGGTTGGCGACCGGAGTAGGTGTTGATTCAGTTGACACTGCACCCATCTGTCAGTTTTTCCCCATTGTTGGATTAACTAAATATAATAAATAAATGTTGCCGGCAAAAGAAAAGACGAACGCGTAAGTGTTAACCCAATTTGTCGGTAGATGGCGTTGTACAACTCGTAAACTAGCGAACGATATGTCAACACAATACCTATAGTAATTTCTCAATTATTTCTACTGATTCAAGACTTTAGTCTTCATCATCATTTCAGTCTATTTTTGTCTTGACACATCTACGCAGCAATGCGAGTGATGTCTGAAAAATGTAAAATGGGATGTTAGTTGGTAATTTCCTTCATTTGGATTATTAACTTCACAAGACTACGAATTTTGTCGATAATTTTATATTGTCCTTGCCCGGTACCGCGAACATCGAATTTCGAACATCTTTCTCTTTTACTCCAATTAAGGAGTCATGAGTGACATAGACAATCGTCCAAATTTTACATATATACATGTATGTAGTATTTCGCAGTTCAAAACTACTTTTTTTTTCGCTATCACATTTAAGTACAATTTCTTTCGGGTCTTGTGTACAAGGGGTAAGGGGTTTATTCACATCTGCATGACGGAATGCGTCAGAGCGGTCCGCTTGTACTATTTAAAGAGCTTTACGTAATAATTCCCATTCAAATGGCTTTACCATAAATCCCGATTATGTTCCAAAAATTACGTTTTAGTACTTTTTTTCTTGGATGCTTGGGTTAAAGATCAATTAACACGAATGTGGTCAACTAATCATACGTAGAAAAAGGTGCGTTCGGCAGATTCAGATGCGGCTGAAGAGTAAAATTCGACATAATACAGTATACTTAATATTATAAGAAAAAACATTTTTTTTTTTCATGAAATTATTTAATACAAAAATAACTAGCACAATAGAACAAAACTACCTTTAAAACTAAAAAAGTAAATGTAATGATTAGAAATCTTACTTTGGAATTTTTAACAGACTTGCTGTAAAAACCTGGACAACGAAATCCTAAAAACGGCTTAATATAAAAAATGACACAAAATTTTTGATCATGATAAATTAATGATAACAGCTGGTGAAACCTAAATTAGCACACAGCTTTGACTAATTGTACGTAAAATAACTATGCATATTAGTAAATGCGTACAAATACAAATATTTTATATGGAATTAAACAAGCACCACTAAACCTGTGTTACTCCACTCCCTTAGAAATATGTCGTTATATAATAATTAGAACTAAAACTGGACTTAATGCGTATAAATAAAATTATCAATTTACTTTTGGGTGTGCATTTTATAGGTTTTAAGCCCATAATTTTAATTACTTGCGAAATACTTAAGTATATTGGAAAAATTATAACAATATATAGAAATAAGTCAGAAATTATATAAATTTCAATTTGAACATTGTTTGACTGATGAGTTATGACAGTTATGTAATAGTATATTACGTACCCAGGGCGGTAGAACAAAGAATGGCTGAGATCGTGGGCATTTGTGCCTCACCTCCGGTTCGGGCCATAAACAAGCGATCTGAGGCCTTCTTTATTACCGCCCGTGGTGCGTACGTAGTTTTACGTCTTCATCTGGGTGTAAAGTGAGATTCTATTTCTCGGGTGGTAAATCTCTCTTACCGCCCAGTGTGACGTAAAATATATGGTACGGTTTTTAATGCAAAACGATTCTCCATAGAGATTACTAGGATCTCGATTGAAACATCACGGCATTCTAATTATCAATAAATGTGACATTTTCATATATATTTGTATGTAACTTTATTGTTTAAAATATCAAATTTTTCACTTTGACACTAAATAATAAAGTTACGTACAGTCAACACCAGAAGTCGCTAAGCGGGCTAGATGTTCAAAATGATCTTGACACGCTTCTTGTCTAATAAAGACATGTCTGTCAAGCTCGTTTTACACACCTCGCTGTAAAATGATATCATGGTTACAGTTAAATAAAAACATAGACTTTACATCGAAAACTTGCGATTTATGTTTTAATATATTCTGAAATTGTGTAACTCAAAGTTCAGTAATGGCCATGTTAGATAGTTCGTCTATACATTAAGACTATGTCTATACTTATAACGGACGACGTGGTTTGGAAATAATCAATTTCAATTTGAATATTACATCATACAATACATTACTTGCATTATCAATTTATCATAAATTTAAACCTGATGGATCACAAAGCATTGCAATTATTCATAGATGTAAATACTAGTTTTAGGTTCGAGTATGACGGTAAGGCATTCAGCGGAACAATCTAATTGTGTGAATTTTGTCTTGCGCGTGTAAGATCCGTATCGGTAGGTAACGACTTTAATGGGTTCCTCTGGTTACATTGAGGCGTATTCCAATCCGGCCAGTACTGTATGAATGGTTAGTCTAAGTAGCGGCGGTTGGAACGTCGGTAGTCGGGCCAGGCGGTCGGGCCGCTCAGTCCAGGCCCACATCGTCGTCAGCCGCCGCCCGGCCGCCAGCGCCCGCTCCCGCTCCCGCGCCCGCTCCGGCTCCCACGCCCGCGCCACCGAAGCCTGAATCACATAAAAAAATCGTATCATTTATTTAAATAAAACGATTTTACGATCCCTATATTACCTTAAAAATGTACATAATTTACTAAACCCTCAAGGTTTGACTTCTAGATATTTTATAATATCCTTTCCTAGACAATTTTTAAAGATATATATTTGTGCAAAAGCAAGCCCTGAATGTCTTATCAAATCTCAGAATGTTATTGTAAAAACAGATACATTGGCCAAGGGAGGATTTATAAATCGAAAGAAAAATAGAACAATTTGACTCTCAGAGGGGCTCGAACCCACAACCACTGGATCACTAGCCCAGTGCACTACCAATTATGCTATACGAGTACCGCTTAGACGTGTCAAGTTTTTCTATCTTATCCTTCCTGGTATACGTCATTACGGGTGACGTGTAGCGACATCTACCGAAGAGTATTGAACCCTTTTTACGGCATCGAAGTTTCAAATTTAGATTGAAAATTGTGATATCCGTAATAACTATATTACGCTAGGTGCATATTTATTTTTGTTTCTATTGAGTATAGTGCGCTATATTTATTAAAAAGGTCTATGTATTTTATTATTATGTGTGTCATGCTGTCGACTTTCATAGATGAATTGTGACGCAAAGGTTAAAAGTAATATGTCCCAACTGTTAAGTCATATCTGATGATTAAAATAAAAACAGTTTAAAAATTACGTACCGCCAGCTGCGGCGCTTGAGAAGAATTTGCTCTGCAGTTTCTCAATAGCAGCTGCCACCTTGGGGTTGTTCTGGTACTTCACGAAGTTGGCCGGGTTCAACGATACGTCTTGGAATGCCATTGCTACGTCCGGGTCCTGGAAAATGAGACAAAATTTTGAATATACCGATACAGAATGTACATTAGCGTCAAATAGAAGCATCCAACGTAGCACTGCTGGAGATAGGCCTTACCTAAGGATCACCAAAATGACCAGTGCTTTGCTATTTACCTCCAGCGGGCTCCCGCGACATTGACCAGGTTGTCGGACCACCTTGTGGGAGGTCTACCCATGCGCGCAAATACATTGTATATATCTTATTTTGGCAGTAATAAGGATGTGTTACAGTGTTTATCTGAACTGACTGTACGCATAAATAAAATAAATATTACATTGATATTCTTACACAAATTGACTGAGCCCCATGGTAAGCTCAAGAGGGCTTGTGTGATGTAATAATTAATCATTTACTTGCACTATAACACCATTTCAGAAGTTTACGTAATCATGAGACAACTGTCAAGAAGCCAGTGCGTACGAGTTTGTTTAAACTTTCAGGATTTTTTAAACAATTAAAAAAAAAACTGCTCCATTGACGTTTATTTATTCAGTCGTGTGACATAGGAGGTCATAAGTCTCCATTTACAAAGCACGAGTTAAAGAGTGCCGAGCGCCCGTCACAAGGTTTGGGGATCTTACACACGTCGACCTTGCCTTACATTAAATTCAAAATTGTGGTAAATTAAATAAGTTCCAACCTGAATGAGCGCCATGATCTCGGGGTCGCTGATGAGGCTGGCGATGTCGGGCATGCCGCCGGCACGCGCGCCCGGGAAGCCGCCGCCGCCGCCGCCGGCCCCGGGAGCCCCGGCAGCCCCGGGAGCGCCCGCCGCCGCCGCCGCCCGCGCGCGCGCCTCCTGCGCCTTGCGGGCGCGCCGCAGCTTGTCTTGGTGCTGGAAGGTAATTCTACCATTAATTGCGTGAATAGACTTATTCGTGACGCTCGGTGCCATCAGTATTCCCTGGACCACTGTTTCAATATTCACTGCTGACGAGGTTGATTCGACCTCATACAAGTACGCTAACTCCTCATATGCGGATGTCAAAATACTCCAATGAAAAAATGACCTTGAAGTTAATTTATTTATTATTATTTATTAGGAGAACCAACAGCTACAAATCATACAGTGGACTTATATATAATAGCAGAGAGCCAATTACAGGTTCCCGCCGGTAATAACATACTTAAAAACGTAGTGGTGCTCGCATATTGCACAACATCGCACCTCCAACAAAAATGTGATTGCAAATCACATAGACCATGACTAACTTAAATAACAACTACTAAACTATGATCCGACTTCCGATCCAAGGCACGCTCACTGAAAGAACCTATCCGTCATCCCGCGTCTAACAGCCGGGATGTTGCTATTAAAAATGTCGATATCCAACTCTTTCGTTATGTTATTTAGACTTTTACTAGCCCGTATCAGGAAGCTATTCTTCCTATAGTTACGCGAGGAAAAGGGAATTGAGAGGGGAGGGTTGTCTCTTTTTGGCCTGAATGGAGTAACTGCCTAATTCCGTAAAATTCAAATGCTTGGCACGGATCCGTGCCTAAACATACGAAGGGTTAATTGCGATTGTCACAGCGAAAATCCCGAGACCCCTGGAGACAAAGTTGGTTAACTCAATAATAAAAAATTAGGAACCTTGCTTTGCATATTATGGCAGTTATTATAAGAGTTGCCTTTCTTCAAAATTTAGGTTATATTATTTTCAATATTAGGTGTAGCACTATCTGTTCAGTTGAGGTTAGTTTGACAGTGTTAAATCCAATCAATCAATTCTCTCAAGTCATTACAATCCAAGTGTAGGTATAATTTTTGACGGCTGGCAACATTTATGGACTAGGTATAAGTTAAAAGCAAAGGTGACTGAAGTCGACAAAAACAGCAATATCAGCTCGTGATTACCTCCTTCTCTTCTTTCTTGCGTTGCGCCGTGAGCTTGTGCTGGCGCAGTTTCTCAGCATTCGGCTTCACCTCTTGAAGCCACTCGTTCGTCTGGTCGTCATAGTCGATCTTCAACGACTCGCAAAGGTCGTGAGATGCCTCTTCGAATTTTCCCAACAACCTGGAGCGTAATAATTTCAAACTTATTGAGAGACACAGACGCAACGCTTACAGCTTAAAATGAACCGAAGAAACTCTTAGTCAGCTGACCTGAGGCCTATTACTCGAACACTTGTAATACAAGCGGAAGTCTCTTTCTAACATCAGGTGTCAAAAAGTGACCTGACTGATATGACACAGGCATTTATGGGCAACTTGTATTGTGTGCACTCTTATTTTTATGAGTGAAGGATCGTTGATGACTTTAACTTCTCTATGTACAGTGAGCAGCAAAATTTGCTAAGCGAACTAAGTGTTCAAAATGAGCTTGCTGTACTGTTAAGAGAATAAGAGCGTGACACGCTCCACTGCAACATTGAAATTAGGACTGAGATTTTTTTATAAATAGGATATCAAAAAATGTAGGCGGCCTTTGGCGTCACAGGATAAGATCCACTTCGAGTCGCTGCACTACAGCAGTAAGTATCGAAACAGTTTTCGCCAACTGTTCAGCAATTTGGCGAAATTTTTGTATTAGTAATAAGATTTGTATAACTGTGGTAGCAATAAAAAAAAAAGAGATAATAGCTTCTTGTTAGCTTGGATTTTGAGAAGATAGAGAAGAGAGTTAGTTTTTTTGTTATTTCAACCTTTCGAAGGCCCTACACAATCAAATCACGTCGACAACTTGATATAGATGATAAATATTTACTTTAAATGACGTCGAGGCGTCTGGGACACAGCGGCGCTACCGAAAATCGGTATACGAAGTTTCGGACGACGATCTCTGTCATTCCCATGACGCCTTAATTGGAGTAAATTGCACGAAATATAGGAACTTCAACGTTCGCGGTACCAGGCCTGGTGCCCGATATGATTCGCCGTCTTAAGTAAACCAACCTGTATGCTCTCCCACGGAATTTGTAGGCAGCAGCACTGTCGCAGTTCAGTTCTAGAGCCTGGGTGCAGTCTTTGATACACGCGTTCGGTTTGTTGAGTTTTAAGTATGCCTGGAATCAGACAAGAGATAAGAAGCCATCATAAGTATTCATTATAGGTTATGAAGTTGGTTTATTCCTTCCCAATAAATAAGTTTCTGCCACTCAAACCACTCGAGCAATCATATGGGCGTAATGTGACAGAGATAAAAGCATTTTTTAAAAGTAACATCTGCCTTGTCGCGCTGGTGAGAGTGTCCATGATTGTTTGATTAGGGGCGTTGATCACTCAACTCTGAAGGACCACTTGAACCAACCGTCTTTGTCTGGTTCTTGTTTTATTTTTAACCGTCTCTGTCGAATTCTCGTTGATTACTGCTCAATTCAGTTTTGTCTAGTCAATGTCTGTCCTGTCAGTCTTTAAATTTAGTGTTGATAGTTTTGCAGTGGCAAAACGTCTCATTTCCCCGACATTGAGATCACTTAACATACTGCTAGAACCAAAGATATGGTAGTAATGACATGTGAGCAATAGATATTCAAAATCTGTATATTGATGTCATCAATTTCATAAAAAAAGCTCTCTAGAAAGGTAATTTATTTGGGTTTCATATGTTTATATTTATAAATATAAAAAAAGGGGAAAGCAACCATATCTGTATTTTAGAGAGCAGGTAGTTTAAAATTCAGTCACATAAAAAAGACAGACCCAATTGGTTATATTTATAACTATACCCCGTTATCTAACGCTCATTTTGGGGGCAATCTAAAATAGTGATGTTGCTTCACATAATTAGATGATTCATATTTATCTATAAAAGTTATTTGTCAAACTAAAAGTCTTCTTCAGTGAAAACTATAGAGATAACACATTCATTCCTCTTAAATATTATTTTTTTTCACATTAAATATCGAATATCGTAATTATTGAATATCGTCAATTTGGAGTTCAATTTTTTAAATAGTCACAGAGTAATCTTCATAGAGATTCTCATTCATTCTCTATGGAAATCACTTGTTGACTATTTCGAAAATTGGACCCAAGATAAAGATCTTGGGTCCAAAGGGACATGTTATCGAGTGAGTAGTTCAACTTAATTTTTTATCGACTTCGATTATCGTGACTGCCCAATCACTTGCCCCTAAACTGAGCATAAGATAACGGGGTGTATTTATAACTAAGCATAGTTGCTAAATTAATTATCAATTGGGTCTGTTTTTTTAGTAGTCTATAGATGATAAAATATTGTTTGTTTGTATTACTTGTCCTCTCTTGGCAAAGAGCAAGGCACTTTGTGGGTTTAACTGAATGGCCTCAGTGTACAGCTTGATAGCTTCCTCGAATTTCTGTTCCGAAAAGGCCCCCATGGCTGCAGACCTCTTCTCATCTGATTGGTCCCTTTCCTCATCAGTGGTCTCCTTTGATTGGTCGCCCATAACTTGAGAGTCATCTAGGGCGTCTGGCTCTATGGTACCTAATGTATAGAAAAACATATTTTTAATTATTTATTGCAACAAGTTACATGGTACATTAACATGGAGGAAAGATACACATACAGAATGAAACTAAGATTATGAACATAGGTATTATGATTTTTTTACTCTATAAACCAGTAGCAATTGAAAGTTTCATTCTGTATAATGCATACTGCAATTAATATTTTTGAACGCTAATGGCGTCAAGCACATCAGTTTTTACAGTATTAGCGTCATACTTTTGAGCTTTGGGAGAGGGCTAGGAACCGGAATTTTCCGAAAACAAATAATAGCAGTATTTACTCTTTTTTATTTTGTTCTTTAGTTTCCTGTTTCATATTTAATTGAAAAATGTACCATTTCGGAGTAATAATATAATAGTACATTTCAATACTAGTGAAAAAAAGTTTTTTTTCGACGAGGGTGAACGTTGGAGCCCGAGTGAAACGAGAGTGACAATCACCCAAGTCTTAAAGAAGTTTTTACACGAGTATCGAACCTAAAAAGTGAAATATACGCACGCGAAGCGTTCGAAAAGTGCACTTTTTACGCACTAGTTAGGAAAATACATTAAGGGATCTACATAAAAAGCAGCAAATAATTGTAATTATTAGCCTATTCCGTCTTTTTTTTTTATTTCGGTATAGATCTCTGTTCTGTGAGATACAGTTTTCCATAGACAAACTAAGAGTTCAATGGAATGTATTCATACAATTACAAAATTTTAAAACACATGATTTTATTTACTATATAAATTCACGCAATCTCAGTGTATAATAAACTCTTTCAGTTCACATGTTCTTAAAACATGTGACTGTATCACTGCAAAAAAATTGTTGTTGTGGGCAATCTCACTAACACATTCAGAACTTAAAGTATATGCCACACTATCCAACACCAAAACAAACCAAGTACCAACAACAAAAGCAATTAAAAATATCAAGCAAAACTTGATAAGGGACTTTGATATCAACAACCACCTATAGCAATATTTATTTGTATAAAAATATTATTTAGGTATGTTATTAAAATCCTACACATGTTTACCAAAAATTGTGATATGCATAACTATAACACTAGAAATAAAAATAAGTTTGATAACAGAAAGTGACACGTGGACATTCATTTGAAGAATGTATTCATATATATAACAAGTTACCTGATGACGCCTTAAAATTACCCTATCCAGCATGTAAGAAATACTTGGAGAAATAATTGAGAATATTTAAGGGCTATTACCAAGTAGGAGATAACTTGGCAGACAAACATGCATGGCCTGAACCAGGAGCTATAACTAAAGCGCTTAGCATTTATTTCATCTATTGTATGTACTGCCAGATAATTTAACACCTTCACTGCTGTGGTAGTTGGTTGACTTTTATTAAGAACATTTGTAATGCCTGTGTTAAAAGATGCTATAAGACAAAATCAGAAATTGTATTAAAAACCCAACAATATGTTGCCGAAGTATTTTTAGTTTTGTTGTTTGCTATTTCCTGTTTAGTAATGTAATGTGGAGTAATAACAATAATTCTTCTACATAAAGAGCATGTAAAAATTCAAGATTTGAGGATTTGGAGATTTTGCTAAAAGTGGATACAATCCCTGCTATCTACTAACCTTCCATATCCAGTTCAACATCTGACTCAGGTTCCAACTCTTCATCGGAGGAAGGTATCTTTTCAGCATTGTTGTTTGATGGTGGAACACTGTAAGAGACATCCTTAATATATAATACAAGTATAGTCAGCTTCATATAGTTGGCAGCATTTCAAGTAGTTAAATTGTTCAGTACACAATACCAAACTAAGTACTCACTACTGTGATAGGGATTTAGGATTAAGATATGGTACATAGTTATGTGTATAATAAAAAAATGTGTGAGAGTAGGTTATGAATTCATTATGCGACTTAGCATAATCAATTCATGAAATTGCATCAGTCTCTAGCTTAGTAATTTCTTATCCAGAACCAATTCAATTTGATTTGGCTAGTTTTTCTAAATCTTCAGTACAAGAAATTAATTGCAAAATCTGATCGGCTACCACATTTGGTTAGATATGTCGATATAGGTCGAATGGTAATAAGTCATTGGGACGCCGTAGATGTTTGTCACAGCTTAAATAAGATTAAGAAATTAAATAACATACCTGTCTCCTGATGGTGTAAAAGGTTTTGAACCAAACGTTGCGGCGGGGATAGTGCCGCCAAGAGCGGTAATGTAGTCTTTGAAGAATGATATTTTCGGATGGTTTAAGATCTGAGGCTGACTTTTGCAGACCTCTATGAACATTTTTAGCTGTCCCAGCTGCTCCTCATTGAATGGGCAACTCATCTTGAGTCTTGCGAGTTACCGGCGAAACGGCGTAAAAGTATTCTGCAATGTAATGCAACGGTCACAATGATTTTACTTTAACAAATAGTAAGTAATGCAGATAAATAATCAAAAGATTGGCTGTTAATTGGTAACAAGATATAACTTACGTTTCAAATGGGAAATAAAGAAACTTGTCAGCAGTAATCTATATAATTTGACGCTTGAAATTCTTGTTTGTAGATTGCAGAAAATTCCAGTGACCGGCGCAGACAAGACAAGGCAAACAAAATTTGGTACAGATAACATATTCCCATATTCCTAGTGTCAAATGTCAGAATGTGGTCAGAATATTAAGCGGCCATTGCAAATTATGTGCACAGTTTTCGAGAGAATAATAGGCACTATAATTTTCTAGTGTTCGTTCTAGTACCTAGGTACTATGATAAAAAACTTTGATTATTATACAAAAAGTTACAATGTCTCCTCGCTGACTCGAATCCTGGCATGGCTACTGGGTTAATGGACGTTATCATATCTATTTAAACCTTATTTAAACATTGGACGCGGAGTAAACCTAGCACAGTTATTTCTTAATTACATATTAAATAATTCCGTAAAGAACAGGAATATTTATTTATTTTTCGGATTCTGTAGAAATGATCTTTTATTAGGTATACAGACTGAAAACTAAATGTCGTCGGTCAAGATTTTTGTCACAATAATTTGACAATAATGGTCTAAACCACTGTAGTAATTTAGTTACAAAATTGCGAACTAGATGGCACTGTTGCTGCTTAGTTTGTTATAGGTTTGTTACAGGTCGATTCACGAGAGTTGGCACGAATGGATTGAACGAAACTTTCATTGTATGAGTGACACTTGTATCGGTATACAATCGAGCCACTATTTTATTGGTTAATGTGACACACACATAGACATTTTCATTCAGTCATTCATTCCATTCGTGCCAACTCTCGTGAATCGATCTGTACTTTGCGACAAAATGGTCGTTAAAGCTAATGGCTACGTATTGCCCACTATCACAGTAATTGCTACGGTTAATCTTAGTCAAACATTCGTAGTCTCGCCTTAGTATTTATTTATTAACCTTTGCTTTAAGTATTACTTCGAGTAATAAATAATATACTTTTATATTATTAATAAACAAAAAATGTGAAGGGCCTCATTCTAGCCTACTCGGCAGTGACCCTGCTTAAGAAGCTGATCAGTAGAGTCAAATCCTGGCCAGGGCATAATATTTTATACCTGGGTTATGGATATTATCCATGTGTAAGCATTGATAAGTATATTGACGACCGGTTTGGCTTAGTGGGGTGACCCTGCCTATGAAGCCGATGGTCCTGGGTTCGAATCCCAGTCAGGGCATTTATTTGTGTGATGAGCACAAATATTTGTTCCTGAGTCATGGGTGTTTTCTATGTATTTACGTATTTATAACTATCTATCTATTACATATATCGTCGTCTAGTACCTACAACACAAGCCTTACTGAGCTTCCGTAGTGGTCGACTTGTGTAAGATTGTCCCGAAATATTTATTTATTTAAAACTAAGAACAAATCAAATTATTTTTTATGAAATATTTTTTTGATTTGCTTTGATTTTTAAGTAGTAATACTACTATATAAATTAAAAGTTGAAATAGATAACATATACTTAAGAAAAAACGACGAGGACCTCCGGTGTTCGAGACGGGATTCGAACCCGCATCTCCAGCTATCGCGGCTGACGCCTTAACCAATTTGGCCACCCGTACACAGCGGACCACGTCGAAATTAATCAAGTATATGTGATCTTGTTTATTTTTAAACGGTTTAAGGCACCGTTTTACCAGCTCTAAGGTGAAACACTACGTGTTTGCACCTCCTATATGAATACCTTTCGGGATTCTGATATAGCTAGAGAGGTGGTGCTGCCATCTATGAAACTAAGAACAAATCAAATTATTTTTTTATGAAATATTTTTTTGATTTTTTTGAACACCGGAGGTCCTCGTCGTTTTTTCTTAAGTATATGTTATCTATTTCAACTTTTATTTATTTATTTATTTATAAATATTTATAATATAATTATCTCTTATGTATATAGCCACCCAGTAAGTACTGACAATTCTAGGATAGGTCGATTCGTGTAAGATTGTACTTACCCTTATATTACATATTTTTTATTTTATAAACGTAGCTAGGTACAGTAAGATACCAAAATAGACCGAGTAATAACTTAATTTGGCACAACTTGTTGATCCTGTCAATTATTATCACTACATAGTATAAAACAAAGTCTCTTTCCCTACTTAAATCCCTATGTATGCTTAATCTAAAACTACGCAACGGATTTTGATGCGGTTTTTTTAATAGATAGAGTGATTGAAGAGGAAGGTTTATAAGGTTTATGTATAATAACATCAAATAGTGGAGAAATATTAATATCAACATTGCACCCGTGCGTAGCCGGAGCGGGTCGCTAGTTAAACATATATCGTAAGATGCATCATCATTATCATCATCATATCAGCCGAAAGACATCAAGACTCCTCCAAAGTGACCCATGATGACAAGTCTTGCGACATCCGTACCTATCCAATGGATTTCCGCGACCTTTACGAGGTCATTGATCCACCTTTTGGGGATTTGTCCACGCCATTGATCCACCATTTGGGGATTTGTGCCATATTGCGATGGAATATTTACACCTATTTATGACAAGTGCATGGTTGGGGGGAGGAGACCTAAGCGGCCGAAGATCGTAGCCAGTGGACAAATTTAAATTGAGCCCTACACCCCAGCAGTAAAAGGAAGAATGACTTAATGGTGCAATCTAAAACAAAATAAACGGGACTTACCGCATTAAATTATTATTATACGCGGTAATAATAATTTTTAATGTTATTATACGCGGGTAAGTCCCGTTTATTTTGTAATAATATGTAAAAACCGTGAAAGTAAAAGTCTATTCATTCAAAAAATTCTGTGATACCGGCCTAGTTAAGTAACCTAACTAAACTAAGTATACGTATACTTCAGTTCAGCCATACCATAGAGGTCCACTGCTGGACATGGGCCTCCCCCCATAGACCGTGATAAGCGGTATGGGATTAATAACGTAATCGCCGCGATTGGCATGGGTTGGCGATTGTGCGGCTTCTGTCACCGCTCTAAGGGACTCAGCGGCTCTACCGCGACAATCCTAAATTGCGGACGATTGTCTCTGTCACTTTCATGACGCCTTAATTAGAGTAAAAGAGAAAGATGCTCGAATGCAGAAGCGTGACGTATTATAATATGTTTAATTTATTTGCGTAAAAAAATTCATACGTAAAAAAAATGCTACATCAATTTGATTCATATTTACGTACTTTAACGAATCAGATAAAACCGATTTTCGAGAAACCTATAAAATATGTAAGCCGGAAATGTATAATAATGAACATAGGTAGGCAAGGGACGGAAAACACTTAGATAACGAGTCGATACCTAAACTAGTTATCGAATCATTATACCTCGTAAAAACCGAATGGATATGAATAGGATGGATAGGAAGAATGGATAGGATGGTTGCAGTTTCATTACCTGACGTGTCATGCGTTACTTTCACACCAAGATACCTACTTACAATTAAAATGTGAAAGCTATAGTAACAAACTAAAAAACCCCACCATCATAGGCTAGCAGATTAGACGTAGGTTTTTGGCGAAGCTATTAGTAAAATCTAATTTAAGTAATCTTTGTTTGACGTAACTTAATGATGTTGTGGGTACACTTGTCTTTTGAAAGTTAGTCGAGTAATTTCATTTGGTGGTGTAACATTCAGTGTAAATAGATACAACTTAAAAATATTAATTATGTTTCAACGGGAGTTAGTGTTTCTATGTGTTATTTTAGGTAAGTATCTATTATTAATTCTTACACGTGTTCAAATAGTTGATGAAAGATAAAACAACTTTTATCTATTGATCCTCGATTGAATAGTAGTTTTTTTTTTTCTTTAGCCTATAGTGTCCCACTGCTGGGCAAAGGCCTCTCCCGTGGACCCCCACAATTCTCGGTCTTTTGCTGTTTCCGGCCAAGTCCTGAGGAAATAAATAAATAGTATAGACTCTCAAAATTTGAAATTGAATATAATTTTATAAATATTTACGGCGTCTCTTATATGGTAAAACCCATTGAACGTTTTACATTAACCTATATCGGGTCTGACCTGTAATAAGAGCAATAACTTTACTTACTTACTTCCGTTGGTGTTACAACCCTTTGTGGGTCTTGGCCTCCTCTTCAATCTTTCCCCAGTTGTCCGATACCTGGCGACTTTCTCCCAGCTGGTAAAATTGCCTATCTTCCTGAGATCTTCTTCCTCACAATCCATCCAACGCTTCTTAGGCCTGCCTTTCGGTCTTTTTTAGTTGGGCATCCAACTTGTCATTATTTTTGCTGCCCTTTCGTCCGGCATCTTTTCAAGGTGACAACGAACGTAAGAACATTTGTTCTACGACTTTAGAACGTAACTTATAATTTACTAAATATCAATAAAAAAATATTTTCCTAGCAAGGAAAGTATTGTAAAAAGTATTAAGTTTGTATACTGACATTAAATGTGCTGTTGGATGTTGTTAATAATTAAAAATACTACTTAATTTGTTAAAAAAAAAACCCCGATTGTTTGATTACATTGTTTTTATATGAAGCAGAAACGTCTGCTAGCATATCACCATAAATTCACATTCATATATCACAATTGGTAGTGTACTGGGCTAGTGAAGTGGTTGTGGGTTCGAGTCCCGCTGCGAGACAAATTTTTCTATTTTTTTCTTTCCATTTAAATATCGCTAATAGATTACACATTTTTTTAAGTTGTAGAACAATTACTGTTGTTACGTTCGTGGTGTACAAGCGATCCCTTAAGTTATGGCAACACCCAGTATAGCACTACAATAGGCTGAGACTATAATTTATTATTTAATTATCTAAAAAAAGTAGTATTTTTTTTCTTATGCAAGAATCAATATAACAAAACTTTATACATAGGTATATAATTATAGTATTTTTTTTTTCTACTTTTACTGACAATTTCGGTTTTCCAGAGTGTAGTTGTAGTTTGAGCAAAAGGGAGTTAATTAATTCATATGAATCATTATTAGAAATAAACAAACTATATTTTCTTGTTACCAAAAAAAAATGTTATTGTTTTATTGTTTGCTGGAAAAGTTTTACCAGCCTACCTATAGTCCATCAAGAATGTTACATATTTCGCTTATTTAATGTAAGTTAATATATTTTTTTTCAAAGCTACTATCTACGCACACCCAAAGGATGTCGAAATTAAATCAACAACACAAAAGCCGCCGGAACCGAAGTCAAGATTCTTTGGATTGGAAAATATTATTGGCCAACTATTCCAAGGGACTCGATATTACAATGTAAGTAGCATTATCTTCTCTAAATGATCTACTGGCCTAGTAGACAGTGGCCCGTTTTGTGTCTGCATTTTATAACACCTAGGTGATTATTTTTTTAGGATAACCCTCAAATGCAAAACAACGATTGGCAAAATATGATGACATCAAATTTGTATCCTCAGCAAGGTGGGTTTTTGCCAAACAATTTTGGGCCTAATCAAAATCCTTCACCAGTACAATTCCCGAATCAACAACAGATCAACATGGATCAATATCCGTCCCAATCAAATCCGCAAGAAAACATTAACGGGAACAATTTTGGGCAAAACCAATATTTTAACACCGGCACTTTAGACGACATTCAACTCCAAACGGGGGTAAATCAAGGCCCAGACGCGAATTGGAATTTTGGTGACCAATTCCAAAATCAAAATCAGGGAAACCAAAACCAGCTCCTGCAGGACGGAAACCAATTCCAAAATCAAAATCAGGGAAACCAAAACCAGCTCCTGCAGAACGGAAACCAATTCCAAAATCAAAATCAGGGGAACCGAAACCTGCTTCAGAACGGAAACCAATTCCCAAATCAAAATCAGGGGAACCAGCTGCTTCAAAACGGAAACCAAATGTTACAAACTTTAAATCCACAAGTCGGCGACTACAATCCGGTGGCCATTTTGGGAAAACCCGTTACTGTCACTACTTCTGCTCCAGATAGCATTGTTTTCCAGGATGGGTGGGTATAATGTGAATGATTTCAGAATATCAAACATTTTTATTTAAACTTTCGAGCGTCATTCTAACATTTTTCTAAAGACAATCGCTTTGCTCACGTTTATTTAGACCGTTAAGGCTTCTGCACTCTTTAACGCTTGAAAATGGAGACTGCCGAAACTTAAAGTAAACGTGGGTGAAGCCTTCGTTTAATAAAATACGAGTATAATATTTCCGGTAAGATCATTAACCTTAGTTTCTAAGCAAGATATAAATTTGTAATTAGATAGCATTAAATTTTATCTATTTTATAAATCTAAAGAGGTAATGGATGTTGAACAATCTCTGTAATAGGTATATTCTACGGTTACAACTTTGTTTAACATATTAAAACATGAATGTTCGTCATTTGTAAGAATGCATTAATTAAAGCGTTAATTTTTAACGTATCTGCAATTTTATCCCCAGTACAATGAGGTTTTCCCCTTTACGAAGATGAGCGAATGATCAATGAATTTCCGATTGGTATAAAATATTTTTCCCCTCACTAGCTCGTAAAGCGCTTGTTTATCCTTTAATACGAGAGGGTAAAAACGCATTTTATCCACTAGTGATTAAAGTAAGTTGACTTCTCATAGCTCTTATTGCTATGGTTTTAAAGTCTAAATTCGCGAAGTACAGCTCACTTGCCCCCGCGGCGGCAGCGGCGGTAACTCGCACACGCACCGAGTTGAAAATCGAATTAGAACATTCGAAAATCGTACTAGCCCGGTACCGCGAACGTCGAAGTTCGTATATTGCGGGCATCTGTCTCTTTTACTCCAATTTAGGGTGTCATGAGAGTGACAAAGACAATCGTCCGAAATTCACGAATATCGTTGTTTGCGGTAGCGCCGCTGGCCACCACAAGCTAAAGGCACCTTTTGTAAAAATGTTGAATGTATCTAAACGCAAAGAAAAAGTCAATGCGATTTCAAAACGTTTTTTTTTCATGTTTCACTTTCCTAGCTGTAGTGATGGGAAAAATTTGGTGTTACACACGGGTGCAATTGTAATTTAATTCTCGTGTATTGAAACACTCGCTACGCTCAAGATTCTATTTTAAAACCACTCGCTTTGCTCGTGGTTAAACTATAGAATCCATTTGCTTGCTCGAGTTTCAATCCCACACTCGCAGTTAAAATACAATTTTGCACCCTTGTATAACAAATAACTATTGACAGAAGACAGAAAAACATACTTGCCAGCAACGCTTGCGTCTGCCTGTTGTAAAATAGAATATACGTATGTAAAAAAAATGGAGTTCCTACCAAATCGACGTTTAAACGTGACGTAGGTATTTCAACAGTAGCAGTTCGAAGTAAGGGTACTGTTGAGGTACTAATGACCACATCTAAAATATAGTACAGTTGTGGTACTGATGACTTGAACTACACTTTATTTTGAGTTGCTAGGGGGCAATTGATGAGCGTCGATAGTACCTTCGCGACTTCTGTCTCTTCTGTCTTTGTTTCTGTCCGTTTAAATTCAGACAGAAACAAAGAAATGCTATTTAAAAAATGTGTATATCTATATATTAATAATTACAGGTGTCAAAATTACATATTTCGTATAAAAATATGGGTATGCAAGGGTGTGATTATCTACGTCTTCAAAGATTTTAAATTCGAGTGCACAACTCTCGAGAATGGTCCCACTTATTGATATCACTTAAAACGAATATTGTAATAATTCTCTTTATTTAAGATATAAATTACACCTTAAACGGATTTATTGGCTATTTACGATTTTGTCGTCCTTCAACTAATAATTCGAAGTATTAATAAACTGTGGCGCGCGGCCAATTACTCTCGAACTGTATCCCACACTAAAAATGCAACCCATCAATGATTTATATGTTCCGCACAGTTTTCTTGTGCTCAACCTGTGTTGAATGTTACCTACAGATACCGGAGGCGTCAGAAACTTGTAAATTGTAACAGCTGCTTCGGTGGACTCTATATATAATGCAATAAGGTTTAAATTCGCAGTTAACGAACTGAACGGATACTCAACCGCCCCAACACCGAACTTCTAGCACCATAAAACATGATAAAACGCCTCTGTTTACAGTTGCGATACTCCCACGCAGAGACAATGTGTGCAGGATTGCCAATCGAGTTCAGAATACAGGCCGCTATGCGGATCGAACAATGTTACGTATTTTAACCCGGGCAGGTTCATTTGCGCTCGGAACTGTGGTGTTAGTGAGTATCTTTAGCTTTTATATCTTTATCTCATCTTAACAATGTTTTGTTCTTATCTGTCAGGTGATGTTTACCATATATATTCTGTTATCTAGTTTAAAAATAGGGGCTAAATTCTTTACACTTTTCACACCTTTAAATTGGTATCTGTTTTGTATTTGTTTAGATACGCCAATGACGCTTGTACCAGGTACCTATACTATAAGGGCCTGTACTCAAAACTGCAATGCGACGTCGCATCGCAAAAACCTCCTATGGCGTCATATGGCGAATTCGCATCGCATCGCATCGCATCGCAGTTTTGTGTACAGGCCCTAAGGGTGATACCTATCGATATGACAGGATAGTCCTCGCGTCCGCACCCATCACAATTGCTAAACAAAACAGAAAACAAGCATAAGTGTTTTTGTGTTCTTCATCATGTTACAATAAAAATAGTTCTGTGTCTTATCTAATAAATGGACGTTACTGTTTAAAAAAAAAAAAAAAAAAAAAAAAGAAAACAAGCATAAGTGATATGTTAAGATTTTAAAATTTCAATGCCGCTTTCAAATAATCAAATAATAGCATAAATTGAGTCATGGAACGGGAAAATGTAAAAGAAACTTAAATAACTTCAGCCTTTTTTATGTTATTTTTTTATATGAATGGTAAAAATAGCCAACGCATTATGGGTCTTGCACATTTACACAGTTTGTACGACTCATTTTAGTATTTTGATCAGAGTTAGTGGAATTAGTTTTCAAATTGATGCTGGTATTTATCCATTTAATGAACGCAGAGTATATTTTACGGAAAATCTCGTATGTACGTACTTGTAAATCAACGTAACAAATTAAAATTAACAAACTATTGAACTCTACGAATGAGTTATAAAATGAGATTTCGCGTGAAACAGTAGTTTAATTTTGCAGAACACGATGAATACAATTTATTATATGAGACAATAATTATTAATTTGATGAAACGTTGTTTTTCAGATGTTTTCATACAACGAGATGGTAAATGTAAAAAGTAAATTGAATCACATAAGAAAAGTTACAATTTTTTTCAAATTGTATCCTAAAAGATGCCACCAAAAGTATTATGAATAAAATATTACATGATATTTATATTCTTTAACTAGTCTAACGAGGTACCCATTTACTGAAATATTATATATTTTACCTGGGTTATAGAATAGTTATTTGTTATGCAAGGCTGCAAAGTGGTTATTTGGCGCTAGTGTTGAAATTGAAAACTGAGCAAGCGAAGGAAGCTAAGATTGAACCATGAGCGAAGCGAATGGTTCAAAGATAGATTCCTGAGCGTAGCGAGGCTTTCAAGACACGAGACGCCAAATAATTTTGCAGTCATGCGGAACACACAATTTTTCACCTCACTACAACGAGGAAAATTCGAGCGGCAAGAAAAACAAGAAAACAAAACTTATCGCGTGATTTTTCAGGGAAATCATATCGGCATCGCTACTAGAATCATAGTTCAAACGTTGAGTTCAAAGAGCTTAGCACAGGAAAAATTCGACAAATTTACGTGAATTGTGATAACTTAAAACTTAAAAAAAAATTTTTTTCGGTTGCGTTCAGAAATTACAATATTATGTAAACCAATATTTCAATTTCTTTATCAAATAATCATTGAAATCGTGTTTTGTTTAATGGATTAATTAGTTAAACTGAAATACTAACTAAAACCTAACCTTAAAAAAATAAAACAAGATTACAAATAGGCACCAATATATACTGTATAATAAAACCTATTTGACATAAAATAAAGTGTAGGTAAAAATAAAAAAGTTAAAAATCTGTAATCAAAAACATGTTTCTGATTGGTTATTATCTATGGTTATTATGAACTCACCGCGGTACTGCGAACATCGAAGTTCGTATATTGCAAGCATCTTTCTCTTTTACTCCAATGAAAGTGACAGAGACAATCGTCCGAAATTTACGAATATCGTTTTTCGCGGTAGCGCGCCAGTTACGCGTTGAAGGAGTTTTATACTTAAAAAAAAGTTACATGCACCACAGAGAATTACAATCATCGTCTTCGAAATTCGAATGACTTTTGCACGCTAGCGGATAAAATAGGCTTTTCCACGCAGATTTCGCGTTTTCCGAGCGAGTGAGGTGAAAATGTGTTTTACCTTTTAAAACAACCTCTGACCGAATAAAAATAACATTTAAAAAATGCCATCAAATCTTAAAGTAAGCAGTCTTAGAGTAGGTAGTATGGAAAACCCCTAAAAATACTTTCTAACTCAACAACAGTTGCCAAAGTTAAAAAGTTTTTGCTAGACATGGCAAGAACGTTCATTCTAGAGGCTAAAACTAGCAGTATCTGTCAAACTTTCTCAATTAGTTCTTTAAGAGTTCTTAAAGGGTCAAGGCAAGTTTGTTTGTCTCGTGGCCTTTTTATGTACTTTCCAAGTTCTGGCAAAAAACGATGTGGCTCTCAAGTAGGTACAATTCACATGTATTTAACGCAACACTGGTCTCTCAAGTTTCCAAGTTTTCAGTAGTCAAGAACCCATTCAGCCTACAGTTGAGTGTAGCAGTAGTTATGTCACATATAAACCTCAAGTTCTTGATTCTGTCATGGATTTAAAATAAAAATCTTACCAATGGGCTTACGCATGTTGGTTAAAACATCACAGCCGTAAGGTTAAGAGGGCTTCTACAGAAAACTTATAAATAGACTAGGAAGAAATCCTTCTTTACTCAATCTACCCAGAGGGAAAAGATATTCTATAACTGACAAAGAAAAACAAATCATGTATGGAATTTTTCTTTATGTGTATAACGAAATACTCTGTCCAGCTTGAAGAAAATTATACTCGGACGACAATACGTCTATGTAACGAAAAAGGATTGTCTCATAAAAAGAGCAGAAATTCATGATGTTGCTGGCAGTTCTACACGTACGATATCATACTCTGAATGCCTGATATCGGATAACTTTAACTTTTCCAAGCAAATTCATTGTCAAACTATACTAAACATTCTAGGTCAGTGTGCAGGGCAAAGGTAACGTTGGGCTTAATCAAGATAACTTTGCAGTCAGGTAAGAGTATTTTTGCATTAACGGGCTTAGCACAACGTTACATGTACTTATCGACACATTTTATGTACTTTTCCAGGTGCTATTTTTTCGATATTCCTGGCAACATTTTAACTGTCTCCGTGAGTTGTTGGATTCTAGTTTATTTGAGGTGGTCTGTGGCCTTCCGCTTGAAGTGTTGTAAGTTTATGCTGTAAGGTGCTTTAGTAAGCTTCTGCTCTAGAGCTTTCTTGAATATCCCCTTCAAAGTATTTCTCTTATAGAACTTTGTAAAATATAACTGTATTTTGAACGAAAAATATATTTTCGTTTAGATATTAAGTAAGTATTGTAATCCACTAATTTTAGCCAGTCATCAGCATACTAATTCACTTTAATATTATAACTGCGAAAGTGTATCTGAGGCGCTACCGCGAAAGACGATATTCGTAAATTTCGGACGATTATCTCTGTCACTCTCGTGACGCCTTGATTGGAGTAAAAGAGACAGATGCCCGAAATATACGAACTTCGATGTTCGCGGTACCGCTCCGTAGTTAACACACGGAGTGTGTTACGAGGTAACCCTCGAAAGCCTTAACTTGCTGAACGGCTAATGCGAAAATTTTGTAAATATATTCCGGTTCAATAGAAAAGTAAAATAAGCAGGTAAACAAATATGGCGGACTGACAACTGAATTTCGAAGTAAAAAAGCATTTGACATAATAATAAAATATTATTATGTCAATTTGTTTTTTCGCATATTTAAACTAAACATGAATGTAAATAACAAATTGATGTGTATACAATGACTATTTTTTTTAATACGTAATTGCGAAGCTATGAATGTAAATGGGTTTGTTTACATTTTTTTCGTTTAATATTGACCCCGAATATATTTAGTTAAAATGCCGAGGCTAGTGCTAGGCGGTACTTGCAGGTATGATACAGTCTACGTCAAAGATATGTTTATACTTTTGCACCTTATTACGAAGGATGAAAAAGTGTAAACATATCTTTGACGTCGACTGTACTTGCGCGTAGGGTTAATAATCTTATTAACATATCGTTAGCAAATAAATGATTTGATTGATTTGATTTAATTTAATTTATTTATATATTATTAGATATACCTATTATATTATCGTTGTGCGAGGAAACCGCTAGACCTTCGGTCACCAGTTACATCAACCAAACGCTTCGCGATTTCTGCAATAAGTATTGATATAGGTATATTATTATATTTTAAACAAATTGTGTAAGGTATTATTTATATTAAAGTAATAAAGTTGGTTCTTGCATGAAATATGAAATTTTTTGCAGTGGTAGAGCTACTTGAATCACACTGTAGACTATTTTCTCTAAAAGAAACACATTCTCCCACACATATGACCTTTTTTATAAAACCGCCATAATGCCCAGACCACGTCATCAACAGAACTTAACTTTTTTGTCTTCCTTTGATAAAGCTACTGGTAATTTTCTTTTCTGCCGTCCGAGCAAGCCACAACAAATAATTACCACGCCTTTTCTGCAAAGATTGTTACAGGGAATATCAATTAAAACTCTCAGTCAGGACAGGCAGGTCCCTCCGTCTATACCTACGTACTTTTTATTTTTATTTAAAAACAACTAAATACCTAAAAAACAATTAATAATTAAATCCAACAACGAAATTCATCTAAACAGGCCCCCGCGGCATGGTATCTAAGACGCTGACAGCAGTTCTTCGCTGAATCGTGAGGCTGATACCCTGAGCGAGATAGCAGCCAGCTCCTGGTTTTTATTTATTTTTCTACTCGCTCTAGTAATTAGTGATAGGTACCATAGCACTAAATCAAAATGCTGTCTATACCTGCTTGATAGTCTTGATTCTAGAAAAGCAAAATGTTCGTTTAAAGTATACGAGAGTACTAAGCAAGAGAACTGGGCATTATCACGGCTTCTACGTAAACGGAGTCGCAAATACAATACTCCAGCTATAATTAAAGAAATCTTGTACCTATCGATCCGTCGCCTTAAGATGTTGCGCTTAAATTGGCTTCGACGAAACGTGAACTAATTCCATACTCGAAAACTTCAGCATCGAGCGCGAAAGCCGTTCTCTAAATGTGTGCCCCGAAGTGATTCCTCTGATACGCTTTAAGAATACGTAACTAAATTCAGATATCATAACGTTTATCGGTTAAAGCTTTGTACATTAAATATGGCTTGACGGTACACCATGCCGAGCCTAGAAAGTAAGTACCTAAATCATTTCAAGAGATTCAATGTATTCAGGCCCAGGTATATTAATTGCACAACATGCGCATGTCAAATCTGTCTGGTTCGGAAGTAAACCTATGAAAAATGTTACTAGAACCGATTCACACTTGGATTCATACTAAACGCTTAAGTTAGCTAAATACGGATCTGGCCCAGCCCGCCCAAACCCACTCAACATGGTTCAACATAACGAAAATTATCCTCGTTAAAATATTAGTATAAGTGCACATGTGTGAAAGCTTATAACGTTTGTCATAGTTGTTGTTTTACATTGTTTCATACATAACCGTTTTGGCTGTTTAAGACTCTTTGAGGTCCAAGCGAGGCTAGAAATCACATTTGTTTTAATTTGACAAATTAAAGGTTCTAGCTTTTCCTCGCGACTCCGTTGGTTAGCTATGACCGTCTTTATAGTATGGTTGCGAGATAAAAAATATTCTGTGTCCTTTCTCGTAGCTCAAACTCTCTTCATACAAAATTTCATCCCAATTGGTTCAGCGGTTTAAGTGTGAAGATTTAACAGACAGACAGACAGATAAAGTTACTTTCGCATTTTTTTTTAATTTATAATATTAGTATGGATTCTAGGTATAGTTCGAAACTGATGCGTTGTATGTTCTTGTTGGATTCGTCGATGAGATAACTAAAGAGGGCGGGCAAAATTCGTACCGGACTCGCTACGGTGTAATGTGAGCCCTCGTGAGTAGTAGGTATGTGAGATTGAGTCGAGTACAATGAAGCAACTTTGTCGACAAGAGTAGCTCTCGGAGTTTTAACCAAAGACAAGCCTGTAATAATAAGTTTCAATCTTGATATAAAAATATTCCAGAAGTTTGAGCCAGAGATTGCCTGATAATAGGAACGTATACGAAGTAGCTACGAGTATAATGCCTATATCTATGCTAAATATTTGACATAAGATAGATTTTTATGCAGAAATTTTATGCCTAGCCTAAGTAAATGCTTGACACTAGCATGTTTGACTTAGTGAGATAGCTTAATTTTTCAAAAATGATATGTATGGTCTGCATTCATATCAATTGTCACGATATAAGATGACCTTTAGAATGCTTTTATCTCAGTATCAAAATTGTTAAAATGTGATGTACAGGCCAACACTGCGACTAGTGAAGAACGAATATAATCCATCTGTCAGGAGGTAAATAGCTTTGACGGCGTCCGGCATAACAACTTTAGGTGACGGTGGTGTGGTAGGCACGAGAATTTTAGGTGTTCTTAGCGTTGATTGCTTTCCGATTGAATGGGTATAGAATTTTCGAGAATTCGCCTTTATGAAATGACCAGAGGAGTAAAATATTTGGAGCTGTGTTTGCAGACGCTTTTAGTTTATAGTCGATAGTAACCGAATGTTGAACGTTAGTTGTTGCTCTGTATCGTCGTCTATGTATTCTGTAACTATAGATATCATAGTCATAGTTTTTTATTCATGAACAATACAAGATTGTTTTTAATATACAAAGAGTGACAAAAACATTAAAAAGTAATACTAATAAAGGAAATTATGATGTTAGAACTATCCAATTAAATACTAACCGTAAATATCCATGATAAATTATAATAGCGCCAATTAAGTGTAGGCTACGTTTTTCCTATGATTATTTGTGCTTAAT
The DNA here is from genome assembly GCA_022674325.2 of Grapholita molesta. Lineage (NCBI taxonomy): Eukaryota > Metazoa > Arthropoda > Insecta > Lepidoptera > Tortricidae > Grapholita > Grapholita molesta. Next base: position 23,568,070 of record CP053121.2, on the reverse strand, counting down.
TAAAGCGTGGTAAAAATAATCTATCTAAAATAAATTTCGACGTATTTAGTATCTCTTTATTGCACACCTCACTTAGCAAAAGCAGGCACGGGGATAATAGATTCAATGTAATTAGAGGGTGAACAACAAGTGATCTTATCAGACATCAGACAACCTCTAAATGGCGGAGATAAGGCTAAAATGAATAATGCAATTATGTGTCGATAAGTAACCAGTCTAGTTATACTCGTGTCTTTGTTTTGAACTAATTCTCTTCAAGCTCGAGAGACAAGTAGGTCGATAAATGTATAGAGTATTAAAATACTTTTCGAAATTCTTGCAGCATTTATTAATGGCTAGTCGTACACCGTTATTACATTCTTCAACATTGAAATAGATATCCAATTTCGACAGATATTAGACCACAGCAACCGTATTAGGATTAACCGTAAGTTTAATAAAGGCAGAAATGTCCTAGGTTAGGTCCCTCGATTTATTTATTTAATACTTGTTTTTAAAGTATCTATCTGTATTTAGGTATATATAAAAAGGCGCAGTGGATGACCATAAACAAGGTGTCTTTGGACAACTTGGGTCCCAACTAGGGTCTATGGGAGATGGGAGTCCGTATGTAAGAGATACGAGGAAGGCCTATGTCCCAGCACTAGACGTCCGTTACTGACAGATAGATGTATAATTTAGGTTATCAACAAAAATTAAGAAAATGTCATCTTACATTAAAATAGTTGTTCTTTGGTTGAGTAAAGGAAAAAGGCAAATTACTCGTAGATATATGAAAAATTTACATGTCCATCAAAATTTACAAGTAATTCAATTGAAATACTAAAATACACATTAGTAAAAGGAAAAAAAGAATCATAAACACTTATCCTTAGAGGCCAAGACCGATATTGCATTGAATAGACTCAAAGAGTCGAGATTTCCATGCAGCTGGTACTAATAAGAGTCCTAGGGACGAAAGTGCTATTTCTATTCCCTGGTCGGTGCATTAGCAAGACAAAGCTTTTATGTCGATACTCGTGTGTGTGTACAGTTTCTATATACAAAGCTGTCGCTCTTTGCCATCGAGATAATGGAGGGAAAGGACAGGTTGTCAATCACATGATGCCTAATATGCTGATACTTATATATTGCACATTACATATATGAACATTAATCTGACCGTAGCCTGGCAAAGCGATTGATCCAGTAATAGTTTGTCATTTGATAATATGATTGGTTCAGAATATTGTTACATACCTACACATTATAAGATATACATAAACCTAAATATTTGAATATCAGTTGTTTCTAATCCACTTAAACAAAGCCATTAAACAAAAAGATGGCGAAGGAAAAAAAAATACTATGTGGGCTGTAGGAGAGTCACGGACGATCATGAGTTCAAATCTCGCTCGATGCGATGAATTTACCCTTTTCCTCCATTTTAATAAAATCAAATCTAATAAAAGTCCATACTATTGTACCATAACTGTACTTGTTGACAAAACTAGTAAACTGGAAAACCAAATTGGACGTAGTTTGACGAAAAGAATTCATACTTAAATCTTTCATAGGAATAAATGACTTAAAGTTTTCACAGATAGCTCAAAATCTATTGACATAATCTGTGGCACAGTAAGGGAATCCATCTAGGATATTTTTAATTTTTAGTGATAAAAATGATTATTACTCGTATAATTAACTACACCCATTTTTGGAATAGAGCCTTTTTCCTAAACTACGTCCAATAAGAACCTAGATTATTTAGTTCTTTGAGTCAGCTAGGAACTTATATTATGGCTCTTACATGCTATCCTAAAATAGTCGAATTTTTGTCATGTGTAGCTCTCACATCAAAAAAATACGCAAGTATGAAAGCGATGCATGAAGTGATAAGCGATATTAGAATGCCAAGTACTCGTGTCTTACCTATTCTGCTATGTTTATTAAGCCAAAGAATAGCTTGTCAAAAGGGATAAGTAATCCAAGTGGGCAATATAGCGATCAGCGTCTGGGCGACAATTCTCCCGCTCTCCAAGTCGAGATTCACTCGAACTCGCAAAATTTCCGACACACCCAGGTCGACAGTGCTTAGTGATGTGCCATTTTTAGAGTAAAGAAATATTGCCACCATATTCTTTTATTGCGAATAATCGTATAGCAGCCGTAATGGTCCGCAGACATGATCTAAAGGCACTTACGAGTATAACGCGGTTCCACCACAAGGTTAAAGGCCAAGCCACAGGCAACACAGTCAATCTTCGGTTGTGGATATATTGTCTCGTCATTATTAGAAACATAAGAATATTATGTACGTTTAAAGACTAGTAAATGACGCTTACACTATTGTAGGTGTCTCTGTCACCGCCTAGTTGCACTCTGTGTATGCAATGGCTTTCAAATAAGAGTGGCTACATTTATGGCCCAAGTATAGAAGATCGAGGGTAGACAGATATTATTGGCTTTTAAACGTATAGATAAACTTAAGTTTCACACATGCAACGAACAAATCAATTATTTTGTTAATTATATTATCGATTCTCACGTTTATGAAGTCAAATATTGCTCGACATGTTTCGCGTTGACTGACCGTCAAAGACTTGAGTTTCCCCCTTTAATCCAATTAATATGTTTGAGACTCACTGTAGTTTTGTGTACAAACTATTTCATTAAATATTTTGATTTCGTTTTTGTAAGTAAACTTACAAAAACGTAAACTTCTGTTTAAATTTTTTTCTTCATACATTTTTAAAAATGCAGCTAATGGCGACTCAGTCCAGCCCGTTGGCTAAATCCAGATAGGAGTATTCAAGCTTTATGTTTATAAAATGGAAGTGTAAGGCGGCTACATTTAATTAAAAATTAACTCTGTTTATTAGTGATTAGATATATTTTAGTATGAGGTGACCATTATTACAGGGAAGCCAGTAATTGACGCGTATTTTTTAAATATACTGTGTTTAGGTGACCAGAATTATTTTTAGGGTTCCGTACCTCAAAAGGAAAAAACGGAACCCTTATAGGATCACTTTGTTGTCCGTCTGGCCGTCCGTCCGTCCGTCTGTCAAGACCCTTTTTCTCAGGAATGCGTGGAGGTATGAAGCTGAAATTTATATCAATTACTCAGGTCTACTGTCCCTTGAAGCTGTGAAAAAATCAAACTTCTAAGCCAACGCAATCAAAAGATACAGCCGTTTATGCCGCAAATTTTCGACACTTGCAAGGGAATCAAAACCTACAGGGTGCTTCCCGTGAACTCAGAATCTTGAAATTTGGTACGAAGCAACGTCTTATAGCATAGATAAAGGAAAAATTACGAAAACCATAAATTTTTAGTTACATCACATAATATATATTTTTTTAATAATTTTAAACTTACTACCCATTTCCTCATAAACGCGTAGAGGTATTAAATTGAAATTCATACCAAATACTCAGGTCTATAATACCTTTAAGCTGTAGCAAAATCAAACTTCTATGTCAACGCAATCAAAAGAAACAGCAATTTAAGCTGCATATTTTGAAACTCGCAAGTACTCGCAAGGGAATCAAAACCTAAAGGGTACTTCCAGTCGACCTAGAATCTTGAAATTTGGCATGAAGCAACGTTTTATAGCACACATAAAGGAAAAATTCCGAAAACCTTAAATTTTTAGTTACATTACAAAATATATATTTTTTAATGAACGAACTTGGTAAACCTTGCAGGTTTGTACGGAACCCTCGGTGCGCGAGTCCGACTCGCACTTGGCCGGTTTTTTTAGTATAAAGCGGCCATGAGTAATTGAAAAACGTTCAGTTATTGGCGATTTACCCTTATAGGCTCATAAAATGTCAGCATATATTGCCATTCGGAAATGGCAATATTGAGGCAACATCTTTGTCACAGGTACATCACTAGACACTCCACCATTTTGCTCTTTAGCACTTCACCTTTTCCATAATAAAAGAAGGGTGAGTGCCTGACTTTATTGAATGTGTATTGGGAGTCTCGTATTTAAACTCATTCATTTGTTTGTTTAGGTGTGTTGGGTTAGTTCGAACGTTTGAATCGACGAATGGAGAGATTTGTAGGGGTTTAGAGATAGCTATACAGTAACAAAAATATGTAGTCGCGTTTCTTTGACTATGGCGTAAAGTCTAGGATACATGTCTTGTCACATTAAATGTAAGTATACATATTTTGAGACGTGGCTGTATAGTTAAATATACACCACAGTATATATTTATTCACACCTATTGATAGTGTTGGTATTGATTTTTTACAGCATAGGATTTCTGTGGTGATAGAAAAAATTATGAAGTTTCTTATTTAGATGTAGGTATATCAATTTTGTTTCAAGGTCTGGAAGTACCCTGGTACTCTTGTTGGTCAGGGCATTAGCAACGAATGCTGAAGACGCAGGATCAAATCCCCTGTCATCAATTACACTTAGAAATTTATATACTTAAGCGCTACTTAAGAACTAAACCAAGTCAAAACATTTAATAAAATTGTTTGATTTGTTAGCAGTCGTCAAAGTAAAGATGAGATGCGGGACAGACTAAACTAGTATGTGGTCTTTTAATATTTGGGATATAGCCTACTGCTACTACTTAACTACCTACGACTTATGCTGACCCACAACGTATTAGGGAAACAAAGTACATGAGGAAACCTGTTTCATTATGGTATTTATTGCACGAAAGTCCGATAAACAATTGGATGGTTTTCCAATGGCTATAACGGCTTTTATGCGTGGTGGGTATATACGAGTATGATAACATCTCTTCTTAGACAAAACCGTATTTTATTGTATATCTATCAAAAAAAAAATGTGATATGTAATTATTTATGGTTATGTGAACCTTATATGATTTACTGAGATTAAAAACTTAACTGAAGGACCATGTCTACGTAGCTGTGAAGATAATTAATATGGAACTTTGGTCAAAATTTGAATATACTTATACGTGTGTAAGTCTAATACGGGCGAAGAATTAAACCAGACAGGATTTACCAGTATAATTATTAACCAAAAGATTTTTCTTTAATTATACCTATTATACACATGTAATAATTTTTTGTAAAATTTCTGAGCAGTAATGTACTGCGAACATTACGCGATCTAAGCTTTTGAAACTAACTGTCAAAGAGTGTTTAACTCGAGTGTGTTGCATTACATTGCGGGCCGATTTTTTTTATATGGATAAAATTTTAATTGCACTTCTAAGTAAAAGTTATTTAAATATATTTCTTATGTCCTATTCTACCCTCCGTTAAGAGATTCGCCCGTATAAGACTTCCACACTGTAGAACGCCGACATGCGTGTATTGACACGTTACTACTACATAAACCTGATGCTTTAGTCAAGTTTTTCATCTATTTCAACAAATAGCTAAGCAGTCAAGTGTAAGATACGTTTTGTTTTGGTATTGATGAACCTTATGTCGTTCGCAATCAAGGTGACAGCAAGGTGTCATTTATTGGGCATAAACCTTTCCATGTACGTAACGAACTGTACATTTTTTTAATCATACCTTTTTCTTATTGCCTTACCTTTAGACCACTTCACGTTGATATCGACTTTGCCTATACGATATCGGCTCCCCAGACACTTCGCATTCACGGCTTCACGCGCGGTTCACACACATTGTGTGTGGAGAGGGCTCTAATATACTCGGTGCTACTCTTTACACAAAAACCTTTAATTCATAATTTGTTGGAGAGAAGGATTGGTTAAAAAGTGCCTGGACTACAATGGGTTTCAAATATAAATAATATTAATTCAGAAGGCGGTAATCCTGGACACAGCGTGAATAGTCCGGCGGTTCCATTCTCTGCATGTTGCCGGCAGCACCCTAAGTGGGTTAGGTTTTATAAAGTTTCTATTATATTGATGTGTTTTAGATGTACAAAAACATTGACAAAAACCTAAGCCTAGAGACAAATAAATAAAATAATTAGTAATTCGAGTATAATAATTATACGATACCAACGTAATTTTTTGATGAATGTTGCAACTCCAAAAGTAACGCATAATGAACTAATTGTAAACGAATGGTTTGGGCTCATGCCCATTAAGGACTCATCAGATTGTTGTTAAGATCGTCATTAGGGCCTAATGAGGCATTAATTGAACCAAATATGGGCACTCATTTTGTTGCGTAACCAGTGCAATTGTTGATTATTGTATTTTGACTTACAACTTTTGTTTTATATGATATACATTATCTATGTCATACCACTTTTATGTAGGGTTTATAAAGTCCGTAAGGTACGTATATGGTCCCAATTTGACCTATCAATCACTTTACCGTAAGTCGTACCAAGCAATTTCATCATAATAATCATATGTGATATCATTTAGAAATAGAAATAGAAAAAATGTATTCAAGGCAATTTACAAGAAAATTAATAACTACAACTTATTTGAATGATGCTAGCCCGGGTAGCCAGCGCTGGTCTTCCGTCGGGGCCATTAACGAGTGAGGTTACGAAGCGAACAGACTAACAACTAATATAAAACAATACGATAACGGTTACAATATTTACAAATGAAAAGAATAAAACAACAAAACACACCCCTGTGTTTTGTTGTTTTACCGTGACTCTACCGTACTCTACCGTGAAACACGATATTCGTAAACCTCGGACTATTATCTCTGTCAATGTCAGTCTCATGACCCCGTAATTATTTGTGGTTGCTATTTGCCACTCCTCATGTTTTATGTAGAACCTTCTGGACTAGTTTGTAGTGACGAAGATGGAGAGTTCGGGTGCAAATACTTGAAAGGTATTTTATTAGGTTATTTAATTTATCACAAATATTTTTGTTGCCGTCTAACCTACAACACAAGCCACGAATACTTTTTTTTTATGACATAAGCGGCAAACGAGCAGACGGATTGCCTGGTGTTAAGCAATTACCGTCGCCTGGTGACCATGGGCACTTGCAACACCAGGGGAGTCACAAGCGCGTTGCCGGCCTTTAAGGGGGGTTGGAGCTCTGGGAACCTTACTCACCATCAGGAACACAACACTACATACCTGAAAGGTGGCAGTGCTATTATGGCTGTGGTCTTCTGTAAGGAGGAGGTTTACTTTAAGGCAAAGCAGATAAGTTGTAGACTTATGATGCTTTCTAAATATTTGAATTGTGGGATGACACTGGATATCATCGTATCGTGATAATATACTGAACACAGTTCTTAATCTTCTTCTTCTGTAAGGAGGAGGTACTTCCCCAGTTGGGCTGCCCCAGATTCAAGCGTGATGGTCAACGCTGTGCCCTACCTCTCATTGTTGGACGTAGTTTAAGGACATACCCGGGTCCAAAATACTTAACTGCTTAATACATTAAATCTAAAAAAAGGCCCTTGAGGCATTGTACAACATACCTATTATTGTTATTCAGCTGACTCGTAGTCCTACACGAGTAAGTCGATTTATGTAAATTATTTTATATTATGCAGAAACGTCTTGCCACCAACACGTTCTCTTTCTGAGTTTACAGTAGACCTAGGTCGATTTGTGTAAGATTGGCCCAAAATATTTATTATTTATTATCACTATAATACACATTTTTGTGGCGTCATTATACACTTATAATGACGCCACAAAAATGTGTCCTAAGGCGGAGTCTGAAAAAGTATACTTCAAGTCTACTTTCATCATCATCATATCAGCCACATAGTCACCCACAGTGACCGGTTTTGCGCCACCAGCATCCAGTGGATTCCCGCGTTCTTTACCATTTCGTCGCTCCGCCTTGTGGGAGGCCTACGTCTGACAATGGATTCCGTGGCTGATAGGCAGGTAGACAAACGAATTTATGCTTTTTTTTTTATAAAACTAGGACGCCCATGGACACCTGCGAAACCTCGGAGTTCACAATCTGCCGACCTTTAAGGGGGGGGGGCGAGTTTATTTGCGTGAGACCTACCGTACCGAGTCAAAACCATGAAATAAAAGAACATTTAATCAGGTAACATCATTAAAACATCAAATATTTTATAAATTTTAATAAATATTCTATGTACTTTAGCTAAACACCAATATTGTCCTCGTCCATATACAAACATGGTTACCCTAAATTTTATACGATACTAAGTCTTTGTTAAATTATTTCGACGGGTTTATTTATTATTTAACTATATTTATTGAAGAATTATATTTTTGATAAATAATATTAGTAAAGCACATTAGTCAATTAATTTATTTACACTTCAAACGTAAAAAAATGTGTTACCAAATATACCAAATATTTTTTTGTAAAGGCAACATTCAGAAAAGTACAGAGGTCTCTACTAGACGTCCCACTCGGCTCGTATTTTTTCTTCATGTTCGGCGAGCGAAAGTAAACCTTAAGACGACACTTACACTCGTAAAGTATATTTCACTTACTAGCATTTTTTACAAAACTTATTCCAGTATGTATTCAAATTCCTTTACACTCAGCTACCACTGATTGTTTACCTCTCATAGGGGATTTCTATATAGGGTTGCATTAGATAGTAACATAATACGTGTAACACAATATAATCCAATCAAATTGTTTTCATAACTAGTGTGTTGTTAGTCAAGATCCTCTGGATTAAGGAGGGAGATTGCTTGTGTCACGGCACTCAGATTGGAATAAACTATTCAACCAACAATTTGCACAAGCTCCTGTCACTGATTACTTATTCAGAAACAATAAACTTTAATTACGTAGACGGAATGTCGATATTACTAGGGCCTGATAAATGTTAACATCAATTTACTAAATTCAGATGGAATTTAGACTAGAGCAAATTTCATCTTGGTTTTGTATCATGTTTTTTTATGCGTAGTACTTGTGAGAAATCTGTCCAAATGAAATGGATTTATAAGTTTAATTTTTAATCGTTAATAGTTAGTATTTATTCATAAGTTATTTTATTACTTTATTTAGTTATTTGAGCGTTTCTTAAAATCTTTGCCACTTTTCTCGACTTCAAATATTTAGGTAAATTTTATGTTTTTTCTTGTCAAAATCGCGAGGTGATTCGATTTATGCAAGAAAAAAATGTGTCCCAAAGATTTTTTTCCTATTGTGTTACCTTTTTCTATATATTTTCTATGGAGGTAACATAATAGGAAATTCAAAAAATGTATGGAATTTTATGGGACATATTTTTTTATTGCATAAATCGAATCAGCTGGTGATTCTGACCAGAAAAAACATAAAACTTACCAAAAAAATTTTGGTCGAGAAAAGTGGCAAAAATTTAGAGAAACGCTCATTTAAATATACATGCGAAATTTATAAGGTAGTCGAATTTCAGTAGATAGTGAGGAGTAGAAATTCTTTAAAAAAAATGTATGTATTTAATTGCCCAACACTAATTTACCGTCTAAAGTAATATGATGTTTTTTGTTAAAGCTGGCTTAGTCCATACCAGTTTTTTTATATACACTGAAGTCCCTAAGAAACACACACGAGTACCTAATTTAACCTAGAATACATAAATAAACCTACATTAATGGTATGCATTCAGTTTGCCCTTAAGGTACTTGCTCCTAATCTATTGACGTAGAACTTAAGACTTAGAAATTAAGAGGTATTTTTAAAACTCTTGCAGATTAATTATGTAATTTTTTTGTACACGTTTTACCTATTATTATTATCTATTTAGCATTAGACTCACTAAGACGAATTTGTAATACAAAACATAAAAGAATCAACAAGCATACATTCTGTAAAAATAGTTAAAACTATTTCAGTGTATAAATCTGATCCGCCAACCAATCTTCCAATATAGACTAAAATCGCCTTAAATTTGCAATGAAAATCCCTTTTTCGCTCCAGTATACTTAATTGGTTTTCAGCAATAAAAGGCAGGTAATAAGTCGTTCGCTGGCTCATCGCGACTTATCCAGCTGTTCGAAGCCTAAACATTACCTAAAAGACGAAATTGTAGTATAAAGTGTCTTCAGATACGACCTTCTCAATCTGGGATAGGAGGTTAAGTCAGAATGTTTAAAAGGATGAATGTTAGCTGGCATTTACAAGGCACGTAGGCCCCTTGGGGGCAGATAGGTATCTATTGTTACCCGTGCAGTCCTCATAACGGCCAGATCCCAGTTTATTGCAATTTTGTGCTGTTGTGTTATGTGCCATGGCATTTGCCTGAACTCTTCGTTTTTAATATTAACTGGTGTAAATATTGCGAGTTTTAAAGAAGAGCGCCGTGAAAATGCCAATCTGTGCTGCGAATGAAAATATCGGAAAACAATATTGCTGCATTTTCTTCTAGCGTTTAACGGAGTCGTATTTTCCTCACTATAATCTTGTTTTGTTTACCTTAGAATTATTTTATGTTTGCCGTGCCATAATAACAGGAACACTTTTTTCGGAAAGTAAGGAGTAGACATGGTGCATTAATAAAATAAAACCAGATTATCGACATCTTCTTAGCGTTAATATAATAACAAAGAGTTGAACCTAAACTTGCATCGGAAATGTGCCTCAGATTTGGAACGATACTTTACGAAATGCGTATTTGCAGATCTCCTTTAAAATCTTATAAATAGTAAACTTGTCCTAGGTCTCGATCACTAGGTAGGGTGCCCAGAAGGCTGGCCGCATTCCCGCATTGGATCGCAATGCTGATCCTCTGTGCGAAATAGTGACCAGCCCTCTGGTCACCAGAAGCCTCAATAAGGCGCGACGCAATCTGTTCATAGAGACGTCGTAAAATTATATTCATTAATACATATCCGAAACTAACACAGACTAAACATAAATACAATATAATATCTAATATTAAATAAACCATATATAAAAAAATATATAATAGGTACCTACTAGCTTTTCTTGGAGACATAAGTATGGTTGCGGGATAAAAATTATCCAATGTCCTTTCTCGTAGCTCAAATTCTCTCCATACCACATTTTACACCAATTGGTTTAGCGGTTTAAGCGTGAAGAGGTAAAATACAGTCAGTTACTTTCTCATTTATAATATTGTAGTATAGTATAAGTAAATATTATTAAGTATGGATTATATTATAATCCTCATTCAATAAAATACACTTCCTTTAGTAAGTTTTAATATCGATAGTACGCCTCGTTTATTATCCTAAGTAAATTCATTTCTCCTTATTCATATTTTCTCCTTCCTTGGTCATGAGCTATTTTAATGAAGTATCGGCAAACTACTCGCAGCTTCAAAGTGTTTTGTATTCATAATATTTTATAAACGTCTTATTTTAACCATCTTGTTGCCCACTTCTGCTTTTCATATTTATTTTATTTTAAAGTCTTATCTGATAATATATATCAATGCATTTATTAATTTCAATTCTTATATTTCTATTTGTTTTATTCTTAGAAAAGATCTCCTCCAACCCTTTACAATTTTGAAAAAAAAAAATAACACAATTAGTTTCACCAATCAAATTAATGCGTGCTGTGTGATGCCGGCTGACTAGAATAGCACCACCCCATCTCCTCCCGCCAGTGTCGTAAGAGGCGACAAAGGAAAAAATCCTACGGACGGGCAGCAGCGTCTGTCGAAACCCAATCTACAGCTACTGCGGTCGCCAACCCGCCTGCCAAGCGTGGCGACTATGGCAAATACCCCCCAAGATGATACAACTCATATTTGTGGGAGGCCTATATCCAGCAGCAATTTAACCGACAGTCTGCGTCGGTTAGCCAACGCGAATGGATCATGATTATGCTCCTCGTTACGGAGTGAAACATGTCGAGCAATATTCGACTTGTAAAACGTGAGTTACCCGCTTTTATACAATTAATATAAACAAATGAAATCCATGTCATGCCTTGTTGTCTTGCTCCACGTCCCCAAAATAATCCTGCACATTTAACTTCATTAAAATAATAATTAGGAACCACGTCGTATATTAAAGTGTTTTTTTCTAAAGACTATAGAACGGGTCTTTTGCGAATTAAATTTAATTGCCATGAGTTCGACATTGTTTCGACGCGGGTTGCACCGTTCATTCTCATGGAAACGATACTCATGGTAATTAAATTTAATTCGCGATAGACCTGCACCTTTACCATGAGTTGTGACACTGACGTTTTCGATAACGGGTATGGAGTTTACTATCTGTGCATCTCGTTCGCACTAAAATAGTACAAGCGAGATGCACAGATAGTAAACTCAATACTCGTTATAGAAAACGTCAATGTCACAACCCATGGTGAGGGTACTGTTCTACAGTCTTAAGTTAACATGATATGTGTAGTAAACGCGAAACTGTTTTTTGTTATGAGCTTAAATGTACGTCAGTAACGGTTAGATGGACACAGATAACACAAATTGGTTTCACACAGCGTAACCATACTGCGCGTTTTAATCCTTTGCTCCCGTTTTCAATTATTGCTTCTAGGTCAGGGCTGCCACGTTATTTCTTGTTATTCATAGTTCTTTCTACGAGAATAACCCTAATAGGTTTTGCTAATTTCTGTCCTGGGTGTCAACTGCTAGAACTTTTAAAGTGCAATCAAGTTGAAAAAAAAGTATTTACGTATTATTTTTGCCCTTAACATTTAATTCTTATATTAATTATGTGTCGACATAGGCAGATAATAATATTAATTGTACAAAAACTGGCATGGGATTAAAATACACACATACATTTTCTTGCCACGATTTGAACCCGCGGCCGCAGCAAGAGCTGCGTAAGCTCCTGCTAAGGTAAGGATAGATAGGATTAGTCGGTAAGGAAGGTCCTGGTAAGGATCCTTCTTTACCGACTAAGCTATGAGAGTTTGTAGACGGACGACACCCCTACAGCGATCCTCAACTCAGAGCACGCGGTGTTCCGTTTCCCAACTTTAGTCGTCAGTTTATGTCAACTGTCCGCGCCCCAACTTTGTTCCAAATCTGATTATGAATAGTGCCGTCCAGTTGCTAATTTCAGAACCGCGAACTTATGCGGATTGTATTTCTAACAGCGTTGGCATTTGTTTTAATGCGATGCCGCACGAATTTTAAACCTGTAGTCCAGTGTTCGCATTGATAGTATACAGACGGCAAAGAGACATACACTCGTAGATCTTACATACATAGTTAGTATTGACTAACGTTGCACCTTGCAGATAGAGATGAAATATAGGACTTGTTATTATCACGTGAGTCCGCTTCAATGTTATCTAAGACAGCGAAATAGACAGTAGGTTGATAGTCAAGGGTTGAGAGAGAGCTATTGCATCCCAGGTATTTTGTTTGACGAGTAATATACATTTGTATACTATATTGTATATTTAACAAGCTGTAGCTATATAAGTGATTAAAATTATGACTTCATATAGGTACCGAGATTTACTATAGTCATTGTACCTATATATTATTTACGGAAGCAATAGTGCAAAACTTTAATGTCAAAAATATATGTTGTAATGAAGGCGTAATCCAAGTATGACACTTATATTGCCTCACGTATATAAAATTAGTCATAGTAGGTCTCTAATAGTATTTAGAATAATTATAGCGTAGACCAACCAGTATCACCCATTTATATAAGAAACACTAGAAATTATATTTAGTGGTGAGTTATCTAAGTACCATTAAGTTTAACTACAAATTTAATATCAAGGAATATTAGGGGATAGGTACCCTAGGAAAACAATTGAGAAACATTTCAGGACAATAGATTGCGAAGGTTAAGAACAAGGGGCCAATTTTTTCAGGGTAAAGAACAATTCCAAGATGGCAGCGGTTCTTCGAGGTCCCCAAACGTCGAATAGTTTGACATGAAAACTTATCTCTAATTAACGTTTACGTGTATACCGAATTTCATGACCGTCTGAAACGACTATTGTCCTTTGAAATATACGACATTTTATAGCGATTAACGACTTCGTTTTAATTTTTATGTTAATATGTTACTGTTTTATATTTTTTAGGGTTCCGTAGTCAACTAGGAACCCTTATAGTTTCGTCATGTCTGTCCGTCCGTCCGTCCGTCCGCGGTTAATCTCAGTGACCGTTAGCACTAGAGAGCTGAAATTTGGTAGTAATATGTATATCAATCACGCCGACAAAGTGCAAAAATAAAAAGTGGAAAAAAATGTTTTCTTAGGGTACCCCCCCCTATACGTAAAGTGGGGAGTGATTTTTTGTTTTATTCTAATCCTAACGTGTGATATATTGTTGGATAGGTATTCAAAAATGAATAGGGGTTTACTAACATCATTTTTCGATAATGTAAATATTTTCGGAAATAATCGCTCCAGAAGTAAAAAAAAAGCGCGTCCCCCCCCCTCTAACTTTTGAACCACAAGTTTAAAAAATATGAAAAAAATCTCAAAAGTACAACTTTACATAAACTTTATAGGAAAATTATTTTGAACTTGATAGGTTCAATAGTTTTTGAAAAAAATCTATATATATATATATATATATATAAATGAACCCCTATTTCTCTTGGTCACGCTATAACGTGAGAACAGCTTTACCGATTTGGCTAATTTCGGTCTTGAAATATTTGTAGAAGCTCAGGGAAGGTTTAAACGGTGAGAAAGTATGAAAAAAATCGAGTAATATACTAAAAAACTAAAATATTGTTCCCCCATACAAACTTTATCAATTCGAAAAAACTGTAAGCGCCGCAGGATTTCATACATCTTACGAGTTTTTGGTAAAATGGTCTATACTTTCGCTCGAGAAAGGCGGAAGTGCCGTAGTATTGCATATATCTTAGGCTTTTTTGCTAGCATAATAGGTACTTTATATTATTCCAGCACTAAAGTCGTTAAGGCGATAGTTTCTTACAAATTGTTAATATATTAGCCCTTATTCCCTAAGATATGGCTGTCAAAATCTCTATTGAATGACAAGACACACTTCATCACTTCAGGCCCGGTACCGCGAACATCGAAGTTCACATATGTCGAGTATTTCTCATTTACTTTCTATTAAGGCGTTAAGGGAGTCACAGAGACAAGATTCTTTCTGATTTAATGGGGTCGGAGCATGCAGTCTCCATGCCCATACATTAGGTTGAAACTGACTGACTGACTTCAAATGACGCGGGCTGGTTATCACCCCATGTTACAACCCCTTCTTACTACTCGTGGTGGGACTGAAATTGACAACATTTTTTCGAATTTTCCATGTATAGTTGGGATCTATAACTCTTTATTTAGTTGTCACCGTCCTATGTGGGCCCGTTTTTACGGTTCTGTACTTAATCTTAATATGTCAACAATAATGTATCAAAAAGCCCATTTTTAACTCTTAAGTGGGAACGCTGGAACGCTCGATGGAAACTGTGACGGACGAAAAACTACGGAACCCTACACTGAGCGTGGCCCGACACGCTCTTGGCCGGTTTATTTTATTTTATTTGTATGTGCGGTGACATGAGTGCTTGGCACAAATGTACATCTTCTTCATTTTATTTTATCCTATCAATCACTATCTGTGAGTTCCTGTAATTGGCTCTTTGTTTTTTTTTTTATTATTAATGCTTATTGTTTATGTAATAGCTGTTGGTACTCCTTAAATAAATAATAAATATCCTTTTTGAGATTATGCCGTGAAAATTGATTACGTTTTCGTACGTATTAGAAAATATTAGAGCTCAAGTCTTCGCAAGTTACGTTTTCCCCATTTAAAATGGCTATGTTACTGTGTAAGATTTCGTTATCGTGTGTTTTGAAAATATTGCGATAACCTGTGGTAAACAAAGAGTAAATTTTATTGGAAAAGAGTGGGCCACAACGGAAAATCAGCGCTGTCTTTGTCAGCTTCATGATCAACTTGTGGCAAACAGGTTAAATGTAACGTCTATGGTTCGTATATGTCATTTGAGTTTGTCATAAATAAATATTTTTTCTTTCTTTTCTTTCAAATATCAGCCAGTGTAACTTCTATGGATCTTCTGAACAATAGGTAGTGTAGAAATAAAAATGTTTTGCTTCAACATTTTTTAACTTATTTATTTAGTAAAGATACAGTTGCACTAATCTGTCATAAGCTGGTTTAGAAAATGAAATTCTAAAGATAATATTATGTCAAAACACTACAAGTTATTCATCAGGGACTGCTTGCAGATGAACAATTTGTAGTATTTTTTACCAAATTTAATATCCTAGGATCATTGGTGAAAATACTAATAAAGAAAAACAAATTTTAGTTTAAGTTTGCCTCAATTATTTTTAAAAGGATCTTCGAAAACGCCATAGATGTTATCAAGAGGCCCTCCTTTCACGAGTTTTGTCATTGAAAGTGGACTGTCCACGGTGAAATTCTAACTACGAACTACCAACGTTCTACAGTTCTAAGACATGCTGATTCGGTACTCAAAACAGAACTAAACTTTTCAAAGCACTGAAGCCACGTTGAACCTCTTCGAAAGTTATTGTACAAAAGTTTTCCTTGAAGATTTCCATTTTCACAACTGCCTTGTTTACTTTAACAAGACACTATATTAAAAAAACCGAATGGAATAATGCCATTGATTTCGATTTGAACAAAGTCAATAAGTTTGTATTTCAATAGCGGTAAAAAACACTGCTAATAAAAACAGATTGTGCAAGATATTATTGGCGCGGTATTTGATAAAGATTTCGGTACGAGCAGAACTTAAAAAACAAAAACATGTATACATTAAAAATTGACTTATGAAAAAAGTGACGAGGACCATTGAGACAGGATTTCAAACCGCATGTCCATCTAACGCCTTAACTAATTGAGCCACCCTAAAAAAATAGTTTATGTGGTAGAGTTACAAAGCAAATCAAAGTATTAAAAGAAAAAAAAAATATCATGTTTATGTATACATTTGTCTTAATATTGCGACAACAAGTAGCATGTATAGATGTCGGCCGATCGTAATACAAGCCATATCATAAAAAGCCTGGGCATATAGTAAGACATGGAAAATATATTTGCATTCCCAGAGTCAACGGAGCCCCTCTGAGTGTGCGGGGCTCCTATATCTGGTCAGTTTACACTTCGGGCATCTGAAGCAATCTAACAAACCTATGTCTATAGTTTAATGTGAGTAGTATCAAAATATTACACAGGTATATTACGATCCTGCGTATAGTACCCGACCCGGGTGTGTCCTTAAACTACGTCCAACAATGAAAGGTAGGGCACAGCAATGACCATCACGCTTGAATCTGGGGCAGCCCAAATGGGGAAGTACCTCCTCCTTACAGAAGACCACATCTATAATAGCACTGCTACCTTTCAGGTTTAGTGCTGTGTTCCTGATGGTGAGTAAGGTTCCCAGAGCTCCATCCCCCCTTAAAGGCCGGTAACGCGCTTGTGACTCATCTGGTGTTGCGGGTGCCCATGGGTCACGGTAATTGCTTACCACCAGGCAATCCGTCTGCTCGTTTGCCGCCTATGTCATAAAAAAAAATAGTACGGTCGGCTGCTGACATAGATATTTCTTGTACTCTGATCGTCGATTACTTTCAGATAAACTAGGGCCTATCTCACCATCGAAGTCTAAAAATTAAGTCCACTTTCGTAAACCATCATTCGCGACATCGAAAATGTTCATCATAAATTTTCACAGAAAGTGTTTGTTTTGCCTTTAAGAGTCCGTTGTTCGTTTTTTTGCTACTTAATTCAATTTCATGATACTTTTTTCGAGTAGCTAACGAAAATCATATTAGTTTATAAACACGTCATGGAAGAGCGTTTGAATTTAGATCGTATGTATCTGTTTACATGGTTTATTTCCGATTAATTTAGCGCAATCTAACGGTATTTTGACGAATTTGTTTGGAGAGGCGCACATTATAGAAACTTTGATATAATTAAAATGTAATCAATCCGGGGTTTAAAATACGTACATGTAAGGTACAATAGTTAAATATGAAATGAAATAACGATTCTTTATTTTATTTTATTTTATTTTACATTTTATTAATTCACGTATGTTTTGCTACAGGAAATCTATGAAAAGCTGCCAAACAAAAGTCAACATTTCTTGATATTTAAATATGACATAGAGACAACAATTAAAAATATATAAAATACATATAATAAAGTTCGAGAAAATAAATAAATCGATTTAATTTTTATAAGGTCTTTCACGAATCAACCTCATAGCAAAACAGCTATTTTAGAATTGTTTCTTATAAAGCTGTTGAATATTACTATCTATCAAAAATACAAATTAATAATTACGTAAGTAATTATCATTAATAAATTCTTGCAGCTTTAAACTATTTCCTTAGTTGCATTATTTCATTATTAGTGATTTTGTTTTCACATCGACAACGGGCTCTTAAAAAGAAATCCCCTAGGTAAATCACGTGAAAGCGTTAAACAAACTCAACATCCGTCGCCGTCCTCGAGGACGAGGCAGCCTACTCCTAAAAATTTACCACTTCATCGAGTGGATTTCATGAATCGTACCCACTCGGGCCCGGTCGGGAGCGCTCGGGAAGGCTCGGTCGCTTAGGCGGGCGGCCTTTCAGTCGCCGAAAAGAGAGGGAACCGACTCCACGCAAAAATTCTCTGATGTGGAACATCGTTCACATTTACAGTTGCAATAAACATTTTACAATTGAGTGGACACGTTATATACACCACGGAAAGTAAACGAATAACATTATTATCGAATGTTCGGTTTATAGTGAGTTGTGTTTTAAAGTTTTTAGTGGAATTGGTTGGTGAACGTTTTGAAACTAAATTGCGGCGGGAAAAATGACTCGTTTGGCTCGAAGCTTAGATCCAATTATGGTAAGAACTTAGAAATTAAAGTTAGAATATGGTACAAACAAGCAAACGCTTAATTAACAAGTTATAGGTTCTTTAAAATATTGCTGTTATTTTATAGTTAATTATTGAACTAAATAATACGTTACGTACGTAGTAGGTACATATCGCGTGTATGAAGTGAATTAAAAAAATCACCTCTGACCTTTCAGTTGTGAGTTTGAGCCTCATGTGTATCATGAAAGTTTAAAACATTTTAGTTTTTACTTTGAAGTATAAGTTGCGGTCTCGTAAAACGTATTAAAAATTTTGTAAATAAAAACGAACGCTGCCTATGAGGATTCCATTAATTATCATAATTTAAACCGATGCTGAAAAGTTTAGTTGCGGTCCGCATCAACTCAATGGCACTCCGCTGGGACTCTCATAAAGGTCGTTTTCGTTCCGCGTTTATTTTTTTTAATGAAAAGAAGCCTTTTCGACAAACGTTTACGAGAAAACATTTTTATAAAATATGCGGGTAGCGTTGTTTCGCGCAACGGAGACGTATGTGAGTACCGTCATCTTTCAAAGTGTTGTTTTTGTTGGGAACAAAACACGGGGAGGTTAATGCCTGTTTTTAGGGTCCGTCATAGCGGACGTTATTTAGGGGCCATCCGTCAGTATGTGATGGCGGGGGCGATAAGAAGTAATGGGAAATTAGAAAATAGATTGACATGGGTTTTGTTACCTGCGCGGTTTGTAGCGGTGTTTGAGGCTTGTCAAATAATTTGAAATACATGGATGCCATTGCATGTTTTGATCCATGTCACGAATGTGGGAAATGTTTTTTGAAATTTTATTTAATATTATTATTGTTCAGATATCCCGATGACTTATGTTTAAATAACATGTCTTCAGGATTATTTATTACTGATTCGTGATAACAACGATATATTTTTAAAAGAAACGTTTGTCACCCTGTCTATTAAATTGCG
Organism: Grapholita molesta; assembly: GCA_022674325.2. Taxonomy (NCBI): domain Eukaryota; kingdom Metazoa; phylum Arthropoda; class Insecta; order Lepidoptera; family Tortricidae; genus Grapholita; species Grapholita molesta. The sequence continues at coordinate 23,548,447 of CP053121.2, read as the reverse complement.
GCTCAAAGAAGCCAAGACTCAATGAAGCCTGAGTTTCATTTTATTGTGCAGAAAAAATAATTTTCTTAATTTGAAATGATATCTCTTCAAATATACTAAACTCTTACCCTAAATCTTTGCAATTGTTCACACAAAAAGGTAAGTGAATCGTACATTTATTTGTTTATTTCTAATTACATTTTATGCATTAGGTATCTTTAAACAAAGTATTCCAACACTTTGGTCATCATTGTAATATATGTACAAATGATCATCAACAATTTTTCGCTACCCAGAAACCCCAGATACATTACAATTCATTACATTTTACCTTAGAATTTGACCTTATTTGGAACCCAAGTTATAGAAAATAGCTTTTGAGAAATTAGTAAAAGAAACAAGTTTATTATTCTTCACAGTGTTAAAAAATGATTTATATTTTCTAATCGGCAAATAAATATTGTATACCAATTACCAGTGTAATAAAGATTTGTCATATTAATATGTACACTAACTAATATGAGACTCTCTCGTAGATGAGTTTAGCTACCCCTTAAATAAGTGCCACGACCCCCTTGGGGTCGGACCCACACTTTGAAAAATACTGATATATCAGATTGTTCACAAGTAATATCCACATATGAACATATAGAAAAATAAGTATTCAGCAAACAAATAGATTTTAATAATTTAACGTAAGTTCATTGGGACAAATTTGCAAGTACAATTTCATTCATTAATAGTACCACGTTTATAATTTCACTTTCATTTAACATGTTGTTAGATTAGTATGTTTTGACATATAAGTAACATGTTAGAGTGCCTTAGCTTCCATGAAGTTCTTGCTTCGTTAGATTCTGACGTGGAACACAAATTGAACCCGAATTCGGACACCCAATTCGTTAGGTAAATCTTGTTTTATTACTGAGTTTTGGGTCATAATCAGGACAAAAGATGTCCCTTCTATGACCCAAATTTTACACCGACGTAAAATTTAATGCTTTGTAAATGTGGGCGAATAAAACAGGTCGACTCAGACGGAACCCAAATATTATTACAGATGTTGTATTAACAAATGTTTCTGTAAGCAGTTTACATTTTTTCATATCGCATCGGAATACTTCATCCTATCTTTATCGGATACATGCTGTTTAAAGCAGAGAATAAAATCAACTTGTAGCATTTGAAATCAGGAAGTAAAACTTTCAACTAGAATAGAAAGAGAGCGTTTGTGCTAACTTGTGATTTGAATCATCGCAAGTCGGGAGTGATTTTGGCGCAAAAGTGTAGTCACTCAAGTTTCCAATATCTACTTATTGTTCAATTTACCTGACTGCCCAGGTGCTCGTTTCTACTGCCTACTAAATATCTAGATTTGACGCATATTACATATATTTTGAACTCTGATTACAAACCCTACTTTGGAATTATGACTTTGATTTTTTTATTATTGCATATTAATGAAAACTCGTTTAAAGGCGAACGGACATTACGTTATAATTAAAATGATTTTGATTAATTATTTAATATTGTGCTAGTTTAAATCAGCACAAAGCCATAAATGTCGAATATGAATTGTGTGTAAGTAAATATGCGAGTGAGTAAGGTAGAAGTCTGGGTGCTCGTCCCCGCACCAGTATATGCCACCTTCAAACTTAAAGCGATAGTAATAAAGGTGACAGTTGAGTGTCCACTATCAGGCGTTGGCATGTCTAGCACTGGTGCGTTTGCTTTACTTAGACTAGCCTTGCCTTTCAGCTAAAATCACCAGATCAGATTTAATAGTAACATGTCATCAAGAATAATATTTTGCTTTTGTTATAGTATCTCAATCAAAATATGTCATCTATGGTATTTTTCATCAATTCTTCTTCACTAAGTTCCCAGAGCTCCAATCCCCTTAAACGCCGGCTACGCGCTTGTGACTCCCTTGGTGTTACGGGTGCCCATGGGCGACGGTAATTGCTTAACATCAGGCAATCTGTCTGCTCATTTACGACCTTTGTCATTAAAAAAAAAACCAAATGCTTGACTTCTCCCCGAACATTATTGAGACCGGTTTCCTTGAATGTTTGAGGTCTTAATTCCTCATAGATTTCGTCATCAGAACTCGATTATGGTAGCAACGGGACCAACTTTGACGCATATGCTTTCAAACAACTATTTTTTTTTTCAAATCGGTTTACAAATGATGGGATTCTAAAAAAAACATGTAACGGAATTGCCAAACTCCTCTTTTTTCAAGTTTGTTAAAAATGTACATTATTTCTCCTTCGCTGTTGAATCATATATACCTAAGAGAGATTATACTCGTACAACTGTCATGCGTACATTGCACCTAAGCTAAGCCCAGTTATAAAATGCATGGTCACGCAGGGTCCCGATCCTATCTACAAAGGTGCGATAAAACGTTGAATGTGTGACCCATGTACAAAGGTTTTATGTGAAGGCTCCGGTTCATATTATAATTTTACAGCTGTTACATAACAGAACTTGTGACGTGAATACCATGCAGCGTTATACTCCAATTCCAACGGCCTCCTAGAAACATGAATGATATAAACAAATTAATGTCATTCATGTTTTTAATAGTACATTTCGATACTAGTGAAAAAAAAATTTTTCGACTAGGGTGAACGTTGGAGCCCGAGTGAAACGAGGGTGACAATCACCCGAGTCTTAAAGAAGTTTTTACACGAGTATCGAGCCTAATTTTTCATAGCAATTGCCTTAAAAAGTGAAATTTACGCACGCGAAGCGTGCGAAAAGTGCACTTTTTACGCACTAGTTAGGAAAAATACAATTTATTTATTTGTGACAGAGTGTCGAGCTGTCAAGAGTCTCGTATAGGTACTCGACGTACAAAAATGTCACAACATACATCTTAAATTCCGTCAATAATTGTCCACCAATCTATGAAATCTATTCATGCAAACAAAAAAATTAAGAAGCGCTCCTTTATAAATTGTTGTCATGAAACGGCAGTTTGTTAATAAATATGTATAAATAAACGGTTATTTTGTTATTTAGGACTTTGTCCTTCCAACAGTGTGGAACAAAAGGTTCCTTTAGTTCTAAGTTCAAATAATTTATAACTAGCCGACGAAGTGCAAAAACTGACTGCATGAAGTGTAGTTTAGCATTCAATTTGTTCTCAAAATTTCGCAGTTAAGGAACTTCAAGCGGGTACTATTCGGGAACTGGATATTTCTAAAGTTGTGTTCAGAACTACCTTCCACCCGCGACATTCGTTCATAGCGGATATTTTCATAGTGGAACTCTAAAATAATTGAATATAGTAGTTTATGTATCTGTGCATAATGAAGGGCATTACAACAAGAGTGTGATGTTATTATGAAAATGCCAAATTATGTATATTTGCATACACTACTTTATCTATACGCATATCATAAGTGTTTTAAGGTGGGTCCAGGAACCATAGGGAAATGACCTGCACTAGTGCTACTTGTAAACATTAAAAAGTCAACGAACAAAACAAATGACAGCTTGGAATGGCGGCGTTTCTTATTTTGTATCTCAGTCAAATATTTTTTTTAAACCATAGACAAGCGAATGAACGCCCTATTCTATTGTCACTCTAGTTCAAATGTCGTTCGATTTATATTTAAAAAACATAAAGAATTGGCGTTTCGTATCAATGACTGTTTTAATATACTAGATTAGACACTCCACTTGAATTTGACAGCTGTTCCAAATTTAAACTCATAACCTACTGTTTTCAGGAGGTAATGTTAACTTTACATCTTTATTAATATCTGATGGTTGGTAATGCTGGTCATTGCCTACGGTTTCTGGACGCATTTTAGAGACATTAATAAGTTAATTAACCTTCGCTATTCATAATGTTGTCTGAAAGAGGGCTTTAATGATATTTCTATGTACTTATCCTTTTCTGTGATCGGTGTATGCAATAAAGATTATATGATAAAAAGATATTAATAATATTTTTGTATTTTCACTAATGTATGTTTTTCCTTCCTACTCCAAAATTCTATTTTTATTAGCAATTAGCCATTTTGTATAGCCCTTTCCTACCCAGGGGTAGAAAGTTTTATTGTTTAATGATAACGATTAGCAGACATTGCAATCTAAAATTCTATTGAGAAGAGTTTATGTATATTACATTTTGTCATGTTAAAATTTTAGGTATCCTCATAAAACCAGGGGCCTATTGCACAACAATTTACAACTAATTTTATTATAGGAACATTCTTTCTAATAAATGGAATTGTAAAGGGACTTCCGCTAATATTACAAGTTACAAGTTGTTATGACATAGGCCCCAGATATTTTTAATAAAACGTGAAAATGGACGACCCGAATTGTGGAGATAAATTAGCTCTATTAATAAAGATGAACTTTATTTTACTTCGTAATGAACAAAAGCCTGCTTTTGTCAGCCTTGAGTTTTGGAAGCTTCCTCAGTATCCGACGTCCTTTAAGTTATAATTACCGGAACAGCTAGAGCCCGTTAGTAGTTAGTAAAGTAGTTTTTTTTATTGACGACAGAAGTGAATGCCTATAATTTGTTAATGAGCGTAGGGTACCTGTTATTGTCATGGCAATAAATAAAAAATAAATTAATATTAAAGCTCAAGATGGCTTATGTAGTGGGTCCTCAGCCAAAGACATACAAAAACATTGAAATCACCCAAGGCTTAGGAGCAAATACCTGTGCTCTTCACACAAATTAGTACCCTGGCTTCATAGGTAGGCTACCTACTAGGCCAGACCAGTCATCAATAAGGAAGTATTGATATAATTTTGAATATTCCACCCGCATAGTCATTTCTGCTGCTAACTGTATTCGTAGGTACACTGCTTCTAGTACAACAAACACTAGTTCTAGTTAAACATACAGGGGTGAAAAGAACTATTATATAATTACAGTCGGTCTCTAACCTCATTAAATCCATACCATACCAAACGAATAAAAGCAAAAGTAATTTGTCCTGTCTGATTGCCTGTTAAGTCTTCACGCTTAAACCGATAAACTGATTGAGATTCAGTATTGTATGCAGGTAGTGAAATGCCATAGGAAACATTAATATAAAAATTTTATTCATGTACATCATCTCTTGATAATTGAGTGAAATTTACTATGGAAATAGTTATAGGTTCTAATGAAATAATTACGTTTATTTAATTAACTAGTAAAACTGAACCTTCGGCAGAACCGTTATTTTATTATTGTATTATCATTGTATATTATATATTGTATTATCGTATTTTACACCGACTTCAAAAAAGGAGGTTCTGTGTTTACATGTATACATTTTTTATTATATATACCACAGATTCAACAATTAAAGCAAAAACTGGAATGAATTTATTTGTGCCGCCGCTTGCTGTCCTCAGCAATTTGATTAAGCCAACTCAATGAATATTCACGCATTGCCCGACAATAAACTCTTCTCACTTAAGCAAATTATTAAATAAATATATATTTAGAAACAAACTTAAGACAAATCAATCCAGTACTACAGTAAGCTCAATAATGCTTGACTTGTAAGATACTGAACGGTATGATATATAATAGACAGATTATCAAACTTATAAATACTTAAATACATACATATCGACTACAAAATACAAAAACGCTACAGAAGCGCTGGCGGTCTAGCTGTAAGAGCGTGAGACTTGCAATCCGGAGGTCGCAGGTTCAAACCCCGTACCAATGAGTTTTTCGGAACTTATGTATGAAATATCCTACCAGTCGCTTTTCGGTGAAAAAAACATCGCGAGGCCTAGTTAACCCTCTGTTGGAAGATCAGATGGCTGTCGCTTTCGTAAAACTAGGTCTTATGCCAAATCCTGGGCTTAATTGCCAAGCGGACCTCAGGGTCCCATGAGCCGTAGCAGTAGAGATGAGAATGGTGTACAGTTGTATTTAATATGTATGTAGATAAACTATTGTATATATGTATACATATATTTATATACATATATTTATCTTACTACTTCATAATTACTTTTACGTATATAACATGCAGAGTTATGCTACTATGTGACACATACTGCTTTTCATTAAAAATAAACTATATCGGACACCGTGTTTTGTAAGAGTGGGAGCGAGACAACAGTATCGAAACTTTTATTATGAACCATGTTCAAATAAAATGATATCAGGCCCGGTACCGCGAACGTCTAAGTTCGTATATTTCGGGCATCTTTCTCGTTTAACCCAATTAAGACATCATGAGAGTGACAGACAAAATCGTCCGAAATTTACGAATATCGTGTTTCGCGGTAGCGCCCCTGGTGCGATTTATCAACCTATTCGTCTCTTTTTAACACACAAATAATTTCACCGTTACTAAGAGGCGGAATAACTATGTCAAAAACAAAAAAAAACGGATTAATAATATAAATAAAAAATATTGATTTGATTTGTTTTGTAACAACAAAGTTTCGTTTTATATTTTGTGTTACCAACAAACATTTAACCGGATACGCGAACATAAAGGTGTTTGACGCTAAATAAATTCCCTGTCTATTACGTGCCGGTAAAAAGCCGGTGAACGTACGCTGCAAGTATGGACAGTTCGTTAGCCACTAAAGGGATTAGCCGGTCCGGCTCCGGTACCAGTCTGGATGCGTGTGCCAGCTATATCAGCTTCATTTCTACCGACTACTTGCAGCTGCATTCGTTTATAATTTGTTAATTTTTTGGTCACGTTTGTTACGAGGCGCATGAACTTTTAACTTTGTTTCAATCACTAGTTAGATTACTTACTACTACTACTAGACCACCGGTCTGGCCTAGTGGGTAAAGACCTAATGACCCTGCCTATGAAGCCGATAGTCCTCGGTTCAAATTCCAGTCAGAAATTTTATTTGTGTAATTAGGATAGACATTTGTTCCTGAGGCATGGGTGTTTTCTTTGTATTTAAGTATTTATATGTATCATCTATTATATATATCGCTGTCTAGTACCTACAACACAAGCCTTACTGAGCTTACCGTAGGACTAGGTCGATATGTGTGAGATTGTCCCGAAATATTTATTTATTTTATACTACTTTGTCATGGGACACAATGTATACTTGGTGAAAATAGTAAGACTATGGCGTGATGTATAGAGTTATTAATGAATAAAGTAATATGTGAGGTATAGTGTTGTATTCCTGCTGGTATAGTTCACTAGAGATTTCAGAGCCTTAAAGAGTAGGCAAAAGGCGCGCGCGCTCGCGGTCGCCTACTTTTTAATGCTTTATTAATAACTGTATACTTTGTGTATAAAGTTATTAACCATTTCGTTCCGGCAAAGCCATACACAAAATCTACCCAGTTTTCCATATTCAGTGAATTGATACCTGCTCCTCAGTCCTGTAGGCGAGTTAACTCGTCCACAGGAATGATGCTCTTACGCCCGAAAGACGACTTAACTCGTCTACGTAAAACTCTTTTCAGAGCCAGTAGACGAGATAACTCGTTGGCTAATATTGTCAAAATGAGGGTAATGCTGCTATATAATCTTGATCAAGGAAGCTACGTGTCCGGTTGTGCAAGTGACTGTCGATTGCCTAATCTAGGATGATTAATCTAGGATGTAATGTCATCTTTTTCAAGACGAGTTTACTCGTCTACCGGATCTGAAACCACATCGCACAAGACGAGTTAACTCGTCATCCGCAACGAAAGGGTTAATAAATAAAGTAATGTGTGAGGTATGTAGTGTTGTGTACCTGTCAGTGAGTATAGTCAATTTCCAGTGTTCTTAATCGGCCTTCCGTATGATGAATTCCGGTGATACGAACAGAGTAAAAACATATGCTTGCTCTGTATTTTTTCACTCAATCTGAGTAGATTATATAATAACAACATATCTACCCTTAATAAGAAAGTATCATGATTTGTTTATGAAAATTAATTAAGAATGCATAGACAGCACATTCTTTTTTTTAATCTGTGATACAAACGGTATGAATACCGCTTCCCGCTTTTTCTATTTTAACTTTTCAAACTCAAAAATTGCTTTCAATATTCGTGAGCGTTTTTGAGTGACGTGACGTGGCACCAAAAACGAGCCATAGAGTTAGTTTTGCTCGGCTGTTTTGGTTTAGCCAAATGGCAAAACTAAACCTTGGCTACGCAGTGGCATTTGACACAACAATCATGAGTTTCTGGAAGGTAAAATAAGCAACTTCCGTCGGTAAATAAATATATAAATAATTTTAGGACAATGTTACACAAATCGATCTTGTATTACTCTAAACTCAAGGGTACTTAAGGTTTGTGTTGTAAGTCATATAATATATGTATTTATATTAATTATATGTATGTATCACAAATACATCTAACAGCATTACAGCAAGGCGCCCAAGCGCTGTAAGATAGGTAAAAAGTCAATTAAGCGTAAAAACATTATTTAATCATTTTTTTTTTTTACAAGACTGACCAGCGTTTGACCTAAGTAAGTGACAACGAGGTAGCACGCTGGTTCAGTAACAGCCTATTCACTCTTGCCTTGAAAAGATCCAAATTATATCTAAAGTAGTTTAGCAAAATCGCTGAACTCTACATTAAGTTTACTGTGTTTGTCAGAAAAGAGGTGACAGTCTGGTGCAGTATTTATTAAATTTTTGACACGAGCGCGGAAGATCGGCGAGTTTTGATGTCCCATCGTGTGAGTCCTCTTTTCAGCTAGGCTAAGTACTAAATTTGACTGATGCCACTTTTTCCCCAAGTTTGTTGCGGGGTCTTTTTGGATTAGGTCTAATAGGATCAGATACGTTGAGCCGTGGTAAAAACGGTACGTTAGGGACATGATGAAAACCTATCGAAAAATATTTTTTCAATCCAACTTGTCTAGTTCCTGTAGATCTTTGGTAATCACGGGTCAGTGACAGGCGCGGCTCTGATCACCGCACTGCCGCTTTGACCTGCTTCTACATCAACTCACCGATAAAATCTGCTCGACACCAGCGTCGTACATTTCTATAAGCGGCTTTGTTTTAAATGGACATACATTTCAGCCATACGCAGTCCATTGCTGGACATAGGCCTCCCACAAATATTACTTGTATCATCTTGGGGGAAGTTGCCATAGCCTTTATGCCAGGCGGGTTGCCGACCGCAGTAGCTGTATCGGGTTTCAACGGACGCTGCTGCCCGTCCGTAGGATTTTTCCCTTTATCACCTCTTACGATACCCGCGGGAGGAGAAGGGGTGGTGCTATTCTAGTCAGCCGGCATAAATTGACATATTTATATTTGAAAAATTGGGTACTCGAGTTAATAGAGAATTATTGTTTGTAGTTGATAGTGACCCACTAATTAGCCTCACCGGTCGTCAATAATAAGGTTTGTGTTGTAACGCACTAGACGACGACATTATATAACAGATATGAATACATACAAATAAAACGGCACTTAATGGCGTTAAAATTAAAGGTATTTGTTACCTCGATTTTCGAAAGTGCGAGTTAATAGACAAATATTGTATGTAGAAAATCATCCTTGTATCATAAAAATTGGGGATTTTTTTCACACACAATGTGAAAAAAAATTGTACCTGTTTGATTGTTACTATTTTTATAAAACAGACATTGTATGACAACACAAGTACAACCTATATAGTTATACTTGAACGCTATATTTCACCGTCAAATTAGCATTTTTTATATTTTTATATTTTTATTAGCAATATTGTGTCATTTAGCTAGAATCGTCTCGATCTTTGAGTCGGAACTACAAACTGTAACTCTAATTTCTGAGGATTAGTAGTACTTTTATGTAATTGGTCCGATACAATCATTTGATACAAAAAAACAAGGATCATTTAGGTACAAAATACTTAATTGTCAAGTAGCCAATAGCGATGGCTATCAAAGTAAGTTACCTATTTACATAATGCTTCGGTAAATGACAACGCAGGTCCGATATTTATAGTGAAAAGTAAAGAACCCTTACACGCTGTCAGAAGTGTTAAGGTTACCATTTTAGGCCTTGCCGAATTGCGCAATTTACATAACAATTAAATGTTATTTTAGAGATAAGCCAAAGAATTAAGGCATAATATTTTCCGTAATAAAGGTCATAATGGTACATTTTATATCGGCGTATCTTTTCATTTTATCCTTAAATGTTCCTAAAGAGTTTGATTTCATGAATATAGTGTATATTGTTTCATTATATGAAATGGATGGATGGGAATTATTTGCCATATATTTCCGTGTGTTATGCCTCCGGAGGCTTTTTATATGAGGCCTCTACGGCCATAAAACTAATTGCCTTACTACTTCTGTTGTAGGTACATTTGTAAAATTAATTTTATTTCAGAAACTGCTCGTGCCCCTTCACATTAAAACATAAAGTTTCTGTTTTAATCCGCGATACTTATTTGACAGCGCCGACCAGAGTGACAAGGTTCTAACTCTGCCCGTATTTGCGTATCACGCGATCCGGATTAACTGTTTGTCAAAAGGGATAATGACGGGGCTGTTTTTACCATTGAAAATGTTGAACAAACTTTGTAACCGGTCATTACTGGTCAGAGCCGAGCGGCCGGTTGTTCTTGAGACATGACGAGCTTAGGTTGATTTCAGGAAACCAGCCTATCATAGCCAAGATATCAATCTATTACAGAACATGCTGCTCTCGGCAGTAGCTACATGTTTGCGGCGTTTGAGATTGAAACCCTGGAGCCATGGAGCCCAAATGCGCGACGTCTATACAAATTATTTTTATATTAAGCAGAAACGTCTGCTAGCATATCAAAGATATTTAAATCGAAAGAAAAATAGAAAAATTTGACTCGCAGGGGACTCGAACCCACAACCACTGGATCACTAGCCCAGTGCACTACCAGTTGTGCTATACGAGCGCCGCTTTAAATTTAAATATCTTTGATATGCTAGCAGACGTTTCTGCTTAATATAAAAATAATTTAAAAAAAGGGGTAGCACATTGTTATCGATGAATTCTCAATCTAAATTTGAGACATCGATGCCGTAAAAAGGGTTCAATACTCTTCGGTAGATGTCGCTACACGTCACCCGTAATGACGTATAAAAAAGGAAGGATAAGATAGAAAAATTTGACACGTCTAAGCGTTTTTTTTTTTATAAATGATAGGTTAGCATTTGGCCCCAATCTCACCTGATGGTAAGTGACGATGAGGCCGACGATGGAACATGCTTACCTAGCAAGTGCTTATTCACTCTCGACTTGAAGATACCCAGGTTGTATTGCTCCGGGAAAAGATCAGCTGGAAGAGAATTCCACTCCCTAGCTGTGCGAATCAGAAAAGTAGAAGCAAAGCGCTTTGTTCTGGTTGAAGGAATATCCACAACATAGGGATGGAATCTCAACGCACGCCTCGTCCCATAATATTTAAATGGAGATGGTGGAATGAGTTCATGCAAACCACTCGCACACTCGCCGAAATGTATCCTATAAAATACCGATAGGCATGCGACTTTCCTTCGGTGTTCGAGGCTTTGCAGCTTTGCCCCCACCAGATCAGGATCGTCAATGAGCCTCTTGGCACGTTTATCTATTGAATCTAAAGCAGCAAGTTGGTACTTCGCGGATCCATCCCAAAGGTGGCAGCAGTACTCCATACACGACCGGACCTGCGCTTGGTAAAGCTGCAGAAGCTGTTTAGGTGTAAAGTACCGCCGCACCTTGGAAAGAATTCCAAGTTTCTTGGCTGCAGTTTTAGCCAAAGATTCAATATAGTGTCCGAAGTTCAAATTGGATGATAAGCTCATGCCAAGAAGTTCCAGGTGATCAGAAATGGGTACGGATACACCCCGGAAAGTTGGAGTCAGTTCAAAAGGACTCCGTTTAGTGGAGAACAGACAGGCCTGTGTCTTAGTGGCATTGAACTTGACTAGGTTGGCTTCTCCCCAGTCGGTTACTGCCTCGAGAGCCAAATTCAATCGATCCACCATGCTCTCACGACAAGACTGGACTTCATCCCTTTTGGCCTTCGCACTGGACAAGTACCTATCTACAACCGTGCTGTCATCAGCGTACCCAATAATTCCCGGGACTAGCAAATCATTGATGTGTAGCAGAAATAAGGTTGCAGATAAAACAGATCCCTGCGGAACACCGGCATCAATATCCCGTTGGTCGGAAGTACACCCATCTACGACCACGCGAATCGATCGCCCTCTCAGGAAATCTGCAATCCAGTTGCACAGGCCAAAAGGAATTCCATATGCTGGAAGCTTGCCAACTAGACTGGCGTGCCAGACCCTGTCAAAAGCCTTGGAGATATCAAGGGACACAGCAAGAGCTTCGCCATAACCCTCGATAGCCTCGCTCCAAAGTTGAGTGACATAGGCTAGAAGATCACCAGTCGACCGCCCAGAACGGAACCCAAATTGGCGATCGCTGAGTAAATCGTTGTCTTCTAGGTATCTTATGAGGCGTTTGTTCAGTACACGCTCCATAGTCTTACAGAGTATGGAGGTGACCGAGATCGGACGATAGTTGGCTGGGTCTGCCCGACTGCCCTTCTTGGGTACAGGCTGCACATTGGCAAGCTTCCAGCCCGAGGGAACGACTTCAGCAGCGAGTGAGAGGCGATAGAGGCGAGTCAAAACCGGAGACAATTCGGCTGCACAGTTTCGCAGGACAATGGCTGGAATTCCATCTGGACCGCTAGCCTTGTTCACGTCCAGATTCCGCAGGATTTTTAGCACTTCCTTTTGGCGTATATGAACCACGCCCATAGAGCAGTCCACTTGCGGGAGAATAGGCGGTGTTTTTCCTGCGGAATCTAATCGTGAATTCGCAGCAAATAGCGAGGCAAACAAATTAGCCTTCGCGTCAGCAGTATGCGCTAGCGAACCATCAGGCTTCATCAAAGGTGGCAGTGATGGTCGACAAAAATTCGCTTCAGTCGCCTTAGCCAGGGACCAAAAAGCCTTACTTCCAGGCGGATAAGAGGCGAGTTTAGCCCCGATATGGCATATGTGGGCGAAGCGTGCCTTGCGAAACTGCTTTTTTACAGACTTAGCGGCCTTATTGTAGGCTTTCTTCAGCTTACGAGCATTGGGTGCTTTGCGCTTGCGAGCATTAACCCAAGCCAGGTACGCTGCCTGCTTAAGTGCCTCAGCACGGTCACAGTCGGCACGGGCGAGCATCAAAACCGGTCGAGACATCAGAGAAGGGAATATAGTATTCCATACCCTGCCGGATGACATCAGCTACAGCGCTAGCACAGCTCGAAGGATCATGGGAAGAAAAGCACGAGGCACGCCAAGGATAAGACGCAAAAAAGTGACGCATCTCATCCCAATCTGCTGACCTGTATCGCCACACCCGTCTCGTACCCCTAGGGCCCTGATCTGGTGGGGAATATACGGATACAGCCTTAACCAGACAGTGATCGGAGGTACCCAAAGGGGCTGTTACTGCCACCGAATATTTGTCTGGATCAGTAGTCAGCAGAAGGTCAAGGCAGTTTGGTGTATGGGACTCGACATCTGGTACCCTAGTGGCGCAGTTTACCAACTGGGAGAGATTTAGCGTTAAAGCAAATTTGTGAGCCTCTCTTCCAGCATGGTCGGTTAATTGGTATGGGAACAGCCATTCTTGGTGGTGAGCGTTAAAGTCCCCCAATATAACTAACTCCGCCGCAGGATACCTAATCTGAGCCTCATCGACTGCCTCACTGAGATAACTGAAAAGCCTTGTAGTCTCCTGATCTCCACTATGCGAACGGTAAATACATGCATAGACAATTTGTGCAACTCCCGTGTCCACCCAAATCCACACAACAGAGAGGCTGGAATCTTCAAGATTTTGGAGACGTTTGATACAGATATCATCGCGAGCATACACACAAACCCCGGCGCGGGGAAGAAACCTGTGCTCGAGAGTATACCCAGGGTAGTTGAGGTATGCCGCGTCATCCGGAGATCTGATCTGCGTCTCGGTGAGGAACAGCAGTTGCGGTTTTGCAGTCTCAAGGTGGTGGTGGACCGCAGTGATATTTGAGTGCAGACCTCGTATGTTAGTGAGGTGCACTTTAAGTGGGAGGGAGTGCAACCGCTGTTTAACTTTTTTCCTTTTATTGTATACCATTAAATTTGTGCGTGGAAGTGGAGAGCGAATAAGCAGGTGAATGTAAGTGGAGCAAGGCAATTCCGCCAATATGACCCACCGTATGTCTTTGCGCGCCACACACAAAGACGGCTGACCCGGAGACCGCGGGAACGCCCGAACCCCCCCTGAATGGTCACCTGGCCCTCCCATCCGGTCGCCAACCGGCAAGGTGAAGCCATCCCGGGATTTTTCGCTAGTTGGCGGGGCAGCCTTTCAAGGGTGGCTTTCCCTTTACTTGGGCCCCCTACTAACTGCGGTCGGCCAGCGGAGCACCGTGCTTCGGATCCCGCTGAGCTCCAGAATCAGACGCTAAGGTGTGGCACACAAAGACAACGGCAACGGTATCCAAGGCAATCGCAACTACTCGGACACATCCACCTAGAGGCAACCTCAGACTAGGTGCCGGAACACGGAATCCGTTTGGCGGCACGACTTAGTCTGAGGGGTGGTAACCAGCCACGGCCGAAGCCTACCACCGGTAAGTTTGATTGTCCTTTTAGCACCACCCAGGGGTCACTTGTAGGGTTTTACAGATTTCGGGTAGTAATTCTAACCTACGGAAGCGGACAACATCGACCCCCAGCGGACAACATCGACCCCCGGGTTCAAACTTGGTGTGTGTGAAGAATATTTATTCTTGGGTTATGGACGTTATCTATGTATGTAGTTATAGGTCTTGATCTATTATATACTTGCATACCTTTGTATTGTACCAATGACACAAGCTTCATTGAGCTCTGTTAGGACAAATTGTGTAAGTTTGTACCAAGATAATAATATATTTATTATGTATCAGTTTATTATCCATACATTTATATGTATTTTTTTAGTTTTGACTCAAAATGGCGAAATAAAATAAATAAATATTTCGAGACAATCTTACACAAATCGACCTAGTCCTACGGGAAGCTCTGAGGCTTGTGTTGTAGGTATTAGACGATGATATACTTATAATAGATATATACATATAAATACTTAAATCCATAGAAAACACCCAATGACTCAGGAACAAATATCTGTGCTCATCACACAAATTAATGCCCTACTGGGATTTGAACCCAGGACCATCGGCTTCATAGGCAGGGTCACTACCCACTAGGCCAGACCGGTCGTCAAATCTCATTTAGATTGGTATTACACATTTTTAAATCAATTCATCGGAAGCCGGGAAGTGGGTCAAACACTTAGATTTTATTATACAAAACGCGACCGGTGTAATTAAATAAAAGCTTGTAATAACAAAAAAACTCCTGATTTAATAAGTCCTTACAGAAGACCACAGCCATAATAGCACTGCCACCTTTCAGGTATGTAGTGTTGTGTTCCTGTTGGTGAGTAAGGTTCCCAGAGCTCCAACCCCCCTTAAAGGCCGGCAACGTGCTTGTGACTCCCCTGGTGTTGCGAGTGCCCATGGGCGACGGTAATTGCTTAACACCAGGCAATCCGTCTGCTCGTTTGCCGCCTATGTCATAAAAAAAAGAGTATTGTGGAGACCATGTAACACTGGGACCACTGAGTATTTAGCTCGTTTCGACATTCGTAGACAGAGTAAGATAAGGTTCCGTACAGCCATGTTTCCGCACCAGATTTCAAACTACACCTAGCTCTATAGCGCGTAATTTGTGTTTACTTCTGTAAATGTTACCTATTGCCCGGCACGGAATGCTAGCATTCTTGGCAGATATAAGGAATACCTGAGGATTCATAAAAAGGAATATATACATACTGTGTACAGAGCCCACTGAGCATACTGAGTGTAAGTATTTTTACGTCAAAAGAAACTTATACTAGAGCCTCTGGTTAAAAAGTTGTTTCATATAATAAATACAGAACCTGATAAGCCACGGAAATCTACTGCTGGACATAGGACTCCCTCGTAGACCGCCACCGAGAGCGATCTAATGCCGAGAAAAATACGATGACATAATTTTTTTCACTACATCTACACCGTGGGCTGTTTGAATCCGACCGATTTTAACCATAGCTTCCTAAGCTTAAATGAAGTAAAGAAAGTGGTACAACATGTAATCCAAAAACGCATATTTTTTTAGATAATCGCGATTTTAAGAATTTAATAAGTTGAAAAATCTCAAGTGTAACACACCCTAAGAATACTATTACTGTATACTATGAATTATAGAACTATAATAATTTTAACATATGCTTAATTTTCATAGCTTTTAAATAAGTAAGGCCCTATCAAAAGGTTTTTTCTGCTCTGGTATTGCGAGTGTCCATGGGCGGTGGTAGTTGCTTACCATTAGGCAATCCGTCTGCTCGTTTGCCTCCTATATCATAAAAAAAACTTGTCAAACACTGTTAAGCTATAAATGCATGTATCGCAAAACGTTTATTTATTAGTTAAATATTTTTTTGCTCAAAATGTAATGAATGAGATATATGTATTCTTTTTTAGTTCATAACCATTAAACATATAAAGTATAGCTTTTGCCCGCGGCTTTGCACGCGCAGAAGAACCCCCTTTTTGACCCCTTAGAGGATAAATTTCAAAAAACGCTGAAATTACTTTTCTTGTATTTGTATAAGGAGTGTTTACACAAAACTTCAAGTCTCTAGCTTTAAATTTTACACAATCGCCATACACACTTTCCCCATAACCCCTTTTTTACCCCCTGAATGGTGGAATTTCCAAAAATTCCTTCTTAGTGGGTGCTTACGGTATAAAAACTACCTATTGTGAAAAAATCAGCCATCTACGTTAACTAAGCGGTTTGGGCTGTGCGTTGTCAGTCAGTCAGGACTTTCATGTTTACCTATATATATAGATTTCGTCAATACCATTCCAGTAATAGCTCTAGACGCCGTAGGTACTTCTACAAATGCAGCCATATTTTTAAATTGAAATGTCGTTTCTCTCTGTCTGCCGCGTGACTGCCTCAATGCTGTCTCCATCCCACGCTCAAGCCTGTTGTTATTCATATCAGACTCAACTATTGGTTTCTCAAAAGCACTAGTAATGTACTATTGTTGTGTATTGAAGATTTTTCTTCTTTTATTGAAATACGTGGTGCGCTTAAATATGTGTAACTGATATTTCGTAACAATGCTTTCAAATTTCTAGTATGTAAAAATTAATATACATGGCTAGCCTGCGTCGAAATATTAGAGTAGATATTTTAGAATTAGGTAATAAAATAGTCTACATTTTCGCTCATACATACATTTCAGCCGTATGCAGTCCACTGCTGGACATAGGCCTCCCACAGTTATGACTTGTATCAACTTGGGAGTAGTTGCCACAGTCGCCACGCTTGGCAGGCGGGTGGGCGACCGCAGTAGTTGTAGAGTGGGTTTCGACGGACGCTGCTGCCCGTCCGGTGGATTATTCTCTCGGTCGCCGGGGCTCGGCAGATGGGGTGGTGCTATTTTAGTCAGCTGGCATCACAGTCAAGATAAATAGCGCCTAACGGCCTCATAATCGTTATGACGCAACAGGTCCTTGGTTCGAATCCTGGCAAGGGCGTTTATTCATTCGACATTTACGAATATATGTTTCTGGGTTATGAATGTTATCTATTAATTCAAATATAAATAAATTGTAGTAGGGTCGCACACTATATTTTTAAATATAGAACGTTGTGTTTGACGATAAATTGCTATGTTGCCTATTATGCCTCTGATGTTTAGTGAACGCCATTGTCCTCGAGGTCCCAAGGAAAAAAACAACTACACTTGACATACATAAGCATTTACTATCCGCATTTGATCTTGATAATTGATCTAAAAGTTACGCACTAGGGATGTCACTCGGTCAACAGCAACTAACTATATCGGTATTTCTACTTCATCTTTTCTGAAATAAATGTACTGTTTATATAAACTGCTGTAATCAGAGATAAAGGTATCAACGGGAGTTGTAACATGATGGCAAGTAGCCAAGTCACCATTGACACGAGAACGCTCGCCAAAGATTAAATCTAAGCCTTTAAATCGAGGGCCAGTTCGTTATTTATGGTCCCTAGACCTCTGTATTTTATTCAACAAATCCTATCTAAGTGATAATTTATTATGCACCATTGTTATTCGAAGACTATTTATTTTATTAGATAGATAATAATTAAAATTGATATAAATAATATAATATTAAGAAAAAGTGCATTCAAGACCGGATTTGAACCCACATCTCCAGCGATAGCTCAACTCCTGGCTCACTCAAATCCTGGCTGACACGTTAGGTAATAATTATTCGTTTTCATTACACGAGTATCTCAGAATAATAAATAATCGCTTGTCAAACATAACATGACATTGAGTCGTTTGATCCTTTGTTTTTTTTTATTTCTGTTTGTTAGAAAGAGACAACATTTTTATCTAACGTTGCGATTACTAAAGGAGTAAATTAAGTACTCAATTTCAATCCAATGTTAAATAATGTAGAATTTTATCGACATTCTTTTTAAAGGTTTACTACCTGCCCTATCGGTAAAATACAATCGGAATTATGTAGCGTAATGGCTTTATCACCTCAGTCATCAGTTTTCTAAGAGGTTACTATAAAAAGGGTGACTAATATGCGACCCAAATTGATGTTAGACAACTCCATTGAAGCTATAATAAGCTCGCGTGTGTGGCGATCGTTCGTGTCGTGATATATGTGCACATTATAATATAACAGACACGGATGTCACAAAAGTTAATAAACCATTATTTATATTCAATTTAAATGCTGAAATAATGCCTTTGGCTTTTTATTTTTCGAGAGTTTCCGACTTTCGTTTAGCGTACCAATTTCAATATACAATCAAATGCAACGTCTTATTATTGGTATATAACATAGGATTTAGGATTACGCATAGGATCTTTAGGATTAGGCTTTTCCTATACTTTTAGTTCATATATTTTATATTTGATTCATTATATTAAAATATATACCGAACCAGCTCGTTTCTTCTGAATAATTAATATTTTATGACATAGGAGGCAAACGAGCAGACGAATACCTTCGCTATAGTTCGCTATAGTATCGCTATAGTTGCTTACCATGAGATAATTCGGAAACCCATGAACACCTAGAGGGGCCACAGGTGTATTCCCGGCCTTAAAGATTACTAAATCAATACGGGTAAGCTACAATTGATCGCTTACACATGCACTTTGGTTTTATTTCCTAGCATACCACACATATGGGCTTGTCGTTTTAAACCGGCACCAAGAGTCGTCTACTAAAACGCCAGCTAACTATTTTGACGCTGTTTCTTTTAATATAGCACACACGTGCTCCCTTCAACGTACGTGTCATATCGCATATACCGCAACCACTAAGCAAAATAACCAACGCAAGCAATTACAGACCTTATTTCCAATCGAATAGAGTTTGCCGCGTATGTTTTAACAACGTTGTCTAGTCGGAAAGAACAACACACTTAATGCAGTGGAATTAAGCAATTTTAAACCTAGTAACTGTGACGTAGAGTATACCGGCTGTGCTTAAGTAAAGTGGTCCAGTCGTAACAACGTACTTAAAGTGTATTACGTTAAGTGACTTGTGGCCACGTAGGTACAGGCGTATACGTTATTAGTGTTGTTTAACTTCGTACTTCGTGTTGAGAGTTAAAATTTCATCTTGTTAAAGTTTTGTAAGTTTTTAAGGCTGTAACTTCAAACATAGCCTGTAAATTTGTTACAAATTCTTTCCTTTTGAAAATGATGTTGTGCACATTGTAAGGAATTTAAACATTCGTATTTTAGTATTCGTAATAGACTCATGAACTCATTATTCATTGCATCTCGGTCGATCAAAATAAGGTATGTTTTACTTAAAATGTATTATCTTAGCGACATTATTTTGACTGCTTACACAGCTAATTCAATACCATTTACAATATATTTTTTTGGAAATGATACTCAACATTTAATTAACTAATTACATATTCAATGAATTATGAACTAAAATGATGTTTAAAATTAACTTATATCAACAACAAATGTTTTTCTTGGTAAGTAACTAAAACATCCGTACAACCAATATTAAGTTGTTTCGCAGTGAAGGAGCTATGTTGACAAATGTATCGAAGCAGAAACCCAACGGCAAAAATATAAATTCTCAAATCTCGAACGATTGTCTCTGGCACCCTAGTTACACCTTACTCGTACTTGGAGTTAATGCACCAAAGATTTTCGTACTTCGATTTAAGCGGCAGGCTTGCGGATGTTAATTTTGTAAGCAGATAGCAGAAAGATTATGAGAATATTCAGTCACTTTTACACCTACCAGCGATGGCTAAATTTAAGTAGCAATGGGCGGACAGATTTTGGAAAGCTTAGCGCGGGTGGGACGGCTACCTGGTAAAGACACAAAATAGACAGGTACAGAAGTCAATCAAATGTATGTACTTCATTTTTCATACCTACTCCCGGCGGTCGCTCTAGGGTTGCCAACTATGCTTATGCACGAAAAACTATCGTGGTACTGGCGCTCCTATCTAGTTGTTTGTGATTAATTGTCAAGAATGAAACGGAAAGAATCCTGACTATATAACTATCCTAACTAATATTATAAATACGAAAGTAACTCTGTCTGTGTGTCTGTGTCGCTTTCACGCTATTTTTAATAATATTGAACCGATTTAAATAAAATTTGGTATGGAGTGTCTGAGTCGCGAGAAAGGACATAGGATAGTTTTTGTCAATCATCATTATCATCATCATCACCTTGATTTTATGCAGACGAAGAATTAATAATAACTAGAATATTTTTATTTTAATGTTATTATTATATTACAAATTTGTCACAGCAAATATCTTGCGACGATTTCGACATTGGCAAAAAGCACGATTATTATATTTTAAAGTGTAATAAGTTCGCATTAAATAACGTAACCAAGAAACGGATGTCTGAGGCGCTACCGCCCAAAACGATATTCGTAATTTGCGGGCATCTTTCGCTTTTACCCCAATTAAGACGTCATGAGAGTGACAGGGACAATCGTCCGAAATTTACGAATATCGTTGTTCGTGGTAGCGCCGCAGTTGTAATTGGAGAAAAGAGAAAGATGCCCGAAATATGTGGCATTATCTATGAAGAGGCTACCTTATGGTCGATGGCACTTACGTCGAACCGCGTTATGCTTGTATCGCGTCATCTCTAACAACGTCATAAGCGCCATCGACAATAACGTCCCTTTTCATAGATAATGTCACATATATGAACTTCGATGTTTGCGGTACCGCGGTACCGCTCCTGAAGAGATGAAGTGTCTCTTGTCTTTCAATAGAGATATTGACAGCCATATCTTAGGGAATAAGGGCTAATTTATTAACAATTTGTAAGAAACTATCGCCTTAACAACTTTAATGCTGGAATAATATAAAATACTCGCAAAGAAGCGAAAGATGTATGAAATCCTGCGGCGCTTCCGGCGCTTTCTCGAACGATGATAGCAGAGACCATTTTACCAAAACGCGTAAGATGTAAGAAATCCTGCGGCGCTTATTGTTTTTTCGAGTTGATAAAGATTGTATGGGAGAAAAATATCTTCGTTTTTCTTTCGGATGGCACTCACGCTTGCAGTGGTCCGAACTGGTCCGAGATATCGTGTCTGTGAGCAGTGTCTATGTGTGCGTTGATCGAGCGCGCTTTGTATGGAGATTGATTTCTGTATCTGTCTATTTTGTGGTAAAGATCGCGAGAATCCACAGGACGCGGGTGGTGCAAAACCCGTATTTGTCGGTCACTTTGGGGAGGTCTATGTCCAGCTATGCACATCCTTCGGCTGATATAATGATAACCTCTAGCCGCCCGGAGACCTATAAAAAGGTCTCCCATGGAATGCCATTTTAAATTTTAATTATGACAAACCATAGTTGCATTTGGCCTGGCAATTTATGATCTCTGGCCGGCTAGAGGATAACAATGTAGGTATTTGTCATTTGAGGTTGGCTAATAATAATCTTCTATTTCACGTTTACGAAAGACTTAACCTATTGCTTATTCAATCGAGCTTAGTAAGTTTTCGTAGGACTCCGACGTGACTAATTTAACTTCTAAATAGAGTTTCTGGTCCCAATGTTTTTCGAGTACAGGTTTATAAATGTATGGCTCGATATTGTATTCGGAGTTAGTTCAAAGGCTTTCGAGTATAAAATTTCCGTGGTTCAGACAAACGCCCGTCTTTGAAAACATAACCGTATTCCGCACAATGGAGACTTCCTTGTGATGCTACTCTATTAAAATATTGTAATATACAAAATTGTAATTATATATTAGTACATTTCGATACTAGTAAAAAAAAAATTGTTTCGACGAGGGTGAATGTTGGAGCCCGAGTGAAACGAGGGTGACAAACACTCGAGTCTTAAAGAAGTTTTTACACGTGTATCGAACCCAATTTTTCATAACAAGTGCTGTAAAAAGTGAAATTTACGCATGCGAAGCGTGCGCAAAGTGCGCTTTTTACACACTAGTTAGGAAAACAATATTTTAATAGAGTTATGTTTTCAAAATGACGGGTGTTTTTCCTAGCCTTGACAATTACATATACTTTTCAATTCTTTTAAAATAGGATCCATGCTACAGAACGGTGTGCTCTCTGCCTAAGCTCTTATATTTGTTCCTCTATTTGGTACGCTATAATAAGCAAACTGATAGTTTGCTACGGCTGCTACGAAGCGGCGAAGTTCGTAGCAAATCCAATACTCGTAGTATCGCTAACTTGCTACGAAAATCTTTCGCGTTGCGCTACGCGGTAGACTACAATAATATAGTATAGTGTTTGTCGCGATCCCAAATTCGCTACGAAAATTTTAACAACTGCCTTTGAAAATTTATAGGGTTTTTGATATCTAAATCATCATCATCAGAACCTAAGCATGCGAGCTGCTCAAAAGCTGTGTTTGATTCGTTTTGAACAGAAGTGAATGTATTGAAAAATTCACAGATACTAGATAATAACCTCTTTTATCAATAAAATACTATAAAAGGCGTCCCACGGCTGAAGGGATTAATTCAAGGTTTAAAAGTAACCTTTTTAGTTTATTCTTTTTATCCAGCGTTATATGTATTATGAATACAGTTTAAAGTATTAATAAAGAGTTCTCGGAATAACGTCGCTAAATTGTTTGTGCTATTTTGAATCTAAGTCACGTACAATCTATGTAGGCTATCTGACTCACCTATATCTGCACGTTACAACGTCCAATCATAGATCACATACACACTAGATAGTTTATAAATAAATATTACGGGACATTATTAAATAAATTGACTGAGCCCCACGGTAAGCTCAAGAAGACTTGTGTTCATTTCATTTCATTTCATTTCATTTATTCATTGCTTATTATACATGCTTCTTAATATCTAACATAAATATATTACATTTTAAAAAACATATACTTAAGGCCCTGAGGGGCATTGCAACGCTATCTGCGGACAGAGGCAGACTGACATGTTGTTTATTTATTGGTGTACTTGGTGTGCCCTAATAGTAACAGTCTGTTTGTGGGTCATCGAAATATTCCTGAACACTGTAGTAGCATTTTTCCACTAAAAATTGTTTAAGGGACCTTATAAATTTTTTATTGGATGTTTCCTCTTTTAATTCATTTGAAATGAATTTGTGTTATGGGTACTCAGCCAAGGATATACATAATATACAAATACTTAAATACATATATCAATACCCATGACTCAGGAACTGTCTGCCAGGAACTGTCTGTCAAGAACTGTCTCAGAATCTGTCTCATCACACAAATAAATTAATTCCCTTACTGGGATTTGAACCCGGGAGTATCGGCTTCATAGGAAGGTTCACTACCCACTAAGCTAAACATGGACAATCTGGACATGGTATGGCATAAGGGGCTTAATGCCACAATCGCCCCGTTTGGCAGGTGAGTTGGTGACCGTAGTAGCAGCTGTAGATTGCGTGTCGACGGACGCTGCTGCCCACCCGACAGTTTTTATCCTTTGTCACACCCGCGGGAGGAAATGAGGAGATTGTCCAGGGATTGTTAATATGGCAACAAGTGATATGGAAAAGTTGATTAATATACCGAAAACTTTATACGGAGTCTACCTAAGCAAGTCTACGGATTCAATATACTTGACTTACACGTAGATACACGCAAGTATGTGATAACCCATTGTCATTTCCGTGACTTGACAACAATGGCCGACGTGAGATAGTTCAGCTTTGTTGGAACGCTGTAGTTTAATATATTGCTGATAAATTTGCAGATTTGCATGATTTAATGTGCTGATAATAAGATATACGGAGTACACGTGACTCGTACTCACTTGGATTTTAGCAGTTAATTTGTGTGAGTAAAAATATACTCGGTTCTGTTACCTTGATCGTTCATGTTAAGATATTTCTACATTTAAATTATCGTTATATTATAAAGATAGTCATTACATAAATAATTTGCTCGGTTTAGTGAAATATTTAGTATTTGTTCCATGTTGTGTTCCATTGAGCCGTGTGATGCCGGCTGACTAGAATAGCACCGCCCCATCTCCTCCCGCGGGTGTCGTAAGAGGCGACAAAGGGAAAAATCCTACGGACGGGCAGCAGCGTCCGTCGAAACCCAATCTACAGCTACTGCGGTCGCCAACCCGCCTGCCAAGCGTGGCGACTATGACAATTACCCCCAAGATGATATAAGTCATATATGTGGGAGGCCTATGTCCAGCAGTGGACTTCATACGGCTGAAATGTATGTGTTCCATTGTGTTAACTATTCGAAAATTTGTCATTTTGCTGTTTAGAAAATTGGTTTAACTCGTAGTGGATCATAAAACTGTTGCTATGCTTAAAGTTATAATCGTTTTCTTGTTTTAACTACCTATTTAGTGAAACATAGTAAAAACAAACATTTATATTATTTTAAATATATATATATAACATCTTCTATTTTTTTTCCTTTCTTAATTAAAATTTGATACATATATTAATTATGACATTAAAAAGGTCCCCAGGATCCTTTTGTACGCCGCTCTACCGTGCCCACATTCGACGGCCGGTAAAGGCAAGCTAGAGTCACCTGTGCCATCTATCTATACCCGTACCCTCAACGGCGTTCAGGTAGTCAGGTAGAGTAGCTACTCTTTTTTTAAATGACAAAGTTGGCAAACGAGCAGACGGATTACCTGATGGTAAGCAATTACCGTCGCCCATGGGCACCCGCAACACCAGGGGAGTCACAAGCGCGTTGCCGGCCTTAAAGGGGGGTGGAGCTCTGGGAACCTTACTCACCACCAGGAACACAACACTACATACCTGAAAGGTAGCAGTGCTATTGTGGCTGTCTTCTGTAAGGAGGGGGTACTTCCTCAGTTGGGTTGCTCCAGTTTCAAGCGTGATGGTATTTCGCAGTGCCCTACCTCTCATTGTTGAACGTAGTTTAAGGACATAACCAGGTGCCAAACGGGTACTCTCCAAGAGCACGCTATAAGCTGCCCTGCGTTAATTGCTTGCACTGGTGAACATCACTGGGCGATGGAGACGTGACATCCCTACGCCTTTATTTATACATTATTAAATTAAATTAAAATTTGGCCTAGTGGGTGCCCTGCCTAGGAAGCCGATGATCCTGGATTCAAATCCCAGTAAGGGCATTTATTTGTGTGATAAGCACAGATATTTGTTCCTGGGCTATAGGTGTTTATATATGTGTTTAAGTATTTATATATTATATCGTTGGCTGAGTATCCACAAGACAAGTCTTCTTGAGCTTACTGGGGCTCAGTATTTTTTTGTAAAAATGCCCCTATTTATTTATTGCCCCACAAGACTACATGAGCAATTTGACTGTGGGATCCTCTGTCTAACATAAATCTTTTCTTATCTATTATAATATACATTGTTGTGTCATTAATGTCCATTTATTTCTGTACTAGACAGGTTTAGTTGATCTGTGTAATCGACTTTTTAGCATATTTTTATTATTTTCGCATCTAACGGCTTCCGGCAAACTATTGAGCACGTGCGGGAAACGCTTCTTACGGTAGGATAGGGAAGTATGCGGATGTCCCAAATGGGAATTTAATACCAACATTCTAAGTAGGTAAGTAAAGTACCGGCCGAGTGCAGTTTGATTTGTTCCTGTCAAACTTGGCACGGTTTCAAGTATCGGCACACCGGGCACGTCCTCGCATGCGTGGCACGAATGGAAATCTAACGTTTGTATTAGTTTTTTCCTTACAAAACGAATAAAGGTTATGGCTGCTAGTTATTGATTGCCCGACCTGACTTGCAACCGATCTGCTACAACTTGCGATTTATTGCCGGGTTACGTTAGCATACGGTTTCTTTCATCATAATACTGATTTAAACTTTCACTGTTTGCACACATTATTAAACATGAACGGACTTAACCGCGTATATTAACTTTAAAATTTACCTCCGACGTTTCGAAGACGACGTTGTCCTCGTGGTCTCGGATTAAGACTGGCTAAAGTTCACATCAACATCTTCTAGCCCCGCGAGTTTTTCGAACTACCCGCACTTGATCTTGTTTATCAACTTGAACGTTTTGCGCACTAGGGATGTCACTCGGTCGACACACTACACTCACGATATCGGAATTTTTAACTTGTGGTATTTGACGCCTGCATTTACTAATGACTGGATTCCATGAAGATGAAATCCTAAAACCATCGTCCCGATTGAAATTATAATGTCTTCTTTCATCATCTTTCATTATCCCGGCATTTGCACGGCTCATGGGAGCCTGAGGTCCGCTTGGCGATCAGTCCCAATATTTGGCGTAGGCACGAAAGCCTGCCATCTGACAAACTTTAGGTTCCTTAACTCAAATGCCTGAACAGCATTCAGTTATTATTTGGTACAATGGAAGTTGAAAGTAAAGTGCTATTGCTATTTATGTTATCAATTAAAAATACATTTATTTATTACTTAAGTCTGGGGTTTGGCAGTGAGGTTAGTATAGTCAGGAAAGTACCTCGACCTTACGGTGTAAATGTATGTACAAGCTACAAATGTATGCATTAACCACCAATCAGTCCTTAATATATTCGATTTGAATATAACACACGCACACCACAAATCGATGGTTATCATGATCAAATATTCACTGTTGGAATAAATCAATAATGATTATACACTAAGGCAACCGGGTTCTGTCTCTAAACTGCCACCAGAAAGTCCAGAATCCACCTGATATCGGGAACCCTTTAGAGTGGCGGAAAATTCTGCACTCTCCAAACCGCCTGCCAACGCCTGTTTCTGTGGTGGTCTATTGGCTTATGTCAAGATTGGATGTACTTGGCTGATAGGTAGACTAATACATGTTTGATTAAGAAAACAATACAAAATCTGATCCTCCGTTTCATAATGTCTGCTTCTATATCTGTCTGTCTCTTTTGCGTTCCAGAGTTTTTTTTTTTATTGTAGGTAAAATATTCGTAGGAATCGTGATTTATGTTGATATCTAGTACGCATTCGGTCTGTGATGATTGTCATGAATTATAAATAATAGTAATTTATGTATCTGTGCATAATGAAGGGCATTACAACAAGAGTGTGGGTTTATGAAACGAGCCGAAGGCGAGTTTCAAAATAATATCACACGATTGTTGTAATGCCTAATTATGTATAGTTACATACACTACTTTATCTACACACATATCATAAATGTTTTAAGATGGGTTCAGGAACCGTAGGGACATGACCTGCAGTATTACTAGTGTATGACCTGCAGTATTACTAGTGTTACTTGAAACATTAAAAAGTCAACGAACAAAACAAATGACAGCTTGAAATGGCGGCGTTGCGTATTTCATATCTCAGTCAAATATTTTTTTTAAACCATGGACAAGCGAATGAACTCCCTATTCTATTGTCACTCGAGTTCTTATGTCGTTCATTTTATATTAAAAAAACAACGAATTGGCGTTTCGTATCAAAGACTGTTTTAATATCTATAGATACTAAAATAGACACCCCACTTGAATTTGACAGCTGTTCCAAATTTAAACTCATAACCTACGGATTTCAGTAGGTAATGTTAACATTACATCTCCATTCATTTCTGATGGTTGGTAATGCTGGTCATTGCCTACGGTTTCTGGACGCATTTTGGAGCACTTATGATATGTACGTAGATAAATTAATATTACAGGTCATCCTTACACAAATTAATTGAGTTCCACTGTATAATATATATTTATAAGTTTATTTAACATTTTACCTCAAAGTCAGCGTGATAAAAACTCGACTAGCAGAATTCTTACCAATGTAAAAAAATACTCAAAATAAAAGTTCGCATGTACAATAATAGCCTGAAAAAGGCAATTATGAAAGGCAAAAGGCAAAGCGCCGGTCAGAGGGACAAATTGGAGCGTGTGCCCTCCAATGCTGTAATATACGCTAAACATTTTCAAAGGTTTTATTTTAAATGTTTGCTTGTGATTACATATCACGATGTACATTTTCAAAACAAAATTTTGTTCGCTTCCTTCCTGTGGACACTATCAAAGTTGACGGACAGACGAACATACAAAACCTGTTTTAACAATTGCCCACAGGCCAAACAAGAACGAAGGTATATAATGATTTTAACTCACTTGCGATGCTTGCATTGCCTACTTAATGCTCTGCTACCTAATTTGGTCGGGTTTTATAAACTGTCACAATATCTGTCACGCTCCAACGAGTATGTGAGTGCGAGAGTGACGGACAGCGCGATAGACGACTAAATGGCAACCATGCTATCCGTTCTGGTAACTTTTGAAGAAGTAGCAAGGGTCACTAAAATAAACATGACAATAAGGAACAAAGCGTTAATTCGTTTATAAGTTACACGACTACCTACATAAAACATCTACCTACTCTACCATTTTTAAATATAACTGGATTCGGACGCCAAAAATCCCGTTAGTTTTATAAAATACGGGGATTTTTAGCAAAGGATCCTGCTATTATTCGCCATTAATAATACAGCTGACCTGCGTAACATTTCAGCCGAGGGTGAGAGGGTGCTTAGTCTTTGATCCGTGGCTCGGATCCACTCAAATCGAATAAATCATGTTAAGTTGGAGGGCTCACTTTTAGTTTCATTTTTGGACATTGACGAAGTTAATCGTCCGTCTCTTTCGGTGATTTACATGCCTGATTCAGTGCAATATTGTCTTCCAGAAAATTTATTGGCATAATTATATCCTTTGGCATAATTCATCATTTCGCATAAGATTTACGAACTGTAGACGTTTCAGGATTATTATAAAACAGACCTAACTTTACCTAATATATTTAAAGATGCCTTAAAAAGTCCTATAAATTATACAGTTTAAAAAAATATCACATTCTGTTTGACACTCAATTTTATGTCAGTAGGGGGTGGGTTACCCTCATCTGGCATAAAATTTAATGCCTGATTTATGTACACTGCGTATGTACAGTCAGCAGCAGAAGTTGCTAAGCGGTTGAGGTGTTCAAATGCGTGCGTAGTCATTTTGAACACTTCAAACGCTTAGCTACTTTGCTGCTGACTGTACTCATATGTGTTTCTAAGTACTGCCGACTATTTTAACGCGCGGTTAACATGCACTAGCGCGATTTAAGTACACATTTGCACGCATATATTGCGCTTTTATGCAAAACATTTTACCTCTATGCATTTGAAACAAGTCTATTTCAAGAATCGCATCGCTATGGCAGAGAATCTTAACGCATAAAATCCGCCTTTTATACCATTTCGCATTGCGCAATATAGATTAAAGAATCGCATAATTATTTATTTATAAATTGTACTAATTACCAATAATACCAGCACAATAGCACATTCCTAGAGAGGCCGGCGACCACGATATATACCTAAAAGGGTCTAGGTATGTATCGTGGTATGTTTCAAACATGTAATAAGATGAGAGAGCGATTGTAGTTAGTAAGCTGTTAAAACGGAACCCTTATAGGATTACTTTGTTGTCCATCAGTTCGTCTGTTAAGACCCTTTTTCTCAGGAACGTATGAAGATACGAAGCTGAAATTCATATCAAATAATCAAATCTATTGTTCCTTAAAGCTGTGAAAAAAAACAAAATTTTAAGTCAACGCAGTCAAAATATATAGCCGCAGATTTTCGACAGTCACAGTAGAAACTAAACCTACAGAGGGTACGAGTACTAAAGATTACAGGTATGCAGAACCTTGAAATTTGATACGAAGCAACGTCTTATAGCACAGATAAAGAAATCAATGCGAAAAGTGTATATTTTACTTATAGACCAGCAGGTATGTACGGAAACCTCAGTCCGACTCGCACTTAGCCAGTTTTTTAAACCGTAAACAAATGATGCGACTTCATTTAACATTTACCCATACGTAAAAAGTAAACGCAAAGGAATGTACGCTAAATATAGCCACGTGAAGGCGGCGAACCAATTTAAAAGGCATTTCAGCTACAGATTGGGTGGAAATTGCATTAAGCTACATGTAACTTTTTGGGGTTTCAGCGAATCTCTTTGGAGTGTTAGTAGGTGCTCTGTGTGTTTTATACATATACGGTTGGTATAGCACATATTCGATAAATGTGGACTTGTGGACTGAGGGATTTTGTGGAATAATCTGGCTAGAGGTGTATTGGGGTAACTCCGGCAAGTTCTCGAATAATGACAATGTTTGCGTTTAAAATATGAATTTATGTTTTGAGTTTATAACTGACACATTTAATCAAAACAAGAAACGAATTATAACAAAATATATGATCGTTCCGTACATTAATTGTAATTATATTTTATTGTTTTCAGGTAATTTAATCTGACTGCGTTTAGCAACACCAGTTTTAAGGTATACTAAAACAGACAAACTTGACGTATTAGTATGTAGAACTGAATAGTTATTTTTTTAATAAACAATGATGGAATTCATCCCATTTTTGCTAACAAGGTGGTAAGCAAGCGTATGATCGTTATATCTCCTAATCAATGCATTTTTTATTTCTATTAAATTTTGTTAACCAGTGTGCAGTACGCCATACGATAAATAAATGCATCGTCAGCTCTGGGAAAGTATTTAGCATCGGAATACCGAAACAGTGCCTTTATAACTGGATTTACCCCAACGCACTTTACCGCGAGCCGGGGTTATTAGTTAATGTTTTCGACTCTCACAGGATTTGATGAGCGAGTCCATTAAATCACTTAAATATATATCTAAGTAGTCTAAGTAAACTAGACTGCGATATCGGTGGTTAATAGTACATTACTACAGAGGCCGCGAAGTAAGGGGTTGCTGGCCGAGTATATGTAGACGATTGATGACGAAGATTGCTACGAGGCCGACAACCCCTTTTCACGCCTAAGTATGTATAGTGCTTATCTCAAGCATGCAGCACAATAAATAAATAAAAAACACAAAAAAAAACTTTGATTTCTTACTTAATGCTATAGATATATTCCATTATATTTTAAAATATAAAAAATACTAACATGTACGACGTACTTTTTGAATTAATCTTGTCAAATGTGACAGTCAAAATTATGACTTTTTCTTTTATAAGTAGGTCCTACCTTACCGTTATCATTACATAGGTTGATAAACATAAAAAACATTGAATATTGTTTGTCTTATTTCTTATGTTACTATCAATTTCAAAATAAAACTGCAAAATTTACCATAAAAATATTGTTTTTATTAGGCGTAGGGGCTGAATGTCATCAAAACAATCAGAAAATGTGACTTATATATTTTTTCACCGAGTAACAAGGTGATACATATTAAATTAATATAATTATCATGTCAAATTAATATAAACATGATTGAGGTAGGAACTAATCGACAATAATTGCCGTAATTTGAGTCAGTTATCTAAATACTTCATCGAAAACATTGTGTAGTGAAGGGAAAATATTATTGTAACAACATAAAAAAAATATGACGATGAGGTGGGTTCCCTGGAGTAAGGTACCACTAGAAATAAGGTATAGAAAAGTACAAAATGTGTTTCCTTTTTGTAATATAATATATTATACGCTTAATAAATACAAGCAACAATAATAAATTTTAAACGAACATGGTCGTTCATATTACAACTATTACTATTATGTTTATTTTGACAAGTTATTGATATTTTTATACAGTTGCATGCGCCGTCTTCAGGGAATAACAATAAAAAATATATCATTACACAAATTGACAAAGCCCCACGGCAATCTCAATGTGTTTAAGCGAACGATATAATATACAAATAAATTCATAGAAAACACCCGTGACTCAGAAACAAATACCTGTGCTTATCACACCAATAAATTGCCATACTGGGATTTGAAGAAAATATCTATTTATAGATTAACAAAATTATCATTTTCAGTATACCGTGGCCAGTTCTTGGAAGGTGGCGAGTTACTGGCGATTACCCTACTTACATATTTTTTGTTACATCGTGGGTGTAGTAGCTATTTTAAAAAATCGATTAATTTAGTTACTTAATGTGAAAGTAAACAGAGTTATTTTAAATTTTAGTTAACTATAATAAAACGTTTGTAATTGTATTATACATACCTACATGCATTTCAGCCGTATGCAGTCCACTGCTAGGCATGGGCCCCCACAAATATGACTTTTCATCTTGGGGGTAGTTGCCATAGTCAGGTGGGTTGGCGACCGCAGTAGCTGTAGATAGGGTTTGACGCTGCTGCCCGTCCGTAGGATTTTTCCCTTTGTAATTGTATTATTTATGAAAATACAAAATAGAAACAGTAATAACGCAAAAAAACATTACTTTTGATGCACGCGTACGAAAATAACGACATTGCATTACGAGTGGACAGTGGACACTCCCCTTGTCTCCCCGTAATCGGGTAAAAAGAGAGATTAAGCAGAAACTTGTGTTTTTGCGTAATTTGTGAATATCGCGTGAAACTGAGGGTGGTATTAAAGGATTTGTCATGGCCGCGACTGGACAGCAGATAATGAGATAAAAGGGTCGTTCGGACAATCTCCTCAGATTAACGGCATTTAGGGCCTCTAGGTACGTTTGAAAGGGCCTTTAATTCCCCACCAAAGTTGCTACAGTCACTTTCACCATGTGAACCGCTCTTATGACTCTGATAAAGCTGTGACAAATATTTATAAGCGTTATGGAAATTGGGAAAGACAATTTATAAATAAAATGTTCGTCAGCCTTTTGTTTATTTTTTTATACAACTTTGTGGCGAAAATGATTTTTAACCGACTTCAAAAAAGAGGAGGTTATCAATTCGAACTATTTTTTTTTTGTATGTATGTTTCTTTTATTAAAATGGTTCCAAATAAATGCAGTTATTTACAATATCATAATGTGGTATAAGTTGTGCTTTCTCCAAAATGGTTTGCGTTTTGTATTGAGATAGTACAGTTCAGACTATATGGTTTATGTTGCAGATATCGTCATAATTTATATTGTATATAGTCGTTTTTAAGTAACCGTGAACTTTACGACTTGCCATTAGCGTCGCTGATACCTAAACTAAAAGCGTCTGCGTATCTCTCATACTCATATATATCATTAATTTCAGTTTCTTGCAATATTGAGACAATACCGGCAACTAATAATCTATGTTATTCAGGTTGCTTCTTTTCTTCCCAATATTCAACTAAATTGTTGTTATATTAAGTTATAAAAATATATATTTGGCATCAAGAAATACGGAGCATGAATATTTTCTGAATTTAAGTTTGTTGCAAAATGTAAGAGTATAGTTAATAGTACATTTATTTACAGAAATTACAATCGTATTATGGTAACTACAAGTACTTAACTAACTAGTTACAGTATAAAATCTAAAAAAGGCATTATGTTCTATTCTAAATGTATTATGTTCTAAACTGGAAGGAAAAACAAACGGTCAAACCATAAATAACTTTCTTAAAAAATGTTTTCGTTTCAACTTAACCTGCAACTAATTTCGAACCCCGCTTGTGTTCAAAGGGGTCCAAATATAAATGGGCCTGTAACATGAACGACAGAAGCGTTTCTCAGACGAGGATTTTTGTGTAAACCCATTCTTCAACGGCTAGACAACGGTTCTTGTGATTTATTGCAATACCGCAGCGTTGTTCTACTGCGAACCCTGGCCAGTACTCGGGGCCGTCCTTTGTAAACTTGTAATATACACAGTATTTTACAAGTTATGTAAAAATATATACCTAACAAATTAAAAAATACCACCCTTAAATTATGTATGTTTTGAATGGAAATAATATCATCATCATCCAAAGGAGCATCTCGTCCACTCGGCAACTTTTTTATGACAGATGCACTAAAATCACGTAGTCTTTTCTATACATTATTTTCGATTCGATTGCGTTTTGTTTAAACGATTTTCACTTTGCCTACGGCCTCAGATTACGAAAGAATACGATAATGACTGAATGAGTTTTCCAACGGTTACCGTGTTAACAGTGAAAACAGAATCAACAAATAGTAAAGCGCGGCAGGCCGTGCAAGGCAAATAGCAACGGTTAGTAAATGATTGTCTTGATTAAAAAATATATATATTCTAAGACTAAAATATAACATTTTCTAAGTCGAATATTGTTCAACATGTGGGTGATTATTCGGGTGTTTGAACCGTTCTTATTACTCTGTCCAGATTTCTGTAGAAAATATCACACTGTTTGGTGTTATTTTTGGTTTACTGGTAGACAGCTGGGCTGGCTAAAGGATAACCAAAACCTACTTAATATAATGCAGGCACTTCTACAGAAATCTGGACAGAGTAATAAGAACGGTTCAAATGCCTGAATAATCACCCATGTATTGCTTTGGATAACGAGGAACTTTATAAGTAGACGTTTGCGTTAGCTGACCGGCAAAGCTCCTTTATTCGCATTTTTGTGAAACCTTCTCCTCTTAGTACTAACTAAGAGGAAAAGGTTAATAACTATATTGAAACATATCAATTAATATTCGATTCAGAAAACGTGGCTTCCAATTGAGTTAGTTGAATTCAGACGTAACACAATTATAATTGTAAACTGTTTTGACTAGCAATCATAGATTCGCGATGTTTCAAGCGATATTATTTAATCAACGCCCCTAAGTTACGCTTATATGAATTGTACTTGCTTTAATCTCTTCTCCGCTATTACTAGACCTCTGGATTGGTAGCATATATTTGTGATTGTAGTTCAAGTTGCTAGTTTATCAGAGTGGAGGAACTTTTTGAGCTCCAATTTCAGATGTCATCTAAATACGTGCAACGAATATGAAGCAATAAGAGCTTAGTCTGACATAATTGAATTGTCCGAATTTGACAGCTAGGATTAAACATTATAATATCAATGGTTACTATTACTAGTAAGTAAATCTTATATTGACCAGATTTACGGCGTGATGCTAAAATATTATAATTGTTTATTTAAATAACCACCACTACGTCAATTATCACAGTACATGTCAAGATGTTTAACATTGTCTGTCATGACACGTCAAAAGTTGTTTTCTTTAAATGCTATTATGTATTTGATTTATCAACTTCAAGTGGCTAGTTGGATGATAGTTTAAATGAGGTTTTAGAATGTCTGAAGAGGTCTCATTTAATTATCTTATTAACAGGATGTTTTAAATTATTTTTTATTATGCAGAAACGTCTGCTAGCGAATATCTCCGATATTTAAATCGAAAGAAAAATAGAAAAATTTGATTCGCTAGATGTGTTTACATCAGGGATTGTAAAACCGGTTTTATTAAATACCTGTATACATTTGACACACTATTACCGCTAATTAAAGAATACCTGTATTCTAATTAGAGGTATTGTTGTCATTTCGCTTTTATGCATACCTCTATGTCTAGACTATTTACGATATTAAATACCTGTATTAAATACCGGTATTCATTGCAATTGAAAGATAAGATGTCAAATAAACATTACTACTAAATGGTTACTATAGAGATTATTTTCTTTCGGGAAGACTCGGATCTTTATCGGAATACGATGACCTCCGAACTGCCAAGAATGATCCTATTAAATAAGTGACATTTTCATATCCATTAATATGGAACTTTATTGTTTAGTATTATACGTCAAACTGAAAAATTATATATGACATTAAACAATAAAGTTCCAAATTAATGGATATGAAAATGTCATGCATATAATACAATCATTAAATTCATTAATTGATAGTACGGATGCCGTCTTATTTTGATCGAGGTACGAGTTTTTCTGAAGGAAAATAATTTCTCACTATATCTGTAATCTATCTATCTACTCGTATATATATAAAAATGAACCCCTATTTCTCTTAGTCACGCTATAACTTGAGAACGGCTTTACCGATTTGGCTAATTTTGGTCTTGAAATATTTGTAGTAGCTCAGGGAAGGTTTAAACGGTAAAAAAGTATTGAAAAATAATGAAGTAATATACTAAAAATCGAAGATATCTCACCAATACAAACTTTATCAACTCGAAAAAACAGTAAGCGCCGCAGGATTGCATACATCTTACGCGTTTTTGGTAAAATGGTCTTTGCTTTCGCTCGAGAAATACGGAAGCGCCGCATATATTTCATATATCTTACGCTTTTTTTGCGAGCAAAATAGGTACTTTATATTATTCCAGCACTAAATTCGTTAAGGCGATAGTTTCTTACAAATTGTTAATCAATTATCCCTTATTCCCTAAGATATGGCTGTCAAAATCTCTATTGAATGACAAGACATACTTCATCACTTTAGGCCCGGTACCACGAACATCGAAGTTCGTATATTTAGAGCATCTCTCTTTTACTCCAATTAAGGATTAAGACAGAGACAATCGTCCGAAATTTACGAATATCATTGTTCGCGGTAGCGCCGCCATTTCATGTATAATTTTATGACAGAACTATGAGTGTTGGAACAGGGTTGTCAACTTGTCACTACACTTGAGAAGTATTTGTACCTATACTTACTTGATTTATTACTTTTATGTTAAATAAATAGGAATTATATTAAACGTTGGTTCTTTAAACATCTCTGATTCCCACGAAAGTATATATGCCTAAAAATGCTACAGCCGTATTTCTTTGAAAATGTTTTGGTTAGTTCCTTATTTCGTTTCTGGGCAACCAATAAATAACGTTTTTTTTTTTTATTTTACCCATTACCAGGTAAGGACTTCGGGAAATAAAGATGTTAATTCTGCTTCCTTGCTATTGAGTCCGAGAGATTTTGTGTTTATGTTATATAGTTGCATTGCATTTTATTTTTCAGTAAAACGTGAGAAATCGAATGGTACCAAGGTTATACATATACAATCTGAATTTTATACTTTTTAAATTGTGACCTCTGAATCACGTCAACATATATTTTTAATTATTTTTACGCGTTTGCCTTGATTATGTTTGTAATTATTTGTCCATTTTACTTAAATTTGTTATAAATTAAAAATGTGTCAACCCTATTCAGCCAAAGAATATACATACATAGTATTTTTTATTACGATTACTAAGTACTACAAATATTTTTTTCAATTATGTTTTGAATAGGATGAATCTATATTTGTTTTAATTGGGCTTAGGTTCGCCACCCCTATGGGTCCCGCTGACAATGAGCACGGCTGGCTGAAGTGTCAACTAAATACTGTATAAGTAAATTAGTTTGTCATACGACTCGAGTATATTGACACTGACGGCTATTACCGGTAATAGTTTTAAGGGGTAAAGTGCTAAATAGAGGTATTGCTGTCAATTGGCAAAACCTCTAATATATTTGAATATCGGTTTTGATTATACCGCTAATCTGAGCTTTATCGATATAAATAGCGAAATGCAACTATAACCGGTTATACCTAATTTTTAAGCGGTATTAAGAATACCGGTAACGATCCCTGGTTTACATGTCACCCATAATGACGTATACGACGAGGGAAAGATAGAACATTTTTACAAGTCTAAGCTGTACTCGTGTAGCACAATTGGTAGTGCACTGGGCTAGTGATCCAGTGGTTGTGGGTTCGAGTCCCGCCGCCAGCCAATTTTTTCTATTTTTCTTTCGATTTAAATATCGAGGATGTTTTAACCTAGCAAATTTGTTTCGTAGTCTTCTCCAAAAAAACATACTAAAACCATTGATGTTTTATACTTAAATGTACTCCGAGAACCAAGTACTATTAGCAGTAAAGATATCCGTCGCTAATTTGTTAGCACCTTATATTGTAGCACCTCGACTGTTTAGAGCGGAACGGGCTCGGGCGGGTGTTGGTTTAATAATAAGATGTAAGTTTTTAATACTCGTATACCTATCGCCTAATAGCCCAGTTTATAAATAAAATTACACAAAAGGAGCAAACACAGACACCGGTAGTGCGAAAGAAAAGCCACAAGGCCAAGTTGCTTAGGAAAATTTTGTACACGGCGCTGAAAATATTTTCTATTCAAAACAACTGCCGACCGCCACGCGATCGTTACACGATTCAAAGTATACACAGAAATCCGCAAATCCCGAAACGGTTAGCAACCACGGGTGAATTTTATCCCTGCTAGGGTTGGCAGACTTCCGAAGTTTCAAGACATGGAAATCCAGGATTTGTCAGGAACGATTTAAAAAAAGCAGAAAGAACCGGCTGTAGTGTAAAATATAAAGTTCTGAACATTGTATTTATTTTTGGATTAAAGTACTAATTGAAAATAGAAGAATATTAAAGGTTAAGGTTTTCTTACTACAAATACTTTAATAACGCCTGTAGTAATTATTTACTCGTATCTACTTCAAAGTTTACAGCTCTATAGAATATGCATTCTATAGTTTAGAGTATTTGTGAAATGGCACCAATGAGCATTTTAAGGTAATTAAAAAAAAACTATTTCAAAAATTAACATACGATGTTTTTATTTATTATCATCATAATTTTAGGCCAATATTTACAAAAAGTTCCAAAAAGGTTTTTACTTTTTTGTTCCGATAAGTTACATTATTTTTGTGTGTAGAAAAAATAATAAATTATACCAGTCATATCCATATTAATATTGAGATCGCTACTTCAAATCCGCTCTCTAATAATTACATTCATTAAAATACAAGTGCCTATCTAGTTATATGGTACTATTTAAATGTATTTGGTGACCCTAATTCCGGCTGAATGAATCCGAACAAGGCAGACAAATCGGCGCCGACTCAACCAATGTAAATGAGTCAGGTGATCTATCCGACATGACAAATGACAATCGCTGTCCAATCGATTGCTTACTCTTTTACCCCTAAATACGAGGGACGGTGTGCTGGGGTAAACATGGTGTGCATGTTTGATATGAACATATTAGTGAAATATGGTTTTACAATTAAATAACGCGCATGTTTAAGAACATGTATGTGCGCGTCGCGTATCGTGAACGGCTCATGATTATGCGAAAAACGCCGACTTATTAAACGTGAGTGACCCGTTTCTATACAATTAATATGGTTGAGTCTTACGATAGTTCCGTGATTAAAATAGAGCTTTTTCATCGCTGTTCTTCAAATTTAGTATCCTTAACTGATTGGATAGTGAGAGACTTAGGGATGTATACAGGTTGTCACCAAAAGTGTAGGGAACCTAAAGGTAGTGATAGTAAATACGTATTCATTTGTGCGTCGTACATTATATTATCAGATTGCACAGAATCTTCGATGCACAAAAACGATCGGCTTCAATCAGTCTCAAAGTTTGTTTATTTTGGAAGTACGATGACGTATCAGGGAGATACAGACGAAGAAGTCGACAGCAGAATTAAAAAGGCAAAAGCTTGCTCAAAAAGCAAGAGGAGCCTCGAACAGCGCCAGTATTTCGTTTCAGTGGCGGCCTCAAGGCGCAAAAGCTAGTCCCAGGACACCCCGTGCACACGTGGAACTACGCGTCACAGGATTGAGCTGGAGTGAGGCCAAGGCGATTGCCGAGGACAGAAAGACGTGGAAAGATCTTGTGAAGGTCCTATTTGGACCCGGGTATGTCCTTAAACTACGTCCAACAATGAGAGGTAGGGCACAGCGAAGTACCATCACACTTGAGTCTGGAGAAGCCCAACTGGGGAAGTACCTCCTCCTTACAGAAGACCACAGCCATAATAGCACTGCTACCTTTCAGGTATGTAGTGTTGTGTTACTGATGGTGAGTAAGGTTCCCAGAGTTCCAACCCACTTATAGGTCGGCAACGCGCTTGTGACTCCCTCGGTGTTGCGAGTGCCCATGGGCGACGGTAATTGCTTACCATCAGGCAATCCGTCTGCTCGTTTGCCACCTTTGTCATAAAAAAAAATGCACCTTCAGGGTTCCTTCGGACCAGCAACAATAACAACGACATTCTTTATATTCCAGAATTTCACCGTTTACACAAATTGACAACCGCTATGGGTTTGGACCGCGAACTTTCTGTTAATCCCATGCGCTAAACTATTGTATAATTTAAACGAGAATCAAACCCAACTGTTGCGGTGACGAGAAAATTTAATTATTTTTATACTTGGAACTAAAATGACTTAACACTGAGTATGTTAGAGCTAGTTTTTTTTTTTTTTTTTTTATGACATAGGCGGCAAACGAGCAGACGGATTGCCTGGTGGTAAGCAATTACCGTCGCCCATAGGCACCCGCAACACCAGATGAGTCACAAGCGCGTTGCCGGCCTTAAAGGGGGGTTGGAGCTCTGGGAACCTTACTCACCATCAGCACTACATACCTGAAAGGTAGCAGTGCTATTATGGCTGTGGTCTTCTGTAAGGAGGAGGTACTTCCCCAGTTCGGCTGCCCCAGATTCAAGCGTGATGGTCATCGCTGTGCCCTACCTCTCAGTTTCTATTATTTTCGAATAGATTCTATTCTAAACATTTATTTAATCATATTATATATAATAAACATATCATGTAAACTAATATTACGCAGTCATGGTACAAGGGGATAGTCACTATGGCCTTAGTTGCCAAAAGTGTGCAGGGCGGTTTTCGCGTCTGCAAACATGTAATTAACGAGGTGGTTAACCGGGCTTTGGTTTCAGCCAACGTTTCTTGTGTCCTGCAGTCTCCGAGTTGTGCAGCACGGATGGTAAGAGGCCTGATAGTCTTAAGTTGGTTTCTTAGCAAAAGGGCCGGTGTCTCTTATAGGACGCTACTTATGTTAGTACTTTGTCCTTTCCCACCTGAGCCACATCATAAGAGCTGCTGAGTATGTAGCTAGGTAGAAGTATACTTAAGCCTTGGAACCAATGTGTGGCTTCAT
Organism: Grapholita molesta; assembly: GCA_022674325.2. Classification (NCBI taxonomy): domain Eukaryota; kingdom Metazoa; phylum Arthropoda; class Insecta; order Lepidoptera; family Tortricidae; genus Grapholita; species Grapholita molesta. Next base: position 23,507,245 of record CP053121.2, on the reverse strand, counting down.
ACCGGTGGTGGAGAGACTGCAGGGTCGTAGGGTGCGGAGGCTATGGAGTTTATCAGGGACTTGGGTTATCGTCTTAGGAAAAGGGGTTGCAATCTTCGCTCTGGATTGTACCTGGTTCGACAAATTTCCATGGCGTTTGAGCGTGGCAACGGCAACGCTGCTAGTGTCGTGGGAACGTTTGAGCAGCTACGGTACGAGTTATAGTTCATTGTGTAGTTGTTAATGACAAAGCCTGTGGTGGATTTCAACTTGTACCTGTTGATTGATATGTGACTAAATCTGTGGTTGACCTGTTGTATCCTCGTGACGAAGCTTGAATAAATCATTGTAAACTAGTGACGAAGTAGTGATATGAGTACATGTTTGTTCGCTGAGAGTACTGTCATGCAAGACTGGGCGACCTCCTCTACTTAATTAAAACAGTGCAAGAGAGATGGGTAATAGATTCAGATAGGTACAGTACAATAAGATTTTCTGTTCCTGATTCAATCATTAAGAAAATTTAAGTAAACAGTGTGCAAGCCTGAATCGAATTAGGCCGAATCGTTTTGTAAATAATTTCATGAAGGCTTTCCGAAAATTAGCTTATGTTTCTTATTAAAACAGCGGCGCTCGATTTCAAAAGACTTTCCAGCCGACTCTGAGACAAATTCACGTGATTGGCATAAGAGCACAAGCTAAGTGCTAATTGCAATTGAGAAGTCCTCTCCATAAGAATAAAGTCACAAGGGTCGCAGACCAAGTATCTACATAGGACGTTAGATTTGAATCACTTCACCGATGGCTTTATCTTGCTCTGTTGATTCAGGCGTTGAAAGCGGTGCGGTAATGTCAATATTTCTTTTCGCTCTAACAAAGTTAGGTTGTAACGCCTTGGATATATTTATTATGGTTTTCTTTGAACAAAATTTACTTTGATTAATGGTGGCACAATTTCCACTACAATGGACAAAATTTTCATTAAATTTGTATTTTTTGTCTCCTGATAAATTGAAGTTTGGATGAGGATCTTAATACACAAGGGAAAACATCAACCTATCCAAAATGTCATTTATTTCTTCTTGGACCTAACATAATTAGTTCCTGTATTTACGAGTTTCGCGTAATGTCACACACCTTGTGTAATAATATTTTCATAAGTCATCCTAACATTTAAATAAACAGATATAGCTCCTAAATATATAACGCAAGTGAGTTCCAAAATCACAAAGTAAAATACATATTATATTATATATCTAATCCTGAAATCGTTGAATCTGATTTCAAGTTTTATAAAAAAAATGGTAAATATAATATGACAAGTAGAACACTTGCAGAAAATAAAGACACCTATATTCAACTCTGTCCTTTCACAATACATATCAACCCGAACATTCGACGAAGCTTGAGTCTCAGAACAGAAGAAATGCTACTCGTATTTTCACCGCTTTTGCGAACGCACTTTCGCCTCAACTGACCAGTAACAACAGAAATCCAACATAGCACCAAATCACGTTTTAAGATAGTCCTACAGTTATCTAACGCGAAACTATCTCTAATTTCTGTCCGTCTGTCTGTGATTGAACATGGTAATTTGAAGTTTAGTTTGTCATCGTTTTTATCCCAGAATCATCCCATAAGAGGATGAAAGCGGGATCGGGAGTGGAAGTTTGTATGGGGAATCTGCGCATACGAAGTCGTACGCAAAAACTAGAATACAAATAAGAAACAGATATGTTTAAATGCTTAAACACATGGATATCATCTATAACCCGCATTTATTTGTGATAAACGAATAAATACTCAGGCCAGGTTCGTATACCGACTGATACCGACCGTTAAGCCGAGTCATATAGGTAAACTGTGGCATCGCAAAAAAGGTTTCTGGTTTGCCGTAGCCGAACGCGAGTAAGTGAGACAGGAATACGAGGAAGCCCAGGTAATGAGTTCAATCCCTGGCTCGCATTAGAGGGATTTAGTGACCCACTCCCCGGGAATGGAACATCCTGATTGGCTGCACCGGCTTAGTTTAACGGTTAGTTGTTGGCTGCTATTTTATTGATATTGCAAGTTTCAATGTAACTTAGCTATTCTTGTGTGGGCCAGTATCCTTGTATAACGTATAAGTTTTGTTTTGTTTTGATAGCTTGCGTAACTCTAGTTCTATAGTATGTTACAACGTACCTATAGCTAATTGACTAAGTGTTTTCTTTTTATGTGTTTGATTTCTAAAATCAAAATCCTATTATTTAAAATAGTTATTAATACACGTGCCCATGTTTTTTTATCACGAGCACGTTTTTATAGGTATGTGGACTATGATTTTATTCTTTTTTTTACATAATAGCAAAGTGGTTCGTCCTATTGTCTCTTATTACTACTATTTATGAATATAATTGTGTTTTGACTTAATACATCATCATTAAGTTCATAAAATTAATAAAGGTTAAATTCAAATTTGTCTAGTTTATGAAAAACATGGTTTCACTCATGTTTGTCTATTCATTCGAGCAACATATTTCGGAAACCATAGGTACTCTCTGAGTGCTTAAACATGGAAACCTCCTCCGAAATATGTCGCAATTTCATAAATTATTAGAATTACTCACAAATGTTTAAATAGAATTGAAATTCATCGCTAATTATTCAGTTCCCCGTAATTAATTTAACTATATGTATATATCATACGATTTTAATGATGTTGGCGTGAGGATGGCGCTTGCAACAGTGCCGAAATATCGGTTGCTCATTAAAATTAAACTACAAGGTAACTATCCCCTATCCCGTTTTAAGTGATAGTTGCAATATATATGTTTATATATGAATGTTTATATATTGTTTGACCTATTTATTTACCCTGTTTTATAGCCAAGCAAACAACTTAATGCAACTTGGTTTATGTCGTAAAAATTGAATGGAAATCAGTTGAAATATTGTTATCATTTGAAACGAAAATGTCAAAGAATGAACAGACTAAGTATTCCTGTTGGCACACATACACATAGAAGCTGCTGTGACATAGTATGTCGTAGACTCCGAGAATCTAGAGACGAAGCGCTTCGAATTTCACGCCCTGCTGATTCCCGACATTTTGAATGTTTTGAACCAGCAAGGAAAATTAAGCCCGAACACACTGTATGACAAAATCTTGCTAAATATCGACATCCCAAACGAATTTATGATATGTTAGGTAGAAAGGCCACAAGTAGAATTATGAAGTTTAAAAGTTATTAAAAACTCGTTATTATACTACACAAAGTACAGTGGCGAAACTGTAGCTGCTAGTTAACCTCGCCATATTCTATCGCTAGTAAAGCATGCTAATTTACAGATGATAGATTGAAACCAATTTGTCATGTTACTTGTGTACTTACAGCTTTAGGTTACATAACGCTCTTTGTGTATATTAATAGAAAGTAGTTAGTTATTCCGATTCAAAGCGTCAATGGAAATTGTGAAATTAGACGACTCACTTGTAACTACTTATAATTATGTAGATTAAAATGATCACATACTATCTCTTCACGTTTAATTGGGCTCCTTCGATTAGTTACAATATTGTATTCAAAGTATCTCAAATACAGTAAATAAATAAATATTACAAGACATTTGTACACAAATTTACGGAGCTCCACGATACGCTCAAGGCTTGTGTTGTGGGTACTCGGCCAACGATATCATAATATACAAACTAATAAAACTACACGACTCAGGAACAAATATTGGCGCTCATCACACAAACTAATGCCCTTACTGGCATCTGAACGCAGGATCGTCGGCTACATACGATATAATTTACATCAAGATATAATTTACTAATATAATTAAAACTGTTGTGAGCCATGATACTACTACTTAGTTACAAACGGATAAACTGACGTGTAATTATATCACACTAGGAGACATGTTTCGGGTAAGCTCTGGTACCCATTTTCAAGCAGAGTCAGGACACCGCTCGCGTTGAAGGTGTATCGGTCAATTCGGTCACAGTGCGGCGTTCGGTTTATCCGTTTGTAACTAAGTAATTATAATTAAATATTGAAGCAAATAATATTTTTTTTGTTAAATATGTAATAGTAAACAAACCTAAGTTACTTGTATTTGCGGCTTTAGGTTGTATAGCCCCCACTCAAGTGTATATTAATAGAGGGTAGTGTATTTATCCGCTTCAAAGCGGCAAAGGAAGTTATGAAGTAACGCTACGCGAAGGCAATTACGCAAAAGTGCCCGCAGGGCCGAAGGGTAGAGATAAGGCCACTAAGATGAATAGGGTGGTTAGGTCAATGGGACAATTATACAGGGCATCTATTATTTAATCAGTTTTTTATACAGAGTCGTAATATAAATAATGTACACATCTGAAGTTTGTACAAACACGGACTGTCTTTGAAGATTTTGAGTCTTGAATATTTGGTAGGAGCTGGTGTTTGCTCAATACCGTCCGATTGAAAGTTGTAAAGACAATACAATGTATATGTAAATGTTTTATATACACAAAATATGTCAACAGACGATGTATTATGGCTCCTCTATATGATGGCCCTTTATACTGACCCACTATGGGTTAGCGTGTATAGAAGGTAGTGGCGATGGGATGAACGCGGTGACGGTTTTTCGGCTACACATCAAACGGAGTGGGCCAAAACTATTAGATACACACACTATCATAACTGAATGTCGCCGTCGCGAGTCGCTATGTCGCGATGTCGCTAGCCCAGCGCTGGGCCTTCACGCAGAAGAGCCATTAGTTGTAGACATTCTCTATGGCTCGTTTATAGGGCGCTCAAGAAATGTGCAAGGACTATTGTTTGTGGTTTTTATTGTATACGTTTTTTTAACGTACATTTGTTTATTATAAAATGAGGTTAGGTTAAGAGCTGTTAAGTTGAGATTGTAAACAGGCCAATCAACATCCGTAAAACTATTTCAATGGGCACTTACTAATTTTCTGAGGCAAGGCAAAACTCAGCCCAGTAACGAACCGAAAAGCAAAGTCATTCCTCTCTCGCAGCTTTCGCAACTTTTCAAATTTATCGGTACATTATTACATATAAACGGATAGCTACAATGCCGTTCTTCAAATTTGCGAAACAGATATAATGAAAAAAGTTTTTACGGGGCGTGAAACTTACTTTATTATCATAACGAACCCTTGTGTTCTGTAAACAATCTGGATTAGTTTCTCGACCCTGCAACTTGATAGAGATTTCACAAAAAAAGAATTGTACAGATTAAAAACAATGTGCTACTACTAGCAGTACGGGTACGAAAGATTTGTATTAGGTGAGGGACGATATGAATATATCCCTTGTTAAAATATACATTTTTGGATAAGCTGTGTTTATAAAAGACATGTCATTTCTCTTACAATACTTATACAATTTTTTCACCACTATTTTGAACATCACCCTGCCCGGGGTCCCAGGGTCCCGGGGTAGTGGCCTCCGTTAAACTTTCTGTAAAGTCCAGCTACCACTTTACAAAACGCAAGGCCTACTACCGAACCACGTCATACTCTAAGAGCAAACTTGATAATATATTAATTCACTTGACATTGGCGAAATCATCGATTGATATATTTGTGACACTTTCTTTGAAAAGGAGATTAAAAAAATGAATACGTCCATTAATAGCCTTTATTTTAAAGCATTTTGCTTGGTTGTATTCTGCCCTGGCACATAAAAAGCGTGAACGGCCAATGATAAACCCAATCAAAAGTTTCGTATTCTCACTCAATACATTTCAAATTCAAACTGATTTCCAATGTAGGTACATACGGCTCATATATATTGCAAAGATAATCAATCAAGTTGACGTGTCATACTTCATCGACACGAAAAAAGATAAGCTAATATATTTTTTGCTCAATTTCTGACAGAAAATGATACTACTAACCTGGACTATTTATTTACATCAATTATTTAAAATTATGATCATGCAAAAGTTCATAATAAAAAAAAAGGCAACAAGAAACGGCATTTATACCGTGATGCCTTAAAATAAATCCATTCCTTTGTTTTGATTTTCGCTAATATGAATATCATCGGCAAAAAATACTGGTACATTACACGGATCTTATATGAATTGTATAGAAGCGGGTAACTTACGCGAATGGCTCATGATACATGATACACCTCGTTACGGAGCAATGTGAGCATGTTGAGCAATATTCGACATATAAAACGTGAGTTACCCGCTTCCATACAATTGATATTGTTGAATCTCACGATAGTAAATAGTGAATACTAGTATTTTGATTTTGAGTGTAAGTTTCTTTTGACGTAAAAACACGTTTCGAACACGTAAGTGATAATGTTATTTATATGGGAAACACTAACGCGATGTTAAAGTAATATTACGTTAAAAACTTACACTCAGGGCTCTGACTAGGTGGAGCGACGATCTTCGCAGAGTGGGTGGCCAGAGCTGGATGAGAGTGGCGGCGGAACGTGCTAAGTGGCGTGCAGAAGGGGAGGATTTTATCAATCGGTGGACAATATCAGACTGATGATGATTACATTTAATAAAATCGAAGTCTAATATTGATTTAGCCCCTTAGGTACTGGCTACATTGTATGCTAAAAGAGATCTTTGAGCTAAAGAAAATCATCTAGAACCGTCTGTAGCCCCAAGCGAGCTCCAGCTTTCTTTATTAAATCCAATACAAACCTTCGCGAGTAGGGTTGCTAGACATAGGTTTTACATAAAGCAAGCAAGGTAAACATATATGGCTAACTGACAACGTTTTTCTAAGTATAAAAACATTTGACACATGACAAAATATTATTGTTTAGTTTGCACTGAATATTATACAGGTTATTATTATTATAGCATATTTAAACGAAACAAGTGAGTAAGTAACTAATATGTGTATACAATGCCGATGAAACTATGTTACTTTTTTTAATAGTTCGTAATTGCGAAGCTGGGAACGTAAATGGGTTACTTATTTTTCTTTTTCTATTGACCCCGATTATGTTTAGAATACAAATCGATACTCTTTGAATATAAAGTGTTACACTTAGGTAGCAAGATAAGGTCAATAAAAAAACACTATGAAATCCTGGTTTGTGATATTTGTGATTGATTGTATTATCTAGCAAAAGGGACCTTATTGTCGAAGACGCTTACGCCGAACCGCGTTGCGTTTGTATTGCGCCATCTTGGACAACGACGTAAGCGCCACCGACAATAAGGTCCGTTATCATAGATAATGTTACATTTTACCATAAACTCCTTCAAAAATATGACTTCAATAACAACAATGGGTTTTTGACAGATATTCATTCCGTTTTTACTCACTTTCATCACCAGACATACAATGCAAACTTTATTGACTCTGTAAGAAAAGTTCCCCGGGCTTAACTGGACCTGGGTACTGCCCTAAACTTTGACCAGAAATTACCGAAGGACGGGCGGCACCGTCCTTTCACAGGTTTCAGATGGGTACTGCAATCGCCAACCCGCCTGCCAAGCGTGGAGATTATGACATTGAAATGATTCTTAGTAATCGTTCCCTGCGGCGACTTATGGGGGAGTCCAAGATTTACGTCAAATAGTCCCAAAATGTATTACATAGTTATATATAATAATTATAATTGAGTAAGGATATTTCTTTGTTCCGGCAGCTTTTTAACATGGAAATTCAACGGGTTATAAAAATCCTAATGACCTCGAGAAAAGATAAAAAAATTATAATTAAAAAAATTGTCGCCTTGGTTTCGTATTTAGGCCGTTAACTTTCCAATCCAACCTGGTATTGTATAATTATATTCCTTTGTTTCAGCCGCTTTTTAAAACACGGAAATGCTGCTGTTCTTGAAATTCTAACGACTGGTAACCCTATTACAGCTTTATTCGACCTCAATCGTGCCAGGGCCCTTAAACCCGTTATTACATCGAATAAATCGGCACAAATCAATGTTCAGTCGTTTAGGAAACAATTGGATCAATCTCGACGTTCCCCAAACCGTTCACCAATTTATTTCAATTAAACGTTTCTGATAAACAATTTAATTTCAACCGTACCATTTAAATAATCTGTACTTGTAAATACTGGTATTTCCATTTATTTAGAGTTAGGGTACATGTGCCAATGCTTGGCTAGGTGTAGTTATACAGGTGCTTTCATAAAGGTGTTTGCGCCTCGTTTCGTCGGGTCACGTTTCCTGGCCGAAACTCGCTGGTTTCCACACGTGATGCCGGTATAATTAATACCTACCGAGATTGCAGAGCAAATGTAAAGTTGTGTGTGTGTGTGCGTCCTATATTTTGGTTGTATTTATTGTCTTATGATGTCATTTGAATATTTTGTCTATTTTTTGCCTGTTTTATTTCGAAATACTGCTTTTCATTTATTACTTTTTATTATTGAATCCCAAACACTATGCTACAATTGGTACATACAAGTACGTCAACTTACTAAACCATTTCTTTAAACCAATAGATTTTTGTTCTTAATTACTTCAACTTCAAGGTTTGGCTGTCAATCAAATGACAAGATAAATTTTCAATGTGACATTTCGTTATTATAAACAAATAGTACACGATGTCGGGGTGATATATTTTTTTTCTTTTTCAATTACACATTTTAAAACACGTTGGTGTTTTAGTAATGTGTATAAAAAACCTTATTTATCGCCTAGAAATGCCCTGATGCAATTAGTATTCTTTATCGCATACAACAATAGAATAACAAAATACAAGAGCAAAATAAAAATAAAGGAAGACAACAGACGGTGGCCAGACAGTGGTTTCTTCCAGACATCCTTTAAGTAGCTTATAGTATTATTGAAGATTTTTTAATATGTATTATGTATTTGACTGAAAAAATGTCATATCTTAATCTGTATCTAAGCTAAATTAAGCAATAAGGATACAATTAAAACATAAAACTACAAAATATGGATGCAATTATTACTCACCTGGAATATGTTTCAATTTTAAATAGTAAATCTGGCTCAGGTTCCAATAACTAGGTGTTTTACCTTACAGCTATTGTTAATTGATAGTATTTGTAACACATAGTCTGAGCCTGTGGACACTATCTTATTTCTTGGCTTTATTTATTCACTACTTGTTACATAACAAGTCTGATTCTTACAATACAAAGTTGTACAGCGGTACTCGGTTCTAGTAACTAGTTACTCGCCTTACGCTTTGTTAAAAGTTAAAGATACTTTGTCACCTGTTCAAGTAACACCTGTCGCTACGAAACTTAAATACATACCTACTTTAATGTTTTATACGTATGTAATGGTTTTTGAATTTACAATCCTTTAATAATGTATACATGGCGATTAAATATGAGAGCAAGAAAACAAGGCATGACATGGAATTCATGAAGCTACTATGATAAACATATTTTTTTTATCATCAAACATTATAATTATTTTTCAAAATATGAGTAGTTATAAATTGCTTACAATTTGGTTACCTTTTTTTTTTTTTTTTTGTCGCTGGGAAAATGCGTTTGCGCATCCCCCCCCCGGGCCTGGGGTAGGGCCATGATCAATATTACGTCTTGTCGCTTCCTATTCTGCTTTGATTCTGTATGTCAAAAACCATAGGTCACCCATGATTTGGCTAGTTTAAGATTATTACTTAATAATAAAAAAAGATAACTAATGTTGTTTTGATCAAATACTACCGTAAGATACCATACCATAGTACCAGATAACATAATATTGACCAGTTACTGAGTTAGAAAAACTGTTTTTTGGGAATTTCGTGTAGGTCCTCCCCCTTCATTTACTAGTTCGTATCGTTAGCAATGCAGATAAGATAAATTTGGTTGTTTCTTCACTAACATTAAGGCGGGAATGATTAATTAATAACTACGCCGCAATGTACCGTACATTATTAAATTTTAAATGAGAAGTTTTGAAAGTAAAAATAGCTTTAAATTTTAAGGTAGAATTATTTATTCAAATAGGCAGATTAATTATTTGAATCTTTACCTTACACCAAACAAAGGGCGCACAGAGCAGAAGGAGTTGTTTGTTTACATTTTTTGCTGGAGATGATGAAAACATTGATCTACAGAGTGATTAATCCAAATTTTTTCCCGATTAATCCCGATTTTAGATTTAATAATAATGGCATTCAAACTTTTGAAGAAGAATTAATTTTGCATCCAAGAAAATGATTACCATTTTGAACATTTATTGAAATAAAATAATTATCTTTATGTTGGGCTTTTTAGTCAATTACTTAAACAATATTTAAAATGTACTCGTTGTGACTCATGAATTGATGTTTCGTACCATCAACAATAACAACGAAAAATCTTTCAGATTTACGACTAACATTGTTTACATGACTTCGATTCCTAGTTATGTATGAGAGATTAAAAAAAATTGAATGCCATTATTATTAAATCTAAAATCGAAGACATGGTTCCTAAGAATAGATTTCGCTATATTTCATAGTTTCTGACTTCCCCCCACTGACCCATTTGGATTGAACACCCTGTATATCGATGTGTATGTAAATCTCTTTTTTCCCCAATAAAACGAACTAACCGGAGTTCCTAGTCCAACTAACCTCAATGGAGCAGTGTCGCCAGGTTTCAATTTTTTTTTCTCAAAAATTAAATCGCTCAACGTTCTTTTGTGAGCGATCTTTTTACTCGAAAAGGTTTTTTAACGAGGGTTCTAAGTTCCATGACGGAGCAAGTTCGGTAGGCACTTTCGCCAAGATTGTTTTTGACTCAAATTAAAAAGTTTGCTACAGACATCTCTGGAAACGCCTTTGTGTCAATTATGTGAGTTGTAGTTTCAAAAGTCCTTTGTTGCGGCATCTATTACGCAAAGTAAAAGTATAATTTTTCTTCTCGCGGAAAAATAATGTAACTTCATATTAAAGTTGATTCATTAACCTAGAAGCTACATCAATACATCTACTTTCCTTCTTTTTAATCTTGCCGGAGATAATGTATTACTACAGAGGCCGGGAAGTGAGGGGTTGTCGGCCGAGTACATGTCGACGGCCGAGCGCAGTGAGGCCGTATTGTTACGAGGACGACAACCCCTTTTCACGCCGAGGTATGTATAGTGCTGTGCAACCACATACTTTGAAGCCTATTATAAGGAACATTATGTCAACATTGTAGTGTATGTTTGAGAAAAGTATATGTCATCTATTTTCAATTCGTAATTAATAATAAACGAACATACCTCATCTTTTATATCTTTACAAAAATATATGATTAAGAGGTACGAATAATATTGAATAAATAGCATTTCATATGAGATACGCTTTTCGAAAACGCAATAGGTTTAGTAGTGTTCTCTTACCCTTACTCGAAAGTAAAATAATACTCGCAATACGAGTAGGCATTTGTTTCACAAAAAGGTATGATTCAATACATACTTTACTTTAAGACAAACTGTCAAGTTAGGTAGGTCCAACTTCGAGAAAGAGGTCAATCGGCGAATCCGACTCGGCTGGACAGCGTTCGGGAAGCTACGACACATATTTTCTTACAACATTCCGCAGTATCTCAAGACGAAAGTCTTTGATCAGTGTGTGTTGCCAGTGATGCCATATGGAACTGAAACGTCGCTTCCTCGCCTAAGAAAAAAGGTCGTGCATAAGAAGGCTCAGTCACCCAAGGGGCAATGAGAAGGCTACGCTGGGAGTGTCACTGCGCGTTTGCATCAGAAATGATGTCATTCGCAGCATAACCACATCGACATAGCCCTCCGAATCGCTTAGAGGTTAAGGTTTTCGAATGGTAACTACATACCGGAAGGCGCACCTTGGGTACAACCCCTACTGGACGGTGAGCTGGTAAAGATCGCAGGAATCCACTGGAAGCGGGTTCTGCCAAACCAGTTATCTTGGGTCGCTTTTGTCCGGTCGCGCGAGGGAGTCCTACCACAATTAAATTCCATAATAATCTCATCTCAATTTCTCTTTACTAACTAACTGATTCTAAATACACTAACTTCATGATGTTATTATTAAACTTATAATTATGGACAATAGCACTAAAAATCTTGGTCAGCAGCTCTCGCCATTGTGCAGGTTTTATTTTATATTTTAGTTTTTATCGCTTCTGTGATTGCAGACGTCGAGACAAAATTGCTGTTGTACCAAAATAAAGAACAGAATAGTGTATTTTCTTGCGCTTAATGTAGTGTATTTGCGTTGGTGCTATCGTATTATTTAGAAGCAAGATAATTTATAAAACAAAACAATTTGATTTATATACCGGGCGTTCCAAGACTGACTGTAAATGTCGTAGATAGTTAGAATGTTTTTTACAAAAAAAATATTGTTATTTTCAAAAGTTAGTAATACTGTATTGATTTTTTTTAAATTACTAGTTGCTCCTAATGTATATTTTTAATTTATTAAAAATGTTAATTTCACGTTGTTCTTTTCTTTTAAAATACTATGTTATTTAAAAAAAATCATTATTTTATGGCCATTCTTGTAATTAGAATCATAAAAATAGGAGTGATTTTTTTTTCACATTTAAACCGACTCTAATCCCAGATTATGCAACTAATGACCTTGATTGCACGATAACTCATTTTTAAAATGTCAGTATATAACACTATCTACGATATTTAAGGCACTGTCCCTTCATGTCTTATAGTTAGGATCTTACTTACATCTTGTGACTTGTCGTTCGTACTATTATTATTTTTACATGCATTCATACAAACGAACAAATCTAAACGAAAATAATAATGTTCCATACATTATTACATACATTATTTTCGTCCCGATTGTTGTTTAATCATCATTATTTTAGCCGTAAGACGTCCACTGCTGGACATAGACCTTCCCTAAATATGAATAGTACCTATCATCTTGGCAAACGAACCATTTGTTAAAACAATTGCACGAAGATTCATCAAGTGCAAGGTATAAATAAATGTTTTTTTTTTTTTCATTTTTATGTACTTTTCGCATACGCGCATAAGCATCTTAATACGCATCCGCTTCTACATCCGCATATGCGTAGGTTAATCAGGGAAGTTGCTCTTAAATTTGAATTTCCTGTATTGACATTTCTCACATTGCGTGTAAAAATATCATTGTATCATTCAAAACAATCAGATAAGCAACTAAATTATCAAAAATGCCTTGGCTTGGCATTTATGCCCACAATTTAGATGGTTGGCATTTTCCCCGGCACCCTAAATCAATCGAATCGCTTAGTTCCTCGTATGCCGAATCAATTCCCCGCTGATTGCTACCAGGTATGACCGCTATCTAATGTTCCAGCCATTTCGTGCCGATGTCTGATAAGGCTGGATGTTTATTCTGCTGATGTGGTTATGCAGTTTTTATGTTTAACACGAAACTTCACATAATTGTATCGGAGAGTGACTTAAAGGACTAGTTTCCAGAAAAAATGTATCGGATAGCAACAGTTTTTGAAATCAATCCCAGGCATTTACCGATTGTTATTTATTAAAAATTAACATAGCTGGACTAAGCAGATATTAAAAATTCATTATTTATTTTAATAAATCAACGCTTATTATTGCGGCACAATATTAAGTTTCGAGTCAGGCCACCACCGAAATTCAACGCCATTAAGCAGTGGCGCAAGCGCCCAGGTGTCGTATCATGTTGAGTTAGGATAGGTTATTTAGGCATCTAATATATTACTAATGTAATACTCGTGTGAGGTTGGAGATTTGACGGGTCTGCCTTCATTGACCACAACCCGAATAAAGATGCGGGTTTTGTTACATATAAGTCTGATTTGATTTAGTGCGAGCAGTCGAAATGACATGTCGATTTTTCTCGTACACGTACAATTGCAGGCAAGAGAGCAGGGCAAAAATAACTAGCCCTTCACGGAAATCAGGACATTTCATGTAACCAGAGGAAAGTGAATTCGTTGAGCCGTGAGGGCGCGACACGCGATCGCGTGCTTCCCGCGGCCATTTCACACGCAAATGTCCCTACTAAAAAGAAAACTACTTACTTACTTACTGTAACCGGCATCAAAATCGGGTAATAAGGGGCGTTATTACTAAAAATATCGAAGAAATTTAGCCTTGACTGGGCGTACGAACTTTAAAGGAGCAGATTATTATTTATTACTTTGCTGCTCCGTAAGCGCGTTGTAGATAAGTATCTCTAAATTATTAATTCTGTTGCTGTAGTTTGGTTATGGCCTTGGCACGTGTTTTTGTGACATTAAAGCAATTTTCAAACAAATTTCTCCACTTTATAGATCGACGGCCAACGAAAATATTATATTTTAGCTTGGAAACAACATAAATTATTAGTTGGGAATCCTCCTTAATAAGGGATGTCTGGATAAGCAAGCAAGGATAGTGATGTGTAGCAAACTTGGCAAAGTACAACTTTCTATTAAATTTTCAAGTGTTTCTGTATACAAGTTTTGAAAACAAACGGTTCGGTTTACAAACTTCCACAGCAACACTTCTAATTCATTTTCAATTAACTTTGTATAAGTTTCCGGCTGTGTATTATATATAAATTAAAATTACCTACGTAACGCCCAACTTACCTTCCGTTATCGCTTGAATTCGCCTCTGTGAATCTTTTGTTTCCTTATATAAGGGAAATAAGAAGAGGAGAGAGAATATTTCATCAAATGGTAAGGCGAATAATGTTGGCGCCATTATTTTTCAAGCACAGTTCTGTCAATAATCCTTCTCAAAAGAGTAGTGCTGACGTTTCAGCACTAGTAGCATTACAGTATGAAATGTCAGACTGCTACTGAATATTTGATAAATGTGAACGACTGAATAAAACGAAAACATGAACATCATTCTCGTGCAGGCGTGTATTCCGTACATAATGTAACTTACCACTCTATGTGGATGGCATAATATAGGTATCTTATACATATTTACAATTTACGAAATATGTAAGCTCGTAAGTGGGGTAACGAGTTAATAATGAAAGTTATAACTGGAACTTTGAGTCGAGTTATAACACCTTTTATCTATTGAGTCTATTGTTGTGAGTCCATTCATTTTTGTTTAGAACTATGTAAGTTGTGTGCAAATGTTTTATACAGGAAAGGGCAAAATTAAACGTAAAATTTTGAACTGTCTTTCTCGGAGGTTCCCAAGTTTTCTGGCTGCTAGGAATACTAGGTCAAATCGAAGTTACTGGACCAACATACTAGTTGCTTGTTCCAGTTACAATAGTGACCTTATTCTGTTGTTTACATTTACATATTTATTGAATATTGAAAGGATATAAAACGCATCATTACTTAAAATTATTTCTCAGGCCACTTATTAAATGTTATTTACATTAGTTTGCTTGGCTGAGGCTCTATACAACTTGTAAATTCTGGTTATAAGAATGAAATTAATGAAAAAAATTTAAACAAAAAACTATCGTGAGATTCAAACATATAAATTGTATAGAAGTGGGTAACTTACGTTTTATAAGTCAAATATTTAACTCTGACCGATACAGACTTGGTCAGCCAATGTAATGAGCAGTATTCAACTTATGGAACGTGAGTTACCCGCTTCAGTATGATGATGATAGAGATCTTTATTTGCATGCAAGTATTATACAATATTCACTATAAAGAGACATATAATCAAGTAAATAAAGAAAAATAAACTTAAAAGTAGATATGTGTTTTTAAAACGTCAGAATTCTAGTAGAGTAGCACAAGTATTATTCGTAGGGAATAAGTTATGTCGTCATACAATTCTTATAACACCAAATAGAATGGAACATTGACTACAGGAATTTTTCTCAAAACGATATAAATTAAAAAAGAAGCGACAAATCCAGGGATTTCTCTGGGCGTAAAATAAATAACGTGGCCTGTTAGAAGTAAGCTACTGGCGATCCGACGACGGTTCGCTCGTAAATCCGATCCATACGATGGACGTTGTAAAAATATCGTAAACTTTAATAACGATACGGTACAATGTAAAATTTAAATTCGATTATTTAACCACTTGCTGAAACTTGAAAGGAACAACTGCCTTTGTTCTGACCCGGGAACTGTTTTACATGCAACATTTTCAATGGAACAGAACAAAGACCGGTTCGATACAAGATTCTTTTGTTTTGTGACGTGTAATATGTATCTGCTCTTCACGAACCGACTTTCTAGGTCATTTACAACGAGTCTATAGTCATTGGGGAAGAAAAGTGACGATCACGGACGAAGAAGCGCAGTATACGACGTTCACAAACTGTGAGTGAGTGTTCTAGATCACTCCTCGGAAACAGAAGGAGAGGCATGTATCTAGCAGTGGACGTGTGTGGCTGATAGATAAATATACATGTATTTGAAAGTAAAATTGAAGTCTGAATACTTAGCTATCTCTTTTTTATTTATCAAGTTTACCCGTTGTGTGGCGTTGAGCTTGTAACTTTAAATTATAAAATGAGTAACTGTATACTTCACATATTAAAGAATCCGAGAAATCGTTCGGGTTAATCCCTGCTGCTTCCTTCCGCCAGCACTCTACACGACAACACTTTCATCATCACCACCTGGATGGTTGGCAGTCCTCACCTGTGCGTTTTTCTAGAAACTTCCTGCCTTGCACAGCAAAACTTTGGAATAAATTGTCGTGTGCAGTATTTCCGGACCGATATGACCTCCAAACCTTCAAGAAAAGAGCGTATAGAGATCTTAAAGTCGGCAACGTACTTGTGACTCCTCTGGTGTTGCGAGTGTCCATGGGCGGCGGTAGTTACTTACCATCAGGAAATCCGTCTGCTCGTTTGCCTCCTATATCATAAAAAAAACTAAAATGTGATCGTGGTCTAACTTTTCATTGCCCGTAGTTCTTTAATTGCATGTAATATTAACTCCTAAACTAAATAATAAATAAAGAATACAGGATCTTACATAAATTGATTGACTCCCACGCTAAGCTTAAGAAGGCTTGTGTTGTGGGTACTCAGCAAACGACCTCTAGGTACTTATATAATATACAAATTCTCCAATACATAGAAAACACCCTTGACTCAGGAACAAACTCCGGTGCACAACAAATACACGCCTTTATTGGGATTTGAACCCCGGACCATCGGCTTCATAGGCAGGGTAACTATCCACTAGGCCAAACCGTCAAACTATTATAACTTCAAACTTCAAAGACTTTAGTAGGAGCATCTTACAACACTGAACTCCCTTGTCTCTAGAAAATCATTTCATACGCCAAGATTTTGATTAAAACAATTGTCAAGCGATTTGTAAAGCATTCTCGTGCTCCCTTTGGTCTCTGGAAAGAAGAGAGATGGAACAAGAAATCATTAGGACAGGGCTGATATTGCCATCGCTTATTTAACAACAGCGGACCAAGCGTTAATATTATAAACCATTGTTTATGTACAAAATACAATTAAATATTTACCTGCGTCTTTAAGGTAATGAAAACGTAAATATGTATATATACTTCTAAGTCACACTGCGAATTGGCAAATGGTTACGTCAAATGAATAGTAAACGAATGTCAATGAATTACAATAAAATAATTAATAATTAATGCTCAGGTCACCTACTTTTATATTTGGCGCCGTAAACGATGAAAGGGGTTAACACAAGTTTTTGAACTCACATGTAATTATATCGCACTAGGCGATATTTTTCAATTTAGGCACATTACAATGCACTTATGGTCAAAGAAAAATCTACCAAAACAAAGTTGACGAATGTATCTGCCAGCAATATCTTGAATATAAGTCCTCGATGGATGGTAAGTTTTTGAATGGTTTAGGGGTTTCAAAAGATCGCGCACATTTTGGAGCAA
Source organism: Grapholita molesta (assembly GCA_022674325.2). Taxonomy (NCBI): domain Eukaryota; kingdom Metazoa; phylum Arthropoda; class Insecta; order Lepidoptera; family Tortricidae; genus Grapholita; species Grapholita molesta. The sequence continues at coordinate 23,489,525 of CP053121.2, read as the reverse complement.
AGTATCATGATTTTAATATTGTAAAAAAAAGCCGCATAACAGCTACCTAGGAGGGCTAGACATATAAAGGTGGCAGAACTAAGAGTTTATGATTTCAGTGCGCTAAATGTACGCACCCAAGCGTGTCATATAAGAGTAGCTTTAAGTAGTTGAGTAGTCTGGGCTACTAAGCGCGAAACATCACTCACTCATGAACGAGACAAACCTAGACTAGATATATGTACATAGCTATGTTAAAGTTTGAAATACTCAAAGAAAAACCTTCAATATGTGGAATCGCCTGCTACGATCATTATTTTTCGTTTGCACATACCTACTCGTATATTTAATAAAAGCGTACAAGCATTCGCTAGAAATATGAATAAATATTTATTGAGAAGCGAGAGTCGATTACGCTTTTTGATGCACGTCGTATTTTGTTTAATTTTTGTCTTTAATACACACATTAAGCTATCCACATAGCCACGGATGGACAATTGGACATGCTGTTATACAGTCATACATTATGAGTCCCTGGCAGTGACAAGAAAACCGCAGATCTATGGATGAATTGAAAAAAAAAAGTACCTTAGTTCTTCTTCTTCTCTAACGTAATTAGCAAGTTTGAAATGATTAACTTAAGACAAATTGCATGTCCTTAATATAAATATTTTTGCAATTCACCATAGATCATGAATCATATTGCAGAGACGAGCTGAAGACTTCTTTGTCTGTAGTTACAAACCAAAATGTACAATTCTTAGAAGCTTGGTTTTAAATAATAAAGCAGTTATTGTAATAAAGTTTTACTTACAAAATTGAGTATACCTTATATTAAATCCTGAAGAGTGAATATAGTTATACTCGTATCCCGGTACTATTCAATACTCTATGATCCCAGTCCTCATATACTCATTGTAGGTTAGAGTAAATTCCCGTGTGCTTTTCACCAGGCAAGCAGGAGACGCTGGTAGGTGATCGGATTACACTCGGCCTTGGACCCGACCTGTGCAGTCACAGACCACTTATCCGACGATTCATTATTTAATTACTTACATTTCAGCCGCCGTATGCAGTGTACTGCTGGACATAGGCCCACAAATATGACTTGTATCATCCTGGGGGTAGTTGCCATAGTCGCCACGCTTGGCAGGCGGGTTGCCGACCGCAGTAGCTGTAGATTGGGTTTCGACGGACGCTGCTGCCTGTCCGTAGGTTTTTTCCCTTTGTCGCCTCTTATGACACCCGCGGGAAGAGATGGGGAGGTGCTATTCTAGTCAGCCGGCATCACACGGCAACTTTTAATTACTTACTATATCCGATACACAATAACATATGTTAAACAAATTGAGTTTTTATTTTATAATAGACTGTAATGTACAACATCGCGCCTTAAGCAGTTACTTTGTGAGACAGCATTTACAAGTCACATTGTATCAATTTATCGGGACGTAATCTTTGTAATTGTTAAAGCGGTGTTCATGTGGTGTGTGTTTGCGGTGTTCAGCAGCTTAGCAGTGGTAAACGTATCAAACTAGCCTTATTGGGACTAATAATATAAGGAATACTGTTCACACACCTACTTGGTCACAGATTACACCAGCAAACAAAACAGTACTACTTACTTATCCAATAATATGGTAGGTATAATATTAGAATAATATTGTGTAAATAAATTGGTGCCTTAAGGTAATATTTATAATAATCTCTTTTCTTATCGGAATAGCAATTAAGGAGTTAAGAATTACCCACTTTGTGCCAGTCAGCATTATCTAGCAGAAGTGAAATTGTAAAATATCCTTACTGTTATGGAAATAAGGATCTGTACCTATGTATATTCGACTACTTTGATTGCTAATACGTATTTGATGCCTACTATGGAGAGGGCTATGCTAGGAGTCTCTCTTAAGGATCAAATTCGGAACGAGGAGATCCCACGGAGGACTAGAGTCATAGCCCAAAAGTGAAGCTGAAGTGGCAGTAGGCTGGCCATATCGTTCGCAGAACCGACAATCGTTGGAGTAAGCGGGTTCTTGAGTGGAAGTTACGAATCGGTAAACATAGTGTAGGATACCCAAAGGCTAGGTGGAGCGATGACATCCTTGAGGTGGCTGGCTAGCGTTGGGCCAGAGTGGCCCAGGATCGTGTGCGATGGCGTGCAATGGGAGAGGCAGTAGGCTGATGATGATGATAGTATACGAGTAGTTCTGTGACAAACAGATAAAAAATATCGCTCATTAGCGTAGGCTGTAGGTACAGTCAGCAGTATCTGTTCAGCTCTTTGTTTGCGTAACAGAAAATATTTGTTACTGCGTATTTGACTGCGACTTTGACGGTTACTTACTATAAAATTGTGTGTGCACGGTCGACTGTACTAAACATATCTAGTATATAAATACGTCTAATTATTTAAATACATGACTATGTACGTCTGACCATTAACCAGGAATAAAAACTTATGATACACTTGCAAATGTTTTTACTACGGTTCAAAGCCCCACTTCCATCTGCTTCGTAGGCGGGGTTATCGTCTAGACTAGACATTCTGATATGACATACGGCTGTACATTGATATTACAATACGATGCTGTGGTCATTTGTGATAACACACTAATTAATTCCCTTGGCAGGACTCAAATTCTCCTCGTGCTTCGAGGGTTACCGACGACGCTAGGTGGCTATTACGTCATACCGATATGACAAGACACTTACGTGTGCGTTCGCCCTAATCGACCTAAACCGGTACGATACACATCGTTATACCAACCCGACTATTGTTCACAAGGCCTACGCCGTGCTGCCGAGACTTGGCCATTGTGCCAAGAGCGGATTTGATAGTGTTAACATGTTATGTCGAATGGGTGAACAGAGAGTACAGCCGCCATTAGATAATGTGGACACTGACAAGATGCTGACTAATGTCTGAACGTGCCTATATTCTGCTCTGTTTCATATATAACTTAGGCGAGATTTTTTGCAGTAACTAATTACTTGTAAGAAAAAGTTTATTTTTATTTTTATTTAGATACTTTTAGGTCAATACAGAATATTTTCTGTGAAGTATATTCTATATCTAGTATGTTTTTGTGAGTCTTATTTAGAAAAAAGTTGGTATCCTGATACTAGGGTTGTATAGCTGTTGGCTGTTCCAAATATATGTATCGAATGGTTAATTTATATATATTACATAATACATAAATTAACATTAGCTTCTTAATCGTTTTAACCATGTTTGTGATTAATTGTTAATAAAATAATAATGTGTTTACTCGTATAAGCGTAGATAAAGAATAATAATTGTAAGTACTAATAAAAAAATAACATATCTAACATAAAAACTTAATAAAAATAAAGTATAAGTTTTAGTATTTTAATTTATTTAAGTTTTTTAATGATGATGATATTATATGAAGTATGTGTTAACTTTCTATAGCAATAAATATTCATTGAAATATCGACTTAAAGTCATGGTGCGAAAATTCATATTAAATAAATTAAAAAAACTAGTCGCAAAAGTGCCCACTGCGTGTATACTATAAAAAAGGTATGGCACAAATAAAAAAATGTCTCTAGAAATATGTATGTAGATATATTTAACCAGATATTTTTTTGGATCATCTTAAGATCATCAATCACCTAAAGATATTTAACGTTATTAATCTAAGAATTCCATGGAACTGTGTTTAAAAACTTAATGTTTATATCAACAAACGCCATGTAAAGTTTAGGCTCATTAATAATGAGCTTGATCACACTCGCTTTTATGTGAAACTTATACATACTGTAAATAGCAGTAGGTACATAATTATGAGACTACGTCATTGTTGTCAAACGTCCAATTATACGGGCTTAATTAAAACTTTATATCAAACGCGTAATGTAGGTAATAATATTTTCCGTAAAGGCATAGCGCGCGTGTAGGGAACAGATAACTAATTCCTGATTATCTATCTGATACGTAAAAAGTAACAAATAAATTGTTTCTTTGTACTAATCTGTAATATTGATAAATAGTGCGACCTTAAGTTATGGATTATTAACAGAATATAAAATAACATGAATAACGATAAGATTCAGAGTTAAAGCGATGTCTTTACTTGTTTTAATAAAAATATATGTGCTTATAATTGAATACAAAAGATTGAGTGACTCGTGACCATTAAAATAATAAAATAACATTTATGTTCGTTGATCGCTGACTGAAATGTACATTTCAGAAAAATACCTGGTCACTATTCACAAGAAACACGTACAAACGTACCCTTCGTTCACTTTGTAAGTCAGCATTATTGCTTGTGACAAGGCAACTTGAGGAAAAGACCCGAGCGGCCAAATCCCTGCACACCACTACCTTCGCCAAAAAACTCCATTATTATAAATATGTCGCTTTTCATTGTTATACATGAAGGGCCAAAAATGTTTAAACTTTTTAAAAACTGTCAGATATAAAACTATAAGCGTTATTTCTTATTTATTTATTTAACTTAACAGCAAATAAACTCAATTTATATTTGGGAAATTTCATCATCCAGAGTGTCGTGTGTGGCACTCCGGCAATCGACTTTACATATTGTGGACGCGTCGACACAAATGCTGCGTGACATCGCGGCATCTCATATAGTGTATGGTTTTGGGGTGGGATATTGGGATGCGTTTAATATACTCGACTCTGTAGATATTGTAGTTTGCGCCGTTTATCACATGTACCTTATATATGTATACCGTAGAATAGGAATCATATATTATAACAGAATAAATCTATACCCCAGACGAAGTGGTTTACATTAACGCCCCACATCACATGGCGACCCTGCCAGTACGGCCTTGTGCTGCGCTGGCAGCGCGTTGCTCCAGCCAGAGAAGAGGCTACAATGAAATTAAGTAAAAAAAAAACTTTCTTTGAAAATACCTATGATAAAAATGTGACGAGTGCTCCAATGGACCTTTGTATTAAACTAAAATGATTTCTGTGACTGTGAAATAAAAAAAAATATTTTATCAAAAATATAACTAAAAAACCTTTAAAATTACAGACAGAAATTGCGAGGCCCAAGGTCATTTTATTTCATAACAGGCGTCGTACTGTAGCAAAGAAAAGTTGTTTTTATAAAATTGTTTAACACAAAATCTCGTTGCTATCTCTTTAAATGTTCAATCTGAAATAAAACTGCATAAAGTGATATTTACTTTCCCGCTTATTCCCCGCTTCTCTTACAGTTTTGGATATATCCAGCGTTGTTATTTGCAAAAAAAATTGGCCTACCCTGTATATTTAATTCATCCAAAATGGACCCTCATTTTTATACTGCTGTGTGAACATGAAGTTACAAAGTATTTGAGCGTTTAAATTCGAGTAATGAAATTTCGTAAACCCAATCTCTGTTCTCAACAATGAAAGTATGCTTTATTCCCTTTTCCTTTGTTACGACGAAATTATAAGCTTATGTTTTTTTCCGTTACAGATTCCGAGGAGCGTTTTAAGGCCGCGAATAATGAGAATTTGAGGTGAGTTGGTAAATTAAGACATCTATCATCCATCACTGTGCCCACGTTGGGGTATAAAAAGCCCTTAATGGACATTTAATGTAGATTTTTTTTCTTTTATGTGGCTTCGGTTGAACACGTGTGGTTCTTGAGCAGTCGTTTTATTGAGAGCACCAGCTTGGTTACTACCGTTATAGCTTCATTGAAAAACGATTTTTTTAAGCATCATTTGCAAATTTCTTTTTATATATCGTTGTTGCCTAACATACGGAATGCCTGATAAAATGCTTTTCCCATGCCTTATGCTTATACTACGGCTAGGTAATTTAACTTACCTTTCTAATCTAGCCTACAAGGGGGTCTCAGTTTAAATCCTGGAATGGGCATGCATTGTGTGTTTGTCATGAATATTTACTTCATTCAAGTATTTAACACTTTCGCTGCGGCAGTTAGTTCACCATGCAGATAACCATGCTTATTGTAGGGTCGATCGACCCGATGACGCAGCGAACGTGTATACGATTTTTAATCTATTGTTTATATTATCATCTAGTACTAGTTACAACATCAACCTTACTGCGATTACTATGGGTTCAGGACGCCGACTTTTGAGAGTCGTGCACTCGAAATTAAGAAACTTTGAGGATGAAAATAATCACACACAAAAGTTTATTACCATTATTTTTCCACAAAATGTAACTAGATTTTCAATACCCACGGTTATTTTTTATATACTCGTAATTCATGCTTCTTAAGTACCATTTCTTCGCTTTTGAGAGAGTTTAAAATGTCACGATTCGAGCGTCGAGCGTTCAAAAATCGGCCCCCAGCTCGAATATTTATATTAAAGACTAAGTTTAACTCATCTTTATTCAGAAACAACTAAACAAATAGAAAAACATATAATAATTAAAACTAACAATAAAAATCACGATGAATGAATCGATGACACATAAAATTTTGTATGCCCATTGAATGAACATGAAAAACACTGTATTCATCAGGACGATTCATCAAGTTATAACGATAATTTAAGTAACTTAATAGTGATAATCATAAAAAAATACAAATAGATATAAGTATCTATTTGTATTTTTATTTGTGTTTTATGATTTGGAGGCATATTGTCAGCAATATGCCTCCAAAGTACCATTTTAAACACAATTTGTCATTTAAACACTCAAAATATGAATACTTTAACTTTTTTGACATTGTTTTAATGATCACTAAAATTATGGTTGTAAATTTCAATTCCACGAAGCATGTTTTAAAAGATTCAGTTAGTTTTCAAACATTGTCGCTCAAATTCAAAAGTATTTAAAGAATTGGCGAAAACTTCTAATCAACATTCATAAATGAACTATGTTTTCTGGATTATATTATCATCGAGTTTCTTTTGTTTACATTGCAAAAATGTCATCCACTCGTTCATTGTAGTCTACTCGGACATTTACGTTACTAATTCATCAATCATTGAAATAGGAAACAGACTGTTATCACATATGTGTCATTATCTACGAAAAGGGACCTTATTGTCGATGGCACTTACGTCGAATCGCGTTGCGTTTGTATTGTATCGTCTTGAACAACGACATAAGCGCCATCGACAATAAGGTCCCTTTTCATAGATAATGTCACATATTATTGAATATTAGTATTTTAGCTAAATAATTAATTTAATTCATGAATTTTCGATCCAACATTAGCCAATCATTTTAATATTCGGATGTCATAAAGTCATAATGCTCTATTTGTTTTCTGTTTACCACTCGCAAACACGACGTTTCAAACAAACGCAACTGACATTTTGTGATATCTTATTAATTATTATAAATAAAGTATATAGATATATTTTATTTTTAAACACGTATTATTATATATCTAAATATTTTCTTTTTACCGACTCCTACGAGTATTATATATATTATTCAATGTAAAAATCAGGCAAAAAGGAAGTTTCACGTGAAATAATCTCCCTTCCACTCGTTCAAGGCTCCGGGCCCACTTTACCTCGCTCGTACCTCATGCACACATGTATGTATCTCATGCGACTTACACCCACACACGTGTACTCACAACAGATAACATACGAAAGACAGATACCTATAGGGTTGACAGGGTGAAATGGCATGGCATGTCATGCCATACCTATTTGTCGCAACTTTTGCTGGGTGATCAGGCACCTAATTCGTGTATTTATAATGGTATTATACTGTAATATTTTTACGCGACATAAACGATCTTTTCTATATTTAAATAGTACTTAATAAACACACTTAATTATATCATAGAATTTTTGAAATACGAATGTTTTATTTAATCGTAGAACTTTTATGTAACCCTTTTATATTATTAAAAAAAAAGATGGTGCTAGTCTACAAAAACGTATTAAAAGTCTTTATACTCGTCTAATATTCAGTTGCCGCAATCGAGGAGTTCAACTTTCACAGTCGGGTTTTTTTAGCTAAAATATTTAACTTCAAAATAGAATAATAATGAATAAATCAATGTATAATATTCCATTTAGAAAGTTTTCATCATGACTTTAGAAAAATATCTTAATCGTGTATATAGTGAGTACTTTTACGTAGCATCAAAATCTACATGTCACATTGACCACGTTCTCGCTGCTTACACAAACTAGTAGCTGTGACGTATCTATATATTTTTATGTGATCTGTGACCTCAGTTACTTTTATGACGTATCCTCAGCGGAAATGCGGTGACGAAAGCGACGTTTCATTACTATACCTAGATATTTATCTAACAGGAAAGACATTTGTTTAGTGCATGCCACAATAAAAATATCGACAATCCTATTATCGATAAGTACATAATACTTCAAGGACAAGACGTACAGTCTTATATAGGCTACATACCGAGACCCCTCGTGCCACTGATCTTGAACCAATTCAACGTAATCCAAGTGAAACTTTTGGTCCAATTTACTTTTGTAAGTAACTTGCGATGTATAATTTCCAAATTGTATGTAAAGTATAAATAAATTGATAGTTTTGTTAATGTTATCTATTTTTTACCTTATATTTGTCTTTGTATTACGTATATGACGTTGAAGTGGTACTTATCGATAACAGGACTGTCGATGTTTTTATTTTGTCAATCACTTACAAAAAAATCGTTCGTGCTAGAAAAATATCTAGGTCAATTCATTACACTAAGTCACGCTTTTTGCCTCTCTGCGATGTATTTCCGATATTTTGTTGACCTTGTTTTTATTCAGAAATGTCTTGACTTTTTACCTACGCTAGGTATATTTATGATTTGACTTTATATGTCATGTTAAAAGCACGCCAGCCTAATACCATTCACTATAGGTGGTCTCTTAACGCGCCCAAAAAAAAATTAGTACCTATCTAATATGTTTTGATAATATAGCTGACGGAATAAATTAAATTTCATTTTCCTTATTTCTATTGCACATACGTAATTCTACTCGAATATTTTTAAAACTCTCCTCTTCAAATACGTGAATTTACTGGAGAATCTGAAAATATGTCAAAGGAAGATCCGAAATGATGTGGCTTGTTGGAGCTAAATTACGCGGAGGTTTCAGGATATATGTTAAGAATGCGAGCGAAATGACGTCCGGAATATGCGTCCCAGTCACGCTACCGGAGTCGCAGTTTGTATACAACAGTAGTTCAACTACGAGACCGAGAATGTTCAGAGTTGTTAGTAGTAGAATCGAAGTACAGAGGCTCTAGTGTAAGTTTCTTTTGACGTACAAAAACGTTTACGAACGCGTAACTGATAATGTTATTTATATGGGAAACGTAAACGCGTTCGTAACGTAAAGTTTCGTTAAAAACTTACACTCAGGGCTCAGATGTAGTGCAAAAGTATTTACCATCGGGAAAACTCGTATCTTGTATTAAACCAGTGACATTTTCATTTCAAAATATGGAATTTTATTGTGTAAAGTCAAATATAATTTGTCACTTTGACATTTGACACTAAACCATAAAGTTCCGTATTAATTGAGATGTTACTCATTTAATTGATTGACAGTTTGGGTGCCGTTGCATTTTGATCGAAATCCGAGTGTTCCCTATGGTAAATAGTTTTACACTACATCTGTAGGTGCTGGTAGCTGAGGCAGAATAGGTTAATAAAAAGACAGTAAACCATATATAAAAGGACAAAAATAAATCAATATGCGTTAAGCTCTTAGCTGAACCCCGTATGTAGCGAATCCTATACGAATCGAAAATACCCCTAGCGGGTTCATGGCACTGTGTGCAAGTTGTTCGTGTGTTGAAATAAATCTATAGTAATACAACGTGAAAATGCTGCAAGCATCAAAATGAGTACACTTGCGTATTGTATGTATGCGGGGCGGGATTCTTTTGATTATTATTATTTTCTTTTTCTTAAATTGTATAATTTACTTGTCATTTCTTATCCCACGTATCATACATATTTAATAAATTACATATAATAGAAAAAACTTTGATAGACTTTAGAAAAAGATTAAGGAATCATTAAAAAGACGTGCGCTCAAGAGAAAAAAAACGGGACGTTTACGGATGTGTAGGCATCTTCAGATAATACTGATACTGGTGACTGCAGAGCGGGCAGCTTCCTCGCGGCAACGTTTTAGTATCGCGATTCAGCGAGGGAATGTTGCCAGAATTCTCGTCACCATGCCAAAGGGGCCCAACATTAACGACGTTTTTTAAATTTTAAATATATATTTTAGTTTTATTGTTTAGGATAGTTGTACAATACGATGGTTACAGGTAATACTTCTCATTTCTTAGTAAAAATCAAAACTTGTTTTCAGACTATGCACCTACAAATATAATATAATAAAAGTAAAACGATCTATTTATTCATATATTTTTTTACACAAGAATGACCAGCGTTTGACCTCAGTCGCACCTGATGATAAGTGCCGACGAGGTCGAGGGTGTAGCACGCTGGTTCAGTAACAGCCTATTCACTCTTGCCTTGAAAATACCCAAATTGTATCTTTCCGGGAATACAGACGAAAGGAATCTCCTTCATAATCTAAATACTTAAACGGATTAGCACTTTTTTATTCAGTCACAATTTTACAATGTTCTTTTTCCCCTCACTAGCTCGTAAAGCGCTTGTTTATCCTTTAATACGAGAAGGTAAAAACGCATTTTATCCACTACTGATTAAAGTAAGTTGACTTCTCATAGCTCTGATTGCTATGGTTTTAAAGTCTAAATTCGCGAAGTACAGCTCACTTGCCCCCACGGCGGCGGCGGTAACTCGCACACGCACCGAGTTGAAAATCGAATTAGAACATTCGAAAATCGTATTGGCCACCACAAGCTAACCAAGCTAAAGGCACCTTTTGTAAAAATGTTGAATGTATCTAAACGCAAAGAAAAAGTCAATGCGATTTCAAAACGTTTTTTTGCATGTTTCACTTTCCTCGCTGCAGTGAGGGGAAAAATTTTGTGTTACACACGGGTGCAATTGTAATTTAATTCTCGTGTATTGAAACACTAGCTACTCGCTTTGCTCGTGGTTAAACTATAGAATCCATTCGCTTGCTCGAGTTTCAATCCCACACTCGCAGTTAAAATACAATTTTGCACCCTTGTGTAACAAATAACTTTTTTTCTATTCTGAAAAGTATCAAAAATGTAGACTACGGTTCCTTATAAGTGCTGCGTCACGTGCCGGTGACAAGCGAAATTTACGCGTATCCAGGTGTAAACAGGTGGTTATATTATTCCCTTTTATCTTTATGTCTTTATGACAAGCAATTTATGTATGAGAATTAGAGTTTTTAGAATTTATGGCGAATTTTTATGTCGCAATTCTGCATACCTTATACTGTTTTTAAGCAGATTTAAGTACCAAAAATTTTATACACATCAGACTGACGTATTCGTATTAAATTTCCCTGTTGTGTCACTTCACGTAATAAGCTTCTAGTAGTATGTGATCCACAATAGAATATTCTATTCTAAGTCTGCAACAGAGAATTTGGTAATTAGTTATCATAATACGATTGTAAATTCTGTGTAAGAAATATATTTACCATTTGGTGATTTCTTGTAATCCTATGGTTATTCTGTAACAGGTTGTGTGCATAGGCGACAAAAATCGGTTTATCATCCTTATATTAAATAAAGTCAGACTATTTACACCTTTTATAACTAGACATCGGATTCCGTGGGGCGAAACTTCTTGACAGCTAGGGACTTCTTATACCGATAAACTTATTTATGGATACTAGTTCTAAATACTAGTGATCACACAAAGGTTTGCTTATAAAATATTTTTTATTAAAAAAGTATTATATAATAAAATAAGAACTCAATTTTCTTTTTCTTTTTTGAAAAGTTTACTCGTCACAATTTATTTCTTCATGACTGTCCCATCTATTATTGTTAAAGTAAACCACCAGATTTTTTTTCCATATTTTCGGGCGTTAAGCGTCTCCGTCTTGGCTGAAAAATCCATTTCAGGTGACTAAAAGACTTTTCAATTTCTGTGGAGGTTACAGGAGCATAGCAAAATTTCAAAAAGTGATCAATGGTATTTGAATTTCATACTGGTCTTCAGAACAATAGTTACGAAAAACACACACAATTGGGGGCGGTCACTAGTATATAGAACTAGTATCGATAAATGAGTTTATCGATATAGGAAGTCCCTAGCTGTCAAGAAGTTTCGCCCCACGGAATCCGATGTCTGTAATTATAACCCAAACAACCTAGTACTCCTCTAACCTCCGATTTCTGGGATTCGTCACCTCCCAAAATAGCAGATAAGCTATATTGTAACTTAAAATAAGGAAAAATATAAAAAGTACTAAGGTACTAAGTTCGGTTGCTGACGTTATTAGTAAAGTACTAATCGCTAGGACAACTCAATAACTGGTCGATTGATCCTTTATTTTGCTTAGCCGGCAATATGTAAGGCAAATAAAAATAACTTTGAACGCTTGCACAACAAATAAACAATAGAAAAGCAGAGGGAATAAAAAAATTAGGAACTTACATCACCTATATATCATAGGTCTTATACCAAAAACCTATTTTATATACTTATCGGGTTTGACCGCTCAGCCAGCAAAATCATTACGTTACAGAATACACCTCCGGATTCCCTGCAGCCTATTTTATTTCGAAGCCTAAATGCTCTCTGGAGTGAGATATTGGCAGTTTTTAACACCATTATTTAAAGTCGCTTAAAATGCGAATTGACTCCCACCCTAGCTTGGACTTCGCTGAGGCCACGGGGCGATTTGCAGTTTCAAATGTTATGATTTTTATATAATACTTATGTTTAGTATATTACAGGTTTGGTCTTTTATTGCATAGTGCACTAAAGGTTTTTGTATCAATAAAAGTATAATGACAAGGATTAGGGCCCTGACAGAATGACAAAAGAGTGTCTGTCTCTTTCGCACAGGGTAAAAAACTGACAGTTGCCTTAGTTGCGATGTCACACTAATAAATTTCCGTCCATTGCATTGCTTGCTAGACTAGTTTAAGTAGGATAACTTAAAACTGATATTATGATATTAATTTACCAAAACATTATGTCCACTTTTTTATCAACAAAGTTATCGGGTCTTTTTAGAATTATAATATTATAAAACTTATTGATAAAAACAAAAATAAAATACAAAAATATAATATTTTTTGTGTATATTTTCATACTTCGCACATGATCGACAGACATAAAGAACTATTCAATCAGTATCATATTATCTTGACCTGTATCCTCTCAGACCGGGCCCGCTCTGCATAGGTACTATTTAATTTTAACGTCCCACCAAAGGCACAATAAAAAGGCGCTTACATTTTCCTCGAGGCTTGAAAGGTCGAAGTGCGAGAGCGTGGTCGTAAATAATTGGGACATTTAAACCCGGGATGTATTCAAAGGGAAATTTACCCCATAAATGAAGGTAGTCAGAGTGCTTTGTGTACAAAATGGCGGTAAATTAGTACGCTTTAGCGGAAGTGGAGTAGTCAGTGTTTTTTTTATATATGTTTGTTCACCTGTTAGTGTGAAAATAAACAATTTATAGAAGACATTAGGTGTCGAAACTAGTATTTTAGGTATTTATTTTAGTTCAGTGCGACGATTTAAAGCGATGACAACCAATATATTTGATCCCTCGAGCTCCCTAATTGTGAAATAGTGTTGATATGAAAACGGGAGTTCTCTTACCTATTTAATATATATAGCGAATTTTACGAGAGAATGCTGTGAATGTCATCGATGTATAATAAACGTAGATTCACAATCAGCCCCAAAAGAATGGCTCTAAAAAACAACCGCTCGATCGACTTGGGCGGTACATTTAGTTAGTCTTCTATGAACCGTTGTCAGTGCATGTGTCAACAATGACTAAAAAGTTATTACTTTATCAATAGTGAAGTTTGATACTTAATAATTAGCACTATGAGCTCTTTTTTGTTTGATTCCATTATATAAAAGAAGATTATAAATTAGCATTATTAGCATAAATTGGAACGTGATAGTAATGTAATTTAGTCCTTATTTATATTTTTCTACAAAATTAGATCGCGTGTAGGAGTCCCTTTCTTTATGTCAGTGGTGAATGTATTATAAATCAGACAAATTTAAACTCGTATAATTCTATTTTAAGGTTGATTATCTAAAAAAAAATAATAATAATCTGAAAGCTTATCAACCTTAAAGCAGAATGGATTTATCTGAGTTTAATGTTAACAGTTACGGATAATATGCTGTTCTTACACACTTATAAGGTTTGAGGTGAGTGTTACGTATAAACGTATTAACATAAAACATGTCCTTTGATGATTTCAAACTTCGTGTGAACGGCACCGTATTATTAGTAGTTGCAGTATACATGCTTACAGGATCCATGGATACAATTACAGAATATCAAACAAAATACGATATTTTTAAATAATAAAATCTCCAGTATCTACACTTGACTATTTTTTACAAGGAAAAATATATTTAACACTAAAGTAACTAAGGGTAAGTGGGGGTCAAGTATAAATAAAGCATTCCATTATTAGAAAATTCGTCGGTCCGTTATTTAGATTTCGTTCAGAATACTCCCTATATTATTTAACTAAATTAGAAAAAATATCTTTTACTTTCCGAGAACGGTGTTGTTCTCATGGCCCAAAAATATTGGCTAATAATGAAATGATCATCAGATCTACCCGTGCGATTTTTACGTAGTACATTGATCTTGTTTATCAACTTGAACGTTTTACACACTAAGGTTGTTACTGTCAGTGTTGTCACTCGGGTGATATACTATATATATATATACATATGATATGATTAACGGTGACGGCGCCAGTAATGGACAAGGAAACAATCATGAACATTAGTTCCAAGGAGTCAAGTGTTGTGCATTTGTTGGTACATATTCAATTTGTAACGTTATGGTTTTTGAATTAAGAACTAAGTGTCCATCATTGGTGCCCGTCAGCTTAAAATGTCCAACAATGGTGCCATCACCCTACGATGTCTGGTTTTCGAATTTGTCGTATTCGTTGACTCCTGTTGTTACTGAATTCTAAGTAGGAGATTCTAAAGTCTGATTACAGTATTTGTAAAAACTGTGAAAGCAGCATAACCAGTGATTTGGGTTATTGATTGAAAAGACCATTCTGTTCCGAACTTCGCCGCACTTTTTTAATCGGCATTTATTGATGACACCCTAGACTTGCTATTTAATGTGTATGTAAAATATTATTCGTGATTAGTATTTAATGCGAGTTTATATATTTTTTACTAAACACAAGTGGCGTATAAAGCGAAGGCAGAAAAAGGAGGGGAGCATTCACCACTTTTAGATACGGAGACCTTTAAAAAAACATTAAAGCTGTATGGGCCCTTAACTCGTATTTTAACGACACTTAAATGACATTCAATATCAACGCTTGTTGCAAACACAATAAGGTGTTGTTTCCTGTGCATTACCAAGTGTAAATATGTTTCGACTGTACAATTTTTACTTTGACGCTTCAATTTAATTTTTCCAACATTCGCTCCATTGGAACCTTTTGTAAAGCGTATTTGTGAACGTTAAATAAAGCCAAAACGAATCCACAATTCAATCAGAAAGCATAAATAAAGTCGATTTATGTCGGAATTAATTGAAGGGTTTGGTAATTTGGGTATATATAAAATGTTTACATAATAATATAACAAAGTCAGACTCGTGTATTCTCCTTTGTACTGTTTATGTGAAATCACTGTAGAGTTTAATCACAAATATATACTAATATGTACATTTCAGCCCGGGACTTCTTTTGCGTTTCGATAATATGATGTTCTACCCAATTACTGACTATCACCCTTAAAAAAGAAAGGCACAATCTGATAGGTAGGTAGTCAAATTCAAAGATAAAACGATTGCCGCGCCACAATTCGCGCAATGTCGTGGCCGGGCCGTAACAGACACAGACACACAGACATTCACAGACTTCGTTTCCAGTACAAAATGGTTCTCAAAAATGACCCCAATTCTACTGGCAGTTATCCCTTTACTTCGGAATTAGATATTATCCCTTAAGCAAATTCCAGCTATTAGAAAAAAGCTGTCTATCAAAGTTTTGATTGGCTAAAATAAAATGTCACACGACAAACCTCATGCACTATTAAAAGACTATCTTGTAGACTCCGCCTTTGTAGGCAATTTTTTATTGAGGTCATTTATGCAGAATTCATTTTTCATCTATGTATCTTATCCATCGCTGTCTTCACGTCTAATTTATGCCATATTAAACAAAATCTAAAGAATAAGTTTATTTGAATGAATCTGAAGACAATATTAGTTGTATATATTACATCAGTTGCGTCTTTTCCTTTGAGAGAAGTTTTTCCAATATTAGCGCTTATATTCGTACAAGCGAGTGGGTAGTCGGCCTAAAGCTAGCTCACTAATTGGGTTCCGTATTGGAGAACGCGTCGTTAGGCAATGTCCATAAGCCGTACATGGATTTATGAATAATTCCCGCACAACCGAAATGGATTCATTACACGCGTTGCGTATTTAATTATTTCATTCGGACAGTTCTGTTTTTTAGAAACATTTTCTATTAGACACACGTGAATGGGGTACAAATAGTTAATTGTAATATGTTTCGTAATAAATAACAGAATATAATTATGTATAGTAATTTTCCTTTTTGGCCTATTATTATTTTACGGTGGTACGTGGCTCTCAAAGACGAATAAATTTCTTCTTTAATATAAAACCGAATAGAGGTTTAACCAGCTCGATGTATTCGTATGTATGTGAAGGTACAAAATGATAGTCGCAATTCCTTGTGACCTTCAATTTTGTTGAAAAATAAATAATATAATTAAACCATGTATCATAAAAATATTATTTACAAAATAATGTTGATAGGTAAGTAATAGGTAAAGGAAGACAAATAACTTCTATGTAAGACGCTTACTTTGACGGAATTACAATATAAGTATACCTACTACAAAAGCGCAACGGGTTTCATTAACATATCAACTTGTTCACAGAAACACCGATCAGCCGGGAATGACGTTTAGCGGAGAAGAGTGGGGCGCGGGGTGAGCAGCCGCGTGGCATGTGGGTGCTGCTGATGCTGGCGCTGGCGGCGGCCGCGGTGGCGGAGTGCCCGCGCCACTGCGAGTGCAAGTGGCGCAGCGGCAAGGAGTCCGCGCTGTGCGCCCGCGCCGGCCTGACCGCCGTGCCCCCGCGCCTCGACCCCACCACGCAGCTCCTCGATCTCTCCGAAAACAGACTCACCACACTCCAAAACGATGCTTTCGCTTCTGCCAACCTTCTCAATCTTCAACGCCTCTACCTCCCTTCTTGCGGACTTAAATTTATACGCCAACATGCCTTTCGCGCCCTAGTGAATCTAGTCGAACTAGACCTATCCAAGAATAACATACAATCTGTACCGTCTCACGCTTTCGACTCAATTTCTGAACTCCGCGAGCTGAGGCTAACCAAGAATTCGATTATCAAAATCAAAGACGACGCTTTCCTATCAGTGCCCCACTTAGTACGGCTGAGCCTTAGTGAGAATAAAATAGCCGAAATTGAACCCAGAGCGTTCACGGGGCTGGAAGGATCGTTGGAATACTTGGAGCTAGATAAAAATAAACTGCATGTTCTCCACGTAGCAGTTTTGGCGCCGTTACGGTCACTGAAAGGTCTAGAGCTCGCTGGAAATCCATGGGAGTGTACGTGTGCTTTGAGACCAATGAGGGATTGGATGATAAAGAAAAATGTTCCCGCGACGGTAGTTCCCGATTGTTCGCTACCTCCGCGCCTCATGTCCCAGTCCTGGGATCGCCTAGACTTGGAAGACTTCGCTTGTCCGCCAGAAGTCAGTGCCGCGTCTAATAGTTTCAGAAGTGTCGAAGGTGCAGAAGTGACGTTAGTGTGTCGAGTGAGCGGCGTCCCCGCCCCGCGGGTGAGGTGGGTGCGTGCAGGACGCCTTCTTGCCAATTCTACTTCTAATAATGTAAATTCCGGTAGGTCTTTTATATTACGTAGTGAAGGAAAAACGAGTAATTTAACTATTAAATCAGCAGATATGCAAGATACAGGCTCGTACACTTGCAATGCAGAGAACCGAGCGGGAAAAGCAGAAGCGGTTGTGAGTCTCGTCGTAGAGAAGAAACCGCAAGGCAAAGGTTTCGGCGGTCGCGCTCTCATGGCCGGCATGGCAGTATCTGCAGTGATAGTGTTAAGTTCATGTTTGGTAGGACTGTGCGCGTACGAGACTCGTAAGAAAAGACAGTTGGATAGGTGGAATGAGCAGATAGTGACAACTAATCGACGCGATGATAATTACGAGAAAATCGAGGCTAATATTAAGGATGTGGTGGAAGTGCCGCGGGTGTTGCCCGTAGAAGTAGGTCGGAAGAGAGGTGACTACAGGAATGTCCCGTCGCATGATCCGGAGGATGACTGTCCCACGCAGTATCTGCGCGAGGAGGTCCGAGAAGAGCGCGAACCTATGACGCTGTCCTTCGACGTCGGGTGGCGGAGACCTGAGTTTGATAACTCGGTCAGCAGAAATGGAATTCTTGAGCGCGATTTGCATATACCCCGCCTGAAGGATTATAGCAAACGGTAAATAATTTATAGCATCTTGCACGGACTTTTAGCTCAAATGTTGAATTATGCATCTTAGTAAACCTAGAAATCGCCAGAGCAGTGGTAAACATACAAAAAATGTTTTAGTACCTACTACTCTCAGCCACAGACGTCCAATGCTGGACAATTGCCTACCTCATAAATCGCCACAGGAAGCAATCTTAGAGCATGGTTTAGCTACTTATTCTTTCCTTAATATTTTTTTTTTTAAGATCAAGTAAAAAATGTTAATATATCTTAGAATACAGAAGTTAAAAATAACGCTTAATAAGTAAAAATAAGCTAAAACAATATTAAAAATGGATGGGATATTTTAAATTAATCTACACAAATAAACATTATAATTATTATAAAGGCAAAAGTTTGTGAGTGTGTATGTTTGTTTCTTCTTTACGTCTAAATGGAGCGATTTTAATAAAATTTGGTATGGAGTTAGCTGACACCCTGAATTAACACATTGGCTACGTTTTATCCCTAATAAACCGCGGATAACACCGCGGGGCACAGCTAGTACAGAATAAAACTGCGTACAAATACGTCGTTCGTCGTTGTATTGTATACATCAATATTCTCTGTCCACTTATACAATACAGGGCGTAAAATGAAGTTGAATAACGAACTATTTTCATTTTCAGAACCGACGAAACTCCCGAGTCCGTCGCGAGTTCCACCTCAACGGGCGTGTTGAGCGCGCACGCCGAGCATTCTTCGGCTAACCGCTATAATAACAATCCGCGCGCGCGCCCGCGCCTGCGCCATGACCGCCTCGACAACGACCTCTCCGGCAGTGACAGCGAGAAAAACTACCCTGACCTCATCGAGATGAGCGCCCTAGGTACCTCCTCTTACCTCCGAAGTGAAATTAAACACGACCCGTACTATTTCTACACGATCCCCAGAAGAAAAGATGGCGAGAGTCGAAGCCCTCTTTTGAATAGCAGGAGAAACAGTTCCGGCGGCGATTCCGGAACCTTTTTTGATCGGATTTACGATAAGAATCAGCCGAGGAATGTTGGACGACGCTCTAATAGCTTCCTCGACTTATCGTCTGGCAGTAATCGGTTGCGACGCAATCCGAGTTTACCCTCGTCTCCAGCCCGGGAGCAGCCCACCGTGCCGTCCGCCACCCCCCTCCTTGATCTGTCCGGTCTGCGCGACTACACGCGCATGGACCAGCCTATGGAAGACTATGATTTTCGTGCTTCACAACTCGAAAAGTTCCTAGAGGAATATCGGACTTTGCGTGATCAGTTATCGAGAATGAAAGAGACGAGAGAGAATTTGCAGAGGAACAGAGCGGTTGAGAATGAGGAGTTGAGGTCAATTTTGAAAGGTAAACCAAGTGTGGCTGTGACTGAGATGTCTTCTGGGGCGCTGGCGGACGCGGCGTCGCCGCTCGCGATGAGTCCGCCTGAGTACAAACCGCACCAGCCCCGCCCCGAATGGCTCACTACTTTACTGTATCGCAATTAAGTCTCTGTAAATAAGTAGCATTAATATTTGAACTGATGTTAGGTAAGATTAAATGTTTGTAAAACATTCTTTGAACGTTGAAATAAAACATTTAAGGAAGTAATATCCGTTGTTATTAAAAGCCATTTATCATCTTCAAAATAAGGCGTGATTACAGACATTCAGGTTATATTAAACCCTTTAAGTGTCGGATATTGATACTATGGTTATTATTTATTTGACGATAAATTTGATATGAAATTGTGGCACAAAGCGTTTATTATAAATTGATTGTCATTGAGACAAGAGTACTATTATTACCAAGATTCGACAAAAATGTATAAAGCTATAGAGTATCGGGGTTAATATATGAAGCTTATTTGCTGTATCTGGGTAGATAGTATTGATCACATCCACGGAACGTAATATCTCAATAAAAGCCTTTTGCTCTGAAGTAAGTTCTCATTTATGAAAGCTTCCTTGCCTTAACAATTTATTTTATAAGCGAGGAATATTTTTATGCAAAAGGAATATCTAAAAGCAGAAATAAAACAATATCGAAACGATTATGAAATTAATTCCTTTCGCGGAAAACACCCGACCCAAAAATGTATCTACTAGTAGTTCAAAATAGACGCTACTTCTAATGTAACACCGAGTTATTGAAATTAAATACATATATATAGATATATTATTATTTTTAAGTGTTAAACATTACATTTAGAAAATGCATGGTCACCCTACAGTTTGAACACTGCCACCAAATTAAATGTCATCATCTCATCAATCTGGTTACCCATGTTTGACACTTCAATTTCTTCGTAATCAAAGATCTGTCGTGGTTGTAATGATCAAAGAGGATTTATGTTAATTAATTAGTTATTGTAGGGTGACCATAACTTTTGAGGATGGAAATGTTTTCCAAAGAAACAAAAAACGCAAAAGAAACAAAAAGGTGCAGGTGTTACATTTACGTGCGATACTAAACGATACAGTATTATTTATTGTATCTGTGGCCTTGATCCTGCTAACGGGTGTTTTAAAAAAACGTGATACAAGATTATCAAAGCGGCATCTGTTCATGATTTTGAACATCTTTTACTATGGGGTCAAGTTTGTAAAATTAAACAAAAATTGATTTGTTCCATAGAAAAGGTCAAGTAACGTATGTTGACGAAATGAGAGTTGTTTTTTTTTGTACAATTTACAAAGTTGACCCCATAGTTAAAAATGTTCCAAATTATGACCAGATGCCGGCTTGATATATTTTTATAACACCCGGTATATATTTTATATGAATAATAGGACAATGGTGTCAGGCGAACCGAGCATAGATAACAAGTCATCTTTACCAACTTTTCAAGAACGAAGGTAAGGTAAATGTAAGATCTGAACAATTAAGAACTGTGTTCACTATAATATCACGATACGATTACATTCAGTGTCATTCCACAATTCAAACATTTAGAAAGCATCATAAGTCTAAAACTTATCTGCTTTGCCTTAAAGTAAGCCTTCTCCTTACAGAAGACCACAGCCATAATAGCACTACTACCTTTCAGGTATGTTGTGTTCCTGATGGTGAGTAAGGTTCCCAGAGCTCCAAAGGCCGGCAACGCGCTTGTGACTCCCCTGTGTTGCGGGTGCCCATGGGCGACGGTATTGCTTCCCACCAGGCAATCCGTCCGCTCGTTTGCTGCCTATGTCATAAAAAAAAGTTGACTGGTAGAAAATTCCTCCCGGCATTTAGTTCGCCTGTTGTAACAAGATCTTTTGTGCAAGTAAAGTTTATATACATAAATAAGTAGGAAAGCGGACGCCAATGATCCTTAACTTGACTTTCAAGTATCTAATAGCGAGTTAGGATCTTGCGTGTACTTGACATATTTAAAATAAAGAATGTACCTACATCGATAACAAAATCATGTACAGTCAGCAGCAGACGTAGCTAAGCATTTGAGGTGTTCAAAATGAGGACAACACGTCTCTATTGTCAAGAGAATAAGAGCGCGTGTAGGTCATTTTGAACACTTCAAACGCTTAGCAACTGTTGCTGCTGACTGTACCCGTATCATTGTGATCACTTCACTCGCTCGGCTATTACTGTTGATAACGTAAAATCATGGAGTAGAAAATTGTGAAGTGCTTCAACACTCTAGATTTGATATTAAGCTAGTAATTGGTGCCATTAAATAGTATTTCTTCATAATTTTAAGGCCAAGATTTTCAAGAAATTCGAAATTAATTTCGTAAATTAAAGGCTTGGGCAGATAGGCGCGTTTAAAGAGCGTGGCGCAGCGGGGCGTGACAGCGGTGTGGCTAATGTAACGAAATAAGGCACACATTCGGACGGCAGAGTCGCGCCCCGCTGCGCCACGCCACAAAACGCGCCCTATGTGACCAAGCCTTAGCCCACCCACTATGTTTGCGATAATTTATTTCTTAACAACTATACGAGTATATATAAGGATGGTAAGTATTTGTTTCGTATAGTATATACTTACTCGCAAGGAAAAACATCTGCTGTTATGTAGCAGCTCTACGGTGCGTTTCTCTAGAAAATTCCTGCCTCGCACATCGAAACTGAGGAATGATTTGCCGTCAGCGGTATTTCCGGACCGGTACGACCCTCATACCTTCACAAAAAGAGAGTACTTCTATTTTTAAGGCCGGCAACGCGGTTGTGACTCCGCTGGTGTTGCGTGTGCCCATGGGCGACGGTAATTGCTTACCATCAGGCAATCCGTCTGCTCGTTTGCCATCTATCATAAAAAAATATTAAAATTGTATACAAGTTTTGTAATGCACCGTTATATAGTAAAAAAAGAAAAACAATCAATATAATCACAGGCGGTATGATGTTTTTTCCATGCTTACAAAATATAAAAACGTATTTAATTACTTTAGCTTATAATGAATTAAGCTTAATACATAATTTATTTCACGTAACAGTACTTGTGAGAATATGACATCAACACCACGAGTCATTAAGGCGGTATATATTAGGATTTGTTACGCAATTTTTACGGCAGCCGTAAAGTTTAAAATATAGTAGCAATATACTGTAAATAAGCAATCTGTAACCTGAAGCTTCGATACAGAAGCCCGCAATCGAATAAAAGTAAAACCTCATCGAAAGAAGTGGACGCAGCGACCACGCAGCGTCGTCGCAGCGACCATCGGCGCCAGAATTTACAGCCACAATAAAAGTATCGCGTTTATTGTCGGACACAATTCGCCCGGACAGCTGTAATTGCGAATGCGACTGTCTATTGGTTCACAAATTAAACCCACTACTTTAGTTTTACGATTGCGGAAAAGGCTGATTGTAATTGCTCGTCGAATTAAAAAAGGAGAGTTATGGTTACAATCTGCATGTGCCCGGATCGAAATCTAGTCATTTGGTTTGGACACGCTAGTTTGCATTAAAATCGTTTTTATACGTTTCGTATGGCACGGAAAACAAAAAATACAAAACTTTATCTTGGATACAAGCATTGTGGCTGGAACAACATTTGGCTGAAGCATTATTACTAGGAAATTCCGAAACAAATCCCGAAAACGTACTACAACGATAGCGAACGCAATTTGATTACTCACAAACTTTTCAAAGGCCAAAATTGCTCGGTCCGCGTAACCTAAATCGCAGCGAGGGTCTCTTGCGCCGATTTATTGTTATTGTTCAGCAAATCCGGCAGACGTGTCTGCGGTACAGGCATATATTACTTACGAATATTCTAAAAAACGTTCGTTAGTCAATCTTTGTCGGGCGCCAAATGGCACGATAAATGTGGATTTATGACAGTGAGGATATACCGATATGCTTTTAAATGGAATTCGCTTTTTCAGGGCTGTCTTCTATATGTAGTCTTTGGATGTCACCTTCAAATTGTCATGTTTTCCAATTGTTGCGCGTCAGATATTATGACAAGCACAAATATGACTTTTATCATCTTGGGGGTAGTTGCCATAGTCGCCACGCTTGGCAGGCGGGTTGGCGACCGCAGTAGCTGTAGTTTTTCCCTTGGTCGACTCTTACTACACCCGCGGGAGACGGGGTGGTGCTATTCTTGTCAGCCGGCACCGAATATAGATATGAACAATTTTATAGGATCTACGTAGCTTCAATGTTTTTTCGTCTGTTATCCCGGGATTATCGAAAAAGTCTTATAAAATAAAGGAAAATGGCAAAATCTGCCCCTGATGTTTCTGCCCTGACGCCTCGCCTTTAATTTCGCCAAATAAAATTGTAGCAGGTAAATATTAATGCCAGTATTTATAGGTAAATAATGTTATGTGTCAAATGAACACTGAAATTCAAAAAGGCAAAAGCATAGACAAAATCCTCACTTTCTTCTTTCTACCTTATCCGTATTGACCTGAATCCGGATAAAGTTCTTATTCTCGTTACGAGTACACTAACAGTCCTGTTGCTTTCTGCGACTTCGTAAAAGTACAAGACAAAAGTATTAAAGAGCTTCAGTTTTCAGATCGAGTTCTATTATATTCCAGGCTAGACTCCGCTCCGACCGCAGAATTTCGTATTTCCTTTACGGAAATAGCATTTCTGTGTGCGCGCGGGATAAGTTTATCTGGCAGGTTTTCAAAATCTAGTTTCAAGTAAGTACTCAATATCAAAATTTATTTGATAATCCTAATTTTTACACATTGAAGTATTGACATTATTTTCCGTGCTGTGTTTTAGTTCTCTAATCTACTTTTTTTTTGCAAAAACATAATACACAACACAAAGATCTAAATTTTATGACCAATGCTCGAACAAGTCATCGAAAAACAATCGCAACACAGCAATAGAACAATATTAATCGAATCGCATTATGTACAGTATTATTTAATTATATTTTTCAACGACATTTATTACTTCAACCGAAAATTCACCATGCTTGTGTGAAGATATTCTATTTTTTTAAAAGCTATTAGGTGCATTATATTAATATTTATTTGCACCATATTTAAAACATATTCATTTAAAATGCCACTTTGACAAATTCATGACGGGTATACAACTAAAAATGCCAAATGTTAGTTTTAGAAATATAATAATATTAATAAGCCTAAGTCTCGACTCAATAGTCTTATTCCATGTCCATACTCGTATCTGTTTCTGCGATTACTTTTCCGAGCACTGATTATGACACTAGGAGCGATGTTGTATGCCACGGGCCGCAACGCAATCGACTGAAAATAAATGTATCGGAATGTCAGATCTAATGAAAAGTCGCGTAACCTTCTCCATGCATTACTTTCGTTTCGATTGTGTTTGCGGTATACAAATGATTCAACTGGTATGGATCTGGTATGTAGAAATCAGAGCGTAATGTAAAACGGCTGTGACTGTACTTTCTGACTGTGTTAGTAGGCACTCAATTTCATGATTACGTAAGTTGACGATTTCACTACAACCCTAAACGTCTCCACCTACTTTGGCAAATGGAGTCCCGGCACTCCGGAATGAAAAATAAAGTGCAATTTACTAGTCGCAGGAAATCCGGATAATGCGCGCGCCTTAGAAGTTCTCCTTTGAAATCAAAACATCTTTTCTTTTCGTGGCTATGGAAATGAAGGCAACAAAAATGCTCAAACAACTTTTGGGGAGCGATATATTTTTTTCTGATGTAAGATATGTTGGTATAACTACTATTGGTACTTACTAACTTGACTGCCAGATATAATTCTTACGCTAGAGCCGACTTATCCATGGTTTGCTGTTTTCCGTCAGATCTTCGTTGTACTCGTTACCCTTTGACGAGTTAACCGGTAACTATGGAATAAAATTACCCACGTCCGAAAACAGTTACGGTCCATAGATATTAATTCTTCGTATGAAACCAGTTGTAACCATTTTTGTTGTCAATTTTCGATTTCGAGAGCCCAATGCAAGGCTCCTATTTCTGATTATGTGCCCTCCGGGCATCTGAATTCAGACGTAAACTAACCTAGGTAGGTACCTAGTGTTTTGCGAACCTACCTAGTCTATTCAAATATGATTACTAGTTTGTAACTGGTTACAAGAAAAGAGAACATTTTATTATTTTGCACCTGGTTACAAACCTCGGTTACACACGCGGCTGAAACGGTATTTTCTTACAAATGGTGAATACGCCGTTTAAGAAAAAAAAAACTTTAAATATTATATTACATTCCTGATTTGGCTTAGACTATTCATACTAAATGCTCTAAGTGAATTGGCGACAATAATATGCCTAATTGCATAGATATGAATTTTATTATTTGTCCAAATCGAATATACAGTGTGTATCAAGACGAGAGGCCAAGCTTTGAACCCGTTAATAGCAATGACGGATTTAATAATATTTCGCACTTTCTGTTAGTATTTATCGATTATTTATTAATTCATCAATTTATTTATAATTGAAAAGTTGTACCTTTTCTAAGTCGGTTAAAACGTTCCATATCACCTGTGAAATGTTATGTTGTTCTCATAACAGTCATAACAAAAAACACATCTCGATAAAAACTGTAAACACAACTATTAAGGCATTTCATTAAGCGCAACTTGTCATGTTTAAAACTAGATAATTTAACAGAAGTACCAGCCGAATTATGTGAAAATTATCGTGAAAACAGTGCCCACTAATACGTTATCAATATCTTAGATGTCACGTCAATGTCAATTTATATTTCTTAATAACATTGACAAACAAGGTTGGCTTACCATTTTCATTGACAAACTTTCTTCAACTGACATTTTGTTTTGATCTTAACCTTGACTTGTCAGATCTTAAGGCGCTCTAGATAGTGAAAACACCAATTTTAGAAAATATTAATAAAATACTTTCACACAACTTACAACTGCAATTTTTTTATATGTATAATTTCAGTCTATTCTCTAGTTTTTGGCTTCATCAGAAACACGATTGCTGATAAAAACCTCGATAGATTTTTTTTTTGAAAATAACTCGTTTTTTACACCTTAAACCAAATATTTCGATAACTATTATGAATATCAACACAAAATTTGCTTTAAATAATAGTTTTTAAGTAGATTTCGATTTGTACTTCTTAGATTTTTAATAAGTTGTGTACATCAATAATACCAATTGATTTCGTTATTGGCAAAATAAAATGGTTCAGCGCGCGGCGGCGGCCGACTATTGCCCAGTCGCCAGTACGCTCGTGACCGCTGTCAACGTAGGACGTGTGCACATTTTCCTAACGCGGTAATATTACTTTAGACAGGAAGCAATACGGGTAATCGCAGTGTAAATAAATTTAAGCGAAAGAGGAAACGATAAAGTGAACTAAGAGGACATATGACAAATATTAGTGTGAATATTAGAATGCCTAAACGGTAACCTACGTACCAGAACATTCAACCGGCCGCGTCGTAGCGGATTTCATATGCGTTTTTACGTAGTTAGTTTGCAGGTCTGGTGCAGTTTTAGTAATTGTGTGTTGTACAGTTTTATTATATTCTATCTTCTTTTCAAGTCAGTAAAGTTACTAGTACAGTCGCCATCAGATATATCGGAGCGGCCGAGGTACTCAAATATTTCTGAGCAGCAATAAATTTCAATAAATTCTTTACAGTAAATGAGGTCAATAACATCTGAACATCCAATTCGCCATAAATATGTGAGCAGTGGTTTTTACGCTCTAATACATTTTCAACACAACCAGTAACCACCATTCGGTTTTGTCAATGTCAAAACTAAAAAGAGATTGCTGGATGTAGGGTGTATACATACACTGCCTGAGGTAGAGCGTGACGTCATCGTGATACTAATGGCGTCCTTATCTTACTCTTATTGTGCGAAACGTGCGGCATGCATGAGTCGCCCGGACTCAGTGAGATAGATAGATTCAGATATGGCCTTTTTGTACACATTTATGTTTTTGTTGGGTCTAGTTTACATAACAATGATAATTTTAATTCCTTTTATTACCGCTGAACACATGCGTCTTGCGTGCGGATTTGTGCAGGGCCGCAACCTTGGTCGTGAATCGAACACCCTCTTATAGGCAAATCGAAAAGGCAAATTAAAAGTTCTCGAAGGGCCGCCGCCAACGACGGTGCGGCACGGAGCTCATGATTATGGTTCAGGAATTGGACCGAAACATATGTCGAGCGGTTTTCGACCATAAGATACGTGAGTGACCCGTTTATATATATTTCTAGTAAATCGAAAATGCTATCAGAACACATTAGCTTTACGCTGCTCGCTACGGTATTAGCGGTACGGAGGCTTGAACTCACTATGTTTTTTTTTGTGGTTTTGAAAAGTAACGAGTTTCTATAAATTTTGATGTTAGGATTATGATTTCTTATAACTAAACCGCTAGGCCATGGTGACCGACGCAATAGTAGATGAAATATTGAAAAGCATTCGTACCTATTTTAATTTGGCAACTTCAATATTACATAATATATACATTTGATACTTGCACGGAATGAATGACGTAGTGACAGATCAAAACGTGAGACACTTATAAATACGTGCATGGTTACCAAAGTGCATCTCATGACGATTTCATAAAGCCCAAATAGGATCCCCCTACATTATTTGATCATGAAGTTCCGTTACCTATTCCGGCTACAAACATCAAATCAGGTTACTCGTAATATTTCATCAGAAATCCCTAAATTAAAAGTTGAAATAGATAACAAATATACCTTAAGAAAAAACGAAGAGGACCTCCGGTGTTCGAGACGGGATTCGAACCCGCATCTCCAGCTATCGCGGCTGACGCTTTAATCAATTCGGCCACCCGTACACAGCGGAACCCGTCGAAATTAATCAAGTATATGTGATCTTGTTTATTTTAACGGTTTTTTTGCATACATGTACCTTTAAAATTTGAAAAGTTCTCTTAATTCCTCGTGGATCCCATCATGATATCTGAGTTCTGGTAACAATGGGACTAACCTTGAAGTATATGCTTCCAAACAACGAAAGTATTTTTGAAATCGGTCCATAAACGACGGAGTTCTGAGGTAACATACATACAAACAAAAACAACATACAACCGAATTGATTATCTCCTCCTTTTTTTGAAGTCGGTTAAAAACCCCGAAACGGCACTTACAACCCCGACACCGAGAGACAGTGCGTCACTTCCAAACTCAACGGATACCGAAGCCCCTAATCCTTCTTGTAATAATGTTATAAATTAAGTTTCATTACTAGGGAGGGCAGTTGCCCCAAAAGGTGACCGGCACCCAAAAGGTGACCGGCACCCAAAAGATGAACGAAACGTCTTATAATCTAAATAATTAAATCGTGTATTTTTCCGTAACGTGGCAAAACTTCGCCGGCGTTTTCATTTAAGTAACGTGACTAAAAAGAGATATGAGTATCTCTTTCATTCACGTTAATAAAAATTACATTTTTATTATTATTTAATGATATATTTGCTGTTCAAGTTATGTTTTCAATATTGTGACTAATTTCCAATAGATTGCCGGAGGTCAACTTGTGGGCATAGGCAACATTTTTCAAATGCTTGTATAATGACCAAAGCTGAACAGCACTTTCTTTCGCTAACACCTTTATTTTGGGGTTTATATTAGTATGAAAACGTTGAACAATCAACCGATGTTTCTATTCCCAAAAGATGAACTGAAAAAGTTCATCTTTTGAGTTGGATTAATGGATTCCAATAAATGAATTTGGCCTCAAATTTGTTCGTTCATTTTATCAATATCGTGTCCAAAACTTGAATTAAAAAAATGTATTATTTCATGATTTGGCAAGCAGTTCTAAGCGAAACAAATTTAATGGCGATGGTTTAATAAAATGATATACAACCTAGTGACAACCTAGGACGGACATCGAAGTTTTAGTAGTGGGGTTCCCTTTACCCTTTTTACGGATCTCTAAAAACAAATAGCATTGTATAATTTCCGGAACGCTCTGGAATTTGCTTCAACCAGAATACGGTTACGAACAGAATAAGGCCATCAACTGTCTACGCGAGCGACGCGCGTGGCGTGGTGCGGGGCGCCCCGCATGCGCCTCCACCGCGTTCTGCTTCACCCCCGCAAATACCTAAAATACGTCTATAAGAGCGCCTTAAGATTGTAAATATTGAATACAGGATGCTTCACAATCAAAATGGATTTATCATGATCTAAAGCAAAAAAATAATAGGAGCTTTTATTTCAATAATATATCTACCAAAACTTACTTACGCTTTTACGGGTTTAAAGCTTGGCCTCTCGTCTTGATATATACTGTATACATTTGTGTACAGGCTCTCAATACGCTAGTGAAAAACACATGTCTCATTTTCTATGAAAAGCGACTTTATTGCCCATAGCGTTTATGCTTTTGTTAAAGATTACCAGTACAAATCCTGTTCGGTTCGACGTAAGCGCCATTGACAATGAGGTCCCATTTCATAGATAATTTTAGTGTCAGCGGAAATCCCTGCTCATTTTAGATTACCTACCTGGTGCCTACTTAACCTCCTAAGGCCGACAATACAAGTAAAATGCTACTCGGATTCGCTCTCGTGTAGGAAATAAAGTATAATTTATTTTGTGTCAAAATAAATTTCAAGTAATTAGTACTACATGTAGGCATCTGGGTCTCAGAAGGTTATAGGTTCTTTTGTAATAAATAAACGTAGTTCAATATCGAGAATTCCAAATTTTATAACGAGGTATAATAATTAAACTACTTAGTTGTTGATGAAATATCTAAAAATAAATATTAGCATTTTATATAATACTCGTAGGAAGTGTGTGGGCATAGAGAAGGCGTAGTTTTTTTGGTGATTTACTTAAACTTACCCGGAACTCATTTTGCCCTCTAACAGTTATACATAAAATACTGTAGCTTAATAAAATTTAGAGATTGTAATAATATTAATGTGCAGAGCCCGGAATTTTGATGGCAAAACAAAAAACTGTCGCAAACTTACTAGTGTTAGATGCATTTTTTTTATCGACATCGACAGTTGTGCAAATTCACAAAATTAGTTGTTTTATTTCATGAGTAATTATTGCGGCAACCGAAGAAATTATTATAATTAACATTGACACTGACAAATACTACCGTAAGATAAGACCCAAAAATCATCCGGTATATCTAAGATTTTCTTAAATCAGGTAGGTACAATCCATTAGGTTATAAAGTTATGCAACCATTATCATCTACCCCGCGTGGTTCCGGTATTGACCACGGCTCATAAAAGCCTAGGGTCCGCTTGGCAATTAATCCCTGGATTTAGCGTAGGAGTTACGAAAGCGACTGCCATCTGCCCTTCCAACCCAGAGTGACCTAGGCCTTATTGGTAGTAGCCCGGTTTTCTCACGATGTTTTCCTTCACCGAAAAGCGACTGGTAAATATCAAATGATATTTCGTATATACGTTCCGGAAAACTTATTTGTTCGAGCCGAGGTTTGAATTTGGGACCTTCGGTTTCAAGCCGCTCTTACCGCTAGGCTACTGGCGCTCTCTTAAGTGATTCAACGATACCTTATTACAAATCAACTTAACCGCGTAACTTAGCTTTAAAAATTACCTCCTACGTTTCGAGAACCACATTGTCCTCGTGGTCTCGGATAAAAGTTTATACACGCGGTGAAGTTCCGTTAACTTGTAATAACGTCTAGCCGCCTACAGACCAAAACCTGCCAGGCCAAATGCAACTATGGTTTGTCATAATTAAAATTCAAAATGGCATCCAATGGGAGCCCTTTTTATAGGTCTCCGGGCGGCTAGAGGATCATGTGTAAAAACAGTAAAAGTTTAAACCAGTATTTCAACGATACTTTTTTATATGCAACAACATTGAACGTGTATTTTCGAAGTCGGTTAAAAAAGTTACGACACAAGATTTACGACGGCATTTTATTTGACAGACGTAAGCGTAACATAAAAATCGGTCAAGCGTGAGAAGGACTGGCGAACCGTAAGTTCTGTGGGTTAAAAAAGTTGGCACCAAAGTAAATAATAATTTTTGGGACAATCAGCGGCTCCACTGCAAGTTAGTACATTGGTAATGTCCATAAACCATCAAAAAAATATCGGGGTAAATACACAATGCATGCCTTTGCCGGGATTTGAGCCCATACCTCCTGCTTCGTAGGCACGGACTACGCTAGACGGTCAAGAACACACTATCTTGTAAGATAGTGAGATTTGTGTACAAATCTCACTAGTCTTCAACAATAAGCTCGTTAGGGGGTAGCCCCCCTATATTGTATATATACTGGATGACGTTTAATTGGTGATTGTTATTCTGATTCTGTATTTTTTTTGTCAACTATTTCAATTCTAAATATAGTTTCAGGATATAAATCGGATTATTAATATTTTGTATTTAATAAATTAAGACGACATTTGTTAAATGCAATATCTTTATGATTCGATTTATATCTGTGACAAAATTAGATATTTTTTTATTATGAACAGTTCCAATTCATAAAGTTATCAAATTTATTAGATATAGAAGAAGTTGTATTACAAAAAAGTAAAAAATCCACAAAAATGCAAATAAATAAATATGTTCTATTTTAATGAATATCGGATCATTCAAGAGAGACAGACAAAAATATGATCTATCCCCATTTAAAAATCACCTGTATAAAGGATTCTACTGCAATTTCCTACTTTGATGTTTCAGAAATCATAAGTACGGTCAGGGACATTAATTGTTGAGCCATTTAGGGTTCACCTTACATTGGGCATTTCATAGAGTAAACATTAAACAAAGGAAACAGCTTGAACCGTAAGTGGCTCAACAATTAAAGTCGGTGACTGTACCAAATTAGATTATATCCTGTAGCTGTTATGTATTAAATAATACTTATACTGAGAGTTATGTCTACTCATAAATAAATCTCAGTGGAAAATATCTAAATATTATATAATCTTTTTAATAAGTTATAATTACGTAACCATATAAAATTGCCGCTATTTTGATGCGAGAGAGTATTCGAGGAAATACCAAGACCACAAAATATTAAAAGTTAGTGCTTTTCACCTAGTCTGATATAAACATAATTCAGAAACTTAATAAAGTCATTTTAGGACGAGTTACGACATATTACTATATCTATATAAATAAATTTCGTAGAGGTATAAAGATTAGCTATGGGAGGGCTAGGATGATGGCACCAATGATGGACACTTAGTTCTTAATTCATAAACCATAACCTTATAAATTGAATATTTACAACAAATGCACAGTACTTGACTCCTTTGAAATAAGCACTTATGTTCATGATTGGTTCCTTGTCCATTACTGGTGCCGTCACCTTACTGGCGCCGTCACCCTATACGGTTACTTTGATTATGCTGCGAATGACATCATTTCAGCATAGCCTTCTCCATTGCCCTTAACCTAAGTGGCACAGCTGGGCACATTACACGTAGTACCAATAGCCGTTGGGGCGTAAAGGTTTTCGAGTGACATGGCGATACATGTCACTCGAATTACCCATACAATTTATCGTTCCCGCATTGCTGGCTAAGGTACTAGTGCCATCTAGTATTTCACAGCCGCAATAGATCTCAGTTGCATATAATTTGTTCGCTGGGAACTACTCACGATACTCGACAGATGGCGGTTCTTACATTTAGTACCAAAAATATTTGTTTAGCCAGCAGTTCAGAGGAACGCGATTTTGTGGCATTGTCAATCCATCCTTAAATCACCCTTAGTCAGAGTCACCCGCGAATAGTAAAATTCGAAAATTCTTTATCTTCCTCTCTATTGCTCTTGCTTATACGAGCGATAAAGAGACAAACAGATTATTGATCGAACAAAGTACTCGCGTTAGACCCTCTGGCGGTATTGACTGTTTACATAACATATCTATGTCACTTGATGATTCACCTGAGATTATAGGAAACTTCTGCATTTTTCAAAGGTTAACTAGTAGACACTTCTTTATAGCATTATCTCCGCTTGTGTAATAAGTTTGGAAATTATATCCAAAAGGTCATTAAAAGCCTGCCTCGGACGCACGAAGATACAAGTAGATATTAGTGTTACTCAAACATCTAAGCAAATCAAAAGACGATCTACAGAAATGCTCTGCCTTCTATCACCTGAGTAGTTTTGCTATTGCGTTACGGAATCCTAAATAGAAACATCCTTCGGTTCAACACAACAGAGAAACAAATATATCAATTGATTGTCGGATGACGGCCCGGGTTCTCGAGTACCAGTCGTTTAACATAATAAGGTTTTCTTTTTATCTCGGGCCGAGCCAATACCGTCGTTGTTCAGACTTGTTAACGGTTATTTAGCGCACTTTCTCAGCGTTAGAGGGTGAAATATGGCCTATTAATTATATTTTGTGGCTTGACCGTTTATCGTAACGATTTTTTTTATGGAAAATATTGGTTCTACGCTCCTAGAAACACAGTAATGGTGTTTGTAAAAATGTTCTAAAACACGTCTATAATTTCTACTTAAGTACCTATTCGTTTTTAGAATTAGTTGTACAGTCGTATCTTATTCTATATTTCTCAACAAAATAACAAGATACACCGTTCCTGACAATATGATAAGTGTATATTAATTTTGGCAGCCGAGGTAAAAATATTTGTAATAATATGAATAAATTTGATTTATTAAAATGTACCTAAGGTTTGTACCGAACTTATCACTATCAGTGATCACGTGGTATTTTCATATTTGCTGTTACTTCTTATGAGTTTAAATTTAAATTTTTGATTTTAATTTGATCTATTAAAATGTACCTAAGGTTTGTACCGAACTTATCAGTGATCACGTGGTATTTTCATATTTGGTGTTACTTCTTATGAGTTTAAATTTAAAGATGCTTTATAAGAAATAATAAAAACTGAATCAGCGTTCTAGCAAATGTACTTTTATACATATAGGCCGTTCATACTGACAAGTAAAAATACTTATTTTTACTTATTTACTGAATAAGTCTCCCGTGGAATTACAATTTTTTTGTAGTTGGTAACTAATTATATGTACGTCCTTGCCCCATCGCACACATTACGATAGTGGTGCCATCTGTTTTAACGTAGTTGTAACATGTTTTACTTAATACAAACATGGACCTGTAATTAACCTGTAGTACCTAGAATACCCACTCTTACTACTGTCAATACGCTTCAAAGTGTATGTGGCCACGTAGCTTCTAGTGTAGTTGGAAGTTGGGCAATTACCTGTCTCTGCGGCGTGCGGTCTGAAGTTCGCACTTTGTGGCTCCAACCATCTCTAACACTGAATGACTTCACAATGATTACCTCATGTTACATCCTGCATAAAGGTTTGCCAGTGACAAACTGACTGCCTATACA
Organism: Grapholita molesta; assembly: GCA_022674325.2. Classification (NCBI taxonomy): domain Eukaryota; kingdom Metazoa; phylum Arthropoda; class Insecta; order Lepidoptera; family Tortricidae; genus Grapholita; species Grapholita molesta. The sequence goes on along the minus strand of CP053121.2, from coordinate 23,454,208 downwards.
TTTATTAATATGTATAAACTGGGTCCTGCAACAGGATTTTCTAGCTCAGGATTGAGGGTCGTGATGTACAGGGTGTAATATTTTACATCCTATTCTCGCTGAAATCAGACAAAATATTTTAAATCTATATTATTTTAATTTTTTGTATTTTATTTTACTTTTAACAGCTGTTTCTCGATATTATAACGGTTTATTAGGCTATTTAAATTAGTAATTTGAATGGAATGATTGAAATATAACTGTCATTAACATTTTTTTTTTGAGATTTATGCTAGTTTGAAAATAATTTTAGTTAAATTTACATTTTAAATGTCTTATAAAAGCATTTTTAATATCATAATATCCTTTACAAGTAATCAAAAAAAAAAAAAATTATGAAAATAAAATAATACAGCTTTCACTTGCTAGTTGATTATGGAGTTCGAAAAATATATTTTGTATCATGTAAAAAATTACAATCTGTACATTGTAATGTTTTTCTTTTCTTAGTCTTCTTTGTGTCCCACTGCTGGGCCAGGGCCTCTCGGGTCTAGCGCGTATTCCCGCCAGTTGCTACAAAAAACATGAATGCCGTACACATATTTTAATGTTACCTTTATATATTTCATTTCGTGTCTTCCCTTTTCTTGTTATAATTATCAATATTGTGTCGCATATCTGAATTAACGAAATACGTTGTTACAATAGATGCTATATAATTTATAACCTTTAAAAATATATATATATATTATTTCACGTTATTTCAGTAATTTATTTTTCAATGAAAATAACTAGCGACTTTCTTTTAAAATTAGACATTCCAAAACAAAGAATAAAAGGCAAATTAACGGAATGATAGTAATGAAATTACGTTTTTGCTTTTAATATATTGCCTACACTGATTTATTTAGGCGCATATAAATATTATCATTCGTACCAATCTATAAGCAATATATAAGGGTGATTATGTATTTATATAAGCAGAAACGTCTGCTAACGAGACCAAAGTTTTTAGAAATGGTTGAGAAATTCGCAGCCTTTGGGCAAGCCTCTGTAGCTGAGTTGGTAGAGCGATGGTCATGTATCCCAGAGTCGCGAGTTCGAGTCTCCCCCGGGGCAGTCGATTTTCCATTTTTCCTTTATTTCTAAGAATAAAAGGGTGATTTAGGATCGTATGCTTCAACTAGTATTAAGTAAATAGTGATCTGTGTTCAAAAGTTTTCTAGTGGCGCCACTGTCTCCAACACAGAATTACTTCGCGCAAAGCAAACTTTTTCCAATACGAGTATAATGTGTTAAATTTAAACTCAGTAGATTAAGTTTTAAAACAAAAAAAATACACATTTAAATTCAATATGGCATAATATTTTACTATTCGTAGGTATGTAGACATAATTACATTTATATTTGTGATATAACATTGACCATTCAAATTAATTAACCATAATATATGTACTTTGCCTTTGCCCAGTAGTGGGACACTCTATAGGCTTATAAAAAAATGTACAGTCAGCAGCAAAGTTTATTAAGCGGGCGAGGCTTAGCAAGTTCTGCTGCTGACTGTACCATAACTGTAACTTGAAGTTAACACGTTGGTGCACAGTAAATGACGTCACTAGTCATAGACCATAGGAACCAATGACATACGCGGCGCCTGTACGCGTAATGTCCGCTCAAGTGTTAGTAACTGTATCCTTGTAACGCCCAGTCTGCATTGCAATGTACACTCGCTTTCAATGGAGTTGAAATCTTTTGTAAAAGGAAATAGGGTAGAATTTATTTTGTTTCATTAGTTTCCGTACAAAAGAAAATTCAACCCAATTCACTGCATAGAAGGTTTTAACCTTTTTAATATTTTAGTATTACATATTTTAAAAAACAGTTTCAAATCGCCAAAATTATATTCTTTGCGCCTTTTATAGATTCGCTCTTTCTCGTAATAATATATTCTAAGTAGGAGGCGTTTTTGCTTATTTCGCTAAATAAATGTTTAGTTCAGAAGTATAGCTAATTATGTTGTTCCGACTAGACCCCCTAGCCGCGCCTAGCACTGACATGCTGGAATCCTACCGAAAGGATCCAGGAACTTAATTTCCTTGCCAGCTAAATGCGAAATGTAATTGTTGGGTTTTCGTAGACAGACTTGGAAGTGTGACTAAAATTACTTGCCTAGTAATGGCGACTCAAACTTCAGTCCTTGAACTCGGTACATCACTAGTCCCTACTAAGTTGTTATTATTTTTTTGTAGAAACTTGAGTTTTTCACACAACTTGTTTAACTTTCGAAGAAACTCGCGGCCTTTACAAGATACCAATTAAATGTCTGCACATCCATGTAAGTCATGTTCCTGATCATTATAATCGAAGACTGCTAGTTTATTGATTAAAGTACCGTAAAATGGGGTGAGTAGATATTGCGAGGATAGTTAAATAAATAAATATTTCGGGACATTCTTACACAAATCGACCTAGTCCCACGGTAAGCTCAATAAGGCTTGTGTTGCAGGTACTAGGCGACGATATATATAATAAATAGATACATATAAATACTTAAATACATAGAAAACACCCATGACTCAGGAATAAATATCTGTGCTCATCACACAAATAAATGCCCTGACTGGGAATCGAACCCAGGACCTTCGGCTTCATAGGCAGGGTCACTACCCACTAGGCCAGACCGGTCTTCATATTTCATATAATGTATTCATATTTCAAAAGGAGCTAGTGATAATTAATAAGAAAAAAAAATGTTTCTAAATCACCTTTGTACAATACCCCATCTCACCCCAACTAAGAGGGACTGCGAAGTGAGGTGGGTTATGTATTTATCATTAAAGTTATAAAGTGAAACTACCCAAAATCATAAAAAACTAAAATACAAACGTCCATAATATTAATTATTTATATTATATCCATTTATTTATTACGTAGTACATTCAGTTTGCACGAATATGTAAGAATGAAATATTATCGAGGTTGCCAATAATGCCAGTTTTGCCCCTACGTTTTACGGTAGCTTAATAATCACAAACATTTATAACACCATATTAATCATAGTAAACTAGTGTAGTAAATATTATATTTATATGTTAATGCTTGCATACCAGGTATTTATAATGCAATAAATAATTAAAGAAAAGTCTGTGATTACAAATTAAAATGAAGTATTAACCCAATTACAGGCTAACACGACTCGCATACTAAATAAAGTGATTTATGCGCTCTTAAATTTAGTGCGTCTGAAAGGATAAAGTTTTAGTCACGCTTGAAAAACTGACTGCTGATACATTTATTAAAACGTACAAACTGTATCCCGCAACAGGGTTTTCTAGCTCAGGATTGAGGGTCGTGTCATACAGGGTCTAATATCTTACTTTTTTTTTCATGATATAGGAGGCAAACGAGCAGACGGATTGCCTGATGGTAAGCAACTACCGCCGCCCATGGACACTCGCAACACCAGAGCAGTCACAAGTACGTTGCCGGCCTTTAAGATCCCTATACGCTCTTTTCTTGAAGGTTTGGATGTCATATCGGTTCGGAAATACTGCACACGACAATTTATTCCAGAGTTTTGCTGTGCGAGGCAGGAAGTTTCTAGAAAAACGCACAGTTGAGGACTGTCAATCATCTAAGTGGTGATGATGGAAATGTTGTCGTGTAGCGCTGGCGGAAGGAAGCAGCTGGGATTAACCCGAACAATTCCTCGGAGCACTCTCCGTAGTAGATGCAGAGTTTGGCCACATACCAAAATATGTTTTTCTAACTCCATAAACAAGTTGCAATTTAATGCTCCTACTTTCGAAGTGTCTAGACCAAGGCCACGTTTGGCTCGACTGTTCTTGGCAATCGGAACGACCGGGCCGTGGCCTTTTTCCACCACAAACCGCCGTCCTCGGCCGCTCGTTTACCAAAATGACGGACGGACCTTTTTTATCTCGCCACACCGCAATTCGTTGCCGGCGATCTCGACTTGCGATACACCCAACCCTGCATTTAAAATTCGTTTCCTATAAATATTTAGACGATGTTAAATTTTGATGTCAATGCATTTAGATCTGGAGAATGATATAATTTTATGTCTTAGAAGCTGAGTGCGATATCATTGTTGGAGCGAACATAAAATGTAATAATGTCGTGCTTCCCGGAGTGAAGTTATTCAGAGATCAGAACTAAATCCTTTCCCTCGCTTCAAGTCGAGGGTTGTAGGACGATTTTTCTTACTTTCCGTTCGATATTGGCTGGGACGTAATGAATGTCTTGTGTAAGTATATTGTTTCTGAAAAGAAACACCGTACCGAGTTGTGTTCATGCTTCGTTCAATTTCCTTCAAATCGTATTCAAGGAAAGCTACCGACTGGAAGTAATTTTATTATAACTTCAGGCATTGAAATTTACAGAGTAGTTAATTATATTCTCAAGTAGAGGGCTCGTATCTCTGTAATAATAAATAATTATTTAAAAACTATAATAGAGTGCGTATAAGATTAAGGTTTTTGATTAAAATAACAGAATATACCTAGTCATACATAGTTGACATGGATACCTAATGTAAACAGTTTTTTGTACACCTATGATCTGATTAATGATGGAGAAAACTGCTGGGTGAAAATAGCACAGACTGTTATTCCAACCTAGCTGAGAAAGCTTTACCGTCCCTGTCTTGCACTGCGTTTAGGATTTATTTAGAATTCACAGCGTTAAAATTCAATGATTCTTTCGCATTTTCTACACGCATTTACTAAAAAATATAGAACGGGTCTATTGCGAATTAGATCGCCTTGAGTACCGACGTTTTAACGACGTTAAATAAATTTAATTCATACGGCCTTGTCAAAAATATCATTTTTGTTATACAACGAGGGTGGCAAACAAACATGCGGCCCGCTTGATGGTAGGCGGTCACCACAGCCTATGGACGTTTACAGTACCGAGGCATCATTCACGTGTTGCCGACCCCGTAAAAACCTCTTTACACCCTTTTTGAAGAACCCATATTCTTCACTGACATAATAAATAAAGAGAATAATACTAATAAATTAATAATTTTACCTCAACTGTAGCTCGATAAAAACCCAACCCAAGCAAACTTGGTGTTGAAGACAGGTTGTTGCTAGTTTGCTATGCAAATGAAGCCTTAGTTAGTGCGCTGGGTGCGGTCAGGGCGGAAGATTACCTCCGGCGCCGTCGGCTGTTGAAGTGAGATTGACGCTAAGGTACCACCTGCTTGTTACCTGCAGTTCCACCTAAAACGTTATCAAAATTTAAATTGACAAAGCTACGCCTTTTAGGAAGGTTATCTATTAGTTTCCTCCTTGCGGAAAATACAGGCTTTTTGTTGTTTTTACTCGGAATATGTAGGTTTATTACTTATTACATAGGTGTATATTGTGATCATTAGTAAGTAGTTAAAATGAAAACTTCACTTAATTTAGTATTTTACAAAATTGTTACCATATCTTTGGTTCACCTTGTGAGGGGTTTTATGCATACTAATATAATATATGCGAAAATAACTCTATTTGTGTGTTACCTCTTCACGCTTAAACCGCTGAACAAATTGGGATGAAATTTGGTATGGAGAGTTTGAGCTTCGAGAATGGACATAGGATAATTTTTATCCCGCCACCATATACGTACTTGAAAGACGGGCATGGCTGCCAGACGAAGTCACGATGAAAAGCTAGTTCTTCATACTTGTCTTTAATTATAAAGTCAGTGCTAGCTTAAAACAAAATGAGAACGGCACTTTATTGTTTTTATTTAGTGTAAAATATGGCGAGATCAAAATGATAACATGTCGTAAAATTCGAACGGTACCAAATAAGTAGCACAACAATGAAACAATGACAGAGTATTCTCTAGAAACGGGAACCTTCGTCCGTCCGTGCACCCGGTGCCTAACTACATTTACAAAGCAAACGAGCAAACTGCTGTCTCAAATTTATTCTAATTTCTTATATACAATAAGCGAGCCAACCGCTCAAGCGAGCCATTGGCTTAAGGAACTTTGCCGTCGAATATGGATATTCATTACTACTTGTTCGTTATGTTTCTTGAAAGGTACTAGTCCTTAAACTGCAACCATAAACTGTCGGACGATGGGCAGGAAGGTGGACATACCGCCAGGCAAGCGTGGTGATTATGGAACTAAGCCCTCATAATAATATGGCCTGTGGCGGTCTTACGATGGGGCATGCCTCATCAAGTATTAGTGGTCATCGGCAGTTGATGGGTAGGTGAGAGGAGGAGGTATAGAGTGGGTGAGGGAGGGAGGGTAATATAATACCAGAAGTCTATGGTGCAACACGACCCACGTTTAATATTGTCACTTTCAAAGGCTAGAGTTTGGCCAGTGAAAAAAAATTGGATTACTCACTTAAAGCATAGACGATTGAATCATACCGTCTCTTTCTTTCGCTTGCACTACGACCCCAAAAAAAGGGATGAGTATAGTTTATTTTTTCAACTTTAAGAGTAACAATCGAGTAATAATTGGTTAGCCAGACTCTATATAGAAGTGTTTGCATGACGCATCGGCCCCAGACACCAAACTGGTTGCGGTTCTGCTCATGTAATTACCCACATAAAAGATGATATGTCACTAAGTATTAATCCTTAATACTACTAGTTATCATGAAATAACACACTAGATATAAAAAAAGACCTTATCTTTTGCAGCTACAATTTTGTACGCCTTTAGGTTTTTAAATATTCCTCTTTATCGGAATACGGATGAAGATTCATTTTACACTGGACTTTTAAGCATTTGATTCGCGCTCGCTACGAAATAATAACCAAGACAAATGTCCTACAGGATTAGACAATTATAAATAATTTGCAAAGATATTTCAAGAGCATTGCGTCGCTCACTCAACATCGCTCATGTCATTGTGAACAACGTAGGTATAATAACTTCTGCTCGTGGGGATTGAAGTGGTAGAACGTAAGTATCTTAGATGATATACTAAGAGCTATGAAATAATACAATCTTTCATGAGTCATTCTAACATTTGATTCTGTAACGCGTCGTCGCCACAAATGGGGCTCGGTACTCTTAGTGCTTGAAAATGGAGATATAAATAAATCCTTTTGCGGTTGAAGTCCACGAGGTTAGCGAAGCGGGTTTGCTCACGTCTTCTAAGTATAGGTGAAAAACTTGACCATGTCTATGTAGTTGTGCAGAGAAATAATATGGAATTTACGTCTAAATTTGAATATAATACGCCGACATGCGTGTACACAGACTTTACTACTTACACAGGCCAGGTGCTTTGGCTAAGTTTTTCACTTATATTTATTTGACATCTATTTCATTTTACAATTTATGTCAAGGTAGGTAGGTAGTGCATCTAACGTGTAATCAATGCTAATCAAATACATTAGTAAAATAATTTGACTTAACGAGAAGGTAGTAGTTTAATAATGAAGAATACAAAAAATGCGTGTTATGCGTGAATAAGTTATGTCTAAAATAATTATAGTGCCTTGCGAGAACATCGAAGTCAAAAATTTCGTGTATTTTTCTCTTTTACTCCAATGAAGTAGTGACACCCGTTCCAAATTGTTGAACTTCAATTTTCGCTACAGCTACCCGTATACTGAAAATGTATTTGCGTTCAAAATATTTCAAACCTAACTGTTGGCACCAGGGATCGTTACCGGTATTTTTAATACCGCTTAAAAATTAGGTATAACCGGTTATAGTTGCATTTCGCTATTTATATCGATAAAGCTCTGATTAGCGGTATAATCAAAACCGATATTCAAATATATTAGCGGTTTTGCCAATTGACAACAATACCTCTATTTAGCGCTTTACCCCTAAAAACTATTACCGGTAATAGCTGTCAGTGTCAATATACTCGAGTCGTATGAGAAACTAATTTACTTATACAGTATAATTATAGTTGACACTTCAGCCAGCCATGCACATTGTCAGCGGGACCCATAGGGGTGGCGAACCTAAGCCCAATTAAAACAAATAATAGATAAAACATAATTGAAAAAAATATTTGTAGTACTTAGTAATAGTAACAAAAAATACTATGTATGTATATTCCTTGGATGAATAGGGGTGTTGACACATATTTAATTAATAACAAAAATAAGTAAAATGGACAAATAATTACAAACATAATCAAGGCAAACGAGTAAAAATAATTAAAAATATTATGTTGACGTGATTCAGAGGTCACAATTTAAAAAGTATAAAATTCAGATTGTATATGTATAACTTTGGTACCATTCGATTTCGTTTTACCGAAAAATAAAATGCAATGCAACTATATAACATAAACACAAAATCTCTCGGACTCAATAGCAGCAGAATTAACATCTCTATTTCCCGAAGTCCTTACCTGGTAATGGGTAAAATAAATAAAAAACCTTATTTATAGGTTGCCCAGAAACGAAATAAGGAACTAACCAAAACATTTTCAAAGAAATACGGCTGTAGCATTTTTAGGTATATATACTTTCGTGGGAATCAGAGATGTTTAAAGGACTAACGTTTAATATAATTCCTATTTATTTAACATAAAAGTAATAAATCAAGTAAGTATAGGTACAAATACTTCTCAAGTATAGTGACAAGTTGACAACCCTGTTCCGACACTCATAGTTCTGTCATAAAATTATACATGAAATGGCGGCGCTACCGCGAACAACGATATTCGTAAATTTCGGACGATTGTCTCTGTCTTAAGCCTTAATTGGAGTAAAAGAGAGATGCTCTAAATATACGAATTTCGATGTTCGTGGTACCGGGCCTAAAGTGATGAAGTATGTCTTGTCATTCAATAGAGATTTTGACAGCCATATCTTAGGGAATAAGGGATAATTGATTAACAATTTGTAAGAAACTATCGCCTTAACGACTTTAGTGCTGAAAGAATATAAAGTACCTATTTTTCTCGCAAAAAAAGCGTAAGATGTATGAAATCCTGCGGCGCTTCCGTCTTTCTCGAGCGAAAGCAAAGACCATTTTACCAAAAACGCATAAGATGTATGCAATCCTGCGGCGCTTACTGTTTTTTCGAGTTGATAAAGTTTGTATTGGAGAGATATCTTCGATTTTTAGTATATTACTTCATTTTTTTCATACTTTTTTACCGTTTAAACCTTCCCTGAGCTACTACAAATATTTCGAAACCAAAATTAGCCAAATCGGTAAAGCCGATCTCAAGTTATAGCGTGACTAAGAGAAATAGGGGTTCATTTTTATATATATATAGATAGATAGATTACAGATATAGTGAGAAATTATTTTCCTTCAGAAAAACTCGTACCTCGATCAAAATAAGACGGCATCCGTACTATCAATTAATTATTGTATTATATGCATGACATTTTCATATCCATTAATATGGAACTTTATTGTATAATGCCAAATATAATTTTTCAGTTTGACGTATAATACTAAACAATAAAGTTCCATATTAATGGATATGAAAATGTCACTTATTTAATACGATCATTCTTGGCAGTTCGGAGGTCATCGTATTCCGATAAAGATCCGAGTCTTCTCGAAAGAAAATAATCTCTATAGTAACCATTTAGGAGTAATGTTTAATTGACATCTTATCTTTCAATTGCTATGAATACCGGTATTTAATACAGGTATTTAATATCGTAAATAGTCTAGCCATAGAGGTATGCATAAAAGCGAAATGACAACAATACCTCTAATTAGAATACAGGTATTCTTTTATTAGCGGTAATAGTCTGTTAAATGTATACAGGTATTTAATAAAACCGGTTTTACAATCCCTGGTTGGCACATGCTCGTTTGTGTTTTTTTATATATACAACATTGCACAGATTTAGACTCCTGAATCCATGACTGTTATTTATTTATAATACATTAGTCTTCCCCGTTTCGTTCTTGTGGCTTTCTATTCCTCCGGGGACTTTATTCAACTCAGTGATTGAAGATATCCATCAAGAAACTTTTCCTTTTAATTAAATAAAGTATATCAATGAACCGTGGATGAAAGAGAGCTCGTGATTACTTTTTTTATATAAATATTACTGTAGCATACTGAACGCACTGTAGGCTTTCATTGAAGAAAATACTATTATTTCTTTATCCAAGTAAGGTCCTTTAACCTTGCGTAGTTTACTTGCTTAACTCGTCACGTTATACGCACTACATCAATTTAAATTTAAGGTATATCCATCAGGACAACATTGCCAGTTTCAAGGTTGGAAGGCATTATATCGAAATAAGATAAGGTCGTAAGGTCAATAACTTTTTCACCTCACTCGCTAGGAAAACTTTAGTTTATAGCGCGAAATCTGCGTGGAAAAGCCTATTTTATCCGCTAGCGTGCAAAAGTCATTCAAATTTCGAAGCCGATGATTGTAATTCTCTGTGGTGCATGTAACTTTTTTTTAAGTATAAAACTCCTTCAACGCGTGACTGGCGCGCTACCGCAAAAAACGATATTCGTAAATTTCGGACGATTGTCTCTGTCACTTTCACTGGAGTAAAAAAGAAAGATGCTCGCAATATACGAACTTCGATGTTCGCAGTACCGCAGTGAGTTCATAATAACCATAGATAATAACCAATCAGAAACATGTTTTTGATTACAGATTTTTAACTTTTTTATTTTTATTTACACTTTATTTTATGTCAAATAGGTTTTATTATATATACTAATAGTATTTGAGTTTAATTTTCATATTTTGACTAATTAATCCGTTAAATAAAACACGATTTCAATGTTTAGTTGATAAAGAAATTGAAATATAGGTTTACATAATATTGTAATTTCTGAACACAGCCGAAATTTTTTTTTATTAAAGTTTTTAGTTATATCAATTCACGTAAATATGTCGGATTTGTCCTGTGCTAACCTCTTTGAACTCAACATTTCAACTATAAAAATGAATGATTCTAGTAGCGATGCCGATATGATTCCCTGAAAAATCGCGCGATAAGTTTTGTTTTATTGTTTTTCTTGCCGCTCAAATTTTCCTCGCTGTAGTGAGGTGAAAAATTGTGTGTTTCGCATGACTGCAAAATTATTTGGCGTCTCGTGTCTTGAAAGCCTCGCTACGCTCAGGAATCTATCTTTGAACCATTCGCTTCGCTCATGGTTCAATCTTAGCTTCCTTCGCTTACTCAGCTTTCAATTTTAACACTAGCGCCAAATAACCACTTTGCAGCCTTGCATAACAAATAACTATTACTTATAAACTGCTGCAAAATAAACTACTAAATAGCATCCTACACCACTAGCCAGCACCATCATTTCTATACATTTATATCTTAGATCACAAATTGAAATACATATATGTCTTATGTGTTGGCCAACTCTCTTTTGCGGCTCACGCAAGACTATTAGGACATCCAGTCTCATCAGAACCAGTCGAAGTACCTCAATTATTTACAACACAATGCAAGCGAAAAAAAAATGTTCTTGGTTGAATATCTCGGAACCACCTCTAAACTTATGCTTTTGTGTATACGTGCAAGAATATTCAGCGATTATGCTATCTGATTAAATAAGTACTGAACGGATATTGAGTTACGCGTCAGTGTGGCACTTACATATTTGTTAGAATGTGTCAGCCGCAGTACCCTTACCATGAGTTGAGACATTGAGGTTTCCGATAACGAGTATCCAGTTTACTATCTGTGCATCTCGCTTGTACTATTTTACTCGCTTGTGCGAACGATATGCACAGATAGTAAACTCGATACTCGTTATCGAAAACCTCAAAGTCACAACTCATGGTAAGGATACTGGTCCCAAACAATAATCTTAACAGAATAGGCTAAGGTAGGAAAGCTAATGTGTAGTTCCCACAGGTTGATTGTCCATCTTATAGTTGAAAAGAAGTTGTATATTTGTACTTAGTATTTGGTATTTCTGTTCCAAATAATTATGTGCAATTCCAAATATCTTAGCAACTTTTTATAAACATCATAAAAGGTTGAGGTAGCCTTAAGAAAAATAAAATAAACTTCTTGTAGGTACCTAAAAGTGACGAAATCAGAAAGTGACAAAGTCAGAAAGTGGCGAAGTCAGAAAGTGGCAAACTCATAAAGTGACGAACCCAGAACGTGACAAAGTCAGAAAGTGGCGAACTCAGAAAGTGGCGAACTCAGAAAGTGACGAACTCAGAAAGTGGCGAACTCAGAAAGTGATGAACTCAGAAAGTGGCAATCTAAGAAAGTGACATTCTCAGAACGTGACGCTCTAAGAAAGTGACGTCCTCAGAACGTGGCATCCACAGAAAGTGGCGTCTTCAGAACGTGACCTAACCAGAACGTGACTAGTAAAGAAAATGACGTACTCCGCCTAAAGGGTCTTATTTAACTACAGTTGAATGTAATGTTCCAGTTGGACCTATTAATAACAATACTTAATAATTCTGTAAGCATAAAAAGCAATTAAGAAGCGCTAATGGAGTTACCCCCGTAAACTATATCGTTATATTCGTAGTCATAAATAGTTAATGTCTTTTTCTCGATAAGTAAAATAACTTTTACGATTACGGGCACGCCATCTTGATATTACTCGTACCTACTCACTTCATTTGAAACGCGAATGCTTTTATTGCGAGGTCTTCGAACGGTAATTAGGGTTCCGTTTAAATTTTAGTGTAGTATATAATACTATGTATACAAAATGAAGGAATTTGTACATTACATTTTAGTTCATATAGACTTCCGGCTTAGTGAACTATAGCTTGCTTATTACGTCATTAAAATATATCTCAAAATTGAATGATCGAATAAAAGTCGCAAAATGCGACCTAAGGCCAATTTCTCGAACACTTGTAACTTGTAGTACAAGCGGAAGTCACTTTTTGACACATCTTGTTAGAAAGAGACTTCCCTTTGTATTACAAGTTACAAGTATTCGAGAAATAGGCCTCTACACGGATAGCATGGTTGCCATATTACAAGTTAACCGAATGAGCTAAGTGAGTGAACCGTCTGTGTTTTACTTTCGGCCAAAATAGCTGCCCACAGCTAGCCTAATTTTAAGATTTTTATCATGTGTCACGCTCCTACAAGTACGTAAGTGCGAAAGTGACGGATAGCGCGATGGACGATATAATGTCGACCTATAATTTACTATTGTAATCGTTTAATGTGTAATTAAGAAAAAAATACATTTGTTTTTTCGTATCAAAATATGATACTTAATATTATTATAACGAAGAAGAGAGGAGATACTTTATATTTCTCCTCAAGTAAAAAAATCTATACTATAAGTATAGTAAGAGAACTGCCCGAAATTTCAGAAAAGAATTTTCTTTCTTTAAACATATGTTTACTTTAAATAACTCCAAGGAAGATATTTACGGGAATAGTGCGGTAAGGGACCGATTTAGTCCTTTTTAATCCCCTGAAAAAAGAGGGCAAAATGTTTTTGCCATATCGTGTAAGTCAGCTTAGTAGGGTGAGAATAAGCTTGGCGAAGTAAGTGAGAGCAATTTAGGCGTTCATTCCACTACGAGCACCAGTTACGCTAAGCTGCTGGATTTAAATCCCTTAAAACATAAAATAATTTGCAAAATAAGTAAGTTTTTATTTAGTTTTTTTTTTTATGACAAAAGGTGACAAACGAGCAGACGGATTGCCTGATGGTAAGCAATTACCGTCACCCATGGGCACCCGCAACACCAGGGGAATCACAAGCGCGTTGCCGACCTTTAAGGGGGGTTGGAGCTCTGGGAACCTTACTCACCATCAGGAACACAACACTACATACCTGAAAGGTAGCAGTGCTATTATGGGTCTGGTCTTCTGTAAGGAGGAGGTACTTCCCCAGTTGGGCTTCTCCAGATTCGAGCATGATGGTACTTCGCTGTGCCCTACCTCTCATTGTTGGACGTAGTTTAAGGACATACCCGGGTCCAAAATACTCTTAACTACTCCACCAGATATTATATACGTAGTTATTGTTTAATGTTATAGTTTATCATAATTATATCTACTTACTGAAGTAACGAGTAACAAAAACGACCGGTACCGCTCTGTCAAGAGTTTACACAGACTCTTCTTTATGGACTCAATATCTATTTTTTCACATTTTCATATCAGAAAGCGAAGTTTAATATGTACTTTATTTTAGTTGGAATCATGACTTATATGATAATTTAAATTTAAAACTAGTAACAACTATGCAGCGACCTAATAGTTTCATGAAGAATTCCTCCCAATTCTGATATTGACTATACCGGAGCGATCCATAGTAACAGTAACTTAGAACTAGTTTAAACAAGTTTCGAGTCAGCGGGCCAGGACTAGCATGTGTTCGACAGATTGACATGACATTCCAATCAATCCGGTTCAAGCTCCCGCCTCTAGTTACAGAGGGTGTTTCGATATTGTATTGGACACGTTTTTTGGCCGGGATCTACATTTAGATATCGTTGGACGTGAGAGGATTAAACTGAGGTACAGTGTTGTGTACAAATAATCTTATTTTATATACTTTTATACCATATATGCCAACGCCAATGTTAAATTAAATATCTATGCATATTATATAAATATCTCATTACCAAGGATCGGACAAACGCCCGTCATTTTGAAAATATAACCCTGTTCCGTACAGCAGAGACTTCCTTATGTTAATAAAGAAATAGTTTTGGAATGTCAATCATAAATTAATTTGTCACTGGATATAAATTTATAAAGTACAATTTTTTTATTAACTCAAGGAAGTGTCTGCTGTAGGTACGGAACAGGCCCGGTACCGCGAACATCGATGTTCGTATATTTCCAGCATCTTTCTCTTTTATTCCAATTAAGGCGTCATGAGAGTGACAGAGACAATTGTCCGAAATTTACGAATATTGTTTTTCGCGGTAGCACCGCAGGGTTATATTTTCAAAATGACGGGCGTTTATCCAATCCTTGCTCATTACCCAGATTAAAATGATGGTTTTGTTCCAACATCAACAATCGTGACCCTGCCTGTAGGCAACCAGGTTCATAATTTCAAATGTTTAGGAAATTTGTATATACATTTGAGTAGGTTTTTAACTTTAACTATTTGTCTATTATTAAAAATATACGGTCGTCTATAACCTTCAACTCAAGCCTAGTTGAGCTTACTTTAGGATTAGGCCAATTTAACGTATGCGGAGTGAAATTTGGACAAAGTGCAATGTTGTTTTAAATAAAAAAAACACCATGATTTTTTTAAATAGTTATGTTTTTATAATAAAGTACCTAATAATGATTAATGTAAAAAAAAGTTTACTACCATGCGAGATGCTTTACGGTAGTTCTGAGGAACTTTGTCCATCGCTGTCGAAAACATAGATGTGGGCATTTTATTCAACTCCAATTTTATTTTACGAATCAAGCTTTGCACATTTTTGGACCGAAAATTATCGCAATATACTCGCCTCTTCAGATTTGCCCAAAAATCTTCAATAGGGCGAAGTTGCGGAACATTAGGTGGATTTGATGTCTTCGGTACGTATGGGGTGTTTAGCTCCGCCATTTTGCTAAGTGTTTTTTTGGAATAATAGCTTGAGGCTAAGTCTGGCCAAAACACAACATTTTCTCCTCTATGACTCGTATTTATGAAATCTCGCGCTAATGACAAACAACGCTCTATGTAGCGATCGGCGTTCACAGCTAAACCTGATTCAAAGAACACCGGTTTGGACATTCCGCGTTCCTGATGGCAAGCCATAGCAAAACTTTTTTAGGAAACTTGGTATGCTCAATATATTTCACGTTCTCATCAGTTGGACCATTGGTCTTCTCAAAATAGTAATTGCCTTGCCACTAGTTTCCATCTAACGTGAAATATGACTCGTCATCCATGACGCAAGTCACATTGTTTTTGGCGTAAAATATTTCTTTGACCAATTTACGCAGCCGTATTTTCTGAGTGGATTTTGATTTTCGGAGACGGTGGATTTTAATTTTCTACACCGCTTATCGATGCCCATGTCTTTAAGATATTTTTTGACAGTTTTTTCGTCACATTTAAATTTTCTTCCGAGCTCTCTGTAAGATTTAGCAACACGGCCGGCGGTAATTTTCTTTAGTCGAGCTCTCTCAGAAAACTTGCTCAAGCTGGGATAATTTCCAGAACCAGGCTTTCTAGCAGTGGTTGTTTTTAAGGTAAAAAACGCTAAAATATTATAAATAATGCTTCGACTCTCACCCATTTGTACAAAATGTTCCACCACCTTTGATTTCGGCCATAGGGGATGTATACTGTAGAAATTACATACAGTTTTACGACGGCGTTCTTGGTTATTTACCATAATTACAAAATCAAATATCCAATCCTTATGAAACTTACCAGATTGATTGACAGATATATAGACTTGATATTAACATACACACATATTTTTTTTTAGATTTTTGTTTTTTACATTTTATATATTCAAACTTTGTCCAAATTTCACTCCGCATACGTTATGTGATTGTACCAAAAATAATTATTTACTTATTTATAATTGTATATTTAGCCATACAGTATGTATCAATACAAGAGGCAAAGCAATAAACCCGTAAAAGTGTAAATAAGAAATAAAGTTTTGGTAGATATGGTATTGACATATACGCTTCTAATTTTTCCTTCTAATTATTATTTTCATAAATAAATATTTCGGGACAATCTTACACAAATCGACGGTAAGCTCAGTAAGGCTTATGTTGTTGGAACTAGGCGACGATATATATAATAGATAGATACATATAAATACTTAAATATATAGAAATAATCTACTTTAGTTGTGAAGCATCTGTATTAATTATTTACAACCATAAGATTTGTTAAGTCAAGGTTAATATCAAAACGGAATGTCAGCAGCTCAAGAAAGTTTGTCAATGAAAATGGTGACCCAACATTGTTTGTTAATGTTATAAAGAAAAATAAATTGACATTGACATGACATCTAAGATATTGATAACGGGCACTGTTTTCAAAATAATTTCTACATTACACGGCTGGTACTATTCTGCAAAATTATCCAGTTTTAATTTTTTTTGTTGTGTTAATCGTTTTATGAAGTTGTGGTGTTTTGTTATGACAATAACATATTTAACATTTCACAGGATGATATTTGAGGTATTAACCGACGTAGAAAAGGTACAACTTGTGAATTATAAATAAAATGATAAATCAAACGATAAATGGAAAAGTTTTAGTTAAATTTATTGTTAGTTTTAATTAGTTTTAATGATTTATTGTTTTTTTACGTATTTAGATGTTTTAAATAAATGACAGTACCTTTAATGGAAAACATTAATATTTAGTGTGAAATTGTATTAAATTCGACATGGTCATTCATGGCCATTGGCTTCTCGTATTGATACATACTGTATGTACGTTGTTATACCTAATGCCTACCTATTATAATTTTTTTCTTCTTCAAAAGTAGGATAATTATATAATATTCTTGTAATTACTGTAACGAAAAACTTTAAATTTCCCTAAAAGCGATCCGTTTTCATTGCTCTTGAACGTGCTGTAGCAGTCGACATATTTCCCAGCGCCTAATTTAAGAAGCGCCCACTTAAAACCGGCTGCACGTGAATTTCGTAATTTTTAATAAAACTAAAGCGCTCACATCGTCAACGACGCTTTTGCAAACTGCAATCTCCCTTAATGGGGGCAAATTTTAAAATACAGTTTCATAAAAAACTAGTTTTGAGCTTCAGCACCGCGTAGAAGGGAACTCATTACCGAACTCCTTGAGGTACTATTTCGGGTGAATAGGGGAGCAGCGCCGAGATAGCGCCGCGCTTATGAGAGATATCGCGACAAACGAAGTACCCCACCCTCCCCTCGCTAGATTGAAGATTGAAGCGAGCCTGCAACAAAACCTGCCTACAGACCTTATCCTGGCCTCTTTAAACTTTATGGATACTATCAGTTTTAGCGCAAGTGCGGTATTCTGTGGAGGCGGCACTTTCGAGAGAATCAACGTCATTTTGAGATAGGAATATTCTGTGTAACGTTACTTTTATTATATTACACATTTCTCCTTATATTAAGTAAAACAAGACTTCATCTTTGCAGTTTATATCGTTTGTATTTTTATCTCAAACAAAACTTGTGAAATCATAAATTAACAGTGTTCAATTAATAACGCGGAAATTCTAGTTTTGCATATTGAACAACATTGTTAAATCTTCGCTGCCAAGCGTACATAAGACCATAATACATTTAACTTAACCAAACCGCACCGTTACATTACAGAATCAATTTCAGACAATCGCAGTAAAAACCCGAATCGTCCCGGAACTAACCCACCAGTTAATTTTCAGAAAGCAAGGGATATTCAAAATAGCGTCCGTTGCGGTTCGGGAAAATAGAGCGAGCAACAAATTGCAGCCCGACTAAGATAAAAAGGGCCCGTCATTTTGTTAAACGAGCCACAGTCGGCCAAATAACCAGACGGGGCGCACTCACATCGCTGCGCTGTCTACGACCTGTGTTCTCTATGCGCGCGCGAGCGCGCACATTGTAAGAGCAGAGGAGACCGTTGGAAATTGAAACTGCGTAATACAACAACGATTGTAAACAATGTGACAACATTTGGGTAGGTTATACGGTAAGGTAAGTGGTAAGTAAGATGAGGAAATGATAAAAAAAAATCGCCTGAGCAGTAGGTTTGCTGATCACTTGCTACAAAACAAGTTCTTTATAGAGGTCACTTCCGTGTAGTCGACGCGGCATATCTCACTTAAAAGTAGCCGTCTTTGGAATCTTTTCTGGTTTTGAGTCCGGAAAGTCCATTAAGACGCAGGAAAAAGCGCCAAGATGTTTGTGGCTTGCAATTAAAACCCCGACTTGATCTACTGGGACAATCCGGACATTAGGTATTTCACCAACAAAGCGATTACGGACAAGTCACTGCAACTATTAGAATGGATACCACAGTTGCAATTTTATCGTCTATCGCACTATCCGTGACGATTTCACTAACGTATTTGTTGGAGAGTGACAAATATTGTGACAAATGATAAAAACCCGACCATATTAGACTAGCGGGTAAGTTAGCACAACGGATAGAACAGATGACCTCGGGGTACTATTTAGTTTTTACCGATGATGTGGCAGTCCCAAGATAATAATTATACAGAATTGTTGGTAAGGAGGACTTATATAAATTCATAAAAGCAAAGCTCACGCTGTTACTGATTCAGCTCTATATCAAATCCATGATAATTATATAATTGTTTTGACCAGGTTCTGACATGATCCATACGAAAGGTACTGCCTGTGCCCGATATGGCATTTGAAATCATGCTTGTATTGTGGGTAGGGTACACGCAAAATTCACAGCGTGTTGTCTCAAAATCGTATTGACAAAACTAGTTTCCTATGTTAGAATTGGTCTGGTGAACATTATGAATCATGAGTTCACTAACACTGGTTTGGCCCACCCGTATTAGGCAAGCAATTGAATTAGTACCTAGGATTCTGCTTCATTTCGGTTTAAAGTGACGTCTATTGTCGGCGACAATGATGGATTGGTGTATGTCTAGTCTAGCACAGGATAGAACGGTACAGCTGCTATCTTGAAAGAATCTTGCTTTAGCAAGTTGTTTATTGAAGTTGTATCTGTCATAGCACATACAGTACGAGAGTAAACGAATGAACGTTAGCAGGTGATAGAATAGTAATTTATCAAACTACGAGGGCTGAGGCTTTTGTAACGATGATAAATCTCGCATCAACCTTCAAAATCGATCTTATAATATTTGATTGGACCGATACACAGATATCACTGGAAGTATACTCAAACGCTTTTTTATAATCTCAAATTATTAGACCAATTTATCAATTTCAATTTCAATTTATAAATTTTTATTCAAGTAGGCCTAGCAACAAGCACTTTCGAATAGTCAAATACAAATATAATCTTAATCGAATAAATAATTAATTAGTTAATTAATTAATTAATGCAGAGCAATGCATTGGTAAAATTATTACAATATAATATTTATATATATCAATAATAATGTCACAATAAATCAAAAATAAAATGAAAAATATTTTAAACATTAAACATCTTGTATATGAATACTAGTCTAGAACTGTCTAGAATAAAATCTAAATGTCAAAAGTTAACACATAAGGACAGTCGTTATGTTATAATATAATATCGATTTCAGCTAATTTAATTTAAAAATCAGAAATTTTATAGTGACTAAATATGTGGATAAATATTTACTACTCATACTAGTCATATTTGAGGGAGGCATATGTCGAGCCATATACATCTTATATTCTACATACTTGTTACTCAGACGCTAGCGAGTACTTGTTTGCCTATGAGTACTTATGAAAAAATATCGAATGTGAAAAGTCTAGGACAGTCATCGTCAAAGATCTGTAGGTTTACCGCGCAAGATTCGTAGCTTCATTCCACCGAATTGCATTTGTGGAATCATCGGAGTGGAATTTAGGAACCTCGATGAATTCGAGCCGATTATCGCTGATCGTGCTGTACCAAGTTGATAACTGGAACGATAACTTTTACTAACTAACTACCTGATATAATTATCATCATCATATCAGTCGAAGAACGTCCACAGCTGGACACAGGCGTTCCCCAGAGTGGCCCACAGTGATCGTTTTTGCGCCACCAGTGGATTCCCGAGATCTATCTGAGTCATAAGAGTTTTCTATGTATTTAAGTATTCATATTATATACTAGCTGTGCCCCGCGGTGTTACCCGCGGTTTATTAGGGAAGAAACATAGCCTAGGTATGTGTTAATCCTGGGTGTCAGTTAACTCCATACCAAATTTTACTAAAATCGTTCCAGCCCTTTAGACGTTAGTGTAGATGTCGTTGGCGGAGTACCCACAATACAAGCCTTCTTGAGCTTACCGTGACACTTAGTCAATTTGTCTAAGAAGGTCCTGTAATATTTATTGGTATTTATTTTTCTTTATTTATTATGACTACCATTATTTATGACGGACATAATATGAGTATTATAAAATTGTATCAATATGTTTCCCTGCATCATATCATAAACTTACTTTTAAATAAAGGTATACAGCGAGTAATTACTGGAACAAGGGTTATTTTATTAACGCAAAAAGTTTGTTTCGTGAAATATCATATTTTAACTTAATTGTTAAAACAAAATCGTATTTATGAAATAACACATGTTGTTAACAATATAAATGTTGAATTATCAAAATTTCATACCTTAATGGCGTTGTAATACATAAACCCTTGTCAAAGCAAAATGTCGTTGATGATCGTTGGTCCCTTTTCATCTCTTTATAATTTCTGTTTGTTAGAAAGGGATAAGATTTATCTGACGTTTGCCAAGTTTTATGAATAAGGAGACATTTGATATTTAAATCGAAAGAAAAATAGAAAAAAAAATATTCGAAGAAGGACTCGAACCCACAAACATTGGAATCCAGTGGATGGGTTCGAGTCCCGCTTCGAGTCACAATAAAATATATCTTTCTTTGGATATAAATACCGAAGATATTCACTAGCAGACGTTTCTGCATTATAAAGAATAATAAAGAGACATGCCTGTAACTAAAACTAACTGTCACAAGCATCCGGTAGAACTACAACAAAACAAATGAATGAAAAGAGTACGAGTACTTCCCTCTTAATAAAAAAAAACTTGCATACGTTCGCGAATATTCTAAGTTACAAACTCACAAAACAAAGTGCAGGCGATGTGAGTGCGGGGTTCATTGTGTACTCGCGACAGTGCGCAGACAAAGAGTGCGATGAAAGGGGCCTTTCAGCCCGCAAGTGCGCGGGGAGGATAACGCGCTAACCGGCATATGCCACTAGCTGACGACACACTTGTGTAACACTATGAGCTATATCGATATCGATATTATTCTTGTACACAGAGTAAATAGTTATTTTAGTATTTCATTATATTTGCTTTA
Source organism: Grapholita molesta (assembly GCA_022674325.2). Classification (NCBI taxonomy): domain Eukaryota; kingdom Metazoa; phylum Arthropoda; class Insecta; order Lepidoptera; family Tortricidae; genus Grapholita; species Grapholita molesta. The sequence continues at coordinate 23,432,337 of CP053121.2, read as the reverse complement.
GTAAGGTCTCATGTTTTAGGATTCAAAAAATGAAAGGCATTTTCGAGCGGGGTGGATAACGCATAACCAGGATAATGCGATTTGCTGACAATACTTAATAACGAGAAAGGTTATATGTTGACTTATTTTTCTTTAATTAATAATATTTTTAGAGCAACTGTATCATCATCATCATCATCATCATATCAGCCGAAGGACGTCCATTGCACTTATGCTGACATAGGGCTCCCCCATAGCGTCACACAGAGACCGGTTTTACCCCACTCGTATCCAGTGGATTCCTGCAAAATTGACCATGTCGCAGGTTCACCTTGTGGGAGCCTGCCCACACTGCGCCATCCGGTTTCGGCACATTTATGATTTTTATAATTAACACTCACTATTTATTGAGTTAGGCACAGTGCAATGAAATTCCATTTCAATTAACAAGTTTGTGTGCCGCAAATAACGTGCTAACTGGCAAATAAGTTGCATATGCTTACAACATAATCATTAACAGTAGTTTTAGTAGTTTTAACCAAACAGTTGTTAATGTCTGATTTAAATTATACGAGTTAAAATGTAGTATATGTTAGAATTAGACTCCTTACGGCCATTTTCGCAACTGCGATTCGCAACCTTACTTACGTGACTTAGGAGTTTTCACTCTTTTTTAACTAACAAATAGTTGCGAATGAAGAATTTATTTTTTGAAGGAAATCCATGCAAGTAAAAAACAATAGGTAGGTTAGGTTCGTTAGGTAGTTGCACACTTAGTAGAAATAGGAGCCCAGCGTCGCGGGGTTCGGTCATAGCTGCCGAATAGTGTGTAATATGATTACAACTAGTTCCGTGCAGTCGACGTCAAAAATATGTTTACATTATTGCACCTTTTTTATAAGATGCAAAAGTGTAAAAATATTTTTGACGTCGATGTACAAAGAAATAAAAATCTTCATTCACAACTCGGTTGTGAAAAAAGAGTGAAAACTCAGTCACATGTCCAATTTACCCTATTTATGTGTTCGCGGCAATATACTGTTTTTTAATATGACATGATCATTGTACTATGACTATACTATTGAGGACCGGTCTGGCCTATTGGGTAGTGATCCTGCCAATGAAGCCGATGGTCCTAGGTTCGATTCCCAGTCAGGGCATTTATTTGTGTGATGAGCACAGATATTTGTTCATGAGTCATGGGTGTTTTCTATGTATTTAAGTATTTATATGTATGTATCTATTATATATATCGTCGTCTAGTACCTACAACACAAGCCTTACTGAGCTTACCGTAGGTCTAGGTCGATTCGTGTCAGATTGTCCTGAAATATAAAAAAAAAAACTATTACTACTACTATTGTCTTTTCAGAAAAGTATTGCCTTGAAAAACTAGCATTTGGATTTCCACGATTTACTTCATTTTACATCGTAATAATTTAACGTTTATCACTCTCATTCAGAAACTAGGCGAACGTTATGAATAAATAGTAAATAACCTTTCATTTCAAGGCTCCTTTGGTAAGTGTGCGCGTCAGATAACCAGCTTTATATGGTAAACTTACAAACAATACAGACTCTGCAACATGTCTATTCGCAATGGATAACTTACATAATATCGACGGTGGCAATTTCAAATGTCGTAAGGGACATACTTTTATATGCGACTTACGACATTTGAAATTTCCACTGTCGATATTGTATGCTTTCACTATGACTGGAAGCGCTCTTTCAGTTCAAAGGTGTTCATGGAGAGAACGGTTTGAATGGAACTCCAGGCAAGGATTAAAACGTACCATTAAGATATTGATATTTTTAGACGGACCCGTTAACTTATTATTTCGTACATTAAAACTCTTACAACAAACAAAACAAACAATGAAAGTGAAACAAAATATTTGCCTCATCGTACTAATTGCAATCCATCATTCCAATTTGTGAACATTAATTACAAAATAATTAAGGTACTTTTACAGTTATTAAATGTGAATTTAATTTGTGTGTTAGACCACTAATTCAACCTGGTTTCATAAACAATGCTTTCCTTTGAGCAATTTACTGGATTTTAATTAACACGGAATAGTTGGCGTCACGAACGTGAGTTGTCCCACGCAGTGTCTCGCCAGGAAAATTGTTGAGGTGTGGCGGCGTAGCTCGCGTTGAGACTGTCTCAACAATAACTAGCATGTTTACAAGGAAATCGCTTTATTCCGAAAATATTATTACGCAATAGTTATTTATTATACAAGGGGGCAAAGTTAGTGTTTACCTTCTCGTGCTAATATTGAAACCCGAGTTAGTGAAAGATTCCAAAATTGAACCACGAGCATAGCGAGTTACTGTGGTGAAAATAATCTTAATGTACTGAATTCAATTCGTAAAGTTTAAGTTAATTTAGTCAACCTTTACAACAAGCAAACTTAATATTGTGATAATATTATGTTGAAGGCATTATAGCCTAGTTGGTAGTGACTTTGGTTACGAAGCAAGAAATTGTGGGTTCGAATCCTGGCAAGGGCATATACGAGTATTGCTGTGTTTATCACGAATATTTGTTACTATAGATTATTACAGAGTCATGTAACTAATATAAAAATAAACTGAATGCCCAAAATAAACTTTCAGCATATTTAAAGCAGCATTGAAGGATATGGTGGAGAAATTTGCAGCTTTTGGGTTAGCCTCTGTAGTTCAGTTGGTAGAGCGATGGGCATGTATCCCAGAGTCACAAGTTCGAGTCTGACCCGGCACAGTTGATGTTTCTATTTTTCCATTATTTTGAATAAATATCTATTTTTTTTAATATTCTTATACTCATAACTTACAACTAACTTACTTACCGTGGGGCGCAGTAAATTTGTGTAAGGATGTGCTACCTATAATATTTATTTATTTTATACATAGATTCTTACGAAAAAAATAATTCTGAGTTGTCTAAATATACTAAACTTATTCAATGGTATACGGTGGTGTACGTACGTACATTTAAAGCTTTGTTTGATAGGAGGATTTACCTACATGGGTACGTATCATAGGGTAGTGTGTAACAATGTAATTCAAACCGCGTGGTATTCTGAGGTATTCCACGGCAATAAACAGTAATCCCGATACTGTTGCATTTCCTCGAAATGTTGAATACACGTATGCTTGCCAGGAGCACCTAACCTAGAAGGAAACCTGAATAACTAATACTACAACTGCACACAAAAACTACCGATAGAAGGGATTAGTCAGTACGGACCAAAAAAAAAACTAATTTCTTTTCTAAATTATTAGAAAAAAAAATCGACTTCCTTTTTAAATTGTATGCCACTTGCACACTCAACCTAATTTACTTATTTGCACAACGGCTTTGAGAACAAAAATGGTCGTTTTTTATCCGCGCGCTATTAATTGAAACTCAACAGTAATGCTATTTGTGTACAAATCGAAAAAGAAACTTAAGAATTATAAGAATTAAGAATTAAGAATGTCAAGACTTTCCTCAATCAAGCTGCGTAAATAAATTAAAACGGATTTAGAGAAACAAGCTTCGCAAAGTTCCCTTAATTGGAATCATTTGTACCAAAAGTCTGCTAAATGGTTCCCGAAGATGAAACTATTCATTGGGTCACAAAGGATAAATAAATTGGCACCATTCGCCTAACAAATGTGGGTAGTGGATGGGCCCGTGTATCGATAAGGGAGCCTCATATGTCAAAATAAAAGGTTTGCTTTGTTGGCTAGTGGTTAGATCAGGATTAGATTGATTAATAGTATATAAGACAACCATTTCATTGTAAAATTAGCGCACATGATTCAGAAAATTGATACCAGGCCAAGCCTCTAGGCCCTGACTTTACTAAACCTCGGTACGAAAAGAGTGGCTTCAGATCTTTTTAGAACTAATGTGCGCTGTCACTCTCGCATAAATTAATGAATATGGTATTTGGTTGATTGCCTCATATCCATTTTTTTGAATAGTTACCTGATATTAGTGACTTATTTATGTATTTTTTTTTATGGCAAAGGCGGCAAACGAGCAGACGGATTGCCTGGTGGTAAGCAATTACCGTCGCCCATGGGCACCCGTAACACCAGAGGAGTCACAAGCGCGTTGCCGGCCTTTAAGGGAAGTTGGAGCTCTAGGAACCTTACTCACCATCAGGAACACAACACTGCATACCTGAAAGGTAGCAGTGCTATTATGGCTGTGGTCTTCTGTAAGGAGGAGGTACTTCCCCAGTTGGGCTGCCCCAGATTCAAGCGTGATGGTCATCACTGTGCCCTACCTCTCATTGTTGGACGTAGTTTAAGGACATACCCGGGTCCAAAAGTGGGTGAATATGAGAGACTCGGAGCTGATTATGATTTATGATGCTGTTTGCGTTTATGTGATCAGAATTTAAACTGAAAATGGCATGCGTAAATTAATCATCATATCAGTTAGAAGTAATATGAAAATATCGTGCGTTCTTACCTATTTTTCTGTTACAACTCTGAGAATTTTGAAACTTCTATAAAACAGTGAAAATAACCACATTAGAATAGCGCAGTGACTACTTTTAACAAAAAGGGAATTAGAAAGGAAATAGTGTTAGAAGGCTAGATGCTAGTCATTTCATTACTATAAACCAAGTTTCATGGACTGTAAATATTTAGAAGCTGCCTTGTATGATCATTCTAAACATTTATTAAATATTATATTCCTTAGGATTCAGTATAAAATATCTACTTACTGTCTATATCAATATTTTGAGTGTGCTCAAGTTACAACATAATAACATGCCTTAGAGGCGTAACGTGATCGCTGTTATTGAATGTAAACACAAAACAATAGTTTGGATAGTAATAATATCCCATTCTCCCGTAACAAGGGTTTGACTGTAAGGTTATGTTGACATAACTGCTTACGCAGAAATTTGAGTCAAATTACGATAGATCAATCTCGGTACGTTGAGCAAATAGGACTTTTAACTACTAGTTTAAGTTTTTTGGGAAGCGAACGTCATCATTATCATCATATCAGTCAGAAGACGTCCACTGCTGGACAAAGGCCTCCCTCAGCGACCCCCCACGACCGGTTGCGCTACTACATAACTTTTTTTATTCCGATATCGAACATCTAGTGCGAAGCTGATACCGTATAGCCGAAGGGATTCGCATTTTATTAACAATTTACCATAGGTCATCAAATATATTTTTAGGAAGTTTCCTTTTTTTCTGGTAATTTTCCGGGTTCGTCTATTTGTTTTATCCGATTTCACTGAGTAGTTCGATTGGTTAATTAATAAAGAAGCCAATGGCATCTGAGTTATATAGGCGCATTACTGTTACACTTCTTAAACAGTTTTCAGTAGGCATTTAATCTCAAAGTTTACTAATTACTAAACAATGCACGTTCGTCCCCTTTCCGTGCAATTACCCTTCACTTTTAACGTTTTAACAGCGGAAACTACAGTTCCCGAGTCGTTTAACCGTGAAGTTCCCCCGGAGATAAACGCTGGCGTAATTAGCAGCCTCGATAGTGGCCTGGAGCACAGGTGCGAATGTTAAAGGGATCATAAATCCCTTAAAATTTGCAGACTAATCAAGTTACGAGTGCTTTAATTTGTCTTTTAATTGGTCACTATAATCGTCCTGTCTCCGAGACAGAATAGCGCCGAAATTTATCTTGGATATCATTTATTTTGCCTGGACGACTTGTTAGGATTAGGTTAGGTTATTATCATATTCATCAAGATGTTTTCCTTCGCGAAAATTATTAGTAAATATCAAATTATCTCGATTCGATAAATTTAATGACAAAAGTCTTCAACTTCCGGGTTTGAAAGGCCAAATCCTTGCTGCTAGATCACCAAACGCTTAAATTGTTCTAAAGACATACTAAAATAAAATATATCTTAAAGATTCAACTAATTTTTATCATGATTATTCATCAGTCTTCTTTATTTGATTATACAGATATTTCTGTACAACATATAAACATTTTGGTTAGCTTATCATTAAAGTGATGTGAATATATTGGAATTAGATGAAATTTTAAATGTAATAGGCAGAGGCCGTCAGACGCTATCACACGCTGTCAGACGCCATCACATGACGTCATAAGACGTTGTCAGTCGCCGTCAGACGCTATCACACGCTGTCAGACGCCATCACATGACGTCATAAGACGTTGTCAGTCGCCGTCAGACGCGCCTCAAAAGCTTGTGTTTTGTGGCCGAAGTAATTACAGTAGTATTTACGATGCTCTGATATTCATAGTCTATGACATTGTTTGCATATTTTAATGTATTTTTACATGTAATATTGAGAATATTATTAATAAAAATGAATATGAATATGAATAGTCTTTGACCAGAGCTAGTTAATAACAATATTATACTTTTTAAATATGTTGTGGAACAATCTTACACAAATCAACCTACGCCTACAATAACCACAATAAGGCATGTGTTATTGGTACTAGACGATGACATTATATATGAAATTAAATTCAAGTCATTTAATAAAAGCACATGTCAAATATAGCAAAAAATAAATAAAGATGTAATAGAGGCAAATTCTGAGTGTCCTTAAAACTCCTTTACACTATAAACCTTATCTAATAAAACTGTTGTGACATAGGTTAGTGTGGCATAGATAGATATGTTGATGAGTCATTACAGCTGCGACAACCCAGAGCGAATTAAATATAATAATTAATCGTTCATTTCCTAAATGTAACCTGATATTGTCGACATTAAAATAATTGTCTATTTCCCAGCCTTGGACTATAAACTAACCTTGTACATTAGACTCGTGTTAAAGAACAAAGGATTATTTACCCTATAAATAGCTGCCGCTTTTCTGAGACATTACATTCGTATACCGACCATTAAGACTTTCATTTCTCCATATCCCGCGCGTTGTCATACTGTCTTTAACCTGGCAACATATTGCTCATACGAAGGTGCCTCTTTTATCTTAGAGCTACAGCTCACTTTTACCCCCACTACCCACAAATAATGTGATATTTTCGCCAGTCTGGCGGGGTTCATGTCACGAGCAGTTCTATGACATATAAAAGACCCATGGACATATAAAAGATAGATAAATATAAATATTTAAAAACATAAAAAACGTCCATGATCCAAGTGCATACAGTTGTGATAATAACACACAAATATAGGATCTGGCCAGGATTCCAACCCAAATCCAAAGTGGGCGGAATGCAAAACTGCACATTAGTATTATCTTCAGGCGTGTTTTTTTACGCATGTAGTCTTATTCAATATACTCTTAGGCGTGAAATACACACAAGCGGCGTAAGGCATAAGGCACGATGCCGCTTCAAAACGTTTGTATACAAAATGTACCAAGGAGACGTATTTTGAATTACACTCAAGCGGCGCGGCGTCGCTTGTGTCCCTGATGTCGCTTCGAAACGTTTTCATACAAAATGTTCGAAGACTACGTAACTGTGAATTACACTCAAGCGGCGCGGCGCAGGCCCGCCACCGTGCCTTACGCCTTACGCCGCTTGTGTGTATTTCATGCCCTAAGTACTACAAAAATACGTACGTAAAGTATGCTCCGCCACGAGTAGCTACAGCCAGACGCTATAGCAAGCCGTCAGACGCTGTCACACGCCGTCAGACGTTGTCACACGCCTTCAAGAAGTCGTCAGACGAAGTCGCACATCGTTAGACGTAGTCGGTCACCATGGCGTGCGACAGAAACCTGTATTTTGTGGCCGAAGACATTAAACTAGTATTTACGATGCTCGGATATTAATAAACGTGTCTAAGCACAGCTAGCTAATAACACAATAAGCATTAAATTGCGCGGAACGCAAAACCTAACTTTAGTATTATCCCCAGACGTGCTCCTTTTATGCATGAAGTCTTATTTAATATACTGCATAACTTAACCGCCCGAGGAGAATTACTTACATTCATACGGTTAGCATGACACTGCTGTAAAAAAGTTTGATAAATGACTTATTTTAAGTATTATATACTCATAATTTTACACGATGTTAAATATACTCGTGATGATTTTTAAGGATAGATAACAGAACATATTGACGTAAAAAATCATGCTATTTACTGGAGGGTTGTTCTATTTCGAACGACATATGTATTCTGAAAAAGGTTGTATATAGAAGGCATCTCAAATAAGATTATGTTCTTATACTTATGTCTGTTTCTAAAAAAAAATTAAATTGAAAACATAAAGCTAAAAAATATGTTATTTTATTCCGGGGCTTTAGGTATCAGTACTATTGTCACGGTATATAAATACTACATAAACCTTTTGGGACGGTATCCCTACTAAAGACCCGTCTGAAATCGGGTTTTCCTGGAATAATAAAAAAGAAAATCTCAGAGTACAGAAGATGACAAATAGTTTTATTATAAATGAATGCTATAAATCTCGTTTCATTTTCTATAAGTTCTAACATATCACCTGTAGGTTTAAGTTACGATCTACTACTGTAAAATACGATTTTACTTTTCCTTTGTTCCTATCTGCCATTTTGACATTACTCATTGTAAGGCAAAAACACAATCAAACAGACGAGCGTTGAGTTTTATACACAATACAGTATTCTTTATTGTTCACCAATGGCAAATAATATAGAAAACTAATATTAAGTATAAAGGGAAAGGGGCGTTTTATAAAGGGGTAAAAGTAGCGACATGAATTATAGCTTATTTATTTAGTAACCACTTAATTTAGCCAAGTTCTACTCGTACCTAATAGGAAGCAGCCCGAGTGCAGCAGAGTGAGTCATCTTTTAAGCGTGACAGGTTTTAAATATACGTGCTTCTGCAGCACCGGAGATATAATACAATATTGCGAAAGTACATCCTCTCCTGCCATCAGTCTGCTCATAGACTACATCCTAAAGATCTTGCTTGTTACTTTATAATTACAACAGAAAAAAACCTCGCCACACCTCGCGATGATAACATGTATCAGTTCTTAAGGAGCACAATTGTTGAACCAAATTAAAATCTTGAAATACCCTTTTTTTATTTGATCAGTTCGTAATTCCGTAACGATAATAGGTCACGCATTTATATGGTAATTTTCGTAAAATTATAATATTGAATTATTTTGGGTACCAAAATTATTTTATTGACATTAAGTAAAAGTTATTTTGATTATTTTAGGGACGACATTATTATTGATAAGGTATAGCAGGAATGTTGAATGACGGACTTAACCACTGCTCTACAAAAAAGACGGCCAACAATTTTTTTTCCCTTTAATACCAAATTCAAGAATTTAGGCCCTGCAACTTAAATACTCAATTTTACAAAATATAAGTATCCTGGTGCAATAAATACCATTTACCACATTACTTGCGACAAAGAAACTTAAAAACAATTGGAACCATCATCAGGAACGTTGGAACACATTTCCCACTCCAAATCAGAGTGCTACTTGTCCAGACTTGTGCCTGAAACTCGAAGATTATTGCTTTCTGTATTTTTAATTACGGAAATACTCGATTACATACTATACTTTACTAAATTATCAACAGGTATTTTAGCTTTGTAATGGCGGCCATACACTTAGATCAGTTAGAACTGACCGTGTGTGAGATAACGTCATGCCAATCCACTCCCACACACGGTCAGTTGTAACTGATCCAATATGTAGCGTCATGCCGATTGGACGATAGGAAGCATGGTGTATGTCCGCCATAAGACCTAGATAATATTACAAGGTACACTCTCTTTAAATGTAATGGAAATCTTTAATAAAAACAAATAAAGTAGCGAATCCTTTGTTGTAGGTATACTATGTTCTTGATAAAAACATTTAAAAACGTAAATTTCCTAGTACCTATATATTGTAAATGGTGGTGGTTACCCACATAACATGTTGAATGCAAGTTACCTTACATGCTCAATCTAGTAGGTTATCTATGGTCTCGTTTCATTTCACCGACAATATCCAATGCTGCACCGACGTTTTTTACATTCTGCATTTCAATTACTTACCTTCTTTAAACCGTTTTACTAGTCTTTCCTCACCGCAACTCTAGAAACAATTTTATCCCAGACCCACTTTACCCAGTTCCGAACAATCATTGCGCATTTTAATTAAAAGAATTTTTCCGCTGGGAGTCCAGTTAGTTTATAATAATAATGCAAATAAAGCTGGTTTAAAGTGGCACTTTAGTTGGTTGTGTTAGTTTGTTGACAGTCTAAAATTCGAGCGAAGTTAGTCCGGCGCAGCCACTCCATCGAGCCATTTCCTGCGGTCGGGCGGCCTTAGATTATAAATCACAGATAGGAATAGAAGGGAAATCGACGTTGTCATCTAATCGATAAATAATCTCGTGTTTTTGTAAGAAATAAAAATAACTGGGATAGAATCTTGGGTAAGAAGGAAATAGCGTAATTACTTTTATTTGCTTTGGAAACTTGGCTGACACTTTGGGATATAAATAAGCCTCTACTAGGGATCGCGAAAACTATCGGAAATTTTCTTCAGAATTGTAGTTTTTCCTCTAGGTCAAGTACAATCATATTCAATTAAAATAAAGTCAGGTACCGTTCAAATACATACTTGTATGCGTTTTTTTTACATTTTATCACATTTTCGAATCTTTACATTGTAATTTTAGGAAAAAACTGAACTTAGATTAATATTAGTTTCTAGCAAATATGCTGCGACCAGGCACCTCTGTAGGACCTGTTAGCGTCATCGCCAACCCGCAAGCCAAGCGTGGCCATTATGGGGCTTATGCTATTGAGGTATATATGGGGGAGGCCTATGTCCAGTGGACGTCCGCAGTTGAAGTAGTATGATGATAATACCTAATTACATACAATTTAACTCAAAACTATCCAGTTGTTAAAAATATATACATAATACAAGAGTTACTTGAGGAAGCAACGGCTTCGGTCACACCACGAACAAGCTGCAAAAAGAACTGTCTTCAAAAGACAAAACTTTACGAGTATACGCTGTTACTTAACTTCTTTTAAAAGAGCTGAAAAGATATGAGGTTTTTTACTAAAAATATAAAGTCCTTTCTAGTCGAGTTGGCAACACTGCTCACTGCGTTTAACTATGGAACTGCTGAAGTTGAGTGAATTCTGCTATAGTTTTCGACAAATCTGGAAATTTACACTATCATTACCCAGAAAAAAAATTAAAGCATATTGGAATATGGACGATTAGAAGTTTATGGAAACAACACATTTAGTCAATGTAAAATAAAATCAATGTAAATTTGACTTTTTCAGATGATCATCAAATTATGTTACTCTGATAAATATATATCAAATAGAGTTAAGTTTTAGTTTAAATATTTTGCTGACGTTAAGAAATGATTGAGAGTCATTGATTGTCAGACTTTTTTGATTCTAGACATTAATAACATGTCACGACGGTGGCAATCAGGCATAAGGCCCGATAGTAACCAGTCACCGTAGCCTGTGGACGCCTGTAACTCCAGAGGATTGAAACGCGCGTAGCAAAAGCTAAGTTGCTCTATGTAAGTGAACATTCTGGTAATACTGTGATTTCTAATTATTGGGACATAAATAACATACTTATAAAGCCACAACTGCTGCCTTGCGATAAGGTTTCTGATTTTATTTCAAATTTACAAACATAATTTAATACACCACAAACACAATTTAAACATCCAAAATCGTTAATTACATTAACCTCTTAATATTTAAATTTTAATATAATTTGCAACCAACATATTAATAATTAATTTATTTTACGCAATTACGTAAAATAATTATCTGAGTTCTATTAAATACTGAGAATTTGACCTAAATATCAACATTACATTAAATACACACTAATGTAGTAAATTGGAGTAAGCATATTATAAGTTATAATTATAAGGCACATTACCTAGTTCATTATGAACAGAGATCTGACAAATTTGCGTCATTACTCGACATAGTATGGACATGACTCCAAAATTAATTAGTATGTTAGATTGCGTCGCGCCTTATTGAGGCTTCTGGTGACCAGAGGGCTGGTCACTATTTCGCCCAGAGGATCAGCATTGCGATCCAACGCGGGAATGCGGCCAGCCTTCTGGGCACGGTACCCAGTGACCGAGACCTGGGACAGGTTTATTATTTATAAGATTTTATTTTTTGTTATTAGTTAATTATATATAATGTATTATATGTCAGCTGTCAAAATGGTTACGTTCAGAAATCGGTAAATTTGTACTTTACGCTTCAGCCTTTTCTTTTTTTTTTAAAGATAATTTCAAATAAGTTAGTCGACTCTTTTGTATTATTCTCGTTAATTTTACATCACATGTCTTCAGTTAATTGTTTTTGTGAAATTTCATTGTAAACGGTCAACCGGCGGGATTTAACAGCGCCCTCTGGTATTTTTTTGAAGTGTTATTTTTTAGTAGATATTATTATACATGTAAGTATATATATATATATTAAAGAGTGTCTATTATTTATTTATATATTATTATTATTATTATTTACATGCCTGCACTAGTGTATTATGACAGACGAAGAATCATTCCACTCAGCTTTTGACTTGTCCTCTTCTTTCCACTCTCTCAATGACTCGACGCTATCTGAGACCGAAAGCCTAGGTGGACATATCACGCGCGAATTTCTAAATTCTAATAAACTGCTCAACATATGCCATCTAAACGCTCAGAGCATTCCAAGTCACCATAACGATCTCCTGGACACGTTCTCTTCTGGCTGTGCTCATGCGATTCTTGTCTCGGAAACATGGCTTAAACCTAACCTCGCCTCCACCTCATGCGGACTTCCTGGGTACATATTGCTGCGCAACGATCGCACAGGCAAAGGCGGTGGCGGTGTTGCCATATACTTGCGTAGTGATATCCCTTTCTGTATTTTGTCCTCGTCACCTTCTCAATTTTCTAATTCCATGGAGCACTTAGTCATCGAGGCCAACATTAAGGGAGTGAAGGTTGTCCTAGGAGTTGTTTATTGTCCACCGGCAGTTGACTATTTTATATCACTCGAATCTTTGTTTACGTCTTTGGTAACAGAAGGCACACATCATGTGTTTATGGGTGATTTTAACACAGATCTTTTAAAAAAGAATAACCGTTCTCACAAACTATTCTGCCGTGTCATGACAAAAGACTGTAACTCGAGTTACAGTGTTTTGTGCTAACATCAATAATTGAGGTTTTCGGGTCTATATCCATATAGGCATGCTCAAACATTACTTAATTTGTACCAAAATCAACGAAAAACCCCAAAGCACTTTACACTGTAACTCTTCAAACAGAGGGTCTTGTTTCGACTAAACACTGTATGCTAGTTACAGTGTTTTGCCAAAACAATCAGGGCGTTTTTAGGCGACCGCTGTCCCGAGTTACAGTGTTTTGCCGTGACAATCCCACACATTTTGAAGTGAGTGTTTTGGTTGCAAGGTCGATTTTGTTTGTAAACATTACTTAACTAGTCTATCACTGGAACTCATCTAAACAGCTGCGTTTTCAACTTATCTGTCAGAAACTTGTACTGTTAGTGTTGTTGTGTTGTGTTATACTGTAAAAAATGAGTAAACAACGTAATAAAGTGATTTTAAACCTTATAAAAAGCGGCCGGAAAAAAGAATGTCGTACGAATATGGATTTCTATAAAATAAACAATGAATTAAATCAGTGTGCGTTAAAAAGCAGTGTATCGGATTTTCGAGACACAAGCAGCTCAACAGGTATATACATGCAACGTGAAACAGATTTTGCTGGGTCACTATCGCCAGCTTTCGGTAGCACCACAATGAAGTTGGTTGTTGCTGCTGACACAGGGTTGCATACAGTGCCATATGACCATAGTTACACGGAATTGACACCACCAGTGGAGAATGATGAGCATCTTCCTGACCCCGGCACATCCACCGTGCCACCGATTGAACTTACACCTGGCACATCCATATCACAAATTGAAGATCGATTCTTAGAGCCTACGCCAACCAGGTCGCATACAGTGCCATACAACCATAGTTACACGGAATTGACACCAGTGCAGAATGATGAGCATTTTCCTGACCCAATCCCAGAGCCTACACCCGGCACATCCACCGTGCCACCGATTGAACTTACACCTGGCACATCCATATCACAAATTGAAGATCGATTCTCAGAGCCTACGCCAACCAGGTCGCATACAGTGCCATACAACCATAGTTACACGGAATTGACACCAGTGCAGAATGTTGAGCATTTTCCTGACCCAATCCCAGAGCCTACACCCGGCACACCCACCGTGCCACCGATTGAACCTACACCTGGCACATCCGTTTCACAAATTGAAGATCCATTCTCAGAGGCTACGCCAATCACATCTTTGTCACAAACTGAAGTCCCATTCACAGAGTCTACGCCAAGTACAATAGTCGACATGCAGGAAAATCCAATCCCACAGCCTGGCACATTGTCATCCGAGACACAGGCTGAAGTATCAAGAAAAAGAAAGAGAGAACGAGATCCCACAACTATTTTAGAAAATCAAAAGTGTACTGTAAAGTACGTAAATGCCCAGAGAAGTTTTCTGAAGAAGATAGAAAAGAAATTTGGGCAGCATTTTGGAGTATGGACCGCCAAAGACGTAGAGATTTTATTGCAAGACACGTAACAAAAATAGAACGCAAATGCATTACAGACACTGCACATGAATCTCGCAGAAACAGTACTTTGGTATGGACATTAAATAACATCACTGTGTGCAAGACTTTTTTTTTAACCACTACGGGCTATTCTAACGATGAATATGTGCAATCAGTTTTAAAAGGGGTTCAGAACGATAACCTCGCTTCATTCGTTAAAGCAGCACCAGACCCTAGAGGACGACATAAGCCAATACATGCTTTTCCAGACGGTTACAGAGATGACGTCATTAAATTTATCGAACAATATAGGCCCATGAAGTCACACTATAATGTGGAACATGCCCCAAATAGACGTTACTTGCCTGCTACTATCACATTTAGTATGATGCACCAAGACTATTTAGAATTTTGCGACAGCCAAAATGTTCGAAAATGCTCCTGGCCATATTTTCATAGCGTCTGTAAAGAAATGAACCTGTCTACAGCAGAACCATCTCAAGATAGTTGCGACGTTTGTATAAAACATAAATGTAAACATCCAGAAGATGAATCCAACCCCCATGACTGTAATAGTTGCAACTGCAAGGAATGTGCCAATTTTCCACAACACACAGAAAATAAGAACAAGTCGCGGGAGCATATAAAAGAAATTGAAACTTTATGTGAAAATGCTATTGACAAAGCCATATTCACAGCTGATATGCAAAAGGTACTCTGTATGCCCCAGCTTGTAGCTAAATCGTACTTTTTTTCACGAAAACTTGTACTGTTCAATGAAACTTTTGCTCAGCCTGGAAAAAACAAAACTTCTGTATGTGTTTTATGGCACGAAGGTGAGAGTGGACGAAAAGTTCATAACATTGCAAGTTCTTATGTCAACTTTATTTTGGAGTATTGCAGGGACTTGAAAGAAATTTATTTTTTTACGGATAACTGTAACGCACAAAACAAAAATAAAATCCTTTTTTCGTCTTTGGTGAGATTAGTCAACGATCCATCAAATTCAATTGAAAACATAAACGTTGAATACCTCGAACCTGGTCATACGTACATGGCTGCCGACCAAGTGCATGCTAGCATAACCAATACCTTAAACAAACAATTCGAA
This sequence comes from Grapholita molesta, assembly GCA_022674325.2. NCBI lineage: Eukaryota > Metazoa > Arthropoda > Insecta > Lepidoptera > Tortricidae > Grapholita > Grapholita molesta. Next base: position 23,416,670 of record CP053121.2, on the reverse strand, counting down.
ATATATGATTTTCAAGATTATGATGACAAAATAAAAAAGTCGCGGAAAAATAATGAGACGCTAGTTCTAACACATAAAGATGTGTATTTATTCCAGAATGATAGCAAAGTGAAATACCCTGATGGTTTCAATATACAAAGATTTAAAATCGTTCAACTTCGAAGAGGCTGGCTGTCCTTATTTGTAAAAACGAATTATGACGATACGAGTTACACAGAAATCGTTTTCCTAAAAAAGACTGTGGAGGTCGCATTGAAAAAATTAATTAATGATAAAAAGAGCCTGTTAGATAAGATAAAAAAACAAGAAAAACCGAGAGGAATATGCGAAGAAAAGAAGAGAGAACTTCTGAATTTATGTCAGCTTATGCCACAATCGAGAAAGCAATTTTTTGAAGAATTGGTTGTATCTGATGTTGTGGATTTGACAGCAGAACAAGATATTGATTATTAATTAGATACACTGTGCCTTTGTTAGCTTTTTATAAAAATAATAATAAAAGTTTTAGCTTTTCACTTATTTTCTTTGCTTTCATTCAAATATGAATGCGTAGAACCTCAAACTATAGACCAAATTTAAACGATCATTATCTTTTCGCTTACGACATGAACTATTAGTTACTTATGTGACTGATGCATAATTAGGGGCACCAAGAAGGTTTATGAAACGAACGAAGTGAGTTTCATAAATGGATCACACGAGTGTTATAATGTCTAATGATGTACAGTCGCGTACATAATTTTGTCTTCGTTCATATCATAAGGACGCCTACGATATAAAAATAAAATAGAATATACGATTATCTGTGCCTGTATCTTAATATCAACATCAAAGAACCGATATTAATGTTAAGAATACAGTATCGATTCTATAATTTAAACATTAAAATGCAGCCACAGATACTCGTATATTAACGTAAGCCATTTGTTAATCGATTCTGATCGTATTGTAGGGACATTATGATATGGATGTAGATAAATTACTATTTTATCACACTTGCTCACTAAGGGATAGCTGCTCTCATTTGCAGCGGGAGTTATATAAAAGTAAAACACCCTAGGGTTACACATAGGGTTATATGAAAACCTTAGTACTATGGGAAGCATATTTTTGCCTGCGAGATGTGCGGATGCATGCGAGCTGGCGAGGGGAGAGTTAATCTTAATAGTAAGTAAAGGATCACTAATTAATGAGAGGAGATAATTTTATATGTTTATTGCCCTATTACTAGGCTAAGTAATATTCGTAACTAATCTCCCTACAATACGATAGAACTATCAAGTTACAGTGTTTTGTCGTAATATTAACTGTAAAAACGGTACTTTGTCCTGACAAAACACTGTAAATTAAGAGTTACAGTGTTTTGTTGTAACAGTTTATAATAACCATCGCCAAAAGATATCACGACAAAACACGTTTTGGTATCTCATTCAGTTAAAATAGCTTTTGAACTGTGTTTTATCATTTGTATTCAATAAGTACCACATTATCAATGGTTTGTCCTAATTTCATCATAATTGGATAAAGATTCGCGGATTTATGGTCGAAAAACAAAATAAAAAGTTTTTTGCGTTTCGTGAAAAATCGTCATTTTAAAGTTACAGTGTTTTGTCATGACACGGCAGTATTGTCTATTATCACCTCTGCTGCCCTTTCTGTGTTGCCATTGAACTCCACTCACCATAATTTCAACACATCAGACTCATGGTTGGACCTTATTTTGACCTCCTCGGTTGACCATGTAGCCAAAGTGGGCCAATTTTCAGCACCTGGGTTTTCACGACACGATCTTGTATTTCTTTGTTATAAAATTCGTCCTCCTAAATCGCAGTCGATTTCAGTTATGCTGCGTAGCTTTGCGAGGATAGATATGGACGCTTTAAAACAAGATGCACTTGCGATCGACTGGACTCCTACGCTTACGGCACCGACTGTTAACGAGGCTGTAACTTCCTTAAATGCGGTAGTTTTAGATTTGTTTGACAGGCATGCGCCCATTAGAAACGTCAAACTCAAGCGGCCGCCTGCTCCATGGATTACCCGAATGGTCCGTATCGCAATGACGAGACGGGATCGTGCGTTCCGTAAACATAAACGTAATCGTTGCGAGGAGAACTGGACTGCTTATAAGGTTGCCAGGAATCGGTGTAATAGCATGGTACGAGCTGCAAAACGTAGATTTATATATGAAAACATTTTGGATTCTTCGCCAGCTAACACTTGGAAATTCCTAAAATCAATTGGTGTAACTTCATCTTGCTCTGCCGAAAATACTGTGTCCAAATTTCCACTCAATGATTTAATTGCTCACTTTTCCAAATCTGCCGCTCTGGACCCCTCTACTGCATCTCAAACTTTTAATCACATAAGTTCTCTGCCATCTGCTTGTAGTACCATGTTTTCCTTCACTCCTGCTACTGATGAGGAGATCCAAAAAGTGATTTTGTCTATAAAATCAAATGCGATTGGTCATGATGGCATAAGTAGGGCAATGATAGTGTGCATTATGGAGTGCATTGTACCGATTATCAGGCATGTTGTTAATATGTCAATGTTTCTAGGATGCTTCCCCTGCCTGTGGCGTAATGCCTTTGTAATCCCACTACCTAAGGTTCCTAATCCTACATTGCTAAAAGAATTCCGTCCTATCTCCATACTCCCGTTCCTGTCCAAAGTTCTTGAGGCTGTTGTACACAAACAGTTGTCTGCACATATCTCCTCTAACCATCTCCTCTCACCGTTTCAGTCAGGTTTCCGCCGTGGCCATAGTACCACTACCGCTCTGCTTAAGGTTGTTGAAGATGTGAGGCATGGCATGGAAACATCTCTAGTTACCGTTATAGTCCTGATTGACTTCTCCAATGCATTTAACGCGGTTAATCATGACCTCCTTTGTGCAGCGCTTAGACAGTTGAATATCTCTTCATCAGTGGATGAGTGGTTCGCAGCTTACCTGGAAGGTCGCCGACAGGCGATCCGCGCTGATCAGTTGCAATCGGACTGGTGCGATCTCACTTCCGGTGTTCCTCAGGGTGGAATTTTATCTCCGTTACTCTTCTCTATTTTCATTAATTTATTAACACCTTACATTAAGTGCTCCTACCATCTATATGCTGATGACCTGCAACTTTATACGCAGGTAAGGTCTGACGAGGTTGATGGGGCGGTCTCTAGACTTAACGAAGATTTAAGTCGCATCTGTTCGTGGTCTAGGGACTTTGGCATAGCCGTGAACCCCACGAAGTGTCAGGCGGTTATTGTAGGGAATCCTCGCACAGTACCAAGCACCAATTTTACCCAAGTTACACCAATTCTTTATGATAACAGCGTTATACCTTTTTCTTCAGAAGTAAAAGACCTAGGGTTGATAATAGATTGCGGTTTGACTTGGGAACCTCAGGTTTCTGATGTTTGTCGGCGAGTCACGAATATTCTGCGCTCACTGTACAGATTTAAATACTTTTTACCGACTGCCACTAAAATTCTCCTCATCCAAACTCTCGTTCTGCCCGTCATTGATTATTGTGATGTGTGCTACACCAATGCGGCGGAGGGACTTATAGATAGGCTTGATCGACTCCTAAATAATTGCATTAGATTTATTTTCGGCCTTCGGAAGTATGACCACGTATCTGCCTACCGACGAAAACTTCACTGGCTTCGTATTCGTGATCGTAGAAGCTTAAAAATTCTCTGTACACTATTTTCCATTTTAAATGACCCTGTTGCGCCTGACTACCTACGATCACAATTTAAGTTTGTCGCTGCCCGTGCAGGGTGCGACCTCCGCTCCTCCCGTAAGCTCATCCTCTCTGTACCTCATCACCGTTCCGGTTCTATGGGCAGTTCCTTCAGAGTTAAAGCCATCCGCCTCTGGAATGCTCTTCCCCTCAGTATACGTCAAGCTCAAACTAAATTTACGTTCAAGCGCAAGCTGCGTAAGCATCTATTTGATAACTCTCGTGATTGAGACTCTTCATAGTAAATTAGTAGCAGGTATATTTTTATATTTATATAGATATATGTATATATATATTAACTTATTAATCTTTTATATTTATATTATTATTGTATCCATAATATTTTGTATTTATTCAAAAGCTCTTTTATTTATTTGGACATTTTGTTTCACGCACCAACTGTAATTCTCTGTTTTGCCTTAAGGTTGACTGGTAGAGAATGCCTTACGGCATTAAGCCCGCCTTTTGTACCGTGTATTTTATATACTGTGCATTAAAGTTTAAATAAATAAATAAATAAATATAATTAAGAAAAATATATATACGTTTTGTAAAAGTAAAATTCCCTGCCAACTCTGCCGAACTCCTCAAGCGGCGCAAATATGCAACCATAAACAGTGGTTGCATATTTGAGCCTTTTGGGGTTGAAACCCTGGGACCATGGGGGGAAAGCGCCCACAGGGTTTTTAAAGAATGTAGCCGTAGGTTAGTCGAGTTGACGCGTGACCAAAGGGCTGGGTCATATCTCGCTCAGCGGATCAGCATTGCGATCCAACGGGGCAATGCTGCCAGCCTTCTGGGCACACTGCCAGCAGACGGCGATTTGGGGCAAAATTTTTATTTATAGTTATTAATTTTATTTTCTTCATTTTTAGCTTTTGATTCTTATTTTCAGTTTAGTTTTATGTTTCTTATTATAATGTTATAATGGATTTAATTGTTATTTTAGAATTAAATAAATTCACAAATCCCGTGGGTGTATTTTTTCCTTAAAGGTTTTGACATAGTAATTCGCCAAATTACCTATAAAGGTATTTATTTTGTTATAACAAAAAATAGCCTGAGTATAGAAAGAAAATAAACTTATTTTAATTCATAAATCTGCATTTTATGATATGTTTGTTGTTATAATTGTAATTTTATTGAATAACAACCAAAATAAAATTTTATGATAAAATATTTCCGTTAACTTTGTTTTTATTTATCGATAAGGGACCGGTAAATATGAAATTATATTTCGTAGGTGTATAAGTTCCGAGACGCAGGGGCTTGCGTTTGAACTCGTGGTTTCTTGATTCGTAGCTATTACTGCTAGCTTACCAAACCTTTCTCTAGACCATATTTTCCCTAAGCCGCCCCCAAAGGCGATGACAGGTCTGGCCTAGTGGATGACCCTGGCTCTCTATGAAGCCGGAGGTCTTAGGTTCAAATCCCAGTAACGCCATTTATTTGTGTAATGATAGGTATTTGTTCTTGAGTCATGGGAGTATTCCATGCATTTAAGTATTTGTATATTATAATATATCATTGGATGAGTACCCCCAACACAAGCGCTTTTGAGCTCATCGTGGGGCTCAGTCAAGTTATGTAAGAATGTCCTGTAATATTTATTACTTATTTAAAAGCAAAACAAATTGAGTAGCAAAATTTCACAATTTACTTATTATGAAAATATTAAGGTTGTATATAATACATAAATATAGGATTTGACGTAAAAACATTACAAAATACATAATTTAAGGGATCCCTAGTTAATGAAATGATAAAGTAATTATTTTCAGAAATATGAAACATGAATGTACAGCTCAATAAAGACTTTCGAGGAAAATTATTATGACCTAGATTGGTTAACCCGTTTTTGTGTTACGGTTCGAAAGCTACGGAACCCTACATGGCCCACTTTATTTTGGCCGGTTTTTTATATGTACATATTTTATACTGGCTTTATGAATACAAAGACAAAATTGATCATGTTTTGAAATTACAAGAACGCTACTAGTAGTTTATAAATTTGTTTTTTTTTTCAGTTAACGCGAAAATGTAAAAGTGATGTTAAAGGGGCAAGCTAATAGAAATAGTTTAGTTATTCGCGTCACACGTTTAAATTAAACACGGAACAAAATAGGCGGCAGCCATTTTATTGCATTCGCAGTTTGAATAATGTAAATTGGAAATGCAACAAACTTATCCACTAGGTACTTGCAAATTATCTAAATTTTGAGATAACTAGAGAGTCAAACATTATAACGACTTGCGTAGTATATTAATAAATGTTATTTGAACAATCAGTAATATTATTGTATATGTATATTCGTTTTCACTTAAATAAATTATCGCTTATTAAATGAACAAGAATGTAAATAACAAATTGATGTACATACAATGAGAATGAAACCACGTTCTTTTTTAAAAAGTGCTTAATTGCAAAGCTATGAAGGGTTGGGAAATGGGTTTATTTACATTTTTTTCGTTTTCTATTGTATATATACATATTTATTTAACGTTTTATATCAAACAATGACACGAATAAGCTTCTTATATGCTTACCAAGAAAAACAAACAATAATGCTGTAACAACAAATATTTTATAATCAGCTTAAGATTCTCCCGCATTGTCCATGTTGTCGCAGAATCAGTGTTACTTACAACCGTAAATAACTCTGATTGTGCAACGTAATATTACTTGGAGTGTATAAAGGAGAAATATGCGGTCGCTTGTGTTTTGTTTTAGCGTTTATAAAGCGGCCCGCTTTTATGGTTTATAGCTCAATAATAAAGCTCGTAAAAACCCGCAGACCCTCGTTCTAACTTCCTCTGTTACACAATTGAGACACAGCCTTCGACTGAGTCCCCGGGCGTCCTTTCTTAAGGGACTAGTACTTATGTTTACATAGTTTTTTCAGTAACTGGTGTCCTAAGTTTTTATCTGTTCTACTCTGGGTGTGTGATTGAGAATTTCGTCTTCAAGATGTTATACTCGAAATTGGTAGAACCATACCTCATTTTAGTAATTTTACTCAAACATAGTATTTTAATTTAGTTGTTGGGATAAAAAAGTTTTACCGATATGTGTTTTTCACCTGTAAATAATTTGTTTATCAAGTATTAAGTTATTAGTTATTTAAGTGATAGCACCAAAACTCATTTCAGTATTTTTACTCAAAAAATGTACTATTATTTAGTAGTTCGTATTGTAAAAGTATACCGCACTATGTGTTTTCCATGTAAATAATTTGTTTATTATGAATTAAAATGTTGTATGTCCCCCAGACCACATAATTTACTCATCATATCACAATCATCTCGGCATGTAACACTTTGATACATATGAGTTTGCTCTAGGGGGATGAGGGCCCTAGAGGGTAAATATATGTATGGAAGAAAACAAGAAATATAATATAAAGGGTTTATTTAAGAAAAATAAACAAATAGTGCCGACTAGCTCGAGAGCTTAAATTAATTTAAATGAAGGGCTTTAATGAAGCCATAAGGGAGAGACTCTGTGGGCTAACTAACTTGACTCTTAGTGCTTGTTACCACTGCCACGTCAATAACTAAATTTACCGTAGGGGCGCCATCTCAGACAACTCTGAGAAAAAAAAAAAAAATAAGATAGGTACAATATGTCTGACCTAACTCCGGGACAACTCTGAGAGAAATAAAAAAAATAAGATATACGTCTGACCTCACTCCGGTGACCTGGGGCCGAAGGGGACCGGCTCAGCAGCTTCTGGGGAAGGCCTGTCCTCAGAACCGTTGACGGCTACCCCCTGCAGACGATGCACCGACCGTAACGCGCGACAGCGCGGTGCCAGACAACAGCAAATCCGAATCCATAAGCAGTCTGGTAAATAGGGTTGTAAAGTAGGCCCTGCAAACGAAAGACAACTTATAAGCTGCGGCTTGGGCATGCCGGCGGCGGAGTAGAAGGCTAGCCACAAACAACTGTCGTACTTACCCGACGCAGAAAGGAATCCCTCCGTATTACATCGATGACATATCAATGCGTCGGGGCCTATTAAATCGTCGTAAAATAGGGCTACCGGGTCATTCCAGGACACGAGATGCCGGGACTGAAAATAAATAATCACAACAACCATTACTTTTTATATTTCTCGATGGAAATACAACCAACGATAGATAATAAACTCACTCAAAAGGCCGATGGGACCAAATTATAATATAACGGGAGGCTTCTCTCTCCATTTTTGCAAATAACGACCTCTCCTTTGCCATAGCGGTGACGCTGTCAGATTTGACAACTGAAACGCAGGTTGACCACAACGATGACAGAACTAGGGAGGCGACAAACCGTATATAATTCACCACAATCCAACTTCAGACTTATTTAATAAAAAAACCCAAATCTACATAATTCTTTGAAATAAAATTATAATGATTTTTCCTAAAGGACAAAATCGATAATTATGTGAATAGCCATATCAGCTCCCGCAGGCTCTGCTAGATGGCGCTAGTGGTACTTTAAATTGCTTAAAATAATTATTTATTTACTTTTCCTTTAGGTTTAAAAAAATAGTTGTTACAACTTATATTATTTATTCAATGTTTTTTATAGAATCATTTACCTTTTTATACTTTTTACCCTAGAATTAGCACGGTATTATTTGTGCGAATACTAAAATGTATATCGAGATATCGGCGCGTCTTATATATACGTTTGCTGACCAGAGGGCTGGCCACTATTTCGTCCAACGTATTGCTATCTAGCGCGGAAACGCGGCCAGCCTTCTGGGCACCCTACCTAAGAATCAGGACCTAGGTAATTTTTTTATTTATAGGTTAGTTTTTAGTTAGCATCTCATTTCGTATTTTTTTTACTAAAGGCCAGTTTTTCAATGAGGTCAAAAACTACGTAGCACATAATTTGTTACCTTCTACACCTCTTTCGATGTAAAGATTTTATGTAGTTCTTAAAAGATCAAATTATTTATTTAATAAAAATTACAATAACTACTAAACTACTTTAGATTTAATCTAACAAGGCCTGTTGCTGATTGTTTTCTGTATTTGATTGCCTTGTATTTTCTGACGAAGCCGGCGTTGCGGATTTTTTATTGGTCGTTTTACTGTGAGACCATATAGGTATTGTACCACGGATGCTGGCGGTATATAAAACGTTGTGCGAGGAAGCCGCCAGCTCTCCCGTCACCAGTTACATCGACCGAACGCTTAGTTCTTAAGTATCGTTCTTAAACATGACCTCTTGGTACTTACGTTCGTACCGTTTTAATAAGGTACTTAGAACTCTGTTTCCTTGTTTACGCGTCGAGACCAACTTTGCACGCGTTTATTGAATTTTGCTATCGCTGCATGCAAATTAGGCTTCAGCTCGCACTTGCAACTTGCCGGCAACTTCGCGCAGATTTAGTTACTCGTTTAATATAATTTAAACATGAAACATGCGGTATGAATTTATTTTAAACATTTTAGGTTATCTTATAATTCTGTTTCTTTCATTCCGAATATCTTTGTAAAGATAATACTTAAGTTTCGAATGAAGGACGAATGATTGTTTTAAAAACATTGGCAATTAATACATTTGAACATAATAATTGCATCCTTGGTACAATGTCTCAAGGGCCTTTTTTAGATTTTATACTGTAACTAATTAAGTACTTGTAGTTATCATAATACGATTGTAATTTCTGTAAATAAATGTATAACAATGTGAAAAAAATAAAAATAATTACATGTTCTTATTCAGTGATCTATTCAGTTCTTATATATTATTAAGAATGTAATAAAACAACTAAAACAAATTAAATCGCGTATACTAATTTAAACTTCATCCCGACGTTTCGAACCTTTTAGCAGCGGTCGTGGTCATAGGGTGGACTGAAGAATGTAATTATTTAATTTGCATATTTTATAAGCATTAAGTTTTTTTGTACACCATTGCAATGGTAGGCTATGTTTTAAGTACCATCACAAAATAAAACATTCTTATATTTTGATTTGACTAGACAAATGTACCCAATAACTTTTGTATTCACGATCTTTTCGATGGCGTATCGTTTTTCTTGGTTTAACCAGCGTAGCTGTTCGTTTTTTGATAGCAAATATAAACAGATGATAGTAGTACCCAGCTTTAAACTTATAATTAGTATCAATTAGATTTTTTTAATGCCAATCGAATACGATTATATGAATGGAACCGGGTATGTTCTTAAACTACGTCCAACAATGAGAGGTAGGGCACAGCGAAGTCACGCATGAGTCTGGAGAAGCCCAACTAAGTACCTCCTCCTTACAGAAGACCTCAGCCATAATAGTTTCAGGTTTGTAGTATTGTGTTCCTGATGGTGAGTAACGTTTCGAGAGCTTCTACAACTTTTAGGGTAGACAACGCACATGTGAAACCTCTGAAGTTGCAGGCATCCATAGGCTTACCATCAGGTGGGTTACCGTATGCTTGTTTGCAACCGTCGTTGCATTTAAAAAAAATTACCTAGTGCGATACGATTATCTTCTGCCTTACTTAGTTCATAGCGTACATATGTGTATCTTTCTCTTATCCCAATTGGGGCGTCATGAGAGTGACAGAGACAATCGTTAGAAATTTTCGAACATAGATTTTCGCGATAGCGCCGCATCCGCAGACAGGGTAGATCTTCTACAATTTGGTTAAACATTGAAAAAACTAGTTACTCTCTATAATACAAATACACATTTTATGTACAGTCAGCGTCAGAGATATGTGACCCCCCCTACATAGATTGGTTGTATGCAGGGGGGGTCACATATCTCTGACGCTGACTGTACTTACTGAAATCTGGACAGACTAGGCAATCACTTTTTATAAATCACTCCATGCCGTTAAAACGATTTAGAATTAAAGTACACTGGTAAACAGGCCTTAAGGTTTTGCGTTCTATTAGACATTTTAGTGTAGTTCTTTCTGTACCTGTATTTAAGAATATTTTATGAAATTATCTGCAGAATCCTGCTATAACTCCCGCTTTGCATACTATGCAATTAATCATGTCGGTTGTTACTTAATTCTGAGCTGCAGCGCCCAAGGCAGTTTCATTTATCCTCCCAGTTCCATTGTGTTACTTTCTTAAACTTTACGGGAACTAACGATAATGTTAATACATCATTCTTTTGTTTTTGTTTGAATTCCCCGGCGCTAGTTTTGTTGGTAAATTAAATTTACCACGAAGTTTTGGACGTAGCTTAAGAAATATTACTTTAATGAGATACTCATTATAACGACAGAGATCTTTTTCGGAACTCTGAAATAGGGTATTATTTATAATTATTATTATATTATTTATATAGTTCTTAATATTATTGTCATGTAATATTCCTTATTACATTGTCTGATCAGACATGTACCTAATTCCTAAACTAAAAAAAAACTAAAATAAAATAACGAAAAATATAAATAGTTAAATACTATCCTGATACATTAATACTATAAATAATATATTTTTAAGACCATCAGTATTTAATATACATATTTGTAACCTTTATTGCACAAAAATACAAAAGGCAGCCTAAAGACTACAAAGCTGCAATAACTGCCAGTCAACCGCTGGGCACAGCTAAAATGTTGTAGGTGGTGCTTGTAAAAAAAAACAGTGCATTCAATTCATCAATGGCATTTACTGCCAGATTATTTAAATGACAGATTATTAAAAAAAACCGGCCAAGTGCGAGTCGGACTCGCGCACCGAGGGTTCCGTACAAACCTGCAAGGTTTACAAAGTTCGTTCATTAAAAAATATATATTTTGTAATGTAACTAAAAATTTAAGGTTTTCGGAATTTTTCCTTTATGTGTGCTATAAAACGTTGCTTCATGCCAAATTTCAAGATTCTAGGTCGACTGGAAGTACCCTTTAGGTTTTGATTCCCTTGCAGTACTTGCGAGTTTCAAAATATGCAGCTTAAATTGCTGTTTCTTTTGATTGCGTTGACATAGAAGTTTGATTTTGCTACAGCTTAAAGGTATTATAGACCTGAGTATTTGGTATGAATTTCAATTTAATACCTCTACGCGTTTATGAGGAAATGGGTAGTAAGTTTAAAATTATTAAAAAATATATATTACGTGATGTAACTAAAATTTATGGTTTTCGTAATTTTTCCTTTATCTATGCTATAAGACGTTGCTTCGTACCAAATTTCAAGATTCTGAGTTCACGGGAAGCACCCTGTAGGTTTTGATTCCCTTGCAAGTGTCGAAAATTTGCGGCATAAACGGCTGTATCTTTTGATTGCGTTGGCTTAGAAGTTTGATTTTTTCACAGCTTCAAGGGACAGTAGACCTGAGTAATTGATATAAATTTCAGCTTCATACCTCCACGCGTTCCTGAGAAAAAGGGTCTTGACAGACGGACGGACGGACAGACGGACAACAAAGTGATCCTATAAGGGTTCCGTTTTTTCCTTTTGAGGTACGGAACCCTAAAAACATATCAAAGTAAGTAATACTACTTATTATAGTATTTTTTTTGTTAATTTAACATTATCATTTTATTATTTTCTGTTATATCTTGTATTTTATTGAACTGTTTGACATGTTTTCTTGTAGAACTACGAATAAAAATCTGCTGATTTGACGTGTCACTGTTTAGAAAAAAATAAGTCCCGCCGAGTTTCTTCCCGGTAATCTTTTCGGGTCAGAGGTGTGGAGTAAGAACCGGTGATAGATTATTTTTTGATGTTCATAAGTGCCTTATATTGTTATATTGAAAAATAAAGATTTTATCAATCGTAAGACTAATCTAATAACTTTATATCTCAAGCCACGGTGTTATGTCGTATGTGTATAAATCTGTAATTACTTTATAGAGACCTACATACAGTTTGAGTACCGCATATCTACTCTGCTCGCACAATGTCTTTGTCTCATCTTATTACGTCGTAACTTTGACTGTCTTATCCGACTGCAGAACAACACCATTCTACTCGCATCGTTACCAAATATGAACCAGACAAACGCATTCACATAATGATGTGACATTTATGAAATAAAACAACTATAAAACGGTAATCCCGTTTATAGTATAATATCGCGCTAACTGAATTGAAACATTCCGACGTCTCGAACACAAGAGGTTGACCGAATCGAATGTTTTTAATTTAGTATACGCGATACCGCGATTGTGCCGTGTGATGCCGGCTGACTAGAATAGCACCACCCCATCTCCTCCCGCGGGTGTCGTAAGAGGCGACAAAGGGAAACATCCTACGGACGGGCAGCAGCGTCCATCGAAACCCGATCTACAGCTACCGCGGTTGCCAACCCGCCTGCCAAGCGTGGCGACTATGGCAACTACCCCCCAAGATGATACAAGTCATGTTTGTGGGAGGCCTATGTGGACTGCATACGGCTGAAATGTATGTGTGTATGTATACGCGATACAATTATTATTGTCTATGAGTGCAGCTATAATTATTCTGTATTTTATTTGTAAGTAGGTTATGCAAATTGTAATTATAGAAACAATAATATTTTCCTCAGCCCCCCTATAACCACACACGTTGCTTTAATGTTCGATAAGTCGAAATGAAATTTTAATTAGTGTTACGCGATATACGTTTTCAATAGTTTTATTTTATGAACAATTGTGTCGCTTAACTTCAAACTCAGGTAAATCCATTTTGCTCTAAGGTTGATTATTTAAACAAAAAATGTGATAATTTGACAGATAATCAACCTTAGTTTGAAGTTAAGCGACACAATTATCTTGGCAACCGAAGACGATTAGACATTTGTTTATTTAAGCATTATGGCAATCAATTTTAAATGTATACATGAAAATTAATTTTATGTTTTAATTATATTATTCACTAAAATACGGTCTATGACATTATATCTATCATTTGTATTCATAACTAATTTCAAAACTCTATCAGTAATCTCAATAGTAAAACTCCTATCTGATAATTACACATGTCGCGTCTAGCAATATTTCCGTTTTTTTTTATAACCCAAAAGCGAGGAACATCCCTAAAGGCAGAGTTACAGGGGGAACAGACGTCGGTAATATTTGCTCCACTGCGACTGTAATTAAGTCACGTGTTGTAGCGTCACTCGGCACACGACATGTATCTGAATAGATGCCGCATGTAATACATTTTGTAAAAAACTAGACGTCCTTTAATGTTAATGGCTTTTTGGTCGTGGGCAAAGGGTAATATTTATTCATATTCCACCATTAATGACATGTATAAAAACGCTTATAAATTATAATAATATATGTTAGTCTGAGGGGCGCACGTATGAAACGGGTCAGGCTCTAATTCTCAAGTAGGCTTAAGTTAAGGTGGGTTGGAGATTTTACATACAACTCTGCATTTATTCGCAGCTAGAACACACCTGTCTCCTTACTACATATTTATTCGACAAAAATCTACAGAAAAATTTGTGATGATTTGTATTTAGTACATAGGTTCCAATAAACTCAGTAGTAGAGTCGCCATCAGATATATCGGAGCTGTGGAGGTGATCACAAATGTCTGAACAACGCCTTTATTGTCAAGGCGATAAAGAGCATGTTCAAACATTTGTGACCACCTCCACAGCTCCGATATATCTGATAGCGACTATACCTACGAGTCAAAGTTTGAAGTCGAGACCTAAATAGGTAAGAAATTTTGACATTTTACCGGCAGGCTTAAAGCGCTATTGTTTAATAAGCAATACCAATTTAACATAAAAATTTACAGAGTGAAAGTTTTCAGTCCTGCGTTCGCATCCGCATACGTTATTGCGTGTCACGTTTTAGATATTTAAATTGATATATAGTAGGAAGTCTACTGAGATGGTATAGTCTGTGATTTGCAACACGGTGGTGATAAAACTAATTAAAGTACCTAATAAGAAACTTTTAAATATATGAAAATTAATTATCTAAATGAAATTACTAAAAGTAACATCTTTCTGACTTTATTTCCGGATATGGTTTAAATTATCTGTTTTATGTAGGTACATACAACGCATTTAAAATTCGCATATGTTTATGTGCACAAAAGAAATCTCTATCCCTGTTGCAGTCATATCAATCTAGTCAGACATATGGTACAGTCGCCATTAAATATATCGGAGCTGTGGAGGTGGTCACAAATATCTGAACAACGCTTCTATTTTCAAGGTGATAAAGTACATGTTCAGATTTTTGTGACCACCTCCACAGCTGAGATATATCTGATTGCAACTATAATACACCAAAATTATGAAAAAAATGATTAAAGTTGCTTACTTAGATCACAGGAAAGGTATAAATGGGATATTATAGGCGTTCTTAGAATTTGGTTTTAAATATCGATTTGTTTCCGTGATAATATTTCATGCAAAAAAACGCAGTAGCAATGATAATTAATAATTATTAAAATACCGGTATCAAGTTACACAATACTATACTTTCATAAGTAAGCATAAATTGCTCTCATCTACATGCTGAGCCTAAAACAAATGAATTTAAATTTATCGTTTTGAGTTAAAAAATATTTTGACACTCAGCAGTGTTTCAGCCATGTTCGTAAAGTAAAAGGTGACACACCGGTCACCGGTCATACACGAATAATTTCAAGGCACCTTTGACCTCTCATAACAATATGTATGACCTACGTTTATGCACTTCTTCCTTCCCTTCTTCCATAGACTAAGTCGCCAGTTTAAGGTTTTTTTTATCTGACTTATTCGCCCTAATTCCGTTTTAAGCACCAGTCTTGATTATGAAAATCCAAGTTTATTCCAGTAGTCAAATACTCCTATTGGGTTTTCGCTTCCGTCGAGATCGGTTGAGTCAGTCTCAACCGATGCTGAGTGATGTGTGCATTAAGGTATAGTCGAAAATAATCAGTACAAGGTCTCAAGAAACACGACTAACTACAGTCCAGCCTGTATACCGTAGCTTCGTGGGAGAGTGACGTTGCTTTAATTATTAAACGCGCGTGGCCCGGCATAACAAACAGCTCAGTTAATTTATGCTTTCCGATCTTATGAGTGGGACATTAAAAGATCCCTGTGGGAACTCTGTGCTATAATTTAATTTGGAGAACGAGTGCGTTAATTGTTTTGGACCGAGTCGTTGTCACACAACGCGACAAAGGCTGCATTCGGGTAAGGAATCGCTAATTAGATTTGGGACTTAGGGTTGTATAGTCTAGAAACCTAATGTGTTTTAGCATTAATATAATTTGATATCAAATGGGGGTAACCCTGAAATGGTTCAGGTACTATTCATAATTTGTCGCATAAAATTTATTGACATAATTCATCCTATGAAATATAGTTCATCATTATTATAATACTATCCTTTCTTATTATACTTTACGATGCCTTAAAATTTCTACAAGTTATACAGTTTCAGAATACAACACATTCTGCCAAATGATAAATAATGCTATATGATGAATTTTGACAAACAATTTATGCCACACAAGGGTAGCCTGCGCATAAATTTATGTTTTATTTATTGTCATTTTCTCTACAGTTTTCGTCCAAAAGTTTTTTTTTCATTCCAATAGTTTGACTTATGGAAAAATGTTTCTTTTACACATCATTATTTCTTTTATGGCATTGAATGAGAATTAGTAATATTTGAAAATATTATCCTATTACCAAAAATCAAGACAAAAAGCGATAGTTTTTTTAAAAATACAATGTGAAAATGGTCCGTAGTAACAATGGTACTCAGTTTTTAGTACCTGTACTCACCATCCAGTCTTTATCATTCCAACATTTGGTGCAGTATCCAAACGTAGGCACACTGTTCCACGCCGCAAAACTTTTAACAGATTTAATGTCGAGTTTCTGTCGAATGTTTTTATCGCAACGACTGTAGTTTGACTTACCGGTTCTAAAAAACTGGTCAAGTGGGAGTCGAACTCCCACTTATAATATTTGTGATCACCTTGGCAGCTCCGGTATATCTGATATCGTCTGTATAATAATGTTATCCATGAGCTATATTAATAATTGAATAGGTTACCCCTCAACTATCAGTCCTCGTTTCTGACCGAAGTAAGAATAAGAAGGATCAAAACACGCAGAATAAATATTGGACGCTACTCGTTTCATAGGCTGATATAAACATCGACTCATTTCATGTCAACTTAGCTGCAAGAAATATGGAATTTTACATATTTATGTAGAAACCGGGTCTGCTCATCAATTATGCTACATAATAAAGGATATATGTTGCTTGGTAGAAGGAAAATTTTACATCGTTGATGGATTGTACGGGCAAAAAATTGGTAACGCGAAATATCCACGTTAAAAGCAAAATAGATCTATAACGCTCGGACGTCAAATAGACTGTGATAAAGTAATGCCGAACCTAAAACCCGCTCCAGAAATTAGCGATGCGAAACGGGATCTCTGCTGTAAATTAAAATCACTTTGGTTATATTGCCTTGACCGCACTATTTCCAACGATTAAAATAGTCTAACCGTTTTGTTAAGTAGAACAAAAAAACTAGAAAAAGTATATTCGAATCTTGTTGCAATGGGAGCGGAGGGAAAAAATAAGACGGGGCCAAATAAAAGAGTGTCTCAGCCTATTTCAAATGTAAATCTCTGTCGTTGTAACGGGTCGGCTCTCCTGAAAAATAAGACGTAGGTCGACGAAATTGCCGCTTCTTGCTATCGTTGACTGGAAAAATTCCAGAGACGCTCAAGCCCTCTGCCGGATTTACGCCGGTTAATGTTGTTGAGGGAAAACTTAAACAATATACTTTTCTGAACGACGCTTGTGGATTTATTGTTAAACTCTTCAAACTAACATTGCCACTATTACTGTTTCGTATTTAATTAATTGCATTGACATTTATTTTTTATGTTGATTATAAAATGTATAATTTATAAAGGTTCTTTTACAATAAAAATACGTATCTTCATCATCATTATTAGCCAAAAGACGTTCACAGCTGGACAATGGCTTGCCCTGATGATTTCCACAACGACCGTTCCTATGTCGTCCGGATCTAAATATATATGAGAGGTAGGGCACAGCGAAGTACCATCACGCTTGAGTCTGGAGCAGTCCAACTGGGGAAGTACCTCCTCCTTACGGAAGACCACAGCCATAACAGCACTGCTACCTTTCAGGTATGTAGTGTTGTGTTCCTGATGGTGAGTAAGGTTCCCAGAGCTCCAACACCCTTTAAAGGTCGGCAACGCGCTTGTGACTCCCTTGGTGTTGCGGGTGCCCATGGGCGACGGTAATTTGCTTACCATCAGGCAATCCGTCTGCTCGTTTGCCAGATGTATCACAATGTTGATTGAATATCCAGTTATTTCAATAAATATAATTTATTTTAAGCCATAGTACGTATATGAGCACCACGGCTGAACACAGAAAGTCCTGAGGCCTAAACAACTCACATCAAAAGCTTGACACAGAAAAGTAAGATAAACCATACTCGTATCGCCAAGCAATTTACAACGCTTCCTAAACTGATATCCGACCCTCGCCGGCAGAGTGATACTACATTACGTCGGGAAGTCGAGTAGGTATAAGATTTTTTCTCAGTAATTCTGACTTTAATATGATTTACGTTTAATTTACCAGGTTGAATGCTCTTGAGATAAAATAAATTAACTTGCTCCCCACAATTTCCCCGGTACATTGACTACTCGATTTTTACACAATATTTATTTTTTGCTATTTGAAAGGAAATGAATTTATTCGGTATATCTGCATCTGATTTTTTCTTATTATTTTCTTACCCTGATAAAGTTAATAATAGAAATACGATTGGTTGATGAATCGGGCATTTCTAAACTTTTTTATTACGGTTAGGTTTATAGTCGAGTCATAAAAAAGTTATATAGGATAATGTATATTACTCCTAGTATTTGTAATTGTATATTTTATATTTCATTTGCACGACTATATTAATAGCTAATATAGCGTAAGAACTAAATATATGTAGTTAGGTCACAATAATTAATATTTATCAACTTAGAGCAGTATTTACCACCACGACGTCTCGCTAAACTACTATAAAAGTAGTTATGTTCTCTAAATTTTACTGTCGTCACTATTTCAATAGCTAGTATACCAGTTAGAAAGGACGAATAAATGAACCTTTGATGCTTACTAGCAAGGTGACGAGTTATAGTTATTTCCTTTACTTACGAGTATTTTGACTGTTTCAATACCTACAGTTTTAAAACACTATGCTTAAGTTTTAGTTAGAGCAGTTTTTACTACAGTACTACAATACTCCGATACAACACGAGATATTAACTTGGTTTACACATAATTGTTTCGATTATTTGAACAGTTACTCTATCAGCACCGAGGCACGGAAGATATTATCAAGAGCAATGTTTGTTTGTTCTACCACGGTGAATGATTTGATTGATTTGGGAATTTTAATAGCTAAAAAGTAAGCACCCTTGTCCGGTCACAGTAAAAGACAGATAGAGCAGTGTTTACCACCACAAAACTCCGATAGTTATGTCTAATTAACTGGTGTACGTTTCATTTTATGACACACAATGTCTATACTATATTCGGGTCACAAAAGATGTCATCAAGAACAGTAAAAGACAGTTAGAGCAGTGTTTACCACCACAAAATTCCGGTAGTTATGACTAGTTATCTGATGTACGTTTGATTTTATGACACACAATGTCCATACTATAGACGGGTCACAAAAGATGTCATCAAGAAAAGTGTTTGTTTGTTCCACAACGGTGATTGATTTGGGAATTTTAATAGCTAAAACGTCAGCACTGTAGTCGGGTCACAATAAAAGCCAGTTAGAGCAGTGTTTACCACCACGATACTCCGATAGATAACTCCACGAGTAGTTATCGGACCGCAGGCAGTAAGGCTAATTGGCGGGGCGGTAGTTACGGCGTTAGCTGCCCGTCCAGCTTTCCTATTTTCATAGGTCAGGCGAGTGCGGGCGAGGAGATAGTCAGTGGACAACCGATGATCTTGAGTTCCGCGAATTTTTATTGGTGTAGGTAATTAAAAAGTCTAACTTGCGATACGAAATACAAGAGTGACAAATTGTTTATTGTTTTTTTTTTTTTTACTATAAGCATGGTCTAATACAAAATATTTATAGATATTGTTACTTGAATTCTTGAAAAAGATCTGTTATAAATTTTAAACATTGTATTAATAGAAACTCCTACAGTTTTTTATATCAATATTAACTCGTAAAATAGTGAGTTAGTTTTCATTTTTGTAAGTGAAAAACCTTTCTGCCATAGAAAGTTTTAGGCACTAGAAAAAGTCAGCCACGAAAGTTAAACCTAAAGAAATCCATTTAACTTAATCGGCCTATTTTTTATTTAATAGCGTGTCTGATTAAAAGCAAAGTAGATTATAAATACTCTTATAATTTCCGTTGAATATCAATATCAGTATAATATACTTATCAGAGGGCACCCACACTCCTAAACTGGTTCGCTCTGAGCCTTTCCCGCGCTCGTTGACCTTCGACAACGCTACCCCAGATTGGGAAAATTAACCTCTTCCGAGCGACCCAATTGGTGGCCTATGATTAGTTTGTAATTTGTGACGGCCTTTGTGAATTGCGGCCGATACCGCCGTTAAGAGTTTCGGTTCGATCAAGCGTGCCCACGTAAATGTATGGCATTGATTTCGGAACAATGCTCTGATGTTTGATGCTTTTGATCGACGATAGTATTAGGTAGCTTTTTTTTTTTTTTTTTATGACAAATGTGGCAAACGAGCAGACGGAATACCTGATGGTAAGCAATTACCGTCGCCCATGGGCACTCGCAACACCGAGGGAGTCACAAGCGCGTTGCCGACCTATAAGTGGGTTGGAGCTCTGGGAACGTTACTCACCATCAGGAACACAGCACTACATACCTGAAAGGTAGCAGTGCTCTTATGGCTGTGGTCTTCTGTAAGGAGGAGGTACTTCCCAGTTGGGCTGCCCCAGATTCAAGCGTGATGGTCATCGCTGTGCCCTACCTCTCATTGTTGGACGTAGTTTAAGGACATACCCGGGTCCAAAATAAATGAACCTTTTTGCTCAAATAGATTTAAAAATACTATAAGTTCACGATTTATGCGCTTGTAAATTATATTTTAGATTAGAATATATGCTTGATCTTAAACATAAAACTACCGTGAGACTCAACATTGCATGAGCATGCTCCTCGTTACGGAGCGAAACATCGAGCAATATTCGACTTATAAAACCTAAGTTACACGGTTTATACATTGAATATCTTACTAGACGTTCATAGATATAATAAATATCCGTAATGACATACATATTACGTACTTCTTCTTAGCTATTGTACAAGATGGTTTTGTTAAGGTACAGTCAGGAGCAGAAATTGCTAAGCGTGCCAGGTATTCAGAATGATCTTCAGACGCTCTTATTATTTTAACAATAGAGTCGTGTCAAGCTCATTTTGCTTGCCCACCCGCTTAGAAACTTGTGCTACTGACTGTACCTACACCTGTTAAAGCTTCACAAAGGTAAAAAAGTAAATGAAACCTCTATACGAGTGAAAATGGAGTTCAAAGTTTTAACGATTTGCACGCGAACGCGGCGGGGAGCCTAGTAATTAGAAAAAAACAATCTGTCAATATAGTTCAAAAGTTGTTGTTTTTATTCATGTATTTGAGATAAACGATTAAAAGTTATTTATCTTTATTCATTTCACATCTTAGGTTAGGCTTTATAACATTTTTATAAAAGTAAAATATAAAAATACATCTAAAACGTATCAAAACAAGAAAAACATTATAAAAAACCTAAGCTAGAGTGCCGCCGGCACCGGGGCAGGGCCCAGGCTGCCGGTGGTTAGGGCTGCAGAGAGAGGAACCGCGGGACTATGTGCGCCGTGTCCAGGATTACCGCCTTCTGAATCTGACCCTTGATCCAACCACAACCACGTAGCGATAGTCTCTCAAGATGTTGGTCGAGACTCTTCGCTATGAGACCGTTCGCGGAAACAACTATCGATACAATGATCGCCGAATCAACTTCCCACATGGCGGTTACCTCGTGAGCCAAGTCTAGGTACTTGCTGGACTTGTCCTTCTCGGCCTTCACGAGGTTCTCGTCACATGGGACGGTGATGTCAACGAGCATTGCGCGACGCTGCGAACGATCTATAACCACGATATCAGGCTTATTATTATTAATTATTTGTATGTCTCTTCCGTACACGGAACAATGGTGTTCCGGACATTTGGGAGGCGTACGCGGAGCCAGATCGAGCCAACGCGCAGAGGCCCTTTCGACAATTTAATGAAATGTAAGGGGTACACTAAGCGGAAGCGTCGATGGAGGAACTCAACATGATGCTCGATGACCTCAACCGAGTTTCACAACGGGTGGGCTTGAAAATGAACATGGACAAGACGAAAATAATGTCAAATGCCAATGTTGTGCCCACCCCAGTCTTTGTTGGGAACTCGGTACTCGAAGTTGTTGACTCGTATATCTACCTAGGACAAGTAGTCCAATTAGGTAGGTCCAACTTCGAGAAAGAGGTAAACCGCCGAATCCAACTCGGTTGGGCAGCGTTCGGGAAACTACGTAATGTCTTTTCGTCCGACATACCTCAGTGCCTCAAGACGAAAGTCTTTAACCAATGTGTGTTACCAGTGATGACTTACGGCTCCGAAACGTGGTCTTTCACTATCGGCCTCATCTCAAAGTCGCTCAACGAGCTATGGAGAGAGCTATGCTCGGAGTTTCACTACGAGATCGACTCAGAAATGAGGAGATCCGTAGGCGAACTAAAGTCAGCGACATAGCCCACCGGGTTAGCAAGCTGAAGTGGCAATGGGCAGACCACATTGCACGCAGAGAAGATGGCAGATGGGGTCGAAAAGTGCTCGAGTGGAGACCACGGAATAGCAAGCGCAGCGTAGGACGTCCACCCACAAGATGGGCAGACGACCTCATTAAAGTCGCCGGAAGACGCTGGATGCAGGTTGCTTCCAACCGGTACTTGTGGAGATCCAAGGGGGAGGCCTATGTTCAGCAGTGGACGTCTTATGGCTGAGATGATGATGATGATGATGACACTAAGCGGATGTTGCCCCTGTCCGTATCATGGGACGCGCACAGAGACAGCACCCGCCATGGTGTAAGGACTATTGAGTTATAATGGAATCTAGAATGTACTAGGCTATTGGGTGGAAAGGATGGGCTAGCTATACTGGGCTATTGGATAAAAAACCGGACGCCTGCCTAATAAAATGGTATTCAATTTTATTTCCGGCAGACGGTGACTCGCCCTATGCGAGATGGGCCCCCACAAAAAGCGACATCAAAGATGGCTCAAGGGCAACACCGGTGCATAGGGCTAAGGGTAGAGAGGTGTCACTGGACTTTAAACATATAGCCAACTCGCCACTTAGGTTTCCACATCTACCCTCGAGAACGCAGCTCTCGCGACCCCACTCTGGACGGCCGGTGAAGGCAAGCCAGAGGCAGGGGACCTGTCCCACCTGTCCGACAGGGCACCCCAGGGGCACTCAGGTACGTGGAGTCGCTACCCTCCAACAGCTCGCCACAAGCTGCCCTGCGTTGACTGATTGCACTGGAGAAAACCAGTGGGCGATGGGGTCGTCACATCCCTACGCCTTATTAATTATTATTATTAATTAAATAATTAGAGAGTTACAAGAAACATGCATGAAAAGACACATATGTACAGTCAACTATTGTCACTTAAATGTCCATTATTTTTGTATATCTCTAAAGAAAGAGACTTAAGAAGAGAGAGTCTTAAGAAAGATACAAGAGTACGTCACAAGCTCCACAATGAAACGTCGGATCTGATCGTAATAAATATATCGCGGCTAAGTAGTCCTCAGCGTTTATTATTTTAATCTCTCTCAGAGTTTAAAGGTTTAATCCTTCTCTTAACTGGAAGCAAGTTTAAGAAACAAAATTAAGTTTTAGTCCCTCACCAGAGAACTGGGATCACAATTAATCTTCATACTTTAGTCTCAGCAGCGTGGTGTTGTATTTAAATCGCCTTATTTGTTGCACAACTGCTAGAATTTATAGGCCCCGAGGATTTGCATATTTTTTGTTTTGACAGCCTGATTGATGTATATTTAAAAACGACTAAGGTAGCCATTGGATTGTGCCTTATTACACTTTTTCTTCGCCTTTAGATGAGAATGGCCGCGGGGAAAGTTCTTTTACTCGTAAATGACGAAGTCGGGAATAACGTGGCAGGAGTTCGGGTCTTTCTATCCTTTGTTTCTAGAAGGTTATTTTAGTACTCGTAACAAATAGTTACATTACAGTGATAAAGAATACAACTATTGTTGCTTGAAAATTAAAATCACACAACTAAATTTTTTATAATTTATTAATTTTGCACAAAAACAAATATTAGGTACACCTTAAACAAAAAAACTAGTCATAACCGACAGGTTCATCGGATGTCACTACCCACCAGTAGTGACATCCGATGAATCCGATGGTCCTGGGTTAAGATCCCAGTAAGGGCATTTATTTGTGTGTGTACAGATATTTTTTCCTGAGTTATGAATGTTTTACATATGTATTTAAGTATTTGTAAATTATATATATCGTTGGTTGAATACCTAAAACACACGCCTTCTTGAGCTTACCGTGGGGCTTAGTCAATCTGTGCAAATTGTCTTGTAATATTTATTTATTATTTATAATCGCCCCTTAAAGTTATCGCTGCAAAAGTGCCCTTAACAGTTGTGGCATTACCATGTTGGATGGCTATGTTCAGCCTATGCACCAGAAATGCATCAAAACGCTTTATTAATTATAAAGAACCACATATACATATTATTTTTTTTTGTAAATATATCCTTGTATAAATTAAAATTAATTGTAAATTAGTTATTTACAAATTAATTATTTCTTGTATAAAAGAATCTATCGATTTTAATGTTATTCAACATAGCGATATTAAGTACCATTTTATTCAGAGGCACATACAAATTGGAAATTAGATATATGCAATTATGTTTTGCTATGAAAACATGAATCGTGTAAACTGGAAAAATCATGTATGCAATTAGTAAAAATTTTACAATTTACTTTATTATCCACCTAAAAGAAAGCGTAGTTAACTCTTACAAAATCTCTCTCTTTAACACAATGTTGTGTCCAGATGAATATATTTTATTTTATTTTTACTCTTCTGTGCCGGCTGAAAATAGGACCATCCCGTTTAATCCCGCGGGTGTCGGATAGGCACCTACTGCGGTCACCAACCCGCATTTCAAGCGTGGCGAATATGCCAACATATATTATTTAAAAATATTCGATTAATATTTATAAACTAAGTGGATAGAAAAGTATATTTAAATGTCTGTGTCTCTGGACACAACTGCTCAGCTCAGCTCAAAAAGCCTCCACAACATATATTATTTTTATCTCAAACAACCCGCCAACCCGCCTGCCAAGCGTGGCAATTATGGCAATCTAAAAGCCTCCACAACATATATTATTTTTAACTCAAACAACCCACGAACCCGCCTGCCAAGCGTGGCGATTATGGCAACTCCCACCTAAGATGACACAAATCATAGTTGGACGTGGCTTGTGTCCATCGTACGGATGAAATGATGATGATAATACTCTTTTGTTCGAAGGAATATAAAATCTTTTTAATTGAGGCCAAACCCAATTAATACGAAACGTTTTCAGTAACAGATTCCAAGTTTAATTTTATTCCGAATACGAGGGTTCATTGTCCTAGTTCAAAATACTAAAAAAGGAAATAACAACGTCAGTCTTTATTGAAACTTACATAAAAAGTAACCCGCTTTTATCGGTTCAGAGAATAAGTTTGTATATGTGTGAATAATACACAGCTTTTCCCAAAATGGATTCAATAATATTACCACCGAGTTTTGGGAACAACTTCCATAGGTAACCGAGTCATAATGATAAGGTTTGAGTAGTACAATTAATTTTTTTCCCATTTCTACTTATACCATATCATTTGATTCACTCTGTACTTTTTGGTGAAATCGTGAAAAAACTAAAATGTATCCCGACAAACCAAGCTTTCCATTCTCAAAATATTTAGAAAAATGTGTTACAAATCTTGACCCTAGTGAATCCCAGATAAAGATTGCCGGGACACAAGGGAAGATAATGAGACCTATTTCTGTAGGCCGTACCTATTAAAAACTTAATCTAATCAGGGATACTGGCAATATTTTCTTTTTTAAACATCATCATCATCAGCCTGTATTATTCGACTCGAGGCCTCACCAAAAGCTTGCAACGCAGCACAATCCCCGATTACTCTCGTTCAACTCTGCGAAGATCATCGCTCCACCTAGTCTGTAGGCTTTTTTATTTATTTATGTTACCTTTATTACACAATACAAGAAGGCACAAATGGCGGACTTAATGCCATAATGCATTCTTTACCAGTCAACCAACGGGAGTAACGGAAAGATTGAATAGGGCAGGGTCTTTCTAACTGAAAGGCTATTTTTTTTTATAGGTTGCTTTAAATTTAAAGCAGATACCAATATTTTCCTTAATCTTACAAAAGTGATATTGGCCTATGGATGTCAGTTCTGATTTCAGTACCATATCATAACTTATTTAATGTATATCTAATAATTACTGTACACATAAATTACATGGTTGTTTTGTTAATGAATTACGAAGGCGGTTTCTGGTCATTATTTACACTAGTCAGAATGCTTGATGGACTAAGTTCCGCCATGGCTGCTTGCCTGCGTAACTGATCAACTATGCTAGGGTATGTACCCTATTATAGTAGAACTGTATGTGTAACATAATAAAACGAGACTTTTTTTAAATGCTGAATGAATTGCTGTTCGAATCGGACTGCTTTAAACTTGTGGTGGATAATTCCGAATACTACTCAAAATTCGAACGTGTCCTCCATTGTACTAAAAGTCCTTTTTCAGAATATATTAACACATTTACACATATGCTAGTATTCAATTATACGTTACTGTAACGCTTAGTTTTTTTAGAAAGTGTCTCGTTTATTTTTGAAAAAAAAATTAAAAAAGACCATGCTAAATTTATTTCTACATATTTACTACAAACGGTAGAATGAGTCTACCGGATTTTTTTATGACAAAGGTGGCAACGCGCAGCAGACGGATTGCCTGATGGTAAGCAATTACCGTCGCACATGGGCACCCGCAACACTAGTGGAGTCACAAGCGCGTTGCCGGCCTTTAAGTTGAAGCTCTGGGAACGTACACACCATCAGGAACACAACACTTCCAACCTGAAAGGTAGTAGTGCTATTATGGCTGTGGTCTTCTGTAAGGAGGAGGTACTTCCCCAGTTGGGTTTCTCCAGACTCAACCGTGATGGTACTGCGCTGTGCCTACCTCTCATTATTGGACGTAGTTTAAGGACATACCAGGGTCTCATTTAAATTACCATCAGCACGTGCGTTTTGACAACGCACGCTGCACTGATCATTCTCGCGGAGAACTGACGTGCCAGCAAGTGTCAAATCATATGTGCGGGTCAGAATATGTGTGACTACCCGACGAATGTTTGTGAGAAAGTTTAGGGTAGATGTTGTAAAACAAAACTACCCACTGCACTTAAGTTAATTATTGTCAACAATCCGACACACAGCACTCATTACCTAAATCGGCGCACAGATCTTAAGACGCATCATGTTAATTAAAATTAATTCGAGATAGACCCGTTTTATAGTTTCTAGTAATAATGTAAAGAAAACGCGAAAGTTTAAAATGTTAATTATATTTATTGAAAAACATAATATTTAGTTGCCCCGAAGAAGGGTTTCGAGTACAAGACACGCTCAACAAGTTTACCGTGCCAGCCACTTATTAAAACTTTGTACATCGCTGTCTTTGTCCTTTTGTCGTCAAGCACTAAACGAATTTGCAACTTAGTAGTTGGATCTGTTATGAAATACAATTAAGAAATAATAATTCGTTGACCAAGAAGTATTACGTTGGTGCGTAATTGGAAGCTGCGGCAGTTTATTAACGAATCTCTTTAATTTAAAGCCAACATGATATTATTATAGGCAACTAAAATTGTTTCTACTTAAATGTCCTTCGATCTCTAAGTCGTTACGCGGATAAAGTGTTTGTTCAAGCATCCAAGTTTCGCGAACCTAAACTTAGAAGAGCGCACCGCAAAATTGACTAGCTTAGAATGCCAATAGCCAGTCGACTCTCATACTTGAGTTGTTTGTGAACGCACGTTTCACGCTTAACACAATATGCATTCTGATTAGACACCCAGTAAGCATTCATTTGTGTACTTGCTAAATGTTGCAGTTGGCGAAATCGGGTGCGAAGGATATGCAATCAAGCCCGCTTTAACTGCATCTGAATAGGCCAGAACGAGCCAACCTATGCACAATGGTCTGCATGAGACTATAATTCCGCAAAATTTGCTAAGCTGGAACAATGTAACAAGAGCCAGTGGTCCCTAGTCAGATAAGACTCTGTTTCACTAAATGCTTACATTCATTTCACAGTGTTTATGGTTTAGTGAATGCCCATAATACCACAGTAATTAATTACTAGTATTTCTCGCCGCAAAATGGGTGTGCGTACAAAATGATTTGCATTTTTGACGCCGCGCCGGCATGCGCCCTAGCATGCGTCCCTGGGGCAAACATGGCCGTTAATAATAATGATTGTGCAGATCCTATGCACTAATGTTAAACCTGGCATTCAACAATAATCTGAACGATTTGGCAGTGGGCCTAAAGCAGGTGGAAAGTAGTGGTGTAGCTAAGGCCGAGCGTAGGACCTACATACTGGTGAAAATAAAACAGCGCAGGTCAATGCAAAATCGCAAAGCAATTCCTAAGATACCCAAGTAGCAATAAGTAACAGACAAAAAAGTTTCAGAAACATTGCGAGCTATTTTTGAATATTATAAAAGCAAATTACTTTAGTTCACTAGTGTGCGTACACATCAGCCCGTTCGTTGATTATGAGATTATTTAGGGTCATATATTAACACAAGCTACTTCTAACCTTTCGGAAACTAAATTCTGTTTGTTTACGGTTTTGCATGTTTGATTTTGCCAAAACTTTTAATGGAATTTTACTAAGTATCTTAGCTACACTAAGCATTCATTTGTTATCAAACTTTGAGTAAGCTGCAGTCGGGACGGCGAACTCAATAATTGAATCGTGATCCGAGAGTTCACGTCTATTCCCGTCACTAATCTCCCCGTTTAGCTACAAATACGTCTTGGCTCGAGCCTCGGCATGGAACCGTGGATTTAGGCAAAGGGCGAGCTATGAAGCTTGCGGATTTAAGTCGGCCTGGTTCAAACGTCTGTACAAAATGGCTGCCGAGCTTGAACAAAATGGCGGAACAAAAGTAGTTGAATATTTTTAGGACTATCGCTGCATTAATTGTTTAACACGACGATATATAGGTAGTTAAATGGGAAAAAAAAACAGTACATAACAGTTTCCATCTTAAAGTTACTCGCCAAACTACGGTTGCAGTTTTTTGGCGAGATCGCGCTCATTTTAAATTAATGTTAGGTAATTATTATGCTAAGGCACTGGTCCCACCGCGAGCCAGCAAGCTATGAGCTATCAACTATTTCAAGGGACAAAAGATAATCCCTCCCGTGCAAATAAAAAGAGCTCATCGCCCGGCGATGAACTACTATCGCCCGGCTATGACACATATGTCTCTTTTATTTACACGGGATCGACTAAAAAACAACTTATAGCGAAAATAATAGGTAGATAAACATATATTATTATTTATTATGATATATACATTGTCGAACCGTGAACTCGTAACTCTGATGGAAGCAATTGCTTGCAGACAGGCATTTTACTTAAATATTTAGATTGCACATTCTTCATAACTTCTTCGATTTTGCAATTATGGTCGACGACATGAAAACAAAAACTGGCTCAAACATGTATTACGATTAAAATGAATTAATTAGAAAATGGATTAGTTTCAGAACAATTGAACTCAATTTCTGCCAACTGAAGATTCATCCTATGACTGCGATTTTTTCCTCATTTCATTTCTGTGTCATGTTTTAACATGTTAGTATTAGATATATCCACCTTGCACCGAACTCTTCAATTACGTTTTACATGGCGTTCACCCATGTTTCCACTTCTTCGTGTTATCATTTTTCCTCCGATCTTTTGTTGTTTGTTTGAAATTGGGAGCTTATTTAATTTAAAGTTTGCCTTAAATAATTTGTTTTGTTCTTTATAATCGTACAGTGTAGCCAGTTTGCTATAACAGTCAGAATCTATAGTAAAATATAAATAGAAGCACCAAAAGTATCTGCTATCATTTGTATTTTTTTTTACAAGTGTGATATTTATACAATTTGTATTTCAATGTTCTTCTATCGCGTTTCAGTTGATAAACACGCATAAATCTGTGTCTTTTGCGAAGCAATCAATAAATGTTAGATACTTTTGGTGCGCTATCGTTTTTTATGTTATGTAGTTATATGAAGTAAAAGGTATATAATATTATCATCTATATTATGTAAGGTTAATTGGATAGATTTGATATTGAGATATATTCCTCACTATGAACTATAAAATACCGGCAAAAAACCTGGCGACCCATAAAATGGGTACAGTTCCGTAGTTCTCTTTTCATAACTTATTTTATCATTAGCGGAACGTCCATAGAACCGATTCTCGCGGGCTTATCTAATATCATATACTAGCGCGGTTTTCTGTCCACTTCTGTACCTTAGAAAAGTTCAAGTCACCGCCACTGATAGGTATAAACATTGTTAACTTTCTACGATAACCCAAAACCACGTATTGTTTTTAAACGACTTTTAAATAAATATCATGTTTTCAATTCGTCCGAATTTTATTTGTAATTTAACTTGAGTCACGTTGTCTGTTGTGGCTTTATTATTAATTTGAGGCTTATTTTATTTAACTTCAGTCATTATGAAATTACATTGAACTTATTTAGACAATGCTTTGTATAATACTTAATTATATCTGCTTAACTTACTAAGCAGTTTAGGGGAAGCTCATTATAGAGACGCGTTTGACAATTAGATTTTGTTCGCTCCCGACAAGTTGGTAACTTTGTTAGTCCCAGCGATGGGATATAGCCACTTTCTAGGCGAGGAAACCAAATTTCCAAAACAAAACTTGTACATTATTAGTATTTCATGACTCATACCGATTATGACGTAAACCATCCATTTGAATAATGAAATTCTCAGTAAAATCCATTGCGTAGTGTAAAATATCTATGCGCACAGACAGCGGGCAATGGATTTGTTGTATTTATGAGAAGGTCATTATGTACACACTATTTGTTAATCTGTTGTTGATACATAAACATTGTTAGCAGCAAATTTATTCAACAAATACAATCATGTATATATTTATATGTTTTTTCTTAAGTATATGTTATCTATTTCAACTTTTAATTTATATAGTAGTATTACTACTTAAAAACCAAAGCAAATCAAAAATATTTCATAAAAAATAAAAAATAATTTGATTTGTTCTTAGATTTATATATTTATAGTTTTTGTATGTATACATTTGTTATTTATAAGTGTTTAGATTTATATGTTTATCGGCACTAATTATTTAAAGTCATTCATAAAAAAAATTGTCCTGCTACCCGAAGGTCGTCTGGGAGAGTTTGCTTTTTAGTGATAAGACCACCAGTTGTAACCTTAGTCTTAATTTGTTTTTCGTTTTCTGTGTATACATATTTTTTTAACTATGGTGCACAATAAACTATATTTACTTACCTATTTACTTAGATTATTTTTCGTTCCACAATCAATTAATTAATTAATCAATGGCCCGTCTCACGGAAAAGACTGCATTGATAAAAAAACACGTTTCAGCATTACTCTAGGATCTCAAACAATACAAAATGTAGCCACGCTAATCTTACCGCAGACCCGAGCAACACAAAAGGAAAGAAAGACCACAGCGCAACACCAACACAAAATGCGTCCCTTAATTCAATAAATTAAACAAGACGTGCCTTGTTTCAACTCATAAACTTCGTCCCATTTAATAATCGAGATGCAGTCCACGGCCTGCTTGCGTAATGTGGGAGTAGCGGTACACTTCCAGGGAAGCATTCAGGTCACTAGCAGAGCACAGGGATGTGTAAAATGTAAAATTCTAACACCAAAATAACATCATTTTATGTTTGTCTAAAAATTGCCACTCGTAACAAATTAGGTTTTCTTTTTAAAGTATGTTTACCCCACTGAGAATCACGAGTTTTATAATTTTTTGTTACCGCGATACAAAATATGCGATGGAAGAGATCGTGAGTCTAAGTAAAAAAACAAAGAATTCACGTTAAAACAAATATTTTTAAACTGGCTTTTTTTTTGAGCCACAGATATGTTACAAAAAAAAACTTTATAACATCAACATGATCCCTAAAGACATTGCGATTCTGTCAACCGATTTTGTATAAAGGCTAAGCAATCACTTTTAATATATAGTTGACATGATAGCTTATACTAATAAGAAAAGGATAATCCGAAGAAACGCTACGTCTTACACGGTCAGTCTAGTCCGTAAGTAATTTATTAACCTATCATATATAAGGGTTAATTTTCATCAAATCACAAAACAAAAAATTACTACATTAAAGTTAGGAATCATACGAGTAATATGGCACTATCTTCCTAGTAATTTGAAAACAACATTTATTGCATTACATTAAATAATTAGTAAGGGACCAGAACAGAATGGGACATAATCCATCTATATATATAAAAATGAAATACGTTTGTTAGTTATCCATAAACTCGACAATCCCTGAACAAATTAAGGTAATTTTGGTATTGAAATGTTTGTATTAGACCGCAGAAGGTTTACGCAGTTAAAAAACACGGAAATAGTGTGATGATAATTAGAAAATAGTGATTATTTATTCTCATACAAATTGTTCCTACCTGTCAATCATCGACATTCAAATTTATAACCATAGACATAATAAGATAAAAAGAGAAGTTATGGGTGTTACGAAGTTCAACTCAACAGGTCATCTAGTTATTTGTAAACTCCGCAATCAGGATTCCTTGAGATCGCTCCTTGTGGCCGTCTATGTGGGAGGCCTACGTCCCTCTCTCATAATCTGGTACCTAACTTATTAGCCTTATATATCGAGTATCGACACAAACCTCGGTTTACCGATACTTTTGTATAACAATGTATTGTTAATGTATTAAGTACCTTAATTGGACCCGGGTATGTCCTTAAACTACGTCCAACAATGAGAGGTAGGGCACAGCGATGACTATCACGCTTGAATCTGGGGCAGCCCAACTGGGGAAGTACCTCCTTCTTACAGAAGACTACAGCTATAAAAACAATACTGCTACCTTTCAGGTATGTAGTGTTGTGTTCCTGGTGGTGAGTAAAGTTCCCAGAGCTCCAACCCTTCCAGGCAACCTTAAAGGCCGGCAACGCGCTTGTGACTCCCTGGTGTTGCGGGTGCCCATGGGCGACGGTAATTGCTTACCACCAGGCAATCCGTCTGCTCGTTTGCCGCCTATGTCATAAAAAATAATCTCTATAAATAAGCTCGATGTAGAACAGGGCCAGCGCTCGCGCAATATACGACAATACGTGGTGTGAAGCCAGCAACAAACAGCAAGTGCAAAGTTTACCCCTCGAGGCTCCAAGTTCTGCATCTATTGTCAGAGGTTAACACACTAGATGGCTAAGATGTGTTTTCTTTGTAACGTACAGTACGGATGTCGTCACAAGTTTTAACATTAAATGTATGAAACATTCATTGCAAATTATTTTTTATTATGCAGAAAGGTCTGCTAGCGAAAATCTTCGATATTTAAATCGAAACAAAAATCGATCCAGTGGTTCTAGGTTCGAGTCCCGTTGCGAGTCAAATTTTTATATTTTTCTTTCGATTTAAATATCGAAGATCTTCATTGCAAACTTTACGATTGCGACGATTGAACGTGTTTGTTGAATAAAAAATTGTAATTGAATTGAAAACATAAACTTGATTTGTTTCTATTCTTCTTAATCAGTTTTTAGGGTTCCGTAGTCAACTAGACACCCTTATAGTTTCGCCATGTCTGTCCGTCCGTCCGTCCGTCCGTCCGTCTGTCCGTCCGTCCGCGGATAATCTCAGTGACCGTTAGCACTACAAAGCTGAAATTTGGTAGTAATATGTATATCAATCACGCCGACAATGTGCAAAAATAAAAAGTGGAAAAAAAAATCTTAGGGGAAAGAAAAAAATCACTCCCGTATAGGGGGGGTCCCCTATACGGGAGTGATTTTTTTCTTTCATTTAATCCTAACGTGTAACATATTGTTGGATAGGTATTTAAAAATGAATAGGGGTTTATTAACATCATTTTTGGATAATGGCAATGTTTTCGGAAATAATCGCTCCAGAAATTAAAAAAGTGCGCCCCCCCCCTCTAACTTTTGAACCACAAGTTTCAAAAATATGAAAAAAATCTCCAAAGTAGAACTTTACATAAACTTTCTAGGAAAATTATTTTGAACTTGATAGGTTCAATGGTTTTTGAAAATAATCTATATAAATATGTATATATAAAAATTAACCCCTATTTCTCTTGGTCACGCTATAACCTGCGAACGACTTTACCGATTTGGCTAATTTTGGTCTTGAAATATTTGTAGTAGCTCAGAGAAGGTTTAAACGGTAACGGGAGAAAGTATGAAAAAGATCGAGTCAATATACTAAAAAACGAAAATATTGTTCCCCATACAAACTTATCAACTCGAAAAAACTGTACCTAAGCGCCGCAGGATTTCATACATCTTACGCGTTTTTGGTAAAATGGTCTCTGCTTCTACTCGAGAAAGACGGAAGCGCCGCAGTATTGCATATATCTTATGCTTTTTTGCGAGCAAAATAGGTACTTTATATTATTCCAGCACTAAAGTCGTTAAGGCGATAGTTTCTTACAAATTATTAATAAATTAGCCCTTATTCCCTAAGATATGGCTGTCAAAATCTCTATTGAATGACAAGACACACTTCCTCATTTCAGGCCCGGTACCGCGAACATCGAAGTTCGTATACGAGCCCCAATGCAAAATAGCTCGTCTAGTCGCAATTCTGCATGCGTATTTTTTTCAAAAACTAGTATTTCTACCCTAATCGACTTTGATGATTAATGGAATACACTAGACGCAATGTCACTAAAGCTAGCTTAGTTTTGAGTTGTACAAAGTGTACATCTCGTTATTTATTTTAAAATAATTTAATTATAAATATTACATCTCACACGCAAATAATTACGTCTGCTTCATATTTAAGGCAAAATAGGTCGTCTATTTAAAATAAAACCTGTTTACCAGGGTTCGTAATATAAAATATTATTTTCAAATTGAATACGGAATATTCTCTGTCATGTAAAATGACAAACCACTATATAAAAGGGCAAATTCAGCCTAATTTTTTATTACTCCAAATCGTTTTTCTATCGAGATGGCACGAGGTAAGCCAGTGACTGAAGAAGTGCGGAAAATTATAATCTCCAGTAACAATAAAGGCAAATCTACGTACCAAATTGCCAAGGACCTTTCTATGCCAAGGTCTACAATCCAAACTATCATCGAGCATCATCGAAAACACGACAAAATTTCTTGTTTAAAGAAATCCGGCCGCCCACAAATTACTACTAAAGCAGAAAACAGGATTCTGAGGAAGATCATCAAGAAAAATCGTCGTGCAAGAGCTGGAGAACTTACGGTACTATGGCGTGACGCAATTAACAAAAACATTTCAGTGGATACTTGCAAGAGAGGAGGAGATACTTGATGAAGAGGATGGGCTACGGTTTTTACACTGCTAAAGAGAAACCGTTACTTACACAACGGCAGAAAACTAACAGGTTGAAATTCGCCAAAAAGTACAGAAATTGGACCGTCGATCAGTGGCGTAAAATTATATGGAGTGACAAATCTAAATTTGAAGTCACAGTAGGCGATGAACGAAGTAAAGTCATTCGCGAAAAAGGAGAGGAATTTCAAAAAGATTGTCTTAAGCGTAAGGTAAAGTTTCCAGCTTCCTTAATGATTTGGGGCTGCATGTCGGCACAGGGTGTCGGCTGTCTGCAATTTATAGATGGAACCGTCAATGCCGAAAAATACAAAAGCATCTTACATGAGAGTTTGCTGCCGTCTATACGTAAGTTAAAGTATAAAAATGCGTATACTTTTCAACAAGATGGTGCCTCATGCCATACCGCTAAAGCAACGATGGCGTGGCTGAAAAAGAAAAAAATACCTACCATGTCGTGCCCATCCAGCAGCCCGGACTTGTCTCCCATAGAAACGTTGTGGTGGAAAATGAAGAAGAAGTTGCGAAAGGACCCGTCCAGATCAAAAGCTGATCTTAAAGAGAAACTTACCTGTGTTTGGAATGAAACAACCCCGGAAGAGTGTCGACAGCTGGTAGATACAATGCCGCTCAGAATTAAAGCCGTTTTAGATGCAAAAGGAGACGCCACCAAGTGGTAGACGTTCTAATCTGCGTCAGTAACACTAAAGACGAACTTTTTTGCATTTAAGTACAATTGGTGAAACAATGTTTTTTTTTATTACCAAGGAAAGTTCGTTTTTTCTTTCATTGAATAAATAAAATACGATTTATAACTTATACTGTTTTTATATTGCTAATTCTTCCAAATACCTTCGTCCCCCAGAATTTTTAGGTTAACGTTAGTTTAGTACATTTTTTTCCTACCAGACGTACTCATTTGCATTGGGGCTCGTATTATGATGATCTCTCTGTTACCCCAATTAAGGCGTTAAGAGTCGAGTGACAGAGACATTCGTCCGAAATTTACGAATATCGTTGTTCGCGGTAGCGCCGCAGGCCCGGTACCGCGAAGATCGAAGTTCGTATATGTCGAGCATTTCTCTTTTACTCCAATTAAGGCGTTAAGAGTGTGAAATTTATGAATATCGTTGTTCGCGGTACGAGTATCGTTGTTTTAACTACATCTAAGCTCCGAGTGTATGTTTTTAACGTAACGAAACGTCACCATCGCGTTAGTTACCCATATTATATCAGTATCACTTACGCATTCGAGACATTTTTTCCGTCAAAAGAAACTTACACTAGAGCCTCTGTACTTTAAGCTCGCGCGCATAGTTTACTTAATTTGCCGATAGTTGTCGCTGTAGGTGGAACGCTCCTACCCTACATGGCGGTTTTAAGATTCTTTCTGAATAATAGGGTCGGAGCATACATGCCCATACATTACGTTGAAACTGACTGACTGACTTCAAATGACGCTGGCTGGTACTTACACTACTCCTTAGACTCCCTGTTACAACCCCTTCTTACTACTCGTGGTGGGACTGAAATTGACAACATTTTTTCGAATTTTCCATGTATAGTTGGGATCAATAACTCTTTCTTTAGTGGTCAGCGTCCTTTGTGGGCCCGTTTTTAGGGTTCTGTACTTAATATTAATATGTCAACAACAATGTATCAAATAGCCCATTTTTAAGTCTTAAGTGGGAACACTTACTGTGACGGACGAAAAACTACGGAACCCTACACTGAGCGTGGCCCGACACGCTCTTGGCCGGTTTTTTTTTGGTTTTTATATTAATGCTCATAATAGATTTCTCACTCATCTTTACCTGAAGTGTGTAATATTTAATAATTATTATCATAGATTTAGGTTTCCACCTAAGTGGCGAGTTAGCAATATGTTTAAGTCCATTGACACCTCTCTACCCGTAGCCCCTTGCACCGGTGTTGCCCTTGAGCCATCTTTGATGTCGCTGTTTGTAGGGGCCCATCTCAAAAAGGGCGAGTTACCATTTGCCGGATATAAAATTGTATACCCAAGTACATATTATATTTCATTAAAACTCAGTAGTCTTTGTACCATGGCGGATGCTGTCTCTGTGAACGTCCTATGACACCAACGAGGGCAACATCCGCTTAGTGTACCCCTTACATGTTATTAAATTGCCGAAAGGGCCTTGCGCGTTGGCTCGATCCGACTCCGCTTATTACGCCTCCCAAATATCAGGAACACTATTGTTCTAAAGATTATTATAAGTAATTATTAATTAATACTGAAGTTAAACTTTTGGTATAAAGTAATTTTGTTATATTCTTTAATATATTTTTTATAATATTTAAAAGACGTTATATTGTAGTATATATTAGTAGTTTATGTTTCTGCTTCACATAATATAAAGCATAAAAATACAATATGTATATGCATTTTTATGAACAGTTACATACACTACTTTATCTGCACACCTATTTTAAGCTCTAAAAAATAATTTCTGGAATCGCATACGAAAAGTCAAACGAACATTTGTAATGGCGGTGAATGAAAAGTTTTTCCAAGCACCAGTAGTTTTATTTTTTCATTCAGAGACAAACTAGAGTCAGGTACAATTCTCATAACGTTATCTTTTCTATAGTAAGTAATACATTGCTTTATTTTTCAGAACCGTTCGATATTTAAATATGTTCTTTCTAGAAGTGTTCGAAATTTGAATGCGATTTTTTTTTTATATAATGCTGAAACGTCTGCTAGCGAATATCTTCGATATTTAAATCGTAAAAAAATAGAAAAAATTGACTCGAAGCTTAGAGTCAAATTTTTATATTTTTCTTTCGATTTAAATATTGAATGCGATTATTATATCAATTTGATGTTAGGTATAATAATGCGGATGAGTGCTCCAGTCATTATTCCTCCTAGGCTACAGATTTGATGAGGGCACTCGTGCTTTTAGTGTTGCCGTATAAATAAAATCACATTTATGTAATATCTGTTGGGGTTTGTGTAGGGACGGTTAGAATAAAGATGGCATCATAGCTCTAAGTTGTATTTTTTTATTACTTCAACGGGAAAACCAATAATAATATTAAATCTGCGATTTTTAAGTATAAAGGTTGAACACGCCAAAACTTGGGCACACGTTTTTGCTAATATTTTTTGTCATGGGTAGTTTAATTTTATTTCTTTACTTAAATTTAAATATCTATAGTATGGAGAACATATGATACTACAATAGTTGTCAATAGAATTATACGTTTTCATGGTAGCGAGCTTTAAACAATGATGGAGCGAAATCACTTTGCACCACCAGCCTCGGAAAATTTGATTAGGCTAAAGAAATTTGTGAAAATATTAATATATAACGAATCAATTAGTTAAAACTTTGACTTCTATGAGTTGCTAATACATTCCAGAAGACTGCAAGATAAAAATTATGCTATGTATCTCTATTATTTATTGGTTCAGCAAGCTACTTGCGATTGTATCTAGCGTCGCCGTTAATTGATTCGCATAAGAGACATTGACCATAGAAATTTAATGCAAGAAATATTTGTGAAAATGACTTGAGTCTATTTTAAAGAAGTCACAGCTCATAGTGATTATTTTGGTAGCATTCATCATGTCGTCAATACACTATAACAGAGACGAAGGGGTATTAACATGATAGACATGCTAACAGTGCAAAAATTGTACTCTTGGTGGACGGTTCTAAATGAAGGCGGGTGGCTCTAAATTAAGACAGATGCCAATAAACTGGGTCCGTATCAAGGAACATTTGAATAAGACACCTGTTAAAGTTATATAATTAACTAATCCGCAAATAATTCTGGCTTAGATTACTTAACCATGCGGTAATGATGTCGCGCAAAGTGCCAGTATCCTGGTCATCACAAAGACTGTGACATGTCAAATCCAAAGGCTGAAATGAAATTATTTAATATTAGCATGATAAACTATAATATTTTTAACTATATTCAATATATATTTTGCTTCAGTAGACCTTTGTTTTCTATTCATTTGTAATTTTATGTGCCCACGTTTTGGCGTGTTCAACCTTTATTAAAGATACTTTCTTATAAGTAAACAGCTCTCAGATTGTCAAGTTGTTACATGTGACATATGTCAAAAACAGTAAGCGCTGATTGGTATTTTATAATACGTTTCGTTTTAGGTAACTTTAATACTTATAATATTTTTGGAGCAATTAATGACGCAGTTCTCTTATTTAATTAAATGTTATTTACTTTTTTAATCACCAAAAAACACATACGGACCATTTTTTGAACGTATAATATAGGAGTTATGGTATGTGTATACATACATAATTTTAAATACATATTGTACGAAATGCTAATACATAATTTTTTTCAATATAGCTTATAGTTTTATACCTTATATATAGTTTTGTACCTAGTTCCAAACTAACTTAACCCTTAACTACTTAAAAAAAAAAATTGATTGAGTACATATAACATTCTCACGTTGACCGGCCTCGATTTCATCCTACATGTAATTGATTATGAGATGTAATACATTTTGCATTTAGATGGAATACACAATTGTCAGTTAACATACAGTCCAATTACCTTTCAAAAAAATACTTGTAAAATTTACATAATTATTATATTGATGTTCAATTTGAATTAATGCAATTCAGTTGTATGTACCGATATATAACGTGCTAAACGAGATATGCAACGGCTGGGGTAAACGCGTAAATGAATTATCTTCAAAGTTTAGAAAACAATGTTGTCTTCGTACTCTCAAAGAATGAATCTTCGTATACTCTCTTTGTAATTGTAATAATGTGGAGAAAGCATAAAAGATTCAATCAGCTATTTGTGTTTTGCTTGTAATATTTTTTTAATTAAGGTCAATGTGGATAAGACTCGGCATACTTTATTTTTTTAAGGGAAGTCCGTCATTTGACACTAAATACCTATGAGATAATGTAGGAAATTAGTTGGTACACGGTCTTTTCAGATTCTTACCCACCTCAGAGGGCAGAGGCTCTAGTGTAAGCTTCTTTTGACGTAAAAAAACTTTTACGAACGCGTAAGTGATAATGTTATTTATATGGGAAACGCAAACGCGTTCGTGACGTAAAGTTACGTTAAAAACTTACACTCAGGGCTCAGGTCTTACCTACATTGACCTTAACTTAACCTTGTTATCGGCATCTCGTCGTACCAATGAGTATCACACATCATCATCATCAGCTTCCTTCATTTTGCCACGGCACATGGGAGCCTGGGGTCCGCTGGGCAACTAATGCTAATATTTGGCGTAAGCACTAGTTTTATGAAAGCGACTGCTATCTGAGCTTCCAACACAGCGGGTAAACGTTTCCCCACTATGATTTCCTTCACAGAAAAGCGACTGGTAAATATAAAATGATATTTTGTACATTAATTCCGAAAAACTCATTGGTCCAGCCGGGGTTCGAACCTACTATATCGACTTCATAGGCATGGTACACCCCCCACCATATATAATGCCCACTAGGCCAGACCTGTCGTCTTCTGTGACTTTATTTTGTTTAGTTTCCTGGCCGTAAATCTTTCTATTAACAGTGAAAGGAGAAGCTTGACTCTCAAGGCTGAGTGGGGACTGAATACACCCCAAAACAACCGTTTAACGTACCCGCATTTCGTCATTGATTTTCCTCTGAGACATAATATTTTCGCTCGGGGTAATGGGCAAGCGGAACGAAGGATAAGCTGGGAAGTACAGTAACTACAGCGTGAGCAAAATTGCGCACTCGATCGTAGGGCTGGGCGTGATTAAAAAACCCGGCGTCACTGAGCACGTCTTCATGTCATGCAACGAAACACGAGTGAAAAAGGGGTTGTTTTTTTTAATTTTTTCATGGGTCCGCTAAAAGCTGCAGTGTTTTACTTAAACAAAGTACACAAAATCTCTTGTGAAAACATATGGTACTCATGTGCTAATGGAATTTTACTCATGATATAAGCTGGTATAGCTTATTTTTTTGTATATAGATGAAGCTGACTGCACACGAACTAACAATTTATAAACAAAGGAATAAATTATATCTTTAATTGGAGTTAGCGTCGACTTATATACTCGTACAACCCCTTATTCTTTTGACGACCGTTCTGGCTTAGTGAGTGACCCTGCCGATGAAGCCGATGGTCCTGGGTACAAATCCCAGTTATTTTAAGTTATTTGTGTGATGAGCACAAAGTTCTTGAATCAGGGGTTTTAAGTCTATTATACAGTGTGGAAATTTAACTCGGGCACTGGAGGGAAACTACCTTAAATCCTTGAGCTAGCTCATTTTACTTAAAGGAGACATTCTTTTATTTTTAATAAGAAACAAAACTGCATTCAAAGATTTTCTAAAACTCGCTTGCCTCGCCCGGGACTCGAACCAACTAAAATAAAAATAAAAAATACTTACACTCTCTATTTTATTATACTAATCGATAGTATTAATACTCAGGAAAAAAAAATCTCTACAAACATTTGGTCTTAAAAATAAAAACAATCGCTAAATCAAACATTAACTTTGTTTTACAGAATTGTTATATGTCTTTTACTTATTAAAAGTGAACAGTAAACAAATGTTTGTTAGAGAAATTTTATCCTGAGTATTAATACTATCGATTAGTATAATAAAATAGAGTGTGAGTATTTTTTTTTAGTTGGTTCGAGTCCCGGGCGAGGTAAATAAATTTCCACACTGTATATATCATCGTATAATACCTACAACACCAACCTTACTGAGCTAACC
This sequence comes from Grapholita molesta, assembly GCA_022674325.2. NCBI lineage: Eukaryota > Metazoa > Arthropoda > Insecta > Lepidoptera > Tortricidae > Grapholita > Grapholita molesta. Next base: position 23,374,397 of record CP053121.2, on the reverse strand, counting down.
GTAGAACTAGGTCGACTTGTGTAACATTGTTCCGAAATATTAATTAATTTATTTATTTATTTATTCATAAATGTATATTAAACCTACGTACGCTAATAAGTTATGTTTTTTATTCTTCTCATTGTATAGAATGTTTGTCCTTATCTGTCACTGTGACATTTTTTTTGTATGATAAAGTCAAAACATAAATTAACAAATGTAGGTTCGATATACGTTTGTTAATAAGGGAGATCAATTTTCAAAATACACTCTTGGCCCCATGCCTTAAGCGTTATTCAATATATCAAAAATATATATGTAAAGTAAGTGGAAGTGTACTAAAACAGTAGTCAATAAGTGATATAAGATAAAACAAATACATTTAAAACTTGATTTATTCTAATTTATTCTGAGAATAACTATAAATAATCCCTTACATTTAACCAAACGCTTACATAGACGATTCAATTTCTGTCGCAAAGCCACACGCGTTTTACGTAAACTTTGCGTACTCGGGGACGCAGTAAAAAGGCTCCGGCTTTAAGAGCAGCTCGACAGCCCTGCGCTGCGTGTCGCCGTGATATTACGTCATAAATCCAAGACGCGTCGGTCGCTGTCGCCTGTCGATTATCGCGCGGGTTTCACAAGGAGCGATTCGGCCTGACGCGAGGTCCGAGTTGAAAGCTGTTGCGTTGTAGTTAAGGCTGTTCAGATATGATCTTAAGGCACGTCACTAAGATTTATGGCTAGTCTTTAATGGCTACAACGATATAGCAAACGGTTAAAAATATATAAAGTAAGCATCATCAGTATAGGTACATGTATTAGTAATTCCATATTCGGTACCTTTTATAAAATCACCCTTCGAGATTGATGATAAAATATCGATAACATAATTTGTAAGGTACATCTACGAGTAGGTGCAACATTAATTAAGGTGTAGTGTAAATTGATTCAAATTTGACAATGATTATTTAAAATATTTCCTGCTAATATTATACCTAAACTTGAAAGTTTGGGAGTACGTATTGAATGTTTGTTAGTTTAACGCAAAAAAATGTTTACAATATTGTAGCATTAGAATAACACACAGGCTATAATTTATAACGATATTGTGTAAATACTCGGAGTAATACCAATTTGGCACAGCCAAAGTTGCGGGCAGCAGCAAGTATATAATACATTAAACTATCGTTTACTGAACTTTCTAGTTATCGCCCGTCTTTGTGTCCTGAACTGTCATCTTTGTCTTTTCAATTTTGAATTTAATGCGCCGTTCTAAATATACAGCCTTGGACAAAAGTATAGAGCCCGACATCTTTTTTATATCACTTCTAAATAAAATCTTATTTCCAAATTATAAAAATATCAGAAGACGTAGAATAAAATAAATATTAATAAAATGAAACTAGAATGCCGAAAGCAAAAAAAAAACGAGCTAGCGAGTATCAAATGAAGCGAGGTATAGTAAGTTATTATAAAACATCATTTAAGTACCTTATTTTAAGATACTAGTTTCAATTTTTTTGTTACAAAGATATGCCACTTCAATTCGACATTCGATATTTGTATGAAAAATACAGGACTATTTTTTGCCAAGGCAGCTTTTGTAGATATTTGTCAATAAGCCAGTAAGTCAGTTACTTCTTGGTCAGCACAGTGCTCGGAGACCCCGATTATTTATTATTTCAGATTATAAGAGTGGCTAAAGCAAGTTACCCCGCTAAATCTCGTGGCTCGCACTTAAGTCACGCGCCGAACACATCCCATAGGTAATCGGATACGGGCTTTCAAGGAAATTTTTGTCTCTCCGCCCAAATTGATGTTGAGTTTATGAAACTCTGGTGGCGTGATAAGATTGCGTTCTTAATTTATTTACCAAAGATCGATCATTCGACGCTGTAATTCGGCGGACGGGAGAAATTGCTTTGCAGTTAATTAGTTTCAAGAATATAGCGGAACATTTTTTTTTTATAATCGAGTTCAACGTTGCTATCTTACTTGATCACGCCTTATCGTAAACGGCAGAAATAATTTTGCCTCCAATAGGTACTATTCTATTTTCCATTGGAAAAACTCACCTGAACTTTCAATCAATGATTGTATTAAATGAGTGACATTTTCATATCCATTAATATGGAACTTAATTGCTAAATATCAAAGTGAAAAATAACAATTGACATTACTGACATTAGTTTTCCACTACATCTATATCTATACATACATGGGATACCGGTTGAACCTCAAAATGGTGAAGTCGTTTTGAGATTATATATATTTTTTTTGTTTTTTGTTCATTTTCATTGTTTAGTGTGTAATATTGATATGCTTATTATGCAGTGATCTGACGCAGAATTCTCCAGCTAATGAAGAATTGATTTGACCTAAATTTTGATCATCACTCGGCAGTGCTGGTTGTGGCATGGTCGTGGCTGCCTCTTGGCTTTCAGTAAAGTACAGCTACCACTTTACTGAACGCAAACTGCTACCAAACAATGTCATCATAGCAAATTTGATATTTTATTTTACTTATATATATTACTTTACTTGACATTGGCGAAATCATCGATCGATTTATTGAATGAAGCCATATTTTAAAAGAAGAATATATCTATAGATGCATTTATCAATAAGAGACCGTTAGCCTACTGCCGCTTAGCTCTAATGCGAAATTTGTTAAATGGATTAATTTAGACATTTGGACGAGGACGCGGGTCCCGCCGGATTTTTTGTGCAAAAATAATGTGACATTAATAAGCCCCGACCCTTTTTGCGACCGGCACGTTCGCATTTAGACCGCCATTCGTTTCCCGATGTGTACTCGTACAGTCGCAATGTCGGAGCTGTGGAGGTGGTCACAAGTATCGGAACAACGCCTCTATTGTCAAGGCGATAAAGTGCTTGTTCCGATGTTTGTGATCACCTCCACAGCTTCGATATATCTGATGGCGACTGTACAATTGTTCGCGCTTATGTTGTTTGCTGGTAAATAAATTATCGTCGGAAATATAATGCAATGACGAAGGAAGGAATTTCAATGTTTAGGCATGTTTTTGAGAGCGGTAATTATTGGGTGACAATATTGTGACTAAATTGGGGCTTTGTTGTTATAGCATTATAATAATTGGTTTGTTATAATTGGTATAATATTATAATAATTTGTAGTTATAATATTTAGATTGAAACCGAGATATTTAGACGGTGTGGAATATAATTACCCGTGCTTTAAAAATTACATGAATTCAATTAAAGACGTGTGTTTAAAATGTTAATGCGAGTAGATAATTTATAGTCAATTATCGTAATAATATTATATAGCCTTAAGTACCTCGTACGTATATATATCTTTTGAAATATACTGCAAAATATGCAAAAACTAAGATGGGTGTTTTTTTTTGTTGCTATTGCCCTAAAATAGAAGTTGCGCTTGAATTCAGCTACAAGTACGTATTTTTTTCAAACGGAGACAAAGATCTCTACATCACAAGAAAATGAAAGTCATTATTTTTTCCCACTCAACTAGACCGCAAAAAAGAAAAGACAAACTCATCTTCAACACAAGTACGTAAATTAAAACAAAACAAGAACTGTAATGAACAACACGCACCGACTAAGAGTCGAAAGAACCAAACGAACTTTAGTTCACCCATACATTGCCAGTGTCCCTGCTATTAACAGGGTAGGTTTGTTGTCTATGACAATGATGGTATGTTTGGCTATGATTATCGCGTTTACGACAACAATATGTGTTTAATTCATGAAAAAAAAAATACGTTAATTGTAAATAGGTCGTTGTTGAAATCATTGGGGAACCCTCTGTCCAACAGTGGTACTGGCATGGCAAGGCAAGGACGCTTTTAGATGATGATGATGAACATGAAAATTTGTTACAAACGGATAAACTCATGTGTAATTATATCGCACTAGGCGACATGTTTTAGGTAAGCTCTGGTACCCATTTTCAAGCAGGACACACCGCTCGGTGTAACACTCAATGTAGGTAGTAACACGGTTCACAACAGTTTTAATTACATTACATGAAAATTCTTAAAGCACAGCCGAAAATTGTATTTAAAATGTACAACTGAACAGACTAATTTTTAAGAGATAGCAGTTCTTACGGCGGTCGCATTCGGGTTGTTCCGGGTGCGTCCCCGCCATGATCGAGGTCAAAGGTAATTTTTATTCATTATGGAAACAGAACCTTTTAACTCTGATAGGCGAAGGTAAAAGAAAACACGGTACTCGTAATAACATAATGCACAGCGCTCAGCGAGCGGTCCTTGAATTCCGTGAACAAACATGACCGGACTGTTTTGTAAATATTTTCGGCTGTTAGGACATTTTTTTCCCATTTTTGAAAAATGAAATTATTCGTAGAAGCGTTATATTGTAAATTAAATTGTAAGTTATATTGTAAGAAAAATATCATGATCAATTGAACGATGTCACCCTCAATCCCAGTTATTTTAAATAACGTGGCATTGATAATATTTATATTCCGAGCGTAATTTTTTTTTAAGCACTGTAATATTTGTGGTCATCAATCAAATATTTTACCTCTAACTTCAAACGAAATGTCAAAAGAGATCAATGACATAGCGTTTGGCTAACCTGCACATATTTTGACAGATAAGGATCTACGGAAATCTATCTAAGTATACTTATAATTAATACCAGCTTATAAGTAGACGAAAATATTTAGTTACTAGATGATGCTTGCGGCTTCGCCCGCATGGTTAGAGGAAAATGTAAACATATTGAGTCTTCCCGTGGGCATGAGATGTTTTCCCGCTGGAAAAAATAGCCTATGTCACTCTCCATCCCTTCAAACACCTCTAGTTAAAAATCACCAATTCGTCGCTCCATTTTGCCTTGAAAGACGGACAACAAAAGCATTTATAATATTAGTGTGGATATTATTTTTACCAACCGAAATTCTTCGTTTAAAAATTACATTGAGCAATTTCTAATAATTTATTTACTTAGTGTCGAAACTTAAACACTGTTATTTCAAATTAATTTATTTTAATTACTTAGTAACATCGGGATGGAATGAAATTAAGATAAACCGCGAGTTTCAATTATAATTATATTACCAAAGCGTGTAAATACTAACTGAATAAAATTAGTTAGAATTATTTTGAGTAGGCACACAATAGTTAGACACAATTTTGAGAACTTACAAGGGAGTTAGAGATTGCCCATAAATCAACGACATACGTTCCGAATATTATCACGCAATGCAAAAATACAAGTAGGATCGAAACGTTCGCGAGACGATTTTATCCCTTTAGAATTAAAATCACACATATATCTTATTCATAATCTTCAAATTTTAACTTAGTAGGTAGCGATTTAAGATGACTTTTTCAATAACCGCATAATGTGAGATATGAGTTTTTGAAGGTTAGTATATTTTCCTCCGTTTATTCCAACAGCCTTTATTTGCATTGGAGCGAAAATATTTAATCAGGCGTAAAATCTTAGCCTTATATAAGCTTTGTGGTGTGTGTGTGTGTTTGGGTGTGTGTGTATTTGTGTGTGTGCACTGCAAACGGCGGAACGTTATTAATACTTGTATTGAAGGTAAAAGTGGTCGATGAAGTCAGTCATTTTATAGCCGTATTTTAAGTTTAGTTACGAAATATATTCATATAAAATTTTAATAACATAATCAAAATATGTCAAATGTTTTGTAGTAATGTAAGTTAAAACACTATTCAATAAAAAAAAATGTGAATAAGTTATTTAGTTATTAAATATGGTTTTGAGTCTTAAGTTGTAGGGACCAATAATAAATGAATATACACACACATATATATATACCTACGTATAAATACTTAGATAATAACATCTAAAACTCAGCTAAAAATATATTCATGACAAACACGGTCATATTTTATTTAATTTTATTAAATAGGAAAACTTACAGCTAAGGTTACATAGAGTATAGTAATATAAAAGAAGAGAGCCAATTACAAGTTTCCACAGGTAGACTTTAACTATCACATTTGAAGCTTCTTGAACCTATATCTCGCTTCCAAATACAAAAAGTTATTTTTGTGTATCCGCAATTTGTACGAAAACAGAATCATTGTAGTATTATGTATATATATCTTTACATTTAAAGCCCTATAAAGTAATAAAAAGGTACGCGGTATAAAAACAATTTAGTCATGGGATAGCACGGGTTACCGACTTTATCGGAGCCGTTTGCGAAAAAAAGTTATCCCATGTCCCCGAGGAGCCAACCCGACCCAAAACTGCTAAAATTGACACGGGCAGGCAGGGATATTAGTCTTAGCCGGGAGATTGTATCGGGTATGGTGTAGCTGTGGACACGAGATTGATTTCTATCAAAGATAGTTATAACATATACGGAAAGTGTAAATAGTCTGAGAGATTACTAGGTAGCGCTTCGAAATTGTCTAAATAAATAAAGATTTTTTGAATTGACATTTGAACACTAATAAAAAATGTCTTGTATTAAACAACCATCAATATAGTGAAGAATTACTTACAACCTGTACTACATCTTATAAAATGAATAGATAAATAAGTTTAGGTTTTTAGTTTAGTTCCTGGTAGCAGAGAGAAAGATTTTCAAGAAGATCTTGTGGCCTACAAAGAGAGATGATGGCAAATGCCGAGACTGAGGAGTTGGTGGCTCAACCCAATATTATCGGCCACACCAAATCCTATAGTTCGCTGGTTTAGGCATTTGCAGAGAATGGGAGAGGATTGGGCCGTCAAAAGAGTATCTGGGACGGCCGACTGGTCGCCGCCTAGTCAGTCGACCCAGGTTAGTCCAGGTACCGCTGGGGCGACGTTGTTTAGGCGGATCTGTGGCAGCTTGATGTTACAGGATTGGGATTGTTGGCGAGCTCTCGTTTCGGATGCCAAGATCCTTTATGGATCGTTGAGCCAAAATGGTTAGAATAGTTAGTTTTTTAGTTTAGTTAATATAAGTTTAGTTTCTAAGGCATACTGTATTGTAAGCTATATTTATGTACTTTGTAAACAAATAAATTGAACAACCGATCTTAAAGTTGTAGGGATTATTCTTCCTAATTATTATCCTCTTATTTGGTATTACCGATGGAATTTGGAATACCTTTTCATTTTTTAATTAACTCGCATACAAATGTCTTTAAGTAATATTAAAACCATCTGTCAAAATTATGACCCAAGCTTAACTGACAGTTACAATCATGTTCAAATTATAATAAAATCAATAACGAATTATAATAAGCTTTGAATATGGCTCTAGGTCAAAATATTCAATCAATGTTGGGTATTACCAGCCCGCGGGCGCCGACGTTATTCCCAACGGCATACACACCAAGTGAACGTTTCCGATCAGACTGAGATGTAAACTCATGACAGTTTACATCTCAGTCTGATCGGTTTACGGACTCAGTTACTATTGTCACTGAGTTTACATCTCAGTGACAATAGTATCCACCTGATGGCTTTTTTTATACATAAGATGGCAAACGAGCAGACGGATTGCCTGATCGTAAGCAATTACCGTTGCCCATGGGCACCCGCAACACCAGGGGAGTCACAAGCGCGTTGCCGACCTTTAAGGGGAGTTGGAGCTCTGGGAACCATACTCACCATCAGGAACACAACACTATATACCTGAAAGGTAGCAGTGCTATTATGGCTGTGGTCTTCTGTAAGGAGGAGGTACTTCCCCAGTTGAGCTTCTGCAGACTCGAGCATGATGGTACTTCGCTGTGCCCTACCTCTCATTGTTGGACGTAGTTTAAGGACATACCCGGGTCCGAACACAATAGACACAATAAAGGTAATGATGATAGCTTTCGAAATTTAACTATTTACTGCTTCAAAACGAAGTTTGGATATATTCAGTTTTCAACCGCGTGTGAAATCTGATCTATGACATTTCTTTGACATTTGTACTTGTCCAGTTGTACGGTGATCTACTTTAGCGCTTCTAGTCTTAAGCTGTACCATAAAATTAATTGTCTGTCTTGGAGTCTTGGCGGATTTGAACTCGCTTCACATAGTGACCAAGCAATGCTCACTTACATTACTCGGCTGAGAGAAATGCTCGACAAGCATTTTTGATAGAACCCGGTAATCTCACCCAAAGGCGATTGGATAGCTGGCTCGGTACTGAGAACATCGAAATTAGTATATTTCAAGCATCTTTCTCTTTTACTCCAATTAAGGCATCATAAGAGTGACAGAGAAAATCGTCCGAAATTTACGAATATCGTGTTTTGCGGTAGCGCCGCTGATCCCATAAAGACTGCAAATTGACTGCTGGTATAGAAACCATAGGAAGCGCATTAATGTGGTCTTGCGGTGGCTTGCGCGGTCTTCAATACTCATACCTACTACTGTTTGTAGTTTTAATAGGAACTCGAAACTGTCTTTGATCTTACTATAGTATTAGTGAAAAACGGTGTAAGTTTCATACTAGTTATTCGTCACTTGTACCCTTTTTCACAGATATATAAACGAATAATTAATTGAAACGCGTTACTTTGCGGCTTTGCTTGGTCCATATTATTAACTAAAATTTATTCATCCTTACTGGTCTTATCATGTAAACAAACGTGACGTCAAAGATGTTGACTAGTGACACATTATTGAGATTGCATTAAATGTATTTTAATTAACAAACTTATCCATATTGATATTTTCGAAAAGTTGTCATTTTCAACAATATGATGCATAGACAATCTAAACTTTGCAATTCTGGACTTCACGTTTTGGAGGTGATTCTTCGTTACTGCAATTATTGATGAAAATCTTATTCGTAATGATATTTTTCAGTAGATTTGGTTTGTTTTAACCCTTTGTGAGTTTCTTTAAGTCTACAACAACATTTAAGTGATGAGTATTGTGTGATTCCAGAGAAAGGTCTTCGAGAAGTATTTGTTTACATGATAAGACAAGTAAGGATGAATAGACTTTACTTTTATATTGTTTTACTATTTCGCTGTTTAGTAATCTTCTAGTTGCTCCGGGTTGACCGGGATGCCCAATTATGTATTCTGCTGTAGCTCATGACATACGAGTATGTGAATCATATAGATTGATTGAAACATAAATAGTTTTTTTTGTGCCAAAAGTTAACGGTTTAACTGATTACAAGTTGTGTTTTTGTGGTATAGTGTTAAGTGAGCTGGGGAGCCGTTTAAGTTGATATATCAGAGAATCAAATATTTGGCTTTAAATCTTTAACTTTCACATTATCCACAGTAAAGACGCGGACCTAATTGATCTGTATATAACCCATAAGGTAAACCATTGAACGGAATAATGAAGAATACCATAATTGTAATTTATAAGTTATCATACGACAAATTAAATTTGGATATTTAATTATTTATTTACAAATCACCAAATATATGTAAAGTTCATCAATCAATCAATTAGATTAGTCACAAAATAATATTATATCTGTATGAAAAATGTTGGTCCTACACAAATGAATGCTAAATATAATGTTGAATAAGATCAGTCATCAAATAATCGTATCAGTCTCAAACTCAATGATGTATTGTTAAACTCGATCAACAATAATGATAACAGTTACATAATTAATTGATGTTTCACTAGAGCAACGAAATGTTGATAGTTTAATTAAGCGAGCAACATGTTTAGTATCATACTAGTTCAGAATACGTGCAACCTTTCTGTCTTTGTTCTTGCTTTCGCTTCAATCTCTTCACGCTTCCGATTTTTTTTTATGACATAGGTGACAAACGAGCAGACGGTTTGCCTGGTGGTAAGCAATTACCTTCGCCCATGGGCACCCGCAATACCAGGGGAGTCAAGCGCGTTGCCGGCCTTTAAGGGGGCGTGTAGCTCTTGGAACCTTACTCACTACCAGGAACACAACACTACATACCTGAAAGGTAGCAGTGCTATTATGGCTGTGGTCTTCTGTAAGGAGGAGATACTTCCCCAGTTGGGCTGCCCCAGATTCAAGCGTGATGGTCATCGTTGTGCTCTCATTTTTGGACGTAGTTTAAGGACATAGGTACCCGGGTCCAAAATTTCTATAAACTGTCTAAGAGTAGAATAAATAAGACATTGAGGGTACAAAAAATCGATTTTGAACAACAAATATTTTAATTCAGTATGTTACTGTTGTGTATTTTTTTCATTTCAATAAAATGGCATTTGTCTCTAAAATCGAAAACCAATGTCGATCGGTCATATCAGTTTTCTTCTGACTCTATCACGCAAGGAAACCCGAGCAATTAAACATTATCATTGGATGATAAAATATCAAGAATGAAATTTTAGTGTCCAGAAAAATAGTACCCAGTTCAAAATTGTAATTAAAATAAAGCGCCACGTCTCGTGGATATTGCGCATTTCACTCTCACCGCACGCAGCAACTTTTGTTCCCAACTTTCCGTTATACGCGAAAAATTCAGGGGTTTTCGTTCACTCGCAACTCGAGTTGTTCGTGATGATGAGAATTGAGAATTTGGAGTGCATATTTCGAGAGTGACCTTTTATGTCTGACTTTTTGGTAGGTAAGTTTTGTAAGGAATAAAAGCTGACCAGATACGACCAGTATTTAAATGACAATTCCTACTGAAGGATTCATAATAAATAAAATAAAAAAGCCTTTTATTTCTTACAAATTTTTCAAAAGTGACTTATTATCTAAATCTTATTCTTTACTAAGTTACTTGAATATTATCTTACATATTGAATCTTAATTTCTAGGTGTTTATTTTGCAAGAACCCCAGAGTGGGTAAAGGCCTCCTCCAAGGATGTCCACTTATCCCAGTCTTTTGCTACTTGGATCCAGTTTAGGCCTGCTGTTTTGCGGATTTCGTCTTCCCATCTTATCAGTGGCCTGCCTACGCCTCTTTTTCTATATGGCCCTCTCCACAAAATTGTTTTTATGGTCCACCTTTGGTCTGTAACTCTAGCTACATGACTTGCCCACTTCCATTTTAGCCTCTGGGCGTAGCTCAAGGCGTCTGTAGCTTTTGTGATTGAGCTTATATTCGTGTGTCGTATTTTATCTAGTCTTTTTATCTTGAGCATACTTCATACTTCAATATACTCCGAAAGATTCATAATAAGTAATATATACTTTAATTCATCACTTTAATGAAAAATATCCAAACAAACATGTCTAAGGTATTTGAATTTAAACGTTAGTCTGTCATTTTTACGAGCGAACGACTACGCGAACTAACGCTTTTCACTCTTATTGCTTGAAAATGAAAACGGCATGTGAACCGTTCTTTTTGTTTTATATAAAATATTGATATGTATTTTTTTTTCATAAAACTTTCACTATCATTTAATATTTTCGTGTTAATGAGTAATTCTTTAGACATTTAAAGGTTTAATAGACTCTTATGAGGAAACAGTGTATAGTCAAAAAGATTAACGAAATAGACGAAAGTTTCCCTCTGAACTCAAAATCCGATCAAAGTATGCGCAAGTTCCCCTTTGATTCCGAAGATAAGTGTGACACGGGACTCGAGTTAAAGGGGCGAATAAGATTGTTCAATCTTTGAAATCTCGTAATGGATGAAAACGACATCGCGAGTACAAACGGCCGTTTGTCACATCACTAATGGCGGAGAAAATCGGGAAAGTTCCGCTTCCTGACGCCGGTGACTAGGTTTGTGTAACGCTGGGACAGATAAGCCACTTTCTAAAATTATTTACATGTACATCTATCTGTCAGCCATGGACCATGGACCATGAGCCATTGCTGGATATAGACCTTTCCCTTGGCTCATCTCAGGGGGGGTCACCGACTCCCAGCGAACAGCGAGCGAAGTATTGATAGGTCTTCTTCTTCGTCGTCTTCTTCTTGGCTCGGCGGGAACCTGACTGTCTGGAGAAGTTGATGATCGGTGGCCAGGCTGAGGGCAGAAGAGGCAGAGGTAGAATACCCACACGCTGGTTCGATGCCATTGAAGGAGTCACGCGTGTTAAGTTCCAGGGCTCTATGCGGAAGGCAGATGATCGGCCAGGTTGGAGAGCATTGCAAGCTAAAGCGACTTATGGTGGTTACAACCCTCAGTCAAAGAAGAAGTATTGATAGGTAGTAGTTTTTAAATCAAAACTCTTGACTCAATTTATGGATGAATAACTTTATACTTTATTGCACTACATAAATGAGAAGGAGGTACGGAACAAACAAGTAATTTTAAAAACAAATTGTTATATAACGCTAATAAGTTAAGATGAACATACTCACGTGTATAAGTGATACGTTTCGAGTACGCTCTGATACCCATTTTTCAGGCGACTCTGGTCACACAGCTCTCCCACTCGCAATAATTCCAAAAAGTACGATTTAAATCTCAAAATAAATCTTTAATCAACTATTTGTTCGTCGTCACTTTCCATCAGGTGCGACTGAGGTCAAACGCTGGTCAGTCTTTTATAAAAAAAAAAAAAACGTCTGTTATGTACAAGTTAATAGTGTTGTTATCTGTTACTTCGGTATATTATAACACATTCGCTGCCACCTCCTCCAAAAATGTATCCAGTGAATGCGTTAACAGTATTTAATACTTTTTTGTATGTGACGTTTCAGCATTACAGGAAATGACACCAGTATCCAGTACAATGCCTCAGGGGTCTTTTTTAGATTTAATGTACTAGTAGTTATTATAATATAGTAATTATTGTAAATAAAGATGTTTTAGTATGTTGTGTACTTTGAGTTACGGATAATAAAACATTCTGTATCTATCACACAAAGATACCTAAACTTATTAATTAGTTTCTAACATATCAGAATTAGTTGGCATAAATCTTTTTAATGTTTATTTTAGTGCAGAGCTAAAATTATTATAATATGAATTAAGGTTTAACTTCCGGTATTTTTTTTATAATAATAAATAAATAAATTGTCTTTATTTCAGGCGGCCACCCATATCATAAAATACACGATTAAATGGTTTTTATGGCACACGATTAAATGGCACGATTTATGGTGACATGTCTGCTACCAGTAAGTCTGTGCCACTGCCTCGTGCCGATAGACTGCACCCGAATAACGCATATTATGCCTCGAGTGAGTTCGATATATTTTACCGGTAATGGGACAGGCCGGTAAACGGTACCACGATTAGGGGTAGGTTTACACCGCCTGTTATCGTTACTGGAATTCTCTAACCACATTTTTAGCGACCTTGACGCTTGAGAAGGTAATCGGGGAATTTGGAATTAACTTGGTACCGGCTTTTACCGCAGTTGACTTAACTTGATGGAGAATGAGATGAAACATGGAGAGAATGTATAATTATAAAATGCGCACAATAAACGGCATATTCATAATACTGTAGAATTAGCACTAGTTGAATACTAAAGTGATTTTAATATTTTCATAACCAACATATTACAATCAACTATTTACTACGTTCGGAAATATCTTTTGTATGGAGAAAAAAACAATAGAAAATGCACAAAGTCAGCAAGATACTTATAAGATAAAGAGATATTATCAGGATAATCTTACAAAAATCCATCTAATCCCACAGCAAACTCAATAAGGTTATGTTGTTGGTATAAATACATAGCGTCTTTAACCCAGGAAAAAAATTCGGAATACACACAAATAATTAAAAGAATAATTGCCGTTGCAAGCAAACCAGGCACTTCCTAAATCATAGGCAGAGGAACTACCTACTAGGCTACGAGGTCGGACAATTCTGTGTGTGACAAATGTAACCTAACTTCATCATCATCATCTCAGCCACAAGACGTCCACTGCTGAACATAGGCCTCTCCCTTAATATAGGCCTCGCCTTAACCGTAACCTAACTTACCTACTAAGTAGTTGTATTCATAAACGATAATTATTATTTACATTTTCGTTTATTCATCTTATCTACATTATTTATACAACAATTATTTTATGATAAAAATAACAATTGCATAATTTTTTCATACTTTAAAGTGGGTGATGACCTAGGCGTGACGTTATAGTTAATTATCATTTTGTAAGAAGCGTTCTGAGCGATAACTTCGACAACAGCCATTAATTGATTTATTTGATTCTCCTACATTTTATTCATACAATTTGCACTAATAACCTGATTTCAACATTTAATCAGGACAACATCTGCTTGGTAATTAATTAAATTTAATGAATGATCCCACAGCGGGTAATCAGATTGTTTTACGCTACGTAATGTACATCAGTTTTGCGGTCTTCGTGAAGTTTGTATAAACATGGGCCCCATTTGCAATAAAGTAAAATAGTATACATATATCCGATGATTTTTAAAACGTATATTTGAATATAATTGTATACTTCTGATCTACATTTTGGGATAAAAGTGCCTCATTCATAAAATAATTACACTCCCTAATTAAAAATATTATTTCAAGACAAAAAATATACGTACCTACTATAACATCAAATATTGTTATGGTTCGTTAGTTTTTTTTAATTGGCTTCCATTAATAATGATGGTTTCGCGAAATCAAAATCAATTTCGCAAATCAGTAGAATAACATAATAAGTTTCTTCTTATTGCGTGCGTACGGTAGTGAACCTTAGTTTTGTAAAATGGCAACTGAACTTTACAGAAAGCCACGAGCTCTCTTGTTATCGTTGAGGATTTGCTTTCAGATTTTCATTTTTCCTAAGTGTAGTTTTACTGCAGATTTAATTCTTCCAAATATATTAACGAAGTACGTTGCGCGTCTAAGTACATTTACGTGTAAATCAGAAAGTTTTCGAGTGCCTTTACATTCAAATGAATTAGATTTTTACTTCTTCTTCAGCCGCTATATACCCACCTCTGAGTATAGATCTCTATCAATTTCCGCCATTGTGTGCGGTTCTGTGCTTTTTGCATCCACTATTTCCCCGCTATACGTCGATCGTCAGTTTCACCTGGCAGGATGTCTACCGAAATTTCTATGCCCCGTCCATGGTCTTCCACTCCAGCACTTTTCATCCCTATCTTCCGTCAGACCTACGGCAGATGTGGCCCACCCACCTCCACTTCTGCTTGGTTTCTGCTATATCATACGATATAGCAGAAACCTCTGTTTTTGGAAGGATTTTCTTAATACATTAAATGAATATGATAAATATTTTGGAACAATCTTACACAATCAACCTAGTCCAGAAAGCTCAATAATGAATTTGTATTAGACGATGATTACTATAATAAATATTACACCACGAATAACGTCCGTAACCCAAGAAAAAAATCGTGAGAAACACAAAAATAAATGCTACCCCAGCTTCGTAGGCAGAGCCACTACCGCCTGTTCAGAAAGCCATTTAACACATTTGTTCTTGAACATAAATCGATTCATTTTTCCATCATTGCGTGTACCTTACATACATCATACATTTCAGCCATATGCAGTCCACTGCTGGATATAGGCCTCCCACAAATTTGACTTATATCATCTTGGGGGTAGTTGCCATAATCACCACGCTTGGCAGGCGGGTTGGCGACCGCAGTAGCTGTAAATTGGGTTTCGACGGACGCTGCTGCCCATCCGTAGGATTTTTCCCTTTGTCGCCTCTTATGACACCCGCGGGTGATGCTATTCTAGTCAGCCGGCATCACACGGCAGTACTATGTTGTAGTTTAGCTACATAAATGTATAATCTGTAAGATATTCATCGTGTTGAAATGTTATATTTTTGATGATTACATAAATTGATACTGTGTTTGTATGTAAAGGACACCGACTTCTCTCTTTGGTACACTAACATAGCATTGTCACCAAACTTCTGCGTCGCCCGCTCAAGGAGGCACACTAGGACCGTGTCTTTAGACAGTGGCAGTCTGTAGCATACTTCAAGAGTTAATTGAATAAGTTTTCAAGCGAAGCGTTTCCTTTGCAAAGTGGACTTAAGAATGTTGAATAGCTAATGTTATTTGTTTTTTAAGTACAATTTTATCCTTGTCTTTTAGGCTTTGGTTTACAGTTTATTGCTTACAGCCAAATTTATCTGTCATGAGCAAAGTGAATAAAAGACGGAATTAAAGCGGTAACGTTATTGAATTGAAATTATTATAGAACCCGCTCTACAAGAATCCACTTAATGCGGGTAGAGCCGGTCACTTTGGCCGAGGCCTATGTCCGGCTGATGTAATAATATAAAATAAATAAATATTTCGGGACAATCTTACACAAATCGACCTAGTCCTACGGTAAGCTCAGTAAGGCTTGTGTTGTAGGTGCTAGACGACGATATATATAATAGATAGATACATATAAATACTTAAATACATAGAAAACACCCATGACTCAGGAACAAATATCTGTGCTCATCGCACAAATAAATGCCCCGACTGGGAATCGAACCCAGGACCATCGGCTTCATAGGCAGGGTCACTACCCACTAGGCCAGACCGGTCGTCAATATAATGATTATAAATTCTAAGTTATCCTAATCCAACTAAATAAAGATCCATTTACTATTGAAAACTATACGTCTTAGATCTCTCTCTGTCTTTGCAATACATATTAAATTAGCCTAAGTTGTGGTTTATACGTCTAGGTAGCTAACGGGCACGCAGGCTTCGTGGAGGCCGGAAGGAAGTGACGTAATGCCGGGGCCCGCTTCCGCTCCGCGTCGCATCCGACCGGGGGGGATTATTTTAACGCCAGCAAAAGCTTACACGAGCACCACTCACCAATTATATTAAGGGGCTCACGGGTTCTTATACTTCGCTTGCATTGCGTTTGTCTATGTCTTATTTTTTTTTAATTTTATCATCCTTGCGACATGTTAGTCATTTAGAGTAATTTGAGTTTGTATGGGATTTTCCTACTGTGAGACTTTCATTGCTTTTAAAATGGTGTACAGTCGCAATCAGATGTATCAAAGCTGTGTAAACAACGCCTCTATTGTCAAGGCGATAAAGTGCATGTTCAGATATGTGTGACCGCCTCCATAACTCTGTTATATGGTGATCGTAAACATATAATTTCCTAGTGTTTCTTTGTGTGCTGTATTTGTTTTAAAGTGAGATTTTCTAGTTTTGTTTTATAATAGTGTCTTACGGCTTAAGAGAAATTGGATCAGTTCCAACTGTGTTTGTTTGATTGTTTGTTTATTTGGGCCTATTTAGTAGTTGTTTTGATTCTTTTGATGATTGTTTTTTTATGTTTATTATTTATACAAATGTGGTTCCAGTGTTAAATAATCTACATATAAGTACTGTTTTTTTTTGTTACAATAGCCTATTATAAGTTTTTCATTTGCCACATACAAAATTTTGTTTGGGAAAAGTATTTATTGTTTGTGACATACAAATTTAGCTACCTGCATATTTAAAAAAAAAATGGTTGCATCCACTACCATTATTATTATTTACATTAACTTAAACTTCCACAGTCTACATCCAGTATCGGGTGATATTATTCATATACTAGACTCACATATTAGTTTCGCCTTAATATTATAAAAAAGCGTTGAATATAACCTGATAGCTTCAAAGTTTCATTCATCATATTTCAACTATAGAATCCCATTTGTTAAAATGATTTACTAGAATCGCAGACGAGAATTTGTTAATGGATAACATAGTCCGCACTTCATTTAAAAGCCGGGAATGTTGAATGGCGATTTTGGGTTGCGCATTGAATGGGCTCGTCAGATGTATTTTAATTTTGATGGCAAACGTAAAAGTATGTAGTATAAAATACTTCAATTTTTATTAATTCCGTCTAATGGATTTTTATGGCCCCGGACGGGTTTTATGCGAAGTGATAAATTTATTTATGTCACGATAGCGAAATAAAAATGTTATAGAAGTGGGCAGAGTTTTATCAGGAATTTAGTCTTAGAGACAGTTTCTAATTAGAGATAAACTATTACTATTCTCTTTTTTTGTAACCGCTTGTGACTGTATTTTTTATTATTATTACTCTACGATTTCTCTTTCATTAACTACGTAATATAATATAACATTATTATAAAACTAACCAATAGATAACCACATGTGCCCTCTGGAAAGAACATGCAGTCCTGGAATTCGAATCATAAAATAAAGTCCGTTAGTATTCAACGTGAAAAAAATGCGAGAAAAACGTAATAAAGAACCTAAATATCAAAACCTTAAGACGTAAAAGCCCCGTTTCTCCCGTTCGTAAAAACAGATACTTATTTCTATGTCGCTAAATTTATAGTCCAATAGCGCAAACAAAGGAATCGCGAGGTTTTTATTCTATTTCTTTATAAAGGAAGATGGAAGCAATTCCTGCGAGATTTATGGCTCGGGCCATAATAATTTCATCTGACCTGGGAAAAGTATCACGTACATGTAACACAACGTCACTCCTAAACGGCCGGCCGCTGCGTGGCCGCGCAATAAATAAAAAAGACGATTTACCAAATCCCGACAAGACTCGCCGGATTTATACAGAGTGTTCGAGACGCAAAGTTTCCTTGAGGTCATCGGAATTCGCCCCTCGTACGGACGATTGAATGTTATGGGCCGCGAGGAGCTCTCCACTTCTGAGTTATGGCTTGTTACCCCTGACATGCTTACGGCTACTGATTTAATTCAATGACTTGGTTGCGGCACTAATCAGGTATAACCTGTTTTTTAGTGCCAACTTTATAAGTTTTTTATTGTTTTTTGTTTAGCCTAGCAAAAACTGTCGATGAATACGGACACCGGTGTGCACTAGTTTTAAATGTATTTTTAAGTGTAATATTGGAAACTGCAACGCGTATGTTAGGGTTTTAGTGCCTAGTGAAAAACATAATTGCATTTCCAATGGCCAGACAAAAATGGTTTTTTAACCTGTTTTTAGGACAAAAAGGTACTACGGACACTGTAAGATGAATAAACTAAATGAATCTTCATGAAACCGTGTCCTTCATTTGCTCCCTTAGGTCATAGCGGTGGCATAAACTGTGCCAATTAATTTTTGTACAGTTTAGCCAAAATTACTGCTTTACTTTTTCTATTTTACTTAGACTATTTTGTGAACTACGTTATTTATGAATACATTTTAAGGTAGATTAAATGTATTCGTTATCTTTTAATTGTAGTAACACAATTTTACAAAATATCGATATCCAGTAATTCTAGTTGACCTACAGAATGGCAAAGAAAGTGTATTTTTTGTTTTATGTTCATTACTAGTAATATTGATAACTTATTGCGCAGTAAGAAGTGTAGATACCATTGACAAAGAATTTATTTATAAAAAAATCACACTGAAGGAGGAGTCTCGGGGTGGTGGCCGCGTCGGAACTTATTGTAAAATTATGCGTAAACTTACAGAACGCAAAGATGTAATTGATATAAGTGCAGTTTCAAAAAAATACAGGCATCGGTAAACTAACATTTGATCGAGGTTATACTAACTTTTAACTGAGAAAACGTAGAAACCGCAAGAAAACAGGTCTAAAATTTTGTAATTTTATAAATTATTGTTTTTATATATAAGTAAAAAACCTAGATTAAGTTGTCTTAAATTGCATTGCATTGCATTAAACTAAAAAATTATAAAGGAACCCATTTTTTTACTGGCATTTTGCCACATTAGTTGCGTTAATGGATTACGCGAAGGGATTTATTTAAGTTAAAGTATTATTTATTTATTTTTTTACTATACATATTTATAAAATTTTCTTCATTTTGGCGCTGATGGTGGCCTAAGGCGTTGGTAGCCAATCCAAAGTAAGAAACTTGCAATCCGGAGGTTCAAACCACCTCCTGCCAAAGAGTTTTTCGGAACTTATGTACGAAATATCATTTGATCCATGTCCATATCTGTTTCTGTGATGACGTGTTCGAGCACTGGTCATATCAAACTCATTTTGAAAACCTCCCGTGTTTAGCAACTTATGCTACTGACTGTACCTAAACCGAATTCAACAGAAATGAAGTATGCCATGAAAGTGTCTTTTCGTTCCATATTTAAAAACTAACAAAGAATATCAGAATCTGAACCGGTTCCTCCGAAAGATTGAACTTCTTTGCTGTCACATCCAGGCTCGGTTGATATACCCGCTATGCAGTATAGCACTCGAATGCAGCCGAGTATGCGGCACTTGCAATGATCGCTTTGAAAGGAAAATGGACTTCGTACGGCATTGAGTAGTCTGGTCACGTTTTGATTGCGTTTGAGTTTTTGTCAGTTGGATACTACACACGGTTTACGTAGTTTTCCCATATATTAAGAAAGTGTCGGCTGAAGGTTTATTTAGTGTAGTCCGATATTACTTAATCGGAATAAGGGTTACGGAAGGCTAACGGAAATGTTGGAGGCTATTGAAACAGCTCTCAATCATTAAGAAAAAATGAATGCACCTTAAAGCCCCATTTAGACCAGGCAAGAAATTGTATACAATTTTCATTACATTGCGGGCTAGCGTAGTACGGCGAATTCGGTCGCCTTATATAATCTCGCAATGTAATGACAATCGTATACAAGTTGGTCCTGGTCTAAATGAGGCTTAAGTCTTAGGTATATTTACAGAACATGCACATATAGGTATACCTCGAGGGTGATGACCTGATCGGATATTTTTTTTTCTTATCTCTTTGTTTTTATTTTTATATCCACTATATGTGTGTTTTGTTTTGAATATTGCGTTAATCTGCATGTTGTCTGTCGTGATATCTCTCATCTGATGGCCTCATTAGAAGACCAGCGCTGGCAACACGCTATCAATATGCTGAGTTGGGGAAATTTCGTGGCACTTCTTATAATGTTCTATGATGTCTATGACGTCTGTTTCATGTAAATAGTATATGTTCACGAATAAATAATTATTCTATTCTATATCCTAATTGACTATGCTTAGTCAAGTAGGATGTACAGTCGCCATCAGACATATCAGAGCTGTGGAGGTGGTCACAAATATAGGAACAACGTCTCTATTGTCAAGGCGGTAAAGTGCATGTTCCGATGTTTATGACCACCTCCACAGCTCCGATATATGTGATGGCGACTTTACGGTGCATTTGCTTTAATAATAGGTGGGGAAAAATAATGCCAATAACCTATAATGTCTTTGTGACGCCATTAGCTATTTATCCCACAGATTTAGAAGGTAGCAATACCCATTTTGTATTTTTTTGATACAAGATTACAATTTTTTGGTAGTGAACTGTTAAAAAAAGATGGAAAATTGTATAGGGCCAGCTGAACCATCGCGAGCGATTGCAAACGTTCATAGACACATCGCGTGATTTGGTTTGCTAACCGCGCGAGACACACGAGCACTGTCATCCTCTGACCGTTTACTATGCGCCCGAAACCTACCCAACAGATAGAGCATTCGATAAATGATAATAATAAATAATTAATAAATAAATATTTCGGGACAATCTTACACAAATCGATCTAGTCCTAAGGTAAGCTCAGTAAGGCTTGTGTTGTAGGTACTAGACGACTATATATATAATAGATAGATACATTTAAATACTTAAATACATAGAAAACACCCATGACTCAGGAACAAATAGCTCTGTTCATCACACAAATAAATGCCCTGGCTGAGCATCGAACCCAGGATCATCGGCTTAACAGGCAAGGTCACTACCTACCTACTAGGCCAAACCGGTCGTCAAATGATGTTGGCTATAATTGTGTTTTCCTAATTTCTGAAGTTACTTTGCATCAATGTAGCAACTTCAAAAAACACAAACATATATAGCTAGTAAACAGTAAATGGAACAAATAATGCTGCATTATAGTGGATTAAGTTTATTCTGTTAAATCTGCTATTTGTTATTATTGTAATTTTACTCTAATGTTATAAAATCTACTTATACTCAATCCTAGGCCTCGAAAAATATTCGTATTCACTATCTACTAAAGAACTTTTGTAAATTTCAAAAATACGTTGATTTGTTTAGTGATACAAAGAAAGTAAATAATACTGTCCCTGGTTGTCGCAATAGTTATTCGTAAAATAAAGCAACGGAAAACGGATTATTTCACGTATTATGGATTTAAATTTCATCCCGACATTTTGAACCCTTTCGTATCGTTTGTGGTCAACCCCCGCCCTAACCAACCATGACAACGAACGCATAAGTTAAAAACTATTATGTTTCTCAATTTAAAATATATTAAGCTGCTGAAAAATGGTCGTCATTTCCATCTCCGTGTGTAGTTCAAAACAACGGACATTAACTATGAATATCTCGTAATGCAGAATCTATGTGAGGAAATCAACGAGTGTGTAGCTCTCACTGTAGATAAGACCAATTTATACACCCGCTCCATGCGGACATTACGAGAAGGCGCGATAGCGGTCATATTTTGCTGCAAAACAAAACGTGGGCGAAATGATAAAAACGTCCTGTTAAGTTTCTAGCCGGGCTGGTAACCCGCTTTAAATAGCAAATTACTTAATAATATTACGTAAGGAGCGAACACTATAACAATTTACAATAGTTGAAGTGGCATGGTTCAGTCAATGTAAAACATATTGATATTTTTTTATATATTCGGTTTGTACAGTGTGGTGTCTAACCTAGACCAATGAAATAAAATAAATAAATATTACAGTATATTCTTTCACAAATTCACCGAGCCCTACTAGACCAGGAAAATTAGCTTACCCTGGACATAATTCAATAACTCGTTGTTTTTGTTATTTTATTGGATATTCATATTCAGTATTCAATATAAATTAGATATATTCAGTAAAATATCCCTGGTCGTAACTATATAAAAAAAAATCGAGGGTTATCGTATACTACCTAACTTTTTTCTAAAAGCAAAATAGATAACCAAATACCTTGTTAGTATAATTTTGACTAGCCTTTAAATGCTATCACTTAATAGCAAAATTAAACTGAAACCAATTTCGCATGTATGTTTTTTTTTGTAGTTTGTATCTGATCTCAATATCTAGATAAGTAAAAATGTTAACTATGATATTTATATCTTTTTAAGCTTTATAACGTCTATTTAGACAATTAAGACAAAAATTAAACGTTTGTGTTTAACGTTTCAATAATAATGCATTTCTCGGTAGTTAAAAATCATAACTGAGAATTTTTTGTTTAATAATAGCTTATTGTGTACTATGATCACGTTTTCGTCAAAATTAAACATATTTATTACACAGATAAGAAATTATAAATCTAATTGAATAGATAATATTATACACACGGCCCTGTCGAGGAGGGGGATGCTCGCGGGGAGTGCGAGACGTAGGGGGAGCGGACGTCGGCGGCGAGCCGGCTAACGTGCGCCGCCGGACCAGTTGTAACCAGTTTATTTCAAAAATGCACTTGTTTTATGGCAGTGACGTCTATCTTATCTTCTACAAATCACCTTGATTTTTATAACTAAAGAGGCTACATATATCATTATTTATCTTTATACAGAGCGTCCCAAACTTATGGGACATGAAGAGGAAGTACCTTAAATATCGTAGATAAAGTATTTTGCTGAAAGAAGACATTATGTTATTATTAAAAGTTATTAATTCTGCATTCATAGATTTTCTAAAAATAACTTGCTTCGTCTGGAAATCGAAGCGACTTAAGTGTCAAAAAAAAATCATCCTACTTTTATGATGCCAATCGAAAGAATAGCTAAAAATTAATAACTCTGCTTAAGTAACATTGTATTTTAAAAGAAAGGATCAAAGTAAAATTAATCATTTTAATCAAATGAAAAACATCATGAAATTGCCGTAGTCAATTAAGCGGGTATTTTTTTTTTTGATTAGTTTATTCTTGAAATTTGATTAAATAATTTTCGATAGTAATCTGTCGAGAAAAACACCGTCCGGGTTAATTTTAAACCAACTTCAACCCCTGAAATCCGGTCACAAAACTTAACAGTTACCGGCACAGACCAAATTCCACGCCACATGCGGGCGCAGCCGCGGTCACAGCTAGTATAATATCTACTTGTTGTGAATCGCCCATCATATTTTGATTTAGGTTAATGTGGGTAAGACCGTCTGCCAACCAATTTCTTACATTATCTCATCGGTATTTAGTGTCATATGACGGACTTCCCTTCAAAATAAAGTATCCGGTCTAACCCACATTGACATAAATGATTCTGTAGAGAAATTAAAGCTTACAAATCGGTTTTACAAGTTAAATATTTCTTGAAAATCAAAGGTGTAGCATACACCGTGTTATTGATAACTTTAATGGAGGTCAAATAAAGTTATTTTTTTAAAGTAACTAGTGTTACTTTAAACTTAATTTTATCCCTGCATCAGTGTAAAATTATTCTTTAAATTAAAATTTTTTCAGTAGTTTTCGTTTCATAGCATAGGTTATTCGGTTCGGTTCATATTGCGGAGATTATTAAGATGAGTTTGTTTGACGTTATTTAATGTGTCTATTACTATATGTCATTAAAACGACCATAACTTAATTGTCATAAAAGTCCTAATATAAAATTAGACATCAGAAATTATTTATGTGCATAGACACAGTACAGGGATGTTACAATGGTAATTATGTAACATTATGATTCATGTATCTAGCTTGCATGCAATCGTGCAAATATTATAAGCGTTAGACGGCTCGTCTCCACTCTTCCCTGACGGCTGCTAGTTTAGCGCATTTGTGCAAGGGCGGTCCTTGGCTGCCTTTATTTGGTCCGTCTCTCTCATGGCCATCCTTCCTCGCGCTTGGGCACCCTCTACTCTTCCCTGCACCACTAGTCGCTCTATGGATACCAGTAACGACGGCATTTATTTTTTCTTAGGCAAGAGGAGCTGACATGGCTTCGCCTTCTCTTTATGTGTCCAATGAAAATTGTTGAACTGTGGGAAAGTTAGTTAAGCTTGTATGGACGCACCGCCGCTGATGGATACATTTTCACGCCGAGAAACGTGTCTAAAAAGGCGAGGATGCGAGCTTGAACGATGGAGGATAGACGAGAGGTTGCTTGATGCCAAGCTCTTGGAGTATGGAGACGTTGGTTCGATTTTTGGTCCACGATACCGAAAGCATTATTCGCCAGCACCACATTTCCAGCGCATCCACCGTCTTTTACTCTCTATTCCGCAGGGTCTACGTCTCAGTGGCGTAGACAAATATGGCCAATACAAGCGCTTTAAGGAGCCTGATTTTTTTAATTTTGTGGTGTTACGAATCCGCCATATTTTTCGTCACCTGTCCATAGCGCTTCTAGTGGTTGCCACAATTCGGTTGATCTCATCTACACATCCTCTGTTGATAGAAATTAGAGCTCCTAGATAAATATACGATTTAACGACACCACAATTCGCTATTTGTGTGACTTCGGGTGTTGTTGTTGACAAGATCGACAATAATTGGTCTTACTGAGGTTGATCTTAATACCAACTTCCAGGCTAATCCTCTCCATCCTGTGCAGCAGATCCTCCATATTACAATCACTAGTAGCAAATTAGGTGGTATCATCCGCGTAAGAGAGGTTTGAGATTGCAACTCCGTCGGAATACTAAGTATTAAGTATAATATGAAGTAATCGGATGGAATTTCAATATAAATAAAGCCAAGCAAAATGCATTGCCGTTTCCTCTGACTCTTGGCAGAACCTGCACGTGGCGTTCTTACCCATCTGAAGCATTTGTTTGTTCAACTTGCAGTGGCCTGTCAAGATTCGAGTCACTGCGTAAGTTTTGTGCCTCTTGAGCTCTTAGTAGCTCTTTAGCAATTTTGGTGTTGAATCCTTTTATTAGGGCTTTCGAGTGTTCAAGAGCTCTCTCTAGTCAGCGTCCACCCAGTAATTGCTCTCGATTTTTCTAGGTTATTGAGCAGAGAGTATACTTCCCATTTTGTAATACCACAAAACGGTTCCGGGCCGGCCAGGGGAGTGTCCGCACCCTTCCTAGCCAGTTCGACTGCTTTCTCATTTCCGTCAATGTCGGAGTGTCCTGGTACCCACCTAAGTATGACTTTGTTGGAGTTGGCCAGTGCGTTTAGGTTTGTTTTACATATCTGAACTAGTTTTTAGTTTGTTTCCAAAGAATCTAGTGCCAGCAGAGCAGCTTGGCTGTCCGAGTTCATGTAGATGTGTTGGTTTCTTAGGTTTCTATCCAGGTTAATTTCCTCACATTTGTTAATGGCGAAGACTTCGGTCTGGAATATTGAGGCACTCGTCCCCATGCTGACGTTAGCTCTGAATCTAGGTCTCCCCCATAAACCTATTTGGATCCATCTGTGTGCCATAGGTGGCTTCTCTCTTCTACGTACATTTGGTCTTCAATCCATTTGTCTCTTGGAGGTATTTCAACTGTGAAGACTTTAGAGAATTGACATTTGCTGTGCATGTCGTCTATTGGCATGCTAAAAGCCCAGGCGTTCAGTTTGATTATGGCTTCACAGCGCCTTTTAGGCCGATTTAGCGTGCATATTCTGTAGACGCACTGCTTGGCCTCCCTTTTGCACCTGCATGGGGAGTGTCGTCTAAGGCCGCCCACGGTGTCGAGGTAAAGGCCCCTGTTGCTGTTATACAGGCCATGCTTTGCAGGCTGTTTAACATTGTTGACTGCTGTCTTTTGGTTGGTCTTGTTATACCAGACCGCGGAGCCATAAGTAATTATGGGCCTTACTATCGCTGTAAAAAGCCACAGAGCAATTTTGGGTCTTATCCCCCATCTTGCTCCTACCATTCGACAGCACGTCCACAAGGCCATTTTTGCCTTTTGTAAAATGTTTTTCAGGTGAGGGTTCCAAGTTAGCTTTTGGTCGAAAGTTATTCCTAGGTTCTTAACCTCATCTGAGACCGGTATGTCCTGTCCATTCAGTTGTATTTTTGTAAGCTTATCATTTATCAAGTTTCATCTTATGCCGGTCTTACTCACATTGACTATAGTCACTAAGCCGGTCGTACTCACATTGATTAGAGTTATATTGACTAATACTTTACTTTTAAGGGACGTCCATCATATAACTCTACACCGCGTAACATGAGGAAACCGAATAAATTTGCCAGAGTTACCCTGACCATATTTCGAGACTAAAATATCCAATAAACCTTTTAATCAATCTTCCAGGCAGAAGTCCTCGCTATTAACATATGCGCGGAAATCAATCTGGACAGAAAACTAAGAAACCAACATATCTACATCAACTCGGACAGTCAAGCTGCACTGCTAGCACTAGAGTCCCTCGAGGTCAACTCTAGACTTGTCCAGAACTGCAAGTATAACCTAAACGCTCTGGCTAACTCCAACAAAGTTACACTTAGATGGGTACCAGGACACTCCAACATTACTGGAAACGAAGCAGCAGATGAACTCGCCAGGAAGGGCGCGGACACACCGATGGTCGGCCCAGAACCGTTTTGCGGGATCACCAAACGGGAGGTCTACTCGCTGCTGAACAATCTAGAAAGAACTAGAGCAATCGCAGAGTGGAAGTCCGTCAAAGGTAACGCTCACTCGAAAGCTCTAATTCAAGGGTTCAACAACAATGTCACTAGCTGCTTGGGCTCAAAAGACACAAAGCCTGTGCAGTTACGAGAATTCTAACCGGGCACTGCAAGTTGAACAAACATATGTTTCTAATGGGTAAGAAACAAGATGCAACATGCAGGTTCTGCCAGGAATCAGAGGAAACTGCAATGCACATCCTCTGCTCCTGCGGGCCACTAATGCATTAAAGAAATATCCACCTAGGCAGGCAGGTACTGAAACCTTATGAGGTACACAACATTACAGCCCAAAGAATCTGGAGCTTTCTGGACTCAACGGGAATCAGTAATGAACTATAAAAAAGGGCTGCCACAATAGATCATACCTGGTCGATGCGGCGCTAATAATAGCCCAAAAGCAATAATATAATATATAATAACCTTTTAGAAATTAACCTCGTTTTGGAGTTATAACCCATTACAAAAAATAATTGATTATAACTAGACCCCGCTATCGGAGGTGCAAAATGGTAGCTGTCAAGTTCTTAGGGATGGGTAATCAACTAATCATATTTGTGATGTCGATATCGATACTCGATTTTTCAATACATTTTTTGTATAAACAGTACCATTTATTTGTATACAATTTAACTTTATTTGGGATCTATGATAATCATTGACATTAAAAATATAAATCGTTATTAGTACATCAAAAAATCTATGGATGCTATTACTTTTCTTATGTTTCTTTTCCTAAAAAATATTATAAATTGTATACAAATAAATGTTACTAATATTACTGGTTTGTAGTACTTAGATACATAACCCGCCCTCTACCCCAATGTCCTTCTACCTCCTTATCGATCCCGTTATTATCTCAGTCATATCTAGAAATTTCTTAAATGTTTTTCTATATTCTTATCAAATATATAATATTTTAAAATTCTAGATTAATCTGAAAAAAAAAATGAATAAATGGTACTTGTACATAAAAAAAATATATTGAAAAATCGAGTATCGATATCGACATCACAAATATGATTAGTTGATTACCCATCCATAAGAACTTGACAGCTACCATTTTGCACCTCTGATAGCGGGGTCTAATTATAACTCAGCACCGTTCGCTTTCTTAAAGGCGATTTTACCACTTTTGTACTCATTGTTTGTTTTCACGCATAGTTTTCTCAATAAAATGTATTTTTTTATATCAAAAAATATGAAAAACGTAACAATTTTTTTTTTGCCGGAGCGGGATCAAAAGTTACATGATATTATTTACTTCTTTTGGCCTCAGGAATACGCTGTCAAAATTATTCGGTTTCCTCATGTTACACAGTGTATATACCTATCAGAGAATGTAGGAAATTGGTTGGCAAACGGACTTTCCTGATAGACGGTCTTGTCTACATTGACTCTCATCCTGAACAATTTAGTTGTTATCGACCCAATAAACACACTATTTCAATAAATCTCTCTTCTAGCCGAACCGTGGTGATGTACGTATAATCATGTACCCCACGTGTTTATTAAATTTAATAATCATTGACTTAGCCTATGTATCTATGAGACGATTTCTTCTACGCGAGAATTGCTCGCGGCTCGCGGGAGTCACGCACGAAAATAACAACCTTACGGTGCAAGAAATAACGTTAATATTGATACGTAAGTAAGAAAACATGAGAAATTATGAATAACCGTGGATCTGTTCTGTTTAATTTGTATTTTATTATAATAATAATATGCTGAAGATATGAATTAAACACTTTTGAAGAAGTTATGTATTTTGGTTTTGCAGAAATTACCCATATTTGTGTTCTTAGAGATCTGCAAAGAGAAACTGTTTAATTTTCAACAATTTATCATCAAACATGATATACTATTCAGTATAAATTGTTCAATTACAGTTATCAATATTTTCCGGGATGATCAGCCAGAAAACGTGTAATTTACGGAATCTTCTTTTTTAATGATAGTCCCGGTCGGTTAATTTGTTTAATTTTGATTATTTTTACCGAAATACAAGCTTCATATCATAATAGAGGCACTTTTACGAAGTTATTTATTATGCTGCACTTATGAAATTAAAAAGTGTCCTAAATTTAGTTTTTAGGGATTTTCATATTGACGCGGAACCCTAATTTGTTTAATTTTTTATATTTTAACAAGAACTAACATTACTTTAGTTCATAGAAAAATAAAATTACAGTTATCGAATTATGTCCAGGTTTCGGTAATTTTCCTGGTCTATACGGTAAGCTCAAGAAGGCTGGTGTCGTGGATACCAAGCCAACGATGTAATACCAGCGGACCCGATAGACCTTCTCCTGTCTTAACTATAAATTAACCATGATGTGATATATGTACATATAATATATTTATTAGCTATAAGATATTAATGTATTTATTATATGTATATTTAGATCAACATACCTATACTTATATACATAGAAAACACCATGACTAAGGATAAAATGTTTGTGCTCATCACACAAATAAATGCCCGTATGGGATTGGAACCCAGGATCTGTAAGCAAATAGCAAAGAATATATATAATACATGAATAAAGTGCATAGTAACTTTGGTCCAAAGAACATTGAATGTACAGTCAACGTCAAAGATATGTATTTTACACTTTTGCACGTTATTACAAAGGCTTAAGGTGAAAAAGTGTACACATAATATATCTTTGACGTCGACTGTACAATCGTACAGTCAGTCGTCACTATATTTGCTGATAATCATCAGCAAATATAACGTGTACAATAAAGGACGCATAAATACGCTCGTAGGCCCCTAAGAAGAAAATTGAGTCAAAATAGTTTTGCGGAAACATTATTGCTGGTGATTGTAGTTGGTCACAAGAAACAGCCTACTACTTTTTAGCGCAAACAAAATTGACTTTCTTGTGTAATTACATCATCACTAATGTTTATGGTGAATCATAATTAGTCAACTTTAAAAAAAAAGGTATTTAAATACTGAACGTTACAGTAGTCTTATTATAGCCTTATTAAGCTTATTATAGGACGAAGTTTAATTTTGTCTAGGATTGGATTTGTGAATGCTGTTTAGTCACAAATTCTGTAAGAAAATTTTTTGTTTATCTGTTTTTTTCTTGCCTTAGTTAATCCTTATGTATAATATCGTAATATACCAAACATTATAAAATGTTTGGTATTCAGGCTTGAAAGTGAAACATTGATTTGTACTCTAAGTAATAAGCAAAATGAGGAAAAAAAAATAAACATTCTGTTCTAATTAGTAAAAATGGAGGGAACGTAACAGGGAAAAGTGACTGGCACTTTCATCCTTTTTTTCGCCAACGGCCGCTGTGTATAACAACGCTTACTGCGGTTTTCTATTCCAAGTTATACTTTTTTTTTACTTCCGTTAACTTTGAAGGAAGATTCTTCAGTTAGATTAAAATAGTTAATTTTAAATCTAATGCTGGAATTTTACACCAATTATTTTTTTAGATAATTAATGAATAATATTAATGATTGAACAAGTGTATTATTTGTATTACTTTAATGTTTTAACTGTAATAACTGCAAATGTCAAACATGTCAATTTTAATGTGAAAATAAAAACATGGTGTGTAAAACAGGGAATAAATAATATAACATGACATGTATGACTTAAGACATTAGGTCTTCGTACGTTTTGATTATTGACATGTCAATAATTAAATGATTAGATAAATATTGGTGTTATATAAATTATTCGCTGTAATAATTCTAATTATTTTAATGTTGACATGTCATAACTATATAAGTATGATGTAATTTTTTTAATTAATAGAAAAAATAAATAGGTGTCGTCTTCAAAAATAACATTTATTTTTGAAGACGTGTGTGTCGTACCCTCGTGTCGCCCGTACAGTGTCGGGCCCTCGTACGTAATCAATTAATATGTTGTCTTAGAAAAGCAACAGAAGATTAACAATAAATGTTTCGGGACAATCTTACACAAATCGTCCTACGGTAAGCTAGTCCTACGCTAAGCTCAGTAAGGCTTGTTTTGTAGATACTAGACGACGATATATGTAATAAATAGATACATATAAATACTTAAATACATAGAAAATACCCATGACTCAGGAACAAATACCATCACACTAATAAATGCCCT
This sequence comes from Grapholita molesta, assembly GCA_022674325.2. NCBI lineage: Eukaryota > Metazoa > Arthropoda > Insecta > Lepidoptera > Tortricidae > Grapholita > Grapholita molesta. Next base: position 23,342,970 of record CP053121.2, on the reverse strand, counting down.
GACTGGGATTTGAACCCAAAACCATCGGCTCCATAGGTCACTATCCACGAGGCCAGACCGGTCGTCAAACATAATTTCATTAGAATTAATCTTTCGTCTCAGCGCTAAATTTCGTGATAGCCACCTAAACAAATCAGTTTAAGTAAACTCTCAAGCAATATTCTAAGTGCACTCTAGCCGCGAGCTTGCCAAACTTCCTAGCTCTCTCCGCCGGTTCTGCTTATGGTACTTAATACTAAGCCTAGACTAGGAACCTTAACTTGCTATATCGCAAACGTCAGATTGAAAAGTTCGTACTACTTCAGGGATATAATATGCAGATTACTTATTAAACATTGATGGGCAGCAGCGTCCGTCGGAATCGAATCAAATATTAATAAATAAAATTAAAATTACCTTTATTAGATAGACAAAGTCAATCTCTCCTTATATCGTCCTTGCCCAGAATTTTATTTTGGCAGATAGGCCTTAACAGAAAATGTGCTCTCAAAAATAATCAAGTGGGTGTAGATTGCAGACGGCCCTTACTAAAATTAGCTTTTAAATTTCCTTATTGAAGTCGCACTTCACGGATTTTAATTAAAATTCGGGTCAAGATGGCCAAAGAGGGTAAATTCCGAGGTTGTCTTTAATTTTAATAATAAGTTTAGGATGCCCCGCGGCGATGCTTCAGTTAATATTCTGCCGCGTCAATATTGCTCCAAAAATGTGATAAAACAAAAACATTTGAAATTATTTCGTTATTAATATACCTATTTATTGTTAATAAAACAAAACACAATCAGCCTCACGATACAACGAGAAAATGTTACCAGCAACTTCGGTAGTAACATTTAGCACATGGGCCTTTTTAGATTTATTTTAATACTTTATAAACTATTATTATTATTTATTTAAATCACAAGAACGGTTTACCAATTACACTTGCTGAAGTACTAAAATTATTTTTACAAGAAACCATGTTTATTTAATTCAGCTTTCATTCACAGTAAGTGAGGCACCTCGAACCTATATCTTAGGCCAGCTGTCATATAAAATAAAAACTATAATCTAACATACTTAAAGTAGATAAAATTGAAAAATTCACCCCTGTATATACTTAAAATTTAAGATGTTTGTTTATATATTAAAAAGTCTAGATCGGTTTTTAAAACGTTTTTATCTGTCAAATATATTTTTTTATTAGTATTACAATCAATCATGTAAATAGTGTCAACCCTTACAGATATTTTATGAATTATGATATTTACTTACTGGTATCGAAATAATATCTAAACAAATTGTGATCATGACAACCAATGTCAATTTTTTGTTATGATATAGGAGGCAAATGAGCAAACGGATTGCCTGATGGTAAGCAAGTACCGCCGCCCACTCGCAACACCAGAGGAGTCACAAGTACGTTGCCGACCTTTAAGATCTCTATACGCTCTTTTCTTGAAGGTTTGGATGTCATATCGGTTCAATCACACGACAATTTATTCCAAATAATATTGGACTATAATTAATATTGAACGGATGTTAAACAATCCGTTTTAGAACAGATACAATGGTTGCGATTTTATCGTCTATCGCGCTATCCGTCACTTTCACACTCACTAAATTGTTGGAGCGTGACAGGTACTGTGGCAATGATAAAAAACCTGACCCGGCCAAATTAGGCTAGCAGAAATCTATCTGCCATGAAATTATTGATCACTTAAGAAAAGCATGATAATTGACGGTTGAACCTCAAAATGGCGAAGTCGTCATGAAAATATATTTTTTGTTTATTATGCAGTGATCTAACGCAGAATTGTGCAGCTAATGAAGAATTGATTTCAAAATGCATTTCACCACTATTTGGCCTCCACCGCCAATCCCGGCGCCACGGCCGCCTCGTGGGTTACTGCAAAGTCCAGCTACCACTTTTCAGATCGCAAGGCCTATTACCATATACTGGCATGCTCTAAGAGCAAACTTGTTATTTATTCGATTGACTTGCTCCAATCACTTTGACACTGGTGAAATCATCAGAATTGATGGAAGCCATTTTTATTTAAATTATCTATCTAAGAAAAGCATGATCTGAATAATTGTAAAAACAACATATTTTAGTAAACCAACAATGCAATAGGTAATAAAATGTAATTGAATTGCTTTGCATTCACAAAATAAATACAGATAAGTTCGTTTTAATAAAGTACCAACCAGGTATTGCGAGCAAACACTGAAATGGGTAAAACGACTAAAATGAAGCGAATTGTAGGAGAAAGGTAATTAAGCTTATCTGTCGGTAGTGGAAATGTTTTTTGCTTATGCTTCGAGTATTAATTTATGTGCTTCCAAATTTGTTAAAAAAATGTATTTCATTCTACTATTCGACTTTTCGATAGAGGCAGAGTTAGAATCCCGCTATTTCGAATATTTTGTTCATCGGTTACAATTAATGTTCTCTTTCTATTATTTTCTTGTTAATGTAGAAAAAAATAAAACACTTATCGACTCCATTTCAAGTTTAGTGTAAAGAAGAACAAAGCACGTACACAATATATTTTTTTACAACGACGGTGGTAAACAAGCATACGGCCTGCCTGATGTTAATTAGTTACCGTAGCCTACGGACGCCTGTAACTCCGGAGGAATCACATGCGCGTTGCCTGCGCGTACACAATTTTTTTACAACGACGGTGGAAAACAAGCATACGGCCCGCATGATGGTAAGCAGTTACCGTAGCCTATGGGCGCCTGCAACTCCAGAGGATTCACATGCGCGTTGCCTCCCCTAAAAATTTTTGGAGCTCTAGGAACCTTACTCACCATCAGGAACATAACACTACATACCTGAAAGGCAGCAGTGCTATTAAGGCTGTGCTCTTCTGTAAGGAGATCATAAATCATCATCATCATTCTTAGTGTATATATTCATCCAACTGCTACATTTGGGTTTAAGTCTGGGGACTCTGATCACACCTTTAAAACTTTCTTTCTTTCTTAGCGACATTTTATTGGACCAAATATTTAAGTAATATGAATACATAAAACAACTGAAAGCGGATTATATCACGTATACAAATTTAAACTTTATCGCGATCGTCCGACCGTTTACCTAATGACCACGAACGCTTCTAAAGAGATCGAAACGTCGAAAAGAGATGAAGTTTATATTAGTATACGCGATATAATCCTTTTTCAGTTATTTTATTGCATAATATGAATACATTTTTTTGGTAGCACATTTCAGCCGTATGCAGTCCACTGCTGGACATAGGCCTCCTACAGATATGACTTGTATCATTTTGGGGGTAGTTGCCATAGTCGCCACGCTTGGCAGGCGGGTTGCCGACCGCAGTAGCTGTAGATTGGGTTTCGACGGACGCTGCTGTTCGTCCGTAGCATTTTTCCCTTTGTCGCCTCTTACGACACCCCCGGGGGGAAATGGAGTGGTGCTATTATAGTCAGCCGGCATCACACGGCAATGATACAATACGCACTGAATTATAATATAAAATAATCAAAAAATGTCTTAATTGGTATAAAACTAAATCCTTATTTTTCTTTGGATGCTAAACAAAATAGATTACTATGTGCTCTTAGCAGCACTTCTACGAATTAAGTCCACCAAAGAGCATCCAGGGTATTCGCTAGTGGATTACACTGTAATTGGTTGGATTTTCCGCCATGGTCCTAAATTAAGTTTGAATTATTGTCCAAATGGTTAGCAATTTAGATTTGACACGTTATTTATGGTAATTGCCTGCATGCTGTTATCCTAATGGACTTGAATCAAATTGATTCTAATCCTGCACCATGAATTTATCAATGCATTACCCACCACGATTGATGTTACTGATATAATGTCTAAACAATCTTGGCAGAAAATAAAATCTTCATAAAAATATTCTACTCTGAGACGTTTAATCTTGTGAAAAGGTGCTCAACCTACTACGGATTTATTCCTTTCAATATGGCATCCTAATTGTTATGAAGATAAAAATAAAGATTTACATTACGTAATTTCTTATTTTAGCTATAACATACATACATTTCAGCTATATGTAGTCCACTCCTGGACATAGGCCTCCCACAAATATGACTTGTATCATCTTGGGGGTAGTTGCCATAGTCGCCACGCTTGGCAGACAGGTTGGCGACCGCAGTAGCTGTAGATTGGGTTACGACGGACGCTGCTGCCCATTCGTAAGATTTTTCCCTTTGTCGCCTCTTACGACACCCGCGGGAGGAGATGGGGTGGTGCTATTCTAGTCAGCCGGCATCACACGGCAATACAGCTATTTAGCTACAAAACTACATATAAGGGTACATGGTACTAGTCCAAAAGCCGCACCGTGGGCCGACTCCCACAATGCTGGTGGCGCGTAACCGCTTATTATGAATCACTTTGTGGGAGGCCTGTGTCCAGCAGTGGACGTCCTTCCGCTGATATGATGATAATTACATGACGGACTGTTAGCCCGATAGAGTAATAGAATTGTACATAGCATACCAATTATGTTAAACATATGCTCTAAAATAAATCGAACCCGGGACCAATTCCGGGCCCGGGCGTGATGACTCCGACTAGGTTATTTGAGTACATCGTATTCTAGCTTTTCTTCGCGTGGCCTGCTGGTTTTATCCCGCAACCATACTTTAAAGACTGGGGTGTCTTTAAAGTATGGTTGCGGGTTAAAATTTTTTCTTATGTCCTTTCTCGTAGCTCAAACTTTCCCCATACCAAACTTCTAGCCAATTGGTTCAGGGGATTAAGCGTGAAGAGATAACAGACAGACAGAGAGAGTGACTTTCGCATTTATGATATTACTCGTACATGACGTGTATAACGCTATTAATAGTTTTTTTTTATATATAATTGATCACAGCCATAAGTATGAGTTAATAACGAACGCAAAAGGACTATCTATACAAAAAACATCAAGTTTAAAAAATTACACCAGAGTAAAAACTCTGGCTTCAAATTATTATGTTAAAACGTTTTCCGTAAAAGGTTCCGAGTTAAATTGTTCCATTAAATCTTGTCCGTGGTCCGAGCAGTAATTAACCCCGGGTATTTATCATGTCCTGATATACGGTAACAGACAGGAAAAACCAAGACCAAGTGCCGGAAATGGCTTGATTTAATCAGAAAGGACATTATTACAGTAGGTATATTTGTTATGTTGATAAATAATAATCTGTGATTATGTGATAATTTTTTTGTTAAGTGAATAATCGTTACCGAATAAAGTTATCAATTTGATATTATGTTTTTGTGTTTCAGCTATTACAAATAAAATATATTTTAAATAAATAATAAATATTTCGGGACAATCTTACACAAATCGACCTAGTCCTACGGTAAGCTCAGTAAGGCTTGTGTTGTAGGTACTAGACGACGATATATATAATAGATAGATACATATAAATACTTAAATACATAGAAAACACCCATGACTCGGAAACAAATATCTGTGCTCATCACACAAATAAATGCCCCGACTGGGAATCGAACCCAGGACCATCGGCTTCACAGGCAGGGTCACTACCCACTAGGCCAGACCGGTCGTCCATACAAATATTGATTTAATAGACTTGATTTTAATTAACTAGTTCAAAGTAATTCTTTAAAGGAAAGCAATTGCGGTAGCCCACATGAAAAGGTACCTTACGATGCTTGGCGCTTACATTACCATTGAAGCGTCATTAACAATAGCGTAAGCGCCAAGCGCTATAAGGTACCATTTCATGTGGACTGCCCCAATGAATCTTATCTTAATTCGATTGGGACTAACCGAATAATCAAACAAGTTTGTCATATACGACACAAACACAGATAGAGAAAAAAAACCTTGTAGTATATATTACCAACTTATTAGACACAGATTTTTATTGTCCATTTGCGGTCTAAAAATGACATAATTTTGTTTAAAGATCATTCTGTAAATTATCTACCTCCATTCAATTTCTTCGAAGAGCCAGATCGGATATTAATTTAACGTTCAGAAAAAAAAAAACAAGAAATGACTTTTTTATCGCGGCTGGCGATAAGAGGGTAGAAGCAATTTGACGTTCGGATGCGACGGGTCCTATCTCAGGCTCCATCTACTGCAGTGGCTTGCTTGTGGCCTGCAGAGATTCTAAATTCAAATATTTTTTTCTTACGTCGTCGAGGTCAGAGGCTCTAGTGTAAGTTTCTTTTGACGTAAAAAAACGTTTACGAACGCGTAATTATATGGGAAACGTTAACGCGTTCGTGACGTAAAGTTACGTTAAAAACTCAGGGCTCAGAGTTTACTTTTCACTTCACTAGCTCGTAAAGTCCTCTTTTATTCTTCGAAAAAAGATAGCACGGGCATAGCTAATGGCTTAAAATTAAAAAGTATCTAACAACAATAACACAAAAAGTAACAAAAGTAACACTAACTTTGCTTCTTTGTAAAACAAATAGTAATTATAAGACTATTTTTTGAGTCACGAATTATACTTTTCACCTAACAGCACCCTAGCAGCTGCCGCTTTTAAACTTGCTAGATGAAAGTACAGTACAGCAAAAGTGACACAGCTAGTTACCACCACTAGTTTTGAACCACGGCTACTGTGTTCTCCATCGGTGACAAGATTTCCGGGTCGGAATAACAAATATACAAGAAATCTAATTAGGATAATCTGGTTGCTCTATTATGTTACGCCATCTGGCGTGGCCTCCTCTCCGTCGACTTAATTGTCTCGGTAGTAGAAATGACATACCGTAACTACTTTGAAACAATCTCATATCTCACAGTGCTACTTTTAGTTCAAAAAGGTTATAAGTCTGTATGCAATCCATACAAAGTTACTACCTATTTCTTAATGATAGAAGAAGATTTTTTTTTTCAAAGTAGTGTAAAGTGATTTTAAGTACTAAACAAAAGTTAAATTGGAACTACATTCGTTATTTGCATAATCCGCTTGAAAATTTCGTCCGGATAAATTATTTATGCCAAAAGCATTTTAGGACATGTGTATGATTATACATTAATTACGTGAAAACTCACTGACAATCAGGTCCAAAAGAAACTTCAAAAAGTGCAGCCGCTGTGCAAGTTGCCTAGTGTTTATATTCAAAGGCGCTTACTTGACTTCAAGTTAACTACAATCCAAACTTTATAAACTTACTCCTCGCACTGTATTATCCACTTCAAGTTGATATCTCTGCTGGGTTCGTAAGTTTCAGCTAAATTAAAAACACACATTTAAAAATAGCAACTCATTCAAATTCGTAAATGTAAAGGCAAGCTTTGCTGTCAAATATCCAACATAGTCAACACTAAAGGCTCAATGAACCATTTTATGTTACTCGTTGCCATGGTTATGTTACCCTGGATCTAAATACACAAAACATACGTGTTTGTGGTAGCTATATGTCCCTTCCATAAGGAGTCTAGTCTTCTAACCTAACCTACCAAGCGCGTAGCGCACCTACCAAGGGCTATTGTATAAACAACCAGACGCCTGCCTAATAAAATGTTATACAATTAAATTTCCGGCAAATGGTGACTCGCCTTCTAAGAAATGGGACCCTCAAAAAGCGACATCAAAGATATGACTAAAGGGCAACACAGGTGCAAAGGGCCTTATCTCTACCCCTAGGTGCAAAAAATATTTTTGGATGTCTTGGTTCAAATAAAATCTCAAGAGCAGCTTAGTCGTAATATTGAGAACACATCCTGTAGTTATTTAGTGTGGATCGCACGTGATTCACCTGTCCGTTGCAGTAAAGTGGGGACTTCCTGGCCGCGGAAATGAGGCGCCACGCTGCGACGTTGCTTACCGATGATTGCTCAGTAAAGGAATCCTATTTGAACGTCTTCACTGTACGGTAATGTGTAAGGAAGTCATTATAGACAAGAGAGACGTAAATAATGGCATTCCTGCTTGGCATTGTACGTGCAAAATTGTAAATACTGATCCTTAGAGAAGTTTGGATTAAAAAAGTAAATTATAATTAATTTACACTTGACTCCGGACTACTAAATGCGCTTAAGCGTTACTTTATAGCAAAGAAAGAGTGGAATTAAAAATTATAACGTCATTTGCATCCCAGGTTTCCGGGATACTTGAACCGTTTTATGGCTTACAAGACATAACTATATTTTGAAATAAGTCTAGTCACAGAATACAAAAATAAGTGTTACAGGTAGGTAAGTAAGTTGTTCGAGCTATAAGCGATTTCATTAAATATGTCTCACCGCCACTGCTAGAAAATAGACAAGCGTATACAAAACAATAAATTTAAAAGATTATCCCTAGATTGGTCGTGAGTTTAATGAGAATCACAGTGTTGTTTTCCGATCATACTCCTATTTCCTAAGGAATATTTTTCTATTTTGCTTTTGCTTAAAAATAATTAATTCTGCTTCAATTAATTGTGGCCTTGTATTCCGTCTAAATTATCATTCTAACGAACGTCACCAAGAATGATATAAATCAAAAATAACATGAAAAATCCACATCGGAACCTTTTCAGAGCATGACTAATAGGCGCACGTCACGGTACAGAAAACTTGAAAGTGGGAAAAAATACGCACCAGCTGTTCCAATGAAAAATATTGTGTCATTAATCATAAAGACTAAAGGAAGGCGACAGAGTCGGGGACGAACTCCTTCCGACCTATACTTTTAGGCATGTAGTTTTAATGGATACCTAAGGCCGTTAACACATTATACGTACAAATATTATACAAATAATAACCTAACAAGTACCTTAACTATGTGTGAAATCTATCTAAATATATATAACTCAAAGGTGACTAACTGACTGACATAGTGACCTATCAACGCACAGCCCAAACCACTGGACGGATGGGGCTGAAATTTGGCATGCAGGTAGATGTTATGACGTAGGGCATCCGCTAAGAAAGGATTTTGATCAATTCTATCCCCAAGGGGAAAAATAGGGGATGAAAGTTTGTATGAAACTTTGTGAATTTTAAACCGATCGGGCTGAGACTTTGCATGCATAAACCTACTATGACGTAGGCATTTGTGGATAAAACGGCATTTTCCGAACAAAGAGCATGCATACATAAAAGACTACGTTTTGAACTACTTATAGTGTGCTAAAAATAATTTAAATACTTCTTAACGCGAGCGAATCCGCGGGCAAAAGCTAGTTACTTATAAACACGGACAGAATTCCAGCGGCAAGTACATGGAAACTGAATACTGGTTTCCAGCGCACCGTTATAAACATACTGGAGCCTTTTTAGACTCTGACACCCTCCGATTTCCCTCAGAGTCTCGGTCTATGCTTCTCACTTGTGGTTCTGTGGAAGTGATATGAACTACTTTTTTATGACTAAGGCGGCAAACGAACAGACGGATTGACTGATGGTAAGCAATTACCGTCGCCCGTGGGCAACACCAGGAGAGCGCGTTGCTGGCCTTTAACGGGGGTTGGAGCTCTGGGAACCTTACTCACCATCAGCACAATACTACATAGCTGAAAGGCAGCAGTGCTATCATGGCTGTGGTCTTATGTAAGGAGGAGATACTTCCCCAGTTGGACTTCTCCAGACTCAAGCGTGATGGTACTTCGCTGTGCCCTACCTCTTATTGTTGGACGTAGTTTAAGGATACTCAGATCCGGGTCCGGGTCCTACTTGGGGTACTATAACTGGCGTACCTAGAACTGACGGCAAGAGACCGGACGATATATCTTTAGACTCCCTGGTTCCATGGAGTATGGAATAAGTGTCGGTGTAGGACGTAACCTGCGTAAACACGTAGCCCTATCATATCTCCATCGAACCCCCGTGAGAATCGGCAGAAAAGAATCGTAGTTCGAGTATCGAGTTATTAGTGTCGTAAACAATTGCTATCGTTGGTATACGAACAGTCGGGCAGATAGGCAGAAAGACGAAGAGATGTGTAGACGAATGACGTGGGGAAGATATAAAAATTCACAGTTCACTTATGTCTTTGGAAATGCATAATGCAGGAGCTGCGTGTGTAGAATGAGGTAGTCTATGGCACCAGCAGACTAGTATAAGTTTTAGTCGAGTAGCTGCCTAGAATTAAACTCTTTAATTAAGTGTAATGCAATATACTGATTGTGTTAAACTATTCAGTGCAAATCCAGTTTTTGGAGGTCCTTTGCAGATATGCAGGACCTCCAAAACATTAGTTTACGCTTTGGAGTACTTCAGTCGAGTTCTGTTTTATTTATACTGCTATATACTGTTTAACCTAAAACACAGGTTTTACCTATTTAGGAAACAGCGTTTCTAGATATACCTAAGGAAACATATGTAATTGAGTTCATGAATAAAGATTTATTTATTTATTTTATTTATTTATTATTATTTGCTTATTGCTTAACACACTAATGAAGGCCTCCATCTGTCAACTAATATCGCTATATGTATCAATCGCCAACCAGCATCTTCTTAATATTCATAATGCAAATTAAATAAAGCGGCGCAAACAAGTAGCAGTACAAACCAATTTATTTTTCTCACTCGAAAGCGTTCGGAACTTAACGATTTAACTTTGCAATTTAGAGGATTAACTTCAGGAAGCTAAAAGATGTTTAAATTTCCACTTTGCGGAAAAAAAAACACTCTTTATAATTATGACTAGTCATTAACAAAACTGGCGGGCCATCAGGGCCACAGTGTTTTCAGTTGGTATCAATTTTCGCTCCGCGGGATTTAATAGCTGCTTAAAAACAAAATTTGGAGTAAATTACAGCGAAATAAATGCTTGGATCGCTTTATTTTGGTGTAAACAGGGTGTTGTAATAATTGCTATTAAGTTTATGAGTGTTCAGAACTTGGTAACGAGTGTTAGAAGTTTGGTGATGCTGGCGCCCGGTAGAATCTTAATGGATGTTTTGAGGTGATGTGTCGACACATCTGTTCAGAAGATTTACCTAGAAGTTCAATGACAACGATATTCTAAACGCATTTGATATTTTTCTCTAATATTTATTTGCCTTTTTTTAGGTACTTTCATGGTCTAGCAACGTCACACTTATTTCATCATTTCAACCGTAAATCGTCCACTGCTGGAGATATTAAGTCTTCCCCAAATATGATTTGTATTGTAACATTATTAAAATATAAATATAACCGATAATAAGAGATCCGTTTTGTAGTGTTATTCGGTAAACACAATAATTCAAGTACCTAACACTATTTTAACAATAAAATGTGATTAGTAATAATAATTTATAAATACTTAACTTATATATCACAGTAGATTTGAATTACATTACTTACAATAGTGTAAACTATTACTCTTATTCAAAGGAAAATCGATACTGCTTGTGGTTAAGATTTCTTGAATGGTTACTACGCACTGTCGACCGACACTTCATGTGCAAATGTTCCCACGAATGGCCAAAGCCGTTGATAAGGATTCGGAACTTATGGGTCGAATCTGTGTATTGTTGTGATGATGGCAGAACATGCTACGTGTTCCTTGGACTATTTGCATAGCAGAACTAACTACTCTATTCAAGGGATGACGGTAACAAATTATATTACACATGTATATAATTTACATTATTTCACATAAGCACATAACCAACAGAAACAGTTATAGAATAACATGCACAAAGGTGGGTTTATATCTAGGCAGGTTTTCTCACAGCTCTAAGGAACTTTGACTATTTTATATGAATTTCAGCTAGATACCTCCACGCGTTCCTGAGAAGGGTCTTAACATACGAACAGCAAAGTGATCCTATAAGGGTTCCTTTTCAATCCTAAATATATCAGGAAATACTTTCAAAACTATACATACTTTAAATACGCGTAAACTATATATTTTATTATAATCTATATTATTGAAAATATAAAGCTAAGTACTAGGTTGCTAAATAAAGTTGCACTCTCACATCTGTATCTGGATAAATTTCGTTCGTTCTTCGAATAGTGAAAACTTTTGTTGTCCCTGCAAAAGCCCATCAATGAAAAAAAACATCAAGGAAACTCAGCCAAGCCTGATCCGTAAGACCCTGGGTCAAAAATTCTTGAAGCGGTATACTTCTTAGAGCCGTGGTTCTCAGCACTAAGGACATTTCCGAATAGAGGAGTATTGTCAAGAACATAGTGTATACATTACAACTATTACTTAAAGCAGGATAATTACCATGTATATTATATTGAATGAGTTTCCGATATTTCGGCACTGTTGCAAGCGCCATCCTCACGGAATAACTGAAGTACTGCGAGATTTAAGGGTGGTCAAACGACACTCCGTAGCGATCTACCCGCTTTAAGTAATAGTTGTAATGTGAATGACCATGTTTAGCTTAAAATCATGCAGCAGTCATGCTCTGGGTTAAAAGGTCAAATGCCAGTCAATTCTTGGAATTAGTTTCCAAGCGGACCCCAGGCTCCCGTCAGCCGTAGCAAAATTCCTAGACAACGCGATGAAGAAGAAGACATATTTATGTCATTGCCTGGACCAAATTTTTTTGACCTTAACAAATCTGCGTATAATAGAACTTATTTTCAGTCTTCTATTAAGTTTAAAGTTTATAACAAGCACATTTTAACGCTTTCCTCAAAATTATAAATTGCGTTTTGGTAACAAAACCGGTAATTAACTATTCAGCAAAAGCAAACTTTGTTAAAATTTCGTTTGGTTTTCCAACTGATAGCCAAAAATCAAACGTGTTTGTTTACATTTTTTATGATTTAATTGAGCTCCATTTTATCAACAACGCCGTGCTGCGAAATAAACTTATCCTAGTTTGGGATTGACTCGCTTAAAGCATAGCTAGACCATGCTAGACTGAAAGAATCATATTGTATTTTTCCTAACGCCTAACTCTGGAACTTTTCAAGGCTCGATTCTGTACACTTTACTGGACTATTTAGATTATTAAGACAACTCAATTCAGTCCTGAAGTCAATGAATCAAACACTGCGATATTATAGTTATCCCATGGTATGAGGTCGACAATTCATGATTTTGACATTTGATGTTTCTTAAAGTAAAAATAACATTTAACTTGTATGTTTTCTACCGAACTGAACACTATCATCTGTATGTATCGAGATGTTCTAATTGAGTAGGTACTTACTAACTTGTCTTATCCAACTTCGACTTTGGTGGAATCGTCAAGGACTTAATGGAGCCATAATAAAAAAAAAATGAATTGAACTTCTATGTTAATAATAAAATTAAGAAAAGAAGTTACCATGGTTTTTTAAAGTTGTTGAACAAAATATGCTCAATTTGGATATTAAAATCAAACCGTCCACTTGAAGCCCCAAACCCAGGAACAAATATTAATGAAAAGCATACATAAATGTTATGCAGGCAGGGTCACTGCCGACCGAAGTCCATCTGATTTGACCTGATCCATCAAATGGTGACCTCAAAGTGGTATTATTAAATTTCTAGGTGTTGATTTTTAACTGAATCTATGTTGTTCATAACCAATAAAAAACAACAAGCAACAGCGATAATTTAGGTACTCATTCTTTATAAATTGTGGTATTTATTTATTTTTCCATTGTTATAATACTGTAAAATATTATGACCACAAATTACTCAGATAATCGGTACCTTTGTTTTGACATAGGTATCTAATATATTTACCTGTGACATAAACTTTGACATCACACTCGCCTGTCACTATGAAAATCGTTACGTTTCAACTGCTATAAATATTTTTTTTTTTTCCAACATTTCTATAATAAATCTTTAAACGACTGGACTAATAGCTCACTATCTTATTTCAAATATAATACTGCTATCATCACCTAATGAAGCTAAAGCTTATTCAGACTGAAAAGTACTATATTTACTAGGAAAGTGCCTTTTCATGCAAAACGCTGCATCTAATTGAATGTCCCAATCTTGCACTCCGAGCACGTGTCTCACACTTCTGATACATATTCAGAAATGTACAATATAATCTCAACATACTTCAATTACCTGCCTATAACTGTGTGCTTGTAGAAGACTTTCATATTATTGGTAACGTCGATGGATACCGGATATCGTTGGTACTTTACAGGGTGTTTCAAAAATGCTGGTGATCCGTTTAAGGGCATATACAGTATCGGGTTCTGATTAGGGAAAAGTGGAAGAATTTTTTTTTAAACGCCATAAATAAAAATTGTTTTATGGGGCAGGTCGTCTAACGCGGCCAACCCTCCATACAAAATTCAAAATTTTTTCGCGTCAAAATTTTTTTCCTTCCAATTTTTCTCAATCAGAACACAATACTGAATATGCCCTTAAACGTAATTTTTTTAAATAGTTAAGCCCGAACCAAGTCAGCGCGCTTAATCTTTGTGTGCATTATCATTTATTTTAAAATGTAATAAAATACTCATTGTTTTGTGCATTGTCGGAACGACCTATTCTATTTTATTCCAGATAGAACATGTTAATGGCATTTATCCGGTAAAAGTTATTCTTTATCGCGCGACGTATAAATAAATCTATCAAGAGTTTCGTAGAACAGCGTTAGGTCAATAAGTCTGAAGAGCTAGTTGACGGTAGATTTATGTTATATACTTATTAGTTATCTCAATACACCCAATCGCATTCGTATTAGTGTGACAACGACCAGTTGAAATAAACTTGATATTAGATTCATATTTTATAAATCCGAAGCTGCCTCTTATTAGTTGATGCACTTCCTTCTAGTCTACCTGTAATTTTAACTCCACTCCGAGATATACCGACTTCCTACCTACCGAAAGTTTATAGCCTGAGTAAATCAGCCTCGTGATTTACTACACTAAATAAAGTTTAGAACTTACGTCAAACGATACCTGACTAAAATATATGAGGCTGGATAACTGTGTTTTTAGTTTCATGCAAATATTTATCTCTGTACTACAATTTTTACATATAAATAGTGTGGTGGAAATATGTTGTTTACATTTAATAACTTTTAACGAAAAGCCAAAATACCATATTTATATTCAAGTTATAAATACTTTAGTTTGAATTTTTTTGTTTACATGTTATCAAATCTAATAAAATATAGAGAATTTATTTAGTTGATTTATAGCTTTGCTGATTTTACCTTCCATATTCATGTTGGTATATATCTCTGGTTTGTGCAATTTCGATTTATTGCTAAATATTTTGTTTAAAACCACAACAGTTCTCGTATTAGGATTGAAATTGTATTGTTCTTATTTAATAAAAAAGAAACGTATCTACCTAAGATGTTACTTAGTATTCAGCTGATTAAAAGGTTATGAAAGATGTTACCATATATCTTTCTTTACCAAAACAATTGGTTAATGTTGAAGATCACCAGTCCACGCGTCCTTAAAAAAAAGAGGATCTGTACCAGTGGAAGCGCGTTAATTTTTATCTTAGGTAAGACGGAGCCGATATGGGTTAGCCTTTTCTTCATGAGCCCAAGGAAAACCGTTGAACTGCAGTAAGTTAGGGAAGCCGGCGGGAATAGACTTGTATAAACGCACAGCCACTGATCTGTACTCAACGTACTGTATAAATAACCTACTCCGATAAGTCAACACACAAGTCAGGCATTCCGTGCTTAAAATAAATGTCTCAGCTTGCATTGTCTTCCTTATGAGCTTTACTGTGAAAACCACGTTAAAGTTAATATCGGGGAGAAGTTATCACGACTCGGGAGGGGTTAAACGTACCCCTACTCTATAAATAATACACAAGGAGCTCACAGACGCGAATATCTCACTGAGGTCGATGTTTAACATATAAATTGCTATCAATTTTTTTAGATATATTTGCGGGTGTTCGTTGGAGATAAGGAAGAGGCGGGTCTTTATTGGCTAAATGTGGAATGATATCCGGTCGGGTGGCAGTCGTCAGGGTCTTTATCAAAATATGGTTGAATACTTCATTTGATTATATATGAGAGAATTGAAAATAAAAAATATTATAACGACTATTTTTATGATATAATTGTTTTTTTTTTCATATTTTTTATTATTGTGCTTCAAAAATTAGAGACGGGAGGGACATTTATTGAAACTTCGAGAAACATCACTTTATTAAAAAAATGGCAAACCCCAACTTTAATTGAAGTATACCTGTCTGACAATACATCACGGAATTAAACTAGAAAAAAAATACCGCTTATATTCTCGTAGGGAAAGTGCCCTAAATTTAAATATAGCATATAAAAAATATATATATTTTACCATTTTGGTTGCGTGATTAATTTACTTATTTCCAAGTTACAGTTGTCTAAGACTAAACGTCGCTGAGCATACCGGGAACAGACAGCAGACAATATGGCGAACCCTAAAGTCTAGTTATCCCATCCATCACATACATAAATACGTTATGATAAGAACATAATATTATATTTCCCTTATAAATAAATGGGCGAATCAACTGTTACACAGACACTAATCTGTCCGCAACTTTAAAACTTAAATCGAAAACTTCACTTATGTATGATCAAAAATTTTAACAAATATTCAATGGGAAACGTGACTTCTCGGTAACTCTAGAAGAAACGTGAAAAATGTCGGTCTAAAAGTTGATTGGCTCGAATACTTCTTCAAAATATTTCAACACATACATAGATCTATAAATATGGCCTTGGCTTTTCAACTTATTCAAAGGAGAATACACAGTATCAAGTCCTTGGCATTGAATATGCACCGGGCGAAGTAGGCAAAGTACTCAATATCGTATGGGCTCTGAATAGGTTGAAGCAAACATATTGATATACATAATTCATAATATGTTTTGGTACTAACTAACTGCTTGTATACCTGAGTCAATACGTAGTCATACCCCAGTGGGTATGGTCCCGGGAGTACTTTGTATAAGTTACTATACAAAGTATTCTTGGGGAGGCCTCACTTAATTTGTATAAATTTTCGAATAGATATAATCTTCTTCATCTGCCTCGCGTTTATTTATTCCGGTTACATATTTATTATATATTAGACCGGTCTCGTCTGGATGTTTTCCTTTACTGAAAAGTGACTGGTAAATATCAAATGACTAGCTGTGCCCCGCAGTGTTACCCGTTTATTAGGGAAAAAACGTAGCCTATGTGTTAATGCAGGGTGTCAGCTAACTCCATGACAAATTTTATTAAAATCACTCTAGTCGTTTAGACGTGAAGAAGTAATATGCATACTCACAACTCGAGTTTTGATCAGTAAAACTCATATATATAGATAATTTGATTGGTGTCTTGACTCTGTTACATTACATTATCCGATTAAAAAGGTATTAAGTAGTATAAGAAATGTCGATAATTTTGTATGAATCAAATAAATCTTTCCAATCTCTATAAAGATTATCTAGCTAGGAAACATGTGATTGATTGTTTGAATTGAAGGCTTCGAAACTACAAAACCGATTTGATAATACTTTCAGCATTAGAATCCTGAACTATCTGTTATGAAAAGAGGGAACATTTTTTTTTGTTGAATATCTGTATCAACCCGCGAAGCAGGGGTGGCTCGGTAGTGTAGGTACAGTCAGCAGCAGAAGTGGCTAAGCGTTTGAGGTGTTCAAAATGAGGTCATCACGTCTTTATTGTCAAGAGAATAAGAGCGCGTGTAGGTCATTTTGAACACTTCAAACGCTTAGCCACTTTTGCTGCTGACTGTACTATAAGATGACAGATCTCTCAAGGCTATCATCGTTCGACTTTGACCGTGAGTAAATTTCATCCGTTTGTCTTTTTATCTCTAGCTTTTTGCAACTGCTATTGTAATAAGGTTATATAATTATAAGTATGGCGTTTCCCCAGGAAAGATTATTGGTACCCAACAAATAATATTGTAGACCTAATTTGTATTTTTTTGTTCATTTTATATTCATATTAACCGTGAGACCAAAGTTGAATACTGGTACTTGATCCCTGGTTTTAATGGAGCGAGGTATATTATCCACCCGTATGCCCCATGCCTTATAGGTATGACAGATCGCTCGAGGCGTATAGTGTGGCCTCACGTTAAACACGCGATTACTCCAGTTTGATCGATTGAAGGGTAATGGTTGAGTGCTTCGGCTTAATGGACGAATGGCTTAAAACGGGAGATCGGGTAAGATGAATTATATATCGTTTTAAGATGTAATGAAAAAGAGCTTTTTCTTTTGAATATGAACATAAATACTTGACAAGAACGAAATATACGCACACATATATCCGCCGGTCGATCTGACCCGCAACTTTGCGAACACGATCACGGATAGTAGACAATAGACATCACTACCAAGATCCGTCGGATACGTTTACGAGATTTGTCTTGGACACATCCAAGCCCGTTTACTTTTATGGTTTGTCTGCCAGACAGATCCGGCGTACATTTCTGTACGCACATAGCTACTGGTATACTCCTACGAGAGATACACACAATAAAAATCTATGATCGCAATGGATATTTCACTTCCTCTACCTCTTCTTCTGTGTAGATTATTACAAAAGTAACGAATAAATTGATGGGTATTTATTAAAAACTTTATGACAGTGTCAAGCAAAACAATGTATTGAAATATACATTTTTAAAAATATCAATTTATCATACTTTTTTTTTTGCAATCCGAAAGCAGCATTCAGTGCAGACCAAAATAATATATATTATGTTGTCTCGACTTGGCATGTATATGATAATATATAACTATTGTTTTTTTCATTGGTATGACTACGGTTGTTGGTTTATTTATATGATTAGTTTAATATGTTAAAGGGTAAAAAACGTGAGAGTAATTCTCCCCATCAGTTTGGCGAGAACACAAATGTGTATTATATTTATATTATATGTACGGTACGTTGCAATTTGAGTATATAAATAAGTAATCAAAATCTGTATTCCCTTTTCAATAACGCAATTTTCTTTGGCTAACTCTTAATCTATTACACAATAAAACATGCCAAGAAAGACCCCCGCTTCTTCAATAACATTTTATTGTCCCGCGTTCATATCAACATCGGCATGATATTATCAGGTTTCAGCAAGCCGCTGTATATCATTGTCAACACAAATATGTAGGGTATTATTTTTGGGAGCACGTTCCTCCGACATCTAATCTGTGACATATTTCTCCATTGCTTCAGTGCCATTCCAATCGGTAACTAGTAGACACCGAGTCTAGGGCTCAGGTGAGCTGAAACCCATTTTACGATTAAGAATCAGACATTTTGCGCAAAATGTATTTGAGCTATGCTACTTTCTCCTGAGTGAGTGTATTAGTAGTAACTTGATTGTGTGTGTGTGGTGTATTGATGTGTTACTAGCCTAACAAAGTAAGTATAATATTTAGGCAGCAGAATAGGTAGTTGAGGAAGATGGAGACGCTATTAGTGTTTACTTTTAAAAGCATGTATGATTTCTTTGGTGAAATGCACCATTTCCTCATGGCTTTGAGATCTGTAAAAAATATTGGTATGGTACTAATTCAACAATTTAAGTTTTAAAAGTAATTGGAACATTGATAACTGCTATCGTCTCGAGATTGAAACTATATCGAAAATCTAAATTTTAACGCCTGACAGCAGCAATCATGCGAGTAGATATAACCAACCCAGAACTTTGCAGAGTACGCTAAAGTGGCTGGTCCCATCTGATTAAGTTTTTCTATAATGAGATGAGATTCACTATCCTGGTTATATTAGAGCATAATATGAAGAAGCTATTTGCAGTTAGTACCATGGTTATATCAGCTTTCCGATTTTATCGTGTGAGCCCACAGATAACAGAAGACAAGAGATATAAATGGATAAGAGAGCAGAGGTCTTGGTATCATACCAGTTGAATACCACTTATAACAAAAAAAAACTTTGGATAATACCACCATGTAATTTCCAAAATTTATTCAGTGCAATTGAAGGGATGTTTTCAAACCAATATATTTAACATTTTTGTCGGATTTGAGTAGGTGCATTGTGTTATATCCACACCAATAGGTATCATTGTATTCGTCTAAGAAGTGACGGATGGGTAATAGACATTGCCCACAAACTACACCATCTGTTTTATGTCAAATCAGTTCCTTTTTTTTCACTTTTTTTGATAACCAAGTCTTCCGTACTTGAATAGACTAAAATTCCGTAAATGAATGTTTGTGATCACATTTATGTTTATATATATTCTACCTGAGATAACTTTACGGGTTGATATTGAAAGAGTTAATTAGTTTATTCGTTCCCTGATAAAATTTCTGATTCCATGTAGTTAGGTATGTTGTTTTTGTAAACATATCTTCAATTAAACTTCTGTGAAAACTTATGTTCCCTAGAAATAGTTTACGTTTGATTAATTAATAAGATTTTCTAATTTATTATAAGAAAGCGTATCTCCTTGCATCTAATATCTATGGAAGTCGAAGTCTAAACGTAGGTGGCGGCTGGTGCCAGGTGATGCTTGTGAGTCGACAATTCGTTCAGATAACACGGATGATCGGCAGACGTTTAAATTGCTTTTAAAATTTCAGATATTTTGCGTTCGATGGCTCGCTTTCGTATACGTTGACTATTTACGTTAGAGTGAATCGATATTTGAATCCTTATATTTAAATTGTACTGTTCGGACTTGCTATTTTTCACTCTGATAAGGCGACTATGAAAACATCGTTTGTCTACTATTCACAGAATTATATCGAGGGTTTGGTGGTCAAACCCGATAAGTCGAGTAAATGGGATTTTGAATTTAGAACTATATGTGAATTACGTAAGGTTGTTACGTCAATGAAATATTATATCAATTTATCGGGTTTGACTATGTAACCCTCGATATATGCACTTAGTATCTTATATTAAAGAGAACGTACTCAAGAACGTAAAATATGATAGCAATTTCATTTCGTTATGAGCACGAGCGGCGTCGTACTATTATAATTAAATTTAGAAGTAGCTAATTTTATCAATTTAATTGTACTTTTTAAATTCGTAACTCATAAGGGAATTAGTCCCTAACAGGTTATTCAACGAGAAAAATAAGTAGGTACATATAAATAAGTGTTAATGCGAATGAGTACACATTAGACTTTATTTGAATACAATACTTTGAAGCGAAATTGAAATGAAATTCGTTTTTATTTCAGTGCAAATAAAGTGTTATCTTCGAAATGGTTTCAACAAAAAATATTTTGATGAACAATATCTGACTTAATTAATATAACTTACTCCTACTCATTTCAATATATGTTTTTTTATGACAAAAGGTGGCAAACGAGCAGACGGATTGCCTGATGGTAAGCAATTACCGTCGCCCAGGGGCACCCGAAACACCAAGGGAGTCACAAGCGCGTTGCCGACCTTTAAAGGGTGTTGGAGCTCTGGGAACCTTACTCACCATCAGGAACACAACACTACATACCTGAAAGGTAGCAGTGCTATTATGGCTGTGATCTTCTGTAAGGAGGAGGTACTTCCCCAGTTGGGCTTCTCCAGACTCAAGCGTGATGGTACTTCGCTGTGCCCTACCTCTCACACAATATAACATTTGTATATTAATTTAATAGTGAATTATGTAACTTTATTAGATATTTAGCGAGCTCAAAAAACAAGATGGATTGACGTCATGAAAAAAGTCAACATACGAATTGCAATTTAGGTTCAATAGTTCGGTAACGGCCGAGCACGCTGCGCTCGTTAGGCTCCGCAAATTGCTGCACTAATATGATTACTCCTTGGTACTGCAGGGTTAGTTAAAAAGTATAGTGCCCAGTGTACACGGGTAACTACTTCGTCTGTGATATTACGGACCAACTGAATAAGGATTTTTTTTCCCTGACGCCCGAATTTCAATAGAACTGAGATCAGTCTGCAATCTAAATATTCTTGGTCGAGGACCCGGGTATGTCCTTAAACTACGTCCAACAATGAGAGGTAGGGCACAGCGATGACCATCACGCTTGAATCTGGGGCAGCCCAACTGGGGAAGTACCTCCTCCTTACAGAAGACCACAGCCATATTAGCACTGCTACCTTTCAGGTATGTAGTGTTGTGTTCCTGATGGTGAGTAAGGTTCCCAGAGCTCCAACCCCCCTTAAAGGCCGACAACGCGCTTGTGACTTCCCTGGTGTTGCGGATGCCCATGGGCGACGGTAATTGCTTACGATCAGGCAATCCGTCTGCTCGTTTGCCGCCTATGTCATAAAAAAAAAGCGCCATTTTAGCGATTGCCATGGAGTTAATATTAAGCAAGTGGTACAAAAAAATATGATTGTTATTTATGTGCGTAGATGACGCTGATTCGTTTGTTGTCTATACATAAAATATATATGGTCCTTACTAACCATGACTTAACTATTGTAAAAACGGTAAGTTGTTACTGTGAAACGACAAGTGTACAACTGAGCGTTTAACTGCCAGAACTACTAATTATCACTTTTTAAGTGGATGTTCTAAGTAGCCTAAGAAAAAAAGTCACTGTAAACCCGTAGTAATATTTGTCTGAAAATAATGTTGCATTTAAAACAGCTATTTCCCTAATAGGCAAAAGCACATTCATGTGCACCAGGCTTATGGTCTAGCAGCGTGGAAAATGAACACTTTTATTGCAAATACAAATGCTGGATTTTATGATCCGAGTCTAAGTAGTATTTATGAAAATTATCTTTACTATAAAATTTTATTACATACCATAATCCGTTAGAAGTAAAATAAACATTGATTATGGTATTTGTAATACTATTGCGGGTAGAAGGACATACGACATACATACACAATTTGAAGAGTCAAATTGCCTTGATAAATGACTATCAGATACCTGCTTTTATAGAAATCTAAATCTCAAATGTTTAGGAATTTGAAATCAAAATCATAACATTTATTCTGCAAGCAGGATTATAGGGCCAGCGGATACCTGGGTAAATATTATATTGAAAATAATAATAAAAAAAATCAAATATTTTTAAACATTAATACATTGAAGGAGATGTAGAAGGTTCCCTGTACTAAAAATATAATATGATAAAAAAATTTGGAGGTCTCGTGCGTGAATCGACTTGTTCTTCATGTAACGCAAATGACGTGTTATTAATAGCCTCCTGTACGAACACGGAACTGAAAATTTATTGTCTAGTATAATAAGTTGAATAGATTAGTTAATACAAGAACAGAAGCTAGACATAGTTGGCGAGAACACCTGAAGTTTAGGCGATGAAGTTTTCTTGATACGGCCTTCAAACGTCGTCAACGCGCTATCATAGAATAATTACGTGAAGTAAAGGCTTACAAAATATTCTTGCTACTTTTTGAATAAATATACAAACCATACTTAAAGACCAACTAAGACATAAATCATTGAAATATAATAAATGTAGCATAATAATAATAGCACTACTACCTTTCAGGTATGTAGTGTTGTGTTCATAGTAAATTTATGGTGAGTAAGGTTCCCAGAGCTCCAACCACCCTTAAAGGTCGGCAACGCGCTTGTGACTCCCCTGATCTGCTCGTTTGCCGCCTATATCATAGAAAAACAACACTAAAATTACGACTATCTTTTATTATCTTGTCTAAAACCTCAGACAAGATAAAAAAGTTAGAACTCGTTATTTCAACTAGTTCTAGTAGAAAATTTAAAACAAGTATACACATACCTACTGGACCAGCGACAGTGTATTCAACTTAATCTACAAAGTTCCCTGCTTTGATTAACAAATTAAACTGCTTCCACAAATTCCTCGTCAAAACTAGTGTTTATTCGGATGCTCTCCAACCAAATGTATCCAGAAGATCTTAGTTGCGGGCGTTTGGTGTTTTGATCTCCACTAAACGAAGTTAGTGGAGTTCTGTTATTTATTGCTCGCTCGGAAAATAAACCCGGCAAGTACACGTTTCATCTGATACCGTGTCAGAAGTTGAGAAATAAAGATTTATAGTCAGCTTATGTGAGAGGTGAGAGCGATTGGCAGGGATGATTTATATCTGCTAGATTACTTTGTAAAAATCGTACAATAAGTAGTGATCATGAAAGTAATATTGCCGAATTTGCCGCATGACTTGATTTACTAATATTACAAAACATTAGTCAGATCTAAATTGTAATTTAAGTTTGATTCCAGGAAGTTTTGATCCCATCGGTTACTGCTGCACTTGTAATGCTCATGCTGCCTTACAACTTCAGTACAAGTCGCCTTGATAAGCTGAGTATCACCCTGCTTCGGTATTCCGTTGAACTGAAACTAAGCTGAGCAACGCCATCTAGCGGCGAACCAGCGCCGACAGCGAACCACACCGACAGAGTACGTGATCGCAACCAGCCTCGCTGTAACACACGTGCGACATGCAATCGCGACTGCGACTAAGAATCGCGAGTGGGGTGACTCTCCTCAATGTTAATATTTATTACAATCCCCAGGATTTTTTTAACTCTAAGCACTAGGGCTTGCAATTATACCTATATTTGGCCAGGTGCTTGCGCCACCTTCGGCAAACACCATAAAAAACATATATTTTAACTATAATTAGTATCCACCCGAGTTCGTAAAAATCATCTTTTGTTATATTTTTAAGCAGTTGGCCTTTGTAGTGTGGTCCATTACATACAATATTATATGTCATTAAGGAAACAAAAAATTCAATACAGTCATAATACTCGTATGAACGGACTAAACATAAAACCGGTAATTATAGGCCGGGATCGTTGTTGAATAGATCGTTACGACCATTCAAATTGAACGCACCATTTGCAGCTGCAAAATGTTACTTATAAATTGACTCTGAGTGTTATAGTTACTAAAGGTATATAAATAAATTATAAAAACTGTCGATGTGTTCAATTTAGCGTTTCTCGTAACGCGTAAATGTTGGCTGTGGATGGCGATGCGATGAATGTTATATTTTTAATTATTGAAATTGTTGTGGATCATGTTAATACTGCTTAGTAACAAACGGGTGAACTCACGTGTAACTATATCGCTCTACGCGACATGTTTCAGGTAAGCATTTTCAAGCCGAGTCTGGAGCTTACACCCTCACCCCTAGCGGTGTGTCTTGACTCGGCTTGAAAATGGGTGACAGAACTTACCCGAAACATGTCGCCTAGTGCGATATAATTATATGTGAGTTTATTCGTTTGTAACAAAGTATTATATTTATTTGTAAAGTACATTGGATTATAGGTATTTATTTAATTCTTAAAAAAAAATGGACACTTAGTTCAACATAATGAACGAACTAGTAAAGAAAACCTTATCCGGTATATTTCACATTTGATATTAGGTAATATATCGTAGGTACTCGTTATTTGTCAGTCTTTCTATATTCATATTATTGTCTTTAAATACGAACGTGCTCATTATTGACTTTCAATCGTCAAATAATTTAGTGTCACATATTTCCGGGCTCTTACTCTCGTGTGTGCATTTAGATGCAACATGCTCATTCGCTCTAGAGCACAGCATAACAACGCTGAGAGAGTGAAATGCACTGATTAGTATATATATGCGTAGTTCTGTAAAATATTATTATCATTACAGCGTTAGCGCCAATGGAACTTAGGACCTTTTTACACATATCGATACAACTAGATATTACATTCTCGTACCATAATTAAATTTGTGACATAATTGGCGAACGTAATTATCTCGTTACAGGTTATCGATAATTCACAATTTATAAGCGTGTGTAGGTACAGTCAAGGTGAAATATATAAATACGTCCACACTGCCGAAATATGTATTCATCGAAATTGACGACCGCTCTGGCCTAGTGGGTAGTGACTCTGCCTATGAAGCCTATGCAGGACCATAGGTTCGATTCCCAGTCAGGGCATTTATTTGTGTGATGAGCACAGATATTTGTTCCTGGGTCATGGGTGTTTTCTATGTGTTTAAGTATTTATATGTATCTATCTATTATATGTATCGTCGTCTAGTACCTACAATACAAGCTTACCGTAGGACTAGGTCGATTTGTGTCAGATTGTCCGGAAATATTTATTTATTTATTTATTTATTCATGCACCTTATTGTCTTAATAGTAAGGTCCGCGTATACATATTTTGGCAATTCGGTCGTATCGATATATTTGACCTTAACATGACATACAATCAGCAAAACTGTTAGCGTCCCTTAAAATATGTATCTAAGCTAGCTAAGCTATAGCTTGCTGGTGTAGTTCCACATGTAAGCATAGATACTGCCTCTTTTTGGCATTTGTATTGTCAATCAGCTCAGGAAAGAAAATACTAATCTTCTTGTGGTTGCAACTGAATTAGATTCAGAGACAAATAACGCTCTATAGTCTGTCTTTACTCGTAATATACTAATAAGACAAAACGCACGTATGGCAAATAAATGTCTTAACTGACAAATATTTGTGCAAATAACGTTCCTACCGGCCTTAAACAAATAAATCTAATCCCACAATCACCTCAATAAGACTAGTTCTGTAGATAAGCTGCGATGTACTCATCGATATAATGACCGATAATAATCAAGAGATACATACAATTGGTATATGTTTCGTATAAAATATTAGTAAATAAATGACCTTCCCTGGAACCCAGAGCCCAGAGTGTAACTTTTTAACGTAACTTTACGTCACGAACGCGTTTGCATTTCCCATATAAATAACATTATCACTTACGCGTTCGTAAACGTTTTTTTACGTCAAAGTAAACTTACACTAGAGCCTCAGAACCTCCTGTTTCGAAAGGCCGTTCGAACGCGAATCGCAGAAAGTGAGGTATTTGATTTTCAAAAAAATATATACTGGTTGACAGATACTTGGTACGTTAAGGTTAACTGTTATCCTTCACTCTTACAATCATGCGCACACATAAGTAGGTATTTTATAGGGATAATATCTCTCTAACATTTATTTTTATATGTGAGATCCTATAATTGGCTCTTTATCTCTCTTTTTGTTACTATTACCATAGTACTGATTTAAACTTTCACGGTTTGTACACATTATTAAACATGAACGTCCCTTAACCGCGTATATAACCTTAAAAATTTACCTCCGACGTTTGTCTTAATCCGAGACCACGAGGACAACGTCGTCTTCGAAACGTCGGAGGTAAATTTTAAAGTTAATATACGCGGTTAAGTCCCGTTCATGTTTAATAATATTACCATAGTTTTAGCTGTTGGCTCTCCATGCTATAAAAAAAACACAAATACTAGGTGCTTGCTGCCATGAAATGTAGAAAAATATGAAATAGTTTACAGTAGGCAGCGCGAGTCGTAGTATTAAAAATATTTTTTTAAGTAATGTTAATAGTAAGCCTGCAGTGCGCGCAGATTTTTGCCGTGCGTCTTTTTACCGCAAAATCTGGCAAGTAATCCTTGTACGGATTAAAATCTGTGGTTTGCTGCAGGTTGGTTGCGGTGTAACGCCTCAGGAATTTTCTATTTACAGCCTGTGGATTATGTACACTGTTTTGAAAAACAAGTGCCGTCGAGTTTCTAGTCGGTAAACCAGGGATCGTTACCGGTATTACAAAAAATCTAAATTTTGCTGTTAATTCCTAATTTTTCTTTCGAGCTTCTTACATAGTATTTAGGTAAAGAGAACACATTATCTGATGAGTTGGTTAACATGTAAAAATGTGCCCTTACAACTGAGATACCGAAATTTAATACCAGTTAATTTGTATAAAAATAATACCGGTATTCAATTCCTGCGGTAAATTCTTCAGTGTAATAGTAAATTGTAAATAGAGATTTTCATTAATAACTTTATTCATTTTAATAAAATATTCATAAGACTTTAGAACGTCCAAAATAAACAGCACGCGTGGGCTAGGAAAGAGACATCGCTTCCCTTTCTGAGCGAGCACTGTTTGTACTGCGAAACGGCTTGCTTCTCCGCGTACTGTTCCAAATTTATTTTTCATAAGCAATCTGATGGAAAATGCAAAGTCATTAAGCCCAGTTTTTTGCCTTCAAAATTAAACATTAAAATATGCTTACCTACTTCTTAATTTTATGGAAATAATATAGTTAGGTTCTGTTTAGGCTTGATATGAGTAAGTAAGATTGTACCAGTTTGATTTTAAGAATGTATTAAAAAAGGTGTAATTTATTGAAATGAATGCCTTTGGTTGCGCGACAATTATTCAAGAAATAAATATTTCACGAATTGTTGAAATTAACTCTGGAAGATTTTTCATTCATTCCATTATATTTTTGTCATTGCATATTTTTATTAAAATTTCTAAACAACCAGATCGTGATCGAGTATTAATAAGAACACTAACAGTACTCGAGCAATATATATTGTTATATATATATATATATATATATATATGCTATAGCACAACTAGAAAGAACTAATGTCATTATCTTTTGAAAAAACTTATAAAATGTGTAATTATGCCTGTACATAATGGCTCTGTAGCTATAACTTAAATCTAAAAAGCCTTCTAGAGCAAAATATTGAAATTACGTAATTTTAAAAACTGTTATAGAATTTTTTTTTTATTAAGATATTTTCATTAAACCTATACAAGTCTAATTTAGATTTAATCTTATTAGGTATGTTAATTCTATAGATTTTTTTTTCTCTTTCTTTAATCTGCAATCGGCCATTCAGGCCTTTATCAGATGGTTGCAGAGAATTTTTAGAAAAATTATGCGAGGGTTCCATTGAACACCATCACCATCTTATGGGGGGCTTAGTTTCTCTGGTCCAGCTCCAAAATCTGCCATCTTTTTAGTCTCGGTGTGTGTTCACTTTCTCTTAACAGGTCTTTAGCCAGTTCGTTGGTGTGATTTCTTAGCCTGTTCTTATAATCACTGCAGTATTTATTCACTTCTTGTTTTATGGTAGGTAGTTCAGTGTAGTCGTGTAGCTCATTATTTCTTGTAAACCATGGGGCACAAGTGATTTGTCTTAGTATTTTATTTTGGAATCTTTGTAATATTTCCAAGTTGGAGTTACTGGCTGATCCCCACAGCTGGATACCGTATGTCCATATTGGTTTTATTATGGCTTTATATATCAGCAGGTTATTGTTGAGTGTTAGAGTAGATCTTGTTCCTATTAGCCATTGCAAGTTCTTAGACCTGATATCTGCTTCTTTTCTTTTCATTGTTATGTGATTTTTCCATGTCAATCTTCTGTCTAGGTGGAGTCCTAGGTATTTGACAGATGTTTCACTTGGGAGTGGTTCTCCCCGCATTGACACCAGTGGGCAGTCACCTTTACGGAGGGTGAATGTTATTTGCACTGATTTACTAACACTGGCTTTAATCCTCCACTTTTCGAGCCATTGGTCTATTTTGTCAAGGTGTACTTGTAGTTTCCGTGAGGCGATTTCAGGCATCTTGTCACTTGCAAGACAGGCAGTATCATCTGCATAGGTAGCTGTAACTGGCTGTAACACTGGGCCGAGAACAGATCCTTGTGGGACTGATGCTTTGACGTCGAACAGGTTCGAAGTTTCTCCGCCAAATTTGACTTGGAATTTTCTGTCTAATAGGTATGATTTCAGTACCATGTAGTATGAGTTGGGCAGACTTGTTTTTAACTTGTAAAGCAGACCTGTATGCCATACCTTGTCAAAGGCTTGCTGGATATCTAGGAAAACAGCAGCACAGTACTCCTTGTCTTCCAGGGATTGTCTTATTTTACTCACAACTCTATGAACCTGCTCAACTGTGGAGTGTTGTTCACGGAAGCCAAATTGGTGGTTTGGTATAATGTTGTCTTGTTCCAATATTGGTTTTAGTCTATGTAGGAATATTTTTTCATAAACCTTTGAGATTGTTGGTAATAGGCTAATTGGTCTGTATGAGGTGGGTTCCGTGGGTGGTTTTCCTGGTTTAGGCAGCATACAGATCTGTGATACTTTCCATAGTTTTGGATAATAGTGCACTCTGAGGATGGCATTAAAGAGTATACATAGGAATACAATTGCTTTCCTTGGCAGGTGTTTCAGTATTTCCCCAGTTATGAGGTCAAAGCCTGGTGCCTTCTTGTTACCTAAATGCTTAATTGTGTTATACACTTCTTTTGGAGTTACTAGTTTTGGCGGAAGTGAAAGTTGCTGGTCACTGTTTACAGTTTTTTCCACTAGTTCATCAATATCTGGTGCTGCTGAGGCATTCGGTGTGAATATGTGACTCAGATGTTCTGCAAAAGCTTCTGCCTTTTCATCTGCTCTTTTCGCCCATGAGCCTGTCTGTTTCCTTATTGGAGGGATATGTTTTTTTGGTCTTTTAAATTTTTTTGTAACTTTCCAGAGTGAGTAGTCGGTGCATTTAGTGGCTGTTAATGATGAAAGTTTATGTTGCAATGTATAGTTTTCATTTTCTTTTATCATAGCACTTAGTTCCTTGGCAGATTTATTAAGTGCGGCCTTGTCTTCTGCATGTCTGCTAGTGTGCCATTTTCTTCTTAATCTTCTTTTTTCCTGTATTTTGTTTCGAATTTGTAGTGGGGTATTATGGGTTCTGCTTGTTGGTTTTAGGAATGGGGTTGAGCGCCATGCTGCTTCTTGAATTTTATTTGTGATGTAAAATGTTGCTTCCTCAACATTTTCTGGAGTTTTTAATTTTATTTTTAGGTTCAGTTCTGTGTAGAGGATATCCGCAAATGTGGTCCAATCAGTTTTGTGATTATATAGTGTCTCATCCTGTTCTTGATAGAGTACTGTAGTACTGAAGGTTCCAATTACTGGTGTATGGTCTGAGGAGGAATCCAAACAGTTTTCTACTGCAAAATAGGTCTGAGAGAAACCTTTTATTATAAAAAAGTCCAATAGGTCAGGGCGTTTGTTCTGATCTGTAGGCCAGTATGTGGGTTCACCAGTGGATAGTGTGATCAAACTGTATTTATCTATGCATTTTTTTAATTCACGACCACGAGTTGTAACCAGCCTAGATCCCCATTGTGTATGTTTGCTGTTCCAGTCTCCACCGCTGATATACCTTGGACCAAGTGTCTTGAAGTAGCTGTCAAACATAGTTTCATTTATGGTGTGTCTTGGGGGACAGTAAACAGCGCTTACATTATAATCTCCAGCTCTATCCTGGATAGTAACTGTGGTAGCTTGCAGGTAGTCCTGGTTAAAGTAGCTATGAATATGGTGCTTTATGTTATTTTTTATGATCACTGCTGTTCCTCCGTGTGATGTTCCATCAGGATGGTTTGTGGTGTAAACTCCGTAATTTTCCAGATTCAAATCTTTATTGTCATTCAAATGTGTTTCTGATATTAACATTATGTCGATTTTGTTTGTGTGGAGTAGAAGTTGTAACTCGTTTTTACTTGGAGCAAGTCCATTTATGTTCCATATTCCAATTCTTAATTCAATGAATTTTATTATTTATAAGCGTGGTTATGAGATTCATTAGCGTTCCCATCTGCTGGATAAGAAGTTCTATTTGTTGTGTTTGCTTGTTTATAGTCTGCATCAGTGTGGCTTGCCATTCACTATTGCTATGTTGGTATTGGTACATATTGGTTGTCTCTGCTTTGTTTGATGGATATTGTTGTCTATTCCGGTTTGTTTCATTTCTCTTATGTTTCACTGTGTCAGAATATAATGCAGTTCCATGTGGATATTTGGTTGGTGGTTGTGATATGTCTTGTTCCTGACTTTCACTGTGTGCTAGTGTAGGTGGTTCTTGTGTCTTCTCTAGTAAAGTATCTTTTTTGTTGTTGTCTTGATTTTGTTTGTATCTTTTTCGTACTAGTATTTCACGGTACACTTTGCATCCTTTATAATTGGCTGGGTGACTCCCACCACATAGAGTACACAGTGCGGGTGTGTTTTTGTCCTTAGTGCAGTTTTTCAATTCTATAGATGATAAACAATTCTAGAATGGGACTATATTAAGAGACGTAAACAGAGTAAACCAACACGTGGCAGACAACATACGGTTAAAGTACTCTAACTTGGGAAACAAATAATCCTTTACTTGAATGTTTTATTTATTTTGTTAAGCAATTCATGAAAAAATAACAAAAAATCTGCGACAACTGGTCTTTAGCTGATAAATGGGCTAGTATGTAGCCGAGACCAATCCAGCGGGTGAATTCCTACTGAAGTTCTTGTTAAAGAAAATTAAATCTTGCTATTTCCATATTGAATTATTCTATGTCCGTCATCAAACTCCTCAACTCATCATGTGTGGCAGTTGCGAAAAAGTTCTGAGGCTCTAGTGTAAGTTTCTTTTGACGTAAAAAACGTCTCGAAAGCGTAAGTGATAATGTTATTTATATGGGTAACTCTAACGCGATGGTGGCGTTTCGTTACGTTAATAATTTACACTCAGTACCCTTACCATGAGTTGTGACTTTGAGGTTTTCGATAACGAGTATCGAGTTTACTATCTGTGCATCTCGTTCGCACTAAAATAGTACAAGCGAGATGCACAGATAGTACCTAAACTCGATACTCGTTATCGAAAACCTCAATGTCACAACTCATGGTAAGGGTACAGGGCTCAGATCCGAGGCATGACCTGGTGGAATGACACGGTCAGTACTGAGTACGTTAAGTAGCTAGCCTATGCAAGTACAAAAAAATATACTATTATTGTCAGTCTAGTACAGTCAACAACACTCCTAGGTATACATTGGTAGACCTTATTATATAAGACATAAAGTCCACCGATGTACAGTTAACAGTGTTGCTGTGTATACCACCCGTAACATTTATTTAAGTACCAAATTTAACAATTTCGATCCTGGCTTCAAATCCCAGTAAGGGCGTTATTTTTGTGATGAGCACATATATTCGCTCCTGAGTCATGGGTCTTTAATAAATATTTATGTATTTTTATGTTATAAAAATCGCTAGCTGAGTACATAACACAAGCCTTCTTGAGCTTACCGTGGGGTTCAATAAAATAGTGTAAGGATGTCCTATAGTATTTTTTTTTAATTACTAATTACTATTTTCTTTGCCATGAATATAAATGAAACAAAGGTAGAATACACTATTAGATTTCAAATATATTCAGTACGTATATGCTCATGTGAATTGTGCGGCACGCAGTTATGTAGAAGAAGGTACCTATGCATAATATATGGACGAGGGTATACTTGTTGTCTCTGATACCATTCCACTACCGTCAAAACGATTTCTATTAATGAGGTTACCAATCGATACGTTTCTATAGTTTGGGTTACCGAGAACGTTATGTTTATGTCACAACTGCTCAGTCGAGATCGAGGACTGTTTTGTTTTAAATTCCTAGACTTTTATTTAGTTATTAACATAATGTAGGCCGGCAAGGTCCTCTTTTTTAATTGCTATTCCACATACATTTGGCATCATCGCAATTGGCCATTATTGGTTACATTTGCTGGTTTGTTCGATGTCATTCTACCACAACGCCTAATAAAACCAAAAATCAATTTTTCATAAATTTTGCATAATATGTGATATTATCTAGCAAACCTTATTGTCGATGGCGCTTACATCGAACCGATAAGATAAGTTTACGTTAAGTTTTTCTTATAATAAAACTTTTGTTTTTGGAGTTTTTTTAGACCATTGTACCTACATGTTACAGAAAAGCACCGTATAAGTAGTGTTGTATACCTCGGTGTGAAAAGGGACTGTCAACCACGTAACAATCTACAACTACTCGGCCGGCAACCCCTTACTTCCCGGTCTCTAAAGTAATGTTATGATGTGTTCCATTTCAAAGCAGATTTTACTCGTTCCAAACAAATGACTGTTTTGTACTCGCCTTCTTCGCCTTTTTTCGCTTATGGAAAAACAACATTATTTCACCGCTTCTTAACGATGTAAAAATGACATAACATTAACGGGGACTACCTCCAATATTCTCACTAGCGGGTAAACATAATAAATAATATGGAGTTTCTTTTATTCAGGAAGGCAATAAAGGCAGGCCACTAAACTGGTTACAGTAATTCCCGTTGTTCAAACACCGTCATTAGGATGACTTCCACGTTCATGACATTAATAATACAAAACGTTTTCGGGCAAACTTAAGGATATACTGCTAACTTATCTGTATACAGAATCCGAGCACTAGGCTGGGATACTAATGGAACAACGTCAGATGTGATTACAAAAGTCTTAGTTAATTTGGCATAGTAATGGCGGCAACTAATAGAACGCTTTGATAGAACAATGCCCTTTGCGGCGCGGTATGGTAAAGTAAATATTACGTTAATTTCCAAGTCTATTTTTCACACAAAGCGAAATGTCGTATGAGTTATGTAAGGTTACTGTAGTAAGGACGTTCTGCATTTAGCAGAATACGATGGCTGTATCGTGGATTCCACTCCAGTAAATAGATGTTTTACGCTGATTGCGTTGTTCGCATGAATTACTTAGGGATAATTAATAAAATAAATACATCGATGGATTTTAATTACTGTCGAATAAATGTTTGAGTTATTTATCATTTACGAACGTGTTGGGGAATAACAGTTAATCATTTCAAAATTTTGATGTGATTTTAGTTGAAGTTGACGCCTGATTTTCCCGTAAAATTCATTTGCGTTATCTTTTTTTGTATATCTACGTTTACTTTTTCTGTATTATAAAATCACAATTAAAGCATATGAACAAATATATCAATTGATCATCTATATGCTACGTCATTATACTAGCGAAAATCTCACAAAGGCGCATGTGAGATTTTGTAATATAAAAATTATGTATGTTGTCAATTTTGCCGCTCTGGAAACATACATACAATCATGGACATGTACACAATACACATATATATTTTTAGTGAATTTTTGTACATATAGATAGTATACACAATTGGTTTTACCTACTCCAAAAAAAGTTCTCCACTCCAAATTAGATAATAAGGTAAGAATATGAGGCATCAAAATACCTTAAACGATTAAATATCCTTACAAACACACTTAGTCCCTACATATTATCTAGAATTTGCGTACAAAATTTTGCTTAAGATATCATGCATCCTTAATCATTGTCTCGCTACAAACGCGCCATGCTAGGAACGGAAATTAAAATGACTTAAGTAGGAAAATATAGAGGAAAGACCCATGATTTCAATTCAACAAACCTTCGTTAAACCTTTTCTTGTTCTAAGAAACACAGTAAAATAAAATAAAGTAAAGTAAAGTAACTGTCACTGTCAAACAATTACTCTTGGGCTCTATACAAACGACAGACGTGTATGAATAATGACGAAAACATCTTACCTGTTTATTTAAAAATGATTTCAGAGGCTCTAGTGTAAGTTTCATTTGACGTAAAAAACGTCTCGAACACGTAAGTGATAATGTTCTTAGTATGGGTAACTCTAACGCTATGGTGACGTTTTTTTACGTTAAAAACTTACACTCAGGGCTCAGAGGCTGTAGTGTAGTTACTTTTGACGTGAAAAAACGTTTACGAACGCGTAAGTGATAATGTTATTTGTATGGGAAACGTAAACGCGTTCGTAACGTAAAGTTACGTTAAAAACTTACACTCAGGGCTCAGGTCTTCATAATATGGCGAACTGCTGTCAATGATGTCGCGAAATCACCATTCAAATTCCAAACGATTTCGGTAAGAATAAAGCTGACTTGAATTAGATCATTATTTTAGAATCTAAAAAGCAGAAGCAGACATTCAAATCATTATTTCGGCCGTAAGACGACTACTGGATATAGGCCTCTTCCAGATGTTGATAACTAGGTATCATTTGGGGGGAAGTTGCCATGCTACTGCGGTCGAAATGCTTGACAAGCGGCTGTCAAGTGTGACGAGCGATTCGGGTTTTTTTTCCGTTTGTCGCTTCTTATGATATCCGCGGGAAGAGATGAGGTCGTTCTACTCGCAGCCGTCACTACAGGGCACGACATTCAAATACACACATCTAACCAAGAAAATAAAACAAAGCTTTCCGTTCGCAAGGCAAATACCTCATAAAAAGATTGTAAGAAGTACTTAAAAGTGGTAATACTAAACGATTCCATCGGCTTTAACATCGGTTGGATCGCGTCAATTTTAATTAGAGGGGAATCTTGCCAATCCTTTTGTCATTGGTCCCAGGATCCAAAACCATTAAACACGGTTCTCAGTGCTCGACGAGCAGTTACGAACCGCGACGGGCCTTAAGCTAGAGACACATCGGAGTTGATAAACGCTACTTTTGTACAACAGTTTTTAGTAATTAGTGAATATAATTTTATGATATGTTAGTAAATTATTAAATGGTATTCGCTGTAGTCAATTTACGATTCTTATATCAAATATTATAGTCCAGTTATTAAATTAAGGACAATCTTACATACATAAATTGACGTAATACTCGACGACGGAATAGTTTTAATGTACACACCACTTATTTTTACACAATGGTTTTTTTAAACATATTTTTCTAATTAGAGGCACCTTCAACGGTACATTGTGCGTTACGGTCAGTTGACACGGCGATTTTTTTTATAATTGTTTAAAAAACAGAGGAATTTCCTTGATCCTTCCACTCTTTTTATACCATCCCAAGTCATTAAATATGGCACGTGTTTGCAATCAAGGTGTTTCTAATCTTGAAGGTATAATAAATAGAAAAAAAAACCGGCCAAGAGCGTGTCGGGCCACGCTCAGTGTAGGGTTCCGTAGTTTTACGTCCGTCACAGTAAGTGTTCCCACTTAAGAGTTAAAAATGGGCTATTTGATACATTGTTGTTGACATATTAATATTAAGTACAGAACCCTAAAAACGGGCCCACAAAGGACGCTGACAACTAAAGAAAGAGTTATAGATTCCGACCATACATGGAAAATTCGAAAATGTTGTCAATTTTAGTTCCAACACGAGTAGTAAGAAGGGGTTGTAACATGGAGTGATAACCAGCCAGCGTCATTTGAAGTCAGTCAGTCAGTTTCAACCTAATGTATGGGCATGTATGCTCCGACCCCATTATTCAGAAAGAATCTTAAAACCGCCATGTAGGGTATGAGCGTTCCACCTACAGTGACATCTATCGGCAAATTAAGTAAACTATGCGCGCGAGCTTAAAGTACAGAGGCTCTAGTGTAAGTTTCTTTTGACGTAAAAAATGTCTCGAATGCGTAAGTGATACTGATATAATATGGGTAACTAACGCGATGGTGACGTTTCGTTACGTTAAAAACATACACTCGGGGCTCAGATGTAGTGAATAATCCTTTCCTATCGTATTTTCTCGGAAATGTTCGTATTTGTCTTACTACTTCACTCACACTCAGTACCCATTTGAAGTAGTAAGACAACGGAGGGGACGGTCGCATTGGGCGATGAATATTAGTGCAGATTAAAACTAAACGCGAAATTATACATAAAACGGCGGCGCTACCGCGAACAACGATATTCGTAAATTTCGCACGATTGTCTCTGTCACTCTTAACGCCTTGGAGTAAAAGAGAAATGCTCGACATATACGAACTTCGATCTTCGCGGTACCGGGCCTGAAGTGAGGAAGTGTGTCTTGTCATTCAATAGATTTTGACAGCCATATCTTAGGGAATAAGGGCTAATTTATTAACAATTTGTAAGAAACTATCGCCTTAACGACTTTAGTGCTGGAATAATATAAAGTACCTATTTTGCTCGCAAAAAAGCCTAAGATATATGCAATCCTGCGGCGCTTCCGTCTTTCTCGAGTGAAAGCAAGAGACCATTTTACCAAAATCGCGTAAGATGTATGAAATCCTCCGGCGCTTATAGTTTTTTCGAGTTGATAAGTTTGTATGGGGGAACAATATTTTCGTTTTTTAGTATATTACTCGATCTTTTTTCATACTTTCTCACCGTTTAAACCTTCCCTGAGCTACTACAAATATTTCAAGACCAAAATTAGCCAAATCGGTAAAGCCGTTCGCAAGTTATAGCGTGACCAAGAGAAATAGGGGTTAATTTTTATATATATAGATTTTTTCAAAAACCATTGAACCTATCAAGTTCAAAATAATTTTCCTAGAAAGTTTATGTAAAGTTCTACTTTTGAGATTTTTTTCATATTTTTGAAACTTGTGGTTCAAAAGTTAGAGGGGGGGGGACGCACTTTTTTTTTCTTCTGGAACGATTATTTCCGAAAATATTGACATTATCAAAAAATTATGTTAGTAAGCCCCTATTCATTTTTAAATACCTATCCAACAATATATCACACGTTAGGATTAGAATGAAAAAAAAATCACCCCCCACTTTACGTATAGGGGGGGTACCCTAAGAAAAAATTTTTTCCACTTTTTATTTTTGCACTTTGTCGGCGTGATTGATATACATATTAGTACCAAATTTCATCTCTCTAGTGCTAACGGTCACTGAGATTATCCGCGGACGGACGGACGGACGGACGGACAGACATGGCGAAACTATAAGGGTTCCTAGTTGACTACGGAACCCTAAAAAAGACGTTTTAAAATCACTAACTGAAATACCCTTTACTGAATGAATAGGCATCTGATACTTAATCAAGACTATACCTAGCACTAAAGATAGAAATAAGAGAAACAATAAAAAATGCATTAAGGTCCGAGACAAATGACAAAACAATTTGTATCACTGAAACGTCTTATGTGTATGTATGTGTTAAGCCTTATTATAAAACCCAATGCTCCACTAAGAAGGGGTCGGCTAAATTTTAATGCATATGAAATGAGCTGGTGATATTAATTATCATTCCTTATGAGCTCACCGCCACTGCGAACTTCTAGAAAACGAAATGTTCACGGGAATTACTTAATCCCGAAATACGAGTGAATTAATTCACTTAAGTACTGACTGTAAATACTCGCTAGCAGACGTTTCTGCATAAT
The DNA here is from genome assembly GCA_022674325.2 of Grapholita molesta. Lineage (NCBI taxonomy): Eukaryota > Metazoa > Arthropoda > Insecta > Lepidoptera > Tortricidae > Grapholita > Grapholita molesta. The sequence continues at coordinate 23,304,351 of CP053121.2, read as the reverse complement.
AAAAAAATAATTTAGAAAGGGGTAGCACATTGTTATCGATGAATTCTCAATATGAATTGAGACTTCGATGCCGTTTAGTGTTCAATACGCTGGCGGTAGATGTGTTTACACGTCACCCATGATGACGTATACGACGAGGGATAGATAGAAAAATTCGACAAGTCTCAGCGGTACTCGTATAGCACAATTGGAAGTGCACTGGGCTAGTGATCCAGTGGTTGTGGGTTCGAGTCCCGCTGCGAGTCAAATTTTTCAATTTTTCTTTCGATTTAAATATCGAAGATATTCGCTAGCAGACGTTTCTGCATAATAAAAAATAATTTGTAAATACTCGTATTGTTTAGATACTAGCATAAATTAAGTATAAGAAGATGTGTCAACGCCATACATGATTATGAAACCGCCCGAATTCCGCTGAGCACCAGGGGGCGTTAATTAACTGTGTAAGCTAATATCAATAAGTTTTTTGCGGAAAATCGGACACACTGACGACATCTATACGTAAACAGGAGACGTTGAAAATAATTTATTTTCTCAGTCAATAGATGTCACTTTGCAAACCACTGATAAAAGAATAATCCATAAATGACGCTTCAAAATTGGAGATCGTGCAAAATTTAGGGTTTCCATGGAAGACCAGCGTCGGAACCCTAAAAGAACTTGGCATGAAGCTGAGACAAAACCTTTCCATTGACGCTTAAATGATTGCAACTAAAATATTAAATATCAATTGTTGAGATAAAATTAAGTGTTTCTGAATAAAGTTATTTTTATTCTATTATATCCTCTAGCCGCCCAGAGATCAAAAGTTGCTAGGCCAAATGTAACTATGGTTTGTCATAATTAAAATTCAAAATGACCTTTTTGTAGGACTCCGGGCGGTAGAGAGTATTCTATTTATCTTTAAAAGTCAATTTGCACAAAAATAATACGTGTAAATAAAGATAAACATTCCCTAATGCGATTTTACCTAATTAAGAAATGCCTTTTACAATAATTAAATTAAACTGGTGTATCACTAATTCAGCGCTTATACAGCTTTCATTCGAAAATTAGGCCGTCGTTCCACAGTCCCTCGAGAGTTTTGCAAATAAATACTCCGGTCCTTGAGTAAACAAGATCCATGATTGCAGCAATACGGTTGTATATCAGGCTACATATTAAATAGTACTTGGGTGAATACAGTGAAATAGTAGGAAATGTACAATTACGTATGATTTTTACAAGACATTTTTCTTTTTATGTATATTCAACACTGTGTTTAGAATGGAGGTGCAAAATGGTAGCTGTAAAGTCTTTAGGGATGGGTAATCAACTAATCGTATTTGTGATGTCGATATCGATACTCGATTTTTCAATACATTTTTTTTATGTACAAGTACCATTTATTTCTATATAATTTAACTTTTTTTGGGATCTATGATATGATAATCATTCACACACACATAAATCGTTATTAGTACAACAACAAAAAATAATAAGAAAAGAAACATAAGAAAAGTAAAAGCAACCACAGATTTTTTGTTGTACATAAAAAAATGTATTGAAAAATCAAGTATCGATATCGATATCACAAATATGATTAGTTTATTACCCATCCCGAAGAACTTGACAGCTACCATTTTGCACCTACGATAGCGGGGTATATTTATAAGAAACATAAATGGTGAAACAAAAGACTCCAATGGCTCGGACACGTAGTATTCGTGCAGGTTAAGTTTGTGTTCTGGAGAGCCAACCGGCTCATGGTTGCCGCTGGATAGGTTAAATGTGGAATCACCGCGCTAGAAACCATCTACTGAACAGAAATGGCGCTAAATAGATAAATTTGTGAAGGACTTTGGTGTTGGAGGTCAGGATTGAATTCGAGTACGTACTTACATATTTTTGTAAGTACATATTTTTATCTTAGTTGTATTGTTTTTTAGCAAGCCTTACATATTATATTTACACTTATCCATGAATATAAAATTACTAAAAAACATACTAAAATGATGATAAAATATAAAGCAAATTAACTACCTCCATTGAAATTTTGTTTTGTCTTAATGTAAATGATGCAATAAAAAATAGCATTTGTATATTTCTAGAGAACGATCATCGATTTAACTTCTGAACTATAGCCATTCTTAAATTCTACATAACCGTTCGAGTATAGTTTTTAGATCATTGTTCTTAGCCAAGATGAAGTTTTAGGAATAAATCATCGCGCAGACTGCAAAGTTAGAGGGAGCTTGTAGCAAATTTAGCTTTTGAACTAAAATTAATCGTTCACTGAGGACAAACTAGTTTCTCTAATTGTTTCCTAGTCTTTGCCCCTTCGTTTTGTCTCGCCTATTATATTGTTCTAATAGAACAACTGTTTCTGAGTGTTTCATTATGAATCACTTTCATTGCTATACGACAATATTGTTGTTTACAAAAAAAAATACAAAAAAATGTAATAGATACATATATTATATTGTATATCTGTCTAGACACATGCATAATTTCTTTATCTTACTTAATTAACCCAGAACACAAATAGTGAAAAAGGATGAATATACTTTCATGTTACATTTATTAAATTAAATTGTACTCAGAATCATTAAACTAGACATAATTATCGCCTGGACTACTTTGCAAAAAAAAACCCAATAATATATGTCTTAAAGTTTAAAACTTTCTAAACATGATGTTAATATCTTGAAGTCATAATTTGAGAAAAAAAAAAAACAAAGAAAACAAATTCAAATTAAATCAAAATTGGATACGATGTTTTGTAAAGAAAACCTCGTTCAAAGCTTTTCTTTACCAGACAAAATGAATCTCTTGAATGTAGCCTAGTTAGTCTGCGGAACGTCTCTATTGACGACAGGACCTTTGCCTTAGCCCAATTAAGGGAGAGCCGGGATGAGAACAAATTAAATTGTCGATTTCGTAAAACCGCCTTTGGGCTCTTGACCATTGCTGATTGCGGAATAGTTTTGTACATGTCCTCTTCAAGTATAATTAAATCACTAAACTTGCCAAATAATCCCTGCACACGTAACCTACAGACCCTACAGTGCCGTAGCTCGTGGCAGATTTGCCTGGTAAGATAAAACTCGACGTTTTACTAACTATATCACCTTACACATAACCTGAACGAAGAATATTATGGAAAATATTACTCTCAAGTGAGGCTGTCCCGAAAAAATAACTAATTATAAAGTAAAATAAATTCATTTCTCTTAATACGAAAAAAAAGGAAAAGCTTTTAATCTGCATTTTAAACAATCCCAACGCTACACCTAAAGATCAGCCAAAACGTTTTTATTTAAAAATATGTAACCGCTTTCTGGACAATAAGCCTGTAGATTGCAGGCCGGCGAGCAGCGCGCCAGAAAACAATGAAATGGTTGTCAAAAAAATTGTACACCCGCTTCATTAAAACCACGGGCCGTAATATAGTTCTGAGATTTTTTTGGGGTCACCGCTTTAGTAGGTACTATTGAGTAAGGCTATTTGACATTATTATATTTAATTAAATATGACATGTACTCATGGGTTGCTACTAATTATCAAAAAATGTGCTAATAATATCTAATTTTGTTGTTGCTGTTTCTCTAATATCTTCCCGCATTTGTCATATTGGATTGTGCCTATCACAACATAACGGCAGCAGTCTACATTTCTAAATGAAATTATGGATTTGAAAAGAAAAAACAGCAGAATTAAAAATTTTGCAGATTTTATTATTTAGAATAGCAGAATAGTTATTCGTCTTCTATGTGCAATATCAATCGTTGAGTACACATTATGTAGCCTTAGTAACAATAACGTTTATACATAGGTAGCTACTGATGCAAATAATACGCCTCTAGGATGTATGTCGAAGCCGTTTGACGAGTCGCAATGTCAACTACGTATCTTTGATGGTGTGTGCAGAGGCGACACTGGATAATTGGAGGGGCGTGAAGATGATGCGAGCATATTCCGTGCATTCGACGCTGTGCTGCAAATACACAACAAGTAAATGCATATTATATATACAGCTTCATGTAGGGAAAACTTTGGCTTATCACTGATACTTGTTGATTCGGTGTATTAATCTACTCTCGCTAGAAGTAAAAGCAAGCTATAAAATCGATGGTAGCTGGCAGCTTTTGGTGCTTGCAATCGGGCTGGAAGCAATGTTTCGCTTGTAATTCAGCAGTGTGAGCTCCGCGTATTAATGAAGATTATAATTAAGTATAAATCACTATTACCCGTACAGGATAAAAGTAATATCGATTCATTTAAGGGCTCCTTAAGTGTGTTCATAATGGTTATATCATCGTATATTGTTAAGTTTTTAATACCGGAAGGTTTTAAACCTTCGCACATTTTTCATCCATTTCATTCATACATCCCATGTTCTATGTATTTATCTCGCTTTGGGGATGGGGCATGCGCGGAGCGGCAATTTTTAAAAAGAAGAGAAAAATGAAAATCTGATAGCTGTCAAAAATCGCTTGGAAAAATTGGAGCTATTGCGGAATTTGCGGAAGATTTACTTTACATTATTATATTATAAAGAAGCGGGGTGAGTGCGTAGGGATTTATTTTATTATATTTTTAGTTTTCCATCTTTTCTTTGTTCATCAACACACAAAAGCCTAAATCAGAATGTGCCAGGAGCCAATCATAATATGAACCAGCAATTATATTTCTAGTGCGAAAGCCAAAATCTCCTCCAAGAGGGAGAAGGCATTTTCTAACATTTTGGTCGGCTTCGAGCCGGATTTACGGATTTTATTGGCGCCTTGGTACATTCTGATTTGGTTTTTAAACAAATTCATATATTTCGAACGGTCGAAATATTTATTTAATTATTTGCGGTAACCTACACACTACACACAGTTTTTGGGGTATATATATTTTTAGCGGTCGTTTATTACTTATCTTATGTATTGCGGTGGGAAATTTATTTTATTTCAAGTCATATTCATACTTTCATTGACATTCATCTTGGTATATTACGTCGCGGATTATTTGGATAAAACGTTTGCTATCTTCTGGTATTTAAAGCGAACATTCACTGGGCATCCAATTTTACTAACGACTGAAATTGTTTTATCAATTTCAATTCATCATAATTTATTTTTTTGGAATTGTTTATTTTATGACAGTGTAATTTAAAACAGTTCGGTTGCTAGGTTACGGAACTAGAACTAGGAACTAACGGCTAATTTCGCAGTATGCGGTGTCTGCTATCTTAGCCTAATGGTTATACTATTTGCTTAGTAAGATCGAGGTCGTCGGTTCGATCCTCAGCCAAGGAGTTGTTATTGTATTTTTCTAAGCATTTAGTATTTTCGTAAAAGCGGTTTTAAACATTATTTATCGGTATTTAATGTTGTTGCGGGAATTTAAATATTTATTTCTCTTTGCGGAATAATTTAAAAATTATTAAGTATTTAAATTTAAGTTAGCGGTACATGCTTAAATTTAAAAAATAAAATAAAAATAATTTTAGTATTAGTGTTCGGTGGGGGTGCTTAGTACAAATAGTGCTAATTAAGTGCTATTTTTAGTTTTCATGGTTTGGTTTTTCTTAGGATTTTGGTTGATTTTATTAATTTGGACTACGCACTTAAACACCAACGTGAACATGGCGGCAGCTAGGCGGATTCAGTTGTCGCAGATGAAATATCATACAGCTTGTCGTAGTATTGATATAATGAATGGATTGGCTCGTAATCCAGAATTGTCTTCGGAACAAGAAAGCGATTTTATGGTGCGGTTTCTGGATTTAGAGAAAGTTTACGAAACATTTACGGAAACGTTTTATGAACTTCAGCTCTCTGCTGCGGAAATAGAGAGCTTCGACCTGGAAGGTCACAAACAGGAGTACGAAATATATAATAAAAAATATTATTTTATAAAACAGCGTCATTTAGCGTTGACGAATTCGAACGCTTCAGCTAACTTGGAAAACAGCTGTAGCAGCGGTAGCGGCAATGACACTAAGGGAGTGCGGAATAGGGTAGTTCTCCCTAAAGTGAAGCTTCCTACCTTTACGGGCCAGGTGGAGGAGTTTGTTCCTTTTATGGAATTGTTTCAGTCATTGGTGGGTAATGACATGACTTTATCGGATACTGAAAAATTGTACTACTTAGCAGGGTCACTTATAGGTGAACCAAAGTCCTTGATCCAGCATTTGTCTGTCACGGGTGACAACTTTTCCGTTGCTGTAGATTTATTAAATGCGCGGTACAACAACAAACGGTTACTCGCGGACCGTTTGTTGCATAACTTATTAAGTGTTCCACATGTTACTAGTAAAGGGATTAGCGGCTTGAAATTATTTTTAAATACTTTGATCGAAAATACAAAGGCATTGGAAAAGATGAAGTTTCCTGTTGAATCTTGGTGCTATTTGTTGTTTTATATAAATTTCCAAAAACTTGACAATAATTTAAGAAAACACTTTGAAGACAAGCATTCTGACAAAGAGTTGCCAACATTCTCGGATCTGTTAAAGTTTCTGGAGACTGAAATACGGATTTTAGAATCCAGCGCGGATCCACAGGCTGGTACGTCGTCTGCGGCTAGACGTAGTGGAACTGGTCAGAGTCATGCGGTAAAGGCTCATGCGGTTTTTCAGAATGCGGGTTCAACTTCGGTGTGTAAATTATGCGGGAAAAACGGACACTTTATTGCCAAGTGTGAAAGGTTTTGGAAATGAAACCTGCGGCTAGGAAACGTCAAGTAGTAGCACTGAGATTATGTTTTAAATGTTTAAATGGTCACAATATAAACCAGTGTACTTACAATAAAAACTGTTATAAGTGCAATTCGGCGAAACATCATTACTTGCTGCATTTTGATTTACCGGCAACTGGCTCAGATCGTGAACAACGTTTGACGGCAAACAATGTTCTTACAACTGGAAGGGTCCACAGCCCCAATACCTCGCTCTCTACAAGTACTGCTGCTGCGAGTGCACCTTTGACCAGCAGTCTTCCAGGTAGTGCGGTCCCTGGAGTCACTGGACAAGCGGCGCTACATGTCAATACGCCAAACATGTATCAGCGGAGAACACTTCTTGCAACGGCGATAGTACGAGTACTGGATAGCAGCGGCTGCTACCAAGAGGCGCGGGCCTTGCTGGATGGAGGGAGCGAGAGCACATTTATTTCGGAGGCTTGTGTGCAACGGTTGGGTTTAAAGCGTTTTAGACCTGACACATCTCCGCTTACTGGACTGGGCTGTACTCCAATAACCGGTAATAGAGGAGCGGTCAATCTGACCATGGCATCTAGGTTTTCGGATCAACCTGTGTTAGTGACCACAGCTACGGTCTTAAATAAATTAACCAACGATCTGCCTGGATTTTCTTTACCAATTGAATTAGCGGATAATTATCGGGGACTTTATCTTGCGGATGATAAGTTCTACGTCGGTCGAGAGGTTGATATTTTAATTGGTGAAGATTTACTTTGCGACATTGTTCTGAGTGGTCGCCATAAGATCAATGATCATATTCCTCGGTTTACAAAAACAGTTTTCGGTTACGTATTGTCAGGCCCAGTCACTCTTTTGGCATCTGAATTATTCTCTAAAACAAGTCACTCTACCCAAGCTCTTTTCTGTACCACAAGTACAGACCAGATTTTAGAAAGATTCTGGGAAGTCGAGGACATCCCAAGCATGGTTGAAAACCCTAAGGATCTAGAATGCGAGATGATTTTAAGGATACTCATCAGCGCATTGAAGAGGGCAGATATATAGCACGCTTACCCTTTTTATCGGATGCTCCGGAGCTTGGAAACACGGTGCCAATAGCCATGAAGAGGTTTTTGGCTATGGAAAGGCGACTTCTTGCGAAAGGTAATGAGGTCTTTAGAGCAAAGTATATCGGATTTATGCGGGAATATTTACAGACGGGGCACATGTCGCTTTGTGATGGTGAACCACAGGACTACACAAGTGACAGTTATGTGATCCCTCATCATGGAATCTTTAAGGCGGATTCTGACAAGATCAGAGTAGTTTTTGATGCCAGCTGTGCTTCAAGTAACGGAATCGCTTTAAATGACTGCTTACATGCAGGACCAAAGTTGCAGCGTGATATCGCAAATATAATATGTAGGTTTCGGTTACATCCTTATGTTTTTACAACAGACATCAGGATGATGTTTAGACAGATTTTAATTTCTGAGGAACATCGGAAATTCCAGCTTATTTTCTGGAGGGAGTCCCCGGATCTACCCTTGCTGGTTTATCGCCTGAATACGGTGACTTATGGTATGAAATCGAGCCCATACCTTGCGATCCGAACGCTAAAACAATTAGCTGACGATGAGGAAACGCTGTTTCCTGCAGCGGCGAATCTTCTTCGGTCTTCGGTATATATGGATGATATTTTAGGAGGAGCAGATTCTATAAAAGATGCGATTAATTTAAAGCAGGAACTGACAGACTTACTACGCTCTGGCGGTTTTGAGTTAAGTAAGTGGACGTCAAACAGTAAGGAGGTCTTACAGGACATAGAAGAGGAACACTTAGAAAAACCTCGAAAGATTTTTGATAATGCGGATGGACCTAGTTTCTTTAAAATTCTAGGCATTCAATGGGATTCTAGCAGTGACAGTTTCTCATATCGCACTAGGCTAGAGGATACGGGCGGTTGTACTAAGCGGTCAATTTTGTCGACTCTAGCTAGGACATTTGATCCGTTAGGATGGATCAGTCCGGTAATTTTCCAAGGTAAGGTCCTCATGCAGCAATTGTGGTTGAAGAATTTATCTTGGGACGCGGAAGCTCCGGAGGATGTGGTTGCGGAATGGCAAGGGATTTTAAGGGATATGCCCCTGATTTCACATCTTCGGCTTGATCGTTTTGTCTTATTGGACGTTAAGACTTGTTCCCTGCACGGATTCTCAGATGCATCAGAACTTGGTTATGGTGCAGCGGTATATCTGAGAACTGTAGGAAATGATGGAAAAGTAAAGGTTAGTTTGATGATGGCTAAATCAAGGGTTGCGCCGATTAAATCAAAACTTACCATACCTAAACTTGAGCTTAGTGGTGCTATGTTACTTGTTCGTCTCCTGAAGTTCGTCGTTGCTGCTATCAGTGAGAAAATGACGATCGATGATATCGTTGGATGGAGTGATAGCACGATTGTTCTCTCGTGGCTGAAGATATCGCCATACTTGTTGCAAGTTTTTGAGGGCAATCGAGTTTCACAAATTGTCAATTGCGGTTTAGATATGGTTTGGAGACACTTACCTTCAGAAATGAACCCCGCTGATATCGCGAGTCGCGGCTGTCGCGCATCGGAGCTGCTTGAGCACACCTTATGGTGGGGGCCTGTATGGTTGTCAGGTGATGCGGACACCTGGCCCAAGAATATAATGGATAAAGCGGAAGATCCATTACCTGGTTTGCGGAAGGTGAGGGTAAATGTCCGGGCTTTAGTCGGTATTGTTGATAATGATAACATTTTTACTCGGTTTAGTAGTTTGAATATGTTACTGGCGGTCGTAGCATATTGCTTTCGGTTTATCAACAATACCAGGGATCCAACAAATAAAGTTGTTGGGGTTCTACCAGTGTCAGAGCGACGGTTCGCTTTGCATCGGTTAATTTGGTTGGTTCAGCAGATGGAGTTTGCGGATGACGTCCACTGCTTAACTCAACACAAACAATGTTCCACTCGATTACGTCGGCTTGGACCATTTATTGGGGATGATGGTTTACTGCGCGTTGGAGGTCGTTTGGATCATTCAAATTTAACTTTTGAGCGGAAGCATCCAGTGATTTTACCAAAATCACACGCTTTAACGGTTTTGATCGTGGATTATTTTCACGTTTTGTATTGCCACGCGGGGGCTACGGTTCTGATGGCCGTTATACAACGGAAGTTTTGGATTCTTTCTGCGGGACAAGTAATTCGTACGCGAATATTTAAGTGTATGAAGTGTTTTAGAACCAAGGCCAGGCCTACGACGCCAATGATGTCAGCGTTGCCCTGGGATCGGGTCAATGCGACTGGCGTATTTCACACCGTGCAAACAGATTTTGCTGGTCCGTTTGGTATTAAACATTCTCGTGTGCGGAACACAAAGATTTTAAAAGCGTATCTTTGCGTATTTATTTGTTCTGCATCCAAAGGCGTTCATTTAGAGTGCGTCACAGATCTTTCAACTGAAGGTTTTCTCGCAGCTTTGACGCGCTTCACTTCGCGACGCGGTATGCCGAGCGTTATACGTTCAGATTGTGGAACTAATTATATGGGTGCGAATAGGTATTTGGATGATGTGCGGAAATACTTGGCATCGGAAGAAGTACGGCAAGAGCTTAGCGACGGCGCGGCTAAACAATCTATTACATGGCGATTCAATTCTCCAGCGGCGCCTCACTTCGGCGGTTTATTTGAAGCGACCGTAAAATCAGCTAAGACATTATTGCGGCGTGTCATAGGTGAACAGATTTTGACGTTTGATGAATTGGTTACGGTTTTTACTAGGGTGGAAGCGGTGCTGAACTGTCGTCCTTTATGCCCGCTGTCTCAAGACCCTCAGGAACTTGAAGTCCTGACGCCGGCCCATCTACTGATTGGTAGACCTTTGCTATCGGTTCCAGAGTACAATTTTGAAGAAATTCCGAGCTCAATGTTGAACCGATTTAATTTAGTTCAGGCAATATCTCAACGCGTTTGGAGAAAGTGGAGCGAACAATATCTACAATCTCTCCAAATGCGTCGCAAATGGACATCGCCAACTGATCCGCCTAAGCTAGGTGATCTGGTCCTCATCAAAGAGGAAAATTTACCTCCTCTTCGATGGAAGATGGCGAGAATAGAGCAGTTGTTACCCGGCAAAGACGGTGTTGTCCGGGTTGTACGCCTCAAAACGACTACCGGTAGTCTTACGCGGCCAGTTGTGAAAATTTGTAGGCTTCCTTTGGATGATTAAGCCGTACCCAACTGTTTTAATTTAGTTTTTATCTAACATAGCTTAATTTGTGTTTTATTTTTTAATTTTTGTTGATAAAGGCATCAGCCTTTCTCGGGCGGGGGAATGTTAAGTTTTTAATACCGGAAGGTTTTAAACCTTCGCACATTTTTCATCCATTTCATTCATACATCCCATGTTCTATGTATTTATCTCGCTTTGGGGATGGGGCATGCGCGGAGCGGCAATTTTTAAAAAGAAGAGAAAAATGAAAATCTGATAGCTGTCAAAAATCGCTTGGAAAAATTGGAGCTATTGCGGAATTTGCGGAAGATTTACTTTACATTATTATATTATAAAGAAGCGGGGTGAGTGCGTAGGGATTTATTTTATTATATTTTTAGTTTTCCATCTTTTCTTTGTTCATCAACACACAAAAGCCTAAATCAGAATGTGGCAGGAGCCAATCATAATATGAACCAGCAATTATATTTCTAGTGCGAAAGCCAAAATCTCCCTCCAAGAGGGAGAAGGCATTTTCTAACATATATATTATTACTTACATATTTTGTCATACAAAGATTGCACATCTTTAATATATCTGTAATTGTTATTACATTGACATGATGTTGTAACTGATATTATTATTACGTGCTTGTATTTATAAATATATAATTTAATAATTTTTAGTCAATTTGTTTACCTGAAAACTTACGCATTTACAAAAAGCAGTCGCAAGTAGTTTTTCAACCGTTTACGAGTTATATAAGTTATAAAACTTTTAAGATTACTTTGTTACTGCGGTTAAAGTTACCGTCGTTTGTATTGTAAAGCAAAGTGCCATGTTTTTGTATTTTATTTCGGCCATTAAATATTTTGCCTAATCAACAAATGTAAGGCTCTGCCACCTTCGGGTTCGGTTTAAGTGGAAACCTGGCGATGGGTAGTAGCAAGGGATAAAATACATGAAATAGTCTCCCTTAAGAATACGGCCTCTGATCTCGAAACCATCACCTAGGGTTGTAACTGCAATAAACGTTTGAAAATTATAAGAATCTCTGTAAATATTTATTTGTAGTAGGTTTCTTCCGTACACGGAACAATGGTGTTTCGGACATTTGGGAGGCGTACGAAGAGCCGGATCGAGCCAACGCGCAGAGGCCGTTTCGACAATTTGCATGAAATGTAAGGGATACACTAACCGGATGCTGCCCCTGTCCGTATCATGGGACGCGCACAGAGACAGCACCCGCCATGGTGTAAGGACTATTGAGTTTTAATGAAATCTAGAATTTACTAGGCTATGGGGTGGAAATGATGGACTAGCTAGTGGGCTATTGGATAAAAAAACCGGACGTCTGCCTAATAAAATGGTATCCAATTTTATTTCCGGCAGACGGTGACTCGTCTTGTGCGAGATGGGCCCCCACAAAAAGCGACATCAAGGATGGCTCAAGGGCAACACCGGTGCATAGGGCTAAGGGTAGAGAGGTGTCACTGGACTTTAAACATATAGCCAACTCGCCACTTAGGTTTCCACATCTACCCTAGAGAACGCAGGTTTATTTTTAAGAGTGTTAACTCAGTGAATTGAATATCAATTTGAAATTAATATATCCTGACTTATTAGGACTCAGTGTCCTATATGTAGTGAACATGATTAATGTGCCTTTAATGATTTCAGTGGTGAGCCATTCAAATATTTCAAATTGACGCAAATTTACAGCCACGGCGGTCCAATCAGTCTAGTCGGCATAATAATTTATTTCCCACAAAATATGAATCATTATCACCCGCCGCTGATACAGTTGTATATTGACTAGTTTATTTGTATTTAAAATCGTAAGTCATCATTATATTTTATGTCATTCGTGCTACATGTTTTGGAAAATATAGGTCTCCATTTTCAAGCACTAAGGAGTGCCGGGTGTCCGTTCACGTCGCGTCGCCGTTCGCGTCGCTAGCCCGTCACGCACTACCAGGCGCCGCTGCCCGCGCGAATCACTAAACGTGAGTGAAGCCGTCATTTTTCATGAAATACCTAGTATTATTTAACATTAACATTTGGATATAAATTAACTCAGAAAGCATCGAAATCGTAATAGATCCAATTCACGGGTATAAAAAGAAATATGATTTTATTACATTTCATAAGATCTATATAGACGCCTTGTAAAACATAATTATTAAAATTCCAATCCCACACTCGCATTTCGTTTTCTTTAAATTAAATGACTGGAATGCCAATAGGTATATTATTTCTGAATATAAATCTTATATGAAATTCAAAGTAATTAAATTTCTTATATTTAATAAACTCTTGGAAATTGGAATTGGAAAGGAAACTTGTTAGAAATTAAACTTAATCTCAAACGTTTATTCAGTAGGTAGGCCACAAGACTATTTTTACACGTCGAGTTATATATATTTATATATATATATATATATATGTATATATATTTATATATATATATATATATATATATATATATATATATATATATATATATATATATATATATATAAAAGTAAAACAGAAAAATAGAAACTTCACCGGTTCTGACCCTACATCTTTGACCTGAGGCTCTAGTGTAAGTTACTTTTGACGTAAAAAAACGTTTGCGAACGCGTAAGTGATAATGTTATTTATATGGGAAACGCAAACGCGTCCGTGACGTAAAGTTACGTTAAAGCTTACACTCAGGGCTCAGAGATGCATTTTGAATTTTATGACTGGAAAGAAACTCGGCGGTAAATACTTTATTTTTTCAAAACAGTATTACAGTTTAAAAAATACATAAAATACAAATAACATACAATGTTAAACGTAATGACCTCTCGTGACTCTCGTCTAGCCAAATAAATCTGCAAGACATACTTCGCAGCCTATTATAATTATAAGCACCATATATCATGTCAAATCAATAAATCTATGACCGCTGACACAACGTCAGTATTAGACATGATCTGTATCTGTTGTTTACAGTGAACGGAAATAAACATGGAAGCAGCATGCGCGAACATTACCTTTAAAATTATCGGGACAATTATCTCACAGACACAAATACGCTCACATTGAAATATGACGTTATATATACACAGCTTTTATTCGAAAATACTAAGTGAAATTATAGTCATCTCTTTTACACTGTTCTACATAATAACGTGTAAAAGAAACACATATTTAGGCGATAACAACCAATCTCTAAGGGCACCAACATTTCGGCTAATAGGCTTTTGACAGCAGCAGAGATATTCGCCAATCATACTTCATCAGGGATCCTATTTTAAACCTCATCTTTCATTCGTTCGTCTATTTAGCTCTCTATTGTTCCTATATGCAAGAGCGATGGAGACAAACGAATGAACAAGGTGATTAGCAATAGCCCCTCAGATGACATGGATAGGTTTATGCAATACATTAAAGTGACAGTCAAATAACTAATACCAAATAATAAATATATTAAAATGTTATAAAATAAAAAAATATATTTTATAATCTAATAATAATTTTAAAAAGTAATTTGAAATTGTATTTTTAAGCGTTGTTTTCTCCTTCGCCGATGCCCCTGTCCGTATCACGGGACGCGCACAGAGACAGCACCGGCCATGGTGTAATAACTATTGAGTTTTAATGGAATCTAGAATGTACTAGGATATCGGGTGGGAAAGGGTGGATTAGCTACTTGGCTATTGGATAAAAAACCGGAGGCCTGCCTAAAATTGTATACAATTGTATTTCCGGCAGACGGTGACTCGCCCTATGCGAGATGGGCCCTCACAAAAAGTGACATCACAGATGTCTCAAGGGTAACACCAGTGCATAGGGCTAAGGGTAGAGATGTGTCACTGGACTTAAAACATATCGCCAACTCGCCACTTAGGTTTCCACATCTACCCTCGAGAACGTAGCTCTAGCGACCCCACTCTGGACGGCCGGTTAAGGCAAGCTAGAGGCAGGGGACCTGTCCCACCTGTCCGAAAGGGCACCCCAGCTAATTATTATTTATCGTTTATTTATCTTATCTCTTACGGTAGGTTTTTTACAATATTTTCATAAAAGTAGAATATAAAAATACATCCAAAAAATATCAAAACAATAAACAGATTATAAAAAAACCTAACCTAGGGTGCCGCCGGAAACGGGGCAGGGCCTAAGCTGCCGGTAGTTAGGGCTGCAGAGAGAGGAACAACCGGACTATACGCGCCGTGTCCAGGATTACTGCCTTCTGAATCTGACCCTTGATCTAACCACAACCACGTAGCGAGAGTCTCTCAAAGATTCTTCGCTATGAGACTGTTCGCGGAAACAACTATCGGTACAATGATCGCCGAATCAACTTCCCATATGGCGGTTACCTCGTGAGCCGTCTAAGTACTTGCTGGATTTGTCCTTCTCGGCCTTCACAAGGTTCTCGTCACATGGGACGGTGATGTCGACGAACATTGCCCGGCGCTGCGATCGATCTATCAACACGGTATCAGGCTTATTTTCTACAATAGTCCTCTCCGTGATAATAGATCGATCCCTATAGAGCGTGGCACGACCATTTTCGAGAACTGGCGTAGGTGTGTACTTGTAGTGCAGAACTTCGTGGTCCGCAAGTTCATACATAAGAGCAAGATGAGCGACTAATAGATGTTTAAATTGTTGAAACTAGTACTGTCGTTTTTAGTTGCCTAAAAAGTAACATTTGACCCAATTTTGGTGAAACCCGGTTATTACCCGGGTACCCGGGTTTTGATACTTGAAGTCGGGTAATACCCGGGTTACAGGTTACAGATTTGAACGGGTATTGCATTCCCTATCTCTTACAATACACACACTAAATATAAAAATCCAGTTACACAATACAATAATGTTCTTCATTTGGCATTACATCATCCCCATAGAGAAAATGACGTAATATTAGTTTGCATATTTCTGTGAAATTATCCGTTTAAGTACATGTGTAAACTTATCCCACTATCTTTAAAATTATTGGAATGGCTTTTGCACCACTTCACTGCACATGCGGGCATGTTTAACTAGTGTAATTGTATTTTAAAACATTGTATTAAAATACAATTTTTGGCATCCGTCACTCACTGTCATAGAATCGCACTGAAGTCGACTCAGGTGAAGTCTAAGCTAAGCCCGCCCACCCAGGTAAAGTATAAAGCTAAGCCCGCCCACCCAGGTAAAGTTTAAGTGGTGCTATTATTGAAGGGACAGAATGCTTCCATGTTTTATTTCCGTTCACTGGTTGTTTATATAAAGTTAACTTCAAAATAACGATTCCCTAAAATTACAGTACGTGTAAAAGACTTCATTTTATAAATCATAATAATGATACAATGTTTTAAAGTCTAAAAATGGTAAATATACATTATGTACATATAGGTGAAAAACTTAACTGAAGGACCATATCTATGTAGCTGTGAAGAGAATTAATATGCAACTTACGTCAAAATTTTAATATAGAACGCTGATACGCGTGTACACACACGTTACTACTACATAGGCCAGGTGCTTTAGTTAAGTATTTCACTTATACATACAACCAGACATGCATTGTAAAATCCATTCCACTCAGAATATACTTTCACACAAAGCTACTTTGCTTAGGAATAGTGGCACCATTCCTCACTATTCCACACTATCCCTTGTTTGTCGGAGGATTGAGTCGATTCAACGCACCGAGGTGCGTGTATTTGCGACTATTCACGCGCCTTTAGAAATAGATGATGCGTTGGTTCGCGCCGCAATTCCATCGTGGAAGTAAAAAGCTGTATCTAACAGCACTATTATTCTCATTGCAGAAAAGATACAAAATATAAAACAAGTCTCAGAGTAACCAGCATACGTTGTATCATAAAAGCTATAGTCGGAGATCTGACTTACTGGTTTATTTAGGCTAGTGATACTTTTGGAATAGTAACTTGATGTCATGATACTCCGTTTTACTTTGAGATGGAGCACAGACGTTCACACCATTTTCCATTCCTTTCAATGACTCCCTCTTGATGTCTGTATGCACTGGTCAATAAGAAACTAACACAAAGAAAGGCGACTCTTAATGTATTCGTTATATATACAAGACTCAGCTAACACATTAGGGATATGAAATTATTTCACACTCCTTACCATCAAATAGTAGTAACAAGCGTAGTTGTTTTTTTTAACATGTCTGAATGGAAACCTAACTAAGGTTTTCTTTAAAAAAATATTTGTAATGAGCTCTCATTGAGATTATAATAAGATAATAACCATAAAGTTAGATAGTCATATGACTATAGGTACCTGCTATTTTAACATAGTAGGGAATATAGTATTGTCTAATAACCAATCTTGGAATACCTATAACAAAAATTTATACTCTCAGAAAATACAAAAGAAATTAAAAATTTAACACCGTCTGAGAAATGGTGGAATCTATTGTCTCCTAAGAGTATTAATTATTCACATAACATCAATGTAAATATGGATAATAAGAGACGTAAAAACCGCCAGATTTATTAATACAGCCTGAGGACCACCCTCAAAAGTCTTCATACACGCGAACGATTCAGAAAGCTTGCTTCGTTTGCTTCTACTTGCCTGCAATCTTGTATCTCCGGAGTTTAAGTGTTTGACCTCCCTTTGCCCAAATGAAGCTCACGAGCTCGAATACCAAGCTACTAAAAGCATATTACATATGCCTTATCATAAAGAAGTAAGCTTTATTTTTGTCTGCGCTGGTGTTACAGTTAAATTGGTTAGCTTATACTTTTGTATTTCTTTTTTTCATTTTGCCGTGCTGCGAATTAACCGGCTTCAATCCAAGTCTATGCTTCCTGTATGGAGGGAAATGGCAGGTGAAATTTTGAAAACGTGCTTTATGCTACTTTTGCGTATATTTCCCTGTTCCGCCTATGTAACTAGTGCCTCCGCTTTTATCAAAGGCTTTCGAGGCACGATTTTCTGTTATTAAAAAGGCTACCTTCTAAGAAAATGATTATAAAAATTAGAGTAGCTAATGATTTCCGTGTTACTATTATATTGTTTTATTATGGCAGGTGATAAGTATAGAATATTTGTGAGAATATTTATTTACCCGATCGCATTATAAAATCGTCATTGTCTAAAGCCGTATACTATTTGTTGCAACCTTCTTAAAAAAAATGTCCCAGAGCAATACTTTTATATCAAGCCCATTGCTGACATGTATAGGATGCACGATCAGTGGTCCGGACATCAGTAGATGAGACCAAAGCAAGAGGGGCAGATTAAAACCAAAAACGAGGTGGAAAGATGTAATTCTAAAAGACATTAGTGAGTGCCAAGTATCCAAAGACGTCGAAGATAGAGCGAAGTAAAGGAGAACATTAAGGAAAGCTGACCCAGCACCATACAGGACGCGTAGCTAGAAAAAGAGAGATAGTCTAACCCGTATTAACGTAATCGTTATTGTTAAAAATAATTTGAATGAGAATTTTTACTCTCTATTTGAAGGCAGAACCAGCAGCAGAAGTTGCTAAACGGGTGTTCAGAAAGAACTTCGCACGCTCTTATTCTTATAAGTGTAAAGCGTGTCAATTAAATTTTGAACACCTCGCCTGATCAGCAAGTTCTGCTGCTGACTGTATCTATAGCTCTAGTCACATCGAGTTCGTTGTTGAGTGACTGAAGGTAGAATCATAATTTGATCCATAGAAGACGTGGACTGATAGTTGCAAATTGTGGATATATTTTATCCGTATATAATGTTGCTTAATTATCATGACATAATCTTCAAATACGTGATCACTAAAATATTAATAAATAAATTGTTATTAGAAATTATACAATTAATTTAATATGTAATAACATTTTTTTTATTAATATTTTAGTGATCACGTATTTGAAGATTATTAAAAAAAATCGTCTAAAACATAAAAATGAGATGGAAGGTAAACATAAATATATATATCATGTCTGCTTCATGATAATAATGTGTAAAATCCCTATTCCCGACTTTTAATTTAAGAATAAAACATTTGCTTTGGTTTTTTTAATCTAAAAATCTTGTCGGGACTTAAACATGCTTATTCGGTATACACTCTGCTCGTGTGAAATCCGTACATGCATAAATCAATGTAAACTTTTAAACTCCGCGAGTAAGAGCAAATATTAACATAACTTTATTGTTTCTCTTGCTTTAATCAAATTCTATACCTATAGAGCATACCGGATGTTCCCGGATATGTAATTAGCGTTCGTATGTTTTAGAAAAAGGAAATAAATTTGACTTATTTTTTTTAGTTTAAATGTAAACCAAGGAGGATAAGACTTTAATAGATAATGCCCATAGAATACATCATTCCTATGTTGCTGGCTAAGGTACTAGTGCCATTTAGTGTTCACAGTCACAATAGATTAATATTGCATAGAATTTGTTCGCTGGCAAACGCCCGCAAAGTAACTACGCAGGATACTCGACAGATGGCGCTTTTTGGACTTAGTACTAAAAATAAACGTTTAGCCAGCAGCTCGGAGGAACACTATTTATTTTATATACATAGGCATCTTCAATGCCTTCTTATACTATATGATGAAAACACAATGACTGTTTATGAATTACCTATATTTTGTTTTTAAGACAAGGCAGCAGAATCTGTTGCAGCGCAACTGGGGAAGTACCTCCTCCTTACAGTAGACCACAGCCATAATAGCACTGCTACCTTTCAGGTATGTAGTGTTGTGTTCCTGATGGTGAGTAAGCTCTGAGTGAGTGAGCTCCAACCCCTCTTAAAGGCCGGCAACGCGCTTGTGACTCCCCTGGTGTTGCGGGTGCCCATGGGCGACGGTAACTGCTTACCACCAGGCAATCCGTCTGCTCGTTTGCCGCTTATGTCATAAAAAAAAAGAAAAACAAAACAGTGAATTGCCAGTTTAGTTAGCTGAACAGTGCCCACGCTTTGTAACATTTTTTTATCACTATATTACCTATCGTACTTACCCTTAAATGAAAAAGTAATTTTCATTTTATGGCCACAGTTATAATCTAAAGCTATCGTAATAGCCAAAATAAAAATCGTTTCTTTCATAATAATGCAATTGAAAACGTGACTGGACTGAAAATAACCTTTTTAATGTATCGTCATCTCATAGATCTGGAGCCGAATTACAATTACACGTAAGAACAATAAAATTGGGTATATCTGTTAGAAAAATTATCATAATCGGTAACTAATTCAACAATTAAAATGATATGATTGAAAAATATGAGTCGTGCTAATATTACTTAGTTACAAACGAATAAACTCACATGTACTTATATCACACTAGGCGATATGTTTCGGGTAAGCTCAGGTACCCATTTTCAAGCCGAGTCAGTCAGTAAGTCTCAGCGAGTGACGCGCCCTCATCCCACGCGATATTTTCTGACTCGGCTGTACTGGGTACCAGAGCTTACCAGAGCTGTCGCCTAGTGCGATATAAATACACGTGAGTTTATCTGTTTAGAACTAAGTAGTAAAACAAAGTTCTTATGAATAATGGAAAAATGGATAAATCAACTATTCTCAATATAACTTGAGACTCCGAAGGTGGTAAAAATGTTAACAAATTTAAGGTATATGTCACTCTTGAAAGATATGGTGGAGAAATTCGCATTCAACTCGCGTGTCTCTTGTAGCTCAGTTGAAAGACCAACAGGCATGTGTCCTGGAGTTGCGAGTTCGATTCTCGCCAGAGGCCTTTGATTTTTCCATTTATCCTTTATAAAAATGTTGGTTTCGTTAGCAGACCTTTCTGCTTAACACAGGGTTAAATTTATACTAACTAGGCACTAAACAATATGATAGTATTTTTGTATGTTATTTTCAAGCCTAAACACTGACATATAAGAATATTGTTAACATTAACAAAGATTAAATCAGGCGTCTGTCGTAGATTGTATTATTTTTCACTTATTTATCTGTACAAATGACCATTAACTACGGTTCACACCCAAAACTGCTTGGTTAAGTGGTTTTAGTTGACGCAAACTTGATATAGAGTACCGACCCTTGGTTGCACTAAATCATGATTGTGGGTGTGTGCCATCGGATCTAAAATGATGTAATACGCATTAGAACCAAAGTATAGATGAAGAACTTAGCTAAAGCCTATGTGGTTGTAACTTGTCTGTACACGCATGTCGGTGTTCTATAATTATTCAAATTTTGACGCAAGTCCCACATTAATTCTCGGCACAGCTACATAGACGTGGTCCTTCAGTTAAGTTTTTCACCTGTAACCGATATAGCTCTCCGGATCGTTAGACTTTAGTGGCAGTGGGCGGGGCACACTGCATACAGGACGTCATCATAATAGTTTAAATTTTCTTGTATGAAAATTAGACAGTTTTCTATAGGATGACTCCTGATGGATTTGTAAAATGTCAGTAACTGCCCACCTTATTCTGAAAATGAATTCTGTTTAACTATAAATAGAATACATTTTCTAACGGGGTTTCAATTACTGGACGACCTTCAATAACCCTTAATAGGGCAGAGGTATTAATTTCAGAAAAAAAAACAAATCGATCAAATTTTTTAGACATTTATTGTAGCCATAATCATCATGCTATCAATGAAAAAATTTTCAGGAAATCCTTTTCTTTGAAAAACAGGGTGGTAATTATATGGCCATGGCCTCATAATAGCGTGTAGAAAGTGGTAACTATTTTACCGCCGCCCCATCGTGCTGCCTAGGCCATACTATCCCCAGGTTGATGATGTGTGGACATACCGTCTGTGGATGCACAATGAAACGATCGTTGTTCAATTTTTGACAAACCTCCTACAACTTGACTATCGTAATCATGATCGAACACCAAATTAGAAATATATTCCATGTCATCATCTGAGTCACTTTCAAGACTGGAAAGATCATTTTCAAGTAGTTCTTCAATATTTTTATCATAAAGTCTCTTTTTTTAGACATTCTCACTGTAAACTAAAAAAAAAATACAATCGATCCGTTCTTTTTTGACGGTACCGGGCAATGGTAAAATATTTACCACCAACTTAGAACTGTCTTTCCAAACGGTGGAAACAGATATTCTAAATGGCTGACACTTATATAACTAGGTAATTTAGTGTACTACTACAAAAAAACCACAAAAACCACTTACCGGAATGTTGCGTTAAGAAATCGGCAACAAGTATTTACTGCACACCAAAAAATTGTACGAATTTTGAATTTTTTGCCGACGTATTTTTTTTATGATTGACAGATTATGTGTGCGTTCATAAACCTAACTGAATGACGTTTACGTCAAATAGTTTTTAATCTGTGTCCTCCAGAGCCAAGTGGTAAATATATGACCACTGCCTTATTAAGGGATAACCTAGCCACCAAATACTAAAATAAGTTTAGGTATTCATATGTAAACAGAATTCATTTTCAGTATAACGTGGCCACGGCCACGTGATACAATGTGCGTGGTGCAATACACTCTTGTCATATATAAAAATAGTTCTATTTGGATTGTTAGATCTTCGCATGGCAAATGAAGTATTTCTTGCTTTTCAAGGACAAAACAACGTTAATTTAGTCACTTTTGGAACATGTTTCGGAAAGTCAAGGCCTTAAATTTTAAGGATTTTTGAGTCGTGTTTAATAAATTGTTATAATGACTCACAAAAGTTTAAATACAAACAAAACAATTAGTTTACGATAGTCACAGTCCCGGTCGGAACTCTCAGAATAAGAAATTCTCACTAAATCCAATTTTAGCTGTATATTGAATCCATCGGATCCGCTGATTCTGCCTACAAAGCTCGAGCAAAGGACCGATTTTCTGAAATGTTTCCGCTTTCCGCGTTCGTCGCAAAGGATTACGAAAACCGTCGTAAGGTTTATATGATTAGGCCAATAAGCATTTAGTATATAAACAATTTTGTTCCTTTATTCGAACAAGTACATAAAAGTATACAAGAGTTGAGGTCGTGCTGATGACCTGTATATTGACTTTGCTTAACAGTCTTCAAAAGAAACTATTTGTATTACCAATAGACCTCGTATAGGCCGCTTGGTCGGTGTCTGTAGTGTGCTAAAGACCGCTTTGAAAAGATCTATGTCCAGCTGTGGCTGTCCATGAGATACATAGGTAGGAAGGCAGGCTAACTCTATAGATGAAGAAACTCCCAGTCAGAACATATTTAGTAATATGAATTCCTAAAGTAAGAGGTTTATGAAATTTGCTTAGGGGATAAAAATATGGTTAAAACGTAAAAGTACATAAAATATATCTAAATAAAATTATACTAACTGAAATTGAAAGTCAAGTAACGATTGAAACTAAATGCAAGCGAGCCACGAGCGATCCCGCGCAAGGCATTATTAGTAAGGATCCCATGTCATCCTAAGTCGGTCATTTGTAACTGAAATGCGACATATACGTGGAGAGATTCCCAGAAATGAGTCTAACATATGGAAGTGTTTTTTCAAAGGCATGTAAGATTTCCACAATTCGTGCTTCTAAGAATGTTAAAGTAAGTTGCGGGTTATAAATAACGTTGATGAGGAAATATCGCCGGTGCTTTGTGCTGTCTCACAAATCAGAGCAAAGTGGGCTGCCGACGCGCGGAGAGTGGAGCTTTTGACGGTCGTAATCTAAACTTGGGCTCTTTGCGAGGGAATGAGTGACAGCTTTTATGCAAATCCATTTCTTTGACAAAAGTTGTTGTTAGACTCTTTGTAAATAAATAAATGAGTAAAAAGTATCGGCATTGTTTCAAAGAAGCTTTAAAAATATCATTTGTTGTTCATCACTTAAAAGTGTTAGTCATGCGGTAATTAATGCGAAAAAGATCCACAATTCGTTAGTTCATACCCTGATTTTCGGTAAATGAGAATATAGTAAATAAACCAATAGACTTACGCTCTTTGAAAAATGCCTATTCCCGTAGTAGCTAAATATACGTAAGTAAAAATGTAACCTATATGTTGTTATCTTATCATATATCTCAAAAGATGGAATTAAATAATATTTTTTTGGTAATAACTTATTACATTTGTCAAATTCAGCAATTCTTCACCCGGGACCACTAGGACAATGTAGTTCAGTAAACGTCGGAGGAAATTTTTAAAATTAATTTACGCGACATAGGTACATAATACACTCGACCTTCTTAGTCTGCCTAATATGTATAATGGTACATAATGGACACGTTATATGATAAGTATGTCAGAATGCGCTCACAACGTTCTAATCACGATATTAAACAGACCGCATTTGAATGAGCGTATTGATGCAGTATATTACACAGCGAGGCTGATTACTGTTGATTAGTAATACGATATGTGTTAAGCATCTAATTGAGTCCGATATTACAACCACTGGGAAATGGAAATAGTATCTGGTATTGTACTGTACACTAAATGAGATACACCTGATATCATCTGTAGACAAAAAGTTGTTAAAGTTTTGTAAAATCGGTATACGTTTTGATGTTGTTAAGGTTAATACAGGCAAATGAAAAAGACGGTGTGTTTCTCTTTGTATAAACTGTAAGTAATATTAAATTATCCAACCATAAGTAGTTGGTAGTATGCTTATTTTTATACAAATTAGAGAAGAAAAGAGACAACTGTCAGAGAGATACATTACGAATAAATAATAAATAAATAAATATTTCAGGACATTCTTACACAAATCGAGCTAGTCCCACGGTAAGCTCAATAAGGCTTGTGTTGCAGGTACTAGGCGACGATATATATAATAAATAGATACATATAAATACTTAAATACATAGAAAACACCCATGACTCAGGAACAAATATCTGTGCTCATCACACAAATAAATGTCCTGACTGGGAATCGAACCCAGGACCTTCGGCTTCATAGGCAGGGTCACTACCCACTAGGCCAGACCGGTCGTCAATCAAACGAATCACGAGAAGCGGGCAGCATATTTATATCCGTCTCATTCCAACAACGTAATGCGATTTACAAATTCGTTATCTTAAGAATATTCGTTACCTACTGCTATCTAGATTGTAAAAATCGAGAAGTGTTTTACTAAACAACTCGAAGCACAGTTAAAAATACTCGACAAAAGCGCGGAGGTATTTTAAGCACAGAAGTAATACTCGACTTAGCCTGCAAGATTAGACCTACACGGCCAAATGACTACTATTTCAAATAAGTTTCAGAACGTTATTTTCATAAGTAAAACCCCTCTATTAAGTACATAGCGTCTAGATTAAGGTAATCCGGTATTCCGTCTACCGGGCGCTCAGAACAAAGCGGGGTTAAAATATAAAAGTATTGTGATTTCGCGTTGAATATGCAAGAATATTCATGGCTCGTTAGCGAGCGGCCGAGCCGTATTTATGTAAAATATCCCTATTAAATACTTAACGGATATATTGACATTTAACGTATTTTTCATAATATAAAGATATGTTGTTTTATTGTATTTTATAACTAAATGGCACTTTAAGCGGTACGTATGTAAGTAGGCTACAGAAAAAAAATGTGTTCTAAATTGTTAGATTTGTTACTAAATATGTGGCTTAGTATTTATGACCAAAAATCAAGCTAAGATTTGGTCATGATCACATTATTATAAGATACTATACTAGGATATGTATAATATTACTAGGATATATATAAAAGATTTGACTTGTTACAGATTATGTTATGATATATAACTATATATCGAAGCTCTAATACAGGAAAAA
The DNA here is from genome assembly GCA_022674325.2 of Grapholita molesta. NCBI lineage: Eukaryota > Metazoa > Arthropoda > Insecta > Lepidoptera > Tortricidae > Grapholita > Grapholita molesta. Next base: position 23,278,767 of record CP053121.2, on the reverse strand, counting down.
TAACAACAACCTATCCTCTGTATTTTTATTACATTAAAACAAAAAAATAACACTTTGATGATTACAATTTGAATTCGGTTGAACATTACTACATACGTATATACATGCTAGCCTACAATTAAAAATGGCTTAATAATAACTGAAGTAAAAGTAGTCGGAATACTCTATAAAGTTTCACTGTAAGTTACAGGCTCGACATTTTTATTAAAGCGTTATTGCGGCCTCGCCATCACAATATTCAATAGCTCTGACACATTGGCATTAAAACTTGATTGTGATTGGCGTCCAAAACCACAGCCTGGCTTACTAAGTAACGTTTGCATTCGACAAAAATAAATCAACGAATAAATGGTCCCATATTTTGTAGTTCACTGGGCTTTCCATATTCAGAATTTTTTTTTAAATGTTTGAATACATTTCCGAAGCGTTGGTTTGCCGAGCAGATGTTGAGTTTTTGAAAGTTATATTTAAAAAGATTAGTAGTCTGTGTCAAATCTTGGGACAAATTTTCCGACCGTATTCTAGGATCCATTGATCCGTGGCAAAATGCCAGGACCAACGCTAGGAATCGCAATAGGAAGGGCTTAGTGTCACTTCGTGATTTTTTAGTAACCGTATAAATAAAATACATATAATTCTATATAATTATTGTAATATTTCTTTTGAGCAGTTTTAGTGTACCTGGACTCCCGGTAATTTTTATTTTGTAACAAAATACCAAAATATATGTTTTACCTTAAAACTACTTATGAAGTCTAAAGATAATAAACACTTTAGGTCTTTGATATTATTATTTATTAATAAAATGACTAGTAGTAATATCTTTTAAGTATCACATTTTAAGTACTTATGCTTCCTTAGACGTATCTCACACGATCTATTAAAACAGACCGAGTGCCGAGTGGTCGTTTAAATAAGTTAGTGCAAAGATTGTTATTCACTTTAACGAAGTGCAAAGCAAATTATAAAAATGCATTGCTTCTGCGATTACGTGGTGGAAAATTTCAAAGAAAATGTGCAAACACACAAATTTTCTTTGTCGCCGCACCTAATGTTCTTATATTAAAATTAGCACAACTGCAGAGCGTTAATAAGTGTTGTTGGTGCCTTGCCAAGGTCATGACAATCCCATCGCCTCTAATTAAGAAAATAAAAAGATAAGAGATACGTAACTGCAGTTGAACTGGCGCAGTTCCAAATGATAACAGCCCCCACTTTGGCTAGATAGAGTCTTAACAACGTGTTATGTTGTGGCACGGATCACCTCAACTGTAATATGGAGATACACTTTAACAAGTCACCATATATAGGTTCTGCCTTGCTAATTGGGAATGACAGCATGAGCTTAAGCATATTAAGTATTTATAAACGAATTTAAAAGAGAATCTAAGATATTATACGGTCTTTTCAGCCTTACTTATCCAAACACTTAAAATACCATACGCCAAATTCATAGTAAATGCAGATCATAATGTGAATTCTTGATACTTTCGTTACTAAGATTATTTGATCGAAATTTAGTAACGTAAAGTAATTATCTAATTGAATGCGAATATCTTTAAGTACATATTTCTAACAACATATTAAGTGTGTTTTGGACCCGGGTATGTCCTTAAACTACGTCCAACAATGAGAGGTAGGGCACAGCGAAGTACCATCACGCTTGAATCTGGAGAAGCCCAACTGGGGAAGTACCTCCTCCTTACAGAAGACCACAGCCATAATAGCACTGCTACCTTTCAGGTATGTAGTGTTGTGTTCCTGATGGTGAATAAGGTTCCCAGAGCTCCAACCCACTTATAGGTCGGCAACGCGCTTGTGACTCCCTTGGTGTTGCGAGTGCCCATGGGCGACGGTAATTGCTTACCATCAGGCAATCCGTCTGCTCGTTTGCCACCTTTGTCATAAAAAAAAAGTGATAATAACTGTGTAGTCCAAAGTATGATAGAAGTATTTGTGATGACATAAAATCTTGTACGTTGCTATTCAGAAAGCCTGCTCGAGTCGTATCATTTTACGAGTAAAATTGTATGTAGCTATGACCCATCGCTCCTTGTTACCACTTGGTAATACGGTGTCTGTGCAGTCTGTGGAAATGCAAACATTGACAATTCCGTGCTGAATGTAATGAAAGGAAATTGGGACCAAATTCACGCGAGAATATAAGTTGACGCAGATACATGTATATGGCAATCATACTGCTACCGTGTGTTATTTTTGTAACGGCAGTCGATAACGTTTTACGAAATCAATTATAATATATAACATTATGATTTAGAAAAGATAGCTTATCGTAATTTAAAAATAGCAGCTAGCCTAATATGGTCGGGTTTTTATCACTTGTCACAGTATCTGTCATGCTCTAACAAGTATGTGAGTGTGAAAGTGACGGATAGCGTGATAGACGATAAAATGTCAACCATGGTAGACCTTAAAGGCATATATCAAAAAATGCCTGTAAGTTCGTCTGTGGACTATCGGTTGACTCACAAGATGGCGATGCCTATATACGGTATATTTTGTTTATTAATGTAGATAAGTAAGTAATGACTGTTAGCTTATCATGCAGGGATTGAACAAAAAAGTGTTAACGTAAAATTGATGTCAAAACGCGTTTAATTTATATTTCTCTCCTCCTCGTGGCTTCTTGTATAGTCCAACTACTACGTCACAAAACGCATAACCTTTTCTTAGAACACAATTGTTATGTAATTTTACTTGCTACCCTAATCAGGCATGAGAAAATCTTAAATATATGTTTAATTAAAATGATAAAAGCCATATTTTACGGCCGTTCAATGAAAATTAACGCAATTTTTAAAGCGTTTCAGAGTCCGACTGGGAAAAGGAACATGACTTATTTTTGGATATATGTTTTTTGGCTATATAGTTTATCTGATAGAATAGAAGCCGAAACACGATTGTTGGGTATTCATCTATAGAACCAAATCCCAAAGTGGGGTCCTTTTATTTCTTATTTCCCTTATCTTACGTTAACCGTGCAATATAAAACAACAGGAATGAGTTAAAAGATGGGATTATGTTTTCTGCAAAAACTGACAGAACCGAAATTCATAAAAATATTATAATAGTAGTTTATGTATCTGTGCATAATGAAGGGCATTACAACAAGAGTGTGGGTTTATGAAACGAGCCTAAGGCGAGTTTCATAATAATATCACACGATTGTTGTAATGCCTAATTATGTATAGTTACATACACTACTTTATCTACACACATATCATTAAGTGTTTTAAGATGGGTTCAAAAACCGTAGGGAAATGACTTATTACTAGGGTTACTTGCAAACATTAAAAAGTCAACGAACAAATGACAGCTTGGAACGGCGGCGTTGCGTATTTCGTATCTCAGTCAATTTTTTATTTAAACCATAGACAAGCGAATGAAGTCCCTATTCTACTGTCACTCGAGTTCAAATGTCGTTCGATTTATATTAAAAAACATAACGAATAGGCGTTTCGTATCAATGACTGTTTTAATATCTATAGATACTAGATTAAACACCCCACTTGAATTTGACAGCTGTTCCAAATTTAAATTCATAACCTACTGATTTCAGTAGGTAATGTTAACATTACATCTCCATTCATTTCTGATGGTTGGTAATGCTGGTCATTGCCTACGGTTTCTGGACGCATTTTAGAGCACTTATGACATGTACGTAGATAAACAAACATTATGATATAATGAATTGTTTAAAAAATGCACTACTAAAGAGCCTTGCATCTCATAATTTCGCCCGCGGAAGCAATAAATGCGTCAAGGTCTGTAACGGGCAAGAAAGATTATTAGAAGAAAAGTTCGTCTGCGACATTATCATAAAATAAGTAGAATAGTATGTTGTCAAGCTCTCACTTGGTCAGGTCGAACCGGGTTTCAGGTATCAAAATGAACGCACTTGCTTACAAAGTAGAACAGCATTATTGGATTAAGTACTTACGGCAGAGCTGCCTGTACAGCGAAATGCATTATCCCGCTGTAGATATACATAAGTTCGGAGCTCATAAAATTGCTTTGTGTTGTTTTACGGGATTCGTTGCAGTACGGAATAGGAGGAACTTTGAAAAGATTTGTGTTATATAGTAGGGGCCAGCAAAAACGTATAGATTCTTGTTTTAGCAGTATTTATTTATTCAAATTATTGTTTTCAGTCATGATTCATAAGTGAACGTAATTCTTTCTTTTCAAACGAAACTTTTGGACCCGGGTTTGTCCTTAAACTACGTCTAACAATGAGAGATAGGGCACAGCGATGACCATAACGCTTGAATCTGGGGCAGCCCAACTGGGGAAGTACCTCCTCCTTACAGAAGACCGCAGCCATAATAGCACTGCTACCATTCAGATATGTAGTGCTGTGTTCCTGATGGTAAGGTTCCCAGAGCTCCAACCCCCCTTAAAGGCCGGCAACGCGCTTGTGACTCATGTGGTGTTACGGGTGCCCATGGGCGACGGTAATTGCTTACCATCAGGCAATCCGTCTGCTCGTTTGCCGCCTATGTCATAAAAAAAAACTTGACCTCCGTTATTATTGTTAACATTTTTCTGCATACAGTAAAACGTATCAGTACAAATATTACATTTCTATAAGTAAGTGCGCATATCAAAAGTGTAGTTTTTAATCAAAATTCTTTATGTTTCCAAATATCGACTATGCAGCAGTTTTCATGAGTTTGTCAAATACATTTCTGAAGTCTCTCGGGAAATAGTTTGTGCGGATCCGATATCAATACAGACAAATAAACTCATTTACTTCTTTAATCGAAAGCTTGTTTAAATATTTTCAATAATTGTGTATCTCTGTTTAACGTGTTTACAAACCATATTTTAAGAAAAAAAAAACACATCACGTACGCACTTACATGTATATATATATATTTTTTTTATGACATAGGCGGCAAACGAACAGACGGATTGCTTGATGGTAAGCAATTACCGTCGCCCATGGGCACCCGCAACACCAGGGGAGTCACAAGCGCGTTGCCGGCCTTTAAGGGGGGTTGGAGCTCTGGGAACCTTACTCACCATCAGGAACACAACACTACATACATGAAAGGTAGCAGTGCTATTATGGCTGTGGTCTTCTGTAAGGAGCCTCCTCCTTACAGCCTTCCCCAGTTGGGCTGCCCCAGATTCAAGCGTGATGGTCATTGCTGTGTCCTACCTCTCATTGTTGGACGTAGTTTAAGGACATACCCGGGTCCAAAGGGTTAGAGCGTGAGCTGCCGTCACGCCGTTTAAGCGAGTAAACAACAGGTGGCGCTTGTTTGAGTATATGAAGCAGGTTACTGTCAAAATATTCTGACAGGCCTATCTTTATTACTGATATATTTGTCACCATACGAGGAAGCAGATGAAGAAGACGGTTCATTATCTGGTACAGACATTTCAAACGGACCTTCAGCACTAATAAGTATCAGTAAAGTTCGTCAGTTACATTTAGGCAAAGTTCCCGAAAAGGGTATAAACCGAGTCGGCGTGAAGTCGATACGTTCCGGTTGCAGCGTGTTGCCTATAAACAAATTAATTCTGCCGTCGAGGCTTTCACAAGTAATTATTTGAAAACAGATTGCGCCTGTCACTCGGCAAACGGTGAGTACACACTTGGTTAACTTATCATAAGACTTAAGACTTAAGTTTATCGATAGAAAAAAGACAATAGTTATATGTTATACAAGGGTGCAAAATTGTATTTTAACTGCGAGTGTGGGATTGAAACTCGAGCAAGCGAATGGATTCTATAGTTTAACCACGAGCAAAGCGAGTGGTTTTAAAATAGAATCCTGAGCGTAGCGAGTGTTTCAATACACGAGAAGTAAATTACAATTGCACCCGTGTGTAACACAAAACTTTTCCCCTCACTACAGCGAGGAAAGTGAAACATGCAAAAAAACGTTTTGAAATCGCATTGACTTTTTCTTTGCGTTTAGATACATTCAACATTTTTACAAAAGGTGCCTTTAGTTTGGTTAGCTTGTGGTTGCCAGTACGATTTTCGAATGTTCTACTTCGATTTCCAACTCGGTGCGTTAGCGAGCCTCGCCTGCGCCCACGGCCGCCGCCGCGGGGGCAAGTGAGCTGTACTTCGCGAATTTAGACTTTAAAACTATAGCAATAAGAGCTATGAGAAGTCAACTTACTTTAATCACTAGTGGATAAAATGCGTTTTTACCCTCTCGTATTAAAGGATAAACAAGCGCTTTACGAGCTAGTGAGGGGAAAAATATTTTATTTCTAATTTGAGGCACATAACAATACCACCAAAACAAAACTACCACTGGTTATAACCCTAGTCCTCTACTCCGAGAAGATTGAAACACGGCACGGGCGCGAAGTTTGAAAAATATGTCTCACTTGCTGTACTTACGGAAACATTCCCAAGTTGTGAAATGTTTCGAAAATTTAACGTTTTTATTTTTTATTTCCTACTTACACGGTACGGTACGGTTTTTGGGCACCGCTTACATTTTCTAAGGCGAAACATGGCGTTCTTGCATGTTCTATATGAATCCCTTTCGGGCTTCTGATATAGCTAGATGTAGCTTACATCTATTGAACTATTATATAATCTATGAATTGTCTAGTAAATAAAAAAAAACTTACATTTGTGTCGCCATCTATATAATATATCATACATTACTAAAATCATTGAACACAAAGGAATTTAGAACCCTTTACCAAATTGTGATAGGTACACTATAATTAATTTAATCAAATATTGAAATCATTGATTAATACTTCTGCAAATACGCAACAAAAGGCAATTGTTACACAAAATTTAAATTACTGATTTTCAGAGAATGACAAATTTTCCATTCAAATTAATGTTCAATTTACATTTATTTGCCTTGAATACATTTTAAAATATTTAGTATTTAATTTACCACTTATAGTTTCCACGAAAGTAATTTGGTGCATTAATAAATAATTGGTTTTACTTAATTTTTATTTTATCACAGCTCATATTTTTCAACAATTTACTGAGAACATCCGATAAAAATGTCTAAATAGTTAAACATTTTCTTCGTTATAAAATAGTTGTACAATTTTTCGTTTAGACATATAGAAATGATAATTCATCGCCCGCAACACAAGCATAAATAAGTACTTACGCCATTTTCAAATATTTTTCCATGCATGACACAAAGATATTATCATTCGGTAACAGACCTGGAGCGGTACAGCGAACATCGAAGGTCGTACATTTCGGGCATTTTTCTCTTTTACTCCAATTAAGGTGTCATGAGAGTGACAGAGACAATCGTCCGAAATTTACAAATATCGTGTTTCGCGGTAGCGTCCCGCCACTATAATTTACGATTTATAAACTATTTCCAGGAACTCCTGGGATATGTAACTGACAATATAATGTGAGGCGTCATGATTAAGATGCCGCTCTAGCGACCAAGCTAGATATCGCTAGGTACACAGTACACACAGCAACACTTAGCTGTACATCGGTGACCGTATGCCTAATACATATAATAACGTGCACCAATGTACAGCTAAGAGTTTTGCTGTTAGTACATAGAACCATCTCACTCACAAATCGGGTCATCGTATGAACCCGATATTCTGATATCTTCGAAAGACACGTAGCCCTGAACGTGTTAATCGTCTGTTGTGTCCCAACAATAGCAGAGTGTGAACGCACATCGGTTCGCGTTGCAAAACCTTAGGAAAGTTTTAAACTTCTTTCAGCGAAGCGTACACAAACGAATAAACTTCGTCATCTTTATTAAAACAAAATTAATTAGGTAATAAAGGAATAACTCCCTTTGTTTTAATGGCAACTTATGCCTCAATTACAACGATGATAAATGATGTGGGAACAAGCTTCCTTATATTAATTTTATTTTGAATACAGAATTGCTACCCTACCCCAAACCTACTTTTGCTTTGTTAAAAATTGTATAAGAGTTATTTAATTAAACACTGAGATGAACAAACTACGAGTACAGGACACGTATATACAACTCACGGTCATTAATTTAGGCGCTACCGTAGTAAAAGTAATGTATTTATAGTACTTCTGGAGCGCGACCGCCAACTACAGTCATCGCATCTTTAAAACAAAATTGACATGATATAATTTTTTTTGTATAGTGTCACTTTGACACTTTGTGCGATATGACACATCTTTCTAACGTTTGGCTCAGTATTTTCACAATGCTGTATGAATTTTTAGGCTAATCTCATCTTTCAAATCCTGATACGTAAAAAGTTTACTTTTACTTACTGGAAGTGTTAGGTTGATAAACCAGATTTCGTTTCCTTGCGGACAAGACCATAGTTAAAGGATTTCAGCCCGATTTTTTTATGGACTCTAATTTATATTTCCACCATCTCTTGTTATATCTTAAAGGGTCACAAAAACATAACTTTTATGCAAACAAGTCTCTAGCTATTTCAAAAAAACAAAGAAATAATATATTTTTGACCGATCAGCAAAGGCGAGGCAGTAGTACAGTTGCCAAGAAAAATACAAAAAGCTAATAGATGCTTCTTTTGCTGTTTTTTTTTTTAAATTGTGATATTGAAAATCACGTTAAAGTTATTTTTTTTTTCAGAAAGAATCATTATAATATTGTTTCAATAAATAAAAGCACTTATTTCTCAAAAAATCCATGACATCCCCAGACAATGAAATAATTAAAAGCCGTGAAAGGGTACATGAATATTTTATGAAACCTACGGAGGGGCTGTTTAAAAGCATTTTATAAAGACGAGTCATCCTTTTTCTTGGGATAAATAAGAGAATATTATCCAGCAAGCTTTTAGGAATACGATTTGTACAATTCAAATTTAAAAAGGTACGAAAACGCCGTAGTGACGAGTGCTCGTAGGTATATTTTTCAGGCAGCCACAAAGCAGTTCTACTTAGCGTCACGTTAAAGTGGTTTAAGCAATGGGCTGGTTCGAGTCATAATGTGGTTATTATTTGAGCGCGGCCCGGCGCAGAGGTGCTGCCGCCGACATGGAAGCCATTTTAGCTAAATTATCGCTACTCGGCCGCGCTGCGACAGGATCGCCCCTAAACTTGCACCGGATTAACAGAAAAATGTTCAAAGACATACTTGGAGAACTGCTATTTACACGAGTTACAAATGTTTATGGTTTCTTGGTCTAACTTACGTTTTACAGAATATGGTATAGGTGAAAAACTTAACTGAAGGACCGTACCTATGTACAGAGCTGAGAATCAAAAAGGTACTTACGTCAAAATTTGAATATAGAACGCTGACATGCGTGTGCAGATAGTTACAACTACATAGACCAGGTGTTTTAGCTAAGTTTTTCACCTACAGACGTAAATATGTGGTCATGTGAGGGAAACTGGAAACGAAGTCCATGTATATGATTCAGTCGCTGTAAGCAATCAAGTGGCAAAATACATCGTAACATAACCTAATATTCTGTACCGATAAGTTTATTTAGAATTTAATAAATCTATACATACAATAATTCGTTACTGTCGTTGCTCCTACTAGGTGGACTCTCACTTTAAAATACTTAAATGAATCACAACTTATTATTCAAGTCTCATTATTACGCCTTTTTCCAACTAACTGCTTAAATTAAGTAGCTCAAAGAGAAGCGCGGCAAGATTTAGGGTCCATAATGACAGAGGCAGGCTCGGGTGAGGCCGATGCAGGCCTCCTAGACGTGGAGTCATTACCATATCGTCGTTAAGCCATCGCAGAATTTAGGAGGAACCATTAGGGGCGGTTAACGGCTTTTTAAAGATCGAATAACTGAAGAATAAAAGGAAATAGGCATGTAAAACGTAAGACGGGCCGGAAGGAGTATTCTATTTTTTAGAGGAAGAGACATGACTCGTATGGACAGTTGGGCAATCTCAACCTAAAAAAAGTTACATTAGCTTTTTATAAATTTACATAATGGCGGAAAAATAGGACTATATGTAGTAGAAGGGAAGGCTTGCCCAGCGATGGTACACGAAAACAGGCAAAAAAAAGACATATCATAAAGACTAAATGGTAACAATTTAGTCGAGTATGCTAAGTTTTTAAGTTTAATAATGTACAATGCTGACACTAATTTAAGATATAAGAATAACCTCGACAATACTTCTACTCGTAAGAATATAATTATTTCCACAGCTGAGATTTTTGAAAAATCTTCGATGCAATGAAAACAAACTTCGCAAGCGTACACCTACTTAGAACGAATAAATCGTCTGAATAACAGGACAAAGCGTCTCCGATGTGACGGTAGTTATGCGCTGAGCTTAAAAAACATTCTTTGTTTTGGCTGTCATCCAACTGCTTGTTAAAGGAAGCTAGGGAGCCGTGGAACCACCATTGTTTCTTGTTACTTACACAAAGGCACTTTGTCTTCAACTCGATGACTGTGAATGTATTCAATCGGAATAATTTCTTTTTGCTAGAACAATTCGCTTTAAAAAGAAAATGAACAGCCAATGAAATGAGAGTTGGTCGTGTAAGAAAATTACTTAATTTTTTCGTTAGGAAATTGTCATTTTATTATTGGAACGTCTGATAATGTAAATCAGCGAAAGAGAAAAGGACTGAATATAATTTGTTCTTATTAAATTACCTACTTTACCCGAATTTAAGTGAATACCCACCCACTTAACATAGGTATTCGAGTTGTCTGAACTTTGTCGCAGTAAACTTATTATCGAATATCGAGTCGAGAAATGTCTAAGTCTAATTGATAGCAGCTGGGAAAAGTATAAATTACTTTCGCATTTATTTGCAACATAATTTTACGACTTAAGTAGCTACACATCCTTTAAAAATATAATATATTTAAGAATTATTTTATTAAGCAGAAAAGTCTGCTAACCCATGATGGTCAGATATAAAGGATGATAATATGCATTGCTTTGGGTGACACTCAAATTCGCGACTCCGGGATACATGTCCATCTCTCTGCCAACTAACTAAGCTTACGATTACTATTTTAAGCTTAAAACTTTAGACAATATATTTTACCAAAATATATTGTCTATGCACCTTCGAGACTTAACAACATTTACCGCAAAATGTATGAACATTTAACCGGCTGAAGCCTAGCATTGAGAATCCACTGACACTAATGCACTAACCCATTATTAAATCTTTTATTAAGTTGAAACGTCTCATAATGATCCCAAAACCGAAGCAATGAATTTTTTAATTTTTCCTTTTTTTCTTGATAGAATATGTCCTGGTCACGGCACTATATTGTAATATGTGTATCACGTGAAAGACAAATAAAAACTATATGCAATGTTAGATTTATTTTAAAGGTTGCTTGTTCACTGGACTTAGTTATTGGGTTTCTTGGGTTTATTAATCTTTATATTATATGGAGTCAACATTTTCAGCGAATGTATGCTTTACGAATAAGGGATCGGTGCGTAAATTACTTATTTTTGCCACATTTTACACTAATCTGTACTCATAATAGTCGCCGTTCGAATTGCAAATAAACATACAATGCGCCAGAATCCTATTGTCCCGTGCACAGTAATATAATTATGTGGGAGGAACCGGACCATTTATTCATTTAAATGAGACAACAGCGAGCAGGCGAAGCCTTCCCTGATTGAATCTCGCTCTACAAGCCCGCTACGAGCATCTCACTTGGCGAATTTGAATTTTATTCGAATCATGGAATACAATTTCATTGAAATCGGAATGGTTAAGAAGAAACGTGGGGGACGTAAAGGCAAACAACCCTGGTAAGCCAACAAAATCATGTATTCAATTTGTGTAAGGGATTACTCCTTATTTTACCGCAAACAGTTTACCGATATATTCCACTCCTATTTTTATCTTTTACAAATCTTTTACATTGCAAATGGGTCGGCGATATCCAATAAGTATTCAATAACTTCCACAGCGTGATTCAGAATGAGATTATGCGATCATCTACTGAATATCATTTCCAATACCAACATCTGCAGCGTAATTAGATACCTACATATTAATTCTAATAGAGAGATAACGTTGCCGTTTCACGTTTGGTACAATAATTGCGAACTTACCTATGAAGTTTGCGTTTTTTTTTCAATCTACCAGTTAGCGATAGGTACCCAATATTAAGTTAAATAGATACAAACTAAAATAAAGGGCACTATTCCTAAAATAAATCTAACAGTATCGCACAAATCAAACAATACTAAAAGAGTTTCTATATCAGTAGACAAGGTTTTCGATGTTCCTTCATATACGAGTACTACTGATCGCCCCCATCATTATACCAGTATGTTTATTTTGTAAGTATTGTTATGCAGTTCACAGAAATATATGGAACCAAATAGTGAAGAAAAAAAATATGATGAGTCAAGTTACAAAAATCGTTTTGAAAAATAGTAAAATAATATTAGTTTGCTAATTAGCATTGATAATTAAATTTATCGATATGGGAACATTGGGAACTACCTACCTGTCATAAAATTATGCCCCTTAGGTTCCCATGCCAGGATATAAATAAATAAGTAAATAACACGCAAAACTAATATTTTTTTTCTTGTTTTTCATATAGCCAATATTCACGTTATGATAACCATCTATTTAATTTGGCTACATATTATACAAAGGCACATTGGCGTAATGAGCAAGCTACGTATTGCTGACTCCCTATGTATTCTGTTCGATTACTTGAGAATTACAATTTCAAAATAATGTTTATTAAGCGAAGTACGAAACGTAAACATAATTTCAATATTTGCTCCATGCATGCAATTGCACGGCTCAGTATACTTGTTTGAAAATTGTGAATTCGTCATATCAAAATTATATTAAAACAAACGGGATGCCTGTTCACTCTAAAATAAACAACAGTAATGGTTAGTATGTATTATTTAGTATTTACCGATTTGCAACAAGGTTTATTTAGTACCCTAAACGTCTTTCTTTTCATATCAGGATTCGCTTCTTCGCTAAATGTTCCATGTGTAAAAGTTTCTGTCTTCGTTATTTTATCACATTTTTATTTTCGCAAAATATTCTGTCTGTAATATGTTTTGCGAGACTTAAAGGTACCTTTTTCCGCAGTAAAAGAAAACTTAGATCTCAGTCAGGTATAGTCACAACTTTACAAACTAATACATCAGCACAAACAAGTATAGATAAATGGTTGAAGTTTAACTTACAAGATTGAAATCATAACAAAGAAAACAACACGAAGACAAAAAAGGATTACCAAGTAAATGCCTTAATATTGACATTAAATTGACATGTAATGTTAAGCTTCTGAATAAGATTCACACAAATTTATACCAGATATACGAGGAGAACTCATTACGCGCAGACTGATTACGTTATCACAGAGATATTCCACTACATTGGTTACTCGAGGTGTGTTGACATAATTATTAATTACTGAACAGACAGTATAAGCTTCTAACTCTCAGAAAAAAATATACAGTACAGACAACGTTAGGGTAGAAGGATACGAAGTGTGCTGTTACCGTCTAAAAAAAAATATTCCCCTCGCTATTACAAAAAGTTACGTACACCCAAAGTTACATAGGCGTGTCGTAAATATCTGTTAACCTTTTTTGCATATATTTACGTATACCTACTATGAAAGCATACATTTATGTAAATTAGTATATATATATAATATATATATATATATATATATATATATATATATAAGATTGATAAAGTGGAACATTGATAAAGTATCCTCTTTAATATGGATAATTTATCCTCTTCTCCTGTGACCTCTGAAGATAAGGTATACCTAAAGCAAATGAAATTCAATCAAATCGCCCATACCATCGATATTACAAGAGGACATTTTCACAGCAGTAAACGTATCTACAAAGAAAGCTTTAAACACTTAAGCGTAATAAGTATAAAGTTAAGAAACAACTTGAAACTCATCAGGGTCGTACCCGAAGTTATAGTGGTATAACATACTACTATAATTCCGAACTTATAGTAGTTGTCGCGACTCATAAAACTATGATCTCCTGATCCATGTCGCCAACAATTGATACAGGGTTCTCGTCTAGAACTCCGCGGTCCCTCGGGAGCCGCGTCTAAGTTTGACCGCGGTAAATCTCGCCACAGTGGGCCCCAAGGTCTTGTTTTAACGCAGAGACAGCTATACCCCGAGGACCCATCCCTATTTGTTGCTAGCTCTTACTTGTAATATTTGTCCCTCGTATTTATTGGGTGGAGTTTATTAGCTCGGTAATCGTTCCCTGTGGAAAACTGGAGATAAAAGTGTAAGAATAAATGAAATTTAATATTATAATGTAAATTAGGTCATCAAAGTAAAATCTCATAAACGACTATTGGGTCGGACAAGGACTATTGAGTAGCTTTCTTTAAAGGTCGCAACATACGTGACATGCCTTTCGCCCTCAAGTCTAAAAACGGAAAGAACTAAAACTATAAATAAAACATATAAATTGGAAAAAGGATCGTTGAAAGGATAGTGGATAACCAGGTAATGTAACTGTAATAATAAACACCTTGTAGTTCATTTTGCGTATGTCTCATAACCTAAAAATTCTTCGTACCAAAAATATTAATTACTAAAACGAATAAATAAAAGCCTTCTACTTTACGTTAAGGCGGCCCAGCGATGCGCGCATCGCCTTAACGAAGGATCGCGACGGCGACAGTCTACCAAAATGGCGGTGGCCGTCATTAAGCCGAGTGCCCTTACATTTAGCTCCGCGGCGCGTTAACAGCTACGGAAGAAGCTAAAAGCGTGGTGCAACTTGCAAATTAGCCACGCCTGCTGCATAAAACACACGTAAGCTAAGAGATTACTTCCTATGTCATACGTCGGTTTTTAAACCACCTCGCAAAAACCAACCCCCTTTTTAAAACTAACCTCTATTCCATAATCTTTAAAGTATAATTTTACACATACCTTCTCCATCAGCATGAGAGGTTGTAAAAGTTGGTTAGATTTGACATTTTCGCAGGGATTCAGTGAGGCGAGCCGCCCTAGTTACCTACATGGCTTTAGCTTTTCCGATTGTGTTCATGTTATTCGCTGACCCGAGACGCGAGCAGGTATAAATGGCAATTGACTTTTTTGGGAGTTACATGCGTGAAATGTCGTTAATAAAAATATACTATATTGTTGGACATTTATACAGTTATCTTTAGACAAGGTAGACAGAAATAGTCCGAAAGAAACTAGATAATCCGTTCCGGGAAATTGCTAATTTGTCAGTAAATTAGGTCACCAAAATGGAAATTTATCTAATAGTTCTCTTGTCCGCTGTTCTGTGAACAAAATGTTTAACAGTTGAGTAAGGGTCTTACATATTTAGCAAGACAAAGAACAACTTTTCGTTTCTGGCTTTCTTCGGGAAAAATAAGTTTCTACCTGTGAAAACCGAAGACAAGCCATCTTTTTACAACTATCATATATTATAATGCGTAATTAACGACTAAATTATTATGTTGTGTTCTATTTTAACATTAAAAAGTTTTCAAATACTTATGCAATTTTATTAATAACAGGGTACGTATCCTTCAATAATATCTTTAGATAGATTAAGATAGATTTCGGTATTAACCTTATTGCATATTTATCATAACTTGTATATACAACTTTTTTATTTCCTTTATTGTGAATGAGTCAACACACAAGTGATGACTTAATAAGTAACTATATAAAACTTTTAATAACTTAGTTACTATAATATAATATAATGATTGGGGACCCTTCTCACGGAGGGCGAGTTACCGACTAACGGAAATAAAATTTGCATACCATTTTATTAGGCAGGCTTCCGGTTTTTTATCCGATAGTCCAGTAGCTAATCCATCCTTTCCACCCAAGAACCTAGTACATTTTAGATTCCATTAAAACTCAATAGTCCTTACCCCATGGCGGTTCTGCTTCTGTGCGCGTCCCGTGACACAGACAGGGGCAACATCCGCTTAGTGTAAACCTTACATATCATTAAATTATCGAAACTCCCAAATGTCCGAAACACTAATGTTCTGTGTAAAGGAAAGTAACTTAATTATTTTTAAACTTAGCTTAACAATGTATATTATTATGTTCACAACTACTTATGTAGCTCTTTGCATTTGAAAGCTATGGACAGATATGCAAATTATTCCATCTTGTACCAACTGTCAAAGTTAATTAAACCGTCCAACTACGTATACCGCTCAACGTATGAAAGGTATGATAAAAAAAAACTTAGCTCAGTTCCATTCTGATTGGATTTAGTATATACGTACCGGTTATAACGTTTTCAAAGTGTACCAATGTTAGCGAATACTGTTTGAAAATATATTTCATCGGTTGACTTTGCTAAACAAAATAATACAGAGTAATTTTTATTATATTTTTAGATTTGGGCATTATTATACAAATTATATTTATTTAACCAGAAACGTCTGCTAACGAAACCATAAGTCTTAGAAATTCGCAGCCTTTAGGTTTAGCTCAGGTAATAGAGCGATAGGCATGTATCCCAGATTCGCAAGTTCAAGTCTCGCCCGGCGCAGTTGATTTTTCCATTTTTCCTTTACTTCTAAGAATTAAAATTATACGAATCGAACAAGTTCAGGAACAAATAGTATTTATAAACAAACAAATGAATTGAACCGTGGATCGCCTGCGTCGTAGGTAGGATCAGTACCGGGTACCAGGAGACCATTAACTAATAATTGACGACCGGTCTGGCCTAGTGGGTAGTGACCCTGCCTATGAAGCCGAAGGTCCTGGGTTCGATTCCCAGTCAGGGCATTTATTTGTGTGATGAGCATAGATATTTGTTCCTGAGTCATGGGTGTTTTCTATGTATTTAAGTATTTATATTTATCTATCTATTATATATATCGTCGTCTAGTACCTACAACACAAGCCTTACTGAGCTTACCGTAGGACTAGGTCGATTTGTGTAAGATTGTCCCGAAATATTTATTTATTTATTTATTATTTATTTATTTAATAGAGATAAAATGGATTGCAACCCGTAACTAATTATTTAAAATAGTTTGCTTTGTTAGGTTATTAGATATAAGTTGCAACTGAATGCCCACTGTGCTGGTTATTATCGCTCGATATATATGGATAATATAATTTAATTGTTAGAATACGAGAAAATGCGATAAGTTTATTTGTAAATTGTTGATGCAGGCTTTGTTCTGTTGCAACTGTCAATTTACGTGCTCGTATATGTTTGTGTAATTTTGGCTTGTTGTTGACTAATATGTAATAGTTACAGTAAAGTTCTAAATAGATTTTAAATTAAGATACAAAACCTATTTTACCTATTTTTGCAGAAACTATTTAACCAAAAACCCTTAGACTATCTGTAGGTTTCTCAAGCGGCATACACACAATACTTTTTTAGAGAATTTCCAATAAATATAATATAATACGTTAGCTGTATATATCTATTATAAAATTAGAATAATGTTTGTTCTCATAGATTTTAACAAGGAATAGGAATACGTTAGAACTTACTAGACAGTTTAATCGACAATAAAAACAAACGAAGAGCATGATATAAATGCAACTCTCACACTACGGGTGCTACTGACAGAAAAATGTCACTAATGACTAATTGGCTTAACTTTTTAATTGCTTAACTTTCCGTCGTCTGCTAACGGTAATCGCAGCTGCGTTTGTATTCCCGTCGGGTAGGTGAGCGGCAGCGTCTACTGATACTGACCAGTACTACTCTAAAATCAGTCACAGAGTGTCTAATTGAGACAGAGAACTGATCCAACGGTAATGGCCGAAACGAAACCCTTCTAAATAGTTTGCTTTCCAATAATTATTACTAGACTAGTACATTTAGTTAAAATTAAAAGTTATAATAGAAGTGTGTCGTTGCACATATTTTATTGTATTGTAGTACGGGCGGGTTTCGGCAACTCGACGACCAGGTGCCTATTTTGCGTGATGGTCGTTGCACATATTGCTAATGTGTTTATGTAATTTGACATGTAACATTTATATACTACTGATTATGTCTAGAGATACCCATCTGGCAGCAATTTTTTCGTAGAGGCTAGAATATGTCTGATTTTTTTAAAAGTCAATAATATGTCGTCAGACTTGCGACTGCTCGTACGGTAATCGGAGCGCACCAATGTCGGTCAATCGGTGGAAGAAACTAATTCTCTTTTTGTCTAAACTAATTCTCTTCTGAAATTGTTTTTTCGTTGCTTGGCTCTTTTAGTTCAGTAGATTATTGACAAAGACTAATATTATTATTTCGGATTGAAAACAAAATGAATTCATTGAACAGATTATAAGAAATCGACATTAAAACATAGTTTGCAGTTCAAATACATGTCATCGATAATATTATTACCCATCTGGCTTTACTTTCGCGATGTTGGTGTCTGTGATCTATCACCGTTTCTCATCGCATTCGCACAATTGTGCATGTTCCGTTCAGCGTCTACTGAAATCTACTGAACTAAAAGACCGAAGACTGATTTAAACCTATGTAAATACAGCAACTAGTTCGTTTCGGTCCGAGTTAGGAATTCATTCTTTGTTGTTCACAGCTCCTGGCCGACACAAAGCTAGATGACGTGCATTAGTAGTTTTCCAAGTTCTTAGTTTATTTTAATACATTGAGCTACGCGCTACAACCGTAACCAAAAACCGAGAACTGTAAGTATATAGAGAAAAGCGGCTAGTCCGCTAACGAATAGAGCACCGGACTGGCGGATTCCTGGGGCATGGGTAACGATTGTACACGTCCGTTTCTATGTTAGTGCACAGTACCCGTACCATGAGTTTGACATTACGGTTTTCGATAACGAGTATCGAGTTTACTATCTGTGCAGCTCGCTTGTACTATTTTAGTGCGAACGAGATGCACAGATAGTCAACTCGATACTCGTTATCGAAAACCGTAATGTCAAACTCATGGTACGGGTACAGGTCTGCGAATGTAGAAGTGGAACTTCCAGGCAAATTTTTATGAAGAAAGTATCAACCGACTGGGTTTTATGATTATTGATATACATATTTTAAATTGGTTTTCAATATTAATGCTAACTTGCTTGACTGCTTAGAAATTAGACAGATAAACATTATGGTTAGTTATTAGATATCTTTTCGTGGTATATATTAATGATATGATGTACAAGGTGAAATTTTTTGCACACCTTTATAACATCCGAAGCGAAAGATCTTATAACTGATTCGAAGTTTAAAAAACGCGGTATTTCAAAATTATAGATATTTATATTATTACATAACGCGCTGTTCTGGTTTCTCTGAGTCTTTGTCTTGATATGCTTGGCAAGCAATAGTAATAACAGTTTTGGCCGACGGAAAAGATCCATAGGATTAATTTGCCAGGAATTAGCCGGTGAGAAAAGCTTCGCTCTAGGCTTTTAAGGTTCTAAGTAACATTATTTTCTCATCAAAGTTTCTTACGCGTACATCTAAGGTGAGGAAAAATGGATGGACAAATGGAATGAGACCTGAAGATTTCCTAACAGTTTTGCTTTCTGAATAAATAAAAAATTAGAGTGATGCATTAAAAAAAAGCGATCAAAGCTATCGGTTCGCCGAGACATAATGGATGAGACCTTTTTTTAAGACTGGCTTTTATATAGTTCTAAACGCCAATCAGAGGTTGCGATAACATGTAGTCATGTTATCGCAACCTCTGTCAAATGCAGCAAACTTAATTTATAAGCTAGTAAAAGCATCTAATCAATTCTAAGTAAAAGATAAGATTGATTTGCTTTGTATGGTTTGATCTGAATGAAGTTAATACAGAGGCTCTAGTGTAAGTTATTTTTGACGTTTACGAACGCGTAAGTGATAATGTTATTTATATGGGAAACGCAAACGCGTTCGTGACGTAAAGTTACGTTAAAAACTTACACTCAGGGCTAAGAGCGACATCGTTATTATGTATAGTGACAAAGCTCTTTCAATAATGAAAAAAGTTAGTTGTTTGCTTTGCATCTTACATTTTACATTAGGTTAAACCCATCCTCTTTTCTGATACTCTTACTCATCTATCTATATTAATAAAAGAAAGTTGTGTTAGTTACGGCTTTTGTAACTCGAGAACAGCTGAACCGATTTTGGGTTCGTTGTGATCTTCTTAGCAAAAAGTTTAATAGTATGCTTAAAAAAGAAAAAAAACATCAATAAAAAATACCTCATTTTTGCCGGGACAGCTAACTAGTTTATTGATAATATTCAAAAATATTACACGTCATAACTTAAATAAAAAACAAAAAATGATTTTTCAATGTACCTATTAGTATACTTTACTCCGGGGCAGCGACTGCTTCTATACAAGTCGCAAGTCAGACTCCATATGCAGTACTGGCATCAGTAAATATGGCCACGTTTTGATAAATGACGCGGCACATAACGAAGTATAGTTATAACGAAAGGTGGTTTACATATTGTAAGTAGTGTTGATACTACTAAGAACATATTCTAATACCTAATAATTATATCCTAATAGGTTAATTTATAAAAACTACCAAGAGTTGAAATAGATAAAATATACTTAAGAAAAAACGACGAGGACCTCCGGTGTTCGAGACGGGATTCGAACCCGCATCTCCAGCTATCGCGGCTGACGCCTTAACCAATTTGGCCACCCGTACACAGCGGAACCCGTCGAAATTAATCAAGTATATGTGATCTTGTTTATTATCTTGTTATCTATTTCAACTTTTAATTTATATAGTAGTATTTCTACTTAAAAATCAAAGCAAATCAAAATATTTCATAAAAAATAATTTGATTTGTTCTTAGTTAAAACTACCAAAAGTTAAATAGTCTAGTATTAGGTACTTACATATTTCAAAACGCAATTTCCGATACGATAAATTTTAATGTACCCCAATCGCAATAAAAATTATCTGGACAACTCGTAAAAGTTTAAATCGGGTGTTATTTTTAAGTGAAATTGCGAAGCTAACTTATGGTTAAATGCACTACCACAAAGTAACCTTTAAAAAACTTCGCGGCCCGAGTGTGGAAAATATGAGCACGAACTAAACGTGTGATTGTTTATTTAGTTGGCCGGAGGCGAGACCACAGCACTTTTTAAAAGCTAAAACTTTGTGTGCTCCAAATAATGAACACCTGTTCTAATATGTACGGGTGTTGTTTCAACTTTTCTCACTTAAAACTTGTATCAAAGTTAAAATAACAACGTAGGAACAGGTTTCAACTTCCAGATGTACCTAAAATTGACTTGAAGAGTTTATATGTAACTCTATGTTGCATGAAATAAGTTAGGTGTGTTTTATTTAAAAGCAAAGTAACCCATGGCTTTACATTTTTAATATTTGTCGCATCGTGTTACCAAATACTAAAAGGTCAAATAACCTTAAAACGTGAAACATAAATAGTGTAATGTTTTATGTGGTGAAATTACTAGCGTAAGAAAAAGACAGTACAATTCCCTCTGTCTCGGTTCCAAATGAGTATCTGTATGGTCTATTTTTTAAGTCTCAAAGAGCTTCACCCAAACTCACCTGATTTTCAGAATGATGTCAATTGTTTCTACTCGGAACAAGTCGCAGGCGGAGACTAGTTTAAGATACAACAATTAGTTTCGAAACCCACACCAATAGTGGCAATATGTAAGTTACTAATTAAGTACCCGCGGTCAGCTTGCTCTTCTTATGCTATGGAAAGTATTATTTAGATTGCACATTTAAAGTGACTTGAAAATAGGTCGTGCCAAAATATATGTTCAAAATGTTCAGTGTGTAAACGCGCGCTTTACTGACTATCCTATATATAACTTTAAATTCACGTGGTGCAAAATGAACAATATTTAAAGAGGCTTTTCTATTTCTGTTTTACCGGCCAACAGCAAAATAAAAGTGCTGAAAATAGCCGTGTTGTACCAAAGTTCACACTCAAAAATGCAAAGACTTATGCCCGGAATACAGGAGGCTAGTTGTTCAAGCCAGTATAGTAAGCTAGTACTTGTAAGCTAGCAAGCTAGTGCGTCTATCTTCGTGTATACAAAACTAGCTTAACTTTCAGGCTAGTAAGATAGTGCTGAAGCCAGGATAGTTTTAATAGCTTGCCGTTCTATTTTTTGAGCTAGTAGCGTCCCCCACCACCGATTTCGCTAGCCTGGCTTGTGTACTATCTTCGTGCGGCCAGTGAAGCTAGTATCCGTTCGGCTAGTGCCATGTGTCCATACACATTTTTCTAATATATCTTGCAGTAATTCATCTTGTACACATTTACAGAGATTATTAAGTAATTGTTTCATTCGTGCTATATTATTTTTTACGAATTACGTTCATATTGACGATTTTTTTACGACACTTTGCAAAGGTACTAGCACTCGAACTGACTTAAAATTACTGGCATCATGTAGACAGCACTAACTTGTGTTCAAGCCAGGGCAGTTTTACTAGCTTACTATACTGGCTTGAAAAACTAGCCTTGTGTATTCCGGGTATTAGCCGTGTTTGAAATACCGGTGCTGCCTTCAGTAGCCATGAAAAAAAAAAACAGTTAATACCAACTATTTGAAAATACAAAGTTATTTTTATTTAAACTTTCGTGGTTCATTGTAATTATTTGTGGTATTTTGAAAATCTAAGCTTAAGCGATTCGGACAATTTTTAATACAGTTATAGTTCTGTTATGTGTACATGATCGAATACGAGTATTTACATCATGACATAACTATGGAAGCCATTGTCGACAAATATTATTCAATACAGTTAAAAGAGATTTTTAAGATCACGCGCTGGAACTCGGAAACTAAAGAATATAAAATCTTAGAACGATTCAGAGTGGGCGAGAAGAATAAGTGATTTCTGTATGCACTGTTCAAGACATTTGTTTTAAATTGACTTTAAAGTCGATTGTCTATACATAATATAATAGTTTTGGAACACAAACTTAACTAAAAGATACGATTACTGCAAACTAGAAGCTAATAATGTGCCTACATTAATTGGAATATGTATTAATAGTGATTGGAGGGAACTATTTAACATAATTAAATATTTTTCTCAGACATAATAATTCGTGAACATAATAACCGTCAACTGGACTTTGTATGGTATGAATACACAAACAGTAATCGTAAAAACTGAGCAGCACAGAATAATAATACTTATAATAAGAGCTGTTATCAATATCTTCAAGAGCTGTTCTCTCATATTACAATATGCCTTTATAATACCTTCAATGTAGCTTTGTTCCTCCGACAAGATTCAACAAGTCCATTTTTAGATTTTAAACTTATATCGTTGCCTATTTATGGCTAAAGTTAAAATGTATACATGTGAAAACGTTGTATAAGGTAAACGTCCGGGTGCCTGTGACCAGTATGTGATCAACAATAAAGGTTAAAATAAGGCTCAAACTTTAGTCATTACTCAACAAGAAAGTTGACAGCTGGGTGTCCACTATTGGGTATTAGCAAGCACAAGGACATTTAAATAAAATCAAAATTAGTTTATTTAAGACAAGTCCGTATTGGTATTAAATACAATGATACATTGCACACGTTTCTTTTGTTGTTTTAATGTTAATATTAAACGAAACGTATGTGTTGTTTACCTTATACTCGTATTAGGTACTTCCATTAGAAAATAATAATTCAAAGAATTAAATTAATTGGAGACGTCTGGGTGTTGGTGCGCGGAAGCCATGGTGTTCCTAAGGGAGTTGGGTCGCCGCCTTCGTCGCGTTCGCGTTCGTCGTCGGAGAGGGGCCATGATCCCCGTTCCGGTCTGTTCCTGGCTCAAAGGTTGTCTATCGCAGTTCAACGTGGAAACGCAGCGAGTGTGATGGGTACCTTTGCGCCAGGAACGTTCAGGGGGGGACTGTTTAATGTTTAGTTTTTGTAGTTTTAAGTTAGTGTTAAGTTTAGTTTTAATTATTATTGTTATTTAAATATATATTTTGTGATTGTAATTTGAAAAATAAAGATCTTTTGTTTTAACAAGAACGTATTCAAAGAATTGACATCTTTTATCTGACTGACTGTTACATTTCCAGCTCTCTCTTTTGACATACGACGTTTGAGTGGTGTCCAGCAGCAGAAACTCATTTCACTGGGAGATTCCAGGAATTCGGCTTTACGCAGTACTTGCCTTTGCAAACGTTGTTGTTCACCTCCAAATGTAGGAAACCCTTATTTAGCCTCTTAGCAAGTCTTTATCACAGCTTAATCAAATGACAAATTGTCTAAAATATATCTATATATAATTAATTGACGAGAATGACAAATGTATAATAATGCGTAGAAAAATAATAATAGGTATAAACGCAACTGCACAAAGGTTGTCGATAACAAAACTCATATTACATACTACCATTAAAAGTACAACGATCTATCCAAGAAACTTGCCCGCCACCGCCCTGGCTCAAAGGAGCTCATATTGCTCAGCTCAGAGCTCACTTGCCGCGTTGCCACGTTGCACCGCGATAAACAATGCTTGAACCAATTATATGAAATTTATATTTAGATAGGGAAGTTTAAGAAATAGACTGCATGTGATATAGTTATAAAATGTAATTTCACTCTGATTAAAGTTTGGCAATCAACTCATTTTTTTATTGAACTTAAGCTTATGTTAATTGATACTTTCACTTTCTTCTGAAATTAACGACGAAAATTCATTTCCGCGCAAATAAGTCGCAAGCAAAACTACGTTTTATTCTATTTAGCTATCGATACGGAAAATATATCACATATCTATCTCATCTTTTCTAGTGGAACCAATAAGCTATGTATGTTATACAGAATCAATCTAAAAGGAGAGGGATTGGGGCCGGACTCGGCAAACTCCGGCGGAGTTAGCGATAACTCACTTATTGATCCCGTTTCATATTTTCCATTTATAACATATCGGGCCTGGATTTCAAATCGTAATTGGGATATTTTCTACTTTCTTACGTAAAAAGAATGTGAATAAAAGAATTGACAAAATGGTAAGATCGTCACCCAAGTAAGTCACTTGTAGGTTGGTGCGTTATCGTAAATTGCAACCTCTCATTTGCCAATTTTATTTTTCAGACTAAAATATTGCTGGAAACCGTTTGTTTTATTCTTAAAATCTATGGCCGGGGATCATATTTAAACCCATTTCAATGAGAAAGGGAAATAGAGGATTTACAGCAAAGCGGAGTCCTTAAGTTATTAGAACGAAATTAAAACAAAATTTTGGATCAATTAGGCTCTCAAACAGTTTGGGGAGAGGTAAGTACTATAAAGCTAAGGTATAAATGTGCTGTCTTGGTTCAAATTTTGCGTTAAAGTTTCATAAGAACGTTATCGAAGGCATGTATTGATGTTATCCTGATTCTTTAGATAAAAAAAAATTATAAGTCTATATTCCTTAAATATGACCTGCATCAGGTGGTCACGTGGTCGGTGATGTCCAATGTCAGTTTTTAACAATAAGAGGACTGATAGTCACTTGGTCACATGGGTATACCTAACCATCCCATACTCTGGGTACGAGACTTGATGTACAGTCGCCATCAGATATATCGGAGCGGTGGAAGTGGTCACAAATATCTGAACAACGCCTCTAATGTCAAGGCGATAAAGTGCATGTTCAGATATTTGTGTCACCTTCCACCGCTCCGATATATCTGATGGCGACTGTAACAGTTGAGACAACTTCTGCAATGCTAATATATAAGTGTGCTGTTACACTTGGGATATACCTATTATTATACTGGATCATACTTGGTCTATTCCAAGCTTTTTTCGTTGTAATATTAATGCAAATATTATAAATTTACTAATAGTTCAAGTCTGTAGCAGTTCCGTAGCTCACCCAATTTGTAGTACGAATGGAGGCACTGATTTAGTTAAATTTAGATATCATTCTAAATTAATGAATTAGCAATTTAGCAATAGTTCTAGTTTGTGTGTCTAGTCAGCGTGTACCCCAATTAAGCGTGAAATATACACGGACCAGTGACAGAAGAGATTTAGTTAATTAATCATAAGATTGTGGTCAGCACAGAATTGTAATTAGTTTGTTTATAATTAACATGTATGTCTAAATATTCATGTTAATTATTGCACCTGCGCTGTTCAATTTAACGCCTATTGCGGCCTCGTTTGAGTACTTCTCTATATTTTTTTATTGACATCGTGGGAGACGATGATTACTTTTTCTCTGAAGTAAATATTACCCGGTTTGTATTCAACCGATATTACTTAAATAAAGTTCTCTATGAATCTCATTTTTATCGGAAACATTAAATCTTGTTTGAATTGTTATGATTGGATATTTATTAAGTTATTTATTGTTAAAATGTGCTAGCAGAGCAACTAAGTAATAACGCAATAACTATGTATTGGGATTATTATTCAGCAATGATTAAATGATGATTTTTCTTTTTTTCTTTCGATTTAAATATCGAAGATATTCGCTAGCAGACGTTTCTGCATAATAAAAAATAAGTCAGCAATGATTTAAACTACTAATCATTTTAAACATTGTAACAAATATTTGGCGAATTTGTCAGGGTGTAAAAAAATTACTTCGAAAAACAGATAGTGATATACACACCCTCGTATATTAAAATTGTCATCCCATACTATGGAGACATATTGGGTCAAGAAATATTCGTATATTTTTTGATCTTAATTGTTTCTCGACGTTTTTTCTTAATGATTCTCGATTGTTTAATATTACTCACATTTGCAACTAGTGATTTAGGGTTGTGCTTTCGGAATAAAAAATACCGATAAGTTTTACTTAAGGCTGTTTTTTTACATACCTTATTTAATGGCTGTATAAGCATCCCTTAAATGAAATTCCTCGTCTCAATTTACGAACAAGTATGCTCATTTCACAGCTAATATACATTTCCGATATCTGATAAAGCCAGTCTTTGAGAGCAATATCTACCTGACACTTGTCATTTATAAGAGGAGCCGTGCAGAGTGCTGTTACGCGTTCCAATCAGACGGGCCTCTTGTTGATGATGTGTGTATTGAAGTAGGATTATTAACAGGTACGAGATTCATATGACAAAATCTCTGCTAAGTAATTGAATCAATGCTCATATATATTCTACGCGTTGTAGATACGTCATTATCGCGGGAAGAGAAACTAATCTGTAAAATAACATATTATTTTATCAGTCCGTTTAGTTTGAAAGATTTTTTCTCCCTTCATCTTTTAATTATCTACGAAGTTCCGTGTGTTTTCGATTTGCCGTTTTACAAAAAAAATTTTAATGAAAACATTTCACAATCATTTGGGAGCATGAAGTTTGGATAATATTTTACATACCTGCAACTCCACACATTTATAAACATTATTTTCTCTTGAGGTATATTTAAATATCCTGTTGGTACATACAGTAATTAATATTAATAACAAAATCTTAATATACAATAAATTTATTGTTGCTCTTTTAGCAAAGAGGTAGAATTACGTTCCAAATATTTTCTAGTTATTTTTATTACCAATCAAGTCAAGTACGGGTGGACGATATTAGAAAGAACTTTTAATCGTACGTATTTTTCGTCAAGAGCGTATGTTATTGAATATTTGCTTTGATCTGACAGAACTATCAGATCGTATTCTATTGCGATAACTACGCATTATTATATAGTAGTAAATAGATATTTGCTACGCTAAAAGCAATAACAGGGAAGTATCAGCTTTCGTCCCAATTGTGAACAAACCATTTGTTTCCTCGGAACAATTCGCGTCATCTATCGGAATGCGAACTGCTAAATTACTCAATCATGTTGGCATTGTCTTCCATATTTTGTAATGTCTTCAAACTAATGTTAACGTAAAGTTGACCAGATGCTAAAATTTTTATGCATTGAAATTAAATCTATTCTAAGTTAAACTCTGAAATTCACGAAATTATTAAAATAATACGGCAATGTGGTTTTCAGTATCGTTATCATAAAGGCAATCAAAATCAAAAGGCTTAATTTTAAAACTTATTTGATGTAGAATATACTAAAAGTTTAAATCTGCTTAGGACTTCAAAACCCTGCAAAAATATGTATACTTTTTTGCCCGAGGGACTAAAAACGATTTTTGCCCCGCTCTGCAGCTCTAATATGAAGCACTTTTAGAGCATGAGAAGTGAAAATACAATTTTATTCATCCGCAATTAATTCTGAGTCAAAAATATTTAATTTGGCAGTCTTTGTATTTTTTTCACTGCTTTGATACAGATAGGATATATACGCCGTGAATAAATGCCATAGACAACGTATAATTGGGGCTTCAAAGAGTTTGCCAACGATTTAAACTTTTATTTAATGCTTGTAAAGTAGGAACTAAAAAGCACCTAATGCTTTGACAATTTGATTGCGTTTCCTCATTGGTCGATTTTAATATTGTGGTATTGTCTGATTGGTTGATACTTTATACAAAGTTTTTTTAATGATTTCACATTTTTAAACAGTATTCGCACCAAAAAAGAATCTAGAGTTGCGATTAACTTCGATATCTGTCGTGATTGGTGGATTTAATACGATGAAGTGTTCTGGTTGGTCAATTTAAAACGTTTTGTACATCATAAATATGTATACATATTTTCCCAAGAGGCTAAATGTATTACTTTAGTCCGCCTTGGCAAGCATAATATGACACACTTTTAGAGCATGAGAAATGAAAAACTATTTTGATGCGAATCATTTCCAAATTTACATCTGTTGACAGATACACAAATCAATATAATATATATATTCTATATAAATGAGAAAAATAGCACCCTCTTACAATAATTATGTATTCCTGGTCGTATATTGTAAATTACTTAGATTACTGCCGACGTTTCACAAGTGCTGTGACTTCCATGTTCGCTGCTTGACTAAATTTACATTACATTGCGGGTTTGTATAAAGTGACTGAATTCGCCGTACGGCCATAGCCCGCAATTTAATGAAAATCGTATACAAGTTCTTGCCTAGTCTAAATGGGGCTTAAATAAATCTGTAATTTATACTAATAACAAAATCTTAATATACAATCAACTAAAAGTTTCGTACTCTATTAGCAGAGAGGTAGGCTTACGTGCCTAATCTTTTCAAGTTATTGTTATTACCAATCAAGTCAAGTACGGATGGTCGATATTAGAAAGCTTAAGCACTACAAATACCGGGGTCTCGGCTCCGAATACATTTTTATGCCATTCGGAGTCGAAACCCGTGGGATCCCAGCGCCCATATCATGTTCAAAGACCTTTTTAAAAGGCTCGTCGACTCCACTGGTGACCTCTGCAGCTTTCACGCGCAACGCATCAGTATCGCGATACATCGGGGGAATGCTGCCAGCATCCTCGGCACAATGCCAAAGGGGCCTAATTTCAACGGCGTTTTTTAAATGACTATTTTTTTTTTCTTTAGTCTTATTGTTTAAATTGTATTTATCAGTAAATTGTTGGTTAATCTGTAATAACATGTGAAAATCGTAAGATCAGTGTATATAATTATTGTCTGATGTTTTCATTGAACAATGGAAGTGCATAGAAAATATTCTTAAGCAAACGGAAGTTTATTTCATCTATTTCGTTCTTTCATTTCCTTTTCTCCATTTAATCATAGAAGTGCTTGACTTTTCGAATATCAGGTAAATATCGATACAACAGTCGACAGCGTAATTAACAATTTCCATTCAAAGGAAAATCAACGTTTTCCGATAAAGGATGAGTTTCATACCCGACTATATTTAAGTAATACCGATTGAATACAAACCGGGTCACATTTACTTCAGTGAAAAAGAAATCATCGTCTCCCCCGATGTTATAAAAAAATATAGAGAAGTACTCGAGCGAGGCCGCAGTAGGCGTTAAATTGAACGGCGCTGGGGCAATAAAACCTAATTGAGTGTATGTCCATTAGGGGCCGAATCATCACGGCCCCTTTCTGTATTACTTGCGTGTAAGTTTGCAACCTATTTCGCGTTTAGTAACCCTCTGAGGTTAGACTGGTTTCTGAAATAGTGGCGTTCTGATTTTATACAGTAAGTATCTAATAGATTACTTTGACAATGGCTCTGTATGATTAGATTTACTTCCTAGACTGATTATGTTTTTGTAAGTGTAAACTATTTATCTGCCTACGTATATACATATTTGTTTCGTTGGTACATTATTGTATTGTGTAGGTGAATCTTGTGTGTTATCTGTCGTGGCATCACCGAATGGGCTCAGCGGAAGATCAGCACTGGCTCCTAAGCTGGCAATATGATGAGTTTAGTCCATTTTGTGATGTACACCGGGTGTATTTTTCTTGCCTGTCATCGTTTTTGTATATGTGTTGTCACAAATAAATGTTTTTTTATTATTATTATAGCTTGACTATTATGTATATAACCTTTCTGAATAATCAGCATGGAAGGGTGCATTTCTTAGTGGCTTTCTATACCTACAATGTGGAAGGAACAAAATAAATAATAAAAATAATAATGTCACTGTCAGACGTGTTTTTGTAATTCTTTCTGTTATTTTGCTAAAATAATGTATTTACGGGCATTTTTAAAGTTTATTTTGTATATCATTTTCGTGGAAAAGTTGCCTCATATCGCAACGGTATAATTGACCACAAATATACTTTAATATATGGAAATAAAATGCCCACGTAGTACTACTCAAATGAAGACGCAGTAATGATTACACGCAGCAAAACACGCAACCAACAAGCGTCGACACACAACGCACGGATACCACCCTCGCCCGCCTCGTCCGTCTCCTCGCCATCGTCGTCGGCCGACGAGTTCGCAACTGCGGCCGACACCAGCGAGTCGAGCGACGAGTGCGCGCCGCCGCCGCCGCCACGACCACCTGCGCGGCGAGGACGGCCGCCGCTGCCGGCACGCTTGGGGCCCGCGGGACACACTGCCCCGCCCACGGCTCCCGCTGCCGGTGGTGTAGTGCGTCGCATGCGGTGGACTCAAACAATGAATGAGAACTGCATGCGCGCCTATTACAGGGCTACAGAGGGGGGAACTAATCTGTGCGCGTACCGTGTCCGGATGCTGCCCCTGCACCAGGCCCATGAACCAACTGTCGGCGAGACGGCGCAGCGACGATGGGCGCCGGAGCGAGAAAACCAACGGCACAAGCGATTGGATGACTTGACGCTTGATCGGCTTCGCCTGAGGCTCTCTCTGCTCGTGCCGCCTTCACCTCGGCGCAGGACCCGCCCGCCACGGCGCCGGTCTCGATGCCAGCATCCGACCTGGCACCACGGGTGCCGCGGGTGGATCCTTGTGCCGACGAGGAGGAGTTCGCGAGTCAGAGTGTGAGTACCACAGCTAATGAGCAAATGAGGAGGACTCTGGAAGAGACGATTACGCAGTATCGCTCCACAAACAACCCTAGGCCTCGAATACCACGCTTGCCAATGAATAGACGCAATCATGCGATAATGGGAGCCTTGAATGCTTTACTAGAGCCATATCTTCGGACTAGTAAAGATTTAGATGATACACACTCGATCATGTACTGCGGGGCCATCGCGGCGTGCCGTGTTGCACGAGTCAAGTTTCCGGACGCTGAACGTGCACCTAGGACCGCCGGAGGTGCCCTGCATGGCAAGTACGGATCGAGCGTCGTATCACTTCATTCAGGACTCTCATTGCAAAGCTGATCTGCTTCAGGGGCAATAATCGCCCCGAGTGATGCGTTTTGTGAACCAGGCGTTCGCGGGGACGAATATCAGGCCCCGCGACTACATGGCCAATATCACGGAACGCATCGACTTCCTGAAGCAGAAAGTGTATGCATGGGCAAGCCGTATTCGTCGATATAGAGAGCGTGTGGATCGATTCCAGCAGAATCGCCTCTTTCAGAGTGACCAAAGGAAGGTGTACCGAAGATGGGAGGAAGCTGATCCCCGTGTGTCTAACACGCAGCTGCCGAATGCTACTGTCATGACTGATTTCTGGCGTAGCATCTGGTCAGTGCCTGTTGAACACACGGAGGGTGAATGGATGAGCGTTGTTGAACGTGAGTGCGAGTCTATCGAACCTATGGGGGCTATCACCATCAGTCCCGACGACGTAAGTTGTGCGGTCCGCACGGCCCAGAACTGGAAAAGTCCTGGGCCGGATGGATTGCACAATTTCTGGTTGAAATGGTTTCGATGCTCGCACTCGCGATTAGCAGCGCAATTCCAACAAGCCCTTGAGCTCGGCTCCTTGCCACCTTCCTTAACAACTGGTACGACCTTCCTGCTCTATAAGTCCGGTAGTACCACGGAAGCTAAAAACTATCGACCCATCACGTGCTTGCCTACACTCTACAAGCTCCTTACATCCATTTTGAGAGCAAAATTAACACGCACGTTGTCGCGAACAACATTTTGGCCACCTCTCAAAATGGATGTAGGGTTGGGTCCCGTGGTACTAAAGAGCTCCTCCTCATAGACATGACCATTTGCCAACAGGTCCGGCGGAACAAGGGGCCCTCTCGGCCGCCTGGATTGATTACAAGAAGGCCTATGATTCAGTGCCTCACTCATGGCTGCAGAGGATCTTAGAATTGTATAAAGTCAATGCAACTTTAAGATCCTTCCTAGGTGCGTGTATGAGGCAATGGACCACAGTCCTTCGTCAACCAGGAGGTGGCGATAACCCCTGGCCCGCAGGACTTCATAAGGATTGAGCGAGGAATATTCCAGGGTGACAGTTTGAGTCCCTATGGTTCTGCCTAGCTCTGAATCCGCTCAGTACTTTACTGAAGGATTTGGGACTAGGTTGCCGGCTTCGGAGAGAGGGTGAAGTCATTTCTCACCTTCTGTATATGGACGACCTCAAATTATTAGCGCCAAACAACTGAGTCTTGCTGGAGCTACTGAAAACCACTGAAGTGTTCAGTAGTGCCATCAAGATGGAGTTTGGTGTCGATAAGTGTGCGGTTATGCATGTACAGCGGGGGAAAGTAGTAAATTCAACAAATTTACAGCTTTCTGAGACGATGTCGTTCAGATCTATCTCCGAATCAGAAACCTATAAATATCTTGGTATGTCAGAGTCTCTGGGTATTGAGGATGTGGCTATTAGACAGGCGGTGAAGGAGCGCTTCTTCGGTCGGCTGACAAAAGTACTTAATAGCCTTTGTCAGGTGGCAATAAGGTACGGGCCTTCAACGCTTGGGTAATGCCCTTACTTATATACTCCTTTGGCATACTAAGATGGACTCAGACCGAGCTGGATGCCCTGGATAGGAGGGTCCGACTACTACTCACCACACATCGCATGCTACACCCACGTTCGTCGGTTATGAGATTGTATATCCCACGGAAGTGTGGAGGCCGCGGCTTTTAAATGCCAAAAGTCTCCATAACCGTGAGGTGTGCAATCTCAGGAATTATTTCCTGAACCACGAGTGTGGGATGCATCGTGATGTGGTGGCAGTAGACAGGAACCTCACACCGCTCGCCTTGGCAAACGAGAACTGGCGCAAACCAGTGGTACTAAGCACCGAGGACCGCAATGCCGTATGGAAGAGTAAGGAGCTACACGGGCGGTTCTACAGGGCCCTAACGGGACCAGACGTAGACCTGCCCGCGTCGGTGAACTGGCTACGATTCAGGGACCTCTTCGGAGAAACCGAGGGTTTTGCCTGTGCAATTGCGGACGAAGTTATCATGACGAATAACTACCGGAAGTATATCCTGAAAGACGGTACGGTCGACATTTGTCGGGCATGCCGCCGTCCCGGAGAGTCACTCAGGCATATAATTTCCGGTTGTTCTCATCTTGCTAACGGCGAGTACTTGCACAGACATAACCTTGTAGCCAGGATTATACACCAGCAGCTTGCTCTTATGTATGGACTTGCGGACCGCGAAGTGCCGTACTACAAGTACACACCTGCGCCAGTTCTCGAAAATGGTCGTGCCACGCTCTATTGGGATCGATCTGTTATCACGGACAGGACTATTGTAGCCAATAAGCCTGATATCGTGGTGATAGATCGATCGCAGCGCCGGGCAATGCTCATCGATATCACCGTCCCATGTGACGAGAACCTCGTGAAGGCCGAGAAGGACAAGTCCAGCAAGTACTTAGACTTGGCTCACGAGGTAACCGCCATGTGGGAAGTTGATTCGGCGATCATTGTACCGATAGTTGTTTCCGCGAACGGTCTCATAGCGAAGAGTCTCGACCAACATCTTGAGAGACTCTCGCTACGTGGTTGTGGTTGGATCAAGGGTCAGATTCAGAAGGCGGTAATCCTGGACACGGCGCGCATAGTCCGACGGTTCCTCTCTCTGCAGCCCTAACCACCGGCAGCCTGGGCCCTGCCCCGTTGCCGGCGGCACTCTAGGTTAGGTTTTTTATAATGTTTTTATTGTTTTGATACGTTTTAGATGTATTTTTATATTTTACTTTTATAAAAATGTTATAAAACCTAACCTAAGATTTAAAATGAATAAAGAGAAAAAATAATAACACGATGTATTTATTGTAAAAACTCTCTCTCTTTCTGATACTGAACTCTGTTTGAAAAACGAACGTCATTTCTTTTGCTCTAGTTTTACGATCCTACTTATAAAAATACGATATATACTGACGATTGTTTTTCAATTTGACTAATTAGTAATTACCCAGACGAACGTAAGCGCGTGTTCCGCCATGTTGGTTTTCAATTGTCATCATGAAAACACGGTTATAATTATTGTTCCAATCAGCATGATATAAACTAGATGAAAATAGGATATCCGGTATTGTAGTGCCTATTGTAAACCTAAGGGCTTATACTTTTCCAGAATTATTATTTCATTTTGTAAAAGACAAACTTTGCACTATTTTCTAGTGGTGCTGTTTCATTAGGTGTGGGGACTTCTGGGGATAAGTTAAATATTAAGGTAGGACCAATTATTGAAATATGAATATTGATTTGTGTGCAAGTGTGTGTGGATGTTTGCATGAGTAAATTATATTGTAAAACTTTTGCTGAGTTAAGACGACTAAGTAGTTTATCAAGAAAAGTGAATTACGAAGTCATGCCAAATTAATTTATAGCAGAACTCTTTTCGGGTACCGAATTGAATTCGTGTAATGAGTGATACTTTTGCAATAATTACAGATGTGGAAAGTTTCATTTTATATTTTCCTTTTCAAAACACCTATTTCAATTTGTTTTCCTTTTATTTTATTGTTGTATTTATTATATTGTTGTATATTTAGTGTTAATTTGGTAAATTTAAATTAAACATACACTTAATGTGTCTCACCGACAAAAATAGTTTATAAGTATACAAGTGTATGCATGTTAATATTTTCTCATATAAGTGAATGATTTGTTGTTCTTAGTTATGAGAAATAAAATATATTCTTTAAACCTAAATTTCTAAATGTTTTTAAAGTTTTCGAATATTAATATAATTCGTCAGTATAAAAAAGTCGTATGAATCCCTTTCTTATATTTACCCATCAATTTCTAAAATTAAAATCTTTTTGTCTTAATTTATTGTTTAATAAAGTTCGGTAATATTAAAATAGCACAACAGTTCATGTTTAATTTAGTTTTATAATATATACATGTATTTTACATAGAAGAATAAAAGTTCACGAGTATCATCAACGTTAAATTTTTAGTTCCATTCAACTTTGAAAACCCTTAAAGAATACAGATATCCGCACTCGTCAAATGTTAATCAATAAAACACTAGATCAATGTATTTTATTGGTTTTTAATTATTTTAAACTAGCGAAAACTTAAATAAGGTGTAATGGTAATGGGTCTATGGGCAGAGACTACCGATACCGTTTTGTATCGTTTGACGTAAAGTCCATGGGGTCCAAGCAGCGCGCACAAACTTTTTACAGTAATCACGAAGCGTCTGGTTGACGTAACTGGTGACCGAAGAGAGCTGGCGGCTCCCTCGCACAACGTATCAGCATTGCGATACAACGAGGAAATGCTGCCAGCGTCCTTGTTGCATGCCTCAAGGGCCTTTTTCAGATTTTATGTAGTAGGTATTGTAATATTGCAATTGTTGTATATTCATTTGAAAATTACAAAAAAAAAATGGTTCCATTATATAGTCATTTGACTTAACTGAATATTAATTTTTACATACTAACACAGAAACCTTTTAGACTTCACAATGAAATGCTGAGATGAGACCATTTCGTGGCACTTTCTACCTTGTATGTTTTATGTTATTTGTATTTATGTCACCTTTATGTTGTGTGTCTACGAATAAACGAATATTCATTCATTCATTCAAATGCCTTTTTATAAACTTTATTATTTTTAAGAGCACATAGTCAATTTAAAAACAAAAGGATTTAAACGATAAAGTAGTAAAAACTATATTTCTTATTAATGTTCGTAGTTCGGAATATCAGGTAAGCCCGGTATTGAGTAACATAGGAACCTACCACTATTAGGCACATCAGGCGATGTCACTCAACGCCGTCTGACGGTGCCGCCGTGTGGCGCAAGACATACTTCCCCTAGCGAATTGACGCTTTGCAAAGGCATAGTTTATTATTTTGGGCAAATTACGTTTAAAAATGTCAAAAACCGGTTTTAATTAAATAGCAAGATGGTCTAAAACTCGGAAAACCTTTTTAAAAATAAAAACAGCAAACGGTAATTCTGAAAATAAAACAAAAGGTATTTAGTACCGAAATTAAACTCTACTTCGATTACTTGATTTAATCTTGATAGCTGCTTATTTAATTTAGTTCAAAGTAAGTATTCGCAGAAATTACTTAGTATAAGTTTAATTAGTGTAGTGTGTAGAGAGATTCTCTTTAAATTAGTTTTTTTCTTAAATACTTACACTTTTTATAAGCACTTCATTTTAAATTACAAGACTAGTAGTAGTTTTAGTAACAAGTAAAATGAGGTGTTCACCTGTAATTCGGGTACACAAGTACCCCGTATACCTACATAACCTTAAGAAAATACTGTATATAATTTATTCTTCTGTACCCTGTTGGTGTCCCCTACAATAAATAAAATAAAAATTACGATAATGAGGTTATTTGAATGATTTTGGAAACTTACAGGCTAACTGTTAGCTAACCTCCTCGCCTAGAATCAAAGTGTGCGATAGGATTCCTCAAGGGACTACTGTTCTTCAAACCACGAATGTACAGCTTTTAATCCCTAACACATATGTTTGTTAACCAGGCTGTTTCCGAACGGCTTGGTATTTAAAAAGAGGACAATACATAACCAAAGAAAAAGAAACCCACTCCAGTAAGCAAGGTAAATTAATCAACGATTCAGTAGATGCGTAAATCTCGTTCTTAATAGAAATAGTTCGCTTCGATTGCATTTCAGCTCCAATTGTACAAAGTTATTTCACAAATTCGCGCTCGATTGGGCCAGCACTCACGGCGCAGCATTGCGAGAACTTACGGAAGTACTCTTTACAAACTTTTCAATTGTATTTGGCCCAGACTTTGTTACAAGTTACAAATTTCCTAGGCTGAAATCAAGAAAGTGACAATTCTTATTGATAAAAATCGGTTTTATCGCGATTGAATTTATTTTTGAGGACCGAGGGATTCTGAAACGGACAAATTGTATTTTATGGTATTTTTATACGAGTAGTATTACGGTGTTCTTTTACAATATTTTAAATAATAATAGCACGAATTAAAACCAATCATGGTTCGGTATTTAAAGTATTATTTCATAATTTGTGCAATTACCATTACCTAAACGCTGTGGGAATCTAGCCGCGTGGTATATTATTCGAACAATTTCAATCCACTTGTGACCCCATCAACGCATTACATTTGATACATTTATTTATTTCAATAATTAAAATCCCGAGTGTCGCAAATGTTAGCTACATTAATAAAAACAAATGTAAGCTACATAAATGAATCAAATATAAGTCAATTTCAATATCAACTAACTAACCAAGTCGGGTCTTGGCTTTCAATTTATCTTGATTTCTGTTTTAGACAGATCTTGACACCCACTTAATAGATATCAGTTATTTCGGCGAAGCGTATGAAATGTCGCCCTTATTTATTTTTGTGTATTAAATGGGATGTGACTTGCAAATAAAAATAGTCTGAGTGTATGTCCTAGTCAGGATTTTCCTGAGCACCCTGAATCACAAAAGAACTGGGACGACCCGGTTGTAAATTCGCTCAGAGACGTTACAGGGGACTAGAGAGCTGGCAGTTACCTCGCTTAACGCATCTGTCTCGCAGTTCAGCGGGGAACTCAGCCAGCATCTTCGGCACTATACTAAATCTAGAAAAGGTCCTTCTAAATTTAGTATAGTTATTTAGTTTTTATTATTTTTATTCATTTTTAAGTAATATTTTTGTATTATTTTATTATTTGAGATAATGTTTATATACTGTATTTTTTATACTTATCACAATTAAAAAAGAACTTCTACGTAAAAAAATATAAATAAAAATAGTTATCAAAAGTGCAACGCCGGTAAAACAGTATAACACATTTACACTTTCAATATTACGCATAGGTAAATAACATTAAACAATTAAACGTCTTTGGCATCCATTTTACTCAAATATGCTTAATTCGCTTTCTTAATCAATTGCTGTTAGAATTTCTTCAGCTTCAATGACGGGGCAGCCCTACCGAATCCTACCTTCTTCTACCCTGCCCTAGTTTGACTAACTTTGTTTAATCTCTTTTTTTAATGTTACTACTTTGAAATAAATGTTTGTCTCTCTCATTGCTGTTAGAATTCAATATTAGTATTTTCGAGTTTTCTTCACGCAACTTCTATAGGATACATTTATTAGTTATTACCCATACTGGGCGTCCTTTTAGAATCAATATCGCACAAAACATTCACACTTTTTGGACTGTATATATTTATTTATGTATACATTACAATATTCGATTTCGGAATTACAATTATAGAGATGGTGTTCAATCTCTTTTTACTTGAATTACATATATTATGTTCTTCTTTTGATAAAAACGAACACTCACTGATTACAAAAAATGATTAGCCAATTATTAAGAATAACATAA
The DNA here is from genome assembly GCA_022674325.2 of Grapholita molesta. Taxonomy (NCBI): domain Eukaryota; kingdom Metazoa; phylum Arthropoda; class Insecta; order Lepidoptera; family Tortricidae; genus Grapholita; species Grapholita molesta. Next base: position 23,239,848 of record CP053121.2, on the reverse strand, counting down.
TCGTCTTCAAAACATGTTTACGTTGTTAAAAACTCAATTCGAGTTGAAAACATGTCGCGGCTTGCTAAAATGTTAATCAATCCGTTAAATGTTGTTCGGCACGCCACAAAACAACGTTAGTGGGTTAAAGTTAAATTAAGATAAGTCCATCCTAATTTATACCGATTACCTCATTTTGACACAATGACCGATTCATTCATCTTTCTAGGTTTTCCCGGCTTTTTAGCAAGGCATTCCAGGCTCATGGAAGCCTGGGGTCCGCTTGGCAAAAAGCGACCGCCATCTGACCTTCTAACCCAGAAGGAAGGATACTACTACATACTAGGATAGGGTAACTAGGCCTTATTGATATTAGTTCGGTTTCCTCTCGATGTTTGATAATGATCTTTTCCTTCGCCGAAAAGCAACTGGCAAATGATATTTCGTACATACTTAAGTTACGAAAAACTCATTAATACGAGTCGCGGTTTGAACCTGCGACCTCCAAATTGCAAGTCACACGCTCTTACCGCTAGGCCACCAGCGCTCTTAGGCACTATGTCCGATTAAAAAGTATAATTTGTCACACTTTTCGTGATGACCAAATAAAAAAAATACAATTAAGCCTAGTAGTGCGTATAATAGAGCACTCTGGTAGACGATTTTGTCATAAAGCATTATGTAATTATAAGACAATCTTACACAAATCGACCTAGTCCTACCGTAAGCTCCTTAGGTAAGGCTTTTGTTATAGGCAATAGACGACACAATATATGATAGATATGTGTAAGTAAATATGAAATACATTGATAACCTCAATAAATCAGGAGAAAATGTAGGTTAAACACAGTTTTGTATAAAAAAGACTAAAAGTTTTTTATTCAATTATGTTTTCAGGTGCATTTAAAATATAGATAAGGCTAATATATACATATATATAAACATGAAAGTCCTGACTGCTGATCAACGCCTAGCCCAAACCACTTAACCTAAATAGCAGATTTTTTTAATAATAGGTAGTTTATATACTGTAAGGACCCAATAAGAAGGGATTTCCACCATTGAGAAAAAGCTAAAAAGCTAAAAAGAGGGTTGAAAGTTTGTATGAAGATTGTGAAAAATTTAAAGCGAAAGGGTTGAATTTTTGTTTAAACACTACTTATTCACATACAAGACGAGTGCTTTCAGCGTTTTTTGAAATCCATCCCCTAAGAGGTCAAAAAGGGGTTAAAAGTTTCTATGGAGATGGAGTCAAATATGAACCGGAAGACTTAAACATTGTGTTTAAACTCATTATTTAATGAAAAGAAAACAACAACAATAATAATTGCTATCGGTTACAGGTATTCTTCTGTGCGTGCGAAGGCGCGGGAAAAAACTAGTGATACAATAATGTGCAATTTATCCACTGGAGTCAGCTTCACATGAACATATCAACAGACCTAACTCCTAAATCCTCGAAATAAACATAAATATAACTCCACATGAACAAAGCTAGTTAAACAAAAGCTTGTCAAAAACGTACCAGCAGTAACGAATGTCTGGAAACTGAAATAGAGTAACTTTTAAAGCACGTTCGTCCGGACAAACCTTTTTGCAATTACACTTCACGCTTGCAGTAAGCCACCGAATAATGCCGCAAGTCACCACTTACCGATAGATGGAGCATAAGTATTATGGATACTCATCTTTGTTTGCACCTTATCTTTTTTTCCTAATCCCATCTATTTGGGGTCGGGTCTCCTTGATGTTGTGCGCCAGATGGTACTATTCCGGGTTGTCGTTTGCTACTGCTGCGGTTTCCAAATCATTGCTAACACTTGATAACCACATGGCTTTTGGTCGACCTCTCCCGTGCGGGTTTTCAGGCCAACGGAACACAATATCACTGCAAATTCATCTTTCTTTGTAACATGGCGATACCACTGTTGTCTGTTTTGAGAACAAGCCACGGTGTTTCATCATCATTTAAGGTATTTCAGGAATTGTTCTTGACTTGAACGTTTAATATTTTTCTTTATGTTTTTTCGTGATTGTTCTAAGGAACAAGAGAGAAAAACAATACCCAAGGCATAAGTCCCTTCATCTCGAACTCGATTATCTATTAGAATAATATGTTAAGTCTATAATATGTATCTCAGTAAAAATAAATGTTTACTAAACTACTGTAAACTGTATACCGAGGTATGTAGTTTTAAAACTGTCACTTTTTTTATTATTATTTAGCAACCTTTATGCAACAATTGTACTGATTTCAGTGGTAGGATTTATGAGTTCTAGTGCCTGGTTGTCTGTGGCACCCAATAAAACTACCGGGTGGCGCGGACGGTACTCATTATACGCTGAGAATTAACGAGATTACGGCTATTACTGTTACTAATCTTGTTTATTGACCTCTAATCCGGTGCCACGAGATTTACTAAAATCTGAATCCTTTTTGTCCAGTCTCTAAAACAAAGGACAAAGGACCTCCATTAAGGTTTATAAATCTCTATAAGTATTACTCGAGAAGTGTTGATTAAAATTATTTTGAAACACTCCGACAGAAAGGCGGTCTTTATACTCAAATAGTGGATAAATCGCATTTAATCTCAGGAGTGGAAAGTAATTTAGTGGATGGTTTGTACGTTGGTAACAATTTTATTATAGTAAACACAAGTCAAATGCTAGGAAACATAAAATATTAGAAAAACCGTACATATATAAAAATATACTCGTAAATGCTACTTTATATCTTTAATAATCTTAAATCTGTTCAACCTTTAAGTCGTTTCTTCAGCTTGTGTAGAGCTATAGACTTAGATTAAGCCATGTCATCAATTAACATGTTGCAACCTTTGTGAAAAATGTTGTTTCCCGGCAGCGAAGTCTGATGCTCAAGACAACTTTGATCTCTGTCAAAATTTAAGTTTTGGTCGGGGTCACCTATCTGCCTACTTAGGATCGAGCGTATTGGCTACCTAAATGGCTGTTAAAAAAGAGATCTCGTGTAGGCTTGAAACATGTATTTTAGTGGTAACACACACACACACACACACACCATTTCTTTTTTTTCTTTTTTTTTATGACATAGGCGGCAAACGAGCAGACGGATTGCCTGGTGGTAAGCAATCACCGTCGCCCATGGGCACCCGCAACACCAGGGGAGTCACAAGCGCGCTGCCGGCCTTTAAGGGGGGATGGAGCTCTGAGAACCTTATTCACCATCAGGAACGCAACACTGCATACCTGAAAGGTAGCAGTGCTGTTATGGCTGTGGTCTTCTGTAAGGAGGAGGTACTTCCCCAGTTGGGCTGCCCCAGATTCAAGCGTGATGGTCATCGCTGTGCCCTACCTCTCCTTGTTGGACGTAGTTTAAGGACATACCCCCGGGTATGTCCTTAAACTAAACTCCAAAAATTTCCTTTTACCTATATCTTTATGGATGACAAAAATATAAATTATACGCAGATAAGCTGATAACTATTGACTACAGCAGAGACAAAAACAATGGAATACAGTCCACATACATCCAGTTCAACAGCTCATTTTATATTATTTTATTAATGCTACTTTTTACAAAAACGTGAACGCAATTTATGTACCGCAAAAATTTAAAGTAGATATAGTCGCCATTAGAAACATCGGAGCTGTGGAGGTGGTCACAAATATCTGAATGCACTTTATCGCGTTGACAATAGAGGCGTTGTTCAGATATTTGTGACTAACTCCACAGCTCCGATATATCTGAAAGCAACTGTACGCACACAACCGTTTTAATGAAACCTCAGCACGTAGGTATAAAATGTACATCTGATTGTGATTTATATCGCCCCCGTTTTCTCTGGTGTGGAAATTGAATTATCATTAAAGCTCTCTCGAACTCCGAGGCGGATTCCATTATCAAATAAAATATTTATGAATATTTTTACAATTTACAGTTAAATGAATTCTTTTCGAGAGAGATATCTCGCGAGGTTTGGCCGTGGAGTTGAGAAACGAGGTTTCAGCTCTTTTTTATATTGCAATTTGGGAAGTCCTTAATTCTCGGCTTTGCTAATGCTAAACAGTTTTCCCTTAATATTAAACGGTTTGATTTATGTAGAATTTATTTACTTTTTGATATTAACGACTCGCTAAGGAATTAATGAAGATGAAAACTTGAGGAGTTTCCATTCCGTTCGGTTTATTGCCAGTTTAATATAAGTGTCGTTAGTTGACGGTACCGACTTTTAGTTAGTGGACGGATGGTTCAGATAAAATTGTTAGTATTTTATTATTTTAAGTATAGTGCAGCTTAGAAGTATTGCAAGAGCAAGAAGAAAACTTTTTGTCGGTTTTTTACGGAAATAGTTTCAGACGACAATAGTTATTTGTTATCCAAGGCTGCAAAGTGGTTATTTGGCGCTAGTGTTGAAATTGAAAGCTGAGCCAGTGAAGGAATCTAAGATAGATTCCTTCAGGCTTTCAAGACAAGAAATGCCAAATAATTTTGCGCCCATGCGAAACACACATCTTTTCACCTCACTACACCGAGGAAAATATGTGAGGCAAGAAAAACAATGAAAAAAAGGTTTTAATTTTAGCCTCGATTTAACATATAAAATTAAGGATATAACCAACTTATATCCATACAAAGTAAACAAGGAAAAAGGACACATATTAAAATAAAGTACAAATAAAAATAAAAAAGTTAAAAATCTGTATCAAAAACCATGTTCCCGATTGGTTATTAGGAAAAATCTGTCACGAGTTGAAGGCGTTATATATTTAAAAGTTACATGCACCACAGAGAATTATAATCATCGTATTCGAAATTCGAATGGCTTTTGCACGATAATGTATATAATAAGCTTTTTCACGCAGATTTCGCGCTATAAACTAAGGTTTTCCGAGCGAGTAGGGTGAAAAAAAATTTACATCTTTACTTATTAAAAAGTAACGAAAGATAATTAATTATAGGTATAGCGGTTTATAAATTTTCATCCCGTAAAGGCAATACAGTTTGCAGAATATAATCTACAGAGACTAAGTCCTCTAAACCGACATAGACACGCACTCGGGGAGCCCGGGGTGTGGAGGGTGCTCGGCGCCGCTCGAGGACTGGTGTACCCTCTGTCCTCGCGCTCCTGACAGTGATAGCACACGCCTCCGCACCTTGCTACCATTCCTAAGGCTTACCTAGTGCATGACAGGCTGACACTTGCTCCGAACTAGTCATGAGCTACGTCGTAGTTTTAGTAGTAGCAGTAAGGGGCAGTACAATTTCTTAACACAAATATAATATTTTTATCATGCAGAAACGTCTGCTAGCGAATATCTTCAATATTTAAATCGAAAAAATTAGAAATAGAAAAATTTCACTCGCAGCGGTTCCAGTGGTTGTGGGTTCGAATCCGACTGCGAGTCAAATTTTTCTATTTTCTTTTGATTTAAATATCGGACAAATATAATACTTACGCAGCCACTTCCGAGGTATGTTTTCCTACCCGTCTTAGTGCTACCAGTGCAACTGAAAGTTATCTAGAGAATCAAAACCCCAAAACGTCAACTAGAAAAATTTAATTATCCCTCACCAAACCAAACCTCAATCGTCTACTCTTAGTTGCCAAGTGAACCCCAGGCTCCCAGAAGCCTTGGCAAAATGCCGGGACAGCGCGAGGAAGATGCTGGTGACTACCATTTGTGACTAAGTTTATAATATGTACCTATTTAATGTTGGCGGCCATTTTACACACTAATTATAAGTAGTGTTCGCTTTCTTGGTGGTGAAGAATTTAAAATCGAGCACTAATAATAAAATTTCCTATTTTGCCAGCCACCCTCTATATCTTTCATATTTGAAGTCACTGTGTTTATATCAGACCCGAGCGTTTAACTTTCTAAGCAAATAGAATCATGGTCCCATTTTTTCATTCGTTTATAAGGTTCAATTACCTGGTATGGCGACTGGAAGCCCTTGCAATGTTTCTATTATGCAGCGTCTAACGTCGGCAAATTGTGTGCGTTCTCCCTTTCATAAGATACAACATCCAATTGAGGCAGACTCAGAATGAAGTGTGCTCAGGTTGCAAAACGAGAATGTTGCGTAATATTTAGACCTAATAATCGAGCACCTGAAAATTTTTTCTACACAAAACAATCGTGAGACTCAAAAATATTACTTGTATTGTACAAAAACGGGTACTTAACTTACGTTTTATTATGTCGAATATTTGCTAAAAAAAATGGGAAAAACCGGGATTCTGCAGTGACGGAGCATGTATTAAATTCGGGGTCGGCTCATCATATACGTTTCGATAAGGCAACGGTACAATCGGAGAAAAAATTGTGGTTCAGCAGAAAGTATGGAATACTATTTAAATTAGTCGTCATCCTACTTTTAACCGTGATTGTGGATGGTCAGTGCCCCCTAGTTGGAGAACTGTTTTATACGGTCCTTACCGTGTTTTGTGTTTCGTACTGACGTAGTCAGTGTAGTGTGCAACTACTACTGCGGCCGGGAGTTTTCGTCGGTCATCCAACGCAAGCAGTTCATGATTTTGCTCCTCGTTACGCAGCAAAATATGTCCGAGCAACATTCCACTTGCTCGATTACGAGTTGTCCGTTTCTATACAAATAAGTTTTTGGAACATACATTTTCGTAATATGCATTTTCAAATGGAAATTGCAAACTTCCAGTCCCATATCTGATTTTTTAGAGTTCCGTTGTCAACTGTTACACTTCTAGTTTGGCTGTGTCTGTCGGTCTGTCCCCAACTAAGTTCAGTGGTTCGTTCGTTAGTCCTAAATAACTGTAATTTGGTATACATAATGTAAATCAATCATGCGGACAAATTATTTATTTATTTTATTTATTTATTATTTTCGGAATAACCTCGCTGTAAGTTAAAAAAATGTGACCAGCTACTTTACAAAATGCAAGTCCTGCCATCGAAAAACGCCATGCCCTAAGCGCAAACTTGATACCTACATTATTTTATTTATTTGTTACTTTACTTGACATTGGCGAAATCATCGATTAATGGACGACATATTTTTTTTAAAGTTAAATAGACATGTGATTCTTAGGATAAAGTTAATTAATTCATCGTGCCTATTCTATAATACACATATCAGTCGTGACAATCTATTGGGGTTTCCCATTGAAGTCGACAAATACGATTACGACAATTCAAATGAAAAGGTTAAAAATTCAATTCACATTTGTGTCCCAGTTCAGATTCTGTCCAATGTAAAATAAAACGAAAAATAATAGATCGATAGATCTTGTTTATGAAGTATTATTTGTAAAATGTGTCCGAGCTTTGATATTTCCGGTATCACTGTTGATGCAGCGGGATTGGATGTCATGCCTTCATTTTTCATGTCTACCGGATTTATTTTCCGATGCTTTGTAACAGTTCTGTCGCGAAAAACATTTGTTGTGTCAAGGGTGTTAATGGATTTCAGAAGATTAAACTCCAGAACCGATTATATTTGTACATACATAAAGTATGTAATATCTAACTGATTTTTTATTGCAATTATTCTTGTCATATGTCGCAGTCAAAAGTGAGAACTGTTCAAAAGAACTTTTAACTGACAAAAACAGGCAAAACTACTTTTGATTGAGCATGTTAGGTTAGGTTAGGTTAGGTATTTTTTTGGGAAGGGGAGGAAATCCTCATTGGATCTGGACTCGACTTGGGATGGCATTCCGCCCTAGGATGGAATGCCATTAGGTTAGGTTAGGTTCACATGCTCAGTCAAAAGTAGTTCCCTGTTTTTATCGGTTAAAAGTTCTTTTGACCAGTTCATACTTTTGGAAATGACACGTTTACGTTACCTCACACGTTTTGAAAATGACATTGGCCTCGCGGTCCTTGAGAGACACTGGCTAAAGTTGATATGAACATATAATTTTGGCCGCGCGAGCTTTTTTGATCCGCACTTGATTTCGCAAATCAAATTAAACGTTTTGCACAAAAGGGTGGGTTGTAATAGCATTTTTTGTCACTTTCAAGCGCTGCAAGCGAATTTTTTTATTCGAAAACTATCACAATCGACTATATGGAGTTTTGTTAAATAGCAGCTATGGAAAGTTCATTCAATGCTAGAAGTGGGTAAATGTTTTTTAATCATGGTAATTATATACTGTTATTTTACTTGCGTTGAATTTTGTATTTCCACGTACAGTACTTTGTAATATACGATTCAAAGTAAATTTAATTTATTTTTCCGATAGCGGGAAATTAGATAAACAGATGGACATCCTGTCGATGATACGTTGCAAGGAATGTAACGCGGCGGTAAACAAGACTCAATCCTTACACTTTTATCATGAATCGCGAGGAACTACCACTACGCCGCAGGAAAGTCTACTTTAGGAGACTTCAGTTTTTAGTCTTATTTTAGTTTGCTTATCGCAGTTTCTATAATTTTATGTTAACATGTCTATTAAATGAAATGAAAATGTCACGCTAAATTGCCATAATTCTTCAGCAGTGACATTCAACAATATCATCGAAGTGTAAGCAAAAATTATCGGAACATTGTCATGTTTAGCTAATTTCGACCACTCGCCTTTTATTTTAACACCTAAATATTAGATACGACCTCCAGAAAGGATTATAACGGTTACTCAGATCACACATCACTTACGTAATTACGTTGTTAGAAAGTGATATTGCAGAGCAGGCGATAAACACGGTCGGGACATAGTAGGTTAGCGAGATCACCAAAAAAAAATCGTATTGGCCCAATTGGTTTAAGGCGTCAGCCGCGATAGATGGAGATGCGGGTTCAAATCCTGTTTTGGATGCCGGAGGTCCTCGTCACTTTTTCTTAAGTAACTATTTCAATTTAAAAAAAAAAAACTTTTTGAAAAAAAAACACCGTTAGGAAGCAAATGTTTGCTTATGCTTAAATCCCGAAACACATGAGTTCTAGACATAAGGACCTTCCTTATTAAAAAATTAAATCTAAAACGTTTTTAAATTTATTCTTTGCTCCTAATTATTGGTACATTCCTTTAGAATATCAAACCGTGTCACGTAATTTAACTCTATGATATAGTGTCCTTACGTGACAAACACGTTTCCGAGGGCGAATTTTTGTCCACTATTTGCATAGATAGGAAACTTTGTGATTAATTAGCAACCGTTGTACTGAGAAATGGGGGCTGCGTCTGACCACTTCATTCGCCTTTGACAAGATTAATGGTGTTTCGTCACGCAACCAATGTTAGTATCTGTCTGCCCGCTTACTTCATATTAAAGTAACACCCCGTTTAGACTACGAGAGGGAAGAACATGTGTTTTGTTAATTATCTTTGTTACAACGAGAAGGGCATATGTACATCGTACAGGGATTGTTCGAAACGGTTAATGCAAACAACATCCAGATAAATCGGTTATTCATTACACGGCTAAATTATGAAGATTGGCATACGTGTCAACAATCCATGTGCGTGCCTGTACTTTTTAAATAATATTGTTTACTTCCATTTGTAATTTCGTCTACGTTCCACTACATTCATAAATACCTACGGGTTTGCGTAGTCAAGCTGGTTCAATTGTATCTATTTGACACAAAGAGCACTATTTGTTATATTTAGGAATTCATTAAATTGTCGCTATTTTATTAGTTGAGAATACTGAAAGAAGCAGTAGCAATAGTGAAGATTAATTCTTATTCTGTATAATACGAATTATCTTATTTATTTAATTTTAATTACTAAAAAAAAATTATATTACCTACTTGTAAGAAAATCGTTTTGATAATTTTACTTCTTTAAGTAACGGTGGTATATTCCCTGATCCCTATAAGACAGGTCTTACCTAGTTTAGGGTTCAGGACACTATTCCTAGGCTTTGTTTTAGTTTATATTTAATTTTAATGATATTGTACAACTGTGTATTATAAATAAGCTGTAACTTAGAGACCCAAATAACATTTTTCATTTTCATTTTCAATTTTAAGTTCATACGTTTTGACCGACAGTCTAGATTATGATAAAGGTTTTCTTAATAGGTATTGTAAGATCTACGCTCATATACGATTCCCGCATTTTCGTCGTATGAAACCACCGAAAGGAAACCACCCACATAGAAACCTAATAAATAAAAATATCTCACACGTCACTTGGTTGTCTACTACTTATTATCAATTCGAATACGGTATTATCGGTATACAAGCAATAAATATCATCATAACTACTATTAATTGTTATCGTTGGGTGCATACTTAATGAATACGCACTTTTTGTATGATTTCAATTTACATCCAATGTATTAAGTACCTTATATTATATAATGCACTAATTGTCTACTTTTAATTACTATAAGGCAGCAAACATTCCACAATATCGCTGTTTTATACAACAAACAAATTAAATAATTCCGTTTTGAATATTCTGAGCTTCCTACCCAGAGGCTGTAAATAAACAGGCGCTGTGCCCCCTGTTGTTTTTTAAGTAGTAACACAACTATTTAAATTATAAATAGATGACATATATTTTAAAAAAATGAGGAGGTCCTCAGGTGTTCGATTCACCAACTCTTTACCAATTAGTAGTGTTTTCACCTTAGAGTTGGTAAACTGTGCTCAAAAACCGTTAAAAATAAACAAAATTACATATACTTGACAGATTTCGACAAGTTCCGCCGTGTTCGGGTGGCCCATTTGGTTAAGGCGACAGCTGGAGATGCGGGTTCAAATCCCGCCTCGAATACCGGAGGACCTCGCCACTAACTCTTATTAGGTATATGTCATTTATTCATAATTTACATAGTAGTGTTACAACTTAAAAATCAAAGCAAATCAATATTAAAAATAATTTGATTCGTTCTTAGTTGCATAAATAAATGATCAATGGATTAATGTACGTAATCCGTAAAATGCACAATTATATTTCTTTCCTCAGTTCAGGTAAAGTGAGGAACAAGGCTGTAGCCAACATGACATTTCTTTAGTTTGTTCGTCGTAACAAATATTATCGAAGTCATGACATTTCATTACCTAGTTTCAAATGGTAAATGTTCATTTACATACACCTCGCAACTTTTGCGGTGTCACAAATATAAACAAGTTAAAAGACATACAAGCCCCTCTAGGGCAATACGATGCACTCTCGGAAGCACTGGTAACGACTTTATGTAGGTACTTTCCGAGGAAACAGAAATGTTATGCTCTTGTCTTATGCAAATAACAAATAAGGCTATAAACTTATTTATAATTATAATCAATTACTAATAGTTAACAATAGCTTATTTCGCCTCAGCCATTATATAAGTAGCAACGTTGGCAAATTAAGTACCAGCTGCAGAGAATACCAGGCAAAGTTGTGTAGGAAGAGCTGTGTAATTAATAATGCCCAGCTCCATGAATTCGCTCTCATGATTCGGCTCCGACAGGTGGCGTTGGGCGCTACCTAAATGAGTAAGCACGCAGCACGGACCATTAAATGGAATCCATACGTTACCGCGATGTATTACGATGTGACTCGGCACAACATTCGTATTAATCACTCTGTTGTAATACGTCGAACGGTTGCACATTCGTTATTTAATAACAGTTTCGACTAGGTCGTACGTCGTGTAAAAAATAGGAGCATAAAACTCTGTTTCAATTTGTGTGGATTTTGGTGTAACACTGAGTTTTTGCTTGAACACTTTTAGAAGTCGAAAGATATAATGTTATTCATCGAGGTAATAATGATTCTTTTTCACCTCACTCGCTCGGAAAACCTTAGTTTATAGCGCGAAATCTGCGTGGAAAAGCCTATTTTATCCGCTAGCGTGGAAAAGTCATTCGAATTTCGAAGCCGATGATTGTAATTCTCTGTGGTGCATGTAACTTTTTTTAAAGTATAAAACTCCTTCAACGCGTGACTTGTGCGCTACCGCGAAAAACGATATTCGTAAATTTCCGACGATTGTCTCTGTCACTTTCATTGGAGTAAAAGAGAAAGATGATCGCAATATACGAACTTCGATGTTCGCAGTACCGCGGTGGGTTCATAATAACGCGTGGTGTTCCACGGTGGATTCATATATTAGATAATTTAACCAATCAGAAACATGTTTTTGATTACAGATTTTTAACTTTTTTATTTTTACCTACACTTTATTTTATGTCAAATAGGTTTTATTATATATACTATTTGTTAAATAAAACACGATTTCAATGTTTATTTGATAAAGAAATTGAAACATAGATTTACTTAATATTGTAATTTCTGAACGCAAACGAAAGAATTTTTTATTTAAGTTTTAAGTTATCACAATTCACGTAAATTTCTCGGATTTGTCCTGTTCTAAGCTCTTTGAACTCAACGTTTGAACTATAAAAATGATTCTAGTAGCGATGCCGATATGATTTCCCTGAAAACTCGCGCGATAAGTTTTGTTTTATTGTTTTTCTTGCCGCTCGAATTTTCCTCGATGTAGTGAGGTGAAAAGTTGTGTGTTCCGCATGACTGCAAAATTATTTGGCGTCTCGTGTCTTGAAAGCCTCGCTACGCTCAGGAATCTATTTTTGAACCATTCGCTTCGCTCATGGTTCAATCTTAGCTTCCTTCGCTTGCTCAGCTTTCAATTTCAACACTAGCGCCAAATAACCACTTTGCAGCCTTGCATAACAAATAACTATTTGTACCTTACAATTCATTGTGACTTAGGTGCTTATTTTTAAAATGATAAATAAATAACTGTACCTACTTTTAGTATCAGCGGCGCTACCGCGAAAAGCGATATTCGTGTATTTCGGGGATCTGTCTCGTTTACTCCAATTACGGCATCATGAGAGTGGCAGAGACAATCGTCCGAAAACTAGGAGTATCGTTTTTCACGGTAGCGCCGCAGCAGAAAAAGTTAGATATTTTTTGTCTAAGTACCTACTCTGGCGTCACTTAAATAATGGAGGGGAAATTGCAAAGTCATAAGGACAATTATGATTTGTGACGTTCTGCTGTCAAAAAGCTGCTAGGTAAACATTGGTTTTGTAGAACAAACGCATTTCTGTACGTAATACTAGAAATTATCACTTATTCCGTGTATTGGCATCATGGTAACCATAAAAGGTTCCACTCGTAATCTATTTGAATGCGTTTTCTAAAAAGCCTTGTTATTTCAATTTCAATTATTTTATACACATAAATATCTTAATAAAGAATAGATCGCTAACATGTTATAATACATTACAAACTACAAAGAAAGGTTTTAATTATCATTTTTATCATAGTATTTTTGGCAGTATTGGATCTGATTGGGGAACTTAGTTTGGCTAAATAAATACTAATGGGAAGCTGCGATTTGGAATCCGTTTGGATTGGCTTACCGCTACGGCCACAGTACGCCGCCATTTGGTGTAAGTAATTGTTAACAATATATTTTACGCTGTTGGCTGAGTTCTACGTGTTTATCCTTGCGATAATGTGTAAGTTTTGGAAAGGCACAATATTCTAATATTATTTTGATTACGAATTATATAATCATTCACTATAAATCCTTATTATTAAAAGCTATCCTTCATTACTTCAAATCACTACCGATTTCCTGTATTCGGCTCCATATTATTAATAAAGAAAACAAATTACCAAAAAATTGTTGTGTCGTTGCGGAGAATACAGTGGTAACTAAAGAAGATTAGGATCTAACTTACCAAATTGCTATTTCCGAGAGCAAACCTAAGGCACTATTGCAAAAACTCCTAGTGTTTTCATGACATCTGAGGCTCTAAGCGTGTAAGTTTCTTTTGACGTAAGTAAACGTTTACGAACGCGTAAGTGATAATGTTATTTAATGTTATTTACTTACACTCAGGGCTAAGATTTCGACCGACCCGATCAGAATTACACTTAATGTGAAGTAAACCGGTCATCTCCGAATGAATAATGATGAATGGTGGTTTGTATAAAGAAATCAAGAGATTCGTTGGGGACAATAACCGTCTTTTGGAATTCTGAAGTTGGTTTCCGAATTGGTCTAGATTTTAGTGGTTAATGTTAAGTTTATAACATAAGAAGACTTGCTGTGTCATTGTCTACTTCACTACATACTTAGGAAAACTTTACTGTTAAGGCATTTATTTTACTAAGCTTATAAAGCAATATAGACACAAACTATCATCAGATTCAAGCATATTAATTGTAAAGAAGTGGGTAACTCATATTTTATAAGTCGAATATTGCTCGAGATGTTTCGCTCAATACAAGGAGCATAGTCATGAGCCTAATTCGAATTGTTAATGAGAGTCTATATAATTCAGACAAGTGTAGCTATTCCTAGTAAACCGCTGCTCTTGTAATTTACAAATATATAAATTAATATGTAGCCATAAATAATTTTATGTAAAATTGATAATATATCTAGTTCCAAAGTTAGGGCATTCATTTCGGGCATAACTCCTCGAATCTTGTTTTAATTGCCCTTTAAGCGAAGGCCCTTAAAACAATACAATGGAGCCAAAATTGTCCGTATTGATGGTCTTAATATTAATCTCTCCGTAATCGCCATGTTGTGGTGTAGCCATCGCCCCGACCGCCGTAAATGAGAAAACTTTGATGCCCCTGAAACAATGCCAAGCTGCCAGCGAGAGACGATCATGGGTATCAATAGAATCCTTTGCCGAGTTGTAGTTTCAAGCTTGCTACACGAACCCGGTTTATGCAAGGTTACAACAGAATTCGAAGTCATAAGTAGGTGAGTTTGGCCCCAGAATTTTAATGTGGTAATAATATAGTACATTTACCGCACTATCTTTACTTTTGCTGCTTATTTTGTCTATGTGGTATATAGACAAAATAAGCAGCAAAATAATAAAATAGTGATAAAGGTCTATTGTGTATTTACATACAAAATATTATTTAATTTCTCAAAATAAACAGAACTAAATACTGCTTTAAACTATCACGGTTTACACATTATTGCAGATAAACGGGACATAACCGCGTATATGAAACTTAAAAAAAGCGGAGGTAACTTTAAGTACAGTTTATTTGTAATGAAACCTTTATTTGTAACTAGTTTTACCAATTTTTCTCTAGCTTTCTCCAACCGAGACTATAACCTGCAACATATTTAAAAATACTTAAGATTATAAAATTGTATAAATCAAATTCAAGTTAGTTCGATAGATACGAAAGGGTTTGGGGTAGGATTGTATTGAGTGGTTTAGAATTTCGATATATATGATTTTATTCCTTTGCACTGTTTGTTTATAGCTATACCCTAAGATAGAGATGTAAACATATCTCTGCGTAGCAATCAGGTTTATTATTATTACTCAGTCTAATAGATACCAAATCCCTTCGCTTACGTGTAAGCTACTGACAAAATATAGACAACGTTTTCGACATAAAACTTAAGAAAAAGTAGCCAAACTCAAAGGCGTAAGAGGCAAGATGAACCCGCCATATCAGAACCACAGTGGAACATGTCAAAATTGTTCAAGTATAATGCAATCCCTTAACGTACAATTTGTTTTATTCCTAGTAATACTTCCCTGAAATTAGCGCTTACAACTATAACGATTTTTTCTTACGTAATTTTTTTTCGCCTGAACCAAAGCTTATCAATGATTTCTGGCAAAAAAGGTTATATTTGACTAAAAACACAACTGAATCGTAGTCCGTAGGTACACGTAGCTCATTTCCTCGGTAATGGCGTTTTACATCGGCGCCATTTTCAATTTCCTTTCACCCCTTTCTGCATTTTAGGTAGATGTCCGTTTTGGCCGACGCGGGCGACGCGGCGGTTGAAATCACTCTCTATATGATGTATTCATATACAGTCAAGTTTAAAAATATGGGTGCACATTAAAACGTCCCATTGGTGTTAAGACACATTTTTGCAATTGAGTGTTACTAGTGGTACTACAGAATTATTTTAACCAAGTTAGTAGTGAATGCTCTAAATGAAATCATCATTTTCTTAACGCTTGTCTTGGCCTTTTTTCCACTGACTATTGGACCTTGTGGGCAATTTGCCATTTTGGGACAAAATAAAAATGGAATGGAATAGAGCGACGGGCGTGACGGGTCCCAGAGTCACGGGTTCGAGTCTCATCCGGGGCAGTTGATTTTTAAATATTCTCTTCATTTCTAAGATTTTTGGTTTCGTAGCAAGTGTCGTTTTTGCTTTAAAAATAATTTAGTAAAAAGAACAGCTACGTGACCTTTTAATAACGGCCCATTGATTTTGTCGTGTGAAGATTATGGGACAATAGTCCGAGACCCATTGTCAACGCAATCGGTTTTCACGACTTGCTTGGTTTTTTTTGTTAGGCTCTCGGAATAAAGTAGAATAATTTACTGAATTGACTGATAAGTGGATGAATTGACCAACTATAGTTAAGAAACTAGATTTAAAATATTAATAATAGATATAATTTCGGATCAGCAGCGCCAACGAGTGGTCAACTTAAGTAGTACTTACCAAAACGCCAGGAGAAATAAAAATACAAATACATGCCAACTGGTCACTTTGATTTATTTCACTTGTTAAAGTAAACAAATAATCAACTAAGAAATATTGATAGTCGATAGAAGGACATTGATAAACTCAAATTACTTAGTTTACGTAAATGAATTAAATAAATTAGTACAGTAAACATAATATTTCATTAAATTATTATACAAACAGTTATCCACAGCACAGGCTTCGTCAGGTGGCAATATTTAAATCAGCAACAGGCCTCGTCTCACGCAAACTAACGATGGAATCCACAAAAGGCTTCGTCATAACTTTAAAATGTTTTAAATTTATTTATAGTTGAAAATAATTTTATATAAAAACGAGATAGATATTAATTATATATCACCTGTCGATATGTTGGCATACAATACGCGCGACTTTCAATCATAGGTCCGAACCCTTTGTCTTATCACCGAATGTCTCGTAACTTTATCTACAGAATGTCATTTGATATTTACTTGTCGCTTTTCGTGTGAAAACGGGATGGAACCCAAAAAATACCTAGTTTTTCTATGTCGGCAGTTGCTTTAGTGGGAATAGTCTAAGCCAAATCTTGAATTTATACAAATGAGTGAACCCCAGGATCCATCGAGGCGTAGCTAAAACACCAAGACAAACGCTATGATGATAACGGTATTACTTAACTTCATACCTACAAATCATTGTTTGAAATTTTTACCCATAAAATTATTGTTTGCGATGAAGTAAATCAATGCTTACGTCTATTCTTATGGCTTTTAAAGGATTTAGAATTATTCCATAAGCGCTAGTATATTATTACGCTCGACACTAACCCCAAGTGCTATTAGAGATCCGTAAAAATAATATTTACATTAGAATAGCAGGAAAAATGAACTGTATCTCTGTGATATTCCTTAACAAATCACGAACTTATTATTATTTGCTGATAGTGATTAGGGCATTCAGACGTTATGTATTGTGGTCATGCATGGTCTCAAAAATATGCTGTACGCATCGGCGGCATCGCATGAAACGGATCGTAGTTTTTTTTTATAGAAAGTCATATAAGAGCGTCCACAGATCCGCTTTAGACGGATTGCTTAATTGTTTGCATCGATGCCTCCGATGAGAACTTGTGAACGTTTACCTAAGAACGAGTGAGACATAGTGACACTTACTCAAATGTAATTTGTACCAACTTGTAACCTACGCTGAACGAATTAACAATTATGAATTTTGACATTATATAAGGTCAACGGGATACATATGCCCCTTCCACTTATTTGAATAACAGAATAGACTAAGTTTTCTAATCAAACTATGTATAAAGCAATAATTTTGTTATATAGGCATTTCTAAAACTTTAATTATCCATTCTTACTCCTCAACCCGAGTATGTCCTTAAATTACGTTTAACAATGAGATGTAGAGCACAGCGATCGATGTACCATCACGCTTAAGTCTGGAGAACGCCCTAGGGAAGTACCTCCTCTTTACAAAAGACCACAGCCATAATAGCACTGCTACCTTTCAGGTATGTAGTGTTGTGTTCCTGGTGGTGAGTAAGGTTCCCAGAGCTCTAACCCACAAGGGTAATTGCTTCTCAACAGGCAATCCGTCTGCTCGTTTGCCACCTTGTCATAAAAAAATCACACTAAAAAAGTCACACTAAAACATATCGCTATTGGAAAACTGAATCTCACAAAGAAAAACCTATTGATAACCGCAAGATAATTACTTATACATTACCCGTACAAAGACAAAAATTACTCTATCACTCTGGTAACATCAAAATGCCTCAAAGGTTATTTTTAATTCCGTCCTACAACATCGTATTAAAGTTACGGAGTGTATTCAGACAGAAAATATTTTATTCTGATTATTTTTCCATATCGTCGAGCCGAGTGCGTCGCGTTTTCTCACGAGCGTAGTTAAATGTGCGCGGCCTAACGGGCTGATCTTCATTACATCAGCATAAAACCATGCATTACAAGACCTTCCCATTGGACATCCGTGACGATCGACCGTGTACTACCCGCATCCATCGGTCTCGATGGACTATTTAATGCAAAATGTTACACGCTCGCTTTCCCTACAAATCAATCAACACTTTACGTATATCTCGATATATCTGTACGGTACTTTTTCTTACTTGTAGAATACTATAATTAATTTTGACTGAAGAAGTAGTCAAACCAAAACGTAGCGACATAAGTTAGTTTTTCTGACAGTGCCTATATTTACAACAATTACATTATAAGCTTCAGAAATGTCTGTGCTATTCTGACGTCTTTTTGATTGTTATCAAATTATTATCTACTTTCACGTTTCTGAATAACCCTCAACATATCTGAGAGGCAAATTAGTCTAATTTACTCGCAAAGGCACTACTGATTCCGAGCATGAATGTGGTGTTAATTCAGAGTGTTGCTGAAAAGAAATTTGTTTCTGCCACCATCATTACCATGTTCTATTTTTCATGACAGAGCAGGTTTTTTTTTCTTTCTTTTTTATTGAAGGTCCGGCCCTTGTATCTACTTGGTTTGTTAGTTTTAAAATAGAGTTACAGGGAAAAATGACATGAAATAATATATTTAAAAATTGCTTATATGCATTTCGTCGTTTAGTACTTACAATACCAGCATTATTGACAAGTAACAACAAGGCATTATCGAAAAGCCATTTATTTTTGATGTTCTTTTTTTTGTATTCTAAAGACCGATGAAAAATATAACAATACGAGTAAATATTCAAAATCTACGGAACTCTTCGGCCACAGTTAATACCGCCGACTGGCTTACAGCGTTATATAAAGCCAACTCCGCGAAGTTGAGCCACATTTAACCGCAAACATGACTGAATTTACGAATTTCGAGCCAATGTTTCAAGAAACGTATAAGTTCATATTAGACCGAATAAAATCTAATCAGGTACTCTTATTTATTTTGTTGTCATTCTATTTTGATCTGACGTGTATAAAATACAGTACAGTTTTTTTACATTTTTATGACTGTTATTTTACCACTATAGGTTCTTATTGAGCAAATGCCACGTATTACCGTATTGACATGCAAAAAGTTTCCGGTCATCGTGCTTTTCTTTTTTTAGGCTGCACTTTATGTAATATATATATTTATATAAGTTTTTTTTTATCAACCACTCTCCGATGTTTCATTGACCCAAATTTCGTCATACTTTCCTAATTCCATTACAATTCTATAATATATAAGTACTAGACGTACAGTCGCCATCAGATATATCGTAGCTGTGGAGGTAGTGACAAATATCGGAACAACGCCTCTATTGTCAAGGCGATAAAATGCATGCTGCGATACCTTGGGTGCTCCGATATACTTGATGGCGACAGTACGTACTGAGCTATCGTAAGGAACTCCTTTAAAAAAGGTAAATCAGAAAGTTTTTGAGAAGCATTCGCGGTCACTTAAATCTGTCTAAACTTTTTTAGATACATATTTTTTTGTGTGGTAATTTTTAGTTTTGGATTATGACCGCGGTAATACATATTTTTTGTGTGTGGTACTTGATCTGGTGACCAGGCAAAATTGTAATTCTTCTTCTAGATTTATATTATGGACGATAATTTTTGGTGGGGGTGTTTGTCTTGGGTTAAGTTGGTGGTGAACATTCTGGCAGCGACCAGTCACTCATTCGGCGTGGTCGAGAGGATCGGCCAGGGAGCTGACTTAGTGCAGATCTCCACTGACTTATCAGCGGCACTTGTCATGTGGCAAGGTAAAGCCTTTTCAGTTTATTTATTTATACATGGCTGACCAGCATTTTACCTCAGTCACACCTGGTGGTAAGTGTTGACGAGGTCGAGGGTGTAGCACGCTGGTTCAGTAACAGCCTATTCACTCTTGCCTTGAAAAGACCCAAATTATATTTTCCCGGGAATATAGACGAAGGGAGGGAATCCCTTAGCAGTCCGCATTAGGAAGGTAGAAGCGAATCGCTCCGTGCAAATGAATGAAATATTCACAAGGTAAGGATGAAACCGCTCCCCTCGCCTGGACGTCCGGTGGTGGAACACAGATAGCGAAATTAAATAGTGCAATTCCTGTGCACGGTCTCCAAAATGTATCCCCTGCAAGCCTGCGACGGTGCTCAAGGTTCTGTAACCTTACACTCACCAACTCAGGTTCGCCAATAAGTATGCAAGCTCGGTGCTCTATTGAGTCCAAAGCGGCCAGCTGATAATTGGCAAACCCGTCCCAAAAGTGACAACAGTACTCCATACGCGATAGAACCTAAGCTTGGTAAAGTAATAGAAGTTGTTCCGGTGCGAAGTACTGCTTTGTTCACAACGCTAATTTTATAAAAAAAAAGTCGTAGAACATAGTTTGTATGGTGATTTACTATCTTTTAATACTCAAAAACACGAAAAAACGAAAAAAAGCGTTCTCGTAATTGTGAAATATAACGAAAGATTAGTTATTCAGAATTGAAAATATTTTGTATCATTTAGTTTTTCAAACTTTCAATAAACTGCGAACGTTTCACGTTATATGGATGCTGTCATGTGTCAAAAGTAGATTCTTAGGATAGTACCACTAAACACAAATGAAATGAATCAAGATATTTAAAATTCAGTTCAACAGAGTCAAAGACCGTTTAATAAGTCGGGGACAACGAATATTATTATGTGACTGGAACATTTTATTTTGTAGGCAGTTTCTTGTTAATTCAGCTGCGTTTAAACCGAAAGTTAATTAAAAACCTCATCCTACGCATGGGATCCAAGTGGCGCACCGACGATCAGCTGCGTCCGCACATGATTGCAGTCAAACACGAGTATGTTACAACATTCTTCAAATGGACTAAAGGTGAGATATGATTCTATTTCCGATTTTTTTCTAGGATGGGTACCGATTTAAACTGTTATTGAACTGTTGATACTGTTGAAGTGGTATCTCTGAATTTTCTATTAATATTTGGGAAGACATTGATTCCGATTACTCATCTTAACAAAATAATCAAATTTAAATAGTATTTTAACTTGCGATACAACCGCTAGCATTCTTGGTAAAATGCCTCATGTTTTTTTTTTTTTTGTGCAGTGACTGTCCTACTTCTGTATATTATTTTAAAATAATAAGAAGTAAATTATTTTTAAATAGTGTAAAATGAAGCGTGAACATATAATTGAAACACACTCATAAAGCACAATATATGTTTATCGTGATGCACATATACGTATGATTATTTCGTCGCCCCGACGGCACGCCGAAATGAATCGGAGACATTTTGAAGATTTTTCGATTTGCCGCTTCACACTCGGGCGCCGCGATTGATTGACTCCAGGATTCGGAGACGTAACGTTTCCCATTTATATGAAGATCTCCCGAGGACGAGATCTCCTGGAAATTGGGAGTCGGAAATAGTGATGTGTAACCAAGTTCAATGAGCAAATTTCCTGTTATGTTCTCGTTACTGGGACTTTTTTTTAACTAAGGTAACATTAGGCATTACATTTAAAAAGAAACAGCAGGGAATGTCCAAGCATTATTTTTATTTTTATTTGCGAAACAACAGAAGTATGCGACAGTAACTATAAACATTTTACAATTGACAAAAAAAAACTTGATGTAAACACAACTTCCTTACGCGCTCTCACTAAAGACATACTTAACAATACGCGGACTTAGAGTAAGGAGTAGTTAACTGACAATGACAAGTATTTGAACAATAGAGAATAGACAAAAAATATTGAAAGCAAGAGAAAAACTATGTACGTAGGCAGTAGCACAGGCAGTAGTGATAGACTGATACTAACGGACACCCGGACGACCACTGAGATTGTTTGATTGTTATTTGACAATCCTATCGGCCACAGAAGTCCATTGCTGGACATGTGCCCATAGTCCGCCACAGGGAGCGATCTGTGCTATTGCCATACTGCACTCATCACTCTTACGTCAACGAGGCAGTTTGCTGGTTTCTACAATACGTATAGGCTCCGATGCCAGGAACTGTTGGATGCAAACTTGCGTAGCTACAATTACTCAATCGTTATTGCACACACTGCAGTGTAACTGTACCATATCAGGCCTCGGTAACCATGTGGTATGTACCAGAGGTGGACCGTCGAAAATATTTATAAGAAAGTCTGAGTTAGCTTGTTTATAAACTGTGTTAGAAAGTATTTTGGCTTAAACTTAAGCAAGCCCATGGAAGGCAAATTCTGTACACCAATGCTTTTACCTGATCCGCACGAACAGAGCTCGTCCTATATTACCAGGACAACATACCAACCAAACTACAGACAAGGCATCGTGTTTCTACATTATAAATACTGAAATCCTTTAGTAATTATATTCCTGGTAATAGCACCTCACTAATGGCATCTCGTTTCTAACACGACACGCCTTCGTCATGTCGTTTCTAATTAGTTATTGTTCAGGAATTAAATACTGCGGCGATGTTGAATGAGCATATCATATTTATTTTTTGTGAGGGAAATATAATTTCGATATAGTAAATTCTTCATGTACCTAAACCTTCATACACTCTTGTCAATTCTGATCATTTCTAGCTTCTTTCTGTATAAATTGAAGATCTGGCGAATGAAGCATTATATTATTATATTCTATTTAGAAAGGATATTAATAAACCAGTATGTTTAGCTACAGTATATTTTTTAAGCCGCAGACAATTAATGTAAATTTTATTAGTCTTTAAATAACAAAAACCCAGATGGAGATATAAACTGTATTGTATTATTGGGATGTTTTAATTAGGTGAGTAATAAAAAGTATGCTTGGGTATCTCTGGCTCACTAACAACACTGTACTCATCACAGTCATCACACAAACAAATGCCCTTACTGGGATTTGAACCCAGGACCATCGACTTCGTAGGCAGAGTCAATATCCACTAGACAAAACCTACCGTGTGTATTAATTAGAATGACTTCATTATCAAATCGATAACGTACTCTTAAAGCCGTAATAAACGAATTACACATCGAAATAAGTAAACCTAATATAATATATTATTTATTTTCAGTATTTTTCAGATCATTAAACTTCTACGTGTTCTTGTACTTGGCACCGCGTGTAATTTACACGGTCGTAAAACATCTTATTCTTAAAGAAAGTGTCCCTTTTGTGACAGCATTCTACATAGTGATGCCATTTAGATTCGATGACAACATTTTCCTCTACACCCTCGTGTATTTGGCAGACTCTTTAATTCGTAAGTACTTTTACATAGATACCTGCTTAGCTGCCCCCCAAGGCGCCCGAACTGAGACACTCTGTTTCGTAATAATATTTATTTCAGACAGGCTAATGCGCGAAATTTAACCTGTCGTATGCTTAGCAGCAGAGCTGCTCCATGTACGCTAACTTCTATAGATCAGATCTGCACCATTGAGGTTTGGTGACTTCTCTTCGCGCTTGATATTTCACGCACACACATAGACGTTCGACCAGGGGGCACGGTTGTGCATACGAAAGGTTAAATGGAAAGCGTGAGCTTCATCTTTTTTAAGAAACTATCACTAAACCGATAAGCATTTAATAAAACAACTGTATGTAATGCCAGATAATTTAAATGACACAGTTCTGATAACATAATTATCAAAGTATTTCTATTTCGTTTAGTCAGGTTTCTTTACATTATTATTTTCAAATTTTAATATTTTCTGTTATATCTTGTATTTAATTAAACTGTTTGACATATTTTCTTGTGGGACTACACATAATGATCTACTTTACGATTACTGTTTTAAAAAATAAGTTCCGCCGAGTTTCCTGCCGGTAATAATCTTCTCTAAGAGGTGTAGGGTTACAACCGGTGGTAATTTTGTTTTTGTCGTTCAGAAGTGCATTGTAATGTGCCTAAATTAATAATATTTTTTTTTTTTCCTTTTTAAAAATAATACTATACTTAGTTCAAGACCATTTGACTGAAAAATAATATAAACTGTAGGTAATTACGAATTCAATTAATTTACATGTACCTACTATTTAAAGAAATATGAATCTTCTATTCATACTGTAATTAAATTATAAATTACCGTATGTAAATATGTAGTCAGTTCCAAGAAACAGATATGGTATGTAGGGGAGTGCATCTGACGTGACGCTCAGAACGCTCAGTTGGTGAAAGTCTGACGGTGACAACCACGCCTTATGCACTCTCCGTTGAGTAAAATTACAGAATACCTGACTTAGGCGCTATTCTCATATACATATAATCTGCAGGTTCATTTCTAAAATGTGGTTGATGTGTACATATGTACAATGCATTCAGTAATTCGGTCCAAAAAAAAATAGTATCATAAAACTACCACCGCTTCTAATCTTAGACATTTGACTTTTAACATCATCATCATCATGTCAGCCGCAAGCCGTCCACTGCTATATAGTCATATTTGGGGAAGACCGGTGTCCAGCAGTATCATCTTGGGGAATAGTTGTCATAGTCGTCACGCTTAGCAGGCGGGTTGGCGATCAAGCGTTTCAGTCTCGTACCTTAGTTAGGCCACTCAGCAAGCTTCGTGGCCTAGACACGGTACCCGACTGAAAAGCTCTCTATTATAACACGATTGTATAAAATACTATAATTATACTTAAGGTCAATATGGGTAAGACCGGCATATACTATATTTTTAAGGGTAAACGTCATATACATAGACAATACATACCTATGAGATAAAGGAAATTGGTTGGTAAACGGTCTTTCCAGATAAACGGTCTTACCCACATTGACAGTTTCTATCTAACTTTAATCTTGGCACAGTTCACCATATAGGCTACATAGTAACTTTCGACCTTCTGCTAATGAACGCCGCAATGAACTACCTCCGCTTATTGTTCGTGATCCTGCAAGACGATCTAAAACATTCACTCGATGAGGATGTTGATAACTCGGAGGAGAAGTTAAAAAAACTAATTCAGCATCATCAAAACTTAGTACAGTAAGCATAATACTATTCAGTAAAAGCCCTCCACACACATACGTGTGGCGCCAATTAATACTTTGTTTGCACCTTCACTAGCTATATTTATAATGACTGCACGCAAATATAGAATTATAAGGAATAAATAACCAATTTCCTTTCTTTAGTGTTTATTATAAATAAAGTTTATTATTTCAGGCTAATGGTAGACCTGGGCAATGCATTTGGTGCAACCTTCTTAATTCACTTGGCGTTTTTTTCTGCAACCATATGCTTTTTTGGTATTGCTGCTCGAGTATGTATTACTAAAACATTGATGTATTCAACTTATATATTTAGATGGTAAAAAAATAATAACTATATGTAAATTTTGTTTTCAATTTTCAAGAGTTTTGTTCCAAGATAGATGTGAATTATGTTCTAAGATAGATGCTGTCAGTAGTGTCAGTGCTGTCACTTTTTCGGCGCGCAATGGCGCCTGCGTATCGTAATGTCAGGCCGTAGTATGCACGGCCTGATACAAGTTAATTGAAAAGACACAGCCCACTGATACCTGTTCGCTTTGTCCGTGTTAGTGTAATTTTAAATGTTATCCTAATATCTTCTGTTTTTTATTTTTTTTATTCTTATGTTTTATTTCTTAATTTATTTTGCTTTCTGTGTTACCTGCCGTGATACTTCTTCACTTGATGGTCTCATCGGAAGATCAGCGCTGGATGTCGCCAGCATTATGCTGAGATGAGACCATTTCGTGGCACTTTCCACCTTGTATGTTTTATGTTATTTGTATTTCTGTCACCTTTGTGTTGTGTGTCTACGAATAAACGAATATTCATTCATTCATGTACATACAAATATGTCTACTATTATTTTTTGTTTTTACATTATTAAAAGTCACACAACGTAAAAGTAGAGGTTATTACGGGGTCGGCAACGCGTGAATGATGCCTCGGTATTGTGAACGTCCATAGGCTGCGGTGACCGCCTACCATCAAGCGGGCCGCATGCTTGTTTGCCTCCTTTGTGGTATATAAAAAAGTAGTTTTTCATCCGAGACCACGAGGACAATGTCGTTCTCAAAACGTCGGAGGTAATTTTGAAAGTTAATATACGCGGTTAACTCCCTTTTATTTTTAATAGTGAGTAACAACGTGAAAGT
Source organism: Grapholita molesta (assembly GCA_022674325.2). NCBI lineage: Eukaryota > Metazoa > Arthropoda > Insecta > Lepidoptera > Tortricidae > Grapholita > Grapholita molesta. The sequence continues at coordinate 23,213,386 of CP053121.2, read as the reverse complement.
TTAAATCAGTACTTTGCTAATATAACTCCAATTTTATTTTTTTAAATGACATAGGCGGCAAACGAGCAGACGGATTGCCTGGTGTTAAGCAATTACCGTCGCCCATGGGCACTCGCAACACCAGGGGAGTCACAAGCGCGTTGCCGGCCTTTAAGGGGGGTTGGAGGTCTGGGAACCTTACTCACCATCAGGAACACAACACTACATACCTGAAAGGTGGCAGTGCTATTATGGCTGTGGTCTTCTGTAAGGAGGAGGTGGTTCCCCAGTTGGGCAGCCCCAGATTTAAGCGTGATGGTCAACGTTGTGCCCTACCTCTCATTCTTGGACGTAGTTTAAGGACATACCCGGGTCCCAAATATGTTAATTGACTTATAAAATATACCTAAGCTCTGATCAAAGTTGGCAATACTAGAAATTATTTTCAGATTCACTGCAGCCCTGAAAGCATCAAAAACTTGTGTGCTGGCTTAATAATATTATTCTGCATTTATACATGTTGTTATTATGGACAAAATCTTACTGATGCTGTAAGTAACTAAGTACACGTATTATTTGTATTGAAGTAATTAATAATTCAATCAAACAGTCACGTTAGTAATGTATAACGTTGGAAATTTATATTTTTAACCCTTTATAAGGCAGAAGGAATATGTAGATTTCCCACCATTATTAGAACTTTATTTCAAAGTCACCAGAGTATACGTTTTTAACATAATATTACTTTATCTACATACATATCATTATTCTATTCCAAAATGCGTCCAGAAACCGTAGGCAATAACCAGCATTACCAACCATCAGAAACTAATGGAGATGTAATGTTTACATTACCTCCTGAAAACAGTAGGTTATGAGTTTAAATTTGGAACAGCTGTCAAATTCAAGCGGGGTGTCCATTCTAGTATCTACAGATATTAAAACAGTCATTGATACGAAATGCCAATTCGTTATGTTTTTTTAATATAAATCGAACGACATTTGAAATCGAGTGACAATTAGGTAGGTAGTTCATTCACTTGTCTATGGTTTAATAAGTTTTTTGACTGAGATACGAAATACGCAACGCCGCCATTCCAAGCTGTCATTTGTTTTGTTCGTTGACTTTTTAATGTTTCAAGTAACACTAGTAATAAATTAATAATGCAGGTCATGTCCCTACGGTTCCTGAACCCATCTTAAAACATTTATGATATGTGTGTAGATAAAGTAGTGTATGCAACTATACATAATTAAGCATTACAACAATCGTGTGATATTATTGTAACCCCACACTCTTGTTGTAATGCCCTTCATTATGCACAGATACATAAACTACTATTGTAGTTCAAACCAAGTTAAAGGCAAGCGGAGATTAGCTTAGGTGCATAATTTAGACAATATCTATTAGATCCGTAGGTATATCTTGTTTATGGGAGTTTTCAGAAAATAGTGTACCTGCACAAGTAGCGTGACTTGTAGAAAAGATAAATTATGTCAGTTTTTTAACGACATTTAAATAAGCATGACATTTTTATGAATACTTTGGTGATCGTTTCATAAACTATAAGCAATATTACATTGCAACAAAAGGGTAAATAATAGTACATTTCAATACTAGTGAAAAAAAATTTTTTTTTCGACGAGGGTGAAAGTTGGAGCCCTAGTGAAACGAGGGTGACCATCACCCGACTCTTAAAGAAGTTTTTTCACGTGTATCGAACCCAATTTTTCATAGCAAGTGCCTTAAAAAGTGAAATTTACATTGCACAAACACTTTTACAATTGCACTTTTTACGCACTAGTTAGGAAAATATATTTTCTATTCAGAGTTCATGCTTATTTACCGTCACATAACTGACATAATTAAATTTTTCTACAAATCATGCTTTTTTTTTAAACTCCCTTATCTAAATACTCAGAGATTCGAGTAAAATATTCCGATATTGTCATTATAAAGCCTGACCATTTATATTCAACATTTTTATATTATTCAAGTAAACTACCACCATGACATGGACAACAGTTACAACCTTTCATAAAAATTATTGCCAGTGTAAGATGTTAGTTGCAGTGAAATTCCGATATATGGCTTTAGTTATCATGTAATTTAACACTGCTTTGAAAGGATTAAATATTTCGAATCGTTTTCAGAATCTTCATATCGCTCAGAAAATCTATGAAGGGAAATGGTATCTGAAATCCCAGGAATGCAAGAAATGCGTCCTTATTATCATAATTAGGTATAAATAAGTCTAGAATTATCATAACTTTATTAGTCTTTACTTTAATTTGATTACTTTGATGTTCTGCTACTTATCTGTATTATTATGATTTCTAGCATTTTTGTTTATTTATAATATCCGCTCCCAGGGGTCCCAGCGCGCACAAACTTTTTACAGATATCGCGAAACGATCGTAAACTAGGTAACTGGTGACCGAAGAGCTGGCGGCTTCCTCGCACAACGTATCAGCATTGTGTTACAACGAGGAAATACCGCCAGCACTTGGTACAATGCCTCAAGGGCCTATTTCACATTTAATGTAGTAAATAGTTAAGTCCTCGTAATATAGTAAATAAAGTTTGACGACCGGTCTGGCCTAGTGGGTGGTGACCCCGCCTATGAAGCCGATGGTCCTGGGTTCGATTCTCAGTCGGAGCATTTATTTGTGTGATGAGCACAGATATTTGTTCCTGAGTCATGGGTGTTTTCTATGTATTTAAGTATTTATATGTATCTATCTACTCGTATTACATATGTATATCGTCGTCTAGTACCTACAACACAAGCCTTACTGAGCTTACCGTAGGACTAGATCGATTTGTGTAAGATTGTCCCGAAATATTTATTTATTTATTTACAGATATTAACAATTTTAGATTTCCGCAAAGTAACTCCTGCTAAAGCATATAATATAAACATAAATAATTACTTAAATAAAAATAATGTTCGCTTGTAAGAGTAAAGTCTATCATAATTATAAAGTATCTTGAAGGCACGGTTGTGACGTTTGACGATATTAAGACTGGGCGAATTGAGGTACCTACTTACTACGTATTAAATTCCTGTCATAAGTCAGAAAAAAATTTATTCTAATTTAAAAAAAAATAACTTTATGTTAGATTGGAGTCCTTTTCAAACGTTTAAAGTAAAACGGTTTTCGTATTCTTAGATCGAATCCCTATTCGTGTCAAGAACAGATTCGTTTTGGAGAAGAGTAAGCCCGAGGCCTGACAGCCAATTAGGATATTTGGCGATTATTGTGATTACAAACACACTTAAATAATATAATCAATCACCAAAAAAATATATTTCTATTTTAAAGAGCTTTTGTGTTCGGAATGTTAACATTGTACGCATTTTAACACAGCTGTACCTACTCCTAAAATACACACAAACATACTTTCAAATTATAAGAAATTATTTACACAAGTTAATTTTATTTTAACAGTGTTATGTTCAGATTATTTTGGACACATCACACGTTTACCTGGGAGTTTTCAGTAAAAATATTTGCAATTAGCGTGAATTGTCGAAAAGTTAACTATGTCAGTTTTGTGACTACAATTAAGTATTAAATTTCTGTAAATACTTAAATTTCATGCTCGTTTCATAAACTTTCATTGTAATACAATGCCAAAAAGGCAAAAAATATTTTCCATGCAAAATTCATACTTAATTATCGTCACAAAACTGACACAATTTAACGTTTTACACGTCACGTCAATTGGGAGCATTTTTATCTAAAAACTCCCAGCTACGTCTGATACAGGAGCGGTACCGCGAACATCGCAGTTTGTGTATTTCGGGCATCTTTCTCTTTTATTCCAATTAAGGTGTCATGAGAGTGACAGAGACAATCGTCCGAAATTTACGAATATCGTTGTTCGCGGTAGCGCCGCTGATTGTACCGTCGTCGACACAGTTAACAGACCGGACGAAACCCAGGTTATAAAGTCGGGCTGCACCGACAGGCAATCAAATGTATTTCAACACACTTCAACACAGGAGTTTAACAAAAACGACGAAATAATAACAAATACTGGGAACTAGATACACTGGGTAACTTTTCAGGATACACGACCGCTTTTCGAAAATTTAATGCATGTTAAATTGCTTAGAATTAAAACTAAGAACAAATCAAATTATTTTTTATGAAATATTTTTTGATTTGCTTTGATTTTTAAGTAGTAATACTATTATATAAATTAAAAGTTGAAATAGATAACATATACTTAAGAAAAAACGACGAGGACCTCCAAACACGTAGTGTTTCACCTTAGAGCTGGTAAAACGGTGCCTAAAACCGTTTAAAATAAACAAGATCACATATACTTGATTAATTTCGACGTGGTCCGCTTGGTACGGGTGGCCAAATTGGTTAAGGCGTCAGCCGCGATAGCTAGAGATGCGGGTTCGAATCCCGTCGCGAACACCGGAGGTCCTCGTCGTTTTTTCTTAAGTATATGTTATCTATTTCAACTTTTGCTTAGCATAAGTTACTAAATAGACCTTAAACTCAAAATCATTGACTTTACTTTATTCCATTTATTTAGGGTCTGCACAGCAGTATTTTCCCTTTCCATACATGCTTATCAACACTCATGTTATTACTCCACGCCTTTTCTTTCATGTCTTTCCTCTCACAGTCCCATTACAAATTTCCTATCTGTTTACATGCCTGTACATTATTTTTTAGTAGCCTACGTTGCAGAACTATACATGAAATAGCACAACACACAAATGAAATAACAAACTAAAGTAATAGCCCGGCTGGCATGCCTTCACTCGTGTCAGCCGAGCGGTCAGGCGGTCACACGGAAACCGCGCTAAAGGGTGTAATCGAGCGGTCGACCGATTTCCGTGCCTTTAGCAATGCAGAAAAACAAGCGCCAAAAGCACGATATACATTAACTGACTTTCGACTAAGGCTGATCATATCATCAAAATATTTTGAGTGTTGATATGGGCTAAGTGGCAACCCTAGCGCATTACTTTAGTAGGGAAGTAAAAGTTGTCAATAAATTTTATGTTGTAGTAAATAAATAAATAAATGTTTCGGGACAATCTTACACAAATCGACCTAGTCCTACAGTAAGCTCAACGGCTCGTGTTCTAGGTACTAGACAACGATATATATAACAGATAGATACATATAAATACTTTAATACATATAAAAAACCCCTTAACTCAGAAACAAATATCTGTGCTCAGCACACAAATAAATGCCCCCACTGGGATTCGAAGCCAGGACCATAGGCAGGGTCACTACCCACTAGACCAGACTGGTCGACAAATATTTAAATACACAATTTCTTTGCATTTAAACTTTCGTGAGTTAATAAGTAAAACTACTTCACTAAGTGTCCAGTTTCAAGCACATATGTATTTTTTAATACATAAAGCCTTTTTTAATCTAGGTTGCCTTTCCTAAGTTGTATAAAAAGGCCTGTTTTTATTTCTCTTGTGTACCTAATTAAGCGAGTATGGGGGCATCGTTTAAGTTTATTTAGCTAATTTAATGTTTTATAATTTGCATTGTAAAATAATAAACAAATGATGATATAAGAACGAAATAAATCTTGTAAAGATCGCAATTTAGCGATGAATCCTTTTCTTGTCTTACATATTTTTTTAGTGTAGAACATTTAGTTAGTGATACAAATTAAGCTTTATATATGTACCTTTAAGATGGTTTCTAGTTTAGTATTTTCTACGAAAAACTTATACCACGTAAGTTTTAATTTACAGGTCGCAGAAGGCTCAGTACATCAAGTCTACGAGTTTTGCACACGTATCGTTGGAAACCTTTACTAAGGTATAGTAAATCCATGTAGTGTAGCGAAGCTACATTTGTACCTACAAAGTGTTACAATACACTATCGGTATCGTAGGTATAATATATGGGTATAATTTGTTTCATAATCTGATTAGAACACACAAAAAAAAAATACTAAAAAAACATTTTTTATGGGTAGTCAACCTGCTTGGGCAACATAATTCTATACGAGTTTTGATCAGAAATCAGTACCAATAATGTTCTTAAACTGATCGCTAGCATTTTTCAAATCCCCTATATTTAATTTTTGATGATTGATGATGAAAAATGTGAAGAACTGGTGTGTACTGAAAGGTCTTTTTAATATCGTGTGCCTTTGTTTTTTTCTAATATTTTCAACTGAATAATTTGACTATACCCAAAAGCTAGAATCCTAAAACGCAATCTTGTAGCATAAAACTAATATGTATATAAAATTATACCAACTGAACATAACATAAATATGAAACAATATTAATAATATGTTACACATAAATAATGCTTAGTTTACATAACTATTCTATAAAACGTAAACTAGGTATATTGCACTAGTCCTATCACAATCTTATTCACTGGCCACTATTAAAGATTGGATATTAAAACCCCGGGCTGTTTTCCTAGCCCGATATTAGTTAGTTCGAACCGCAGAGCTCCAGTGCTCACTTATTACATTTTTCTAGAAATATTACAATTGCACATTTGCATTTGAACTAACGCCCTCAAGCTTTGAAAAAAGTGATATTTTGATCATTGGGCAGTTTTTTAGTTAGATTATTTACTAAAAATAGAACGGGTCTGCTCCGATGACTTCTGAATATTTGACGCAGGTTGCATAGTACATTTTCGCGTATAACTGAAAGCCTACCGCAACGATTAACTCTGTCACTCTAACTAAGCTTTACTTGGAGTAAAAGAGACACATGTTCGAAATTTTCGAACTTCAATGTTCACAGTAGGCCTTCTGACGTCCCAGCAAATGTTTTATTTAGTTAGTTTATATGCGTAGAAAACATGGAAGTTTTAAATATTATATTTTTAATAAAGAAGGATCATAGAAACATTGTTAAGTAAGATTTTGTTTTAAGTAGGTCTCAGTTCTATACTAATTGTGTAGGATGTCTCGCTATGAAAATAACTTGACATGAATTCGTAGATGGCGATGCTATACGATAGCGATGCAATAGATGAACAAAGAGCCAGAATGTTGAAAGAACGCGACTTTGTACCTATATACATTTTGAATCCATTAATTCTATGATCCTTGGTTAAGCCTTGACCTACTGCTGGCCAAATGCCTCTTCGTTCAACTCTCGGTTCCGAGCTATTACTGGCCAGTCGTTAAGAAATGTCGCCTCCATCTTTATAGGCCTGCCACGTGGTCACCCACCATCACGCGACACCCACTCTGTAACTAGTTCAAAGTAGGTAGCTGTTAGCACAATTCAACATTCAACTCCTTTTAAGTTTCCCTTTGACATAAACTTTGTTTTTAATAAAGGACAATCTCTTAGTGAAAAGCATTTAAGCATTTATAGCTTTTTATATGTATACCTTGTTTTTACATAAGCTATAACAAAAAGGATAAAGTGATTGTAAAACTTCTGCGTTAGAGTGATTTAATACTTTCCCAGAAATTGTGTGTAACAAACAATAATTTATTTGAATTAATTAACGAATATCATATAACATTTGCTATACAATAAGTTAATATAACAAGTAAGCTTAGTTCCAATGGGTCTAATCGATTAAAACATACCACTGTTGGGCAAGGGTCTCTCCCATGGAGTGACAAAAATACAAAAGATCATTTATCTTTCAATTGAAGCATATTAGAATGGACTTATGAACGTCAAAAACATTCGGGTTATCCTCTTTTTTTTAAGAAAATTGAACATCAGAATTCATCATTTCGCTGAATTTGTTGTTTGCTAAAACTGTAAAATTTTCACAACTTTTTTAAGGCACCCTGTTAAATATATTAGGTATTTAAGGTAAGATTTGTTATATAATAAACCTCAAAAGTCTACAGTTTCAAAAAAACTCATTATGCAAGATGATAAATTATGCTGAAGGATATTTTATACCAATAGAGAGATTTGGCTTGAGATACAAAACCGGTGATAGTTTTCTTTTTTTAGTTTTGTTTTCGATAGGTGCAATGTAAGATGCCAAAATTGATGACATGATATTTTTTTATATCGATAGAAAAGACAAAAGATTTTTCAATTAATCCTCTGATTTTACTTATAGCAGGTCTGAAACTTTTAACGACTTCAACGCGAGCGCGGCTAGTGAAGTTATGAATAATAAATTTAATTAAAATTAGTTTTATTTCTCTTTTCCAGATATTGAACACAACTTGGTCTTTCCTATCACTCATCACCAGCGTATATGATGCATAAATTGAAGAAAAAAATAAAGGTTTCTCAAACTATGCCCAAAGTGTCGCGGGGACGTAGTTGTAGGATTTGATTAGGATATCGAATGTAGAGATTATTATATGTATTTATTAAAAACAATAAGTATACCTACAGTATGTACATCAAAGTGTTTCTGATTTGAAACTATGTAAACAACAAGACAGTATTAATAGTAAAATAAAACATTATTGTTAAGCAAGTATGTACATCACACTGTTTACACATAATACTTTATGTTAAGTCATCAATGTCCTCTACTAATATACACCGGTATGATACCAATATAACCACGAGTTGGCATATAAATATACCGCTGGCCTCTGCGTAAAAAAATGTACGAAGATATTGTACAGAGACTAACAACCCGATGTAAAAGTCGTGACGCATATCAACTGACTAACTCTGAGCAACTTGGTCTAAGGATGAACATGGACAAGACGAAAATCAAGTCAAATGCCCATATTGTACCAACTCCAATCATAGACTTAACAATCGAAGCTATACCTAGGGTAAACAGCCCAGTTAGCCAGGTCCAATTTCGAGAAGGATCGATCGATTTTCTTACAATATTCCGCAGTGTCTCAAGTCGAAAGTCTGACCAGTGTGTGTTGCTATTAATGACATATGGCACTGAAACGTGGTGGCTTACTATGGGCCTCATTAGAAGGCTCAGTCACCCAAAGGGCAATTGAGAGAGCCATGCTGGGATTGTATCAGAAATTATGTCATTCGCCAAAGTAATCGATATAGCTCTCCGGATCGCTAATCTTGAGTGGCAGTGAGCGGGGCACGTAGAACTGATGGTCTTTGGGTCGTAAAGGTTCTTGGGTGGCGATCACATACCGAAAGGCGCAGTTTGGGCAGACCCCACACAAGGTGGACCAATAACATGGCAAAGATCGCGGGAATCCACTGAATACAAGTGGCGCAAAACCGGTTACATAATGATGATGATATCATCTGTGGCAACTCGTGATTACTGATACAGCACTATATATATACCTGTCACCTTCCACAAAATATGATGCGGTTTAGAATAACTAGCGCTACAGCGATGAAAGTGTCAACACCGAAGTAAACAATACCCTTACCATAAGTTGTGACATTGAGGTTTTTGATAACGAGTATCGAGTTTACTATCTGTGCATCTCGCTTGTACTGTTTTAATGCGAACGAGATGCACAGATAGTAAAATCGATACTGGTTATCGAAAACCTCAAAGTCACAACTCATGGTAAGGTAACTGGCGTAAGTTGGCGTAGCTTGAATTGCAAGAATGTAATTCACAAGGAGATCTTTAATAACTAAACATATTGTATAGATTATAGGTACTTAAACAGAGAGTTGCAATGTGAGTAGTGACTAAGTTGGAAACCCTTGCTATAGACAAACACACACACGGCAAATTATTCTCACACGATTGCCACAATCCACATTTTATTTACATGCTTAAGTTCAGTCTTTTTCAAATGTCAGTTTATCTAAAATTGCTAAATTGTATAAAGTGATCAATAAAAAAATGTCCTCAAATGTAATCACAATATCTTGTAACGTACTCTTATGGCAAAATAAATAACATTTAAAGTAAAGCACCATAGATGTCTGTTTGTATTTTTATTATAATTTTCCTTGAGTTCTTAACGAGTTAGACCTCAATATTTGAATACATTTTTCGTCGATTAGACGGAGTAAGGGTACCAACAGTTCCGATTCTATGGAAACGACAGTGTTCAGCTCGGGTAAAAGGCATGTTATAACATCTTAACAGTACGTTGTTAATTTACGACTATACCACAACTATCTTAATACATCTGCGCTGCGATTACCTTACACCACATTATAGCACGCGAAGGATTGATATTGTGCTGACCGGCAAGTACCTACCCAATCTTTTTTGTAACAGATGACATATTTTTGTATTTATTTTATAGAAGATATAATCTACCTTGCCCGCCCCTATCGAATCAGGGCTTCGATTTTGTTTACAAAAATACCTAGATAAAAATTCAGTCGAGTTAGAAACACGTTCAAAAAATAACTTCGATGACTCGCATCACCTGGAATCCCTTTAAGTATAGTCAGCTGTAATATAATACGATATACAGTCAGATGTACATAACCAATCAACTCAAAGTTAATTCAGCACCCTTTATACTCTATTTTAATTGTAGATATGCCTACTTTTAGTCTCGAAAACTGCCGCACGAAAACACGAAAATCTCCAATACTGCAAATTGGAATAAATTACAAAATATACTTCAATTATTTAAATTACGTTTTCGTTTGTAGTAGCACTCTTAACATTTCGCAGCATGCCTTAATGGAGTAAGTAATCCTTTAATGCGATTATGTTTGCGCTGTAGTCTCTACGACCCACATTTGGTGCAACACTTCCATGTTTTCAGGTTTAAAAATAGTGCATAAATTCAGGCAGTGTTCGGATTTATTTTTTGACAGCTGGAAGAGTAAGCTGACTAATTGTAAGCTGTTATAAGATGTAGAAGCAAAATTGTGCAGACTGATCTTCGTTTGAGCCCAAGTTGTTAGTGAGTTAGTCACGTTCACGCCATGAGGGTTTTTTTTTTCATTAATAGCAACAAATGATCGATTTGCATAACTCGCTCATTAAAATAATCTAACGTTTCTTCTCTTCTTCTTCGACGAAAAAACGACTAACGGTACAAAAAATGTTTTATTTTAATTAGCTGCGTACCGTCCAACGTGCTATAATTTATTTAAAACCTCTGATTGAGCTCCACTTTTGGTACAGAGTGGGCCGACTTGATTAAATTATTTATAACTTATTACTCAATTTGTAATACTTACTCGAGCAGGTATGTCCTTAAACTACGTCCAACAATGAGAGGTAGGGCACAGCGATGACCATCACGCTTGAATCTGGGGCAGCCCAACTGGGGAAGTACCTCCTCCTTACAGAAGACCACAGCCATAATAGCACTGCTACCTTTCAGGTATGTAGTGCTGTGTTCCTGATGATGAGTAAGGTTCCCAGAGCTCCAACCCCCCTTAAAGGCCGGCAACGCGCTTGTGACTCATCTGGTGTTGCGGGTGCCCATGGGCGACGGTAATTGCTTACCACCAGGCAATCCGTCTGCTCGTTTGCCGCCTATGTAATAAAATAAAAAAAAGGCGTCAGTTAAAACACTCAAGTGAATCATGAATTAATGTACCATCGACCTACAAGGATTTCTTCCGTCGCTGCAGCAATTAGTTAACTTCGCAATTAACCATACTTGTAATTAAAACTGTTGAGAGTTAATTTAAAATGAATACAATCACATGTATTTATGTCGCACTAGGCGACATGTTTCGGGTAAGCTCCGATATCTATTTTCAAGCCGAGTCAGGATCACTGCCGCTGCCGGATAGAGTGCGTCACTCACTCAACGTCTCCTAGTGAGTTATAAATACACAGCCTTTTAACTTAATAGTACAAGAATATTATACAGAACTATTTCGGTGACAGAACCCTAAAAAAAGATTACTGTACTACCTTAGCAGCGTACCCCATAAGGCAATTAGACATGAGGCAGATAAATCCAAATTTAAAAAACAGCTCATGATATACCTGTTAGAAACAATTCGGTAATTAAGAAATTAATTAAATAATTAGTTATTAAGAAGGAAGATTCCCAAGCCTGCAGACAAACCGTTCAGACGGTTTTGCAGGGACCTTTATAATAACATTGTCAAAAATTGAATAAAGTATCCATCTATCTATCTATCTATCATTGATTTACATCATGAGATCTAGAAATCGGGTACCTTTTATTTAGCATAACTTTTGTCCGAATCTTAATAACACACCCATAACAATGTTTCGCATAATTTATGTACTTATGCCGATTCTTAAATCATGCCAAATTAGCATAATTCTTTAGTTGCCGAATACTACTTTGTCCGAAAATATATTGGCATAGGTCCTCTTATTGACGCCGAATCTCTGAAAGTGGGTTAGATTAGGTTAGAGCTGTGACCACAACAGAAACGCATTCCAAAAAAAACGTAATAACACCGTCAAATTATGTGTACCAACCATTCGCATTAAGTTAAGTTTTGTGTAATAGAATAGTGATATAATTAAGCGAAATAAAATTATACGAGATCTGTTTCTGCTTATGTTATTTTATGAGAGGTAGGGCACAGCGAAGTACCATCATGCTTGAGTCTGGAGAACCCCAACTGGGAAAGTACCTCCTCCTTACAGAAGACCACAGGCATAACACTGCTACCTTTCACCTTTCAGGTATGTAGTGTTGTATTCCTGATGGTAAGTAAGGTTCCCAGAGCTCCAAGGACTTTTAGGCTAGGCAACGCGCATGTGAATCCTCTGGAGTTGCAGGCGTCCATAGGCTTCGGTAGCTGCTTACCATCAGGTAGGCCGTATGCTTGTTTGCCACCGTCATTGTATTAAAAAAATACAATTATGCTCTGAGGCTCTAGTGTAAGTTCTTTTGACGCAAAAAACGTCTCGTACGAGTAAGTGATAATGTTATTTATATAGGAAACACTAACGCAAAAAGTAAAGTAAAAATATTACGTCTAAAACTTACACTGGAGGCTCAGAAAACAAATGCGTAAAGATAGGGAACTATAGAAATCTTCACTTTAAGTGTTTAGTAGGTTTTACTAAACCCTTGTTGTCAAATCTAAGTGAGCCATTTAAGCCCGAAGTGTTTTATCCACCCGAATGCGGAGGTGGTTAATTAAGTGGAGGGGCAAAGAGTGTTTTTATGGCCGAGTCATACAATCTGCTCTGCTTCTATGATTGCAAGGAAATTAAACAATTACATTTTATTACAATTTAAAATATTTATACAGCCTATGATCGATTTATAATCGACCTGAGGTTGGATTTTTCAGAGCCATGCAGTCGATTCTGATATTTTAAACTCTGTCAGAAACAAAGAAATAGATAATAGAACTACTAACATTATTTTAGAAATATAAATGTTTACAATTTACATTTTTCTTATATACTATCCTCGGCACTGGTTACATATTCGAGGCGTTTGGGGTCGAAACGCTGGGACCGTGGGGACCGAGTGCGCGTAGGATGTACAAGGCTTTGGCATCCCCGTTGATTGAAACTACAGGTCACCAGAAGGCTGGCCTATATTTTGCTCAACGAAACGATCCAACGAGGCAATGCGGCCAGCCTTCTGGGCACTTTTTTTATTTTTTTTTTATGACATAGTCGGCAAACGAGCAGACGGATTGCCTGGTGGTAAGCAATTACCGTCGCCCATTGGCACCCGTAACACCAGGGGAGTCACAAGCGCGTTGCCGGCCTTTAAGACCACCAGGAACACAACACTACATATCTGAAAGGTAGCAGTGCTATTGTGGCTGTGGTTTTCTGTAAGGAGGAGGTACTGCCCCCGTTGGGCTGCCCGAGATTCAAGCGTGATGGTCATCGCTGTGCCCTACCTCTCATTGTTGGACGTAGTTTAAGGACATACCCGGGTCCAAAATACTTTGCCCATTGGCAGTGATTTGGGGGATATTTTTTATTTGTAATTTTAGTTTATCCTTTCTTTATAATACTATTGTAATTGTGTTTTTTTTTCTTATCGAAATTATATATGTGTTTAATAATGTTGAGAAATTTTCTGTGTGCGATTACATTCGTCCTCAAAGTTGTTTAATTCAAATATACGATTCTTCAAAAAATTTCAAGCATGAGAAAGGGTAAAAGTAGTTATACGATATTCTTTATATTATATTATTAGTTGACATATTTTTTTATCTAGCTACTTTTATATTAATTTCATACATTCATTTCAACACACGTGCACTACGTACAGTCAACCAATTTGATGTATAGACCACTTCGATCCTTGTCACAGTGAAATTCTATGTGAAAGACGCGAAAGATCTCTTACCAACGTCACTGTGACTGGGTTTGAAGTGGCCTAGAAATCGAATTGGTTGACTATACATACAGGCTGATGGGTGATTCAGGAGACGTGAGCAGGAATAACCCCACTATATCAGTTAATAATAAGCTATTGTTTCATACCAGTCTTATATAGATATCTTTTTTTTTAAGTTTTAGATTATTTACAAAATGCATGGTTACCCTACAATTTGAATGTTCCCGCTAATTAAAATGTTATCAACTCATCAATCTGGTTACCTACTTTTGACAGTTTACTTTCTTTATGATCAAAGATCTGTCATACCAATCAGAGGATTTATGTTCATTAATTAGTTGTTGTAGGCAGACCATAATTTCTGAGGACAAAATTGATTCTTAAGAAGTGTAAAACAAATAAAAATGTGCAGGCGCACTTAAGTTAAAGGATATAGTATAATTTACTTTGTCTGTGGCCTTGGCCCTGCTCACGTCTCATGAATCACCCTGTATACATTATATATTTACATGGTTCAATCAACTATTATATGCCACTCGTTGCCATAGTTACGTTCCCCTAGGTCACAAAACATGCATATTTGAAGCTTTATGTCCCTTTCATAATGTGTCACCTAACAATCATATTGCCAGATTTCTTCTAACAAACTACCTACGCTTTAGTTGTCCCCTGGCTGACGGGACAGAATAACAACCACAATTGGCACCCGTAACACCAGGGGAGTCACAAGCGCGTTGCCGGCCTTTAAGACCACCAGGAACACAACACTACATATCTGAAAGGTAGCAGTGCTATTATGGCTGTGGTTTTCTGTAAAGAGGAGGTACTGCCCCAGTTGGGCTGCCCGAGATTCAAGCGTGATGGTCATCGCTGTGCCCTACCTCTCATTGTTGGACGTAGTTTAAGGACATACCCGGGTCCAAAATACTTTGCCCATTGGCAGTGATTTGGGGGATATTTTTATTTGTAATTTTAGTTTATCCTTTCTTTATAATACTATTGTAATTGTGTTTTTTTTTCTTATCGAAATTATATATGTGTTTAATAATGTTGAGAAATTTTCTGTGTGCGATTACATTCGTCCTCAAAGTTGTTTAATTCAAATATACGATTCTTCAAAAAATTTCAAGCATGAGAAAGGGTAAAAGTAGTTATACGATATTCTTTATATTATATTATTAGTTGACATATTTTTTTATCTAGCTACTTTTATATTAATTTCATACATTCATTTCAACACACGTGCACTACGTACAGTCAACCAATTTGATGTATAGACCACTTCGATCCTTGTCACAGTGAAATTCTATGTGAAAGACGCGAAAGATCTCTTACCAACGTCACTGTGACTGGGTTTGAAGTGGCCTAGAAATCGAATTGGTTGACTATACATACAGGCTGATGGGTGATTCAGGAGACGTGAGCAGGAATAACCCCACTATATCAGTTAATAATAAGCTATTGTTTCATAGTTACCAGTCTTATATAGATATCTTTTTTTTTAAGTTTTAGATTATTTACAAAATGCATGGTTACCCTACAATTTGAATGTTCCCGCTAATTAAAATGTTATCAACTCATCAATCTGGTTACCTACTTTTGACAGTTTACTTTCTTTATGATCAAAGATCTGTCATACCAATCAGAGGATTTATGTTCATTAATTAGTTGTTGTAGGCAGACCATAGGGGCAAGTGCTCAACCTGTGGACACTTTCCAGATTTATAACTATATTTGAATTTTAATCAAACACTATCGACGCCATCATCACAATCTTTATTGTTTTCGAAAAACAATGAACCAGTCTACAATAACCACAGACTGTTTTTACGTTATCTATAACACAACAAGAAAAATTAGCATATATTCTAAAAACCACTTTTTGTCCATAGGTACATTTTATGTTTGTACCTATGGACTTTGATTACCTACCTATGGACGGCATTGTACCTAGGGACACAAAATCAATAACATAAATTATAACAAAACATTTCTTCTAAAACTCTGATTTAACAAGAAAAAATAAGCATAAGTAATTCGGGACTCATTGAGCATCCTTTAGGAGACCTTATGTATTTTAGCAATACAATATTCTAGCTACAATCTTTAAGCAAAGTCATCTGAGTGTGACCACCTTAGATTATCAGCACAGTCATCAGAATCATCTTACACCACGTAAAACTTTTAACAATTAAGCTGGATACGTCATGGGAACCCATATTTTACAAGCATTTATTTAACGCCATGTAAGTATGTATATAAGTAATATGTTTGGGTGAAACCTTGCAGCTTAATTTTGAAGCAGATATATTTAAGCCATCGAACTGAAATTTAGCACACTTATGTAAGCTCGGTGACAATATTATAGTAGCATTGATCTGATCTGATGCCGGAGCCATAATATAAACCCATGGTTATTAGGCTCGTTAGAATCCTATCAATTATTAGTTGAAGATTGTACAGGAAATAAAAGCTTGTACAGAAAATGTCATTTTTGACGGAAAAACTTTCTCTTTGTGAGCTCTGAACGCACTTTAAAGCTGCTGAACTTAATTGTTTTTGCCGTATTTTTACACACCTAACACATGACAATATTTTTTCAACACACATGTTAATTGTCTATAATTTATAATACAATCTTTGACTCTAAATAATAAATAATTAATAACATAATAATATGTTCTATTATCCTTGAGCTACTAACCGATGTTTGCACATCTGAATTGCAACTGAATTGAATCCTGGGGTCAGTACCATATGAACACAAAAAATCTACATAGCTGAATATGTTCTTATGAAATGGACATACTCATGTAATTTCGGAGTGTTTTTATAATATATATTTCTTGAAGCTCTGCTAAATCATAAATTGTAATCGACTTGGGATTTTTGTACTATCACAAAGCAAAATGTCGGAGTACCTATACGTTTTTTCAGCTGTCCAGTTTTACTACGAGGCACTGAAAATAACTAAAACGTTAAAAAACATTCAACCGTCCACAGGTACATGCATGAAGTTGTCTATAGGTACAAATTGGACACTTTATTTTTAAAACGTTACTGATCATATTTAAACCTGTCTGGGTCAGCCGGAAACTTACAAAAACAACTATCAAACACTGAAATTTATTATGTTGCAACACCGGCACCCATACCAATCACCGGTAAAACAAAAATCTAGCTGAAAAATTGGTTAAAAATTTACTTTTTGGTACAAAAACTTATTAAAACCGAAAAATACACAATTTCTGCTACCAATAAAAATGGCGATTAGCCAGTGTTGCCCTATGAAAAAAATACTTTTCGAATATTTACACGATCTTTGTCTATGGTATTTTGTTCTTTATAAACTTACAGTGTCCAAAGGTACAACTATCCACAGGTACAACACTTGCCCCTAATTTCTGAGGACAAAATTGATTCTTAAGAAGTGTAAAACAAATAAAAATGTGCAGGCGCACTTAAGTTAAAGGATATAGTATAATTTACTTTTTCTGTGGCCTTGGCCCTGCTCACGTCTCATGAATCACCCTGTATACATTATATATTTACATGGTTCAATCAACTATTATATGCCACTCGTTGCCATAGTTACGTTCCCCTGGGTCACAAAACATGCATATTTGTAGCTTTATGTCCCTTTCATAACGTGTCACCTAACAATCATATTGCCAGATTTCTTCTAACAAACTACCTATGCTTCAGCTGTCCCCTGGCTGACGGGACAGAATAACATCTACAAATAGTTGATTCACTCACATACACCAACGCATGTTAACAAGATCGGTCACTGTTCAAATTTCAAATAACTTCATCATAGTGGATGCTAAATTTGCCTGTTAGCAACATTTAAATTGACATTTCCAAGTTTGGGAGTTGGGTTGACATGGGTTGACATGTTTCCGCCGCCCGGCTCCGGCCACTCTTGCAGGTCTACACACAATACCAATTAATACGTGATTATCATGACGTAATGTATTATGATAAAATGGCGCGAGTGTGAGAAATTAATTTAGCGTTTGAGCAGGGCTTTAAAAGGGTTTACATTTCTTTTTTTATACTTTTTGAGTGGCAAATAAATCATAAACAAATATTTTTGGTCTCGGGTATTCTCTATAACCGCAATCAGATACTAGCGGAAGACGGGCAGCGTCCCTTAGAGTGGTAGAACATACTGTGATCGCCAACCCTCCTGCCAAGCGTGGTGATTGTGGCACTTAACGCTCCATGGTGCTTATCGCAGGGGATCCCCCATAGGGAGGTCCTTGTCCAGCATTGGACGTCCGTGGCTAAAGTAGTAGAAATATTCTGAGCCGATATTACACAGATCAACCTAGGCCTAACTCCGCGATTAGACATGCTGGCTCGTCACTCGCCTCGCTATTCGTCGAAACGTTCGACGAAACTTTGCCAATACAAAGACGCGATGCGAGGGACGAGAGCAATAGCGAGACGTCCGCGTACACATGCGTGCTCGTCTTTCACCTCATTATTCGCCTCGCTACTCGTGCGAATGTGTGGCGGTAGCACCAATAAGCTGAAGGTTTGTGTTGTGGCCACTAAATACTTAAATATGTAGATGATGTGTAGAGTACAGTCATTTTATTTTCATTTTTTAAAGTAAAAAATAAAATTGGGAAATAATTTATAACAGCAGGAATATTCAACTCTACGGCTATATAATAATTAATAATGTAAACGTACATTTTTAATAATAATAAATACATAAATGAATAACCATTGTGCCGTGTGGTGCCGGCTGACTATAGCACTACCCCATCTCCTCCCGCGGGTGTCGTAGCAAGCGACAAAGGCAGCAGCAGGTAGCGTCCGTCATTACCGAATCAACAACTACTGTGGTCGCCAACGAGTGATGATGATGCTGAAAATTGTGCAGTTGCGTGCAGTTTTGCATGTTGTTTAGCTATTAGTGCAATTTTAACGAAACAAAATATAACAAAGCGACTACAAATTGGTTATCATATAGAACGAATTAAAACGTTAATTATTGTTCAAACGTTGCAGTTCTACAGAACTGTAAAATAAACATTCGGCGGAAATATCATTTCCAATAAAATACGTGTTCATTAGCATGGCACTTATCGAGAGGGCCGGCTTGGGCTTCGTTACGAAATGGAAAAAATACATTCGTCCCCGCTTACGTAAACTTTTAATTGATAGGGGAAAAGGAATCGGACTCTCCGAGCGTCGTGTGTAACACGAACTAACTGACCCAGAGTTATTTAAACTTATTTAAATAAAGCAATTGTGGAGTTGACGATATAATATATCAACGGCCTACTAAGCGGGAGGTATCAGGTTCGAATCCAGGCAAAAGCATTTAGATGTAGTTATTTGTTACTCTTTTCGTCGTCAAATACTACACAAGATATTTTCGGAGGGATAATCTTTAAGAGTCGATCGATGTGATTGATAGAATCACTCGAGTTAGAACACTAAAACGGTAAGTTTTTCTTGTAGTATTTTTTAACTATATTCTGTATTTATTCAATGTCTACGTGTAGGACAATAGTACATTGTGCAACGAGGATGGTAAGTAAGGTATAGTAAACGCGAGTCTATTAGAAGCCCGACAACGAACTCGGAGGGCTTTTAATGACTCAAGTTTGGTATACACTTACCACCCGTGGTACATACAATGTTTTTTATCACATTTGCGAGGAAATAAAATAAATTCGTTGGTAAAATATTTGTTACTTATGTAGGCTTAAAATCAAAATACACTTTGAAAACTACAATCAGACCGCATCCACTATAAAAGATTGTCAACAATGTCAACTTTTTTCAATGTCTTCCACAGATAATGCTAACAACTGCGTTTTGTTTTCCAAGTTGACAGATCATCCTGCCAAATATTATCAATTATCAAAATCAAATAGAAAAAAATATTTTTAATTAATACTAAACATTAAATTGCAGTCAAATTTAATATAAAGATATGTTTTATACATATTAAAAGTTGGTTGTTGCACACTTTTGAAGATATGAAATACACCTTGGCTGTTTGGAAACATCCTCAGTCCAAGTGAAGTATAGGTTCTGTATATTTTTAAAACTAAACTTAACAGCCCGTGTGAGTTGAGTGTAAATCGGCTATAACTGCTCTGTACTCTCGCAAGTAATAACGCCATTGACGAGCAAGTGTGATGAAAAGTATATTGGCACTTAGGCGCTTACTACATGTTTGTTTGAATGTCCGAATGGCTTTGTCGACTTGCGTATCATAGTAAAAGTTAATTAAACAATGTGTTAAGAAAACCAGCCGCTTTATGATTCTACAAATATTGTTAAAGCCAAAAAAGAACCAGGCTCAGAACGTCGAAAAAAAGAGTACAATTTGTCTCTTTCGTAATGATGGAAGGTTCAAATACACGCTGAATTTAGAGTCAGTAGTAAGAATAGACGAGCACAGATCAGAACACACAGCACAGCAAAGTGTCAGCCATAAACCGGGCATGCAATAAATATTAGGTAAGTTTTAAACTGCGCCGACAACGTAAAATAAAGTTTTCGCATTATTTTTAAAAATGTCGGGCTAGTCTCGCTTTTACGTCAAGAAAAACTGTTGTGTAAAGTAACGTAGAAATAGTCACGACTTTTTTTTTCAAGACTGCTACATTTTAATTGTGTACAAGCGGTTAACTCACGTTTTATTAGTCGAATACAATTTATATGTTTGAATCTCACGATAGGTTTGTGTTTTAAAGAAACTGCTATATTTTTACTTATTTCAGAAGCAGTTCCATACCACATACTACACAATATAGTTTACAATTATATGTACTGTATCTTTAAAAAACTGTTCACCGAATTTGTAAAACAATAACTAAATGTTTAAAGAACGAAAATGACGGCTGTACTCAAGTTTATTTAGTCACTCGCACGACATGATCCGGAGAGCTTAGGTATATTAGGTAGGGTGAACGCTTCAGTGAATGAACCCAACTGAATGAACAAAATCTCGTTTTTTGGCTAAAATAAGAAACACAACTATTTCTACCACTTGCCGTATTTTTTTTCTTATTGTCAACTTTGTTTTCTATACAATGGCAACACTTGGTAAATTTATTTTCGACCGGTTTTAATATGACCGGCGTTTGAAATTCACGTGTATCTAATTTTGAAGTTTTGTATGGAGAAGTTAAATCCCAGGTAAGAGGGTAGTTCTCCACAAACGTCATTGTCGTCTTGCGATTATCTCGGAACATAAAGAACACTTCGTAAATTAAGATCAATTAAGACTAAGCACAAGTATTGTTACAAGAATTCTTCAAAAATTGAGTGTAGTTTTACATTATTTTACAAAATATGTACAAATCTGACAATGACATTGTGGAGAACTGCCCAAGAACAGTGCATGTTTGGAGCAACATTTAAAATGATTATTTGATACTTATCAGTTAAAACTTTTGTTATTTGGTTGAAATAAGTGTACAACCTTTTATTCTGCGATTAAGTTATTATTTTTTCGTGTTCCATAACTGCCTTATCAAATGTTCTAAAAACAGTAAATGAACAATGTGTTCATTTACTGGTGTTGGCTCAATTTATGTTTTTGCCTAAATTTAAATGTTAACGTAATAGTATTAAGCTGGTTTATTGAAATACTGCTCAGAAAACGATTCTTATACCTTCAGCCAGTATTGGAACACAGGTATTCATACATAGGCATGAAACATTTAGTAGATGGAATATGGAAATCAGGCAGTGTTCATTTACTAGATTTCAACTAATTCTATATATGAACAACGTAACGACGAATGTATTTTCATACAATGTGTAAGTTCCACTCACACACAAAATCATTTGATTTTCTTTATTTTATTCATCAAGTTTTTGTGTTATTGGAAATAACATTCATGCTATTGTTTATACCATTTGTTCTACTTTAGGTCAATATGAAGAAGCAAAATTGGTTCAATGGATAATCAACAAAGCAAAACTTGGTTTTACCAGAAGTTATTGATAGGTAGCGTGTTGTTTAATGCAAATAAACGCGTAAGTAAGTTTACTAAAAATAATCATGGGCCAAAATGGCCTGAATTGAGTGGCTGAGTGGTAGAGGTGTGACTGAGGTGAGTAGAATACTGTACCTACCTCATTTTTTTTATATACCGACTAAACATTTCTAAACAATGTTCATTCACTGGGTTTTACTGTGTTCATTCATTCGATTTTTTTGTTCATTTACTAGGTTTTTGGGTATATTTTGATAAATTCTCTTATAACTCAAAAACTATTAAAGTAACAAAAAATCACAGATATTTTATTATTGTTTAATAAATAAAGATTTAATAAATTACATTACATTATCACAATTATTAATACATTTTGAAAAATGATTTTTCAAAAGTGAAAAATTTCTTAAGTGTTCATTCAGTGGAGCGTTCACCCTACCTAAGCAAGCTAGTTTTCATCAAAACATAAGAAATTAAAAATCTAGTTCATCATCATCATCTCAGCCACAAGATGGACAGACGACCTCATTAAGGTCGCCAAAATGTAATTGAATAGATAATATTATTATTAATGTTATACCCACGGTCTTGGGTTTTTTACATTGACGCGGAACCCTAAAAAAAAAACTAACAATACTTTATTTCATAGAAAAAGAAAATTACAGTTATCAAATTATGTCCAGCACATATCCAGGTTTTGGTAATTTTACTGGTCTATTTGTAAACTAAGGGCCCCCAACCCGAGTGGAAAATATAGAAATTCGTAAAGTCTATAACTTTATTATATGGCCCAATATGACGACCACCTTAGGTTCTCGGCGAGCAATTTGTTTATTTCAAGTAACATCGGGCGAATGCCGTCGCGCAGCTGGTGCTATAGCGTTAGACAAATAACGTTTTAGACGAAATTTCAGAGTCCGTAATATTCGATACGGCTACTTATGACTCAAGAAAATCGTTGAACGTTGAAAAAAATAACAGCATTTTATATTAACCGTCTAATTCTACAGAGCATTTAAGGAAAAAGCTTTTTAGTGTAAAATAATCTGCCTCTCATTTTTGGGAGACTTTCCTATTAAGACTTCCCAGTTCCTAGCTCTTAGGTAGTTCTGGTACTAAAATAACTGCAGCTTGTTAGTAAATTTATGGGTATTAAGGTGACGGCACCAGTAATGGACAAGGAACCAATCATGAACATTAGGGCTTATTTCAAAGGAGTTAAGTGTTGTGCATTTGTTGGGACATATTCAATTTATAACTTTATGATTTTTGAAATAAGAACTAAGTATCATTGGTGCCTGTCAGCTTAAAGTGTCCGACATTAGTGCCATTACCTTATATCTATTAAAATATCACTAAGGTAACGGCACCTACAATGGACAAGGACCGGAAGGATGGTCCATACATAAATGTTACTTCAATCAACTGTCAACTATTTCTGGGTTAACACACTGAGTGCCAAGAACGGGCTTGGGAAGTTCTCTAATTAATACATATGGAGGGTACAAGAGATTACGCTACGTCCGTAGCGCGTAGCGAATGGTGGCTCACAAGATTTGGCGCGAGAGATTACATAGCTGTTTCGGTAGCCATAAAAGTAGTTCTAAAAAGTCCTTTTTTACTAGACTGTCGTCCCCGTGATGATTTAAAAAATATATATAATATGAAATTGACTGTTAACTTTACACGACACTGCTCGAAAAGCGCATTGCCTTAAGTTGGAGGCAACAATTTGTACGTGTTTCAAAGAACATTGAGCGGATGGCGCCGACCAGCTGGTGTCAGTGGATTCATCTCTAGATAAATACTCGACAAATGCGAGTACTTGTGTACCCAAACTGAGAGGGATCTAGATCTAAATCAATTTTGTGCCAAATTAAAAACACTCGACACAGATAGAGGCGCCTCTTGATATGAAGGCTGAAGTTTTCGAGAATATTCCGATGCCTACAAAATTATTATAAAATATTTTTACTAAGCTACTTCTACGAGTATTTAGTCAAAAGTATATAAAAAGTATATAATTTATATAAAGTATATTAATAACTCACATAATCTTGTAATCAAATACGTCCTACTTGTATTTAAATAACAATACATTAATTAGTTAACTACTATATAGTAATAAGAATTACGAACTGTGAATTACAAGCACACTATTCGTGTTTTTATCTAGGTATCAGGATATCTAAACAGAAAAAGAGAAATTATGTGTATTTTTTCCCAGTTCTTCGCTCTAGTTAGAAGGTATCGTTATGGCTCTGTTGGAGTAATAAGTATTTATGTACATAATTACAATTATTTTCAAGTAAAATTGGAGCTTTATATATTAAAAACACTCGAATATAAACAACATTTCATTATTTACTGAAGTGAGCAGCCGTATAATAGTTAAAGACTGTAAATTTGAAATCTTGCAAGCTCTGGATATTCTGACCTTGCAATATGATTTGCAATAAATATAAAAATATTTTTTTGAATAAATATGTCGGTTATACTCAAATTTCATTAGTCACTAGCGCGACATTTTTCAGAGAACATAGGTGTCTATTTTCAAGCACTAACTCCGCGTTTACACATGCTGGCTCGTCACTCGCCTCGCTATTCGTCGAAACGTTCGATGAGACTTTGCCTATACAAAAACGCGATGCGAGGGACGAGCGGAATAGCGACACCCACGTTACCCTATTGTGACGTCATCACCATACGAACCCGCGGTCTAGATATGAGACTGGAGCACGCTGACACTGTACTAAAATATTGGCTTGCAGTATTTATTCTTCAGCTGTCTCTAGTACCTATCGGCTTCATTTTCAGCCGACTTTATAAATATTGCAAACAGCAGACTCGCATGAGAATTACCATTTACAAAATGCACGCCAAGTGTACTCGTAGTTCCATTTCAAGTTAATTTCAATTTAAGTAACGGACGTTTAAATTTTACGCCGAGACAGCTTTTCTCTTCAGTAAATTTGCATGTGTGGTAAACCTATCTACTTTTGTTAAATTTTAATTATTTCGTGCTTACTTACTCTTTCTGTCTTATGGTATAATAATTATATCTTCTTTGTATTCCCCTTTAAACTACCAATAGAATCCAATTAACAAGTTATACAGATACATTCGCGCGGAAAAGTTACTGTTATATTAATGCTTCAAAACGAGTATTCCATTAAATTCTATAGCATAAAAATCTCGACGATTCCCAGACTAAGTAGGTCAGACGCAAATCGACGACAAAGGCAGGGCGCCGCCATCACAGCGCTGACTTTATTGATAAATATTTTTAACCCTTTTCCTCATTTTATCTGATTAATGGTTTGGAAGGATCATGCCCTAAATCGTCTAACTTCTCTTTACACTACATAGCAAAATTACTTAAACAGCGTATCCGTTTCAGATAACTTTAGGTCTGTTTTCGTTTGAGCGATACAAGGGTACATATTAATTAAAGAAGTCTGTAAATTTTAAGTTAGATTACACTGCGGGTTCACGCTTTCAAAGTATTTGAATTAGCGATATATCTTAGGCTAGTGGTGGGCCGTCTTTGCTTCGCGGGTATCTAAATATAGGTACCTATTTAACAAAAAAAATGGGATAATTTAGGATGTAGAATTACAATGAAAAAAAAAGTCAATCGGAGCAGTATTTCGGTTCAGAACCTATTCAATACAAACATACAAATTAATCTTTTCTTTATAATATTAGCGCAGAAATTTAGATTATAAGTGAAAACTGAAAGATGCTATTATAAAAAATATACTTTGCAAATAATATCATAGCCATCTTAATGCAACGAAGAAAATTAATTATGCCCTGATATTATGCATGGAATCTTATTATACTTCATAATTTTAGTTTATGGAGAAGTGAACTTTTTATCTTCAGTGTGATGGAGAACTCTAAAAGTTACTAGTTTTTGAATACGTACATTACATATATGTACATTTAAAACACGATGAATAATTACATTTGATAGACTTTACACATAAACTTACAAAAAAATATATTCAAAATACTAAGTCCTTATTTAGAAGTTTTTCATAACGCTGTATTTTTATCTGTTATATGTCAACTTAATGTCTTGGTATGCAAAATAAACACCTAGCTATGTGTGTTTAAACATGAAAAGTATATGGATTCTTTTTCTCATATCAGTATATCCGCAAAACAATATTATTATGTACTGATTTAAACTTTCACGGTTTGTACACATTATAATACATGAACGGGACAGTCTTAATCCGAGGCCACGAGGACAACGTCGTCTTCGAAACGTCGGAGGTAAATTTTAAAGTTAATATACGCGGTTATGTCCCGTTCATGTATAATAATATTATTATGTTATAATAATATGTATATTACAGCCACAAATTGATAAGTAAGTACTGTGTTTTTAACAAAACAGAAAGTTATAGTTATATCTTATACGTATCCGGCCCGTCAGGGGGCTCCCGTCAAAATATTATAAAAGTGAAAGAGAAACACCAAGGCGAACTTTGAATTTCTATATCTGCGGAAATTCATGTACCCTTAAGCCCCGTATTCATTGTAAACATTTGTTGAGCAACCTCGTTTATGTTGTTGAGTTGCCGGCAACATGTTGCAGGCAACACTGCGTGTTGCAGAGTTGCTGACTGCGTGTTGCAGTGTTTTCGCTTGTCGATCAAAAACATCAGTTGATCAACTCATGTTGATGTGTGTATCGAGTTACTATCTGTGCATCTCGCTTGTACTATTTTAGTGCGAACGAGATGCACAGATAGTAAACTCGATACACATTATCGAAAACCGCAAAGTCACAAGTCACGGTAAGAGTACTGATGTTCATCTTTTATTATTACACATAAACGGGACTTAACTGCGTATATTAACTTTAAAGTTACCTCCGACGTTTCGATGACGACGTTGTCCTCGTGGTCTCTGATTAAGACTGATTAAACTTCCCATCAACATTTTCTAGCAGCACGAGTTATTTGAACTACCTGCACTTGAACAACAACGTCGTCCTCGAAACGTCGGAGGTAATCATTAAAGTTAATATACGCGGTTAAGTCCCGTTTATGTGTAATAATGTGTAAAAACCGTGAAAGTTGAACTTGCTAAATGCTGATTTAGCATCTTTTATTTGAAGTTCGTTTCATTTGTTGTGAGTGCGTGTTGGATTTTCATGTACAGTCAAACAATTTCATTTATGGGCCACTTAATCCTTGTCACAGTAAAATCTATATGAAAGAAGCAAAAGATCTATTATAAACCTCACTGTGACAAGGTTCGAAGTGGTCTAGAAATCAAATTGGGTGACTATACCCGGGCCATTTTATTTAAAGTTGTAATATTATAGTATTAGCTTTTCCTCGCGACTTCGTCGGCCAGCCACGCCCGTCTTAAAGTACGTTGCGGGATAAAAATTATCCTATGTCCTTTCTCGTAGCCCAAACTCTCTCCATACCAAAATTCATTCTAATTGTTTCAACGGTTTAAGCGTTAAAAGGTATCAAACAGACAGATAGACAAATATTAGTATACATTTATGTAAGGATGTCCTGTAATATTTTTTTATATTATTATTTATATTATCGGCCTCCCCTAAAGCGACCCACAGTGACCAGTTTTGCGCCACCCGCTTCTAGTGGATTTATTTATACAGGGTGGAAAGGCACGACGGTCCTTTCCGCAAAAAGGATCCCCCTTTTGCGGACAGGATTGTGGTGCCTGTGCCTGTTTAGATTTAGTACCGTATTTCCTCCAAAGAAACTAGGCTCATATTCGTAAGCGTTTTAAAATTATAGGCAGCAACAAGCAATCAACTTTTAATGCAAAATACTGCAAGTGACAACCCTCATTATGTTCAGTACCATTTAACAACAACACAGGGTCAGTGACCTTCATCAAAATAACATTTTCTACCCATTTCCCAGTCAATAACTAATTTTGTGAACACTTACAGTAATCTAACTAACCATAGATAAATTCAGACTAAGGGCAGTTACCTATTTGAAATTGTTCCCATTGCATACCTACCCACCTCCTGATCACAAAGTAAATATTTTTGTAAACATAAAGTGTCACATTACACTTACATGTAGGAAGATAGTACGTTAGCAGCGTTGTCTCTAAGAAGAACATTAATTAATTTTAATATTTTTTTTAATTGATCGTAATAAAAATCTAAACATTACGGATCGACTCTCCATTACTTAAACTAAACCCCTCTTTGCGAGAAGGATCGTCGTGGCTTTCCACCCTGTATACTTATTCAATTTAAAAATATATTTGATTTAGTACTCAGAATCACCAACTTTTAGTAGAAGTAAACATGTTTCCTTAAAATACTGACATAAACTTCCACAGTTTTGTAGTTCCATCCCGTAACGACTGTACCTATGCAGTCTTATGAATTGGAATGAAATAAAAATTAGTAAAATATCCCTCTATATATTCGCCTATATGGTTTATGAATTCTTCCTTATGTATTAACTAATAATGTATTAAATATAGCTTAAAACAAATAAACAAATACAAAGACAATTTTATTGCCCACAGCGCCATCTAACAGTAAGCGCTTGAAATCTCCACTAGTCCTGAAAACTGCCGAGTTTCACAGTTGACGATTTAAGCACGCCATCTAACGAATGCTTAGAGAAAGCTCTACCCAACTACGGTTGAATTTCAGGGAAGAGTTTCCTTCGGAGTAAGGTCATGTTTTGCAACTGATAACAGATAGCGCCTCGAGTACTCATTTATATTCCCCATTGCTTTCCCTCCTGACTTCAAGCGACTAAACACATAAAATTATCAAATATTGTGATTGCTGTACAAGGGTTACGGTTGAATAAAAACACGCGGCGGTATCGATATTGCACAGCCCCATAGGGACGTACACATGCTTAGGTTGTACATTGTCTGATCGGTGAAATTTTGTACATATTCCCATGGTATATGCATTTTTTTTTTATGACAAAGGTGGCAAACGAGCAGACGGATTGCCTGATGGTAAACAATTACCGTCGCCCATGGGCACTCGCAACACCAAGGGAGTCACAAGCGCGTTGCCGACCTATAAGTGAGTTGGAGCTCTGGGAACCTTATTCACCATCAGGAACACAACACTACATACCTGAAAGGTAGCAGTGCTATTATAGCATATAGGTATATGGTTATATAGAGAGTAGTTTTGTTTAAGTTAGAGGTTTAGCTATGATCATCGAAACTAACTGGCATCAGCGCGCCCTGTTTTGTACTTCTAGTCTTCTACTCGCAGGTCGTCACTGGTTTCAAGTGTCCAGATGGACTCCTTATCAACTGCCATCCTCTTGAGATATCCAAACAGCGGTACTAGTAGCGGCAACCAAATTTAAAGCTACTGTAATCGCCATCGGCCGTTAAGGCTTGGTCACATAGGGCGCGTTTTGTGGCGTGGCGCAGCGGGGCGCGACGCTGCCGTCCGAATGTGTGCCTTATTTAGTTAGATTAGCCACACCGCTGTCACGCCCCGCTGCGCCACGCTCTCAAAACGCGCCTATCTGCCCAAGCCTTTAACCTCTAGCCGCCCAGGGATCAAAACTAGCCAGGCCAAATGCAACTATGGTTTGTCATAATTAAAATTCAAAATGGCATTCAATGGGAGTCCTTTTTATATGTCTCCGGGCGGCTAGAGGTTAACAGCGTCTGCGTGACCATGCTTACTATAGACATATTATTGTGTACCTTTCACGTTGACGTCGCGTTTTTTTTATTCAGGAACGTTGACGCTGACGTCAGACGTCGAGTATAAAATATGAATCCAATACCTTATCGCAGATATTTATATATGAAGTATTTAATTGGTTCAGACGAAATTCCAGCTCCTGATTTTACTACATTTTGGCCACCGTATTCTCACTGTATCGGGATGTTTTTTCTGTTGTTGAGAAGGGGAAGTCCTGGAGAAAATGCGCCTCTAAGGGTTCTTCAAAAAGGGTGTAAAGAGGTTTTTACGGGGCCCGCAACGCGTGAATGATGCCTCGGTATTGTATACGTCCATAGCTGCGGTGACCGCCTACCATCAAGCGGGCCGCATGCTTGCCACCTTTGTGGTATAAAAAAAAAATAAAAAAATAAAAAAAACCGATAAATGTAATTTCATACTTCAGTACAAAGTTAATCTTTTATTACTCGGCGTATTGTGACTGTCTCCAATGCTTTTTCAATATTCAGAATATATTATTTTTACGAAAAGATCTCGCATTTGCGATAAGCGGTGACCCTTTACTTATTCTGACGTGTATTATGTAATCATACTTCATTCGGCGTCTACACTCAAAATCAATAAAAGCTGGTCAGTTTCTTTAGAGACTTCGGTAAATCAGTCTGATCACATTGCTCTTCAGTGTATTTGTATTTGACGCACAACTAATATACCTAACGCCTACAAATGTTTACTACAGACGTTCAGATTAGTATTAATGATAGTTCGTGACTGTTTTGTATTAAAATTAAACATTTAAGGTCTGAAAATATATATCATCACAAATATATATCCGAACAGTACCTAATACTTATTAATCTATATATATAAACATGAATGTCCTGACTGACTGATCAACGCCCAGTCCAAACCGCTTAACCTAGATAGCTGATATTTTCACAATAGGTAGTTTATAGACCGTACGGACCCAATAAGAAGGGATTTTTGGAAATTTCACCATTAAGGGGGTAAAAAGGAGTTGAAAGTGTGTATGGGGATTGTGTAAAATTTGAAGCGAGGGACTTGAAATTTTGTGTTAACACTCCTTATTTGAATACAAGAAAAGTAATTTCAGTGTTTCTTGAAATTCATCCCCTAAGGGGTCAAAAAGGAGGTTCTTCTGCGCGTGCGAAGCCGCGGGCAAACGCTAGTAATTAATAAAACGATTCAATGCGTCAGACACAACTACGGGCCGGTTATGCACAACTATGTAGTATTGTATTACAGTCAATATATCATATGGGAGCTGTGGAGGTCACAAATATCTGAACACGCACTTTATCCCCTTGAGAATGACGCGTTGTTTAGATATTTGTGACCACCTCCTCAGCTCCGATATATCTGATGGCGACTATACATGGTCTTATCGAATTTATAATTTAGTTAAATTCAAGGTTAAACTATGAAAATAATTCTATTTTATTTACTAATAAATGTAAATTAATCACATTTTTACAGCCGAATTACAAGGTTACAGTACCCTTATTTACCTAGTGCTAACCCTTATGTACCATTACCATTACTAACTAGTTTAATCTACAGATGTGATTACAATCTTACAATCAGCCTTCGTTTTATGGGTTAAGGGTGCCGGTTTGAACGAGTCAAGTTTACTAGGGCAGCATATACAACCATAGACTACAAAACGAAATAGATGGCGTAATCACTCTTAACAAAATCTTAACTCGCTAAGTTTAAGTGGCAGTGGGATGGGCACATATGCACGTGAATCGATGGACGTAGGGGCGTAAAGGTTCTCGAGTGGCGACCACGAACTGGAAGGCGCGGCGTAGGCAGACCCTCCACAAGGGCCGAGGAACTGGTAAAGATCGCTAGAATCCACTGGATGTGGGCGGTGCAAAAACCGATCATTGTAGGTCGGACGGTCGGCCTTGCTTGCTTGGTGGATGCCTAAGCCCAGTTGACGTCAAATATATGTTTACACTTTTGCACCTTATTACACTTTTTACCTTGACTGTACAGTAGTAGACGTCCTTTGGCTGAAATTATTAAATAATTCCTTACATACGAGTAGGTTAAATTGTGCCACGACAAATTGTGTACACACACACAAATAGACCCAATTTGGAGATTTGGATTATAGTTACGTCCTAAAATATATACATCACAATATACTTGAAATAATCATTACAAGCCGTAGCAAATGCCGGGATATGAAGGAAGTTGATGATGGATCATTACACTATTATCTTCGGTAGTCGCAATAATTATTCATGATATGAAATAAAATGAAATTGAAATTATAGTTATAAAAAATTATATCCCTTGTACTGACTTTAGATTTTATTCCGATTTTAGCAGCTTTCATGGTCACCGGGGGGCACAAGATTGTAAAATATAAAAAATAAATATTATAGGACATCCTCATATAAATTAAAAATGGAAAAGCCCCGGGCGAGGACGGAGTTACAGTTGAGCTCTTAAAGGCATATGAACTCCTGTCCTTAGAAAGGACAAGACAAATGTCATGTTTAATGACCACCTCGTTCCGGGACCAGTAATAATCGACGGCATGCCTCTCGAAGTTGTCAAATAATAAATCTATCTCTATATCAACTTTAGAAAGGAAGCTGATAGAGGAATTCAATTGGGTTGGGCAGCGTTTAGGAAGTTAAACCACATATTTTGCCACCATTTATAAGTACCCACAATAAAAGCCTTCTTGGGTTTACCGTGGGGCTCAGTCAATTTATGTAAGAATGGCCTGTAACAAATGCAAATTTTATCTTCAACTCTTTTCGGGTGTACAAGCATTTGCTGTGTCTAGTTCCATGTGGTCTGTGTGTCAAATGAGCAGACGGTAATTTAATATGCCTCGTGTAGTTTCGCTCTAAATGAGATATTCAGTGCGACTACCTTTTCAGCGAGATGTTTTAACCGTTTCAGTGGCGAGGACATCATAGTATCTACTATAATGTATTAGTACGATGCATCATGATGCAGAACCGATGGCCGTTGGGGCGGAAAGGTTCTGGAGGGGCGACCACGAACTGGAAGACGCAGCGTAGGTAGGCCTCCCGCAAGGTGGACCGACGACCTAGTTAGAGTCGCGGGATACCGCTGGATGTGGAAGGCGCAGGATCGGTCTTCTTGGGTCGTTCTGACATGATGATGATGATGACGATGCATCATAGCATGCTACGTGTAACATCCTGTATGTAAGACATTTCATCACAGTCGCTTGTAAAGCGTTCTATTACACGCAAGCGTAGCGGGAGTAAAAACACAACCTTAGAAAGAGGCGGAATTATTAATTGGCTTTATAAAACTTGCTGAAAAACCGCATGCTTTTTTCCTTTCTCAGGAATCTCCTTTTTTGAACTAGGTGGTATGAATATAAATTTATCAAATAAGCTGCCATAACTAAATTCGATAGTGTGGGTAATTCTGAATAGGAAATATTTTCCTGAAAACTACCTAATGTGTGAAACACGTTTTTAACCGACAGCTGAAGTAGCATATTACATTACATGTTCTAAGCTTTTTTGGAATTGAAACGGCTAGAGTACGTGAAATACATGTTTTTATTTATGCAAATAACTGCTTTTAGTTTATTTAGTAACTCACGCGACATGTTTCTGAGAGTATAGAATTTAAATACAAAAAGACAGGTATTGTAATTACCGATAACGACATTTTTTAATAAGACGCTGTCGCATCACACTGTCATTTTACTCATCGCATTATTTTCTTAGAGAAAAAGCTGCGAAGTTGAGAGCAAAAGCTCTTTAACATTTTTACCGTCTCCGTGTAAAGTATTATAAGTGCGTTTTTTTAATTATTTTCTTCTAGCGAATAAAAATATATTTACTGTTTTCAAACATACGGACGAGGCTTATTGTTCTTGATGTACAAAATTTCGACAAATGTTTAAATATTCTTTTTCTTTTTTTAACCCAGAGTTTCTTATTTGTTTATTTCTTTATTGCACTACACAAGGAGGTACAAATGACTTTTAATGCCTTAAGGCGTTCTCTACCAGTTAACAAACTCAATCGATTCAAATTATAATCGATAGAAAAAGAGATTACAATATTGTTATAGTCAATATAACAATAGTGTCTCCAAATAGGTAAATACGTTCGAATAATTACATGTTACGTTATGAAAATGACATGATGAAAACAAAATCGTAAATATAATTCTATGTGACTAACAATCTCGCACGATAAAAGGGTCCAACCTAATAAAACCTTTCAATAAAATTTATATTTTCTGAGGTTGTTTACTGTTTAATTTCAACGACTTATTACAATGGATCAATTTCATAAAATGAATCACCTTTAAATTTGAAATAACATGAACTCTGCAAAAAAATATATAACAATTTTTATCCGAATGAAGTCACGGATGTAAGATATTGCGTATACAGTAAATACATAACTAAAAGCTAAAGGTCTTACAAAAATCTTTCAAAATTATAACTTATAATTGTGATAACACATACTTCCTTAGTTGATAATGGTATACAATTATTAACCTGCCTCCACACAGAAAAGTCAACGTTTACCAATCACTGTTACGCACACAAAAACAAATTAAATATTAATATAGGACAATCTAAGTTAAATAAGGCTCGTGCTTTAGGTACCTAGGTACTATACAAATATACATATATTTAAATATAGGTATATGCATTTTATATTATTGATACTTACACACATTCATAATTTTCGTAAGTAACAAACAAGTATTTATGATTAACTCTCAATAAATGTCCATATCAGGATTCAGGTACCGGAAGCTTCATAGGCAGCGTCACTAAATTAGACGACCGCTAAATAGAAAATTAAACTCGACTTTACGACTTTTTTAATCGTCACAAGTTTTGCCAAATTTCAGTTACAGCCTTCTAACGCGGAATTCAACCTTGTACGGAGGGCGTATAGCGCGACACTAGCGCTCTTCTGGCAGTTTCCCGCCAGGCTCTTGCCACGCCACGCGTGTTGAGAACCTTCAATTAAAAAAAAAACAAAAAGCAAAACAACATATAGTGATGGGACGTAAAAACAGTGAAGTGAACGTTATTTAGTTTTGACATTTGTGTAGCATCGGTAAGTGTTGCCGTTTTATCGACTATAATAATGTTTACGTTATTTACCGTTTATCGATGATATTTTATAGTAGTAGGTACCTGTGACCTTCGGAAGTATTGGACTGTTTTGCGATACGATTAATTAGAGTAATCACGTTTCTCTGAAATATAATTTCTTAAATGCGCTGTCTAACGTAATATCTGCCAAAATGTGATTTTTATGACACATATATTTCATTAAGAAATTGATATTAATAGAAAAAATATATAAAAAGTTAAAGACCCGAAGTAGTCTCGGATATTAAACAAAACAGAATTATTGTTTTTATATGTACGAAAAAATAATATTAATCTTTCCGGATACTATGATGATAACACCAGAATGATAAGTAAATAAATACGCAGTCGCTTCGCATTACATTGTGTAAATATTTACTATTTCTGGGTAATATTGTTGTTAAATACATTATCTACAATATACTCGTAGATAGGTACTACAATAAAAAATACCACCCCGTAGACCTAATACCTAGACATCATTATCAAATGTATATAGCAGTATTTAAACCGAAAGAAAAGTAGTAAAATTTGACTCGAAGCGGGACTCGAACCACAACCACTGGATCACTAGCCCAGTTGTGATATTCGAGTACCGCTTGAACTTGTAGAGTCAATTTTTTCTGCTCTTCTTTTGATTTAAATATCGATGATATTCGCTAGCAGACGTTTCTGCTTAAACAACAGTATATAGCACTTGTAAACACGTTAACAGTTACTTGTATTACAAGGAAGCAAAGTTAGGGTTTACACTCTCGCTCTAATATTGATACCCGAGCGAGAAAGATCCCACATTTGCACAACAACCATAGCGATCCCATACTTTCAAAACTTCTAAAGAAGAACAATGAAAATGCATTTTACTCATATCGTACCTAATTGACTTATTGCATTCAGAGGACAAAATTAGCGCCTTACAAATATTAATTTGAACTAAATACTTATTCCCTATCCCTATGGCAACTACCCCCAAGATGATACAACTCATATTTGTGGAAGGCCTATGTCCAGTAGTGGACTGCATACGGCTGAAATGTAAATGATTGTATGTATCCCTGTTTAACAAAAATCGTATAAAAATGAAACAAGTACTACTTTTATTTTTGAGTAATAATCTAATAATAAATAACTTACAATCGCCGTGTAATGCCGGATGCGTAGAATATCACCTCCCTCGGATGTCGTAAGAGGCGACAAAAGGAAAAATCCTACGGACGGGCAGGACTAGCGTCCGTAGAAACCCAATATAGAGCCACTGCGGTCGCCAACCCGCCTGCCAAGCGTGGCGAATATGGCAACTACGCCCAAGATGATCCAAGTCCTATTTGGGCAATTTCACTTTCAGGGACACCCAATTACCTTAATTGTCAAATAAAAGTTAAATCAGTGGTCAGTTTAGTGACGACAATTAAGCTTGAAATATTTATGTAAATCATCTTTATTCGCATTTTTCTATTACAATAACACGTATTATTTATGGATTAAACATAAAACAGTAGATTATATTGAAATTTAAAGCTTAATTGTCGTCACTAAACTGACCACTGATTTAACTTTTATTTGACAATTAAGTTAATTGGGTGTCCCTGAAAGTGAATTGCCCATTTATGGGAGGCCTATGTCCAGCAGAGCAGACTGCATACGGCTGAAATGTATGCACTCGTATGTATGTATTATGTAACTTACAATTAAATAAAAACCTCTAGCAGTTTTGTACTTAACTCAAAATAGGTACATATTTTGAATTGAGCTCGATCTAATCAATTTTCATCATCATCTCGGCCATAAGACGTCCACTGCTGAACATATGCCTCCCCCTTATCAATTTTATTACATATATATTAATCTTGTGTCATGTTACATATGCTCACATATATGGAAATCATAAGGATATAAACCCGTACCTACTACAGACCACTGGTGACGTCAGAGCCCAGTCGAAGAGGGTGGAGTAAACACATAATGTTGTGTACCTATAGCTGCTGCGGAACTCTCAAAATAGAGCCTCTAACTTCCATATACCTACAAATTTCTTAACTGGGCTTATACGTTATATCAATGAACTATTATCTAGAACGATATATCTCGGAGAAAATATATAAACTAAGTACTTTGATATAGATTATGTGTGGGCTAAGAAAATGAAAATCTATTCATTTACTTCAATCGAAAATTACAAAGTTAAAGTGCTTTCGTAATCAAATTGATGATGAGGTTACTTTAGGCTCAAAATTAATTGTTGTTCTTTGTACATGTGACACAAAAGACATAATAAAAAATAAAAATATATTTTTTATCAATTTAGGCACATTACAGTGCACTCCACAAAGGTGACAAAAAATGCCTGTATAAAACTTTTTCATATATTAGGTACCTATATCGTCTTTTGATATTTAACTATACATTGGGTAAATATTTTACCCACTATTTAAACTAAATATGAACTTTATGCGTGCTAAGCTAAGTTAGTTTTTAACTTCTATGGTGTGGTAGAAAACGGTGAATAATTTGTTTCTTAGGCAAAAATAACCGCCTTCACTTCACAGCTAGGGGTGGACCCCTTTAGTACTTACACACTATTTTACTCCTTAGGGGAAAAATAATGGGATAAAATATAACATAATTATATACATACGATATATGTTATACAAATAAAATATATGTTATTTATTTATATATGTATATATAATTAACAAAATTATCAGAATAATACGAGTCGTATTACTGCATACTGTATGTAGGCAACTTGTATGCCCGTATGAAAAATACACACTGTATACGTCATTACAAACATGATATGTTGGTATGGGTGAAAAACTTAACTGAATGACCATACCGATGTACATTGTGCAGAGAATTAACTATGGAACTTACGTCAAAATTTGAATATAGAACGCAGACATGGGTTTACATAAGTTACTACTACATAGGCCAGGTGCTTTCGCTAAGTCTTTCTTAAAAATAATAAGGTATGATAAGGTAAATAATGGTTGGAAATAAAAATAAAAAGTAGCGTAAGTTTAAAACGTCACAATACTTAAGACAGTGTAGAATGTATAAATAATCTGTGCTGTAATGTAATCCCTTTTAAGCTTAATCATCTTAATTAGTTACAAGACAACAATTCTGGGAAGCAAATTTCCATTTTATCCACTCAATTGAATTCTGAGTGCCTTTGTTTGATTCTTAATATTGAATCTGCCACTACTTCCAAGGACTGTGTAAAAGTAGAATTTTAGCCTTATTCTTCGAATTTGTATTTAAAATAGATTTATTTCTTTCTTTCAGAAAATGACACAGTATTTTATGCACATAAAAATATAAAAATGCATTAACTAGAAGATCGTCTTAATAAGTTTATCTAAGAAGTGTTTTCATTCAGTTTGCAAGCCTGTGTGTAATATTTATATGAACTATTTATTTGGAATCACACTTCATTTTATGAATGACGATATGTTTAGAAAACTTATAGGTCTCAATTTTGAAGCACTAAGATTACCGAGCGCCCAGTCGCTTCGCTGGTACGGTACAAGTGAATCCGTGTTGTTCGTAAATTGTATAAACTAAATGGTGTTTGTTAATATTTTCGGTATCTTCGCCCTATATTCGTTATAAAACCTACGTACTTAATTAAATTTTGTGAATTTTTAACGCAATTTACACGCTTGTGCATCGCTGAGTTATACCGGGTGTTTCCTGTAACTGTCGCTTCTACATTACGAACAGAATATATAAGTTTAAACGATGATTTTTGAAATAGCTCGGGTCTCAATTTAGCACGAGAAGGTATTCACTAACTTTGCTCGCCCGTAAAACAAATAACAAATTTTCCTTTATGGTGCTTTATATAGAGACGAAATGCGTGGACCAATCTAGATTAATATTACGTCACCGATTCCTCTTTATTATTCGAGTGCCACTAAAATGTTGAAATGATTAAAAATACGTTTATTCTTTCTTGCCAACTTTATAATTTTTAGAGTTTCGTAGTCAACTAGGAAACCTTATAATTTCGTCATATCTGTCCGTCTGTCTGTACCCTTATATACTTAGTAACCATTAGTGTGATTGTTTTACGTATAATTACCAAACGGTGATTTGGTAATTATACGTAAAACAATCACGCGGACAAAATGATCAAATAAAACATGAATTTTATTCAGTAGGCTACCTACCCCTACATGTAAAGGTAGGGGATTTTCTCGTTCGGTACAACCCTAAAGTATGAGGTGTAGTTAGATAGGTATTTAAATTTAAAAATTAATTAGGTATTGCTATAAGCAAATCTAGATAAAGTGAGAATATTACACGCTGTCGTAAATTATCACGCTGGAAATTAAAAAAGAAAGTGTGTGTTCTCTTCTAACTTTTGAACTGAAACTCATGAAAGCTCGCGAAAAAGCATAAAAGCACAGCTTACCTTTATCTTGATTTTCAAGGAAAATTGATGGGTTAATCCTTTTTAGAATTACAGATTTATAACTACGGCCCACACTTAATACATAATGGTATTTTTTCAACTCACTTTTTCCTTTTGAGTGTTTGCAGTTCAGTTGAACTCAAGCGACTATGACTAAAGTAGTTGCTTACGTCAAACAAAGCGCGGTGTTTACTTACATTGGTTTGGCAAAAAAGGCCAGAAGATACCTGTGACCCCTGAAAAAGGGTATAAAGTCAAATTGGCAGAGTAAAAAAGGCCACAAGTCCTACAAAATGTACGGCACTTGTACCCTTTTTCGCTGTGCTAATTTGACTTATACCCTTTTTCACTAGGGCCACAGATATTTTAGTAGAAGTAAATTTTCCTTTAAAGTCAGAGGGACAAATAGTTAACAGTCCACCTGCTGAGATGTTAGTCACCTGAGCTAGGAACATATTATTTTTACATTAAAGAATATTCTTATTCACAGTGGTAAATAATATTATAAGAGTTCTCACTGTTGAAGTAGCTGTTGTTATTTTCTATGTGACCTTGCTTATCTGCCAAATCAAATAATACTATCAGTTTGGCAAATAATGCTCGATTTTGTCGGGTTATCTCAGCCGAAACAACACATTCATAAAATACATGCAGCCAGTTAATGAAAAAAGTATTTTTGAGTTTATTCATGGACAAAATATTAATAGCATGACAACACGAACAAATACAACCATGTTTATTTACACTTCAAAAAGCCGAAATAGGTACCTACTCGGCTTCCACCAACACTTCGCCATTAAGTTTTATTTGGTTGGTAACACGACTCCCCCTTTCATCCCATGCGAGGGACGACCTAGTACCTACAGCTAATTCTGGACCCTTCGCATTTATAATTCAGGTGGGAAGGCAGATGTGTAGTACCAGGCTGTACGCCAGGTAGACGATTTTGAATTCAAGCTATGTTCTTATATATAGGAAATACGGAACATTCTCGAACTCGGATATGAAATCTCGATTTTGGGCTGTAGTGAGCGTCAAATAGTTGGTACCGATTTTTATTTGTATAGCAGTAGGGACGTGTTACGATATATTTGAACACTCTGATACAATGCTGACTGTATCAGAAAACGAAACAACAAAACATCAGCTCAATACAAAATTAGTTTCGCCATAAAATTTGTCTAGTAGACCATTTTTGTAACTATATTTCATACGAAAGATAAAGTTCATGTTCTTAGAAATAATAGCCAAATAAAGCAACCGCAATACTTAAAACATTGATGAATGTATGTATGTATAATAAGAGTGATGACTTATTAAAACAGTGCATGTTATCGTGATACTAGACTTTCTTCGTAGTCGCTATTTAAGTGTCTGAATCATTATGTAGTGCTAAAAACGTATTTTATTAAATAAAGGTAAGGTATGTACATAATTCAAAGTTTTTTTGTTAGCCATGCTGGTTTCGTCAGTGGATACAAATACAAATATGATATCTGCCACAGACTTTGTCAATCCTACTACTTCCTACTACTAATCCTACTACTTACTTAATAAAAGCTTTGTAGTTGTTGAACTATGTTTAATCAACTTCATTCAAAACATGGTTCAAGCACGTTTAGCTCAACGGTTCTTCAATATCAACTCAATATATTTATATCAACCAATGTACATTTTGTTGGTTACTCCAAAATACCATCAAAATGTTGAGCGAATCAGAAAAAATCGATAACGGCCACTTAAACAAAAATCGTAGCTATAAATGGTTCATTCCTTGCCCAGCGCATTGGCATCGCCATTCAGCATGGCAATTCCGGCACCGTTCCGTCAGGCTCCGAGCTAGAGCCAGTTTTTTATTTATAAATAGTTAATAATATTTTATTTTTAAGTTAGATTTAGTTTTAGTAATTTTAAAGACAATTTTTTAATTGAATTGTATATGTAAAATAAAATTCATACTAAAAATATGCGACCGAAAATCAATCATATCGTAGGCATAGTAATATTTTTAATGACCAACTTTATACGACAAACTTTGTAATAATTCTATGCTGGTTACATTTAATTCTTCAACATAGTTGCAACAGTGTAGCTACGTTCTCTGACGTTTCATTTGCGGTGGTCCCTTGTTTCACAGGCAGAAGATTAATAGAATTCTCTTGCACAGAACATATTTCATATTTTTTTCTATATATTTTTAGTTTGAGCACTATTTAATGACTATTAACTTCAATGAAACGCAATTTCAATGAATTTAAAGTTTTACTCTTTTATAATTAACAAAATAATTAAACAATAGAACTATGTTTTCATTAAAATTGTTGTTTATTTATCCATCGACAAATTATATAGAAAATAGTTACATAATAATTATACAACAAAAAATTGTTTCCTACCTATTGTATCTTGAATTCGAAGGCAGGTCGACATATGTATTTGTATATGTACCACGACGAGCGAATCGAGCGTGCCACGGTAGCGGCCGATGAAGCGCCAGAACTTTTTTTTTAATAATACTATATGGAAGACCAGAGCTCCTAACCTACTTTATTTAAACTATAATTTATTAGCATTTTTATTGCTAACGCCGTGTTCTAAGAGCGTGCATTGGCAAAGGTATGAATTGAAAGGTTAGAAACTGCCAGCCGATAAAACGTTTTTCTTGGTAATTAATATTACCTTAAATGAATAATATACGTACATAATTTGAAACTTTATAACATGAACATCGAACTATTTCTTGGCATCAAAAATCTGGTTTACGTAGATAAGTATTCTGCGTATTGATTATTCTATGGAATGTGAGAATCATTTTATGTGAAAATAAATTCTATAAAACTGTAGACTATGAAACCATGTACAGTCAAGGTCAAAGATATGCACTCAACCAAAGTGCTAAAATATGTATACGCGTACCTTAATACTAAGATAAGGCGCATGTATGACATATTATGATATTTCGACCGCACTATATCTTTGACCTTCACAACCCTCATTTTGTCTCAAATCGGAATGCCAAGATCAGAACATGCAGAAAATATCGGATTCTTCGGTTAAAAAACAAGCGCCAAACACTAAAACAAATGTTTCTTATGTATGTGTCAGACACTAAAATATTGAATATTATTCTGATAATTATACTAAAAGGTAAAACATAATTACCCGGGGTGTGTTCATCGTATAACGACCCTGTTTTTCTGCGAAACTGGTAGGTTTAGTGTATGTACATGGAATTAAAATATTCCAGCCAACATTCTCAAATGATTTAACGCTGTTGACAATTGTTTACGATACCTTAAGGCATATTAGGGTAATTCCCAATGGAAAAACCTGTTGGTAATACCGATAAAAGGACTGTAATGGAATAAAATTACCAATCATTTTTAAATGAATCAGCATTTGGACTTATAAAAAATAATTTTGCAAGGAATAATTATTTATAATATTAAATAACTATACGTTTGGTTGTCAACTATTACATTTGGTGGGAACGCGACAATTTTTACAATGTCAAACACAAGTTGTCCAATATTGTGCCGATTCTTTAAAATACCGAGCATAAGATCATCGCAGATTCACTTAACGGACTTCCGGTTAAATTAAAAGGCAAATTTGTCTTGAGAATATATATATTTGATTTTTTTCCATTAAAGTTGTTTAGTGTGTAATATTGATAGCTTATTATGCAGTGATCTTGCTCAGAATTGTGCAGCTAATTAAGAATTGATCTCAAAACGCGTTTCTTCACTATTTGGTCAACACAGCAGTTCTGAGGCTGTGGCCGCTTGTCGTCGTTTTCTGTAAAGTTCAGCTACTAGTTTACAAAACGCAAGGACTGGTTTGCCAAAATCACTTACACGTTGGCGAAGAGATCATTACTGATGGAAGCCATTTCTTTTAATAGACTGTATTTACTTTACGTTTGTTGGCGTTTACAGTAATTTAGAACCAACAGCTCGAATTAGTTGCGTTTAAAAGTTAGAGATTATAATATAACTCAACAGTACTGGAACGATGTTTAAACTTAAGTATGCGGCGTGTAATTTCACCAGTGAAAAAACATTTGCGAGACTTCGAGATCATAACAGAAGGCTTATAATATAAAAATAGAATGACAATAGATTGAGAAATAAATTTACATCAACGGTGATGTTTACGATTCAAAATTGAGACGCAATCTCAGTATTCTACTGTGTATTGTGAATTTATATTACAGACATAACTCTAGAAAGGTACCTGTCAACAGAGAGGCTTAGAAGCAAACTCTGACAAGGCCACGCCGTCTCCCCCGACACTTGGAATCATTCCAGATATCTCTCACTTATTACGTAGCTGTCTAATACATAAATCAATAGAATGAGATAAAATAAGTTCAATATCTATGAATGCCATCAATTTTTTTTAATATTAATCTTTACTAAGGAGAGTGAGTAGTCTTCGGCAGTTTTATGATTTTAAGTACGGAAGTTTTGATTGATGTTGAATACCAGTACTTCATAATATTTAAAAAAAGACACA
Organism: Grapholita molesta; assembly: GCA_022674325.2. Taxonomy (NCBI): domain Eukaryota; kingdom Metazoa; phylum Arthropoda; class Insecta; order Lepidoptera; family Tortricidae; genus Grapholita; species Grapholita molesta. Next base: position 23,169,511 of record CP053121.2, on the reverse strand, counting down.
CATATCCTTATTAGCTCATTTATTACCTTTAGATTATCCTGATATAGTGATTATATTTAAATGATTCTTTGTCAGATAGATTTTGACATTTAGAAAAATCATTTAATTCATGTTTATTAATCATTTCGATACCTTTGTTAAGGCTACTTTTCAATTTTATTTCAGTTTGCATATTATAATCTATTTAAAGCGATATATATTGAATTGAACCAATTATTAAGGAACGCGATACGTACAGACATGGTATTACAATCGCCAACCGAGCAAAGATTGTCTTAAATAAGTATGGTTCTCGATTAATAAGTTCATTGCAAATTTTATCGAAAATTTTGTATTAGTTAACTTGTTACTACTTTTTATCTTATATTGTTAATAGCGCTAAAAATTATTTATACGGAAAAACTTCTTGGTTTTCAGACATAGTACGTCATACTCATGAGCAGGGTTCGGACAAGTCATCGCAGAAACTGATATGGACATGGGACAGACTATTATAGAGTCACGACTTAAGATTGTTATTATCTAAAGCTGATATATTATTGTCGTAATTTATAATTTAACATTTGACCTTTTTAGTCCGATTTATGTTGAAACATATCAACAACTTGATTTTTGACGATTGCTGGGAAGATGTCATAGAAGTGTTTCGACAGTTTCGAGTAAAAGGTTCGAAAGTACAACAACTGGTATAATAACTGTTTACTTTTTTTAATGTCTAACACAAATGATTAAATAACACATCGGTTTGTTCCAGACAATACAGAAGTTAATGCCTGCGTATGTGCAATGCAACCATCAGCATTAAAAAAAATGTTAACACAAAAAAAATGTTTAACCATGTTACAAATGTGTAAACACACGTATGGTGAATTCTGGGTTGCAGTAATGTCATTGAAAATTATAATTAAATAATATTGTACATAATGCGATTCTATTGATCTTGTTCTATAGCCGTCTTGCGATTGTTTTGCGATGACTTGTCCGAACCCTGCTCATGAGTTAAATCAGACGACAATCAAATTAGAGTAATAAAAAAAAAATATCCGAGCGAAACAAACATCATTCGGCTCGCATCGACTCAGCCGACAACGCTCGATGTCGGTTGGTTATTCGCTCATTATACTGCCGCCACACATTCGCGCGAGTAGCGAGGAGAAACGCGAGCACGCACGTGTACGCGGACATCTCGCTATTCCTCTCGTCCCTCGCATCGCGTTTTTGTATAGGCAAAGTCTTGTCGAACGTTTCGACGAATAGCAAGGCGAATGACGAGCCAGCATGTCTAAACGGGGAGTTACGATCAGCTTTAGCAGAAGGTGTGTCGACAGATGTGAGGTGAGTTAGGGTGATTGAAAATCTCATCAAAGCTGGAGTTGGGTGCTCGCTAAGCGTCCGAAATACAGAGCCAGTGTCTGGTGCGTGGGCCGCAGGCGACACCATGCCGCCGCCTCCTGAGACGAGCTAGGGAATGTTCTATAAATAAACTTAAATATCATTGCACTTTTGAAAGGTCACACTTTTTGACAAAAATTCTAATTATGAATGTATTTTAATACATAGTTTATAATAAATAATAATATACGTAGTATACGTAACAATATACGTTACGTAGAGTCTGGCAGACAAATTCAATTCAATTCAATTCAAATTATTTAATGTCATAAAACACATGTCAAATACAAATAAATTACAATTAACATAAATTACAAGAATAAAATTCACAAACAAAATAATATAAAATAAAAATAAAATAATAATCAACTACAAATTTAATAAAAATGTCAGAAAGGCTAATTGTGTGTGTCCTTCAAGAACTCCTTAAGACTAAAATATACTTTATCCAATAAAAAATTCTTTATCATGGCAACATACTGCTCATAAGAAGGTGCATCCTTTATTTCACAGCCCAGCTTATTGTAAATTTTTACCCCCACTACCCACAAAGAGTTTGACATTTTCGCTAGTCTGGCGGGTACGGGGTTCTTGTCATTAGCAGTTCTCCGCTGATCCGGACGGCGCGTTTTAAAATGATCCTTATGTTTCCACATGAATTTGGCAACTTCTAGAATAAACATACAAGGGACCGTTAATATTTTAAGCCTCCTAAAGTGCTCCTCTGTTGGCGTAAACGGCGGCACCCCAGCGAGTATTCTGATGGCTCTCTTTTGCAATATGAAAACTCTATCTCTATCGGCCGCAAGACCATAAAGGTCAATACCATACAAGATGATAGAGTTTACATACGCATAGTATGCCATCCTAATAGTTTCCTGAGAAAGTGAAGGGGTGAGCCGTGACAGAGCGAAAGATGCTTGAGCCAGCCTACCAACAAGCACATCTATATGTGTGTCCCATTTCAACCCGGAATCAAAATGGAAACCCAAGAACCGTGTTTCCTGGACTTGTGGCAATAGTGTATTGTCTATAACAATATTTAGTGGGGTCGGATATTGTCCCCTTAACCAAAAGTGTATAATGAATGTTTTATCAAGATTTATAATGAATCCATTAGCATTGAACCAGTCTGACAATGACGACAGAGTACGCGTGATATTTTCCTTCAGGTCAGAAAACGAGTCACCGGAAACTATTGCACATCCATCATCAGCAAACATAATGAAATCACCGTGAGGAAACATGCTGATTAGGTCATTTACCATCACAAGAAACAGGAAATTTCCTACCGCTGACCCCTGGGGAACAGAATAATCACCAAGCATCCTCATAGTTGACCTGGTCACGCCCCCGTCCACAGACACTACTTGCCCCCTGTTGTGTAAAAATGATTTTATAAAATTTAAGAAGCTACCACACACCCCGTATCTCTGAAGCTTAACTAACAAGATCTCATGATCAACTGAGTCAAAAGCACGCGATAGGTCACAGAAAACCGCCGCAACCATTTTCTTTCCATCCAGGTAACGGAGTATACGCTGGTGAACTGCTCGCGCAGCATCAACAGTTGACTTTCCTTTCCGATATGCATACTGATGCTCATGAATTAACTTATTCCCTTCAAAATATTCTAGTAGCCTATTGCAAATTCCTAATTCAACGACCTTAGACAACGCTGGAACTAACGATATTGGTCTGTAATTTCTTATTTCCTCATTAGACCCTTTACCTTTATATACTGGGCTGACTTTCACTATTTTTAAAGAGCCGGGATATTCTCCCAAAATAGCACACTGGTTGAGAATAGCACAAAAAATATAAATTACATTATCCGGTAATTTTTTTATAAAATCTGCAGATATATCATAATAGTCTGTTGAATTTTTTGACTTTATAGTCTTTAAAAGTTGCTTCAACTCCGATATCGTAAACAAACTAATTTCCGCCATCACCGTTATTGAGCTCGTGACTCGATTTAAATACAAACATGCCCGCTTTAAATCTGTATGTCTATTCAAGGAGTTGCCAACATTTACGTAGAAATCATTTATTTTATTAGCTAGGGGTATGTAACCGGTATTCGATCCGGTGTTCGCTAACATAAGGGTTTCAATGGGGCTAGGTTTTCTGCTTTTCTTACAGGTCTCCGTGTTAATAATACCCCATAACGTTTTACACACATTTTCCGAACATTCAACCTTTTTATTAATGAACTCACTACGTTTTTTCTGCTTCACCTTATCAAGTACTAATTTATAGTCATTGACGAATTTGATTAATTTATCATTTGTGGAATGCCGGTCCAATAAATCATAGATTTCTTCATAAAATTGGGACATAAGTGAAATTTGACTCTCCACCCATACAAGTTTTTTATCATTTCCCTGGGGGTACTTTTTTAATGGAAAATGTCTATCAAATGCGTTTTTAATTATTGTTACTAAATTGTTCATCTTTTGGGAGGGTGTAGAATCAGAATAAAATAGACCATCAAAAGATTTATTTGACAAATCTTCCAAAAACCCATGAATTTTAACTTTAGAGATATTCCTTCGTAAAACTGGGGGTTTGTACAAGTTCTGCCTACAGGTATGCAGTTTAAATATCTGCGCATCATGATCACTAAGGTGACCCCGTATGAGCTGTATGTCCCAAGTACCTTTACTACAATTTGAATAAACATGGTCAATGCACGTACTGGTCAATTCAGTCACTCTAGTCGGCGACATGTGCGTAGGATATAAGTTATATTGAGCCATTAAGTCCAGCAGTTGGCGCTTTTGCACCGTATTTTTTAGGAGGTCAATATTAAAATCACCCATTATAATTATCGTATACTCCAGAGAAAACTGCTGCAACAGGGCGTACAATAACAACTCAATACCTCTCAAACATTGTTTAGATCTCTTCACGTCCGATGTGTACAGGCATATAACAACAATTTTACTAACAAACCGTTGAGTTATTACTTACAAGTCACTCGTTGAATGGAAATTTGTAAAAACACTTACCCGTTTTCATTGGGTGTATATTGAAACAAAGTTATAACGCTTCTAAATATGTTTAAACTCAATGACTAGGAAAATAGAAACATTATGTAAAGTTTTAACAACGTTGATGGCAGACTGTAGTACTCGTAAACATACCTTATCTCTTTGTAATAAAATATTTGAAATTACGAGTATAAAAAGGAACTTCTGAGCTAAAGCGTAGTAGTAGCGAAAAATGTACAAATGTGACATTATCTAGCAAAAGGGACCTTATTGTCGATGGCGCTTACGTCGAAACGCGTTGCGTTTGTATTGCGCCATCTTGAACAACGGCGTAAGCGCCATCGACAATAAGGTCCCTTATCATAGATAATGTCACAAATAACTGCAAAACGTGCTGAAGAAAACTAAATAAGATGAACAGATTAGGGATACTCTAGATAACTAGCTAAAAGCTAGCTAACGTAACAAATATAAGAAATAGGTAATAAGTAACAAAATAGTAGTAATTTGTTATACAAGGGTGCAAAATTGTATTTTAACTGCGAGTGTGGGATTGAAACTCGAGCAAGCGAATGGATTCTATAGTTTAACCACGAGCAAAGCGAGTGGTTTTAAAATAGAAACCCGTGTGTAACACAAAACTTTTCCTCTCACTACAGCGAGGAAAGTGAAACATGCAAAAAACGTTTTGAAATCGCATTGACTTTTTCTTTGCGTTTAGATACATTCAACATTTTACAAAAGGTGCCTTTAGCTTAGCTTAGCTTGTAGTGGCCAGTGCGATTTTCAAATGTTCTAATTCGATTTTAAACTCGGTGCGTTAGCGAGGCTCGCCCGCGCTCGCCGCCCTCGCTGCTGGGGCAAGTGAGCTGTACTTCGCGAATTTAGACTTTAAAACCATAGCAATAAGAGCTATGAGAAGTCAACCTACTTTAATCACTAGTGGATAAAATGCGTTTTTACCCTCTCGTATTAAAGGATAAACAAGCGCTTTACGAGCTAGTGAGGGGAAAATGTAATTTACTGTGTAGTAAGTAAGTAACTAAAACCGAACCATTAAAAAAAGTAAGTGTAAGTTATTAGAAATATCTTAAAAACATTAAAAACAAGGTTGGCTTACCATTTCATTGACAACCTTACTTGATATTTAAATCAAAAGAAAAATAGAAAAATTTGACTCGGAGCGGGTGCCAATTGTGCTATCCGAGTACCACAATTACACATTATCCGAGTAGAACAATTGTAAGTGCACTGGGCTAGTGATCCAGTGGTTGTGGGTTCGAGTCCCGCTCCGAGTCAATAATTTCTATTTTTTTTTCGATTTAAATATCGAAGATATTCGCTAGCAGACGTTTCTGCATAAAAAAAAAAACTTTTTACCAAAAATAAAATATAGATTGTATTTTTATAAGATATCAAGTAAAACTACGTAATGTAAGGATTTTACTTAGCAATATATTATGTAATCTGTTACCTCTAACCTCGCCTGTGGGTAGAGACTGAAGGTTAATGAAGCTTACACTTAATTAATCTTTGTAATAATACTTGAGCAGCGTAATTATGACAAAGCCCTGTTGGCACTACGTTCAGCGAAACATATGAGAATTAATTGAAATCATAATTAAAAGCGATAAATATGCAAGGAATTTAGATTTAATATCATTTTGACGTATTTTAGCAAAAAGGATAGATCTTAAAATATTCTATTGAAGCGACTAATTTAGTTTTAGTCTGACAGTTTAATATATAGTTGTGGATAATAATGTGGACACTTATTTGAATTTAAAATCTTGTCTGATTTTAGTGAGAGTCAACCTACTCAAATGCTTACTTGTTTATGGAGTTGCATAATGCTGTTCACGATTTAACATTCGCCGTGTATATATTATTTACTTACTTTATTACAATGTACTTTAGCGTGTTGGAGCAGTCAAGTGTTGATAATGTACTTATACATATTATAGAATATTGTAAAATATGTGTCATTATCTAAGAAAAGGGACCTTATTGTCGATGCCGCTTACGTCGAAGCGCGTTGCGTTTGTATTGTATCGTCTTGAACAACGACATAAGCGCCATCGACAATAAGGTCCCTTTTCATAGATAATCTCACATATAAAGGATCCTTAAGAACATCAAACGTATTCAGCAGGCGCTCACGACACGATGAAACCCTATTGATCTTTGATCATTGAACCTTCCATATTTTTTTAGGTAGGGTAAGTTGAAGCAACAAATCAGTGTGTGAAAAGAATCTTTAAGTATCTGGTAATCGAAAAAGAAGTATTTTATATACGTAAAAGATAGGTCAATGTACATATACATATTTATCTTCGATATTACGCCGCAGGGGCCTATTTTAGATTTAAGTTTGTTTTAGTTCCATTTTATTGTTAGTTTTAATTATTTTTCTAGGTATTTAGTTGTCTTTAAATAAAAGTTGCGTCTGTAGTCGTAATAACTAATTAACAAAAGTTTCCCGGACAATCTTACGCAAATCCATCTAGCCCTATATTAAGATAATGAGGCCTGTTATCGGAACTACGATATGTAAGATAGATAAGTATAACTAAGGATGGTCACTAACTACGGTAGAAGACGCAACGAAGCCTTAAGCCTTGAAAGAAAAGCCTTGTAACTGAGACATCTAAAGAATTGGTTTATAAATTAAATCCGTAAAGTAATTGAACGATTTTAGCGCGGCTGAAGTCACTGACGTAAATTAATAGTGCACCAATAAGACACAATAAGATTGCACAATAGCGTCCCGCAGTGTTTAATTCCCTTCAATAGAAATAATAAGGTTCACATATGACGACATTGTCAATAATCGCCATTACGGTACGTCATGTCGGTGCTTACTTAGCTTAGGTTTTGTGTCCTAATTCAATATTATATTACATATTAATATGACATTCTCATCTAGATGAGAACCTAGCTTCGCTCGGGTAAAACAAATCTACTCGGGCCATCATGCTGAAGTCAAACATAGTTTTCGAAAGCAACGCAACCGTCACTGTCAAGTTATCAACCAACCAATTTAACATGGCCGGTACGTTAATCAATAAGGGGATAAGTCTACCGACTAGGTCAATATTACATATAATTAATAGTCTATGGGCAAACTGTCCTGAAAGAAAGAAAATATTAAATACCTAATTAAGGTATACGTACGAGAGACACAGGTGTAAGTACATGTCATCTTATGTCACTCGCAATAAAGGTGACAACTGAGGCACTCTTACCTTAATGTACCCCATTGTACCCATATATGCATAAACAAAACCTAATTACTAAATGAAATAATAACGTGTCGTCTTCCCTAGATTGTGCGCCGAGGGACTAACAAATGTGTCCTTGTAAACATAGCCACCATGTTTGCGTACCTAAACATCGTTGCTAATTAAAATAATTGTTTACATTGTTTGTCAAGCCTCGCTTGTAAGACACGCGTATCTCAGTTGTTTATATAAAATATGAGCTAGTCATTAATATATAGCAAAAAAATGGACGATGTGAGCGAATTCACTCATACACTAGTATAAAATACTGATTACTGACTACTCCACTCCTAGCGAATAGTCGTGGCAATCACATTGACATAAAGAAATAGACAAATTATGTACAAAAATATGGCACTAAATGACAATTCTATCACGTTCCAGTTTATGCTAATAATGCTAATTTATAATGTTCTTTTAGATAATATAAAAAAAAAACAAAAAAGAGCTCTGTGTTCGAATTATTAAGTATCAAACCCCACTATTGATAAAGTAATAACTTTTCAGTCATTGTTGACAGCGGTTCAAAGAAGACTAACTAAATGTGCCGCCAGACGTGTAGAGCCATTTTTTTGGGGCTGATTGTGATTCTACGTTTATTATACATCGATGGGCGATCAGCATAATTTTATTGGTAAGACGGAAAAGAGAGAGAAAGGTTGCCTGCCGGAAGAGCGAGGCTGACGAGCGTGAGAGACACCATAGTAACGGATGAATTTCTTTAAATAATCAGAGACTGAGGGTCTTTAAGAAAGAGTGTGCCAAGCAGTCGAATGTTATGAAGTATAAGTATGTAATTGTTTTGTGTGTGTAGTATGTAATTTTTCTAGGATAATAAACAAATATTTTTAGGACTGTCCGTGGGTCCTACAATGTTTAATAATATGTACATGTTGCTGGTGCAGTCAGCGGCATACAGTTAATAGCAGCATAAAGTTTGGTACACCATAGAATTGATATGGTGTACCGATCCATTTGACTACTTTGAATGCTGCCAACTATGGGACGATGACTGTACTAGGCGACGATATAACTTAACATAATAGAAACATACACACAAATACTTCGTCCATAACCCAGGAAAATAAATGCCCTTCCCAGGATTTGATCCCAGGACCTCCTGCTTCATAGGCAAGCTCACTACTGACTAGGCTACTATGGCCGTTACTATGGTTCGTTTTGGACGAGGAAAAAGAGGGGTTTGTTATGTTACCGAATGTCCTCAAAGGGACCATTGCGGAAAGTTATTACTGTTTCATTACTTAACAAGAGGTTACAGACAAGTGGTAGGTATTCTGATTCGTTCTACAGCCTTAGCCAAAAGTATTGTAGGTATGATCTAGGGTAAACGTGCTTCCAGCGTCCCGGAGAGGCCATAAATACTGTGAAACCGCGACACGATTTGTCCTTGTATTCGTATTGGACACATGACAGTGGGCGAAGCGATTTTAAAAGCTAGCCACATCAAAGTGACCCTAAAGTGACGCAGCTAGCTATAGCAGGTAGAATGAGACATAAATATCGCTATTTCATTTTTGCATAGAGCTGCATCCCAACTTGCTGCAAGAAAACTAGCAAGTGTAAACTTCGCTTAACATACATTACAAGTTCTATACTTAGGTACACTTAGTACTAAGAAATAGCCCTCAAATCTCAGACATATCGAATATATTAAAACCGGGAAACTGAATCTAAGACCAGCCGTCTTGTTACGGGGTGAAACATAGAAAAAATCGTGTTTATAATCGGGAATTACTGTAATTCCGGTGCAATACGGTAATTGTAATCACTGTAGGGAACAGACGGCTAATATGCAATTGACGACAAAGTTGCTACATGTTTATTGTGTTCTCGAAATGTTGACCTTAGCCCTTACCAATACCTATTGAACAATTACATAAACCTAACTATAGGCCATCTGTCCACTTTGGCCCCGGAATTACCCTACCCGTGGTAATATATTTAATATGTCTGCTCAAAACTCAGGTTTAAAGCCGCAAAGGGAAGTGTATTCAAGTTTCAAGGGAGATCAAGGGAAGATATTAAATGTCGCCTATCATTAAAAAGGTCTGTTCATTAGCTTGTTTTTTGTTGTCGAGTTGTGCGTTGGTTGTTCCGTCTAATTAACTCCCCGCGCGAGTGAAATAACGCCCGTGCCCCGTCTGGGGCAGTATAGATTAAGCTAAAACGCCCGCTTGTGACTTTTTGTACTCTTTTTTTATACATGGCATATTATGCTAACCACTTGGCAAAAGTACCTATTTTAGAGGGCGAGAGCTCTTTCCTGCATTACAAAATAATATATCAAGGTTTTCAAGAATCGTAAAAATTTTATAATTAATACAGAGTGAGGCATGGTACTACTACTTAGTAACAAACGGATGAACTCACGTTTACTTATATCGCACTAGGCCACATGTTTACAAATAGTGCAAGCAATTTCTCAGCGAGCGCGGCGAGCGAACTAACGTGTAAGGCTACGTACAGCAGAGACGAAAAGCGAGGCGAGGCGTGTGTCCTGACTCGGTTTGAAAATGGGTACTAGAGCTTACCCGAAACATGTCGCCTAGTGCGATATAAGTACATGTGAGTTATTTCAATGTGTTTCTTAGAATGTAACCTCTTCTTTCTAAGAGCTTTATAATTATACGATGGTTCAATTGGCACACAGTATATATTATTGTTTTCTTCATGTAGAAAGCTTAGATTGTTATATGCAAACCCCGTTATCAGTGTTGCAGATTCATTGAAATCTGGTACTAGGGTTGTTACATAATATTTATGTCGAGTAAATGTGACATATTGTTTAAAATGACAGAAAAATATTTTAACTTAATGATCTGACCTTTTGTTCATTTATTATTTAATAATAAATACCTAGCAATTTTATTGTCAATGCAACATTTGTGCTATAGCTTGAAGAATTTTTTTACAGGTAAAATAAAACATTTGTATACTTCTATTAGTGGTAAAATGTAAATTTATTTTTTTAGTCATTAAAAATACCTACTTACATTTATTTTGACAAAAACACAGAAAACTAAAATATTTCTTCTAATTTAGTGACCCACCCCGGTTTCGCACGGGAAAATCACGGGTTCCTCTACTGTATTATGCATTTATTATACTTAAAAATCACTCTTATCTATTAAAAACAGCCGCATCAATCTGTTGGGTCGTTTTGAAGATTTCAGCATATATAGGGGCGGACAGACAGCGACAGTGATTTTGTTATATATGTAGTGATTAATTACTTGTCTGAATAAATTATTAAAAGTTTTTCTAGGTTAGCTGGCGTTAAATATTGTCGTCTGTTAATGTATATCAATTTTAAATATGAAAAAGATCGCTCTACAGCTACAGATGTTATTGGTAAATATTTTAGGTAATTATAATGTTCCACTGTGTTTTTGTTAATGCATTTTGTAATTTCAGCTTCCCCATTATTAAGTAAATTCGCATTCGGGTTACTTCTAATTTCGCCATCAACTCTGTATTAAACCGGGAAAAGTGATCACTGAGGAAATTCATGATATCAACTCAATATTGAGAACGAATCATTTACAAAATAAATTAAAATAAATGACGCTACGTCATATTATAGACTGAAAAAACAATATATCCTTTTTAATTACTGGATGAAAAGAGGTTTATTTTTTTAACAACTTCAAACACCATATCAAATTATTATACGTAGGTATACCTGGGCCCCAGGCACATGCAATAAAATTTACATGTAAAGTGCCAACCCTAGCGTTTTCAATGAAACTGCAACACTGATAACGGGGTTTGGCTTATATGTATAAGGTAATACTAAGCAATTCACACACGGTCTGCTGTCTGGTCGCAGTTTAGGAATAATATCTGGGTCCAAGGTAGGTATACCAGTCCATATAACCACCATAGTATATAAAACAAAGAATGGCCCAGATCGGGTATTTGTGGCCCGAACCGGAGGTGAGGGCCATAAACAAGCGATCGGATGTCTTGTTTATTACCGCCCATGGTGCGTACATAGTTTTACGTCTTCATCTGGGTGTAAAGTGAGATTTTTCCGTCGCGCCCTAGGGCGGTAAATCTCTCTTACCGCCCAGTGTAACGTAAAATAAGATTTAATAGCATAAAGACAATCAGCAGAACATATATCTGAAGTGAAAAGCATACACTGTATGTAAAATGTTTAACCCTCTAGTCAAAAAGATTTATAGTCTATCAGAAGTAACACTGTACAGGTATACGTATATATGCTGAGGGACGATCCGGTTTAAGAGATATATTTTTGGGATTCTCAAATTTGAAGTCACGATGACCGTGCAAATGGTACGGAAAAGGAATCCTTTTGTGATGGATAAAATTGTATAAGAAAACTAATAGTGATTCCTTTACTGGTCAAGAAAGGGGATAGTTACGTGACATCGATGCCACATGGGACAATTATGACACAAAAGATCCCCATGGGTTGAAGTGTGTCTGACAGAGTCCATGCAAAAATAAGATAACATTAGTATCTTATTGTATTGAACATTGTTTAAATAACCAAGTTACACATGTACAGGATTATTTCTGGGCCGTGATCCAGAACCAGTGTTACTAACTCAGTAACTGGTCAATATTATCTTATTTTAGTATTTGGTCAAAACAACGTTAGGTATTTATCTTTTAACCAAATGATGATTGATGATGATCACCCCTATGCCTTTTGATATACACAGTATGGGAAGTGCCAAGACGTCACATTGTGTAGGGTGACCAAATCAAATAAGCATATACTTTTTTTCTACCTAAGATTTGAAAAATAATTATGATTTTTGGTGATAAATTAATTAATGATTTATATAATTAGCTTTACCTATGAATTCTATGTCATGCCTTGTTCTCTTGCTCCACGAGCCCTAAATCATTCTGTATAACGTTTTTAACCTAAGAACAAATATTCTGAATAAACAAAAGCAGATTTTAAATCCCGAACAAGACTTTGAACCCGGAACCTCACGCATGGTACGCAGTGTCACTGCCGACTAGACTAGGTTATAATGTATCAATCGTTGTTTGTTATTGATTGGAATCATACCTTTAGTGAAACGTTGTTCTCTTATAATTTTCTATGAACTAGTACATAATAAAAACAATTTGATAATTTTTTATATCACGTAACTGACAAGGAACTATTTTGTCTATTTATTTCATAAAACAATTGATTCAAAACGACATACAAATACAAGTTTCGTTTTCTCATAACGCATTCACTGCCACCGACGCACATGTGCGTTCATTTCCATACATTTTTGGAGGGGGGGCAGCGAATGTGATAATGAAACTTAACTCGTAAGAGGGAAACTCAATCAGGAAACTGCAAAATGTAACATACAATTTACGGAACATTAGTGTAAACCATATCAAGGAAAATGTGTGTAGAGGAGGCTGAATTGCTGCTATTAAGCAATTAATACGTCAGAGACGAAGACAAAGGCAGATATTACTTCCCGTCCAGCAAAATCGCATTCCGTTCTAATTTCCTAGCATACCCGTTCCATACATCTTTTTATTTACAAGAGCCCTGCCAAGGGCGCGGGAGCGCGGGTGTTTATAAGCCAGGCTTGGGTCGGCGTGGAGTCAGCAGCAAGCACCATTCAGTGGCTTACATACTCTTCAATGTACGCATTGAGTGACGTAAAAGTCGAAAGGAGCTCGGATCGGAGCCGTCCTATTATCCAAAGTAGAAAGGGGTGATAATCTATGAAGCACTTGCGCTTTTAAGTCGTTCTCGAGCTAACGAATCTTGCTGGCCCGTCGCCTCGCGCATTGCCATCGATCGTTTGCGCGCGCACCTCCGCCATTCTACTTTCAGTACCGACCGGAGCCTTCAGTCGAATACTAAAATCGACAGAAATGTACCAAACTCGTGTTAACAGTGGCTGCTCGAATAGGAATTGATCGGTAGAAACAGGACCGTTGCGGCACAGGAACAGAAACGAAGGTCAGTGGTCTTGAGTGGAGCTTGTCTCCACGTTATGGTTCGTGGTTTGCTAATCTTCAGTGGCCATCACTTATCGGGATTAGGTCTCCAGTAACACTGTGTTTAGCTAAACCCATTAAATCGCTGATTCATGCATATTAACAACACCTGTATATATTACTTAAGTTATATTGATGTTATAGTTGAAGGACTGCATATACGTACATGATTATCTACGTATATCAGATCCGATAAAATTATTTTTGACTACTACTTCAGAGTTACATTGGTGCGTTTGCTTTTTGTTTATTTACTGTACATGAAGAGGGTATGTAACAACACCAAAAATGTAACATTTACGTAATGCAAGAACAAAATAAATGCATAAAAACAAAAAAAACCGAAAGTGTAAATTAAATAAGATTAGTTTATGCAATGGCAACATGCCTCACGCCCCAATCCAAATTCTTTATATCATGCCAAAGAAAAGACTGCGCTCGTCATAGGGAATAAGATTCAAAGTTGAATGATACCCAAATTGACCTTAAACGATTTAGTAGAATTGAATATTGATTTAATTTGACAATAATGGTTATCTTCAGCACACGGAGATGGATAAACAAAAAAAGTCAAAGATTATTTTATTTATTTATGAATTTGAGAACATATACAGTTTTATAGCTAGCCTTCGTAAGTTTAAAAATAGAAATACTTGGCTATAACCTTAACAGCGCAACGTGGGATTTGGTGCGTTTGACGAAAAATTGCAAACTTCAAAAAATAGTTAAGAACGCGCGCGTAAGATCTCAGAGTACTGGTATACACAGGTTTAAGCCCATTTACATTGTTCTAACATTCCGTACGATTTGATGCCAGCAAGCGTCACCATTATTGACCGGTGGTTTTTAATCGCTGCTGCGTATTGCCTACAGTTTTGTCACACGATTCTCACATAGCGAGTATTGAATTATAATCTAGCATATTTACATTTTTTTTCATTTAATATCGTTTACAAAAGACGACCAAGGAGTTAATCACGTTACGAATGGCGATTTTATAAATACGTTTACCATATTATGGCTTTCTCCTGTTACTATAATTATAAGTTTGACGCAAGAAACTGAAAATGATCATGAAGTGCGGACACTAAAACACAATACGCTTCATACTCTGGTTTTAGTATAATAGCCTGCAATTACATCATTGTACAGCCGATTATATGTGGAAGAGTTATGTTCCGTAAAACTACGGTTAAGTCGGTAATAATGTTTATTATCCAATAAGGTGTAGGTATACAGGAAACAGCCTGTAGATAATGACCTTTTCTACCTTCGCACTAAATCCGATATATTTCTACCTCGCCGCCCACCTTTAAATTTTCCTAGACATGTTCTTTAACTTTAACTTCGGAGATAAGGGAGAAATAATTAACAATACGTCCTAAAAACGCTGCTTTAGAATGTTCAACTGAAACTCTTTAATGTAATCCTAGCTGTGGACTTACTTAAAGAAGTTTTATATTTAAAAATATACATAGACTCAAGTTCGTAGTTCTCACGATAATTCGCGATGTGACAGACTGACAAACACATTCGCGTCTTTACCATTTTGGTACGAAACTAGAAATAAATCACTTTTAAAGTGATATGTTTTCTACTTTTCTATATGACTGAAGTACATTTCATGACCTATGTTTTCTACTACTACTGCTGCTTTAACAAGGCACTATTAGGAAATAGTTGCCACAAAAATTATTCAAAAGAAATAAGCAAGCATATTATAGTAAGTCAATTTCCATTTCACCTTTAGGTGTAAAGCCAAATCACACTTTTACGGAATCTTATTCAGCAAAACGAAAGAACTTTCCGAAGTTTGACATGTTTAACTTAGAGCGCCTTACGTATTAAAGAATAAGTTTCAATTTGCAACAGAAAAAAATCCTGAAAATTTTAATAAATTTAGACCTTATTCTATTAAAATAAGGCATAAAATGTCTAGATGTCTTTAAGTGTACTAGTAAATGTCACCACGAAGCAAGATGGAGCTTTTATAAGTCTGATTAACGATTCGAGGTCTACTTATCCTCAATGGACAAACGTCTTTCGTTATTGTACTTTATGTAATACTTTGAATTATATCACGTTTTATGTCTTTTACGCTTACTTATGGCCCTTTTATTTGTACTTAGAACTCACTCTCTTTTAGAACTCAATATTTCGAGGAAATTCAGTCGTCATTTTTAAAATAGGTTCTCTGATAAATATAATATACGATTAATTTTAGCAATATCCTATTGATATCATCAACATTATAATCATATTGTATTTGGATGCGCAATAATTATTCATGAAATAAAAGAACTGAAACGGATTATATCGCGTATACTTACTATGGCGGACCCGATGACCACAAACGCTGCTAAAGGGTTTGAAACTTCGGGATGTAATTCAAATTAGTTTACACGATTGTTTTATTCCATGACAACCCACCCGGCTTCACACGGGTGCAATGCTGATATTAGTATATTTCCGCCATTTAATGGATGTTATTATAAATATAAATCTTCCTCTTCAATCAATCTATCTATTATAAAAAAACCGCATCAAAATCCGTTGCGTAGTTTTCATCTACGTATAATGGTTACATAGGGATATAGGGACAGAGAAAGCGACTTTGTTTTATACTATGTAGTGAAGATTATAGTCGTGCAGAGAATGTATCAATACTTTTTTTTCTGTTTAGTTGTTTTCTGAAACAAAATAAATGAATACAACTGAGTAACTTTTTAGGCCTCAATTTCCATCAACTCAAGTAGTGAGTCAACTATGATTATTTAAGGAAATCGTATATAAGTACTGAGTTGGGCGTGCAGCGGAGCGGGCCTGCGGCATGCGGCGTGCATATTAAACAAATGTAAAAGTATGAAAGTGGCCGCAGTTAACGCTACTCTAGGCTCAAATGGATGAGGCTCGACGCAAATCTGCCCGATCGCCGGTAACTTCGCTTCAACGTCCACTCATGCTTTACGAAACGCATTATCCAAGTCTGTCTTATATTCCAGAACCTTTTGAAGAAAAGGTTTCTGTATAACAAACTGTTTTGTTTCGTTCACTTTAATAAGTGAAGTTTATGACCCGGGTATGTCCTTAAACTACGTCCAACAATGAGAGGTAGGGCACAGCGAGACCATCACGCTTGAATCTGGGGCAGCCCAACTGGGGAAGTACCTCCTCCTTACAGAAGACCACAGCCATATAGCACTGCTGCCTTTAAGGTATGTTGTGTTGTGTTTCTGGTGGTGAGTAAGGTTCCCAGAGCTCCGACCGGTTGTGACTCCCCTGGTGTTGCGGGTGCCCATGGGCGACGGTAATTGCTTACCACCAGGCAATCCGTCCGCTCGTTTGCCGCCTATGTCATTAAAAAAAAGTGGGAGTTAGAGTTAGTAAAAAAAGTTAGAGTTGGTTCTTTTAGATACATCTATTAACTCTCATGGGTCTGAAATAAATCTCAAACGTGTACGTGAAGCCAGGATGATAAAAAAGACATATATCGATCAATCACTTTGACCCTTCTACCCACGCAATCTATATTAACTTGAAACATTTTATACGTGGATGGACAAAACCCCATATTATTTAATTACATTCCATTGTAACACGTAGCAGCCACAACTATTCAACGCTTGTCAATGCCATGTTAATAATATTATATTAAAATATACTGTATCTAGTACGGAATGTCGAATTATTCTGAATATCACTAGAATAGTATTTTTTCATGCATTAATGTTCCCTCCCTCCCACCGCAAAATTAAATAAGCAATGTTATGTTTATTTGCGTATTTAATTTTGCGGTGGGAGGGAGGGAACATTAATGCATGAAAAAATACGCAAGTAAATATAACGGGTTGGCACTGATTGACTAGCACATTATTAAACAGCGGAATAGCAAAGTAATATTATTGTTGTTAATAATGTGGACTTCCGCAAAGTAACGCCTGATTCAATTAATTAGAAAATGTAACGTTACTAAAATACCTACTATAAGAATAACATTTTGGGCAAAGTCAGCAAAAATGATGATAAAGCCAATCAAATTATTACTTTTGCGTCGTAGTTTCAGTAGAAGCTTCAAGAGTACTGCGCCGATTTTGGACGATAAGCTATCAGTCCTATATATTTGCAGCAAGGGTAACACAATTGTTGAAGTTTTATCTTATTTGTTACATACTTAGCAGTAGTAGTATACAGTCTTGTGAGTATATTTATAATTTTCGGTGCATAGCAGCATTTCCTTGCAATCTATTCCTCGATACAGCCAAGTACTGACGAGACCATACTAATTTAATTCGTTAGTGTCAAACAGAAATACATGTTTCTGAATAACTTACGTACATGTCACACTATTTGGGAGTAGACCATATGCTACGTATGGTTTGAATGTTGTTAGAGTACAATTGTTGGAAACAAAATTGTGGGCCACCCCATAGA
Source organism: Grapholita molesta (assembly GCA_022674325.2). Lineage (NCBI taxonomy): Eukaryota > Metazoa > Arthropoda > Insecta > Lepidoptera > Tortricidae > Grapholita > Grapholita molesta. The sequence goes on along the minus strand of CP053121.2, from coordinate 23,151,396 downwards.
TTGACAAAAAATATTTTTTTCACCTCAGCAGCACGAACATGCCCACTTTACACACTCCAGGGAGTGAGACAAAGTAGCTTTTTAATTGACGACCGGTCTGGCCTAGTAGGTAATGACCCTGCCTATGAAACCCGTGGTCCTGGGTTCGAATCCCACAGGTTTTTGTTACTGAGTCATGGGCTCATGGGTGTTTTCTATGTATTTAAGTATTTATATGTATCTATCTATTATAATAGGACATAATGAACCCGCTAAACATCACTAACACGTTCGGACCCTCACAAATTAATCAAATATTATAATTTTGAAATGTAGGTACATATTTTAAAATGAAAGATATTTAAACAAAATATTAAGTAAAGTCAGCCAGTGCAGTTGCAGATAAAACACTTAAATGAATGTGGATAACTTGATGCAAATTTTTTTACAACCTTTTTTTAAACTCGATGTATGTATTTGTATATTTATCCGGGTGGAATCTTGCACCTCAATTTTGAAGCAGACATCTTTAACCGATTGAGCTGAAATTTAGCACACTTATGTAAGTTCGGTAACAATGCAATATTATGGTACCATTGATCTGATCTGATGCTGGAGCCAGCAGGTAGCAAATGCAACTACTAAAATCCACAAGATAACCCCGTAGTGTTTTAGGCTCATAAGAATCCTTTCGAAGAGTAGATGACGATTGTGCAAAAAAGTACAGTCGGCAATAAACGCTTTAATATGTTCTCACTACTGAGGTGAAAAATTGTATGTGTCACACTAGAGTAAAGTTATTTTACATCTCGTGTTTTTGAGTGCCTCGCTACGCTCAAGATTCTAACACTAGAATCACTCGCTACGCTCGTGATTCAATTATAGAATCTTTCGCTTACTCGGGACTCAAAATAAACACTCGCAAGAAAAAACAACTTTCCTCTCTTGTTGCACAAATAACTATTCACGATATTACAACCACGCTTCGGTCAGTATCGGTTGGATGATATACGTTTTTAAAAATAACAGTGAAATTTCTTTCAACATATTTTGATAACGCGAATTCTTTTAGATATAATCGCCCCAAAAGTCGAAAATATAGTGCCCTTCACTCTCGCGTCATACTCATACATCAAAGAAAACTTAACACACCTGAACTATACCTTCAACGAAAATCGTTTAGAACCTTAGATAGGCTAACTCATTTTTATATAATACAGATCTTTAGATCTTAGTTATGTGTGATCAAATACGAACTTAATTTGAAATGTAACTATAGAATTACTATGGCTATGAAGTACTCATCACTTACCGAAGACCGATATCCAATTACAATATCCGACTGCCGTATTATTAGCATAAGCTTAAGAGAAAGACAGCGTGTCTCTTTTATCTATATTCTAGGTAAAAAAATCCCTGGTCGAACTATAATTATATTAGTATTTAGTTTACGATTATTATCTGTGATAACAATAATATAATACCTATATGTTTAACGTACTCGTACATATTCGACTAATGCCAACCAGTTAAACTTACTTGCGTATTTTTGTCAACCTCCAGCTCCAAATATAAATACGCAAACAAGTATAATACGGTAATACTCGACACGTGTTTCGCCTACCTACTTTCAAACCGACAACATTTCCGCGAACACCTTTTGGACTTCAGTAAAGTAAAGCCTGCTTCAATAGATAAAGCCGTGAAAGTGTAAATCAGTGTTTCAGTTGTTGGCCCGCTTCGCAGCCAAAATGTCATGATATTAAACTTGCCATAGATTTTTTTTTTATTAGCATACCCGACAGACATTGTCCTGTCTTAATATTGATGACATTTTAAACTTATGAATAATGAGTTTAAATTGTCATAAGCGCTAAGGTTCTTCTTTTCTTCATCGTTCCCTCACTGATGAGGATCGCGACCACAAATGTCTCCACTCAGTGCGGTTGTACGTTGCGTGGACCGCCCAGTACATCTTGCCGCCCACTACCTTTTTTATTGCGTCAGACCATCTCATAGGTGCTCTTCATTGCGCACTTCTGCCATCAATTTGCCCGACATAATCTCCCTCTCTATACCGTGCTTTAGGGACCGCATAATACGTCCAAAGAAAGTCAGGACTCATTTCCGGCATATTGCGGAGAGTCGCGTCGTGATTTTGAGCTAAAGTTACGGAACTAGATCAGAAATAATTTAATATGGTGCTCAATTTGCCGCTCAACTTTCTTATTTTTTCTTTTATAAAAACCATCTCCTGATAATAACAAACACAACAAAAAAGAAATCAGTAAGATCGGTTCAGACGTTTAAGCGTGATGCCGTGATCAAGGGAAAAAGGGACTCATTTACAAGTATATATGAGATTAAAGCATTTAAGACCTTGTTAGAACTCAGCAATGCGCTTGGTTATTATGATTACTATGAGTAGGTACGTATTTTCTTTCAGGGTAACCGACTGTTAAAAGAAATGTTAAATAGTCTAATTATATAGATTCATAATTCTGAAACTAAGAGTCAGAACTCTGAGTATAATATATACCATTTCCTGAATTTCTTTCGATTTAAAATTAAATTAACTGAAATAGGCCGTGAACGTTCTTATACCTACAACTCTATGCAAGCGCAATTATGGCGGTATAAAAACTTCAGCTGGCACCGATTCAGAAAGCCCGTTAGATGGAGTTGGGAAATGGAAACTGATAAAATTGATTCATTGTTATTTTGCATCCGTCTTTAAACTCGTGTAAGTACCCAAAAGAGATTAGTCCTCCAAAGGAAAGTGTAAGGTCTCCATAGAAAGAACACCAAGGCGGCAAAACCCAACACAAATTATGGGCCGGAATGGAAGAGCAACAACCTTTATCATTGAAACAATTAATATTAAAATTATGTCAAGATCTTACATAAACGTTCACATAAGTTCATGATCATAAAATGATAACAAATGAATTGACAAACGAAAGAAAGTTACAATATAACAGGACTTAATGCCGACGTCGTGTTACCGGAAGGTTACCACCACAAGGAATTCGGATGCGTATATTTCACCTAAACAAATTAACGTTATGCATGACGAATTGAATACTAATCAATTCTCAAAAACTTATTTCATTAAATAAATACCAAATGATGCTTGTTTTAAAATGTAAAATTTAGCCTTCTATTTTAGTTTTACTAAAACCAAACTCAACCCAACGACCCATTCCGGTTGACTAAAGATAGCCCTCCGGTTGACTAGTTTCTTGGTATTTGAAATACAATCATGCGATCTTATTCAAAGGACATTTTATATTTCAAAATTCTGCCTCAAAGGAAACTTTAAATCTTTTGTTCTTACTGGTTACTCGGAATAACTACCCATGTATAATGGTTTACTTAATTAATAATAATTCTAATGGCTGTGAGAGTTTGCGGAAGTCCATATTTTTAACAACAAAACAACAAATTTATTACTTTGCCGTTTTGCCATCCTCATGTTCAACGTCAGAATTTGGAACAATAACATTTTAGCATCCCCTGTGGATCGAATGAAGCAAACACGTGTCAAATGTTGGTATTATTCGTCGTATTATTGCGTGTTTTGTTTTGCGTGGGAACATTAATGCAACGATCGATCTGGCCTAGTGGGTAGTGACCCTGCCTATGAAGCCGATGGGTTCAAATCCCAGTCAGAGCATTTATTTGTGTAATAAACACAGATGTTTGTTCCTGAACCATGGGTGTTTCTATGTATTTAAGTATTTATATGTATCTATCTAATATATCGTCTAGTACCTACAACACAAGCCTTACTGAGCTTACCGTAGCACTAGGTCGATGTGTAAGATTGTCCCGAAATATTTATATTTATTTATTTTATGCAACAAACACGCAAAAAGGTATACTAACCGGATGTCTTTGAGATATTATAGATTATTTTAGTTTCCAAAAATATATAATATAAATATTTATCAAGTTTATCATATGTTCAATTAGAGCGTAGAGAGAGAATACAATTCTATATTTTTCTTACGCTAGTACTGTCACAGTAAAAAGAGTTAAGTATAGTTTTAAGGTTCGGTAGTTTCTTGTTTTTGACTTTAAAAGCTACAATTGTATTTTTAGTAATTGTGTCGGGCATTATCTTAAAACAATTAGAGGTGTTTGAATATTGTTTGTATAATGTATATGTTTAACTTGTTACTGTTTTATAGGTGGTCCACTTATAAGTACCTAGTACTTTAGTTAAGTTCGCTAGGTACAGTGAGCATTATACTCGTAGCATAATGCGATTTAATAACGTGGCAAATTATAGTCTAGACAGTCCAGTAGTATTTCTTACGACTTCGTATGTATTAGTTACAAGCTTGACTAATGTCATTATACATTGTTGCAGGGATGTCGCCGCTTATTAATCTACTGCGGCGATGGCGCCGGCAAGCCGCAGCAGAGCCCGCTGCCGAAGAGGAGGCGGGCGAGGAGGGAACAGGTACATTTTACCCTTGCGCTCCAAACGGCTCTCACTTACCCGAAGACCACAGACAAAAAATTGTGGGCAAAAACTTATTTGAAAGCCTCTGCGTGAAATATTTATACAGATAAATTGTCCAGAGTCTAATAAATCGGCTAAAACACGTGAAGTATATGTCAACTGTGGTAGCTCACGGTATTCCTACAGGATACTATCGCCGACAAGTACAAACATATTTGTAACCAATGTCGCTTATATGACTTGTCGTTAAAGATGACGTTATCGTCTCGATCAAACCTAGGCTCGTACTCAACCTTTTCGTAACTAATAAATAAATAAAATTGCTTTATTTCAGACAGTAGTTCATATAACACGCTGAGTCGTTGACATATTGTAAAGTATAGTTCAAATAAAAATATGAAAATAATAATTTTGCACCATACAATAAAAGGCGCTAATGTATGGAGTTATGTTGGTACGAAACCTTGTTTCGTTTAGGAAATCTGCATAAACCCGCAGACGCAAAGGACCGTAACCAAATCCTTTTTGTGGGTTTCGTGCCTAACATTTGGATCTATTTATTTAGGCAAGCTCATTAATAAGTACATTATAAGTACGCTTATATTTTTGCGGTGCTTTTACATGCATGATAATATATTATCCTTGAGACATTAATACAGTGTAAAAATCGTGTAAAATCGGCGACGGCCACAAATATATAAAGCTGACTTTTTTATTGTTGTACCCATCGTAAACATCTGGAATCAAATACAAATTTAATGTTCGTTCTAACATGTTTTTATTGTTGTAGCATCACCCGGCACCGAAGCGCCCACAGGCCCGGCCCCCACGGAAAGTTTCGGCGAGAAGACAGCGGATGTCGCCCACAAGCTGAACCTAGAGACGTGGCAGTTCGTCGCCATCCTCGTAGGTGAGTCAAGCTGCACTTATAGGTATCACTTTTTAAAGCCCACCAAACTTCATAAATACATTTCATACAATTACTATTATTCGCGACAGTAATACTCGGCCTCTAATAATATTAAGGCCTCAAACATTGGTAAAAGTGACAGATTACATAACATATCCATCCGTGTAGGATATACCGTTAAGGACGAACGCGAAATCGCCAAATACAAATATTATTTTACCACATTTCTATTTGGGAATTGCCTCGACTCTATCAATCCAAATTAATTTAAATTAATCTAACATCTAGAACGCCCTTTCAAACCATTATAGTTGTCGTAGTTTCGACCTTCTGACTTAACCTAACCAGAACGGATAGCATGGTTGTCATTTTATCGTCTATCGCGCTATACGTCACATTCGCACTTACATACTTGTTGGAGCGTGACAGATAATGTGACAAATGATAAAAACCCGACCATATAATATTGGAATTACTGGCTCACTTACTGGCTGACTGACATATATGTTTAGAACGATCAACCATGACAATTCACTCTAGAAACTCAGACGACGCAGACGGAACTAGATGTTAAATTCAATAGCTCTGATTTAGGATTTCCGGTTGAACCTCAAAATGGCGAAGTCGTCTTGATAATATATTCTTCGTTTTTTGTTCATTAACGTAGTATAGTGTGTAATATTAATAGTGATCTAACACAGAATTGTGCAGCTACGCATTTTACCACTGTTTTAGTCATCACCCGGCAGTCCCGGGTTCAAGGCTTTCTGTAAAGTCAGTTACCACTTTACGAAACGCAAAGCCTACTACCGAACAACGTCATGCTGTAACAGCAAATTTAATATGTTATTTTATATTTGTTACTTTACTAGACATTGGCGAAATCATCAATTGATATATTGATGGAAGCCATATTTAAAAAAAAGAAGCTCTGATATACCCATAAAACTCACTATTTGTCAATACAGGTAGTAAATGTTAAACATAAATTGATATAATATGAGAAACGACCATTCCAGTTATGTAATAACACCCTCGGGCACGTAATTGGATTTGTTTCCGATATAACATGCGGAGAAATTTTCTCCTAGTTGTAATTCCTACCGACCTCGGCTTATTTGATAACGTTCGTTATTGCGATAAGGGTTATTTTACTATACAACTCTAAAAGACCAATTTATCGAGTTTATGCCACCGACCCATTTATGTACAGGCCCGGTACCGCGAACATCTAAGTTCGTATGTTTCGAGGATCTTTCTCTTTTACTCCGGTGACAGAGACAATCGTCCGAAATTTACGAATATCGTTTTTCGTGGCACCGCTGCATCGTAGATAATATTTTATCGTAACAAGCAGTAACGACACAAAAAAAATACAAAAAATCCTAAATAAATGCCATATTTAAAGCCAATTCCTGAGATCAGTTGCCAAGCGGACCCCTGCGCGAGGAATATGGTGATTGTAAAATTAACATCAAATAGTTAATAGGTATATCAAACAAAGAAGTCAAATATGCCGTACACTTCTTTATTCGTATGTACGTATTCATATATTCGTATTGTACGTTACTGCTACGTATTCGTAGCAGTAAGTTCGTGTCACGATGTATCTTTCCATTTTGACTGATACAAATTATAATTATAGAATGCGTCTTCTACTTTTCTAATTACCAAAACACAATTCTAAATCATAGCTTTGTTTAAAATCTTCTACCGCCTTCGTTTGACACTGGTCTCACCGCGAGATAGTAAGCTATGAGCTAGCATGCAGCTATTTCAAGGGACAAAAGATAATTGTGTAAATAAAAGAGAAATATATATATTTATAGCTCATCGCGATGAACTACGATACTACGATCGCCCGGCTATGAGATATATGTCTATTTTATTTACACGGGATCGATTATTTTTGTCCCTTGAAATAGCCAATAGCTCATAGCTTACTAGCTCTCGGTGGGACCAGTGCCTTTGAATCAATTCCGGTTTTGGTTGGACAAACACATTAAACCTGATATACAACCCAGGAGTCGCGGTCGTGGTACTCGGCATCTGCTTCTGCTGCATCAGACGATGTTTCCGCAAAAGGCGCTCCAAAGATGGCAAGAAGGGCATGAAGGGCGTAGTAGACCTCAAATCCGTCCAGCTCATCGGCTCAGCTTACAAGGAGAAGGTAAATGCCATCTGTTCTAACTACCTAACCAACTGTTCTAGCCATCACTAGATTACAGTAGCGGCGCGTCAATCTATATCCTAGACAAGCCGGAAAGCCTGAATTATTATGACTATCTTTTTATTCATGGAAAACTGCTCTACTATCTGAAAGTTAGTCAAGCCGGCAGGAATCGAGTTCTAAGGATGCGCCGCCACTACTAGATTATGACGATTGTTTAAAAAAAACTTAATTTTTTCTAGAGATGGTTTTTGCGAAAGAATATAGAATTTGGAAAAAAAAAAAACAATTCTGACATGTCCATAAATTATGTCTATGCATTTTTGGTTAAACACTTACAAAATTAAAATATGAACTTAAATATTATAAATAACTAAAAATGCTTCCAACGTACGAGTATGTTTCGTAAGAAATGTACATTTCACTTAACGAGAACTTAATAATAAATAATCACAGAGAGAATAATCATTTAGAATAACCCATATTAATATTTTCCAAATATCAGAATGGTTATCACTTGCTTTATTCAATTATAGTAGTCCGTTGTAAATACTAAAACACACAATATATTGGTAAAAACTTGTTACAATAATGCTCAAACATGAAGGCTACACTTTCAAATTAATTTATTAAAAGTGCGGCTATATTTGTGGGCGTAGATTTTTCTATTGACGCCCACTTGACTGAAACTAATCGCTAGAACATTCGAGTCAGAATCGGGGACTCGGCTAGTTTCGCTCGACTTCGAAAAGTGTGTAACTTGTGTTTGAGCTTTAATTTTTATAGGTTATATCATCATTATACTGAATACATTAACGTGACAATAGAAATATTCATTAGATGCTGATGACTTCTTTATAGAATCTGCAATACCATACATGAATTTAGAGAATGTAAACAAAACACCACGTGGCTTAGCCGTTTGGAAACTATTTCCTTTATATACAGGTACTAAACGCTGTATCCAATTGACCTAAAGACCAAACCACTTGCTTTTATCAGTTTATTTTCTCTAAAATCGTATGAGCGATGATCTATAATTAAGTTGTATCACCACAGCTGATCACACAACAGTATAAAGGGACGTAATACGAAAAGGGTTCATATTATTTATAAGAAATGTGATTTTCATGTGAAATTTGCCGCGGGACGTGAATGTAGGTTCAGCCGGACATGGAGGAGCTGACCGAAAACGCCGAGGAGCCCGACGACGGGGACTCCAAGAAGGAGGAGCAGAAACTAGGGAAGCTACTCTATAAGGTGCGTGACTAGGCCGGGGGGACGAGGCCCAGGTTGGCAACAGCGTGGTATGTTGCTCCCGTATCACATGCCATGATATCCCGATATGCTATAGCTAATCACTAGGCTTGAGATTTTTTGGTGCTTACCGTGGTTCCAGAATCACGGAGTAGACATATGTTTCTTTTGTCGTAGTCAAAGTCTAACTACTTCATAATAAACACTTAAATAATTAATTAATATATACTTTCATTTTAACATTATGTTTTTAATTTTTTTAACATTGTGACGACTTAATTCTAGAACCACAGCGAGCATCTAAAACTCCCAAACATACTAATCGCAAATACTGATTTTAAATGCAATTACATGTATTCTTACCATTTATATTTATACAAACAACATCATAAATTTTCCTTGTGTACATATGTAGAATATAGTTTTCTCCTGATACCAATTTCAGACAGCGTCTCGTTTTACGTTTAATTACGGCTTCATTTACTGAGCCCGTAACTCATTTCATCAGTAAACACGTAATTACTATAGCCATTAAAGAGTTTATTCTCAGCCCATCAACAAGTATCTGGCATGTTTTTATACCATTTTTATTAAACATAAAAAGGCAATTTATTTTATTCGTAGATGTAGTATATCATCTCAGGTGTAACGAACACACTTAAAGTATGCGAATTTAATAAATATCGTTATATTCTTTCAGCTCGAATACGATTTCAACAGCAACAGTCTTTCTGTTACTGTCATCAAAGCAGAAGACCTTCCTGCTCTGGACATGGGAGGAACTTCTGATCCCTACGTCAAGGTCTATCTACTCCCCGACAAGAAGAAGAAGTTCGAGACCAAGGTCCATCGGAAAACTCTTAGCCCCGTCTTCAACGAAACATTTGTCTTTAAGGTAAAACAACATTGTAACTGTCACATGTTATATATCTAAAGGTTAATTATATTTCGCATCACGTGTGTGGGCGGTTCGACATGACAGCGCCCTTTAAGCCTCAGATAACGAGTATCCCGCGTAATGATCCTATTTCTGTCCAGAGTGTTCCTTACGCCGACGCGATGAACAAAACACTAGTGTTCGCGATCTTCGACTTCGATCGGTTCTCGAAACACGACCAGATCGGCGAGGTGAAGGTACCGCTGTGTCAGGTGGACTTGGCACAGACCATCGAGGAGTGGCGCGAGCTGCAGAGCGTGGAAGGCGAAGGGGGTCAGGTGCGCACACCACACACACTTTCAGATGAACAGGCTTACAAACCCCAGTAACACTTTTGTAAATATATTAATCGCAAACAAACCTATGTACAGAACCTATTGAAAGCGGCGATGGGGACGCAGTTTTATACAGTACCTACTATCTCAAATATTGATCAATAATTCTGTCTTATCAGACGCACGGTTTCTGACTTTGATTTGGGAAAACTAGTTGTAAGGTCGTTTACTCAAATACTTGACCTTTCTTCGGGACGTGAGGTGCATTCTTCAAAACGAAAAAATCGTGATTGGTAAAAGTTAACAATGTTAACACATACACCCAGGTCACATCTACAGCTAACTGACGTGACATAGGATATCTACACAAACTATATCCACATTTAGCACACCTAACTGCCAGGTTATCATAGTAGGTTAAGGTTTATACAAAGGTACATAAGATACGAAGAACTACCGAGACTTTTATATTTTTTTTCTTAGCTTAGGCTGAACTGCCAAAACACACTTTATAATTGCGTTTTGACAGAACGGCAATATTTTAAATATAACTACTTCTCAATGAGTACGCGTATACTTATGCGAATATAACTTACTAAATAAATTACTACGCTGTAATCATCACACCACAAGTGCGTACTCATTGAAAGGACGATTTACATTTTTTGAAATCTTACTGCACTTTTTTGATAAGAGGAACCTTGACAGAGCAAACCTACTTCATGAGCTATTCAAACTTTGTAACATTTTTCGCTTAGTACCATTGTCACTGGAGAGTCAAGGCACCTCGACGTGGATTGATTCGTCATTTATTTTTCTGATAAAATTAATTTCGACAGCAGAAATGTATTTACTTGGTTTTTCTCTTTTTCTCCATATTTTCTCTGCTCTGCTTGGCTGTGTTTGATTGTGTCCTGAACAATCTTGCATGCCGCTTCAAAACCGAAATGATCATTCACGTAAGTATTATTTTGAGACACATCAAGATATATATATATTTGGAATTGTATTTTGAACACGTTGTTACTTGGAAAAGATAAAAACACAAAAGAGCTACTTGTACAATTTATGTTTAACAAATGTTTGGTTGAAGTTTCGACGCCAGAGCGGTCGCTGGCTCTAGGTTCCGAGTAGGTCGGTAGGGCGTTACCTACATTTGATCCACACCTAATTCTGTAAGAGTCACTTTATACCCGATATCACCTGTCGTACCATATTTTATTTCAATTTCATTTGTTCCATCCAACACTTTCTTTTGGTTTTATATTGCGGCTGGGGAATGTGCATGTCCGTCATCTCTGATTGTGCTCTTGTTATCTGTCTTGCCGATTAACGGACAACATGTTGCTTTTGATTTTTTCTTTCGCGTACAAACGTGTTTTCTTTTCTGTGTGATAATAATTGTTAATGTTCGTGAGCATTCTAAAATGATCTTCAAAATTTTACGAGAAACAAGTTGATGTTGATGCGAATTGGCAAACAGTACTTACTAGATAATAGATGGCGTAATTGGCTATACAGTGGGCACTGCAGTAATTGGCTATGTTGTTGAATATTATTATATATTGCTTTATCACATTCACATCCATCCTATATCCTAAAAATCACAATAAAATACCTAGAAAAAAGTAATTGTGTGACCAGTTGAGATAAATAAACTGAATTACGGCACTGTTGCATTGGCAATTGAACGCCGGTTCTTACAACATAATATTACCTTAGAAAAGAGTATCCTATCTCATATGATCGTATGTCACCCTAAACTGTTGTGCAAATATGTTACAGGTCCATTTTCCGATGACTGAAGGATCATACCTTACACAATGCTACCAACTATTTAAGTACTAATATGCATGCCCGTGAAGGAACGAGTTGGGCATCGTTTTTGCAATAACTTAGTTCAAAGTAAATAACAGTATATTTAGACCTTAGGTAACTTTGTCAGTTCTTTGAACTTTACAGTTCATCGTATATTTTAATACGATTTGATTACTTCAGTCCTATTGTCTTCCGAACCTCGTTCCTTTACTTTAACTTCCTTAGTAGTAGATCTTACGCGTGTTTACAGTATTCGTGTTTAACTATATAGGTAAAAATTTAAAATTTACATTATTTTTAGAAAAAAATACGTAATTCTGTGAACTCGTGTAACATACAAGCTTTAAATTTAGATGTAACACTTCACCGCTGTTCTTATTAAATGGTGTATGTGTGTTATGTATTATGTACTACCCTACCCATCTATGTGCCAATACATACTAAATACAAATGTGTGTGCCTGGATACCTATTTTTATAGAAGAAAGTAACAACATCAATAATGAATAATATTTTGTATTTTTCTTTTTTGTCTGTGTAAAATAGGAAGTTGAGGTAAAATATCTGTACATTTACCTTGGTAACCAGAATTAATTATGGAATGTTACTTTCTTTCACAAATGTGTTATAGGTACTTTATGTATTTATGTATGTCTTGTACCTGTCTTAGATAATTGCGATCTGTTTCTAAAATGGCTAGTCTTATTACAGATTAGTCTATTATTATTTGAGGGTGTGATAGGATTATGTTCACTGTGCAAGGCAATCGCTGTAATTTTATGGTTGCTCATTATCACAGGCGGCATCTGTCGTTTGTCACTAGGTCACTACGCATAGATCAAGTGTGACTTTTTTTTTAAAGTTCATGGTGTGTCAGGATCATTGTGATATGATCTGGGTGTCAAAAACAACAATTGGCTTCATTTCGGTTACAGATCGTAATAAATAACCTTCACTAAATGTTACAAATATTATATTATATTTATTATTTCAGCGGATATCTTGCTTCATGTATGCGAACGTTGGTGTTTTGTGTTTTGTCTCATAGTGTACCGAGTATGTTAAAATAATATATGTATCATGTTTATTTTTATACCTTAGATGGAATATCTATGTGCCAAAACGTTATTATGTAACGCAATGAAAGTGTCGTCAAGTATGTCCGTATGACTAGCTGCAAACATTGAGGCTATCTGCCCTTAGGCTGCGTCCTGGCACGAGATGTCGATACAGCCTTTCAATGTCAATAAAACAGAAATGTTATGCTTTATTTCTTTAAAAAATACTTACACATCCTTACACTCAAAATATACTGTATCTTTTATATATCACAACAGCAACATTGAAGTGACAAACATCTTTTCTTCACACTGAGAGATAAAAAAATTTATACAACACAATATTGACACACACGTTTTTGCGCATCACGTACTTACACAATATAAACAACATTCAATGCAAATAATTATATTCCCACAGAGACAACCAACAAACACGTCTAGGTACTAGCGTTTACAAAAGAATAAAGCAAAACATTATAAAACATGTGAAAATCTGTATCGAAGAACCAATGACCATAATTAATGATACGCTTCTAGGACAAACACGAGGCTACTGTTCTGTTATTTTGTTTTGGTTGATGTCAAGGTATGAGCCCCTATGCCGTGGTATGGCCCGATTGTTTTACAACAGCTTTTCAACCCGATCTGGACGTTATCCCTAACACAATTCCTTCGTCTGTCTTCCATACTGTCACATCCAAAACCAAACTGCTCCCAATGGACAAATCAGCGATGTGTCGTTACGAAAATCACTTGGTTTAATTCTTCCATAGACAAATAACACTTTTATAAAACGGTTTATATTTATGGAACCACTTTATTGTATTACGTATAATAAAAATTTCAATAATATAACATTTCAATGTTTAAAGACTAAAACACTGTACATTACATAGTACAATAATAATTACAAAATATTTAATCTGAATTTATTCAAAATCATCTATTTAAAAATACACAAGTTTACAAGTCATAACTGTTTTATAATGATCGAAGTTAATTTAACATTTGCATACATTTGTCGATGGGAATGTCGAAATAGTAGATTACCGATAATAAAAATTTCAGGACAACAAGTTGGGAGACATTTGTTTCTCTCTGCGATACGTGCCCACGGCTGGAAAACTCACTGTGGTCATTCTTGAAGCCAAGAACTTAAAGAAAATGGATGTCGGCGGCTTATCAGGTAATCTTCCCTCTCTCTACTCACACGTAATCTATGTTACTTTCTAGCTACAAACCGACACTGTTAACTCGCTGAAACCACTGGGACTAGGGTAAAGAACTAATGTTGTTTTAATATTTGCTTACCTTAAATATAGAACCCAGCATAGTTTCCATCGAGCATGTTTAAATATGAATTCACTTTCCTCTTTTTATACACTTAACTCCTACATAAGCCTCAGTAGATATCAAGTTTGTTCATCACTTTTTTAATCAATAAATACGCTTATCAAATACTCCAAGCGGTAATTGATTCATTATCCTACACTATGCTTCAATCCACCAAATCACAGGCATTTAGGTACCACACAATGCACTTATTTTGATCTACAGAAACTTAACCCTATAAAAAGGGTTTTATTTTAAACTTACACCTCTAGCGACCCTCCATGTAATAAAATTAGCCGTAAAATTTGAATCAACAGTGTCGAAAACAGAGATGGGCATTATCATAATCACATAATAAAACGTTGTTCGAACAATTATTCTAATGAACAAAATATTTGTTGAATTATACATTGATGAATTATCCGACTACGGTTTCAAATGATGAATTATTTATTCGTATTTTGTTCGAATGAAACTGCAATGTTTCAGTCGCCAGTTATTTTAATAATTCAGGCAAGAGTAAAGTTTAGTGTGAAACTGTCTTTGTAGATTTTGACATTTATGCATGAGCAGTTCTGCTGAATTTGTGATCGGACTGATCGATTAGTTAATACTTTTTCGGAATCCAAGTCATCGTAAAAATTTCGTCGTGTCCAGGAAAGATTGTATTGGAATAATATGTATGTATGTCCAATCATTATGTCCAAAACACGTGGTTTTTTTTTTCAAACTCATCATTCATGATAATCAACTTCAGACGTTTTGTAGAACGATTTCAATTTCATCAAAGTGATCTTGTGCCTACTATTAATTTCGAGGGTTGCTAGAAGTAAAATATATCATGACTTAATTAAGACAATCTAACTTTTAAAAGGTATTCTGTAGACCTAATGGTGTGACATAACTAATATTAAATATTAGTTCGTATAATATTCTAATAATAATATTCTCTTTTCCATATGCTCCGCTGCCGGCTGACCGCAGATCCGTACGTAAAGATAGCACTCATGCAAAACGGCAAACGACTCAAGAAGAAGAAGACGAGCATCAAGAAATGCACACTGAATCCCTATTACAACGAGTCATTTACTTTTGAAGTACCATTCGAACAAATACAGGTGCGAGCCGAGATTGAAACGAAATCGATGTCCTAGCGCCTCGAGCTCAGGCAATTTTAAACAACATTTTTAAAAGAAACAATGTTAATGTATTACTAATGGACTAAGTAGCTCATATCAGATTGAAATCCCTCTGAAATTAATTCTAGTACATCTAGTAATACTTTAAACATTTGTTTCCAAAACCGAATTAAACATATAATGTTCATTGTAAAATTGCCTGAGTGATGCGCAGTTTGATGTTGTGTCATTGTTGTGATATGGGTACACACACCACTTGCATCCAAGCCGATCCTACTCCTAACATGGACTGAACAAAATTTGCTTTCGATTTTTTGTTAAATTTTTTGCAAATATGTGCCATTAAACATCGAACAGAATACTTAACAAAGTTAAAACTCAATCAATAGAACACAAAATTTGGCAAATATATGTTTTTTTATGTTTATTGTTTGTATTATGAAAATATTTAGATACATAGGACATAAAGGACTAAAAAACACTAATGGTTAAACAATTCTTCAATACTTTGGTTTTGGTTTTCTCGAAAACTATAAATTAGGAAATGATTGGAACGTTTGCGGAATTGATAACTGCATTTTTGTTTCGTTTGTGTTATTGTTGTTTGTGATGCTAGCTAGTAATTGATGTAGCAACCTAATGTTCTGTGTCTATATCCTGTTATGCGTTCATGATTGTCTCTGGTCCTTTCTTCCTGCTTTCCTGCATCCTATTTCCTTTGTTTGAAGCCAACTTCGTTAGGACAGCTCTTAGTTAAATGTCGACCTTTTGCTGTAACAGGACGTCTCAGGGAAAGGTATCATTTGCATGAAAATCCTAATCAGATTGGCTTTGAATCGCCCTTTATTGTCTATACCCAAAAAGTGGTGTTATGAATCTCCCCTCGTAACTGCATTACAATTTGGTAACTTCAGATTGTAATTACTTATGGTTTAAGGAATCCAGTCCCATGATCTTCTTCTGCTTCTATCTTATTACAGCTTTACACTTTACCTTTCTTTATAGTATATTTACTATTTAAACCAAATATTTCTACCTATGGTAAGTTTGCGACAGACCCAGTAGTTTATAGTATTGGACATGACATGCTACGATTTTACAATGTATTATAAGGATTACAAACACTATGATATACTCGTATATTTATTAGTCTTCATCATCATGTAGTTTCTTTTACATCACTAACACTGCACTATCATTCAGAGAGTGTAATCATGTTTTTAACTAAAACGTTATCTTAATTCGGTTCACTAAATAAAGCTTATTCTTTTCCTACACCTTTACAAGATGATGCTTCACAGTATAGTTTTAGTCCTGGCGCTAAAAATGTATTCCAATTCATAACTGGTAATATTTCATTATGGACATTTAACATTTAACCTTTTCGCAGCTTAGTTAAATCTTTACATCGTTAGTTTACACGATATTGGTCTTCCATCACCCACATTTATTTTATGATCACATATGTTTGTCTAAATATATCCAACTTTCTCGCAAAGTACAATATTATCATAAATATTTAAGTCGAAAGAAAAATAGAAAAATTTGACCCACAACCACTGGTGGTTGTGGGTTCGAGTCCCGCTGCGAGTCAAATTTTTCTATTTTTCTTTTGACTTAAATATCTTTGATATGCTAGCAGACGTTTCTGCTTAATATAAAAATAATATTATCATAAAATAGTGCTAGTTATATTGCTCCTAAAAGTGCTCCACATTTACAATAACTTAACTATTTCAAAACATATCGCATCGAAGTAAGTTAGAGCATTGTTATCCATAAGAAGCAAAGTAGGATCATTTTACCGTGCTAATAATTGTTGAATATATTATAACATAAATAATTTATACAATTGGAAAAATAGATCCAAAGTTATCATTACTGTTTACTTTTCCGTTATTTTACAAATTTCATATGGTCCTAGTCCTTTACATCTTGCATGCATTTCCTTGCCAACATAAATATTTCATGGGTAAAAGTGTAATAACGTGATACATGCATTGAAATAATAGCACTTTGTTTAGGTATATATTTTTTCAAAGTATGTACCTAAGTACGTATTACAAATGCTACTTTGGTATACCTAAACCGTATTGGTTTAAATCAGTTAAGCACGTTATTTCACTAATACCAATTACATTTTTTTTAATATTATGTATCTATCTAGAAGAACAACTTTGAAACTTTTTCAAAATCCGATAGACATTCGTCCCTCTCATTTACTAAATCATAAACTCATCAAGTGAGAGTGACAAAACTATCGATTTGTTTTACATTACGAGTGTTGTTACACGATGTTTCTCGACCATTTTTTTCCTAAAAAAATATTCGGATAACATCTTAGGGTAATTTATTGGCTGACGTTAATTGACGGTGTTTCATTATCTTGATGGATCACATGGCGTGAACACACTGACTCGCTTACTTTCTTAATGTCATTAAGGGTCAAACCCTAATGACTGAGCCTTCAATTCCTTACCCTTACAATATATGCCGGTACTGTTTCGACATTTCGAGCAAGCGTTTGACTTAGCCCGAAATGTCGATAACTTTCGAAAGTTACATACCTACGGAATTCACGCCAAGTCTTCTGTCAATGCAATATCATTACCCAACTTGTTCTTAATCGGACCGCAGAAAGTGAATCTAGTGGTAACCGTTGTGGATTACGATCGCATTGGAACGTCGGAGCCGATCGGCAAGGTGGTCCTGGGCTACAACGTGCAGGGAACGGAGCTGCGCCACTGGTCCGACATGCTGGCCAGCCCGCGGCGCCCCATCGCGCAGTGGCACACGCTCAAAGATCCCGACGATGGAGAGAAGAAGGACTAAGTTGTTACAGGTACGTTTATACGACGACCGGGCGACCGTTGACGACCGGTCTGGCCTAGTGGGTAGTGACCCTGCCCATGAAGCCGGTGGTCCTGGGTTCGAATCCCAGTCGGGGCATTTATGTGTGTGATGAGCACAGATATTTGTTCCGGAGTCATGGGTGTTTTCTATGTATGTATATGTATGTATCGATCTTTCCATATATGGTCGTCTAGTACTACCAACACAAGCTTTACTAAGCTTACCGTAGGACTAGGTCGGTTTGTGTAAGATTGTCCCGAAATATTTAATATTTATCATTATTTAATACAACGTCAAATATTTAGCAGCATCCAAAGTATTATCTCTCTATTAAATCTCTATTAACCATTGGAGCGGTTGTCGCATCGCATCAATAGGTGGCGTACACGCCATTGCCGTCGTCACCTTATCAGTGTACCTTTGACAGCCTACTTTGACAATTTACTTTCTGCATAATCAAACATCTGTCATAACGATCAAAGTTTAATGAGGACGACATTTAGTCTAAGAGCTAGCGACCAAATCGGTCATGTGGCTTCAGCTGCATTGAAACTCCGTTAGCTACTTCCCTGAACAACCTTTTCCTATAATCTTCGTGCTGGCAGGCCGCGGGCGGTGGGTGCGGGTGTAGTGGGGTGGGGAAAAAAAAGAAAAAAAATGTGGACTCAGCGACTTTAATTTTTTTTTTTTTCATGCAGCTGAAGCTACATGACCGATTTGGTCGCTAGCACTTCGTCTAATTGTTTCTTAATAAAAAGTGCAAAAGAAAGAAAAATGTTTTCACTTTAGTGCGGATACTGAACGATACAGTATCATTTGCTGTGTCTATGGGCTTGGGTCCTACTCTCACGAATCACCCAGTACATAATTATATTATTATTTTTATAAGTTTTAATTATTTGACAATTATTTAGTAGCCTTATGAAGGCAATATCCTCGCTGTGGGGCAAGCTTTCATAGCTCAATCGGTAGAGTGTGTTTATTCCAGAGACCGTTATTTGTTTTTAACTGTCTTGTCTATACGAACTTATTAATTAGATTCATTATAATTATAATTATTAGTTTTACAACAAATCACCTTCAACTTCATGAGAATCATGAGTTTTAATTATCTGAACAAAAGTTTAAATTAATTGAAGTTTATAGAAAGTTAAGGTATCCTCTTGACATTTAATAACCTAATAGGTATAACGAACCTTTTACCTACTCATTTATATTATATATACGATATTTTAAATACATTTATGAAACTTATTTACACAACATATATTTGTAATTTATATATTTTTCGATATTTAAACCGAAAGAAAAATAGAAAAAAATTGAGTCCACAACCACTGGATCACTAGCCCAGTGCACCTCCATTGTGCTATACGAGTACCACTTAGACATGTCAATTTTTTTCTATTGATCCCTCGTCGTATGTTACGTCATCATGGGTGACGTGTAAACACATCTACCACCATATGGCATATTCGTTAGCATACGTTTCTACTTAACAAAAAATAATTTATATGTTTTTCCACGAATCTACGATAATACGAGAGTCAGTTGTTTCTACCTACTTGTAATCGAGGTACTTATAACTCTTTCAAGAATGTTTAAATTAATAAATTACTTTTTTAAATACCTGAAAAGGAATATTAACTTATTGCAGGATATCACCGGTATTCGTAACGGTGATCAAGATCTACAACTTCCTAAAGAAGACGTACCATCATACAAGATCGAAGAGTATTTTAGTTCGTATTATAAATTTAAATATTTTGCTAGTTACCAAAGTATCCAGAATAATTTGAATGGAAAGTATTTATATTAAAATACTATTTTTCGCTATTGCGTCGGCGGCTATAATATTGGCTGTTCATTGTCGTTCCTTTGTTAAAAAATATGGCTTAATTATGTAGGTGTTTACCTAGTGTTTTCATCAACTTAGATACCTACTTCTCTTTTAAAATATAAACCGTTTGGTAAAGACTTGCAACTTATCCCAAAATAAAATTTATAAATATTTATATTAGCTTTACCCGGTTTTCCATCCTATCCTAAAGATCTTAATGATACCGGAAAAATGAGGGTTGAAGTCGTAAGTTTTGAAGTCATACCCAATAGGTACTGATAACAAACATGATTAAAATCAAATTGAGCTGGTAACAAAAACAAAATTGAGCTGGTATTTTTTTTAAACGGATTAAATCCTTAATTCCTTAATTTTCACGTATATTTTTTTGTCTATATAAAATCTGTAATGCGAAGCCGCTAAGACTTTGTCGAAAATGGTGTTGTCGACTTAAATAATACTCGTATAAGATTGTTGTGAGACCGGGTTTAGCGCGCGGAGTAGGGATAGTAGCTCGGTAGACCCTTGCTTCCACGAATAACGTTCGAACGATAGCAAACTAATTGAAAATCTTACTGCCTTAAGCCATGTAGTCTTAGGCAGTAAGGAATCTATGCAATATCAATAATATTGTCTGTTGTAAAAGGTCGCCAATATATAAGACGTATGGCGTAATACCTACACCGCTTCTGCACCGCCTCTGGCGGCGCCTTATTATCCACATATGAACATATAGCGATATAGATCTCTGAATTGTTTATACTACTTATTAAAATGGTGTGGTAGGTTTGTGCGTTTTAGCACTAGTGTCTAATTAATACCGTCATGAAAATAACTATTTATTCCAAAAAGTCATAGAATGTTTATTTTATTAAACACTAGTGCTAGGAAAGCGGTGAAAGTTTTGGGCTTTCGTGTGACATAGTTTTAAGTGGAACGATTCACTTGAATTGCCTATTTGTATATTTAATTTTGTAAAACGCCGGGTCGCGGGTCAAAGTACTTACCAAAATACGTTCTATAAATAAAGTGTGTTTTGTTACGTTTACCTGTAATAAAATACACAATCAGGTAAGGGACAGAAAATAATTCTCAACAAAGATTTTTTTATACGATAACCTATTCTAATTACATGATGCGGTAACATTTTTCATGACGTTATTCTACCAGAAAAGCTACGCCATAGCTCTTAAACGGCTAGGCCACGACATTACGCGACTTGCGGTGGCGGCAGCGAAGGGTCATTTCACACGAACCACAACCACGCGACAACCACGACCACGCGACAAGCGCGACCACGTGGTCAGGTGCAAATTTTGTATTAGAAATAAATAGTACAATTCACACGTACCAGATTTTGCAGTCATTATCGACCACGTCTGTGGCAACGGCCAGCAACTACACAATTCACACGTAACTACTGCGTGACCACATTTTGACACTGCGACGTGGTGTGGTTGTGGTCCGTGTGAAACAACCCGAAGAGAGATTAGCGACCGAATCACATTTACAGAGTCGAATGAAGCATATTACGAGCTGTGCTGGTGGCGGCGAATTCACAATCGATTTCATACGAGCGGTCGACGCCAAAGTTCATTGTCGTGGCCTGGGGCGGTACCACGAACATCGAAGTTCGTATATTTCGGGCATTTTTCTCTTTTACTCCAATGAGATGTCATGAGAGAGACCGAGACGATCGTCCGAAATTCACGAATATCGTTGTTCGCGGTAGCGCCACTGACCCGTTGGAGTACGAATGGCTAGTTGGCTCGAACTTGATCTAGGTCATGTTAGTGACATATTTTTTTGTGGAACCGCCTCCTTGTAAAATACATCACTAATATTCCGTATAATAGTGGTAAATAGTAAGGCACACTGGCACACTGGCAGCAAAGGGGTGTTGGAATAAAATAGATTCGAGACTCGTATTTTGGAAACTGCCCCATCGGGCATAAGGTTTTAAGTCTCTGCCTCGTCGACCTGGCGCTAAAATCTCTATGACGTACTATGACTATGTAAATAAGTTACATCGTGTTAAATTTACAACATTCTATTTTACTATCGTAAGTGTTATAGTATTGATACCCTTTTATTATGGTAAAGTTCCTCTAAGAACGAGAAATTCCTTGTAGTACTTTTATTGTAAAAATCTTCTGTGGTAATAGTGGTAATAAAATTGCTCGTTTTAAGTCCTCGTGAAATCCAGAAGCTCATTTTGTTTTTCGCAGATTCTATTTAATTTGTAAAGGTATTAACTCAATATTTAAATAAGTTATTTATAAAGGAATCGGGGTTTGAGGAGAACTTAAGCATACTGCAAATAAAGACAATGTTTACTTTGCATCGTATGTTGCTAAAAGGCATAAATACCTACGCTCTTATAAAAAATCCAGCTCAATAATTATTTGAAAAAGTTACCATGTAATGACAAATTCAAAACCATTTGTTTTGTAACCATTTTCTTTGGGAATTTTTCTCATTCTACGAGGAACAATTAGGCCTATTGAATTTATCTTATAATTTTAAGTCATCTCATGACATTCCCACAGCAGTTTGAAATAAGTAACCATGAAACTATCGTTGAATTAAAATTTCTATTAATTAATTAATCTATTCTTTTTTATATTTGAATTAATTTTCGTTTGATATAGCAAATGGCGACTCAAATCCGTGGATCATCGAAACTAGTCAAATTTACTTGTAGACCGCGATAATAATAAACTTATAATGTATTGTTAAATAGTTAGAATGTAATTATCGATTCCTTACAATAATGATTAATTAATTTAGCCTGTTTGTAAAAATATTATCATTTCGTAATTATTTTTATGAGTTTGTAATCTGAACTCCCTAACCCATTTTATATTCATTATATCATATCCAGCCGTCGATCTAAGGCAGGGGGATGCAGCTATAAGTCAGAATAAGAAAACTATATTTCTATCTTGGACTAATGTAGCTGGATCTCTTTCCGTCGGACAGTTGGCACATGGATTAAAAGGTTAAATCAACTATTTCTTCTCACTCGTCACCATTGGTTACCGTGTCCTAAGTCACACTTTAAACCGCGGTACTATAGCAACAAAATTAATAAACAAACATGGGTCCATTGAAAAATGAGACGTCTACTGTGCATTTAAGTAGAAATTTGTACGACATTTCTTCTAACAACTTTAGCAACGGTTTACCCTAGGTAAGAACAACAAGAAATAGTTGCTTTACCCAAGTACTGTCTGATAAGTGAGTCACAAATATAACTTATACTTAGCTAAAGCTTGACTGTTGTTGATCTCAAACCTATGTGTTATCGTGTATATAATGTAATCACATGTTAAATTTCACAATCACTTTATATCTATGTATAGGAGTAATGAGAGGGCTTCAAGTACATTAGCGATGCACCAACACGAAACAAGTAGGTATAGATGAAGTTCGAAGTGAACAATAAATATATAACTATTGTTAATATAGATTGTACAGCCGCCTCCAACAGATTCACTGGACACCCTACCCTCAATTTTTCTTCGCAATTTTTTTTTACTTCGGTTATGTCCCGTAGTGGTATGGTGTAACAGTGAATTTGCCGGGGTCATTCCTATTAAAATTATCAAGGCACGCCATTACAGCGGTCGGGCCTCAGTAGTATGACAATATGGACATTCAGCTCGATTTATGAAATTTTGTAATCGTAAATAAACAGTATGTGAATAGAACATATAAAACAACACTTTGAAACTATTTTCAGGCTGTTTTAATATGTCCGTTGTCTCTTCTTATATTAAATGGAGACAATTATATCTGTCAACATTATTTCAAGTAGGTGTACTTCTCAATACCTTTAAATTAAATATTGTACATGTTGGTATTGGTGTGGTGAGCAGTTGTAATATTACTTGCTGTTTGTTACAAATTTAAAAATTAAAATTTGCTGAACTAGAATTGTATAAATGTAACCAAAATTTAAAAATATAATTTACTTAATGTAAACACTTTGTTGGATCTAAATTAAAGCAGGGTTTACCTTATATTTATTACGAAGTCATCTAGCACCGCACACGCCCTATTTGCCAGTTCTGTTGTGTCATCAGTATTGTTAATGTAGCCCTAAAGAGGTATATATATTAGTAAAAATTGATAAACTTGTCATATCACTTGCCAGTTAAATAAAAATCATTATCATTTTATGTTGCATTTGTTTACAGTTTTTGTAGAAATTATAGAATTTTGTTAAAAACATATTATAATTTTAACTAGAGTTTATATTAGTAATGAATTATGTAAGCTACAAAGAATGTCTATAATACATAATTACATAGATTTGTTGTTTTATTTTTATATTCCTAAGATATTACTTGCATGGAATTAATTGTACTGTCAAAATGAATTCAATGCTTCAATCTTACAAAAGAAAATAACTAGTTATAGGTATTAGTCTACATGGTTGGGCTGTGAGCATTAGTCATAATACAAGTTCTAAAAACCTCATCGGTAAGTATTTATGATATTGGTAAACTTATTGCTTTTGGTTTCCTAATTACACTTCCAGAAACATGAAGCAACAACAATAATGTTGTTGCCTTAAGCAACTTGTTAATAAGAACCCAGCAAAAAGAGAATCTAACTAGTTACAAACCTTTGTGGCCCCGGTTATGGTGTAATGAAATTAAGAAACAAAAATATTTCAACATGTTTATTAATAATACAGGAATATGATTTAGATCTAAAGATGCATTGCTTTTTTTAAGTTTTACAGCTTTATTAGGGATTTATATTAACACATTGTGTGACACCATTTACTAGCTGTTACTGTAGCTGCTACAAAGACCCACCTTTTGGGCTTCTGACTATCAACTATGTACCTTCAACAGCCAGTTGCTTAACACGTTGCCTGCGGTATGTGGCTAATTTGTCATGTACAAGTATTGTTAATTGCGATGTTAACTAACTGCCGCAGCCAAAGTGTTAAAAACAAATCTTAGTGCCAGAATTTGTCTTGTAATGGAAAATTACCAATAACCTAAACCTATTCTAAGTCAGAATTCAAAGAACAAATTCAAATCAAATACACTTACAACTATACAATACTAAATATAAACAACTATTGGTCATTAGATGTTTTACAAATTAGCAAATTACAACTAAGACTATAAGGTGTATAACATTAGTATCAAAATTCTTAATCATCAACAGGATGTAACAATACAATATGTACCAAAAATATAGAATTTTACTCTGATGACTAAAATACCATAACCACAACTAACATAAGTGTTTACTTCTCATCATAGTATCTTCGTTTCATTGTACGGTATTTTTTAAGCATATACAAGGCTTCTATTTCCTTAACAACATAGTGTCCATGTTTAATCATCACGTCGATCTTAGCGGGGTCCGTTTCGTTGCTATTCTTAGTAAATACTTTGTGGAGTCGTTTTCTAAACAGATCGTAGCCTTGTGGCCACTCACGCCCCAGATATAACAGCTGAAAAAAACATGTGCAAATAGTGTTATCTAATCAAAATACCAAATAAAGTCTAATAAGTAATAACAAACGACGAACAGTCATAATATTATTTAGTAAAAAGTTATACCGTTTTGTATAGATTGATCGCAGCAGCTCTTTGCGCTTGAGACATGTTTCTGTTTAGAGAATACTCACTACAAAAACAATAACAATTATGTAGAATTCAATAAATAATACTTAGAAGTTCATAGTCCAAACAGAATTTTATATCAACTATCAACACTCAATTGACATTGACAGATGACAAACCATAACAGATAAGCAATACTGCCAACTTTACCAAACTAATGAGACGTATTTTCCTAAGTATACGCAAAACACATATATGCTCCATATTTATATCAAGTAAAAGGAAGACTTCAATAATACTGATAATGTAATAAGGGCTAAGTGATCAAAATTAATAGACACGGTAGAATGTTTCGTTTATGGTATCTTTAAAATATGGCGCTTCAACAAACATCTTTGTCAATTCTATGTGTATTCGTTACTAAGCAACACAAATCAGATTTAGAAGGATTTGTATTTTCTTGTGAGTTCGCAAATAATAAATAATTTTATAAAACTAAGGGTCTAAATCCTTGCGATCCTTGTGATGGCTGATGACGAAGAACTACCCGCTTACGGTAAGTGAAGAAAACATCCTAATGTTCCTAAAGGGCGGTCACATGTCATACTGTCATACAGCCGTATGTAGCCGCCCTAATAGTTTCTATCAGTGCCAATTCTAAAAACGTACAACTTAATTTGACCTCTGTTACAATAATGATCGTTTTTATGCACTGCGTGCACTCGTAATTGCCTTGTACACCAGCCTTGCAACACCATAGTGCAAGTACCTTTGCTTGGAATTCCCGCAGGCAATCTAGCTGTATATAGTTCATTATTAAACGCTTGACACCTGTGATAGTACCTACTCAGTTTATTGGTGCCAAAAGCTTATCCACTCAAAGTTGGCGCCAAGTCTTGGCGTCAAGCTTGATTTTATAAATAATTTTGATATCATATTCACTAGTTTCATACAATATTATGCTATTTCCTGTTCCATAGACGGAGAGGAAGAGGAAGGATACATTGAGCCGGAAGATGAACATGTTGAAGAAGAATCCATACTTACAGAGTATGATCAGGATGACTTCTTCTCTGGGGCCGTTAACACTGCAGACTCCAGTATACCATTTGATTTTTTGGAATTTGAGTATCCTTTAGAATATTTTCCACAGACATATATTGTGTCGAGCTAAGTGATGCCAGCGAGCGTTATATTACAAGCGTATACTTAAGTATATACGCTTGGAGCGTGAACGTCGTCGTTACCATACGCGCGACGACAGTACAAATATGCAGTAGTATGAATATTCAGAGATCAACGATTTTAATTCACAAAGTATTTTATTCCGGCAACATGCCTATCGCGAAAACTTACCGATAACTATGCTTTTTTGTAAATTGCCATTCATTTTAGGTGTCGAAGTAAACCCTTTAGGCTTTAGTACATACGAACCCATACATACTCGTACTCGTACTTATGGGTATGGCTGTTATTATTTTAAACTATATTGGTAGTGAACCAAACATCAATATATACCAAATTGTTTTTCCTTATTCTTGCGGTAAAACATTAATAAAGATGTGCGCCCTTCGCCTCGCTCATGTAGGCTATATTATTTTTAGTAACCTTGACTCTAAGACAGACATTCCTATGGCTACGACTGCCACAAATACTTTAATCTTTGCGCGTGTGATGAAAACGTGGTGTGTTGGGCGTCGGGCAGCATGGTTACGTTCCTGGATGTCGAAACCAAGCAGACCTGGTTCCGGAGAAGCACTACTGGAGGCTCTATTGGACATATGACCGTAAATAATTATTTAATAAACAAGAGACAAAGTTGTTGTTTGTTGGTAAACGTAAATTATACAGAATGATCAATCCAAATGGGTCAGTGAGGGGAAGTCAGAAACTATGAGCGAAATCTGTTCTTAGGAACCATGGCTTCGATTTCAGATTTAATAATAATGGGATCCAAACTTTTTTTAAATCTCTCATACATTTACCGGGAATCGAACCTGTCAATATTCTTTATACGGCTGATGATGATAACGCTGAAAAATGTATTCATGACTCATGAATTTACCTTTCTTATCATCAACAATAACAACGAAAAATCTTTCAGATTTACACCTACCATTGTTTAGATTTCGACCAGGATCACCCGATTTAACGTTTTTAGCAACACTGCACTTTGCTTTTAGTGTTACAGAACGGACCCCAACTACCGCCTAGCTATAGCCGAAGGCAGAGAAGGCGACCGCGAGCCCCTGATACTTCTGTACTTCTGGCCGCAAATGGAGATCGATGCAGTCCTGCGCGATGGCACCGCCAATGCCTATTCTATGCTCGACTTTAGGTGGGTGTTAACTACAAGATATAGAACTGATCTATCGCGAACTATAATTTTCTTAACTTGAGTACCAACGTTGCGACGCGGGTTGCTGTGGTCATTCTCGGAGGCTAGAAATTTTCAAAATTCGATGTCGCGGTAGGCCTACGGGTTATAGAATGTATACGTGTCACTAAAACGAGCAAAAAAGTTACACCTGGCCGGCTTAAAAAAAATCAGTCGTCCAAATTGACTATAATGACAAAATCAACTTTATTTCAGCCCTGATGGCGAACTTCTGGCTTCCATTGGTAAGGAACCGGACTACAACCTCACCATATGGAATTGGAAGCGACACAAAATTTTGCTGCGCACAAGTGCGTTCACCTTCGATGTGAATGCCGTCATGTTCTCACCATATTGTCCGGGACAACTAACCACAGCTGGTAAATAAGTGTTTAGTTGATGCCTACCACCTACACCGTCCGTCTCGTATAAAGAACTTCACACCATGAGGCAGGAAACTTCAGACCTGAAATATTTTATTCATGGGCACTTAATAGCTACTTGCTGTGCTCGTGAAGTTTATGAAGCTCAAGTTTTTAAGGCTCACACTTGGAAAGTCTTCAGGGTTCTAACTTTGATAGACGTGGAAAAAAATCATCATTTAAAAATTGTTTCGTTCCGAAAAAAAAACACACATTGGTATATTTCCGATGTAGTGTGCAAAAATGGAAGCCTCTCATCGATACACATATATATGTTAAATCCTCTTTTAATGATGCATGGCACGTTTGACGACACACTTTGATAATGACAATTAACAAAATGTCTTTCTTAGGTGCTGCTCACATCAAATTTTGGAAAATGGCTCGCACATTTACTGGACTGAAGTTAAAAGGAGAACTTGGCCGATTCGGCAAAACAGAGATTTGCGACGTGTTAGGCGTGTATCCCATGCCTGATGAGAAGGTCATTTTTTCCATTTCTTGACTTAACTGCGTTGAATGGCATTATTCTTCCCTTTTCTGTGATTTTTTCCAATAAATGCTCATACAGGAATTTGAACCCAGGACTTGCTTCTTCCTTCCTTTCCAAGGTCGCTAGTAGTGGTGACCCTGCTCACTACCGACCATGAATCGCTAGAAGGCCATTAAGTACTCCAATATTTACTTACGCCTTATGTAAAGTCCACACGTTTTGCAATTCTCTGCAGGTACTCTCTGGCTGTGAATGGGGTAACGTGCTGGTCTGGGAGGCTGGGCTCGTTAAAGTAGAAGTGACCCAGCGTGGAAGAAAAACATGCCATAAGGCACCAATCGTTAGTATTTGGAAATGTTCAATTATGTTAATAAAGGAATGTAAGCGGATACCCCAACCAAGAATAGGCGACATGGCCGACATAAAGAGGATAAGTCAATGACGATGAAGAAACTGTCTCTTTTAGAATTAAAACCAATACTTTATGGATTTTGTTAGTGGGATGATATATTTTGTCAGTAAATTGATGATAAGTTTTGTCGTTTAGTATCATATCATTTATAATTTTATAAACATAGACTATACAGTTCGTGATTCTCATATGCAAAAGAATAATTCCTTCAAAAGACTCATATTATCAATGGCTCATAGTAAGATCAGTATATTAGTAAATATGTTTTATTACAATTAATACGTGACTCCACCGTATATGTACATTTGAAAAATAACCTATATATAGTTTCGAGAAAAACATTTTCCTCATTGGTTTCGAAATTTCATATCAGTAAACGTTTATCAAATATTAATGAAAGGAAATACAACTAAACCCTGACCTGTCTCTTACAGATACAATTCATGCTTAGTCCAGCAGGGGACGAAGTAACCACTATCGCCCGTGACGGCTGCATCCGCGCTTGGTACTGGGACACAGTGGAGCAATCTGATCCACCGGAAGACGACCCTTTTGTGGAGCTCAACCCTGTAGCCGAGACTTGCGTATGTCTTGTACCTACTTCCAAAATTACAATATAACACTGGGTCGTATCCTGAGCCAGCAAACCTAGTGTTACAGGACCCAGTTTCGTCATACCAAATACTTAAGGAATAATATATTCATACAAGTTTTCAGAGAGAAAAGAACA
Organism: Grapholita molesta; assembly: GCA_022674325.2. NCBI lineage: Eukaryota > Metazoa > Arthropoda > Insecta > Lepidoptera > Tortricidae > Grapholita > Grapholita molesta. The sequence continues at coordinate 23,121,327 of CP053121.2, read as the reverse complement.
TAACAGTTACAGATCAGTAAATGATCGTGTGTGGAGAACAAAAATAAATAATCTGTTTTCATTAACCCTCTCTTCGCTACTTGTTTTCCAGGTGCCTGGCTGCCAAATAATGTGTCTTAAACAACAGAAAGACTTCTATTGGTACGGTCAAGTAAGTTACAATATTACCTGTAGCAACTTTTGTTTAAGCTTGAGTATTTTACTTATATAGATCTTACTCAACTAGCTTTGTCATGTTACTCTATTAAGACATTCTAAGTTTTAGTTTGCAATTATATTACTTAGGGATAGGTACCCAGGTTCTAGATGCAATTTAAGGACATCTAAATTGCATCTAGAACCCACCCGCGGATTGGCAGCGTCGCATATAGCGGTGGAGCAACTTCAATCACCAACCTGCCTGCCATTTGTGACGATTATGGCAATAAGTTCCCCATGCGTGGTAAACAAAAATGTGCAGTCTCCTACTAGAGACTGGGCATTTTTCTTCAGCTGCACCGCAGTTGGCTATGGTCGTTACCATAAAGAGTCAAGTCCAGACAGTGGTACAGCAGAGGAGGTGCGAAGTATTCCCGGCGGTGAATCGCTCCCTATGTTGGTCTACGGAGCAGGCATAGATAGCCCTCCTGGAGGCACTGCTAATAGGTCCAGTAATGGACGTCGGTGGCAGATTAATAAACAAATATATATTATTCTCATATCATAAGCCTTATTGTCAAAAAACATTTCTAGTTCTTTTTATTTAACAGGTATTCAGTATTAGTGTAGTTTGAGTAAGTTGTATATTATATGGTACAGGTACCTATTTATGAAAGTCATCTTTTTATCGAATATTCGGTCAACCTTTTATGAATAAGGATGGCAACGGTGGAGTGTGGTGTGTGGATACCGAAATCGACAAGCTGGAATGCGCACACCGAAAAGTGTTCACCAGTCACGCCGGGGCCGTGGTGGCTATGGCAGCGCTTCGCGGCCATCCCGTGCTTGTGACCGCTGGGGAAGACGGCGCTCTACACGCCTACAGGTACTTTACTGAGTTACTGGCGTGAGAAACAAATGGGAATCATATTTTTAGGTTTTAGTAGATAGTTATTTCAATTGTGTTGGTAATAATCATGGAGCCTTAGGGTTGGGTGCACCAAATCGTCTGTCAACATCAAATATTTAAGGGTAATCACTAATCAGTTCGTTTTAATGTGTGTGGTGCAATCCACTGTTAGTTGTTCAATGCCGTCGTAATGTGAATCACTGATGATGAAGACACTTATTGTTACTCGAACACAAGATTAATGTAATTATCAAGATGTCAATATCATTATATATGTATTTTATTCTGGGTGTTCTCTATTTTTGTCAATCATGTTCAACAGCACAGAGAATCACACGCTGCTAGCCAGATACGTCTTTCTGAAGCCTGTGACATGCATGCTATATCCTCCTATCGATGTAAGTTTGCAAGTTCAAAACGTTTGGTCTCAAGCAAAGGTCACTAACTAACATCATTGAAAGTATTGGAAAAGGAACCATTTTCCAAGTGTAATAAAGTCAATTATTACTTCAATCACTTGAAGGTATTTAGTGACTTTTGCTTGTCACCTGACAAAAAATAAGTTAGTTTTTTTGCTACCGCTCAATCGTATAAAGTCGCACTTAATCATAATCATATCACAGTCGCACATAATCTGCTTTCGGACACCAATACGTACCTATGTATTGTATGTACGTGGCTTAAACAACTATTTTATGTCACTCGTAGCCATGGTTACGTCACCTGGGTCACTCTTAAAACTATATTTTTGATGCATCTAAAAACAAAAAACATACTTTTTGTGGTATATGTATAGTCAACCAATTTGATTTCTAGGCCATTTCGAACCTTGTGACGTTAATAAGAAATCGTTTGCGTCTTTCATATAGATTTTCACTGTGGTTCAAAAGGTACGAAGTGGCCCATTAATTAAATTGGTTGACTGTACATTCCATAATAACATGTTTGGTTGGTGACCTATTATAAAATGGACATAGAACAACAACCTATGCCATATTTTCCCGTGGTAGACAGAATAACAACGGATAACAGCTACCACAGCCAACTTTAGACTTCTTGACGTGGGATAAAGATACTAAATAAATCTTCTGTTTCATTCAGGTAGACCCAACATCTTGTATAATCATGCTAGGGTTTGAAGACGGAATCATGCGCACGCTCTTGCTGCACCCTGAAAGATTGGAGGCCATCACCAGCGAGCTTAACATTAATGTGCATTCTTCCCTGACCATCCACAGTGATACGTCACTGCATCCTGACGTCATCGACTTGATTTCGGTAATGATTAGACCCCGGACTTTGGTCGTAATGACGTCACAATAGGGTAGTTTGAGGAGTAAATTATCTGGGTTACACGTAATTAATTTTTTATCGGTTAAAAGTAAACCGAGTTTTTTGTATTAACACAGTTCCATTTGCTCCCAAACTATCCTAGTGTGACGAAAATCCGGAGTCTAAATAGTTATGTTATTACTATAACAGTTAATTGTTAAGCTCAACTTAAACTTCTTCTTTTTATTCTTCCTTCACCATCCGTTGTGACCACAAAACAGAAAAAACAGTAGAAGTGGCACAAGCGGTGATTAGTATGGGAACCGATGTCGCCAAAACGCACACCAGCTCACGCACAAACACAACAGTTTCTGATAGGTGGTTGGCTCTGTCAACTTAATAAAAAAGTCATTTGTACCACGACTGGGTACGATAGTTCCAACTTTAACATAAGTGGCGTCTAGCGTCAAGTAGTGGAACTACAATAATTATGGCATAGCAATTTGATAACAGAAGTCAGGATTAGCGCATATGTTCTTTCTCCTTTACACTTTTGTAGTCTTAGCAAGAGTGAGTAAGATACCATGTAGGTAGTAATGTCCTAGTGTCGGTGTGATATCGATAAAAATATATACGTGGGTAATGTACGTAGGTCCGTAAATGCATATTACAAAAATCATATTGACCACTTATATTTTATATCAATAGATAGTACTTAGATGTATTAGATAACAAAATCAGTTGTGTAAGAGATCTCGAAATTAAACCAAAAATAAAGATTATTGTATGATTTAGCTAGAAGAAAAAAAGAGTAAAGGGAAGTATTAAAACTTTGTTAGGATGATTTTGAATATAATAATGTATACACTGGAAATATTTTTCTAAAGTAAGATGTAACATAATAAAGGTACAATATAGTTAATTTAATCAGGTAAACGTTACATCAAGGTTGTTATTCAATATTTTTAACGGAAAAAGGGGGTAACTAATTACATAATAACTGACCTCGCCTCATCACGGAAAGCCCCTGTTTCGGTATCCTTTATTAAGAAGTGTACTACAACACTACACGGAAATCAGACTGTAGAAATATTGTAAACATATTTTTGAAGTTTCTTCATTTGTATTCATCATCATCTTCCTCGAGTTATCCCGGCATTATTCCCCGGATTACGGACAAACTAACCAAGAGAGTTGGCGTAGGTACTAGTTTTTACAAACGCGACTGCCATCTGACCTTCCAACCGAAGGTAAACTAGGCCTTATTGGGATTAGTCCTATTTCGTCACTGAAAAGCGCCTGATCAAATGATATTTCGTACATAAGTTCCGACAAACTCATCGATACAAGCAATACTTCGAAACCTCATTCAAATGGATAAATAAAATAATCGTAAAAAATATTAATAGAATTAAAACTTATGGGCCTCCTAAACAAATATCGATATTCAGAAACTCGGACATTTTCCTCGCACTAGTTCGAGTAGCGTACCACAATTGACATGTTCGAGAATGTTCTGCTGTTTGATGCTAGTTGGATTTTAACCTTATTTCTTAAGAGTAAAGTTGGAATTTATATTACGCGTACGAAAATATTTTTCCGAAGGAGAAATATGTCAATAAATTATTAAAATAATAATGAAATAAGATTAACTGGTAGTAAATGATACCTTTCTGGTCAAAATTTAAACACGATCTTTGGTTTACGTTCTCTAAAATAGCGAAATAAGCCATATTTCTATGATTATAGTCACTTTTCCTGCTGATCAGTTATGCTTAGCCGCTCGTGACTAACTGAGCTCAGTCTGTGGTACGACTGCGCGCTTCTGCGCGCACTATTGCCACACGCGCCACGCCCACATTACACTTCTATAGTTTTTATTTTTCTGTGGTTGTGACAATGCGTTGTATGCCATCGTTATTCATTTATTATTTTCCTGGTTAGGTTTGAATTATTCAATTAAAAAGTTAACCTATAATACACTTATATCGCCACTCTGCGTCGAAGTGATTTTTTTATCATGCTCAGAGTTAGGTTACCTTGATACACAATGACTTCGTCAACTCAATCGACACACGAATCGAGCATTCGGGAAGACTAAACACAAGAAATATATAAAATTTAGGATTCTTCTCTTATGTATTTCAAGCACATTCATTATTATTCTAGCTGCTAAAACCACATTCGAAAGCCATAAACCAAATATCAATTAACAATCAGCGAACGTTATTGGTTACCTGCTCTAAGGAAGAGAGTATATTTATATACAAACTGAATCCTGGTGCCCCGTTCACTCTTGAAAGACTTGGGCTTATTAATACACCAAACAATATAGTGTATATGACTTGGAAACCAGAAGAGGTTGGTGAAAATATTTTTTTAATAAATAATACAAATTTGCTTTTCCACTGTTTATTTATGCTGCTCGATTAGTGCAAACCCGTTGAGCTTCTTGCGTATTTCTTGCATGCATTAATGTAAAAAGTAAATACGCAAAAAATATACTCTTAGAGTCGCCATCAGATATCAAGATATCTATTTGTCAATAACGCCTCTATTTGTCAAGGCGATAAAGTGTATGTTCAGATATTTGTGACCACCTCCACAGCTCTAGTTTATCTGATGGCGACTGTACAAAACCACCACCATCCTAAAACTCGACCGATGTTTCGCCTCTCCACGACGCATCCTCAGGAGATGCGGGAGATGTTGTTGAGGAAATGAGTTAATAGAGATAATCTCAAAATCAGTATAAATATTATTGTGAACCTATACTGTCCCACTGCTGGGCAAAGGACTCCGTTCTCATTCCTGTCCATTTTCTAGTCTCTGGCAATTTTTTGAAAAGAAGTCACGCTCGTTCTCCCTATTCTTAATTGAAGATTAATATTGTAGGAATATGTGTTACTGCTTTGCGGACAAGTGGGATTCATCATGGAAGCTGTGCTGCCACAAGTCGAAGTTCGCAAGTACACAGATATCACCACATTTAAACTGGAGTTCGCTTCCTACAAGGAAATTCTTGTGAAGAAGCAATAGTAAGTACAAAAGTTCGTCTTTTTTGACTCTAATGTATGTGTAAAATCGCAGAAAAAACAAAGCAGAATGGAAACTTCCAGATAAAATCTGCAAACATCTTAGAACCAGTAATAAAGAAGATCTTAATTAAATCTCTGCTTAATATACATAACCACTTCAAAGAGTCTGGCATTTTTTGTTTGTTAACAAAGAATCACAGATATTCCACTGTTTAATTATATGCTATTAGTCAATTAGAGCTAGCCCGCTATATCTACTTACGTATACTTTTCATGCAATAACGTTCTCATCCTCCTGCCGCAATAATAAATACGCAAAGCACCATCAATATCCTGAAATTGTACAAGACATCCCTAGTTATCAGGAGCCAGCACCTGGCGATGTTATCGGTTTCTCGGTCAGCAACGCACTTCAACAATTTTATCATATATATCAGACTAGATGATGCCCGCGGCTTCGCCTGAATGGTTAGAGGAAAATGTAAAATATTGAGTCTTCTCGTGGGAATGAGATGTTTTCCCGTAGTAGCCTAGTCACTCTCCATCCCTTCAACTACCTCCACTTAAAAATCACGTCAATTCGTCGCTTCGTTTTGCCATGAAAGGCGGACAAACAAACAGACACACTTTCGCATTTATAATATTAGTAAAGATATTATGTATACTTATTGATTGGCAGCTTACGCCATCGCCCCTTTCCCGAGGAGGAAGATCTTGCCAGCATCGACGAGGAGGCGTTAAAGGCCAAAGACGACGACAAAGGCAAGGACGAAGAAGAGGAAGAGTGGATTGGGGAAATACAGCTAAGTAAGTTTTCATGAAGAATAGAAATGGTAGAATCCTCGGAAGACTTCCTCTAGCGTCTTTTCATACATCTGTCAAAAGGAAAATTGTTTTGACAGCGCTCACCATAACATCTTTAGGTCTTAGCCACGACGCGACGGCTCTCTACACCTTCAGGGATTTTTGATTATAATAAGTAAAATTAAACTAAATTGAAGCGAAAACGCAGTGAAAAAGCTATAATTTAAACTTTTCAAATACAGTTTTTTCTTTTTGTTAATTCAGTAACAGCATATTCACTGTTGCCTTGAAAAGACCCAAATTATATATTTCCGGAAAGATACTTGATACACCCAATTTTTTTCTTTTTTATTCTAGTCGAAAGTGAGAGCATGCTAGGAACCACGATTACCTGGGCTGAGTACTGCGACGAAGGAATATGGGTTGTCCAGAAGGGGACCGGTGCCCTGTTGCTGGTGAAACCCGGCTCGAACAAGCTATTGAAATATGGCCCTATACCTGGGGCGTGGTGTGACGATATTACTGCATTGCAGTTTGTGTAAGTTTCCAATAATTTAGCAGAAATCTAAGGATAGCGTTTTAAACTTATTAGGAGTTTTGCTAAGAACCTTCTATTTCTGTTTTAGAAGTTTTTTGATGGGTATTATACAATAAATGTGCCAGTCAAATACGTTTTTCAAAGATGTAGTGTAGTAAAAATAAGCCTCGCCAAGTTTTTTGCAGTAATAAAATGTCTGGTCAAACAAAGGCGTGGGCTCGGTGACTGAATATATATAGACACAGCTCTCCATACAAAAATGCCTTCCAAAAATGACCCCAGGCGCGCTGACACTGACAGCTATCCCCTCTTCATGAATATGTCAGAGCAGCTTGGAGTTTATCCAATAGACAATTTCGCGCTATTAAAAAAAAGTTGTGATTGGTTAATAAAAGTTTTAAGCGTCAAACCTCATGCGCGGCGTTACAATATTATGGCGTTGTCAAACTTACAGGGATGATACTAACCGAGATGGAACCAATTTATATAAGTATTATTCTGACATGATTTTTCTATTAAGATTACGTTTGTCCATGTCCATACTTTATAAAAAGGTTTAGTAATGACGTATTGAAGAACACTCCCATGATTTTGCGTTACAACATTGCGTCTATCTTTCTCCAGTAGTTACCACGGGATAATGTCGCTCTGGAATATCGGAGGTAAATTTTCGTAAGTTTTTACGCGACTAAGTCCCGTTTATCGTTATACTGAAAAGTTGAAACATAATAGTATGTGTAGTAACATAATACATATTTTGGAATAATCGTAATAGTTTGAATACAGTCGAGGCGTTTAATTTCCAACCCACCTAAGGTTCAATATCGTATAGCAAATTGTCACCATAAGAGCAAGCTAAAATAAGACGTTACTTTAATATATCACACGCATTGCATTGTTTTTTACTAGGCAACAGATTAGCAACATCGACGTGGAGTACTGAAATATGGGACGTCAAGGCACTTTGCCGACAATAGACGACTACCGAGTCTATATTCATCTTTTTTGTTCTTGCAATATTCAAACGATAGTGACGCAAATAACAAAATTTCGATCATCGACGTTCGCAGTAGACAGAGTCGTAAATAACTCACTAAGAAGCTGACACTCTTTCAGAATTAGAAAAGAAAATGATAACTTTTCACAAAGAGGTTATTTGTAATATGCAATGACAGATAATGATTTGACGTCATTGAACGACATTTCAATGATTACCCATTTGGGCAGGATATTTAATTCCGTGAAAAATATAGTTTATAATACATTATTTCCGCGGCCTAAGGGAAACTAGAATGATTCTGACAAAAAGTTTACATTTATTTTATAGTGTAGGTATTTGTTTTTTTTAATAAAAGCAAATAATAGGAATTGCTCGTTACTTGAAGATAAAATTAATAGTACTTACTATTATATATTAATTATATATATTATATTACTTACTACTAGAAATGTTGCATACCATTATCCTCATTCTGTCACTCAGTATCATAAAGGCCTAGGTCATTATAAAACTAGTATAGAGTTACGACATTTGGTTCAACGTATTAGTCTATCATCAACATGTTATTTTAAATAATTGTTTATCATCTTCAGGGTAAAACCTACACAAGCCAATGGATCCCATTGATTTTCTTGTATTTTTGTGGAGTTGTTTAGGTACCATTTTACCGCAAAAGAAGGCATTTTATATGGTTTTTTAATTTAACAATTTTATATTAGCTGACATCTTATGTCATAGAAAGCTTCTGTACTACTAAAGCTGTCAAACTCCGCCGCGGCTCAGTCGATCGTTCGCGGCACACTAGCCGTGGGGTCATTTTTGAGCTCGAGTTATGTTTCTATAGTATTACTAGTTCGTTGCGTGGGCTTAGATCGACTTTTTCGTCTAATGTATTTTTGAACTTTAATTCCAGCTGCGAAGGTCGCTACTTGATCATCGGGACAAACACTGGCTACATTCGTGTATTAAGAATGCCAACTGAAGAAGAAGACTCGGAGGAACACCACTACTTGTCATGGTTGAACGCTATGCAAAAACTGCTGAAGGAACTAAAAGGAAGGCGTTTAGCTAAAGAAGAGGTTCATTATGAATTTTATAATATTACCCTAAACTTTATATAGCACTTGCGAGCAAAAAAATGTTTACAGGAGGGCGGGGCGATTCCGGACCTAAAGCTAAATTAGGAGTGATTTTTTGACACAAATCTGGTAAAACTGAGTATAGCGCAACATTCAGAAAAACCTACACTTCCTATTGTTTCATTAATCTTTATAAACGAGTATATTTAACTACACGACTATATAACAAAACCTGAGACTTGACCTGATTCCAAATCGCAATTTCTTTTCCAGCCACAACCCACGCCACGGATTGATTTTGTGGACAATTATTACCTCCCGATGCATAATCGGTACACTGGAGCCATCACTTGTCTGGCATTTAGTTCGGACGGACAGTATGAATTTAATTATACTTACTTACGATTTTACGTAGATATTTTTATTATTTATGTTATGAGTGAGATGCAGTGGGTATCATATTCTTTGTCACTGTGCTATGCTTCAAATCAAATATTGTAATTCAATTAAGAATAAATATTGCTTTACACGTTTTGAATTTATTACGAGGATCTTCGATGCATGATACGCGGTCATCGTGACATGACAGTCTTGACTAAAGATGAGTAACCCGCATATGCGTCTCACGCAGCATGTTATTGGTGTGGTATTTTATTGTAATTGTTTCAGGCGATTTTATACTTGCGGTGCGGATGGCAACATTTTCTCCTATATCATTAACTTCTCTGAGCCATTGATGCCCATACCGGAATCGCCTTCACTTCTGGAGATGCCGGTATGATCTTCTTGTTGATATAATATATATGTATGATCTTTTTATTGGCCTCATTGATCATAAACGAGATAAAATCACTTGATTCATAAAATTTTGCAAAATCCTTAAATTTATGGATTCTAACAAAAGGGCATTTTGGATTTGATCATTATTTATGATGAATAACGTATATAAAATATGAAGTTAACCATCCTATCGTAGTCCATCCTAAACGAGTCCGGGTTTTACTTAATGAAATAATAATAACTGAATTTGTCAAATGTATGATACCTTTGATTCCAAAGGTCTGTATTGACTTGCTAGATTGTGTTTGCAGAAACCCGAAAAAGTAAGGGAGCCAAGCACCGTCGACGGTGAATTGATGTCGCATGAGCAGCTGAAACAGAAGGAAGAATATGACAAGATGATGACCATAGCCAACGCCCACAAGAAGCGCGTGCGGGACCAGCTGGCTGAGCTCGCGTTTGAGTACAGCAGGCTCATCAAGGCGTATGTGCTTATTATCCCTAACGCTAGTTCCGTACCTACCTTAGTAAGGCCCTGCATGCCATTGGCTGTTCTCCGACTTTGTATGCTACAAAATGCAGAATTTCAGAATAAAGGGCACAAATATTATGACTATCATCGATATCATCATCATCATCATATCAGCCGACGCAAGTCCCCTGCTGGATATGGGCCGCCCCCAAAGCGATCCACAATTACCGGTTGGGCGCCACCCGAATCCAGTGGATTCCAACGATCTTTATTAGACCATCGGTCCACCTTGTGGGGGATTTTCCTACGCTGCGCCTTCCGGTACGTATTATCGATATGAATTTCAATAATTGCGTTTTAAACCATTTCAGCAACAAACTCTTGCCAGTATCTCAACAAATCGACGTGACACTAGACCCGAGGCCCCTGGTGGTGCAGGAGAACGAATTGGCAGCAGCCAAAGCACTGACCATTAGGAAACTTGCGCATCAGCTTGAAGCTTCGGATCTGGCTTACAAGAAGATGCACTCAAGGAACATAATACAGTTGGATGTGTTTCCCTTTATTTTGAAAGCCATCAGGTTAGTTTGACCCATAAAAAAAAACAATAAATTTAAAAGGTTAAAATCGAACTTTAATCTAACTTCCGAGCAATTGAATCTGTTGCAGTTTTGTGTTCTTCAGTAAACTGAATAAGCACTTTGTAATGAAAACCATTTTTCAGAGACCCTCAGGTAATTATCCGGCCGTTGAGACAGAAGAATCTTTCTGCAGATTTTTTCTCGCAACTCGAAGAAGTCTATAAGATGATGGCTGAAGCTGCTTTGCGCGGAAGGTAAATGAAATCGTAATATTTTACAATAATACTCGTAATATTTTATAGTAATGCTCGTAATATGCAAGATTACTAGCAACATATTGACGGTCTGATTGATTATTTATAACTATTTATCAAAATTTCACGCCAACAAGGGACCTTAACGTTTTGGAACTAGTCGAGTCGAAGCCAAAGTAAGTGACAGCTTATAAGCATGAGAGTTTTTATTTGTACATTTTTTATGCCTACTCTAATGTGTCCAAATGATTTTTTAAATATGTTTCTGCAAGTGAGCAATGTTGTGCTTGAAACTCTCACGTAAATCTTAGAGGTAACTTCGGTTTATTTTAGTGTTTTAGCCATATATATTCTTCGTGTTAAAAACAAATACTCAAACATGACGTGAATAAAAATTAAGCAGCACTTCTTAATTTCCTATACACATTGGACAATTTGTGTTTTTTTTAAATTAACAAATACAAGTAAAGGTAGACGAGACACAAGGCAACAGTCGATAGCCAAGCCGACCATGGATTCGTTCCTCTTTAGTTTGCTGCTAATATTACTTCTTATTGCTTTTCTATTAGTTATTAAACTTCTATCCATACAACCCAGCTCAGTTTCGGCTTAGCTAAGCTAGCTACTTTTTTTCGTAAGTATAGTTGAAATGAATACAGAAGCATGTTTGCGCAACTGAATCTTCTACGCACACAGTTCACCCACACTCAGTTTAACAAATTCAGGCGAGCCGAGTCCGTGTCCCGCCGCGCGGCCGCCCGCAGACAGTCGATGGCAAGACCGAGAGTGGCCTCGTTCCTCCTCGGTTTGCCCCCAAAATACCCTCATCCACTGAAGAAGGCGCTGCGGAACTACTACCTGCGCCTGAACAGGCACCACGTGCAGTTTCTTGAAGTGAGCTGTAATAGTTATTTGTGCAACAAGAGAGGAAAGTTGGTTTTTCTTGCGAGTATTTATTTTGAGTACCGAGGAAGCGAAAGATTCTTTAATTGAATCACGAACGTAGCGAGTGATTCTAAGTTTCATTCTTGAGCGTAGCGAGGGACTCAAAAACATGAGATGTAAAATAACTTTACTCTCGTGTGACACATACAACTTTTCACCCCAGTAGTGAGAACATATTCAATGTTAAATAAGATTATGCCAAAAAATACATTTTTGGTACAAGCTTTTATTGCCGAGTGTACCTCTTTGCACTATCGTCATCTACTGATGAGTAGATTCTAACGAGTCTAAACACCACGGGTTTATCTTGTCGGAGTTGATTTTGCTATCAGAAGATAGCAAAATCTTAAGTGACGAAAGTCGAACTTTCCATACTCCCTGGAGCAAACTGCTAAAGTGAAAATTATATTGTTTTTTTATAAAGATGTGATTTCATAATCGAAAAATAGTCTAATACATGAAAGGTTCCCTTTCCTTCAATTCTCCTGAGGTAAAATAAAGAGGTTTTCATGGTTTACATTTCAGTGGCAAACCCATCTTTCCCGTAAGCCTGACCCAAACGCATTACCGCCCGGCGCAGAAGCCGCTCTTAAGGAGGCTGAGGAAACTATCGGCAACCGGGTCTTGAAGACTCATCCCGACTACGTGGCACCTCCGGGGCACAACACGCAGTTGCGTGTATGTCTGCTTCGAAAAGAGGTTGGTGATTAAATTACGTTTAATGTTGATACTGATATTGTATTTGTAATACTAATTGTATTTACATTTTTATAGTAGGATTTGTAGGGGTACAAAAAGCCATATTATTTAATGAAGTCACGAGATTAAATAATAAATTTCATAAGTGCTCTAAAATGCGTCCAGAAACCGTAGGCAATGACCAGCATTACCAACCATCAGAAAGATTTCAGTAGGTAATGTTAACATTACCTACTGAAATCCGTAGGTTATGAATTTAAATTTGGAACAGCTGTCAAATTCAAGTGGGGTTTCTATTCTAGTATCTATAGATATTAAAACAGTCATTGATACGAAACGCCAATTCGTTATGTTTTTTTATTATAAATCGAACGATATTTGAACTCGAGTGACAGTAGAATAGGGAGTTCATTCACTTGTCTATGGTTTAAAAAAAATTGACTGAGATACGAAATACGCAACGCCGCCATTCCAAGCTGTCATTTGTTTTGTTCGTTGACTTTTTGATGTTTCAAGTAACACTAGTAATACTGCAGGTCATGTTCCTACGGTTCCTGAACCCATCTTAAAACACTTATGATATGTGTGTAGATAAAGTAGTGTATGCATCTATACATAATTAGGCATTACAACACTCGTGTGATATTATTATGAAACTCGCCTTCGGCTCGTTTCATAAACCCACACTCTTGTTGTAATGCCCTTCATTATGCACAGATACATAAACTACTATAAATAGTCCTAAAATCATTGCATAAAGCAGATGCTGTTTTTTTTGTCCTCCTGAGAAACGCTACATACTTAATCGACCCTAAGTGAATTTGACTTTTACAGGCTTTTCCTCTTAGTTTCTGTATATATTTATAAAACATAAAACCAACTAAGTGCATGTCGAACAACACATTAAAGGGTTCCGTAGCTGTATCTTCCAAAAGTCGTAACTGCCCATGGAAGTAGTTTTATGGAAATAACTTCGAAACACCTTAACCAGTAATGTTCAAAACAATTTTCGTTTGAAGAATATACGATGACATATCTTTTATTTTTTTATTTTTTTTCATATATTTTAGAGTTCTGGTTCAAAAGTTACAGGGCGGGGACACAATTTTTAAAACTTGAGTTGAGACGAATATTTCTGAAAACATTATCTAAATCAAATGATGTTTCATTCATTCATAAATTTAATTTTATGACCTATCGATTGATGTGCAACATGTTAGTTTTTGCGATAAAAAATGACACTTAGAACGTGTGGATATCTAAATATTATTTTTAGCAATATTACTACAAAATGTAGTAGCGGCAGCCAAATTGCACCTTAAATATTTTTTGAAGATATATAATGTTTAGTTGTTCGAGTGAAATGGCTGTGGACACATACGGTCGGGCGGTCGGACAGACGAACATGATGATATTAAAAGGGTTCCTTTTTTGCCATTTTGGCTATGCAACCCTTTTAACATTCACGCCTAATTTTGCCAGGCGTTTAGTTGGCTGTTTACTTTCACCGCAGATATACGACACCAAGCACGAGTTCAATGAGAAAGTGGTAGAACTTCGCAACCACAAGGTTTACCTTGTAAACTATATGAAGCAGATCGGCGAACGGCTAGCCGAAATACGACTTGAAATCCCTCCGAAGTTGGTGCGGCCTCCGCCCGCCATTCCTGTTATTGACGATGAACTGGAATTTCCAGAGAAAAATCTAGAGGTAGGCATTATTTACCATTGAACGTCAATGCAACGTAGACAATTGCCAAATATTTTTATTTTTCTCTATATAATGGTCTTCTCTCTAATCTCCATGACAGCCAGAAAGCTCACAAAGCATTGCTCACAAAGCCGTTCATTCTGTTGTACTTGGAACCATTATATTCATTCTAATAATTTATTTGTACAGACAGCAACACTCACAGCTGTACATTAGTGGACCTTATGCCTTATATGATAAGGTCCACCAATGTATAGCTAATAGCGTTGCTGTATATACATAAAACTTGTTTTACAACTATAAGTTAATTTCAGATAAAACCAGAAGTAAAACTCCCCACCACAGCCAGGGACAGTCGGAAGTCTACCCGGACTTCCACAATAGCTCCGTCCTTAACCTATCCACAACCAAGGATCCGTCAACCAAGAGTAAACAGATTCGTTCCCCTTGCCGGTGAGCTATTTATTTAAATTTAATTTTCTGTGATTATTTTCCTGTAACGGTAGAATTTGTATTTTATATATAATATTTCTCTAATTTTTGTAACTTTTATAAGTAAATATTATTCCTTTTAATTTCCTTTTGGCTCTCCTTTACGCTCCTCGTTCTTACTGTGCCAAATAAAAAACAAGAGGTGCTTTAGAAGTGTACGCTATTTTTCTTTGCCATTATATTATGGTAATAGTCAACTATTAATAACAGTAAGTAATATCGAAGATTGAACGAATAAAGAAATCCATAAAATAATATGTGTTTATACAGAATCGCGCCCGCTCGCAGCATCTTGGGAGCTGCTAAAGCCGAGACAAGATATGGAGTCTACACCGATGGAGGTGGAAATAAGAGAAAGACGTATCGAAAGGTGACATTATCTTGTCATTACTCACTACCACAGGGCATACAGAGTTACACTTTCGTGTTACTTTGGCGATAAGTTGATGATAAATTTATAACATTGATACTAGAACGTAGCTATGGATTTTGTTAATAGAGAGTCGTCTTATTATCACTTATAAGAATTTATCAAACATTTGTTTTTAAATTTCACCCGCTTCTATTTAACGGCGCATCGCATTTACCATGTTTATTTATAATATTGTCTTCGGTTGCAGCGATAATTATTCATGAAGTTCAGTTTTTTTTATTCCCTGTTTACGGGTTCCCGATATCTGTCCTCAATGATGGTGCATGCAACTGTTTTAATAGATGCACTGCTAAATAATAAAACTGCCGAAATTTTGGTAACTCATAAACACACAACCATGCTTATTACCTTCTTTAATTAGCAGTTGTAGTGTCAGTGATATTGTTAACTTCACAAGCCAATTTCACACCACCAGGCACCTGTACGAGCAAGATATGTTGCTAGCAGACGCCGAAGCAGCGGTCAAGAAGTTTGATTCCCGACTGCTGCAGCTGCAACGTGAGCGCATCAGGGTGCAGGAGAAGAGTCAACTTCTTGATCTGAATCTGTGCCAGTTACATAGGGAGATGAACGTGCTCAACCGTTTCGAGGCCCACGAGGACAGGCTGGCTGAGAGGGTGTACGTTAAACTGATGCAGGTAAGCATTTAGAACAGTTCTAAAGAATAGGTACTTCTTTAACATAGTTCCTTCCAAGTTCTAACAAACGTGATTATTTTGCTCACGGACTGCCATTACTACACCAGCTGAACTGCTCTCAACTTGATTAATTTCTATACTTACCAGTGGCGGCGCATTTATACAAGCCGATTCCCGGTTTGACTAAGTTTACTGCAGTTCAACGGTTTTCGTTGGGCTCAAGAAAAAAAGAAAAATATCGGCTCCGTCTTGCCTAAGGAAAAAATTGACTCGCCGCCACTGATACTTACCTATTTTTTGCCTTGGAATACGGAGAATTGATCTTTATATTATATGTTTACTAGGTACGGGCCGTCCAAGAAATGATAAAGGATTGCGAGCAACGCATTGAAGAGCATTATGCTGAAAAGGAGAATCTAGATGTACTCTGTCAAGAGTTACAGAGGCAGTTCAAGAAATTGGTCCAGGACAATAAGTTCGCAGACTTTCTGAGAAGAATTTTTAAGAAGAAATACCGTCCGCCGAGAGAGAGAACGGATGACGGTAAGGTTATTAGGTTATAGTAATAATAAGTACTAATAGCTACCTTAATTATGAAATGGACGTTTTGTCGAACTTGGCGAAATGTTTTTGTGACCAAAACATTGATGAGATTTTTCTTTCGTCATTCGTAAATGAACGTTTCATAGATTCCGAATCCGAATCGGAGTCGTCATCATCAAGTGAGGAAGAAGACGAGGGCAGTTTGGACAGCCGCGACATCGGACCCATACGGCTGGACCCCAACATATGCCCTGAAGGCTGCGAACACGATATCTACGATAAGACCTACGAATTGAGAACCACCAGGTATACTTACTTAGCTAAAATAAATATTGACCAAGATCCATAATAAGTGTATTTTGCCAGTGATGACTTATGGTAGACGTGGGCGCTTACAAGAAACTCACTTACTGAGAAGCCAATGATTGGCTCAGTTACCTTGCGCGATCGAATCAGAAATGAAGAAGCAAGAGAACCAAAGTCACCGATATTGCTCTCAGAATTGCTAATGTTAAGTGGGCCAACACGTCCCACAAGGGGCCCTACGACTTGGCCAAAGTCATGGGAACTCGTTAGAAGCATACAGTGCAGGACTGGTCGTCTTGATGATCCTTGGGGGAGGCATATCTGCAGCAGTGGACGTCTTTCGGCTGAAATGATTGTGATGAAGAGTATGAAGACCGGTACTGACATAAAGATTGTCAAACCATATTCTCTATGTAATCCTTGTGTTTATAATTATCCATAACCAACGAACTAGTAATACTATAGAAGTCTGACTCGAGCTCAAAAATGACCCCACGGCTAGTGTGCCACGAACGATCGACTGAGCCGCGGCGGAGTTTGACAGTTTTAGTAGTACAGAAGCTTTCTATGACATAAGATGTCAGCTAATATAAAATTGTTAAATTAAAAAACCCTATAAAATGCCTTCTTATGCGGTAAAATGGTACCTAAACAACTCCACAAAAATACAAGAAAATCGATGGGATCCATTGGATTGTGTAAGTTTTACCCTGAAGGTGATAAATAATTATTTAAAGTAACATATTGATGTATAGACTAATACGCTGAACCAAATGTCGTAACTCTATACTAGTTTTATAATGACTTATGCCTTTATGATACTGAGTGACAAAATGGGGATAATATTATGCAAAATTTCTACTATTAAGTAAACTATTAATTTTATTTCCAAGTAACGAGCAAGTCCTATTATTTGCTTTTATTTAAAAAGCAAATAGGTACCTAAGCTATAAATGTAGGTACTGCTGGTAAACTGTTCATCATAATCACTATCATTTGAATATTGCAGGAACGAAAAATATGAATATAGACTCGGTAGTCGTCTATTGTTGGCAAAGTGCCTTGACGTCCCAAAGTTCAGTACTCCACGTCGATGTTGTTTATTAATCTGTTGCCAAATAAACAAAACAATGCGTGCGATATATCAAAGTAACGTCTTATTCTAGCTTGCTCTTATGGTGACGGTTTGTTATACGATATTGAACCTTAGGTGGGTTGGAAATTAATCTCCTTGACTGTACTAACACTATTACGATTATTCCAAAATACATATGTACTACACATTAATATTATGTTTCAACGTTTGAGTATAACAATAAACAGGACTTAGTCGCGCAAAAACTTATGGAAATTCACCCCCGATATTTCAGGGCGATATTATCCCATGGTACCCACTGGAGAAAGACTGAGGCAATGCCGTAACGCAAAATCGTGGGAGTGTTCTCCAATACGCCATTACTATACATTCTTATAAAGTATGGAAAACGTAATTATATTTCTTTATTTAATGTTTTGGCGTTAAAATATATTTTCTCTCTTTCTTAATCTTAATAGCAAAATCGTGTCAGAATAATACTTATATAAATTGGTTCCATCTCGGTTAGTATCAGCCCTGTAAGTTTGACAACGCCATAATATTGTAACGCCGCGCATGAGGTTTGACGCTTAAAACTTTTATTAACCAATCACAACTTTTTTTAATAGCGCGAAATTGTCTATTGGATAAACTTCAAGCTGCTCTGACATATTAATGAAGAGGGGATAGCTGTCAGTGTCAGTGAGCCTGGGGTCAATTTTGGAAGGCATTTTTGTATGGAGAGCTGTGTCTATATATATTCAGTCACCGTCCATAACGTGTTCATGTGTGCTTCTTGCAGGCATAGACACGAACAAGATATGATAGAGCAGGACCGCATGGTGGATTTACTGAGAAAGGACATCGATGCCCATAACAAAGTGAAGCGCAAACTAACCGTGCAGTTAGATAAACGGAAGAGCGAGCTGAGAGAGTTTATGGTATAGTTAAAAAGGTTTAAATACTAGTGGTTCTGTGACTTCAGAGCATGTCATATGAGTGAATTTATGGTATATATTTTGTTTTTTCTTCACATTAACATATTCAAGGTAAATTTCGCCCCGGCCTGTTGGCCAACTCTGCCGCTCGCTGCGTGGCGGGCTAGCGCATGCGCTCAATGCGCTGTTCTAATGTTTACTTCGACACTCATTGTTATTGTCATCCTACAAAGCCTTTTCACCCGAAAATGAACAAAATCTAACAAGAAATAACGATATGGGAAGGATTTACCCCTCCCTCGAAACTTTTTTTTACGACAATTTTTGGCAAATAAATCAAGTAACGTACACGCCAAGCGTGAAACATGACGCACGAGGGACTAAATAAACGTTAGTAGAACCGTGTTAATCGTTAATTAAATTAATTCTTATTAGTATTGAATATATCCATAATATGCCAGCAGTGGACGTATACGACTGAAATTCAATATAATTACGCAGTTATAATTCCTCAGTTAGAAAAACAAAGCTGCTTGAACGAGGTAGACCAAGTGGTCATTCTCCGGTACGACCAGATCAGAGCCGCGGCTCTTCGCGGGTGCACCACTCCGGAGGGCTTGTCCAATACTGTGGTTTTCCCAGAGGCCACGCTCATGAAGCTGAGGAAGAGGGTCTTGGAACTTCAGGATGAGATCAAGCAGCAGAAGCAAAGACAGAAGTTGGTACATTCCTTAAGAGTGTAACGTATGCTACATTTTCAAAGATTTGCTCTAATACTACCCTCATGGCTTGATTTTTAAGATTGGCTCAATCAAGTATTTTATGTCACACGTTGCCATGGTTACGGTCCCCTGGGATACTCTTAAAAATCTGTTTTACGGCATTTAAATACACAAAAGATGCACGTTTGTGGTAGCGATACTTCCCTTTCATAATGGGTCACCAACCAAGCGTGTTCGTAGGACGCGGTGCCACATTTCTTGTAACAAACTATGCTTCAATTGTCCCCTGGTTGACGGGACATAATAACAACAACAAATAGTTGATTTATAATTTATAATTTAAATTTCCAGTTTTATCAGAACAAGAACAAAACCTCGTTTATTAGCAATTTAAGACAGCATAGTCTAACTTTGAGGGTTTTTGGATCTATTCTCAAGCCAAGGTTTTTTTTGTAAAATTTAAACTACCAAATTATATTATTTCTTAGAATAAACCGCACACATCTCTTCCGCATGAACATCGACATGAAAGCCATGGAGTCGCAAGCGGAAGCAATGAGGGCCGAGATGCGAGAAGTGCTCACTCAAAAACTGGGAAAGCCACGCAAGGTGGACAAGACCCTGGACGACCTCCTGCGCCAGATGGCCAGGCGGCACAAGTTCAGCGCCACGCTGGGGACTATCACTCAAGTGCTGCAGCAGCTCAGGAACTGGCGGGTGAGACGGCTAATCAGGGCCGGCACTCTGTGTCCCAGACGCCACAACGTCAATACGCTCTTATTTTTGAAGTGTGACGTGTGAGAGCGTCTGGAGCTAGAAGGAATAATAACTGGAGAACGCATCCGCGAACGCCAGTAAGGGACAACAATATTCTGGCTTTTGTAGCCCAAAATGTAACAGTTCACTATAGTTTTGCTTTACAGGACATTATTTATAACAAAAATATTAGCTATTCTACCTTACTTACCGCAACTTTGGTTGAAAAGTCAAATTGTATTTTTAAACACAAAACTATCGTGAGATTGAAAAATATTAATTGTATAAAAGCGGGTAACTCACGTTTTATAAGTCAATTATTGCACTCCATAACGTCGGTTAGCCAACGCGAATGGCTCATGATTATGCTCCTCGTTATGGAGTGAAACATGTCGAGCAATATATAACTCCAATTGTATTTGTTTGTTCGCCTCCAACTTTGACAGTTCTGAAGGGTCTGGTTTGGGGGGAAACAAACATTTGTGAGACTGACAAGGACGGACGAAAATAGCGCCGTCTTTGCCATATCTATGGAAAGTTACTTAAGACCATTCCTTTCGATCGTGGTATGTCTATGCGTCTGAGACACAGTTCCTCGTCGACGAGTTAAGCGACGTATCTACATATTTAAAGCGTTATATTTTGTAGGATCGTCACGGTGCGCTGGAGAAGGATTATCTAACTGTGATGAACAAATACTCGGAGCGTCTGCGAAAGGCGGCAGCGTTGCAAAACAACGTATTACACCATAAGGTAGACGGTTTACCATCTAGTGAATTAGATTAAACATGTACATTTAGTTAGTAGTCTATTTACCACAAATAAATTCAAATAATGGCAAACCCTAGTCAGCTAATGGTATCGAGGTTGAAAATGTTGTAATTATAACTCTTTAAGTTCAGTATCATTAGTGAAGAAAGAGTACTAGTATATGGCTCAATCAACTATTCGTTGTTACGGTCCCCTGTGTCACTCTTAAAACCATAGTTCAATTGTATCTAAATACACAAAACATAGATATTGGTAGAAGCTATATGTCCCTTCCATAACGGGTCACCTCACTACCAAGCGCGTCAGTAGTAGTACGCAGGGTCACAGTTCTTCTAACAAACTATGTTGATGTCCCCTAGCTGATGGGACGTAATAACAACAACAAATAGTTGATTCACTCATATATACAAATACAAGCACCCATCCTACTGCTGGACATAAGTGATAGCATAATATGCACATACTCACTCGGGTAACACTCCTTAAAGTGAGTTGTTATGATTCGACTCCTTTTGATTATGACATAACTCCTCTTTAAAATGCCCTTATTATACAATTTCGAAATTCAGTTTTCAGATAGGTATGATAAAACGAAGGAGTAGTAGAATTATAATATGATAAAACGAAGTAGCAGTAGAAACCAACTCATTCCTTTTATTAATGATGCTTGTAAACATTAGAAAAATACGGTAGTAGTTCCTGTGGTTCTGCTCTAAATCAAAAACTGGCCAATCACACTGTCATATAACTGTCCGCCAGCCACCGCGTGGTGCCGGTCGCATGGCGGGTGACTATGACCCCGCGGTGTACCAACGCGACGTGGTGCGCCTGCGCATAGTGCGTTCGCAGCAACTCGAACAAATCCAGGTAACATACTTCTCTCTTTTGTTTGTGACCCGCGGAAAATTTTGCGAAATGGTATTGTTTTCGGTTGCCGCGATAATTACTCATGAAATAAAACAACTAAAACGCATTATATCGCGTATACTAATTTAAACTTCATTCCGACGTTTCGAACCCTTTAGCAGCGTTAAATGACTCCACCCGATGACCACGAACGCTGCTAAAGGATTCGAAACGTCCCTCCGACGTATTTGATTTAAGTATTTATTTATGGGAAATTAAGTAAAGTTGACATTCCCGTTCACCCATAGTATGGCATGATGGGAAACTGTTAAGTACTATTTCCACCAAACAGCCGGCAACGGATCGGATCGGAAAGAAAACAAACGGAGGCGGCGACATCCGAACGTCACCGGCCGTATGTCGCCGCATACGATCGAGCGGTAACAGCCGGTCGCGGCCGGCAGGATATCGACGTCGACGTTCGGCACCGTTGTTTGCGAACGTATCGTAGGAACAACCAATATGACTGAAGAAAAGGCTCGGCCGATCCGGCCATGACGCGACGTCGACAGCCGAACGGTGCCGACGACAAACGAACGGCGCCGATCGCGTGCCGTGGAAAACGTCGACAAGCGAACGCAGCCGGTCACGTGTCATAGCGTACTTTCGGTTACGTTCACATGTCGCCGGCGACGGCCGTCGCCGGGCTGTTGTGCGCAGCATGGTAATTAGTACGAGTCCTTAACTTAAAATACGGTCCCATCCTGAAGAAAGCATGAAACTTGGCATGAATGTAGCTGTCATGTATGTGCTTCAATGCAGATATGGAAGCATGTCGAAAAATTATTTTTTCCCCCATTCCCCCCCTTTTATCTCCCTCATTCTGGTTTTTCGAATTTACTACAAAAACCATAAGACTGAAGAGTTTACTCTTCAGAGACCAAATCATGGTCGATAAATTACCTACAAAACGATACTACATTTTATAGTGGTAAGATTAATATATTTCTGTATACAGCCACCAACGTATTATGAAATTGTAAAAACAGGCACATTTTTTTCTTTCTTGCTCCATTTATAGGAAAACGACAAGAGTGGTGATAAAATAGTCTAAAGAAGTTATATACCTTATACATTAAGCTACAAAATGACACTTATTTCATAGTCGTAGAGGCATTATTTCCAGAGTTACAGCTTACCGCGTCTGACTCAAGTACTCTTTTTTTTCCTTTTTACAATACTATCTTTACAGATTTAAAGCTAGGGTCTAGGGTTTCATGCAATTTATCAAAAATACAGTAAATTACAGTTTTAATCATATATATATTTATATCAATGCATATCACAAGAATCTCCCCCACACTTACAGGGAAGACCAGACTTCCTACAAATGCATCGTCCTTTAATGCAGCTGCGGCATGAACACTTCGTCAATTCCTTTACGGATGATGACGTTTCTTTGTTTGTACTCCAAAATGGAATCCAAATACCGTCTTCTTTCATCCAACCCCATTTCTCAAAGTTCGGATATTCAGGATTTGGTATCAGACTTTGACCCCAGATCAATCCTGCTTGCTTTGTATGCTGCTCAAGAGCACCGAGTGTTGGTGGCAGCCTGTCCATTGCCCGTCCCTTGATGAATAACGCTTTTCTAGCTTGGTTAATGTCTTCTACCTCGCTAGTTTTGTCGTAAGTCAGAATGAGGTCGTGACAAGGTTTCAAATACTCTGGTAACTTCAGGGAAGGAATTCCAAGTTTTCCAAAAGTACTTCTTTCCCTTTCCACAAAATCCAGATACTGTATCGCACCCTGTGAATGCTTGTATCGCACCCTGTGCTGTGAATGCACCATCACGCTTGAATCTGGGGCAGCCCAACTGGGGAAGTACCTCCTCCTTACAGAAGACACAGCCATAATAGCCACCTTTCAGGTATGTAGTGTTGTGTTCCTGATGGTAAGTAAGGTTCCCAGAGCTCCAAACCCCGTTAAAGGCCGGCAACGCGCTTGTGACTCCCCTGGTGTTGCGGGTGCCCATGGGCGACGGTAATTGCTTAACACCAGGCAATCCGTCTGCTCGTTTGCCGCTTATGTCATAAAAAAAAATAATAACATGCCACTGCATTTTTCTGGGCCGAGTTTATTCACGAGTTGGTGAATAGCAATAGTAGGTACGTAAAGCTTTCCCTGTTCCGAATGATATCCACATTTGTTCAAACCCATTTCTTTAAGCCCGCTGTATAAGGCAATAGCTACAACCACCACATCTGTATCAACCGTTCTAATTAATATTTCTGTGTGACCATGCTGCACGGCGTGCGAAACATGGAGGAAGTGTCTGGTATCAGCTTCTTCTTGTATTGAATTAAGGGAGGACGTATCTACGGTGGCATCGTTAAATTTAAAGCAAGAGTGACGGAGCCCTGGCTATGGCGACAGTAGGGGCATGTAGGGGCGCGGGGCGGTGTCGTGGGGTGTAGCCTTGCCTACGAGGGCTGTTCCGTATATAGTTAGTCAACGGCGTGCTATTAATCGTATTAATTTAATTTTACTATAGCTTAAAGGCAAATTTTATTGCAAATTCTTTCATGTAAATGTCACTGGCCAGTAACATTTTGTTATTTATTTATGAAGTCACAAAAAAAACATGTCTGTCACTTTTTGTTTGCAAAAATGGAGCTAACGCGGGAAGCGTTTCGTGCTATGATATATAATGATTATAAACGAGGGTTAACATACAAGGATTCTCATGAAAATTTTACTAGCGTTTTTGGGGCATTATCCCCATCTTTTGCCACTGTCAGTTACTGGTTCGGCGAATTTAAGCGTGGGTGGAGCGACATCAAAGATGAGCCTAGACCGGGGCGACCGCCAACGGCAGTCACTCCAGAAAATGTTATCAAGGTGGAGTGGCTAATCAAAGAATCTCGAAATATGACGCATTGAGAGATTCAAGACGAACTGAAAATTGGATCCCGGGCAGTTTCTACCATTTTGCATGACCACCTACAAGTTCGGAAGGTTTCGTCTCGGTGGATACCACATTTTCTCACACAGTAGCAAAGAGATAGAAGTGTCGATTTGTGCAAATTTCTGCTAAAAAAATTCGATAAAGGCAATTCTCAACGATTGAGCTACATTGTGACATCCTACAACTCTTGTATATATAGCTACGACCCATTCACAAAACAGCAATCAACACAACGGGTCTCTGAAGATGATGATTTACCTACTAAAGTAGTTCGCGGCCGAAGCGTCAACAAAAAAATGGTTGCTGTTTTTTTCCGACGTAGTGGACCTGTAGCCGTAATTCCACTTGGAGGTCAGAAAACAGTTACCAGCCAATGGTACAGTGAAGTTTGCTTGCCACAGGCCTTCCAGGAGCTGAACGTCAGTCGTCCAAGTACTGGAATCCGGGGCATCATTTTTCATCAAGATAATTCTGCGGCTCACACGGCTGCCAGAACCATGGATTATTTTAGCAAATCAGGAGTGCAACTTCTACTACACTCTGCGTACAGCCCTGATCTGGCTCCGTGTGATTTTTTTCTGTTCCCCACGTTACAAAAATCATTACATGGACGACGATTTTCCGACGGCGGATGAAGCAGTGGATGAATTCAGGCGACTTTTTTTTGACCTTCCGCAAGAACAGTTTTTTTCCTGTTTTGAAAGTTGGTTCAGTCAAATGCATAAGTGCATTAATGTAGCAGGGGAATACTTTAAAAAGTTAGAAATAAAGTTATATTATATTCCTTATAGTTCTTGTTTAACTAAAAATTTTCGGAACAGCCCTCGTACTCGGCCCAACGACGAGCGAATGACGCGGTGACGCGACGACCAGTCCGTCCGCTTCGTCTGAGCTTCGTGGATGTGCGTTGAATGTGCTTTGAACAAATGTTGGATATCATTCGGAACAGGGAAAGCTTTACGTACTATTGCTATTCACCAACTCGTGAATAAACTCGGCCCAGAAAAATGCAGTGGCATGTTATTTTTCCACGCATTCACAGGGTGCGATACAGTATCTGGATTTTGTGGAAAGGGAAAGAAGTCCTTTTGGAAAACTTGGAATTCCTTCCCTGAAGTTACCAGAGTATTTGAAACCTTGTCACGACCTCAAAATGAAATTGAAACCTATCAATTGGATGCTTTGGCAAGATATGTCATTCTGACTTACGACAACACTAGCGAGGTAGAAGACATTAACCAAGCTAGAAAAGCGTTATTCATCAAGGGACGGGCAATGGACAGGCTGCCACCAACACTCGGTGCTCTTGAGCAGCATACAAAGCAAGCAGGATTGATCTGGGGTCAAAGTCTGATACCAAATCCTGAATATCCGAACTTTGAGAAATGGGGTTGGATGAAAGAAGACGGTATTTGGATTCCATTTTGGAGTACAAACAAAGAAACGTCATCATCCGTAAAGGAATTGACGAAGTGTTCATGCCGCAGCTGCATTAAAGGACGATGCATTTGTAGGAAGTCTGGTCTTCCCTGTAAGTGTGGGGGAGATTCTTGTGATATGCATTGATATAAATATATATATGATTAAAACTGTAATTTACTGTATTTTTGATAAATTGCATGAAACCCTAGACCCTAGCTTTAAATCTGTAAAGATAGTATTGTAAAAAGGAAAAAAAAGAGTACTTGAGTCAGACGCGGTAAGCTGTAACTCTGGAAATAATGCCTCTACGACTATGAAATAAGTGTCATTTTGTAGCTTAATGTATAAGGTATATAACTTCTTTAGACTATTTTATCACCACTCTTGTCGTTTTTCTATAAATGGAGCAAGAAAGAAAAAATTGTGCCTGTTTTTACAATTTCATAATACGTTGGTGGCTGTATACAGAAATATATTAATCTTACCACTATAAAATGTAGTATCGTTTTGTAGGTAATTTATCGACGATGATTTGGTCTCTGAAGAGTAAACTCCTCAGTCTTATGGTTTTTGTAGAAAATTCGAAAAACCAGAATGAGGGAGATAAAAAGGGGGGGAATGGGGGGAAAAAATAATTTTTCGACATGCTTCCATATCTGCATTGAAGCACATACATGACAGCTACATTCATGCCAAGTTTCATGCTTTCTTCAGGATGGGACCATAAAACTGACTTTTGTTCGGACATGGAGCCGTACTAAATGTAGACTTTAAACTAGTGCGTATATGATTCAGTATCGTTTAAACAGCATAAAATTCGTTTCGATCCGATCCGATGCCGGCTGTTTGGTGGAAATTGTACTTTACGCTAATAGACTATCAAGTCAAGTACATTCGCCATCAGATGTATCGAAGCCTTGGAGGAGGTCACAAATATCTGATCTACGCCTCAATTATCAAGGCGATAGAGTGCTCAGATACGTACCTCCAAGGCTCCGATATAGCTAATTGCTACTGTACTAGACGGCGAATAGATACGATAAGACAGGAACAGATAGATTTACGTGAAAACCACCAATAAATGCCGTTTTGGCATTCGAATCCGGGAACTCCAGGCTTCGTAGGCTCCTAAACTGCCATCGAGACTAAGGGCCGATAAATCTGAGTCTCGAGTAAAAAAAATCCTTTCAACTTACTAGTTGGTACCTACTATATTTTCCTACGGCCATTTTAGTACTCGTAGTTAGGGATTGCAAAAGAGGAACGAAATATTCTTCTAAAATCACTATTTAAACCAGACACATCACCATAACTTTCAAGGTCGAAAACATGAATTGTGAAATTATTAAGGTGTTTCACTTTTAACATAGAAATATTTTTTACCAAGACCCTACGCTCCGAGCTCAAGTCGCTGTGTCTGAAGCCGCTGTCGCCGCGCCCGCCCCTTCCGCCCGGCATCCCGCCTCCGGATAGACGCGAACAAATCGACCTTTTTATGGCCCCTAGAAGCACTACTATGGGGACCACAAAGAAGTACTTTCCTATGTAAGTGTACTTCAAACTATAGTTCATTATTTAACCTCTTGAACGCCAAGCACCACTAAAGTGGTCGCGTTATGTCGTGCCTGCCACGCCACCGACCACTAAAGTGGCTATGGCGGACGCTGTCAACGCAATTGTCCAGCTGATAGATAAGGTTCATATTTGTTCTTCACAAGTCAATATCATGGCGTACACGTCACATTTTGATGCTAGAGGAAAAGCGGTCAAAACGTTAAACGTGTTGTCAACGCGGGGCTCATTACAACAATCCAGTATGTATAAGCCACGGAGGTGGCTGTCCAGCAGGGGACCTTCGTGACTTGTACATACTCGTTTGCCTTCCCCATAGACTGCCACAGGGAGCAATCTTCGGCACACTGCAGTCACCGTCTTTCAGCGACCAGTACGTGGTCATCGGTCTATTTAGTTTGTGGAGTACAGCAATGCGCTATCCTATACCTGGTTGCTACTCTTGGACTGTTTGAAGACTTGACCTACTGCTTCGTGACACCTCGTGCCTCCTACAAGCGTATAGATAAGTAGTTGTCTATAAAGGTGCAGGGAAAAATTAGATTAGGTAAAATTTTGTATCGATATCTGATCACTACCTAATACAGAATTATGGGCAAGTGACAGATTACCTTTGTTTCAGTGAAACAACGAGCATACCAGACGCTCCATACGACGTGAACATTATGAAGCTGTTATACGATGCTCTGGACTCGCTGCACGTGTCCCGGGACGAGGCCCAACAGCTGATGCAAGAGTTGACTGCAGTACTGCCCGAAGTGCTGTCAGGGTGGGTGTATTATACATTGATCCTTGCGAAAGACTACATAACTTGAGTTGACTGCCGTGCTACTCGAAGGACAGGATAATATCGCTATAAACCATCTTTACATCCTACTGCCAGCTATTATGGAGTTATTGTATGAGTCCTAGTAAAGTAAGTTAAATGCTGTTAGGACATGGATGGATCCATATATTCTCGCGATAAATCTTATATGTGCGTCCATAGACCAAGGCAACCATTTGCTATGATGATGGACTGTCTTGCTACTAGCTGTTGGGTACGACGATTACCTATTTCATCGGGTTGTGGTATGCTATTTACTGTGTCCAGCCTCTTCTCCTGCTGCTTAATGAGAGTCTTATTGCTTATTGGACCGTAGTCGCTGATGGACACCGCATGCAGTGCAATGTCTTTATAATTGTACCTAACATGACACTGAGCATGGCCTACTGATCAATCAAGACAGCATTACATAACAAATGATTATATAACGATTAAAAGTTGAGAATATAAAAAGAACTTAACCTTGCCTCCCTTAGAGCCAAATCTCGCTACGAAGTGGTTGACACGACGGTAAAGAAATGGCTGGCAAAGCACGGCGGTGATCCCAGACAGTACAAGAGGCAGGTTCGGGCTTACGACACACTTGCCGCCTTAGCTGACAAGCTGTTGCGACAACATGTAAGTACTTTATTACCAAATAAATATAAACTTATTATGTTTCTTGATTCTACCAAAAAAATAAATGTGAAAGAGTAAGTACCAAATTCATTTACAGAACATGATATTTTCAATATTCTGTTATTGTTCTTTTTATATATTACCATGGTCACGATTTCGAAAGAGACTCAGATGTAGGTAGTAGGCGTCTTAGGTTATTGTCGACCACGATAATTGAAACAACTGGATCATTCAGTTGACAACCTGTTATACATAGTAAACAAACAAATGTCTTGAACGATCACTATAAAGCATAAAGACCACCAATGAACTTTAGACTTTTTTATTTAAACATTCGTGACACATTGTTCACACACACCATCGAAGCCTGCCATCTATGGTCAAAACCTCAGGGTGTGTTGTGACAGTTTGGACACAGTAAGTTCGATGTGCTTAAAGCTTTTGCTGGTGGACGAATTAAATCAAGATCAGCGCGTGCAGGGCGACGCACATTAGTGCGTGACGGGCCGGCGACGACGCGAGTGGCGAACCGAACGGACACACTCAGCACTCTTAGTGCTTGAAAATGGATGCCTATGCTCGCGAGTGATTAAATAAACGTGGGTGAAGCCGTGTTTATCATTTATAAAAAAACTCAGGACTCCTGAACCCTATGCGATGTATGTATAAAAGCTTTTTTTTTTATTAATGGCTTCAGGTGGAGACGCTAGAAGGGAGTGGCGGGCACGACATGATGAGCAAGCTTGAACACGCTCTGAAAGACGTCGCGGGTAAACACCTGCCGCTGCACCAGCGTCTCGGGCCCGCGCTGGCCGCTCTGTTCCATACCACTGGCATCTCTGATATAGGTATAACACAGTGTCAACAAGGCTCTCACCAGATATCCTCTTTTGAGACCTTTAACCCGATAATCAAACTCTGTGAACAAAATAATGAAGGAAGTCCTTTATACCCTATGGTATGAGACCTTAGAAGTGTGTGATATTGACTGATGTAGCAAGCCTTACGTTACGGATATTTCTGCTTTCGCGTTCATGCTGATGAAATATCTCTCCGGTGGTCCACTAGGTCGGCTAGGACAGCTAGAGCGTATTACAGATAGCTCTGGAATCTTCTACGCAAACCGAGAAGCTCTGCGAGATCCATTTTTTTACGATCCTACATCCCCCTACTGTGTTCCTCAACCATCCTATATTTCTACTTAGTTATAAACGGATAAACTCAGGTGTAATTATATCGCACTAGGCGACATGTTTCGAGTAAGCTCTGGTACACATTTTGAAGTAGTTTGTACACCCTCAACGCGAGCGGTCTATCCTGACTGTGCTTGAAAATTGGTAGTAGAGCTTACCCGAAATATGTTGCCCAGTGCGATATAATTACACGTGAGTTTATCCGTTTGTAACTAAGTAGTAGTAACATGGCTCACAACAGCTTTAATTATATCATACTATATTTCAATTTGTTTATTCATAACAATAAATATTGTGTTGACTATTAATTACACTATGAAAAATATAGTAACTACTGTCGCCTTTAATTAGCCTCGAATGACAGATCCGTTACCCTATCCTTATTCTCGTAACCTCCTCCACTATATCTACCTACGAATCTGAAGCAGCTGTTGCTTAATTAAGTTAATTCTATTGTTAATTATTTTTGTAATATTTTTATAGCTTCGAATGAAACCATGGCATCCCTCGTCAACGCTCTGACGGCAGACGATCAACCGCTCACAGCCGCAGCGATAGATCAGATACAGGTCCATGAAGTTATTCAGGATATCAGAGGTAAAGCGGCTAAACCAACCATTTCTTGTTGCTCATTGGTCAACGGGAAACGTGCATTGTTGTAGCAGTTATCGATCATATTACCTATGCCCTTTCCATAAAGTCATAAAGGGTCCTAATATGGGCGTTAGTAGAACGACTGCGTTCTACTAACACCCATATTAAGGTACTGACCTTCCACATATTTTTTACCAAACTGTTGTCCCTGGCTGATGGGACAAAATATCAACAACAACTAGCTTGTTCACCCAATCACTAAAACCTTTTACATGATTGTAACTGCGCCTGGTTGTAGTTTTTTATTTATTGGATAACTTCTCAATCAGGTAGGGAAGCTAAATGTATGAAGTTATTACGCACTGGTCCCACCGCGAGCTAGTAAGCTATGAGCTATCAGCTATTTCAAGGGACAAAAGATAATCGATCCCTTGTAAATAAAAGAGACATATATGTCATAGCCGAGCGACCGTAGTTAATCGCCGGGTAATACATATCTCTCTTTTATTTACACGGGATCGATTATATTTTGTCCCTTGAAATAGCTGATAGCTCATAGCTTACTAGCTTGCGGTGGGACCAGTGCCATAAGAAGTAGATGGTTTTAAAATTACCATGGACATGAACGTCACGATATTCCGTATCGTAATTGTAGATTTATAGCGAAAACGTCTCAATATGACTACCTAAGGTTTGACCTCCTGTTAATGGCCTTTTGGTGAACCTAATTATACCTGGCAAACCCCTGAGGTTGCTATACCCTAACTTAAGAAACCTTAGTAAGCAGCGACTGTAAAACTTCACACAATTTCAATAAATCACATATGTTACATTCAGATTGCGGCGTATTGGTTGACGAAGATGAAGTAAAAGGTGTTGTGGCGATGACCATTGATTGCTTGAAGGCGCAGCTCATCTCAGACCATGAGGCCAAGGTGCTGGAAGAGGAAGTGGAGAAGGCACTGGTACGTACTAATAGAATACAGTCACATAACTACAGGGGCTGTTCAGTTGCCAATGTTCAAAATTAGGTCGTGTAATGAATAACCGACGTCTGCCGATGTGTCACGTTCAATTTGCATTACATGGCTTAGTACTGGATGTAGGCAAATGGCTCAACAATCCCTGTGGGTGACTACATATAAAGAAAGAAAGAAGGAAACATCTAATATTAATTGCTCTGTAAGTATATACTGGGTGAAATCAAAATGGTGATATAACGTTATATTTTCTGAATCTATTCATGATTACGATCAACATTTAGGTACTATGGTGCCATAACTGAAAAATCAGTCTAAAAAGTTACCTGCCCGTAATAACAATTACAGCTAGCCAGCAGCTATTATGGGAAAGTCTCTGTTTTTAACTTAGTTTTCGGTTGTGACCCTACTGTAAAAGTTGGTCGTAATCACGAATAGATCTAAAATAAGTAGGTACATTTCGATACTAGTGAAAAAAAATTTTTTTTCGACGAGGGTGAACGTTGGAGTCCGAGTGAAACGAGGGTGACAATCACCCGAGTCTTAAAGAAGTTTTTACACGAGTATCGAACCTAATTTTTCATAGCAAGTGCCTTAAAAAGTGAAATTTACGCGTGCGAAAAGTGCACTTTTTACGCACAAGTTAGGAAATAGTTATTTGTTATACAAGGGTGCAATATTGTATTTTAACTGCGAGTGTGGGATTGAAACTCGAGCAAGCGAATGGATTCTATAGTTTAACCAAGAGCAAAGCGAGTGGTTTTAAAATAGAATCCTGAGCGTAGCGAGTGTTTCAATACACGAGAAGTCAATTACAATTGCACCCGTGTGTAACACAAAACTTTTCCCCTCACTACAGCGAGGAAAGTGAAACATGCAAAAAAAGGTTTTGAAATCGCATTGACTTTTTCTTGGCGTTTAGATACATTCAACATTTTTACAAAAAACAAAGGTGCCTTTAGCTTAGGTTAGCTTGTGGTGGCCAGTACGATTTTCGAATGTTCTAATTTGATTTTCAAATCGGTGCGTTAGCGAGGCTCGCCCGAGCCCGCCGCCGCCGCCGCGGGGGCAAGTGAGCTGTACTTCGCGAATTTAGACTTTAAAACCATAGCAATTAGAGCTATGAGAAGTCAACTTACTTTAATCACTAGCGGATAAAATGCGTTTTTACCACAAAGAAAAGTTTTTAAACAAGCGCTTTACGACCTAGTGAGGGGAAAAATACGTTTTTGTATTACCATTTTGATTCCACCTGGTATAGCATGATTCAGGATATTTGTCAGTGGCGAGTTGTCAAAAATATATTGGAATGCAGATATCTAGGAGGCAATCATGAACATAATCAACAACGCCTTTATTCGACGTCATTTTTAGTAAGCCATACAATAGGCTGACTTATATTTTGGTTACGGACATAATTTATAAATAGATACATGAATAATACAATTAAAACTGTTGTGAGCCATGTTATCCATTTATCCGTTTGTAACTAAGTAGTAGATACATGAATAGATTATATTGGAGCGCTAAAGTAACAAATGTATTTTTTTTTAACAAATATCAAGATAAGGTTGTGTACATGTACAAATTGTCCTCTAGTAGGTACCTACAACACAAGCCTTACTGAGCTTACCGTAGGACTAGGTCGATTTGTGTAAGATTGTCCCCAAATATCTATTTAATTATATGTAGCCCCGTGAATTATTTTTAATCAAAACTCTTTAAACCCCAGAAGGAGTCTCGAGCACCGAGCCCCGCGAGTAGACAGGGCGACACAACGGAGCGGTCTTTGAGCTCCGGTACCACCAGCCAGCACACACTTCGCAGCTGCCACAGGACTACGAGCGAGACCAGCGACACTAGCAAACAGCGGGGTGACGCTTCCGGCGCTGAAAGCTCGGATCCTGGCCGTTCTTAACCTTACGAGAACTGCAGGCCTAGGAGGATATAACTAGAATGTAGTAGCCATTAACAGGCGTTACCCTCTGCCAAAATTACTCGGCCGCCGGTCATAATTCTTAAACTTGTGTGAAGATAGTTTATGCTAGTGTTTGATAATTTTGCCGTGTGCGTGTGTAGCGAGGCACGTAAAAAATGCATTAGTGTTAACATTATTTATGTGTTACCTCACCCACCAACAAGTCTGCTAACCTGGCTGGTTTTTGTGTTTTTCTGAACTAAACTAAATATCACAAAAAATAATCGATTTACCCTTTTAATGTAGGTTGGTATTTTAGTAGTGTGTATGTGAGTGTGATATGTGTGTGTGTATCTAACTGATCTTGAATTAAAATGCTTAAGACACAGAATTCTTTCAATTTCCTAAGAAACCTAGTCATAAAGTTAAAACATCGGTATATGGAGTCACAATGAGTAAGTACGGTAGATTGCCAGTAACTGGCCATTGTTCAATAACTAGCCAACTTATACTGAAAATGAATTCTAAACCTATAAATAGCATACATTTCCTAATAGGGTTTCAATTATTGGCCACCCTTCAAAAACTGGTCACTTCACACTAAAATGAAATTCTAATCTCATACCTATAAACAGATTTCATTTTTAGTAAAATGTGGCCAGTTACTAGCCGTAAATACAATACGTATAATTACTACCTACAATTAAACGCTTTCTTTCTCTTTTACTCCAATTAAGGGTGTCATGAGAGTGACAGAGACAATCGTCCGAAATTCACGAATATCGTTCGCTCCAGATTTGACACATTCCATTGAGAATGTTGCACAGCCTCAAGAATTTTCAAAATTGGACTACCCTGTAAAAATTACGAGTGGTAAAAAAAATATGCGGGTCGACATGAAGAACCTTCTCCGTTTTTTTTTTGACGTTGGTTATTAAACTGGAATTTTAATAGTTTTCTTACATAAAGTCAGGGCACAGATAAAGAAACCTAGGTAGTACTCCGTGAGTCAGGGCTACCGCCAGAGCCTAGCGGTTAGCAGCAATTTCTAAATCCCGTGAGAATGGTGAATTGTTGATTAGTGACTAGTTGATTACTTACTTCTTACCTAAAAGACATCGGTTTTTCTCGAAGCACAATAATACTATATTATAATTATATCATCAAGTCTTGAGAAGACCTTTGTATAGAACCACACCGGCGACCTCATAGATAGATGGCACCGGTAACTCCCATTGTTATCACGTTAACAGCGCCTACTGTTTTGTACTGTAGATGTGTATTAAGTATTGATTGCTACAACTATTGTGTAGGAGTTTCTAAAACGTTTTTAAGTTAATCAGAATAATGGGAAGAACAACTAAACATTAACTGTATATTTTAATATTTATTCGTTGATTTTTTCTACCTACTTAGTGAAGTCAGGTTATTTCATTAGAGGATATTTATTGGAACATATAGACGAAACTAAGTTGTAACACAGATAATAACCATATGTGTTAAAGAATAACTACCGTATACTAACTGTATATGAGTGGAATTTTCTTATTCTCACTCTTAACACAAATAAAAGCATTGAATACAAAATCAGTACTTATAGTTTTTTTTTCTACGGTGGCTGACAAATTTTGTTTGCACGACCTATTTAATACTAAATAAATTAAAACAAATATTTTAGGGTTTAATTATTTTTAACACTGGCATTAAATACCGTTGGTTTACCTGGCAACATTTTACGTTTACTCGCGAATAATGTTTTTTCTTTCATAAATTTTGTTTCATTCATTCGTTATAGTTTTTGTATTGTGAAGACGTGTAATTAACTTTGTATATATAGAATATTGTAAAATAGTTTGTTGTTAGTGTTAAGCATAGTATGCTTGTGATTATGTGACAATTAACTTAAGCTTGGAAATTTATCATGTTGTGAAGGCACTCACTGTACGTCTCAGCACAGTTGTAATTCGTGGTATTTTCACACGTATTTTAATTAATGTGCGGTTAGTGAGCGCATCAGTGTACGGATATATACTTGTCGAGAGTCAAGAGAGAATTGACACTCGTCGAAATATGCCATGTACGCTCCGGATCATCTCAGACGGAAGGAAGCCAGAGATGTTATGTATCGCAGTAACTCGAGTCTCGACTTGATATACGGCGAACATCCGTCCGGAAACGGGCTGCGGCGCGAGTATGGGAGTCACGGTTCGATCGACGTGATCGGCGGCGCGAGCGACAGGCTGCCCGCAATGGTGCATAACTACAACGTGACGGAGAAGGCTCAGGGCCTTAGCGGTGACACCTCCGACGGACCTACGCCGCGAGCTAGCGCCAGCCCAAAGCCTCGCATCAAATTTAACAAGCTTTGGGGTGGCGCGGCTCCCACACACCGACAACCCATGGACGATGGATCACTAGACCGATCGGAAGGAATAAAGAAACAGCAGTTTGCTCATTATGATTGTCAGTCCTTGATGGCAAACTTAAGCTATGCAGCTGAGATTAGAGGAGCACTACTCAGCCGCAGGAGGAATACAACAACGGGGGCCTCTGCTGCATCTTTGGCAACCCGTGGACCTCCCCTGGGAGAAGACACTATACCTGATCTGGGAGATGGAAGATCAAACGAACTGCTGGAGGCCTGTCCCTTCTTTAGGAATGAATTGGGAGGTCAGTATTATTTGATTGATTTTGCATATACCCTAATGATAGGTAAAGAATTATTCTGCCCCATTACTTTAATGCGGTAGGTCCATACACATTACATTGTTATACTGTCAGTTAGGCAACAACAATAACATAAAAAAGCTGAATAAAAAGATATAATTATGGTATTACAGTTAAACTGCATTACATATTTTTAGTTACAAGGAAAATTAGAATGACTAAGCTTTAAGTATATATTTTCTAGCCATGATATTATTTTTTATATAAAATTGGTTTGTTTGTGAAAGTGATAAACCATTCAATGTTCTAACTCTGAATGCACAACCAATGCAGACATAGATAACAAATTAAACTATCCAGGTTGCTAAACCAGACCACACAAAAGTATCCAGTCGCATATCATGTCCATTATCAGAATTCAAAGTTATAACAGAGGTGGCTGTTTATTTGCCAGCAACATTATTGCCCGCAGATATAATTACTGTGGTATTGGTACAGAGCAAGCATTACAACTAACTATGGCATGGCCATTGTGTTGCTGAGAATTGGGTGACACCGATTCTGATCTCACATCTGACACTTCTCCCAGGGCATACCATTACTTCACTCGTAAATATAATGCCTTACTGGCTGTTTACAAATAATGAAGTCTTACTTTTTATGACCTTAGCAATGAAACTAGTCAGAGGTGCAAAATTTAATTATTTTCTATATTTATTTCATTATTATTAAACAAAATAAACATATTCACTGTCATTATTATTTGTTAAAGACATTCATAGTCTAATTTTTTATGATAGGTAATCATCACTTTGTCACTTTAGATCACTTCCAATATTATGTGCTAGATAATTTGCTGGCCATAGTTTTAATAAGATGAAACCTTTAAAATATTGTTAACAAACTGAATACTGAATGTAATGCTCCATAAAGTGCACTGAACTAAAAATTTCACAATAAAGCAAATGTTTTAATTAAACACATGCTTCCATTGAATAATCCCTCTATTACCACAACAATGTGCAACAGACCCAGTGAAGCATCACACTGTAACTCTGCTTCAATAATTCTATATAATTACACAAGGAATCTTCAATATATGCACATAATTCACTGACTTTCTTGTACTTCAATCATGATAGCTATGTACTAAGTTTTGAGTAAGTGACAAGTGTGTTTTGCACACACATACTTTCTTATTTCAACCCTAATTCTGCTAATAAGTGCCTACTATGATATAATTTAATGCTGTTTTGTTGTTCTCTTCTACACACTGTTTTGACACATGAAATACTAGTCTCATTTTCTTCTTACTATCAAATATTGCATGAATCAAATAGTGCATTGCACTGATTGGCTCATTGATTAATTGCAATCATTACAGATCAACCGATAAGTAACAAATGCCTTATCTTTGTTATGATTTCACATTTTGCAAGATTATCTTTGTCTTCATACACAAAAGCAGATAGTGTTTATATAGTATATTAGGTAACTATGTTTATGACTAAATCAAAAAATGTATTTAAAAATAATTGTTTTTAATATAAACTACTAAGTAGGTACATTAATTTGTATAGGTAACTCTGTTACTTCTTGTGAAATAACTTAAACATTGAATATGAGGAATGCTTGTATTAACCATATATAATATAAGAGCAAAATGATAAATATGGATGTTAAAATTTTGTACTTTTAGCACTCTTCCAATTAATATGTGAAGCACATTTTCTTTATATGAGTCACAAAACAGGTTTAAGGTCACCAGAGTGCAATACACTTGTGAACATCAGTCATAATTTTCTGTGAAAGAGTGAGAGACTAGACCTATTTCATAACTAAACTTAGTCATTTAGGGATATTCAAAATGCAACTAAGTGTGAGGAAAAGTATTGTTTACCCTGTTATACTGATGGAACATATTAGTAATACTACCTAAAACCTAAATGATATTACAATAGCTTGTATTTATTTTTGCCACACAACAAATTAAAAAGATTTTATGTTACAAATCAGTATTTCAAACAATCACCCTTCTTTAGTTTGTATTAGTTTACTTATGTGAAACCCATGTGGACAACACATGTAAGCAACCCCTGATAATACATTCTAATGTATGACTTTCATTCAGGCTATAGTTACAAATTCTACATATACCTTGCTCCTACTATGTGTCAATATAATGCCATAAGAAATATGGCATTAATAGGCCTTAACATTTGTTTATCCATAGAACCCTGTTGTCTAATTTGTATACCTACATACTAGTAAACAGGTTTTCTCTGCCCTATAGAAAGGTAAACATAGATTTAGAAGGTAATCTCAATTGAAAGAATTTATATTCATTACTATAGATAGATTCACTAAAGCTGGCACGAATGGATTGAATGAAAGTTATGTCACCTGTCACTTCGAGTGTTAGTGTGAGTGCCGTTCTTATACAGGTGGCTCGTAATATTTTGTAAACAACAACAAAATGGCATTTGTTATTAAAGAAAAATAAAAATTATGCTATTAGGTATAATACCTATTTAGACTAAACAGGTAAAATATTATGTCCGAAATAATTAATATTCATGCAATCTGTGTATGACCAGAATTAGGATGTGAGATGACACTATTCGATCCAATTGTCTCGTATGAGTTTGTACATGTGAGACAGTTGCCTAATATGTTCCTTTGTCATGTCATTCATGTAAACGATATACTATGTACCTGACCTAATAATTTTTTCCGATCGGAAAAATTTGCGACATTCATAGTGACTTACGTCATTTTGATGATATTTTGTATGAGATGACGCACAATAAAACTAATGGCAAGCCATAGAGTCGCCATTTTCCATAGAACTAAAATCTTATTCATACATACTGATTTACTAAATAATATCTGCGGTCGTGATAAAACGCATAGTAAAATGATGTAAAGATTGTTTTTATGTTAGATTATAAATGTGTAACTTAATGTCTTTGTTAACTTTCTGTTTAATTGTAATTATGAAAAGGATGGTGTACATAACACAGCATACACATGGAAATTTCAACCGAATTAATCTTTTGCCGAAATAATGCTTTTGTTCTCATTTCAACTAAGTCCAAATAAATTTATTATTTTATACTACTACTCTATCGCTATAAAGGCATTTTAACATAAAATCAACAAATGAGTATGAATATGAATAAGGTTTGAGATTTATGGCAAATGTCGACTCCATAGCTTGCCTAAAGTCTTACCGTATAACATCTACCGGGTTTCATATTGATTGTCTCTGTGACAAGGTACGAAATGGTATACAAATCAATTTCCTTGACAGTAGGTACTCAGTTTTTGTAGTATTTGTAGTATTACTGATGAATTTGGGCTGTCATACGGTATAATTTATCTACAAATACGTTTTCAATAATCAATTTTTGTATCAACCTGTATGTAATCATTTTGTGACGCACACATGAATATTATCATTCACTCATTCAATCCATTCGTGCCAGCTTTAGTGAATCTATCTATAGCTTTTGCCCGCAGCTTCGCACGCGCAGAAGAACCCCCTTTTTGACCCCTTAGAGGATGAATTTCAAAAAACGCTGAAATTACTTTTCTTGTATTCCTATAAGGAGTGTTTACACAAAATTTCAAGTCTCTAGCTTTAAATTTTACACAATCGCCTTACACACTTTCAACCCCTTTTTTACCCCCTTAATGGTGGAATTTCCAAAAATCCCTTCTTAGTAAGTGCTTACGGTATACAAACTACCTATTGTGAAAAAATCAGCCATCTAGGGTAAGCGGTTTGGGCTGTGCGTTGATCAGTCAGTCAGTCAGGACTTTCGCGTTTATATATATAGATAGATTATATACTTACCCTCTTTTTGAAAAATACTTTTTTAGTGCACATATTTTAAAACCGTTGTTGTTTTTGTCAACAGCGACCCGATTAACCATAGGAAACATACACATGTCGTTTTTCAGACTTTTTAAACCCCATTTTCTCCTATTAGGGGTTGAATTCTCAAAAATGCTGAAACACGTGTTTACTCATTTGTCGTTAGGAATACTATTGTGAAGTTTCAAATTAATTGGTGTAACTAATCATAAATCCCCATACAAACTTTGGACCCCCATTTCACCCCCTTAGAGGGTGAATTTTTAAAAATCCTTTCTTAGTGCACCCCTAGACCTTATAAGGAACCTGTGTGCCGAGTTTGGAAACTTTAGACCCAGCGGTTTGGGCTGTGCGTTGATTTAAGTGAGTCAGTCAGTCAGTCAGTCAGTCAGTCAGTCAGTCAGTCAGGACTTTGAGATTTATATATATAGATTTATTTAATGGTCCCAAACATGGTACTAAAACTACTACACAATAAACTCTTGAGGTGCTTGTTGTTCTATCTATTTTCTTATTTGTGTTATGATTGTCGCTGTAGCAGTACCATTCATATAAGACACTAAGTATAAGATAAGTTTTATAGCCACACCACTTAGATTTTTCTGCAAACAACAATTATCAATAGTCAGTAGTTACTATCATCAACTTGATTAGATACTGTTATATATAATTTTTAGTTGTTTATTTGTAATAATGTTTATAGATACACATACATTTATTTCTATTTGATGGTATAATAAAACTTAGATGATTCATCCTTTGCAATCCTGTGCAAGAGTTTATAACTCATTTATAAATAAGTAAACCTTAAGTTTTTGTACAATATATGTTTGTAGATGTTTGCAATTATCTATTCTAAGCAAAAGATATCTTGATCACATAAGTTTTAATATTGAATAGATAAATTTGTGTTCCTTTCTTATCTAATGTTTTGTTATTTATCTATTGTTGCTGCAAAACTAGATTGAACTTCGCTTGACATACTGCCGCATATTTAGTCTGTATGTTGATTTGAAGTAGAATTTAACTCATAAATTCATAGAATTCTCTTTTTTTTTTTGTATTTGTAACATGCACCACCAGCTTCCATAGCACTTACATTCATACTATGCATTAAAAAGATAAATAATCTTGTTGTTATTTAACTTATATATTACACGTTTTATTAGGAAGTCTGTTAATACAGTTAATGATCATAATTATTTTTTTCAATGCAGAACATGACACTTATTTTGTCTTCTTCAGGCGAGGAAGAGCGCTGCGTCTCCCTATGCCGGCGGACATCGCGGGGCGCGATTCCCGGCCAAGCTGGCAGCTGGCACCGACCGCGTGCGGCCTACGGACTCTCTGTCCTGGAATTCCCCCCTGGCCACACACACTGGAGGAATGGCTGCCCGTTCGCAAACTCGCTCACACCATTGCCAGTTGAGAGTCAGGATTTGGGGGCGCTATACTATAGGAACTATTTTTACGGACAATGTAAGTTACATATCATAAGTAGGGCAGTCTCCTTTAATAAATATATATATATCCTTTTCACTAGAAATAATTTGATATGATTGAGCGATAAAAATATCATGACTGATCTCACTATGATGTCCTTAAATTGAAAGCTTAAGCAGTGAAGGGATGTGAAGCATGATTGGAAATAATACACAATAATTCATTTCCATTAAAAGGGACACCTTTATTCCCAGACTCCTCTCCACCATATTTCAATAAGACTTGATTAATGGATTAATGATTTGGATTAATGATTAATTTAAATACAGACAGTTCGTATACTACAAGTTCATTTACTAAGTCTTAACATTCAGTAGGAAGAAATCTATTTACAACATATTAAGTTGTAAACCATATAGAGCGCAAAATGCAATTGGGAAATACAAGCACTGAGGAAAAGTTGCGTGATCGCTATAGTGGGTTTTATTGCTATACATACTGTTGTTTATTTACCTTACAATAGTAAACTTAATTCGGACTACTATTACAATTACTGATTTTTCAGTAAAGGTGACACACTCGCGGTTGACCCCAATGAGACGCAACGTCTTTGCGTTTAATTGTGGTCCAAAGCAAAGTTATATATGGGTCACAAAGTCGGGACATTACGCTTCATAGGTACACTTCAGTTGTTGTGTGCTTGGGTTTACCAAGGATTCAATGATGTGACGTGTGTCCTATTCGTGTGACTCGATTATTTTCAGATGCCTATAAATTTATAAAACTCCCCAAAACGATTTACGATATATGTATTATTTCTGACAGCTCACCAAAACTGGTTCGGCATGGACGAAACCCTGGGTCCAGTTGCGATCTCCATAAAAAAAGAACGAGTAGAATTAAGAAGAGGAGGCTCCGACATATCAGCGCCGGCGTCTCAACTAGCCTGGCAGTACCGCCTTGTCGTGCGCACCTCTGAACTGCTCACCCTGCGAGGGTCCCTGCTAGAAGATGCATTGCCCATCAAGCCTAGTAACAATACAGCTACTTACAACACTAAAGAGGTGCTGGAGTATGTCGCGCCGGAGTTGCAACTCAATTGTCTCAGGTAAGTTATGTTAATGACTCAATCAACTATTCTTAGTCTCTCGTTGCCATATGGTTACGTTCCCCTGGGTCTCTCTTCAAACCACAGAGTAATTGCATCTTGCACACAAAACAGATATTTGTAGAAGCTATATATCCGTTTCATAATGGGTCTACCAAGCGCGTCAGTAGTACGCGGGGCCATATTTCTTGTAACAAACTATGTTATCCCCTGGCTGATGGGACAGAATAAAAACAACAAATAGTTAATTCACTCTAATATATAATTCGGAACATTGTCTTGTGATCTGAACGGAGCTCAAACCCCTATAAGTGGTTAATTTAACGCTAAAATGATCATGTCAGATAGACGCAAAATGTATAACTAGCTTAGCTAAAAAAACACTAACACGAACACGACCATAACTATGACAGTGTCTCTGTCCTTCAAATCGCGTCGTAAAAAAGTGACAGTTGCTACGTCACGGTTATAAATCTGTCCATCTATACCAACATTCAAGCATAAAAACAATTCTGATGCCTTAATTATCTACAATGAAACAACACTTATTTTCACCCTCGGCGAAAACGCCATTCGCACATCTAGAATGTCTAGATCACGATACAGATAATCTCAGATCGCTGTATTTAATTACTTATCGCTAACCGCTATTAATTACAGACTTGGCACCAACGGCAGCGGTGCTGAAGAACAGTTATTAAGATTAGACGAGCAGTGCGTCACACGACACTACAAAGTCGGCGTCATGTACTGCAAGAGCGGACAGTCCACTGAAGAGGAAATGTACAACAACCAAGAAGCCGGTCCGGCATTTGTAGAGTTCCTCCAAACTCTCGGGCATACCGTCAGACTAAAAGACTTCGACAAATACAAAGCCGGCCTCGACAACCGCACAGACTCAAC
Organism: Grapholita molesta; assembly: GCA_022674325.2. Taxonomy (NCBI): domain Eukaryota; kingdom Metazoa; phylum Arthropoda; class Insecta; order Lepidoptera; family Tortricidae; genus Grapholita; species Grapholita molesta. The sequence goes on along the minus strand of CP053121.2, from coordinate 23,077,494 downwards.
TGGCCTGTACTCCGTGTACACAACTTATCAGAACTGTGAGATAATGTTCCACGTGTCAACCATGCTCCCCTACACGCCCAACAACAGACAGCAGCTACTCAGAAAACGGCATATAGGCAACGATATAGTGACCATAGTCTTCCAAGAACCAGGCGCGGCGCCTTTCACCCCCAGAAACATCCGATCCCAGTTCCAACATGTGTTTGTGGTGGTGCGAGCGATAGACCCATGTTCGGAGAATACTCACTATAGTATAGCAGTGAGTCGGGCGAAAGAAGTGCCTTTGTTTGGACCACCGATCAAAGATGGCGCTGTTTATGCGAAGGGGGAGGCGTTCACTGATCTGCTTCTGAGTAAGGTAAGATCCTTTGACTTCAATGTGTCACTCAACAGGTTAATAAGCTTATAGGTAAAACCCTCTTCAAGTATACAGTGACTGGTAGTTTTGTAATAAACTGACGTGGATTGATTAATATATGTGACATTTATTTAATTATGTATAGATCGAGTTGTCAGTTTCGTATCTGTAGAAATAAACAGACCTTATAGAAATTACAATCGTATTATGATAACTACAAGTACTTAACTAGTTACAGTATAAAATCTAAAAAAGGCCCTTGAGGCATTGTACCAAGGATGCTGGCGGCATTTCCCCGTATCGCAATGCTGATACGTTGTGCGAGGAAGCCGCCAGCTCTTCGTTCACCAGTTACATCAACCAGACGCTTCGCGATTTCTGCAAAAAGTTTGTCCGCGCTGGAACCCCAAGTACCTAGCGTCTCTACGCCAAACGGTACAAAATGGTACTCTCTGCCCAGGCTTTTATATTTGTTACGTTTAAAAATTTCGGCGCTTTCCGACGCTGCACCCGCTTTTACATTAGTTCGTTGGAGATGGGACGGCGCTAGGGTGTCTACGCAGGTAGCATCCCACACCAGCATCCGTCCCACACAGACCTTATTATGTTGGTGACTTAGGTTGACGTTGACTGATTAATGATGACATAGTATATATTGGTTTTGTAGGATAGAGACATACAGTCAGCGCCATATAGTTAGCTGCAGTCAGTATGACCAAATATATCGATACAGATCTTCATGTATATAGCAGTAAGGATGCGTATCGATATATTTGGCCATACTGACTGTAACTTACTATATGACGCTGAATTATTATTATTGACCGAGTTTTTCCGGAAATCTATACGTCATTTTCGAGGATAAATAATAATTTTAGATCGGTCAGTATGGAAAAACTGAACGTATTTATTAAAAGTATGTCCGAGATTATTTGAAACATGTGTGATGCCTACTATAGATGAATATTGTTTACAGGTGATAAATGGCGAGAACGCGGCGATACAATCGCCCAAGTTCAGCACTATGGCCACGCGCACAAGACAGGAGTACCTCAAAGACTTAGCCAAGAACCACGTCTCTGCCACCACACTCGAGACTGGACAGAAATTCTGTATGTAGACTTTGATACATAATTATGTTCACACCCCTCAAGGTACAAAGAGATCTTGGAATCGACCGTCCATACTAATATTATAAACTAGCTGTCCCGGCGAACTTAGTACCGCCTGAAAGTCTATAAATGGGGTATTTTTGATTGATTGTTTTTTTTTTACCTTTTGAACGCCAAGCACCACTAAAGTGGTCGCGTGATATCGTGCCTGCCACGCCACCGACCACTAAAGTGGCTATGGCGGACGCTGTCAAAGCAATTGTCCTGCTGACAGTTAAGGTTTATATTTGTTCTTCACAAGTCATACCATGGGGTACACGTCACATTTTGACGCGAGAGGAAAAGCGGTCAAAAGGTTAAGCATTCTATTAAATTTATGGCCAAGACAATCACAACGAACCCAAATCGTATAAATCGGTTCAGCCGTACTCGAAACTAATACAAATTTGTTTTATTAATATAGATGCGAAAGTAAATCTGAATTTGAATTGGAATTGGAACTGTCAAATCGACAACCAGATGTATAGGATTGAGACATATTGATTTTATGAAGTGACAGATAGTGTTAGTGCATGAGCTTAGCTAAATTACGACAAAGTGATATTGTGTAAAAAATACAAATATCTTTCCTAATCACGTAAATAAATGCCCACTTTGGCATTTTAACCCAGGACCGTCGGCTTCATAGACTGGTCCACTAACGAGACCCACTAGGCCAGGCCTGTCGTCAGCATTATGGCAGCAATTTTTTCATGTTTACAAAATAAATATAATATTTGGGTTAATTCAAATCAACTTAGTACAATACAATTAAAGTCAGTTAAGACTTCGGCCAACCTCGGTAATTGTCGTGAATCCCTCGTCTATCACATAGAGTTATCAAATTACAGATTTGACCTTTAATTATATATATTACTGGTTGTCTTATTGAATACAGTAGGTACAAGAACGATATGATATGAGCAACGAAACCTCCTTTGTAGCTCAAAACTAACACAACCTTTATATTGAAATAAGAATGATGCTAGCAAGTACTAGACTAGTTTGACAGTCTGCCTTCTTAGTGTCAAATAAAAGATACAGTCGTTAATGGTGGAAATTTTAGATTTTTCAACACTCGCAAAATCTACGGAATTCAGAAACTTGAAATTTGGCACGAAGCACCCATATATAGCACAGATCAAGGAAAAATTACGAAAAGTAGACATTTCTAACAAGATCAAACAAAAAATATATTTTTTTTAATTTTGAGCTTAGCTTTGTTGTTTTACTATAAGAAAATGAAATATTACCAAAATCGGCCTAGCGGACGAAATATGAATAAAAAACGGTTGAAGCCGGTTTTTTTAAATTTTAATTTCATGATTATTTTATTATCAATGATTAATGCCACATAATATCGTACCTATACTTACACCAAACAGTAAAATATTAACTCATGTATGTATATTATATATATTTATATACTGTATACCAGTATAGCTTCATTAAATAATGAATGTTCAAATTCATGTCGCTTCTGCATAACAAATTTCCTAGGTCTACCGGTTAATAATGTCATCTTGGCAGGTGCTTAACATTGCGTTTATGATACTATAAATTAAATGCTACCTAAAAGTAATCGGGGCAATGTATATCGTGTCATTTCCGACTCGGAAATTAAGCGATGATGCCCGAGAAAAACCGAAGTCTTAACTGATTTTAATTGTATTGTACAGACAGCAACACTCATTGCTGTACATCGGTGAACCTTATGCCTTATATAATAAGGTCCTCCAATGTACAGCTAAGAGTGTTGCTGTGTGTACTACAGTGAGCTCACTCGTAGTTACTCGTGCACTCAGAGTTAACATCAAAACAAAGAGCAAATATTAGTCGGAAACATCAATGTCCTTGCCAGAAAATGCTTCGTGAGCCCCTCTTCTCCATAGACTCCTAGGAGGAAAATAACACATGTATGTTTCGGTTGCAGCAATATTTTCGTCCCTGCTGATGAAGAGCGGCGGCAGCAACAACGCGACGGTGCTGCCGCGGCTCCACAGCTGCCCCAACGACGTGCTCGTGGGCGGCGCCATGTGCTTCCACGTGAGTCACTTCCATTGACATCAGTACCCTTACCATGAGTTGTGATATTGACGTTTTCGATAACGAGTTTAGAGTTTACTATCTGTGCATCGCGTTTGTACTATTTTAGTGCGAACGAGATGCACAGATAGTGAACTCGATACTCGTTATCGAAAACGTCAAAGTCATTACTCATGGTAAGGGTTACCCCAGAGGCCGCGCGTCAACTTTTTTCTTATGCCAAGTGGACCCAATATGGCTATGCATTTTCTTCATGAGCCCAAAAAACCTGCGGAATTTAGTTAAGCCGGCGGGAATCGGCTTGTATGGACGCATCGCAGGTGATAGACATACAATTATGTTTTTAAATCACGAATAAGTCAATGACAGTAAGCGATAAATTCCTTTTGATGACAGCTTTTTATATAGCATGCAAAAGTGAACCGTACTGGAATGTCTGAAGGTTTATTTTAAGCTGTAGGCGTATACGGCAAAGGTCTTTAAAATGAGAAATTAATTCTACACTACATCGATGTATAATAAACGTAGATTCACAATCAGCCCCAAAAAAATGGCTCTAAAAAACAGCCGCTCGAACAACTTGGGCGGTACATTTAGTTCTTTAGTCTTCTTTGAACCGCTGTCAGTGCAAGTGTCAACAATGACTAAAAAGTTATTACTTTATCAATAGTGAAGTTTGATACTTAATAATTAGAACACTGAGCTCTTTTTTGTTTGATTATATTATCTAAAAGAAGATTATAAATTAGCATTATTATAATAAACTTGAACGAACGTGATAGACATGTAATTTATACACTTTGAACTATCTCCATTTAGCCTTGATTTACAGCTAATTCTCGTTTGTCCCTTTATAACGATGTATATCTTGTTACAGGTTCAAGTTCAAGACGAAGGAGCGGGAGGCGCAGTATTAGACTGCATGCTCGGCGTCTCACCCGATACTATAGTGTTGGTAGAGGACAGCACGAGACAGATTATACTCGTCATACCCACCGACACTTTGCTAGGTACGTAAAACTTAAGGAATTGTTTGTACAGCTCTACGTTGACGAGTGGTACGGATAAAATAAAATGCCAAATTAGATTTAAATACGCACTGCACATTTGATATGATTTATATGATACAAACTAAACTGGGTAAGAATTTTGACTTGATGATTTTAATTGTTGTACTGTTAAGCTGCGTAGTCGGTTACACGTGTGATGCTCACATTGGATACGAGTACGAACCTAAACGCGAACTGAACGATTTATAGTGCTACGCGAGCTCGGTCAGCAGTTACCATGTCTGGGACTAACATAGCTGTTCGTCTATTTTGCCGTTCATTTTTGTGTACCAGAGCGAGCCCAGCCAAAGACCAGGTGGCTCGCGCTCCTAGCTAGTTCGCGCGGCAGGTATTCCCCAAGAGTACTGCCGCATAATTGCGGACGCATAGTGTCCGTCGGCACTGTGAGCTAGCAGACATCTGACCAGTACCGTTTTCCAGGTTGGGTGGTGAGCGGAGGCTGGACGCGCATGTTCTACCACCGCGGCGAGTCCGTGCGCCTGCGCGACTGCCCCGCGCTGCTGCGCCGCCTGGCCGGCGTGGCGCCGCCGCACGCCGAGCTGCTGCCCGAGCGCACGCTGGCGCGCGGCGCCGCCTCGCAGCTGGGTACGTACCCCGCCCCCGCGTGAGTCCGTGCGCCTGCGCGACTGCCCCGCGCTGCTGCGCCGCCTGGCCGGCGTGGCGCCGCCGCACGCCGAGTTACAAATAAAAGAGTTCATACTGAAACTAAATGTAATAGAACGGCTTTTTATAACACATTCAAATTCTTAACGATTATGAGTGAATGATGGAAACCCTAAAATACAAGATTATGTGTTAACATTTTGACAACTTGCAGGATTCCACGTGCAACCGGACGGGCTGATAATAGCAGTGGAGAGCGGCAGCACGGCGGACAAGGCGGGCGTGAAGCGCGGCGCGAGGCTGCTGGAGGTGTGCCGCGCCGCCGTCGTGGCGCTGCACCACGAGCAGCTCGTGGACCTGCTCAAGACGTCCGACCCCGTCACGGTGAGTGGGCGGTCGTCGCCGCAACGTGTGCTCGTTCTAGAACTTGACCACGGAGGCCAAAACGTCGACAGTTTCTGAAACACCTTTGGTATTCTTTTCCATTCTAAAAATGTAAGTGCGTCGCTTCAAAATAACAAATCAGCCTGGCGAGGCGTGCTTTGAGTAACAGTCTTTACGTCACACTGGGCGGTAAGTGAGATTTACCGCCCTAGGGCGCGACGGAAAATCTCATTTAACACCCAGATGATGACTTAAAACTATGTACGCACCACGGGCGGTAATAAAGAAGGCCTCTCACCTCCGGTTTGGCCCACAAGTACCCGCGAACTGAGCCATTCTTTGTTTTATCGCCCTGGGTCCGTAATGTACTATTACGTACACGACGGTCTGTTTGAAATAATAAATAAATGTGTCGTGCAGGTCACAACAACGAACGCGTCCAGCTACAAGTGCCTGTGCGAGACGGCGGGCGAGGAGCCGCCGCCGCCGGGCCGCGGAGACGCGCAGCGGCCCGGCCGCGGCCGGCGCGCCTACGAGCGCGGACACTCGCCGCCGCGCTCCGACAGCTCCGGCTACGGCACCGGTCAGTATTCGGTACCGCCCGGGACTAGGGGGAAAGGGCCCAGGGATAAGCTAGTAGCGACGCCGCGTCCATGCAAATCGAATTCCGCCGGCTGAACTTCCCACATGTCAACAGTTTTCCTTGGGCTCACGTAGAAAAGGCTACATACTCCACTTTAGCGTCATATTGCATAAAAAAAATACCTACCGCCATTGGAGACTAGAGTGTGATTTTATAAAGAATATTGGACTGCTAATCAAGAAGAGAAAGTAACCCAGTTCATATGAGAAATTTCTGACGCTCGAATGAAGTGAAAACTTCGGGTGAAATGGGTACTTTCAACCGAGTTAAACACTCTACTTTTCATTTCGACCATGAATAATATAATTTTTAGGGAGACTTAAAGGGCAAGTTCGCCTATGTATCATTTCTGTACATTTGTCATTTAGTGAAATTAATTTTTCCGTGGGCCTAATTGCCCACAGAATGATAAAAAATGCAATAGGGAGTTAGAACTGGGCCACTTTCAACCTTTGGTTAACAATTTACTGTACAATTATATTTATTGTAAAACAGCAGGGGCAACTTTTTTTATAATTTTAGGATTTTATATTAATTAAGCCGAATTCGTCACTAAGTGTAAGGGCCCGTGTGGACACTCGAGTTGGCCGTGCGGCGTGCATGTTAAATAAATGCAAACATGTCGAAGCGGCCGCAGTGCACGCTATTCAAATACCTCGGACGCTCGACGCAACCGCCCCGCTTCGTGCGTCCACTCGGGCCTTACAATAAAGTGTAGAGAGAAATAAATAAAGTGGTGTCCCCGCAGGCGGGTCGGGCCGCAGCGCGCGCCGCTCGCCGCCGCCGTCGCCGGCCGACAGCGTGCGGCGCCGCTCGCACGACGCCTCGCCGCGCCACGCGCGCCACAAGCGGGCCTCCGCGCACGGCAGCCTCACGGTCAGTCCCACGCTACACGCTACCTCCGCTGACTCATTTTTAACTCTCTGTATCGTAGTGTAGACTGTAGGCTACATATCGTTCGAAGGCCACGGAATTTAATACAAAGGTTTCTGAACGTTTCTGGGCACTGTTACCTGCAGTCTACACTCGTGTCTAACGAACTTATACCATACTTTACAACTAAAGGTCACTATTTGTCATAATTGAGATTTGAAACAAAAATTAAAACACAGAAATACGTGTATTTTTTTATCGTCTCAAACCCAAAAAATCAAATATCAGAGGGTTAAAACCATCTTTACACTAATTGTATAGGACTTGTATTTTAATACGACTACAATGAGACCTAAGTGGTGCCTCCGGACACCGCGACCGTTGCTGAAGAGTTCAGAACGACGAAGCGAAAGTATACGGGATATCTTTCGTTTTGATTTCATTGATATTTATTGCAAAGACCGATGTTAATAATTTTAAAGCAGCTATAATGTGCGAGTTAAATTTAATTAATTGTTGACGAAACGATTATGGAATCGATTCTTATAAATACAATACTCATAGCTACAAAGAAAGTTTATTTTGAAGCTAGGAAATAAGTAGTAGATAATATTCTGTTCGGTTGCCACGATAATTATTCAACTGACTTTAAACTGTTTCACAATTTAGTCTAATGGAATGAATGATTGCTAGTAATAATTCATAAATTATAAAACAGAAAACGGATTTTACATTATGTGCAAGATTATAATTATAACATTTTACATTTTTCGATACATCGGGACATAATTTATGTTCGGTACCCGTACCATGAGTTGTGACATTACGGTTTTCGATAACCAGTATCGAGTTTACTATCTGTGCATCGCGTTCGCACTGAAATAGTAGAAGCGAGATGCTCAGATAGTAAACTCAATACTCGTTATCAAAAACCGTAATGTCACAACTCATGGTACGGGTACAGCTGTTGAAAAGTCGTCCGTAACATTCTGGTATGTTTGTCAGGATGAGCTGATGCGACTCATGGACGCCGAGCTGGGCGGCGAGCCCACGCCGGCCGCCGCGCCGCCGCCGCCGCCGGCGCCGGGCCCGCTGCCGCTGCCGGACGCGGCCGCGCTGGACTGGGCCACGCTCGTGCATACGGCCACCCGCGCCATGCTACAGGTATCGTTTGCTCACGTAACTGTACGGAAACCTGTCAACAAAACATATAAATTCCATCAAGAATGTTAATAATGATAATTTGGTAAATGTCAAAGTGATTGTACGTACGAGTAACAGTTTGCTCTTAAAGTGTGCCATTAGTAGCTGGGCTTTACATAAAGCTAAGAGGGAGTCTGGGCTCTTGGGCTGCCGTGTGTTGATCGCATATTGGTGAAACGTGTTTGAGATAAATTCGTCATTAGCTGTACAAGCAGCGTTAAATTACTGCATAATAAGATATCAATATTACATGACGTTTCTATATATTACGATATATTATATTATTGTCTGTTTGTTAGAAATAACGCCTCTAAAAAGTGACCCGGTTTAAAACACACAGCAGAAAAACACTTCATAAAAGAAGTCAAACTTTAAAACCAGTACTAAATAGAGATATTATTTCAGATTTGCGAAGAACATCAATATCCGTCCATAGACAACCCGGATCCTACGTTAGAACCACTTCCGAGTGAACCAACCCAGGACTCTTGGTCTGAACCACCGGTGAGTAACCAAACAGATAGAGTGCAAGTTGTTGTTATTTATGGTTGTCGCCACGAGTTAACACTGTACAGAGATAGCCGGCCACGGTGGATGATATATGATTGAGAGAGCAACGGAATTCTACTAAATCTTGATATGTAATTACTAATTAGATTTCACACCACCACTCATCGTAATTACATAATTTATTAGTAATTTTGATTAAAATGTTTAAATGCTTAGTGTAAATAACCAGACGTTTAAAAAAAGCTGTCCCTTTAATATTTAATAAAAACAATTTTGGGGGCTTTTTTTTTGTTTTGTAATGGTATGGAAGGGTTGGTGACATCTGAGGGCCTGCCATGAAAATCGAAATTAGCAAATATCGAACAATTGTGCCTGTCACTCTGATGTTCGCGGTAGGCCATTTGGTTCGACATGTCAGTGTGACAATGATTTTTCTTTTGAACGCCAAAAACATCCTAAAGTTGTCTTGCTCTGACATGTCTTTCACGCTACCAGAATATTACTGCTGACAGATAAAGTTTATATTAGGTCTTCACCAACCGAGCTGTTGGCGTGGGCATTTTGACGCGAGATGAAAAGAGTTTAAAAGGTTAAATGTCTTATATATAGTTTATACTGGCTATGCCCCGTGGTGTTACCTGCGGTTTATTAGGGAAAAACGTAGTCTATGAGTTAATTCAGGGTGTCAGCTAACTCAAAATTGAACTATACGCGCATGAGAAGTGAAAGAGTCGTTAACTGAAACCATTCTTCGCCTCGAAGAATAGAATTGTTGTAACAGTACATACATACATTACATACATTTCAACCGTATGCAGTCCACTGCTGGACATAGGCCTCCCACAAATATGACTTGTATCATCTTGGGGGTAGTCGCCATAGTCGCCACGCTTGGCAGGCGGGTCGGCGACCGCAGTAGCTATAGATTTGGTTCCGACGGACGCTGCTGCCCGTCCGTAGGATTTTTCCCCTTGTCGCCTCTTACGACACCCGCGGGTGGGGTGGTGCTATTCTAGTCAGCCGGCATCACTCGGCAAACAGTGTTTAACAGTGCTGTAGCTAAAGTGTCCGCCCGCAGCCGCAGCCGCAGCCGCCGGAGCCGCCGGCGCAGTCCCCGCCGTGCGCGTGCGGGCTGGCGCCGCGCCTGGCCGCGCTGGAGGCCGAGCGCGCCGCCGCCGCGCGCCACAAACACCAGCTCGAGGAGGAGGTGCGCACCCTTCCTGCCCTGACTGTCTACGACTCGCACTGACAGCATCATATAGTTACTTGCAGTCAGTGTGGCCATCTGTGTGTCGTGTGACCTGTGTCGATATATTTGGCCACTTTGGTTGCCACTAACTATTTGACGCTGACTGTACTAACAGCAACACTCTTAGCTGTACAGTCAGCGTCATATAGTTGGAAGCATTCAAAGTAGTCATATAGTTCGGTACACCATATAAATTCTATGGTGTACCGAACTATACGAGTACTTTGGATGCTACCGACTATATGACGCTGACTGTACATCGGTGTACCTTATGCCTTATATATTAAGATCCACTGATGTACAGCTCTCTTGGCTTGCTGTGTGTACACTGTACAACCTTTACTCAATTGGAGCGGACGGAACGACAAAACGTCGCATCGATTTCCTATATTTTACATTTCTTGTTTTATTTATTGAGACACAAACAGTCTTAGAAACATATAAGGGGAGGTTACAGATAATAATATAGGTACCCAGTTAGCGTGTTAAAAACAGTTAATCGTTAATGTACATTTTGTGATAACAATTACGCATGAAATTTTTGCGGTAGTAATTTTTTTGCGTTTTATACATTGTAACATAGCTATTAGTGTATGGAGTGATTACTGAAACCAATATTTGAAATTTAAATCTTTCATTTAAATAGACCTATCTATATTATTTACTAATTAAGTTCAATTTATCGCAACAGGTCCGTCGCTTGCGTCGTCACAATGCGCGCTTACGCGAAGAAAGTGCTCGCGCCGTCTGGCAGCTGCGACACTTCACGCAGTGGCTCAAGCGTACCGTCGACCGCCAGTAATGGCCTGTCCTGCTCCAATACATCAGGTGCACAAGCAACACGTCATGAGACGTGAGACAGCTACACGTAATAGTAATTAAAACGAAGTGCAAGTAATGTGGCGTCTTGCTCGCTCGCGTTGTCCTGTCGACTCGAGAGTGCTGTCAGACGGACGTAGCACTTAAAATGACTTACAAGTTATGCTGTGTCTCGCTTCATCCCACACCAATTGGCAGTTGGGCACTTGTCTCGCTCCAGAATAGTGACTTCAAGTGAAGTAACACCGAGTAGAACGGTGATAGGCAGCTAAGGTATTTCTATATCGATACTGAATGTAAATGCGGCTCGTTTCTAATACGAGTAGGTCACTATCTCCATTGTATCTTGGCGGTAGTTTTGTAGAAATCATTAATATTTTTCTATAGCTTTAACTTGGAACTTTGTACGTGAAAAGATTTTTTCGCCTCATTCTCACTCCTTCTGGGGTTGAATTTCCAAAAACCCTCGATATTGAAGTATGTATGTTCCAGAGATTAAGGGTTTGCCTACAACGGTATAGGCAGACCAATAAATTAATTTGTAGACAAATTACAACCTTACATAACTTCGTTAATTGACTGAACATTTAAACTAATGAGATAATTATCTTTAAATAAGGAAGTAAAGGTTATCTATAGGAAAGAGGGGTGCTGCAGTCCGTCGCAAAAATAAATCTGTATCATACATTCTTCATAATTTATCATTTGCCTTTGAGAAATCGATAACAGTTAAAATATTATAGACAACTGATATGGTTATTGTGTTATGTCGTAAAATTATTACTGTAAAATTAAATATGTCAAAATTTTTGAATAGTGTTACAGTAGTACACTACTCAAAATCGAAAGATTATGCAATTAACAAATATAATAGTTGTACAATACGTACGTATATTTTTCATTCATTTATAATTTATTTTTAGCGTATATTTTTAATTGCTTAAAAGTATACAAAGCGATATGTTTTGGGTGCTAAATATGACCACAACAACGTTACTGGGTATTATTATATTATATGACCCACATGGGTTATGGGTGCCTTAGTATATTATGTGTTTTTATTTTTGTATCATTGGCAATGACAAGAGGCATTTCGCCTTGACTCTATAAAAGTATAGAATTCACTTTTTCCTTCCTAACAAGAGAAAATGTTGTGTTTTTTATGTTCATGATCTAATTATATTAATTCAGACTACAGTCAATAAACACGTAAAGGTCTAAGGTGCTTAAATAGATATTTATTATTCAACGGACTAAAGTCCGGGGTCTATTTCTCGAATACATGTAACTTCTAATACAAGCGGGAGTCACTTTTTAACACCTGTTGTTAGAAAGTGACTTCCGCTTACATTACAAGTTACAAGTGTTCTACAAATAGGCCCCGTTTGCTTCATTATACAACGTGAGCACGTAATAGGTTCCGAAATTAAAAAAGTGGAAAATAAGCATTAAGATGATCTCTTGACGTGAGAGTTTTTACTGAGCAGTGTTATAAAACATTCTTATTTTATTACATCACACACTGGGAAACGTTACTGTCGTCCCGTCAAGGCTTAATAATTACGTTCACAGATATGATATCTATATAAAGTTGGTAAGACTGAATTTCAATTTTTCTTAAACAAATTAAGAAATTAAATTAAGATCACCGTATTTCTCATATTATATAAAATGATTACCCTTGCTGTATAGCAGCGTAAGCGAAAGGGGCACTTTGAAATCATTTTATTTTGAATTTTAATTAGAACAAGTTAAAATAACATTTAGGCAACTTGACTTAAGCTTTGTCCTATGGGGGGCTAGAGGTTAGTACAATAGATATTATATGTTTCTAGTTTTCCAATAAATGCATATTGTTTTTAAAACTATCAAATTTGTCATACGGAATTAGCCGAATAATAGAATCTTATCAGTTAAAGTCATAATCTATCAAAAGCTTGACACCAAACCGTCAGATTATGCTTATCTTGATAATCAAAATAATTAAACATTTTCATTAATAATTATTAGTACATTGAATATACATTTTGATGTCGGACTACGTGACGTTAATTGTAATAGTAAAATTATTATAATTTGTTGAAACACGATGTAAGCAAGTAGAAGGCTTGCCTAACTCTAGGCGGACATTGTAGTTCCAAGACCTTTGCTCTATTGGATACACTGTCAGATGCAATCGGCGCGACAGCAAATAATTCCAAAGTTAGGCCTTCAAAACACTTTTTATGTAGTTTTTCAACTTCTCGATAGAATAAGTCTAATAATTTTAAAATCACTGGGATACTATTTCGGAAATCAACATCATCTGCTATCAACTTTAACAATAAATATAGTTCTGTAACTTGTTTAGAGCAGGGGCCTATTTCGCGAACACTGGTAACATGTAATGTAAGCGGAAGTTTCTTTCTAACAACAGGTGTCAAAAAGTGACTACCGTTTGTATTATTTATAAGGCAGCGAGAAATAAGCCGCAGGTATTTAGAGCCAATACTTATCTCAATCCATACAAGATTTTAAAACGTAGGCGAAAACCTTTAAGAGATTGCATATACTTGAGAAATTTCGACAGGTTGCGCTGTAGTGTAGTCCTCCACAAACGTCATTGTCGTCTTGTGATTATCTCCGAACATAAAGAAGAAACTTCGTAAATTAAGATTAATTAAGACTAAGCACAAGTATTGTTACAAGAATTCTACAAAAGTTGAGTGTAGTTTTACATTATTTAACAAAACATTTACAAATCGGACATTGACGTTGTGGAGAAGTGCCCTTTAGCCGGGTGGTCTAATTGTCAGGGCGTCAGCCGCGAAAGCTAGAGATGCGGGTACAAATCCTGTCACGGACGCTTGTGGGCCTGGTTATTTTTGATTAATATATGTCGTCTCATTCAATTCGTACATGATTTTGTTTCAAAACGACAGTTTTATTATACTCTGCTTATGCAACGTCATTTTTTAACCTAAGAATGCTCGTATCATATCTTAATGAAGTGTACATGTGATGGTAACGATTTACGTATATCCGTTTTAAGTAACTACTGGATTATCGATTAATTATCGCGCGATAGTCTGCTTGCTTATGCCAAAGATATATTCATTTTATAAGATGTGTACAGTTTTACCCTTTAAGCGCAAATAACATCTAAATTTGTAGCATGCTGTCATGCTTACACCAGTGACACCCTAAAGTTATGGCGAAAGTTGAAAGTAACTTTCCTGCTGCCAGATAAGGTTTATATTCGTTTTTCTTTAGTCGAAATGTTGGCGTGTACTTTGACGTAAGAGAAAAAGCGTTGAAAAGGTCCAAAAGTACATTTATATATATATATATGTGTGTTTCGCCTCTCCAAGTAAGCCTCTCTTTGGTTCTACATACTCATGTGAGATAAAACTTACTATCTACCGACTTGTCATAAGCGTTCGATGACACGGTCGACTAAAACGTCATGATTGAGAATTATAATTATATAATACTTTTTATTGTATTTGTTTTTGTTGAAAGCAATTTATTGTAATGACGTGAGTATCTGATAAATATAGGATCCACCATCATAATATGAGAAAGGGTCATCTTAACATTTTTCCTCTGGACACGGCTTTTATAGTTTAATTTTTTATTGATCAGAAAGCGCCTTAAGCAAATTGCCTCTCATACTTTGGCATGTAAATATGTTCTATATAAATTAGTCATTCAGGCTTAAAATGTTAGCGTTTGCGTAGAGGGAATATCTTTCATTCAACTGTAGGTCCATAAGTAGTTAATTACTTTTGTAAAGCTTATTTTCATAACACCCAAAGACCTTTTTGTATTTCATAAAATTCCCAAAGACCTATTAAAAGGCACAATTATTTATAAAAATTGAAACCGAGTCGCATTTTCAAGTGGAATCCCTTACACATCATTTTGTAATTTTTTTGTTATATTTTGCATGTTGGACTTTAAAAGTTCGGTATGTGTCGATCTACAGATCGGTAAGTTCTAATGTACAGTCAGCTGCCGAGAAATCTGAATTCGAAATTTTTACGAAAATGCGTTAAATATTAGCAGCTAACTGGACATGGAATCTGCATTTGTCTTATGAAATACGTGCCTTGCCACGCTTTGGACTAAGCGTTGGTTTTGACGTCTAACGACTAGCATTTGTGTCGTCGAACTCTGCTGCGTTTAGTTAATTTGATCAGTGTTAAAAAAACATGAACTCACTTGATATTTTATGATTCTGTGGCATTTTTTTTTTCAATGCTAGTCGTTATAATGGCGTGGTTGTGATGGCGTTCACGTGGTAGAGTGTTTGTTATTGCCTATTCCATATGTGTACAGTATATGTTGGGCGTTGTTGTTGCGATTTTTTGTTATTATATTACGCCTACAGTAAATGTTTTCTTAAAATAATTATAATATGTTTATTATATATATAAAAAAATGACTGAGTATCTACTTTCGTAGGTTTCAATTATATTTAATATAAAAGCAGTTTACATACTAGAATGTTTATATAAGATGACAAAGGCAACTGCAGGAATATTTTATTTCTCATCAATGTTGGCAAGATCATATTATTCACTGGATAATATAAAATGCTATCCGTATGATAGCGTTTAATTGAGCTAATGATTGGAATCTTATTTATAATATTCGTACGTACGACTTTAGTCATAAGGATATCCAAAATTGTAAGGTGGACACCAATTAGTATAAGATGTTTAATGCCGGCCGTTTCATATAGAGAGATTAGTATTCGGAAGTAGTTAGTATGATATTTAATATTTTGACAATTTCACTTTCATCATATTGGAAGCCAACGCCTAAGTAGCTTAAATCTAAAAAATCATCAATCATATTTAGGATAGTTTTAAATGGAGGTTTTGGTCTATACATTCCCTTTGGTAGCTAATATTTTGTAACGAGTCAACCCGGTTTGTAACTGATTCGGTAAGTACTGATATTGAACCCGTCTGGTTTGTATTGGTTTCAAAGCTGGTTACGATCGTGGTTACAATTACGGTTACAAAAACTTACATTTGGTGGCAGTTTCAGAATTTTATATGTGTCGTGGCTGGTTACCGATTTTAGTTGTTAAAATGTGCAAAAGGATCTTTTTCTTCTTCTTCCTTTTCATAGGGTGTGTTGAGGTATTATAGTATTTGAGATTATTTATTTGATAAAATTGTTTGGCAAAAAGGTGGCCACCATGTCGCGATGGCTGACTAACTGGGGTATTTGAATCGGTATATTTTTTCTTGTACCTTTTCATATCTGTAAATACACATGCGGTATGAAAACGTCAGAAGTGCTTAATGGATTGAATGTAATTTACGTTATCAGATTTATCGATTTAAGTTCTTAACACTTACTATCTACTACGAGCTACTGGTTTTCCCTTGGGTTTTGTAGCAACATTATTTAATTACATGATAATATAACGCATCATCAGAATAAAGAGCTCAGAAATGTTTTCGTCATGTTTAAATACGAGAGGATATGAAATATGTGGTAGTCCACATGGAAAGGTACCATATGGCACTTGGCGCTTACGCTGTTGTTAATGACGCTTCAATACTAATGTGACACTTGTGAAACGTAAGCGCCAAGCGCCATAAGGTACCTTTCCGTATGGACTACCACATATTGGTCGCTATGCTAAGACCTGTTAGAGTTAGATTAGGTCCAGGTGAACTTTGAACCTCCCTCGCAAATAAAAACAGGGTACACGATGTTTTCCTTTACCGAAAAGCATTTTGGTGGTATCCCTAATCTGAATACTATTAATAAATATAGAAAAACACCACATTGAGTCAGTCAGTCGTTAGTAAAATATTTTTTTATGATCTTAAACCTGTCAATTATGCACCTGACATGCCATAGAAAGCTGTTTAGACTTTCATGCAGGAAATTATACTAGGTATGTACGGATTGTTTAGTGTAACCGGCCCTTACGTATGTATTCCTTAAATACCTAAAATGTACCTTGTATAACGTAATTAACTACAATTAACTTAGGTATAAGATTTGGTGATGTCAAAACTAAAATTTTATTTCAATACACTGTTAATCCCCGACTGAGTTGTTAGTCTCAGTTCCTCATTCGTGGATATTCCAAAAGTTTATTTTTATTGTAGATACAGTCAGCATCGATACTAGCGTATAAAACATAAGTATCTACTGTTTTTTAAATTGCTTCACAAAAAGAGAGTTTTTTGCGTGTTTATCAATGGAAATGCGATAGAAACTTTGAAACCCCATTCTTAATTGAAAAAAAAAAATACATAGGATGTCAGGTATTTTAGGTCCGTTGTTTCATACGCTATTATTATTATTGACGCTGGTTGTACTTCGCAAATAAATAGTGTCCAGTTTCTATATATTTACCAATTCTATGACAACCCAAAGACCCCAATGTAAGTTACTTAAGGTAAACGTCCGGCTGCTCGACACTGTCTCAGTAGGTATATGTCACCATGGGCCACGTCCCGCACTAGGACGGTTACCTCACCTTACAGTTTGGTATTTCCATAAAGTTTTTTGATTCTGTGAGAAAAGGAAATAGTTGACTTAGCTTAGTCGCTGAGATCTTGCTCTTTCTACTTTTGGATACTTCTTTTTTTAAATGTAATATAACCTTAACCCTTTTCCAGTCATAGTAGTACAATTACAACCGAAGGATTCTACATTAAGATTCACATTCTAATGACTACCGCAAAAAGTGACTTGATTTAAAATAAATGACCAAAATATAATATTTGTAATATTTATGGGGAAACCATTTGGATTGATACGGCCTGGAAAAGGGTTTACTTTAAGCAAATCTCTCAATTATTGGTTATTATTAGTACATGATAATTATGTAAATAAAATAAGAACGTAGATTAATCATCATAAAATGAAAGCTTTATTAGTGTAGGCCTTGTAGACGCATTACGTAGTTGTTAATGAAGTTAACAGGTATAATATTCTATATATTAAGATAACATTTATAAATCAGTGCCTAGTAATAGATCTTTTTGTAGTTCTCTAGTATTCTTTAATATTTATTTTTGTACTATATTTTGGGTTCTGTTGTGTATTATTGATGTAAGTTGTGTTTTGTATCATTTTTATATAGATCGGTTAGATTTATAAGTGAAATATGACATACTTTTTAAAAATAGATTCGGTAGGCTGGAAAGTTTACGTGCTATAAATACTTATGGTATATGTTAAATTACATAAAATATTACAATAAAATATACTCGCCTTTCGGAGATTATATTGAAAGCAACCCACCCGTAACGAGAATAGCCTACGGGTTGTATTTAAGTTTTGATCGATAGCCGAGGACTCGACGCGTTACGTCATTATGTAACTGCTACATAAATTATCAATGCATTATTATTTTGCGTACGTACACTCATTTATCTTGTAACTGATATAAGACATTATCAATGATTACCGGTAGGTACATTTTTGGCACGATTTTTTGACAATAACACACTTATAAACCATAACAAAACACTCGGAAAGTTCATAGAATTGTAGGGCCTAAAGATTAATTTTCATGTTAAGCCGGTATCACATTTTTTTTTAATGTGTCCGATCCCAAGAGCGGGAGAAACATCGACAATAGAAGCACCGGTATTCATTTAAACATTTATATGAATGTGCTTAAAATATTTTGAATACGTTTACTCAATTAAATGTATTTTTCAGTAACTTATTACAATAAAAATGTTTTACGTAAAAGTTTTTTTATAAAGCCAGTTTAATGTTTTTGATGCATTATTTTTTTAGTTAGGTAATTTTACGAAATGTTAAGTAAATGTTAAGATTGATATATAGTCTCGCTCCGTTTGTACAATGTATGGATTTTGAGAATCCTTCCCACCACTCGTGTAAGCGTAATTTATTCTAAATCGATCCTTGTTTTACGTATCGTTAAGAATCTTTTGTATTAATAACCAAAGCGTTCACCTACAGCCATAGATTGGATATGTACACATGTATAATTTGCGCCCAAGGGCAATTAAAATGGGTAAGTAACTTTATATGAACTTATCATACAAAGATGACTGTTAGGTATTATGGCTGTTGAGTGTATTTGTTTAACCCCGATAGTCAATGACATGTAAGCAAAACCTTTCCTTTATAACATGAAACTTTATAATTGGCTCTATTGTAGTTTACTTTCGGGGACACTATTTTTATGGCGTGTACCTTTTGTATTGCATATATATAATAGATTCAAGTAAGTACATCAACATTATACTGTAGACCACGGGTATCGGCTAATTAAATTTATCAGTTATCTTATTCACGAAAGAAATGGTCAAACTACTTTTATTACTTGCTCAAATATGATCAGAGACCAACCAAAACTCATAAACAAGTCTGTTGTAACGGGTGCTTAATGATACAAATTATTGATATCATAACAAAGCGTCCTTATTTTGATAGATTTAGATTCATGAAATAGTACTACTACTCTAGGCTTCAAGAGCTGATCCATTTAGTTCGCCGATGCCTAACCGTTACATTCCAATTGAATTAAGTACCAAAGGATTTATAATTTGAGATCTATGTATCTTACCTCATCGCTCTTGTTGTGCATAAATTCAACAAATACATCATTATTTTCATGTGATCCAAATCTTTTATTTCAATATAACCACATTTACTATAACCTTGTTTTGTTATATTTCATAGCGGATGAATGTGTATGAATACATCGTAAAGTTGTGCGCTTATTTGTAAAAAGTTAATTAATCTATCTTAACTTCAATCCTTTCTCATCTTGAAAGCTCGGAACCGCGAAATCGAATCTACGAACGAACACAACTGCAAATATTCTTAATGAGGACCCCAACTTGCAAACCGAGAAGCCGCCTAAAGGTACCTACTACCTAACACTGTCCTAAGAAATGTGATGGTTTGTCGGCTAAAAAAGGATTAGACTAGATTATCTAAAGAAGATAGGTGCCTATCAAAAACAATTATTTATTACTTTTAGTTTGTTTGAATTCGGTTTCATTATATTGTTTTTTTTTTATTATACCTAATTTAACAATTAGGTAATCGATTCTATTACGAACAACTTATTTATAGTGCCTGTAACTTTTCTGTACCTGTAATGTAAGAATCTGCAATGATGACAGGTAGTCTTTATGTGGATTTTAAGGTCTTCACGTCAATATAAATACCTGTATGATTTGTTTTCGTTCGCGTAATTTGAAGGTAGGTATATGTCTGTCCGTGATTATCTCGCGGTTGACTGATAATTAACATGCGTTTATCGAAAAAATATTTGTTACACTATAGAGGTTTTTGTATTCTTACAACGTTTTGATGAAGGCAGTTGCTTTATTTTTTTTAGAAAATGATAGCAATAATTGTTGAATTGTTACACCGACAATGGCTTACTTACTACCTAGTACAAAAAACATTACAATGCAGATTTCCACTCTTCAGTTAGTACAAGCTTTTCGTAAGTAAGTTATGTAGCGACTTCGCTCGCGCGTAATTTAGTGTAATTTTATATGAAATAAAGGCGGCTCTCTGCGCAAAACAATTCAATAGCCAGTTGAATTTAAAGATGTACATAATATCCATATGTCGCCGATAACTGACCAAAGCAGAGCAGAGTCTGTATCACAAACTTTTACCACATTTGGATAAGATTGTCACGTTCCTGTTTACCTAAAGTCAAACTTGTAACAGTTGATTTAACTATTATTTCTAAGCATTGGCATTTAAGTTCAATATCCTCTGGACATGGATTCATGCCCTATTTTCTTAAAGGAGTCTTAACCGCATAACACTATTCATCTTAACGGGTGACTGCATATTCAGTTCACTTCAAAGCATACCTCGGTGTTTTCGGTGCGGGAATGATTTCATGTATTTATCTTTGTTTATTGTAAAATAATTACCAAACTATGAATTAAACGTAGGTAGTAAGGTCCAAATGTGCTTAGAAATGTTAAATTAGTATCGTTTTTACAGTTTTTAGGGTTCCGTAGTCAACTAGGAACCCTTATAGTTTCGCCATGTCTATCCGTCCGTCCGTCCGTCCGCGGATAATCTCAGTGACCGTTAGCACTAGAGAGCTGAAATTTGGTAGTAATATGTATATCAATCACGGCGACAAAGTGCAAAAATAAAAAGTGGAAAAAAATGTTTTCTTTAGGTAACCCCCCCTATACGTAAAGTGGGGAGTGATTTTTGTCTTCATTCTAATCCTAACGTGTGATATATTGTTGGATAGGTATTTAAAAATTAATAGGGGTTTACTAACATCATTTTTGGATAATTTAAACATTTTCGGAAATAATCGCTCCAGAAGTAAAAAAAAGTGCGTCCCCCCCCCCTCTAACTTTTGAACCACAAGTTTAAAAAATATGAAAAAAAAACGCAAAAGTAGAACTTTACATAAACTTTCTAGGAAAATTATTTTGAACTTGATAGGTTCAATAGTTTTTGAAAATAATCTATATATATAAAAATTAACCTCTATTTCTCCTGGTCACGCTATAACTTGAGAACAGCTTTACCGATTTGGCAAATTTTGGTCTTGAAATATTTGTAGTAGCTCAGGGAAGGTTTAAACGGTGAGAAAGTATGCAAAAAATCGAGTAATATACTAAAAAACTAAAATATTGTTCCCCCATACAAACTTTATCAACTCGAAAAAACTGTAAGCGCCGCAGGATTTCATACATCTTACGAGTTTTTGGTAAAATAGTCTCTGCTTTCGTTGGAGAAAGGCGGAAACGCAGGATTGCATATATCTTAGGCTTTTTTGCAAGCATAATAGGTACTTTATATTATTCCAGCACTAAAGTCGTTAAGGCGATAGTTTCTTACAAATTGTTAATAAATTATTTAAATCGAAAGAAAAATAGAAAAATTTGACTCGCAGCGGGACTCGAACCCATGATGACGTATACGACGAGGGATATATAGAAAAATTCGACAAGTCTCAGCGGTACTCGTATAGCACAATTGGAAGTGCACTGGGCTAGTGATCCAGTGGTTGTGGGTTCGAGTCCCGCTGCGAGTCAAATTTTTCTATTTTTCTTTCGATTTAAATATCGAAGATATTCGCTAGCAGACGTTTCTGCATAATAAAAAAAAATAAATAAAAAAAAAATAATAATAATTTTGTTAATAAATTAGCCCTTATTCCCTAAGATATGGCTGTCAAAATCTCTATTGAATGACAAGACACACTTCATCACTTCAGGCCCGGTACCGCGAACATCGAAGTTCGCATATGTCGAGTATTTCTCTTTTACTCCAATTAAGGCGTTAAGACAGTGACAGAGACAATCGTCCGAAATTTACGAATATGGTTTACGACACCTCATAGATAAATTAAAAATTCCTTGCGACACCTTATTTGGAGTAAAAGAGAAAGATGTTCGAAACATACGCACTTCGATGTTCGCGGTACCGCTACCGCGTAGCGCCGCCGCTTTATGTATAATTCCGCGTTTAGTTTTAATCGTAAATAAGAATCTGCACTAATGTTCATCGCCCAATGCGACCGTCCCCTGCGTTGTCTTACTACTTCACTTACCCTCAGTACCCATCTGAGTGTGAGTGAAGTAGTAAGACAAATACAAACATTACCGAGAAAATACGATAGGAAAGGATTATTCTCTACATCTGAGCCCCGAGTGTATGTTTTTAACGTAACGAAATGTCACCATCGCGTTAGAGTATCATATTATATCAGTATCACTTACGCATTCGAGACATTTTTGACGTCAAAAGAAACTTACACTAGAGCCTCTGTACTTTAAGCTCGCGCGCATAGTTTACTTAATTTGCCGATAGATGTCGCTGTAGGTGGGACGCTCATACCCTACATGGCGGTTTTAAGATTCTTTCTGATTTAATGGGGTCGGAGCATACATGCCCATACATTAGGTTGAAACTGACTGACTGACTTCAAATGACGCTGGCTGGTTATCACTCCATGTTACAACCCCTTCTTACTACTCGTGGTGTGACTGAAATTGACAACATTTTATCGAATTTTCCATGTATAGTTGGGACCTATAACTCTTTCTTTAGTTGTCACCGTCCTTTGTGGGCCCGTTTTTAGGGTTCTGTACTTAATATTAATATGTCAACAATAATGTTTAAATTAGCTCATTTTTAACTCTTAAGTGAGAACACTTACTGTTACGGACGAAAAACTACGGAACCCTACACTGAGCGTGGCCCGACACGCTCTTGGTCGGTTTTTACATGTTATTTGGCTAGTGTAGAACATTCCTGCACCGACAACCCCGAGGTAGGTATGTTTCAAAGTTTGTTTTTGATAAAGTAAATAGGTATATCGTAGGAGCAAATAGCTGTGGATAGTGATTGAATAATAATCTAGTTCAGAGGTGGTATGGCGAACTATTGCGTTTCCGATTCCGTGCTTGCACACTGTCCCTGTGGGCGTCCAAATTTCATTTTGATGTGTGGCAGTGGGCAAGGATCATGCAAGGATCATAGCACACATGGATCATGGATCATAGCACCACACAATGTCTATACAAAATCGTGTTCCCTTCATGCTGGCTAACGCACTAGCGCCATCTATCAGGTTTAACAGCAGTAGGGATGAGTTATATACTAGATCTACGGAGAAGTCTCGTTGCCAAAATAATTCAACATACCTATGGCTCAGCGTCACATATTGGTCACATAGTATCACACAGTCACTAGTATCGAAAAAGACAAATAGCCAGAATGTGAACAGAACGCGACTTTGTATCCGAGAGTTTTCAAAAAATAATGCCACCATTTAACGTGACATGAAAAAAGTTTATTTATGTCAGTTTTGTGACGCTAATTAAGCATGAACTCTATATGGAAATTAATATTTTGCATTCAATTAATTACTGCTTAATGTTTATGAAACGATCATCAAATCTAAGTATATATAGAAAATTAATGCTTATTATCGTCACAAAACTGACATAAGTAGTTAATTTTCTACAAGTCACGCAAGTTGGGGACATTTTTTTCTGAAGACTCCAATAGACATTACAATTCATTGTTTCTATTATCCTTGCCAGTGGGAAAAGGATTAAGACACTTGTGTTATATCATATCACGTCACGAGCGTCCACTGCTTGACGCAAGAGTTGCCCGAAGAGAGGGAGCGATCTCTAAGGGGCTTACGCCATAAACGCAAACGCTTGGCAGGAGGCTTGACGATCGCAGTATGGTTCACCGTTCTACAGAGACGCTGCTGCATTCATTCAGTTTTAAGATGGTTTCAAGTATTCAGAAATAATCTGGCTCCTGATGGAAATCACTAAGACATTTTAAGGTCCTTATCGGTACCCAATGGCTGCCCACGAGATGGTCATATTGTTGGGCACCACTGGTTATTTTATTTGGCGCTTCTAGGAGAATTTAAACTAATTTATTATTTATTTATATTTTCCTTTCACTTACCTAATTGTGCTGTGCTTGCCCTTACAATCAAACTTAAAAGTTGTCAACATAAATAATATTAACTGATGGTTACTAGACTACTAGTACTAACTACTTTACTTTTTTGTAAATAGGAGAAGTTAGAAACTTTTATTTTATTTTTATTTTTTTCGGCTTGTCCCTGATTAACACGTTGGGCGCCATGGGGAGCAATCGTTACTGATACTCAAATAGCATGTCATGTGAATCACTTACTCAGACTCAACGCTCAGTTAGTTGGCTAAATACGAATCTGGCCCGCCCCAAATTATTAATATTAGGACATTTTTTACTACCAGCAGAATTTCGATAAAGTCGTACGTAACTATCATAAAAACGTGCACAAGAAGACATCTATGGTTCAAGTGAAAAACGGGGTAAGTGACGAACAAGTAGTATAAAACGTCTATTTACCATATTCACCACTTCACTTTTATAATTTGTTATAAACACATAATCTATAACCTTTCCTATAATCAATAATTACTATTATAGTTCAATCAAAACTTATCATATTGTGGCTAGACCAAATTCATTTTAAGTAGGTATTCTTTGCTCGACCGTCGTATAATATATCTGGTCTGGGTACATAATTATTTGTCTATCGGTTTAAGCTGATAGTGATAACGGACTGATAATAGCTATATATATAAAAAAATGCCAAAAAAATAATTATCACGTCAGTAGAGATCCAGCCAGAAACATGCGTGTTTTGATCTTACTCGCCCTATTGGGCTTCGCTGCCGGTAAGTTTTCGTTACTTAATGGCCCACGTAGGATTTTGTCCAAAAATGGTTTTAAAAGACTCCTATTGTTTTCAAGATGCCTATCTAACGTGTCGAGGCGGAAAAAAATAACCTCCCTAAACACAATTCATGTCTAACGAGAGCTACCCCACTAATACATTTGTTTTCCCCATTTTATACAACTTTTTGGACTAGAGAAATACACATACTTACATCTACTTCCACCAAATTTGAGTTTTCTAGTACTACATTGAGCTAGGCTGTAGACGGACAGACGTACAGTACAGACAGACATGGCGAAACTATAAAGGTTCCGGAACCCTAAACAGGTGCTATAATTTAATTTAAATAAATAAAAAATTGGTTATGTTACAAGGATGGTATAAGGAGACATGGACAATGCATCTACATAACCGCGTTCCTCCAAACTGCTGCCTAAACGTATATTTTTGGTACTAAGTAAGTACACAAAATGCCTTCTGTCGAATATCGTGTGTATAATTGAGGGCGTTTGCCAGCGAACAAATTCTACATAACTGAGATCTATTGCGACTGTGAAACAGTAGATGGCGCTAGTACCTTAGCCAGCAATGCGGAACGATATATTGTATGAGCATTACATCCAATTCTTCTATCACACCCTTGCTGTCCTTTTGTATAAATATCGGAATAATGTTTCATTAATCGCCAAAACGCGTGAATTTCCGTAGGGATCCTTAAGTTAGCATCTCCTTGTTCAAATGGGTAGATGGCTGAGGCTTTAGTGTAAGTTTCTTTTGATGTAAAAAAACGTTAAGAACGCGTAAGTGAGAATGTTATTCATAAGGGAAACGCAAACGCGTTCGTGACGTAAAGTTACGTATAAACTTACACTCAAGAATCTGTACAGAAGATGCCCACGGGCCACGCTACGCGTTACATGCTATGATGAGCGAAAGGCAATTAAGCGTTAGCAGAAAGTAGGAGAGGTAGGGGTGCATTGGGCAGTCGGGAGGTTTGGGCACCACTTTGTAAATGTTTCGATATTCGCTATTTACGTTTATTTATTAGAAAATCTAGTAAATTAAGGGCGTTATTGATATTAGTTACGACAACACCTTCAATTTAGCCTTACCTTATTACCCTTGCTCATTCAGTACCCTCACCATGAGTTGTGACATTGACGTTTTCGATAACGAGTATCGAGTTTACTATCTGTGCATCTCGCTTGTACTATATTAGTGCGAACAAGATACACAGATAGTAAACTCAATCAGCGTCATCGAAAACGTCAATGTCACAACTCATGGTAAGGGTACAGGTCGCCATAACCAAAGTTACTATGTATGTGTGTATTCTTTGGGGATAGTTGTCCGACATGCCCATTCAAGTCTCCTGCGATTATTTTCCTTTCAGTATTAGATATACTAAGAAGCACTTGCTGTAGTTCTTCTCAAAAAGTTTATTTTTCATCCCTATTATAACCTGTCTGAGGAGCATACACTAAAATAATGTTGAAGAAGTGTTGATTGTCTAATGCCAATTGGAGGTACCTTATCCTATCATTTATCCTAACGACTATAATCATACGGTTTCTGAGATCTTTGTCTAGAATTATTCCTACGCCAATTCTAGATGTTGATGAGCCGTTATATACTAATCGGTAATCGTATCCGATATTCCTGGAGCCTTTCCATTTAATTTCCTGGATGCAGCATATATTTATGATTCGTCTCTGCAAATTCTTGACTGCGTCCTGTCAGCGAACCAATGTTCCACGTGGCTATACGCATGGAAGTTGCGTTGCGTCTTAAATCGTCGCTTGGGGGGACGCCCTAGTGTTATTTGCATAGTGAATTCTGGAGCTCTGTCCGTCCCTTCCGGGGTACAGCCTAGTGTTTATGGATTCTCTATTTTGATGTACTTTCATGATGTATCGAGATTATTTGTTTGGCTTGGTTTTATGGCCGGGTGCCACCTGACGCCAAGACCGTAACCTTTCTGAAAGACTATGCTACCATAGATCTGCTAGAAATTCTTCCGCCGCCGAACCATCTGCTCGCTCCAGCCTGAACGTGCAGCTCGTCTGCAGCCACTCCTCCGAATATGTCGAAGAAGCCTGCAGACGAGGGTAATATCCGAGCATCCGAGAGGTATTTTATTTCCCTCTGGCCCTCTACTCCCCTCTTTAGTAGTGAGTAGCGCCCCCCTTCCCCCTAAACGTCACCTGGGGACGCGTTCTCTGGAGATGCAGGCTCCCCTGAGAATATCTATTTCAATTTATATTTTAAACATATTATGTAGAAGAATGTCTGAAGAAGCGGTTATTACCATTTCTCCATAAACATAATACGTCTGTGTTATTTTTGCCTGAGGCGCTACCGCCATAAACGATATTCGTAAATTTCGGACAAGTGTCTCTGCCACTCTCATGACGTCTTAATTGGGGTAAATGAGAAAGATGCCTGATCTAGCTTCTTGCCATTAAGGAAAAAAAGCTAAATAAATACTCTACGAATAATGTCCAAATTGTTCCCAAAGAGGCGAACCCACCTAACCACGCGACAACACCGACACATTCAGTCCCTTATCAACACGGTACCGCCGCGTACTGGATAGAGTCACTCCGACAGCGGTCAGGCCTGCTGGGTTTCTTGCTGGAGTCTTTACTAGCAGGCTAGGGGTAGCGAACCAGCAATAAAACTCCCATTAGCTCGATACCATTACACACCACTCAGATTCGGCTGAGACTGTCTCAACCAATCTCACTGGAAGCGAAAACTCAGTAGGAGTATTCCAGTAGTACAAGTCAAGTCTGGCGCGGAAGGGTCCTGGATTTTCCCCAGGCTACCTTCCCCCCACACAGTCCGCTTGCTCTATCGCACCACACGTGTGCATAAAGCCCAAGTCAGGTTCCAAAAAAAAAAAATTACCCAGAGCGAGCTTCCACCGAGAGCGTTTTTGAGCCCAAAATCTGTAACTAGAAATATACAAGATTTCAGAAAAAAGTGGAGAAATCAAGCCAAAATCATATCGATAAGGTCCACTTTCAAACTCTAATGATGAGAACAAAAGCAAACTGTACTAATTTTGGGATGGGTAAAGTAAAACTCATATATATGTTCATAATGAACACGTTACATTTAACTACATTTGACGTAAGATACATGTTTACTAAATTACACATAAATTATTTAAAGACTAGTTAAATTACTTGCTACATTTTTGCCGAACCACTCCATACCATTGAGATATTACGATAGCAGTTCAATGCTCCATACCTACTTAACCTATAGTTACAGTTAGGAATATTGAAAAAAATTGGGTTAACAGGTTCAGAACGAGAACTAAATGTTAGTAGGTATGTTATAATCCATACTAAATATCAAATTAGGATCGTTTTTACCCAGCAAAGTATAAGCGTTGGTAAACTATATTCAAAACTATCCTATTCAAATTATCTCCATACCAATTTTTATGTTATCGGTTCAGCGATAGAAACGTGAAGACATAGAATACAAAGTTTCGTACCTAGTTATGATATTAAAAATAGACTGGCGTCTAGTTTTTGTGAATCGGATATCGGATATGCTCTTTTAGTGGACCTACTGGATTATCCTGTCAAAAAATGCAGGCCGTTTTTTCTCGACACGCATCGCTGAATGAGATAATCCGTCGGTCTCTTATCACAGTAATCGCCATAAATACCTGCTCTTCTTGAGCTGACCGGCATTGTCAGAGAATGATGCAAGAGACATGATAGGGTGTTTTTTGTTCTTTGGAGCTTGGGACGGATGCTGGAGCGGGACGCTACCTGCGTAGACACACTGGCACCGTCTCATTTACAACGAACTAATTGTAAAAGTGGATGCAGCGGCGGAATGCGCAGAAAATTATAAACGCAACAAATATAAAACCCCGGGTAGAGAGTACCATTTTGTACCGTTAGGAGTAAAAATGCTGGGATCTCAGCACGCACAAACTTTTAGCAGAAATTGCATAGCGTGTGGTAGCGTCCGGTTTACCTAACTGGTGACCGAAGAGCTGGCGCCTACCTCGCACAACGTTTGCTATACAACGAGGAAATGCCACCAGCATCCATCGTACAATGCCTCAAGGGCCTTTTGTAGATTGAATGTAGTAGTTAAATAGTTATGGTAAACTTGAAAACCTATATCAGAAATTAAAGCTTAGGTAGTACCTATTTAGATCGCGGTGTTTTAACTTAAATAAATCGCGGAAAGTGTCGACTGATTTTAAGTTATGAGTTATGTAGTGGTCATGGAGGAGGATGGAAGGAAAATGATCAATAGTGTCCCGTAGTGATAATGCATTGGTAAAATTACGGCGATTGAATCTTCTCGTGTGTCTAGATTCTGATATGTTTCGTTAATTAAGATGTGGCTTAGCATTTAAAGGTACTTGCCTACTTATATTTTCGGTTTATTGAGGCTAACAACTACGTAGGTATTTAAGGTAACAGCTTCCAACAATATTACAGTAAATATCATAAAATATTTTATTACGAACTTAATGTTTACAGCGGCCCATGACAACCCACAACGCATTGTGGGAGGCAGTCCCACCACCGTGGAGAACTACCCGTACATGAGCAACATGCAGTACCTTTTGTGGGGCGTGTTCTGGTCGCAGTGGTGCGGTGGCTCCCTGATCAACAGCCGCTCCGTCATTTCGGCTGCGCATTGCTACGTGTAAGTTAAAACAGTAGGTTATTATTATTACATAGCTTTAAACCATTTATTGCTCAATCTACTCGAACCTTCTCGACCATAAACGAAACCTTTATGAAATATGACGTTTACACTCACGTTTATTTAGTTACTTGCATGACTTTCTTCTGTAGTGGTGACCGTGCCGCTCAATGGCGCGTGCGCCTCGGCACCTCGCTGGCGTCGAGCGGCGGCACCGCCTACGACGTTGATCAGCTGATCCTGCACTCCGGCTACAGCGACTGGACCCTTGACAACGACATCGCCATCATCCGCCTGGCTTCCAACGTCGTTTTCAGCAACTCCGTGGCAGCCGTCAGCATTGCTGGTCCCAACTACAATCTCCCTGATGGCACCGTCCTTACTACCATCGGATGGGGCGCTCTTTCCGTGAGTTAAAACTGATGTAGTTCGGTCCTTCAGTAAACCCACAAGCGGCATGTTACTTCGGTGTAATTGACTTCCTATCCTTTTCGTTTCATTTAGCTCATGTAGATCACTGACTGTAACTACCTGTCGGCTGTCGGTATTTATGGGCTTGGTTACTTTATACAAATTAGCAGCGAGCTCGCTATTATGAGTTGTAGAGGCATTTTCTCAAGCTATGGATTCCATGATAATCTAAAGAGTGCAGTGCTAATAAAATAATTAATAGTTCATTATATTAAAGGCATTATATCCGACCTACATGTCATGTTTATTACAGCATAGCCATAAACTATTTTGTTATTCATGATATAACTTATGTTTTCTCGCAGTCTGGCGGCAGCAGCCCTGAGCAGCTCCAGAGCGTGGACATCAACCTCATCAACTTGGACTTCTGCAAAGAACGTTACGCCTACCTGAAGTCCCTGCCTGGTTTCCAATCGTGGCCCGATGTAACTGACAACATGATTTGCGCCGGCATCCAGAACGTCGGTGGCAAGGATGCTTGCCAGGGAGACTCCGGCGGCCCTCTTTCGCACCCCAGCACCCCTGACGTGCTCGTCGGTATCGTGTCTTGGGGCTACCAGTGCGCCCACCCCGACTATCCTGGTGTCAACGCTCGCGTCAGCAGATACACCGACTGGATTCAAGCCAACGCCTAAACACCTATCGTTAACTTTATTTTCCTACTTAATTCAATATTATACTTTAGAAATCCTACTTTTACACGTTGTTTTACTAACCTACATTTATGCCGGATGCATTTTTGCACGGACTTTCTGCCAGAACTAGGATAAATTAATGTCAATGCATAGTTGCAATTATTATCTTGCAAAAATCCTCCTCAAAAATTTCGTAATGGTCCATTTAGATTCGACAGTATGGGTAAATCTGAAAATATGCAAAACCCGACGGGAGAAACTTTGTGTTCACAGCTTAAGAGGAAACAGGAGTATGCAATTTTCCATACAAACGCACTCGACTGTTTCCTCCCTAGTTTTTAAGTGCGAGAACATAGATTTTATAAGTCGATGTGGATAAAAAAATAATACGATGTACAGGACCACCGTTATGAATGTTATGATATTCCGAAATATTAATTATTGATGTGAACAAAATTAAAATGATCTGTTTGTATTTTACTGCTACTTTTATTTTACTGTTACGATTTCCGTGATTATGATATTATTGATAAAAACTATAGTAAGTACCTATGTACCGAATTAGTTAACTGGAATAATATACGACATAATATGAGGCCTTGTGGGACTACCCACAAGGCTAAAAGGATCACTATCCTGCCTATGAAGGCAGCTATCAAATCCCAGTAAGGGCATTTAAAATAAATATGTGTGATGGGCAGAGATTTGTTCCTGAGTCATGGGTGTTTTATATTATGTAGTTAAGTACCTATTTGTTTGATTATAAACATATTATATATCGTACCCTTGTTGAGCTTACCGTGCGGCTCAGTAAATTTCTGTAATAAATATTAGTGAATTTCCTATAATATTAATTTATAATAGGTATATAATGAAAGCTTACCTAGGTACCTGATGATGTAACATCGATAGAATAGTAGATATTTAAGTAAGCTAAAGACGCAGAAGGATTTTTATCCGTCATCCGGAGTTATACAAGAAAACCTGCATACATTATAAGTTATTATAACTGAATTGATAAACTCCTCCTTTGAGGTTGTTAAATGAAAAGATACAATGCGTTATTTTGTAATAAGGGAAAATTTATCATGACGAAACCGAGAACAATTATGTACTCGCGTGCAAGATATTTTTCTTAGTTCTGTGGGACTTAACTTGTAAATAACAACCAGGTATTTATTGGAAGAATTTGAACAATATATTTATTTACATAACGTAAAAATCAATCCTTTGACAAACTAAAAAGTAACACATCGCTTCAAATTAAATTGACAGCCTAGCTGCCAGCGATCCACCGGCAGGTAATAGACATAGAAATAAGGTTCGCCACATCAGCCCCCCTCAGACCTTAAGGTCGATAACGAGCAGGTAACCTAACCTGACGACCAGAACGGGTCTCCTTTGGTTCAGCGACGAAAGGAACAGGAGGAACTGTTTCGGGCGACGCCGGGCCCACAGGAACATGTGTAGTAGCAGAGCTGGCGGGTTCCTCTGACAAGATATACGCTGGTTTCAATCTGTCAATCGACACAGAAACAGGTTTTCCAGAAATTTCGATAACAAAATAAATAAAATAAAATGAAATATTTAACATGTCTCACCAGAACTTTGTACGGACCAGCATAAGGCGGCTGAAGTGATTTCCGTACGAGATCTTGTCTTACAAACACATGTGAAACGGTAGTAAGGTCCTTAAATACAAATATTTTGGGAGTTCCATGACGCGCTGCGGGGGAAGGTTGCAACTTCTTTATGTGTAAACGTAACCTTCCTAAAAAATCAGTATAGTCAGTAAGTCGATCAAATGTCACACTGTTGAAGATATCGCCTGGGAGTTTAATTGCTTCTCCATAAACAAGTTCAGCGGTAGAAGCGGATAAATCATCTTTTCAGGCACTGCGTATGCCTAGCAGTACAAGTGGAAGAGATACTTGGACAGCCAAGTATCGTTAGCATTTTTTTTTTTTTTTTTATGACATAGGCGGCAAACGAGCAGACGGATTGCCTGGTGGTAAGCAATTACCGTCGCCCATGGGCACCCGTTACACCAGAGGAGTCACAAGCGCGTTGCCGGCCTTTAAGGGGGGTTGGAGCTCTGGGAACCTTAATCACCATCAGGAACACAACACTGCATACCTGAAAGGTAGCAGTGCTATTATGGCTGTGGTCTTCAGTAAGGAGGAGGTACTTCCCCAGTTGGGCTGCCCTAGATTCAAGCGTGATGGTCATCGCTGTGCCCTACCTCTCATTGTTGGACGTAGTTTAAGGACATACCCGGGTCCAAAACATATTGCTGATTTAAGCTGTCGATGAAAACGCTCTACAAGTCCATTGGCGGCTGGATGATATGCGGTAGTTTTTAGATGATTAAAAGTGTAGTTCTGTAGTGACTCTGTCAGGACAACCAACACGCGCTATCAATGTTGAAATAAACGCTTTAGCCACGCTTTCCGCCGTAATATAAACGATAGGTACAGCTTCTGGCCAACGAGTAAACCTATCGACTGCGGTAAAACAATATTTATAACCGTCTGAACTAGGTAAAGGTCCAACCAAATCCAAATGAACATGCGAAAATCTCGCTGAAGGTGGCTCAAAGTCATGAATTGGAGCGTGAACGTGTCTAGAAATTTTTGACTTTTGACACGGAATACATGTTCGAGCCCAAATTCGACAGTCCTTTCTAACTCCTGGCCAAACATAACGCTCAGTAACCAACTTAAGAGTAGCTCTTGCACTAGGGTGACTTAGTCGATGTAGAGAATCAAAGACAGATTTTCTGAATTCTGGTGTTAAATAAAGTCGTTTAACTGGACCTGACATGTCACAAAACAGTTTAACTCTACCAAACAATACTTGTTGAAGATTTAGAGAAGAACCAGTTTTGATTAAATTCCTAAGTTCTGTATCGGTTGCTTGCAACGTAGCTAAATCATCTAGGTTTATCCCGTCTGTTATAGCATCAGCTCTTGATAGAGCGTCTGCCACAACGTTATCCTCGCCTGCAATGTACCGTATGTCCGTTGTGAATTGTGAAATAAAATCTAGGTATCGAAACTGTCGAGGCGAACAGGTGTCATGGGATTTTTTGAAGGCAGATACTATTGGCTTATGATCGGTCATAATAAAAAACGTTTTTAATTCGATCATATGACGGAAGTACTTAACTGATTCATAAATAGACAGCAATTCCCGGTCGTAGGTACTATATTTTCTTTGAGCTAAGGTTAACTCCCTAGAAAAGAAACCAAGCGGTTGCCAATAACCGCGCACTTTTTGCTGTAAGACTGAACCCAAGGCAAAGTCAGACGAGTCAGAAACAATGGCCAACGGTGCATGCGGATCAGGGTGAGCCAAAAGAGCAGCACTAGCAATACTCTGCTTACACAAATTAAACGCTTTTTCTAATTCTGGGGTCCAAATTATAGTGTTGTTGCTTTTGACAGAAGTCCCACTAAGTAATGCATGCAAAGGAGTCTGAATATGGGCAGCTTTAGTTATAAATCGCCTATAGAAATTAATGGCTCCAAGAAAGCGTCTAAGGTCCTTTAATGTTTTAGGTTGTGAGTAATTTTGAATTGCTCTTACCCTGTCACCTATAGGTTTGGAACCTTCGGACGGAACTTGATATACTAAAAATTCAATTTCTGGCACTGCAGACAAACATTTATTAGGATTTAATAAAATGCCATGTTCACTGAAACGTTCAAAAATCGAACGTAAATGTTTTTCGTGCGCTGCCTCGTTTGCAGATGCAACTAAGACATCGTCAATGTACGAAAAACAGAAATCTAATCCACGCAAAACTTCGTCCATGAAGCGCTGGAATAACTGGGCAGCATTTCTTAACCCGAAACTCATATAAGGGAACTCAAAAAGGTCGAAAGGGGTTGTAATGGCTGTTGGAATGTCCTCTGGCGCAACAGGAATTTGATTATAAGCTTTCACTAAATCTAACTTACTAAATATCTTGCAATTGAAGAGATTATGAGAAAAATCTGCAATGTTGCGCACTGGATATCGGTCTGGTATAGTGCGTGCGTTAAGCGCACGGTAATCACCACAAGGACGCCAGCCTTTATCCTTGTTGGGTACCAGATGGAGAGGAGATGACCACGCACTTTCAGATCGTCGTGCTATACCCGAACGTTCCATGTCCTCGAATTCCTGCCGTGCAATTTTCAAACGGTCCGGTGCTAGTCGTCTAGGTCGTGCGAATTCTGGCGGGGCTGGAGTTGTCCTAATATAATGTTGTGTGTTGTGTTTACAAATGCGCTCTTGCGGACTACCCATTGGTCGCAATGTATCAGGAAACTCGGCCAGAAGTTTATGGTACGAAGATTTACCCGAAATTACCTTAATTTGAGGACAAGAAGGAGCTGGTGTCGCAAAACCTGCTGATGTGAGCGAGGTACTGTTGTCTATTAATCGAGAATTTCGTATGTCAACCAATAAATCATAATAAGATAGAAAATCTACTCCTATGGTTTACTCACATCCGCAACTACGAAACGCCACACAAAA
Organism: Grapholita molesta; assembly: GCA_022674325.2. Taxonomy (NCBI): domain Eukaryota; kingdom Metazoa; phylum Arthropoda; class Insecta; order Lepidoptera; family Tortricidae; genus Grapholita; species Grapholita molesta. Next base: position 23,042,066 of record CP053121.2, on the reverse strand, counting down.
TCGCGACGTAAACCAAAATCAAGTGTCAAACTTAAATAACCATAAGTAGAAATAACAGTATTATTAGCAGCAAAAAGTTCGATTACGTTTTTGTCCACGCAAGTATCACACTGGGAAAACACACAAATCTGACCCGGTGTCAATCAAAAACTGTAGTTTAGATTTAGCATCTGTGACGAATAAACGGATAGACATTGAATGACATTCCCTGTTTCTAACATTATACTTAGCAGCCGCATCGTGCGACTGTTGAACTAGTTTTTTGAAAAGCTACAAGGAGGGATACACTTAGCTGCTCGATCGACGAATGTAGCATGGTACCAGCAGTACGGTCTGCCGCTATCGGCACGGCGTCGGCTCCTTGACTGTTTCCGCTGACTAGGCCGGTACCAAGTCCTCGATCGTGAATCGCGGCGTTGATTAAATTTCGACATAGCATCTACTCTCGAAGCCAAGGCTCAATTTTTTGACTTAAATCGTCGACGACCGATGGTGGTACTGAAGATGTCGAAGCCACTGACTGAGGTGTAACCATTTGTGGGTCAGTTTCGTAAGCTCTGTCTGCCATTTGAGCTAATTTATCTAAAGATACACTATCTTCTTGCATAGCAATAAGGCCTTGCAGCAACAACGGCAGACGATTTGACCATACCGTGCGTATAAATTCATCGGATTCATACTCAGAACCGACAAGATTGCGTAGGTACCGGAGACAGAACGCCTAGCCAGTTACTAAACTGGCTAGGCTTTCTGTCTCCGAGTTCCTCTGTCGACATGAGTTGTTTGAATTTTTCACGTTGCGATGCCGATGTGCGAGCAATCAGTTCTCGTTTAAGAGTTTCGTACTTCTTTGATATGCTAGCAGACGTTTCTGCTTAATATAAAAATAGTTTCGTACTTTTTTCTGTCGGCGGACTTACTATAACGTCTTGAATTTCCGTGGCATATTTTGCTTCTAACACTGAGATCACATGATAAAATTTGGTAGAATCCGTGGTAATCCCTGCGACTTCAAACTGTCCTTCTACTTGCGAAAACCATAATGTCGGGTTATCTGGCCAAAAAGGAGGAATTTTAACGCTAACGCGACAAACTGCCTGGTTGTGTTGGATTCTCTCTCCGTATCAGTCATGCTATATAACTTGTGAAACTATTTTTTAATGAAATACTTCTGATGTCGTATTTATAAACGTCGGGGTCACCAGTTGTGGGACTTAACTTGTAAATAACAACCAGGTATTTATTGGAAGAATTTGAACAATATATTTATTTAAATAACGTAAAAATCAATCCTTTGACAAACTAAAAAGTAACACATCACTTCAAATTAAATTGACAGCCACAATCCGTTCGCCACAGTTCGTTTGTTCCCGTTTGTCGTGATTATTAGTGAGATTATTAAAGACAGCGGCGCTACCGAGAAACACGATATTCGTAAATTTCGGACGATTGTCTCTGTCACTGTCATGCCGCCTTAATTGGAGTAAAAGAGAAAGATGCTCGAAATATACGAATTTCGATGTTCGCGGTACCGGGCCAGGATATGTAGATGTCAGCGTAGTCGTTTCACTTTTACCTACAATACACGCACATAAGATAAGTAGGTGCTGTGTGTGTGTGTCTGCAGATCTGGTAAAAGGACAGCAACGTTGGTGACCATAGCAGAGGGTGAGAATCAGCATGGCGGGTGTACCCTAACAAATATGAATAAAAGCTGTACCAAAATTTTGTACCCATCTGGTACTAGTTGGTACGTCTATTAAAAAAAATAGTACCTTGAACTATGTATTTGAAGTTTACAAAATAAAGGTACACCCGCCATTCTGACTATCAGGATGGCGTGTTTCGGCCCAACATTAAGGCCAACCATATAAGCAGACATCGGATTCCGTGGGGCGAAACTTCTTGACGGCTAGGGACTTCCTATATCGATAAATGAGTTTGTCTGTCTGCATATAAGTAAAATCCTACTCGAATTATTTCTTTATAGTGTAGGAAATGAAGTATTATATCTTTTTTATCACAATCGAAGGCAACACTACTCTGTTCCATTTTTTTAAGTAATTAGTACTACATGTAAGCTTGGGAGTGGGTCTGGGGAGGGTAAAGTGTATGGATTTGTCACATCTAAATCCAAATACTTACATATCTTTTTTAATGAAACTACCCAAAAAACTTAATTGATCCTTACCGAGTTATCACGGAGAAAGAACAAGTTCATTGAGTATATAAATGCAAATAAAAATCTGCCAGGATCGTGTTGGGCCATGCTCTGTTGTGTGGGGTTCCGTAGTTTTCGATCCGGAACTCAATAACGGTTCAACCGATCAAGATCAAAATATTTTTCGTGAAAGACTTTATTAAGCTGTGTACTTCCATGATTTATTCATGTTTTATGGACTTGCAGTTCAAAAGTAAGAGGGATGAGGACATATATTTTTTTAATACCAAGGCGATTATTTTCGAATATATTCACTTATCAAAAAATGTTAAAGGCAAACCTCAAAACGACACCTGACACTTTATGGTAATTTAATTAGACTAGGATGGAACTTAAAAAATATTATCCATCACATGTAGGGGAAAATTGTTCCTTATTATTTTACCACTTTATCCACGTGATTATTTACATCAAAAAATATTTAAAAAAATATGAAAGTACCTACAGCATAATAAGGAGTTTTAAGGAAAAATATTTTGAATCTGATCGGTTCAAGTTTAAGAATCGCGAGGCTAAAAGTCAAGGGACCTTGAGGTGCGCCTAGGAAATGCAAAGGCAGGATTTGCATGTATAGCTGATTCGCATCCCAAAGGTGTTCCGAACCCGAGCTGATATTGGCTGCTGCTATGATGCCATTTTCCCTCTAACAGCACGGTGGTACCCACAGCTATTGGTCTAACTCCTCCCTCCTTCTTCCTTAAAGCGCACAGTGAAGCTCAATACAAGTAGGGGCATATTTGGGTATTTAAATTTCCGCTAAGTAAAAAATTACTAAGTCTGGTTTACACTTCCATTAACTTCACCTCACTGTCTCCCGCTGCACTATATGTTAATTATTTCAGATGATCTGGACGAATTTCATCCAAACCTGCCGCTGATCCACCGACTGCTAGAACCACGTCCTCTAATTTTACTGACAAAGAAGGGCAGTTTGGAGCGGGTTCCGAGGGGGGTAGGATGCTTTGATTACAAAGCTGCTAAAGTGTCTGGTCCAGGTGGAACGACTGTATACTCATTCATACAGAGCCTCATTAGAACGGTGGAACGACTGTATACTCACTCATACAGAGAGCTCATTAGAGCCTCATCAGCCTTAAAGCTTTGGTATCGATCCTACTGGTGAGAGTAAGCGATCGAGAGTACGGCTCAATGCCATCTGATGATAAGTAAGAGAATGTGATGTTTTCTTTCACGGAATCCAGTCCCAGCAGTTCTAGAGCTCTGATGACCCTGTAAGTGAAGGATAGGAGAGAGCATACCATTCATCCACACACCAATGTCGCACAACTTACCCGCTGCAATACACCTGGCTCACTTTGGGATATGGCGGTAAACCACCGACTCTTGATGCAATTTGGTTTTAGGATACAATTATCAATGTAATGGTACAATTATTAATAAGGAAAAATGGAAATATCAACGCAACGGGGGAGCCTATAACCAGCGACTTCAGGATATATGCCATGCCATGTTCATCATCATCATAATATCATTGCAGCTAAAGAACGTTCATTGCTAGACGTAGGCGTCCCCAAAAATCGCCAAGACCACCGGTTAACCTGTAGCTCGTTGGTGGTGGTGGTTGGTTGGTGTGCTTAGTAGTGCCTACCTTAAAAAATAGCATTCACGAGTACTTTGCCATCATAATAAACGGAAGTATCAATATTAGGAGAATTTTTTAGCAAATAAATTCTTATTTATTATTATAATTTGTTATAAACACATAGGTAATGTGACCTGTAATCAATATAATCTATTATAATTTAACCTAAACTTATCATAATATGGTTAGATCAAATCCATTTTAAGTTAGGTATCTATTTGCTTGACCCTCGTACTCGTATAGTTATCTGAGTACGTAATTATTTGTCTATCATTTTTAAGCTGATAGTGATTACGAACTGATAAGTAGGTATATATATATAAAAGTTGACCGAAAATTAATTTATCACGTCACTATAGATCCAACTGGAGCCATGCGTGTTTTGATCTTACTCGCCCTTTTGGGCTTCGCTGCGGGTAAGTTTTCATTACTTAATTGTAGTTCGCGTAGGATTAGGTCTGTCGAGAAACTTGTAAATACTGTTAACTGGTTACAATATATTTAGTTTTAGTTTTAGTGGTTACAATACAGTTAGCATCTCCTTGTTTAAATGAGCACCTCTGAAGACAGGAGATACCCACGCTACGTGTTACCTCACGCTATGATGCGGGAAAGGTAATTGAGGGGTAATAGGGACTAGTTACGAGTCGTATTGACAGAAAGGGAGTATAATTGTGTAACCTGTTCAAAAAACATTGGGTTAACAAAATGGTTAATATTAGAGTGGGGAGGAAGGTTTCATGATTATTAGTGGCCTGGAATATTACGTCTCTTCTTCATCGAATCTTCTCGTGTGTCTAGATTCTGAAATGTTTCATTGATTAAGATGTTGTTTATATGAGGTTAACTCCTTGGTATTTATGAAAAGCCGCCATCAATGAAGTGATTATATGATTTTATTATGTTTGCAGCGGTCCCCAAGAACCAACAGCGCATTGTGGGGGGCAGTCCCACCACTGTGGAGAGCTACCCGTACATGAGCAACATGCAGTACCACGTATGGAACATCTTCTGGTCCCAGGCGTGCGGTGGCTCCCTGATCAACAGCCGCTCCGTCCTTTCGGCTGCGCATTGCTACGTGTAAGTTATAACAACCAGCTGTTATGTACATTAGCTATAATTTATATGGAAATAATTAGTTTAGTCCCGATATGCCGCAAATATGATTCGCAAGATGATTAGCTATCCTCCTGATTTCTTAGTGACTTTATAAGCAAAATAATAGTTATTTGAACAGCACCAGTTCGAATATGGTGTTTTTCTCTCCTAGCTTTTCCTCCCTAAAAATTACGCACAGGGTAAATTACAAACTTAGTTCTAAATATTATTATTATAAAAACTTAAAACTGGTTCAACCGATTAAATGAGACGGAGGGAAAGATTTTTTTTTAACTTCCATAGCGATTATGTATACCACACTGTGTGATTGATTGTGTGCGTGATTGATTTCTTACACATTCATATCAAATTAGAATTTACTTAAGACACTGTCACGGTCACTGAGCTTATAGCCATGCGGTTGAGGCTAGCTAGTGAGATGAAAATAAACAGTTTAAGCACTGTTTCAAATAAAATAAGGGATGTCTGAATCAATCATGAATTTAAACCAGAAAATACTACAAGTCCGCTCTGCTTGTGATATGTTGAAATCTAATTTATTGTTACTTCTTTCTGTAGTGGTGACCGTGCCGCTCAATGGCGCGTGCGCCTCGGCACCTCGCTGGCGTCGAGCGGCGGCACCGCCTACGACGTTGAACAGCTGATCGTGCACTCCGGCTACAGCGACTGGACCCTCGACAACGACATCGCCATCGTCCGCCTGGCTTCCACCGTCACTTTCAGCAACTCCGTGGCGACCGTCAGCATTGCCGGCCCCAACTACAACCTCCCTGATGGCACCGTTGTTACTACCATCGGATGGGGCACTCTCTCGGTGAGTTAAACCTTTCTTTTTCTGCGCATGTAAATCGGTGACTATTTATGAACTTGGTTACTTTATTAATGCCATGAGCTCTATTCATAATATGGAATGTAAACCAAAGGTAGTCTAAGAATTATATAACAGATATCTTATTTAGTTGTAGATATTTCACCATATTGATGGTATAAACTCGTCATGATTTGTAGGTAGCCTAAATAATGAAAACTTTAAATTTTCCTTTCTCAGTCTGGCGGCAGCAGCCCTGAGCAGCTCCAGCACGTGGACATCAACCTCATCAACTTCGACTTCTGCAAAGAACGTTACGCCTACCTGAAGTCCCTGCCTGGTTTCCAAGGGTGGCCCGATATAACTGACAACATGCTCTGCGCCGGCATCCAGAACGTCGGTGGCAAGGACGCTTGCCAGGGCGACTCCGGCGGCCCTCTCGTGCACCCTAGCACCTCCCACGTGCTCGTCGGCATCGTGTCCTGGGGCTACCAGTGCGCCCACCCCGAATATCCTGGAGTCAACGCTCGCGTCAGCAGATTCACCGACTGGATCCAAGCCAATGCCTAAAAACCTAACTCGTCTTTTTTAAGAAAAACGATATTATAATATCAAAATATTACTAAACGTTTTTTTACTTTATTAACATCTCAGTAGAGCCCAAGGTACCCCATTTATGCATCCCTAAGTTACTAAACACACGCCGTAAGCTATCAGGAGCATTAAACCAATGCAATCTACCTGCACGTCTTCATCGTTATTATCCATTCTATAAAACTGCGGTTGCTCAAACCTCGTTACCTTCATCTATTGCCTCCGGTTACCTACATAGGAACATTAGGAACCTACTGTTACTTTTCCGGCTATATTTATTAAGTATCACCAGTGTTCAGCTTCCGCTCTGACGTCAAGTAGCTCAGTATTCGTTACAGTACGAGATTCTTCGAGATCTTTAAGAATTAACTGACATATGTTTTCTCTGCTATCTGGGTGGCATCATCTCTCTCTATTAACTGCCGCATGCACCCGGAAAGGTGGGCTAAAGTGGTTACAGAGTGGGACCCACGACACACCATAGACAATGCACACCGGAGTGCAAGCAGACCGAAAAGGAGATGGCGGGATGACTTGGACGCATTCTGCATACAGTGGCGGGATCACACAAGTGACAGGGTTGAGTGGAGAAAAAGAGGGGAGGCCTTTGCCCAGCAGTGGGACACAAACACAGGCTAATAAGAAAAAAAAAATGTTTTCTCTCTTGTACAATATATTTTTAATCCTGCAATCCTCTGCTAACTTACGGAGCGTCTTAGATACATAATTTGTTAGAGATTCTCCCAAGCCTGCCGCTCACTGCGACACTTCTAAATATAAATTATCACTGTGCTATTGTGGAACTTTCTCCCATAGAAGTAAAACGTTAATAATAATTATTCTAGTGTGTTATTTCAATCCCTTAAGGAACACTAACTTCTAACTTCCTTAGTTCTTGCCGTTCGGTATTTACAGTTTGACTGACATGTTTAATTATCCTTACATACCTACTCCACGACATTACAACCCATGTATTTGTGTGTAAGCTGTCGTGTAAATATAGTATTTTATCTATTATATATTCCTATATTACATGGCTATTTCATTTTAGCATCATAAGGACTATATAGGTACAGAGGTACCATTTATACAGTTTATATACTATATATTTTCTACCCAAAGGTTGGCTGGGAGAGATCGCTTCCTAGCCCGCTTATTGTTTACACTCTGTACCTATTTGCCATTGCTGTCTGAGTGGACTTGGAACTGCAAAAGCAGGAAGTGGGAAGGTTTTACTAGGAATACAATAGATCGACTACCCTCAACTATGCACGGATACAATGGATGGGACGTAGAAGACATAACCGGTTTTTCCTCGGTCCTAGGTAATAACTCCATTTAGCATCCACGCCAAAGAAAAATAATTCATCGAACAAGCTATTTTTTCCGCAAGTCTTAATGGATCGTATATGGAGTGCTTTTGAAGTGGCGAGTATGACAATACTCTTACCCAATCACTGAAAGACCAAGATTCAATATAGCAGCCGTTTATTGACTCACGAAACTCACAAACCACAAAAAAATTAAAACTGTTTTTTGGCTGATTCTCACGATAGTTTTGTGTTTATTGTTTATTTTAACAACATTCATAGGGTGTATTGATATGTTAAGGGACAATTATATAAGGGCCCATCGTAGGCCCATTACAGCAGCTAATACCTACAATGCATCCATGATAGCTTTAGGAATTTAAAGGAACACAAAATTACATTCTACAGTGTAAATTCATCCTAGTGTTTTGTAAAATGAAGGAACTTCTCTTTTATTGACATCGACCTAGGAGCTTAAGTTGAGCAGAGTAAAGAGTTTTGAATTTTGAAATTCCCCAGTTGGACTGCTGAAATCACAGTTTGTAGTCTTGGTCTTAAATATAGTCACCGTCAGCATCTTATACCTACCTGATTTTTCATCCTTTAGGTGCTACAGAAATAATTTGGTGTCCACTATTAATTATTTGTAGGTACATTGAAATAATTAAAAACAAGATAACAACAATCATGATGACGAAGTCGTTATCAAAGCTTCTTATCTTCTAATCGAACATCGACGTAAAGAAACACTAATTAACGTACCCCGTATGGTATAGATTAGCCGGTGAGGTGCTGACACTGACTTGAAAAACAGGAAGTACCTACTTACTTTACGATTAGAGAGCGGGTTTGAAGACAGAGATTGTCGCAATTCATTTGAATTCGAATGACGTATAGGAAAATAACAAGTAAAATATAAATACAAATATTCTTTATTGCACACCTCAAAAAATGGGAAAACATAGAGGAGCAGAAGAAGAAGAAAGAGAAGTTATTAGCGAATGAAGAATTTATGTTTATCATTTAGTTTTCCGCTAGTAGTTAGTTTTCCGGGGTCTTTCCGCGATTAACCTCTTGATTGAGTAGCTAGCGGCGAGTCCCTGGCGCCTTCATTGGAGTAAAAAAGAAAGATGCCCGTTTATGCGAACTTCGATGTTCGCGGTGCCAGAATTTACGAATACCTATTCAAACATGCGAATAATGATATCTATGAACGAACACAAAAGCTAGTGGAGAACATTCGAATGAGAATTATGTTACGCGGAATTAACGCGTTTGGGGCACTGGTTGTGGCACTAGCTCCCCGAGACAAATGCTCGACATTTCAAACGATGTCAGGGGATATCTGTAAGTCCAGAAAGAACCAATAGGCTAGTTGACTGTTTTATTTTTATTTTATCAATCGTTCCCTTTCGTTCTAGGGATGAAATGTCTGTATGGGAGTAATGGCCTTAAAACTACACAAAAGCCAGAAACGAGCGTCAAAGTCTGACATTCGTATTTCCCGCGAAAACGCTCCTTACAAAATGATGATAACGTATGACGTCACTTATTCCTAGACGCGCTAATGGAGACATAATTAAATTGCTATTTAGACCGCGAAATATTGTGTTTTTATATATAGATGCCTTACAATTTATTTTGCAGTAAACTGCGAGAATTTGATGGGTACCACGGTTTTTAGAAATTTCGCAAATTAAAAATGCTGTTCTGTTTAAATTTTGTTAAGGTGATATATTTAAATCAAATAAGCATTTATATTAAATTTTAATTTTAATTGATTATATTCGTCATTATGAACCAATTTCACTTAATTTTATTATTTTACTTAATACGTGTCAACATCCCTATTAGACCGACCGTGAGCGTACTAGAAGTACTCAAAACGCAAATCGGACCACGGCTCAACGTTGTCAATTACAATAAATGACACATGACATAATCGCAAGTATCATAACCTCAAAGCACAACATAAATAAATAACATAATAATACGTGAATGTCAAACTCATATGAAACCATCTCAGTCAAACCAAACAAGTAAACGTAAATAAGCGTAATACAAAGAAATAACATTGAAAAAAAACTGTATTCAAAACTTATTTTTCGACTAATATTTTTCCATGGTTAAAATCGAAAATGGACAATGGTATTCAAGGTATATTTTTCATATTTTAACGGCGTTTCGTATGAATTAGTTTATGTCGGAGTTTATGAATCTCGAGTTATTTTCTAATGTATTTTGTTGATATAATTAAGTACCTGTGTTTTTCTTTTTCAGGTCAAAACAGTACTCCTATTACAAATACTGTGGAATCTCGTACAAGCAATATGTATATTTTGCAAGTCCAACCAAGCAGTAGCGAAGGATATTTGGAGGCTGATGCTATCCCACTCCACATGATTATAAACGTAAGAAAATAATTACATCTTATTCCATTTATTTATATTTACAATACACTTTGTGTACTTATCAATTGTGCCTGCATTTGGTCTCGGTTATTTAACTATTTATTGGTGAGACATTACATTTTTCGATTAATTCGTTATTTTAATCATTATCTATTCTATTGATTATAATTATCGTTTTTTAATATCTACAACACAAGGACTTGTGTATGTGTAAGATAGTATTCAATTATTTAATATTTACTAACTTTGTTTTATTACTTTGAGTTCAATTAAAATTTTGTATTTACATTTTTATTGTTTTTATTTTTTGCTTTATAATTAAATATATTATGGTAACCAAGGTCACCTTAAATGTGTATTTTATTTTACATTTAAGGGTGTGTAAATGATATAAAATACAAAATAAAAATTAATAATGACTTGATTCAGTTACAATGTATATATAATGTGCATATGGTGTATAATTTGAAATTTTTAAGATGTGGGAATGTAACTAAGGAGCTTTTACTAACATTCTAATATCATTAATAAATCTAACTATACTCTAAAACATTGACTTTTAGCTTGAGATCTGTATAACAGCCTCTGGCTCGAACAACTAAACATGTCTTAATAGCCGCGTCCCCACACAACGCACGGCCTCACCCTTGCTCGACGCGGCTAATGATCAGTTCTATAACTAATTACCTATGTATACCTTTGTTTAACTTATAGGACCAAGAGCCTCAACACCACCAATATTACATCCCACTGGTACAAGGCAAGCAATTACAGTTGTTTATTGGTAAGTTTACTCCTCATTATTAACAAAACCTTTGTCCTTATATGGTATTATTTTATTTATTTATTACATTGAAATTATGTTCAGACATTTACAAACTGACAGACTAATTTACAAATACATACAAAAAATATCTGTATAGATGTGATTTTCTCAAAAATGTACAGAAAATTGAAATGTTTTAGTTGTTATTCATAACAGGCTCAAAAGCTTTATGGTGATTTGAAATTTTATTGATTTTCCTACAACATTACATTACCTAGCTGTCTAATTCTATGTCACTCATTTGGCTGATATTTCCAAACAAATGAGCTGAGATAGCTTTTGCTGTAACATACTATCATTTCAGATTCCCGAGACCAAGCTAGCACAAGCCCAGCAAACAACCAATATTATAGCATTGCCGCTGAACCACCAACAATCAGCTCTGAAGTACAAATTGTGAAGCAGGAAAATGATTTACCCAGCCAAGGGCATACATTGCAAATTAAAAAGGAGACGGAACCTCAACAGAATGTGCCATTGTCTGTGCCATGCAATGAAGATAAAATTGATCATGCTAAAGCTTCACATTATGTTGAACAGAAAAAGAGAATAGTGCAAAAATTTGGTAAGTATTTATGTCATAAATACAGTACACAGAGTAAGCTTTCAGTTTAAGTACCCATGTAACTTGATTCCCATCAAATTTTTTTTATTTTTTTTTTTATGACATAGGCGGCAAACGAGCAGACGGATTGCCTGATGGCCTAATTTCCAAGATGTTGAGAAAAAGTAAAGGCTATTAGGGATGATGATAATTTTTTTCTTTGCCTCAGATAGGTAATTAATAATTTTTATTATAGTCAATTAATTTATTTATTACATATTAAAAAAGCATGGACATACTAAAGTTATTGAATTATCATTCTGACAGCCAAAGACTTAGTCGTCCCATTATCAGCAAAGGTAACCACGGAACTCAGCTTTGTCAATGCAATAGCCTACAAGGGCCCAACACAGGCACGGCATATTAATTCTTTGTCGTCTGGGCGCTCAAAAGGTTAAAAAGGCGCATGATGTCTTGGTACAATTTTTAAAACCTCTAACACAGAGAGTTTAATAGAAGAGTGTGGCATAGTGTGTAGTGACCCTGCCTATGAAACTGATGGTCCCGGGTTCAAGGACATTTATTTGTGTGATGAGAACAGATGTTACTTCCTGAGTCATGGATGTTTTCTATGTATTTAAGTATTTATATTTTATATGTATCTATCTATTATATATATCGTCGTCTAGTACCTACAACACAAGCCTTACTGAGCTTACCGTAGGACTAGGTCGATTTGCGTGAGATTGTCCCGAAATATTTCTTTATTTGTTTATTTATGTGTACAACTGTTTGTTTGTTTGTCAGTGCACATCGCGGACCGCCAGGCGCCGCCGCGGGCGGTGGCGGTGCTGCCGGCTGCCCTGCAGCTGCGGCGTGGGGCGGTGTCTCCGCGAAGCACCCTACCAGCTAGGGTGCGCTTCGGCCCCGTTGAAGGTGAACTATCATACTTTCTAGCCCAGTAGGTACTCAATCTACCTATAAAGTTAAAGTGAAGTGGCTTAAGTTCGAAACTTAGCAAAGGCGTTTAGATAGATCTCTGCGAATATTTTAGTATTTATTTTAAGTATCTATTACATTTATCGTTGTCTAGTATTTATTTGTTACACAAACGTTATTGAGTTTACTGTTGAAGTAGGTTGAATTGTGTAAATTATATATTTATCTATATGAATTTTTCGTTGTGTGTCCTTGAAGTTTTTCAACATTTATCTTGTGTTATGTTTGTCCTGAAACAATAAACAAATTGAGCTTTCCTAAAGTTTCTCATTCCTTTTTATTGCCAAATCTAGGTAAGCAAAACTTTGTCATTTGAATGTCTAGGTGCTTGCCACTGTCTCAGTATGCCATCTTTGAATTTATTAAGTATCAATAAATATGACATTAGGTTGTCAACTTTCGGGCAATTGTTGATCGAAGACGCGTTTACTGTATGTGTTGATTTGTACTCGTCCAATTGTTTCAGGGATCAAATGCAATCTGTCAACGGAAGAAGCGGACAGCTTAAAATTATTTTGCACCAACTCTAGCTCACCATTATTCCTATTAAAATCGGAGGATGGTGCTTACACACAGATAGATGTATCGGATGAGGGTAAGGTATATAATACCGAATAAAACATTATTTTAAGCTAAACCCTTTCTGTCAGTCTGTCACACGCAGCGAATTTATTTTGAAACTAAGTTAAATTGAAATACGCACAAACACTGACGTAGGTGTAACGTAAATTCATAATATTTTTAAACATGCATAGCCCAAACCAGAAATTAAAACTAAACCCCCTAGCACTTAATTCATCAATTGTATGTACTGCCAGATTATTAAAATGACTCAGTTCAGGTAAATAAACATAAAAAAACATGCCACAAATATCGGCAAAAACTACCTACCCTCGGACTTTGTGAACTCTAACAGTGTTAATCAATTTAAAAACTTTGATAAACATTCTAAAACAGTGAAATAGTGCAGATACTGCACTGCTTAAGCTGCTTGTCTAAAATCCTATAATAATAATAAGTTTATTATCATCGTAAGATTCTCAGATATTGAATCTATTCGTATAATTCCGAATAAATAATAGTAAAAAAATATTATTCAAATATCTCCTCTCTCATGTACTTCACTATAATAAGAGTCATTTATAGGTAAACAGAATTCATTTTCCAATGAATGAAAGTTTTTTTACCAGATAAATCAAACTGGCTCAGCCTGCTGCCGCTCGGAGACCAAAGCACAGCGAACGTGTGGCTTTTCCAAGAAGACCATGAATTATACGCGGCAACAACCAAGTCCATACCTGCGCGGGCGCCGCTTATGCTAGGATATAGCAAGGAGTACGTGGATCTCCATAAGTTGGATGTGGAACAGCCTGTTTTAGACCTTGAAGCAGGTGAGTGAAATCTATCTATCTCTTAATAAGTATAACGCCTACCAAAATACTTTTTAACCCTTTACTGCATGACGTAAAAAATATTTGGTTGATTTTGAACTTTAAAATTATAACTTATAACTGCCATAAATGGTTTCGTTTATGGCAGTTATAATTTTAAAGTTCAAAATCAAACATTTATTTTTTACGACATGCAGTAAAGGGTTAAAACGTATTTGGAAAGGGATATAAGGACACAATAAAGCAATTTATAGTGGAGATGCATAATTAATTAGTCGTATTATTTGGCCAAAAACCGATAATGGCCTAGAAGTACCATAGATAACGGTAAACGCAAGGTAAAATGTGACAAACCATAAGCAGTCAATTATTCTTGTTATTAAGATCAGTTTAATCTTTCAGGCTACCTTTATCAATGTCCCTTTTCAATACTCACTGCGTGAAGAATTAGCGCAAATTTTATCAAAGATAGCCAACAGCGAGAAAGAATTTGCAACTGCACAGCACACGCATGCGCTGATGCGGATTTACTTTTATTATGATAAAAGATCTGGCTGGTTATCAGGCTATCCGGCCGGCCGGCTCCGCCGGATATTCGGTATCCGGCCAAATCAGAATTCGTTGCGTCGCCAGTTTATAGTATTTAAGTGTAAGATGTGAACCTTTTATACCCTGGTCACACTTTCAATCTATCTAGAGAGGTAGATCAGGTACCGGGATCCGCAACAAAGTGTAATAGGGAACATGATTTTGGCTGACAAACAGGGCTAGGATATCGCCCACGTGAGATGCCATCCTTATTACGTTGACGCCATTACTGTTTGCCGCAAATCTGGTTAGAAATAAGTTTTTCGAATGGCTTAATTAAAATTAGTTTCAGTCTATTTTGTTTAATGGCAATACGTGTTATTTTCTGTATACACATATACCAAGTTATTTCTATTCTGATTTGGGAGATCTTTAGATTAAATCAAGATTTAAAATTTTCCAGAGTAGTCATTCCGGTTGTGTTAGTTTTTTCCATATTCTTTTATGAAGTGTTAAGTATGTATGGAAGTAGGTATGAAAATACTCCATGATTCTGAGTAGAAATAACATAATATATTAGAAAATAACACCGATTTTGGACCCGGGTATGTCCTTAAACTACGTCTAACAATGAGAGGTAGGGCACAGCAATGACCATCACACTTGAATCTGGGGCAGCCCAACTGGGGAAGTAGCAGCCATAATAGCACCGTTACCTTTCAGGTATGTAGTGTTGTGTTCCTGATGGTGAGTAAGGTTCCCAGAGCTCTAGCCCCCCTTAAAGGCTGGCAACGCGCTTGTGACTCCCCTGGTGTTGCCCATGGGCGACGGTAATTGCTTACCACCAGGCAATCCATCTACTCGTTTGCCACCTATGTCATTAAAAAAAACCAAAGTGCAAAATAGTGTAATATACCAATTTTAGCAATATGATTTATTTAATACACAAAAATAAGTGCACAACATTATTATTATGGAATTAAAGTTGTGTATACATTTAATATGTACACATAAGTGACAGATTTAATAATAGGTATATATTAAAGAAATTTGTACTAAAAAGGCACCGTATCAATCTTTATTTTACTTTACTACAGATGAATAAATTTCGTCTTAACAAAAATTAAATCGCTAAGAACGCTGTGTTCCATTATGGCCATTGCAGGTACACAAACCTGGAAGTATGAAAATTACTTTTTTATCAAAATATAGTCAAGTAGTATTGCAATTACCCGTAACAAATAGTGAGTTTGTTTTATTTCTACTCAGAATCACAAGCTGTTTTGCGGTATAGGTGAAAAACTTAATTAACCTCTTGAAAGCCAGGCGACAAAGCAATATGCCGTGCCCGGGACGTTACGCTATCGCATTGTGTTGAGCGAAGTTGCATTAACAAAGCTGACGTCTGTAGCTGTCGTTGGCGTCCATGACACGATTTTCTGTTGGCGGCCACAACCGTCTTAGGCTGTCAAAAGGTTAAATGACCTAGCGGATGTAGTAGTAACGCGTTTCTATATAAGCATGTTGGCTTTCTATATTCATATATAGATGATTCTCTACACAACTATATTTACAGATTTGGCTTTAGTTAGCACATTCGCTGACCCCCAAATGTATGGAAATGAACGCACATGTGCGTCAATGGCAGTGAATGCGTTAAGGTTTTCACATAATTATGAACAGTCAAGTGCAAAAATACGTACCGAAAGAATCCTTTCATAAATACGTCCTACAGCCTTATTTACTGTACTGTCAGCAGCAAAAGTTGCTAAGCGTTTGAAGTGTTCAAAATGACCTACACGCGCTCTTATTCTCTTGACAATAGAGACGTGTTGACCTCATTTTGAACACCTCAAATGCTTAGCTACTTCTGCTGCTGACTGTACAATAGAGTTGGTCGATACATATATTTTTGAAACTTTTTGACAGTGAATGAATTTTTACACTTGACTGAACCAGTGGGCCTCCGCGAACATCGAAGTTCGAAATGCATCTGTCTTTTTACACTCCAATTAATACAGTATATAATTCAAATATAATAAATATCATAGGTAGGTACTAGCATCTAAGATACAGGCTCAGCTTATTTTAGATGCTAGTGTAACATTGTAATACATAACACAAATAAGTACTAATTGTAAAAGATCTGTATTTCTGGCCAATAAATATTATTTATTTCAATTTAAATTAGTGTGACAGTTATCAATGTTCGAAAGCGAATTTCGATTTTCGCGATAGCCCTTCAGTGTTTGTGTAGACGCAAAACAAAGGGTACACAGAACCACTCAAAACACATAACATTAAAATATATCCAATACTTTAAGGGCTACTAGCTAACCTTTATTCTGCCTCTGCAGAATTGACGGCGAAACATCGCCAATGGTGGTGTCACGAGTGCCAGCGCGCCATGTCCACTGCGGCGCTACTGCAGCGGCACATGGACGTCTATCATTCGGTCAGTAACTGCTTCACCGACTTCCTATTGGGGCCCGCTATGAACATTCCCGGCTTTAGGAACAAGTATAAGAATATGAGCATATTCTTATACTTGTATAATTAGTCAAAATACATGACTAATTGTTATTTGGTACATTTTGTTTTGACGCTGTCATGACGGTGTCACGGTCACATGTGTTGACATGTCGTGACATGCCAAGTAAAAAGTTTTGTATAAATAACCGTAACTCGTTTACATTTATGCTGCAGCCTACGTTTGCCTGACTTGTGGGTATTCCTGTATTTTTTCTTAGATTTGTTACATCAATTCATAATACATTATTTACATTAAGACAATTAACCTTACATTTGTTAACGAAACTGAATAAAATAATGGACAAAAGGTACAAAACTACTGTAATTGACCCTTGTATGATGTAATTTTGGTCTAAAATCTAAGTTGATCATAGAAAATGTGAACCAGAGATGTTCATAAATTGTGTTACAGTTTGAGCCTTCTAGAAATATATAAAACTGCATTTTAAGGAATCATACAACTGATAAAATGTAGAATGACTAATATGACTATAAAACGTTGAAGATTTTTGTATTATTAAATTATATTTATACTTAAATAAATTCCTATAATATATACTACCTATACTAATGATATACGTACTATAATTATACCAACTGTACAAATCCTAAACTAGCGTAAATCTCAATCAAGCCTTAAGGCCTTGTCCCAAGGGCCAAGAAAGCTGACGGTATTTCCTTGTTGTACGACGAAGCCGTCGGCTCTACGGTCACCAATTACGTCAACCAGAAACTTCGCGAATTCTGCAAGACCTGTGCATCTGGGAACCCAAGATTCATTGTAATGAGGTCTCTACCTTATCCATTCCAACTATTTATTGATCAACCCTGGTACTTACATTCTTAAATCGAAAGCATACATTTATCGTAGTAGTGTGTGTTTTTATTGTTGTTATAAAAATTAGTCCCTTTATATGTACTTGCCTACTTTTGTGCTAATAAAATATATCTTATCTTATGTTTGTCCCTGTCATCATGTAGGAAGAGAAGCCGAGAGCGCGAGCCAGGTATCGTTGTCTACACTGCTCCAGATCATTCAGCAGACTGTTTACGTTAGTATACATTACTTTAAGCTATTTTATTTACTTCTATATTTAAATCGAAAGAAAAGCGCTGGCAGTCTAGCGGTAAGAGCGTGCGACTTGCAATCCGGTGGTCGCAAGTTCAAACCCCGGCTCGGAGCAATGAGTTTTTAGAAACTTATGTACGAAATATCATTTAATATTTACCAGTTGCTTTTCGGTAAAGGAAAACATCATGAGGAAACCGGACTAATCCCAATAAGGCCTAGTTTGCCCTCTGGGTTGGAAGGCAGTCGCTTTCGTAAATCTAGTGGGCCTGCGCCAAGTCCTGGGATTAGTTGCCAAGCGGACCCCAGGCTCCCATGAGTTGTGGCAAATGCCGGGACAACGCAAGGAAGATGATGATGATAATTTAAATCGAAAGAAAAATAGAAAAAAAAATACTCGCAGCGGGACTCGAACCCACAACCACTGGATCACTAGCCCAGTGCACTAATGTAATGTTCGCTAGCAGAGTTTTCTGCATAATAAAAAAAAATATTTATTTACTATTGAGAGTATTAAAACCCTACATTCTTTGTAGTTTGTAAAATGAAATGCGCTAAGTATAGTTTTTTTTTATAGTTTAACACGGCACACTGCAAGACATTGCACTAAGAAAGCTAAAGAGGAAAAAAATAACGACACACAAACTGCGAGTGTTATTCTGTAAGTACAAGTTAAAACAAACATATTTCTTATATTTTTATAAGTATAATTAACTGCCGATGAACGGCTAAGGCAACTAAACTGTTAATACAATATTGTAGGACGTTTTCACTTAATAGTACGAGAGCCCACGACCAAAACCATGTCTCATAGCAATACGGCAAAAACCCTATAAAATCGTTAGATTGTATGATTCTGAACCCGACTAGGTGTGTAGTAACGGTCGAAAGTGTAGCAACTGCGTGGGAGGCCATTTCTGCTGTGTCAAAAAAAAAAGACAGTCGGTATTATAGCAATACGTCTGATAGTGAAAATATACCTAGATTTTATAATTGTATTACGAAAAAGTTTGTTTTCAGACATTTTGCGCGTAGCATATAGCCTGAGCGCATTTTTGAAAATGTCAACAAATTTAGCCGACCTGTATCATAGCAATACGGATAAATTTTTTTTTCAACTTTTCGTATTGCTGCCATGATTACCAAAAACCTGTTTTCAGACACTCTAAGTGTAGCATAAAGTTGTCTGATAGAGAAGGTGCTACACTTAATTTGTCTGATATAAATTTTTTGCACATGTGGACAACTTATTTTATCATGTCCAACAATTTTCAGACATATTGCTATGATACCGATCGGTAAAATTTGTTAACATTTTCAAAACGGTCTCAAAATTTAATGCGTTCACATTTCCGTCTGAAAATTGTTTTGTTCGCATCAAATAACCAAAATTTACTAATAAAAAAGATTTTCAGACGTATTGCTATGAGACATTTTTTTTGTCCCATTTTTAATTTTTTTAAGTTATTTTACGGGTACACCACTAACGTCTGAAAAATATGTTTCGGGTATCTCAGAACTATCATTCAACTACAGTCTGCAAATCAGACATATTGCTATGATGCAGTTCGGTAAAATTCTTTGACAATTTTGAAAATTCGGTCAGATAAAACGCTACGCGGAAAATGTCTGATATTGGTATTTTCAAGTTCAGGATAATCGTATCTATCGATTTGATGCGGTTTTGGCCGTATTGCTATGAGACAAAAATTTTGGTCGTGAGCTCTCGTACTATAAGCAACTGTGACGAATCCCTTCAGTACCCTTACCATGAGACTTTACTTGTGACATTGGGGTTTTCGATAACGAGTATCGAGTTTACTATCAGTGCATCTCGCTTGTGCTATTTTAATGCGAACGAGATGCACAGATAGAAAACTCTATACTCGCTACCGGAAACCTCAGAGTCACAACTCATGGTAAGGGTACAAAGTGTGTTCTGAGACCGGATCTGACCGGCATCTTTAGCTTTCGCGCAGCGGCATATTCACGTGGTAGGAGCGACAGTATCTTGCGGCGAGAAGGCGAGATAGACTATGTTAATAAAATTAAGGAGGGACGAGTAGTATCGCCGCGACATACTGTCGCGCCAATACGGTTTATAATCGTTTTTACAAGTCGAGAATTCGAGATGTTGGCATGTATGTCGCATTTTGAAGCAAGATGTACAGAAATCGAAATATATGTAACTCAAAGGTGCCTGACTGACATAGTGATCTATCAACGCACAGCCCAAACCACTGGACGGATCGGGCTGAAATTTGGCATGCAGGTAGATGTTGACATAGGCATCCGCTAAGAAAGGACTTTGATCAATTCTGCTCCCAAGGGGATAAAATAGGGTATGAACGTTTGTATGAAACTTTGTCAATTTTAAACCGATCGGGCTGAGACTTTGCAGGCATTTTCCGAACAAAAAGCATGCATGCATACAAAACTACGTTTTGAATGATAGTTTTATAAATAACTTAAATACTTCTTAACGCGAGTGAAGCCGCGGGCAAAAGCTATTATAATATAAATTATTTTCAAGATGTAAAGTGATAATATCCAGATTTAGTTTAGGAATTTACCCTAAAACGATTACTTTCCAGTGAGCCACCTAAACCAGACGACCTTCCCGACTTATCGATGCCCGCCACCGTGGACGACAGCCGTCTGCCCTCGGACGAGAGTCTTCAGACCCTCACCAACAATCTGGACTTCTCCACAAACCTCTTCGACACGGACCGGATCAACCTCGACATCTCGGGCAGCTCGCGCTCGGAGGACTTCAACCCGTATTCACTGGGGTTGAAGGACGATATTGCCCTGGCAGCTACTATGGATTTTGGGATTGATGAAGCGTGCAATAAGGAAGTTAGTGGATTAGTGGATTCTTTTACCAGTTTATGTCATAGGCAAAAGTTTAAAAGCTGAAACAGAGTCAGCGTCAAGTTGTAGTCAAACCGGCCAAATATATCGTAACACATCATTACTGCTGGTCTGTACAGTAAGCAGCAGAAGTTGCTACACGGGCCAAGTGCTCAGAATAAACTTGGCACGCTCTTATTCTCTTAACAATAAAGTCGTATCAAGCTGATTTTGAACACTTCGCCCGCTAAAAACTTTTGCTGCTCATTGTACCGATAGATTTCGCTATTTTGTTTGTTACAACTATTAACGACGCTGATTTGTATGTACTAAAAAGTCGTATTACTTATTCATTGGTGACCACTGAATAATAAAACATATACAAAATCTAAAGCCAAGTCTATTACTACTTAGTTACAAAAGGATAAACTCACGTGTGATTATATCGCACTAGGCGACATGTTTCGGGTAAGCTCTGGTACCCATTTTCAAGCCGAGTCAGGACACACCGCTCGCGTTGCGGGTATATCGTTCACTCAAGTGTATTGGACATTAAAAAAAAAACTAATATATCTATTTATTTTGTAGGTGAAAAAAGAGAACACGGAGGTAATATTCCTCACCTGCAGATATTGTAAACAGACCGTCGTACGAGGCAGGCAGCGTCAGCACGTCAAGTGAGTTTTCTACAATTTTTTTTTATTGAATGTACCTTGAAACGAAAATGTACAAATGAAAATCTTTTTAGTGTGGTCTTAGAGGATGAAATAGAACAACTAAAACGGATTATATGGATTATATATATCGGGGTGAAGTTTAGATTTTGTAGTTGTTTTATTTCATGAGTAATTATCGCGGCAACCGAGGACATATTATGTGGTCTTAGGATATTAAAACATATTTAGGCGTTCATTCCAAAACCTTGTTTTTATAATAAATGTCAACCCTATTACAACTATTATAGATAGTTAGCATGTGTATTAGTTTGAATGAATTTCCGATATTTCGGCACTGTTGCAAGCGCCTCACGGAACAATAAAATAGTAAATTTCAACCTTTTTAGTAATCAACACAACTGCAAATTACTGTGCATGTTCGTTTTACGACCTAGTGGGTAGTGACCCTGCTTATAAAGCCGATGGTCCTGGGTTCAAATCCCAGTCAGGGCATTTATTTGTGTGTGATGAGCACAGATATTTGTTCTTGAGTCATGGGTGTTGTCTATGTATTTAAGTATTTATACGTTTCTATCTATTCTATATATCATCGTCTAGTGCCTGCAACACAAGCCTTTCAGAGCTTACCATAGGACTAGGTCGATTTGTGTAACATTGTCCCGAAATATTTATGTATTACAGGACATGCCCGGGAAGAAAGTTCCACTGCGAGTGCGGTCGAGCGTTCCTGTATAAAGACAAACTGGCGCTGCATATCCACGTCGACCACCCGAACCTGGGCCCTGACCAGCGCAGACCGAAGGTGGGACTGATTCCACCCTGCCTTGCTTGAGGGCTTGGTAGGGCTCTGTAGTCAACTACCCTTATAATTGCGCCATGTTTGTCACGTCTGTCCATCTGTCCCCGACTGTCAATATGGTGGTCAAATAAAAAATGAATTATAGGTGAAAAACTTAGCTAAAGCACCCGGCCTATGTAGTAGTAACGTGTGTATACACGCATGTCGGCGTTCTATATTCAAATTTTGACACAAGTTCCATATTAATTATCTGCACAACTGCATAGACATGGTCCTTCAGTTAAGCTTTTCACCTATAAACAAATTTAGAGTACTACTTGCGAGAGGGGGATATTTTTTTCTATTAAAACCCTGTGTGAGTGTGAGCTGTTGCGAGAAAAAAAAATTGGAGTTTGCCTTATAATTTTTTTGATACTAATAATATTTTCGGAAATGATCGCTCTGGAAGTTAATTAATTTAATGCTATATCTTTCTTAAATATGAAAAGTACAGCTTAATCTCAATGAAAGTCAATCTAGTTACAAGGAAAAATTGCTTTCAACTTGATCAGTTGAACCGTTTTTGAGTTACGGAAAGAAAACTACGGAACCCTTCACATGCTCTTGGGCGGTTTATATATCACGTGATATTTACCATGCATTTTTTCGTTTCGTTTACGTTTGCTATAAACTATTCATCTGTCATTGATCTCTACAGCCTCAGGGGAGACAAATATGCTAATTGCTGGACTTTGCAAGATTTTAATTCATATAGTAGTCCGATTTTTATAATTGTTTATCTTTATTTGCAGAACACAAACGACGATTTACAATATAAATGTGAAACATGCAATCATAAATTTAAGGTAAGTCTTTATAATAATTTAGGTAATATACATATGAGTAGAATTTAAGAGGTATTTATTAAACGAAGCATGTTAGAAATATTAATATTACACAATTTTTGTACACAGTAGTGTTGCAGTATTTCGATAAAGTACTTTGTAGCTGATATTTCAAAACAAACTTATAAGTGTAGTAGATATGTCTATATGCTAAAACATAAGTTGCTCCCCTACACTCCTAGCACGACTTGTGTTGTCGAGCGCAACTGCAGACTACAAATCATAAACATACATGTTCACACCTGCAACAGACGTTCACCGCTATATCCTACCACTAGTAATACATGTTAGGCGAACCAATGGCACGCGACACAATATTTTGGGCACGTTGCCGATAGCGAGAGTTTCTTAAGATGTTGGTCGAGATTCTTCGCTATGAGACCGTTCGCGGAAACAACTATACAACGGTACAATGATCGCCGAATCAACTTCCCACATGACGGTTACCTCGTGAGCCAAGTCTAAGTTAATAGTATTTATTATTATTATTTTCCAAATAATCAGAAAGTCAAAATTATTTGATGGCACGTCAATGACCCCATAAAAACATTTTTTTTTTATGGCACGTTGATGCATAAAGGTTCGCCTACCCTGTAGTAGTAGGTACCGTCTGCAGCATAAGTTGCTAACATGCGGGGTGCCAAGGGATGTCCTTGTAGTTGAGCGAATATGAGCGTGTCAAGATCATTCTGAACTCTGAACTCCTGGTGCGCTTAGTAACTGCAGCTGCTGACTGTAATACTTGAAATGAAATGAAATTATTTTTCTAAACATACACAGTTGTTATAAATTTACATGTCAGTTACATGCTATTACATGAAGGCACGTTCCACCATAATTTGGCATGCAAAATCTTAAATCTAGGCCTACCTAAGTTTAAGATGATTTTATAAATAAATATTATGCCTATATAATATTTATTTATAAAATCAACAAATATTCATTATATAATAACATCATAATATATCATATTGCAAATTATATTTAACATATTCTTGGCTGGCTTGACTGACTTTAAGGATATGGGCGTCCCCGCTTGATAGTAAGCAGTAAGCCTTGGCAGGCGGATTGGCGATCGAACGATAAAGTACACTGCTGCCCGTCCTCTGGTGGTGTCTGGACGCAGTTTAGGGACAATACCCGCTAAGTCCAAGCAATTTTTTAAATTGTGGTATAAACCTGTTTATAGTTAATATTTTATGTTGCTATCTTCCTAGCATTGCTACGGCTCACGGAAACCTAAGTCTAATATATGTGTTGACACTAATAATATTTACTGGGATTGTTGAGCCACTTACCAATGTCACAGGCACGTGTTAATGTTCGTCGTCTTTCGATGTTGCGTGTATCACAGTCGTTTTGACACCTGCGAGTGGCTCAACAATCCCTGTACGCGACGATGTATTTATTTTCCAATAGCGCCGCGGTATGCTAGTAAACCATCTCTCGCGAGTGCACAAGACGGCGACGGCGGTGCCCCTGGAGAAGAAAGTGCGGCTGTACCCGTGCGGCGCGTGCCCCAAGGTGTACCGGACGGCGGCGAAGAGGGACAGCCACGTCAGGATACACCATCCTGGTGAGGGTTTAGAGGTTTGGGCACATAGGCGCGATTTGTGAGCGTGGCGGTAGCGCAGCGTGACACCGTGTGGCTAATGTAACGAAATAAGGCACACATTCGGACGGCAGCGTCGCGCCCCGCTGGGCCACGCCACGCCACTGATGTGTATTTAGAATTGCGTTTAGGTTGAATGACTCACGAAGTTTTAAACTTTCGCCGTTTCGAAATTCTTGTTTTGCCGGGAGTAAAACTTTTTAGTTTCATCTTATACGTTTAATCCTATCCACTTATCAATATATTCAAATTCAATAGAAAAGTAAAATAAGGTAAACAAATATGACTGACTGACTGTTCAATTTCTAAGAAAAAAACCGTTTGTGTCAATTAAAAAAATTTGATCCAAACAAGAATGTAAATATGAGTTATGTGTATACTATGGCATTTAACTATGGTTGTTTTTTATAAGTGCGTAGTTAATTGCGAAACTATGAAGTTCGATTCTTTCGATCGCTTTTCGTTTTCTATTGAAAGACAGTTTCAATCAAAAAAGACGAAGAAAAGATGATCAAGAAAGCTTCAATCAAGAAAGCTTGAGCGCAGGTAGGTATGACATACCTACATTGTGTCACCTTAACAGCTCGTCGCCCGAGGTGTGTTTGGGAATGTTATTGAATCGTTCTCGCCCGCCACGTGGGACGTCCCCGTTCGTAGTTACTTTGAAGAATACGACGGGTGGACGCTAACTTTTAGTAAGGATACAATTATTCAAGAGCAGTTGCTTCGAAAATTGCGACCGTTTTAGTTGCCGCGGACAGTTCTAGAACGACCAAACGTCGGCGGCGCCTAGGGACTATGACCAGGGGTTCGAGGGAGGCGGGTCAGAATGGCCGAGGCCTTACAGTGTACATTGCGCAGGGTCGGCGCCGGGCGGCGGCGCGGTGATCGAGGCCGGGCGCGTGGCGTGCGCGCCGGCGGCGTGCGGCGCCTGCCCGCGCCAGTACGCCACGCGCGCCAAGCTGCTGCAGCACGTGCGGCTGCACCACCCCGCGCTGGTACCGGCTCTCTACACATTGCGCAGGGTCGGCGCCGGGAGGCGGCGCGGTGATCGAGGCCGGGCGCGTGGCGTGCGCGCCGGCGGCGTGCGGCGCCTGCCCGCGCCAGTACGCCACGCGCGCCAAGCTGCTGCAGCACGTGCGGCTGCACCACCCCGCGCTGGTACCGGCTCTCTACACATTGCGCAGGGTCGGCGCCGGGAGGCGGCGCGGTGATCGAGGCCGGGCGCGTGGCGTGCGCGCCGGCGGCGTGCGGCGCCTGCCCGCGCCAGTACGCCACGCGCGCCAAGCTGCTGCAGCACGTGCGGCTGCACCACCCCGCGCTGGTACCGGCTCTCTACACATCAACATTTAATAAGGAACAGCAGCGGCGTGTTTTAGGCAAATTTTAGCCTGCTTAACTTACTCTCCCCTTAAGTTCATGAGTTTTCCTTGGCCTTTTGAAGAAACGGCAAAGCCATATTTGGACTGGCCTAGTGGATAGTGACCCTGCCTGTGAAGCCGATGGTCCTGGGTTCGAATCCCAGTCAGGGCAGCTATTTCATTTATTGATCACAATAACTAAATTCAATTATATTTCAGGCACCCCCGGTGAAAAGGAAAGCATCGTCACACTGAGACACGCCCACATCTCCCACGCGAACAACCGTTTAAATGTAAGAATCCATAATGATAAAAAAAGTTCCTACATCAATAAACATTTATGTTAAACACTTGTTTTTTAATGCACCAAAACCTAAGTTTTTTATGATGCAAAAACGTCTGCTAGCGAATATATTCGATATTTAAATCTTGTGTTTTTTGGATTCTGACTTCAGCATCAGTTCAGATTGCTGGTACCATAGTACCTACTTGCATTATCACCAAACTTACATATGTGTGCAGAATGTAATTACAACGCATTTGACTTAAAAATTATATACTTTTACATACATATATTGCAAGTTAAATAAAAGCTTATAATATATCGAGGGTTTCGTGGGCAAACCAGATAAATCAATATAATATTTAATTGAAGTAGGTAACAATCATTAAGGTTACACTGCCTGTAAAGAAAACCTAGAAGATTAAATTGATTTAATACGAGGGCTGTTTGATAAATACCCGTGTTTAGAAAAAAACAACATAAGTTTGTATATGTGTATATTTATTTTTCTACATAGTCGCCTTCCAGCTCTATACACTTGTTACAGCGGTGTAGCTTTAATAAGCCGTCTAAAAAATAAGATTTCGGAAAGTCGTGAAAATAGGCCTCCGTAACGGCAATGACCTCTTCATTTGACGAAAATTTCTTTCCACCGACCCATTTTTTAAATTTGGGAACAGGAAGAAGTCACAGGGAACCAGATCTGGGGAATAGGGAGGATGAGGCAGCAATTCATAATGTAATTCTTTTAATTTGGACTCTGCGATTCTTGAGGAGTGAGCTGGTGCATTATCATGGTGAAAGAGAACTTTTTTCTTTTTTAGATGTGGTCTCTTTTTTCTCAACACGGTATCAAATTCTTGCAATAAATTACCGTAATATTGCCCGGTTATCGTTCTTCCTTTTTGTAAATAATCAATATGGATGATTCCCTGCGAGTCCCAAAAAACAGTCGCCATGACCTTTCCAGCCGATGGAACGGTCTTTGCCTTCTTTGGAGCCGATTCCCCCGGCAAAATCCACTGTTTGGACTGTTCTTTACATTCTGGGGTATAGTGGTGTATCCACGTTTCATCAACAGTCACAAAACGCCGGAGGAACTCACCCGGACTATTTTCGTACTTATCTAAACAGTGCCTTGAAATTTGCTTCCGGGTGAGCTTTTGTTCCTCGGTGAGCAAACGCGGCACCCACCTCGCCGAAACCTTCTTCATGCCCAATTTGTGTTCTAAAATGTTCTGCACGCGTTCAATCGAAACATTTGCAATGTCAACAATTTCTCTAAGTTTTATTCGGCGATCGCTCAATACAATATTTTCCATTTTTTTCATCATATCATCTGTGGTCACCTCAATAGGATGTCCCGGACGATCTTCATCAAAGACGGACGTTCTGCCTCGTTTGAATTCATTGTACCAATGTCTAATGATTGTCATAGAAGGAGTATGATCCTTGTAAACAGCTTGCATGCGTACTTTTATTTCATCACAATAATTTCCCTCCAAAAACAGGAAACGAATTACAGAACGATACTGCTCTTTCTCCATTGTTGCAATAACAACGCGAATTCCGTCGTACAAAAGCCGTTAAAAGAAAAAAACAAAAGAACGCTGTACTTTTTTTTTCATTTTCTGGCCCTAAAGGATGCCTAAAAAAGTTTATATGTTACATATTTTCAGCCAGTAATAAGAATAACGTTTAAAAACGGTTATTTATCAAACAGCCCTCGTATACTTAAATAAATATTTTTGGGACAATATTTTTTTTTATTATAGGTAGGTACACACAGCAACACTCTTAAGTGTACATCGGTGGACTTTATGCCTTATATAATAAGGTCTACCAATGTATACCTAGGTGTTATTGACTGTACTATGTATAGTAAAAATAATGAACATACCTACCTATCGTATTATCTTTTATCTCTCTCTATAACGTATATCTATACCCAATAGTCCCAGTAATGAACAAATATTTGTGATAAACACACAAATTAATGCCTATAGGTATCTGCAATCCGAGGTGTCGTGACTGAACTCAAATTTTTAAATATTAAATATTATAATACTTACCTATACTATTGTTAATATTATGGTTATGAATGTTACGATAGAAATAAATACATTGCTGTTCAAACCTTAGACTATATAATATTATTAGACTCCACGCTGCCAACAACAAATTGTGACTACAAATGGCGTCGGTCGACTCGTACTGACGGGCTTCACACACATACGCAAGGCATTGATGCGCGGGACTCCCAACAGTCGCCTCCGAACGTCAAAGCACGCCGCAGTGGACCAAAAAATATTAAAATATGCCGTCATATGCTGTAATATCAAGTAAAAATGCTACTGATCGACACAAAAAAACTCCCCCAATAACTTTTCATCAGTAAATAAACAATTAACCACGTAATTACATTAAAAATTAGTAAATTCGCTAGCTATTTACTTCACGCCATCTGTGTTGCCAGACAATCGGGTCAATCAAAATCGGAGAAATTTCCCGAACGTAGGGTAATTGATGTTCCATTTTGTTAACTATTATGTATGAGCGCGGAGCGGGTTTGGTGTAGGTACAGGTTTTTAAGTTTAGTTTTAATTAATTTAATTTTTGTTTTGTAATTTATATCTATGTTCTTTTATTTATCACAACTGTAAACGAATCGATACCAATAATGTTGATTTAAATTTTATAATTTTATTAAGTAACGTTCTTTACCAAAAAAAAGTACACTGTGTTCTTTTGCAAATTATAACCCTATTTGTATCACCTATGTAATTGCAACCATCTTTTCATGTTAATAAGTTTTTAAAGATACGGTAAACCCCTATACACTACCACCATAAATTGTCACGAAAAATCGTCATAATTTAACTATGCGATCTGTTGTTTTGCAATCTTAGTTATGATATTGCTAATAAAGGCTATGAATATTTTTAAGTAGTTTAGGATATTACTTCTTGGTTGAAAAATTATGGCTTGGCTGTTTCATACTAAGTAGGTAAGTCAAAACATTCAATCGCGTCTCGCGTCAATTCACGTCTATGACCAACTCGTTGTGTTTTAAGTAAATACCTACATTAAAATTTAAAATTTGAGAGTTTAGTCAAACAATAAAAGTGTATTTGTTTTTTTGTACATTATATTCCCGTACTGACCACATTTTCTCTGGGATAAACCTATGAGGATTTGAAATTCATTCGTTTTTTTTGTCTTGGCGGGGCCATTGCTGTGCCTCATAATTAATAAATGTGTATAGTAAAAGTGCTTGAAATTATAGTATAGGGTCGAGAAGAGTGAGAAAACACACAAATTTACATCGTGTACTTTTATCAATTTAATATTAGTGAGTTATTCTGTTTTTCGTTAAATTCGCCGCTTCTGAAATATATTTTACTATATTTATTAAATCATACGCATATCGTCGTTTTTTTAACAAATATGTTTTATTTAACAAAAATGTGTATTCATAACACATTTTTTATACTAAAATATTTAATCTGAAATTGGGATTTTTTTTTAACTGGCACCACACGGAAATACGCACACATGTAAAGCGGCCGCCATTACGCGTCACAACTCGTTGTATCGGTGGATTCCTTCTGTAGGTTTACTACTTCTATGGTTCAAACCTACTGTGACATTCTTTAAAGATAACGAATATGTAGGTTGTAGGTATAATCTTGCATTCTGTCTCAGTTGTCAACATGAGATGTGCGTATTCCATGTCCGTATACGTTAATTTTCTAATCGATAACTGTTTATCCTTGTTATCAGCTCGTCATGAAGAGAGACAAAAGATGCTGCGCTCGTATGAACCCGCCGACCCGCATTGCGTTTATATAAACGTCTATGTATATAAACAGTGTAATATCATACCTATAAAGTGATCGCATTGAAACCTGTCAAGTGAAGTGATCTATAAGCCAGTGTCCGGTTGTTTACCTATGCCAGTGGACTGCTTGAAATGTGTGGATTGCCCCGTGATGGATTATTGTATTCAAGAAGGCTATCTCCCTAGCGAATATGCTGAATACGACTTTGCTGAGGATGCTTACGATTTTGAGGTTAGTTTTAACTTAGTTTAGATTTAATGTCTACTTACGCTTAGAAATATTTAATAAGAACTAACAGTTCTTGAGAATAAATCGTCTTCTATAAATTACTACTATTTTTTATTAATAATTAGTTCCACAAACATCTTCGCGCAAATAAAAAATGTAAACAAAGAAAGATAACATAATTCCTATCAATAATTTCAAGGTTATAATTATGAAATACCACACTATTAACGCAATCTAAAAACTAAGTAACAAAACCAATAGTATTTCCTCAACATTGACCTTAACCTTGTCGATTAACTCTTCGTTAACAAAAACTTAATTACAATCAAAACATTGTTAAAACAATGTCCTTGGCCTTATACAGATGGCGCTATTACTCTGAACAATGAGCTCATGACATGACAGTGTTTTAATTTTCATCGGCACTAAGAGATGGCGCGCAATGTTTAGGATTAAACGTTTGATAAATAGTTACCTGCATAAAACCGTAATGATAAATTTTATATTAAGTAAGTAGCATTAATATGCAGAATCACAATAAATGCGTAATGCTTGGTTAGAATGGTTAGTCATAGAGTTTTTGCGCGGTCAGCTGTTCCACTGAGCGGGTATTTTAGTGTGCTAGCGACGTTCCGTGATTCGACCGCGTCGCGCGCCGCGCGAACAAACGGGAGAATTAAATCGAGTCTAATAGTGGTACAGTGCGATGGTGAGCGGTGACCGGTGCGGTTGCGGTGCGTTTTGTCGGCGGTTGTTTTGCCGTGCTCGACCGCCGGAGGATCACCCCGAGAATGACGATGAAGTGCCGGTTACTTTGGTAAATAGGCTAATAGCAACAATTTGAAATGATGTGAGGGAAAATACTGGTATTTTCTGTATTATTTATATTCTACCTTTTACTTACCTGCCACTTGAATATTTACAAATCCATTAACGAAATATAGTTGTAAGCCTTGAAATCTAATCAGCAGGTAAGTACGTAACAATGTTTATTGATAAACAAATAAACAAGCTACCTACTTGGCTTACTTAAATACTTTTAACATCGGAGCCGTAATATTGATGTAACTTGCCTTGACTCCTCTATAGCACGAGTAGTCATCGTTTGGTCGAACAAAAAACTTAGGTAATAACTTTATTTTTCCCACCGCCGGTAGCACACAGGTCGCATTCAGTAGGTAATCGCAGTGCAAACACGGTTTAGTGTTAATCTTCATACTGAAAAATAGTCAACTTTTGAAGGTTTCTCTCTAATAGTAATCGAATGTGCGGGATAGAATGGTAATACAGCCAGTTTTCCTTGACCCCTAATCTAAGGAAGAATTGTAATGAGCCATTACGAATATAATAACATTAATAAGTATGTAAAACTTATCTTGACTATTAGCTACGTTACTCATTCAGAGTCTAAGAGTAGTAAAAAAAATGTTTATTGTTATCAAATACTGTTATTAAAGGAGAAAATCTATTCAATTGTAACCGCAAGATTTGGCACTGCCCTAGGTTTATTGACATAATAGTATATTTCGTACCCAGGGCGGTAAAACAAAAAATGGCTCAGATCGCGGGTATTATAAACAAGCAATCTGAGGCCTTCTCTATTACCGCCCGTGGTGCGTACATAGTTTTACGTCTTCTTCTGGGTGTAAAGTGGGATTTTTCGTCGCGCCCTCGGGCGGTAAATCTCTATACCGCCCAATGTAACGTAAAAAGAATTAAGTACTCGTAAGTACAACATAAGACGACTTTGACGTTGCTTTGACTACATAATGAAATTAATGAATCAGAGCCCTGAGTGTAAGTTTTTAACGTAACAAAACGTCACCATCGCGTTTGAGTTTCCTATCGCTAACGCGTTCGAGACGTTTTTTTACGTCAAAAGAAACTTACACTAGAGCCTGTGATAAAGGGCCAATTCCAATAAAATTAGAACAACGAATCTTGTGAATCTGCTACGACGACCTTGACGACCGGTCTGGCCTAGTGGGTAGTGACCTTGCCTATGAAGCCGAAGGTCCTGGGTTCGATTCCCAGTCAGGGCATTTATTTGTGTGATGAGCACAGATATTTGTTCCTGAGTCATGGGTGTTTTCTATGTATTTAAGTATTTATATGTATCTATTTATTATATATATCGTCGTCTAGTACCTGCAATACAAGCCTTATTGAGCTTACCGTGGGACTAGGTCGATTTGTGTAAGAATGTCCGAATTTTTTTTTTTTTTTTTTTTTTTATTTATATGTTTTTTTTATTTTATTTTAATGAGTAGAGTTACCACTCTACTCATTAAAATAAAATAAAAAAATACTCGTAGATAGGTACAAATGACTTAATATACTACTAAGAAATTTCGAATGTGTGAGAGTAGCGGGTAATTCCGAAAAGTCACTCATTTCTCGTACCTATTTGACATTAATAAGAGTCAAATTTTAAAATGATCTGTACCGTACACAATCTAAATTACCGCAATATACCTACCTATCTTAGATATGTTTTATATGATGTAGCTTGTATCTACAACATTTAATACAAGCTTTTTAAAAACTATTATTAACGTCCGAGTTATACCTAGGAACATTTAATGCTCGTTTCACACACCTGCCACCTTCAGTTTTAAATGAACACCTTCACACCGCGCCCGCGCCCGCCGGTTGTGTGAAGGTGTTAATTTAAAACTAGCTGAACAATCGCGCCGCGGGCCCGCTGCGGGTCCGCGTTGACACGCGCCCGACCCGCACCCGCGCTGTGTGTGAATTGACCTTGATTTGTCTTTAAAAAATCTTTATAGTCAATCCTAGCTTTTGTTAGTACCTAGGTAATTTATTTTCATAATTTCCTCTAGTTCTCATGGATAGATCTCAGGATTTATCGTGAGCGGACAATACTGTCATCCGCCGAGTGAAGGTAGCTTACATTTTTGCCATCCATTTTAATTCCTTTTGATTCCATTGAGTTGATTATTTTAGCGCGTAACTAATTAACATATGCCACATTTTGAGCGTGGGCCCACTAGCGTTTCTGTCTCGCGTTTTCTCGGTATTCCCATATAAAATTGCACACATTGAATTGATGGAATCACCGGAAAAACGTCAAAAAGGAGGGATTTTGGCTTGACGTTTTTCCGTGGCGTACTTTAGTGATGTATGATGGCGTTCATTGCCACCGCTCGCTTTACCTATTTATTGGGCCTTTGTCAATGGAATCAAGTATAGTATATCCATTTATGGTGCCTTTATCCAGATATCGTTTGTTGCGATAGTCATAGTCACATTATTAAGACTACTTAGGTATGTTACTTATGTGGCGATATGAGCGGCCAGTGACTATAATTTTTGTAACCATACGTCGGACTATAGGGGGCAGTTTGAGGGCAAGGTAAAGTTTACAAAAATCTTAACTTACGAGTATTATAAAATTATTATGTACCTAGTATTTGTAACATAGTTAATTAAATTAGTTACGGCCCGTTATCATTTATTCATCTTTAATGTGTAAATACTCTTTGAAGTTGTGTTTTATTCCTTTCTCACAGCTGCAATTGTCTGAGTGCGGGGTAAAGCCAAACGAACTTTTTCGCCGTTTTGACTTATGTGTAGTCCAAGTACGTTTATAAATCACAAAATAACGTAGTTAGTTTGCTATGACATTTGGAATTTGACATTAAAAATACTAGGTACCAAATACTCGAAAGTGAATTGATTGATTTGCGAACCTTACCTATCATTCTGACATGCCACGAAAATGCCCGCTGTAGTCCGACGTATGCTTGTAACTAATAAAGAAAGGATAGGAGTTTAACACTTAACTTTTATACAGGTAGGTGTACTAGTCACAACAATCTACATTGTAACAATAACATTTAATTTTCATTGTGCGCACATATACACCTTTGTTTTTAGTGAAAAGGATAGAAAACTACTAGACTAGGTACTTACTTACTTGTTATTTTTCTGCGATCCTCATATGAAAAAGTCCGACTTAAAGCAAGATCTAACAGGAACACTTAATCCTAATACACATCAAGTTCCAAAACACCTAAGAATGTTTACTTCATTGGATGGTCTGAATAAACATGAATAACATCGTAAACCAGAAGTGAATCGTAATTTCCCTGAACGCGGGAAACCAAATGGCCTGCAAAAATAGATCATCACTGAAGCTCGTTAGTAGTAGCTATATCTATCACATTATTTCGGCCTTCTGTTTTTATCCCGGCGAACTTCTGTGATGTCATGGTGTTTATTTATCGCGGAGCTAATATTGGCCATTTATCGTTTAGATTCGTGGCTTCAGCGATCGACATTTATAGGTACCTAGTATACCAACTAACTGATACAAAGAGTGGTTAATATTTGTAACCAATAATTGTAACCCGATTAAAACACTTACTAGATTATAACCAGTGATCGGTTTTTAGGATTCGACATGGGGTGAACGACCTCAATCATTATGTTAGTATGGATATGCCCCGGGACTCCGGGCTTAATGTTGTTAGAAAAGGCAAAAAAATATGTACAATGTCCACAATGCCAAATGGTTTTATTGCTCAACCAAAAATATAAAGCAACAACATTAACATTATAAACTTAAATTAAAAATAGTACATAACGTAATAGGCCTTACTAACATGCGATTTCATAACCACTATCAATCTCTCCAACAATTTAAAAATGTGAACTCTTTAGCTTTGATATTCTTACAATAAAATTTAGAAAAACAATTTAAATTTAATGTTCGGTTTGTATAAAATTAAAATAAGTAATCATTATTTTTTCAATATTATGAATTTTTAATCTATTTCATTTTACATCCAGAATCCATTTGTACGCGGAAAAAGACCTCTACCTCAACTGACTGAAGAGCGAATTTATATAAAAAAATTTCATCGGATGCTGTCTCAGACAAAATTTGTTGGGCGTATACTCTAAGTTCGTGCAAATCTGGATTACGAACCATGACCGCTTTCATTTAAGAATAGAAGTTTTTGTCTCAACTGGTTGCCATGTAAGAGTAAAAAGTTCCTTAGAAATAATTTCGTCGTATCAATATTAACTTTTCTACTTGATATCCCGCGAGGGTGAATCCAAAAAACCGATCACTGATTATAACCTAACCGCATCTATATCTAAATCAAATATGTCAAGTACCATCAGACAGAGAAAACTTTCGATTATAAAGCTGCGTTTTCACTTAGTGTTCTGAACGAACATTTTGCATACAACGAACGAACAGTTTGTATACAAAATGTTCGTGGTGGTTTGGTTATCACATCTATCACCTGGATCTGTAAGACCAGGAATTTGCTGCTCTGCTAACTTGCGAAGCACGTCTTTGTGTAGGTCTTTAGCGCGTAAATACCATTGATCTTCATTTACTGTTAGAAAGAGGCGGAATAACTACTCAAAGCTTAAAAAAAATAACGCATAGGCTTAATCGATTGTAAAAAGAATCGATTCGATTATTTCATACATTATAGTAATGTAATGACGCACTGGCTGAAAAAATAAGCCAATGTCCTAGAACAGAAAAGTGCCACTTTGTTCCCTCCTAGCAGGGAAGTAAACTGCCTCATATGAGCTGATGGTGTGAATATTATATTTTCCCCTCACTAGCTCGTAAAGCGCGTGTTTTTCCTTTAATACGAGAGGGTAAAAACGCATTTTATCCACTAGTGATTAAAGTAAGTTGACTTCTCATAGCTCTTATTGCTATGGTTTTAAAGTCTAAATTCGCGAAGTACAGTTCACTTGCCCCCGCGGCGGGGGCGGCGGCGCGGGCGAGCCTCGCTAACGCACCGAGTTGAAAATCGAAGTAGAACAATCGAAAATCGTACTGGCTACCACAAGCTAACCAAGCTAAAGGCGCCTTTTGTAAAAATGTTGAATGTATCTAAACGCAAAGAAAAAGTCAATGCGATTTCAAAACGTTTTTTTGCATGTTTCACTTTCCTCGCTGTAGTGAGGGGAAAAGTTTTATGTTACACACGGGTGCAATTGTAATTTACTTCTCATGTATTGAAACACTCGCTACGCTCAGGATTCTATTTTAAAACCACTCGCTTTGCTCGTGGTTAAACTATAGAATTCATTCGCTTGCTCGAGTTTCAATCCCACACTCGCAGTTAAAATACAATTTTGCACCCTTGTATAACAAATAACTATTATGTAAGATGTGTTTATAAAGAAATCTATTTTTAGTAGATTTTCTACTATGCGTATAGGTACAATCAAAATTATACCGGTATTTTTGCATGACCCCTGAGTTGACCTTTCACCTGAGGTGAGCTGTAGTGTGCCTACGTCAATTGCTTTATACCACTAGCACAGGTTAATATTTATACCTAAGTACATACAATTGATCGTACTGGACTGTAACACGCAAAACGTGAACTTTCACGACCCGTCGAAGGTTACTGAATGAAAACTTTCAATGTTTAGGCACATTGAACGTATAAGCGCGAGAGAGCCCTACAGCGGTACCGCGAACATCGAAGTTCGTATATTTCGGGCATTTTTCTCTTTTACTCCAATTAAGGTGTCATGAGAGCGGCAGAGACAATCGTCCGAAATTTACGAATATCGTTGTTCGTGGTAGCGCTGCTGTATGTCCGCCTTTTCTCGACTGTCGTGGCAGTCGCGTCCAACTTGTGCTAACCGTTGAGGGTATCCTATAACAATGTATGTCATTAATCCATAATTCATCATGGTGCCAAATACGTATAAACAAAAGGCTCCCGAGCTATATTTAGCTAAACATCCTCCACCCAGAAGCCAGGGGTCGGTAAACTGCGACTCGAGCATATTTATATTTACCATGTCGTCAGTCCTTGTGGGGGCCTACTACGCCTTCCGGTACGTGGTCACCCAAAGGGCAAAGGAGAGGATTATGCTGGGAGTGTCTCTGCGCGATCGCATCAGAACTGATGTCATTCGGAGCAGAATCAAAGTACCGAAGCCACCGGATCGTTAAACTTAAGTGGTAGTGGGTGGGTCACATTACACGAAGAACATATTCGAACATATTCAGATCTTTAAATTTTATTATACTTTCCACACGTTTGCCAGGCCCTGGTTTAATCAATTACTTATCAGACATTCCGTCCACATTAGTGGACATATTCATTGTCGTCTGTTCCTTAACAGGTGCCTTGTGAGTTGTGATGATCTCACTGATGACGCGTAAGGACGAAATTGACTAGACTACAATAGAGTGCAATATGATGTATGATTTGACCTGTACCTTGCTTAATTGGTAGCGCGTCTCAAAGGTAATTTGTATTCCATAGAACGAACCTAATTTCATTATCATTACTATAAAGTTTAAGTAAAAATGTCTTCTTCTCAGTATATTTTTGTCTGTACTGGACTGCTAGACATTATATAGCTTTCAAGAATATGTAGCAGAAAAAGTATGCAGAAGTAGGTACAGAAAAACAATTGTCACAAATGCGCAAATTTTAGGCTAGTAACTTATACTTAAGCCGCGAAATTAAAAAAAAATGGATAAAACTTGTAACTACACAATTTTTAGAGACACTTTGTTCAGATAGATTTATATTTAGTAGTTGTCTGAACATTGGATACAAGGTTGTGCAAATAGCGTAATAAGGTACAAACTTTCTCCGAAACGAGGGCGAATGGGGCGAATTCCGTAGGTGCCTTTATGAGACAATCCACCGCGCCTAGCCTAAATTGGCCAGGCTATAACGTAATAAAGTGCCCCTATAGCTGTTTCCTTAGCCTATTCTGTTAATTAACAATTAGACTTACGTTTGTTAGGCGTAGCTCTTTAATTATATTAAAAGGTATAACATGCATTTACAGTTAGGTACTTTACTTAGGTTCTTGATAAACTAATAAACACGGTAAGCTCAAGACGGCTTGTTTTGTAGGTACTCGGCCAACGGTATATGTAATATACAAACACTAATATAACACGATATAATATAATATACAACACAACAGCAACAGATGTTTCGTTCATTGTTCATGTTCATTTTACCTTTCCTCGCTCTTTCTGAGCAATTTCTTTGCGCTCAGGCCCGGTACAGTCGCCATCAGATATATTCGGAGCTGTGGAGGTGGTCACAAATATCGGAACAACGCCTCTATTGTCAAGGCGATTAAGTGCATGTTCCGATATGTATGACTACCTTCTCGCGAATGTCGAAGTTCGTATATTTCGAGCATCTTTCTCTTGACAGAGATAATCGTCCGAAAAAGAATATCGTTTATCGCGGTAACGTCGCAGAGGCGGGGCTAACTAAATCCAGCGGCCACACGTGTTCCTAGCGATTCCATAGTAATCGGCCCGACGCGTAAACGCGGCGTCTCCGCAGCGTGCAAATTTATAACGAAATGTCGAGAAAAAGCGGGAGTCGCGGAACAAAATCACTAGTGTGCCCACATGTGACACAACTCTATCACAAAGTTAGGGAGGGATATTTATATTTAGGATACACATAAATCGCAGACAACTACATTTCCACGATGTCAAAAAACTAGTTTACTGCGTGGATGTAATTACGAGCCCATACATATCGCAACACAATATTACGCAAAACCGATGAGGCAGTTTGATTGATTGGACTGCTATACGAGTACATATAATGCCCCATTTACATGCTGTTGCCGATCGTAAAACTTGAACACACTAAACGCACGTATGCGGTAAAATAATGGAGACTGTGTGCTTGGACATTTGTATGTGCCAATAAAACTAGTCAAAATTCCGAAATTGCGCATTCTGAATATCAAATAGTCTTCAACAAATGCGTAACACTAAAATCTATATATATCGGATCAGTTGGTTATTTATGACCGATAAAATATCACGACAAGCCAGTTAGCTTTATGATGTGGCGAAGATAAACAATCCACACCCAACGGTATTTTTATGAGTCTAAGTATTATGAAATAAGCTCAAATAGCGGCTAGGAAAAACGTACACGTTTATAGGTCGGTAACATTACAATCGTCACACGTGCTAATATGTGTCATTATCTAGGAAAAGGGACCTTATTGTCGATGGCACTTACGTCGAATCGCGTTGCGTTTGTATTGTATCGCCTTGACAATGACATAAGCGCCATCGACAATAAGGTCCCTTTTCGTAGATAATGTCACATATAATCAGTAACAAAAGAGGTAGGTATAAGTATTCTTTCCTCTTGGTAGTAAAATAATTCAGCGGAAGTTACTTATCAATAAATACTAATTAACAGTAAGACGGTCGATTAGTTCTACCTAACGTTGTTTTATTATGATCAAATAATATGTTATTCACAAAAATATTCGTGATAAATACAGCAAAATGCCCTTGCCAAAATTTGACGCTGGGACCTCCTGCTTCGTTAACAGGGTCACTAGTCACAGTAGTCACTGACTAGGTTTGGAGGTCTTAGGCCTTAGTAGGTAGGCGGTCGTGTGACCTAAGTATTATTATGATTTTTGTCAATGTGATGCGTTTTGCAACTAAAAACACATCAAATTATTTTTTATTAAACATTTTAATTTATAACTATTGTTAGTAACACTACTATGTATATAAATGATGACAATTTATAGTTTATACTATATAGTAGTGTTACTACTTAAACCTTCGACGCCCGATTGATTTCTATTTTGATAAATAGAAGAGGCATTCGAGGCAGGATAACTAGGATGTTAATGGGAGTGATGCCTAGTACCAACTTAGCTAAATATGCACTTATTATTGGATCTACTGACTATCAAACGTTTGCTGTTTATTACATACATAGTGACTATCAACGATTTGATTGCGAGATAAAATAAAATATTTAACGTAGATGGCATTTTACCGCTGAATATTGGGGATTTATTTATGTCAGATTTTTTTACAAGTTATTAACTATAGCTTAATCAAACGCCACCATATATTGTTTTTTAGTTTCACTAACTGCAAGCCTGCAGAGACTACTCTGCAGTTCTAGTACCTAATATCCTTTAATATCCGAATCGGAGTAGTAACTATAACTACTGCTTCGGAATATCACAATCACAACATATCACCCAATACCATACAAGATTTGAAGTTTAAAAATGTTATCATATCGTCCCATCATTTTAACCTATATCTTATCAAAACTACATCAAACGGACGTGTATCGCTTGTAAATTTAAAAAAATAGATTAAGTGTTATGCGAAACTTGTACATTTTATGATATTTATCGACAAAAGTGATAGGAATCTATTAATTATAATGTTTCAGTGTCAGTTGGCGGAGGCACGAGATGTCAAGTTCAACCAGACCCTGAAGGAGCCGCTGGCGATCGGGACCCATATTCTCTGCACTGGTACCCCTACAGAGGACTTACCATGGTAACTATACAATCTTATTAAATAAACAAAAGGAGCGAATTGCCAAAACACCGGCGCCTTATGGCACCTACTGGCAAGACATACGCAATTACCATAACTTATGAGGAAATGCCATGTTGCGTTTTTAACACGTTCAGCTCCGACGACACAACGTCTGTGATCTTATTAAACCTCCTCCAATGCCAGTGACACAACGTATGTGATCAAAAAATATTGAATTCCTATGCCAGTGACACGCATTTGTGTTTAAAAAGATAGTCCTCCAATGCCGGTAACACGTAAGTGTGTTGAGATGAATTAACTACCCAATGCCGTGCCAATATTGGGGACGTAATTGAAACAAAGGCACTAGAGCCATCTACTATAAATATCATTAGGCTTAGCATAAATAGTGTAATAGTTCTGACTTTGTTCAGCGAATTGACGCTGTAAAATGAAACTCAACTTTAGGAGGATTACATCCTTAATCTAAATAAAAGAAAGCAAGTTGAAATAACTTGTGCTTAACATTGCAGGTTCACAATAAACATAGGATACGGAGACCCGAACAACGGGA
Source organism: Grapholita molesta (assembly GCA_022674325.2). Classification (NCBI taxonomy): domain Eukaryota; kingdom Metazoa; phylum Arthropoda; class Insecta; order Lepidoptera; family Tortricidae; genus Grapholita; species Grapholita molesta. The sequence continues at coordinate 23,000,674 of CP053121.2, read as the reverse complement.
CCGGGGACATCGCCGTCCACTTCAACGTCCGCGTGCCGCAGTGCTACGTGGTGCGCAACACGCGGAGACAGAACAAGTGGGGGCAGGAGGAAACCACAGCGTTTAGGTAATATTGACAACGAGATACCAAGACACAACATCATACATAAAGGTGCACCTTTTGAGAATCATACGTACATTTCAGACGTATGCAGTCCACTGCTGGACATAGGCCTCCCACAAATATGAGTTGTATCATCTTGGGGGGTAGTTGCCATAGTCGCCACGCTTGGCAGGCGGGTTGGCGACCGCAGTAGCTGTAGATTATGTTTCGACGGACGCTGCTGCCCGTCCGTAGGATTTTTCCCTTTGTCGCCTCTTACGACACCCGCGGGAGGAGATGGGATGGTGCTATTCTAGTCATCCGGCATCACACAGCACAGTGTTGAGAACGTTGCCCGTGTTGTATGGGGAATATTCTCGAACCACGACGTTTTTCATAAATAACGGAGAATGTATTCAAGAACGACACAACCTTTCTACACCGGAGTGTGCATGGACGTATTTATTAGAGTTTTTTTTTTGGGGCGCCTGGCCTCTTATCACCAAAGATGCCATACTAGAATTTTCAAATTGCTTATCCTGGAGTGGACACAAAGCCCATAGATAGGTACATTTTTTTAATTGCTAACGTAACGGTAAAAAAATTAACAACGAAACTAGAATACACGTACACGACATAGGTAAACGTTGTACAATGTAACTATATATATGTATAACTATTTAAGTAAGTTCAATCTGAGGGTACTGTTTAAGTATCGATTTGACACGACCTAAAGTATGGTTTGAGGAGATTAACACTATAGTTAACTACTGTAGGAGGAAATTATCATTAGATATCTTTAAATGGTCGATAGGTGTGCTCACGCCTGCTATTATTAAGGTACTTGATGTTAAATGTTTAAGAATTGAGAGCGAGGGTAATTAGTAAGCTACTGTTAATATGTAGTACTAAATGTAGCTACGAGCTAGTTAGGTAAGTACCTAAATATTTATTTTGTCTTTATATTGGCACAAACAGTCATTACATTACAATAGGCTATAAACTATAACATTACATTTTACGTGGACAAAACAGTGCCGAAAAACACATACGTAATATTGATTAAGTAGTTGCATCGGACCTGAATAAAGATACACATACTTCGTATTTTCTTACGTTCCTTAGGTAATAAATTCTGCTTAGCTTACAGCCTACCCAGATCGGAAGCGTCAGAGTATGCTTTTAAGACTATAAATTAGTAAGGCGCGAAAGGGACCTAGATTTTCTAACCCCCAAGAGCATATAGTGCCAATGAGAGCCTAGGTCGGCTACTACTTAGTTACAAACGGATAAACTCACGTGTAATTAGATCACAGTAGCTCACAATACAACAATTTTAATTAAACTAGCTCAGAACAATTTTAGATAAACTAGGTCGGCTAAATAAAATAAAACTTGGTATATACCTACGTTTCTTTCTTTGATAATTAATTAATTATCTACATATCGATATTGCCTCTACTTAAATAACCCTCGTAACCTTTTCTATTAAAATAATATCTATAGGTAAATATAAGGTAAAGGTACCAAGGTTACGACGTTTTACCGTTTTACATTATTTTCAGATCATTCCCCTTCAAAATGGGCCGCCCGTTCACGATAGAGGTGGTCGTGGACGAATCGGAGACGTTGTGGGCGGTGGACGGCGAGCACTACTGCAGCTACGCGCACCGCGTGCCGCCGCCCGCCGGCGCCGCGTGGCTGCAGGTGGCCGGCGTGCGCGACGCCACGCTCCACGTGCAGAGGGCCGAGGTGTACCCCATGCTGGCGCCGCCTGCCGTTGAGGTGACTTGAGTATTTGTGTATTCGTAGACACACAACACAAAGGTGACAAAAATACAATTAACACAGGAAGATAGTGCTACTAAATGGTTTTTAGTGCCAGCGGCGACGCAACTATAGAACTTGTCCCCTCCATAACTAGCATATTAAAAAAAAGCGGATTATTTCGATAGCTAATGAAATAATTGAAAGACAACTTAACTCCGGTTTCCATACAAATATGATAATAGTGAAGTTCAAGCTCTTTTTCTTGTGGGATAAAAAGGAAGCCATCATATGTGCATTCGATATTTTTGAATACCTTGGCTGCTCCGATATATTTGATGGTTACTGTACTACGCTTACGGAAATGTCTACAGCGCCTGCCCGTTCTGAGATTACCTGAAATATTTCGACGGGATCTAGATGTCAAATCATTAATCACGAAACTGATGCTGATATCGGCGGTTCTCACTCGTCAAGCTCCATCCTCCAGGCTTTTTCTATTCTCATCAAACTCAAACTGAAACGTATATTCAGTAAGTAGGGCCAGAAGGGCACTTTTACGTCGAGTATACAAAAAGTAGAACAGAAAAATACAAACTACACCGATTCTAACCCTACACCTCCGACCACCTATTTCAGTCTGTGTTTTTTTATTGCTGTACGTACAGTCAGCAGCAAAAGTTGCTAAGCGTTTGAAGTGTTCAAAATGACCTACACGCGCTCTTATTCTCTTGACAATAGAGACACGTTGACCTCATTTTGAACACCTCAAATGCTTAGCTCCTTCTGCTGCTGACTGTACTAACATGTTTGACATTACAGGTGCCATATAAACCTAGTATAGACCCGCCGGTTTCGGACGACGAACCTCTTTGGCGGCCAAACATCACCGCACTGTTACCCAAAGGCATCCCTCCGGGATACCAACTAGTCATTCATGGAAGGTAAGTTGGTTGACCCAGCTTCATTTTTCAATTGAAATAAAAATGGGGATATTCCTCGCGTCTTTGTCGATTACAAACAATATCGGTAATTTAATACGCAAGAATTTAAACCCGATAATTGTTTTTTACTTAGTTAGTTTGCGTTCCACTGATATAAGGTGCAGAAAATCCAATCAAAATGAAACTCGTGTTGATAAAATATGATAATGAAGAGTATTATTCTTAACTAGCGGACCCGACAGTCGTTGTCCCGTCGAAACTATGAATCAACCATGATGTGCACTAAGATATATATTTTTATTACTTCCTATCTGTAATAAATAATAATTTAATTATTTCATAATATATTTTATTAATATAATAACACGTAACCAGCATCTGTTTGAAACGGTATTCATTTTTTACATCCTCAGTGACGCTGTTTGCAGCACACATTCCGTCAATGTTATGTCACTTATGTCAAACGCCATAGGGTTACATTTCTTTCATTAGAACCTTCTCCTGACAATAACACAATACAACAAAAAAAGAATTATGGAAGTCGGTTCAACCGTTCACACGTGATGCCGTGACTAAGGAAAATAGGGATTCATTTCGGTAGGGACTTTGCCTACTAAGCAGGAGTTACTTGTATTTATTTGTGTATTCATCAATCATCAGTTTCATCACGAATATTTTTGTAGATTATGGACGTTATCTATGTATTTAAGTGGTTACTACGTCGATTTTAGTAATGTTGTTCTAACATAATTATTTATTCCAAATTAAATTATTATCCACTAATAAACGTCTCTAATACGTACAGTCAACCAATTTGATTTATGGGCCACTTCTTACCTTGTCACAGTGAAAATCTATAAGAAAGACGCAATTGACGCAAACAATGTCTTGTTAACGTCACTGTGACAAGGTTCGAAGTGGCCTAGAAATCAAATTGGTTGACTATACATCATCTAATTCGTTTCTCCTTATCTATCACATTGACAGTCGTCTTAGTTAGAAATAGACATAACACAAATTAACTAATAAGTCTACGAGGTGTTAATGAATAAGGGGGTTAATAACTGTTTGAATATGTTTGTAGACTCAGGCCCATCCTGCACTCGTTCACGGTGAACCTGCAGGACGCGGCGCGCGACTGGCCCGCGCCCAACGTGCCCGTGCACGTCAACGTGCGCGCGCACGACGAGGCGCACCGCGAGCGCCAGCTGGTCGTGCTCAACTCGCGCCTCGGCGGCTGGGGCGCCGAGCGCCGCCAGCGCACGGCCACGCTCGTGCCCGGGACACAGGTCAGTATACATTGCTGCCCGTCTCGGCTTCATCTACATTATACACAAAAGAAAATTGCAATCACGTTGTCCGTTTTTAAATTCACGATAGAAAAGTCTAATTTAGTTTTTATTATTAAGTTGTAGGTCGGCATTAACAGCTCTTTATAAGCCCATATTATGTTTTGAATTTGGCTTCAGACTGTGGTTAGCAGTAAGCAAATTTTCGCTCTAAGTTGTTCGCAATGACAGATTTGATTCCAGTGTGCAATAAAATGGTTACATTAATCTTGGCCTTTAGATATTTTCAACGATACCTTCTTATGTTAGGTGCCGAAAATTCTAGGTACATTAGTACCAGGTATTTCCACATATAAAACATGTATAACCTAATTTCACCAACGTACTACTAACCACTAAATAGCCAAGTACTGTACCAAAGCTGACCTCGAGTGCCACCTTGCGCGGTACACGAGATCATCAGCATATAATACAAACCTAGCAAAGGCACAATCCGCAACAAGTAAAGTTCCCACCCCGCAGAACACGTTCCGCATCCTGCACGGGCCGGGCGAGTGGTCGGTGTTCGCCAACGACGTGCTGGTGGGCGAGCTGGAGGCGCGCGCGGCGCCGGCGCTGGTGCGCGCCGTGCGCCTGCGCGGCGACCTGTTCCCCGCGCGCCTCTACGTGTGCCCCTCCGCGCACTCGCCCGCCGCCGACTGCAGGGACGCGTCGGACTGCTGATGCGCGCCACACGCCACGAGCCTATTGGAACTGTTGTCCGATTAGGCCAGTCGCAAATTGCCCACGAATACCGATCTTTCGCAGTCGTTGGACACGGTCAACAAAAGGTGTTCGTTAAACTTTTATTATTGAGACGCGCTTGACCTTCCAACTTCGCTGCGGCATGAGGTCGATTCGACCTCATACAAGAGTTAATTACGATGTTAACTAATTGCCGCAACGAGGGTGTTAACTGTGAACACTTTTACACATTTAATAATGATCATTAAAATAATTAAATCTGTACCAGCCTTGCCATGTTTATTACGTATACGTACGATACGGCTATTTCACTTCCAAGAAGCGCACTCTAAGATTAATATTAAGGTGGAAATCCTCAGTGGGTAAAATTCCTAAACAAATTTAAAATTTTGTCAGTTAGTCGTGTGTGATGTGCGACTGGCCATGGTCAAAATTTGGATATATGTAAATGATAAACCAAAGTTAAAACAAGCTGAGAAAAACAGTGCACTTTGAATAGAATCCTCAAACCAGGTCGAATAGTCATGTTCTCGTCTTATGATGATCTGAACGGCATCTGATATCAAAATATGATTGCAATAATGATTTGCCTTTAAAATGTAATAGAAGTAAAATTACAATTAACGCTGGCACAAGACGAATATCAAAAACAACATCAGACTTGATTTAATAAAGTTTTGTCTCTAAAAAAAGCCAACAATAAGTCAACATCAGTTGGCTGAGTAGGTAGGCACTGGCACTTTGATTGTTGTTGTATTGTATAATAATTTATTTTTATTGCCTTACGACTATTGTCAATTATTATGATCATTGGTGTGCCTATGAATCTATAATTATGTTTTCTCATCTCATAATGTTGATTATTCCAAAGATATGAACTATGTACAGTCAGCAGCAAAAGTTGCTAACCGGGCAAGGTGGTCAAAATGAGCGTAATACAACTTTATTATTAAGAGAATAAGAGCTTGTCAATATCGAGTCCGGGTAATACGCAACCCAGCAAATGACGACCAATCAATTGGTAACCACTTTTTTGTACGGTCGGCTCTAAAAATATGTCAACGATTTTGATCTTTATGCCTCAGAAATACCTTCTCAAATGTATACATATTATTAGACGTGACTGTACGCAGATGGATGGGTCGACCATTTTTGCCCTGTACGTGGCTTCGGATTGCCCTGTAAAGCGTTTGTAGGGACCGAGAAAACGCAACCCGAGAGTTGACGATCCAGCACATCCGAGTACATCATGGTCGCCAATTGATGGACAGTACATTCTGGGGGCGAGCATTATTGGGTCGCCTTTTGGTGGTCACCTCAATATCATTCTGTACACCTGGCCCGCTTAGTAACTTCTGCTACTGACTGTACATAATAATGGATTATATACTTACGATACCTATTTCTACACATTTGTCTAGCTTACAAGAGAGTATTATCATTATTTGAACTTGGGCTTATGCAATGTGTTTATTTACATTATTACTAAAATAGTTATTTAAGGAACGCTTGTACAACTAGTCTTAAGATGTATTTTTTATAATAATAATTATTAAAAGCATTTATTCATTTGTTACATGTTTTTATTTAGTATGAATAAAACAGAAAACTGCTACAGTGGAGTTCATAAATATGTATACAATTTCACAACTTATTTCAAAGGGTTTAGGTTTAGATTTTAGATATACACATTTATGAACTTGACTGTACATGGGTGTCATTTATGTAAAACGTAGGATGAAGTAGGTTTCCGGCTTAAGGGCTTAACCACTAGGCAATAGAAGCTAAATTGAATATATTGGTTATTTATTACTTTATTAATTACCAAACGTAAACATTTTTGAAGTGTAAACAAGTGCTAAGTACAGAACGACTATGATGTGCAATAGTTGATGCTGATAAAAAGGTCTTACTTGAAATTATTGGCTTTGGTCCTGTAGAAATATTTCAAAGTGGCAATGTAAATACAGCAGTCAGGAATCTCTTTCTACGTGCCAATGTTGAAATAATTATATGTTGTAAATGTTGATTTTACCTTCATTGCACATACGATTAACTTTTATTTTAAATAGGTATTTTATGAAATAAAAAAACTAAAATGGATTAAATTGCGTATACTAATTTAAACTTCATCCCGACGTTCCGAACGCGTTCGAGGTCATAAGTTTAAATAAGTATACGCGATTTAATCCGTTTTAGTTGTTTTATTTCATGAGTATTTATCGCGGCAACCGAAGACAATATTGGGAATTTTATGTTAATGTACTTTGACTTATGTATTACTATATGCTAGATACGAAAGTCAACCTGATTATGTTGTGTGCGTTATTTGTATGCTAATGTAACAAGAAATCGGATTTCCAGTCTATTAACTAGGTACATAGGTAGCTACTATTTTAGTATTATTAAATAATATAATAGGAATTTCCGTGCCCTTTAGCTACGCAGATCCTTAATTGCCATCGTAAGTTCGTTTATTGTCTAGATTTTGGTACAAAGATCGTATGAATCGTCTTATTGCTATCATGCTTTAGGTATACCTACACTCCGTCCAAAGGATTACAAGCATAATCTCGTAGGTAAACTTGAAATCGTCTTCAATATTGCTTAATAGATAATATATATTGTTCATCAGAAAATTTTGCGCACTACTCAAATGTGCAAAGAGGTTTAGACATTTGTAAAATGTTACCGATGATATTATACCGTACTGACAATAAACTAATATAAATAAAAATATGCATTTCGTTTAATTTATCTCCATATATACTTACACTTACTGACACTTAGGTCAGTGGTTAAAGAACTTTCTTCATGGGGGCCAGAAAGTATAAGAAACAGAGAAGGGACTAGAGTTATTTTAACAGTAGCTATTGCAATGTCAGGTTGCTAGCCTAGGCCCACAAATCCCACAATACACTAAAACCCATTTCCCATAGTCGACCTCTTACGACTCCACAGGACTCCCGCGAGGAGATTGGGGTGGTGCTATTCTAGACTGACACCAATCTACTAACTACTTCAAAGGACGGCGGCGGGTCGGATAAAATCCTTTCGCTGGTCTGAGTTAGCCCGCGAGCAATACTTAAAGGGGCGTTACAATAGTTTACAGTGTTCCTTGAAACCGACTTACGCTTGACCAGATTTAAACCTTTTTTTAAGTTTTGGTAGGTACCTAAATAGTTGCACTATTAGTTCTACTGACATTTGGTTTGCCACACTATATTAAATGCATCATCGTCCTCGCGTTGTCCCGGCATTTTGCCACGGCTCATGGAAGTCTGGGGTCCGCTTGGCAACTAATCCCAAGATTTGGCGTAGGCACTAGTTTTACGAAAGCGACTGCCATATGACCTTCCAAATCAGAGGGTAAACTAGGCCTTAATAGACTGATCCCAGTCTGGGTTTCCTCGCGATGTTTTCCTTCACCGAGCGACTGGTCAATTATCAAATGATATTTCGTACATAAGTTCCGAAAAAAGAATTGGTACAGTCGACGTCAAAGATATGTTTACACTTTTCACCTTAATTCTTTGTAATAATAATAAGGTACAAAATATGTAAACATATATTCGAAGTCGACTGTACACGCCGGGGTGCGACCTTTGGAGTGCAAGTCGCACACTCTTACAGCTAGACCACCAGCGCTCTTTACTAAATGCATTATTTATATATTTATTAATCATAATTTATCCGTTTTCGGTTTTATATTTAAATGTCATGAAAAAATTTAATAAACACAATTGTATTATCTTTATTTTCGAACGTACCTGTGTACAATTTAATTGACACTGACATACAGCTGATTGTCAAAGTCGACAGTCGAGTCACTGTCATTATTTCTAGCAGCGGTTAATATAACGCAGAACGTAATTTTAAATTTTTTGAAACATTTATATTATTGACAAAAATCCGTAACATGTTTCCAGAGAAATAAATACTTACATATAAATTACAAATGCACATATATTTGATCTAATTTATATCAAGGATATAGTTTACTAATTAACAATTTTAATATTTCGAAAAATAAAGTCGCGTGGAACGAAAGCACAAGACGTAGAAAGAGTCGCTTAGATTTTCTTGTTTCAGTTTTCTTTACTTGTGACTTTTAGAATATTCTAAAAAGCGAATACCACTAATATCGATACCGAAAAAATCAGCTGATAACTAGATTTAATAAAACCTTGTTCCAATCATCATTCTAGACTGGACTAACTTCTAATTACTAGTGTCGCCAGCGGCGACAGATGTCAAAAGCCGGGTAGCCGATACATAACATCTCCAATACTCGGTTTGACCTTCTCAAGGTGACCGATACGGCGCGCCAGTTCAGTCGCGCTCAGACAGGGAACCGTCTCGGCCGCGCGATTTTATATTGATAAACCAAGATGAGCGTACAGTCGGATCAGGAAAAGCGTAAGCAGATCTCCGTGAGGGGGATCGTTGCCGTCGAGAATGTGGCGGAGGTGAAAAAGGCTTTCAATCGTCATGTCCACTACACCCTAGTGAAGGACCGCAATGTGGCGACGCCGAGGGACTACTACTTCGCGCTGGCACACACAGTGCGCGACCACCTCGTCTCCCGTTGGATCCGCACGCAGCAGTATTACTATGAGAAGGACCCCAAGGTAATTTATATTTGCCAAGTCATGGTTGTTTACTAACCAAGATATACAAAACCACTCTGCTAATACCTACCCACATTTTTAGTTGTCCAATTGACAACCATATATTACAAAGGGAACAATTTGTCACGTTTAAGATGAATTGAATAGATTCTAAACGTTTGTAGATGTGTAAGGCAATACTTGAATGAAAACACTTAAATATTTTTCCATGTTAAATTAAAAGCAGTTTTAATTAAAAAACTAAACCAAAAAACTTGTATCTGAGGCAGCTTACATATCTGGATTGACTTGAATTCATAGTTTTTTTAAATTAAAGACACTTTAATCATAAAATTGTGAGAGTCAGGGTAGATGCTTTTATAAACGGAAAACTGAATTCTTGTCCCTTACTTTAATTGCTTTTAGCTTTATATTCTAAGCTTTTTAGTTAACACAAATCGTAATGGGTGATAAAGATCCCTAACATTTTAGGCATGTACTTTTCATAGACTGTACATCTATTAAAGTTCAAAAGTATAAACTGTTTTAAAATGATGAAATTGCAAAAGAACCTTTAACCCTTTATAGGGCAAGTTCAAAATTGCATTGCAAAAATGACCACCCAGAACAGCGTCTTTTTGTATTTTTTTCTTAACAAGAATCATTAGGACAATCGAGCCACGAGGAGGCTTGTGACTTTGCACAGTGACTTTTGGCCGTTAAAGGGTTAATTAATTATTAAAATGATGTCATATGCAAATTCCATGGGCTGTACTGTACAAAAGTACTGTTAAAAATGAATGTCCATTCTTCTAAGTATATTTTAACATTTTTAACTACATTGTCATAGAAAAAGAATTTTCTATACACACACCATTTTCAGAAAATTATTGTTTGTAGGGGAAAGCAAAAGACATTTTCATGGAAAACTCCACTCTTTGTTTTAAAAAAAAAATTGATTTTTTTTTTCTTACTCATTTTTATCAATACCCCTCACATCTTCAACAGCGCGTATACTACCTCTCCCTGGAGTACTACATGGGGCGCTCCCTTCAAAACACCATGATTAACCTGGGCATCCAAGGCACCGTGGACGAGGCCCTGTACCAACTCGGCCTGGATATTGAAGAGCTAGAAGAGCTGGAGGAAGATGCTGGGCTCGGCAACGGAGGCTTGGGTAGACTGGCTGCCTGCTTCTTGGACTCCATGGCCACTCTTGGCTTAGCTGCTTATGGTTATGGTAAGAATATTATTAAGTTTTTGTTTGTGTTAGTGTTGTACAGTCAGCATTATATAGTTAGTAGCAGTCAAAGTAGAAAAAAAGGCAAACCAATATATTTGGCTACTTAGGTCACTGCTATTTGACACTGACTGTTTGTGTTTTATTGGACACAATTGTAACATTAGTCAATTTCTATTGATATAATTTGAAGTGAGGCAAACAAATGGGTCTAGCTCGGCATGGATCTATTATACCCTATTTGTTCATAAGTTTGGTCATTTTTTGTCAATATGGCTTTATTCACAATGTAGCCATATGACATACGCAAGTAAAATTGTCATAAAGGCACCTCTTACAGAACTAAAAAAACCTATTTAAGAGCCAACTAACTAACTTAAGCGGCTCTTAAATCGGTTTTCAAACTAAACATCTAAATTCATGCACGGTAAATAGTAGCAAGTAGCAAGTTTACGGTTAGTGTTCAACACAAATTCTCGACATTCGTATAAATTAATTGAGGCGGTTGACAACGGGCGCTGGCGCGCCGCCAATTTAATTGTACGTTTCACCAAACTGAGAGTGAACATCTGTAAGCATTTCGTGACGGCAGTGTTCAAAGTAACGCTCGGTACACCATACTATAATAATATGTGGAGTTAATACAATACTATAAACGAACATGAAACAAGTAACTTAGTATAAAATACTAAAACCATTGAGTAAAAAGGAGTCAGAAAACGCATAGTCATTAAAGTATGTAGGTTTAGGCCGTGGTCTCCTATTTCACGCTGCACGCGGCGTTTCATCACGCCGTACGCTGCGTCTGAATGCTCAGTATAGAGATGTACTGGTGCGGTCTCTTCCTCACGCCGACAATGGCGTCTTGACGTCGCACGCGGCTCAAGAATTATCAGTTCAGCATATTATAGCTTATACTACGGAACACTGTGTAGGCAGTTAGGCAGGTCTTGGTAAAGCACGTTTTATACCGATTACACCGATTACCCGGACCTATGGCAACTCTATTCTATAGCTACAAAACACAGTTACAAGATCCTACATATTCCAGAAATCTCATCACAGTACCTACATCAAGCGAAAAGATCGCGAATTCTTGTTAATTTGCATAGTCGCCATCAGATATATCGGAGCTGTGGAGGTGGTCACTAATATCGGAACAACGCCTCTATTGTCAAGGCAGTAAAGTGCATGTTCCAATATTTATGACTACCTCCACAGCTCCGAAATATCTGATGGCGACTGTACGCAAGCCCGGATAGAAACTAATAACACGCTATTATCGAAATTATCTTTAGATTACCCACAAACATTTGATTGCACAACAACTTTATCTTACGAGATAAAAATGAGAAATAAATAATTTAAAATAGGTTTCATTATCAGGTCGACATGCATGCACTGACGCACGCGTGATAGCCTTATCTTGTTATGTCACATTTTATGACTTCCACGCCACATGATACTACCGTAACCTCTGACCTCTTGACTCACCTGCGTGCTGTGGCGACGTAAACTACGTGTTGGAAGCGGTGCCATAAAATGGGAACATATCGGGTTGTTTACTGTGGATTATCATAATCATAATTCATCATGTATCAATTTCTGTTTGGTGCAATAAAGAATACTACTACTACTACTACATTTGCCATAAGGAATGGAGTTATCAGGACTCTTGCAACTCCAGAGATGTTACATGCTCGTTGGGGACCTTAACGTTCCTTCGGTTATTTAAATGGAGCTGTAAGTTCCCGAGTTCTGACTCCAGACTTTTATTTTGTGTTTATCACGAGAATATGTGTTCCTTGGTCATGAACGTTGCCTATGTCATTATATTACATATTATATATAATTATATCGTCGTCTAGTGTACTTCCAACACAAGCTTTATTGAGTAAACTGAGCTGCTGTAGAAATATGTCGATCTATGTAAGATTATCCCATAATATTTATTCATTTACAATTGGGTAACCCTTATGTATAAATACCGACCTACTATTACGAGTATAGTGATAGAGTATCGTTGACTGAGTGCCATTTGACTCCATTGTAGTTGTAGTTCAGTACCGACAAATATCTATAAGATATTGTATTCAGAATTATTTTTTTAATTGAACCTTCAAACTACAAAATTAACGAAAACAACAATTAATTTAAGACAGAATTATAACGACGCTTGTTGTAGACAGTAAACAACAGTTCAAGGTGATTCTGATTAAAGAATGAAAGCCCTTGTACATATTAGATTGAATAGAAGTCGTCTGTCGTCTTAATGTTTACTAACTAACTACCTACTGTAAAATAAAGAGAGTTTATTTTTTAAATTCTTAGTTCGATGCCTTACCCGTTTAAAGTTGTCGAGTATTTCTGTAAAAATAAAAGAATGTTTCGTTTGCATAATAATATTTAAGAGCCTTATTTTAGATAGTCTCGCCCAGGGCCCGTATAACTGTCCACACTTACTTACCTATAAATTGAGAATTGCGGCCTCTTAAAGCATAGAGTAAGATGTGGTCACCTGTAACATGGCACAGAATAGCCCTCGACAGGCACGACTGGAAAAGGTTGGAGCTAAAGGGTTCGAAACGTCGGGATGAAGTAAAAATTAGTATACGCGATTTAATCCGTTTTAGTTGTTTTATTTCATGAGTAATTATCGCGGCAACCGAAGACAATATTAGATCTACAGAAGATAAACAGATAAAATTAAGATTAAAAGGATTTATATTTAGGTTTATTATTTTTTATTTCATTTATAAATCCACCCACCTAGCCTAAGACAGAGTAGGTAGGGCCGTAAAAGAAAAATGTAAATAAACAATTTACCTACTATAAGCGTAAGAAAGAATCTTTAGGATTCTCTCTGCCAGTGCTGTAAGTGAGAGACTAGAAAATACATCAGCACACATATTTAACAACAAACCGTCCGCAGGCATAAGGTACGAGTACGGCATCTTCGCGCAGAAGATCGAGAATGGCGAACAGCAAGAGGAGCCCGACGACTGGCTCCGGTACGGCAACCCGTGGGAGAAGGCGCGCCCCGAGTTCATGCTGCCCGTCAACTTCTACGGCCGCGTCGTGGACACCCCGCAGGGCAAGAAGTGGGTGGACACGCAGGTAAGAATTGACAACATACCTTCTTCATGTATAAGGTACGAAAATGGTGAACAGCAGGAGGAGCCATCACGGCAACTCGTGAGAGAAGGCGCGCCCAAGTTCATGCTGCTCGTCAACTTTTGCGGCCTTTGGACACGCCGCAGGTAAGAATTGTACCTACATTTTGGGCTATTAGTGTTTGGTTTAAACAAAATGTGTCTCTGATATTAGTACTGTACCTCTTAACACGGTAACTCAAGAGTACTAGTATTAAGTCAAAAATGGTATTACCCCGTTTATCTGATAGGTAATTGGTAGGTTTAGGATAGTGACTTTGACGCGCGTTCGGGGAGTTGCGCCCTAAGAATGCCGCTAGCAATATCGACAGACGTGTCCAGAAAGCAGTTGTTTACATTGCCCGCATTTTAGCCTTGAATACGTGCTCAGTCCAAATTAGTAATAAAATTTCAGTTTCATATAAGACTGCTGAATTTCGTGTCTCTTTGCCGCGCATCTTCTAGTCTAGAGGACGCCCTGACCTTCAAATAAAACAAACGGCACACTGGTTAACACATAAACGTTTATTTTTACTAGAAGCCAACGACCTGACAGCATGTTTATGAATTATGATAACGTGGTACTGTCGTGAGGCGAGAGTGGTCAGTGAATCAGATAACTTTATCAGCCATGCTTGCATTATTTTATTACGTCAGTATTAGAGGAAATAAGATCGATAGCTTGTTTGTGCTGATTATTATGAAGAATTGTTACTGAATCCACAAAGGTCAACATTATATTGTGATTTTCCGGGGTTAAGCTGATAATTATTGCTTTCATGGCAGATACCGTTTGCCTTGCAAAGATTTGTCATACTAAAAAACATTTTTTTTGTCTCATCCATTACTAAAACAAATGTCGAGCTCAATCTATTAGAATAAATGTCGCCCACCCGGTCCTACTAATGTACTTGGCAGATAAGATAATGGTCACTAAGCCATATAACTACCACAAAAATATTCTGTGAATGAAAAGGACATAAAATTGAGGTTTAAATAGTGATCCGTGAGACAGTCAGACCAGGTATCGTTACCGGTATTACTACCGGTTTAAAATAAGATGTAATCGGTTATAGTTGCATTTCGCTATTTATTTCGCTAAAGCTCTGATTAGTGGTATAATCTAAACCGGTATTCAAATATATTAGCGGTTTCTCCAATTGACAACAATACCTCTATTTGGCACTATAACCTCAAAAATTATTATTTATATTATGACATCTATAATACTTTTTAGGAATATGATCAAATTAACTTATAAATCTTATAATACTTAAATTTTAAAATTCGAAATTTTTAAACGAAACTGATGTCCGCCGGAAAACATAATTGTACGAATAGCGATACTTATTTCAAGTACATACGTACTATCTACATAATTATACTGAGTTATTAAACAGATTTCAGAATTAGGATAAGTCAGTGTGTACGGCCAGTTAATCAATATGTTAAGAATTGTACAGTCAGCAGCAGAAGTAGCTAAGCATTTGAGGTGTTCAAAATGAGGCCAACACGTCTCTATTGTCAAGGGAATAAGAGCGCGTGTAGGTCATTTTGAACACTTCAAACGCTTAGCAACTTTTGCTGCTGACTGTAGTAGCTTTGGCGCATTATATTACAAATATAAACTTGATCTGATTCGACTGGACTACTTAGGAGCGGACTAATTAACGTTTTACTTATCGTCGGACTTTTCCCTTCTTCTCGCTAAAAAGTCTGACAAAAAATGTTGATTTAACAGGCCATATAATACATTATGTTAGCAAAGTAAGTAAACTTGTCGTCAATAGTCAATACCAACCTAGTTTAAAACCCAGTTGCCTTACGAGTGTATTCGTATATTTAACTATTAAGTATATCTACTGAATTATTTAATATTCAATTCAGTTTAAACGTATATCGGCCTGTTAGCGAGTTTGAGTTGTCGACTAAGGAGATAGTCTCGTAATTATTTGACCTTAGATATCATGACTAAACGTGAATGCCTTCACAGTAACTCGGTCATGTATCACGTCTACACACGATGCATAAGAAGCGTTTATAGGTGAAAAACTTAACTGAGAAACCATGTAGTTGTGCAGATAATTAATATGGAAGTTACGTCAAAATTTTAATATAGAACGCCGACGTTCGTGGTGGTGGGCACCACTATGGCTTTGCCTTTACTACATGAGCCTAAGGAAAACTGCCGCAGTAAAGTTAAGCTGGCGGGATTCGGCTTGTTAAACGCGCCGCCGCTGATAGCTAATCCACCTAATTTTTAGTTATTCTCTCGATCTCCTCATTTCTGATTTGATCACGTAAAGTAACTAGGAGCATATAGTTTATTGCCTGTAATATAATTTATCTATTTACTATTTAATGTTGTCCGTGTCAGGTGGTGTTCGCGATGCCGTACGACAACCCCATCCCCGGCTACAACAACAACGTGGTGAACACGCTCCGCCTCTGGTCCGCCAAGAGCCCCATCGACTTCAACCTCAAATTCTGTAAGTCATTTATGTCTTAATCAAAACTGTTTGTTGTGGATCTTCATACTACTAATAAGCTACCTACTATGCTACCTAGGTACCATAGTAGGTAGGTACGTATCATCCACGGACGTCCACTGAAGTGCTGGACATGGGCCACATAAATCCCAAATAAATCGCATGCGGTTAAATGCCATAATCTCCACACTTGGCAAGCGGGTTGGCAATCCCAGTATGGTCCACCATTCTAAGGGACGCTACTGCTGATGGTATCTAGGTCCGTTGGAGCATTATGCGTCCCTCCCAAATTATAAATTATACCTATTTCAAAAATAAATTTGTAGGTAAGCAAAATCAGGAGTCCCATGCACAGACAATCGACATGTTGGTGACTTAATAAGAATTTAATGTAATTTGCAAGATTCGGTGAAACGACCGTCATTTTGAAAACATGACCCTGTTCCGTGCAACGGAGACTTCCATGTGTAAAATATTATTGTTTATCAAAATGACGGGCGTTTGACCGAACCTTGGTAATTTGATTCAGCAAAAAATGTAATAGAATTGTGATATGTGTCCTCTCAAATGCTTATAACTGGAAGACACATTTCACTGCCTCAGTCATATATAAAACATATTTTTTATAATGTTTTTCAATTTGCGCGATAATTTCCACGTACATGCGTTGTCTAATTATTTGGCACAATGCCGTATAAAAAATGCTAAAAGAAATGCCGGAGTATTTATACACATAGAGGTAATATTAATAGACGGAACAAACAACATGTGTAAACAACAACAATGCATAATAATTGTTTTGATAAATCAGTTCCTTTTATGTATTTATGTCTCGTACAAAACATGAATTAAGTAGTAATTAAGACAATTGACATGCATTGAGCTTCTAAACATGTAAGATACAAGGCATAGAAAACATGGATCGGAAGATGTATAATAGAATTCTAATACATTCCTAACACAAATTTAAAGCTATGATAATGAAAGTATGACGGTGATGTGATCCTTTAGTTCGAAGACAAACCACCTAGTTGTTTCTAGTCTGAAGTATAGCTTGCTGGGTTTAAAATTATTAAGTTGTTTCTTAAAATAGTTAGCCCACTTTAAATCTTTAGCCAAGTTTAAATCTAGCGGACCTAACGCCGGCAGGACTCATTATTTATTTTAAATTGTAGTCAACTCCGGCGACTACATCCAAGCCGTGCTCGACCGTAACGTGGCCGAGAACATCTCCCGCGTGCTGTACCCCAACGACAACTTCTTCGAGGGCAAGGAGCTCCGTCTTCGCCAGGAGTACTTCATGTGCGCCGCCACGCTGCAGGACATCATCCGCCGGTACAAGTCCTCCAAGTTCGGCTCCCGAGAGGCCGTCAGGACCACCTTCGATAGCCTCCCAGAAAAAGTCGCCATCCAACTCAACGATACCCATCCCGCTTTAGCCATACCGGAACTTCTAAGAATCCTCATCGACCAGGAAAATCTCTCGTTCGATGAAGCCTGGAAGTTGGTCACTAAGTGTTGCGCGTATACCAACCACACCGTCTTGCCAGAGGCTTTGGAAAGATGGCCCTGCTCCATGTTGGAGAATGTCTTACCTAGACATATGCAGTTGATCTACCATATCAACTTCCTCCACTTGCAAGAAGTCGAGAAGCGCTGGCCGGGAGACGGAGACCGCCTGCGCCGCATGTCTTTGATCGAGGAAGAAGGAGAGAAACGAGTGAACATGGCCAACCTCTGCGTCGTCGGCTCCCACGCCGTCAACGGCGTCGCCGCTATCCACTCCGAGATCCTCAAAGCGACCCTGTTCAGGGACTTCTACGAAATGTGGCCCGAGAAGTTCCAAAACAAGACTAACGGAATAACCCCCCGCCGTTGGCTGCTGCTCTGCAACCCGGGGCTGTCCGACCTCATCTGCGACAAGATCGGCGAGGAGTGGACGGTGCACCTCGACCAGCTGCAGGGCTTGAAGCGGTGGGCCAAGGACCCCGGCTTCCAGCGCGCCGTGATGAAGGTGAAACAGGAGAACAAGTTGAAGCTAGCGTCGCTGATCGAACGCGACACGGGCGTGAAGATCAACCCGGCGTCCATGTTCGACGTGCAGGTGAAGCGCATCCACGAGTACAAGCGGCAGCTGCTGAACATCCTGCACGTGATCACGCTGTACAACCGGATCAAGCGGGACCCGTCGGCGGCCGTCACGCCGCGCACCGTCATGATCGGAGGCAAGGCCGCGCCCGGCTACTACATCGCCAAGCAGATCATCGCGCTGGCGTGCGCCGTCGGCAACACCGTGAGTTTTTTATTTTATTTAACATACAATTTTTTTAATCATCATCACTACAATGATGTACTCGCCAGACTGTTACATTTAATGTTTAATTTTAACCTAGTTACTTAATATTATAGCTACTATTATTAGTGGGTTTGATATTAGATTTAAGGATGGAAAATCGTAAATAAAGATCAGCTTTAAGACAAGACGTTTGACGCGAATTTCAAAAATTACTTATTAATTAATGCTTCTCTCAATGAACCGTTTTGGCAACTTTACTGTCCGATTTAAAAATCAAATATATTAGTTTCAGTAGTCAACATTTTAGTAATTATTGACAAATTCAGGCAAGTCATCAATAAATATGGAAATATATTGTATAATTCGATTCCCAGGTAAACAACGACCCTGACGTGGGAGACAAGCTGAAGCTGATTTACCTGGAAAACTACCGCGTGACCCTCGCGGAGAGGATCATGCCCGCGGCCGACCTCAGCGAGCAGATCTCCACTGCAGGTACACACAGCAACACTCTTAGCTATACATTGGTGGACCTTATTATATATGTCATACGAGTAAGTCATTATTATATATGAGGTACACCTCATCGAAATTTTATACATTATCGATAATTTTATTTTTAAAGGAAAATTGAAAAGAAGAACCCATGCCCATGTCTGTTCCAATTGAAGTAATTAAGTTAATCAAACACACATAAGCTTAAAAAT
This sequence comes from Grapholita molesta, assembly GCA_022674325.2. Classification (NCBI taxonomy): domain Eukaryota; kingdom Metazoa; phylum Arthropoda; class Insecta; order Lepidoptera; family Tortricidae; genus Grapholita; species Grapholita molesta. The sequence continues at coordinate 22,981,354 of CP053121.2, read as the reverse complement.
ACCGGTCCACACAAACTGTGATTATCACTACATAGTATAAAACAAAGTCGCTTTCTCTGTTACTATATCCCTATGTATGCTTAAATCTTTAAAACTACGCAACGTATTTTGATATGTTTTTTTAAAATAGATAGTGATTGAAGAGGAAGGTTTATATGTCAACAGATAAAACAAGTAACATCCATTAAATAGTAGAGAAATACTAATATCAGCATTGCACTCGTGCGAAGCCGGGGCGGGTCGCTAGTATCGAATAAAAAGATATCTCGAGTCTTCAAGGATGTAATTTTTTAAATAATGATATGTTTAAAAATTTGTAGATAAATTTAGGTTATATCCATTTACGTAGAGAAGGGAAAACCAAGAGGCAACTGTCTTAGTGGTGACCACAGATAAAACAAGTTCCGTTCTAAAACACCACAGTAATGCAAAAACAGCATCGGTTTTTTTTTAAAGTTTTCTGTGACAATAAGTGATGATGGCAACTTCAGGTACGGAGGCGTCCGGCACCGGCAACATGAAGTTCATGCTTAACGGAGCCCTGACCATCGGCACCATGGACGGCGCCAACGTGGAGATGGCTGAAGAGGCCGGCGAGCACAACTTCTTCATCTTCGGCATGAGGGTGGACGATGTTGAGGCGCTGCAGAAGAAGGGGTAAGTCCTAGGTTCTTTTAACATTAAGGCCCTGTCCAGATGCACGCGCGTATTGGACGCGTATTGTTCATTGCTTCTTTACGATGCGTCGTAGTTTTATTAAGCGTGTCAAATGCAATAATGAATATTAAAACGGGTTCAAAATCGCGGCGAATTCGCCCCTTCTGGACATGGCCTAACGGACTTCAAAAAAGGAGTTCTCGGCTCGGAAGATTTTTATGAATGGTCCAGGACGCATAATGTGTTTTATGTTTCTAAAACTGTTCAAGCATTTTAACTTATTAACTTATATTGCTGAGATGATGAAAGGTATCAGAGCTTACCGTAGGACTAGGTCGATTTGTGTAAGATTGTCCCGAAATATTTATTTATTTTATTTTTGCTTTTTATAACTTGTGTCAAGTATAATGTTGGCAACCTAATACAATATCGATCGTTGTAGTTACAACGCGTACGAGTACTACGAGCGCAACCCCGAGCTCCGGCAGTGCGTGGAGCAGATCCGCAGCGGGTTCTTCTCGCCCGGCGAGCCCGGCCGCTTCGCGCACCTCGCGGACGTGCTGCTGCACCACGACCGCTTCCTCCACCTGGCGGACTTCGACGCCTACGTCGAGGCGCAGGAGCGCGTCTCGCAGGCCTACCAGGTGAGCTAAGGCGGTAACAATTGAAGGCAGCGTACTTAGGAGTCGCGAGGTTTCGCTCGAGGCAGTTGATTTCTCCATTTATTTCTGAGCATTATAGATTAGTTAGCAGATGGCGGTTAAGTGTTCACATGTTTTACGGTAAATGTCCTTAAAGCGCATTGAAGGTTATGGTGGACAAATTCGCTCTTGGCTGGTCAGTGGCAGAGCGCCGAGCATACCGCGATCGCATAGCGAGTTATTGATTATTTTAGGCATTAGATTAGTCAATTTCTTCTTTACTTCTAAGCATTATTAGCAGGTTACATATATCGCTTTAATATGGTTTTGCAGCTGCGTTTATAACTTGATTGTGAACGTACAAGGTGATTACACATATCGCCGTAGTATGGTTTCCAAAAGAAGTATTAGTAAGAAATTTAGTATTATTCATATATCAAAAAAAAAAATTACCTATACCGGGAAATAATAACAGATTGTATCTAATACTACATCGAGCCGTCCCGGCTTAGCATGGGTACATATTGATATTTAACAAAAATTATAAAAATATATTACCTATGTGTTCGTTATAGGATTCTAATGAACAAATAAAAACAAACAAATAAATATTTCCTCTTTATTACACATACTTGCCTTCCAGGACCAAGCGAAATGGGCTGAGATGGTGATCGAGAACATCGCGTCGTCGGGCAAGTTCTCTTCCGACCGCACCATCGCTGAGTACGCGCGCCAGATCTGGGGCGTCGAGCCCAGCTGGGAGAAACTCCCCGCCCCACATGAGACTGCCTAAACTCCTCTCTCCCACACAACACCACTAGGCGTTGTTACATCCAGGGGCTTGCTTGGTAACTTGTAATATTAGCGGAAATCCCTTTTCAATTCCTTTTACCAGTAAGAGTTCCGCTAATAATATTTGTTTTAAATTTAAGGGCTCCGATCAATGATATTCTACTCGCGCGAGCGGTTACTAGCTATAGCCACAGGTATCACACTATTGTGATCTTATAATGGTTTTACATAGGTCTTATAGCGCTTGTTAAGGAGTTTCAACTCCTACTAGCTTATGGATGAAGTAGACGAAAACAGGCTAAAAGTATGTTATAAATTAAACTAAATTTAAAGGGTAAATCACTTATATAACATCAAAAAGATACGTCTAAAAATTATTTTCAAATTATATTGTGCTATTACCCTAAAAGTGGGTATAAAAGTACCCTTTTATAATTTTAATTATAATATTTATATTCCCATTCTTCTAGTCTTAACTGTATCAGTGTCTATGTCTTAACTTACTGAGCAGCTTTTGACAACTTTTTCGTTAAATAATCATCAATCAACTTAATAGAAAAACCCGACAGTAAAACTAAGAACAGAGTTCCAATTTGTGAGGTAATTGGTAGTAGAAACAGAATTACTTGGCTTACTTAATCTACCTATTATAAATTTGAAGATGATTTAGATTACTTACAAATGGCTGCCAATGGTGCTTATTTTCACACATTTGCAGTTAGATATATTGGTAGCTTTGTTTGGTTCTTGTGTATTGACCAAGGTCTTTGAAATATTGGTTTGAAAATATCTCTACATAGTCGCATTAATTCAAAATCCTGGCTATTTGTCTGGTTTCAGTACTATGTGGCACAGCGCCATCTAGTACAGAAATGAGACCTGCTGTTAAACTTAATAGATGGCGTTAGTGCGTTTGCCAGAACGACGGGAACGTGATTTTGTATAGAAATTAATCCATGTTTTCTATAAACCTTGGTATTGAGTAAGAGTTGATTGTACGGAAACCCATTGAGATTATAGTATGGAACGTTATAATTGTTATAAATAACGTTGTAGAAGTTAAATGTTTAAAATCACTATTTTTAGATTAAGCAAATTGCATAATATTTAAATATTTACATTTACTTAGTTTATGATTGAATTTTTAATTTTATACTATTGTGTCCACGTTATTATTTTTGCGAATTTACTTTTGTGCCATAATTAGGGGATACCTTAACGATGTGATCCAGGTTTCTCGAAGTTTGTGATGGTTGTATTATTTATTTGTTTGAGTATGGGAAAAGAAATTGATATAATATATATATAATATATTTTACTCTAAACATATTGTTTTTATATAAAACGCATAAAATAGGTAATCAACTAATTTAATAACAAGACTACTAATCTTCCGACTCCAAACTGTTTGAAGTGAATTTAATAATACAGTCAATGTGAACAATTATTTAAAAATAAAGTTAAAGATATATCTAAGTATTTATCAGTTTATAGTTTTATAAAAAATGTTAAATATAACAAAATACTGCCATATGTATCATTACTCATTAGTGTGCTGTTATGTTACTCTGCAATTTTATTTTGAATAAACTAATAATTATATATAGAGCTTTTACTTGTCCCTTGCCGTCTTCAAAACGGATACGATGCCGGTATTATTTTCATAGAAATTAAACGGTACTTAATCTATGTGTCTCAGTTTTTATCGGTATATCTAATCGTAATCAAGTCATATGTTCTCCTAACCTAATTAGGTACAATTTAAAGAAAACCTAGAACAAAACAATGATCAAAGAAAAACTAGAAATTAACGCCAATTTTAATAATAGCTATTATTTGGTCAAATGATACAGTTAGTTTCTCAAAGGCCCATTTGCACCATCGAGGGTTAGCGAACTAACCCAGAGTTACGCGTAAAATATATAGTTTTGAACTTTAGGCTAGTATAAGACACTTGTGTACATTTGACTAATTAATAAATAAATACCTACAATTGTATTGTAATTATATAATATAACGAACATTGAAGAATATTGTATTGTATAATATAACGAAAATAATAGTTATTGCCGTTATTGGACAACATCACTCAACCTAGTACAGAGAACAATCAGATGTTTGTGACCACCTCCACAGCTCCGATATATCGGATGGCGACTGTACGAGTACAACTTTAAGCTCATGAAGGCATAGACATTAGCAAGCTTTATTTAACATCACAGGCATTTAGGACTTCCGTGAATAATAATAATTTTACAAAGAATGACTGATCATTCGAGGACTAAGACCTATGCTCTTTGAAAAATGCCCACGAGTGACTAAATAAACGAAAGTAAAACCCGAAACCGTATTTTTTTATACAGACATTTTAGTTTTTCTTCGTTAATTTCGACACGTCGTTCCTTTGTACATGGACACAAAATTACTTCGTATAGATAAGTATTACTTTTTATTAAAATCGAAAATAAAGTTTGTACTGTACATGACAATTAATCTTGTATTGTCCTTAGAATTACTCCAATGTCAATATCGAGTGTTATGACATATACATATATCAGCCACTTTAACCCTTTACCAGGCTCCAAAGAACTACCGTGTCTTCATACGTACTGTATATACTGTTACAACCGTATTGAACGCCTTGTAAAAACTGCATTTACTAAAGTCGGATATGCTCCTTTAAACCAGAAATAAAAATGTGGGTTAGGGTTATCCCATCACCTGTCTAAGTAATTAACTGTCATACTCGATTTTGTCTTATTATATTCTTGATCAGGCGAAGGGACATATTCTTCCCACATCTTATATCGGTTATCACAGTCAAGGTTTAACTCCAAACCTACTACGAAACATTATATTTATCAATCACTGAAAACATTATTTTATGATCTTCAGTTTAATTACTTACATGAGATTTTGTGATATGCAAGACAATTTACCGGGCCATGGGAATAATAGCTCCCACACAGTTAAACTCTAATAAGGCCATGGGATAATGTCAACCCACATCCTAATTCTGGTCATACACAATAATGCGTAAATATTTAGCAATGTTTACGATTACATTACCTTTCAACACTCAAAATCTACAAAATGTCAAAAAATTGTTCAACCTATGTACTTCTGTTTCAGATAAATTATGGAAAGTGTTCGAATTTCTCTGTAGTTTACTGAAATTAGCGTTCAAGTGAAATTAAACGTCTGCCAAAGATATATTACGCGATTTAGAAGCGTGTTGTGAATGTAAATATAAAATACAATTTTCAGGGATTGACAAAATATTTTGTAGGAGGTTTGGAGTTAAAACCTGACTTCGGTAACCGATATTAGATGTGGGAGGAATATATCCCTTCGCCTGGTAAAGGGTTAAATGCCACATAATTATATTAGAACCGAATGAAAACCGTTCACCAGTGTAAACCGTGATTCAATTTTTACTCCTAATACTTGTATATCAAAATGTTTAATAGTTTCTTAAGCTCATTGCTCAGGCCCACTCAAGGTTACCCAACTAACCCGACCCTAAACTACGGGTTAGTTGTGGCTAATTAACCCTAGATGTTGCAAGTGGGCCTTTTTAAAGTAATGAAATTAATTATGGAATTAAAGATAAAACAAGGTTTCCTAAAAGCTATATATTACTTATATCTGTATAAAGCCTAATATATTATTAAATTATTTCCAGTCTGAAGTATTTAGGAATGTTTGTCAGATTCAGAAAGTCTCTGACCGCCAATATACAAGCATTTTTAATCGGCGAAAGGTGACGTTTATACTAATTAAGTAATTAAAATAATAGTGGAGGTATGTTGATCCAGAATTGATTGTTGTATATTTAAACCTACCATCAGTGTTTTAGTAATGTAGAATAACTATTATATAACCTGCTGTCCGATCTAAGGCCACGGACTTTAATATATGAACTACTTACGGTTCAACTATTTATTCAGTATTAATACTTATTTTATGAATTAATCCCTAACTCGTTCAATAATTAAAGCTTCTGACTGTACAACACTGAATGAGATTTATAGCCGTGATAAATACAATTATAAATGGCTTAACGGACTCGAACCTAATATCTCCTGGTCCGTAGGTAGGATCACTAATACTGACTAGGATAGGATGCCTGCTACTGCCGTTAAACACGCCTTTATACAGGTCATTTAAAATATTTTGAATTTTTTCAATCGTATCATACCATGTAGGAATAGAGTAGGGTGTCCATGCTCATGTGAAAGTGTAGACGCATGTCCTGTTTCAGTTCCATGTACGGTAAATTAATTCTAAATGATTAATGTACGTACCTAAACTAATGGATTATATTTTTTAAAAATCCTCAATAGTATTTATGACTGGAATTATTTTTACTTTAACCGAAGCTTCTATCAAACAGGATAAGTATCAGTGGGATGCGTCCATACAAACAGTTTCCCGCCGGCTTGTCAAATTGTTATATGTATATACTTACTCGATTTTCCTTTTGCTCCTGCAGAAAAGAAAAACCATACGGCTTGCCCAAGAAAAATTCTAACTCACCGCTACGATAAGTATAATAGTCTTTTCTACTGTTATAAAAATTTGATTAGCCAAACTGTAAAGTTCCGTATACATAATATTCAGTCTGGTAAACTGAAATTTAATTAAGTTATCTTGTTGTAAGACTTTGCAATACCCTGTTTGGGATCTTCTGTTGTTCTTAGTACTTAGCTATAAGAACTTCTGTAACAACATGAAATAAATAATTATATATTATTCTATTCTAGTTATCCGTCATCCGGCGAATCAATGTTAAAGTGGTTTTTTAATGATGAATCCTACAATCATGACAATAAATGCTATCACATTTTTATTTGCAGCATTATGGTTTACAAATAAAGTACAAAAAAATTGCCCATATTTATTACTTTGTCATACTAAACTCATATTATTAGTTAAGTATACGATCGAGACACGCCTTTGTACTCGAATGCTACTTTACCAACGACATCTATTGAAGGAATCAAAAAACGAGGACAGTCCTTTTTTTGGCACGGATGTGCGTAACATTTACATTTGCTCAATGGTGGTACGCACAAGGTCCTGTTGAATCCTGCGCGCGCATTATGGGGTCCTGCCGTCGGACGAAATCGCAGCGGTTCGGTACTATTCGGCAAACATCACCACTTCGTACCCGTAATGTACAAGTGAGCGGCACGCTCATCCGTCTCTCTCTACTCGTGTCATTGGCCGATGAATATTCCTTGAATACCTACTTAAATCACTCCGCGTCGATCTCTCGGGCGGGTCGGTTGCTACCGTCGTCCTTTCGTGAGTGTTGTGGTTTTAAGTGTTGTGTGTGCTCCGGTGTTACACCGCTTCTATCACACAGGTACGACTACGGATGCCTCCTGAAGGATCTTTTGCAGTGTTTTTGTGTTAAAAAATCGTTTCCGCGAATAAAGCCGGCCGGGCGAATGCGCAAGCACGATCGATAGCGATGTTGTCTTGTCCGTGCTGCCAGAATCGCAGCCGTATCAATTTTATAGATATTAATTCTTTTATTGAAACGTAGTAAGCTATTTATTTAGCTAACTTTTTTAACACGTCTAATCTGCAGCGACGGTTTTATCGGCGCTTAATATCTGCAATTTACCATGTAGGCATGTCTACTCGGGACCACGTTTAAACTCTTTAGTCCCTAAGAGAAATGTGTTCGATTTGTCTAAATTGACTCCCTAACTAGCTTTCAATTCATCGAATTGAATAAAGTAATCAAGAAAACACCGTGGGTGGCACATTAGGGCATGTCGGTCAAATTTCACAAGTTTATTGCTAGCCCGTACCCGTTATAAATTAAAAATGAACAATATTAGATATCTGTGTTTCATTATTCGTCATATTATTTACAAATGTATTTTTTTTATAAGCGGCAGCATGACTGTATCGTCTGTATCGAGGTGATTCATGCATTCAAGAAATCCTTGACGGCATATGTTGCTAAGTTCCACAAGCTTAAAAATTAAAATAGGTATGCAACTTTGGGCGCTTTATAATGAAGAATCCTGAATGTCCTTAATTAATCAGTTAAATCCAGTTTAGTTTTTGCAACGAACTTATTTAGAACGAGGAATGGCATTAGGAAAAAATAGGATGCAAAACATTATATTAGGTAGGTAGGTAGGTACAATAAAATACGAAATAATAACATAAAGTTCTGTTACAATTTAATACGCCACGCCTTGTTGTTTGCCTTGGTCATTCAGACGGGTACTGGACTATCGTAAACTAGGTATCTATATAAATAAACAATATGATATGAACCAGACGGTATTCTTGTTGAACTTTCGCTTTATATTGAGCCGATTATGTACTTATGTCTAACAACTATTACAGGTACGTACAAATTAAGCTAGAAATCGAAGTCTAATAGAGAAGATATTAAATATTTTAACCACGACTTAGTTAAGTACTTATTATTATTACATAAGTAAAGTACTTACCAAACATAAAATTCATCTAACAATAAAAATGCATTTTAGGCTCTTAACATATTTTTAGTACCTGATCGAAAATACAGAAAAATTGGTCACCCTACTTCTTAGACAAGAGTTTTGTCTTTGACATTTTTTCCACAGGGCGGCTTACCTATTACATAAAGGTAATGTATTAATTTACACCACACACAGTTAACGAACTGATCAATGTTAAATATATGGCAGCTAAGGCGAAAGTGCAAACAGCCCAAAGTTATTTGACAGTTGACACTGACAGCTAAGTACCTAAAAGCAAATAGAGCGTTAAAATTAAAATCTTGTGCTGGAATGGAGCTTTCTAGAAACAACTTGGAGAATATGCAAGTTTTTGCATCTAAGTATAGAAAACCTGTGTAGCTATGCATAAATCTTAAGGCAACTTATTACCTACGAGTAAAATGTAGTTAAATTCACGTTTCTCGCCAGCTATAATTCAAAGCAATTCCAAGGACATTATAACATTTATAACGGAGGAATTTTCTCCACAATATTCAAAATTCCAAAAATTTGTCTCGTGTTGTTGCTCGATATTTTTATTAATAAAACGCATGCTAAGCCAGATCGAAGGTCGTTAAAATTTGGAAGGGAAACACCCTCGCCCTTCTGGCCCACCGACCTTCCCCCATATACCGACTGAGTCCAAACGCACGTCTCAGGGGTAACGAAATATACCTACTTATAACAATTCGTTCATATGGAATGGCCTCAACCTACACAAATTCTAGATATACCTACTGATAGGTGCGGCATGGATATCGTATTTTAAAGAAATTAACACGCACACAAAATTGTAGAATATTAAATAGGTACCTACCTACACATCAGTTCGGTACTTACTTTTTGTCTTAGGTACCTAGTCGTTTGAAAAAACTTACCTAATTTTGTACATAACCTAAGTATTCTTATTGATTTAAGGCGGAATATTTATACATACATACTGTTCCTTTTTACCCATAGAACGCAAAACCACAGATGTAAGAAGAAACCGCAAATCATGTAGGTACCATTTATTAGTTATGAAAATAATAACAATAGCAAAGACAATCTATGCCCATACACACGAGAACCTTAGAAAATTTTCATATCGTTCATCCATCACGTCATTGGTTTATAGATAATTGAAATTGATTTTAACTTTACGCCTATAATACCAGGTATCCAATGCGATAAATTTGGTGGATAAAAAGGCCTGTACTTAGTAGGTTAGAAGTACCACACAGTAACGGATTTATTAAATTTAACACATTTACTACTTAAACACTAAGTACATCATAAAAAAGATACTTCCGCGTTCAAAATAATAGATATAGGTACTGTTGTAGGTGACATAATAGGTGGACATCTATGTCACCTAAGGCACTTAACCACGTACGACTAGACTAAATAAAATGATAGGTAATAACAATAACATCCTAATTTAGTGTACCCCTTACATTTCATTAAATTTTCGAAAGGGCCTCTGCGCGTTGGCTCTATCTGGCTCCACGTACGCCTCCCAAATATGCGGAACACCATTGTTCCGTGTACGGAACAATACATCCTTAGTAAAAAGTACGTATTTAAAACAACACATTGAAATTAAAATTAAACCCTCGGAGAAAGAAAAACCAAATTGCACAGTTAGGCTAAGACAGCGTCAAAGAGTTTGGAAACCCCTATTATATATATTCAAAATACTTCTCAGTCTTGCAGATAATTATATTCCCTAGTTTACCAGCATATGCGAGAGTTAATAGCACCATTTTGCGTAGGTACCATCTTTGTTTCGTAATCTTAAGATTGGAAACAGATTCGCCTCTTTCCAAAATGCCTGGGCACAGACCAACACAATTACACCCGAACATGTGGCGTCGTTTTTTATAAGGCCTTTTGAGAGCAGGTGCAAAATGTCCCGAAAGCGGTTTTTGTGTGGCAGGTAGACGCCCGCCTCCTACATTCACATTGATTTGAATCAGCTGCTGTTTGCTTCGCTCAGAGTTTTATTGGTTGTAGTGTGTTTTTCTAGTGCCTACTTTAGTGTTTCTTGAGTTAATACGAGCCCCAATGCAAAATAGCTCGTCTAGTCGCAATTCTGCATGCGTATTTTTTTTCAAAAACTAGTATTTCTACCCGAATCGACTTTGATGATTAATGGAATACACTAGACGCAATGTCACTAAAGCTAACTTAGTTTTGAGTTGTACAAAGTGTACATCTCGTTATTTATTTTAAAATAATTTAATAATAAATATTACATCTCACACGCAAATAATTACGTCTGCTTCATATTTAAGGCAAAATAGGTCGTCTATTTAAAATAAAACCTGTTTACCAGGGTTCGTAATATAAAATATTATTTTCAAATTGAATACGGAATATTCTCTGTCATGTAAAATGACAAACCACTATATAAAAAAGCAAATTCAGCCTAATTTTTATTACTCTAAATCGTTTTTCTATCGAGATGGCACGAGGTAAGCCAGTGACTGAAGAAGTGCGGAAAATTATAATCTCCAGTAACAATAAAGGCAAATCTACGTACCAAATTGCCAAGGACCTTTCTATGCCAAGGTCTACAATCCAAACTATCATCGAGCATCATCGAAAACACGACAAAATTTCTTGTTTAAAGAAATCCGGCCGCCCACGAATTACTACTAAAGCAGAAAACAGGATTCTGAGGAAGATCATCAAGAAAAATCGTCATGCAAGAGCTGGAGAACTTACGGTACTATGGCGTGACGCAATTAAAAAAAACATTTCAGTGGATACTTGCAAGAGAGTGATGAAGAGGATGGGCTAGGGTTTTTACACTGCTAAAGAGAAACCGTTACTTACACAACGGCAGAAAACTAACAGGTTGAAATTCGCCAAAAAGTACAGAAATTGGACCGTCGATCAGTGGCGTAAAATTATATGGAGTGACGAATCTAAATTTGAAGTTACAGTAGGCGATGAACGAAGTAAAGTCATTCGCGAAAAAGGAGAGGCATTTCAAAAAGATTGTCTTAAGCGTAAGGTAAAGTTTCCAGCTTCCTTAATGATTTGGGGCTGTCTGCAATTTATAGATGGAACCGTCAATGCCGAAAAATACAAAAGCATCTTACAAGAGAGTTTGCTGCCGTCTATACGTAAGTTAAAGTATAAAAATGCGTATACTTTTCAACAAGATGGTGCCTCATGCCATACCGCTAAAGCAACGATGGCGTGGCTGAAAAAGAAAAAAATATCTACCATGTCGTGGCCATCCAGCAGCCCGGACTTGTCTCCCATAGAAACGTTGTGGTGGAAAATGAAGAAGAAGTTGCGAAAGGACACGTCCAGATCAAAAGCTGATCTTAAAGAGAAACTTACCTGTGTTTGGAATGAAACAACCCCGGAAGAGTGTCGACAGCTGGTAGATACAATGCCGCTCAGAATTAAAGCCGTTTTAGATGCAAAAGGAGACGCCACCAAGTGGTAGACGTTCTAATCTGCGTCGGTAACACTAAAGACGAACTTTTTTGCATTTTAGTACAATTGGTGAAACAATGTTTTTTTTTTATTACCAAGGAAATTCGTTTTTTTTTCATTGAATAAATAAAATACGATTTATAACTTATACTGTTTTTATATTGCTAATTCTTCCAAACACCTTCGTCCCCCAGAATTTTTAGGTTAACGTTAGTTTAGTACATTTTTTTCCTACCAGACGTACTCATTTGCATTGGGGCTCGTAGGTTACTCGTTGTTAGAACAATAAAACAATAATAATTTTATTACTCACATTGGATTCCTAAACCACTATTTAATTGGATGTTTATATAAAGTTTAGTTAGAGCTATATTGCATGTTACATCGAATACCTGTAAATATACCGAACATGAAACCTAAGTTTAACGGGTGCTATGACTTTAACAATTTTAACATGAATGACAACGGGCGGATGTTTAACCATCGCCCGCCATTAAATACTACCTCAAAGTATGGCGTTACAACTAAACGTTATAAATAACATACATACACATATACGAGCACAATGAGACACGGGTACACTTCATCACTACCTACCTATATATGGACGTAACTTTCTTAGGAAATTGCGATCTTCGTCGGACCCTAAGATGTGCTTTATGATTTTACAAAGCTGTAGGTAGGTAGGACTCGATTCACATCTTACGGCGTAGACTGAGGGGGGTGGTGGTAAAGCGGAATTCGCTGTCTCCACTTCCTCTCCCAGACAGCCCGTCGTCGTTCAATATTTAGCTGTGTCCGCCCTTCAAAGGTTATATACTGGGCTATTCCGATCATCAGCTGAGCTTAGAGTGTCTTAGATAAACCAGTGAACACATGGCCTCTGGATCTGATATAACTAGTCGTAACCAGAGATCAGGACCTTTGGCTCGTTCGTATGCTCATTTGTGCTCTTTAAGCTAAACGGGAATACTGCGCCTGTTCTTGAACGTACTTATCAATTTTCTACAGATATATGTATATTTATGTATTATTTCAGTTAATATTTCTTAGCTCACAAAAATATATCTACTGACAACCTATCAGAGAGTAATCATCAATGGTCATGTTCATGTCTGTAATCAAAAAGGCGTCGCAGATCACTTTGTGCTAAGCATTTTTTTTCTTATTTTTTATAATATGTTACTTGTTTAGGACGTAGAATCTAGAAGGAAGAACTCGTATTTTCACATAGTTAGGCTTCTATTCTTCTAGTCTAACTTGTAGCATCGTTAGCACACTTTAAATCCATTAGGGAATGTGCAGAGAGAATACGAGGAAGTTCCGCGCGTCTCGTGCATCGTTTCATTTCATGCGATTGGCCAGGAATGTGGCTAAGTGCCGCAACGGATCACGAATCATAAACTTACAGTGATTTGGCTGGTAAAGACAGTTCATTTTATCGGCATAGAGTCTCTTCAATCCAGACTCTGCGAAGGAGGTAATGAGTAGAGTAAGGGTATCCACAAAATGAACTCATTGAAAATTTCAAAAGTAGCGTACCGACTGTATTACCCTTCATCTGTATTAACTAAACTAACACTTAATTTATTTCAAGCTAAATCGACTTAGATGTTTCCTTTATTATTTCAAGAGCTACTTCTTACGTGGCGTGGTCCTACTCATTTAAATTTTCTAATAACTTTTTGTTAAAGAGTGTGCATAAACTGATATAAATATGTTCTATAAATGGCTGCATGAAAACCTGGATACTATGGTTATTAAAGTCAGTTTCTTATGGAGTTATTCTGCTTTCGCCTAACGAATTCCACCTACTTTTGAGTTTATACTAACTGTATCGTAGATTAAATATGAAATGAAAACACATTTTTCCGTCAATATCCGAATAACGTAACTTGGTATTCCAGCGAGTACCGAGTATAAGTTGTGAAATATAAACAGGAACGCGTCTCCATTCCTGTATAATGGAGGCCCAAAAATAACCTTCCGTCACTCCGCAGTCGGCACTCTTCGGCAGCCGGGTTTATTAGTTAACCGACATTTTATACGAGTTTGGTATTCGGCTGTGGGTTGTATGCAAAATATCCCAACAAACATCTACAGATACAGCCGCCATTACTTGAAGTCTTGATGGACTCAAATGAAATGTAGTGGTAATGAAATTACGTCAAGAACGAAAAAATACTTGGAGCATTTTTAGATCCAAATGTCACCTATGTGAATTCGTGTATCTTTCAGTGTGGTTAAATTAGTTTCTTAAAACAACTTATACACTAAAGCTACACATTTTTATCTATACGCTTTTATGTATACATAGTTAAAAACAACTCCAAACGATTGAGTATACAACGTAGCATAGACACTGACAAATTACTCGAGTGATGTCATCGCTAATTGGTAATATCATGACACAAATGTCTAGTTTATTGTTTGTTTAGCACATTGCATTAGAATCTGAGTTTAAAATTACTCAGTGAGAGAATAGCAATGATTATTTATCGCTATTCAATACACAGTTCGTACCAGAACCATTTTCGATAAAGGTTTGAACGTAAAATACTAAAATTTACAGCAGTTATAACGTTGCAAAAACTTAACACAGAGAGAAAATGTAGCTCGACAGATTTTCCAAGTATATAGACATTTAGGTACTTTTTAAACTGCAATTTCGTAAAAGGATGTACGCAATAAACTCAAAAGCAATATCCTGTTATAAAAAGCACAACTATAGATGTCCATTAACGAAGCACAAAAATAAGGGGAGGCCGTGTGGTACTCAAAATAAACAGTGTAGCGTGACCGAACACTTGGGGTTCATGGTTGGGCGTACGGCGTCGACTACCTGCTACTAGATTCCGTAAAATGAAATAAATACGATGACTTTTGCTCACGGGCAAGTATCCGGCAGCTTCCCTACGCCAAGCACACGCACCGTTCTGATAACGCTACAAGCTAGTGGAGGTATATATTTTTTATGAGAGGTAGGGCACAGCGATGACCATCACGCTTGAATCTGGGGCAGCCCAACTGGGGAAGTACCTCCTCCTTACAGAAGACAACAGCCATAATAGCACTGCTACCTTTCAGGTATGCAGTGTTGTGTTCCTGATGGTGAGTAAGGTTCCCAGAGCTCCAACCCCCCCTTAAAGGCCGGCAACGCGCTTGTGACTCCTCTGGTGTTACGGGTGCCCATGGGCGACGGTAATTGCTTACCACCAGGCAATCCGTCTGCTCGTTTGCCGCCTATGTCATAAAAAAAAAAAAAAAAAGTATGGAAATGGGAACTGGGAAGCGCATTTTTTCGCCCATTATACAATCTTTTTAAGAGAGCACAAAGAACACAATTTAAAAAGTGTGAGCACTTTAGAACTTTCATATAAACTAGAGGTGCTCCGAATGGAAGTATACATACCGGAGTCATTTGTAATCTGCAATTAGTCAAAACTTGACATGCCGAGCGATTGGCAGCTATCATCCTATCGGTACTTAGTATCAATAACAGGGAAGACTAAATAAATACCTGTGCCTTCATTTAAAACGCTCGTTCTAGTGGCATGCAAGGATCTTTGTGTTTGGGTTCGGGGAAGCGTAATGAAATGAAGTCGTACCTGTGGCAAAAGTCCATTCGAACGACCTAGTTTTTAATTAATGCGACGTACTCATAAAGTTGGGTGAAGAGGTGTGGCTTTGCTGTGAAGTTTGCATGCGTAGCTTGTACATTACATCCAAAGAGAATAATTATGGTTTTATTCTATCTAGCTACAGCAAAAATACTTCATAATAATTCTATTACAGTTTTTTTTTTCAGGTTTGTGATAGGTGTAGTGTGCTTAATAGCCTACAGACTGTATTTGAGCGAAAATAATGAGATAAGCTTGATAACTCGCACCTAATTATCGTCGATGAGCAATTCTCAAAAAGTTTGTACATTAGGATCACGTCTTCGATTTTGATTAAAAGCGGTAGACTGATAGAGTAAATGATGCTGAGCAAGATCTACCATATTTCCCAAAATGTCCCATAAGGTTTGTATGGAACTTTACTTTTTAGTTGCCAAATTTCTATAGACTTTCGGTACAAACTTTTTGAGAATTGCTCCGATATGTAATACCTAATATTTATAAACGCTTGTTTGAGCGAAGTTTATTAACGTTCACATCAAAAACAAAAAAGAACTGTAACCTGGAAATGAATAAATGAATTGTAGACAAGAAAGAGATAAGAAATAGGTACTTCCCTTAGCAAAAGGAGAACTTAACTTACCTTGTGTTTTAAATAAACTACATACTCGTATGTGCTACAGTTAACATATAGTTATGACTATTAGGTTAAAATGTCCATCGGAGAAAATTCTATACACACATTCACTGTTTCCAAAAATATTATTTTATCTCTACTCTACCTTTGCCCCGAGCGCCATAAACGCTAATTGAACTATAAATAAATAACTAGCACAGCACAGTCTCATACCTAAATGAGCTAGCAGACTTAATAATTAATGTGGTATGCCTCGTTTATCCGCGGAAGTCAGAAATGCTTTAAATTTCCATCTAAAACTCTGAATTCAAAACGTTGTGTGGGTGCAAACGGTATATGTAGTACTACGCGAATTTTTCATCAGTGCTTGTGTTGTGTTGCAAGTAGGTATATATATCATTTGTCGAAATGAAACGGGCAAAAGGGGTTATAAAAATAATTCGAAATACTATTTACTGTTTTCTTTTCTTTTCTTCGTTCTTCTTCGTCTGTCTTTTCTTTTTATACTACGACAGTGGCAAACAAGCATACTTCCGCCAAATGGTAAGACTAAGCAGTAGCGTATGGACGCCTGCAATGCCAAAGGATTCACAAAATGGTAAATTGGCGTTAATAAACATTGGTCCTTTATGGTTCTTACTGAGATTGACATTGTGTTTGCTAAGTTAGATAGGTATCTTTTTTTTATAAATATTATTTAAAGTATTAATTACACGTCCCATCTTTTTTACCAATCGTTAGTTTCATTTTGTTTACTGTAATTTCATTTAGTTTTTATTGATCATTCATAATAAAAGTGTTATAGTAAAAGCCTATTACTATATTACAAAAAGAAGTCCAGCTATTGTAATGATCACCCAGAAATGTGACTTCTTTTGTTATTAGTTTAATACCTACAGTGATCATCATCTCATGAGTCAGTGTCAGTAACAGCGGGTGGCATTGCAGCATTTAAGTGCCTATTCTACGGAACCCCCTGTTTCGAGTTACACATCCGCGAAATAAGGCTGCCAAAAACAGTAATTCGTTTGGTAAACTAAAAGGCACGATTTGTATTCGTAGTTTCGTACCCTTATATTCAGTGAACTTAGCAAACCTTATTAAAATTTGTCTGCTTTAACTATTTGTCACCTTCACAGTTGTAAAAATTGAGAAACTGAACGAGGATTATGTATGTTAGTTGAATAACGCCATTAACTTACAATAACATTAAGTAAATAATATACAATTAAACAGTTCTGAAAGTTACATTTAAGTAGTCATAAGAGAGCCTGATGTAGTATACATACCTTTAAAATTATAATGTGCAAATCGGATGTAAAAATTAAATAAAAGAGCATTGACCGACATAGCAAAATTAACTAACAATCGAGTTTTCACATATTAACCAAATTGTTTTTAATCGTGCCATTATATAGATTATGAACAATGACGATTACACATTTGCATAAGATATTTTAGGGGTGTTGTCGTCGTTATTAACAGAAGACATTCTGCCGCTCTCTTAGTTTCTAGAAACATTGATCTCAGTGCACATACAAGGTATAATTCAAATAACTTTAAGTCGTTGCGTGCTCTCCCAAATTAAATCTACACCTTTGTACTTTATTATGACACATTATTCTAATTAAACCTTCGTTTGTTTCAGATTCGGGCTACGCCCGGCCGCACCGCGGCTCTACCAATTTTTGTTTCTGTTGAGTTACCGCCATTTTCCTTTGAGTTGAAGTGAAGTGTTGTGAAGTGACTAAGTGACGGTGCTATGGCGTTGCCGGTGGCTCACGTGGCCGCCATCATGGCGCTGATACTTATGGGTAAGTTTTTTATATGTTCAGTCGACGTCAAAGATATAAATACACTTTTGCACCTTATTACAAAGGATTAAGGTGAATTAGTGTAAACATATTTCTGACGTCGACTGTACCTCCGTAGGTACACTACTTTTTTTAATTACATTGAAGACCGAAACGATTACGTAGTAAAATAATAGGAGTTTTAGTAAAATAATAAGAATGTCTTTGTCTATTTTCGAGAAGTTTAGTCATATTAATTGGATTGGTATGAGTTAGTAACTCTAGGAAATATAGGAAACAGCGGTTTACGAATCTCATACCAGTGATTCAAACTTTTTCTCATAATTGTGTTTGCTACCAACATCAAGAACAGTTCTGTACTTGAGTTAGAATCTACAGACTGTTTTAAGAGATTTAGTTCAGTTAAATTAAATGCTATTTCGTAAAATTCTGCTATTCAAGCTGAGTGAGAATTAGCTCAATCTACTGTGGTTTTGCAAATATTAAACTTTATACTATGTAGATACTTTCCTAATTTTGTACAAATAAAATGTAGAAAATATTTATATTGTCACAATACAGGACAAGTCTCTTGGTAAAAATCTGTGTAACCTTTAGGCAAATATTGATCGCTCCACACCTACTGCTACGTACTACGAAATCTATTCTTTGTGTCTTTTGGCTATTGTCGGGGTTTCTAACCTCTGTACTGACCAGACTCTGACTGTACAGGCTGCCTGACATGTTTTGGAATGACACTAAATTTAAAGACTGACAGGGAAAACAGTGACAAGAGAAAATAACTGAATCGACAGTCGACGACAGTAGCCAGACGACAGTAGCCAGACGACAGTAGACAGACTAAATTACAAGAACTAGACGAAGACAGTTCAACTATGGAAGCCATGTTTTTTTATTTCATTCATAAAGTGTATCATGGATGTTGTGGCCACGTTGATGTCGCTAACAGATGGGCTGTGACTGTTGACGGCCTTACGTTTGAATAAACACCATTGAAACCAGGATAGCCATTCATTTAGCCATTAGCTTAATTTATGATGTCTGTCGGCGTCGCAATCTTATATGACTTATATCCGATGGTAGCCCGTTAAAGTTATTAATAAATCTACATATTTAACATTCTGGATGAGGGTTTGTATCAAAATAACTAACTTGTGTGTACTGTCCCAAAATTTGTCCATTAATTTCTTCAATAATTTATTATGTGAGAGATTGCATAAAAAAAGTTATTTCGGCGCACTAATAAAACTAGAATGAAAGCGAAAGCGTCAATAAGAAGACAGATCCACCAAGCTATGAAACTCACTTTCTCACTTCATAATGAATAGCATCATCCATTGAACTTATAAGCAAGTGGCCTGAAAATATGGAACATGACTAAACCTCTATATCTACACATAGCCACATAAAACTGATAATTTGCAAAGCTTATTAGAAGGTGTTAAGGTCTAGCATTGAGCAGTAGGCTGGTTGTACAGAACACGGGTGTGTGCCGCGGGGGTAGGCACCCTGTGACGTCAGCGGTCGATACAGCCCGGCCACTGAACTGAATTGCACGTCACGCCGGCTCGATAAATTGCGAAGATCTGACTGTGTAACTCGAGAATTTTATAGAAATGAAAATATAGTTCAAAGAAAAAATATGTAAAATTTCCTAAAGGAAGTATTTTAGGGGTGAATTTACTCAAGGTATTAGAAATACAATAAGTAAGTATAGTCAAAATTTTCTAAACTAAGCTCATCCACTTACCTGCATTCACAATGGCATTGTGTCTAATACAATTCTATTATCTGCTTTTGTTATAGTTACCGCCAACCAGTTACTTACAAAAAAAGGTTAGAACTACATTGCGTGGATATTGAATTTTCAACCCTATTCCTCGTTAAATAGGTTTAAAATGGTTTAAGAGGACAATGGCATTTTCAACACTTGTGTATTTCATGACCACTTCACAACTTATATTTGGGCACTAGTATATAAAATATTTTGTAGTTTTTATATTACACTAGCTTAAACCGCTTAACCTAGATAGTTGATGTTTTCACTAAAGGTAGTTTATATAAGGATCCATTAAGAAGGCATTATTGGAAATTTCACCAATAAAGGGATAAAAAGGGGGTTGGAACTTTGTATGGAGATTGTGTAAAATTTAAAGCGAGAGACTTGAAATTTGGTGTAAGTATTTAAATATAAGAAAAGTAATTCCAGCGTTTATTGAAATTCATCCCCTTAGGGGTCAATAAGGGGGTTAAAAGTTTGTATGGAGATGGAGTCAAATATCAACTGAGAGACTTAAAACGTTGTGTTTAAACTCGGAGTTCTAATAAGCTCCTTATTAAAAGGAAAGTGATTTCAGCGTTCATTGAAGTTCACACCCTAAAGGTACAATAAGGGGGTTGAAATTTTCTACAGAGATGGAGTCAAATTTTAACTTAGAAGTTAACTATTGCCTTTTTATTAAAATATTCGTAAAACCATTTCAGCAGTTTATGAAATTCATCACCTAGGGGTTAAAGAGGGCGTTGAAAGTTTGTATGGAGCTCTAGGAAAATTTAAAACGAGAGATTTGATACTTTGTGTATAAACTCCTTACTAAATATACATACACATACAATAATAGAAATGGTAATGGTCCCTTAAATGCGTTATAAAAGTTTTAAATTTGTACGCAGCGCAGCTCCTGCGCGTGCGAAGCCGCGGGCAAAAGCTAGTGTAATATAAAAACTACAAAACATTTTATATACTAGTGCCAAAATAAAAGTTGTGAAGTGGTCATGAAATACACAAGTGTTGAAAATGCCATTGTCCTCTTAAACCATTTTAAACCTATTTAACAAGGAATATGGTTGAAAATTCAATATCCACGCAATGTAGTTCTAACCTTTTTTTGTTAGTAACTGGTTGGCGGTAACTATAACAAAAGCAGATAATAGAATTGTATTAGACACAATGCCATTGTGAATGCAGGTAAGTGGATGAGCTTAGTTTAGAAAATTTTGACTATACTTACTTATTGTATTTCTAATACCTTGAGTAAATTCACCCCTAAAATACTTCCTTAATTATACTACGTTCAAAAACAAAAGTAGACGAAGTAGCTTATAACTAAATAAAATAAACTAAAATGTGATTGAGCTCTGAGCGGGACACATTTGTCGTATACTCACAAGACTGCGCTTGGCATCGCGTCAGACCGAGATAAATGTATAGAGCTGAACTCGAAGCTTTTCTTGGTTTGGTTTCTTCATTAGTGGGAGACTAGAGTCCGTGGGAGGTGGAAAAATAAGAGGAAGCTGTTTTCCCATCGGGACACTCTTGGCTCTTAATAATGACAATTTGTAAAAGGATGTCCGGACGTTATGATCTGATGGAATAATGGTAAAGAGTACATTAATTCCTGGCAAATAAACTATTGTTGTTAACTTGTTAGCTAGTTCAACGTTACAATTTACCAATGAAAAGAGCTATAAGTATAGTCGATTAAAATCTTTGCTTGAATATCAATAATTTTGATAGGTACTCGATTTTTTTATACATTATAAAACTGTTGGTGAAGTGTCT
Organism: Grapholita molesta; assembly: GCA_022674325.2. Lineage (NCBI taxonomy): Eukaryota > Metazoa > Arthropoda > Insecta > Lepidoptera > Tortricidae > Grapholita > Grapholita molesta. Next base: position 22,959,684 of record CP053121.2, on the reverse strand, counting down.
GAAGTGGCTCAATCAATAGTTCATCTTTGAAGTTCATGGTTCGCAGTTCGCACTATCGGTTTATATTAGGTTTAATGCGCGTAGGCAGGCGGAGTGCTAGGTTGTAGCGTAAACACACGGAACGTTGGCCTTTGAGCTAAGGTCAGGGACTTGCAGATTCTCCACGTATATCTATAGTACCAGTGTACTCGTATACTAGGATCAAGTAAAAGAAAAAGTTGGAGCCGTATCGTATCAGAAAGGCAAGAAGCTGGCGTCAAATAGTATGAACTGGAAGATACTCTACCAACAAGATACTGACTATTAAAGTTTAATAGTTAAGTTTATAATGTACTATATAGTTGGCTAGGAGTTATGATACTCATCTATGTCATAGAGCAAATATTTTATTAGATATTCTTTTGATCTTTGTTATTTTTCTTTGTTTAATTTTTATGTAATTTTCTACCAGTCCACTCTGATGGTACAGAACGAGGATAGAGTGAGCGAAATAGTCGTTTTTGGCGCCACATGGCGTTAGGAGGACCACAAAGAGAGTGCTTGTCTTGAGGTTTAAATGGAAGCGCTGTATTTCAATTTCTTCTTAATACTATGCTAGTTTATGCGTAGTTTTCATTTTACCATCATTTCCAGGTTGTTTTGACCTGTTCCACGTATAAATTTGCTTATTTTTTCCCTTCCCTTTCATCTATGATATTTTAAATTCAAGTCTTGAAGAGCAATGTCTACGAAGTGGGAATGGGAATACTAGCTATTTCGCTTTCATTCTTCTTTACTTAAGAATTACCGACTTTTTTTTAATGGCAATGGTTGTGTATTCAGAAGTATTTACAATTAGGTCCTCTAAGTATCAACGTTGCTGTTTGCTCGGTGAACTTAGATATTATCAGCTACATAAGCAGTAGACTCATTAAGCATAATTATTATCTTGTTATAAACGTCTACGAGCATCGAGAGTTGACCTTCGAACCTCGCTGGAAAGTTTGATTAAATCAGTATATAAACTAGTCTTGTTGCGCGTTGTATTTTATTTTTAACAACCATAACTATTGTAATCATCACGCCGAATGTTTATTTTTAAATGTAGGCGGTATTTCAGAAAAAAATAAAATAAATGATGATTTAAATGTATAATGATTTGATAAAAATTTATTAATAGTTATTACTGTTATTAGAAACACATACATACTCTGTTTATTCATTGGTTTTGCTGTTTTTTATTAATAAAGCTTTATAATCATGATTTATGTCTTCATTATATTCTTGGTGATTTATGTCGTATGTTTTGCTGATTTTTAAAAGTTTTACTTGCATTTTTATATTAAAACGGAAGCGATTCAGCTTATCGGCTCGCAGATAAAATCGAGCAAATTTATTGTAGGTACAATCCATAATATCCATATCAACAAACAGATAAACAATAGAAAAAACTCCGTTTTCATTAAAGTGTTTACATTGCGTCAGAAGCAACGGCCAGTAAAAGCAAATAAAAGATACCTAAATAAAGCCCATGTTTATTGTTATTGGAAACTGGGCGTTTATTTATCTTAGCGGGTTTAAATTAATGCCCAGTGGAATGGATGGATTCAAGGATATTATACCCCATGGACGATGCAGCTACTTTGAATTCTCGAAGTACAGTATATTCATTTGTGCTTTGTCTCTTTCTGTAGCTTGATGTTTTTGAAGTACCTAAATGTGACTTTTTAGGAGATAGGCTATTTTGTTGGCCGCAGTTCAATTGACCTCTAAATAATCATAGAATAAACAACATGAATTTTGGAAGAAATACATTCCTTATTAAGACCAAATGATTCACAACTCGTATTAAAATTCCAAAATGTTTTGTTACAATTAGTCAGTTTAGTAATCCTACAAGCGAAACCAAAAAAACTAACTAAGTACATACAGTCACGATCAGATGTGTCGGAGCTGTGGAGGTCACACTGGTCTTTAATATCTGAATATGCACTTTATCGCCTTGACAATACAGGAGTGTTCAGATATTTGTGACCACCTCCACAGCTCCGATATATTTGATAGCTACTGTACGCTATTATTTTAATTATTTTCTTTCATAATTCCTCTAAGTGTTCAATGTCATGAGATAGGATTATAATTAGTATCAACTGCTATTTAATTTGCTCGATTAAATGCAAGGACGAGAACTGGTTCATGAATGGCACTCTAGTGAGGGTATCAGTGGGAAAAGGGATTATCTCCTAACATAACTACAATGTATTTTATCATTTTAGTTTTAAGTTTATGACGGAATATTTACATAGTGCATAGCAGAGTATTACACATGGCTCGAAGCTTGATGAACAGTATTATAAGAACACGGTATTTATAGTTTGTGAGATTTGTGGGGTGAATCCAACCTCGACCTCCTTCAATCATGTCAGGAGACGACTGTAACATACTTTGGTAGAATACTACCTATATTATTTACTAAGTTCTACAAACACGCTTGCTGTATCACGGAAAGGGCATAAAACTACCATAATAAATCATATTTTGTGATTTAAGAACCATACACCGTGATTTAATGTGACACAGGAGACCGTAGTCCGTAACCATGACAACAACTCGGTAACCTTACGTTATCTTTCTACATTTTTTATAATATTTGTATGAAAGTTTTAAACTTTGACTGAATGTTACAGTGGTATTTGTTTTATTAATAATTAAACCACTAACGTACAGCAATACACACGCGAGGTCATATTTACCTCATATGTACGTAAAAGTTGTTATATTAATAATTTGTTTGGGTGTTCTAGTTCCAATATTTTATACCTTGATCTGAGTCTCAAGGTCTTATATCGAAGCACCTAAGCCCGATCGAGTCGTAAGCGCACTGCCCTCTGCACTTGACAACTTAGTACTTTAACTTACCTACTCCCCTGTTATGGTGTGGGGAGGTGCACTATCTTTTTCTGCTAGTTTAAATCTGGTGCCTTACATCTGAGATTTTAAACTCTGGGGACGACTATTTCCTAAATTATATGACTACTTTACACTATACGTATGGAACTTTAAGCCCTGAGGCCAACATTAGGAAAAATATTATTATGATAAAAGGCTAAGAAAATGAATAGGTACACAATATGTGCAATAAAGATTCAAAAGAAACTATGAGATTCATGACTGGAACAAGAGAGCTTACAGTAAATGTTAGAGCTAGCTAATTTTCTTTTGCAGAATAAAGTTTCAGTTTCTAAATAATATATTAAACATCCAAAATAGTTAATACCATACAATACAGCTTAGTGGTTAAATCGCAGTCGACTACATTCGCTGTATTCAATACAAAGCGACAAATAAACTAATTTAGCAGCAATTTTTCAATATACTCGTGCGGCGGGAATAATACTTCTCTTCAAACAAAGTGAAAGTCTCATCTGCTATATGAAATTGTATTACTATACGTCGTTTTGACAATAAAGCAATGCTCACCCACTCTGGCCACAATGTCCACGCACGATGCTCAGATGTTATGCATTGGTGCATAGGTGGGTGCGTTGCCGTGACAACATGGAAACCCGAGCGCATATTTATGCCTAGATGTGGGCGACTGATTGGTACAAGGTGAAATACTAGAAACATTATGGTATTGGTAATATAGTGTTCTCGAACCAAGGTCCAAGTTTCATCAACACTTTGCTGTGGGTAGGTACAATATAGTTCTTGGGTTGACAGAATTGTTACTATAATATTAGAGTAGTTACGTAGTTCGTACTCGGTAAAATTGCTGTGATCAAAATTGTCAGTGCCAGAAATTAAAATAAAACCATACTCAACTGAATAGAATATTTATTACATTTCTGTATTTTCTATGTTCCCATACCAATTCAACTTCAATAAACTCACCTTCATCGAATAGGGCAGTGGGCCTAATACCATGAAAATTTAAGTTCGCAAATTTCTAACGATTATATTGGTCGATACGCCTTACTTGGAGTAAAAGAGACAGATGCCTGACATTTTCAAACTTCGATTTTTCTGTAGGCCTGCAGGTCCGTTTTTGATCAAATTGAATCCTGATTCGGATTCTCAGATGAGACCAAAACACGAGATTCATAAGGTGTAAGAATGGTGGGATCGTTTTCATTTTTTTTCCATACATGTGACTTAAAGAATTCCTTTCACTATCAAACATACTTGAATCAGTAACAACTCCTACCAGGTTAATAGTTACGTCTACGAGTAAGGTCAGTTTAAACTTTAAAGAAATTATGATAATGTAACGATATGTACGTGTTTGTTACAATTAAGCACCTACTCTCTACTACCGCACCTACTACTAATATTTACATATTTGATGACATTTCCTTCTATAAAGTATCAGTATGGAATATGGCACTGTATGTTAACTTACTTATTGAAGGAAGTGTTTAAATTGCTTAAAAAATACTAGAAGCGACATCGCGAACAATCCAACTAACAAAATATTTCGATGTAAATCTTCTTATGTCACTCTTGGGTTCAAGTTACATACGCATGTGTAAACGTAAAGATGGCCTTAGACTACATACCTCCGTTATCATAATCATAAAGCATCCCGGTGATGCAAGATGTAGAGATAAGATTCGGTAGGGTTAACGACCGACGTTTACGACGGCGATACGCACGTGTCCGCGGTGGCTATCATTACTACTAATTCTGTTAACAGGCACTTCTAATTATACGATTACATTTACTAACCGCCTCATGACAGGCATGTTTACGAATAGAGGCTCCAATTACTGACAATAAATCTTTTGGATCAATCCCAATCCACGGACCAGCCTAACGTTGTCCCGTACGAGTAGAAACACGATTTTTCCGTAGTATGTAAGGTATAGAATATATTTTTCTGATTTCCTATTTATTTACAAACATAATCATCAATTAAAAACTCATTAAATGTAATTTTAACAAGAAACAGACGTTCGTTTCGGGATTAAAGAACGCTTCTTTTTGGAATGTTAATAAAAGCATCAGATTTTATGTTATTATCAGTCTTTTTGCAATATATGTGTTAAGATTTATAGTTAGTATATAAAGGTCAGGTAGTCTCTTCTCCTGCTAAGTTTTTAATATCATGCTAACTCGAAAAAATTGAGTAAGTATCTATATTTCTATCTAGTAATGATACAGGCGCGCAAATACTACATTAATTTGGAGTATACTTTTGTTACGTCTGTTAAAAATATTCTTTAGAAAGATTGTCCAAATGTCCCATTACGCTTCCTTCATTAAGCAGCTGTGCTTGGAATCCCAAGCACGCGTCGCGTCGCCTCGCCACGCGACGCGTGTTGTCCGGAATCCAAACATATCAGTTACCTGTTACTGCTATACAGTATTCACGATAATATTTTTGTTTCCGTAGTCGACTAGGAACTCTTATTATATATTCTATGTCTGTGGTATAATCTCAGCGAGTATTAGTTATAAGTACTATTTAGATAGATACTATTCGCATGTTATATGATGCACAAAAATAATTAAGAAAAATCCTGGTAGATCCGGTACACGTAAAATATATTTAATACGGCTGATTTTTATTTCCGCATCAACTGACTTATGATCTGACAACATAGGGGATCGAAATTGGACGAGGAAACTTTGTGATACAAACATAATTCTCCTTTGCCAGTCGGATACGATTTAATACAATCTCTTGAAACGTTTTTTTACCATAAAGCTTAGTACCATTACTACAACTTTTAATTCTCCAACAATTATTATTAATGATAACCTGAGGTCAATACGAGTATATAAGTCGGTACGACGATAACGACATAGGTACATTGTTTATATAAGTACTTACATCAAAACAAGGTATTAGGGATACTAAAAATAAAGTCACAGTTTCTTCGATTTACTCGGTAAAGTACATTCTGTCCATGTTTATTCATAAAACTACGAATTCAGTGCAAGCACTCAGTTGTTAAGTAGGTACCTATAGTTTTGTGACGAATGATTAATAATAACTACAGTTTTAACAGTTACTCAACAACCAAATGTTAAACAAAGCTGTAAATTCTATGCCAGAAATGAATAATGCAAAAGTGAATTCTAGTACAATATAGTTATGCATGTGGTCTCGGGTTGGCGTGGAGTAGTACGCTCGTGCTCTCAATAGTAAAGTTTATGCGAACTTCAACTTAAGCTAGAACTACGTCTTTCAGGCCGTGATGTTAACTTGCGACTTAGACGAGCAAACTATTTGATGAGTAGATATTACGGTTTGATGAGTTGGTAGTAATTGGAGCCATTAAAAATATGTAGGTACTCAAATTTATTTCTATAAAATTCAAGAATTTAATTCACTCAATAAATTGAAAGGTGGCGAAAGCCACTGCGCCCATATTGGTCCTGTCCTCATCCAGGAATCAAAACGTCAAGTGGTAAAGTTATTAATAATAATAAATAATAAATAAATAAATATCAGTATTAATTCAACTATTGAATTACTTCATTGATTTTGCTTGGGTACTTAATACAAAAGTAGTGTTGGTGATAGATTAATTACATAGTACAACACTGTTCGTGAACGTAATCGGCAATCATAAATGAGCAATTCTCAAAAAGTTTGTACATTTGGAACTTTCCTTTTTTGTTACCAAATTTCTATAGACTTTCGGTAACAAAAAAGGAAAGTTCCATACAAACTTTATGAGACATTTTGGGAAATATGGTAGATCTTGCTCAGCATCATTTACTCTATCAGTCTACCGCTTTTAATCAAAATCGAAGACGTGATCCAAATGTACAAACTTTTTGAGAAATGCTCAAAAACGCATCGACAGTAGCCGAATAATAATCCCGTCATAACTAGAACTGCCGTGACACCTACCAGGCGATTGTTTAGCATATCCTTATAGCCCATTGTTTTAATGCTAATTATAGTAATCAGACCTATCACTTCTTACACGCCTGCTTATTAATTATTATTGAACTAACATAAGCTCAATCTAACTTGGTTTTTGATCATTTATAATGATAATCATTTCAGCCGTAAGACTGGGCGCTGCCATACGGGCTTGGCAGGCGGTTTGGCGACCGCAGCAGCTGTTTATTCGGTTTCAACGGACTATGCTGCCCATCTGATAGATTCTTTCCATTTGTCGCCTCTTATAACACCCGCGGGAGTATACCTATGGGGTGGTGACGGTGGTGCTATTCTTAGCTGGCACCATACTCTGCGCAATCTAATTTGGTTACCATAATATAATCCCTATCTTTTAGATTTTTTTGAATTATTATCCAATTTTCACCATACGAAGACTTTCAACTATTAAGTACTTAATGAATGTAAATTAAGAACACAAATATATATATACCTATGAACTTTTTCATTTTATAACGCATGACGCAGGCAAATGTATACTTACATAGTTACATATTGAAATACTCATAGCAAGAGGAGGCTTTATGAAGAAAGCTGGTGTCTTAAACCCCTTTGCAATGAACAAATGAATAAAGGCTAGCTTTAGATATAGATATTGCATATTGATTGTTCTCTCCTGGTTTGAGTACCTATTCATTGAGCCTTCACGGCTATTCGTATTCTCCTCAGATCATAGGGTATTCCTTCTTTAGTAACCCCTATTTAAGTAACAATGGTCAACCGTATCCATTCAGGCACAAGTTTAACGATTCAAAGCAGTAATACGTTCGGTATAAGAACAAAACTTGAGTATAGTAAACTAGGTATTCACTGCCCAGCACATTGTTAGACTTCTTAAATTGTAGTTTGGTAAGATGTAGCATTTATACATTAACTTCAAATAGCTCGTCGTCTATTGCTGTAAAAAACATAAGAAGAGGAAACACTTTTTATGTTCCACTTCAGCAAGCTCAACTTTTTGTTAAAACCTAGATAAATACCGCCGGCGCGACCTAACATGATTTAACTGAATAAAGTTCTGATAAAAAAAATCCCAAATAACCGAAAACTCTACCTTTATTTTGATATGGGAACTCTTATGGCCTACCTGGTTATATTAGGTTACATAACTTTATAGTGCCTATAGTTATAATAGTGTTTATCTCATGCACTAGTCCTCAACTTTAGATTTAGCTTTGGCAAAATGTGCTAATTGGAAATTATAGTCTGCAACTAAAATAATTACCTATAGGGTCCCTTCGCAATACTATTAGTTATTAATTATTATGTGGTTAAACGCTATGAATAATTTGGTGATATAATAAAGCTAGCTAGCTAGCTATTGACAAGGCGATAAATTGCATGATCAGATATTTGTGACCACCTCCACAGCTCCGATATATCTGATGGCGACTGTCCCTACTTTAATACATTACAGTTCTACGATAAGAAAGTTAAGATTAAAATTAGATGGACTAGTAATGTTGCAGATTGGTGTAGGTCATTCAATAGGCTATCGCAGTGAGCGGCATTCTATTCTGCATTTACTGATAGCACCGGAGTCGTGCACCGGATGTTATCGCGTTACTATTACATTGATAAGGTAGATTTCAGGGCGTTTGATTAGATAATTTAAGCGAGGTTGTTTATCTTAACGGCTAATAATTATTTATCTATAGAAAAAAACACAACAATGCAAGCGAGTTTGCTGTAAATATACGGGCGAATCTCTCAACGGTAGGTAGAAAAGACATAAAAAATATATTTAGATAGCTTTTGCTTAGAAGTAGGTACCTACAATTAAAACTTATCCGTAAGTACAAAATAATTCCCGCAGTGTAAGCAATACACTCGAGTTACAACAATAGTTAACTTTTTTTTTTATGACATAGGCGGCAAACGAGCAGACGGATTGCCTGGTGGTAAGCAATTACCGTCGCCCATGGGCGCCCGTAACACCAGGGGAGTCACAAGCGCGTTGCCGGCCTTTAAGGGGGGTTGGAGCTCTGGGAACCTTATTCACCATCAGGAACACAACACTACATACCTGAAAGGTAGCAGTGCTATTATGGCTGTTGTCTTCTGTAAGGAGGAGGTACTTCCCCAGTTGGGCTGCCCCAGATTCAAGCGTGATGGTCATCGCTGTGCCCTACCTCTCATTGTTGGACGTAGTTTAAGGACATACCCGGGTCCAAAAACAACCAACCAACCAACCAACTTAAAACACTTGTTGACAGTTAGTTTCAAAAGCTTAGGTAGGTATATCGCTATCGCGTAATGTTTGCAGATTTGCAGTACATTACTGCCAAAACAAATTACAAAAAATAATGACATGTGTATAATATGCAATTATAAAGAAAACACGAACCCGTAGGTACCTAATAAGTACTTATCTAGATAATTATAGAGCACAGATAGAGCTCAAATTTTATGCTAAATGTTTAAATGTATCATGATAAGTATAGTCGCCACCAAATACATCGGAGTGGCCACGATACTAAAATATACCTGAACATGCACTTTATCGCCTTGTCAATAGAGGCGTTGTTCAGATATTTATGACCACGTTCGCCGCTCCGATATATCTGATCGCGATGGTACTAGTATCTCAATAGACCTGATTCAATCTCGCTAAGCAAGTGTGTAAATCATTTCCGATCGGTCCAAAGCACTTGGAGGCGACCATCTGCCGCCGCGCCGGCCAATCAGGAGCGTGCTGCGCGCGCATCTGTCGGGCTCGGGATGCCCAGGCGCTACACCCGCGCTTTTTGTTCCCTTTGTTGCTGTCTTTTGCCCTCGAGTGGAGGAAGGGATATTTCAAAGGGATTAGTTATGCTAACAATACTGATTAATTAAAAACGCTTTTAAATTTTATTGAATTAGACTAGGCTTGAAATTAATGATAAGACAAAAAAGATCTGAGTGTAAGTTACTTTTGACGTAAAAAAAGGCTTTGAGTGTATGTTTTTAACGTAACTTTACATCACGAACGCGTTTGCGTTTCCCATACAAATAACATTATCACTTACGCGATCGTAAACGTTTTTTTTTTACGCCAAAATAAGCTTCTACTAGAGCCTCAGATCGGACTCAGATGGATAATGTAAATCATTACAGATCAAGAACATTAGTTTATTTAAAACCAAATCACAAATATCTACCTAGTTGTTAGTTAAGCATATATGTATGTACACCTACAGTAGGTAATAGCCAATAGGTATCTCTGCATGCATTTTCTGTCTGTTCTTTTTCGATCGTCGTTAAGAAGAAGGTGTCGAAACATGTCGCTAGACTGATTAAATAAGCGCGAAGCCGTCATTCTTGATAAAAAATATTATAATGACTTACGAGAGTTGAAATATAAATATCACCTTTGCAGTTTGGACGCCACGCCAAGTCGAATGAAATAAACACACGATAAAACTGTTCCATAATTGGTTTGCCGGATTAACGCGGGCGAGGCAATCGGCCTAATATAGAATAAGCTTAGAAGCCGTTATATTGTTCTAACGGCTCGTCAAAATGCCCCATTTAGGTTCACGCCCTGACATATGGAATTATAGCCATTTCGTCACACGGCAAATGAAAATGGATTATAATATATAACATATACTAATATAACGGAACTTATTACTCTACCGTTGGGGCTGAATAGTCCTAGTATGAGTATAGGAAATATAGGAAGGCGGATAACCTCATACTGGTCGCTGGGAGTCGGTGGCTGTAGTGTGCTGTATGTATCCCGGTGGCGGTCTATGGAGAAGGCCAATGTCCGTTGCTCATAGGTAGATATAACTCCAAACTTGGTATTCTCGAATATAATTCACTGTGTACTGGCCGAAAGTAGGTATTCATATTTCGGATAGGTATTATTGAAGTGAACAGACTAAAAAGATGAACATGTTATTAACCGATAGATCTCAATCTCATTTGCCTTACGACTGTCCGCAGTCCGCGCTCTAAATCTAAATGCGTTGGATTCGTAAATGCTGCAATGAAGTCGGTCTTAATTTAGCATCTTAATTAAAACGGAAAGTAATCTTACTTATCCGTCGTTCAATGTTACGATGTGGATACTAGAGCTGTCTTTAATTACTGCGGTTGTTTTGCTCCGATTTCACCACACGCCCAATTAGCTCCGGAAACATGAATAAAACGTTAACGAAGACGACTTAATTGCTGTGAGTAATTGTCCTAGTATGTCACATCTCGCGAGCTTCCATATCAACAAAGGCATATTAGCTTAATATAGTATAGTGCTTTTGTTTCTTTGCATTGATGGATCCTATTGTAATATTGAAATCGTACTACTAAAGCTTTAGTTAGATGTATATGTATATCACAACATTATTGTGGATAGCACCAAGATGTATAAGGTTAAACTTTTAACAAACAGAGAAAATAAAACGATCATTAGTTACTTGTGGGTGAGTATTAGATCAGTGCTAAAAAAGAAAAGATATTGGACATCTATACTACATCATGCTTTTTCTACCATCGAAACTGTTTGAAAGGCAAAACGTGTTAAGTTATATATAGATATAAAAATTCTTCATGCCAAAGTTAAACAATTCTCCTCAACCCGTAGTAAAATTTCCTCGCTTCATTACAAAGTAGGTCGAGATGCTGTACTCGTAACTAGTGCAAAGGGTGCTGGGCGGCGGCTACATTCTTAACAAAACGCTGTAACAATGTATGTTTTCTATAGGCTCTTACTGCGTTTTTCTCCTGACAAAACAGCCGGGCTAAAAACTCTTGTTAAGGCACTCAATGGGTCGTTTGACTACGCGCAGAAATAAGCTTTGTGTGCACTTATGCTCGGCAGCAATGTTACAAGGAAGGCATTTAGGTAGTCTGTTCCTACAGCATTAAAAAAAGGGATTCCTGAGTTTCACTCAGCGTCCCACTAACACAGTTTCCTTTGAACAAAAGAAATGAATAGGCTGCGGAATGTTTCTGTACGACGGTTCTATCACAGAACTATTTCATAAATAGAATGACGCTTTGTTCCATACACGCCCGTGTCATAGGTCAACATATAAACATTTTCCTTATTCTATTTTTTTTACAGGATCAGTGCTAGCCGAGGACGAGACGATAGGTCCAATCTTCATGAAGGAACCCCCGAATCGAGTGGATTTCAGCAACACGACCGGCGCAGTAGTGGAGTGTGCGGCACGCGGCTCTCCTACTCCCGACGTCATCTGGGTTCGATCTGACGGCACCGCTGTTGGGGATGTGCCTGGCTTGCGACAGGTGAGACCGAACACTCTAGGTCTAGAAGTAACATATTTCGAACCTTGTGGACTTCATTGACATGTCAGGACATTGGAGCCTCGACTCGGGTGATATATAGAGGTTATGTTATGGTACTTCTGAGCGCCAACTTCATTCTGTCCAGTCTCTCAACATAAAACTACATGGACAGTAGGTAGTTTTAACTCCTCAATGGCAACTTTTCACAATTGGAATGAGAATTTTCATCACACTTGCTCGTCAATGGCGTTGTTACTTGCGCGAGTACAGAGCAGTTATAGCCGATTTAGCTCACACGGGCTGTTAAGTTTAGTTTTAAAAATATACAGAACCTATACTTCACTTGGACTGAGGATGTTTCTAAACAGCCAAGGTGTATTTCATATCTTCAAAAGTTTGCTACAACCAACTTTTAATATGTATAAAACATATCTTTATATTAAATTTGACTGCAATTTAATGTTTAGTATTTATTAAAAATAGTGGTTTTCTATTTGATTTTGATAATTGATACTATTTGACAGGATGATCTATCAACTTCGAAAACAAAACGCAGTTGTTAACATTATCTGTGGAAGACATTGAACAAAGTTGACATTGTTGACAATCTTTTATAGTGGATGCGGTCTGATAGGTAAAACTACACTACACTAGTAACATATATTTTACCAACGAATTTATTTTATTTCCTCGCAAATGTGATGAAAAACATTGTATGTACCACGGGTGGTAAGTGTATAACAAACTTGAGTCATTAAAAGCCCTCCGACTTCGTCGACGGGCTTCTAATAGACTCGCGTTTACTATACCTTACTTACCATCCTCGTTGCACAATGTACTATAATACAGCACGCTTAAGATAAATAAACTCATTCTTATATTTATTTGATAAATATCGCCTTGCTTGGTACAAGGTTTAAATAAATCAATCCTATTATACCCAAGTTAATCCAACTCGCCACGGAAATTAATCACCAAGTTGAACACATGTTCGGTCAATAAAGCACGCCGAACGTTGCGAGGAAGCGAAACAGCAAGCATTCGCTAATAATAGCTGACCCAATATGAGTTGGGAACGTGAGAACCCTATTTGGACTTGATTTCCTGACTGCAGCAACATTTTGCGACACTTACAGTCAGCTTCATATAGTTCTTAGCAGCCAAAGTAGTCAGATATATGGTAGCATTCATACTGCCGTACAAATAAAGAGCTGCTGTACCAATATATTTGGGTACGGATATCGCTCACTGCTGTTCGCTCACAGCGATGTGTCCTGACTCGGCTTGATAATGGGTACCAGAGCTTACCCGAAACATGTCGCCTAGTGCAATATAATTACACGTGAGTTTATCCGTTTGTAACTAAATAGTAATAACATGGCTCACAACAGTTTTAATTATATTGCTACTTAACTAGTTGACGTTTGACTGTATCTAGATAGGTAGTACCTACTTCTAGAAATCTAAACTTAGATAGGATGGCAATAAGCGATGACAAAATGTTACGTAAACAGATAATTTTAGAGTAGTCTTACTAACACTTGGTTTGAGACTAATAAATGAATTAACGAAACGACGAAACGAAATCTTAAAGATTTCAGCAACTATTTCAATAGCGTAACAGACTTATAAGTATAATACTTACCTATTAGTAGTTAATAGTTATATTTAGTTTTACTTTCCCTATCGCAGATGCCCAGCTATGAATAGACCGAAGACATAGAGACAGATCGATTAGATTACTTAAGAAGGTCTTGAATTGTCTCGCCAAGAATTGTATAAACTTTAATAAAAAATTATCGTATACTCTAATGTTCATGCATTTTTGACGCTTAATTTTAGCATATTAGCTATTAATTGATTAGAATTAATATTTTAGAATAATATTGGTAAGTTTGTTTTAAATAGCTTTTTTGTGGATGCATCTCTCGCTTCGGCTTACGACTCATCAGTTATATTCTCAAGCTGTAATGATGGCTATTGCAGTTCCTTGCAAATCCGATACAACATGAGTTAGTTATTCATCAGGTACATGACCAAATAACAAACATTAGCGTTTAAACAATCTCTAGGTGTCTGTACATTTGGCCAAGTTCTTATTAAATTGAAAATCCATGATTATGAAATTAATGTTCATGCAATGTGCTCTTACCCTCCATGACATAGCGTCATTTACGGTTGTCGTAATTTCCAGGTCTTGCCAAATGGCAACCTGGTGTTCCCGCCGTTCCGCGCCGAGGACTACCGGCAAGAGGTGCACGCGCAGGTGTACGCGTGTCTCGCGCGCAACCCCGTCGGCTCCATCCACTCGAGAGATGTCAACGTGCGCGCTGGTAATATATACAATCAGTTTTATAGCCTTTGTGAAAAACTGTATTAGTACCATACAATTACATGGAACTTGTGCCGTTTGATAGAGTCAAGCAGAGCTATTTATTCGAGAATGGATAAAGAGCTAGCTATATATTTGCAAGACCTGGTTGTGTCCCTATCGATCGAATATCATAAATAAATCGGTTATATTCGAGTTAGAATATACTAGGACTGAAGTGGTCCAGTATATGATGTAGTAGAGTGTTAAACTTAATAAAGATTCCTTTAGCAAAGTGTCTGTTCCAACTAGGTATATGGCTGTCAATGCCATACAGTACGGAAGGATACGGAATTCCTGTACAGGCCATACGAAACATACCGGTATTTCAAGCTCTAGTTTAGACTATCGCGTCTTCAAATTACCGCCATCATTTCACAATGTTTCTATAAACCGAGCAATTCAAATGCAGCATAAAACACTTTAACATCATTCCTGTTTCTCTGTTTAAACCATTCGGCTTCAGTAGTTCCAACTAAACATAGGCCGCTGCTGTCCAGGAGCCCTAACTAGTCAGACGAAAATGACTCGTATCTAGTCCTCTTAAGGTGTTCAGTATAAAAGGGAAGCTAAAGTTACAGTAACCGAACACGGTAGACCATTTATCAAACAAGATATCTCACTTTAAACATGCTCGGACTGTTGACTTATGACCCGTGTTCGTTTGTAACCTAATATGGCTGCTGTGACATGATACAAGAATTATTTTTATATGGAGATATACAGAGATAGGCTTAGCTTACTAAGGACGGAAAAGTCAAAGAATTATGACTTGCAACATTGGAAGGATTTATTGTAGTTTTCTCAGTAGCAAGAAGTAGTAAAACTTTTCTAAATATGATACAGTACAACTAATTGAACAGCTAGTAGATCGATAGTTGCTTCAAGAACTTTGTTTTAAGTATATGGCAACCTCAAATTTGCCATATTTACCAGTTACTAATAGTTTAATTACTAAAACTCATTTACCTACCTACTTGAGGTGAAATATGGTCAGTGAATAGAAGCAACATAAGCAGCACAGATGTTAACTACATTTATAAAAAAAATTAATTGTGTCTGTTAACCTGTTTTTAAAATAAATACAAAACAATGCGCTTATCAGAAGAAGTAATTTATTATAAGTAAGATATAAAGTAATGACACTAATGTTGGACACTTTTAACTGACAGGCACCAATGATGGACACTTAGTTCTTATTTCAAAAAGCATAAAGTTATAAATTGAATATGTCCCAACAAATGCACAACACTTAACTCCTTTGAAATAAGCACTAATGTTCATCATTGGTTCCTTGTCCATTACTGGTGCCGTCACCTTACATAAGTACAGAATAAACACAGCGTGTTACAATCTTCATGTGACGGTTCTTAAGTAGCAATAAAGTAATAATGCTCGATGCACTTTATTGGTATGTCGTGGCGTGTCATAGGCCCCTGCCCTACGGAGGGCGAGCGGTCAATTAAATAATCTCGCGGTGGAGGGCCCAACTGACGCTGAGTTTGTAAGATGAGCAGCAATGTATTTATTCAATAAAAAATATTACATATCCTATTTTTGTATTGTACCAAAACCTTAAGGTTCATCTTTACTTTTTTGCAAAACTAGATTAGTATATTAACGTCTTTACTTA
The DNA here is from genome assembly GCA_022674325.2 of Grapholita molesta. Lineage (NCBI taxonomy): Eukaryota > Metazoa > Arthropoda > Insecta > Lepidoptera > Tortricidae > Grapholita > Grapholita molesta. Next base: position 22,943,547 of record CP053121.2, on the reverse strand, counting down.
TAAAGTTAATCACTCTCTTTGATGCCTCCATAAAGGTTAATAAACAGACAAGGGCGGTTGTGGCTTCTATTTTTTATTTCATTCTATACACTATAGACCAATAATCGATTCAGAGGAAACTTAATTAGTAACTGTCAAAACCTTTACGCAATATCGTAAATTAGATCAAATGTTTCATGAATCAATCATATTACGTTCTCCAATTAAACTGAACAGACACTTTACTAACGGAACATAATTTCGTTTTCACCTGTAAAAGCTTCAGTCGTCAGACATGTAAATAAATGCAAATTTCACCCGTATTGAGTAACCGCGTCGAGTAAAGTGTAAACAATGCTATTTGCTGATGTAATGCTGCCACCTGTTGTATTGCAAACACATGCACAGTTAAGCTCAAGGCTGCTGATAAGGACATGGACATGTGTTTTCTGACTATTTAAGCTTTGCACACTTAGCCTTTTCCACAGCAATGACAGATATATCTGCCCCGCAGGTCGAATGCCAAAGAATATACATGTCACAGACCACAAATTAAAATATGCCTAGTTTTGACATTCTGGTGAAGTGGCTTCCGAGCGGTAGCGTTTGTGTTTGACATGGCGTGGAAAAGGTTATAAAGAGAGCATAAGATCAGGGCGCCCGTGACGCAAAATCGCACCGACAAATCAATAACGCCAGAGCCAGAATTTACGATTATAACGACCGCAACTGTTTCAGCTACATGTTTCTGATATCGATTGTGTGGTCGTAAAAGTGTAGTTGTTGCGTAACCATATTATGAGCAATAAAAATATGCACGTGCTAATTAAATTCATTAGGTAGTATAGATAGTTGTCAAGTTGCTATTGGCGGTGTTATATTGCGTCTCGTGTATTCCACTAGTAATTACCTAATATGTATAATGTGTATTTTTATTACAGGTTTAAATCTATAAAATGAATGACGAAGGATCATGAATGGTACAATTAGTTGTATATAATAAATATTTCATATCATTGCACTATTAGTTTACCAAGTTACCTAATTGTACTATTTATGTTACTCAATTGGCAATATGTGTGTTTTCCTAGCAGGTTATGAACGCGTCGATCATATACAATACAATAATGTAAATAAATTCAAAATATTTTTTTTCTGAGCTTACTATTAAAAACATGGTGTGCTAGTTGTCGCCCAGCATTACGACACGGATGTCAACAAGGAATACGTCATTATGGGCAACAGTATCGTGCTGAAATGCCAGGTCCCGTCGTTCGTCGCCGACTTCGTAGAGGTTCTCTCCTGGCACACCGATGATAACCAAGACTTCTTCCCTGGGAACAACTACGGTTATTCTCTCGCCTTCTAGCCCCTCTTCTTCCTAATCCTTAAGGATTTCTAAATTTCTAGTGGTACAACAACAGTACGAATCCGAAGTAAACAATGAATACGTCATTCGCGGAAACTCGGCCATTCTCAAATGCTCCATACCCTCGTTTGTTGCGGATTTTGTCAACGTTGTCTCTTGGCACGATGAAGAAGGGAATTCTTTCGCCGCCGCGGATCCTAAAGATAATGGTACTCTAAACATGTGTACACATGCTTCCGAATCCTGTTGCCAGCCGTCCATTCCTAATCTAACTAATCAAGAAACCCTCGAATCCTTTGTCACTTTTTCTATATTTGTTAAGACCTAACGCGTCTTATTTCAGTTGTTAACCAATTCTACGAAGCTGAAATCCTCACAGAGTATGTTATAAGAGGAAACGCAGCCGTCCTAAAATGTTCCATTCCTTCTTTCGTCGCCGATTTCGTGAAGGTAGAAGCTTGGATCGACGAAGAAGGAACCGAGATTACGCATTCCGACGACCTCGGTAACAATACCTCGCTAAACAATGAAGTAACCGCTTCCCGACGCACTAAAAGCCTGTCCCACACCTTTACCCGCACATTTCCATCTAGGTGACTAATTGTTATTCTTCAGTCGTGTCACAGTTTTACGTGACCGAAGCCGAAAACGAGTACGTGATACGAGGTAACGCCGCAATAGTCAAGTGCAAGATACCCTCTTTCGTGAGCGACTTCGTCTATGTGGAGTCATGGATAATGGATGACGGACAAACGCTCACCATTAACAATACACAGTCCGAGGGTACTCCATTCACGTCTTGCTTTTGTTACTTCTCACGTTCCCATCCCAAATTCCTTTAACACCGTAAATACTATCTTTAATGTTGTCAGTGATATCACAACCGTATGAGCCCGAGGCGGACAACGAATATGTGATCCGTGGAAATGCAGCAATAATGAAATGCGAGGTCCCCAGTTTTGTATCCGATTACGTATCTGTCGAAATGTGGACGGACAGCGAAGGAGGATCTTACTACCCTGGACACACAGAGGGTAACTCCTCCAATACAAAGAAAACTCCTTTCCTAATTCCATATTTTTGTCGTTTTGCACAGCTGTTCTTCAAGTGTATGAGGCTAGAGTCAACGATGAGTTCGTCTTGCGCGGAAACACAGCCATTCTCAAGTGCATCGTCCCTTCTTTTGTCGCAGACTTTGTTCATGTTGTGTCGTGGACGATGGACAATGAAACTGTGACTGCTGAAGAACATGCGAACGTGAATTCTGGTAGTTAGCCAAAGCGATTAGATGTTAAACCCGTATCCCTTCCACTTACTCATACCGTTTGAAAGGATGAAATAAATTATGTTCCACAGTGGTGCATCAGTCGTACGAACCTCGCGTGATAGACGAGGATGTCCTCCGTGGTAACTCCGCTATCGTTAAGTGTTCAATCCCGTCGTTCGTGGCGGATTACGTCAATGTCGTGGAATGGATAACAGACGAGAAGTCCCTCTCTGCGTTTTCGTTAAACGGCTCTGACGGCAATTACGGTAATCGAGACCACTCGCCCGACCCCAATTGTCCCTATCCGCTCTCCACTAAATCCTGCAGCGTTAGCCATGGCCGTGTTATTGTGACTATAATTTAAACATTCCAGCCGTCAACCAGTTCTACGAGTCGCAGGTGTACGACATGTACGTGATTCGAGGGAACGCGGCAGTATTCAAATGTCACATCCCGTCGTTTGTCTCTGATCATGTACAAATAGTTTCTTGGCATGATACGGACGGCGGAGAATACGCTCAGAATGAGACTTATGGTATAATTTGTTTAGGATTAGATTCATAAAATATATCCGTCACCTCCTGTCCTCTCCAATGAAGTGAAGTTATATTAGGTTTAACGTTGCCATTTCATATATTACAGTGGTATCACAAGCGTACTCGGTTCATTTAGTTGAAGAGAACGTTTTACGCGGAAACGCTGCAATTGTGAAATGCCTCATCCCTAGTTTTGTTACTGAGTATGTCTCAGTATCTTCGTGGATAATTTCCGAAGGCGAGCAAGAAACAGAAATTAAATTAGAAGACCTTGCTAACAAAGATGGTATTTTGTAGTTTGATTAGTGATTTCGGTTAATCTCCCTAAGATCCCTTCCCATGTTTTTTGCAGTTGTGAGCCAAGCTTACACAGTCCAACTGGTCGATGAGAACGTGTTGCGCGGGAACTCCGTGGTTATGAAATGTCTCATCCCTAGTTTTGTGACCGAATATGTATCGGTGGCTTCTTGGATAATTTCGGAAGGCGACCAAGAATCCGAAATTAAACTAGAAGACATTACTAACAAAGAGGGTATTTTATATTTATTTCGTCAGCTTAGCCCATAAGATCCTTTCCTGTTTCGGAAGCACCTGTCAAACCGATATTTTGAATATTATTTACAGTGGTGAGTCAAGCTTACACGGTCAATCTAATGGAAGAGAGTGTATTGCGCGGGAACGCTGTTATCCTAAAATGCCACATCTCCACTTTCGTCACCGAATACGTAAGCGTATCTTCTTGGATTATATCCGAAGGCGAAACTGACAAACTGGAAATTAATGCCGACGCTGAAGAAACTAATTTGGGTATTTTTGTCTAAGTTTAATCGCGTGCCTTCTTCCCATTTCCCTTCGTCGTCATTTGTTCGACCAATTAGGTTGTCGTTTGATTGTTTATTAATGTGACAAGACAAATAACTTTGTTTCAGTCGTGTCTCAAGCGTACACGATTAACTTGATGGACGAAAATGTATTGCGTGGCAACTCCGCGATTCTAAAATGCCACTTACCGAGCTTCGTCACTGAGTATGTGACTGTATCTTCTTGGATTATTTCCGAGGGCGAAACTGATGAGCAAGAGATTAGTGTAGAAGATTCAGCTAGCTTAGGTATTATATAATGACAAACGAATCCCAAATTCCTGTCCGGATCCCATTGTAAGTGACAAAGTTTAGGCTTAAGGAATATTCTGCGTGTGCCTTGTTTAATGAGTTGATAATTTATTCCAGTGGTGTCTCAGTCATACACCGTCAATCTTTGGGAGGAAAACGTCCTGCGCGGAAATGCCGCCATACTGAAGTGTCACATTCCAAGTTTTGTCACCGAATACGTCACAGTCACTTCCTGGATTATTTCCGAAGGGGACAAAGACGAATTGGAAATAAATTTAGAATCAGACGTTAATTTGGGTAAATAAGGATAGCGTCGAACCTGTATAAACCTACCTACTCCTTATCATTTCCTATTCCATTTTTGAGTGGATTAGATATTACATACAATACTTTTTTCTAATAACAACTAGAAAGGCAATCAAATACAAATCGAAAGGCCAGATTGGAACTCTGTATGCCCTTAGAGCGTGGTCAACGACGTGGCTGTTTAGAAATTGCATATTTCTGAGATTTTTTGATAAAGCTGAAACATGTCTTCCTCTGATTCTCTAGAGGTAACCGGAAGTTATGAATCACAGTGGATCTGTCTCATAGGCGATGAATCATCGTCCTGTGGCTACAGTTACTACTGCGTAAATTACTAATCGTATAAAATTACTCTTACATCAAGGGCAATGTCTATCGCTAGTCCTTTCCTGTTGCAGTCGTGTCCCAAGCTTACGACGTGAAATTCTGGGAAGAGTACGTCTTACGCGGAAATGCAGCAATTCTCAAATGCCAAATTCCGAGTTTCGTGTCTGAATATGTCTCAGTTGCATCTTGGATAGTTTCCGAGGGCGAGCAGGAGAATGAAATTAACATCGACAATTCATCCAATTTAGGTACTTCGTTAGTTGTATTCCTTTCCTTATTTCTTTCCATTACGGATGTTCCTCTCCGATCCTTCATCCCTTCGCTCAATAGCGTCGTTAATAGTTGTTTCGCCATGACAACTTATTTTGACTTTGATGTAGGTAGGATACCAAATGTTCGTTTTATAGCGCAAAAATAAGTAAATATTTTAGATAAATCGTGTTGTTCCAGTGGTTTCACAAGCGTATGCAGTAAATCTCATGGAGGAATACGTTCTGAGAGGCAACGCAGCTATACTAAAGTGTCATATACCCAGCTTTGTGTCGGAGTATGTTACCGTAGTCTCGTGGATTATCAGCGAAAACGCAGAAGAGGTTGAGATCAATCTTGACTCTGATCATGACTTAGGTACGCATTTCTGGCGTCCTTAGCCGCCTTCTCCAAAGTTCAAGTTACTCAAGTTGAGAATAGGAGTGTTCCTCTTGGGTTCCTATGGCTCCACAGGCCTCACGGCCTACCTAATCCTCTAATCCTCCTTCCTGCATGCCATGAAATATGTAAGTAAAGCAGCCCTAAGCTGCACAGATGTCAAAGTGAAATATAATCATAATTAGTCCACAAAGAAGATTTTTACAATGATTTGTACATTTTCAGAGGGAAAATACTTGGTACTGCCATCCGGGGAGTTGCACATTAGAGATGTCGGACCCGAGGATGGTTATAAATCATACCAATGCCGCACGAAGCACAGACTTACGGGGGAAACTCGACTTTCTGCTACCAAAGGACGTCTAGTCATTACTGGTGAGTTTTCCTTTTTTATGTTTGGTGGCGCTATTAATTCATTCGATATCAACCTATTGTAACCTATATGACCGATTGGTTATTAAACATAACTCTGTTCTATGTGCAGTGTTGTAATGAATTCAGAGCGCCATTCGTTAATAACAACAATGCCGTATTAATCATAACTACGCGCGTGCTTACAATCCAAATACTATTGACCATTTTTAGAAGGTATTAAGGACATTGTTGAGATTAACTTATTTTCTTTTAATATCTTGTCTTTTAAATCTATAGAATTTAATGCGGAATATTTCCATTTTAATACCATGTTTTTAACTATAATATTTAAAACAAGTATATGTAAATATTTACGTTAAGTGTCAATAAATTTAAAGCATGGTCAGTTTAAGCTTGCAGCTTACATTTTACATTCATTTCGAAACAAGTGCTGGAAATATTTTGCTGTAACTTTTCACTATAGTTCTTAAAGAAAATTGATAATCTCATCCAACTTTTTTGTAATAATTAAATATGTACGGTATCGCAATTAAAATGTCCATATTATAATTATAACGACCTGAGATTATCAATTTTACATTGCAAAGTTTACAAACACAAATATTTGTGTCTGAAAACTTTCTTGTATTAAACGACTTGCCTGAATGTTGGGATAGGGTACCCTGCAGAGCCTTGACTCGCGTTTTCGAAATTAGGAGTGTAGAACAGTAGGGGTAACTTAGCCGATCAGTCCACTCTGGGTAATGCGTTCTGGTCCGATCCTTGAAAACCCGCCTTCTCCCAACATGCGCAGAACCCGTGGGTCGGGTGCCTCCCAAGTTCCCTAGCACACAGACGACCAGCGGTTTCCAGTTTAACGAAGGCTCAAACCTGGCGGTGCTGTGTGCTGCCCAGGCCTACCCCGCGCCAATGTACCGGTAAGGAGCCTAAATTTAACCGTTCACGTCCTCAGAGCCGGTAGGGCGCGTGCCTCCCAAGCTATCCACCTCACAAGTCGGTGCCATGTACGTTACCACGCTGGCAGCGTCGTTTACATTGCAATGTCCCGCTCAAGCTTTCCCTGTACCTCTATTCAGGTAAACAACATATCAATTCTCTATCTATAAATATTTCTAGAACCCGTTGGCCGCGTACCTCCAAAGTTTGCTACTGTACTGACCGGGACAATGTTCGAGGTTAAGAATACCGAATCGTACGCATTGCAGTGTCCCGCGCAGGCGTTCCCTACTCCACTGTTCAGGTACACAACCTTAATAATTTAACACTCCTTCCCTAGAACCAGTCGGACGCGTGTCACCGAAATTCGCCACTTTATTAATGGGCACTATGATCGGAGCTAAAGAAAATCATTCACTTGCGTTACAATGCCCGGCTCAAGCGTTTCCCGTTCCACTCTACAGGTATTTATATTGTTTATTTTTTGTGTAGAACCCCTGGGAAAAGTGTCACCGAAATTCCCGAATATTGATAAAGGGCGCCTTGTGGACTATCAACAGAGCAGCAGTATTACTCTATTATGCCCTGCTCAAGCGTTCCCGATTCCTCTTTATAGGTAAAATATAGACATATTTTGCTACAGAACCCATGGGAAAAGTATCGCCGAAGTTTCCGAGTCTTGAAAAGAGTCGACTGTTTAATTTTGAAAGTTATCAAACTCTATCGATTCTCTGTCCCGCTCAAGCATTCCCTGCCCCAATGTTTAGGTAAGTCACATCGAAATATGATGACACCTTAAATATATCATTTCCAATTATAGAACCCATGGGAAAAGTTTCTCCGAAATTCGCTACTGGTGACATTAGCCGGTCGTTTATTGCAAATAAGGGTAGCGGTCTACCGCTACTTTGTCCAGCTCAAGGGTTCCCTCCTCCGGCATTTAGGTAATTCAAAGCTTTTTCTTGGACTTGTACAGAACCGATGGGCAAGGTTTCTCCGAAGTTCCCATCCATGGAAACCGGGCGCAGTTTTACATTTTCTTCGAATACATGCGTGACATTGCTCTGTCCGGCACAAGCGTTCCCAACTCCATTGTTCAGGTACATACATGTCTGTTTGTCTCTTTAGAGCCTGTGGGGCGAGTATCTCCAAAATTCCCTTCAATGGATAGCTCAAGGAGCTTCAGTGCTAGTCTAAACTCAAGTCTGACGATCCAATGCCCCGCGCAGGCTTTCCCTGTCCCACTATTCAGGTAACTTGATAGGAAGCATGCAAGTAAGCGTTTATGCATTCTTAGAACCAGTTGGTCGTGTTCAGCCTAAGTTTACGACTGGTGACAAAAGCCGCGCTTTCGACGCTAACGGAGGTGACAGCATCACACTTTTGTGCCCGGCCCAAGCATTTCCTGCCCCGATGTTCAGGTAATTCTTAATTAAAACAGCATAACCACGCGTGCTTATGTATTCTTAGAACCCGTCGGTCGCGTTCAACCGAAATTCACAACTGGTGATAAACTTCGCGCTTTCGATGCAAATGGCGGCGACAGCATCACACTCTTATGCCCTGCTCAAGCATTTCCAGCCCCCATGTTCAGGTATTTGAATATGTTTCTAAACTGCAACCGTTTTGTAGAACCTTTGGGAAGCGCGGCTCCAAAAGTGGCAACTAAAGTGATCGACCTTACAGAGGAGTTATCGAACAATACCGTCACGTTACTCTGTCCGGCTCAGGCTTTCCCCGTTCCAATATTCAGGTAATTTATTATTGAGTTTGTAAAATTCTGTATAGAAATGTCTATGTTTAGAACCAGTCGGCAGAGTTCCTCCAAAATTTCCGTCTCTGGACGATAGTAGAGGTTTTAAAACCTCCATCACTTCAAGCGTGACATTGCTGTGCCCCGCTCAGGCCTTCCCAGTTCCCCTATCCAGGTAAATACTAAGCCTTAAAATATTTCGTTGAACCCCAGTGCTGCTCCAAAATTGGCTGTGAGAATGATCACTACATCACGGAGGCACATACATATAATCACTTTGCTATGCCCGGTTCATTCTTTTCCTGTACCAATATTCAGGTCATTCAGAGTCGGTACTGTAGTCTTGAATCCAATATTTAGAATAAATGTCTGTGTTTAGAACCCGTGGGGAGAGTTCCTCCGAAGTTCCCTACTCTAGACAGTGTTAGAGGTTTTAGTACATCTGTCAATTCGAGTGTGACACTGCTGTGCCCCGCTCAAGCGTTCCCAGTTCCTCTCTCCAGGTAATTCATAAAGCCAAGCTATTAGCATGTTTTTTTCTTGTAGAACCAATAAATAGCGCCCCACCAAAAGTGCCCACTAAAACGATAGAGTTCGTGGAATTCAAAATGGGTTCGAACATAACGTTGTTGTGTCTGGCGCAAGCGTACCCAGTCCCACTATTTAGGTGAGTACTTAAAAATTACGCATTTGTTTTAGAGCCAATCGGCCTGAAAGCCCCCACTCTCTCTACGGATTTCAAAATGGCGTGGTATGTTAAGGACGTTGACCAAGGCTTTGCTTTGCTATGCCCAGCGCAGGGATCCCCGGCCCCGTTATTCAGGTATTAAGTACTCTTTATTGTTATAGAACCAATCGGCTCCAAAAGTCCTGCTTTCTCAAGTGGATCCAAACTAGCGTGGTTTGAGATACATTCTGGTCAAGATTTTGCACTGACTTGTCCTGCTCAAGGGTTCCCTGTCCCTCTTTTTAGGTGAGAAATTCTCAGTATCACAATATTATTTTATTCCTGTAAGTTATTCAAGAAATAAATTTATTTTAGAACCTGTCGGATCGAAGTCACCAACTTTTTCAACTGATAATAAATTATCATTATACTTGAGGAAGATAGGCGAAAGCCTAACTCTTCTATGTCCGGCTCAAGCATTTCCGGTCCCGATTTTCAGGTGATTACATGCATCTATGGTATTTCCCTTATAGAACCAGTTGGCTCAAAATCCCCGACGTTTTCAAATGACGTACAGTTCTCTGGGATCACTCGTAGGACCGGTCAAGATTTCGCTCTATTGTGCCAGGCTCAAGCGTTCCCTGTCCCCATATTCAGGTAAGAAGATCGAAGAGTCTTTAATATTAAGTTTAATTGACAGAACCTGTTGGATCGAAGGCGCCAACGTTCTCGTCTGAATTTAAAAGCACTACACTGACAAAAGCGGCGGAACAAGCTATTGTTCTCTTGTGTCAGGCTCAGGCACACCCTACTCCCCTGTTCAGGTAAGCTACTGGTCAGAAGACTTAACCACAAAACCAGTTACTTAATGAACTTTTCCATTCTGCATTTCTGCGGCATCCATCAAATAAAAAATTGCAGTATTAGGGCTCGCGCCAGTGTACTCTAGATCCCCATTCAGGTAGGTCCAAATATTAATTTATGCTTATTTTTTTCTAGAGCCCGTGGGAGCAAAAGCCCCGTCCTTTTCAACTGACTCGAAAGGCAGTATATTTGTAAGAGAAATCGGGAATAGTTTTGCGTTACTATGTCAAGCCCAGGCATTCCCTACCCCTCTGTTTAGGTAAGCTAATTACCACGTATTTTCTTACACAGACCCGGTGGGTTCCAAGCCTCCAAGCTTCTCCAGTGATTCCACTTTATCTGCGGTGATAAGGCATAGAGGTCAAGTGTTTGCAATGATGTGCCAAGCCCAGGCTTTTCCCATACCAATCTTCAGGCAAGTGTGATGATTAACATTCTTTTTTATCTACAATAAAGATAAAATTAAATACACTGGCTTTGTTATCGTATATCCGTGCGTTGTACCAACTTGTTTGGTACTAACTGCATCTTCTTCTTATACAGAACCCGTCGGTTCCAAGGCCCCCTCGTTTTCTACTGAGTCTGATATCTCATCTCTTAAGAGACAAGGAGGTGAAAGCTTTGCCCTTCTTTGTCAAGCTCAAGCATTTCCTGTACCAATCTTCAGGCAAGTTCAACATTATTATAATTCTATCCAGGCAATTTACATGTTTTAATTTAACTCCTGTAGAACCCGTCGGAGCTAAATCGCCGACATTTTCAACGGAATCAATGGGAAGTATATTTAGAAAACGTATCGGACAAGGCTTCGCTCTTCTCTGTCAGGCTCAAAGTTATCCTGCCCCCATTTTTAGGCAAGTACTTTGTGTTTAACTCTGTTACCAACGGTTTATTTTGCATAACAGAACCAGTGGGATCCAAAGCCCCAACATTCTCAACTGATGCGCTTAGTACCACCTTGTTAAGAACCCAAGGACAAGGCTTTGCACTCTTATGTCAAGCCCAGGCATTCCCAGTACCTTTATTCAGGCAAGTGTTTATTTTTTATTCCAAGTAAGCTCTTATAGCATGATAGATTTTCCTAAGTCGTTATATTCCATTCCTCAGAGCCAGTGGGCGCAAAAGCTCCAACTTTTTCCGGGGACTCTAAAAGTTTTACATTCGTCAAAGGGATAAACCAAAACTTTGCCCTACTGTGTCAGGCTCAGGCGTTCCCTACTCCTTTATACAGGCAAGTGTTTCTTAAAATGTAACTTTTCTTAGAACCAATCGGAAGTGTTGCCCCAAGTATTACATCAACACAGAAACCTGCGGTTCACTATTCACAGAACTCTGCCATCGCTCTCCTGTGCCCGGCGCAAGCGTTCCCCGTGCCGTTGTCAAGGTGCGTTGAATTTATTTACTTACTCTCTTGCAGAACCCACCAACAAGATAGCCCCACGGAGTGAGAAGAGCCGCAAATTCGAGGGTGGTCAAATATTTTTAGTTTCTGAAAAAGAGTCAGTCTATCTCACCTGTGAAGTATCTGCCTATCCCGCTCCTGTATTCAGGTAACTTTATTATAAATAACCGGAACCCAGAAGATATTTTAATAGTAATTTTAAGAGACATTCTTATTTACCCGACACATTTCCCGTCCGTGCGGTTTTAATACTGAGATTACTAGGCTCTCAAAGTATCCGTCCATTGCAGAACCAACTAATAAGATACCACCTAGGAAAGATTCAGCCAAACACTTCGAAGGTTGGGAAGTATTCCTCGTGTCTCAGGGGACAAATGCATACTTGACGTGTCAAATCGCCGCATTCCCCGTACCCTTATTTAGGTGAGTGATAGGTGACAATCAAAATCCAGGGTGAACTCTCGGGCGATACAACAAGAAATGCGTTTGTTTTGCGAGAACCCTGTCACGGCCGGCCGCCAATATCTCACGCATTCATCCATCACGTAGCCTCACCATCCCATTTCAATGTACTGATGTGCGTTGTTATTGCAGTCTGTTGCGGCGGCCGCCCCGCCCGCGTGACATGAAGGCGTGACTCGCGGCCGGCCGCGACCTTAAGGTCCCCAGCCAAAGTATAGAACAGCGTACACACCTGCCGGTAAGTGTCAGGGTGTTCTTGCTTTTATAAACGCTTCGATCTTTACTTTGTGCTTCGCGTAGCCCGCACATAATAACATCCGTGTGCTTCCACGAGCTTTCGTTATTGTTTTTAATTTAGTAGCCAAGTCTGTCTCGGTGGTAGGGTTGAAGTTTCTCACGTCAACTTTAAATGTGTTTCTCTTAAAAAGCCTTCGAATCTCCTAATTGTCTAGTGGTCGATTACAAGTTTCTGTGTTGGGTGTCGGACAAAAGGGGACGATTCTGTGTTTGAGTCAAAGGTTTCCGGTGCCGGTTTTCAGGTGGGTGACAGAGGATAGTTAGAAGAAGTAACATTTTTGATCTTTACCTTAGTAGCGATTTATTTTTGAATGTCACCAAGATTAATGCAGATGTGTGATTCCTTCGCTGAACATGTTCTGTTTTGTTCCAGGTGGTACAAGTTTATCGAAGGCACAACGAGGAAGCAGCCAGTTACGCTGAACGATAGAGTGAAACAAGTGTCTGGAACTCTTATTATCAAGGAAGCTAAAGTTGAAGATTCTGGAAAGTATCTGTGCGTGGTCAACAACTCAGTTGGTGGTATGTACATTTTTCATTTCTATTATGAGATTTAACTGGTGACAAAGAATCCTGATACTAATTATGTTAAAAATTTCAGGCGAATCAGTGGAAACGGTTTTAACAGTAACGGCCCCCCTGAAAACGACTGTTGAACCAGCAACACAAACCGTAGACTTTGGCAGACCCGCGGTATTCACCTGCAAATATGAAGGCAACCCCGTCAAAACGATCACATGGCTTAAGGACGGCAAGGACATGAAACACCATGACCCTCTACTCAGGTACTTTACTTCTAATTGCTATTGGTGGTGGATATTGACAATTATCTAGAAATAAGGCTTGGGCACATAGGCGCGTTTTGTGAACGTGGTGTGTGCGGGGCGCGACGCTGCCGTCCGAATGTGTGCCTTATTTCGTTACATTAGCCACACCGGTGTCACGCTGCGCTACCGCCACGCTCACAGAACGCGCCCATGTGCCCAAGATTACACGCGTCTTCGTCTATTTAGAAACTAAAAATGTTTCAGACCAATTTTTATTTAACCACGCAGGTAATAAAAAACATGATCAATTGAAAATAAAGCTTTTAGTTTCAGGGTTAGGTTAGTTCAGGTTTAGCAGGTCAAGTGTTTGTCTATGTTCTAGATCCTTTTTATAACCTCGCTTTATGGTATCGGTTACAGGATCGAATCAGTAAAGAAGGAAGACAAGGGAATGTACCAGTGCTTCATCAGAAACGACCAGGAAAGTGCAGGAGCCAGCGCCGAACTCAAACTTGGAGGAAGATGTAAGTCATTTGTATTTACTTACCAACTTCCTACTAAACATTTAATTTGGATCTAACTGATTCAAATGTGTGCACTTCGAATATTAATTAATATTCCTGGTGGCCTAGCGGTAAGAACGTGCGACTTGCAATCCGGAGGTCACAGGTCCAAACCCCGGCTCGTACCAATGAGTTTTTCGGAATGTATGAAATATCATTTAATATATACCAGTCGCATTTCGGCGAAGGAAAACATCGTAAACCTGACTAATCTCAATTCAGCCTAGTTTACCCTCTGAGTTAGAAAGTCAGATGGCAGTCGCTTTTATTAAACTAGTTCTTAGCCCAATTTCTGGGATTAGTTGCCAAGCGGACCAAGGCTTCCCATGAGTCATGGAAAAATGCCGGGACAACGCGAGGAAGATGACTTACTCTGTTTTATCATCAAACTTATTTCTTGACTTACATTTTTTTTGCTTTTTCGTATTCCAGTTGAACCACCCCAAATCCGCAAGAACTTCCAAGAGCAGACTCTCCGCTCCGGTCCGTCTCTACGTCTCCAATGCGTCGCTTCTGGCAACCCCACTCCGGACATCGCCTGGCTTTTGGACGGAGAGAAGTTGTCCAGCGGAGAACGCCTACAGATCGGACAGTTCGTGACTGCTGACGGCAACGTCGAATCGCACCTCAACATTTCGTCTGTTCACACCAACGATGGTGGCTTGTATTCCTGCATCGCTTCGAGCAAGGTAATTAAATAGTGGAACGCACTCATCTTTAAGTGCTTCTGGCCACTTCAAGGTTTACATCGTGTTGTTACTGGATAGCAGCAAACTTTTCAAATTAAAAATGTTAGCAAATCGACCAGATTATGCATATTTTTTTGGGACCCGGGTATGTCCTTAAACTACGTCCAACAATGAGAGGTAGGGCACAGCGTTGACCATCACGCTTGAATCTGGGGCAGCCCAACTGGGGAAGTACCTCCTCCTTACAGAAGACCACAGCCATAATAGCACTGCCACCTTTCAGGTATGTAGTGTTGTGTTCCTGATGGTGAGTAAGGTTCCCAGAGCTCCAACCCCCCTTAAAGGCCGGCAACGCGCTTGTGACTCCCCACTCCCCTGGTGTTGCGGGTGCCCATGGGCGACGGTAATTGTTTAACACCAGGCAATCCGTCTACTCGTTTGCCGCCTATGTCATTAAAAAAAAAAACTGTTATCAAATGGTCTCTATTTGACATAAAAAAGACTTTAACAGGAATTTATCGCGTGTTTGGTATTCGTGCTATCGTTCAATTCGGTTTGCGCAATAATTTTGTCGATGGCTCTTTAATCGTTAATCATCATGATAATCCATAAGTCAATTAAGATCTAAGTTTATTGTTCTTTTTGTTTAGAAATTGAGAATATAAAGTAGGTGTATATAATGTATGTGTAGTGTAGCTGAGTTGGCGCGCAGTCTACAGATTTGCATTTAATGTGACAGTTTTTGGAAATGAGCCAACCCAAAGCCAATATCTGCCTTAATATAAGGCTCAAGCATTTATTTTGTATTCCTTTTTGTATGTACTTAATGCTCAATTCGCACACACCTTGTTGGTGTTCATTTAAAACTAGCTGAACAATCGCGCCGCTGGCCGGCGTTAACACGCGCCCGATCCGCGCCCGCGCTGTGTGTGAATTGACCTTAAATGGTTTGATGAATATTGCTTTTCAATTCAATTAGTTATGTATCACTAACTAATTAAATAATTATAAGAGCACGGATTAAGCTTAATGTCGAACGAACGATTATTTGACTAAGACCTTGTTAACTGTTTTTTTTTGTGTCAGGGTTAGGTGAAGTCAATGGCCAATTACTGTTTTCAAATATTACTATAAATTAAATTATTACCACAAAAATCCGCTACCTGAAAATCTTGTCAGATCTATATGTAAAAGATATATATACCTACATATCTTTTAAGTCGGTAACATAATATGCCTATGTGTTGCTCCAGGTCGGCAGCGCCTCGCACTCGGCCCGTGTCAACGTGTACGGTCTGCCCTACGTGCGGCCTATGAAGAAGCGCCCCGTCGTGGCTAGCGACACCCTTATAGCTCACTGCCCCGTCGCTGGATACCCCATCGACTCTATCGTGTGGGAGCGAGACGGACGGTAAGGCTCTTTAGTGCTGCTAGCCTAACATGGTCGGGTTTTAATCACTTGTCACAATATCTGTCACTCTCTAACAAATATGTGAGTGCGAAAGTGACGGATAGCGCGATATATGATAAAATGTCAAAGTGGTTGGACTGCATGTAGATCTCTTTCCTGTATGTACTTGTATACTCTTTTTTTCGTTAATGTTAAGGGAAGATTCTTTAGTTTCTTTAATGATCTAGTATTTTTATGGTTGCTATTTTTGAGATATTCAATAAAAAAACCACTGAGTAAAGGAAAGGTTCTTCATTACGTCCCAATATTATTATGTGTCACCTATTATATTTATTTGAAACCTTAAAGGATCTATTACAGAATTTACAATAGGCATGTATATGTACAAATTATACATCGTCATAATCTATATATCATTTCATTAATTACGAGGGAAACCGGATAGAGATCCGTTAGACTTATATTCATTTAAAAATCTGAAACTCTACGGCTTTGCACTTCATTTGAAGAATACATACGAGTACAACTATATGTCATATGAGATATTCTGCAAATTTTCTCCTGTGTTTATTGTCAGTGTGCTGCCAATCAACCGCAAACAGAAAGTGTTCCCCAACGGTACGCTGGTGATCGAGAACGTGGAGCGCAACAGCGACCAGGCCACCTACACCTGCGTCGCCAAGAACAGCCAGGGCTACAGCGCCAGGGGCGCGCTGGAGCTGCAAGTCATGGGTGAGTTCTACAGCTACACTCGGCTACGTTCATTCCACATGCACCAGAGACCTGTTGCATAACGATTTGTATCTAAGATTAGTGGAACTCTTTCTAAAACAAGAAATAAGAAAGGGACTTCCGCTAGTATTACAACTTCTCTATTAATTAACGATTATCATGGTTCTACTCACGTTTATTAAGTCACCCGTGCGACATGTTTCGGAGAACATAGACCTCCATTTTCAAGCACTAAGAGTGCTGAGTGTCCGTTCGGTTCGCCGCTCGCGTCGCCGACCCGTCGCGCACTCAACTCAGTGCGCGGGTGACTAAATAAACGTGAGTAGAACCGTGATAATCGTTAATTATTATGTCTCACGAAAGTTTAAATACAAAAAAAAAACTTGTAATTTATTAATGTGATAGCACACTTTGGGAGCATAAAATGAACGTTCAAAGTTTGACTATTGAACATTGATCCTGACATTATTTGTCGTTTGTAATGCCTATTTGATTGCTGAGTATAAACTGTTATTAGGTCATAAAATAAGTTATGATTTAAATAAAACATATAAAAATGAAATATTAAGTTGATAAATCAATTTAAGGGTCAATTTTCACTAGCCATTGTAAGCCGGTAAATGAACCAGAATTGAAGCAAGGAAACGCATTTAAACTGGATGCTCTAGTTTATCATGCGCTTCTGAGTTTACTTTTATCGAGAAAGAAGAGTCGACCACTCGTTATTTAAATATGAATTGAATAAATATTAGTATCTTCAAAGGATACTTTAAGTTTAGAGAAGAAGTAGTAAAGAGTAAATTCTAAAGTTGTTTGTAACAAATTAAGTTTCAAAACAGCTAGCCTAATATGTCGCGTCTTTATCACTTGTCACATTACCTGTCAAGCTCTAACACGTATGTGAGTGCAAAAGTGACGGATATCGCGATAGACGATAAAACGTCAACCATGGTAGACGTTCAGGTATAGATAACGTTGTTCTGACAAAAGTCAGTGGTGACATTTTAAAAAATATAAACGAATAATGAGTGGAAGAATAAATCACAGAGTTGTAGTAAAATGGAGTCGTACAATTATACTTTTTTAGACCTAGTCATGATAATGACGTTTTACCATCCGAGTATAGCACTCTGTGTCTCTTCTTAAAGTAAAATAAGGCCGCAGTTATTGACATTTCAATAAAGCATTTAAACTAAACCTGTTTATTTATTATATGTTAATGAAACCTAGACGCAACAATCAATTCACTTTTTTAAGACATATTACTGTGGCTTTATTTTAGCATTGTTGTGTTACTAAACTTTCTTTCAGATTTTACATCATTGCGTTAAATAAAAACGTCAAAAACGGCCCATATTATTATCGGAGATGTTTATGCCCGCCAAAGCTACATCGTTTGCCACACACGCCCAGTTCCTCCGACGGTAGAATATGTAGTTCCCTGTAGCGCGATCATTGCAGTGCCTCCGCAAATATCGCCCTTCGAGTTCGGCGAGGAACCCGCCAATGCCGGGGACATGGCGTCCATTACCTGCGCCATCAGCAAGGGCGACCAACCGCTAAACATTTCCTGGTACTTCAACGGACAGCGGGTCCGAAGGGGCAATGATCTCGGAATAGTCGTCGTGAATATAAACAAGAAAACATCGATCTTAAACATAGACTTGGTTAGTGGAGTAAACAGGGGCTCCTACGACTGTGTGGCGACGAACTGGGCCGGCTCCGCCAACCACAGCGCAGTACTTAATGTCAACGGTACAGCTATCGGCTATTAAGCATTGCTTCCTTCCTTTCAAGTAGTAGTTTCCCTTTAGAAACCCCACTTTCATATGCTCCTCAGTCCCACCACAGATCACGCCATTTGAATTTGGCGAGGAAATACTAAATGAAGGCGAGACGGCATCAGTTTCCTGCGTGATGAGCAAGGGAGACCTCCCAGTCGTATTCACATGGCGTTTTAACGGAGAGGAGATTAGACCTCGCAATGCTCTCGGCATTGTCCTCACGACCATCAGCAAGAAAACCTCCATTCTGAACATTGAACCCGTCAGCGCCATCCACCGCGGCTCGTACACTTGCGAGATCAAAAACCAGGCCGGGGAAACTAATCACACTACTCTCCTCAGTGTCAACGGTTCGCTTTTCTATGACTAGATTTCATTTAACGTTTGCTTTTTATCACAGTCCCTCCTCAAATCTTACCTTTCGAGTTCGGGGAGGAGCCCGCAAACGCCGGGGATACAGCTTCTGTCCAGTGCGTTATGAACAAGGGCGACCTGCCCGCAAATTTCTCGTGGAGCCTCAACGAGAAACCGATCCTCCGTGGCAAAAACCTCGGTATCGCTATAGGCAGCATGAGCCGCAAGATGTCGATCCTCAATATTGACTCCGTGAATGGAACCCACAGGGGTACTTACGTCTGTCGCGTCGAAAATGCCGCCGGTTCTACCAACCATAGCGCTACCTTGGAAGTCAATGGTTCTTCTACTTTTCTCTACTGTAGTAGATTCAGTTATTTGTAGCAAATTACGACAGTTGTTATTTATTCATCCTTTAACAGTTTTGCCCCAAATCCATCCTTTCACCTTCGGAGATGAGCCGGCAAATGCGGGAGACATGGTTGGCGTTCAATGTATGGTGCCGAAAGGCGATGCACCTATCAATATAACTTGGCAATTAAATGGCCAACCAATAAAAGGAATTCAAGGAATAACAGTCACTAAGATTGGTCACAAAGCGAGTAGTCTATCTATCGATTCCGTAAATTCCATACACAGAGGTGTCTACACTTGCTTTGCCTCGAACCAGGCGGGTCATGCCAATTACTCTACGGATCTGGCTGTAAATGGTAATTTTATAAAATAACGCATCCTAGTAGAACTAACTCAATCTTACTTTTCTTGTGCTTATATTGTGTAGTATTTTTTAAAGATATTTTCAATTCATACCATTTATAGTACTTCCTCAAATCAACCCTTTCACGTTCGGAGACGAGCCGGCCAACGCGGGCGACACAGTCGGATTGCAATGCATGGTGGTGAAAGGAGACGTCCCCGTCAACATCACTTGGCGATTAAACGACAGACCCATATCGGAGACCCCTGGTATTTCTATCATGAAAATGAGCCCGAAGGCGAGTGGCCTCACTATCGAATCTGTGTTAGCTATTCACAGGGGAACGTACACATGTCTTGCTCAAAACGCAGCGGGTCATACCAATCACTCTGCTGAACTTGCTGTCAATGGTACACATTGGTCGTTTTTTTACGTATTCCTAAAGCTTTAGTGTATTTTGTATGCTAATATTCAATCCTCCATATCCACCGATTTGTTCTATGGTAGATACCTTCCTCTAAATCATTGCCAATTTTTTCCCCTTCAATTCTATGTAGTTGTGCCGCAAGTGACTCCGTTCGATTTTGGCGAAGACATCTTGAACGCAGGCGAAACAGTCTCTTTAACCTGTACAGTGGGCAAAGGTGATTTGCCTCTAAACATACATTGGCAACTCAACAACCAAACTCTGAATTCCGGCAACAGCGTACTTATAATGCGAAATGGCAAAAGAATCTCAGTACTGAGTATAGAAAACGTTCAACACGAGCACATTGGCAACTACACCTGCATAGCTGAGAACGAAGCCGGCCTGAGTAGTCACAGCGCAGTCCTCAACGTTAACGGTATAAGACACTTGCAAACCGCTTCGCTTTTGTTTGCACGACTTACTTTCCACTCTCATATATTTGTTTACTTAATCCATATATTTCGTACGACCATCCTTGGCAGTGGTTCCCCAAGTTGCGCCGTTCGACTTCGGTGAGGACACGTACAACGCGGGGGACACCGTGTCCCTGACGTGCACCATCACTAAGGGCGATATGCCGATTGAGATATCCTGGTTGTTCGACGATAAGCCTGTACGGAGTGGGGACGGCGTCGTCATTGCGCGTAGTGGACGGAAAATATCAATACTGAGCATCGACTCCATTCAGGGCTCCCACCGGGGGAATTACACGTGTGTGGCAAAGAACGATGCGGGCTCCGCAGCGCATTCCGCTCTACTTTATGTCAACGGTACAATAAACAAGATATTAACTTTACTTAATCCAATTTTAGTCCTTATGATTTTAATTATGTACAATCCTTGTGTCTTCACCCTGGCCATATGCCACTTTTGATAAATTGGTAACGTAACGGCAAATAGCGTGATATATTAAAGAATAGAAATGGAACAGCGAGATACTAATAAACATGAAACTCACACTAATCAAGCGTGCCTACTCTGTATCAACAAAAAGCAATCAACCCTTTGACCGAGATTTACGTAAAAGGTACTCGCAACTTGTGTATACAATTTGCTCCCAGTGTTTATGTTACTGATTCCTCTCGTATGTCAGTCCCTCCACAGATTATGCCATTTGAGTTCGGTGAAGAACCAATGAATGCGCAAGAAATGGTCGTGGTTACTTGTACGGTTACTAAAGGAGACCTGCCCTTAAAGATAGAGTGGTACTTTAATGATACTCAAGTCAAATCGGGCGACAGTGGCGTGACACTAATGAACACGAAGCGAACAAGTCAACTGAGTATCGAGTCTGTCAATCACCAAAACCAAGGGTCCTATTCATGCGTCGTTCGAAATGCCGCTGGTTCCGTAAATCACACTGCACAGCTTTTCGTAAACGGTATACCTTTTAAATGACAAAAGTATTGCATCCTTTATATTATTAGTGAGCCTTCTTCTTCCCCTACCCTACTTCCACTTGTAACTTTGGCGGGTCATAATATTCATCACAGATATTCAACCAAAACCAACGAAGAAAGAAGTCTGGATGCAAAACTATCACACCCTTACATTATTTCAGTTGCACCGATTATAGCGCCTTTCGAATTTGACGAATCGGTATTTTTCGGAGAAGGCGTTCAAGTGATGTGCCACGTTACCAAAGGCGACAGACCTCTCGATTTCAAATGGACGTTTAGTGGCGGAGAAGTGAGTTCTTTAAGCGGGGTAAACATCATGAATGTCGGGGACCGAGGCTCGGTTCTTATAATACCCACTGTGACGGCCCAGCATTCTGGCATTTTTACTTGCACTGCCTCCAACATTGTCGCCAGCGCTAGTCATCACGCCACGCTCAATGTGAAGGGTATTAACACACTTCTCGTCATAGTTTAATACTGCGTGATGTTATGTTTCGTTTCTCCGTCCAACTCCCTGTAGCCAAATAGTGGCAAAAAAACCAGCCCGCTTAAAACAATGTGCTCTTAAAATAGTCGAATAAAAAGCAAGTTTGTTACAGTGGCGCCTATTATTTCAACGTTCGAATTTGATGAAGCAGTTTTTTACGGAGAAAGCATTCAAGTGATGTGCCACGTTCCCAAAGGAGATATGCCGTTAAAAATTACCTGGTATTTTCGAGATTTTCCACTTCAAAGGCAGGATGCAGCCATCATAACCAAATTAGGGGATAGGAGCACCTTGTTGTCTATTCCAGCGGTGACAGAAAAACACTCTGGAAATTACACATGCGCAGCTTCCAATACCGTAGCGAGCACTAATCACACTGCCACATTAAACGTACAGGGTACACACTATTCTGTAGATTCACTGTTAACTTTTGGTTTATTTTATGTTCTTTCCCTCACCAGTTCCCCCACACATTGTTCCATTTGATGCCGAAGAGCAAGTCTTTGCTGGTGAATCTGTACAATTGACGTGCCACGTATCTAAAGGCGACACACCCCTTACGATTACTTGGAGTTTTCACGGTGAAGATCTGTCATCCCACCAAGGAATTTCTACGACGAAGATCGGCGAGCGCACGTCGCTGCTTAGTATATCTAGCGCGACTGCAAGCCACAGCGGCGAATACTCGTGCCACGCCGGAAACCACGCTGGTTTAGCTGTCCATTCCGCCGCAGTTAATGTCCATGGTATCCCCCGTTCTTTCCACTACCTTAGCCTAAACGCACGCTGCACGCTTGCTACAATATACCTAATCTTGGCCTTCTGGATTAATAGTGCTGCCTCACATCGTACCATTTGAGGCGGATGAGTCTGTGTTCGCTGGAGAATCGGTCCAACTCACCTGCACCGTTTCCAAGGGCGACTTGCCTCTCGACATCAAGTGGCATTTCCATGGTTACGATAATGCTACCTCAAAACTCGGCATCATGACGACTAAAATGACTTCACGGACTTCATTTCTATCTATCGTTGCCGTTACTGCTAGCCATAGTGGCAACTATACCTGCGTAGCTTCCAACAGTGCCGGCTCTACTAATCATACCACTATCCTAAATGTTCAGGGTCAGTTTAATTTCTTCATCATTATTCTGGTTTATCATTTTCATGTCGGCAGCGCTTCGACTTAAGATGTGTCGATGGAACCAGCTTGCTTCTATCCACACCTCTGAAGTGCCCGCTTATTTTGTTCCATAATTATTTTTGACATCAGTTTTTTATCTTCTTTTGTTTATTTTTTATCTGACAAAGTCACACCCAGCATTTTGTTATTTAACTCTTTTCATGAACTCCGTCGAGCTAAGTGATTCGCCATACTCGTATATAGAAGAGAGACGTTTATCGAGACCTGAAGTTGGGCATAAGGAAGTTAAAGTTAGCGTATTCTACTGTAGTGGTCACTGTTCAATCGGCCTTCTTTCGTTTCTGTAAATAGTAATTATTCGAAGAATAATCGTATGCTACCTATAAACAAATTAATCCACTCTTCATTATAGTTTATGCATATTATTTTATACAACTGTTCCACTTATGTCACTTTCCTTAATCTAATATTCCGACTCATTAAAATACTTAAAGAATAAGCTTATTTCGTCGTGTAACTAACATTGAGTTCAAGCTCTGGTACAACGTAATATTTTGGTTGATCTCAATGTATATTTCTATCCAATGCCAACATTAGTGCCTGGTTCGATATTTTCTTTAGTTGCTCCGCAAGTGACTCCATTCGATTTTGGCGAAGACATCATGAACGCAGGCGAAACAGCGTCTCTGATCTGTACCGTTGGCAAAGGCGATTTGCCACTGACAATACACTGGTTACTCAACGACCAAGTTCTGAATTCTGGAAACGGAGTTCTAATAAACAGAAATGGAAAAAGAATATCTGTTCTGAGCATAGAGAACGTTCAACATGAACACATTGGCAACTACACCTGCATAGCGGAGAACGATGCAGGCCAGAGTAGTCATAGCGCTGTCCTCAACGTTAACGGTATTATACTCGTTCTACTCTTGTAAACCGATTCGCTTTTGTTCGCACGACTTGTTTTACATTCTCATATATTTATTTTACCCTTTACGTTATTTATGACCGTCCTTGGCAGTGGTTCCCCAAGTTGCGCCGTTCGACTTCGGTGAGGACACGTACAACGCGGGGGACACCGTGTCCCTGACGTGCACCATCACTAAGGGCGATATGCCGATTGAGATATCCTGGCTGTTCAACGACAAGCTCATGCGGAGTGGGGACGGCGTCGTCATTGCGCGTAGTGGACGGAAAATATCAATGCTAAGCATCGACTCCATTCAGGGCTCCCACCGGGGGAATTACACGTGTGTGGCAAAGAACGATGCGGGCTCCGCAGCGCATTCCGCTCTTCTTCACGTTAACGGTACAATAAACCATATGTAAACTTTTTCTTGATGGAATGCTAGTCTTTATTTTTTTTTACTTTCTCCGTAGTTTCTCCACAAATTATGCCATTTGATTTCGGCACGGAACCTGTCAACGATCAGGAACTTGTCGTAGTTATATGTACTGTTACAAAAGGCGACATGCCTCTTTCTATCAATTGGTACTTCAACGACAAACCTGTCAAGTCGGGCAGTAACGGTGTGGTGCTAACAAACACGAAGCGCACTAGCCAGCTTACGATAGAGACAGTTACTCACACGAACCAAGGGAACTATACATGCGCCGTCAGCAACCAAGCCGGCACAACTAATCACTCAGCCGAGCTTTATGTAAACGGTAAAATAAAATCGTGATGTAGATTGTTTACTCCCTATAGTCCTCACTTATCTATACCTGCTTTCTTTTGATTCCTCTCCTCTATTAGTCCCTCCACAGATCATGCCCTTTGAATTCGGCGAGGAACCAGTCAATGCTCAAGACATGGTATTAGTTACTTGCACGGCCCTTAAGGGAGACCAGCCTTTGAAGATAGACTGGTATTTTAATGAAACTCTCGTGAAATCGGGTGACAAAGGCGTAACGCTTACAAATACGAAACGTACAAGTCAGTTAACTATCGAATCAGTCAGTCACCAGAACCAAGGTTCCTATTCTTGCGTCGTGCGGAATGACGCCGGTTCCATCAACCACACTGCACAATTGTTCGTAAACGGTAACTGCTTGTTTTCACTACCCTATTCTTGAAGCGTGTAGTTTATGTAGCCTTTATAAGTAGTTTTCCCACCCTCCCTCCACTTGTAACTTTGGCGGGCCATAATTGGAACATCTCAAAAAAACCTACGGACTAAAATAAATTTATTTAACATTTCAAAACTGCATAATTTCAGTGGCACCGGTCATAGCCCCTTTTGAATTCGACGAATCAGTATTTTTCGGAGAAGGCGTTCAAGTGATGTGCCATGTTACCAAAGGCGACAGACCGCTCGATTTCAAGTGGACCTTTAGTGGCGGAGACGTGAGTTCCTTAAGCGGGGTTAACATCATGAATGTGGGAGACCGAGGCTCGGCTCTGATCATACCTACTGTCACGGCCCAGCATTCTGGGATTTTCACGTGTACTGCCTCTAATATTGTCGCCAACGCTAGTCATCACGCCACTCTCAATGTTAAGGGTATCGTCGCGATTTATGTGATAACCTGTGATAATATGTATATATTGTCATGTTACTTTACGTTTCTCTCCAAACTCCTTAAAACCAAAACAGTAAGAAAATAACCGATTTTAACCATGTTCTTTTAGAATAGTCATAGGCAAGTTTGTTACAGTGGCGCCCATTATATCACCGTTTGAATTCGATGAAGCAATTTTTTACGGAGAAAGCATTCAAGTCATGTGCCACGTTCCCAAGGGAGACATGCCGTTGACTCTAATTTGGTATTTCCGCGGTCATCCACTTCAAAAACATGACACAGTTATTATAACCAAACTTGGCGATAGGAGTTCCGTGTTATCTATCCCGGCAGCAACTGAGAAGCACTCTGGAAGCTACACCTGCGCGGCTTCCAATACTGTAGCACGAACTAACCACACTGCCACATTAAACGTACAGGGTATACACATCTGTAGAGTCATTGTTAACATTTGGTTTATTTTTGTTTTTTATTCCTCACCAGTTCCACCTCACATTGTTCCATTTGAGGCTGAAGAGCCAGTCTTTGCCGGTGAATCAGTTCAGTTGGCTTGCCACGTATCTAAAGGCGATACGCCTCTGACAATAAGTTGGAGTTTTCATGGGGAAGACCTATCCTCCCACAAAGGAATGTCTACGATGAAGATCGGCGAGCGCACGTCGTTGCTGATTATATCTAGCGCGACTGCGAGTCACAGCGGCGAATACTCGTGTCACGCTGGCAACCACGCTGGCTTAGCTGACCACTCCGCCACAGTCAATGTCCATGGTATCCCCCGTTCCGCCCACTGCCTTAGCCTAAACACACGCTGCACGCTTGCCTAAATAATAATATCGGCCTTCTGAATTAACAGTAATGCCATACATCGTACCCTTCGAGGCGGACGAGTCTGTCTTCGCTGGCGAATCTGTTCAACTCAACTGCCACGTTTCTAAGGGCGACTTACCTCTCAACATTAAGTGGCATTTCCATGGTTACGACAATGCTACTTCAGAACTCGGCATTATGACGACTAAAATGACATCGCGTACCTCATTTCTATCAATTGCCGCTGCTACCGCCAGCCATAGTGGCAACTATACCTGCGTAGCTGCCAACAGCGCAGGCTCTACTAATCATACCACTATCCTTAACGTTCATGGTCAGTTTCATTTCTTCATCATTTTGAGTTTTCATGAACATCAGCAGCGCGTCGGTGTCAGATGTGTGGATAAAATCAGCATGCGTCTTATCCTCACATTTGCAGCGGACGCTTGTTTTTTTTTTTCACTATTTGATTTGCTTCGGTTTTATTCTATCTTTTAAAATTATTCGTTTATCTCATCATACAGTCACATCGAACACTTCACTAATCGATATAGGCCAGCAATAAAATTATTCTTTGAAGGGTATGTCCAGATGATATGCCACTTATCTAAGGGAAACAATTATGGTCATGTCATCTACCAGATATTTATCTAAACGCTATCGTAGTAGCTAGGGCCTCCCACTGAAATGAGCTAAGTAATTTTTGCTGAAGTTGCCATTCGTCAGTAACACAAAAAGCAAGCAGAGATAAAAATCGCGCATATGCTGTGTCGCCATAGACTACGGAAATTTGGGGTACATAGACAGACGCTATTTAAATAGGAGGCAATTATCTTTTTGTTTATTCTTAACGTCTACGAAAATCAAATCATATGTTGCTGTTTCAAGTGGTTCCACACATAATCCCGTTCGAAGTTGAGGAGCAAATTTTCGCGGGTGAATCGGTCCATCTCACTTGCCATGTATCAAAAGGAGACAGTCCTCTTCAAATAACTTGGAGCTTTAACTATCACGAGATCCCGTATCACAATAATATGGGCGTGACGACGACGAAGTTAGGAGAGAAAGCCTCGGTGCTGAGCATTCCGACAGCTATGGGACAGCACAGCGGAAACTACACGTGTACCGCCAGCAACCGCGCAGGCCAAGCACACCATTCCGCTCTCGTCAACATCCACGGTACCACGGCGACCCGAACCCTCTTACAAATGCACGATTAGACTTAACTATAAATCCTTTTTTTTTTTTTTATTAGTTCCTCCTCATATTATGCCATTCGAGATCGAAGAATCGGTGTACTACGGGGAATCCGTACAAATGACCTGCCATGCGAGCAAGGGTGACCGACCAATGACGATATCATGGACATTCGAGGGACAAGATCTGTCCAGTGATCAGAGTATCAGGACAATGAAAATTGCAGAACAGACTTCTATCCTCTCTATAGCTTCTGTGACAGGAGAACATAGTGGAAATTACACGTGCATAGCAAAAAACAGAGCTGGCGAGCACAGATACTCCACATCCCTCCACGTCAAGGGTATTCCTAGTTAATTGTTCCAGCATGCACTTATAAGTTGCGCCATTAACTATATATACACCGTTTCTTTGCCAGTCGTCCCCCACATCAAACCTTTCGAACTGGACGAAGCCGTATTCGCGGGCGAGTCGGTACATCTCGACTGCCACGTGTCGAAGGGCGACACACCTCTGAACATAACGTGGAGCTTCCAAGGACACCCGGTCACACGTAATATGGGCGTGGTAACGACGTCCCTAAGCGTGCGCGTCTCCGTCCTCGATATCCCGACCGCGATGGGCGCTAACAGTGGCAACTACACGTGTACTGCAACCAACCGCGCCGGCAGCGCTAGCCACACTGCAATTCTCAACGTCATCGGTACCGTCATCTGTTTGAGTGACGCTTGCTTTCTGTTCAGTTCCTCCCGTGGTCCAACCCTTCTCATTCGGGGAAGTCGCAATGAATTCCGGGCAAGTAGTGACGGCTCCTTGCTCAGTTATTGAGGGCGACCACCCGCTGCAGCTCCGGTGGCTCTACGACGATGAACCGATCAAGCCTAGGTCGGGGGCGACCGTGTTTCATATAGGAGACAGAAGCGCGATCCTTAGTATCGGTTCCGTTTCGCATAAACATGCCGGCAACTACACTTGCATCGCGGAAAACGAGGCTGGCATTAGTTCGCATTCCTCGACTTTGATTATAAACGGTGCATAATTTTTCTTCACGTTCGGAAAGTAGATTTTATTTTAGTAGTGATTTATTACCCTTATCCGTTCTATCTATCTGAGCGACTATATTAGTGTAGTACGATTAATTGGTGATGCATTCCAGTCCCTCCAAATATTCTGCCGTTTACGTTCGGAGAAAAGCCTGCGAACGTCGGCGAGTACTTGCAGGCGGCGTGCACCGTCAACCTCGGCGACCTTCCGCTCACTATCTCTTGGACGTTCAACGGCCACCCGATATCGCTGAGGAACAACGATTACGTTCTCACTAATTCGAAGCGCAGTAGCCTTCTCATAATAGAATCTGTGGACGCGAAGCATGCTGGTTCCTATGTATGTATAGGAGAAAATCGCGCGGGCCGCACATCTCACACCACAGAACTTGTAGTATACGGTTAGTTCATTTCTGGTAGAGTTCCATTTAGTTACTAGATGACGTTTACATTTCAGTTCCTCCCAAGATCGCACCTTTTGCCGCTGGTGACGAACCGGCCTTTCTCGGTGATTACTTTGCACTTCAGTGCATAATAACGCACGGGGATCAACCTGTCCGGATCGAATGGACTGTGAATAATAGGTCCGTCCACTCCGTCCCTGGCTCGCGCGTCTCTACTGTGGACCGAAGGAGCAGTGTGCTCACGATAGAATCCGTAGACGCCAAACACGCCGGTCTCTATAACTGTACCGCCGCTAACGCCGCCGGCGTCGCCTCCCACACCACCGAACTCGTCGTCAAGGGTCCGAAGTATTTACAGCCCATTATACCTTGATGCTAACATTCTGCTTCATTTACATATTTTTATTGTCCTAGTTCCACCATTGATAGTACCGTTCAGTTTTGGTGAGGTGCCGATCAACCAGGGTGACGCGGTACTTGTACACTGCCTTGCTTCCAAGGGAGACCTGCCTCTAGAAATCTCGTGGACGTTTAGCAGTGAAACTATAGAATCTAGTCTACACCGAGACATCACGACGACCCAGCTCAGTCCTCGCGTGTCCGTGCTAACCATCACGTCTGTGAACGCGAACCACCAGGGCAACTACACCTGCATCGTACAGAACGCTGCCGGCCGAACCGAGCACGTGGCGACGCTCGTCGTAAATGGCACGTGATATTCATTTCGGAGACGGTAAACAGGGACTAACATCACGGAACAGTGCCTTCGAATGATTTCCACACTGGCACCACTCATTCCGACATTTTCACAGTCGCTAACATGCCTGTCACTGATCGATCTAACGCTATGTTTCTATGGTTATTTGCAGTTCTGCCCCGCATAGTTCCATTCTCGTTCGAGACGCCGTTATTCGCGGGGCAGGCGACTCAGGTCACATGTTTAGTGTCCGAGGGGGACCAACCTCTCGATATTCAATGGTACTTCGAAGGGCAATCCTTGAAAGAGAAGGCTGCCGTATCGGCCACCAAGATAGGACAGAGGGCGTCACTGCTTCTGATCGACCCGGCTGGGTGGTCGAACAGTGGATCTTACTCTTGTCTCGCGCGAAATGCCGCTGGCTTCTCCAACTATACCACCTCACTCGAAGTACACGGTATAATATGCATTCTTAGCACGAAGCTTTTTGCCTACCTATATAGCCCCAATAACGTTCGCTTATATTTCGAATAGAGCGGTATATCGGATGTTGATGTTAAAGGTTGTATTTCACCTCGTAAATATTTATGAATGTCTAGGATGCACATGTAGATAACTGAACTCAGGCTGCGATGTCGTGGATCATCTAGGACAGACGTTGGACGTCAGTAGGAACCGGCTGCGGCTATCATCGAACCTCAACCCCTCCTCGCATCTCTTCTTATTTCCCTCCTTCTTCCCGGGTTCCTTCTGTATTTTCTGTTTGTTTATTTTATTGCAATATTTGTGTTGGGTTCGCGCTAACATGCTTGGCATATACAACTTACTGAAATAAATTTATTGACGTGATTGAAATATTTAAAAATAAATCAATATTAACTACGTTTCAATTTAAATATTTAAAGGGATAGCTTATTTTAATGTTGGTTTTAGTTTCGTTGATTCTTTTGATGAATAAGAAACTTGTAAAAAACCCATATAAAACGTCAATCGATTTATTTCACCAGAGTCATTTTGTTTGCATTATGCTTATCATAACTGGAGTTCAGTATTATTTTCTCTATATTTTATTACTCTTATTTATGATTTTTGTAGTTAGCTGCTTCATTAACGGATATGATTTGCGTCATGTGCTTATAATAAGTAAATCGATAAGCTTCTATAGTGATATGTATAAATATATTACGTTTTAGTTAGTGGTTGATTTGTACATGCTTCAAAAAGCCTTGGCTACGCCTTTTTGCGTTAGCTATCAAATATAAATAGTGACTCCTACACATATACATGTGAAACAATGATATAATTTATATCATAATGGAAGCTTTTTAATATCCAGATTGAATCACTGACTTTATTTTGTATTTTTTATCTTCTGTAAGAGAAACGAGTCAGTTGTCTTTAAATGTACAATTGTCACAATTCTAAACTACTGTTGTTTCAGGTTTACATAAGTAACGGTAACCACTTACCATCTGGCGGGCTTGATACTTGTTTGCCGACAACATGATATCTTTAAAAAAAAAGCATTATTGTGGGGTACCTACCTATTAAATAACAGCACATTTATAAATTTATAATATATCGTAAAAAATAGGTAGGTAGTACTTTGTTTAATCAACAGTGGCAATTCTGAGTGGTTACAAGAATAGACTTTATTTATTAATATATTTCATTTTAAATGTACATTAGCGGCAAACAAGCGTATAGCCAATCAATAATAAGTGGTGTCTTTATCCTATGGAATCCTTTAAAGTCTTTAAATTAATTATAATTGCAGTGATTCTATCTTCATGGCATTAGAATTGTACGTCATTCTTTAATACTTCTGCCATATTTATTTCATCCTCTACAACATAATGGTAAAAAAAAAGTTTTTCTTATTTATACGTACAATTCATGTGCCACCTTTACTAATGTAAGAATTCGCTTAAATACAAATCCAGTCATTTTCTTTAAAAACATCTATTACTTATTCGGATTTGTATTAACAGTCTAAAAAATATAAATATTAATCTCCCATTAAAATCTTGAATATAAATCATATGATACTTTTCTCCTTGAATTCACATTAAACTGTAAAATGTCTTGATTCAATTTTGAAAAATTTTGAAAGCTTTTCACTTGTACATACATGACAAATAATCATTGCATGAATTCAAAACCACAGGTTTGACGGTTAGCTATAATTGTGGGTGCGATTTCAGTGCCCCCTCGCTGGATTCTTGAGCCGACCGATAAGGCTTTTGCCCAGGGCTCTGACGCTAAGGTCGAATGCAAAGCCGATGGCTTCCCCAAGCCCCAAGTCACCTGGAAGAGGGCTGAAGGTACGTGCCCTAGTCCTATCTTTTGTGGATTTATTTATTTAGGAATATTCTAACCTTTTGAACGCTTTTCCTCTGGCATCAAAATGTTTTGACCATTGAAGAACGTCTTGGCCATAACATCTTGAGGCCTCAGTGGCGTGGTCAACACACGACATCTAGGAGGTCTTGGCGTACAAAGTATTAATCATCCTATCTTTGTTCTATTGGTCATATTGCTTAATAAATTCAAGTACTTCTTGCCGACTCCAAACGAAAAGATAATTTTAAGCATTTATTTTGGTTGCAGTATTAAAACTTCATACAGTCTTTCTAAAACTAAATCTTTTTCAGGGGATACGCCTGGCGATTACAAAGACCTTAAGCCAAATAATCCTAACGTGAAGGTAGAGGATGGAGCCCTGTCTATTGCCAATATTCAAAAAACTAATGAGGGTTACTATTTGTGCGAGGCCGTTAATGGAATCGGCTCTGGATTGTCCGCTGTTATTCTGATAAGTGTACAAGGTATGTAAAAATAAGGAATCACTCTGGTAACATACCATTTCTGTAAAGGCAAACCGACACACTTATATGTACTGTTAACAATTGAGTTGAATTGTACCTAATTTATATTTTATTCATTGCAGCTCCTCCCCAATTCGAAATCAAAATGAGGAATCAAACCGCCCGCAGAAGCGAGCCCGCGGTACTGCAGTGCCAAGCCAAAGGAGAAAAAGTATGTATTGTCTTTATTCTACTTTTGAAAAACCTTATATAATGTATTCAGCCCACTCTGGTCCAATGGGCTCATAGCCTAAATAAGACAACAGAGTTTTACGACCTTATTTTGAGACCTTATTTCTTTATTTATATTCCTGTGCCGCCGCTGAGACCTATTGACCATATGCCTGAGATCAGTACAGCAATACCTTGTTTAAATGAACACCATTCTATTATTATTTTATTTCATCCACAGCCCATCGGAATTATCTGGAACATGAATAACAAACGCCTGGAGCCCAAATCGGACCCCCGCTACACCATTCGCGAAGAGATCCTGCCCGGAGGAGTGGTTTCCGACCTCAGCATCAGGAGGACTGAGCGGTCAGACAGTGCGCTCTTCACCTGCGTGGCTACTAACGCCTTCGGATCTGATGATACTAGCATCAACATGATTATTCAAGGTCAGTCAAGATCATATAGCCGGTCTTTGAAATAATTAGTATATGATGGTCAATGGGGCCAGGTTAGAATAGCGCCAACCCTTTCTTCTCGTATGAGTCGACTATCACTCTCACTTCAATACTATTGAAATTAGGCCCTCTGAAATTTCTAAAAATATCTAGCCAACCATGAAGAAAATTTGCACACCCTGCCAGATAACAAACTATAGATGGCCGAAGCTGAACTTTATCTCCAGTCGTCATCATCTCAGATGCAAGTCGTTCACTGCTGGACATAGGCCTCCCCCAAATATGACTTGTAACATCTTGGGGGGTAGTTGCCATAGTCGCCACATAGTGGTCTTGGCAGGCGGGGTAGCGAGAGCAGTAGCGGTAGATTGCGTTTCGACGGACGCTGCTGCCCATCAGTCGGTTTTTCCCATTGTACCCGTGGGTCATACCCGCGGGAGGAGATGCCGTGGAGTGCCGGCTGACTAGAATAGCACCATCCCATATCCTCTAACTACAGTAAATGTTTTTAAATATAGACCATGTTTTCAATTTTTTTTTTTTACAGAGGTACCTGAAGCGCCCTATGGCCTAAAAGTCCTGGACAAGTCCGGTCGCACTGTGCAGCTGTCCTGGGCAGCCCCGTACGATGGCAACTCACCTATCAAGAAGTTCCTCATTGAGTACAAGCGTGCCAAGGGAAACTGGGATAAAGATATTGACAGGTAAGGTTCCGTTAGTCCTTGAACCATCTTTATAGAAAATAAAGTCTTAGGATGTTCCTAATCTTCATTTACTTTATTCGGGTGACTAAAACAATACATTCTTTAGGAATACATTAATTTTTAATCTGTAAATTGTCTCATCTTCAGAGTACTGGTCCCTGGTGACTCCACCGAAGCCGGCGTGTTCAGCCTCCGCCCCGCTACCGCATACCACATTCGCATCGTCGCCGAGAACGAGTTGGGCACCTCCGAACCCTCGGAAACCGTGACCATCATCACTGCTGAAGAAGCACCGACTGGTCCTCCCCAAGACGTGAAGGTTGACGCGCATGATAAACACACCCTGCGAGTTACCTGGAAGCCACCTCCACCTCAGGACTGGAACGGTGAACTACAGGGGTAAGTTTATATTATGTTTGCCTAAACCTTCGAAAGCCGTGCCCATCATGACAAAGTAAAAGACATTGTTTGACCATATATAATTAATTTAAGAATCTTCATTTAAATATTTCAGATACTACGTCGGCTACAAACTGGCATCGAGCAATAAGTCATTCGTTTTCGAAACCGTCGATATTTCCAAGGAATCTGGTAAAGAGCACCACCTTGACATCATGAACCTGAAGTAAGTCTTTACTTAACGAGAAGTACATATTACATATGGAACTTTATAGCACGAACAGGGACTTGATGGTAATTTTGTCTTCAGAACATTCCACCAATACGCCGTAGTGGCTCAAGCGTTCAACAAGATGGGTTCCGGGCCCGTGTCCCAGGAAGTCCGCGCGTACACCGCCGAAGGCGCGCCCTCAGCTCCGCCACAAGACGTGCTCTGCACCACCCTGACCGCGCAAACTATCCGAGTCTCCTGGGTTTCTCCACCACTTGCGGCTGCGAATGGTCTCATCAAGGCCTACAAGGTTGTGTACGGACCCAGCGATACTTGGTATGGTAAGTATTCTTTATATTCAAGTGTCCTGAGTTCACCCCATTTTAAAATTTAAGTATTTATAGCATTCTTATAATTAATCACATAAGGCTTTTCTGCCTCAGAAGCGACTAGAACAACCGCGTATAAAACAATTAAAAATCCGGCGTTGTTACGTGTTAGTTCTCTAGCTTGTTACAATAATTAAAATTGAAGTTCGATTTAGAGAAAACAAAGGTTGGACCGTACTTTTATCGATAAATCCTAACTGCTCTGCCTCTTTCCTTATAGACGAAAAAACAAAGGACACCAAGATCACGGCGAGCAGCGAGACTATCCTCCACGGACTGAAAAAGTTCACCAACTACTCGATGGAAGTGCTGGCGACCACTAACGGCGGCGACGGCGTCCGATCCGCACCCATTCATTGTCAGACTGAACAAGACGGTAATAATACACTTTACGAAATTACAGAAAAAACTATCTTGGACATCGCTATGATTTTGATAGCATGTTTACTTGTTCCCTATGATTAAATGCGCCATAATTCTGAGATTACTTGACCGCTCAACATAATGCTATCATGCATCTTTTAAAAGTGTCTTGAAGTTTGTATAATAACTGTTGAATGTACCCTTTTAGTGCCCGAGGCACCTCGTGCGGTGAAAGCACTAGTGATGGGCCCGGACTCGATCCTGGTGTCATGGCGAGCGCCCGCGCAGCCGAACGGCGTCGTTACGCACTACAACGTCTACACGCAAGCGCAGAACGCTGAACCGCATCCCAATAAGGTAAATTTTGTTATTCTGCGTGGCCGGACAACCTCACCCTAAACAGTCATCGTCAAGTGGCAAGCAAAGTAGTCAATTATATTGATATGATCTTAATTGGTATACCAGCTTAACCTCACTCTAATAAGAGACCCCTAGTTTGGCCAAGACGTTTCTCACTTAGAGCATCGACGAAGAAACTTGTACGCTACTTCTATAAACCTAAACGAATGAATACCTATTATGTTTTTTTCCTTCACCGCTACTGCCAAAGGTGGCTCGCTAAACTAACTGTTTAAGTGTACGCTCAAAGTCAACGTGCAGAAGGAAGGGGCGGCGTGGTAGGTAATACTAGTTATAAGACAGCGTGGTAGTTACAAGACAGAGGTTATATATTTCCCGCCATCATTGGAAGTTTAGTACTAAAGTAACAAGGTTAAATTTTGCTTAATTTCTGACATTGTTATGCCTGTTAAAGGGTTAAACAAATGCAAACGTAGAGGTGGAAAGCTAAACGCTACACGCCATTCTTTCCGCTTCGATCTTCCACTCAGGCTCTACACTGAATTCCATATTAGCCAATGGCAGCGACCAAATATACATAGACTTCGTCTCCTGTACAATATGACAGTTATTTCATTACCTCAGATTTAGATATTAACCAATAAGCAAAGTTCGAATAGGCTAAAGTAAAATGACATACGCCAAACCTCATGCGTGGTTAATAAACTTTAGTCTCTGCTTTTTTGGATCAGTTTTTGTGGGAACATTAATAAGTTTCCATTCATCATATATGTATATTATCAGTAGCTGCTCAATGGCAATACGATATTGTAAACTGGTGAGTACATGACTAACATGCATTTATTTACAGAAATTACAATCGTATTATGATAACTACAAGTACTTAACTAGTTACAGTATAAAATCTAAAAAAGGCCCTTGAGGCATTGTACCAAGCATGCTGGCGGCATTTCCTCGTTGTATCGTAATGCTGATACTTTGTGCGAGGAAGACGCCAGCTCTTCGGTCACCAGTTAATATACATGACTTAACCACTAACTGTTTGGTTTCAGGTCCCTGCCTCACAGACCAGCTACTCGGCGACTGACTTGAAGGCTGGTCGCTACGACTTCTGGGTGACCGCTTCCACCATCATCGGTGAAGGACAGCCCTCAGGAACCGCCTCCTGCAGCCCTAGTGACAAAGGTTTGCTCTGTTTTACTTTATATCCTCTAGCCACCCAGAAGCTTATACAAATATCTGCCATATCATTGCACTTTATTTTTTATTTTTTTGCTGTATCGCGATACTGATACGTTGCGCGAGAAAACTGCCAGCTCTGCGGTCACCAGTGGAGTCGACGAGTCTTTTAGAAAGACCTTTGAACATATTATATATATTTTTGGATCTTTATATTAATAATAATTTTTGACTAGTGGAGAAATAATATTTTGCCATTGTAGCTGGCATTTAGCTAATTTACTGAAAAATAATATTCAATGGCATTTTTTTTTATTCTTGTAAAGGTACCGCCTGATTCCTATATAAAAAAAGATTGTATTAAATTTAATAGACGAAATAAGCGAAGACCACAAAACTATAGTAGTACTCAAACATATAAAAAGTTTTGAACACGTCAAGCAAAATCCGACTTAAAAAAACGTGAGTTACCTACCCGTTTTAATTCAAAGAATATAGCCGCAGAATATAGTTCTGGAAGAGCTGAATGAAAGATCTGTTAAGTAATATAGTTATCCTACCAGACTGCGCCAATTAAGAGGTAACAGTACCGAAGCCCTTTCTCAGATTTGAGATTTTTGAACGACTATATCTGTCGCGCTGGCGCGCGAAGTGCCCCGCGGCCCCATCGTGCCTGTGTGTGTGGCTCACGCACACAGACTGAGCCCGCGCACTTCGGCCGCAACAAGCCACTAAGCCACTCGCTATTCTATTCATACCGGCACGCGACGCGAAAATATTGTTTGTTTTAATTTTGACCACGATTCCGTTTATTGATACTCGAGATTTAACTTTATGCAATTAAATTTTAAATCTATACTTTAACATTACAAGCTGCAACATTATCAAAACCTTTCGTAGTTACTTGAGTAAGTAGGTACCGACTCTTTAACACTTGGGTATGTTTTATTCGCTTTGCAGGCTGATGTTGCCAATTGATAGAGATAATTATATACCTATATGCAATAATAGTTTTCCGTATGGGATTGGAATTATTTAAGTACTAAATTTCATAATGCAAAAGTAACACCACCCGGTGTTACTGTGCAGTTTAGGTACATTTAGCCCGCGAGCCTGTCGGGTAGGCGTATAGCAGCCTGACGCTTCGAACCTCCCATTAGTACCATGTCAGGGTTTGATGATGGAGTACCAGGAAAATGCTTCTTCATATAATTTCTAAAGCTATTGAGACATTTGTCTATGACCATCATCTCATAAAAAAGCGCTTGGTGGCCTAGCGGTAAGAGCGTGCGTCTGGCAATCCGGAGGTAGCAGGTTCGAAACTTGGCTTGTACCAATGAGTTTTTCGGAATTTATGTACGAAATATTATTTGATATTTTACCAGTCACTTTTCGGTGAAGAAAAACATCGTAAGGAAACCGGACTATTCCCAATAAGGCCTAGTATACCCTCTGGGTTGGAAGGTCAGATGGCAGTCGCTTTCGTAAAACTAGTATCTACGCCAAATCCTGGGATTAGTTACCAAGTGGACCCCAGGCTCTCATGAGCCGTGGCAAAATGCCTGTACAATTTGAACTTGCGACCTCCGGATTGCAAGTCGCATTCTCTTACCGCTAGGCTACCAGCGCTCCAAAGATGAAATTTATAGCATTATACAGGGTGTCTCATTCAGATCGGTCAGTATGGGGAAGTCTGGAACTACCTATAAGACATACAAAGATTTGTTCTTAGGAACCATGTCATCGATTTTAGGGACAAGAAAAACTGCATACATAGATAAAAAAAACAAAACTTGTACTCTGTTCGAGAATCGAACCAGGTTATTTTGGAAAAAAAAAATCTAAATTATTTCCGTTTGGATATGGATTGTATTGGTTATAGGCAGCAAAAGTTACGATGAAACATGATGTCTCAAATGAATAAAATGCATTGTAATTTATCTTTTAATTTTATTTTTAACAACTGGGGTCGCTTCCAAAACTGAACACATTTTTTTTAAATCCATTTATGCTATTTTTCTTGTCCCTAAAATCGATGACATGGTTCCTAAGAACAAATCTTTGTATGTCTTATAGTTCCAGATTTTCCCATACTGACCGATCAAAATGAGACATTCTGTATACATAAAATTAACTGATTTAAAAAAAAAAACTTATAAATAGTAAACCTATCCGCTACTATGACATGGGCCTCCCCCATAGTCTGTTATAAGCAGCATGAGGGGTTCTGATCGAGTAAATAATAATGTTTCAATAAATAAATATTACTGGACATTCTTACACAAATTGACTGAACCCCACGGTAAGCTCAAAAAGGCCTGTGTTTTGTATGAGTACTCAGCCAACGATATATATAACGATATATGCAAAAAAAATACCTATAATACTTGTTCAATGAGAAAATGCATTTTATGTTTGATTTTTTATTGTACTTACTGTCGTGTTATTGGATCTGCTCGTATTAGCATCTATATATATACAGTGGTTCTCATTTAGATCGGTCAGTATGGGGAAATCTGGAACTATAAGACATACAAAGATTTGTTCTTAGAAACCATGTCATCGATTTTAGGGACAAGAAAAACTGCATAGATGGATAAAAAAAATGTGTTCAGTGTTGGAATAGACACCAGTTGTTAAAATTAAAATTAAAAGATATTGGATTACAATGCATTTTATTCATTTGAGATATCATGTTTTATGGTAACTTTTGCTGTCTATAACCTACACATTCCATTTATCAAAACGGAAATCATTTAAAGTTTTATTTTCCAAAACAACCTGGTTCGATTCTCGAACAGAGTACAAGTTTTTTTTTATCTGTTTGAAGTTTTTCTTGTCCCTAAAATCGATGACATGGTTCCTAAGTACAAATCTTTGTATGTCTTATAGGTAGTTCCAGATTTCCCCATACTGACCGATTTGAATGAGACACCCTGTATATAAACGTTAAAGTCCTGACTGACTGATCGACACCCTGCCCAAACTGCTTAACTTAGATATCTGATTTATTCATAATAGGTAGTTTATGTATCGCAAGGACTCACTTAGAAGGGGTTTTCGGAAATTACACCATTGAAGGAGTAAAAAGGGGGTTGAAAGTTTGTATAGGGATTGTAAAATTTTAAGCGAGAGACTTGAAATTTTGTGTAAACACTCGTTATTTAAATACAAGAAATGACATATCAACGTTTTATAAAATTAATGCAAATGTCAACTGTTACAGGTGTTCTTTTGCGCGTGTGAAGCCGCGGGGAAAAGCTAGTATAGTATATTTTATAGACTTCTCACTACTACATGCAATACAATTGACATTGTTACTTCAATAACATTTACTTGTTACTGTTCTTCAGAATAGTTATTCCGATGGCATTAACTGTACCAAAATTCGGTTTATCGATAACCCATTACATCACTAGATCATTGACATTCAATGTCGACTATTGCTCATGACTATTTGACTGTGTACATATTTAGTAGATTGCCTACCCCTCCAAAAACAGTGCGATAGGGACAACTGCAGCTCAGGCGAAAAATCCCGCGTAAAAATCTCAAAAATCGAGGTTTGGCTCTCGACGTTTTCCTCCTCCAAAACTTAACCAATCTGAATAAAATTTTTGGAACAGAATGATGAAGAGTTATTCTGTGTCGGTACGTTTTGCTTTTTGTGTTTTATGCTATATTATTTGAATAATAAGTGAATGTTTGCGAGATAGTTGAGTGAGCCGTTTTTAGCAATGTTTACATAGCTCTAAATCTTAAAACAACTAAAAAATCCAAAAAAACGAAACATACCGACACAGATATCGATGATATCAATTTGTGCTGAAAAAATCACTGCTCTAGGGTTAAAAACCAGGGAGGAAACAGTCGAGAGCGTTTGTATGGAAAATTGCATACTACCGTTTCCTCTTAAGTAATATATGTTGAAAGCAGATTTATAAATTACCTGTGTAGGTATTGATTTTAATTCGCAATCATTTTTCGTATGCCAGTGCCCGCCAAGATCGCGTCGTTCGACGAGTCGTTCACCGCTACGTACAAGGAGGATGTGAAGCTGCCGTGCCTTGCCGTCGGTGTACCGCCGCCTAATATTATCTGGAAGGTAAGGACTGTTAGAAAAATATTTAAACAATATATTTTATAGTACAGTTGAAACAAAAAACAAGTTTCGTCTATTACAAGTATATTTAAGTTCATGAGTTCCCGATGTTGCACGGTTGTGTACGCAATCATCAAGGACTAATAAAAATTTTCTAGGGTTTTAGCTAGCCGATCAACTACATAGTGATATAAATAACGCTTTTAAGTTTTTATTTAGGAGAGAGCCGAGCGCTTTACTTATGTTGAAGTTCGTTAAAATAAATAGAATGCATTTAGCTAATGTATAATTACAAGCTATCATTTATAATATTGATACTGCTACTAACAGATCTTCAATAAAGAAAATTATTAATATTACAAAACAGACTTAGTCCTACAATGTGCTCAATAAGATATAGATAAATAATTAAACACATAAATAAATAAACTTTCCAGAGTTCCAACCGGTACTTGAGGAAAGTACTTTATATCCTCTAGCCGCCCGGAGACCTATAAAAAGGTCTCCCATCAAATGCCATTTTAAATTTTAACTTGTCATAGTTAAAATTCAAAAACTATAGTTGCATTTGGCCTGGTAGTTTTGAAGTCTGAGCGGCTAGAGGTTAAATATATTTTTTGTGTTTAGATCAAGGGCCAGCCATTGGACGCGTCAGAACGCGTTCGCCAACTACCCGAAGGCTCGCTGCAAATAGCCGGGGTCGCTCGAGAGGACGCGGGCGAGTACTCCTGCCACGTCGACAACCAGTTCGGAACCGACACCGTGACGCACACGCTCTCCGTTCTGGGTAACTATAGATAAACTAGATAAGCCCTGCTTATAACAACTTAGAAATCTATCTAAATCTTAGTCTTTTCAACTTAGCAAGATTCAAGGCCCGTACTAAGGTGAACTATGCACTGATCACAGAGATTGTATATGCAGATGACCTGTGCTTTGTGACTGACTCCCCAGACGGATTGCAGCAACTTATGACTACCTTTTATGAGTCTTGTCGTAGTTTTGGTCTGAAAATTAGTATAAATAAGACGGAAGTGATGTCTCTAGATATCCACAGTCAAGAGACACTGGCCATTAAAATCTGCGATGATCTGCTAAAGCAGGTTAATAAGTTTCGTTATCTGGGAAGCACAATAACATCCAAGTGCGACCTTGATGATGAAGTCAACAGTCGGATCGGTACCGCAGCTGCGGTATTTGGCAAACTGGATCGCAAGGTTTTTAGTACGCATGACCTGAGCCTGGCTACTAAAATTGACATATATAAGGCGATAGTACTACCGAACCTACTGTACTCTACCGTCATATACGCACACTAGACCGTTTCCACCTGAGATGTCTGCGCAAAATCCAAAACATCCACTGGTTTGATCGCGTTCGAAATACGGAAGTGCTGCGGAGAGCCAATACCATGGGGATTGAGGCTTACCTCATGCGGCGGCAACTGCGTTGGTGCGGGTACGTTTCGCGAATGGCGGATCAACGTACAGCAAAGTGAATCTTTTTCTCGGAACTTGAGGAGGGCAAGCGTAAGCAGGGCGGACAGTTCCTTAGGTATAAAGATGTATTAAAAAAGCCGACAATTTCATAAGCAGAGAAAACAAAAAAAAATTTAACGACAATAATTTTAGTTGTTTTATTTCATTAAACTTTTTTTGTGTACCAGCGCCACCGTTCCCTCCGCAACTGAGCATCGCCTCGTCGTCCGTCTCGTCGCTGACTCTGCGCCTGAAGCCCTCCGACAACGCGGACCAGTCCCCGGCCGCCGGCTACACCATCCACTACAAACAGGAGTTCGGCGACTGGGAGACCGTGCAGGTACGACGTGTTATTATAATAATAATAAATAAATATTTCGGGACAATCTTACACAAATCTACCTAGTCCTACAGTAAGCTCAGTAAGGCTTGTGTTGTAGGTACTAGGCGACGATATATATAATAAACATCCATGACTCAGGAACAAATATCTGTGCTCATCACACAAATAAATGCCCAGACTGGGAATCAAATCCAGGAGCATCGGCTTCATAGGCAGGGTCACTACCGGTCGTCAAATATGTCATCATCATCTTCCTCGCATTGTCCCGTCATTTACCTCGGCGCATGGTAACCTGGGGTCCGCTTGGCAACTAATCCCAGGATTTGGCGTAGGTAGGTAATTTTACAAAAGCGACTGCCATCGTACCTTCCAACCCAGAGGACAAACTAGGCCTTATTGGGATTAGTCCGGTTTCCTCACGATGTTTCCCTTCATCGGAAAGCGACTGGTAAATATCAAATTATATTTCGTACGTATAAGTTCCGAAAAGCTCATTGGTACGAGCTGGGGTTTGAACTTGCGACCTCCGGATTGCAAGTCACACGCTCTTACCGCTAGGCTATCAGCGATCTTAAACATTATGTCAATTTAATCAAAAGCATGTAGACTATAAATATGAATACCATTGAAACCAAAGTAAGTATGCGCAGTTCGATTTGAACACCTCACTCAGTCACAGCGTTCAGCGCAACTTTAGGTAGAAAATTGTTTTAAAGAAATTAAAATTGAAAAAAACTCATAATGCCCTAATGTTGGGCATTTGCCATAATTTGGGGAACGACAATTGCGAAGTGATGAATGCACTGCAAGCTTAAGTTTTCTTACTTCTCAGATCCCGAGCAACACCGACACCTACACTTTGGAGAATCTATTCTGCGGCTCTAGATATCAACTATACGTCACGGCTTACAACGGGTAACTAACTATGTTGACAAAATTTTTTTTACTAAATAAATGTTTTTTTTTTCTATGACAAAGGTGGAAAACGAGCAGACGGATTGCCTGATGGTAAGCAATTACCGTCGCCCATGGACACCCGCAACACCAGGGGAGTCACAACCGCGTTGCCGGCCTTTAAGATAAGAGTATGCCCTTTTCTTGAAGATATGAGGGGCGTATCGGCCCGGAAATACCGCTGACGGCAAATCATACCGTGGGACGTGTGGTTTATACTAAACTACTTTGTTTATATTTTGCCCGTTAAATTTATGTAAAATGTGTAGGTTACTCAGCATTAAGAGAATTGTAATCTACACGATGTTCATGAGATAGGTTTAATTTTACGCTTATATAAAATAGTTTCGCGCAGATTTTTTTTTTTTTGTGTAACCGTATTTTTGTGTAAGTGATTGTGTTTTTATGTGCTAATAAATGCATTTTCTTTCTTTCTTTTGTCTCTCTATATGTCTATATTTGCATCCAGATGCTGTTGGAATGTATAAAACTTTATTATAATAAACAAATAAACGATAATGATAGCTTGTATATTAACCATAACCCTCTTTTCAGCATCGGCACCGGTGAAGCATCAGACGTAGTGATCGCCCGCACTCGCGGCTCCAAACCGCCCGTACCCCGCGCTGCCGACTTCATCGAAGTGGGATCTTCCAGTGTCACTCTGCATTTGAAACAGTGGTTAGACGGAGGTTGCCCGATGAGCCATTTCGTCGTTGAGAACAAGAAGAAGTAAGTCGTTTTCTATGTTTATAATTGTTTACAGTGAAAAAGGCATTCTAAGTCTCCGTGCACTTATAAAACTATAAGTAACAGATAGCCTATAACCCGCTTCTGTATGTATGTAACATTCATTCTAATGCAAAATTATATTTTGGCAGGGGTGCTGCTGAATGGAATCAAATTTCGAATGCTGTGAAGCCAGGCGGAAATTTCGTCGTTCTTGGTATGAAACTAAATCTCAGAAGTGAAAGAATACTATATAAGTTAGTAGTTTGACGACCGGTCTGCCCTAGTGGGTAGTGACCCTGTCTATGAAGCCGAAGGTCCTGGGTTCGATTCCCAATCAGGGCATTTATTTGTGTGATGAGCACAGATATTTGTTCCTGAGTCATGGGTGTTTTCTATGTATTTAAGAATTTATATGTATCTATTTATTATATATATCGTCGTCTAGTACCTGCAACACAAGCCTTATTGAGCTTTCCGTGGGACTAGGTCGATTTGTGTAAGAATGTCCGAAATATTTATTTATTTATTTTATTTATTTATTTATAAGTAAATTATTAAAGATCCCCTTACAAGAATACTTCTCCTGAAGAGAAGTATTGAAGTCATTTGACAAGGGCTGGATGGACCAAAGTACTAATATATTAACGTTTATCGGAATAATTGGGGTGACGCTAGATACAAGTGTAAATAAACAGTTTGATTTTATTTAACAC
This sequence comes from Grapholita molesta, assembly GCA_022674325.2. Taxonomy (NCBI): domain Eukaryota; kingdom Metazoa; phylum Arthropoda; class Insecta; order Lepidoptera; family Tortricidae; genus Grapholita; species Grapholita molesta. The sequence continues at coordinate 22,898,659 of CP053121.2, read as the reverse complement.
AAACGAAAATAAAAGGTTCGTCAGTCGTCACGGTGAAAGAGCTTCTAATCAACTGTTTACTGTAATAGAAGCTGTTGCCTCGCTGCCATTACGAACGTTACGGAGTACATTCATTTTTCAACTTTATCTCAAAGAACTACGGTACGAATTAGTGTACACATGATTCGTGTTTCGCAGACCTTGAGCCAGCCACCTGGTACGTCCTCCGCATCACGGCGCACAACAACGCAGGCTTCAACGTGGCCGAGTACGAGTTCGCGACGCTCACCATGACCGGCGGTACGCTTCACTAGTTACTGGACTTCACTTACCACTCACGATAGTCAACTGTTTACCACGACTATACTACTTACCACACACAATAGTCAACTGTTTAATACGACTGTTGTACTTACCACCCACAATAGTCAACTGTTTACTACGACTGTTGTACTTACCACCCACAATAGTCAACTGTTTACTTTGACTGTTGTACTTACCACGCACAATAGTCAACTGTTTATTACGACTGTTGTACTTACCACCCACAATAGTCAACTGTTTACTACTATATAATACGAGTACATACCACCCATAATCGTCAACTTTTACGATTACCACAACTATAGTACTTACCAACGACAATAGTCAACTGTTTAGTAATATCATTTGTACGAGTAACGATACTCGCTTTAACAAAATATCTAAGTAAATCTTAACCTAAGAGGAAACTGAAATAAGTAATAAGAGTAATAACCACGGAAGCTAAAGGGGTTTAGGTAATCGGTTACCACAGGGTAATACCCTTTTGAATTTGAACTAAAATTGTATAACTATTAATTGATGCTGACCGGCTTGACTTAGAAATTAATATGTCACTTGAGAGACGAATAGAGGGAGATACATACTCTAATTTTATTTATGTGAATAGTCACGGCCGGTATAATGGTAGTAAGCAGTAGTAAGCCGGCATTAAGCAATGTGTGGTGGAGGTTTATTTACTTTTATTATTATTATTTAATCTTTGCATTTAATATTTTTTTTGCTTATAAATAACTTTTCTTGTTTTGCTTTACTGCTTTTTCTATGTTGCTAGCTAAATATTTTCTTTCTTAACTTTTTAAGTATTTTATACTTGTCAAAAATTGGTTTGGGGTTTACACAGGTTTAATAAAATTATTATTAGTGTTAAGTGTACGTTTTATTATTTATTTATGAACTTTTAACAACACTAGGCCGTTCGCCGTATGCTTTTGGCAAAATCTAGCAACGGACATTGTTTGTTTGTTGCGTACGACTCTGTAACAGCACTCCTTCCACAATCTTTGCAACATAAATATTCAAAATTGAAAGCAGTAAGCCTACCGCGAACATCGAAATTCGACAATTTCGAGCATCTTTCCCTTTTACTCCAATTAAAGCCTCATGAGAGTGACGGTCAATCGTATTTACGAATATCGATGTTGATGCACACCACGGTGCAGTAAGAATTTAATTGATTTGTGTATGGAATGGACTGTGGTTGTTGTCTGTGGTTACAGGCAGATATTGCCAGCAGATAAAATATCTATAAGCCATGCATACATTACCTACCCAGATGGTCTACCGCGAACATCGAAATACGAAAATTCCGTGCATCTGTTTCTTTTACTCCGATTAAGGTGTAATTAGAGTGATAGGGACAATCGATCGAAATTTCTATTTACGCAGTAGACCTTTCGATGCGACATCGTTACAAAAAAAAGATTAACCATAGACTCAACAAATCAACTAAATTCAGTTCGTGTGAGTGAGGTAAGGCACTTCTTTATCTGTCTCATATATGTTATGACCCTTGAGTATATTGTTAAGACTGTCGTGGTAAACGGATGATAATAAATATGAGTATCATGTAGTGTTTATAGAAGTAGCTAGTTTTCATACATAATACATCATATATACTTTTTACAAATTCGTACCTGAAATGCATCGCTTACCATGATTTTTAATATTCACTGCGATATCGTTCTATCATCGATTACATAAAGAAAACTCGTCATTGTTTTCTTTACGCAATCTGATACGGACTAAGCAGTTTATTTTTTTATTCCTAAAACAAGGTATGCTGCAATGTTGCTCTCTCGCCTCACAGGAGCGGGAAAGCAACACTGCCATATCTTTTAATATCTGCGTTGCATTTCAGGTACGATCGCGCCCGTGCGCGAGCTCGGCGGAGGCTCGCTCACCACCGAGCAGACGATCAAACTGATCCTGTCACATCTCAACCTGATCGTGCCCGTGGTCGCCGCCATTTTGGTTATCATCATCGCTATCGTCGTCGTGTGCGTTGTCAAAGGCACCAGAGACCACCACAAAGGTATATAAACACTGTACTTTCTTTTAAAGGTACCGTGGCACCCCTCCCCGGGAACGCAGATGGTGGAAAGGAGCTACCGCCTTGGATTAAAGCGTGGCTGGAGCCTGAGGTTTTAGTGCCGATTCTGGCGACTATAGTCGTGTTCATAGTGGGTGTGGTGGTGATATGCCTGACGCTGGCCCGGAGGAACACACCGCACCGTCTGCGAGGTCAGAAGGACGTGTACGACTGTATGTATGCATGGAGCGACGCTTCATCTCTTGATTTTATCATCATAGTCACGAATGTCAAAAACATCATGTGAGGAGATAAGCAAGTGTGTCATATTTTGCCAATTTGTCCATCTCCGTTATAAATAACCGCGCTTATAACCACGAAATGTCAAATAAATTACCTACACGTTCCTTATCTCCTGTTTGTGATATTTTAGACTGCTGGCGGGTGTTATGTAATAAGTAATTAAAAAAAATGCAGAACAAGTCACGCCAATAAAACAACGATTATAATACATACCTAATACTTCTCATTATTATAATTATTACGTAACAATCGTCGGTCAATATTATCTTTATTTTAAATCGACGTCTTCTTTGTAATTACTTTTGATTTAACTTTTGCAAGTGTCTGTTGTCAGCCATCATGACTCCACCTTGTATAAATGTGTGGCAATCAATTATCATTATTTTCGAAGTCATCTTTTTGTATGATTTGCAAAGTCATTTCTACCTACTTCTTAATTTATCTAATAAATCATTAAGCTTTGCATTTGAGTCCCGAGTAATCACAACTAGGACGCCTGGGACAATTTTCGCATTTGATTAAGTTTTAAATACATTTTGATATGCTAATAAATGACCATGTTATCTTTAATTTTTGTATTTAAACTTACATGAGACATATTTAATAATTAACGATTAATACGGTACTACTCACGTTTATTTAGTCACTCACGCGACATGTTTCGGAGAACATAGGCCTCCATTTTCACTAGTGCGCGACGGGCCGGTGACGCGAGCGGCGAACCGATCGGACACTCAGCACTCTTAGTGCTTGAAAATGGAGGCCTATGTTCTCCGAAACATGTCGCGCGAGTGACTAAATAAACGTGAGTAGTACCGTATTAATCGTTAATTATGTTATCTTTAAGCTCAAAATAATAAATTAATTGATAAGTAGGTACATTAATCAAAATAAATATAAACCTAAATATGTCACTCTGGTTTGTATATTGCTAAATGTTACACTAAATACAGCACACATCTACTTACTTTAGAACTTAACCAAATCATCATCATCATCAGACGAGAATTGTAGATATTTTGACGATTCGCCAGTCCGGATTCCGACCTGCATTCAAATCAAAACCTTACACCGGCCTAATAAAGCTCATATACCCCAGACGATGCCGTGTACAACGCGTCTCAGGCGGCAATGGGCGGCGGCGGTGGCACTCTCGACAAGCGAGGCGGACTACGCGACGAGCTCGGGTACATCGCCCCACCGAACCGCAAGCTGCCTCCCGTCCCGGGATCCAACTACAATACTTGCGACCGAGTCAAACGCCAGGCTGTCATCAGTGAGTACACGACGGATAACAGAGTACTATATTTTTGAATTGATTTCTCTCTTACAGCGTTAAAGGTGAAAAAGGAACAGGAATACTTAGGACATTTCAAATTCGTGAGATACAAAGACCATACTGAGACTGACAGTGCTTTATACAAATTGACGTACAGGTACGTCACGTGACGTACGTAGTACTAACTTAATGTCGTCCATCAAGACATAGATCTCCATAGTTTTTTTTTTTTTCGATTTTTTTACGCTATGAACGTAACTTAAATTCCGATCTAGATGGCGCTACCATCTAATACCAAAAACAGACTATTCCTCGTCTGAATTATGATGAAAGTGATTATGTATAATGCATTTTCTGTCGGAATATCTTATGGTCTTTGATATAAAATAACACAATATGGTAGGTACCTACAAGAGTTCTTTAGAAAATTTAAATTTAACAACACGCACCTTCATTTTGATCTTTTACACATCTTTGAAAAACTTCACGTAATTTAACCGTCTTCCCACTCAAGCCGAAAAAACTATGCTCACACGTAAGTACAGGATTTTACTATAAATGTATGAACCTATCTGCACGAACTTCTCTCTTCGCTATTTCCCTCCTATTCCTAAATTATAGTAGAAAATATCTTAGTAACGGTTACAGGTGGGTGTCGGTATACAATTATACATATTATGTCAAGATGTCGTTCGTTGTTATTCATGTCGTTTCATCATCAATGTCTTTATTTCATTAACTGATTTCCCGTGCATTAAAAAAAGGTTTTTTTTTACTATAGTTAGTACTATTACGTAGTACCTACGTTTTTAATGCACGGTCATAATAATAATGGCGAATATGGATTTAATTATAAAAAAAAATTAATGTAGAGTTATGTAAAGTTTTTTAATGTATTAAAGTAAACTCAATTTTAAATATATTACTTGATAATCTTTATTGGCCATTTTAATCGAATAAAACTGTTTTTTTGTCTGTTCGATGTGTTTACGTTACATCGGGCACGCTTTTTTATATTATTTGTAAACTATAGTTCTATAGCATCTCTTTGGTTATAAATCGAACTATGTAAATCAGTTGAAATTGCACCGTTGTACATTACGATAAAGCTTACATTTGTTGCTACATTTTAAAGAGATGATATTGGACTGCATGCGTACAGAAGAACGCCAAAGCGCATGGATCTAAGCTTACTTTGACCAATCCCTTAGCTTGGACGTAGCTTAGTAAAGGATTATGGTCCCGCTTAACCGCTTACGAATCACCTTGCGTCGAATCTAGAGACCGGGATAACATTATATCGAAATCCTTTCGTAGAAAATATTTTCGACAAGAAAGCATATGAATATCAATTCATTATATATCTTTGTCGTCGTCATAAGTAGACCCCGCTATCGGAGGTGCAAAATGGTAGCTGTCGAGTTCTTAGGGATGGGTAATCAACTAATAATATTTGTGATGTCGATATCGATACTCGATTTTTCAATACCAGTACCATTTAAATAAAATTAATACAATTTACCTTTTTTTTTTTCAAGAAATAATAGGAAAAGTATTTAATAGCAACCATAATTTTTTTGTTGTACTAATAACGATTTATATTTTTAATGATTATCATAGATATCATAGATGCAAAGATCCAAAACAAAGTTAAATCGTATACAAATAAATGGTACATGTACATAAAAAAAATGTAATGAAAAATCGAGTGTCGATATCGACATCACAAATATGATTAGTTGATTACCCATCCCTAAGAACTTGACAGCTACCTATTTTGCACCTCCGATAGCGGGGCCTAGTCATAAGTGAATACATAGTAACCATTAACTTTGCGTGTTAAACTATATAAAACATTTGAAACTTTCTCGTTTTGTACCTACACATGGAAAATAGAATGGGTCTATCGTGAATTAAATTTGTTTACCCTACTACCTTCAACGTTTTTGACACATGTTTCGCTAGTCATTTTTGCACATGAAGTCTCAGTGTCAAACAATAGCTGTGCTCAGAATTTGTAAAACTACTCGACGAATGTCCACGAATAAGTTATCTCGCTCTCTCCCGCCTTTTCCCCGTTTCGTAAGCGGCGTAAGCTCAGATCCCGGCGCCGTAGTGGTTCCTAACTAGGCGGTTGGCACAGTGAACGCGCACTCGACGTGGGACCCGCGCCGCCATCACTACGAGCGCGTGCGGCGCGCGCACCAGCGCCGCGGCTCCGGCGACACCATCTCCACAGGTGACCTGTACCCTTACGTCAGTTGCGACATTGAGGTTTTCGATAACGAGTATCGAGTTTACTACCTGTACGCTTGTGCTATTTTAGTGCGAACGACATGCACAGAGATAATAAACTCAATACTCGTCATCGAAAACCTCAAACTCACAACTCAAGGTAAGGGTAGTGCGTCCGGTGTTATCGCTATCATGCCTAAAACTACATTAAGAAAAGAAAACTGATCACCTCAATATTAACCGCACAACTGGGTCACACGGGGAAAAACAAAAGCTGTCTATTTATGTGCTTTGTTAAAGAATAATGTAGACGACGCATGTTGTTACTGAATGATTTAAAAATTAACTACAGAACGGCACCTAATACATACCTTTAACTTGTTAACCTTGTCTTTTTTTAATAAGCACAAACGCCGAAATGCCCGAGCTGTTCTATGAACTGTCGGGGAACTGTTTATAAACGGCATTTATTTTTAGATTTGACAGACATTACAGACGATTAAGAATTCGATAAGCTAAGCCTTTACAAAGGATAAAGGGACATAGGCATATCTATATATATTATTTATAAACAATTAATCAAAATTATTAATAGCGATCGCACTGGTAGCAAAAAAGTAATACGAATGTCCAACTACTTCTAAATGTTTATTTAATACGTGATTCAAAATATTATAAGTACTACAAGTACACTCTTCAACTCGAGTGCTCGAATCTCACAAAAATACTTCAGACGTAGTTGGATATTAAGAGTTAAGACTATAAATTGTAAAGTTCTAACAGAGTGGAGTATCGATCGACTAATATGCCTGAACAGTGAGTATGTGTTTTGTGTCACGGTCTGCCTAAAAATAATATAATACTTCCTTTAATAAAAAAGTACAGTTCAAAACATGAACAACCTTTAAATTATTTTTATTATTTTGGGCAGACTTTTCAATGTTAATTCTTGACTATAACCTATCAGTTTTGCTTTTTTTCTAACCCAGTTATTTTTTATTTGCTTTTCTTCTGTATGGTAGATAATATGCATGAGTTTGATATAGATTTATCTACTTATTAACGGGTACTATTTTTATTTCGTATTTAATTATACCTTATCAAGAAGATTAATCATACTTTATTTTGAAAACTGTGTTTTATATCGTCTAACCATTTCCTCTTACACTTCACTACATCCCGCAAACGAAAACTTCTTTGCAGAAACAAAAGACAGCATCGAGATTAACTGCATAAATAACGCATGATCATATAAAATATTATTTTATATGTCCCATTATCTATGATAAGGGACCTTATTGTCGATGGTGCTTACGCCGTTGTTCAAGATAGGCAATACAAACGCAACGCAGTTCGACGTAAGCGCCATCGACAATAAGGTCCCTTTTGCTAGATAATGTCACTATATCCATACAGACTAGCAGCTGCTAATTAACTACAATCTGAATAAAACTTGGAAACAAGCACCATAGCAGATAAATAACAAAATTCCACAACAATATCATCTAACTTACCATTCATTTCGAATCTTAATAGCGACATCAAAATTGGATTTGACTTGTCAGGTTTTGATTTATCCTCGCAACGCCCAGTTTACAATTACAACGTAGGTACACTCCCTTTCAATGGAGTTGAAATCTTTTATAAAAGGAAATAGGGTAGAATTTCTTTTGTTTCATTAGTTTTCATACAAAAGAAAATTCAACTCAATTCACTGCATAGTAAGGTTAGTTTGATCTATTAAATATTTTAGTATGGTGGGCGTTACGAGTTGATGCGCGGTTAGAGGTTACCCTGAGCTACGTACTTATAGTGCGACGTTTCAGGCATGGAGGACGAGATCTGCCCGTACGCCACGTTCCACCTGCTGGGCTTCCGCGAGGAGATGGACCCGAGCAAGGCGCTGGCCTTCCCGCACGCGCACGCGCACGCGCACGCCGGCACGCTGGCGCACCCGCACCCTCACCATCCCGCGCACTCGCGCGCCGGCAGCCAGAGCATGGTGAGCACTGTACCCTTACTGTTTTGATAACGAGTATCGCGCTCGTTCGCACTAAAATAGCACAAGTGAGATGCACAGATAGTAAACACGATACTCGTTATCGAAAACCTCAATGTCACAACTCATGGTAAGGGTACTGCCGGCATCTACAAAACGGCGTAAAAACGGTGAAAGCCATGATTAAATTACTCGTTAAAGTAGTCATTTACGCGTAGGCTTCACTAAAAAACAAACTAGTCAAGTCATTGAGCCAAACGTCTAACTTATGTTAGGTTAAATTGAGTGTGAGTTAACAATTAGACATCCAATTCGCAGCCTAATTTAACCACATGACTGTGGCATATATAGCCGTTGCAAACTTTTATTACGAACGACGTAACTGTGACAAGACTAATATAACTGTATAAGTAATAAGTAGGTAGTTCATGCCGGAGAGTTCGAGGAACTAATTTCATAATTGGTGTCATGACCAGGATTTGAGGAACTTGACAAGTTGTTACTTATATCATAAATTTATATAAATCTTAAGCGGTGGTATTAAATTGTAAGCATATTACGTTTCAGCCTCGTGCCAACAGTCGCTACGCCCGCAAGAACTCTCAGGGAGGACAGAGCGCCATCTATTCTACTGCTCCCGAATACGACGACCCGGCCACTTGCGCTGAAGAGGACCAATACGTGAGTGATCATTTGAAACATCATTTAGATGATATCTAAAAAAGCTTAATATTAAAAGAGTGCGTTTTTTTTTATTTGAAAGCACGGAGCACTTTGTAAAAATGTTATTTAAGTTCCTCTCCAGCAACTGTTAACCCAAAGGGTACTGTAGAATTTTCATATAAGTATACAAAGTTTTATGATGACGTTTGGGCATTAATAGATGGTTAACAGAAACGGACAAATAATTTGGTCTCAAATTGTGTATACTAACGTAAAAAAATTAACAACACGCACCTATCGGTCGTAAAAAAATATGAGCCTTTACCGACTTTTCCGGTCATTACAATAAAAGCGTCCCATTACATGTAACTTATAACCTTTACAAAAAATATTTGACTTGCAATAAATAATTCTATTCCATTTCCAGCGCGCCCGCTACTCCCGACCGATGTACGCCTGCGGCCCCGAATACGACGAGCCCGCGTGCTGCCAGCCCGAGGACGAACAATACACCGGCGCCTACGGCACGCCCTACTCCGACCACTACGGCTCTCGCCCCAGCATTGGTGAGTGCACAATTCACAAGAGTCGAAGGAATTTGAATCTTACATATAGTACTCATTACGGCTCATTTTTAAACGGAAGCGCGACTATCTCTGTAATCGCGACTGGGTACAGTTGACATTTCCGGTAAAATATGGAAGATTTAAACTCTAGTATGGTGCACTTAAGATGACTCCAGATGTGACTACTCACTTTTTACCTAATAATGTGCAAAATGAACAAATACAAAATAAAATTTATACTTTCCCACAGGTGAACCATTGGACTTGTTGTTCTTTTTAGTACAATAAATAAGGTTCCGTATGCATACAAAACGTACTAACTTTTGTGACGGTATAGATCTATCTGTAACTCAAGGTCTCAAGCATTTTAACTGTTCCATGACCCGACAATTCTGGGACCACTATAAGGGAGATTTATACTTATATCAGACGCACATCAAACCGCATTACGGGTGTGCCAATGTGACGTACCTATGTAACAAACAATCAGTATTCGTATAACAAAACATTGAACGCAAGCCTCCCATCACCCACAGGAACCCGCAAGTGCGGAGGCTCGCCCGAGCCGCCGCCGCCGCCGCCCCGCAACGCGGCCACCGACAACAACTGCTCCTCTTCCTTCAACGAGAGCAAGGACTCCAACGAGATCTCCGAGGCCGAGTGTGACCAGCCCCGCAACTATCCCGGTACGTTAGCAAACTTAACCTTATTTCCAAGAGATAAGGTCTAAAGCTGGCTAACCTCTAAATATCCAAATTGGTCATCATCAATTCGCTACGGCTGCCAAGCTTCCTCGTCGTACTAGTTAAAAAAATATTTGACTACCTTGTTTAATTAATCTCTTAATGATAATAACATTCCAAATGATTTTATCATTAAGAAATATTCTTATGACATACATATTGTGATGTCCAATATACACCAACATTAGTTTCATTTTAAAATAGTGTGTTTATTAAAGCTATCTCTAGCTTACGTTTGCATTAAATGCACTTAGTAAAGCTAATCGATACGCTAGTTTCTTACTAATGAGAAGGCAGTTAATTGCCTTCCATCTATTCTAAGACAATCGAGTTTTATCACTTGTTACTATAACTGTCACCTTCTAAAAAGTATGTATAGAAGTGACACGTGACGCCATAAAATGGAGTAAATAGGTACTGATTAGCGTTTAAGTGGCGCAGCACCCTACCCAGCAATAAAAGCGGCCTTTAAATGCACAACGATGTTTTGGACTTAATTTAAGTAGCATGTGAATCTGAATGCAACATGCTTACCGAAACCCGAGTAAAAACGTATACGCATATAACTGCTTCTGCCACGGACGCTACACCATATCCAGCATATATTTGTCATACTTCAACAAGCATAATAAGTAGTATATTCCGCTGTTGAAGCTTCAATCTGCGTTATTATACATTTTCGTTACCCAAATTAAGTTGGCTACATAAATAAGTATGACAAATAATTTCATTTCATCCCATAGATATACAAAATCGTATAATGATTATTAATCCTCAAATTGGTCCATGCGTCCTGGGTGTCGCCTGTACAGAAGACGGTAAAGATTTGGCTCAACTAGATTCTATCTTTATGTTTTAATACATTGTGACTGACAGCATGCAAACTTTTGTCTAATTTATAACAATTTGATACATTTCAGCTTCTGAATAGCGCAATTGGCTTACTAGATTTAATTTTCAAAATTTGTCTTGTCTTTCTATCTTCTGACTTTTTAGGCGATAATGAACCAAATTCATACTCGATAACTCGTATATTGCAATTCTCGATAATACCGTGTGGTAAAGTAAACTTTATTAATATAAATTTAAATAACGAACTTTTTGTTCAACCTCGCCAAATAGTCATATGGGAATAGCTATATTCTTCAAGTGAATTTAAACAAATCTATTTTATGTGTATAGATGTGGTTGTGATAACTTATTTTTTAAATATCTATTGTAGATTATAGTACGTGTTTCAGGCCGACTCGGGTATCATTCATCCAATATCACGTTTTAGATATACATATGTTTTAATCCATTCGATTTCCCACCATAACTCATAAATAATAAAGTCTAACGTAAAACAAACCAAAGGTGTCATGTTTTAGGTACAGATTTTTTGAATATTAAGATGTAATAAGATTAAAAACGAACTAATGGAAAAATAAATGTAAAATTTATAATGTTTCGAAAAGTTATTAGGTATAGACTAATAAAGTAAGTACATAGAAATAAATACAATAGTTTGGATGAATGTTGCCCCAGACCAGAGGCCGGTAGGTAGGAGGTAGCGTAGATCGCGTCGTGACTTGTGTCTGTTGCAGTGAGGGCCCACACTGCCAAGGACGGCATGCACACCGAGGAAATGAGGAAACTCATTGACAGGTCAGTACGAGGCCGACACACACGCACACACCCACACTTTACAATACAGCACCGCATATAACAGAAAAGTTACACAGGCTAACTTAAGTACTTGAAGGTATTTTAAATAAAATGCTACTTCTAAGTGTGTACTAAAATTCTACTCAAAATAACTAGTTATTTTCATCCTGAAACTTGCCTTTGTGTTATTGGAAATGGCAACTACTCATATAGCATTTTGGAACATTTTTTCCTGTTTTAATATAATGATCTCGGGGTTCTGAACAGAAACCCTATAAAATTTACAGACAAAGAAAAATTTAATTATTATATCAAAGATTTTTAAAGATTTTATATAATATACATGCCTTGTCCTTTTACCAAGATAATACCCCTCTATGTTTTTAGAAGTGAGACATACTGACATACTACTGAATACATAATGTTAATTTTCCTATCCACAAAATTATGTTTCAGTAACTAAGTAAGTATGCTATAAAAACTGGAACTGGACTTAATTCTTGATTATAAAAATCCACTAATATTTAGAGGCAAAGACACACACAGAGTTAATAAAAAATAATCTCACAATAAATCGCTTGCAATTATCAACACAAACGCTAACACACACAGTCTCATATCTCGTCAGAGAACACTTGATCAGAATCTCATTGTGCAATGTCTGAAAGTATCTAATATAAACACGTGCACTGAAATAATGAATTGTAATAAAAATGTTAAACACTAAAGTATCGTGACTCAAACATATCAATTGTATTAAACCGGTAACTAAACTCGACATGCTTCGAGTCACTCAGACGACGCGAACAGTACCCTTACCATGAGTTGTGACATTAAGGTTTTCGATAACGAGCATCGAGTTTACTATCTGTGCATCTCGTTTGTACTATTTTAGTGCGGACGAGATGCACAGGTAGTAAACTGAAAGTCACAACTCATGGTAAGGGTACTGCACTTAATGAAATATTCGTTTTAAAAACCTGAATTACCCGGTTTAATACAATTGGTATGAATTAAGAATGTAATCAGACACTGGAATTAACGTCACGGCCGGTTCCTTGAGTGTGCTTCCATACTAGCCCGTACGAGTCGTAGTAAGCATTACTAAGCATGTGTTATGTTCCGCATCCGTCTACAGGAAACAGTAAGTCAAGTATGTGATCGTCTATGTGACCTAATTTGCCTGTTTGTGTTCCTAACGTTATGTCGCTAACACATCCGACCTTGTGCACTAAACTTATTTTGCAGATTGGTAAGGCCAGTTCTCATACCATAACATGTTTTAATCAGTTGAGTGATTATCGTTTGTTTAACATTTCTCCCATGAAATTGGATGACCCTGCATAATTTCAGATGTCTAGCTGCCCTGCTATCAAAAATTAATCCTGTGTCATTTTAATTTTTAAACATTTTTTTAGCCTGCTAATCGCATTTTGTAACCAAAGATTGCTAATAAATAATATAACATGCCTTTATAGTTTCGCCCCTTTATTCATAAAATTTTGTAATTTATAAATGTTGTCACTTTCTGTCCAACAGAAATTGCAAAAACGCAGAAAGGGACAATCGATCACCAACGGCATGTTTCGTTTGACAAGCGGCTATAAACAACGCCATTCAAATCTTTCCCATATACATTTTTATCGCTTTAAAGCAATGTTTATTGAATTGTCACTTTAAATAACTCTTGCGATCATTAAAGAAGTATATTTATAAAATGTACCGCAGTAACAGATTTAAATCCACTTACGCCATGCCATGTTACGATATTTTGTCCTCAGTCTCAAGTGAAATGTCTATGACTTCCATACGGTCAACATGCTTGCAAAAACTCAACATAGATAATAAATAGACTAACGTGTTTATACGATTTCAGACCAGAAGCAGCCACCCCAGTCCCCCAGCAAGCAGTCCACGGGCGGGGACTCACAGCCTACGATACTGTGGCAGTGTAACCTGTAGAGGACCCGGCGATAGCGACACTCTCCTACATACTCACTCCATCTCTGCCGTCTCGCTGAACACATTCTACTTACTTTTCGATTACTCACCTTTTCGGTACATTCAATTGCTCATTATTTTAATTCGAATCATATTCAGCGGAACGGTTGTGCCAAATTCACGAGTGTGTCGCCTTTTATTTGCAGTTTACAATTTATCCCAACTTAGTTGGCTGGATTTAGTATTTATTTCGCCTTAGTTAAGAGCACGTCGGTGCCATAGCTCGGCGGGCGCCGCCGGGGCCCCTAGGAGTCGCGCCGCGGCTAGTTACCATATTAAAGCAGAGAATCATGGTTGTGCTAGTTATTTCAAATTGATATATTCGCTTGATAGTACGGCGGCGCGTTTGTATTGAAATTGAACCTGTCCAATAGCGACGTAAATCTTAGCCCTCCCTCCCGGCGCGGGCGCCGACGCGGCCGAGTACTCCGGTACATCGAGTTAGTCAACTTATTTTAGTCTTATTTGTTCAGCTTAATTTAAGGTAAACTTTATGTTTGCTGGTCCGGGGTGTTACTGGAAAGTTTCGATTTAAATTAAGCTCAACACGTAATAATGTGATATTTTGTATTTTTATCCCATTTTTATGTTTAGCGCGAGGATCGAGGTTATTGCGTCCTCGCGGTTAGGTGTAGGGCTCCCCCCATGCTTCCTTTAATGTTATGGATTTTGTGATGCTTTTTACCATTTACGTTATCGTATTGCCAATATTTCATTTGTAAATCGTATGATGTTTTTTTATTGTTTAATGATTTGCATTTAAGCGTACACTACGTAGGTTAAGTCTAGATTTAAGCTTCTTTATTACTAATTAATCAACTTTTAAACAACTCGTGTAATCCGTAGCTAGTTAGTGACGTATGTGTTACGCATATTATAAATGAAGTAACTTAACTAATCGACTCTAGGTACAGTATTGTAATCCTCAACTAATCGATATACAGGAACATACACGAACACTGAATGAATTTAAAGTTAACTGTCAAGTTACTCACTACCGACGCGGAATTTGAATGCTTCTAATGTTACTCTAGGTAAGGTGCATTTTTACTAATCATAGTCGTAATTTAATCCTTCTATAGTTATTGGAGCTAGCGTAAGACACGCCGTGCGTGTGTACTTGTGTAGGTGTTTCCTTATTTGTTGTGCAACGCGTAGTCTCAAGTAGTTAGGTCCCGCGGCTTCCTAGCAACCAAATCTTCTATTAACCTTCCATATTAGCGAATTCGGTAACGAAGCTTAGTTAAAAATTGTGAACAAATTAAATATTATAAAATTATTCAAAATTATATGGTAGCTTAATCCAAAATTATGATATCGAATCGATGAACGTATGATAAATAAATACGTAGCGTAATAAATGGCTATTCTATCGGGGTTTTTGATAAGTTCGAAGTTCGCTTGCTGTGTTGTGTTCGCGGCCGAATTTTCCCTGTTTTGAATTTTGCGAAACCGACGCTTTAGCAGCCAACAGTTTGTACCAAAGTGTTTGATTTGTGTTGAATAAACTACTCAAACGTCAACTACATATCGCTGTTTTATTTCGACCAACAAATAATTTACAAAAGTGACATGCAATAAATAAGAACTGTTGACATGTTCTACGGAGGTGTTTTATTGTACATACAGATGGTTGATAATTTATATAGAGTAAGGACTAACGCTAGGTGCCGCTCTACGCGGACGCAGCCTTCACGATCTCTTCGGCGACTTCCACAGCGATCGCCGCCTCAGCCTTGGCCTGAAATATATACAGATTATAAGAAAAATATACCAATACAGTATAATAGGTAGTTGTTATTGGCATTCAAAAGGTTAAGTATATTTTTTATGACATTGAAAGGGACTATGTTCTATTGTCTCATTAGGCAAAGAGAATCATATAATATAAATCATGTTGTAAACGAGGATAATTTCTTGCAAGTCTACTATTAAAGACTAGAAGTTGTTCTTCTTCACCAAAGTGTTGAGTTCCCGATATTTCGGCAAATTTGTATTATAGATAATGATCAGGACTATGTTTTTAAAAAACGTTTTTTTAATACACACGACTTTATTTATATAAGAAAAAGAAAATGAGCGATACAAAAGTTGTTACTAGCAAGAAAGTCCAATTCGATCTACTGCCCAATGTGACGTCAAAGCAAGTCAGCGATCATGTTAACGTGGCCAATAGCGATGAAAATTACATGAAAGATACATACATGTATCATTCAAAGTTCCGAGTATTTTTCAATAAAATACAGTATCTTTCCTTGCCTGTCTTTGTTTGATCTTTCGAAAGTTTCCGTATTTAACGTGTTAAATATATTGTATTTTTCGCATTATTATATTATATTATGAATAGTGACTTTGGATACATTAAATCTCATACATACAGGTGACTTTTATATATAATATAATATTTATCTATGCTCTATATGACGTGAACGTCATGTCAATTATACGTGTATGATTGTATTTGTCAAACAAACGTTAGTTTTTTTTTTTTTAAGTTTCATGTAATTTATAGGAAAGATACAACGTTTCGAAAGAAACAACATGAATCTTTCGCAATTTTCATCGCTAGTGGCCAACCCCTTAGCAATTATAACAGTACGGAACCCTTCGTACGCGAGTCCGACGCGCACTTAGCCGGTTTTTAGTTAATATTATTTGTGGTGATATTTGAAAGTAGTGGTCGTCGTACGGGGATTCCGCTTCGATTTCGCTGCTTAACCAATTGCGTGATGGCACGACAGGCGAGACATCAATGTTTTTAACGTGTACCGTATGAGACGAGAGGAGTGACATGACGTTCTATGATAGGTAAGGCACGCCTCGCCGCCACAGACAAAAGTTTTTAAAAATGGAAGACGTAACGAATCGGTAACAAAAAGCGATAGAAATTTCTTAGTCGTCTGACGTTTACGTAAAGCTGAAAAAATACGTAATGACGTATTCTTTCGTGGTAGCATGGAGATGAATGAGCATGTACCTTGTCGCCGCTGGCGGAGCCGAGCTCGGACTGCGCCTTGCTGAGCGCCTCCTGCGCCGCGCCGCGGTCCAGGTTCTCTAGCGGGTGCGCCTCCTCGGCCAGCACCTGCACATTTACACATATACTAGATAATCCGTCAAGCTTCATACCGCCAGAGACCCCCATGTTTACCCTCTGATCTACTTTGCTAGCAACTCAGACAGGGCCCCCATACCCCTTTGATGTACTTTATTAGCAACTCAGACAGTGTAGATGGGCCTAGGCCGGGGATAGTGCTAGAGGCTCGGCCGACGCGTCTACATTCACCAAGCTGCTTCACGCTAAAACTACCTCGCGAGACTGAGGCGCTACCGCGAAAAACGATATTCGTAAATTTCGGACGATTGTCTTTGTCACTCTTATGGCGCCTTAATTGGAGTAAAAGTGAAAGATTCCCAAAATATACGAATATCGTTTTTCACGGTAGTGCCGCTGCTCGGTATGTGTCAACCTAACTATGTACTGTCAGTGAACGTGTTAAATTGTCATATTGTAATTGACCATGGATTGGACTCTTAGTAAAATAATACATAATATAGCCATCTATCAGTACTTTTTGTGTATGAAATAGTATGCATGTTGGCGACATTGGTTCTCATTCAACTGTGTTTTGTGGTTTTTAACAATGGATCAGATAGTGTTGAGTGTGGATCACATCAACAACTGTAATGTACCACATGGTAAAACACGTAACAATATCTGCCACATTTTTTTTGCATTCACAAGCACAACATTTTGCTATACTTCATTTTAAGTGGTGAATAAGTTAAATCATTATTTCTAACACTACTGGCACTACTGCTAACTGTAAGTGAAGCTGTACAAAAATAACTTCACAAACCTGAACAGAGGAGTCATCATTAACAGTGACTGTGCCGGAAGACACAAAGATCTTGCTCTGTTTGCCATCACTCTCAACCACTGTCACCACTCCTGGTCGGAGTACAGCTGAAAACAAACAGTTAAATATTTAATTCAGCATGTTAACCCACAACTATCATATAATTGTTTAGGTGGACGCCATCTCTTAATGTCTCTAGGCAGCTGGAGGTTAAACCTAATTTATTAAATGTTATTATGCCAAAAATCAGCGTCTTATAGGTAAAAAACTTAGCTAAAGCACCTGGCCTATGCAGTACTAACTTGTGTATGTTAGCGTTTCATATTTAAAAAATTACGAGTTCCATATTTTTCTCGCACTACTACTGCCCTTACCTATAGCTTTTTTGATGAATATATAGAATCACAGAATTAACATTTATAAGAAAAAGTTTTTCATAAAAAAATATGACAAGAAGCAATACACCAGAAAATTTAATGGAGTCTTACAATAGGAGAAACTAACTTTTAAATGGCAAGCTAGTAACAGTTTGGGAATTGAAACAAAATAGGAATGTAATGTAGACATGTATAGGTATGCTTTAAGAAAAAAACAATTTAAATTTCTGAATATGTCAATCAAAGTACCTATTTAAGTTTTATTGCAACCTACCGAGTGTGGGGACATGCTTGGCCAAGATACCAAAGGATCCGCTGAAGGATGGCACATCTACCTGCTTCACTGACACCTTGTTGAAGAACACCTGATAATCAAATCACAGTCAGACTCTTATAAATTATACAAAAAGAATTATTGATGCAATATCCTTACTAACCTAAACATATTTAGAAATAACCATTATAATTAGGCACAAAAGGGTGACAACCGGTCTGGCCTAGTGGGTAGTGATCACGCTTATGAAGCTGATGGTCCTGGGTTCAAACCCAGTAAGGGCATTTATTTGTGTGATGAGCACAGAGTTCCTGAGTTATGGGGGTTTACTATGTATTTAAGTATTATATGTATCTATCTATAATATATGTTCATCGTCTCGTACTTAGAACACAAGCCTTACTGAGCTTACCATAGGACTAGGTCGATTTCTATAAGACTATCCCGATTTTTTTTTTTTTTAAAGGGTACTTTATATGTATCACATAGATGTTGTTTTATATACATACCTTATTACCAGCAGCAAAGGTAAGGGCCATCTCACCCTCCTTGACTGTTTCTTTAGGAGCCTCAGCCGCGAAGCCGCGGACCTGAACCCTCCTCGCTGCGCCCCTCAACAAGCCACGGAGTGCCACAGACATGCTGCAAGCACAAAGAAAACATAAATCTGGTTCTACACTGACAATATTCTTATTGGTTATAAAAATCGCCGAATTATCGGAATATCTCAGGATTATGTAATGACATTTCTGTCTAATTTGAAGGGCAATATTTACAGCATTTTTTACTCTTTATGTTGTAGACATTAATTAGTAGATTCCATATGAATTAAACTCACATTAAATATAGTTTATTTGTCTGTTACGTGAGACTAAAAGGGGAAGGTAGTCTTTTTGATCCTTCAGTAGATTGGCACACGCTCCCCCAATTCCGGTTGACTTTACGGTGACAGATAATATAATATTGCTGCTGGAAATAAAACAAAAAATCTGGTAAAATATGACAGCACCAATGTAAAACTGTTTATTTATTTATACTATCATAGGAATAAGTTTTTATGAATTTCGTGACAGCAAAGGGTGAGATAATATTATACTATTTCAGCATTTTTTATCTCTCTATCCTATATCATCTTTTTAATTTATCGTATCAAGGTGGCTGTGTAAGGTGGAGTATGGATTTATAAACTGGTAATACTTTGAAACTGTTCTAGACATATGTTTTAATAACGTAATATTTATTTTGTTAATTTTTTTTTTGTTTTATGTTTACAACGTATTTCTAATATTTTATTGTAGTCTAAAAATAAACTACTTACTAATTTGAGCCCAACTAAAACTTATATTTTTATTTTTGATATATTCTTTAAATAAAATAAATTACGCCATAATTTTCTATCTACCGGTATTTCGTTTTACAAGAGTTGCAAAATAAATATATCCGATTTACTGGAGCACAAGTTCTGTTACGTACGTGTGTTGGCTTGCAGGAGGGAACCGAACTGGGGTACCCACAGATGTTCTCATCTACCCACATGTCAATATATAACATGCCTTTCCCTCAGGATAGATGACACTTCACCTCACTTTGCACTCTAATTGTTTATTGTCTGTTACACTACACTATATGGTTCATGATTTAAACTTAATTACCTACTTCTATGTTACACATTATTATCTAATATTGTATTGTTATTTAAATTATTATTGGCTATCTGCACTAGTATTGGCATCATCCTCACTCCCCGACTCCGACTCCATGTCTGTAGTACCACCTTCTTGAAGCGCTATCTTCTTCAAAGATGGCCTGTTAGACGGCGGACTTTCACTCGACCGAGGTCGTTTGTAACTGCTAGGTTCTTTCCTTACCATAACATCGTCATTGTTCCGTACTATGCACTCTTCTGGACCTTTAACCCCAATCATCTCTGCCCACTGGACCGGTGGAGGAATCCTTACTGTGCCAAATGCTTCCTCTTCACTTCCGTCTTCCCCCTGCTGGTATAACCTGGGGTTCGATTTTCTATTACTGACTGAAGGACTTTCTTTACATTCAGCATTTTTCCTTCTTCTTCTTCTCGCCTAGTAAATCCTAACATCTGGTTTACATGCCTTATGAATAATTTATTAGCTTGTTTAATCTTATACCTTAAAACCCCTATTCTTTTGACAATTGTACCTTCTAGCCACCTAGGTCCACCTCTATAGTTTCGGAAACAGATTGTCTCTCCTACTTTAAATTCTCTCACCCGTTTCATTTCATTATCTTGAATATCTTCAGTATCTTTTTTCTGCATTGAAAGGGATGAAGCCTATCAAATTGAGTCCGGAAACGTCGGCCATTCAATAGTTCTGCCGGTGTTTTCCTGTGACAGAACTAGGAGTTGTCCGCAAACCATACAATATCTTCTGCATTCTTGTTGACCACGGTAAATGAGACATCTTCTTCAACTTTAATTTAATTGTCTGGACCGTTCTTTCTGCCTGGCCATTTGACGCAGGGTGATATGGAGGCACCAGTATGTGCTTAATACCATTGTTTTTAAAATATTGACATATTTCTTCTGACGCAAAAGCTCTCCCGTTATCACTTACTATCGTATCAGGCAACCCTTGTTGAGCAAATATCTCGTCTAGTTTATTAATCACTGTACCTGAACTCTGCTCATTTACTATTTTAACCTCTGGCCATTTTGAGAACGAGTCAATTAATATTAAGAAAATTTTACCCATGAAAGGACCTGCAAAATCAATATGCAGCCTAGACCAAGCTTTTGGTGGTGATATCCATTTATGAGTCACCTTGGTTGGCATATTTCTTACTTCCATACAAATCTGGCAATTCCGTACCAGACTTTCTATGTCTCTATCAAGCCCTGGCCACCAGAAATAACTCCTTGCAATCGCCTTGGTAATAACAATTCCATCATGATTGTTATGTAACTCCTTAAGCACACTCCGCGCAACTTCTGAGGTACAATTACTCGACCTCCCCACAATACACAGTCATTGTATTCCGTTAATTCATCTCTTCGCACATGATAATCCCTATATTTATCTTCGACTTTACTAGGCCAACCATTTCTAATCCAAAACATCACCTTTGCTAATATTCCATCAGACTTACTTAATTTTGCCACATCCTTAGCTGTCGTCTGTAATTCGATTGGAGTTTCATTTAACAACAAAACATTAACTTCTTGCAGATCATCTTCTTTTCCTCTCATTTCAGGCCCAGGCCATCTGCTTAACGCGTCAGCATTTCCTATCTTCTTTCCTTCAACATATTTTAACTCATAATCGTAGGAGTTCAACAACAAGGCCCATCTTAACATCCTGGGTGATATAACATTAGGGATTGGCTTTGAGTCGAATATTCCTAACAGCGGTTTATGATCTGTTTGAATTACTATCTTACGACCAAAAATATAAGGATAAAATTTCTGAACTGCAAAATAATTGCAGCAGCCTCTTTATCAATTTGCGAATAATTACGTTCATGAGAGTTCATTGTCCTAGAAGCAAACATGACTGGTCTCAATGAACCATCCTCCATCTTGTGTTCTAACACAGCACCAAGTCCATATTGAGATGCATCAGATGTTACCACTACCGGCTTCTTTAAATCATAATGAACTAATGTATTCCCTGTGGTCAGCATTCTTTTAAAAGGCTAAAAGCTTGTTGGCAATTCGGTGACCACGCCCATTTCGCTCCCTTCAACAATAACTTATACAGAGGTTCTGCTACGGTAGCCTTTTGTGCCAAAAATCTGTCATAAAAATTTAATAATCCTAGAAAAGCCTGCAACTCTTTCACATTTTTGGCGCTGGTGTTCCAATATAGCTTTAACCTTGTCTCCACAAGGATGCAAACCACTGGCATCAATTATATGTCCTAGAAATTCCACGCTAGATTTTCCAAACTTACATTTTTCTTTGTTGACCTTCAAACCAGCTTCCTTCAGTATTTGCAGTATACGCTTAAGTCTGTCGCTATGTTCTTCCATTGTACGTCCGGTAACCACAATATCATCCAGCAATACTGCTGTTCCTGACACCCCTGCCAATAAATTACTCATCATCCGCTGAAAATTCCAGGACAAGCCTTCACTCCGAATGCAAGCCTTTACATTTAAATAATCCTTTTGGCGTATTTAATGTGAGTAACCTTGAAGTAGGTTCATCCACCACAACCTGGGTGTAGGCTTGTTCTAAATCTATTTTGCTAAAAACAACACCACCTTGTAACACTGCAAAAGCTTCATTTAAAGTTGGCAAAGGATAGGTATCCGTCTCAGTAACCATATTCACAGTAGCCCTATAATCGCCACATAGCCTGACCTTCCCATTCTTCTTAATTATAGGTACAATCGGACTGGCAAACTCAGAATGGCTCACAGGTTCTAAAACATCTTCAGCTACTAACCTGTCTATTTCTCGTAAAACTCTTTCTTTAATAGCAAAAGCAATTGGCCTATATTTTAAAAATCTAGGCTTCATTTCAGGTTTCAGGTGTATTGACACTTGGGCCTGCATACTTTCCTAATCCCGGTTGAAAAACTTCATTATATTTACCTAGCAAGGTGTCTACATCTACATCTGCCACATTTAAGCTATTGATACCTTCAATCTGAATACCCATTGCTGGGAACCAATTACGACCTAACAAATCTGGTCCATTACCTTTTGCAATCAGCACATTTAATTTCATATGTTTATTCTTAAACCTCACATCCACTGTAGCCTCTCCGAGCAATTGCACCTGATTTTCAGTCCAGGTTGTCAACCTAACTCTTGAATCATCCAACTTAGGCAATTTTCCCTTCCATATTACCTTTGCTGTACTTTATCTCAACATTGTATATGCTGTCCCTGTATCGACCTCCAACTCTACTAGCTGCCCATTAATTTTCAAACTCACATAAAAAGGAGCAATTTTGTTTGACACATAATTACAAAAGTCATCTTCATACAATCCATTTATTCGATTTAAATCCTTTGACCTACTTCTTTCTCTCTCTTTTGTCTCCGAACAAACTCCGGCGATATGGCCAATCTTCTTACATGCATAACATCTACTATATCTAAATTTACAAAATTCCTGTGCATCTTGCCACACCGCCAACAATCCTTGCCCGGTTCCAACGGTTTCGCTTTGATTTTATTAACCTCCATTGGCTCGTCGCCGCCAACACTAGTTTGCGCCACCTCCCCGCTAGAGGCCGCTGGCGTCGCCATTACTATCACCCCAGCGTCCGCCGTTTCAGCCGTTAATGCCAATTTTACCGCCTGATCAAAAGATAACGTAGTCTGTTGCAACAACTGCTTCTGTATATCTTTGTCACGTATGCCACATACTAGTCGGTCGCGTAACGTGCGATCCAAATCCGTAAAATTGCACTCTATAGCCAATCTGCGCAAACTAGCCACGTACTCTTTAATATTCTCAGTACCCGATTGACACCGCATATGAAACTTATATGATTGCACTATCTCATTTTGTTTCGGATTAAAATAATCGTCTAACGCGGCCTTAACAGTCGTATAGGTTATGTCTACAATCTTTTTTGGTGAAATTAAAGATTCAATCAGATCGTATAAATCTCGGCCGCATACTGCAAAGAAATTTGCTTTTTGTAATTCATCCGTTTTGATTCCGTTCGCAAGCAAACAATAGTTAAACCTCTCAACGTAATTTTTCCAATTGTCTTTGTCCATATTAAACTCGCTAAATTTAACCGACATTTTACTGCACTGCACTAATAACACTTTTAAACATTCAAACACTATGTTTAAAACACTTTTAATGCACTCCCGAATTAAATCCCGTCGCCAGAATGTTACGTACGTGTGTTGGCTTGCAGGAGGGAACCGAACTGGGGTACCCACAGATGTTCTCATCTACCCACATGTCAATATATAACAAGTTCTAATACTGATTATACAAGAATTACTACAAATCATTTTGTACACATTGGACTATGTGGAGAACAACGCCATATGTCACCTTATGACTCTGACAGAATAGCGCGCGCCGCGAAATGTCAATCAATTAATGTCAATCGGCAAAGAGAAATATTTGCCGCCAGCCAGTGTTTATTATAGAAGGTTTGTACTTAAATAAATGAAGAAATAAGTAAGTTTTATTCTAATTTAGTTTTTATTTGTGAACAAATTACAATCGTGGATTGACAGAATGAATGTTTTATGTTTTCGTGTTAATTCTGTTTTTGCGCGTTTGCAGTAACATAATTCATGGAGAAACTAGTTTTGAAACGATTTAACCCGGAGAATGCAGCCAAGGAACTCAATCGTGTAGCGGAAACCGTGACATGCTTGGAATGGTTGGTGTTTTCGTATATATTTTGAAACTTTATATCCCACATGAGGTGATTCCGATACCTACAGTGTCTATAGCTTATATGATCAATAACTCTTCAGAATATACTTTTCTTTCAATTAACAACACATCAATGTTAGGTACAGTCAGCAGCAAAAGTTGCTAAGTGGGGAGGTGTACAAAATAATCTTGGCAGAACTTTAATGTTAAGACAATAAGAGTGTGTCAAGATCATTCTGAATGCCTGGCCTGCATAGAAACTTTACTGCTGAATGTACTACACAAAGTCATATAAAAATGTTTTTATTTACAGCTGTAAATTTTATATTGTGCCTGAGACCGCTGCATGTGGGCACACTCTCTGCCACGGGTGCTGGATAGGGCGACAGACATGTCCGGTCTGTGCACTGCCTCTAAAGAGGAGGGCTTTAAAGCAAAACGCAGTTATTAAAAGGTACACAGAGTGTGTACAGAAAGCTACAACATTGTTTGAAAAACAGTTTGATATTAAAAGTAAGTAATTGTGCAAGTTATTTATAAATCTTGTGATCACTTAAATCATATGTCAACATAGTATTCTGCTCAAGACTGGGTAAGGATGTGAGCTACTATTGAGCACCTCACCTTTTCAACATTGTTTTATTTTTTTAGTTATAACAATAATATTGCATTGCTATTCTGTTTATTAATAATATGCTAGTCGAAGGATATACTGTTATGCTTAAATATACACACATTCTCAGACACTGTGTGACATTATATATCCAAAGACATTATAAAAACATTATAAACCAAAGGAAAGAAATACTATGCCATCACTGTCACCATACTGTCTCTGAATAACATGTTTTTGCATGCATTATTCTTTCCAACTGGGAAATGAATAATGCAAATAAATACAACAAACCACCTCATAACCAAACCATCTTGATATCAATGATAATGGGGGCAAGTTTTGGAACCTGACTTGTATCTTGCCTCTCCACCTATCATCCCCAGTAATTGATTACTCATTATATTAATATCTATTTGTTTGTTTTTTCAGTGGAAGAATATGCCCCTGCTCCACCAGCTCAAGCTTTAAATAAAATTGTAGAAAAAGATCCTAGTAAAACTGTAAATGCATGGCTTTGCGACTCCCAGAATCACTTCTCAGCCCCCGTATCCACACAGCTGTCCACACAAGCGGACAGTCCTGCTGTTGAAGTGAAAACTTGTGAGATCCAAGTTCATACTGAGTCAAAAAAGGTTCAGAGTCCCACAAAAGTCATACATGCCCAACCTCCCCCTCAGGATGACTGGGACAAGATTGAAAGTGTATCAGATACAGAGGAATTCTTAAAAAACAAAGAAAATTTTGGCCCCAATGTTGACCCATTTCATTTAGATGATGATGAGTACACAACAGATCATCCCCGCAGAAGTTCCAGGAAAAGGGAACATAAGAATGATTCGAAACCCAGTGAAACCTCAGGAGATAAGCATAGCTCTAGCAACATGAGTGTAGATACTACTGACAAGTTAAACAAAATCAAGCAGAACTGGAGCAATGTTAAGAAAATGAGAAAAGAATTCAGTAAGTTGCATAAGAAGAATAAAAATAAGCTAAATGTTTCAATAGAAATGTGTAAGAAAACTAAAAGTGCCATCAGCATTCCTACGCCAAGTGTGGAGCCTGATTCTCAAAAAGTGATAATAATAGATGATTATACACCAAAAGTTGATGAAAAAGAGGAAACTCCAATTTCTGACAACAGGGACACTAATAGTCCTGAGATTAAATCACCAAAAGATAGACTCAGTGATCAGGCAGATAATGGCAATCAAAATAACGAAAATACATCTAAGAGGGACCAGAGAGCTAACAGCTCATCTATATTAAATAATTTTAAAGATGTAACTGACATTGATAGTCAGAGGGAACCTATTGAGACAGAAGTAAATACAATGCCTAGAAACAATATTCCATTCCTTAAGAAGAGTGCTTTACAATCATCCAAAGTTTCTGATTTACAAACAAATTCTAAAATTACTGAGACAGTGAAAGAAAACGCTATTCAAACTGTTAACCATGCTGTCAATGATAATATTGAAACTGATTCTGATGACATACAGATTACAATCAAGATTGGAAGTACATTAACAAATATTTTCATTAAGAAAAAGAAAAATGATGTTAAAGTTAAACTTAATACAGACCAGGAGGCCCAGACATTGCAGTGTGTGGAGAAGGCAACTTCTTGTAATGCATCTCCATCTACTTCTAAAACTTTGGATGTACAAAACATTGAGATCAATATTGGCGGTGAAGGCATAGTCAGTGCAGTCACCCAGCAGACAAAATCCATTGAAACCACTGTAAACCAACTACCTACCACAACCACTGCAAAAGCTAATCTAGATAAAACAGTATCAACTAAAAAAGGCACAGCATCTGCTGAAACTGTACCAGTAGAAATTTCACCAAGTCTGGAGAGAGAACTTTCGAAAATTATGGAATGTGATGCTGATGACAAAAATAATGTATCCCCCAAAACAACTCGGAATGCTCCTCCAGAGAAACCTGTTGATGATGAGAAACTATCTGCTGCAAATAAAGAAAAATCTGAAGAAATGGAATTAGATGAAGACATGTTTGCCAGTGGGTCAGTCAAAGAGAATGTGCAACTGCTCAATGCTACTAAACCAGCTCCATCTGAGATATTAATGCCTACCCTGAAACAAAGGAAACAAACACAAACTCAAAGGCAAGACAAAAGGAACAGAGAAAATGACGATGAAATCACTAGCAACAAGAAAATGAAAACAAGTGAAATCTATGAAGATAGTATTGATGATATACCTAATGAAGATAAAGATGAGAGTTCAATCAATTACGATTCAGTTATGGGCCAAGTGTTTGCTAGCATTGAAGCAGATATGGGTAAAAGCAATAAAAGTCAAACCGTTATTGAGGTTGATGAAGACAAGACATTAGTTGACAAACAGGATGCAACAGCCGTAACTCAGCATTCTCAGTTTCTGAAAACACAGAAAACTCAAAGGAAGGTTCTAGGTTTGAGTAGACTGGGCAATGCCACACAGAACTTAAAGAGTAATACTAACATAGCACCTAAGGATAGTGAGAGCCTATTTGATTTGTCCAATGTGAATTCGCAGGTTTTATCTGAGAAGGGCCATAATCAGGTGTGTGTGTATTTTTTAACATTTTTTTTTACATGACATTTGACCTCCGTCGCACCTGATGGTAAGTGTCGACGAGGTCGTAGGTGTAGCACGATGTTTCAGTAATTTATAACTTTTATAAGGTAGAGGAATATATTTCCCACCATCAATTAAACTTTTTTACAAAAGTGACATTGTTACATTTTGCTTAATATATGACATTATTATGCCTGTTAAAGGGTTATAGCTGCAGCTGACAGAAATATACTTTTGATGTTCTCACTCTTGAGTCAAAATTAAACTAGCAACTTTTAATAAAAAGCCCATACTGTGTACATACTTTGTGCTCTTAGAGTATAGACAAGGCCGTTTAGCTGTGTATAGATTGCATGTACTTGAGAGATTTTGACGGTTCCTGTTGCATTTAGCTGGTCTACGCGTAGAGGTCAAGGTCTGAACATCAGCTGCGAACCTTAACCCTTTAACGGGCATAAGGGTGTCAAAAATTACGCAAAACTGAACTTTATTGCTTTGAAATATAATTCAAAGGATTGTGGGAAATATATTCCCTGCGCCTCATAAAGGATGGTTCAGTTAAGGCCTCGGACACCGTAGGCTTGGCGCATCTTCCTCGCGTTGTCCTGGTATTTGCCACGGCTCATGGCAGCCTGGGGACCGCTTGGAAACTAATCCCAGGATTTGGCGTATGCACTAGCTTTACGAAAGCGACTGCCATCTGAACTTCCAACCTAAAATAGGGTAAACTAGTCCTTATTGGGATTAGTCCGGTTTTTTGACGATGTTTTCCTTTACAGAAAAGCAATTGCGAAATAAGTTCCGAAAAACTCATCGGTACAAGCCGGGGTTTGAACCTACGAGCTCCCGATTACAAATCGCACGCTCTTACCGCTAGTCCACCAACGAAAACAATGAATGAAATATTTTTCTTGTACCAAATTAAATAATTGATATTTCAGAAGCACGGTCCAGAGACCCAGGCTCACATAGCGAACCTCCTGACGCCGGGCATGTGTCAGGACCTGGCTGCCAGCCATCGGACTCAAGATATGGCTGCTGGCAGGAGCCAGGATGTGGCCGGTAGACAGGAGAGCAGCCAGCACGTGATCCCCGCCACGCCACAGGACCACGACGATTCTGATGCTAGCGTGTGTGAAGAGACACCACAGAAGTATGTATAGTCAACCAATTTGATTTCTAGGCCACTTCGAACCATGTCACAGTGGCGTTAAAATGAAATCTTTTGTGAAAGAGACAGGTTTAGTATATGTCTACGCTAGTGTTCGAAAAGCGAGCATATATCAAAGAAAACGCCGCGCCGCCGACGATAGCTTACAATTAGATCAGAGCAATGACAAGGCAGACGATTTCAATTACCACGCTCGTATGCTAAAAGGGAAGCCCTCTATTAGGCTAACCCTTATAAGCTATATATGTAAAGTTTTGGTGAGCGAATGATTAGGGTTTTGTTAGGGTATTGGGATAGCGCTTTTATAAGGGCTTTAAAAGTAAAATGAAAGGGTATGGTCGAATATGGTGAGTAAGGCCTTATGTAAAACCCACACAAAACCCTTTATAAGGGATAGCTGGTCGATCCCTGGTTGTGACAAAAGGCTGTGACCAACATAGGAAGTTCTACCTAGTCTTCATTGTTCTGGTGCTGCCCTCTGAAGGGCAGCAGAACAACATAACCTGAGAATTGACTGACGCAGACACTCATTTTTATGAGAGCTAGTTTTATTAAGAAAGCGCTAGTGGCCTAGCGGTAAAAGCAGAGGAGGTAGCAGGTTCAAACCCTGGCTTTTACCTACCAAAGAGTTTTTTGAAGCTTATGTACGAGATATCATTTGATATTTATGTAAATACCCGTCGCCGTTCAGTGAAGGCAAACTTCGTGAGGAAACCGTACTAATCACAATGAGACCTAGTTTACCCTCTGGGTTACTGGAAGGTCAGATGGCAGTTGTTTTCGTAAAAACTAGTGCCTACATTAAATCTTGGGATTGACTCCCTGTATTTTGTTAATTGTTAGTTTTTTACTCTTTGTTGACTGTTATGTATGTGTTAACGTACGATAGAACGATACGGATACGGTATCCGGCCGAATAGTGAAATTGTGGCCGGATAGGCCGGATACGGTATAGTGGTCGCTCTAATTATTTATTACACATCGAGTGTTCACACTCGAAATGGTACACTTACACCATTAGCGGTTGGTTAGCAGTCGTCACCAAACTGATAGCGAATGTCAAATACTGTTAATTTGAGAGTCAGGCGTGACTTAAACAGAAATACTCAATTCACAGAGCTTCACCATTCACAAGAAAATCTAACGCGGCCTGCGGCACTCAGCTCAAACAATCCCAACTGAACCCCAACGAGGCACAACTGATTAAGGAGATAATTAACATCTCGGACACCGACAAAGACGTAACTGCACCAAAACCCAAGCTCACCCTAGCCACTCCCACCATCAACCAATTCTGTAACTCCATACAGCATAATTCCACACCGGTGGCTCGGAAAAGTCTCAACTTCGGACCGGAAGACCGTACAAGCGAGTTCACGAAGCCTCGAACGCCGAAGGTGCCAAAGTATTGTGTGGCGGCGTCGTGTCTGACCTCGGCGGAGGTGAAAACGGTGGAGTTGCTGTGTGCGAAGAACGGATGGACGTTCGTCAAGGAGTTTACTAAAGATTTGACGCATTTGGTCGTCGGGGTGGATGAAGAGGGAAGATCGCAAAGGTTGGTGTCAGTTGCGTACTAATTATTGTATAATTTGTATCTAAACTTTCGTGAGTCATTGAAGGTCATTTTCGTGAATTTAAATGATGGCTTTACGTTTATTTAGTCGCTCACGCGACAGTTTTCGGAGAGCATAGGTATCTATTTGCAAGCACTAAAAGTGCCGAGTATCCGTTCGCCTCGCCGCTCGCGCCGCCAGCTCGCCACGCACTGCCGCGCGCAGCGTTGGCCGCGCCGCTCTTGAAGTCAAAACATGTCGCGCGAGTGACTAAGTAAACGTGAGTTTAGCCGTCATTTTCATTCATAAAAATATTGTAGAAGCCAAGAAATTTTGCCCCTCATCCATTTGTATGAACTTACAACCTGTCCCCACAGAATTACTAGAACCTCATTAATTTATGAATACCACGGTTCCACTCATGTTTATTTAGTCACTCGCGCGACATGTTTCGGAGAGGATGTATCTCGACTTTCAAGCACAAACTGCCGAGCCTTCGTCCACGTAGTCGGCACGTCAAGAACACGAACAACTTCGGTCATTTTGGTTTCGGATATGCGCTATTGATAGGTTTATGCTCCGAAACATGTCGCGCGAGTGACTGAAAAAACGTGAGTGGAGTTGTATTATTCATAAATTAATGGAATGACTTCTAAATTCGTTCAATAAATTGCTAAATAAAATTATTTCCCAACTCTTTCATAATTACAATAATCGAATGAAACAGTGATACAGTAAGACCTTTGTCCGAACAAAAGTGGCTTTACTTAGGTAGCCATTACAAATTTTATACATTCTAAGCTCCCGTCTTCGGCAGAAGAATATTCTATAAGCATTTCAAGCTAATGTGAACCTTATTTCTAGGACAGTAAAGTTCATGTGCGCACTGGCGGCCGGGAAGTGGATCGTGCGCTACGAGTGGGCCGACACGTGGCTGCGACGCGGGCAAACGGCTGAGGTAAAAGGCTAATTTAAACCTTATTTTTAGGGCGGTAGGATTCATGTCGGAGCTACGAGTCGACTCACTGTAATGTGTAGTTATTTAAGGTTTCTTTGTTTCAATTTTGTTGTGATATCATTAGCTAAGCTCACGTAAACTGCTATACTTACCCGTGGGAGTTGGTTTGTCCCTATTTAACTATATTTATCTACACACATATAATAAACCCTCTCCAATGCGTTCAAAAACCGCATATTTCGACTAGCATAATGTCAAATTTCATTAAAATAATTTTCTTATATGTGAAAATGTTATTATAGCTCCGTTCAAAACGACTCTAAAAACAAAACAATTGATTACATACTATAGAAAGAATTAGGCTTGACTCTAGAATGTCGCTGAATTAAAAAAAAAACTATGGTTGCTTGGAAAAAGTTTCCATTGGCCGCCATTACTAATGTTCATTTGACTTTTCGTTTGCGGTTTTAGAAATTATTATTGAGAGCTTATTGTATGAATAAAGCAGTGTATGTCACTGTACATAATTACATAATTAGGCATAAAATACTCATTTGATGTTATTATGAAACTTAGCTTCGCTTGGTTTTTTAAAACCAAACTTGTATTTTAATGCCTTACATTATGTAGCAGTAATATAAACTTATATTATTAAATAGAGATGGATAGTCGCGCAGCACATAAGTAGTTACAAATAAACGTTTATTATTTGTAGTGTTAATTTTAGAAGTAAGTGCTAACTATTGGCATAAACAACATAATGTCACTTTGTTATAAACATAAATATGAACATACAATGGTGCGCACTAATTGGCACATTACCAGGTGCAAGTGCGCCTCAATTCTAATCGTTCGAAACGCCACATGTAAGCAACAAAGTGGTTATTTTGTTATCGGTTATTTAATTTATTTCAACATAGTTGTTATTTAATTTATTTGCGCATCAGAAACTACAATATGAGTACTGTGTTAATAGCTCGCGTTGAAATAAGGACTAAGGACTACAATGAACACAGCAATCATTTCTAGTTGTAAGGGCTGCTCTCTACAATGGGCCATCATGGCCGGTGTAAGGGACACAGCAATACGACGGAACGAGTTCGCAATATCGTTTGCTCACTTTAACGCATAGCTGTGTCCTTATAGCCCATGATGGCCGACTGTGTAGTGAAAAGCCTTAAGAGTTTACCGTCTCTTCTAAGGTTCAAATGGCACATGTGGACTTGGGTAGTTTTTCTTAACTAAAAGTCATTTAATTTTTTTTTTTCTCAAACATACTACGAAATGTATGCGTTAAAGGCACGAAATGATGCCAAGAAGTTGCACATTACGTGAATAAATGTATGGAGTTAGTATGAAAAGCACATTATTGTCAAAAAAAATATTGCCCCAGCTCTAACTTTTTAAATTTGCCAACTAAGATTAGACTGACGAAGGAAAAAATACATACATCCAAGTTACAATCTCTTTGAAAGCAAAATTGGTATTATAATAATCGGTTAATCATGGTACTGGAATAGCTTTTTCCAATGTCAATTCATTAAAAAGAACGAAATCTATGAACCATAGATAGTTATATTTTTATAAGCAGTTAAAAAAGGTGTACGAATAGCTTTGCCGAATTTGTTTTTTTTTTGTATAAAAAATAAAAAAGGCGGCAATTCACTGTTATTTACTTGATTGCTTTGTTGTTATTTTAATTTTATTATTTTCTTGAAATGTTTGAGAAAAGCACTATACAGGCTTCGGCCTGAACAGGGATTAAAGGACTCAATCTACCGCAATCTCGTCCTTAAATCGCTTACTTCACGGCCTCTGCAGTAATGTAGTATTATTCGAATGAATTATATTTAGTCTAGGCCAAATAATCCACCCGAATAACGGTATGAAAACTCAAAACTCAAAAAACTCAAAAGTTTATTCAGTAAGTAGGCCACAACGGCACTTTTACACGTCGAGTATACAAAAGAAGAACAATAAAAACTACACCGGTACCCTACACCTCTGACCCGATTAGCATGCAAACGTAAATTATCTTCGTTTCAAAATGTAAAAACTTCATGTTAAAAATCTCAATCTCCTTATCTACCGTCTTCCTCGTGTAGGTATCTAAATTGGTAATTGTGCAACTAAGAACAATTTTTTTATTTTTATATTTTGATTTGCTTTGATTTATAAGTAGTAATCCATACTAATATTGTAAATGCGAAAGTATGTCTGTTTGTTTGTCCGTCTTTCATGGCAAAACGGAGCGAAGAATTGACGTGATTTTTTAAGTGGAGGTAGTTAAAGAGGTCACTCTCCATCCCTTTAACTACCTCCAGTAGTAGGCTACTTTTTCCAGCGGGAAAACATATCATTCCCACGGGAAAACATATAATTCCCACGGAAAAACTCAATATGTTACATTGTCCTCTAACCATGTGGGCGAAGCCGCAAGCATCATGTAGTACTACTATATAACTCTCTAGCTATATCAGAATTCCGAAAGGGATTCACATAGGAGGCACAAACACGTAGTGTAACTTTAGAGTTGGTAAAACGGCAGCAAAAATCGTTAAAAAGAAACAATATTTCATATAATTGATACATTTCGACGGATTCCGCTGTGTTCGGGTGGCCTTAACCAATTGGCGTCAGCCGAGATAGCTGCGGGTTCAAATCTTGTCATGAATGCCGGAGGTCCTCGTCGCTTCTTCTTAACCCTATACTGCATGACATAAAAAAATATTAGTTAGACTTTAAACTTTAACCTTTTCAACGCCAAGAACCACTAAAGTGGTCGCGTTATGTCGTGCCTACCACGCCACCGACCCCTAAAGTGGCTATGACGGACGCTGTCAAAGCAATTGTCCTGCTGACACATAAGGTTTATATTTGTTCTTCACTAGTCGATACGTTGGCGTACACGACGGGCAATTTTACTTTCAGGGACACCCAATTAACTTAATTGTCAAATAAAAGTTAAATCAGTGGTCAGTTTAGTGACGACAATTAAGCTTTAAATTTCAATATAATCTACTGTTTTATGTTTAATCCATAAATAATACGTGTTATTGTAATAGAAAAATACAAATAAAGATGATTTACATAAATATTTCAAGCTTAATTGTCGTCACTAAACTGACCACTGATTTAACTTTTATTTGACAATTAAGGTAATTGGGTGTCCCTGAAAGTGAAATTGCCCCGACACATTTTGACGTGAGAGGAAAAGCGTTCAAAAGGTTAACTCACTTCCAATAGAGTTGAAAATTATTACTGCCACAAATGGCTTCGTATGCAAAAAAAATAGATGACATATACCCCTTATATGTCATAATTTTTTATTTTTTATTGTGGTCGGCCAGGAGCCGTTCGAGGCGCTGGACTGGACGGGAGAGCCGGGCCCGCAGCGCGCGCGCACCAGCGGCCGCAAGCTGTTCCACGGGTTCACCTTCTTCTGCATGCCGCCCTTCAGCGTGCTCAGCGAGCCCGTGCTCAAGGTCATTGCTTAACCTTTTGACACTCATCTGATCTGACGCAGGAGCCAGGAGTAGAGGAACTTCTAAAATACGGGTTTTCAGAAAAACGTTCATTAGTGTGACAAGTAAAAAGTTAAAGTATGTCAGTTTTTGTTTTTATATTAAGCAGAAACGTCTGCTAGCATATCATCGATATTTAAATAGAAATAAAAATAGAAAAAATATACTCGCAGCGGGACTCGAACCCACAATCACTCATAATGAATGACATATACCAGGTAGGATAAAATAGAAAATTTGACAAGTCCAAGCGGTACTCGTATAGCACAATTGGTAGTGCACTGGGCTAGTGATTCAGTGTTTGTGGGTTCGAGTCCCGCTGCGAGTCAATTTTTTCTACTTTTTCTTTCTATTTAAATATGTCAGTTTTGTTACGATAATCAAGTATTAAAATTGATTTCGTGATCAAAAAGGCAAAGATTTAATTTTTATACAGTTTTCATGCTTAAGGCACTGGTCCCACCGCGAGCTAGTAAGCCATGAGCTATCAGCTATTTCAAGGGACAAAAGATCGTGAGCATTGGAAAAGTCTCAACGCACAAGAGGGGAACACACTTTGCTACTGAGTGCAACACACAATTTTTCACCTCACTACCGCGAGGAAAACTTTCGTCTCTAAAACTTTAAAAATGTAATCGAAATTATTGATATCCATATCATTCAAAAACATTAAATAAGAGAACATCCAACCGGCTAAGGACAAAAACACTCGATTAGTTGTGAAAAATTGGTATGAAATTACTTTGCACTCTCGTGAATAAAATGCAACTTTGCTATCTGTTTTTTAAAGAATAAAAACGGTTCTTTTCAAGCTAGTGACGTGAAAAAATTTGATTCATGTGGGCAGGTGATGCTGGAGTCGGCGGGCGCGCGCGTGGTGGGCGCGGCTCGAGAGGTGCGCGTGCAGGGCGGCGCCGTGCGGCTGCTGCTGGCCGAGCCCGAGCACACGCAGGAGAACCGGTTCACGTGTGAGTACCTCCGCTGCCCGGGGCCCGTCTCGCTGACTAGCTCCTACAGTAGCACTGTAATGCTGGGGCCACACTAGTGGGACACGTCAATGCGCAAAATCGCGATATTTTTTGCCTTAATTATTAACGCGGTAAAGGGGGTGGCTACACGTGAACGGGCAGGGTCAATGCTATCTAGTATTAGATAGATAGTATAGTAGCTAATGCTCATTTGTGTGGCCCCGCTTTAATGCCGGAGCCACACTAATGAGAAGTGCCAATAATTATCGCGATAATGGAAGTTGACCATAGGTGTAGCCACAACTTAACGGGATAATAATGGCATTAACAATGCTATTTGGAGTTAGGCGATATCTCAAGTGGCGGTACATCAAAGAGATTATCGCGTGAAATATTGCGTTTAAGCGGCCACACAACGTCTGTTCAGTGTCCACCGAGACCGCGACGAGATTGCACGTGTTTGCACATCCTGGGGCTATGGAGTAAGAGTGAAAACTAGCGTCATCGTCCATCTTGCTTCTATATTGCATATTAGCGCCAATTTAGTCGCCATTAATTAGCATAGACTCTACCCGTTCACGTGTAGGCACCCCCTTTCCCGTGTTAATAATTAAGGCAAAAATTATTGCGATATTGCGCATTGACGTTTCCCACTAGTGTGGCCCCAGCATAATAATATCTCGGCCGTCCGTGTATTTTTCACCTTTGTTTTTCAATCTAGACCCGCGTGTCATGTCAAGTTCGAGCAAAGCAACTGGCTAGCCAGCGCCGAGTGTAATATTACACGAACCGCCTGGTGCCACTTTTGACTCAAAACCTCTATAACGTAAACACATAAAACTACGTGGTTATGTCCATAAGGACATCTAGAAGCCCAAACTTCATGAAGCTAGCTCAAATGGTTATAAAGATATGAAGGTCAAAAATGTATTATTACAATATCAGATTTCAAGAAACTGTAATTTTGTCATGAGTACGTGATTAGTGATTACTTGAGTGTATTTTGCTGGTCTTTTTTTTATTTATTTTAAATCTGAAACTTCAGTCCAAACCAGTCATTTTTGTTGATGATATTGATAAAAAAAAACCTTTTTTGTTGAAGATATGATATGATAGATCCTCCTGTATCTGAAAATAATCAAACGGGGAAAAAACAATAACACTGACGAGGGGTTATATACGCCAGTCTAATGTTAATACAAAACTTACAGTATTAATTTAAATGTACTTTGACTGTACCATCGACGATTTATTTTTAAAACGGGTTTCTGCCAAATATCTAATATAATTTTATTATTTATAAGGAAAGGAAAGTACATTACCTATCTGATAGCTGAAGTAATTGCGAGAATATACAGTAACAAATGTAAAACCGAAAATTGATTTCCGGTTTTTTTATACAAATCTTAACCATTATTTTGATCCCTGGTATGCAATATTAACAACCCCTTTGTGTCCATTATAGTCCGGCTTGCGTAACAAATGATCTCAACCATTGTATTACAATTTACATCTAATAATATTAGCGGAACTCTCTTTCTAATAAGAGGATTGGAAAGGGACTTCCTCTAATATTACAAGTTAGTTGTTATGCAATACGCCCCAGATCGTAACATAATGAAACATTCCAATGACGCTAGCCTAATATGGTCGGGTTTTTATCACTTGTCAGAATATCTGTCACGCTCTAACAAGTATGTGAGTGTGAAAGTGACGGATAGCGCGATAGACGCTAAAATGTCAACCATAATACTGATTCAAACTTTCACGATTTTACACATTATTATACATGAACGGGACTTAACCGCTCATATTAACTTTAAAATTTACCTCCGACGTTTCGAAGACGACGTTGTCCTCGTGGTCTCGGATTAAGACTGGCTAAAGTTCACATCAACATCTTCTAGCCGCGCGAGTTTGAGTTTATCAACTTGAACGTTTTAACCAGTCTTAATCCGTACTTTTACCGTGAGTTGTGATATTGCCGATTTCGATAACGAGTATCGAGTTTACTATCTGTGCGAACGAGATGCACAGATAATAAACCCGATTCTCGTTATCGAAAACGTCAATGTCACAACTCATGGTAAGGGTACCGAGATTTTAACTTTAGCCAGTCTTAATCCGAGACCACGAGGACAACGTCGGCTTCGAAACGTCGAAGGTAAATTTTAAAGTTAATAATATACGCGGTTAAGTCCTGTTCATGTATAATAAAATGTCAACCATTGTAGACGTTCCGAGCCCTAAGTGTAAGTTTTTAACATAACTTTACGTTACGAACGCGTTTGCGTTTCCCATATAAATAACATTATCACTTACGCGTTCGTAAACGTTTTTTTACGTCAAAAGTAACTTACACTGGAGCCTCTGATTGTTACAGACCTAGCGTTGGAGTTGAACATTGTCCCAGTGAACTACGAATGGGCGCTGAACTGCCTTGGCAGCTACACGCTGACCTCGATCCTCGACCTGATGCTGTGCCCCTCGTCCCTGCTGCCAGCCGACACTTCAAAATGGCCGCAGGTCCTTATCACGCAAGAGTTTGACACCGTGACGGAGTCTGACTAGACTATTGTTGTCACTAAATGCGATTTACACGTGAGGACGTGTAATCAGTCAGGATTGCCGGTAGATTAAAATCTATGTTATCTATAGTCAGACAAAGTCATTGTCGGTAGGTCAACGGCAATAGGTAGCAGACGAAAAAACTATTATGATATTGTGTCTTCGGGTATTTTATAGTAGTCAAAAATTCTGTTAATTGCGAAAATGAACTCTTATGCTAATGGAGTGTACTGAAGTACCGGAGTACGGCTTACACTTACACTGGGTGATAAGAAAAAAACAAAATAATTGCCCTTGTCTATAGACATCAAACCAATATTAGTTGATTTATTTGTCAATACCATACAAAAACAATTAGAGATTAGATTAGAGATATAAGGACAAAACATAAATGAAATAATGTATGTTTGATTATGTTTATGAATGGGGGTAAGTGAAACACTTTCTGGCTAGGCAATACAGTTGCAAATATGTGGCATTATCTAGCAAAAGGGGCCTTATTGTCGATGGCGCTTCCGTCGAACCGCGTTGCGTTTGTATTGCGGCATTTTGAACAACGGCGTAAGCGCCATCGACAATAGGTCCCTTATCATAGATAATGTCACAAATGTTTTTGAAGCCAGCACGGTGTTCAGGAGCGGTACCGCGAACATCGAAATTCGTATATTTCGGGCATCTTTCTCTTTTACTCCAATTAAGGTGTCATGAGAGTGCCAGAGACAATCGTCCGAAATTTACGAATAGCGTCTTTCGCGGTAGCGCCTCTGAACTGTACCGCCTTGCCAAATTAAGTACATTACATTACAATCACACAATGATTTACTAAATAGTAACTCCGCTTATTTATAAATGAACATTTTTGAAACTTAATAAACAATGTGTCTCTGCAACTTACAAAATTGTCAGTGACGAATACCTAATGATAAAACATAATTTAAGTAAAGTATCTAATTGACGTAATTAAGTATCAAATCTTTGATAGATGTTTATAAGCTACAGTTTACGCACTTAATTATCATCAATCATCACATTAGTCTCACTTCTTGGATCATATCGGCATATAGAGGTAATTATATGTCTCATCACGATAACGTTTTAGTGAGCATCGATGTTAATTGTTTCCAGTGATTGTGAGACTTAATTATAAAATATACAATTTTGCATCACAAATGGTAATAGTAGTTTATGTATGTGTGCATAATGAAGGGCATTACAACAAGAGTGTGGGTTGGCGAGTTTCATAATAATATCACACGATTGTTGTAATGCCTAATTATGTATAGTTGCATACACTACTTTATCTACAGCTACACACATATCATAAGTGTTTTAAGACTTT
Source organism: Grapholita molesta (assembly GCA_022674325.2). Taxonomy (NCBI): domain Eukaryota; kingdom Metazoa; phylum Arthropoda; class Insecta; order Lepidoptera; family Tortricidae; genus Grapholita; species Grapholita molesta. The sequence goes on along the minus strand of CP053121.2, from coordinate 22,858,760 downwards.
AAAGATGGGTTCAGGAACCGTAGGTAAATGACCTGCATTATTACTAGTGTTACTTGTAAGGATTAAAAAGTCAAGGAACAAAATAAATGACTGCTTGGAATGGCGGCGTTACGTATTTCGTATCTCAGTCAAATATTATTTTAAACCATAGACAAGTGAATGAACTCCCTATTCTATTGTCACTCGAGTTCAAATGTCGTTCGATTTATATAAAAAAAAACATAACGAATTGGCGTTTCGTATCAATGACTGTTTTAATATCTATAGATACTAGAATAGACACCCGACTTGAATTTGACAGGTGTTCCAAATTTAAACTTATAACCTACTGATTTCAGTAGGTAATGATAACATTACATCTCCATTGATTTCTGATGGTTGGTGATGCTGGTCATTGCCTACGGTTTCTGGACGCATTTTAGAGCACTTATGATATGTACGTAGATAAATTGATTTTATATAAAATCCTATTTTATGTAACCCCAAACTCTACAGCTGAGCGGATTATACTTGTCCAAGCACCGCAAAAAGTGAGGGGGTTAAAACAAGATAATTTTCACAGTTTAACGCTTAAACTGTAAGCAGTTTCTTTAAGGTCACCGCTAGACTCACGCGCGTGACTATTTTATCACAGCTACGCTACTTACTGTTGTCGACTGTGACTACAGCGGTTAAAGGTTGATGGTTTAAATCCATAGGTCATAAAATGACGCCTTGATTTTTGTATCTGAAGATTATATCTACAGTGTGGAAGTCTTATACGGGCGAATCTCTTAACGGAGGGTAGAATAGGACATAAGAAATATATTTAGATAACTTTTACTTAGAAGTGCAATTAAAATTTTATCCATATAAAAAAAATCGGCCCGCAATGTAATGCAACACACTCGAGTTAAACACTCTTTGACAGTCAGTTTCAAAAGCTTATACATATAAAATAAAAAGTATCAAAAGTATCAAAAGCTTATAATATAGTACATTACTGCTCAGAAATTTTACAAAAATTAATTACATGTGTTTAATAGGTATAATTAAAAAAAAACCTTGTGGTTAATGATTATACTGGTAAATCCTACGTCTGGTTTAATTCTTCGCCCGTATTAGACTTCCATACAGTATATTCCCACTCGTTTATATTTGTTATCAATCTGTTAATTTTATGTTTACAATTATTCAAGAGGGGAGGGATAGGAATAGTTCAGTTCGTTCATGGTGTCTAATTAAAATACTACCGCCACACATTCGGACGAGTAGCGAGGCGAATAACGAGCACGCATGTGTACGCGGACGTCACGCTATTCCTCTCGTCCCTCGCATCGCGTTTTTGTATAGGCAAAGTTTCGTCGAACGTTTCGATGAATAGCGAGGCGAGTGACGAGCCAGCATGTCTAATCGCGGAGTAAGGATTTTTATTTTCTCTTAAATGAAGCAGCACAATTTCATTTCAATTACCTACCTCTAACTCGAATATTTTGCCTACTACTTATAGTCAACCTAATATTAAGTAAAATAATCACAAGTTGCAATCTCTGACCAGTTTAGCATTTAAGTTACTGTTAAATTTACGAGTATTATAGTGCTATTGTAAATATATTTTTTATGAAGAATAAATGTATTTTTATCTTAATTTGGTTTTTAATAACGAATGGGGTTGGCATTAGGAGCGTAGGCCATGGAAGGAACGTGGGTAGCGTTTTTGTGCCGTGTTTTCTCGGGGTTTCCATATAAAATTGCACGCTGCGGAGACGTCTCGTTCGCGCAGCGTTCCGATTACTATGGAATCGGCAGGAAAACGTCGAGTCGAGTGGCCGCCGCTAAAGTGCCCGAGCCGTAGGTCACATCGCGTTTTATCGCTAACAGAAAGTTTCTTTTTGCGATACGTACGTAGTGTAAGTACGTACGAGGAACGATGAGGTCATAAAAAAGTATCATGCTGTGTTAGCGTGGAGTTCAGTACTCCGTCTGGATAAACCCGGTTGCTCACGTGGACGGGTTAGTAACGTGTGTATTATGTAGTATGTACATGTAGTATTACCATGAGTAAGAAGAAACATACTCGCTAGCATCTGCGTATAATATTTATAAGGAGAAATTGTACCTACAATCTGTATATTTATAAGGTTACTTGTGGAACTAAAATAGCAATCCGCACCTAGAATCAGGCCCGTTACTGCGAACGTCGAAGTTCGTATATTTCGAGCATCTTTCCCTTTTGCTCCAATTAATACTTCATGAGAGTGACAGAGACAATCGTTACAAATTTACGAACATCGTTTTTCGCGGTAGTGCCGCAGAGATGATCAAGTTGGACTTGCATGCAAACTAGCCAAGGGCGAGTAAGCCGGGGATATGTTTTCTAAAAGTAGCTGATTAAAGTGCGAGGAGGACGAGTGATTTACGTCGATGATAAGATTTATATCGTCCCATTCTGCACTTACGTGTTGCAAGAGTGCTTTAGTCAAAATAACATTGAAATTACTTAAATGTGCTAGTTTTTCGTGGCTGAATGTCGTAACTTTGAGATGTGTTTAGGGTTCCGAATGTAAAATGGCAAAAGCGTAGGTAACCCTTATGGAGTGGCATATATCCGTCTGCCACATCTACTCGATTTATACTAAATTTAATGTTAACAGAGGGTTTTGAGTGCCGCTAATTAGTTTTGTAAAATAATTGTAGTGTCACCCTAAAAATATTTTTGAGGGGGCGTTCCATAATACTTATAACTAAATACATATTTAGGCATATACAGAATGTAACAAAATATTGCCTAGGGTATATTCGGTATCGTGATTATTTAGGAAAACTTAAAAGAAAAAGATAATGACGCGAATATTTTTTTTTATAGGGCAGGTCGTCTAAGTCAGCAATTCCTCCAAACAAAGTAGGTACATTAATTTACAAACGGATAAACTCACGTTTAATTATATCGCACTAGGCGAAGTAAGCGATACACCCTCAACGCGATCGGTGTGTCCTGACTCGGCTTGAAGATGGGTACCAGATCTTACCCGAAACATGTCGCCTAGTGCGATATAATTACTCGTGAGTTTATCCGTTTGTAACTAAGTAGTAGTAACATGGCTGACAACAGTTTTAATTGTATTAGGTACAATAATGACTCGTGTCCAAAAACTATTTCCCAATAGGCCCTTAAACGGGTGCCCTGTATTTTTGTTACATTATGTATTGATATTAGTAGAACTGCGGCCCCTTAACCTGTTTAGGCAGAGAATCTTACACGTGGTTTACACGTGGCGGGTCCCAGTTAACACTTTTGTAAACAAAACTATAAGGCAGCCACAGGATGGGGAATCTGGGGTTTTCCATTAGGCTCCCGGCGTGGAGGTTGTGATCAAGGACCACTAGGATCTGCGTATCGTGTCACTGTGCACGCTTCCAGGAGAATGAGGTCCGACCCCAGGAGGGTCGGCCATTGTGACAGGGAGGTGGTTTCGGCAGCCACGGGTCTGTGTACTGCCAGTGTTCTGGATGAAATATTCAAACTCGTGTCCCCTCATGCACTAACGCTGCAAGACACAGGCATATCTTCTAGTTTCCTGGCTATCGAGATGAAAAAATACATTCTTTGTAAAAAAAGGTTAGATCGATTCGTGTAGAGCAGGGATTCCCAATCTTTTTCAACTTGCGGCGCAGTTACAAAATTAGTATTTCAAAAAGATATAGTAGAAAGAAACCTACATTACCTACAATAATAGTAGTCAGGTTAGGTTAATTTAGTTAAAGGGAGGTAGGAAGGAAATTAAACATCCACAACATGAATCTATCGTCGTTGTAGATAGATAATAATAGATGATGGACTCACGGCGCCCCCCTCTGAACTTTCCACGGCGCACTAGGGCGCCGCGGCGCACACTTTGGAAACCCCTGGTGTAGAGGTTAGTAATTATGTGGACCCGGGTATGTCCTTAAACTACGTCCAACGATGAGAGGTAGGGTACAGCGAAGTACCATCACGCTCGAGTCTGGAGAAGCCCAACTGGGCAAGTGCCTCCTCCTTACAGAAGATCACAGCCATAATAGCACTGCTACCTTTCAGGTAAGGTCAATGTGGGTAAGACCGGTATGCTATATTTTTAAGGGAAGTCCGTCATATGACACTAAATACCAGTCTAACGCAACTAGGAACAAAAAATCTTTTATATGGACTTTACATGGCAAACAATAGCCACAACTAAAATACAAACTAATCTTTCTAGTCTGTGGTCATACTTACCTGTCTTGTCATTGTCAGACATGTTGTTTTACTTGTCATTGCAAAGCTCATATGTCTTGTTTGTCGATATTTGCTGATTTCTTATTGATTTCTTCCTAATTTCTAATCAGAAGGAGTAAAAGGTGATCGGGCACTGTTTAGTGTGTGTATTTGTGACAATGCCACCGAAAAGACGGTTTATAGCTTGTGAAATTTGTGAAAATCGCGCAAGTCGTGAAAATCACGAGAAACGGGTGTTCATAGCGAAATTTCCATTGGAAGAAGACCGGTAAGCATAGATTTAGCTATTTTTGGATATATTTGAATGCAGCAGGCTAAAAACAAACGAAGTAATATATTTAATATTCATTTGTATTGTGTACTAGAGATGTACTGTATCTATCGATAACTATACGGGCTTATTTGTTTATCAGTGCAACTAATTATATTAAGTAAGTCAACTAATTATATTAACTAGCATAATATATCACTACATAAATACTGATTATTTTAAGATGCACAGGCACAGTGTTGTTCCAGTCGAACTTTGGGTTGCCGTAAATTCTAGACGTAATTTGCCGTATCTCTAAGGATCGTATAGAAATATGTACCGTATCCTAAAAATACCTCGGAAAAGTGCAGGAAAAAATGTATGGGGATACGGCAATAGGTCCGCTGCCGTATACCGCATGTTTGACTCTAAACCCTCGTAATGACGGAATTGCCGTTTGTTACGGCAATTGCCGTATCTATAACAACACTGCATATGCAGCTTACACCTGATGCGTGCAAATCAATATTAATTTGATTTTTATAGTTTAATAGTTGTTCCTATGATTGTTTAAAATGAATTTATTGACATGTTAATGATGATTCTCTAAGTTATTTGTTGAGTCTGATAAATATACGATATTTTCAGATGCAGGCATTGGGTCAAGTTTGTGGGAAAAGAAGATTTATATGTTCCCCTAGAAAAGTTACGTACATTGAAATATGTATGTGGATATCACAATGAGAACAGAGCTTTCATTAAAAATCTGAAAAGGTCGTCCATACCGTCACGGATAAGGATAAAAGACACAAATATATTAATATACAAACAACAATAAAAAAGCATTAATATACTATTTTGTTGAAAAAGTTTCTTATTTTATTTCGGGTTCACATTTAAGTCCAACCTGTATTAGTCCATATAAATAAATATCTGCTGCACAACAAGCGACTTAAATGTGGACTCGGATTTAACCTAATTTCGATAAAAAAAATTGCTGCCATATTAGCCTGTATTCTAACCCTGTTCATTTTATCGATATCGATAAAAAGCAAGCACATATAGGTCACTACACTACTTTAGTCTGTTAGGTTGGTACTATTGCTGTTTGTTGGTTTTTTGATGATCATGTTGGTATCGATTTGCCATGCAAACTGGTTCTAATCGCTAGTATGAGAGTCCCGCCTCTTATAATGCTGCCGCCACACATTCGCACGAGTAGCGAGGCGAATGGCGAGGCGAAACGCGAGCACACATGTGTACGCGGCCGTCTCGCCATTCCTCTCGTCCCTCGCATTGCGTTTTTGTATAGGAAAAGTCTCGTCGAACGTTTCGACGAATAGCGAGGCGAGTGACGAGCCAGCATGTCTAAACGCGGAGTTACGTAGTGATTATATTCTCTTGGCTAAATACCTACGAAATAATGTAGGAAATTGGTTAGTAGACGGTCTTTCCAGATAGATGGTCTTACCCACATTGACCTTATATGTAGTGTTGTGTTCCTGATGGTAAGGTTTCCAGAGCTCCAAAAACTTATAGGGTGGCAACGCGCATGTGAATAATCCAGAGTTGCAGGCGTCCATAAGCTACGGTAACTGCTATCTCCCATCATCAGGTGGGCCGTATGCTTGTTTGCCACCGTCGTTGTATAAAATAAACAAATACTGTCGTAACTATTGTGGAGTGTTTGCGAGAAACGACCCTGCGCATGGCACTAAATTTAAATTACAGAATATAATATCGACAGTGGAAACTTCAAATGTCGTAAGTCGCATATAAAAGTATGTTCCTTACGACATTTGAAATTTCCACCGTCGATATGGTAACTAACAGGTTTGATCTAGTCACGTGTTTCTAATGTGTGGTTAGTACACGTGAGTGAAAATATGAAATTACCCAGGCTTGTGACACGATAGATAAAATTAAAACTCGCAAACAATAATGTCAAAGGTTGCACGTGCACGCCCGACGCTCTCACTGTGGCCACGGCCCGGCAACGTGTACAGAAATGTCACGTGCAGCTTTTAAAAAAATTCCACCATTTTTCGCATGGGGAAATACATAAAATTTGACTTTGAAATATCTTTACTACGTAGAAACCATTTTTTGAATAATTTTATATTAATTATACAATCCTTGATCTTCGTGAGACGTGTAAATTAAAAATGCATAGGAAATAAATTTTGTAATAAATTAACTATATACCTACCTACAAATGGAAACTAAACTAACTTGAAACGGGAACGGAACGTGATAATTTTGCGAAGTTGCAATCTAAAGTTGGGTTCGCTAAGCAGTTGATTTACGATAATGAGAGCAACGAAAAACTTAAATAGATTAAGGTTCCGTAGTTTTTGTTCCGAAACTCAAAATCGGTTCAACCCATCATATTCAACATATTGAAAAGTCTTTATTGTTCTGGTACTTTCATGATTATACGGATTAAGTTAAGAATTCACATTATATTTACCTTTATGCTACCGCCACACATTCGCGCGAGTAGCGAGGCGAATGGCGAGGCAAAACGCGAGCACGCATGTGTACGCGGACGTCTCGCTATATCTCTCGTCCCTCTCATCGCGTTTTTGTAAAGGAAATGTTTCGGCGAACGTTTCGACGAATAGCGAGGCGAGTGACGAGCCAGCATGTCTAAACGCGGAGTTAGAGCGATTATTTCCGAAAGTATTTACTTATTCAAAAAATGTTTAAGACCAACCCCTATTCTTTTTAAGATACCTATTTACAATGACACCTCACACTTTAGGGTTGAACTGAAAAAAATACATCCCCTACTTCACCCTAAATATTTTTTTTTACATATATATCTACCATCATACACCTAATTACGGCTCTAGGACTAACTGTCACTGAGCATATATTAGCCGGGTACAGACTGACCTGACAGACAGATATGGCGAAACTATAAGGGTTCCTGACTCCGCGTTTAGACATGCTGGCTCGTCACTCGCCTCGCTATTCGTCGAAACGTTCGACGAGACTAGGCCCATACAAAAACGCGATGCGAGCGACGGGAGGAATGGCGAGACGTCCGCGTACACATGCGTGCTCGCGTCTCGCCTCGCCATTCGCCTCGCTACTCGCGCGAATGTGTGGCGGCAGCATATAGTTGACTACGGAACTCAAAAAAATAAAATCAGTCACATTGCATAGACATTTCCACCTTAATAGGTTAATATTTCGGCAATTTTATTACACTATACGTTTACTACACGTTTTATATATGAATAAAGATCATATGGAAATCATATAGCTTAGAATAGCGAGTGACTTGTAGCGAGGGTAATTGTACCTATGTCCATGAACTTCATGAATCATGAATTGTTATTGTTGTGTAATTATGTCGTACGATATGATGAAACCGCTAGTAAAGATACGTGTGTGCCCTCCATCGGCTAACGGCCTATGGCCTCAAACAGTCAGAGAACCGAGTTCAAAGTCTAATCGCGGCGCTACCGCGAAACACGATTTTCGTAAATTTCGGACGATTGTCTCTGTCAATCTTATGTGGCCTTAATTGGAGTAAAAGAGAAAGATGCTCGAAATATACGAATTTCGGTGTTCGCGGTACCGGGCCTAGAGTGAGGGGTCTGTGAGCGGCGACGGTGACTAAGTTTATATTAGTTATATATGTTAATAATACTTTACTATTAGGGTGTATTTATACCTAACGCAAATTTAATAGCATTCGATAAATACTTTTTATTCATTTATGTAATATATCTTTAAAAGTAAGATTGAAAATAAAAATAATAATTTGATATGGCAGACTTCTAGTCTAGTTTAGTCTAGTTTTAGTAGTAGTAACTTGCCGTAAAGGTACAATCGAGAACAAAATGGATATCAATTGATTAAAAAAAAAGTATCAATCAATTTTAAACATACTTAACAAATATCTATTTCCAACTTGTAAATTGTGTATGGATGTGTATGTTTATCTGTATATTTATAATAAATTACCGTAAAATATGAAAGACCGAGAACCGAGTTTTCGAAGAAGTTATAATTTTTTATTTTCAGTCTTACTTTTAAAGATTGCTATTAAATTTTGTTATTTCCATGTTAGTTTAAGTAGGAATATGTTGTTTTATGTTTTGTTTACATTGCTGTGCCCCTGTGCCCTTAAGTCGTCCATATTCATGTTTACAATAAATGAATTTGAATAAAAAAATTAAAATGCAAGTACAATTTAGTGGTGGTACCCTTATTTTGCCGACACTCTTTTCATCGACAACGATTCATCGAAACTTCAGAACAAGTAATATTGTTTGGCGTAATTTTCTTTCAGCTACTTACTATTTAATTCTTACTTCTTAGAAATTCGATTCAACTAAATATTAGTTTATTACTTAATCGATGATCCGTTTCAAATTATTTTACTTCACACAACTACAAAACATTGCAATTCATTTCTTCGACGTATTACTTTAATTTAGAACTGCGACTCCCAAGAAAACGAACTTTTGTCAAAAGTGGGTTAGGTTAGAATTGCGACCCCCAAGAAAACTAACTTTTGTCAGAAGTGGATTAGGTTAGGTTAGGTTAGAACTGCGACCCCTAAGTAAAGGAACTTTTGTCAGAAGTTCCTTTACTTAGGTTGGAACTTATATTTTTGTGGAAAAAATGTTATGCAGAATTCTTACGTGTAAAAAAAATATTAAGAAAAAAAACAGAAATAAAAAACCATGACATAAACTTTATTGAAATAAATCAACTTCCAATCAAAAGACCTAGGTTCAAATTACCTAGTAGGTATCGAGTTCTCGACGTAATGACTTGTCGATGAAATGAAAATACTTGAAACGTTGTCTTTGAAATAATATTCGATGAAATGTCTGTCGGCAATTCAATGGTAAACCCATTTTAGTACACAAATTACTTAAATCAAATCATTTCTTTTATTTCAGGCCATATAGGTACATACCATACCAAAACAGAATAATAACTAGTGAACATATTATAGTGGTTAAATGAACACACACAAATTAACCAAAACATTCATGTTTTAATAAGAAATAGATAATAAGAAATTTAAATTAGAAAAATTACACATCCTTACAATAAACAATAATAAAAGATTTTTTAAGTAAATAAATTAAAACATTAAAATTCTTAAATTAAATTATATTCACATTATCCAAAATAAACATTTAAATACTAAAAATATATTTATAGCTAATTTAATATACGTAGGTATAAAATTGTATTGGAAATATAAGTTCGAAAAGTTCAAAATAAGGCCATTTTTACAGAAGATGTACAAGTGCCGATATCTGCAGGAAGCATACAAGTAAGTACACGTGACAGCCTCAGTGCCTATGATAAATTTAATTTAAAAACAACTAAACCAAATCTGTATGGGTGTCGTAAAAAACATCGTAATTGTAAAAAAAATGAAAATAAATTTAGATTTTCAAATTATATCATATGAACATGACTGGACAGCATAGCCTATAATACCGAAAAAATACTTGTTGTGGTCGCTTTTAGACTATCCGGTTCGAAGGACCAAAAATGTGTAGGATATATATTTATATTTTGTAAAGTAAAAGGGCTTTTTATAAAAACCACGAAATACAGAGATCTATACATTTTTATTTGTCAAAATTCAAAAACCGAATATTCGAAATCGGCTGTTAGACAGTCATAAGGCCATAAGGTTTTAAAATACCGAACAGTGGACGTCCAGAGGCTCTAGTGTAAATTTCTTTTGACGTAAAAAACGTTTACGAACGCGTAAGTGATAATGATAATGTTATTTATATGGGAAACGCAAACGCGTTCGTGACGTAGTTACGTTAAAAACTTACACTCAGGGCTCAGGACGCCGACGTAAAATTTACACAATGCGATCACGCAAATAAAGCAGGGGACCAGGAAACAGGAAGTAATGGGAATTCTCACTGTATCGGCATAGTTGAATATAAATATTCGTTTATTTCACTTGTATTTTCTTAATAATTCGTGCAATCCATGCAAGTGCCATCATTATCCCGTAATTATTAGCCTAGGTTATGCAGGTAAACCTAATAATCTCGCAGATCGTCCGATTTGATCTTCCCACGCTACATACATGCAACGCTATGTTATGTTTAGCGCAAAACGTGCCTAGCACGTGTCTCATGGATGTGCCGCCGTGGCCCGGGAGAGTTGACGTGTCGCACCATACATCGCGCCACCTCGCCCGCCGTCCAATCCCGCCGGCGCTCGCTGACGCGGCTCGCGCTTCGATGAGGCCAGACGTAGTTGAATCCCGCGATCTTTAAGCTCTGTCTGTCGGGTCTGTCCACAGTCCAAACGGAACACGTGAATATACCGGTCTTTTCGGATTGATAACAGAAATAATTATTGTTGATCGTTATCGATGTTTGTATATAACTGTTTTAAAGCTTTCAGACATCGCATTACAGTTTAAAGTGGACGTGAGTCTGGTTGTTCGACAGAGTTTTAGCAAGTGAATAAAGTGAATTGTTTAAATTTAATTTAAGTAAGTATTTGCTATTATGATTTAATTCTTTTACAAATATGTTTTACTTTTTAAATAGAATTTGTTTTTGAAATATCAGAGGATGCTATTTACAAATAGTCTACCTATATTTATGAGAAAGTTCGATGACATATTTTAACTGCAGCTAACTTTTTCTAACACTGGTTGGCACATTGTGAAAGTGAACCAGCTATATTTGATTTTAGACAACCAAGTTATTTATGTTCTGACTATTTCTTTTTTAAGATCCATTTTATTTATCTTCTGAAATACCTGCATGTAAATTTAGTTCGCCTAATTTGTTATGCTATAGCGGAGTTACGATAAGTAATGCATTATGTAAAAGAGGTCACAGAGGACATTTCACGAGTCTAATTTCCACGCAGTGCAGTATTATTGCTATAGTTTAGTGTACATAACGGTTTCAAGTTACTGACATACCTACGCACATTGAGAAAATTATGCTATTTTTTCTTATATTAATACTACGAGGGATAAGTAGTGACTAGTGAGGTACCTATCGACTTTGGTTTGTCTGTGACTACCTACCCTCTAGCAAATTAACTAATTTCTAACTATATATTGCTTATTATCGTAAGTATTAAATTAAAAATTCAATATCTACACCATTTATTATAGTTTTATTATGATTATTATATCTGATTAATGAATTTAATGGAACCGAGAAAATCGCGAAATTAGGAATATAATAGGAATCAATATTTTTTAAACACATGCATATATGTAAATGTAGGTTATTTTTATACATGTTTTAATTTATACTAATCTATTTAATTAAGTAACTTTATTAACAATAAAGGTACAGCGTGATTGTGTTTCCTTTAATTAACAAAGACAAAACAAACTAATATACAAAGACTAAAAACCTTATTTTCCGTAAAAATAGACTAGTCTTTTTACTGAAAAACTGATTTACATTTTTCCGTTTTTAAAAGAGGTTCATCTTCAAATCAGTCAGCTAATCAAATAGCAAACGTAGTAGGTACCAAAGAAATTTTTAATAACGCCCATAAAAGTATATAGTAATATTCAATTAATATACCTAAACACAAATAAAAATAAAGTGCAAACTGTTATTTTTATTTTCTTATGTAGGTACTTATTTTAAATGTTACCTAACTAGGTACATACCTATTGCACTAAATATAATATATCTATTGGAGTTCTAATTAGTTTCATGCAATGTTTTATTTTTTGGCAATAAGTTTCTTTTTACGAGTATCTTATCTATAATTACGTATTACTACTAATACTTACGGTTTTTACCATTCGTGCCCGATGAAATAGGGGACATTTATTGAAATATATTTTAACTGGTGCTTATTAATTCATGTTGTTAAAAATAGATTATTTTCATTCAAAAAGAGAACCTTCTTGATTGCATCCATAATGAGATCATGACTGATGATCTACCGACCACCTTAGCCGAGCACCATCGGAATATGGAAATTAAATAAATACCTAAATATGTCATAAAATAATTATTTTAATTTGAAATAATTGTATTTCATATTTTATGTTATATAAAAAAGTCATCTAAACATAAAAGTCATTCCAATATTTATTTTAAATCTTTTGACCATGACTGTACTTGTTTTTTGTTCTTTATTCATTCTATTCATTGTCTTGCCGTGGCCTAGTATACCTGCATATCATATAGGTAATATAATATTAATTCCTTCCGGAATTCTGCAAAACGTGTTAATTAATTCAGTTATTTTAGTTAGGTACATAAAATAAATAAATTTACTTTTGTACAAAGGTAAGGGAATATGATATTTTAAAATCAAAGTGAAAAAGATGAACTTAATTTTCATCACCTGGGGGAACTCCTCGACTTAAAAGTCTGTCAAAAACTAAATAAGGATATTATTATTATAGGTATTATACAAATACAATACTAGTGACAGACTTAGTACAAACAACTCAAAATTAAGGCAAAATATTTTTGATTTCCAACGTTCGAAAGTCAAAAATCCAACCAAAATCGCTAATTCAGTAATACGCGCCCGTCGCGCGGGCCGCGGGACCGCCCACACGCCATCGTCCTGCGCCGTATCGAAATTGCGCGCGTCGGCCATCAGTACTCGTTCTTCATTGCACTGTTTGTCACTTTTTGTTGTGTTGTCGTCATAAAATATGTGAATGATGGATTTTGTAAGCGAAGTCGAAAATTGTCCCGAGAGGTACATACTTCATACCTAGTTACGCTTTTTTATAGGTTATTTTAGTAGCAGTCTCATATTAATATTACGGTTTTGCCTAGGGCAAGAAAAGTTGAGAAAATGGCCCCGAACGTGACGGACTTGAACGGGGTGCTGTTCGAGAGTGACGCAGCAACCCCTGACCTTGCCCTTGCGAACACCCCGGTCCAGCAAGCGGACGACAGCAAGAGAGTCTACGTGTGGCGAAACATCCTGCTGTTCGCGTACCTTCACGTCGCAGCGTTGTACGGAGGCTATCTGTTTTTGGTGTCGGCAAAATGGCAAACGGATATTTTTGGTAAGCTTATCATATCAGCCTTTTATCATGTGATGGAGAAAATGTTAATTATAATTTATTGTTGACATTTCGGCATTCATGATCATGATGCAGATATTGCATATTATCTAATCCGAAGTCCGAATTATATAAGAGCATGTTCACACTTAAACATAATTTGATTAATTAGTTACACTGCAAGTTACAATAAGTTAAATTAATTGAATGATCAGAGTAAAAGTAAACTCTGATCTTCATTTGTTAGTTTTGTTACTTCTATAGGTACTTGAAATAGTTTATGTAAATTATGTTTATCAAAGAATAAAAAGATAAAAAGTAAAGGCTAATAGGTAAAACTGTCAGAAAAGACACTTTCACATTTTTGTAGGCTAAGCAAAAATCTGCAAACCTTAATTCACTTCCATGGTATATGGTATTTGTATCTACAGATTTTGTATGTGTTAGATATTGCAGCACCTTTTGCACAATAAATTTAAATTACCACATATTTGGTAAATGAGAGATGCCTAATACTGTGTATACCAACTCTTAATATAGGTACCTAGCATTTGTGAAAAAAGACAACATTGACCATAAATCTAATATTTCAAATCGAAAAATATCAACTACCTATTTCTAATTTACACATATGATATTTAGAAGACTCATTTTAATCAAAAATTATTTCCAAACCAAATCTCATTGATTTTTTTATATTGACTACTTTGAATATCAGTTTCACACATAAGATAAAATTATTTCTACTTTAATATAACTCATCATTTTATAGGTATACTTAGTTCAGTATTCCACCAAAGGCTCTGTTAAGAGAAATATAATACAGATGTTGTTTGTCTACAGCTTACCTGCTGTATGTGGCATCCGGACTGGGCATCACAGCGGGGGCCCACAGGCTATGGGCCCACAAGTCCTACAAGGCAAAGTGGCCGCTCCGAGTCATCCTTGTCATCTTTAATACCATTGCATTCCAAGTAAGAACATTTTACTCTATCTTCTTTTTAATGTAGTCAGTAGTGTGAAATCGTTATTAGCAACTAAGATAACTATCTCATATAACTTATTAAACTATTACCTCCTATAGGTAGTTCCACGAGAGTTGAGGCGAATGGATACACAACTATATGAAGTACTGATTGAATGAATGAAATGAATGAGTAATTTCAAAATCTTCCTGTCATTATCAGTTATCAGTTATCAGTTATTTATTGCATTCATAGGTACACAAGATATTATATCACAAAGACATTCAGCTATGAACCCTGCAAGGGCACTACAATTTTTAAATCTAAGTTACTAACTAAACAAAAAATAGATACATCTCACGAATTAATTAGATTATTACATGAGATGTTGTTGTGTGCGTGACTTCAACTCTCGTGAAACTACCTATACATTTCATGCTCTCGATTAATCTCGAATACAGACTGGTACACATCAACATCTAGCAGCGCGAGTTTTTCGTACTAACAACAATTGATCTTGTTTATCAATGAACATTTTACTCACTAGGGATGTCACTCGGTCGACACACAACACTAACGATATCGGTAATTTTAAGTTGTGGTATTTGACGCCTGCATTTACTAATGACTGGATTCCAACTTAAGGAAAGTTCAAGTTTTAATTTGGTATAAGTTTTTAAAGTTATTTAACGATGTGTTCGCGTCACCACTGCTGTATACATTGTGTCACCCGTTGCATAACAATGGTTACTTAATTTTTTTATATTAAGCAGCAATGTCTTCTAACGAAAACATAAGTACAGTAACAGGAGTAGCGCATCAATTGCCGCGAGTTCGAGTCTCAGATCTTACAAGTAGTATGCAAATCAGTATAAAAAAAACTTAGTTCCTTATTAAAGAAATTGTTAATTAATTGCAAGCATGAATAAAAAGTTCAAGGTACAATGTTAATTGATGTAAATGGGTTATTCATGCTAGAGTTTACAGCCTATTAAATAAACTACAACAAATGAATTATTACTATTACTAGTCATACATAGGTAATTATCAATTGTTTAGTCTATTGATTGTCAATAATTACTAACACATTTTCACAGATCGTTGTAAGTTTAATTATCGGTTGGATTCCTAGAAAATTGATTTCGCCATTGCATTGCGCTATTTCCCTATTAAGTGCCAATAGGGATTAATATGAAGAAAAAATAACTGCTAAGATAAGACGTTTGTCGTATGAGAGCCCGACATAAATATTATTTTTATTCTGTTTTTATTAGTATACAGCCCTGTGATAGTCGGACAGACAGTGGAGTTTAAGTAATAAGGTCCCGTTTTTACCCTTTAGATACGGAACCCTAATAATAGTTTAAGGTCCTCACACTTATCTTACACGACGTTTTTCCTGTGTCAATAATTGCCCTAGAGAAGGCCACAGGATGTTAGCTGTGCCTATGTACGAGTATATACTTATCGTTTCGTGCCTAGAATTTGCTATTACAATAACTAATATGTACGCGCCTATTTGGATAGCAAGACCTCTAGTGGCCCATACAGGAAATATTGGCAGTGTAATTAAATATGGATTTGAATGTGTTTTGTTTTACAATATTTTACACTTCATTACGTGTCTTATTATATTGGTTTGTATAGCTATAGGTGATGAAGTAACGGAGACGTAATAACAAAATAAAATACTTAGAAATGTTAACAGAACAAACTTTGAACTTTTTTGTCTATTGTTTGGCATATGAATTTGAATAACGAATAAGATTATTTTGCAATCAATTGTAGCGCCATCTCAAATTCCTTAAAATTCGAGGCGATTTAATATCTTAGGCTTGATACTTGTTATAGAGTAAAATGAACCTTAGTGTTTACCTTCTCGTGCTAATATTAACAGTTGAAACCCTAGCTAGCGAAATATTCCAAAATTGAACCACAAGCATGACAAGCATAGCCAGTGGGTCAACGAGTGGAATCTTGAGCATTGGGAGGGTTTCAAACCACGAGAAGGGAACACCCTTTGCTACCGAGTGAAACACAATACATAATCTTTCACCTAACCTACCGCGAGGAAAAAAATAACTCTAAAACTTTAAAAATGTATTCAATATTATTGGCCTGGCATATCTTTTATCATTTGAAAACATTAAATAAAAGAGAATCCAACCAGCTAACATAAAAAAAAACACTCACAAACACATACGTAATAAACATTTTGTATGAAATTGCTATCTGTTTTTAAAGAATAAAACGCTTCTTTCCGGGCTAGTTAGGTTAAAAATAACTAATATATCTCTTTTTCCCTAGGACTCCGCGATAGACTG
Organism: Grapholita molesta; assembly: GCA_022674325.2. Classification (NCBI taxonomy): domain Eukaryota; kingdom Metazoa; phylum Arthropoda; class Insecta; order Lepidoptera; family Tortricidae; genus Grapholita; species Grapholita molesta. Next base: position 22,841,962 of record CP053121.2, on the reverse strand, counting down.
GGCGCGCGACCACCGCATGCACCACAAGTACTCCGAAACCGACGCGGACCCACACAACGCCACCCGCGGCTTCTTCTTCTCCCACATCGGCTGGCTGCTGGTCCGCAAGCACCCCGAGCTCAAGCGCAAGGGCAAGGGCCTGGACCTTAGTGACCTTTACGCTGACCCCATTCTGCGCTTCCAGAAGAAGTGAGTAACACGATCTATATCTCTCTAGCACAACGCCACACGCGACTTCTTCACACATATCGTCTGAAGTCTAGTTCTAACGCAAGGTCAAGAGGCTGAACCTTAATGACCTTTACGCTGACCACATTCTGCCTCCAGAAGAAAACGGTTCTTTATAGAAATTTCCATATACAGTGATTCACTCTAGTAGCTCTTGATTCTATGATCTTTTACTGATTCAGATGATTCAGATTAGTTTTTATCGGAAATGAAAAGTGATTTCTGTTCTAAGTATATGGTATTAAAGTTCATATTTCACCGCAAGGCCCATGCCGCATACCACTAAAATAATTTAAAGTAAACTTCCGCTTTGAAAGTGGCATTCTACTAAAACTAAGCGTAGTTTTTGTAATAAAGGTTCTACTTTTTACTTAGTATCACATAAGCAACTTTTAGTTGTATACGGAGTTAGCACTGTTATGTTTATTTATAGTGCCGTATACTGCCCCAGAATTTTATAAAAGGTATAAGTGCACTGTAAACAGTTTGAATTTCGAATCTATTGCGTGGGAATAAGATACACAATTGTATGCGTGTTCAATGGATGTAACGCCTTTTTCGTGTAATGGGCTTTGTAGTTGTAGACTATAATTTAAAGTGATTCGTTTGAATAGTCAAGTTTCGTCATGCTCATTCGAATGACTTGTACTACAACAAATACAACCAATTATATGTTTTATTACGTTACAGTAGAATCCATAATTTATTGTCGTGTTTATTGTCCATTTTAATTTACAGTCACTGCAGTTCAAACTAATTTTACCTTAACTCTGTAGTATACGTTCTATAACTGAAGAGAACATTATCGCAAGGTAGATAGCAATGTTTGCTGAAAGTATTACACAAGTATTCCAAACTACGGAAAGTAAAATGCAGTAAATGTGTTTTCGACCTAATTTTGATGGAGTAAAGTCTAAAATTGTGCACATATTTTCGCTTATCCACAGCACGACATTTGTTTCATTAACATTTAAAGTGATGTAGGTACTTTTAGCTATGGACGGCTGTCACGTGTTTTTATATACGTGCTTTTATAGGACTAGGCTTTTAGGCGCAGAGGATGTATAATTAATGTTCAGTATAAAATTTCAATTTCAATCAATTTTTTTTTTATTGCGGTTTATCATTAATTATGTCAACAGACCGGTTACGTGCGTTCCGCTTACCACTTTTATCTTTAATTATTTTTAGTTATTTATTATTAATTATTCTATGTATAGGTACCATATCACAGATATGATACCATATCATAGATATGGTACCTATACATAGTTTTGACGATCATAGGTATCTATTTATTGTTTTGCTTTCTCTATGCTAGTACTAAAATCTAGGTTAAAATTTAGAAATTTTATTTTTTTACCTTGACTTCGAAACTGAATTCCCGCAAGTTAGTTATTCATTACGGAGAAATGGTTGGGATCTAAAAATCAGTGTAAAGACTACCAAATATTTAATAATTTCATAAAGTTAATTAACTTAAATGTTCCTTATATAAAACCACACTAATTAATTCCAGGTACTACCTACTTTTGATGCCTCTCGCCTGCTTCATCATGCCCACGGTCATCCCGGTCTACTTCTGGAACGAGACCTGGACCAACGCCTTCTTCGTGGCGGCGCTGTTCCGCTACGCGTTCATCCTCAACGTCACCTGGCTCGTCAACTCCGCCGCCCACAAGTGGGGCGACAAACCCTACGACAAGAGCATCAAGCCGTCAGAAAACATCTCCGTCTCGCTGTTCGCCTTCGGAGAAGGTTTCCACAACTACCACCACACTTTCCCATGGGACTACAAAACGGCAGAACTTAGCAGCAACCGCTTGAATTTCACCACGAAATTCATCAATTTCTTCGCGAAACTCGGTTGGGCTTATGACATGAAAACAGTGTCAGAAGAGATCGTTCAAAAGAGGGTTAACCGCACGGGAGACGGGTCCCACTATTTATGGGGATGGGGCGATAAAGATCACTCTAAAGAGGAAGTCGATGCGGCTGTAAGGATTAACCCTAAAGATGATTAATTATTAAGAAGAGCTTCCGTTCATAGTCTGATTTAACTTGAGTTTTTTTAACTCCAGACACTCGCTTAAGTTTTGAATTTAATTCGTTAAGACTAAAAGTCCTTTGTTTATTAACATTTGTAAAAACCCGAATGTAATGAATATAGGGGAATAGTACACAGTTGTATCTAAGCGATGTGCGACTTTGCGAGTGTGAAGTATGATTGATTTAGTATATTATTTATACGTATGTATAGAATTGTGTGATCGCTTCGAATATGTGGCGCTTTGTTTGTGATAACACATCAGTATTATAGACCACATATTGATTTACCTTGAAGTAGGTGAAAAGGAGCTTGTCTAAGTTAAGGATTAACACTTTCCAAGCGTTATGATTATTATTTTAAACTTCCATAAAAATATCCTGTTGGAGTTAGCGAACGTGTTGATCTTCTCATACCGTATCAAACCAAGCTTCATTTAACACACATTATGTAAATCATATCATTACCCGATACTTCGCTTTACCATTTCATCATATTTAATTATCCAGTGAGATTTTTGCATTATATTCCTTGTTATGTCTTATGAAACAAAAATCATAGTCACCTAGTTTTAATGCATTTTTACGTTGTTTTCCTTAATTCCGTTAGTAGGAGGCTTTTGTAGATTCCTTTTATTGTAAAATAAAAATATGATTACAATCACAGGGCCAAACAAAAACACTATTACAATCATTTTTCCTCAATAGCTTATAGAGATACTTTTTAATTGCATCGATATTCCAGTAATTATTTAAAACAGCTAATTTTTAAGCACGGTTGTATGAACTAATTATGTTCAATTTAAGGATATGTGGTATATAATAAGAGTATAGTAATTTATGCATATTGTATGCACGAAGAGATTTGAGCCATACCGAACTTAGCTGGTTCTAATTCGGTGGTATTTTAAACTTCGCTTTTAAATTATAAAGTCGCAACTGCCCGTTATCTGTCTGTAGTATGAGTATGAATATATTATCAAGAGATATACATAATATTAAGTATTTATCTTTATATGGTAATATTTCAATAAAATCGTAACTTTATAATATATTTTTTATATGTAAATCTTAGTGCAGGTGCGTCTTTATTTTTGAGCGAATTAATACAATATGTATTGGACTGATGTGTGAAGATGTTTGTGATATTAGAGTATCATTTAGAGTAACGTTGATATGGAACGACTAGGGCTTCGTGCATTATTGTACATTTTTTATTACTGTTACAGTCGGCATCAGATATATTGGAGCTGTGGAGGTGCTCACAAATATCTGAACATGCACTTTATCGCCTTGACAATAGAGGTGTTGTTCCGATATTTGTGACTACCTTGGGTGATAGGTGGTGGACTGTACGCAGAGGTGGTGGCATTATAGGGTAGAGGGCAATGGAGTCCTTGATATATGATTGAAATAATACATATTAAATTATCAATTTCTCCTAAACATACTTATTTATGTAATGCTGTAATAATTGATTAATTATACGTAATTAAGTAATTAGAGTTTTAACCAAAGCACAAATAAATGATAATGATTTATAGACTTGTGTTTTTTAAGTTCGCGAGTGGCTAAAATATGTAAACCCGTTTAAGTTTCCTTACAATACTTCTAGCCAGTGATACTATTGACATACTGAAAAACTTAACTGGACCGTCGTGTTTATGTAGTTGTGATTGATTTGGAATTCAAAATTTGAATTTAGAACTTCAACATGTGTACAGATAGGTTACTACTACATCGGCCCTTATTGGTTTCATATCAACGGTGCTCCCGTACGAGTAAGCTAACCTAATAGCACTTGCATGTCTCCTCCGGGTGAACGCCCTAACTTAACGCACTCGACTCGGTGTTGTGAGTCTGTCTCTTTAATTTATGTCGTAGACATAGTCTTGTTGTTCTATGTTGATTAAATTTTAAAATTGGAATAAGTCTTTTAATGTTTGTCGGTCCATTTCCCATCTGTAATACCGGGTGCGGCCTGTAATAGGGGCAAACATTTTAGGGATCGCTTCTACACTACGAACAAAACAACATTTGTTCTAAAACTTTAAATAATTGGGTAATTCATTACTTGTGATTTTTTCGAACAAACTAAATAGTATTTTCAATGAAAAGTATCCAATAGTCTAGTGTACTGTCAGAGCCTACAAACTTCATAGTTTTCGCAATACATTGCTTGCTTGGAAAATCTTTTTTATTAGTATTTATTAAACTCTTAAGTTATTTTCAAAAGTCGTAGAACAAATGTTGCTGTATTTGTGGTGTAGAAACGATGCCTAAAGTTAATGCTCCTGTTACAGGCCACACCCGGTATAATGATATAATGATTCGTTCAGATTTGCCATTCTAGAATCGCTGGCTCACTACACATGTTAAGCGAGTTTTAAAATAAAACTTCGTTTGTCACGATTATTTAATTGTGGATTTCCTGTCGAGCATCACAGTTAACTGTTAACTCCCGCTGTTACCAGCGATTATAATAAAAAATACCTTTTTCCGTTCCTCATTATATCATTACCTTCAGAAATGAGAGAAATAGGAATGATTACTTTATCTAAATAAAGAAAGATAAACGTAATTTCACAATGTGTTTATTTTATTAGGTATTCAAGGCTGAATGCGAAACTTGATTGAAGTATTCATTTATAAATTTGCTGAAGCCGTGTACGGCACTAGTTTGCCGTGAATAAAATTATCCTGTTATCAGATCCACAGGGCTATTTAGATTCATTGTTAGTCCTTGTATGTTACAACGGATTTTGTCTGTCAGTTACTGTCGCTTATTTTTCCGTCATCGCTAGTTCAGTGCTGTTCGTGTATTTTGTGCTCATGCCAGTTAAAAAAATATAGCGGATTCTCTCCCAACTCCGTTAATTTTCGGCCTGATAGCGTACCTAAGCAAGCTCATAAAATAACTAAGCTTGCAGTTCACCTTGTAGAACAGGTCCCATTACGTCCCATCTATCAAGGATACAGGCGAAGAACTTATTGATTTTCATGCATGACATATCCCTACCTATGTAAGTAAGGCTCGCAAAAATTCTTTGCGTAGAATATGATGTAGTACATGACTATGCTTGCTTTTAAATGTTCTCCTCGTAGAACAAATCTTGTTCGTCACACTTGTCAGGAAGGCACACGAAAAACTCGATCAAGTTCATGACGGGGCCCCGCGAGAAGGGGTTTTGGTAGCGGCCGCGTTTGTCCCGCAAGTAGGGGTAGCGTTTGTAGTTGAACATCTCGTTCGTAGTCAGGTTCATGCAAGCGTGGAGGATCTGAAAATAAGGCATTCTAAGATTGCGATATGATCGGATCGGTAGACACGGGCTATCGAAAACTAATCGCGTTCGAAGTTAGGACGTCGTATCTTAAAGATAAGCATCGAAAAGGATGTTGTATCAACTTGTTAAATATAGAATTTATCTTTTCATTCATAAGTGCAGGAAAATTCGACCCAGCGCGCAGACTAATCATATACAGGTTGACTTTTTCTACTGCTGAGATAAATAGGGTAAACTTTTCTTTAACACACACAACGTTTAGCACTACAATAAATAATAATTATCATAGTTAAAACTAAATCTTATTTCACTATATGGAACTCAAAATTAACTAAAAACTATGAGTAGCTATCATAGAATAGCGTGATGTTAAAAAGGAGCAGGACTCAGTATAAAGTGGCAGTTAAATGCTGCATTGGATTTTTAGTCTCCACATATCCATAGTTGCTACGTAACTACTTAAAAAAATAATGATAGAGTTGTACAGTTTGGCAAAGATATAAAAAATAAATAAAAAATATTGGATAAACAGCAGCAGGTCAAATTTAATACTAGTACCACATTAGAAAAAGACTATAAATTAGGTATAGAAGCTAATGTAATACTCACAGAAGTACACGTAAGAATCCATCCTAACGCGCAGAAAGTGAGCGCTTCTAACAACCCCAACAGATACAGAAGTCCGAAGCCTTCTAGGAGCAGGCAGTAGCACGCGAAGTATATCGACAGCGTGCAGTTGATGGCCACGCTCATGACGAAGAGGAAGAACCACATGCGGTTGCGGACGCCCACGCAGTTGTAGATGAAGGGACAGTGGTGGTCGAAGTAGGCCACGCAGCGCTTGCAGATGCGGCAGTGTTTGGCCCTGGTAACAACATTACCAGCATTATGCTGACGCCGTAACTATTTGCCGCAACGTGATGGTTTAAAAGGGAAGGGCAGCAGCGTCCGTCAAAACCCAATCTACAGCTACTGCGGTCGCCAACCCGCCTGCCAAGCGTGGCGACTATGGCAATTACCCCCAAGATGACACAAGTCATATTTGTGGGAGGCCTATGTCCAGTAGTGGACTGCATACGGCTGAAATGTGTGTGTGTGTGTGTGTGTGTGTGTGTGATGGTTTATATGTAGATATGTTGGCCAACTTTTTTCTTAATCTAATGAAAAATTATTATGATAGATAAATAGTATATTGGAGTTATATCTGTCACACAATGATGGAATGGAACTGGATTGCTACGATATGTTTATATTGATAAAATCCACATTTTTCGTGGAAAATACACGCAGTTGGAAACATATATAAAGTCGCCATCAGACTCATCGAATCTGTGTGGTCACAAATATCTAATCATGCACTTATCGCCTTGTAGAGGCAGAGGTGTTCAGATATTTGTGACACAGTTCCGTTACATCTAATGGAGCTACTGAACAGTCGAGAAAATTGAATGTTAATTAACGGTTCACCTAACAGCAATATATTTATAAGTAAGGCAAAACACCAGTAACTCGCTACATTTCAATAACTGGCTACCTTATACTATAAATTAATGAATCCTGATTACCTATAAATAGAACACATTTTCCGTTGGGGTTTCAGTTACTGGCCACCTCACGCTAAAATGAACTCTAATCGTCTATAAACAGAGTTGACTTTTATTATAATGTTAATGTGGCCAGAATGTTGGAGAGTGGACAGAATTGCCCTATTTTTTGTGTAAATATTTTTATTTTTTTAATCCCCATCAGGCTTCGTCATTATTACTCGTAAGTAATAAGCAATCACATATTCACCAAAGGATCCGTCCCCAATGGTACCAACACAAATGTGATCATGACACTTGCAGGGTTACAGCGCGGAATGGCCCCGAGGTCAGAGGCGCTACCGCCAAAAACGTTATCCCTAAATTTCGGACGATTGTCTCTGTCACTCACATGACGTCTTAATTGGGGCAAAAGAGACAAGATACCCGAAATATACGAACTTCGACGTTCGCGGTACCGGGCCAGACTACCCGGTGACCCGGTGACTACTGGTCAGTGGCTTGCTTGAGTACATACTATTTCTTAAGTTAAGTACTATATAGTTGTTACAAATTAAAACCTATCTACTGAAATCAAAAAGTATAAATATGTAATGTGATTTGATATTGTCTTCGGTTGCCGCGATAATTATTCTTGAAATAAAACAACTAAAACGTATTATATCGCGTATACTAATTTAAACTTCCCGACGTTTCGTTCCACCCGATGACCAAGACGAAAGCTGCTAAAGGGTTTGAAACGTCGGGATGAAGTTTAAATTAGTATAGGTACGCGACATAAGTAATCCGTTTTAGTTGTTTTATTTCATAATTTGTTTTGCTTATAAAATAATAATTAATATACCTATAGCAGGTTGTACATAAATAAAAAATAGATGTATCGCTCTTTTGAGTAATTTTCTCAATTGTATTTAAAAATAACGATATTAACAAAAAAATGCATTTTACGTATCGCAAAATGTTCGCACCTAAATGTATAAAGCCTATTAAAACCCATAACTCCCGTATGTAAGAAAGTATACTTAATTAGAACCTCCTAATAGCTGCATTTGAAAGTTCATTTTAATAGTTTCACACTTAGGCTTAGGTAGGTATACCTACTTAACACACTTTCCCGGTTGTCGTACAATCGCTAGATGTTTTAAATATTGTGTCTTATGTTTAGGTTTAGACTTTCCCACACCGCATTGCATTGATCATTCTGTATAAAATAAATAGTCACGCCAAAATATTCTCTAAACAAAAAGATTATGTCATCTCTGAGTTCATCGGCACGGACAGCCCTTTGTCACAAAACAAAGAATTAGTCAGTCAATATTATTAATCACTAGCTGTGCCCGCGGTTTATTGGGGAAAAACGTAACCTATCTGTAATCCAGGGTGTCAGCTAATTCCATACCAAAAATTAAAATCGGTTCAGCCATTTTGACGTGAAGAAGTACCAAACATACACAGTCACACATACAAACTTTCGCGTTTATAATATTAGTGTAGATTAACATGAAAGTCTCATTTGAGATCGGAATGGTTCTATTTTAAGCTTTAGCACGCGGATCCTGTTTATTTAAATGTATCCTCGTTAAGAAGCGACTGCTAAATATTATTGTAGTACTTACCTATTATAGTATATTAATATGCACACTATATTATTAACTAGTCTAAACAAAAAGATCTACATCTAACTAGTCCTGTAATAGTTATTTACGTATGCCTTAGTGAATACCTATAAAATTGGATTTTCCGCATGGGTTATGGTCATTGATGCAAATCACTATGAATGTTAAAAGGCACGTTACAGAAGGAAACTATAATCCATAAAACTGTATTTCCACACACGTGACGTAAGTATAACAATTGAGGAAATATTTGTAAGTAATGGTCTTTATTATTATTTTGTGCCAAACTGCTCACTAGAAGTAGTTCTTTAAAATAGTAATTGAGCTCGAATTCATACTCGTAGCATGAAGGTGCCTCAAATATTTATGGAGAGGGTAGGTATAGGACAAAGACATAGATCACATAAGATTATACCTATTAAGTGGCATATACTGTATAATGTATACCTACCTATCAGTCAAGTGTAAAAATACACATGCATACCTATGATGTACCTAGGCAAATTACATGTTAATGGATTAAACCGATACAAATTTTTGAACTGGACCGTAAGTAGGTGCATGTAGCACAGCCATGGCAGTACGAGTAGATGTCGTTCCTCTAAATATTTTTATTTTACGTGTAGTTGGGCAAAGACAAGAGAGAGAAAAGAGACGACGTAAATGTGGCACAGCTGCCATAGAATGATGTTCCTGTACAAGGGTGTACGTGAGCAAAAATCGATACAGCCAGAAATGGGATAGATTAGACACATAAGGCGGTCTCAAGTACCGGCAAATGTGGAACAGAGAATACAATAAGAGATATAAGGTATTCCTGTAATAGGAGCAATAATTTTAGGGATCGCTTCTACACCATGAACCTAGCAACATTTGTTCTACAAATTTAAAAAATTGTTTAATTTATTACTTGTGATTTTTTCAAACAAACTAAAGAGCATCCAATAGTCTAGTTGACATTTACTGTCAACCTACAAACTTCATAGTTTTCGCAATACATTGCTTATTTAAAAAATCTCTATTTATATTTAGTATAAGTTATTTTCAAAAGTCGTAGAACAAATGTTGCTCCGTTTGTGGCGTAGAAACGATACCTAAAGTTATTGCTCTTGTTACAGGAAACACCCGATAGATTACCTGAGCGGCCTTAAACACCGACAAGTGTGGCACAGTCGCGATAGTATGACGTTCCTTTTCTTCCACTTGTCCAGGTACGGGATCTGTCGGATGGCGCGGTAGTAGGTCTCGGAGTTTTGCGGGATGTAGCCGGGCTCCCGGCGGTTGGCGATCACCCAACTCAACCACATGATCACGTTCCAGTAGAGAAAGCAGTAGTGCGAAAGCCGGAGGGTGTTCCAAGTTAGAGGGATACACTGTGGAATAGAAATCGCTGTAAATCATGTATAGGTCATTTAATACCGCGGCAAAGGAAAACTTAAACTATAACTGCATTGACCTGCTCCACTAAAAAACCTTAATTCAAGAGTGAGTAATTTATGGTAGAACCATTCTGAATACACTATCATGATACGTACTGGATAAGAACAGCATAAACCAGTTGAATCCCGATCATGCGTATTTAAGGATTACATCAAAAAAACGTCTAGTAACCTAAGCTAAGAGATTGACCCCTTCCGCCCAGCAAAGGGATTTGGTTGTAAATTGAGATGCAATAGTGCACTAGCCTTTGATCTTCTTTTGTTTCAGACTTATCCACGAAAATGTCAAAAAATCAGTAAGGTAAGTTCTTAGCTTAGCTTGCTATACCCTTTCCAGGTTACTTACCCTAAAAACATACATAGGATAACCCCACAGCAGCACTGATACAAGGAAAAACAACAACGGTCCCTTCGAGTCCCCCGCGCCGCCAAACAGCAGCGCCCACAGTTCTGACAGCGGCGGCATCCAGTGTGACTTCCTCTTCATCTCCTTCGTGAGGAGCTTCACTACCTCGGCGTGTCGGTGGCTCTGGGCAAGCATGAGGGGGGTCTTCCCATTTTTGTCACGAGGCTCTAGTTCGGCTTTGACCTGTGAATAATACTCTAGTTTTCGTCTGGACTCATTTATTAGGCTTCGTCTCTTCGCCGTCGGGAACTTTTTAAATTTTAGAGAACAATGGTTGGGTAAAAGTGATTTGCTACAGGAATCTATTTTAAAAACCCACTATGTTGTCACGTGGTGACTCTTAATTTTGAGGAATGCTAACATTCAAGGTCCGTCACTCCCGAGAAGTTCTAACCCTGTGAATTGGTTTATTTTGGCTGTCTAGCTCATGGTCTACTAGCATTTAAAGTTTTAATAAAATATACATGTAACCATTACCTTCTCACAGAGCAATCTAACGCATGTCAGGTTCCCCGACAGACAAGCCAAATGCAGCGGCGTCGATCCGAAATTGTCGGTACAATGCAATGGTACTCCAGAATAAATCAGTAGCCGGACCAAATCTGCGTGGCCCTTGTATGCTGCCCAGTGCAGAGCCGTGTCTCCGTTTATGTCTGACAGTCTGGTGGCTGCGCCCATGCCGAGTAGGTAGGCCGCAGTGGCGGTCTTGCCGTACATACAGGCGGTCATTAGGGGGGTTAGTCCTAGGAAAAACATTGAGGTGTTAGTATAAAGATACCGATATAATGGCGTCATATCGGTTGGGGATTTTTACAGCGCAAACGAATAGATATACGCCGCGCGCCGTTCAAACAGTAATATAATGTAATATTTACCTTTAAAGTCAGCAGCGTTGACTGCGACTCCACACTGTAGCAGCACTTGCACCACCGAAGCGTGGCCCTTTCTGCACGCCCAGTGGATAGGACGAGGGCCCTGCAATCAAATAAGTTCATCATCATCAATTCTTGCAGTTTACTTTACATCTACAGCCATGATGTAAAGTAAGAAAATTCACGTCTTTTGCATTACTTCCCATGACGCGGTCATCGAGATACACATTTCTGTCTCACGTCTTCGTATACCTATTGACCTGATAGCCCAGCAGGACATTTTGGGCATCAAATATGATTTCTCGCCATAGCGATCTACCGTCCGCGTACCTACGCGTACCTACCGTCGCATGCTGCTGCCGGCATGCGCCGAGAGCGCTGTAGCACGACGTAGCTCTGTTCGACTACTGACCTGAGTGCCCAGGCAGGACAGATCCACCGGGGCTCCACGCTCCAGCAAATACCGCATGACTGCCACGCTGCCGTCGAGGGCCGCCCAGTGCGCCGGTGTGTAGCCGTGCTGGTCGCGAGCGCTGAGCACCTCCACACCAAGCTTTTCGACAAGCCGCTCGATTTCCGACACCTCACTAAAATATGTTATACATGTAGTCATGTGCAGAGGAAAGGTACCCCTTCTCTCGAACAGTCGACGACAAAGATATGTATATACTTTTTCACCATAATCCTTTGTAATAAGGTGAAAAAGTGTATACATATCTTTGTCGTCAACTGTACATGCTGGCACATGGCTGGGTTCTTTTTTTCTGTAGCTGACCCTACGAGTAAACACAGAAAAGAAACTTTTCCTATCTGCATGGTTATGAGATCTGTAGAAAGCTTTAATAGGTAATTAGTAAATTATTATAGTAATGATCACTCGACCTTATATCATAGTTACAACCGCAAAAATTTGTATAGGTATCAGTGGCGGTGCGTCAATTTTTTTCTTAGGCAAGATGGAGCCGATATGTCTTAGCCTTTTCTTCTTGAGCCCAAGGAAAACCGTTGAACTGCGGTAAAGTTAGGCAAGCCGGCGGGAATCGGCTTGTATAAACGCGCCGCCACTGATAGGTAATAAGTGTAATTTGATCTCGTTTTTACGATTTATTTTATTCGGTAACTAACATTATATTAACCGAGTTCAATCAATCAACTCTCTCAATGGATTCTTGAATATATTTGTTAGGTTATGGGCTCAGTACGCTCGCCTACACAAAAACATTTGACTGCCAGTTCTGTCAAATCGAAAATAAGCTGGATCAGGTTCAATTTGGTGCTCCTGATCGTACCGCACCAGATAACACGGCAGAGGGTTACGGCCCGGCCACGACAATCGCGACTTGCGGTGCGACGAGCGTTTTATCTGTACTTTGCGCGGTCAAGACGCGCAACGCAATGCGTTTGGGGTTAGTTGGGATCACACGCAATGAACTGATAAAATGCTTGCCGCGCCGCAATTCGCGCAATGTTGTGGCCGGGCCGTTAGGTTACTTAGGTTAAACCACTCACCTCGACCTCACCGCCTCAAAGATCAGCTGGTGCAGGTCGGAGTGGTGGTAGCTCATGATGGTGCGCGGCGGTGCGGCGCCGGCGGGCGCGTCGGGCGACAGCGGGGAGCAGGGCGGCAGCGGCTCCTCGGCCGCCATGCTGCAGGGGCGGCTGCGGCAGCGCCCACACGCCGCGCGCCGCCCCCGGGCTCGGGTACACCTGGTATACCGAGATACTGCAATCTAGCTAATTTACTATTATAGGCCTAGACATGGCCTGCGTTCGAAGTGTTGCACTTAAGAAAATTATCGCTTGACCGTTTGCAAGTATCGCTACCTGCAAGTATTTACCCTTGGGGTACATATTTTAACCTTAACCCTTGTATACATATTTATGCACTTGACTAACGTGTTTGGTCCAATTCGAAGGACATATGCGTATGCGATATTTAAAAAAAATATACATATCTAAGTACCTATAAAGATACTAAAGAAAATAAAAACGTTTCATTAAAATGATTTCTTTCAAGATGCTGTAAGTATTTTATTTTTCAACCAACTAGTTCAGATATGGGATAACTAAAATAAATTAAACTTGGAATGAATTACGCAGGAATGCCATCTCCAAATATAGCTTTTACCGTTAGATACGTCTGTTATGCATAGGTGATTGCCTGTCGCCTGATTCCTCTGTGAATGGGTATCGGTAATGTTTAAAAATATTTGATAACAGTTTTGATACTTTTAAAAATAAATATTTCCTTTGACAAATATTTTTAGCTGTTTAGTTTACTTTCCCCCAAGTAGCATTAAATTAAATCCTCCCGATATTATGATTACAATAATCAAAAAAAAAAAAAAACTTATTGGCGGCAAGACGTGTTATGAAATTTTCTATGTAATTTAATTAATTAAAATTATAATTTGTGCTTTACTGAGAGCTTACTGTGTTTTTAAATACTTGCAAAGTTTTGTATTTGTGTTTTTTATAACTTCGATGCGGTCCCGACTGTTCCAGCCGGGATCCGAGTACAATGTCTGACGACGGAGATATCGGTAACGTAGATGAAATAACTAATCCCGTAAATAGGTCTGAAATATGCTTACACACTGCTTCCTTACAATCTATGCATTGCGATATGGACTGCGAGACAGAAAATAAGACGACGGAGAATTGTGAAGCGAACTCAGCAGATGTACAAACAACGTTACCTGAGGTTAGTACAGCAGATATTACAGTAGACCATACTTACGCAACTAAAAGAAACAGAGACTCGGAGAATGACTGGACATTAGTTATTAACAATCCAAAACGTCGTTATATGTTTAATCCTAGCTTATCCGTTGGGACGGAATTAAGCATTACCTGCAAAGAGATGTTACCGAAACAATTTGCGTTAGCAAAGGTATTAAGAGATCATGATATTTTAGGTATCATTAGAGTCAAGTACGTAAATGCGTATAAAGTACTTCTTCAATTTGACAATGAATCCAACGCAGAGCGGCTTATGTCCTTGGCGGCTGTACGCGTAGAGTTGGGTTGGCGGTGTCAGAAGACATATGAGGTCGGTTTATCATTTGGTATTATTAGAGATATAGAATTGGGTTTAACAGAAAAAGAAATGTTAGAAAACATTTTCTGTGGAACGGAAATAGTATCAGTAAAAAGATTGAGCAAGAGAAGTAAAGACGATGAATCAGGGTGGACGGACAGTGAGACCATACGAGTCGGTTTTAAAGGCCCATTATTACCAGCTTACGTATACATTCATGAAATGCGTGTTAAGGTAGAACCATATCTATTTCCTGTGACTTTATGTTCAAACTGTTGGAGGTACGGCCATTCAAAGAAGACATGCGCGAAAAAACCTACTTGCCCCAAGTGTGGAGGTAACCATTTGAATTGTGAGACTACTGCCTATACATGTTGCAACTGCTCAGGTAATCACATGGCTCTTGACAAAAATTGTCCATCCTACAAAAAGGAAAGGAATATTAGAAAGATTATGGCTGAGTTTAATTGTACGTATAAAAAGGCATTAAGTAAATACGAACCAGCTCCTACCACACCGCCAGCTCCCGCGGCGTCGATGTATCAGGCAAACTTCCCTCTGACAACAAAGGCAGTAGATAAGACTTCAGTTTCCGAAATTCCAGTTGCAGCTCCTACCGTTTGTGAACCATCGTATGCCAACGTGACGACAGCTCAAGCTCTAGTACATAGCGATGATCCAGCTAAGAATAATGAGACATTAACGCCGCCTAAAAAGATGGGACGTCCAAAACATAGAACACCTTTAATAGCTCAGAAAGTAATAGTAGAGGAATCTGACATATCAGATAGCGAATCGCTAAATATGGAAACGGATGACAATAACTCGCATATTAAAAATAATAATCCTAACGAAGGAAAAGAAAACAAACAGAAATTGAATTCACTAATAGAAAAGCTGAAGAAAATTATATTTATGAAAAATATATCGATTGGGGAAAAAATAAAACAGGCTGTTCAAATAGGATTAGAGTGGCTCCTATCTTTCTGTATGAGATATATATTTGATATGACCTTTTTAAAATCATTTTCTAACGTAACAGATGGCTAATAGCTCCCCCAGAAAGTCCAGACTTAACATGTTGCAGTGGAACGCGCAAAGTATAAGGCCTAAGTTAGTGCCGTTTGAAAATTTGCTGATTCAAGAGAAAATACATATCGCAGCGCTCAGTGAAACATGGTTAGATGCCGACAGTTACTTTCGTATTAGCAATTATAATATATACAGGGTAGATAGATCTGATGGATACGGTGGTGTTGCAATTGTAACGCATAGATCTATCAAATCTGAGCAGTGTCGCATTCAATCTCCAAACCCTGGAATTCAACTAGTGTACGTGAAAGTGTTTAATTGTGATCAAATTCAAAATGTCATAGCGGTTTACTGTCCATCTTCTGTAGTGACTCAGCAGAATGATTGGGATTTTATTTTTTCAATCGCAAGAAATAACGTAATTTTTATGGGAGATTTTAATGGACATCACACTAGCTGGTCATATAAAACAGATACTAGAGGTACTCAAATATTCGATTCGCTTATGGACTTTAATTTAGTTTCATTAAATGATTGCAGCCATACAAGGATTCGCCTTGTAAATAGTTTATTACAAGAGTCATCTCCAGATATTTCTATAGTATCATCTGATATATATTTGTCACTTAATTGGCGCGTAATGAAAGAGTCATTAGGAAGTGATCATTTAATAATCAAGATTTCGATATTTATCAATCCAGTTAATAAGCATTTACAAAGGCGAAACTACAAAGCGGCTCAATGGGATGAGTACACATCATATTTAGAAAATAATTTTACTGATTTGTCTTTGCCTGAATGTCCTCAAGAAGCATATGACACTTTTTTATATAATTTAAACACAGCTGCAGATCTCACTATTCCATATGTTAAACTAAACCACAACCCTGCTAAAGCGTTCCAACCAAAACCCTATTGGAATCAGTCATTATCGAAAGCCGTTGCCGAAAGAAGATTAGCCTTAACTTTGTTTAGGCGAAATCCTACACCTCATAATCTTGAGAAGCTTCAGGCGAAGATAAGAGATGCTCAAAGACGTATTAGAAAGTGTAAAAATGAAGGGTGGCAACAGTTTTGTAATTCTATAAGCCAGTCTTCCTCCGCTTCTGAAGTTTGGTCACGGATGAGGTGGGTTAAGGGCTACAGGATTGTTCAGCCACATGTTAATGCAGAAAAAGCTTACAATCTTCTTTGTTCTCTGACACCAGATTCTGTATCGCCACAGCCTCCAGTAATTGATTCGATTAGCACAATCATAGATGAACCCTTGACGATACAGGAATTGGATTCATGTATTAAATCAAAGGATACCGCGACTGGTGGCGATGGTATATCATTTTCAATGATCAAAACCTTCCTGCAAATGGTAAATTATTACTGCTCTCATTGTTTAATAAATTTTACACCTTAGGTTTTGTTCCCTCTCAGTGGAGAGAAATTCGTGTAGTTCCAATACCGAAAGCAGGAAGGGACCCCTCCTCTGATTCTGCTATTCGACCGATCTCATTGATATCTTGTATTTGTAAAATATTTCATTCTGTAATCAATAGAAGATTAGAATGGTTCCCAGAAAAAAAATGTATGTTTGCTGAAGAAACAGTCGGGTTTAGAAAGTGTCGATCAACTTTGGATAGTTTGAGTAGCTTAGTATATCGCATACAAACAGGATTCTTAAAAAATATGGTCACTTTGGGAAGTTTCATAGATATAGACAATGCTTATAACAACGTAAATGTACCTATTTTAATTACAATACTCAACCGACTGGGCGTCGGTCGTAACATTTGTCTGTATATGTGGAACTTTCTAAATGAAAGATATCTTTCAATACAAACTGATAACACCGTATTACGTCGGTCAACTGGTCGTGGGTTAGCTCAGGGAGACCCAACTTCACCATTGCTTTTAATATTTATACAATGCATATTAAGAAATATCTTTCAGATGTATTCTTTTCACAATACGCAGATGATTTTATCATATATGTCACAAAAATCCATCGAGGAAGCTGAAGATGTATTACAGAAATCTTTAAATATATTTAACAAATGTCTTAATAATCTTGGGCTTGAAATATCTACATCTAAAACTAAGTTATGTATTTTCAAAAAAGGTATTAATAGAAAAACTGTAAACATTAGTATTAATAATAGAAATTTAGAATTATTTACATGTGTTAAATATTTAGGATTATGGTTGGATCGGTCTCTAAAATGGGATAAACATATTAGCGAATTAACTGAGAAGATACAAAAACATTGCAACATTTTAAAAGTTTTATCTGGACCGGGATGGGGCGTCCACCCGAAACACCTTAGGAGGCTTTACTTTGCGATTATCCGTAGCAGAATAGACTATGCATCTTTTCTTTATGGTGATAGTAGTAATTCCAATTTGTATAAACTTGACAAAATTCAAAATCAAGCGCTAAGGACTATAGGTGGATTTATTAAATCTACTCCTATCCACGTGATGGAATGTGAGTTGTGTGTACAACCCTTGCATATTCGTCGCTTTTATTTGGCTTCCAAGTTTTGGCTAAAATCAAGGTCTTTCAATAACAATACTGCTGTTAAACTTTTAGACATATTAAGTAGTGATAAACAAATAGATGACATATCACGAAGCAAAATTCCGCTTCTCCTTACTGTTCATGATATGTATAAATTAACTAACATGCATTCGAGTGCCGTATTAGAAATGTTTTCATTGGACCGGTGGGTTAATAAAATTGATATTTATCGATCGATTAGAATTAGTATCACGTGTATCAATAAATCTAAACGCGAGTATAACAAAAATATTCTTAGAACATCCGTGAATATTTTTTTAGAAACACATTAAGGATGACTCACGTTAGACCGTCGCGCTTCCGCTCCGAGCGTTCCGTTGTATGGAAAGAGTCACGTGACCACCGAGCCGCCCGATCCACTCGACTCGGGCACGGGGCGGACGTGCGACGGCCGTTACAGCTATGTTCAAAGGGCTGGGCTCGGCCCGGTGATGTGAGGGCGACGGGATGTCGACAGGATGTCGACGGGCGTGCGACGGTCGCCTAGTCGCAAAAAATGGCTCGGATGGAACGGTATATATTGGCCGAACTACGGAGGTTGCAAAATGTCATCAATTTGTTTGCTAAATATGAGGGGATAAATAATTCTTTCTTTAGTCGGGTTATATTACTAGTGCAGAGACGAGGAATTAACAAAGAGTGCTGAGTTGACACATTTCTTTAAAAATAATGAAAGAATAAATATTCGTTAATCATAAATAAAAGAACCGAATATTTAGGCAAAGGGCTCATAATTTATATTTTTTTTATCAAAACCTCATTTAACATATAACATAAATATTTATCGCATAAAATAAATATTTAAACTAAATTTAAAAAATATAATACTAAAAATCAAAGTTCGATGTAGGCCCTAGTGGTATGGTAGGGTTTAGGTATAGGTATAGTATATGAATTTTCTTAAATACCAAATGTAAAATTCAACAAATAATTGAATCCCTTCTTATGCCCTTTCTTAACTAATTTAATTGACGCCTGTTTAATTAACCATGTGTCTACATAACCATATAACTATAAACCAGTATGAAGATAATTCGACGAATTCCTCAATAACAATAAACAGTCTTTATTATTTAGTTTTCTGTGTTTGAATAGTCTGAATTGAAATCACCAAAGAGGTTTTTCATGTATCTGAATCGGAATATACGTCAAAATTATGTGCGTTACAAAATGTCACAAATTGTTTTCTGAAATATGGATACCAAACCGACATTATATTTAGCCGGCTTAATGTGGCAACTGTTACTGTTCATAAATGTTGCCAGAAAGATAAATAATGAATAGTTTGTAAATATTACCAGATATTTTTGCATTGGAAAGAAAAAATAATAACCGGTATTCGGACCATCTATCTATATTTGTGTCGTTAACTTTAAACTCAGGTAAATCCATTTTGCTCTAAGGTTGATTAGCATTCAGATTATTATACATTTTTTTACTCAACCTTAATACAGAATAGATTTACCTGAGTTTGAAGTTAAGCGACACATTTGTATTCTATGATATACGTGTACGAAGTAACGCGCCCTGTACAAACTATAGGCAGTATATTATCTCATAATATTATTTCGGTGGCGTTAAAATTTGCAGCGACCAAGTATTAGCAGTAGAGTTTAACCAGTGAAAAAATTGGTTTACTCACTTAAAGCATAGACGATTGAATCATACCGTCTCTTTCTTTCGCTTGCACTACGACCCCAAAAAAGGGAAGAGTATAGTTTATTTTTCAACTTTAAGAGTAACAATCGAGTAATAATTGGTTAGCCAGACTCTATGCGAGCACATTTGTTTCGTTGTCTATCGCTTTATTTTTCAGGCTAATTTTCACACCAACTACTAAAATAAAACAAATTAAATATTTGTAATTTTTATTGATTTTAGATACTATTATTATCTACAAAGAACCAAGGCTCGCAAACGCGCAACGTCTCAACTGGTAAAGGCGAACATAATAAACCAGTAAAGGCGTGTCTGGCGTCCAAATGGTATATATTATAGGGTATAACGGTGGGTATATGAGGTACAAAGGAAAATAAGGTTATCAATATAGATATTTGTATTTAGGCACTGGTCCCACTGCGAGCTAATAGTAAGCTATGAGCTATCAGCTATTTCAAGGGACAAAAGATAATCGATTCCGTGTAAATAAAAGAGACATATAATTATGTCATAGCCGGGCCAGGCGATGAGCAATAAATATATATCTCTTTTATTTACACGGGAGCGATTATCTTTTGTCCTTTGAAATAGCTGATAGCTCATAGCTTACTAGTTTGCGGTGGGACCAGTGCCATAAGGAAGGATTGGCGAGCTATATTTGAATGCCATCTATAGGATATTAGTTGTAATAAAATGAACGGTACCTTAGACTTGATTGAATATATTGATTTCCTTGTGACCTAAAGTTAAATTACTTCTTCCTAACCTCTGAGAAATAAAACAACACGAAAACACAATTTATTGCTTTGATCAGCCTATTTACACGTAAAAGAGCTTGACACCATGTCTTCTGCAGCTTATCTAAGTTACAAACATCAAAAAATGTAGTAATCAAATTAAACTAAATAATAATAACTTTTAAATATTGTATACATAAGTCATGAAAAGGATTTTTAACCTTTGAACGCTAAGCACTACTAAATTGGTCGCGTGAAGTCGTGCCTGCTGCGCCACCGACCACTAAAGTGGCTATGGCGGACGCTGTCAAAGCAATAGTCCTGCTGACAGATATTGATATTGAGTTTATATCTTTCTTCACAAGTCATAACATGGCGTACACGACACATTTTGACGCGAGAGGAAAAGCGTTCAAAAGATTAATATATTACTGAAATAATTCCTGCGACTAAAATATCAATAAGTGAAATGTGTTTTATAAGCATCATTTATAGGTTTACTTTCGCTCGCCAAATATGAATGATATGATGCCCTTCCAAATATAAGATATTATAATTGTGTTTCAGTATAAAACAATTTAAATTGATATAGGTACTTACTTACTAACAAAATTACAAATAATACAATGTCAGTAACCATAATGTCAACTTAAAACATAATAATAAAACTTAAATAAATTAAAAAACTAAAACTATAAAAAGCTAGAAACTAAACTTAAAATAACTAAAATATAGGATCCCCTGCGGCAGCAGTGTAGACGCTGGCAGCATTTCGCTGTATCGCAATGCTTATGCGTTGAGCGAGAAAGCTGCCAGCCTCCGGTCACCAGTAACGTCAATGTAGGGTAACCATGCTTGTACATAGACGAGGACAATGTTTATGTTTAGATAAAGTACATTAAACATATTTATCAAAATTTATAAAATGGTTGTCATTGTATATACATATAGCAATTTGGGTCAAAATAATTCCCAAAGTGGGGTTAGATTTTTAGTTCTTTGTTTGTACCTATTCGATATATATTAAAAATATAGAAAAATATGTGTACAAAATATGTCATCATATTGACCCACACCTATAAATTTTCGTACCACTCCTTTACTAATAATATATTATCTTAGATATTTAAATCATCGAAGGAAAAAATAAAAATTTTGACTCGTAGCGGGACTCGAACCCACAACCACTGGATCACGAGCCCAGTTCACTACCAATTGTGTTACATGAGTACAGTCATAGTAGTGGCTAAGCGTTTGAGGTGTTCAAAATGAGGTCAACACATCTCTATTGTCAAGAGAATAAGAGGGCGTGTAGATAATTTTGAACACTTCAAACGCTTAGCCACTTTTGCTGCTGACTGTACCGCTTAGACTAAAATAAAATGAAAAATATGACAAGTATCAAAATTTTCGTAGTAAATTAACCATGCATCTAGACGGCGTAGTCTCTACACCAGTCTAGTACATAAAAACACTATTGTAATTAATGGAATTTTCCTAACTTTTAAAATGAACGTTGTCACCCCATAGAAAGAGACAAAGGTCTGCCTAGTAGCTATTTCACTCGGCTCGCTTTTTCGGGCTAGTACTGATCTAGTTATAGTCAGCGCTGCTGTCCAGTTTGTTGAAGCTTGAACTTCGCTCGATGTACGTCATATATGAAATTAAAACAAATTACGTTATGATATGATACTGATTATTTAACACGTAGGCTGCGAAGAGCATCACGGATGGAATATGTGGCCATGAGCATCATTCTTGGGATCAAGTCACCTTCCCCATGTGGCCATCGGCATCACGAGTGGGATCACGTTGTCTTCTCTGTGTGGCCATGAGCATCATTGGTGGGATCACAAGCTTATGTTTTTGGGTATCTGGGTATGGGATGAATGCTGCATCAATAGCATATGAAACAAAACGCACCAATATCTAACATCTGCCATCCTGTGTATTTTTTTACAAATGTCAGTTTTTACAGTTCGTGTTTCAAAGTTTATCGCATTTTTACTGATCAACACTCAGAAATATGTCACTATTTTTGAAGAAATTATAAAACGGTAGATACGTTTGGTGCGCTGCTTCATGCACTAATTGATGCTGACTATAAGGTGGGCAGCCAACGAGTTAAGCTTTTGAAAGCTCTTCCTCTTGCGTCAAAATGTGTCAAGTACGCCGGTCAAAATGTTTTTGTGTCAATAACAGAAATGTGAGAGGCGACTCTCAAGATGACACAAGTCCTATTTGGGGCTGTGTCCAGCAGTGGACGTGTTACGGCCGATGATGAATTAAAGTTCGAAATATGATAATGACAACGTCCTCAATCCAGCCAAAGTAGATTCTTAGTCAGTGACGCTTTTGCAAAGTCACTCGTAATAGTGCTCAATATGAGCGATAAAAGTCCTGTGCTGTCCTGTTTATATATACTACCCTCTGCCTGCAGTATCCTGTGTGTAGAATTAGTATAAAATTATTATGTCGTCATACTTACCTCGGGTTCTGATAATATTCAAAAATAGACAAATTAACCTACGAACTTAATCTAACTAACCATGCATTTGCTTCTCTTATTGATACGTACTGTACATCAATTTATAATATTCTAAAATCCTCAAATGAACGTATGAACTTAATGTACATACATACTTAACTATGCATGGCGTCTACATACACCATTTCTATCGGCTTGCCTATTGTTATCCTACCTATAAATGTTAAACCGGCCAAATGCTAGTTATTCGTTGACATAGCGGTAAGTAAAATACATTATCTGTGAACATTTTATGTAATACAGCCTGGTGACCTACAGACTAACGGACGGACAGACGGACAGACGGATGGATGGACAGACGGACAGACGACGAACAGACAGGGTTCTTAGTAATAGTAATCGCGCCCAGAACCCTTTTAGGGCTGGAAAACCTCTGCTCTCTCTGTTCTCATCTTGCTAACGACGAGAACTTGCACAGACATAAACTCGTAGCCAGGATTATACACCAACAGCTGCTGTACTACAAGTACGTGCGCACAACACACTGGCGAATAATGAGGCATGTGTTGTAGGTACTCAGAATACAAATAAATGACGTTACTGGGATTTGAACCCAGGACCGTCGGCTTCATAAGCAGGGTCACTATCCATTAGGCCAGACCTATCGTCAAATTTCCATTGTCCTGAATATATATGTTATAAACGAACGAAGTAATCAGCATGGGTTTACAATTTAAGCAACCATTCATTAAATTAATTATATAACTCTGTCCGCACTAAGATTACCAATAATGGTCCTGACCTTGTTCCTACTCTTTTTTCTTAGCCTAGTTTGTGTTCCGCTGTTTGTTGTTGTGCCTATTTTACTCAGTTTACGTATTCGTTGACATAGCGGCAAATAAAAAATATTATCTGTGAACATTTTATGAAATACAGCCTGGTGACCTACAGAATAACGGACGGACAGACGGAGAGATGGAGAGATAGACAGACGGACAAACGTACAGACAGGGGAGTCTTAGTAATAGTAATCGGGCCCGGAACCCTGGTAGGGTTGGGAAGCCTCTGTTCTCTATGTTCTCATCTTGCTAACGGCGAGAACTTGCCCAGACTGACCTCGTAGCCAGGATTATACACCAACAGTTGCCGTACTACAAGTACGCGCGCACAACACACCGACGAATGAGGCTTGTGTTGTGGGTACTCAGAAGACTCAGAACACAAATAAATGACGTTACTAGGATTTGAACCCAGGACCATGGGCTTCATAAGCAGGATCACTATCCATTAGGCCAGACCTATCGTCAAATTCTCATTGTCCTGAATATATATGTTATAAACGAACGAAGTAATCAGCATGGATTTACAATTTAAGCAACCATTCATTAAATTAATTATACAACAACAACTTATATTAAATTACTATCAATAGTCCGCACTAAGATTACCAATAATGGTCCTGACCCTTTCTACTGTTTTTTCTTAGCCTAGTTTGTGTCCAGTGCTCCTCTTTAGTGCGTATTGCCATCAGTCGTTTAACACATTTACGTCGTCCCCCCATTTCTTCTTGAGGCTGCCTGTAGCTCGGCTAAATTGGGGTACACTCTATTAAAAAATCCTCAACATAACCTACGTACTTAATGACTACTAGGTAAATTAAATAACTGTTAAAGGCATCTACAGATCCTACAAGCTTACTTATTATGTATCACTGATACTTTATGTAGATGTGCATGTAGTGTAGGGACGCTCGGCCGGACTCAGGCGGGCTGTCGATCGCTTGTTGCAGTCATTCAGCCCAGTTCCCTTGGCTGCTACATAATACACCTATAACATTAATAATATTATACAACAAAAATTGCAAGTAATTTGCAGTAAACCTTTATTAATATTACTAATGAGACATGGACCCGGGTATGTCCTTAAACTGCGTCGAAGCCCACCGGTATGAGCAGTAGCGACCCGCGTCTACAGTGTATTTTACTGCGATTCCCAACTTGCCTACCACACGTGGTCAATACGGCAACACCGAAGTTAAGGCCTTTGTCCAACAGTAGACGGCTCAAGGCTGATGATGATAACTGATGGAAGTCAATGTTTCTTACAAGAAAACACTAGTGGGATAAGAAGTACCAAACACTGCGGAGAACATCGTTAGTAAAATCTGATTTTATTCGCAACTAACCACCTTTGCTCGGGAAAGTATATAATATGTTGTAAATACATTACAAACGTACGCCCCAAATCGCTGTGTAAGTACCCATTATTTAGGCAACTACAAACCTTATGTAGTTAGTATTCGCAGTAAGTACCTAGTACTGCGGAAAACGTCATTACACAAATAATAATTTATTGGTACTAGCAACCTCTCCTGTCTTCGCACGGGTAAGTGGTTATAGTACCAACCATATATCGGAAGGTGCGGCGTGGGCAGACCCCCACAAGGTGCACTGGCGACCTGGTAAAGACAGAATGAATCCACTGATGCGGGTGGCGGTTATTGTGAGTTGCTTTGGGAGAGGCCCATGTCCAGCAGTGGACGTCCTTCGGTACGGTTCGGTACTAGAATGATTGATAAGATGATGAATAGAGCTATCTCAGGACCATACATGGATGACAGTAAAAGTAGGTACCTACATAGTACATAGGTACATTCTAACTGCTAACAGGCAGAAAAAAAGACGGGCAGAAAGACGGACAGTAATAGGATCTTGTCAATGTCCTGATACTTACGGTCCCTAAATACGTACATTATATTACATTATTATAACAAACAGGACCTAAAATGAATAGTCTTATCACGGAGAGTTCGCTGTATTAGATGTCTTGTTTGCTTGTAAGAAATTATGTTTTGTATGTCACTATTCAAGTAAACTAGACTAACTTACTAAGTTCCTGTAAGGGACTTACTGCTTACCAATGATTATATAACTAGGACTAACAATTTTTATCCAAAGTCGCGTTCCTTAAAATTTTTGATGAAAACCTGTAAATGAGACGAAAATCAGTGAACATATTATTATGATTTAGCAAGACGTCGATACAATTTTGCAAAAGCATTATCGGTACAATTATGTTGATGCATATATACCGTCGGCCAGATCATTGTCAGACTACAGTTGCTTTAGGCAAGGCACATTACTATGGGAAGTTTAATTTTTGAAGCGGACACGCATGTTTTACAATTAGGTTTATAATCTTCTATACGTACAGTCGTATATAGTCCTATTTGTTTGGTTGTTATGAGACCACCTTGGCTGTTAGGTCGCACTGGAAATTATTACATTACGCTGGAAAAACATTACCCTTTTGACTTCTGTATCTACAGGCACAAACTGACCACTGTCACATCCATTACACTTATTTTATAGTTTTCTGGTGCTTGTATGTTCTAAATAGAAACGATTTACTTTAAAAACGACCTGCCCTTATTAAACATACAATTATTTAGGAACTAGACGGCTTGTCAATATTGACAGAAAGTTTTCGAATAGTAAGAAGGCGGTATATATATACTGTTATGAAGGTACAGGCAAACTAGGGTTTTTGTAAATTCCTTCACGCCAAAGATACTCACTAGTCTCACGTTGTTTCTAATCGTGTGATGAACATTATGAATTCAGTATTTTATGCACTTTATTTTATCCAAAGAGAAAATATTAAAAAGATCTTTGTTATAACAGAAAGATCTACGTTTAATATTCTATCTACGAGTATGTGTGAACAAAATAATGCTCATTTTTTAATTCAATAGGTCAGAAACGTACATTATTCTTTGCGGTATTGTAATATGCTTATAATACAGCAACTAATAATGTAATTTTATGGTAGAATAAGTTTATGGTCCTTTGATATTGTATTTAAAGTTTCGTGAGTCACTGTATCATTTCACAGCCTCACACACGCGAACTGCTTTGGAGTACCTTACTTATAACACAAATTAGACAGGTACAGAAGTCAATCAAATGTATGTACTTCATTTTTCATACCTACTCCCGGCGGTCGCTCTAGGGTTGCCAACTATGCTTATGCACAAAAAACTATCGTGGTACTGGCGCTCCTATCTAGTTGTTTGTGATTAATTGCCGAGAATGAAACGGAAATAATCCTGACTATATAACTATCCTAACTAATATTATAAATACGAAAGTAACTCTGTCTGTGTGTCTGTGTCGCTTTCACGCTATTTTTAATAATATTGAACCGATTTAAATAAAATTTGGTATGGAGAGTGTCTGACTCGCGAGAAAGGACATAGGATAGTTTTTGTTAATCATCATCATCATCATCATCATCATCACCTTGATTTTATGCAGACGAAGAATTAATAATAACTAGAATATTTTTATTTAAATGTTATTATTATATGACAAATTTGTCACAGCAAATATCTTGCGACGATTTCGACATTGGCAAAAGCACGATTATTATATTTTAAAGTGTAATAAGTTCGCATTAAATAACGTAACCAAGAAACGGATGTCTGAGGCGCTACCGCCCAAAACGATATTCGTAATTTGCGGGCATCTTTCTCTTTACCCCAATTAAGACGTCATGAGAGTGACAGAGACAATCGTCCGAAATTTACAAATATCGTTGTTCGCGGTAGCGCCGCAGTTATAATTGCAGAAAAGAGAAAGATGCTCGAAATATGTGGCATTATCTATGAAGAGGGACCTTATGGTCGATGGCACTTACGTCGAACCGCGTTATGTTTGTATCGCGTATCTCTAACAACGTCATAAGCGCCATCGACAATAACGTCCCTTTCATAGATAATGTCACATATACGAACTTCGATGTTCGCGGTACCGCTCCTGAAAAGATGAGTGTCCTTGTCATTCAATAGAGATTTTGACAGCCATATCTTAGGGAATAAGGGCTAATTTATTAACAATTTGTAAGAAACTATCGCCTTAACAACTTTAGTGCTGGAATAATATAAAATACTCGCAAAGAAGCGAAAGATGTATGAAATCCTGCGGCGCTTCCGCCTTTCTCGAACGATGATAGCAGAGACCATTTTACCAAAACGCGTAAGATGTAAGAAATCCTGCGGCGCTTATTGTTTTTTCGAGTTGATAAAGATTGTATGGGAGAAAAATATCTTCGTTTTTCTTTCGGATGGCACTCACGCTTGCAGTGGTCCGAACTGGTCCGAGATATCGTGTCTGTGAGCAGTGTCTATGTGTGCGTTGATCGAGCGCGCTTTGTATGGAGATTGATTTCTGTATCTGTCTATTTTGTGCTTATAAGATGGTTTAAATTTTCCAACACTATTGTCAAACATTGTGTGTCGACACCCGTTTGCTTCAACGAATTGCTGCGCGCTGCGCTGCCTTTGCCGCTCTCGATGTTGTGGCCGGTTCACGGCAATCCTCAACCGGCGTCGTTAGTTTGCTCGGAACTATACTTTACTAAACTTCCACTTCTAAATTTGGCCATACATGCCAGGCTTCTATAGGCAGCCAGTCCAACTACCATTACGATTAAAATTAGAGCAACTATCTATATTAATCGCTTCGCGTATTTTGAGCGATACTTAACATTTTTCCCGAACCAGCATCCTTGCTTTGTTAGAAAAACGAAGGAAATGGCATGGGATGGGAATGGGATCTGCTTCGTAAGAGAGCTCTAATTTATCTCCGGAGTTGCTGTACCTACCTAAGTCATCTCTTTATACATCATTAGATACTTATTGAACAATAGAATAGCCTGTTTGGATATTATATTATATATATCTATACCGTAGCAATTTTAAGCAGGCGCGTCAGCACAGAATGTGTTTCGCACAAAGCAATCTTTGGATGAATGTCAGCAATTTTTTCAATGCCTCCTCATCAAACTGCAGACTGTGTATCCTCTGTTCATATATTGTTCATTTGATGACACTGTAATCAATAAAAGTAATGCTCGTCCTAAAATTGTAAATAATAAAAATGCTTACCAAAGACCAAGTTCTACTTCCTTTTTTAACTGAAAAATTATGAAATAACGATACGTGGCTACTATTAAACCTAATAGGCTTAAAGAGAAAAGACCACGATATTGTTTGCACTTATTATACCTATACATATATTTTATTATTTTATTATCGGTTACCTTAAGTAGGCTGCTAGACGATCTTTACAGGATATTGACTCTGGAGCTTTGTTTATTCATCAACCGGTGCTTAATTTCCTCGTGGTTTGGAAATTATACAAAAATCGTCACGAATATAGTAACACATATTCTCTGTACTGCAAACGTGTGCACCAAAAGGGGTGTATGCCTCATTGTCTGCGTGATTTTTCTTGTTCTTCATTGGCTATTATAGCCGTGATGGCTAATATAATAACTAAATTTTTCTGTTTCTTATTTTCTATTAGTTCTGCTATTATTATTGACAAGGAATTTAATTGACATCAAGTGACAATGACTTAGACAGCTCGGCTGACGTTAGAGACGGGCGGCTCGGGTGGCTCGCGCTCGAGCCGGTGGGCCTCGTGAGCGGAGCGGCGACGCGACGCTCGTGTTAATGTCAATATTCGAGTTTCGGGCCGTTCGGACTCGGACCGTCGAGGTAAGTGAAGCGATAGGTCGACGGTGGGCTCGTGCTCGTGAGGTCGACGTGTAGGAAGCGCGACGGTCTAACGTGAATCATCCTTTATTCTGATTTTTACTGTATATACACTGATGCATCTAAAGAAAAATGCACCTTAGGTGCAGCATTCTATGACCCACAATTGAACGTTTTCCGTAAGATACATATAAGGCACAATATGTCTATAATGCACGCCGAGTTGGTTGCGATTGTCGAAGCTTTTTCCTACATGGAATCTCTAGATTGTAATCAGATCGTTATACTGTCAGATTCTAAAAGTGCACTCCAGCATGTTGCTCGGTGTACCACAAACATCAGAGGTCTTCCTATTGCTTACACTATTTTGAATTTGATTGACAAATGGAGGTCTAAGGGTAAGAACATAATACTGCAATGGATTCCTTCTCATGTGGGTTTTGATGGTAACGAAATCGTGGATAACATAGCCAAGCTTGCTTGCCAGAATGGAATAGAGTGTAGCACCTTACCTTTTTATACAGATTGTATAATTTTAGCCAAACAGCGGACATATAACCTCTGGAAAGAACACTTTGATAGGAGATCAAAAGAAAAGGGCATTTGGTATAAGACGATCCAACCACATCCTCTTGTGACGCCGTGGATAGATTGTCCTCTAAGTAGAACAGATATTGTATTGCTGATGAGACTGCGTTCTGGTCATATTCCATTAAATAAATTTGGTTTCTTGATGAAAAAAGTTGTGTCCCCTAATTGTGACGAATGTAATATAGTAGAAGATGTGTTTCATGTTATAATGGAATGTGTCCGAAACGAAGCCGTCCGGGCACAGTTAGTGTGTTCTAATAATTTTGTTACTTTATTCCACGTCGGAGGTTGCAATAGCGCTCTGGCCGCTCCCTTGTCGGACGCCGCCGCGGCGCTATTGCAGCTAGTTCGAAAGGTCCTTGTTAATAGATAAGGTTGATGTAATAGTTTGTTGTTTTTAACGGAGCGACATGTTCACTTTGGTGACAAGCTCTTAAATAAAGAGAAAAAAAAAAAAAAATGATTACAATAATCAAAAACTCGACTACGAATACAAGTTCTTGAATAGGTACATACCTACATTTATTAGTTATACCTAACGCCAACAAAATTATCTAACGTAAATAATGTCATTTTAGGAAGCTGTTACATAGCTGATAATTATCGAGTTGTGATTGCAGAGGTGTAGGAAGGTATAACCTTTAGTTTCATAATAAGTATATAGATTCCAGTTCACAATTGCCAAACGGTTCGGATTAACGAAAACCATAAATTATAGTTCCTCTTTCGTGGACATACTTCCTAAATTCGTCATTCTTCTGCGTCTAAGCGTGTCATCAGATGGAGCAATTCATTCAGCTTTATTGTAGATACTAGTTGGTAGTTAGGTTAAGTTTACGTCACACTACCTTGCTGCTCACGGTGAGGCCTACGCCCCCCGCTACTGCGGACCCTTCGCCCTCCGCCACGGCCGCTTCACGCGACACCACTTCACAAACTACCCAGTGGCCGAACCACTCACGCACTTCACACCCTCTTACTCACACGGCTAAAACATTTAGCTATAAAATTTATTAATTAACTAGAAATGTAAGCCAGTTGAGTTGACAGCTGCGTTTTGCTACAATTTTATCGATTTACGCTAAGGGCAGTCCAGGCATGCGCCGCTAGGAGTACAAGGGAAACTTTCAAAAAGTTTTAAATAAGTAAAATGTGACATGACCGTATAAATCTTTGTATAAATTCCAGTTGCTTAATGAAGTAAGTACGGTAGGTACGTAAAATGCCAATTAAGTACTATCACTATTACTCTATTACAAACCACCTTATACTAAAACCAATGCTGAGTATAAACAGGATTCAATTTTGAGAGTTCATGTTTCACTTTTGGTGGCCTGTTAAATATTGCCAATTTACTTTTACCCTAGTGAGCAAAGTTTGACAAATAACTGTTGTTTTTCTTTAATATGGCCATATTACTAGTTCAAATCTACAATGTTGAATATTATCAAATTGATTGCATGGATAATTTTATTTAAATTCGTATACATATTTAACCTTTTTTATGTGTTCTCTAGAATCACAAGATTTTTCGATAATGATACGAGAGAAAAACTATCCTCCTATTTTCGGAATATAATTAGTAACGAAAAGGCACTAGTTGTACGAAAGCGTTAATCTCTGACCTTCCAACCCAGAGGGTATAAACTAGTCCTTATTTGGATTAGTCCGGTTTCCTCATGATGTTTTTCTTTACCCAAAAGCGACTGGTAAATATCAAATAATATTTCGTATCAAGTTCCGCAAAGCTCGTTGGTACAGTCAACGACAACACTCCTAGCTATACATTGGTAGACCTTATTATAAAAGGCATAAAGTCCACAGATGTATAGTTAAGAGTATTGCTGTGTGTACGAGCCTGAGTTTGAATCTGCGACCTCCCGATTGCAAGTCGCGTACTCTTACCACTAGGCCACCTGTGCTCTATCTCTATTTACTAGGATATAAATATTTACTAGAATAATTACTGATGTAAAAGAAAAGAAGGTAACTAAGTAGTAAGTAGGCAGTAGTTGTAGATTGGATTTATTGTAACATTTTACCAAACTCAGGATCGGTCGTGTGTGGAGTACTGTTGGCACCTTCGGGATGGGTCTGCCAAGTATCAGCTGGCCGCTTTGGATTCAATAGAACACCGAACTCGCAGACTCATTGGCGATCCTGAGTTGGTGATTGTAAGGTTACAGACCTTTGAGCACCGTCGCAGCTATGCTATAGTTTGTCTGTTTTACAGGATACATTTTGGAGAGTCTTATTCGGAATTAAATCGTGCAATTACTCATTTTGGAGTAATTGCACGATTTAATTCCACCACCAGACGTCCAGGTGAGGGGAGCGATTTCATCCTTACGTTGTGAATATTCCATTAATTCGCACGAAGCAGTTCGCTTGTATACCTCCCTAATGTGGATGCTAAGGAATGGGATTCGCTCCCTTCGTCTTTATTTTTTTTAATACTACGTCAGTGGCAACCAAGCATACGGCCTGCCTGATGGTAAGCGGTTACCCCAGCCTGTGGACAATTGCAACTCCAGAGGTGTTACATGAGCGTTGCCGACCCTTTATAAATATGTACACTCCTTTTTTTAAGAACCCCATACTGATGTAATCACTCAGGAAAACCGTCGACCGTTCGTCTGTATACCCGGATAGATATAATTTGGATCTTTTCAAGGCAACAGGGAACTTAGGCTGTTACTGAACCCGCGTGCTATATCCTCGACCTCGTCCACACTTTCCACCAGGGGTGTGACTGAGGTCAAACGCTGGTTTTTGAGCGTCGAGTGCTTGACCCGTGACATTTTAAACTCTGTCAGAAACGAAGAAATAGTATTTTAAAAATATGAATGATATAAATTAATATTCATGGGTATCGAAACTATACATTTTGTGCAAAGATAATGCTGAGAAACGTTTGTGTGCGATCATTTTCGTCTTTAAAGTTTTTTAATTCCAGTGCATGACTCAAAAATCGGCCTCCAGCACGTACAATAGATCTATGTCAATTTATTTGTATAAATAACAAGAGTCCAAAGAGAGGCAAATAGACGAACGAAGTAGTTCGCGGTGGGCACTCTGCAATTTGTTCTCAACATTTCAACAATAGCTCGAAGGTCACGAAGCATTATTAGGCCTAGGTTATCGTCGGGAGACGCCTACTTACGCTTTCTCGTTTCGGTCACCGACACACATCACTCGCCTAGCCTATGCGTCATCGGGGCACGCACATGTTCTCAATAAAAAAAAAAAAAGACGATTTTGTTCATATGATAAATAAAACTTACAGCGTTTTGGAATGTAGCGGTAGTGTTTGCATTACCGCAGTCACCACTAGAATTTTGTAGGTCGCGATCGCAGACACCTAGCGCCATCTAGTCACTGAACAGGGCGAACTGATAAGATTGGATGGCGAGACGATAAGGTGTATTAGCCACACGTTGAGGTCAAGATAAGTGCTGATGGCCTGGTGCACTAGGTTTGGCACGTAGCAATTGCACTGGTCACGTACATTCTAATCTACAAATAGTTGAGATAATTGAAAAGTAGAAAATATTTCGTTTAGGCAGATCAAATCTGTCCCAGCAGGTCATTAACCTCTGCATTGTCCTCATTTAGGCGACTTATACTAAACAATTTTGTATTAAGATAAGTGGAATAGGGGGTGGGAATGAGGAGGGATATGGCGTAGGGAGTAATTCTAATGTCACAAATAATGTGGCATTTGACAAAGTTTAAGAAAAAAAAACAATGCAATGTGGTTGAGTACCTAAAATGCATCATTGCAAATTTTTATTGTACAGGACATTAGGATAAATATATATAAAAAAAACTAAAAAAAAAACTTGTATAATTAAGAAGATAAATATAATTTATTAAAAAAAAATAATGCATTGTGTTAAATATTAGTTACATTTATATCCAAATAAGGGATAGTAGAAATCAGAACAGTGTCTAAAATTGTGAAAATGAACTTTAATTCAGCAAATTTTATACTAAATGTATAAATATGATATAATCTAGATCTCATTCTCACTACCTAAATAGACATCATGTTATAAAAAGTGTACAACTAAAACTAGTAGTTGATTAAACATCTCAGTGGCTTATCAATTAATAAGATCTTGTAAAAGCACTTCCTTTAAAATGGTTTATTATACTTAAATAATAGATAATAATGACGCTACATTAGCTCACAACTGATGTTGAATTTCCAAACAACAATTTTCAATACAATCTTAAACGTCTAGTAAACTTGAAATATTTAACGAGCAAACTGAATAAATTATTATTCATAATAAGAAACAAACTTAACAATGTTGATAGCTCAAAGTAATATAATATTTTCAACAAGAGTCACCGGACTTCACGAAGGCGTACAAGTCAAGAGTCAGGATTATTTTGATGCGGTTTGTATATGCGGACCAATAATTGTTTTGTCTATTTATTACTGTATTGATATTGTAAATTTTTTTAAGGCTTTCTCTTAGACATTATCTTTTTTGTGTTTTAAAACTAACAGAGAGAGGCTGAGCGTGGAGAACATAGCCATTTAAGGCCTGGATGGCCATTGCGGCCTGGTCATAGTTCCGCATCGTCACAAATCCAAAGCCTTTGCTCTTGTTAGAGTGGTGGTCTTTGATTATCTTAACCGACACTATAGCACCATATGGACCGAATAGCTGCCACAGAGTCAGCTCCTCCACCTCGGGAGCAATATTATAAATGTAGATAGACCATGTGCTCGGCGAGCTGTGATCTCCTATAGCACCCATATGATTAATCCAATGATAAGGTTTAACCAACGCGTTTTTAGTAAAGTTATTATTATTGTTTTTATGTTTATTAGGGTTAGTCTTATTAGCGTACTTAACAGTTAAAGGGTGTAAAAAACCTGGCGGGGTGGTGCCATTGATACTTTGGATGGCTCTTTCTGCTTCATATTGGTGTTCAAATAAGACAAACGCTATGCCTGCGGCGATGCGAGAATTAACTATTTTACCGAATTGTGCGAAAAGTCCGTGTAAATCCTGCAAGGTGAGTTCGTTGGGCAGGTTACACACGTACAGATTCCAGTCGGCTTCCGGCTTCGTGGGCGGCTTCGTCTCGGGGTTCAACAGCGCGTGTGACACTTTGAGCGTCTTATTCTGCATCAGGAGCCCGTTAAATGCCTTTCGTGCCTTCATGGCATCCTCGGCGCTCGCGTACTCCACGAACCCGTATCCTCTGTTGGCTATCAGCTTGCAGCTTTCCAGTTTACCCATTGTGGAAAACAGCGAAAACATCATATCCTGTGTCATGACTTCAGGAATGTAATTGACGATGAGTTTGGTGGGTGATTCGTCAGGCCCATATTCGATATTTTCATGACAATTACCGCCTTGACACGATTCCGACATTTTTTAATTGTTGTCGGTGAATGACATTTCAGCTGAATGTTAACTTTTTTTTTTTCTTGTCGTTCAGAAATACATTAACTTTCTTTATCCATTTTATTTAAGCCTGGTTTACACTACTTACCTACCACATCGTACCATCGTAATACAAATTATACTTAAGAGCTTCATACACGTATTTCGCATACGCATCAGGATCACGCTCTGGGATCGTCTTTGGAATTTGGGCGGACTCGTGCTTTTAGATTATTCCAAGAAGGACACCTAGGAAGAATAATGACTTAAATGGTATGTCTATGAAGGAAACTGTTGCAATAAATTTTAACTACATAAACTTATTTTTAAATTAAAACATGAATAGCAATTAATGCAATAGCTCGCTCGGCACATACAAAACACTATATGTAAGAACCGCTTTGATAAGAAGTTCACGGATTTGTTGTTGCAATTTGCAAGGCGATATGTTATGTTGGTATACTGGTATAGTCAAGATAGAATTTATGTTGGGCAATTGGGCATGTATGCACTACTGTGCGTATTTCTTGGCGCTCCGTTTAAAAGGATTAAGAATTTTTGGGCAAAAGTATAGAAGAATAATATTGTTCTGCTGGTAATTAAATAAATACTTACCCGTACAGATTAATGGTAATAAGATTCAGCCTGTAATCTTTAAGATACCAGGCCCGATACCGCGAACATCGAAGTTCGTATATTTCGGGCATCTATCTCTTTTACTCCAATTAAGGCGTCATGAGAGTGACAGAGACAATCGTTCGAAATTTACGAATATCGTGTTTCGCGGTAGCGCCGCAGGGTCGAAAACGACTCAATGGGTTATATGGGTTAAAAAGGTTTATAAATGAAACTGAAAGCAAATGCATCAAATCTAATTATATTTTGCATAATTATTACTGTTTTACACTCAAGATTCCATTACTTAAACTAGTAAACATATCAATTGCAATTCAGAAAGATATTAATATAAAGTAGAACAAAACCACGACGAAGATAAATATGCCTTCAATACATGTAGGCGACATACTTATTTATGCATTTATAAAGCAGGCATAGTAGCACTCTACTCTTTCTTTCGTGGCAAAATGCCAGGATAGCGCGAGGAAGATGGTGATAAAATCCTCTTAGCTCCTAAACATTGGAAATGCCCAAATGTTAATATATTGGAAAGTAATTTGTTGAAAAAATTAAAATCTAAATTTGGGGTCTGAAGGTAATAACAATAACGAACTATATACTACTTACCGTTATTAATTATAATAAACGGGTTTTTAAATCATTTATCTCGACATGAAACATAGTTTATGGATAAAAGGAGTTTTGTGATTTTAGTTTTTGGAACAATTATCATATTTATCATTTATCAGTCAGAAGTGGAAGAAATATCAATTTTAATAAATATCTTCTTTGTGTGTTCCAGCAGCCTTCCACTGGTTGAGGTTTCGTCTACCTTTTAGTAACAGTCAGTCAGGCATTAAAATAACTAAAATTATAATAGCCAGAAAGTTACGTACCTAAATTGCAACTTTTCACAGATTAGGCAATTATTGATGGAATCAAAGTCTCTTAGCTGCCAGTAGTCATTTTTTATTAGTACACCGACATAGCTACCATTGCATTTTAAATCTACATAAAGTTCTTAGTTCTTACATTATTAAAATCACAGCTATTATATTATATGACATTAGAATCTTCGGTAGGTAGGATATAAGGAAATACAGTGTGTAATTCTTATACGGGCGAATCTCTTAACAGAGGGTAGAATAGGACATAAGAAATATATTTAGATAACTTTTGCTTCGAAGTACAACTAAAATTTAATCCATATAAAAAAATTCGGCCCGCAATGTAATGCAACACACTCGAGTTAAACACTCGTTGACAGTTCGTTTCAAAAGCTCATGTCGCGTAATGTTCGCAGTACATTACTGCTTAGAAATTTTACAAAAAATAATTACATGTGTATAATAGGTATAATTTTAAAAAAACCTTTTGGTTATTGATTATACTGGTAAATCCTATGTCTGGTTTAATTCTTCGCCCGTATTAGACTTACACACAGTATAGTTTATATTTGTTGATTTGAACAGCAAACAAATAATCACTAGAGAATGTTGCATGCTGGGCCTCACGTCAAAAGACAGATATATTAATTTAAAAATCATCAATACCATGTAATTTGTTGCATATTTAGGACAATAATGTACAAAAGCTGGGATGAAATTTGTACTTTACACTACACATTGTCACTAAATGAAGTATTATATTCATACTATAGTTAGAGATGTTTTTTATATGTTTTCTGTATATTTTATATAAGTTTTATACCTTCGGTGCAGTTTTTATTTCCCTGATCAGAAGATAGGTATAGACATAATTTCTACGGGAAAATGCTAATTTATGGTCCAGGGTATTTTTTAAACATTAATTTTGTACGGTGTTGTCCTTATTTGTGTAATAGGTAATCAGATCAAATGACAGATTGTAAAACTTAAATCGCAATGTAACATAAAAAAATAACCTCTAAATAAATTAATATCTTTTATTAAATAAATTATGTAAACGGTTTTACACAAATAAATAGATATAGCAAGATAACAACATTTTGTTTTTCTAAAACCACTCATTTTGCACCAAGACAATTCCATTATGCTTATTCATAAAAACATTTGAAAAAAAAAAACAAGGTAAATGGGTTTTGTTTGAGACAAAAGGTAGAAGGTAGAAAGAGAAGTCTTTTATCATGCGGTAAACGCGTCATAAATTAGGCCCTGATCCGCGTTCATTGAATCATTAGATTTTCTATTAATCAATGCTATAATCGGAGAAGCATTTTAAGCGCTAATTAATTCGAGGAAGCAAGCGTTAACAATTACATTTGTCTATTTCAAATAGTTGAAGTCGGATTTTTCTTTATCTGAGTAGGTTTTGAAACATTAAAACAAATTAAAATTTGTTGGAACTTAACCCATCTGCATATGGATAAAAATAATTTGTTTGAATTTGATCTTTAACACGCCATCAACAGAGTGAAAAATGAAAACTGTCAAATATGATATAGGGTTTTGTGCGCGTGCACATTAGCGGCGGCCGCTCGACGTTTTCCTGACGATTCTCCGTAGAGTCCAATTACATATTGAAACGCCAAGAGAACGCGGGACAGAATCGCTACCTCCCACTCGGTACCCCTTCTAAGGGTTTTATGTTCAGTGTGCACTTTTGTAGTTTTCGTTAGACTAACAATAAGTGTAGGTTATTTGTGTGATTATAAGACACACATGTATATACGGTTCTTGAAGATTAAAAACACACTAACAATGAGTTATACTTGTAACTTGTGCAACCCGTCTAAAAGTATATAATCTATAATATGTAGAAGTTTTCAAGACAAGATCAATCTATTTCAGACACAAGTTCCAGAAAAATCCAACTACATAATAATCATAAATTGAAAAAGTACATTAGGTACGATTAGGCATTTCACATCGACTGAGGCGTATAACACTATAATGTAATTATGCTAAATACTGCAAGTTAACAGAACTATGAATTAAGTATATGTATAACAACAAACAATTACAATACATCAACACGTATAGCAAAGCAAAAAATACCCAAGGTATTGTAATATCCCTATTCGGAATGTTAATATTATCACAATAATAAATAGTTATATGTACTTACATACATTATTGAATTAAAAGTAATCTCATATTTGTGACTAAGTATTTAATATAATGCACGTTCGTATTGTCGTGCCTGTGTCGTTCTTAGACAAAATTGATCTTCTCACAAACGATTAAGGTTTCAGTATGATATACCTGAGGCCCATTGCATAACAATTTACAACTAATAATATTAGCGGAATTCTTTTTCTAATAAAAGGAATTGGAAAGGGACTTCCGCTAATATTATATGTTACATGTTATTATGCAATAGACCCCTGAACTCTTGAAGAAATAAGATCTATTTTATCTGAGAGCGACACTTTTATAGATTACAATTTAATAACATTTAATAATTTGATTTTGAAAATATAATACTTTTTTTTAATCAATAAGTCACGATTTATACAACAAAATTAACTTGATTTAAACGCTATATAATAGTGTAAAAAGAAAAACAGATCTAAAATCTTGCTACATACAATTATTGTCATGATCTGGGAAAATAAATAAATGTTTATCAAAATCTTTGGTGACCCAAATCGTCAGTAGATCTGGTAAGGAGATCCTAGACCCTATGGTCTCTTTATCAAGCAGGTTAGGAAATGACCGGTAAGGTTTAGCTGCCATACAAGACCCCATTTGAAAGTAGCTTATCTGCCATATTTAAAAAATCAAAGGGCCCTCAAATTAATATTCACCTTACCAGTCATTAGAAGCCAGGTTCTTGTAAATGTGAATTGAGTTCCGTTTTATATCAAAAGCGTAAGATGCTAATAAGCAATTTGCCACATTGAGATAGTTTTTGTTATTATTATATTCAGATCCTTTGATCACATGTGGTTGTAAGCCAATTTCGTTAACATTTTTCGCTTTTGACAGAAAAAAAACTCCATAGCCCATAGACCTTTTTGCATTTTGTCTTAACAATAGCCTCAAGTCATCAATGCAATATATTACTAACACTGGCATAAGTGCCAAACAAAAAGCCAGTGAGACCAAACAATATCAGCAGGAGGTCCTTGTACATCACCCAGTTGTGTTTCC
The DNA here is from genome assembly GCA_022674325.2 of Grapholita molesta. Classification (NCBI taxonomy): domain Eukaryota; kingdom Metazoa; phylum Arthropoda; class Insecta; order Lepidoptera; family Tortricidae; genus Grapholita; species Grapholita molesta. The sequence continues at coordinate 22,801,729 of CP053121.2, read as the reverse complement.
CGAGGTTGTCGGGCCAGAAGGTCAAGACCTCGATCATGGGCGGGAATATCAGCGCGAGGGTGGAACTGCTGACTGCTCCCACTAGCGAGATAATGCTGCTCAGGTTCGGGATTATGGCGGCGGCCACGACTGTAAAAATATTTTAAAAATTAAAGGTATTTAATTTTTAGTGGTTTAAAAAAAACCTGATAAGTGCAAGTGAGAGTGCATTAACCCCAATCTTAAAAGCACAGAGTTGAAAAAGAGTGATCGCCACCGACAGCGCCATATATTGGCTAAATTGATTTAGTTTTGACATGTAAAATAAAAAAATAAAAAAACTTGACTCTTAGTTTGTGGCTTGTATATCCTGCCAAGTCCCAAATATCTTTAAAAAGGACAAAATGGCGTTCATGGTTGGGTCCTGAGTATTGCAAAAAAAAAGATGTCACTATGACCGAAAGAACTTTTAAAAGGCCTAAAGCAATATACTCATTGAGTCCTGAACTATTAACGGCAATAAAAAAAAATACTAGTAAATAAAATTTTATGCACACATAGACTTTGAACTTTACAAAATAAACCTTGTTTATAATTATTATTTTGTATTTATTAATACAAAATCAAAAGTAAAATTATGTATTATGTAGATACAGTCGCCATCCGATATATGAAAGCTGTGGAGATGGTCACAAATATCTGAACAACCCACTATCGTCAATGCGATAATGTGCATGTTCAGATAGTTGTGACAATCATTATTAGATGCGATTAAAAAAAAAAAAACAATTTAGAAGCTTCAAGGTAATAATATTATATGACAGTTTCACACATATAGGTTTAATTATGAGTGATTCAGTGGCTAATTACTCTAATTAGGCAAAACTATTTAAATACATAATTAAATGAGTAAAGAACAAATAATATAAGCTAATAAAAAGATAGATCTTTCTCGAGAACATTTCGCATTTAAATAATGTCCCCTTATTATCCGCACTAAATTATATCATTCATAAATACCTTAATGCACGCACTAATGTGTTAAGTTGTCCGTATGCTAACAAACATTCCACACAATACTAAAGCTAACAAAAATAACTGCCAAATAATTCAGTTGACATTAATTTAGCAACTATATATTTGCAGTAAGGTTCAAATTCATTTACACGTAGAACTCCTATTACATTACTAGTAACGTGTTTGTTTGCGACGGTGCCGGTGGTCGAAATCTTCCACTTCGGTCGAAATATTCCAGTCGGCGTTTGAACTTTATGCAGCAATGCTCTAATGATTTATTTTATTAAGCAAATATTACTAAATGAATTATGTGCTGTTGTTGCTCAGTCATTATAATAAGTTATTGTATAACGTAAACATTACAAACAATAATTTGGTTAGTACCAAATATTTCTGGTGTAGTCACCAGAAAGTCTATCGTGATTGCTTGCATTGTGTATATGTGTCATTATCTATGAAAAGGGACCTTATTGGCGATGGCACTTACGTCGTTGTTCAAGACGACGCAATACAAACGCAACGTAGTTCGACGTAAGCGCCATCGACAATAAGGTCCCTTTTCATAGATAATGTCACATATGATATCTTAAGATTCAACTGATATAACTAAGCTAACAAGCTAGTTGCTTGTTGCTATTGCCCGCTATGTCGTCTGCGTAGAATTAATTAGTAATTGGTGTTTTTTGATAAAACTATATATATATACATTTACATAAAAGTTTAGATACAAAAAAACTATCCTGTCCTTCCATAACAAAATTTAATCTCAGTTTAATCTATTAGAGTCTTTAGGTAATGAATGACAAAATATTAGAAAGAATTAAGTAAAAAGTAGGAGTAGGTACCTATATGACTAACATATGTATAATCAAATTTCACTGGAAGTTTAGTTTCTTGGAATCTACTAAAATATAGATAAAAAACGGGTCACTCATGTGGGCGCCCTTCGTGAACTGTTCTCGAAGGGACGCCGCCAGCGCCGGTGCGGCACGAAGATTATGAGTATGGTTCACGAATTGGACCGAAACATATGTCGAGCGTTATTCGACTTTAAGATACGTGTGTGCCCCGTTTTTAATCTATATTTTAGTATGTCTGAGTCTCACGGGAGTTTTCTATTAAAAGTTCTTGAAATCTATTGCACAACATATATATGTATATATTTTTAAATCTGAGTTAGGCTCTATAAACCATTCGGCTTATTACAGCGATCGGAATGCAGGGAAGATAGCCTGGGGAAAATCCAGGACCCTTCCGCACCAGACTTGATTAAGAACATATAATTTACTTAAAACAAAAGGATACCGCAAAAAATAGACACAATGGTCATTTAGAAACCTTCATAAGAATTTGTCATACAATCCAAGACACGAAACTCACAAGATATGGTTTACTATCGGTCATTATGTACATAAATTGAACCATGCGAACGTATCCTTTTGAACTTTAACCCCAAAACTGGTGAATACTGACTGCGCCAGACGGTCTGTCAATAAATATTGATAAGCAGTATTTTCCGCCAGTACCTATTAATTATTCGACGCTACAGACAATTAACGTGTCCCTTTGCAAACAAATTGACAGGATGCTCCTATAAATTGCATTTAATAAGACGTGCGTGTTTATCTCGTTTGCTTACAGGTTATAATAAAGCTTACATAACATATATGTATAGAATAAAGGGAATTTTGAATTTTGCTTAGATAGTAAAAAATATAAAATGTCATTGTATGTAGACGGAGAGCTGGCCCCCAGTCCGGAACACCTTTGTTTTGAACTGGGGGCAAAAACCTAACGAAAGAGACAAAATAAATAAAATAAAAAATATAATATCATCAGTTCAGGTAAGAAAGCATAACAAAAGCATATCTATTTCGCGCAGTAATTTCTTTATACCTCATTATCACGTATTTTACTATTTATTACCTGTTACATCTTGTATTTTATTACACTGTTTTGCCATGATTTTTTATGGGATTACGCATATTTATGGACTTTAAGATTTGATTTACACACTAAGTCGAATGTAAAAATGTAAAAAGGTCGAATGTACATACTGTAAAAGCGTTGTACAGTACAGTCAGCAGCAAAAGTTGCTAAGTGCTTGAGTGTTCAAAATGACCTACACGCGCTCTTATTCTTTGTAGCATTAAGTCCGCCTTTTGTACTTTTGTGTTTTGTGCAATAAAAACTAAATAAATAAATAAATAAATAAATAAATAAATATTCTCTTGACAATAGAGACGTGTTGACCTCATTTTGAAAACCTCAAATGCTTAGCTACTTCTGCTGCTGACTGTACATGTGCGAAAACGTAATTCTTCGTATTTGTATCGCAATGTGCAATCAGCGTCAAATACTTGTTAGCAACCAAAGTAGCCACATACATCGATACATATCTTTATTTGTATCTGCTGTACAAATGCTGCTGAAGTGTCACAATACATTTGAATTATTCATTAATTCCTATATGTATAATCATTAATCAATCAATTTCAATATGTATAATCTTGGAGGAGTTGCCAGTCGCCACGCTTGGCAAGCGGGTTGGCGACAGCAGTAGCTGTTGATTCGGTTTCGACGGACGCTGCTGCTCATCCGCCGATTATCCCCTTATTCGCGTCTTACGACACCCACGGGAGGATACGGAGTGGTGCTATTCAACTGGCACCACACGGTACTGACCAACTTGACTAGTTTTTCCTCGCGACTTCGTGCCATGCCCGTCTTTAAAGTATGGTTGCAGGATAAAAATTATCATTAGCTTTCTCGTAGCTCACTCTCTCTATGCCAAACATCCCTATTGGTTTAGCCTGAAGAGGTAGCATACAGACAGAGAGAGTTACTTTCGCATTTATAATATTAGCATGACATGGGAGGCAAACGAGCAGACGGATTGCCTGATGGTATGCAACTACCGCCGCCCATGGACACTCGCAACACCAGAGGAGTCACAAGTACATTGCCGACCTTTAAAATGGATATACGCTCTTTTTGAAGGTTTGGAGGTCATATCGGTCCGGAAATAGTGCAGACGACAATTCATTCCAAAGTTACTGCAGAGGCCGACCTCTGCTGAGTAACTTCTGTATAGACAGCTCAAAAATTCTACGACAATTTCGGAATTATAGGGGCTTCTCGATTATCGACTTCCGATTATACATATCATGTATATCGATAAATACAGAATACAATATATGTAAAATATGATTCCGAGTAGAAGTAAACAACGATTTGTAGGATATTTTGACGACCGCTCTGGCCTAGTGGGTAGTGACCCTGCCTATGAAACCAATGGTCCTGGGTTCGATTCCCAGTCAGGGCATTTATTTGTGATGATCACAGATATTTGTTCCTAGGTCATGGGTGTTTTCTATGTATTTAATTATTTAATACGTATCTATCTATTATATACGTATCTATTACTAGGTCGATTTGTGTAAGATTGTCCCGAAATATTTATTATTTATTTATATAATAGAAGTTAAAATAATAATATTATCTTATTGTTTCTTATAAGTAATTTGTGGATTTAACAATATCAGCCACTCAAAAGTTAACTAAAAGAACTACCTATCTCTTTAGCGGAAAGACTGCTTGTCGTTAACCTCTACCTTTAATCTTGTTTAATATGGTGTATTTTATAATTTATCGATATAATTATGAATATAGGTAGTCGATAAATGAGAAGTCCCTATGACAGCTCAAAAATGCTACGAGAATTCCGACCTCTGTTGGTTAGGATACTCACAAGTGATGGTGATGAGCACGAGCCGGGTGACGGACTCGCCGTGCTTGAGCGCGCTCTCGGAGGTGAGGCGCGACTTGACGTACGGCCACACGATGCCCATGGGCACGTAGAACTGGAGCCCGTACGAGAGGAATATGGACGCTGCCATGACCGCGCGCACGCTTTGTGCCAGGCTGCAATAGATAAATGTCAATATTTAAGTCGAAAGAAAAATAGAGCCCATGAAGGGGTAGGACATTGTTATCGATTAATTCTCAATGAAAATTGATACTACGATACCGTTAAGTGTTTAATACGCTGGCGGTAGACGTGCTTACACGTCACCCATGATGACGTTTACGACGAAGGATAGATAGAATTTGACAAGTCTAAGCGGTACTCGTGTAGCACAATTGGTAGTGCACTGGGCTAGTGATCCAGTGGTTGTGGGTTCGAGTCCCGCCGCGAGTCAATTTTTTCTATTTTTCTTTCGATTTAAATATCGAAGATATTCGCTAGCAGACGTTTCTGCATAATAAAAAATAAGATAAATGTCAAGTTAAAGCAGGGAACTCTTCATGGGTCTATTCAGGGTTATGTTATGATTGCACCGTCGCTTAATGGAATCTGCAAGGTCGTGGGGGGATATCACCCCTGCGTCGCAGTGTAAACCTAATCTAAACAGTAGTCTTAATGTTCATGCCTAATTCAGCCACTGAATGTATGTGCAGTCACGATAAAATGCGAAAGTGCTATAATATGCTAGCCTGTATTGAATAATTTAGTTCATTGTACAAACTTTTCTTTACCATTGTCCTTTAAGTTTTTTTTAAATTACTTGATGGTCTTATTTATGATATTGCACAAACATCATGTTTGAAATGGATTGCTGGATGATATTTTTTTAGTAAATTGTAAAATTTTAAAACACTAAGCCAATTCAGCTTTACTAACTAACTGTCCCATTTTTTCGCACATTTCTTATTGTGTAACAAAGAACTTAAAACGTTTAAAAAAACGCAGCTGTCTTTAAAACCTCTACAAGGCAACAATCATCAGCAGACAGAGGAATCTACGGGCCAAAACTGTGCATGGCAGACATTGATAATCGAGTTTATCGAAATAGGAACTCCCTATGTTCCTATATAGATAAACTCAATTATCAATGTTTGTTCTATATACAGTTATCACTCCAGCTTATTAAAAGTGTAAAACTGAAACAAAATAATAATGTAATAGGTACCTACTCTTTGCCTTTGTATCCAAACGATTTTAGAAACTTTGCACATTATAATATTTTTCTTCATTACCCCATCCTATCCCATGTAGATGGGACTACATTCAAATAAATGATAAGTTCTTGCTCCAAATGTATAAACTTCATAATCGTTTTCAGAAGAATATTTAGAAAAAAAACAAACATACACAATGCTGGGTGATCACTAGTATAGGAGAACAAACATCCATCATTGAGTTTATCGATATAGGAACTCCCTACCTGTCATACAATTTTGTCCCGTAGAATCCTGTCTGATCATCAGCCACACAGTCACTAGGTATTGGTTATTGCTCGTCTCAAGGCTCTACATACTACCAATTACATGGTGTAGTATGCTACCGCTTAGAATAAAAAAAATAACTCGAAGATATATTATTGGCCCTTACTGAGTATCACGGCAGAGGTGAAAAATTTTACTGAAGGTGTCCAAGTCTATGTAGTTGTGCAGAGAATGAATATGGAACTTGACTCAAAATTTTAATATAGAACTCCGACATGCGTGTACAAACACGTACTACTACTATATAGGCCGGGTGCTTTATCTAAGTTTTACACGTATATCCTCCTAAGGCCCACGATAAAAGTAAAATCCTCCCGATTTTCTTCTTTATAGTGTAAGAAATAAAGTATAATCTCTTTTGTATCATAATCGAAGGAAACAAATGAAATTCAACTCTGTTCCAATTGAATAAAATTCAAATTTCATCAAAGTAATTAGTACTAAATAATGCTCGTGGCCTTACGAGAATATACAGTCAGCGCTATATAGTTGGTAGCATCCAAAGTAAATAAAGTTCGGTACACCATAGAATTTGTATGGTGTACCGAATTATTTGACTACCAACTATATGACGCTGACTGTACAATTATGAATTAAAAATAAACTTACAAGTCATTAGGCAGGTTGAGCGTGATGCTGCCCAGGACGTGTTCCCCATACTTCAGGTACCCGAAGAAGCCGATGGCGGTGTATAGGGCAGCCACTATCACCATGCCCGTGTTCAGGACCCCGTTCCAGCCCCCGAAGTCTTCCGGGGTCTTCATGTTGTTTTCTAGCGGGAGAACCTTGAAAAAAGATAACAAAGTTGATATTTGTCGTTTATAGAGTACTGTACCCAAAGGGTAGAACGGGACCCTATTATAATGTGTTAGAATTCTAATTGGCATTTGAGCACGGGCTAGTATAACGCTCGTATAACTATTGTTTTTATATTAAGCAGAAACTGCTGTCTGCTAGCATATCAAAGAGATTAAAATCGAAAGAAAAATAGAAAAATTTGATCCAATCCAGTGGTTGTGGGTTCGAGTCTCGCTGCGAGTCAAATTTTTCTATATTTCTTTCGATTTTAATCGCTCTAAGAACTAGTTTAAGTTAAAAAAAAACTGTCTGATAACGCAGCATTCTTACATATTTCCGTGACACATATTAGACTGGGTAGCGTTGGACTCGCTGGTACTCAGTAGTAGGGACCACACAACTTCAGAAAACTTAGTTCGTTTTGAATCTTATTGCAATTTCCATAGAGTTGTAATTAAATGCCCGGTTAAACTGAACAACCCTTTTTTATCATGTATTTGTTTTAAATATTAAGACAGATAGGCCAGTAAAAATCGACAATAAATTAACAAAGCATGATGTATCTCTGATTTTTTAGTATGTTGTTTGGACCAATTAGGACTATATATACACAAGTTTGCAATTCGCAAAAAGTTGTGGAATTTTTTTTATACACAAAAAACCGTAAAAATTTGGGGATTTTTTTAGATTCTGGTGTGTGTCTCCTAATCCAAGCATTTCTTGTCAAAAACTCCTATAAGGGTTTTGAAGAACATTAAATTTTTGATAAGGTAAGCCTAATTGGACCTCTATACGTCAATTGGTTACGGAAATATGACCCTTTGAAAATGGGTAACTTTTTGCCCAAGTCGATAATTTAAGTGTTATACCATTTTTGAACCCAAATTTTGTACAAATTCTTACACCTACGAAAAAAAATATTATTAGAATTTATAGGCAATTTATTGAACTTTAAATTAAATGTAGAAGGGGGTCTGTAACCCTCGTAGTTCTCTCAATATTTCAGAAAAACCCAAGACGGAATCGCGTTTGTCTAGGTATGTTCCATGAACTTTCCTATTTTTAGTGTTTTGCATTAGTATTTTTTTATACAACGACGGTGGCAAACAACCATACGACCCGCCTGATGGTATGCAGTTACCGTAGCCTATGGACGCCTGCAGCTCCAGAGGATTCACATGCGCGTTGCCTACCCTACAATGAAACAGAAGGCTTGAAATCATTAAATAGACAATTAAATGTATTGTTATATAGACATAAGTGATCATATGTACTTACTTTCTCAATCAATCAGTCAATCAAATTAGACACATATGTAGAGTCGAATACCTACTCTGTCAGATACGAAGATATGGTATTTTAAAAACATGAGTGCTGGATCGTGGACGATGATTTATTTTTTAAACTCACGTAGTTTAAAAAATAAACCTCGTGGGTCGTGGGTCATAATTTTCGTTGATCTATTCAATAGATAGGTCTTCAATTGCCGGGTCTTCAGAGTTGGAGTTGGTCATGATCATGAAGTCCTCTCGAATGATGGAAATGGCAGCATTCCGGTAAGTTTCTCTAGAAGCTCTTGCATTTGCAGGAGAGGAGTCCTTATTTTTTTAGTATTTTTGTTTCTATAGTTTTTTTTATCAAAATATATATTAACATAAATCTAAAACTTCGAGCGCGCCGTGCCAAGGGTTAGCGCTTTCTGAATCTGAGCCTTGATCCTTTACACAACCTTGAACGGAGTCTCAAGATGTCGGTCGAGAAACTTCGGTATGAGATCGTTCGCTGAAACAACTATCAAAACAATGATCGCAGTATCAACTTCCCATATGCCGGTTCCCTCGTCAGCCAAGTTTAGTTACTTGCTGGACTTTTCTGCCTACATGAGGGTCTCCTCACACGGGATGGTGATGTCAATGAGCATTGCTCGGCGTAGCGATCGATCATCAGCACCGATATGTATGCTTATTGGCTCAAATATTAGTCCTGTCCGCGATAACAACAGAGCAGAGACTGGAACTGGTGGCGCAGGCGAGGGTGGTACATGAAGTATGCCACCTAGCCGTCCAGATGAGCAGTCTAATCTTAAGGACAACCTGCTAGTGTATAATCCTGACAGGGACTTTATCTGTTTAAAGTACTCGCTGTTAGCAAGAACGATGAGAACGACCGGAAATAATATACCTGACTCTTAATGCAACAATGGTGTTCCGAACACATCGTAGAAGTCTGCGAAGCCGATGCTAATGACACGAAAATATACGGGGTACACTAAGGGCATGCTGTCCGTGTCGTACAGAAAGATACAACACTCGCACACGGTGAAAATCACTATTGAGATTTAATGGAATCTAAAATGTACTAAGGCTAATTGTTGAAAAAGACCTTTCTTATTCTTGTTCTGTAATGTTTTAGTACTTTATTATTATATAGGTATAGTACTATTAGGTATCTGAGGTAGGTAGGTACATTATATTCAATGTATAGAAGCAGGTAACTCACGTTTTATAAAGTTAATAAAAACTAATAGAATGTTGCTTGTAAACTTATAATATAATACGTGAGATCTCACGATAGTTTTGAGGTAGGTATATTATTTTACATTAGTTTTCACATACGTCTTTATCCAGATACCTAAAGAAATATGTCGTTTTTATTTTATTTTACACTTTATTCTTTTGTTAAATAAGTTTTACGTATCCTAAAATTGGGCCTTTGCCTTTGGGACATTTGCTAACTAGGAAACCCCTTTAGTCTGATATTACGTATTACTTTGTACTATAGTTATTATATCTTCCTCAGTTACTCAATATTCATAACTGCCGAGGGAATAACGAAGGCTATTTTTCTTTAATATACATGCATAGTATAACAACTTTAACAAGTAATCTTTATGAAGAAATGTTCCATAGGTACATATTTGTTAAATGCGGATTTTACCTCGCTTGGGTTTTTTTGAAATCATGACAGAACTACAATGCCTACAGAGCCCGGTCTACATTTATTTTAAAGCTTATCAAATTGCCTATAAATCGTATTCCATAAGTTGTACTAGTTGGATCAGTAGTGTCGATGCAATTTTAGCCCACAAAAAGCCTATAACTAAAATTTACATATTTTGTAAAAAGTGGCCTATTTTCAAAATGTTGCCATTCCGTGACCAATAGCCCTATTGATCTCTAATTAGCTTTAATTTATCACAAATTTAATGTTCTTTAAAACGTATATAGGAACTTTGAACAAAAAATGCATGGATTCGGAGACATAGAGATTAATCTAAAAAAATCCTGAAAATTTCGTGGTTTTTTGTGAATATTTTTTTTTCCACAACTTTTTGTGAATTGCAAACTCGTGTGTACATAGCCCTAATGGGTCCTAATAACATACTAAAAATTCAGAGATACATCATGCTTTGCGAATTTAGCTATTTATTGTGTCGATTTCGACTGGCCTAAGAGATTGTATACAAAGAGTTGACCGTCGGAACCAAAACAAAGCTAACAACTACTCCGGTGTCTGTTTGTAACGAAATTAAAAAAAAAAAAACAAATATAATAAATAATTCAGGGGCTTAGGTCTCACACGGACCAGAACACAAAATGACTACATCGGCTCATAGTCCATAACTCAAAATGATCGAAACACAAAATGGCTACAACACAATTAGTCACATACGAAAAAACACCAGATGCGGAAAAGTAAACCTATTGTCCTATAGGTAGGTTTAGGTTATGTTCGTTTTGTATCGGCCCGTAGGGCCAAAGCACCCAGAAATAGGAGCTCCGCGTTAGCGGAGCTCCGTCGACTAATTGTGTTGTAGTCATTTTGTGTTTCTGCCATTTTGAGTTTTGGACTATGAGCTGATGTACTCATTTTATGTTCTAGTCCGTGCAAGACTAAACCTTGTCCCGACATATTTATTATTATTTATTTATATAGAAAACTCCCATGACTCAGGAAAAAATATCTGTGCTCATCACACAAATAAATGCCCTGACTGGGATTCGAACCTAGGACCATCGGCTTCATAGGCAGGGTCACTACCAACTAGGCCAGACCAGGTCGTCAATAACACTATTAGGTACGTGCTTTAATTTAGATCGATTTACTACATACTATTTTTAATTACATTGAAGAAGTTAATGATAAAAGCATTATCGCTGAGTGTCAATATACTCACAGCAAAGCCTGTTTAATAACACACGTCATATCATAGGTACTATATGATAATATAACGTAGAATAACAACTGTTGCAAACAGTCCTTACAATGAAAACTATATGACTAGACTAGTTAAGAAAAATAAAGCTAAAATAAAAAATATTACGATACAAGCTTGGCCTGCGACTTAGTCTGGTCTGATCTATAGATTCCCCATAGAAACTTCCACCCCCGGTTTCGTCCCCTTAAGATATGATTCCGGGATAAAAACTATTCTATGTCTCTTCCCGAGACACTAAAAGTGTGAAAAGGTAACAGACGGAAAAAAATAATATCACATTTAAAATATTAATATGAAGTTATGAACTGAATGTGTAAGATCTCATTCTAACTATTGAATTAATTGTACAGTCGCTATCAGATATATCGGAGCTGTGGAGGTGGTCACAAATATCGGAACATGCACCTTATCGCTTTGACAATAGAGGCGTTGTTCAGATATTTGTGACCACCTCCACAGCTCCGATATATCTGATGGCGACTGTACAAACGAAGTGCTAGACTTCAGAAATTTTACCGGTCTGGCAAATTCGCCGCTCCGGCATAGTGGGCATGATATCTTCAATGTAACAAGAAAAGAGCACTATAGATTTTACGTTTTTATTTGTTGTTATTCAAATCAACTATTTTCTGCCAATCAAAAAGCAACGCATGCTATTCAAAGGGCACAATTTGTTAGAAGGAATGTAGTATCACGATACATATAGCACACGTGCTATTATAACACGTTTGTTAGATAATCTTTCAGGAAAAGGACATATCAAACCTAAAAATGAATGTTTTGTTAATTTAGCACCAATGGCTACCCTTGGTTTTGAGTGATATGGACTAATCGATTACACCAATTACATTAATTCATACATACCACACCAATCCCCTCGAAAGCGTAAATAGCGGTCCCGAAGTACAGCGGCAACTGATGCCAGCTCGCGAATGATTTCACCGTGTTCGTCCGCGGCAAATCTTGCAGTATGTAGTAGAAGGTGATCACTAGCCCCCAAGCGGTCATAATGGACGCTATCAGCGATACCGGCGTCAGATACTTCAAATTCTTCACCATAGCCAGAAGCACTATAGGTGGGAACAGTAGTATCAGGTAGCTGTGGACGCTCAGGTTTATGTGAAAGAAGCGAAGAGTGTCTTGTAAGTTGGTGGCGACGAATAGAAAGTAGACGCAGCAGAAACCGAGTTGCGTTATGACGAGGAACACGTTGATTACGTTTCTGGAACAATCGAAAGGGTAGGCTTAAAGTAGGTAACTTTAATTTGATTATACGAGTACTTATCCGTCTTCTACATCTGGTTCCAATCGTCTGCGCCGTCTGAGTTTATGTCGTGATGCTAGTCTTTTGTTTTCTCATTTTTTTATTTAAGGGCGGTCGTTTTATAGTCAGTCAGGGTCTGAAGGTTAGCACCGAGGTTAGAAACCGTACTTACCGCTGGAAGAGTAGAAGTATACTAAATGATATTCCTAAAAATCTTCCACTCTTACTCAAACTACCTCAATATCAAATTACACTTTTAGATAATTTTATACAACTCAACCCAGTCCTCAATAAGGCTTGTGTTGTATGTACTAGACGACGAAAAAGTTATATAATAGATAGAAATATACGTATAACAATCTAGATAAAGTCCATAATCCAAGTATGTACAAACAACAAATATTCGCTATTAACACACAATAATAAATGCCCTGAAATTCAGGACCTGATGCAGCTTCGTAGGCAGGGTCACCATTATAGAGCACAGACGGATATATTTTCACATTTATATGATTAGTACGGATGTATGCCACTCGGCTGTCGAATGCCACGGACACAGGTGTCGTTTCTTGAAAACTTGTTAGTGTTAGAACCACCGAAAGCCATTTTTAATCTTTTAACTTGACAGATCTGGCCTAGTGGGTAGTGACACTGCCTATGAAGCGTACGATCCTGGATTCAAATCCCAGTAAGGGCATTTATTTGTGTGATGTGCACAGATATTTGTTTCTGGATGAGTATGTAACAACAACAAGCTTTGGTGAGGTTACCGTGGGGCTCAGTCAATATGTGTTAGGATTCTCTATATTGACTTTTATTAGAATAAGAATAGACATAGTCACACATCCGTGGTAATTTATTATATCAATTACAAATTTGTGTACAATGTTATCCAGAGCTCGTGTTACCAAGCTATTAAACGCATTACGTCAACGCGTGAATGATGTCTGCTGTATGGATTAGATATCCCAAAACAAAAAATACTTAGTATATTGTATGCCAACCGCAATCAATGCTGGTTGGTCACAATATACAGTTATAGTGGTTACGGTTATGCCATGATTGCACCGCCGCTTAATGGAATCTGCAAGGTTGTGGGGGGATAACACCCCCTCGCGTCGCAGTGTAAAGCTAATCGAAACAGTAGTCTTAATTTTCAACTGCCTAATACAGCCACTGAAAGTATCAAGTACTAGTCTGGCTTAGTGGGTAGTGACCCTGCCTATGAAGCCATATATGATGGTCCTGGATTCGATTCCCAGTCAGGGCATTTATTTGTGTGATGAATACATATATTTGTTCCTGAGCCGTGGGTGTTTTCTATGTCTTTAAGTATTTATACGTATTTATCTATTATATATATCGTCGTCTAGTACCTACAACACAAGCCTTACTGAGCTTACCGTAGGACTAGGTCGATTTGTGTAACATTGTTCAGAAATATTTATTATATTTATATTTATTTATGTGCACTATGTGCAGTCACGGTAGAAGGTAGAAGTGCATGATCCATACTATTAGAGGAGAGGTTGCGTATTTGTGTACATTGTACATTATATGTATTGTTTGGTACTTTGGTCGTATCTATATCTTTAGCCTTTGACTGAACTTACAAAGACGTGTTTATCATAGGTATTTCTAATAGTAAAGTAATCGCGTTTTGGTTTTGAAATTAAGATCATCAGTTGCAAAATGACTCGCATACGGGCACAACATTCAGCCAAGGTAAGATAAGACAAACTCAGTATAGGAATAGATGCTTTAAAAAAATCGGATTAAATACGCCCCGATGCAGTGAATATTTTCAGTACTTGTAATATTATGTTCGTATGTATTGTACTAGTAATAATGTAAGTAGTGAGAAATATATATATATTTTTTTATGACATAGGCGGCAAACGAGCGGACGGATTGCCTGGTGGTAAGCAATTACAGTCGCCCATGGCATCCGCAACACCAGATGAGTCACAAGCGCGTTGCCGGCCTTTAAGGGGGGTTGGAGCTCTGGGAACCTTACTCACCATCAGGAACACAGCACTACATACCTGAAAGGTAGCAGTATTAGGAGGAGGTACTTGCCCAGTTGGGCTGCCTCAGATTCAAGCGTGATGGTCATCGCTGTGCCCTACCTCTCATTGTTGGACGTAGTTTAAGGACATACCCGCGTTTTTGTACGGATTTGACTTTTTAACAACAACCAATACGCGACCTGCAACAGTAGCTAAATATGGACTAGGTACTGCGTTTATAAGGATACTGTGTACGCATTTATGTTCAGGGGGTGTATTGTGTGTCGGGGGTAAAGAGAACGAACGTGTCTGAAATATATTAAATTGTTAATAAGCGCTTTGGCTTCGCTTTGACATGGGCGGCGCGTGGGATGAACATACACTTTGTTATTCATCGCACATTGTGGAATGTTAAATAATTATGTTGTAGACTTTACAATATGCAATACTGCTGTTTTGATTACACTTTTCGTGATATTGCAGACCGATCCTAATAAGTCCAGTTAGCTACATAGTTTATCCCCCTGTATGCAAACTTCTACGCATAGTATATCGTAATCAATTTCGATATTTGAAACCTTCAACTATCTTTCAGTGACTTGCGAATGTAAACACTTTCTATTTAATAACGAAAGAGATTTTAATTACACTATCACTAATCTAACTGTCCGGAATCCTATTTAGCACTTATATGGCCTTTACGAGGAGAATCTCTTTCGATTGGGTCTGTTTTATCAAAAGTCTTTCAACTAAGGCCCACTATCCACGTAAACAGCTGTTATCATTTGCTTGTAGCTTGCTTGCATCTAGATAATTCAAGTCACGAGCGACCTTTCAATAAAACACTAAGTGATTTCAGTCAACTTTAAAGTCAAATCAATATAGATTTGAACGCCAAATGAAAAACTTCCAATGCGAAATGTGCTTTCCCTGTGCTAGACCCCAAGGAGATGTTTAGATTGTGTATTACGGTTTTGTAGCGTGCATTACGATTGTATGACGATAAAACAATTGACACTAAAGTTTAGTTTAGCAGAAAGATATTAAATATCGCTTCTGCCCGCAACCTCGCCAACGTAAAATCGATATTAACATTATCCTATATCTCATCTCAATTCAGATCTTTGTCTATCTGTACGCCAAGTTTAGAGTAGGTAATTCCTTTCAGTCGTTATTGCGTGATTGAGTGACAAACTTCTTAAGAAACCTCCACTTTTATAATACCTATATTATGTTCGTGTAGTTTTAGTAAACTTGTTTTTAATAAATAAATATATTACGGGATTAACCGTATACACCCTATATTATGTAGTAATAAATTCTACTTATATAAGTGGACATATAATCTGAGATCCAAGTTACGCGTCTTAAGCCTAACGATGATAAGAAATAGATAGATAAAAAAAAATAATGGAAAATTTATTTAGCTCTACGGACTTTTATATGTTTATCTATAAAAAACTCATGTAACTAAATTTTAATTTAATTATTGCACGCGTATATTATTATTTATAATGCATGTGCGGCTAAATACTGTGCCAGAACCACCACCAATGTATTTTAGATTAAGTATTTATTTTAGCAAATAAAAATCTTCATAGTTTTACAGTACATGTATACCCGGCAGACCCCAAACAAGGCAGAGCGTCTATTTTGAGACCCAGTAGCAACAAGCGAAACAAATGAATTCGCTAATACAATTTACATTTGCGTGGGTAGCGTGCTTAGCTGGGATCTTTAAATTGTAAGACTTCATTAAAAGTATAAAAACAAATGTTTATTTATCAATTCAACTAACTATTTAAATATCCGCTCGCTATTTGAACTCAAGGGTGACCCAGATAGCGTGGAATCTTTCATAACGAGTAACACGATAGTGCTGTAGTAACCAATATTGTCTACAGATTACTCTTATCAGTTCTATGTACATTTAGCTTTGAGTAAAAGATGTCAGTAAATATGATTTCTCTTTGAATGTTCTTGAAAAAGGATTAAAATGTCATAGAAACAGAAAAACGGCATTTTGTAAGTAGTCGGTATTTACTCAGTTTTACGAAACAAACAGAAATGAGATTGCTGTGTGCTGTGCTTAGTCTACACTCTACAATTACTTAGGGATCAGAATTTGACCTAGTAAGCAAGGCAACAAAGTTGTCATCTCCTAAGTACAATTTTTTTTTCTTTAGCCTATAGTGTCCCAATGCTGGGCAAAGGCCTCTCCCGTGGACCCCCACAATTCTCGGTCTTTTGCTGTTTCCGGCCAAGTGCTGAGGAAAGCATCCAGATCGTTCCGCCATCTCTGTTTAGGCCTGCCTCGTCCGCGCCACTCTTGTGGCATCCATTTGGTAGCTACGCATGTCCACCTATCCGGATGCATGCGACAGACGTGACCGGCCCAATCCCACTTGAGCCTAGCAGTCTTCCGACCAACGTCAGCTATGCGTGTATTGGAGCGCAGCGTAGTGATCCTTATTAAGTAAATATTAGTCAAACTATTTTTGACTTGTTGGCCTATTTTCCTACTGACTATGAATGGAAAAGTTTAACGGCCCATGATCTAGTTTCATCTGGAAATTTTTATACCTAAACACATATCAGTTCGTAACTGATATGTTTATTGACATTCGTTATCAGTAGCTATTGTAGTAAGTATCTACAGGTTCATTCATTACGACAAATCTGGCCTAGTGGGTAGTGACCCTGCCTATGAAGTCGACTGTCCTGGGTTAAATCCAAGTAAGGGCATTTATTTGTGTGATGAGCATATTTGTCGCTGAGTTATGGATGTTTTCTATGTAATTAAGTATCTGTACATTACATTATACCTATCGTTGGCTGAGTACCTACAACGCTAGCCTTTTTGAGCTTACCGTGGGGCTCAGGTAATTTGTGTAGGATGTCCTGTAATATTTATATATTTATTCATTATCAAGCCGGAAACATATCTGGTTTTGGGGCAGCTGGATGTATACAACGGTTCTGGTTTGATATCGAAAAACTGTTGTTGCTGTAGGTATTAGATGTAGGCAGATATTGTTAACAGAATTAAAACTGGTTTATCTTTGCTGTACTTTTGAACTTACACCTATTTAAGTATGTTATTTCGCTTTGGCTCCAATATCAAAACTATGCTCTTTAAAAACTACAAATAATCTGGTTGTGCCAGGTTAAAATTTACGATGAATGAGCTTGGTACTATGGGACATGCTCAGAAATTAATGGTGGTTCAATAAAACGCATACAAACTTCAATTAAGAAATAACAAGATAACTTAGATAACATACTGCTCGAGATGTCGAGATATCTCGAGTTAGGTTAATTTCCATAACTTCACTTTGCACACCTTAATTCTCTAGAGACTTTGCAAACATAGTGGAAAGTGACAGCGTACTTGGTAAATAATAGAGTTATTTTCAAATGTAGATATATATAAATATGGCGTGTTTGATGGCTCGTTCCATATCTAGTAAAAATCTATTCAGTGTTAGTTGTCGGAGTGTGTATTGTTGCAACGTCTTAAGTAGACATGCCCGCATGTAAAATGGACTTAAAACACTATGCAATAAGTAAATTTTTTCCGTGTGCTTGTGTTCAATCGATTTTTGTAGTCACAAAATCAGTACGCAGATAAACCGCAAATAATTATTTAAGTGCATTTACTTAATTGAATTGGTGGAAAATGTTCCAAAAAACCTCCACATTATCTGTTTTTTTCTGGTACAGTCCTAATTTTATGAAGTACGTACAAGATTTGTTCATTGAATCTTTTACCTATAATGAGTTCTATAAGCGTCACAACCATGGGAAAAAAACGAATGATCTTATTACGAACGTAATTGCGACTAATATAGCTGTAGAATTAAATGAACCTCATGTTAATATGGCGATTTAAAAATGTCAAATTGTATTTTCTGCTTCTCTGGCACGCTTACATATTCGAGCGATAATATTTAAGACGAACGAACGAAGTAGGTATAAGGTAGCAGGTTAAACTCTGGTTTCTCCATACTTTGAAGTAAGGTGGTCACAAATATCTGAACAACGGCTCTACTTTCAAGGCGATAAAGTGCATATTTGTGACCAACGATATGTCTAATTGCGACTGTACAATACTTTATTTATCCTAGGAAACCAGACATTTATAGGTCCGAATACACAGTTAATGCTGGCACTTCTCTTCAGTATCACACTAACAAAAACTTTTTCGTAACTAGTGCGTAAAAAGTGCACTTTGCGCACGCTTCGCGTCCGTAAATTTTTCTTTTTAGGGCACTTGTTATGTTCGAGACACGTGTAAAAATTTATTTAAGACTCGGGTGTATGTCACCCTCGTTTCACACGGGCTCTAACTTCCACCCTCGTCGAAAAATTTTTTTTTTACTAGTATCGAAATGTACTATTCCAGTCACAAACATACTGCCAAATCATTGTACAATGTATTAAGCAATGATACGTACTTCATTTTCTTAGCGTAGGGCCTCAGCGGGACGGGTCCCGACGTGAAGGCGTCCTCGACCACCTCGGGGAAGCTGAGCGCCGGCCTCTGGTTCCTGATGCACAGCTCGTGCGAGCACCGCACCAACATGTGCATGCAGTGGGTGCACACGGCGCCCATGAAGAGGGTGCCGAATACGCCTGCAAACAGTTTTCTCTTTTAGTCTGGCAATACAGTACGAAAATAAATAAATGCTTCAGTACATATTTGATAATGCAGTCAAATATTTGTCCACCTCACTAGCTTGGAAAGAACTGTTTTGTTGGAAGAACAGATAGTAAAGTTGCATTTTATTCACTAGAGTGCAATGTAATTTCATACAAATTGTTTATTAGTAATCAAGTGTTTTTTGACTTTAGCTGGTTGGATGTTCTTTTATTTCATGTTTGTGAATGATAAATTTTGAATACATTTTTTAATTTTTAGACTAATTTTTTTCTTCACGGTAGTGAGGTGAAAAATTGTGTGTTTCACTCAGTAGAAAAGTGTGTTCCCCTCTCATGCTTTGATATCCTCCCAATACTCAAGGTTCCACTCTATGCCACTCCCTATGCTTGTGGTTCAATTTTGGAATCTTTTGCTAGCTATATAAGGCTCAATATTAGCATGAGAAGGTAAACACTAACTTTGCTCCATTGTAACTTTGACGACCGGTCTGGCATAGTGGGTAGTGACCCTGCCTATGAAGCCGATGGTCCTGGGTACGAATCCCAGTCAGGGCATTAATTTGTGTGATTAGCACAGATACTTGTTCCTGACTCATGGGTGTTTTCTATGTATTCAAGTATTTATATGTATCTATCTATTATATATATTGTCGTCTAGTACCTACAACACAAGCCTTACTGAGCGTACTGTATGTAGGACTACGTCGATTTGTGTAAGATTGTCCCAAAATATTTATTTATTTATTTTTGTATAACAAATAACTATTCTTATAGTTGTATTACATAATGTGAGATTCAAACAGTAACATGAACTGTGTAAATAAAAAGAGCATGCTCGCTTATTCACATATTTGTCCAGTGTTAGTGATAAATTATGAGTAGGTTCAATAACTAGTAAACAGATTACCTAACCAGTTGACTGTGACATATACATAATAACATATGATAACCAGACATGTGTTCATGTGCTGCTATGCAAAACTTGTCATATTTATAACATACACATTTTTTGAAACTTTCAACACTTTATATGTACGGATATAAAGCAAATATTCATACTTGTTACCTTTGTGGACTTGACTTGAATAGTATAGCAATTGCACAGTCTTTTATTTTCTTTGGTTTGTCATAACTCATAACCCAGGGTAGGTTTATGTCTTATTAAAGTTATTATTGTTACCACGCCTACCACTTACCACTGAAACTGCTGTATCAATCCTGTTAAAATACTGATGGGTGGCTGTGCCACCATGTTGGTAAGGTACCTAGGTACTTTATATTTATAAATATCATGCAATAAGTAATCCCCTTTTATAAAAAAATAAATATGTATTGTCTAAAGCTATTTTAGTTACTTGAGCTAGTTTAAATTTAATATTTGCTGAAAAACTTAGCTTAAGTTTTTCAGCTATACCGTTTTACCCAAAAATAACAAAAGCTTTTCTATTTTGACTATTTATTTAAAGCAGAAGAAGCACTACCTTACACAGAGTGCATTTGTACCCTTTGTATCTGCAGAAATTCAAGAGTTAGGGCCTGTGTGAGTTGTTCCTCCCAACATTGGCCTTATTGCCATACAAATTCAATTTTATATTACTCTTATCAACAAATTATCAAGGTGGTAATACTGAAAACAGAGTACTTAAGCTAATCAATAATTTCCCCAAAACAAAAATATTAAAGGTTCTTTATTTATGCAACTTCTGTTTTAAATGGTAAAAAATAATATTATTGATGTTTGATATCTTTATACATACAACATAGTGGACTTCCATATTATTATTGAATAGTTAAAGTTTGTTTTTCCTTCAATATGCATGTGAACTAAATTGCTTATCTCATAGTGGTAATAAAAATCTCGCATATTAAATGGCCAAATACATGGCTAAATACATTGAAGTCGGAAAAAAAACCGTTCAGAAAACAGAGATCTATAAAATATAAACTTACCAAACAACAATCCTGCATTCTTAAAAGCATCAGGCATAGCCAGTATCCCAGTCCCAATATTGCCTTTCAGCAAATGGACCATGGTGTCGAAGTTAGAGGTCGGGTGCTCCAGATGCCTCTCCGAGGCCGGGCAATAGTCCGACTTCGGCTTCTCATCTCTAATCGGTAAAATTGCATCACTGGATAACTCCACAGCTTGCCCTTGCACCTCTGCATGCTCAACAGCTATACAGGGCCCCGTAAGTAGTGGTTGTTTTTCGTCACTCATTATAATTGAAGATCTAAAACTGTTTAATAGCTAAATTCCATTAGAATATTTTGCGCGTTCACTGCGATATCATTTAAACAGCATCAACGATGAATGTGCATTAAACAATGTATGTTTTGATTATATTTGGATACGTTTAATATAGTTGCAATACTTTAAGCAGTTATTATTCCCGAAACGTTCTTATTTTATTTAGATTTTGATCATTCGTGCGAGTCGGAGTAAGAGCGTGCGTATTATGAATTTATGACGAAAACCGATACGTCTGTCCGTCTCGACTCCTTCAACACACAATTCACAGTCAATTAAATACGGGAAGTAATTCTCGGAGAAGTGATGATAAGGCAATGGGTTATTTATTGCCAAATAACGATTTTTAATTTGAACACGGTCTATTGCTCATTAGCAAAGTAAACATTTCGATGTGTTGTCAGTGATGTGGTTTTGAGTTTTAGTTTCTACTCTCTATTCTTGAGGGCCTACTAGAAACGTCGAAATCAACGTCGATTTTATAATTCGACTACTATTCTCTCTGTCGCTCTTGTTTTAATGGTAGTAGAAAAATATACATAACGAAATTTCGAAATCTAATGTTTGCGGTAGGCTCACGGCCATTTGCCATATGGCATATACATATTACACACCATTAACCTAGACAGAGCGGAGCGTACTAATAATAATACCACGAAGGAAAGGGATGGTCTTATGTAACTTTCCATAGATATGGCAGAGATGGCGCTATTTTCGTCCATCCTTATCATAGTTTCACATGTTTTTGTTCCCCTCTAAACTGGTCCCTTCAGAACTGTCAAAGTTGGAGGGGAACAAACAAATACAATTGGAGTTATCTTGGGTTTTCAACCAAAGTTGCGGTAATTAATACAGAATAGGCTAAAATATTTGTTATAAAGAATGTTCTGTAAAGCAAAACTATAGTGAATTGTTTCATTTTGGGCCATTAAAGTCAAAATATCTTTGTCCCTTACTGGCGCTCGCGGATGCGTTCTCCAGTCATTATTCCTCCTAGACATTTGCCAACCTACATCAATATTGTCAAATGGAAGTTAAATTAAAATTTGGTTTCATTGTAAAAAATGGACGTGGATGGATCGAATGGCTATTATTAAATAATAGGCTAAAATATTTATTAAATAAAATTGTAATGTAATTAAGCGTTTCAAATTATAGTTCGAATATAATCTCTTAAGTCCAAATCATACATTTATTTTTATATTAGGAAATATTACTTATAAGATAACAACAGGATAACTCAATACCTCCATAAGAAGCAAGATAAAGCGTAATTTTTACGACATTACCAATCAAAATGTAATTGACATGAAAATACCAAAGATGAATAAGAATAAGGAATAATTTTATTTAAGAATAAAATTATAAGTTCAATTCGGACGGTACTATTATTTTGACATTGACGTTTTTGCTTTTATATCACTAAAAAATTCTTTATTTAGGCAAATGTGAGGTTTGCTTTGGTTAATTATTTATATACATAATGGGTAACGCAGGAAGTAATCATCCCAAGGAATGGCATAAAGATGCCGCAGCTAAACCAACAGGCGCGGGTCCATCTTCCCCAACCAAAGAAGGCGAGGCTTTTACGTTTGACAAAAAGGTAGACGACGATCGCAGCGGAAGAGATGACGACAATAACATTGAGGATGGGGCTCCTTATTATACGAAGGCCGTGCCTGAAAGCGAGGAAGAATTCGGTGTTATGAGAGAGCGATCGAATACATTGACCGAAGGAAATAAATCTACGGACGAAACCAAAGTATTGCCCACTGTCTTCAGATGGGAAGGTGGTGGCAAACAGGTAATATTTTCGATAAAATTAAATCATTTTTTTTTATGTATAATGTTATTCTATTTTATTTAAAACCCATATGTATAACAACAATTGTTTGTAGGTTTTTATTAGTGGTACATTTACTGACTGGAAAACAATTCCTATGGTGAAGAGTCATGGAGACTTCGTGACTATAATAGACCTCCCAGAAGGGGAACACCAGTACAAGTATTTTGTGGATGGAGAGTGGCGCAATGATACAACAGTGGTGAGATATGATGTGTATTCTTATTTTAATTATTTGCTAAATGGCTAATACTTATTGCTACAAGATACAGGTATTGTGATTACAGAAATTAGTTGACAACGGGATGGGATCCAAGAACAACTTGGTAAAGGTGAAGTTGTCAGATTTTGAGGTGTTCCAAGCTCTGGCCAAGGACAGCGAAGGAATACACAACAGTGCTCAGACTGAGTATTCACAGGTAAATTATAAATAAGTAAATACAAGTAAATTTTTTTTTATGAAAGATTGACCAGCATTTGACCTCAGTCACACCTGATGGTAAGTGACGATGTAGTTAATTATTATTAACATAAAATAAGTTCCAGTTAGTAAATATTTACTTAAATTTTTATACATTCAAAGGTATCATAGAATAAAAATATTAAAGAATTGGTGAATATTTACATGTTTGTGGAACATTCCACAAGCTAGCCATATAAAATGCAATTTTCATCATTATAAGAGCTTTTTCTGCATTTTATGTTAACATGTTGACTGCAGTACAGTCGCCATCAGATATATCAGAGCTGTGGAGGTAGTCATAAATATCGGAACATGCACTTTATTGCCATGACAATAAAGGCGTTGTGCTGATATTTGTGACCACCTCCACAGCTCCAATATATCTGATGGCGACTGCGCAAGGCTAATTTGTCTTGTACAAGTTTGGTTAATTGCGATGTTAACAAATTACAAATACTGAAGTATACATTGAAGATACTTCTAGAGTAAATTTCCACCATGTCCCTGTTAAAGGTGTATGACAATTCAATTTTTTTCTCACAGATGAAAAATTACAAACATTGATGGATCAGGGTTAACATTAATGTATTGGAATTAATGTATGCATTTTTTAGCAAATGATTTGTTTTATAGGAAATCCCACAAGCTAAACCATGGGAGAAAGTGTCAGGACCACCCATATTGCCGCCTCACCTGCTACAAGTCATATTGAACAAAGATACACCACTTTCTGTAAGTATTTAGGACTTGACAGTAAAAATTAAATTTCAATTATGTTATTAAAGCTGTACCTACCCACCATTTTATAAAATTATTTTTTATGAAATCATTAGTTTTAGTATTTTAATTGAATAATTATGTAATCAACTTAGCTGCCTCTTATTATATTTAGATATATTTTGATAGACAGTACTTTAGATTGTTAAATAACATTCTGTGTGGATAGCCGTTCATGACCAGGGCTCGTAATATTCATGCAGATGACATCAATTTGACATCACGCTCCACATAGGGTGATCCCAAATAGTTTTATTGTAAATTATTAATCATTAGTTGTCAATCATTTTAATCATATACAAATGAGTTGACATAAAACTATTTGGGATCACCCTATATGGAGCGTGACGTCAAAATGACGTCATCGGCATTAAAATTAAGGGCCTTGTTCATGACATAATAAAATTCCTATGTATTTCTTTTCAGTGTGAACCAACTCTGCTACCAGAACCAAACCATGTGATGTTGAACCACCTGTATGCGCTGTCCATCAAAGACGGAGTCATGGTGCTTTCGGCAACCCATAGGTACCGGAAGAAATATGTGACCACCCTTCTGTACAAACCAATATAAGCTGTCACACTAGTTATTGTAGTTCTAAAGGTGTTAGATGTCTGTAGTTGCATTGGTTTTATTGAGCAATTTGATTGCACTGTTATCCATAAATTTATCCACTACTATGTGTTGCTTAACTTTATACTTGGGTAAATCCATTCTGCTTTAAGGTTGATTATCAAAAAAACATACAATTTGCAGTTAAGTAACACATATGGCTACTTGTGGTGTTGGGTCAATTTTTTGCAAAAGGAACCAATATGGCTTTACCTTTAGCCTAGGAAAACTGTTGAACTGAATGGATGCACTACCGCTGTCACTACATGTGAAGCGCACATTTAAAGATTACACCCATAAAATTGTCTAAACAGGGAATGATTTAGGTTCTAACTGGCTTGTAACCTCAACTTAGGTCTGGTTTGTATAACTGAGCTAATATAGCTTCTAATATTGTCTAGCCTTCTTAAAGGTTGGCTGGTAGAAAAAACTTACGAAGGTCGGCGTCTTCTACATACAGTCATGCATGTTTATTATTTTGTGAAATAAATTAGAAAATGTATGATTAGAGCCTTTGTCTCAGCCCTAACTCAACAACAGTAGAGTTGATCAAATGATCATGATTGCATAGTTTAGTTGCATCGGCGTGAAGCAGCCTGAAATGTTATATTTTTCTTGAATACTACCTAAATCAGTCAAAATGCTCAATAAATTTGATCATTTACAGGGGCTAACCTGTACCATATTACACGTGTGTACAGTTAAACAATTTAACTTAGTATAGGAAAAAGTGTCAGCTAAAGCTTCTTTAATTAGAGAATATATGAGCAGTCTAAATATGTCTCAATGTGGCCTGCCAGCATGTGGAGGTGGATGGAGAGAAAGAACTTAATTAAGCCATTGTTCGATAGAATATTATATTACAAGTAGACTTCATTATTATTGTTTAGAATTAACTTGGGTGTTTAAAGAATGAACCGAAAAATAGTTACATTTAATGGGTTCTATTGTTGTTATAATGTTTTGCATATAAAAATGAAGTCGTCTTTCAGTGAAATAACCTACCTAAAATACCTATTTAAGGTACTTTCCCTCTGTGGCAATGTTATGGGACTGTGAAAATTGTAGCATGAGCGCACAGTAGATCTTTGTACAAGTCCTCTATCACCGCTGACGACGTTAATACGATTAACACATTCCCTGTCCGCGTGACCCCAATGTGGAAACATGAAGCTTTTTTTCTGGAAGTCCATGCCTCCTCTGTGGGTCACATCTCCATATAAAATGCAGAGGACTTGTGACTGTCAGATCGTGTTGTATGAGAACAGGCGACGTGTTAAACTGCATCTTTTTTGCTCTGATAAGGTTTATTATTTACGAGATATGTTAGTCTTGGCGGTTAAGAGCCATGGGAAGGCTCAAACACTTTGACCGAGTCAAATTGTTTGACTGTACATGCTTTTTTAAAATGTTTATCAGAGTGCCTAGGTAAATTAATATTGTTATTTAGATTTTAGCTAAGATACCTATGCGAAATGTACTATAATATATAATATAACAGTATTCTTGCGATTATGTATCGGCAAAAACTAAGTCACCAGTTCGCTAGTATGTTATGAATATAGCAATATTTAAAATATTGTGCTCTGGTCAAATCTAATAGTGAAAAAATGTATAAATAAGCAAAATGCTATTACTAGTTTTGGCTGTTTGCACTGGCAATACGCGGATCAATAAATTATTTTCACCAAATACGTTTTATGCGCTATCGCAGTGTGGGTGTTCTCCACTACAAGTTGTCTATAGATTTCAAAACAACTAAGTAATAAACAAATATTTCGCAACGCTACTTTATGTAGCTTTAGTTTTTAAAAGAGGGTTAGGTAATGTTAAATTAGAAAGTATAGTCATTATAAATTAACTTAGAGTAATCGTCTATGCTAGACGGCTGGTGAACTGACGACGTGATACAACGTTGCAGTCAAAGGTGTTAATTAAAAAGTTATAGTTGTACATACAAAAACAAATGAACTAAATGTGCCTCAAAGAAGCCCAAAATATGTCTCCCAAGAAATGTACATTATAGTAAGAAATATGCTATTTAATTATTACTTTAGATGAGTATGGAATAAATTATGCGCGTCGGTTATTCGAGTTTTTAATTCATTGTCTTTTTGACCTTATACTGTTTTAATTTTTTTATTTTATTATTTATTATGCAGAAACGTTTGTTAGCGAATATCTTCTACATTTTAAATCGAAAGAAAAATAGAAAAATTTGACTCGCAGTGGGACTCGAACCCAGAACCACTGGGTGTTTTAAATATTATACTTGAGTATGATGACGCGATTTGTCGTTAAATGACGTTGCACCAATACCAACCTGTCACTCCGACAACGGTCGAGCCTAGCTGAGTTTCTTGCTGGAGTCTTCACAGTGGGTTAGGGTTAGCAAACCATCAACAATACTTCCATTAGTTTTATTCCACCACTCAGATTCGGTTGAGTCCGCCTTAACCGATCTCGCTGGAAGCGTAAATTCAGTAGTAATTATCAAATCTGGTGCGGAAGGGAGTTTCCCTTGGCTAGGGGATCGTAGCCAAGGGAAACTCCCCCAACACAGTCCGCCCGCTCCAGGCACTGGTCCCACCGCAAACTAGTAAGCTATCACTATTAGCTATTTAAAAGGACAAAAGATATATCTTTTGATTATAATCGATCCCGTGTAAATAAAAGAGACATGTCATAGCATAGCCGGGCGATCGTAGTCCATCACCGGGCGATGAGCTATAAATATATATCTTTTATTTACACGGGAGCGATTATCTTTTGTCCCTTCAAAATAGCTTATAGCTCATAGCTTACTAGCTCGCGGTGAGACCAGTGCCCTAACATCGCGAACGGCATATAGAGCTTAAGTCAGGTAGAAAAAAAACTAAATTGTCCGTTTGAGTGATTTTTTTTTCATATCATCATAATTCTTAACTTAAAAGAAACATAATTAAATTAAACATAATATAAATTGTGATATAGTCAAAAAAGTTAAAAACAGTAATTTCCAATAATTTTTTGCGTTACACACAAACCTCGTATAACGGAGTATTTATTTAAATAATAATTATCTTTAACAAAAACTGGGGCCTGCTCAGTATCTAAGTCCCTCACGTAGACATAGGTGTAATACCCATCTAAGCTCACCACCCAGGGTTAGCCAACTAGCCGATACATATTTGACTATTAACTCTAGGTTAGTCGGCTAACTCTTGATGGTGAAAGTGGGTCTTAGTACCTTACAATATTAATAATTTACAGACATCGGATTCCGTGGGGCGAAACTTCTTGGCAGCTAGGGACTTCCTACGTCGATAAACTCATTTATCGATACTAGTGACCACACAAAGGTTTGCTGATAAAATATTTTTGTATTAAAAGAGTATTACATAATAAAATAAGAACTCAATTTTCTCCTTCTTTTTTGAAAACGTTTTTAAAAGTTTACTCGTCACAATTTATTTCTTCATGACTGTCCCATCTATTATTGTTATGGTAAACCACCAGAATTTTTTCCATATTTTCGGGCGTTAAGCGTCTCCGTCTTGGCTGAAAAATCCATTTCAGGTGGCTAAAAGACTTTTCAATTTCTGTGGAGGATATAGGAGCATTGTTCAAAATTGTTGCAAAATTTCATAAAGTGATCAATGGTATTTCGTTTATTTTTCGGTTGTAATGTAACTTCTTCACCTTTTAATAACTAGTATCGATAAATGAGTTTATCGATATAGGAAGTCCCTAGCTGTCAAGAAGTTTTGCCCCACGGAATCCGATGTCTGATAATTTAGTTTCCTAACTACAAGGGGCCTCTAGTTTGCGACTAAGAGTCCTCCCACATCTGCCGACGCCGACTATTGAAGGCTAGGTATCAATCATAGCAAGAGCAAAAAACGTCAGCCGAAGAATCATATCACAACTATTTAAAACGGGATAGATTGTAGTTACCATGTATGTTAATATGAATGAATTTAAGATATTTCAGCACTGCTGCGAACGCCATCACTGAATAACTGCGGCGCTACCGCGAAACACGATATTCGTAAATTTCGGACGATTGTCTCTGTCACTCTCATGACGTCTTAATTGGAGTAAAAGAGATAGATGCCCGAAATATACGAACTTCGATGTTCGCGGTACCGGGCCTGATTATACCTAACTGGATATTCCGTGAGGATGGCACTGCAAACGTGCCGAAATATCACATACTCGTTTAACAACTATCCCGTTTTAAGTAATAGTTGTAATATGAAACGACCATGTTAGCTTAAAATCGAATAATCATAGTTTCGCTCTTACTGCGTGGACAAATGATTGTTTATCGGCTTTAGCCGAATCCGCGTCCACAGATATGGGACTAGTAAGTGTAAGTCCTGAGTGAACGCTCGAGTTGGGCGTGGGTGCATATTAACTCTTTCGCCGCCATTGACTTGATATGAAGTCATTTCGTGCCCCACACGCCGCGGCTTGATATCAAGTAGAGGCCTTGGACCTACGTACTGAGAGGTAAGGTTTATTTTCGCTTGCTTGCAAAAACCTTTGGCGTGTGACGCACGTCAGATTTTTTTGACATGGCGGCGAAAAGGTTAACCCTTTACCAGGCGACGGGATATATTCCTCCCACATCTTATATCGGGTACTGCAGGCAGGTTTTAACTCCAAACCTCCTACAAAATATTTTGTCAATCCCTGTAAATTGTATTTTATGATCTACATTCACAACACGCTTCTAAATCGCGTAATATATCTTTGGCAGTCGGTTAAATTCACTTGAACGCTAATTTCAGTAAACTAAGGAGAAATTCGAACACTTTCCTTAATTTCAATGAAACAGAAAAAAAAAAAAAAAAACCCCAAAACCATATTGACTACTGTTTAAAGATCATACTGGATACAGGCGCTATCAGTTCATGAAACTGCCTGCCTGCTTTTACAAATAATAATAATAAAATAATTTTTCGACATTTTGTAGATTTTGAGTGTCGAAAGGTAATGTAATCGTAAACATTGCTAAATATTTACGCCTTATTGTGTATGACCAGAATTAGGATGTGGGTTAACATTAACCCATGGCCTTATTAGAGTTTAACTGTGTGGGAGCTATTCTTCCCATGGCCCGGTAAATTGTCTTGTCATGTCATAAAAAGTCTTTAATTACAATTAAACTGAAGATCATAAAATAAAAATATTCAGTGATTGATATAATGTTTCATAGTAGGTTTGGAGTTAAACCTTAACTGTAATAACCGATATAAGATGTGGGAGGAATATATCCCTTCGCCTGATCAAGAATATAATAAGACAAAATCGAGTATGACAGTTAATTACTTAGACAGGTGATGGGATAACCGTAACCCACAATTTTATTTCTGGTTTAAAGGAGCATCTCCGACTTTCGTAAATGCATTTTTTACTAGGCGTTCAATACGGTTGTAACAGTATATACAGTACGTATGAAGACACGCTAGTTCTGTGGGGCCTGGTAAAGGGTTAAACAAATAGAAACATTGGTATGCCCCTAGTGAACGCTTCACGCCCCGAATTCAACCCTCAAATTAAGAGTAACTTTGTAAGAATATAATATCTAACGTAAGGTTAATGTTAGTATTGCTTCAGTTACATTACATTAGCAAGACACAAACAGGTTTTGTGAATCTTGAGAATATTATTAAACTTATATACAAGTTTGAGAACTATTTCTAATACTGGCACATGTATTATTTGAACTAATATGTTACCTTACAGACCGTTACTTATATTTTTGAGTAAGTCCATACGTACAGGTCGATTCACGAGAGTTGGCACGAATGGATTGAACGAAACTTTCATTGTATGAGTGACACTTGTATCGGTATACAATCGAGCCACTATTTTATTGGTTAATGTGACACACACATAGACATTTTCATTCAGTCATTCATTCCATTCGTGCCAACTCTCGTGAATCGACCTGTATCTCAGATACACTTTTTAGGGTGCCGTACCCAAAGGGTTAAAACGTGACCCTTTATTTTCGTGTTTTTATCACATTATTATCAAATCAAAGCCGTCAATGTTAATGAGTTATTTAGGTTATCAGCACGCTTAACCGGTAAATTAACTTTATCATTTTACACTCAATTAATGTAATGTGAATGTGAATACATATAGTGAATTGCGTTACCAGCTGTGATGAAGCATAATTTGAATTTCAAGTAATTAGCTTTTTAATAAAATTGCGCACTTAAATATACCTAGGTACTAGCTCGTAAAGAAATAGTAAGCACCAGATTGAGTTTATATTTAAATCACTTCTGATACACACAATACTGTAATCATATAACATAAAATATCTATGTATAGATATAGGTACAATACAAGTCTATGGTTCACTGGACAATTATACTTGAACCGTTTTACCTAAAATTAAATTAACAACACAAATTGACATCAATAAGTAAAATCAAACATATCTGAAATTATAAATATAAGCCTTAGTTTGAAGATTCGAAATATTCGATTGAGAACTATTATTAGACTAAATTTGGTCTCGTATAATAATACTACGTTTAAAAATGCAGAAAGAAGGTTAAATGCCCCGTAAATGAGTAGTAAATAATTTACATCTGGTTTTTGAAAGTACTTGAATTGCTTATTAAAATGCATGTCCTAGGAGAGTAATATTATAATTATACATAATGTCCGACAAAAATAAAACAGCGTTATGTTTTAAACACAAAACTATCGTGAGAGTGAAACATATTAATTGTATAAAAGCGGGTAACTCACGTTTTATAAGTCGAATATTGCTCGACGTGTTTCACTCCGTAACGAGGAGCATAATCATGAGCCATTCATGATTCATGAGTCGAGCGTTATGTTATTGAATTCAAACTTATTTGAGAACCATGCTGGCTCATCAGTCATCTATTACAAGATAGACAGACACATTCGTAGCAGACTTCTTGCAGTTCATAACTACTAGGTAATTATATCTTACTGGTAATAAGTTTTGGTATATGCCGTTTTGAAAAACTAAAATCGAACGTAAAAGACCTATTCTAATAACACCATTCAAAATTGTGTGCCCTTAGAATTGGATGACGTAGCGTGCAAAAGTTGCCTGTTTATAAGATTTCTGATTAGGAATATAGCGCCTGTCTTTAGAATAATGTAATGGTTTTTAATATGCGAAGTTAGTAAAATAGCACATGGTGACTTTTTGCAGCGATTCTGCGTCACGACAGTCGCGATACAGTCGCGAATCAGCATTGCCTCAGTCGCGATACAGCTGCAATTCACCGTCGTAATATTACAAGGTCAATATGGGTAATCAATATGACACTAAATACCTATGAGATAATGTAGGAAATTGGTTGGTAGACGGTCTTATCCACATTGACCTCATTACATTATGAACACATGACAAGTAAGGTAGCGTTTTTGTGAACTGCTAACTCGTTAAGAAATTAACAAACTGCGAGTACAATTCAGATATCATATAAATAGGTAACTATAAGTATTGTCAACTATTAAGTTCAGACTTCTTCTAACAGTGGCTTCTCATCCTTATCCTTAGAAGGTTCAATTGCGGTCGCGTTATTGACTGGGTTCTTCATATACATTCCCACCGCTATACTGACTAGACATATGGATATCACAGTGCCCCAAGTGATCACAATCTTAAACAATATATAACAAACTACGGCCGTTATGACCAATTCTAACGCACTCGCGTAAGTTTTTAATATAGAATTGAGATTCTTCAAGAAAAAGCTAGTCACTATACCTACTACGGCACTATTTACGATAATAAGTATCACAAAAATATCGGCTAGTGAGCTAAAATCATCGAAAATCGTCCCTAATTCGCCTTTTATCATAAGTATAAAGAAATTACAGATTACCGAGTCAAGGTACATGAACACATTTTGTAGGAATATGTCTACACTTGCGCCCTGGGTTTTCAAAAGATATTCGTTATAAGTTCCCGCTAAGCACGAACAGAAGTTTTGGAAATTGATGGATAGGAAGTAAATGTTGAATACTTGCGACCAGAGATCGGATTTTTCGCCAGTTTTGGACTGCACCGAGGCCGCGTCGAAGTTCTTCAGTATGCAGCCGAGGGTTAGGATGCCAAGGGACACCCATTGCATAAACTTGAGCTTCTTTTGAAACAGACACTGAAATAAACGGATGGAGGATTAAAAAAATCTCTACAACGATAGATTCCATGGGTGTCTGTCGGATTTGGGATTATCTGACGATTGAAAAAGTACGGTGATCATGCGGTGTATTGTACGGGTGATATGGTGGCCTGTGCTCGCGGTGTGTAACCTTTAGGGCGATAATCGCTTCTGCAAATGTTCAAGCGATAATTTTCTTAAGTGAAACAACCGTGTGGAAATCACTTTGTCGATGAATGTAGACTGCATTAAAATCTGTTGCGTGAAGTAAAAGGTACAAAGAATAGTATGACTGAGGTGCTACCGCCAAAA
This sequence comes from Grapholita molesta, assembly GCA_022674325.2. Lineage (NCBI taxonomy): Eukaryota > Metazoa > Arthropoda > Insecta > Lepidoptera > Tortricidae > Grapholita > Grapholita molesta. Next base: position 22,768,084 of record CP053121.2, on the reverse strand, counting down.
ACGATATTCGTAAATTTCGGACGATTGTCTCTGTCACCCTCATGACGTCTTAATTGGGGTAAAAGAGAAAGGTGTCCGAAATATACGAACTTCGACGATCGCGGTACCGGGCATGTTTTATAACATACCTGAAATAGTATAGCAGTGAGCACCACCCGGAACTGCAACAGTATGTAGTAGGAGGTCGGGTCGTAGTGGGAGAGGTTGACGAAGGCCAGGTTGTTGTAGAAGCAGTACAGCAGCGAGGGTATGAAGTACAGGCACAGGAGCTTGTAGTTCAAGGCCACCGCTCGGAAGATGTGCGGCTTTTCACTGTAACAAAGTTTCTTTTATAAGACAGTTCAGATAAGAAAGCATATCAAACGTCATGTTCATTTAATTCTAAGTAGTCATATTGGGACTTGTAAGTAATTTTATCTATATTTTTTTTTTGGTATTTAGTTACTGTAATTGTTTGATATGTTTTCTTACAGAATAACGCATGTATGTTTTAGATTTGTTTGTATACTGTTTTGAAAAAATAAGTCCCGCCGAGTCATAAAAGTCAAAATACTTCTCGGGTCAGGGGTGTAGAGTTATAGAACCGGTGTAGTTTTTATTTTCCTCTTACTTTTGTATACTCGACGTGTAAAGGTGCCCTTGTGGCCGCCTTACTGAATAAAAGTGTGAGTTTCAGTTTGAAAAATTTTGGGATAATCTTACACAAATAAACCTAGCTCTACAGTAACCTCATTAAGTTGTAGGTTGTTGTAGGTACTACAAAATGATATAATATTATAGGAAAATGATGATGGTCTACCCAGGGACATTAAATTGGCATCAAACTGATACCAGAAACCGGAGGACTGGTTCCCTTGGACGGTGGGACATACAACATACTGTGATTGCCTACGCCATTAAAGGAAAATAATCACTAGGGCCCCATAGTTTTTCTAATTACATAGCAAAATAAAATAGCATTAATGTCTCGTTTTAACAACAATAGTATACTATATAATATAATTCCTACTATGATATAATTATGGAAGTAGTGGTATTGGATGGAAATCACTCTAACAGGCAATGCTACCATATGTGCATGCAACCGGTTTAATTACATATACGTATCTCGTTACACACATTTGTTATCAATTTGATATCACAGATGTAAAGCTAGTTATGCACGAGCGCGATGGCGGCGTGGCGTGAGCTGGTCTCGGCACTGATGTTTGAATATATGCCTTATATGTGACATTATCTATGAAAAGGGACCTTATTGTCGACGGCGCTTATGTCGTTGTTCAAGATGACGCAATACAAACCCAACGCGGTTCGACGTAACAAGTGCCATCGACAATAAGGTCCCTTTATATAGATAATGTCTCATATTGCTACATTCATGTTGGGAGATGTGTTGGCAGAATTTTTGTGATCACATGAGGTTCCTCTTATAGCAAGAAACGCCGGTCTGGATTTAGTTGGTAGCTCAGAGTATGAGAGAGGAATGGGTAAATATAGTACCACTAAATCCCCGTCACTAGGGTAAGTATAACAGCATTATCATATCATACAAAAAAAAAAGGCTCAACAATGTCTCAAATTGCCATGTCATGCTGCGTCCGCAAGGCGCTCGAGTGTAACTAAGCCTTAAACCAAACATATTGTGTTAGAAACGCCTCAATTAAAATAAATATTGGTTAGTATTAGTACTTGTTCTAAGCTACATGGATTTAATTACATAAGAAACTAGATTATCCCAAAATTATATCTCTATACAAAGTAAGTGTTGTCTAATTTGCTCATCTACAATTCTACATTACGAAGGACAAAATATATAAATAAGAGTTCAAACACAATATATTTTTTTATAATACCTCACAAACTAAGATTGTGCCTTCATATTATGTTTAGTGAACATATTTTTGAAAATATGTGTAAATGTAAACATAGCTCTCACTTAATCTTTTTTTTAATCTAAATTAATTCCATCATTCTTGTTTTATTCCTATATTCTGCAATCCTACTCAATTTTGGAGATCGTAATTTTTTCATCTTATAAAATGTTTAAGTAAAGCCCATAAATATGAAACAAAAACAGCTGCATTATGTGTGGCAAAACCCAATAAAGAAGTAACTAGTCTATTTCAAACAACTAAGAAAGTAACTAATAAATATTTTCTTAATTCAATAATTCTACCTATAGATAAATATACAAATAAGTGTTTACTTACTATACACTTCATTTTGCACCGTATAGTTACATGAAAAGAACAGTATAATTTAACATGCAGGTTGATTCACCTGTAAAAATATTACTACACATGCAGTGTTTCATATTCAAATGAGTTTCTTATTGGAATTATATAGACCTTTAACAATTGATGGTTTATACTTAGCAGTACTGCAAAACACAAATGTACTTGGTTGACAATACATGTAGAGAGTGGCTGCTTTTATAATAAAGAGTTAAGAGCATGCGGAAGTCCTCATCCCTGAAGACATACATACAAATCAATATTTTAGATCACTTGGCTCATAATGAATGTACTCTATATAATGGTCTTTCCTAGTACATTATGTCTCCTAATATCAAAAGGACTGCTTTATCCATTCAGAACAAATATCCGGAATAGTATAAATGTATCATACTTTCGTCTAATAGAGTAGAGTGTTGCGGAAGCCACAAGTTTTAACAGCTCAGTCAGAAACACCACCAGTGTTATGTTATACGAATAACCGCCATTTGCGTTCTTCGATGCTGTCACGAACACACCTGTAACCGCAAAACAAATTCCATTCATTGATGTAACGAGAAATGTAATTCAATGCTCAATAGCCTATTGTTTCGTTATATTGTTGGTAATTTCAAATTCTAGAAACCAGGGACGGAAGTGATAACGCTATGGTACAACTCGACAAATAATTGATAAGGAAAAATAATTGTACACTGTAACAAATAGTAAATTTGATAATTTACCTTGAAATACAAATAAAATTATGTACAAAGCAAAAATAATAAACCCCTCTTTATTGGGGAATAAATTTTGAAGTGCCTTCATTTTTATAAGTCCATTACTTTTTTTTTTTTTTTTTTTTTTTTTTTTCGTCCATCTGGACAGGCTAAAGCTCTAAGCCATACTGCCTTGTCATAAGTAGTTTGTTTTCTTTTTCATAAGTTCAATCCGGTCAACGTCTTCAGTAAGTACTATTCATATTAGGTCAAATCCGAGTTCAATGTCTTCAGTTACTTTTATTTTCTTATACAATTTCAGTATGTATGTATCATCCATTAATTAAGTCAAAACCGTACGTTCAATCTCATAATCCAGTTTAATTATTGTCCTTTCCAAACAGTACTATCCTGAAATATTCTAGTAGCGATATTTAGATTTATTTTAAATATATACAATTTACATTTATATGTTATCTGCATTAAGAACCTAAAATTAAAAAATTGTATTAAAATATTTACAACTTATTTATGGTGTTATGTACAAATTTATACAAAGACATATACGTGGTAGGCTCTCTTAGCAAATCTGGTACTGACAGCGGGATTATATTAGATGCCTCATAAATATTAAGCAGCTCATCCATCAGCACAAGGCGCTGAATGCCGAAGGACGGGCAAACGAAAATGATGTGGTCGAGAGACTGAACTTCATTCATTTGACAACGATCACAATAAGGAGAAGAAACTATATTTTTCGATGAAGATGAAAATTTAGGCAATAATGACCAATGCGCATTCGATTGATTATAGTATAGAAATTTCTATGAACAAAATGTTTAAGCTTGCAGAACCATGGCGTACTATTAACAGGAACGTCTAACAAAGAATATATATGAGCTTTATTTTCAACTTCTCTACAAAAATACCAATGTTTTCCCCAATTACTAATCATGCGCTTTTTAAGATTAGATATCATATCCGTATACGGCAAAGCGACATCCAACTCCTTGATGGTTAAACTTGAGCATGAATCAGAAATATTAACAATGGTTCTGGCTAAAAATCTGCATTTTCATTACCTAAGACTCCTATATGCGAAGGTACCCAAACGAATTGTACTACAGTGTCAGTTAAGGATAACTTCCACCATAATTCTTTAATAGTAAAAATCAGGTAGTTAATGTTAGCATTCATTTTGTTACTTGACAAACTTTTTAAGACACTCATACTATCACTGACTATTACCCAATTTTTGTTCAACTGATTTCTTTCCATAATATGTTTTAAAGCAAAAGGATGGCTGTTGCTTCAGCAGTGAAGATGCTAGCATATTTATTAATTTTGTATCCCACTCCCTTATTGATTTCGGTCTGGTAAATTGCAAAAGATACAGCATCATTATTTTTGGACCCATCAGTATAAATAAATTTATAATTAGTCCATTCTGACAATAACAGATAAACTTCCTCCTTAGAAGACAAGCTTGAATCGATTACAATATTCATTGCGGCATATTTACTTTGGAATGTGCCTGCATAACAAGGAAGAACATCATCGTTCAAATGTATATTAAACTCTTCAAGAGAATGAAAAAAGCAAGAAAAATCTTGCAAAATAAACATATGTTGCTTATAAGGAGCAGATTGAGAAGCAATTAAATTGGTAAGAAGATCATTATTAGGCAAACTATGAAGCTTCAAGATAAATCTTTCTTTCAAATAACGGAATCGAACACTAATGGGTGGCAGTTTTGTTTCGATTTGCAAAGCAGCAATAGGACTAGTTTTAAAGGCACCTAGTATTGTGCGCATACATTTATTTTGTATTTTGTCCAAACTATTCACTAATTTACTATCTCCAGCAAAACAAAGAAAACCATATTCAAAGTGACTACGAACGAGAGATTTGTATAACACTAACAATATTTTGGGATCTGCTCCCCAAGTAGTCCCGCAAACAGATTTTAATACATTATAAGCCTTGTTTGCTTTTGTTGTTATATTATTAATGTATTTTGTCCATGAGAGTTTTGGAGTAAAAGTTACACCCAAAAATTTTACTTCACTATATATAGGCAATGGAATTCTGTTATACAAAATATTAGGTGTAGCTACACATTTACGACCGAAAATGAAGACTTTTGATTTAGTAGGATTAACATCTAAATTAAGGTATGAAAAGTATTTATATAAACTGGAAAGTGCGTTATTTACAGTAGAAGCTAATTGACTTAAATCCATTCCAGATGTATAAACTACTAAGTCATCTGCATATTGTAAGTTTTTACATTCGATCCCAAAATAAGATTCAATCGTCTAATATATAAGATAAATATTAATGGAGACAGAATTCCTCCTTGACATACTCCTAACGACGAGCATCTTGGACCATATAAATGATTATTAAATTTAACAAATACTTTTCTATTGGTCAAAAATGCTTGTATCCAGTTTATTAATTGCCCAGGTATCCCTATCACTGACAACTCGTTACAAAGAACCGAAATATTAACACTGTTAAAAGCACCAGCAATATCAAAGAAAACGCATAAAAGATATTGATTATTATACAGACTGTGTTGAGCATCTAATACTAGCTGACAAATGCTTTCACGAGAAGACCGACCTCTGCGAAAACCAAATTGGTTGTAAGGTAAAAGACCATTTTGTTCTACATAAAATTCTAGGCGTTGTTTTAAAAGCTGTTCAAATATCTTTCCAATACAAGACGTAAGAGCTATGGGTCGATACGAATCCGGCAACAATTTATCTTTACCAGGTTTTAAAACTGGAACCAAACAATCAGTTTTCCATTCCTCAGGTATAAAGTTTTCCTTCCACATACGATTAAGTCAGTTTAAAAGATTATGAGACAATTTGGGGTTAATTTTTAAAAGTATATATGGAATCCCATCTAGACCATGGGATGTATCTCTTCTAGAAAACAACGCAGAATGGAGTTCTTGATACGAAAATGGATCAGTCAAATAATTATTTCCAATATTATCAGTTTTATTATAATTTAACGGCTCATTCAAAACAAAGTCAGGAGTGTATTTACATATAAAATCTGGAATCCAACTATCATCAAGAGAATTATTAAGAGTAAATGATTTATTAAATTTACGCATGTACTTCCATACCAATGACAATGAGGTACATCTATTAAATGAGTTGCACAATTCCATCCAGCTGTTGGTTTTTCTGTTTTAAGTATTAGTTTTTTAAAGCTCGCAATCTCTTAAATTCAATATAATTTTCCTCAGAAGGGTTGTTTTTAAAATATATATAAGCATTCTTTGAGTTTTGAACAGCTTCTGAACACTTTGAGTTCCACCAGGGTAAACTAGGACACTTAGAATGTTTTGGTAAACAAGGTTTAGCAATATTATTACATTTATTAGTGGAGGTAGACTGTGGAATTGACTGTTCAGCAACAGAATGTATTATGTTACAAAACAAATTGTAGGATTCTGGTGGAGACATAGCATTAAAGTCAATATTTTTAAATTTGAATCCATTAATTGACTATATATTTTCCAATTAACTAATTTGTAATTATGCTGAAATGGTAAATGTACATTATTGCATTGTATATTATTCTGTAGATTACTTTCATTTCCAACAACCAAATTTATAATTACAGGCAAGTGATAACTGCTACCCAGAGGATAATCATAAACAGACCAATCACATGAAAGTGCCAAAGATGGAGAAACTAAAGTTAAATCAAGAGCATTAGCTCGCCAAGATGAAGAACCAATTGTAGTGGGACTGCCATTATTCAAAAGAACAAGATCATTTTCATCAATAACATCTAAAACATCCTTACCTCGAGGCAGGGTGTCGACACATCCCCAAGACATGTGATGAGCATTAAAATCGCCTCCAAATATCATAGGTTTAGGAATGGACTTAAGCAAAACGTCTAGATTATTTTTATTAAATGGTGGATTTGTATTAGATGGACTGTAAAAACTAACGACACTTAATTCATTGTTATTAATTTTGATTTTCACACAAACATTTTGTAAAGAATTATCAAAATGAGTTGTAATTTGAGAATGTGTTATAATATTATGAATTAAAATTGCAACACCATTGTGATTGTTCCCACAATCATTTCTAATAATATTGTACCCTTTGATAGAAAAAAATTGATGTGGTTTCAACCATGTTTCAGAGATTATGGCAATATGTATGTTGTTATCATATAAAAATTTTGTTAAAACTAGCCTATTACTAATTAAACTTTGAGCATTCCATTGCACTATATGTAATGTATCCATAAAAAGGTTAAGGTGTTTTTTCTTAAAAGTGTTATCTAAAATTTCTCTAATGCTTTTAGAATTTTTGGCACATCAGGTTTTGAACATATTTCAAGCATTGCTTCAACTAATAAATTCATAAATTTGTCAGATTTAATTAAATTGGATATTTGAGTATCAATGTATTTTGAATTTAGCTGTGGAAATTGAGCTGCACTAAAAGATCAGAATATCTTGCATTTTTGCTTTTATTTTGTTTTCTTCTAGTTTTTGTTTTTTAAGTGGACATGTGATAGAAATTGCAATATGGTCACCGCCACAGTTAGCACATTGAGTTTTGGACTTGTCACATTGTTTAAAATTATGGTTGCCTGAGCAAATTGAGCAAGTTTCATTGTTTTACAAAATTTAGCAATGTGGTTGAATTTCATGCACTTCAGGCACTGTTTAACAGGAGGAACATAAACTCCTACCTCATGTCTCCAGTGGTCTAAAGTAACATACTCGGGGAGCTGCGTTGAAGCAAATGTAACAGCAACTGTCTGTGTTGGAAGAAAGGAAACGACACCTTGAGCGTCTTTTACCCGTCGCATGAAACGTCTCACACTAATAACTTTTTTACTAGAAGCAATAAGCTGAAAGATTTTTATTGGAATAATCGCAAGGTACAGATGTGAGAACCCCAGTGGCTTCTGTTTCGGCAGCCGGTATTGAACCAACCATCCTCAATTCGTTTAGGAGCTTTTCGTTCTTAAGAAAAACATTAGCGTTGTTAGGGAGGTCGAAAGTTATACCAATTTTGAATGCATTAATTGACCTCAGATGCATTACACCTGAAACACAATGTTTTCTGATGCCATTAGATATGGCCAACCTATCCTTATCTGTAATTTTAGTGTTATCTTCTTCGCGATTGAGGAAGACAATAAAATCTTTCTTCTGCGAGTTTTCGTCATAAAATCTGTTATAATTTCCTGCTTTATAAGGTGTGTACTTATCCTTTTCTCTTTTCTTCGCTAGTGGACGATCATTATTTTCAGCATCAGAATATGAAGTCGTCGATGATGATGAAGAAGGTAAGTCCTGATCTATTCCTTCTGTAAGAGACTCACCCGTAACTCGCGATCGTTTACGGCCGCTACGCCCCGTGCGCTTCCCCATTATGGGGAAACGCACTAACGTAATATGTACAAAACTAACACTATATAGACTATTTTACATAAGAAATATACAAAGAAATGTACAAATCTAGAATTTAAAACTAATTTACAAAATTTAATTTCAAAAGCGCGCCTATTCTTTTTAACGTTCCCGCCAAAAAACACAAACAATGCAGCAAGACCGTATCACATCGAATCCTGTGGTCCGAAGTGAGGGAAGCTGTTGAATGGTGAATAGTTGGTCTAATTAAACTATCAGTAAAACAAGGAATTAGATCATTGGAAATTGAAAATAACTATTTATATAGTAGTGTCTGTCAGTGTTTGTATTTGAGACAAGAAAATAAAACAAACTCTGTTATAAACTTGGAGGAATAATGGTATGTCTAAGGGTTTAAATGAACACTAAATATCTATTACTATGTGTTGGACCACGACCATGTGACATATGACATTGACATTTGCAAGTTGATTCAAGACATTGTTTAAACAACCTTGAGTCAAACGGCGTCACGTTATTGAGCAAAAAATAATCGATTATTACTATTATCTGACAGCTCGTTGGTTGGGCACTCAACTGAAATCAAAACTTTACTTTCTTTCTCTCTGTCGCTCTTGCATATACGAGCGATAAAGAGGCAAATAGTAGCCCATCGCCCATCAGTACGGTTACGGGAACTAAGCTGTCAAGTCAAGAGTACTGTCATACATTGCTAGCAATGCTAACATTGATTTTATTATTGTGATGAAATTTCCTGAAAATAATAGTATATGCGTTAGTGATTGTAATATCTAATCAACAATACAAAAAGGTTTCATCTAAAAGCGATTAATCATCGTAGGTTGTAAAATCCAACTGTGAATAGTGTTTATCACAATGGAAGAAGAAGACAGCACTTGGTAAATAAATAGACGCAATTGGCTATCGAAAAATACAGCTTTTTATGGTCATACGTTTACTATGATAGTATTTCTGCTATAAATGTATCTTTCCATTAATTATCTGTATACTTTGTATGACCTAATTGATTAAGACTTGCGTTGTCGTCCTGTACGGCAAGACAGCTGGCTTATCTGCTTTCCTGTAATGATACGATAAGGCAGTAGTGACAGTGTAATATTAAGTGCTTTATTTAAATTCCAGGTTGATTGAACTAGAATCGGCGCTTCTTGATGGATGCTCAGCTCATGAAATAAATATGCTAACAAAAGGTAAAAAAATACCAGAAAGTCTGCGTCCCGACGTGTGGCTACTATGTCTCAACTGCCAAGATGCTAGCAATCAGCTACTGCTGTTTGACGAAATATTTGATTTGGTGAACCAAACTGAACTGAGAGATGATGTAAAGAAATTTGTAAAAAGTCTGGGTAATGATGATGATGATAAACTCTCAGTCATTTCTGACATTGAATCAATTATCACATTTTACTGCAAGTCCAAATCTGTTCAGTACACATCCAATAATGGTTGGATTGAAATTTTATTGCCATTACTAAGTTTAAAATTACCGAGGTCAGATACATATAATTTGTTTGACAAAGTGTTGAATCTATACATTCCAAAAGGCTGTACTAAAAATGGTGTACCATTCCATATATTGCGGCTAGTTCTACAATATCATGACCCAGAACTGTGTTCATTCTTGGATACAAAAAGGATAACACCAGAGCAGTACTGCTTGCCATGGCTCAGGTCCCTCTTTGCAGGAACATGCAGTCTAGACGTTGTTCTCTTCATGTGGGACTTATATTTCCAGAGATCTGATCCTTTCTTCATCTTCTTTCTCTGTTTAATTATGATAATAAACTCCAGAGAACAGCTGCTCCAAATGAAGAATGATGACAAATCTGCAATTATAGAAACATTAAGCAGGATGCCAGCAGACTTGGAAGCACCAGACGTGTCAGATTTTTGTTCCTTAGCTCATTACTATTCTTTAAAAACACCCGTGTCATTCCGAGATGATGTTTTAGATGTATTGTTCTCAACAAATGGATTAGAGATTAACTCTAAACTATATTCCCAAGCCCTTTGTCTTCCTGTAGCAGTCCATGAACTGATAGAGAGTGCCACAGTGGATGCTTCAGACATAGATAGCGTTAAGTACTTCTTGGTTGATTGCCGGCCAACCGAGCAGTACAATGCAGGCCATTTGTCTACTGCCTTCCATTTAGACTGCAATCTTATGCTTCAAGAACCAAATGCATTCAATACTGCAGTACAAGGTTTACTCAATGCACAAAGACAGGCATTGGCTGCTGGCTCCTTGGCAGCCGGTGAACACCTCTGCTTTGTTGGTTCTGGAAGGACAGAGGAGGATAGCTATGCACACATGGTGATAGCATCATTCTTAAAAAAGAATACTAAGTATATCTCAATGCTGGATGGTGGATTTGTAGCCATACATGACTACTTTGGTCCCCACATGACTGATTGTCTGGAAGAGCACAACCCAGCTTCTTGTCTAGTTTGTGCGCCGCAAAACAACAATGAAGGAGTAGAATCACATCAAACTAATGCAAGAGACAATGCACCGGCCATTCAGTTGTTCAGTAAACTCTCATCGGCAATGAAGGCCAAAAGCCAAGAAGTTAAAGGCAAGTTGATAGAATATATTGTTAATCCAAACGCTACCGGTGGTACGGGCGAGTGGCATGTTTCTGCTAGTGATAGGAAAGAGCAGAGGTACCGGAATGTTCCTCCGGTGTTCAGTATTAATGATGAAGATGACGACTCTCGTTCAGATTCTAGAAGGGACTTGACAGATTCCGATATGTTGGAAGAAACAGTGGATCTTAATACATTCCTAAAGGAGCACAATGTTGTTGACAATTTCTTGTGTCAAGAAGTGTTACTGAATGGCTACATGTATGACTCATGCCTAGTTGTAACTGAAACACACTTAATTGTTCTGCGGGACATTCCTAACAAGCGTGGCATGTATAAGGTGCTGTCTAGAAGGCCGCTGTCGACCATTGTAAAGATAACGGCCAAAAAGCGGCACCCAGAACTAATCACATTCAAATACGGCGTGCCCGACGGAGATAACTTGCTAATTAAGGATATGGATCGTTTTTTGATACCTAACGCTTCGGTAGCCACTAAAGTTGTGTCTAATCAGATAGTCCAACAGCTGGACAATAAATAAGCCATTTCGATGTAGGATAATTACGAAAAAAAATACTATAAATTAGCCTCAGTATTCAATATAAACCCAAATTGTTAGAACGTAAAATCGCTGATAAAAATCTAGATGTGAATCTTTATTATTTTTTATAAAGCTATTCCTAATTATTTGAATATTTATAGTCTGAAGTTTAGAACACTTAATTTATATGATGTTTTAGTAATTATATGTAAAATTAGCTCACGCTGCTTTTATTTGCACATAATTCATGTTAATATTTTGAAGTTATGCCTACAGATAACAATAATTTTACCTAGTGCTTAGTGCTATTTAGTAAAATAGTTAAATAGAACTTATCGATAACTGTTTCTATAGTAAATAGCATTGAAATTGAGTGTCTCGTTATTTTTTATAAGCTCTTGAATGTAGTTACCTGATCTAGTGCGCTAATTAGATCTGTCCTTTCTGGTGAAAGTGAAGGAGAAAATAATTATAAATATTAGCTCATTACGTCTTTATATGACACAGGCCCTTAAGTAATACGATTAAATGATCTATAGTAATTGTTGTAAATTTAAACGCGGTTAGAATTATACTTTGTATTCGTCCTACCATCTCATACTCAATCGCTACAAGTATAGAAAATTGAGCTTTATGAGATATAATACTAAATTTGACATGATTCTATTTAATTATTGAATGCATTTATTTTGATGTATACGTTGTAAGAGTCTGATAGTAAATATTTTTATACTAGTACCAAAGAGGCTGGCGTATTCAATCAATATATATTTGCTATTAGGTACCTACTCACTTAAATTAGCGCAATGATAGTTTTCTGAGTTTCACCATAGTTTTAGTTTTTTTTTTGCCATATTGCTAAATCCAAAATCGTCTAAGTTGATCATACTATTTTAGCATGTAAATTATTAATAACATATTTAAAATTGTATAATATAGGATAGTAACGTGCTCACAATCGTGTACAGTCAGCGTCATATAGTTGGTAGCATCCAAAGTAGTCATTATGTTCGGTACACCATAGAATTTATATGGTGTACAGAATTATTTGACTATTTTGAATGCCGCCAACTATATGACTGTACCTATATTTTCTGCGGTAGGTATATTTCATTAGCACTACCCTTATAGTAAAGATAAATGTTTATTAGGGTGATGAAAAGCGTTAAGCACCTTAATTATAAAATCTAATACTAACTTATATAAAATAAATTAAAATGTCCTGTCCTTTTCTCCAAAGAGTTGAGTGAAATAAATTATTGTTTTTTTTTTCTTTTGCTTCGCTACCTAAAGGTTGTCAGGATGAGATCGCTTATTAGCGATACGATCTTCGATTAAGATTTTTTTGTTCCACTCTATGGTATTTTTTTAATTTTTATTTGGGGTGCAATCAAATATTATGTAGTCAATGTGGGTACGACCGCCATACTTTATTTTTAAGGGCAGTTCGTCATGTCATATGACACTAAATACCGACGAGATAATTTAGGAAATTGATTGGTAGACAGAGTAGGTCTTACCTGATAGACGGTCTTCCACATTGACTTCAACTATGTAAATATTTTATGTAAAATAACTAAAATAAGAATTCCCAGTATTCACAAATTATGTTGGATGGCTCGACTCTTTGTTGTTTGTCAAATGTATTCGCATTACCCAGCACTCCCAATTCCAACGTGATATTATAGATTTGTATTGTAGATTCCTTGATATTTAAAACCCAGTCCTTTAATTCCGATACCACGTTGATAAATATAGCACACAGTCAATTATTATACCTATTCATTTTATTATTAAATGTACTAGTACAGTCACAGACTTTTAATTGTTGAGCCACTTACGGTTCAAGCTATTTTCTTTTGTTTAATAATTACTATATGAAATGCCCAATGTAAAGTGAACCCTAAATGGCTCAACAATTAAAGTCTATGACCGTACCTACCCTATATAGATATTGTATTGAATACAAATTCGTTTTCTGTGTACAAAATTATTACCTATATTATATTAGTATCTATGATAGAATAATGTACATAATTATTAAATTTTTAACTATTCAATAAATTATTCTTGCGTTACTCATTTGAGTCTTTTCATATGTACTACTAAGGATAAATAGTAGCTATTTCCCGCGGCTTCGTTAGCGTTGATTCCCGTTACAAACTTCCACCCCCGTTTTCGCTCTGTTAAGGGACGATTCCGGGATAAAAAAATATCCTATGTCCTTTCCCGGGACTCCATTTCTCTCCATACCAAATTTCATTAAAATTGATTCAGAGGACTTGTTGAAGAGGTTCATTGGGACCAAGGATCATAGAAAATATGGATTGGATACTAACTCGCGTTCTTTCAACTTTAGCGCCATGCAAGGGAATTTTATGCTACGGGTCATACTGAGATTTAGGTTTCATTCATTCATTTCATTCATTTTTCTTAAATTCTTTATAAGCATAAACGACTTATATTATACTGCGATAAAAACATAATATGTAATTAAATAACTATGTATTGTCCACACGTAAAACGATTTACAACCACAAACACTATTTTTTAAACGAAAGCAATAAAACCACCACTGTAACTGATAAATTCTTTTAATTCTTAATTTAATCATTAAGTTTGATGATTCGAAATGTTAATTACATAGAGAGCCCTCAAAAAGAGTAGATAATGTAGACAAGAGTTATTTACAAAGTTTAAATACTAAGCTTAAAAGGTACTTGATATGTATCCGTTGCGATTCAGGCTTTAGATTAAAACGTACAGTTAGCGCCAAATTCATCTGAGAACAAGTGAACAGAGCTTATTTCTACAAATAGTATAGACAGCATCATATTAGTTACTTGCAGTCAGCATGGCCAAATATATCCTTACTGTATAAATAAAGATCAGTATCGATATATTTGGCCACTTTGGTTGCCAATTATTTGACGCTGACTCGTCACTTAGTTGCGTTGATAATTGATATGGTACCGCCATTCAACGTCATACAGTTATCATTCAGTTGCCAAATAGGGATATCGTAATAATTTAACACTAACTGTCCCAAGGATATATTTATACCTAACTGCTACTGTCTCTCGCTTTCACCACTTACTTACATGATTTGACAGAGTTATTTTAGGTAAGTGCATTAACACGTTCAGCCCTGATGATAACACAACGTCTGTGATCTTATTAAACCTCCAATGGCAGGGACACAACGTTTGTGTTAAAAAACTATCGAAGTCCCACGCCAGTGACACGTATGTGTCTTAAAATACCGTTCTCCTATACCGGTTACCGGTGTCACGTCAGTGTGTTCAAATAAATTCACCGGCCTATGCCGGGGACACAGCGTCTTAAATACGTTCGTATTCCTATTATACCACATGCATAGGAGTAAGAACTTGACTTATGGCAGCGGCATATGAATATAAATTTCGTAAAATGCCAGTGACATGATCAGAGTGATCGAGGTAATTTCTACCGGCATTGTAAGCATTTAGTGAAATAGTACCGGAGGCGAATGTGTTAAATATTATACACGGACAGTTATAGTGTTAACTTTCATACGGCTATGGAAATACAAATCAGTACCGAAATACTTTGATATCTACTTTGATTGATATTAATTATTTGACGCTGACTGTGCTCGATTCGACTAACCTAGAACACCATCATGCTTATGCAGATATGTTACTACTACATAGGCCATCGCCATTAGTTCAGTTTTTTCCTATATTTTACTAAAGCGAAGATTTTTGTAATTCCAGTGGGTATTTGATGATTTACCTGTGGCTTCCTTTCAAAAAAGTTTGTCTCGCATGTAAAGCATTATATTTTATTACTGGGCATAATGTACCTACCTAATTGTATTAAAATAAAAATTATACAGATCGCGGGGGCATAGAGACTTATCCTGTGTCTGATGGTTCCAAGAGGTTTGTTGCCCGAGAGCCTAATGAAATTTGGTTATCTCCCTCTTTATCGTAATATTTATTTAATAAGAACGGTAGAAGGCAGATGGCATTTTTTTTCATTCAGATGTTCGCGGTATGCTACAAAACGGGAAAGGGGTAAGTGTAACAAATTACGCGACAGGTCTTAAAAATGCAGTTTCCTATCCCATTCATATATGTATATTTTTTTCGAATTGAACTCTTCCACTTAATGGGTACGGTAGGCGACTGTAGGTACCTAAATTCAATGCCCGTAATAGTCGAAGACTAAAAAGACGAATACTCTACAACTACATTAATAGCGGTGCCGGTATGCCAAATAACATTCCGTTGACTAATTTATAGAGGTACAGGAGACGCTTGATAACCTAACCTAACCCCAAGGTTAGGATCCACAAAGGTCTCGTTTCACGGGTTTCGTCGTTCTGGCCTGTCAGAAAATATGATGTTGCATCAACGCAAATTGTTCAAGGGTCGTTCTAGATTTGTCTCTGTTAAACTAAACTAAATTCTATCATATCCTACTTTCATAACCGATTCGTTGCGTCTTCCATTTTCAAACACTTTTGTCCCTGGCAGCGAACAATTATTTCATGACGCGGCAGGCGTGCCTTACGTCTTAAAATGTGATGACAGTCCTCTCGTGTCATACGTCACACGTTAAAACCATTGATGACCCTCCTGTCGTACCATCCGCACTGAATTGGTTAATGCATCCGGCGGCTCCTGTGGCCGGGAAGTCTAATTGTTGGTCAGATTCGTCCACCACGAGAGCCGAAAGCGCGGGTTAAATTTTTGCGCCTGGGACCCTTGTCACTTTTTCTATTTTAATGCATAATTTATTACTACTTAAAATACAAAGTAAATCAAAATATTTAATAAAGTAATGATTTGTCTAAATGCGCAAACAGATACCTAATTTGAGAAATATTCTACTCTGTCCACGTCCGCTCAGATATTATTGACGCTATCTGTATAAGTAATAGATTCAGTACTATTTAGTAATTTCGTTGACTAAAATCACAAGTATATGATATGTTTGTTACTTATTAACGCACTAACTTAGGTGTAGACACTATCGAATAAATGCGCACAAATATAAGTATCTAGTGTCCAAGCACCTTTAGCGATATGCTTAATATCTTACTAGAAATAACTATATTTACATTTTATGCTACATGAACCATAGCTCTGATTAGTGATTACTATATAAATATATAAAAACAAATGAATGGCAGTCATTATCACATTACTTAGGAAGTGAAAATGTATTAGCTTACAAGATGGTGTCATAAAATGTATTGCTACTACATATTGATAAATTACTATGTAGGAGCCGAGGAATAGCGAAATAATTACAAATACCGCTGTTGCGACCAAACTGATTCCACGACAAGTCGAATTTTCATGATACGCGCGACAACGCGAACTTTCACACATGAGGGGTGATTGGTCCAAACCAGTCTTGTCTGAGTGGTGCGGTGTCCGTAATTTTTTCAATCGACCACTAATTTGCTCTTATGATTTAATGCAATAATAAAACTATTAACTAAGAAATAAGTTACATCGAGTAAATCGCCAGTGACTGACCACATTTTAATTGAGGTGGCCAGCCAAGCCACCTCATACTGATAATTAATTCTGTTTATCTATAAACATAACACTATTTCTAATAGCGTTTCAATTACTGGCCACCCCAATTAATACAAAGCAGTTAAGATATATTTTTCATTCTATTTTAATTAAATAAGTCGTACAATTGTGGAGATAGTATCCGACCGTGCTAAGTTTTCCCGCCCCTAAACGGAATGATTGATACAGATAAGACATAATGAGTCATGGCGGTTCGTCTGTGCTAGTAGAGCCCTCTACTAAGAGTTTTGCGTAATATTGCCTATTGGTGCGCATGGGGCATTCATACACTGTCACCACCAGGTTGGTTACAACTTATCGTACATTTTATATTCTATTCTAGCACCTCTTATGAAGTGAAAAACAAAATAGTTATAACACGTAACACCTTGTTCGTTTCTACCACGGAAATTACAAATTTGGGCAAAACTAATCTTATTTAGTTAACTAGAAAACTTTCACCGTCACAGTAATGAAACTATGTGTTTATTACACTAATAATGTGAACTTCGTGGAACGCTCCATTCAATAATCAGGATAGTCATATTTTTCGCTTCGAGTATAATTAATTCTACTCAAGCAGATTAATTGGACTTTTGCTTAGTTATTTTAGACTATAAAGAATGTGTATGACGAGGAGGTGAAAACAATCTAGTCTTAGGCATTTTACAGGAATCCAAGTGGGATAGGTATAGTTTGGCCATTCAGTCACTCACTTAGAGCGTATGCAGTAAGAAACAAAACTGGCTGTTTATTACGCTAGTTCTGTTATCATAAAAAGGGAAGTTTATTTTTATTACCGTTAACTTCGACAAATAGTTTAGTATACTAAAGTTACCTGGTGCCGTAAAATGGAGTGAGTGGGTATTGCAAGAGCAGTTGGGTTATGAATGGAGAGAGTGGAATGACCGAGGCATGAAGAGGTTTTTTAGACTAGGTACTAACACATATAAATGGAGCTATTCACAATCCAAAAGGGTCGATCCAACGATTTTACCAAATCATCTTTGTATGTCGTTTATCATCCCGTAGTCGGGTTGAGGTGGGATGTCCTACTATTCTGTGTTTATCTTTAAATTTATGAAATAGAACTACCTAAAATCATATATAAACTAAAATACCAACGGCCGGAACACTTATTAATGAAATTAAGTTTGCATAAAATGTAAAAACAATAAAAACATAATTTGATCCAGGTTGGAATGTCGATCAGTTTTAAGTATCCCTAGTCACCTCGTTTTACGGAATAGCGTTTTTTGTTAAATTCGAAAACGTATTTTGCATAGAGTATCTTAAATACATTTTTAAAAAGTTACATTACAGTTTCTTAGAGAATTTACATAGAGGTAAACTAAATAAAAACACTGTATAAGCTTACGTCATACATAGGAGTGGATACACATTTACTACCGGCATGGTGGGCGGTATCTAATAAGCAGGTGTATACATT
The DNA here is from genome assembly GCA_022674325.2 of Grapholita molesta. Lineage (NCBI taxonomy): Eukaryota > Metazoa > Arthropoda > Insecta > Lepidoptera > Tortricidae > Grapholita > Grapholita molesta. The sequence continues at coordinate 22,749,553 of CP053121.2, read as the reverse complement.
AGTAATAACCTCAGCTACTGACACATAATTATGATAAACACTATGTCAGCCAGCCACCAATTTACTCGTTTGGGGCAGGAGGTGTAAAATATGAAGAAAAAAAAACGTGTGTGGTAAAAAAAAATTGTAGGTACTATAATTTTGCGTAGACATCGTTTTCAACAGGTATAATAAATAAATATTTTTAGACTAATACATATTCTATCTGAATAACATCAACGATAATATATTATATAATATTTATACTCAAACTTAACTAATAAACTACACACAAAATAATAATATTTCATAATAGTCAGATCTGCTTGTAAGTAGGTATTCTTTGGTCGTACAAGCTGGATTTAGAACGTTAAAATTTTTTAGTGACTCTTCTTCTAAGATTTAGTTATTAAGTAGTTACATGAAACATTTATTATGTGTAATAGTTTCAGGTTTTTTCGCATTCTTATTTTATGACTCGAATTTAAACTCATTTTGGTCTACTTAAAAGACTTAAAGTACTAACATTTGAAGCCATTTGATTTGTGTAAATTTTTTATGGATGTCATAGTGCATCCAGAAATGAAAGAATACATTATAATTAGCCAGAATAGTGTTTGATCTAGTAAAATTGATTCTCTGATATCTAGATATAAATGTCAACGTTAGGTTAACCTCGTAAGACCCACCATACAAAAAGTTGTTATAGTTAAAATCAATCTTATTGTACATTCAATTGGATTGAATTTTCCTTTGTTCGAAAAATAATGAATCAAATGAAATGCTAGTTTATTACCTTTAATAAAGGATTTGAATTCCACTGAAAGGGAGTGTACATTGTAATGTACACTGGGTCTTACGAGGTTATGAGAGCGTAGTACCGATTAACGTCACCAGGCGGCGGCAGCATCGTCGTGCACGTTCTCTAATCTCTATAAAGTTGAACACTTAACGAATTATACAATATGTCAATCAGTGATGCATAAAAGCCATCTTCACTAAATGTTATTCACTTAGGTATCTACTTACAAAGATAGTATCAATGTGAAAGTTTGACGTAAAAAAGTAAGAAAGAAAATGATGAAACTTTGATTCGCTGAACGGCCATGGCTACATACAAATGAAATGGAAACCTATAAGAATATGTACAGTCATGCATAATCTCGCCAACCAGGTTAGGGAACGCATAAGTTTTTATCACAGCCCGTTTAAAATCTTCTCACTAAGCTACATTTAGACTAAGACGCGTTTATCTAACTAAAAATACCTACTTTATTCAAATTGGTAGCTTCAGCTAAATTCAAGCCACTAAAAGTTATGTCGCCTTGATAAAACCCTTTTTCGGCTAGCGTATTTTTAGTGCGTTTAAGTGTCCATTACTGAACTTTACAGCAAATTCAGTATAAAAAGGCCGAGCTAAAGAAATATAAAACTTGTTACAGCTTAGATAATAATCAGATAATTCAGAAATCCAATCCTTCCTTGCTTACGATATTAAGCTGAACATTTCACATTTTAGGGAATGGATATTTAAGATACATAACACATTGTTCACTACAGATACTCGAATAAATACAGGAAACATTTGCTTAACCTTTCCGAAATTATTCCAGTGTTTATTCGAGTATTTCACGGTTTCAAAGCATCGCTACGCAAATATCCAGTGTGTTCTAGGTTTAGCAATAAAATTAAAAAGTGAAACAATTCGGAATCGCGTCACAGTCTAAACGCTTGTGCATCAAGCGTGGAGCAACATCAGAACGGAGAGTAGCATGGAGGCTGAGGGCAGCAGGCAGGCCGCGGAGGCCGTGGGCTCGGGCATGCTCAGGTTTGCTGATGGCTGCGAGAAAGTTGATGGTCGGATTGCGTCCACTGTAAAAATGTTACCTTAATTAGGACACCAAAGTAACAAAAGTCTACCAAAATAATTAAAGCACTCAAGTATAATTGTATTAATTCATATCTACAACATTTTTAGTAAGTTCATACATAATATTAACACAAAAGGCTAACACGTCTTTTCGGTTTCGATGTACAAATTATATTTTAAACACCAAATTCTTTACCTAACTTAAACCTAACATTAGTTAGAGTAAAAACCCAGCTATGATGGAGATCATCAATATAACGGAAAATATCACGACGTTTAGCAAAAAGTTACGTAACCCAATACCCATTAGTGAGCCTGGATCGGGCAATTTCTATATCAAACTCCAAGTACATAAAACTCGATTCATATCTCGGGCCGGGGGTATATTATCAAGCGCCCGCCGAGAGGGTTCTTACACAGATAGTGTCACATTATTTTCAAAGTTTCGCCCGCAAGCCCTTTCGGGCAAACCGAGGATTCTTCGTGAGATGAGCTATAAAGTACATCTTAGTTGCTCTTTTGGGGCTATCTTGAACGCCAACCCTTGCTGGATTACGATTTACAGGTTGTTTTCATATGATTGTAAAGGTACCCAACCAATTTTTGGTTAAAAAGAGATTTAATACTAATCGATGTGGGTTGTTATCCGTAAAAGCATGTAATGTAAAGTCCGTTGATCGTTATCTTATGTAGAGTAGGTAGATTATATAATTTTACAGCAAATTAATAAGTTATTGTTATGAAAATACCTAAGTTTACGACTATAGTTGTTAATTTAACTGCTGTTTAAACTGGCCCGTAAAACAACTAAAGAAATAAAACAACACCACTACGATTTACAACCCATATAAACCCCAAGCAATAAGGAAAATAGTGTTACCTACTGCTTCGTAGTTTTCCGATCTGGCTCGTCTATGCCAGAAGGGGCATCACTGGTGATATTTGCATTTAAATGTATGTGGAATGCTCGAAAAAAGAAAGGATTGATGCGTTCGAAATGTGGTGCTGGCGGAAAATGCTGGGGATCAAGTGGACAGCCCGCCGCACAAACGAATCAATCCTTAGCCAGCTGAAAATTCGTACACGACTCTCCACAATCTGCACACAGCGCATACTCCGGTTCTTCGGACACGTGGCTAGACGCGAAAATAGTCTAGAGGTACTAATAATGGTCGGTCACGTGGAAGGGAAGAGGAGTAGAGGAAGAGCGCCAACCCGGTGGATAGACCCAGGGTCCAGACCTATCTGCAAATGGCGCAGGATAGGAATAGCTGGAAGAACGTGGGTAAAAGCGTCGGTCATCACGACCCTCCGCAATGAGGATACGACTAGAAAGAAGGAATGATCGAAGTGTATCTATGTGGAATGATCGATCCTAGCCAGATTCGTTATGCGAAGTATCACTATGATAATAATACCAGACTATGAAGAACTCACCAATGACAGTATCATTCCTTTGGTCCGCGAACCTATCATGGATGCTCCGGAACTCTGGTATGGTGCTGACGCACGTGATTTCAAGGCGGCCTGTGGCCACCAGCTGCAGCTCCGACACCGTCACGTATAGCTCCCGGTCCGGTCGTGATCGGGTCCGGCTCCGGTGCCGGGAAGACGCGTGTACGACGCTCGGCTCGTGCTCGTGCGATTCGTGTAGCTGGAATTAGAAATACTCGATTATTAGAATTAAAATCGAAATGCTACCCATTTTTTGACTGTTACTCAAGTGGATTTAGTATGTATGGTATATGGGTTACAGAACTATGTATAGGTATGACATATGAATATTGTCCAAGGTTTCTGATTAGTATTTATATATGGTCACGGGAATTGGTCAGTTACTTTAGCATGTTCTCCACGAGCAATGCTGCTGATAAATGACGCCGTAGCGGTGTGCGCGGCATGTGGGCCATATCAGAGAACAGGTGCGGCAGCATGGTTGATTCGTACTAATCGTGCTCGACAAGTAAGCGTTGTCCATTTCGTACTTTAGCTGCATGCGTGCGTGAATTGTGTGAGCGTGAGCAGAGGTGGCGTAGTACCTAATTTGTCTTGAGACGCAGATATCAGCCGTATCGTACTTACTTTAGCCCGCTCTCCGAGACTGCAGCCGGGCGGCAGCGTGCGTTGAGCGAGTGAACGTGAGTACAGGTGGCGACGTAGGTTTTTTTTTTTTTTTATGACATAGGCGGCAAACGAGCAGACGGATTGCCTGGTGTTAAGCAATTACCGTCGCCCATGGGCACTCGCAACACCAGGGGAGTCACAAGCGCGTTGCCGGCTTTAAAGGGGGTTGGAGCTCTGGGAACCTTACTCACCATCAGGAACACAACACTACATACCTGAAAGGTGGCAGTGCTATTATGGCTGTGGTCTTCTGTAAGGAGGAGGTACTTCCCCAGTTGGGCTGCCCCAGATTCAAGCGTGATGGTCAACGCTGTGCCCTACCTCTCATTGTTGGACGTAGTTTAAGGACATACCCGGGTCCTAGATTAGTGGGTAGGTACTAGATTAGTGCTGGAGACAGATGTCAGATACTTACTTTAGCGTGCTCCCTAAGGCTGCAGCCAGGCGCGCGCGTCGCAGCGTGCGAGGAGTGAGTGAGCGTGAGCAGAGGTGGCGGCGTGCTTGAGTCGTGCTCGAGACGCAGACGTCGTCCATTTCGCTCACTCATAGGCACGCGGTATTTGCGTGAGTGGGCCAGGAGCTCATCAGTCTGGAGATGGAAACGTTAGTTGTATTCGTTGTATATTGTCAACCAGTTTTTAGGTTTTGAAGGTATTAGGAGTTGCAGTACATTTATGAGCCACATAACGTTTCCATAAAAAAAGCACACACACACATGCCTATGGCACCTGATTTATTATACTAAACCACATTAGTAAAATTGGTGAAATATTGAGTGCATAAACATTAACAACGCACATCGCTCCTATCAATATCACCCACGACCAAGAAAACCTTTTGGTTTAATATAATTAGAAACCAAAACGTTGCATAACTACGCATAGAACTCCAGAGTGCTAATCTATGGTCACACAGTTCAAAGCGACCTTCTTCATGTTGATTTTCCAGTAAGATTCCGCCGGCCTCAAGATAGTGTAAGAAGCTGAAGAAAGCTATCATTGTATAGAATCCAAGGTTTGCAAGCTACCTTCCTGCCGTTGATGAACCAGGTGATGTGCGGCGCGGGGAGCGCGGGGGCGGTCGTGCAGTTGGCCCGCAGGGTCTCGCCGGAGACGAGGTAGCGGGTTGGAAAGTCGATGCGTGGGTGATGTTTCTGAGGATCTGTAAAAAAATAAAATTAAAACAGGTAACAACTTTACAGAGAAATTCCCGACAATATGTACAGTCGCGGAATGAAAAGGTTGACCAGCTTAAGATCTGTTTTTGCTTGCTCAGTATAAATTAGGTACCAGTATCTGCTTTATCGACGGAGTAAGTATGACATTTTCCGTCATAATTAATGTCACTTCACTACATGACAGATACGACCTTAATAAGAAATTGACCTCTTTGCATTTTGGAGAGGCGAGTTAAAATAATAAAAAGAAAACTTTATCTCATTCATTCTTCAGTTATTTCAGGAAGCTTAAAAGAGGATAGCAATATGTATATAAGCGTAGAGTAGTACATTGCAAGTCGAAAAGGTGGCGTCCCGTAAAGGTTCTCGAGTGGAGACCATGTACCGGAAGCGTGGCTAGGCCTGACCCTCACGAGGTGGACTGAAAGCGTGGATCGCGGGAATCCACTGGATGCCTGCGGCGCAGAACAAGTCATTTGCGAGTGGCTTTAGGGGACGCCTACTTCATCCTTTGACTCATATGATGATGATGAACAGCATGGTAAAGGGTGATTATTGAAAAGTTAGATTTTCGATCGTGTTTCTATCGGTGTTGGAAAGTCGAGGTCAAAGACATCGATACTGCCAAAGTGTGAAAACATGTATACATACATGCATCTTATTGTCTTGATATTGAGGTACGTATATATTATATTTTGGCATTTTGCCTGTACCTATCCATATTTTTAACCTTGAATATCATATTATTTTTTATTATGCAGAAACGTCTGCTAGCCAATATCTTCGATATTTAAATCGAAGGAAAAATAAAAAAAATTGACCGCTTCGAATCAAATTTTTCTATTTTTCTTTCGATGTAAATATTTTGAATATCATACTTATCATTTTGAATTCCTTGTACCGTGACTATAAGATGGACGGTTCACGGTACATTGTTAAGGTGGTGACCTTTCCTAATCGTATCGGTGCCATACTTTATTTTGGTCTATCAACAAACGCAATGTATTATTGAGTTTGTTGGTTGACCAGATTATAGCTAAAAATAAAAAAAACAAAACAACTTCGATTCGGCAAATTGTAGTCTCAAAGGATTGTTTGTGTCTTCAGCACTTTAATAGAAGGCAGGTACGGAGATTATTTTGTAAGTATCTGAGCTGTAAGGTGCCGTAATTACGGATGTCTACGACAGGACTTCGTAGTCTGAGAGACGAGTTCGGAAACCGCTGTAAAATATATGTTATTTAGTTACGTGGTAAAGTCGCCATCAAATATATCGGAGCTGTGGAGGTGGCCACAAATATCTGAGCATGCACTTGATCGCCTTGACAATAGAGGCGTTGTTCAGATATTTGTGACCACCTCCACAGCACCGACATATTTGATGGCCATTATGCTTGTTGTTAGAAATGTAGTTTAATTTGGACCGATGACTCGCTTCTTTTAAACGTTGTAGTTATCCTTAACTTAAAGCTTGGTATAACTAATACATTTTCTTCTTCTTCTTCTTTTCTTTTCATACAAATTCTGAAGCAATTGCACTTTTTAGCAAATAAATTACTAAGGTTCTGTCAACCCGTCCCGATATTTTAAGACATTTAGGATTTAATTGGTAATTAATGAAATCTTTTACCTAATACAAAAATAAACTTACAAAGATCTTAACCTAAATCCTGAATCTTCTATCCTAATCTAATCCTCTATCTTCTGCAGATGCTTGGATTCTTGGAAAGTCCATTTTTTGATTTTCATTAATTTGTTTCTGATCTATATCTAGAATATTCAATTATCAACATTCGTCTATTACTTATAAAACAATCCTTCTTGATCTTACTGTGGGACTAAGTTTATTAATGTATGATAAGTCTGTTCTATAGTAATTATTTATTTATAGTGCTATTTACAACCACAATTCAAGATCCCTCTATTCTGTGATATTAGAAATTTCAATTCAAGTCTCAGCCTATAAGGGGACGCTGGCTTAACGATACAGTTAAAAATCGTCTGCGAGATTTACTGCTCGCGAAGATATTTGACGGAGATTGCACTGAGGGACAAAACATTTCTTCATAATTCCTGTAGAGCGGAGTTTGTTAAGATAAAAGAATTTTCTAGTTACAACTTGATACAATGGAACTTGAACGAGCCACTCGGAAGTCTAGGTTGAGCTTGGATTCTAACGACGAACAATGTACTTCCTAAATTATTTTTTATTATGCAGAAACGGCTGCTAGCGAATATCTTCGATATTTAAATCGAAAGAAAAATAGATTTTTTTTTGACTCGAAGCGGGACTCGAACCCACAACCACTGTATGGAGCCCAGCGCACTACCAATTGTGCTGTGCTACCTGAGTACCGCTTAGATTTGTCAAATTTCTCTATCTTATCCTTCGTGGTATACGTCTTCCTTGGGTGACGTGTAGACACATCTACCGTCAGCGTATTGAACACTTAACGGACGGTTTTAAATGATTAATATTTTTAAGCATACTTTATATGACGCTAACTCATAATTGGATCGCAGTTATCTGAAATAAATGTTTTGAATTTGAATTTAAATGTACTTCCTTTGAATTAAAATTTTGTGAATGTAAATAGATAGGAAAGAAGGTTCTTTGGTTCTTTAATCTAGTAATATAAATTATTATTTCTTAATGGCTATATGTCCTCCCGGTAATTGGCGAGCCTACCTTACACGATATGCCTGATATACGGTTTGAAACCTCACATTCGTTTTCCGTTCTGTAAAATACACTCCAGGGTAAAATTTCTGTATATTTATCGTTCTCAAGTGTCTTCAGGAATATAAATATTATTTGCGATTCTTCCCTGTACTTAAAGGTTTAAACTTCCAGTATTCTTCAGATTCCGAACAAGAATTCCTACTTAGAACATTGATCAGATTTTGATGCTAATTACTTAGAAACAAAGACTGCGTCTATTCGCAAATTATCCTACAGGGTTTTTTTATCAATTAGCCTTTTCTCAATTAAAGTAGTTTTCAACACGGCCTCTCTTCAATCAATGAAAGTAAAATAATTTAAAGTAAACCTGGTTATTTAAAGACCATGTTTTGGGAGTTTCTAATTAAGCACTAACTACATACACTGGTTAACATCGGGTGACTTCGGGGTCAAAAAAGGGAAAATAAGGCATGACATAGAATTCACAGGTGAAGCTAATTATGTTAAACATTTATTACCAAAAATCATATTTATTTTTCAGGTAAGCATCTAGAAAAAGAAATTGCTTAGAGTTTGATCACTATGCTTAATGTGACGCCTTGTCGCTTCCATACCGCGTATGTATTAGCATAGTTTGGTTTAAGATTACTTTAATTGAAAATCAATATGATCAAATACTACCATAAGAATAGTCATAGCCATTCAGCGGGGGAATGTAGCCAGCCTTATGGGCACCCTTCCGCAAGGGATAGACTTAGGGGACTTAGGTTACTTTATTTTTTCTTTTTTAGTTTTGTTTATTATGTATTATTATTACGTATTTGTAGTGGCATATTTAATGTATGGTAATGGCTACAATAAAGACCATAAGATAATATTGACCAGTTTCTGAGTTAGAAAAACTGGTTCCGGGTCTCAATCCAGAAATCACGCTGTATATTGGCAGACACAAGGACAAACATGTCTTCTTGTGTATATGTATTTTGACGTTCGAGAAGTGTTGTAGTCACATATTTTATGCAAATACTAAATAAGAAAGTATTTTATAATGACTCATCTTCACAAAATACATTCCCTTGACTTAACAGTGAGTATTACGATTACAACAACTAGCGATTTCCACGAACGATGACTACGTAAGTCATTCAGATACTTACAATTTAAACCTATGCGTTGACGGCGGACCCTCGGGAAATTTACAGCCGTTCGATTCGGACTGACAAACCGCTGTATTATTAAACTGCTGATGGCGATTCGTGTCACGAATCTCTGCAGAATAAGCTAGATTTCGTGATTAATGTCTTTGATTCAAAGTCAGTACAGGTCATTTTGTCTGGAACGTAGGCGAATTTAGCGGAGCACTTGTTTATGTCTTGAAGTGGCAATAAGCTCAGTCGATTTTTGTTCAAAGTCAGAACGCTAAAAGTGGAATTTTACGGTGTTATACATTATTTATTGACATTTGACCAGTCAAACGTACCAGAGTCCAGAACACAGCCGCTAGGTATGTCTTTAGGGCGTGCTAACCAGTTTTGCTCTAAAAACACTTATGCACTAATAATGTTTTATTGTATTTCACCTGTCCTGTAAGAAGTTGACGATCTTAACATGACTGAAACGATGTCTATACTCGTATGTCAGACTGTAACTGTATTTTTATTTAATAGATATTCTATACTAATCGTTAGTGACACTGTTTATAGAGCTAATCTTGATACGGTCATATAATTTCGTATCTTTTTATTATTACGAATACTTGAATGTTTGTTCCTTTTGTCTTATTACTCATGTTCCCGTTGTACCATTATAATACAAATCAATTACCGTGTATAGTGGTTGCCACCTATGTATGGCGCGGATCAGTTATTTTCTTAGGCAAGAAGGAACTAATATGGCTTTGCCATTTCTTCATGGAAAACAGGCTTGTAGAGACGCGCCGCCACTGATACATATTTGCATAACTTTCAATACACCGTATTGTCGCCATCTGATTTATCGGAGCTGTGGAGATGGTCATAAATAACTGAATAACGCCTTTATTGTCAATACCATAAAGTGCATGTTAAGATATTTGTGACCACCTTCACAGCTCGCGATGATGGCGACTGTACCACGTTATAGTTACGGTGTATCGGCTCCATTAGTCAATTTCCGAGGCAGAGTCATTTTGAATTTGCCATTAGCTTCCTGGGGTGACATGGCTGCTGGTAACTATTAAGTTACTTAATGATAGGCACTAATTATTGCTTCCTGGTATGGTTTCTATTAAATGCAAGGCCGCTGTAATATTTAATTGGCATAGTTTTAGTAGATACTGACTTACAAGAGATTACATTAAATATCAAAGGATATTCGTTAAAATGAAGATTTATACGAGTAGTAGATTGTTTGACAAGGGGCTAAAGTAGGCCATAGTACCACGAGATGGTTATTTTCCCGAAGTGAGGGAAAATTGTTCGAGGGGTAATATGGCGTTTAGACCCGAGTTATGCATACTAGTTTTCACTTCGATTGCGAGAAAGTAAGAAAAAATAACATTTCAACAATTAACAAATACAATTTTATTCACCCGCAATGAATTCTGAGTCAAAAATGTTTAATTTGGAAGTCTTTGTATTTTTTTCACTGCTTTGATACAGATAGGATATATCTACGCCGTGAATAAATGCCATAGACAACGTATAATTAGGGCTTCAAAGAGTTTGCCAACGATTTTTAAATGCTTGTGAAGTAGGAACTAAAAAACACCTAATGCTTTGACAATTTGATTGCATTTCCTCATTGGTCGATTTTAATATTGCGGTATTGTCTGATTGGTTGATACTTTATGTCTACAAAGTTTTTTTTATGATTTCACATTTTTAAACAGTGTTCGCACCAAAAAAGAATCTAGAGTTGCGATTAACTTCGATATGTGTCGTGATTGGTGGATTTAATAAGATGAAGTGTTCTGGTTGGTCAATTTAAAACGTTTTGTATATCATAAATATGTATACATATTTTCCCAAGAGGCTAAATGTATTACTTTAGTCCGCCTTGGCAAGCATAATATGACACACTTTTAGAGCATGAGAAGTGAAATAGTAGATTGTTTGACAAGGGGCTAAAGTAGGCCATAGTACCACGAGATGGTTATTTTCCCGAACGAAGTGAGGGAAAATTGTTCGAGGGGTAATATGGCGTTTAGACCCGAGTTATGCATACTAGTTTTCACTTCGATTGCGAGAAAATAAGATAAAATAACATTTCAACAATTAACAAATACAATTTTATTCACTCGCAATGAATTCTGAGTCAAAAATGTTTGATTTGGCAGTCTTTGTATTTTTTTTACTGCTTTGATACAGATAGGATATATCTACGCCGTGAATAAATGCCATAGACAACGTATAATTGGGGCTTCAAAGAATTTGCCAACGATTTAAAATTTTTTTAATGCTTGTGAAATATGAACTAAAAAGCACCTAATGCTTTGACAATTTTGATTGCGTTTCCTCATTGGTCGATTTTAATATTGTGGTATTGTCTGATTGGTTGATACTTTATACAAAGTTTTTTTTAATGATTTCACATTTTTAAACAGTATTCGCACCAAAAAAGAATCTAGAGTTGCGATTAACTTCGATATGTGTCGTGATTGGTGGATTTAATAAGATGAAGTATTCTGGTTGGTCAATTTAAAACGTTTTGTATATCATAAATATGTATATATATTTTCCCTAGAGGCTAAATGTATTACTTTAGTCCGCCTTCGCAAGCATAATATGACACACTTTTAGAGCATGAGAAGTGAAAAATACTTTAAATAAGGAATGCCGATACTTATGTTTAATATTTTAGTAAATTTAGCAGGTATATAATAAAAATATTATTGGTTAATTATTATTTTTATTTTTGCATATTGCTTAGAGGCGTTATAGGCTTATAGGGCAACGAATTCATAATGAGGTTACGATAAATGTATATTAAGGTTATTTTGTAAAATGTAACAAATATTGTTTGGAGTTACACAATTTATTGTCATATATAGGTAAAAAACAATTACAATACGAGTATTACTATAAAATAACAAAATATAAGATTATCCCTCATGAAACGTTTGAATGTTTGAATCACCATGTCCATTTCTCACGGAGGTTTGAACGCTCTTGCTCACATTACAAATGCAAGATGATCCAATCCACATAAGCAGTGACTCGGGCAAAGGCGGACGGATGGCCCAGCTTGCATCCGTCGTTCGCCACGAACGAGCTCACTCCGACCAAGACGTTTTGTCCGGCGTTCTGCACAATGAGCGGCCCTCCCGAATCGCCTCGGCAAATCCCGACTCCTCCGTGTCCGCACGTACAAACGTTAGACTCAGTCACTAAGCTACCGTACACCCCAGCACATTCTTCATTAGTAATAATTCGAAGAAATACGTTCCTTACCATGGTATTTATAGTGGGGTTAGTCACGTCTGAATACCTTCCGTATCCTGACGCGTAGCCCCATATGTTATGCAGGTTGAAGTTCTTCCAAGGTCCTGTCGGAAGCACTACTGGTTGAACCGCGTTAGAGAATGGGATGTGCGTCGGAAGGTACAGAATAGCCACGTCGTTGGCTAGCGTTCTGGCGTGGTAATGAGGATGAGGCGCCAAGGTAGACGTAGGTATTCTCATGCCACCGTGGTAGAGGAAAGCTGAGCCGAGCACGACGGTGAATCTCCAGGCTTGAAAGTTGCCGTCGTTCCAGCAGTGGGCTGCTGTGAGGATTCTGTTGCTGGAGATAACGGAGCCTCCACACGCCGAGTTGTGCGGCAATCCGATGAGGTCCATGATCAGACCGGCGAGGTACGGGTGTTGGTTGACTGGGGCAATCACTCCACCGACAATCCTGTTCATAAACATAGTTTGTTCAGCTTGTCTTATTCTTTCTGCTTCTGGAATGCCGACCCTCTGGTGGTAGCCGGACCAGTCTGCCGCGTGACCCAGAGTGGCGCACAGAAGAACAATCACAAACGTGCGCATATTGATGGCTAGTCCGATAATAGTGACCAGTCTGATCCAACCCTATTATTTATACGTACGACTTAATCCTTTATCTTTGTTTGGTAGGCGAGCTACTTAGGTTTTGGTCTTTCCAGTGTTAATAGTGTTAATCTGATCTTTTATTGCCTTTCAATCACGGATAATTGATATCTTATGTTGTGTTTTCCAATATAAATTATATGCTAAATGGGTTTATTATTTGTATTTGTATATTATGTTTTTTTAACCGATAACCCTGATTTGAAGTAACATAAGGTGGTCTTTAGAAATGTATCTACTATAGGACTATTATCGATCTTGCCTTACTTTATTCGAGGGTTCGCCGTGATTATACATATAATAAGCAGATCACGAGCTACGAGTATTTGACCCGTTTTATCAGCTATGCCGACGAAATTAGATATTCGATATTTCGGAGGAGAATATTAGGTACATTGCTACCGTTCGAGTTAGGTTTGGTGAATAACCTATTTCTCAATATTAGGCCTAATACCTAAGCACGGACTGTTTTGTTTCAGAGCAGTTATTAAACCTACAGGACATTCAATGGCGCAGGTATATTTTGTTAGTATTAATTCTCAGCATAATAGGAAATGGAAATGCCGAGAAAAACCACTCCATCTCAACTACATGGCAATATCGTGACTATTAATCTCCAATTCATGTTTTAGGACTTTTAGGCCGTTGTTTGAAGTACTTATTAACGGTAGAAAGTAACGTTACAAATAATCTTTTTTCTTTCCAAAATATCCCGTGGTGGTACTTGACATTTGTAGAATACGAGTACACATTTCAGCACATTTTCCGGTTAAGACTGTGCGTTGTGTTTCAGACTCTAAGGTATCTTTTTCATAAATTTAGTTAAACTAGTTTTTGCGCGCTACTTCGTAGATATTGAAGGTGACATAGGTTTTAAAAGGTGCAATCTGGAATTAATAGTTCTCATAAAATTTTCATTTTCTCTGTGATAAGGATGAGGTACGAGGTCAATTCACCGGTTGACCCCCATTTCGAAGTTGGACTTGCTTAACTGGACTACTATAAACCTATTCGTCAACAAATTCGAGAGCAAAATTCCCAAAAATTATGGAGTAAGGTGCGACATGGATATTCGCCATAACTTTCTTTTTATTCATATTATTTTTAGACCTCTGCTGAGATCCTCAAGCATAGGTAGTACTTAGTCATCCCAGCGACTCCGCGATTACCACGCTATCTTCTGCTAATTGAAGGTGAGTGAGATGCTTGCCGTTGACATTAATGCCAAGCCAGTTCCAAATCAGTAGCTCAAAAACATCTTCCAGTGTAGCAGTATGGTTCGGAGAAATTATAACTTTTTGTCTTACACCTTCATGCAGTTGGATTAGCTAAGAGCTCCGGTCCTGAATTCGGAGTGACATCGTGACATTTATGTACAGACACTTCAACACTACTACCTATCGCTGGAGTGACTGAAGCATAGCCTATGTCGATCGAATCAAAGGCTTTCTCATAGTCCACAAACGAAAATCATAGTGGCTGATAATTATGTATACTCTTCGGTCTTCTGTATAAGTCACAGCGTATGTACTCGTAATATGTATAATACGCTGTGCAAGAAGTTGTAGGTGCCTCATGGGTGACATCCCCAACAAATCCAGTAACTTCATTCTAAACAGGACTTATCCGCGTATATTCAATTTAAAAATTACCTTTACGGGACGTAAGGAGAGAGTTTAAGTCGCGTTTAGTTGGAATAATCATGAAAGTTTAAATCAGTAAAACCTGTGGATGTCTATATTTTTAACCGACGAATATAAATAGGGGCTTCTCAAGTCGACACTTATATATACATATATTTAATAAACATGCACCTATGTTTGGTGTGCCTAATACAATTTAATTAAAATATAATAGGTATTTTAAATTCATACATGACAACTATTTATAGAAAATTTAGCTATACGTCGTGTTAGTCTCCAGTTAAAGAGATTAATATATATATTTAGAAGTAGATAGTACCACACTCCACGCGCGCCTTAATCTACCGCTAGACATTTTATTGATATTAATTGCCTTTTAATCCCCCGGATTATGAAATTAATTTTTTGATTAAGATATTTGCTAATACTACGAATTTTAAACGGTTATCTATTTATATTCTTATTAGTAGAAATACGATTGTCACTAAATGTTTATACCTACCTATTAGTAATGTTTATTTACCAATTATGTTATATGAGAGGTTATTGTATGCTCAGTGGAGAAAAATGAAATAATTACGCCATATATTATAATCAAAATCATTTATTTGTTTTAAAAATATAGGTGACTAGGTCGTGACTCAGAACCAGTTTTTCTAACTCAGTAACTAACATATAAAATATTATCATTTGCTCAAAACAACGGTAATGATCTTTGCTTATGTTTTTTTTTAATTAAACAATGTTCAACTAACCAAATCATCTTACCCTAGGCCTTTTGACATACGCTGTATGGGAAGCGACAAGACGCCACGGCACATTGAATATGGTGACCAATTTGTAAGCAAATTTTATTTATGTACCATCAGAAAAATAATTATGATTTTTGGTGATAAATAATTAATGATTCACATAATTAGCTTCATTTATGAATTCTGTGTTATGCCTTGTTCTTTTGTTCCACGACCCCAAAATCAACCTATATTCATAGATTGTGAATGACTATGTTTTTCCATTACGGCGTACAAAATGATGAAACTTGTTTAATGATTCCATTATATTAAATCCCATCCTTATATTAATTCCTAAACGAAGTTAATATGTAGCAGGTATTGAAATAAATGTATTTTACTTTCTTGTTTTCATGACAGTTCAAAATAAATTGTGGAATATAAGTATACAAAATAATCTTAAAGTTAGGTGTGACCATTTTTTTCTAAAAAAGATTTCATATTATTTATTGGTCGTCATTGCTGTCACATTCTAACATGTGTGTAAGTGCGAAAGTGAGGCATAACGCGACTTGTGACAACACCATCCTAACTATATAGGTAGGCTGATAGTTCTACTTGTATACTGATATAAGTATAAAAAATATCACTGGGAAACCACTACTATTGCGTTGACCGCGGTATTAGTCTTAGTCGGAAATCCGTGAGGTACGAACAGAGCTATTCACAACACTACCCGAAATTGATAATAAGCTGAGCTGAAAAATATGTGAATATATATATATATATATATATATATATGGGTGAATCCATGAAAGTTGGGTAACTATAGGACACATTTTGCAAGAGCAGTTTTTTGTACGCTAATGACTAACTTTTTCATTTATTGGACTAATGTAACACCAAATAATATATACCCAAAAGGGCCAGTCGATTTAATAATTATTTGAGGAGAAAATAGCGTTTTTATGAAATCAGCGTTCTAGGGACTGACGGTCTAGACTAGGGACTGACGCAACCAAAAATTTATCATAAAAATACATGTAATGCTACATTAAATCACCATTCATTTTTGTAAAAACAAATAGCTTCTTCTATTCTGTAAGTATAGCAACCAAAAAATCTATCAAACATATATTAATTATTACTTATATCTATTGAGATAAATTTAAAGTGAGGTAAAGATATCTGACGCATTTTAGCACCGTCTTTATTGTATAATTAATATTATACTAATATATTAAAATTAACAAAACTTAACAGTACATTCTAATTCTTCACAACATATAGAATCTTCTAAAATTAATATAAAAATATCTCATAAAAAACATACCCATAAATCTGTTACTTTTTTCTCATAAATATTAAATTAATTATTGTTTTAAATATCAAAATAGAGGTTAAGGTAATGTTTAGTTCTCATAAATATAAATTTATTTTTTTTATCCTGTTTTTAGCTTCCGAATTATGTTCGTTAAATCATCTTCCTCGTTATATTTTGGACATATCTCAGCTTATCGGTATTCTCTTTTTCTCATATGTAACTTATCTAAAACGTAATTTCCTTTACTGTAGTTTATTTTACGATTATGGTGCCCACTAGTGCAGGCATCTGGCTCGTCACCTTCAGAATTTGTAAAAACTGCTGAAACAGAAAGGCGATTGATGTTGCTTGCGTATTCTAAACTCCTTAATTCAAAATGAGCACAACCATCATCGTCGCAGAAACAACAGAGATTTCATAATAATTATATTTGGAACTTAAGTATTACCCGTAACTTCATGAACCTGAAAAGTTCCTTTAAATGCTTTTTGGTGGATCGTTTATTAAGGAAAACATTATTTACCCTTTCTGTGTCGGTATCTTCAATAATAGCAACTTTTATACCTGGGCACTTTTCACGAAGCACACAGAAAAAATCGGATAGAGTTGTTATGTCTCCATTTTAAGCAGCTCAATTTCTTGACTCTCGAACTCCATTCGGAGCTCCTTTACCATGACCCACTTTATGAAAATTCCACTTAAACCTCAGAACAGCACGGTATATCGTGTGTGTTATTAATCAAATGTTATAATCGTCAGTCCCTAGTCATAACGTCAGTCCCTAGCCAGTTACAAAACCAGGGACTGACGGTCTAGGGACTGACAAATGCAAGCAAAATCGCGTGTAACTTGTGGTCAGAAATATGTAGCAAAACAGAAGAAGCACTACCAAAGCAATGCACACGACACAGTAACATGCAATAGGTAACGGGAAAAATAACTCTTTTAACTACTTTAGCTTGAATATCTTACCTAGGGACTGAAAAAGCGACTGGAACAGTACGTGTGTACGCTCTAAGGACGCCGACCGCCCTGGCAAGAAGATGGCTAAGGCGGATCGTGTCGTGTCCTCGGCTAACTTTACGTTATTACTTTTAAATTATGTGGTGTAATATAATGGTTTTTGCTTGAATGCTGCGTATTTTAAATTTTAATAGTGTCTAGGGACTGACATAAATTATTGATGACAATTCTAGTGCACAAAAATTGCGATAATAATAATTATTTTTTTGTATCAAAGTCTTACAAGGTGTTGCGTTATGTAATGTACATTGATATTAACACAAATAAACTAGTAATTTCAGCATAAAAACAAACTTAAAAATAATAACAATTTCAAATGTGTAAATGAGACATGGCTAGGGACTGACACTTGAGCCGTATGATGATCATTTTCTATAGTAAAAAACGTAGCGATCAATAACAAAACGAGTGAGCGGAATAAGCTGTCTTTATATTTATCCAATATTACAAAAAATATAGAATAAGTTATATATTTCAGTATTAAAATTTCTGAAACTCAAAGTTACCCAATTTTCATGGATTGATTATATATGTTCACATATTTATATATATATATATATATATATATATATGTGAATATATATGGGTCAATCAATATATATATATATATATGTTCAATTGAACGATACAATAGAAAAAAAAATATTGTCGCAAAGTTTATTTTTCTATGCTGTAACCTTCTTCCATTTATTGGACTGGAAAGAGATAGTTTGGACAGTTTTTTGGAATGAAAAGAGTTCGTGATTCCGAGTGGAAAAAACATATATTAAAAGAAAAAGAAAAGCTCAACAATGACATTGTGATGTCTCTTAATAATATAAAGATGCGATGAATAACATTACTATGTTTACAGCATATAAAGTTAAGCGATTACTTAATTAGAAATATTGAATATCTCAAAAATAGTATGACTTCAAATACTGGTTTCTTTAAAAATATTCTGGTTGAAACATTTCCGAACTTAAAAAAAAACTACTTTGTGATGAACCTCTGTACAGATCGAGAGCAGTAATCCTCATTGCTCTCACATATTGACCTTTATTTGGTTGTGAGCCAGATGCATCATTCAATGCCGCTGTTTGATAAATTCATATGTATTGTATTAAAAACGTGAATGCGTCTCGTCAGTCAGAGAACGGGAGGCGAGAGCTCCGTGACCTTTGTGAGTGATGGGAACGACAAAGTCAGGTAATAGTGATAAATGAGCAGCTGCGACGGTAATTCGCCAACCTGAACATTAATAACAAAAAGCGGGAAGCGAGGTCGAATTTAGAAAAGCATCAGCCTTGATTTAATTTTTGTAAAAAAACTAATTTCTTTCTATAAATACATACTCAGTGTTACACACATCTTTATCTTAACCATTTTTAATATGCATCCTTTTATAATAAATAGCGGCATAGTAAGCCACATTTAGTAAATCAGTAGATTAAATATATTCAGGGTCCCAGTTGGTACGTGACTAGAAATGTCTCATGAACCATTTATTTAGTTCTCAGCTGGGATGAGAAAAATGCCACATTTCTGAAGTCCATATAGTGACGAAAAGGTAGTGTGCCCAGATGTATTAGGGTTCACAATAGTCCATTAGGCTTATTCTAGGGTAGCAATGATCAAAACCGATAAGAACTAGTTAAGTATATATTATATCCGTGGTTCTTGTGATTAACGGTATGTACAAGTTTCATACAAGGATACTTGTGGAGGTTTTAATTATATTTCCTATCAAGCGAATTTTGTGTGTTTTGTTGTGTCTGAATGTAAGCAAATATGATTGTAAAGTTTGCTCTGTAAAGCTGAAGAGGACATAAACCATCACGACTTACTACTTGATATACCAAAATTTAAAGTTGAACGTTAACAAAAAATTAAAAAGTAACCCTCTAACTTATCGACCACAATTTAATTTTGCACTTTACTAACAAATATGGTCAGAAACACAGGTTGGGACCAAATATTACCAAATGCATGTTATATTTGGCAAACATTTAAGCATAGGTACGGCCATAACATAAATGTCCAAATATTGCTAATACGACCACAAACTGGTTACGGAAGCAAAGCGCCCACAAAATTTGAACCGCGCCCCCCGGTGACTAATATCGAGCCATTCAGTACCTAATAAGCGTTTCATTTCCGATTTCGAATAGCTTCAATCCATTCAGAAATCCCTGGGACTAGTGCCAACCCTAGGCTGCTTCCTATCCCGCCGGCCTACGGTCCAAACTTCTAGAAACCTAGTTTAGTCGAGTAAACTTGCTGTATTTTCCTATTTGCTATGCGCGTCATGGTTGTGCCTCATTGTAAATTCAAATGGACCTTTAATGATGTTGTTTTTGGTGGAAACTGAAATACATCTGAACTTTTGATGTTGGATTTGCAATTGAATGTGGGAAGTGGTATTTGCACCGATGTGCGCCATATTTGAATAGAGATGTGTGTTTTACAAAGATTAAACGGTTTCAGGGAAGCGAAAGGGAGCAATTTGTTAAACTGAACAGAAAATTGACTGCACACGTTTTATAAACTTGGAATCAATAATTTGTTACTGTTTATTCTAATATATAAGTCTAATGATATTTGTTGGACTGCTTGATTGGTTCCTTGTTTCCAGCAAATCCTGCGATTTGAACCAATGCTTTTTACCGACTAGAAAGTTATGATATACGTCATAGCTAAAACAGAACTATTCATACCTACTAAAACTTTGTAATCACATTTAATAAGAAAGTTTTAGCGCTTCAACGTGCTTCAACGTAAAACAGTGGCGCTAAAGGCTCATTTTCTCCAACAGAATATTCAACGATATTAAATTTCCTCGGAAGCTTATAAAGTGGTATACGTGTTTTATAAAATATAAGTGGGATAAGTAAGTTGGTTTGCAATACGTATAGTCAACCAATTTGATTTCTAGGCCACGTCGAACCTTGTCACAGTGATGTTAATAAGAGATCTTTTGCGTCTTACATATAGATTTTCACTGTGACAAGGAACGAAGTGGCCTATAAATCAAATTGGTTAACTGTACATATTTATTAGCTATATAGAATGCACCAGGTTATCTTATATATGACGTGGAAAAGAAAGAAAAACACATTTTAGTCGTTAAACTTTCGTGAGTCATTGTAATATTTTATTAATGAACATGACGGTAAAGTCGTCATGTTTATTAAGTCATCCGCCCGACATTTTAGCATGTGGTCTATGCTCTTCGAAACATGTCGTGCGAGTAACTAAATAAATGTGAGTAAAGCTGATATTTTCGTTTAAGTAAGTAAGTTCGTAAGTTTTTCTGATGTATCCTAAAGCCATTCAGATAGTTGTTAAAACTAACACATAAGTTCAGTTTCATCACTGACTGACCTGTGATAATAGCCCCAAAAACGCTATATCAGGAATCGAACCGATTCGTAATAAATGGTAAATTATGGCAATCGTTTTTAATTGTACTCGTAGTTATGGTGTCGCCAGTTACTGGTGTCACTTATTTTATAGAAAGAGATTTACTTTAAACCAACTCCGTATAGGTGAAAAACTTAGCTAGCTCACCTGGTCTATGTAGTAGTAACTTGTCGGTACACGCAAGTCGGCGTTCTATATTATATATGTCCTTAAACTACGTCCAACAATGATAGGTAGGGCACAGCGAAGTACCATCACGCTCGAGTCTGGAGAAGCCCGACTGGGGAAGTACCTCCTCCTTACAGAAGACCACAGCCATAATAGCACCGCTACCTTTCAGGTATGTAGTGTTGTGTTCCTGATGGTGAGTAAGGTTCCCAGAGCTCCAACCCCCCTTAAAGTCGGTAACGCGCTTGTGACTCCCCTGGTGTTGCGGGTGCCCATGGGCGACGGTATTTGCTTACCATCAGGCAATCCGTCTGCTCGTTTGCCACCTTATGTCATAAAAAAAAAATTTTTTTACGTAAATTCCATATTCATTCTCTGCATAACGACATACAATTACACACGATCCTAGTTAAGTTTTTCACCTACAATTTCTACGCCAGTAACTTAAGCAACTACTCGTAGGGACCTATAGGATAAAAGTGGTCAGTTGTAATTACTAGGTTATTTGGTGATACTGCTACTAAAGTTGTCTTAAGAGGTACTAAAATTAGTATAATATCTCTTTAAGATCGCCGGAGACACCTTAAAGCACTAAATAATGTACGTTCACTGATATCGAACGCGAATTTATTTACAACCATCGTATATTATTAAAAAAAGATCCGTGTGAAAATTACGTGACCTATACAATATATGGTAGGTATTTGGCCGGCGTGTATACAAAACGAGTAATATAAATTGTTATTTATCGTGACAGCCGGAGCCCAATAATAGAAAACGTGTCGGGTCCGACATAAATCTGGAATTGGAAAAGTGTTTGGCGTTTCAACGCCCACTAGTTCGGAGATTTTTATACGAGATAAAAATATAGGTAACTGAATTAATTGTGATTTGTTGACATTTCCTGGCGATGTAGAAATATTGTTGGTCTGTTTTATCATAGAATTAAGTTACAATACGAAAGCAGTATTGAAGTTAGATTATGTGCCCGAAACATTTTGCTGATTGAAAAATAAAGGTATCATGGTCTGTTAATTTTATTACAAAGGAGAATGGGCATTTTTGTATGGCGGGTGTACCATGAGTGTATACAGTTGAGACGTATCTCGTTTGAAAGCTCTTAATTAGAGTATTAAAGTTTTCTATGGCACCAAAGCTGGACATCATGCAGGGACCGTAATATTTAAAAAAAAAGGTTCAACTTTTACATGGTTATTTTTCAAAATACACGGTCCATAATCAGTTGGAACTTGGTATATATGACTTCATATAAGAAATGCTTTACGTCTTTGTAAAAAAAACTAGCGTTTAAGTACATATAAGGCTAGAAATATATGGAAGAACATCAGCTTGCTATGAACACCCCTGTTGTTAAGGAGAATGGTAATGTGTATACACAAGTCATATATAACATGTTGTCAGTATTCCTAAAAACTGTTTTTTAATGTATATACCTGACCTCAGATTCATGCAGGGACCCAAAAAACTACTTTGTAAGTTTATTAAGTTTGTTTAAGCTTTTCTACTCCTCGCTAGATGGAGCGAGCTATCAAAATTCTTATTAAAAACATTGACGTGTCATAACGTCGGTCTAACTCTTTCACGAAAACGTTCTGGTAACAACTGACAATTGTCTATGAATTACTGAAAAAGCAACTTGACATTTGACGTAAGGAATTTTATATTGTCAAAAGAAATATATCATACCGAGGAAAATATACATTGGTTGTAATTCATTTGTAGAATAATATGACATCGTTACGATAAAGAGGTATCCTATATAGTTTTATTCTAAACAGATTGAATGCCTAGAAAGGCCTTGAAAAGTTTGAAATTATTTTCCTTGACTACCGCAAAAGGTATGAGCAAAATCTCTTTTTGGGAAGAAGGTATGTGGTTACAAATTCGATTAACTATTAGCACGCTTAAAAGTAGGGCAGGCCCGTAATAAGGCCGTAAATCGATTAAAAAACTACACGTCCTAGTTTTGGATTCCTTCGTAGACTAAAATCGTAGTTTTTATAATGAAAAACTAAGTGACTAATTTCAAACATTACGTACGATCAACACATTGATCAAGTAAATTCAACTATATATCATCATCATCATCATTTTCATCAGCCGAAAAACGTCCTCTGCTGGACAAAGGCCGGGTACTACTATTATCAGCAGCTTTGACCACATCGTCGTTCCACCTAGTTGAGGGCCATCCAACGCTACGTCTTTTGGTACATGGTCACAACTCAAGAACCTTTCTGTCCTTCTTCGTGCAATGTAAACGTGCAATTTGGTACTTAATGCTTCTTTTGTACAATAAACCGCAAATAAAAGTGGTTTAACACTAAATAGTTACCTACTAGTTGTATTCTATATAAATATAAGTGGATGAAAATGGATAGGTACTTAATTATATTTTATACTTTTCCTGGTACTGCATACAATGCCTAGGAGTTGTATATAATAATTACATTATGTGTTTATTTTATTATTTATTTTTTTCAGGAATATTGGTGTCCAAATTGCCATAAGAAAGTTCTAGTTTTAACAGTATGTTAGTAAAGTTTTCTCTGGAGATGGGTAAATAGTCATAAATTATAATATTTATAGCATTTCTTGCATCTTTTTGCCAAACCTTTTGTGTAAATCATATTATTATTATTCTTGTGTCATACCTACTTATAAGCGAAAAACCATTAACCATTCTTTGTGTCGGTAACGTGCGAAGGTGTACTTACCACAAAATAATTATGATTGTATGTCGTTGATATGTCTAAGAGGAATCTACACGAAGATCTAATAAGGTGCCGATTCGAAACCTTCTTTAACCCTTTGTGTAGGTAACCAACTTTGTTCGAATGATGTTGGGATAAGCGTAATCCACACGTGGATCTAATATGTGCAGGCGCCGGTTCGAATCCCGCCGATGCTCTTTGTACCTTCGCAAGTGTGCTTGCTTACCAGAAAATATGTTGGTATGTAATAAATACAGGTGCCGGTTCGAATCCCGCCATAGCTCTTTGAGTCGGTAACCTACCCAAGTGTACTACTTACCTGAAAATATATTCGTATGTCGT
Source organism: Grapholita molesta (assembly GCA_022674325.2). NCBI lineage: Eukaryota > Metazoa > Arthropoda > Insecta > Lepidoptera > Tortricidae > Grapholita > Grapholita molesta. The sequence goes on along the minus strand of CP053121.2, from coordinate 22,725,286 downwards.
TGGGACAAACGGAATCCACACGTGGATCGATATGTGCAGGCGCCGGTTCGAATCCCGCCGTAGAACTTTGTACATGCAAATGTGCTTGATTACCAGAAAATATGTTCGTATATAATAAGCACAGGTGCCGGTTCGAATCCCGCCGTAGCTCTTTGTACCTTCACAAGTGTGCTTGCTTACCAGAAAATATGTTTGTATGTAATAAGTACAGGTGCCGGTTCGAATCCCGCCATAGCTCTTTGAGTCGGTAACCTACCCAAGTGTACTACTTACCAGAAAATATATTCGTATGTCGTTGGGACAAACGGAATCCACACGTGGATCAATATGTGCAGGTGCCGGTTAGAATCCCACCATAGCTCTTTGTGTCAGTATCCTACCCAAGTGTACTACTTACAAGAAAATATGTTCGTATGTCGTTGGGACACACGGAAGCCACACGTGGATCGATATGTGCAGGCGCCGGTTCGAATCCCGCCGTAGAACTTTGTACATGCAAATGTGCTTGATTACCAGAAAATATGTTCGTATATAATAAGCACAGGTGCCGGTTCGAATCCCGCCGTAGCTCTTTGTACCTTCACAAGTGTGTTTGCTTACCAGAAAATATGTTTGTATGTAATAAGTACAGGTGCCGGTTCGAATCCCGACATAGCTCTTTGTGTTAGTAACCTACCCAAGTGTAATACTTACCAAAAAATATGTTCGTATGTAGTAAGTGCAGGTGTCGGTTCGAGTCCCGTCGTAGCTCTTTATGTCGGTATCCTACCCAAGTATACTACTTACCAGAAAATATGTTCGTATGTTGTTGGGACACACGGAATCCACACGTGGATCGATATGTGCAGGCGCCGGTTCGAATCCTGCCGTAGAACTTTGTACATGCAAATGTGCTTGCTTACCAGAAAATATGTTCGTATATAATAAGCACAGGTGCCGGTTCGAATCCCGCCGTAGCTCATTGTACCTTCGCAAGTGCGCTTGCTTACCAGTAAATATATTCGTATGTAATAAGTACAGGTGCCGGTTCGAATCCCGAGATAGCTATTTGTGTTAGTAACTTACCCAAGTGTAATACTTACCAAAAAATGCGTGAGTGCAGGTGCCGGTTTGAATCCCGCCATAGCTCTTTATGTCCCCCTACCCAAGTGTACTACCAGAAAATATGTTCGTATGCCGTTGGGACATACGTTTTTGTATGAAACACTATTTACCCCGTCTTGTTAATGCCATTCTTATACAAATTGTTAATTTAATTATGTTTTCAGAAAACTATTGAACTACTAATGTTGCTGCGAATTTAAATGGACCTAGAATCGATGTCGGCATTTATCTTTATAGTTGAAGACCATGAGCACTAAAGATGGATTTATTTACATAATAACTGTACCTTTACAGCGTCCTGTAGGTAGTACCAGACTAGTAGGTAGATAAATAAATAAATATTTTGGGACAATCTTACACAAAACGACCCAGCCCTATGGTAAGCTCAGTAAGACTAGTGTTGTAGGTACCTACTAGAGGACGAAATATATAATAGACATATACATAAAAATAACTACTTAAATACATAGAAAACACCCATGACTCAGGAATATGAATCTGTGCTCATCACACAAATAAATGCCTCGACTGGGAAGAAAGAAAGAGAAAGATAGAAAGCCGACGAAACATATGGAATATTGGGTATTGTCCCTGGGACCAAAAACAGGGAGTAAACATGCACTATTGCCACCTGCCAAGCGTGGAGATAATGGACCCCCCCTAGTCAAATATCCAATTTCCAGCACTGGGTGTCTATGACTAGTAGGTAGTTAGAAGTGGCGGCTTGACTAATTTTCATATACTAGAGCGATTTACCATTAGCTCTTACAGGAAAGGAAAGCCATAATGGCTATGGTTTGCTTAAGAAAAATCCTAACCCGCCGCCATTGATAGGTAGTATAACAAATCTGAGTAATTATTATTTTATCATCATCATTTCAGCCACAAGACGTCCACTGCCGAACATAGGCCTCCCCCTTGGACCTCCACATGTACCGGTTGGAAGCGACCTGCATCCAGCGTTTTCCGGCGACCTTAATACTTAATATTTTATAGTACTTTGGTATTTTCAGGCATATCTTAAGCGCATGGCCACCAGATAACTGAATTACTTTTTAACAGCCTCTGGAGGAGCACCGCATACAACATTCGAGTGGCGTGTAAAATTACCCAAAACAATGTATATTAAGATAGTAATAATATAATGAACCCTTTTTACGTGTCATTGCGGAGATATATCAGTCATCATCATCATCGTCATCATCATCAGCCTATCGCAGTCCACTGCTGGACATATTCTATATATAGACTCCCCAATTTTACGCCATCGTGTTTGATCTTCGGCTGTTTGCATCCAGCTCCTGGCAGCCATCTTGCGCAAGTCTTCACCTTGCCTGAGGGCGTCTTACACTACGCTTTCCGAGGCGCGGCCTCCACTCAAGAACTCGTTTACCCCAACGGTTGTCGGTTCTACGGCTAATATGGCCTGCCCACTGCCACTTCAACTTGCTAATACGGTGGGCTATGTCGATAACTTTGGTTCTCTGCTGGATTACCTCATTTCTGTTTCGATCCCGCAGAGAAACGCCGAGCATAACCCTTTCCATAGCCCGCTGAGCGACTTTCAACTTGTGGACCAGCCGTACCGTCAGTGTCCACTTTTCGGCTCCATACGTCATGACGGGTAGGACGCACCGACTGAAGACTCGTCTTTAGGTATATCAGGATGTTAGGATTTATCAGTATTATAGAGATATTTATGAACCTAAGTCCACTTTGGATTTATGTCTTCTATCTACATTTTCATCTATCGTCAGCCTGGATAAATTATGGGATATTTTATTAAAATTGCTACCTAATCGCTTTGAGATATATGAAACTAATTGTTTTTATTATATCCACTTACATTATCAAGGATATTTTAAGAATTGCTTATAATTTATAATCATATGGTGCGTGTTTTGCAAGAGCTATTTAAACGGATACAATATTATAGTTAATCACTACCGAGTTTATCTAAAGTATAAGAGTATTACATATAGATTATGCTAGTTTCTAGGGTTCCGTAACCTAATGGTAAAAAATGAGACCCTATTACTAAGACTCCGCTGTCCGTCTGTCTGTTCTTCATCAGGCTAAATCATGATAGTTAGACAGTTGACGTTTACAGATGCTGTTGCCGCTATAACATCAATTATTAAAAAACAAAATAAATTAAATATCCCATGCAATAAACGCGATTTTATAGTAGTTTTTTTTCTACAGATAAGATTTGTGTAGATGTTTATAGTATGTACACGGAGGCCGCAGATGATTTCAGGTTTATTTTTCAGTTTACTTGCATAAGAAGTAGCCTACTAGCTTCATCACGTACGCGTTTCTCCTTTTTCTCTGTTTTGGACAATATTCAAGATTCACAGAACAAGATGGGGCGCTAATTATGAAGCAGGTTTTGACGAAGAACAACTTCTGTAGAGAAACTCCGACTGTGCAGAACAAGAAGTACTCTTACTCGCGTATGAAGAATTATTATATGACAGAGTCTGAAGCTGCTACCGATTGCGACCGCCGAATTTGTAGTTGTTTAATACATTAATAGGCACCTAATTACCCGTTACACCAACAACATCTACAGAATCTCCTGAGAAACACGAATCGAGTTTTAGTATTATTGTCGGCGAATTGTTGTTAAACCTCACTTTTACATGTGGCCTTGTTGCCTTCTGTTTCTGTTATTTATGAACCACGGATCAATTGTGTTAAGTACGCTTATTTTTTGTCGTTTCTTGTGATAAATGCAAATATTTTATATAGTCATATTTGCATTAACCGTTTTCCATGTCCCACCAATCCGAATGGTTTTCCTAGAAAGCCAAATACATTCTAATTAGTTCGTTTTGCTTATTTATTTTAAAATACATTTTTAGGATAGTCCAATTTAATATGAACTTTAATGTAGAAATAAAATTGACACGCATTTGGTCGATATATCTGACCAAGTATGTCTGGAAAAGAAAGCTTTAAGATCCTTGAAATGCAACTAGGACGTGTATACCACACTTGATAGTAAGTTCCATGACAATCAACGAGAACAGTGGTCTTCACGATTTTTTATAGACGAGGTGACCCAGCAACACCAGCGCGTTTCTCACCACGGCCACGCTGTAATGAGGAAGCTTGGTAGGTAGTCTCACCCGATAGTAATTAAACTTTTTTTTGCCTGCCTGCCTGTTCTGCCTTTCCTGGCTCAACTGAATCAACATGGTGTAGGATGTACGTCGTAGGTCTCCGAGTACCAGTACCGCGGCCAAATCACTGCAAAATGGCTGTATACATCAATAAATGCTTTCTTGTATTTGAATTTTTTTTATAATTTTCCTAAACTTGAAGTGTGGTGTCGGTTCAAAATCTCTACATGTGGTGATGTGAAACTATGAATTTGTGTAGCACTGAATAAATATACTTTTACCTTTCGCGTAAACACATTCGCTGCCACCCCCTCCAAAAATGTATGGAAATGAACGCACATGTGCGTCGGTGGCAGTGAATGTGCGCCACGTTGGTACGTGTACGCCAAGGCCTCAATCAGTAAAGAGTATGTTTAACACGTTCACAGTCCAGTGCCCCGCACTTGGGTCACTATAACCGACCAGGTGCGCACTGAAATCAAATCATTTCTACTGCCTTCAATAGTGCTCATAATATAAAGATAATTCTGATTTCTCTATTAACCCTTTCGCCGCTATTGACTTAATATGAAGTCTGGACATTTTGTGCCCCACACGATATGACTTGATATCAAGTCGAAGCCTTGGACCTAGGTACTGAGAGTTAACCCTTTACCAGGCGAAGGGATATATTCCTCCCACATCTTATATCGGTTACCGAAGTCAGGTTTTAACTCCAAACCTCCTACAAAATATTTTGTCAATCCCTGAAAATTGTATTTTATAATTTACATTCACAACACGCTTCTAAATCGCGTAGTATATCTTTGGCAGACGTTTAATTTAACTTGAACGCTAATTTCAGTAAACTACAGAGAAATTCGAACACTTTCCTTAATTTCTCTGAAACAGAAGTACATAGGTCGAACAATTTTTTGACATTTTGTAGATTTTGAGTGTTGAAAGGTAATGTAATCGTAAACATTGCTAAATATTTACGCATTATTGTGTATGACCAGAATTAGGATGTGGGTTGACATTATCCCATGGCCTTATTAGAGTTTAACTGTGTGGGAGCTATTATTCCCATGGCCCGGTAAATTGTCTTGCACGTCACAAAAACTCATATAAGTAATTAAACTGAAGATCATAAAATAATGTTTTCAGTGATTGATAAATATAATGTTTCGTAGTAGGTTTGGAGTTAAACCTTGACTGTGATAACCGATATAAGATGTGGGAAGAATATGTCCCTTCGCCTGATCAAGAATATAATAAGACAAAATCGAGTATGACAGTTAATTACTTAGACAGGTGATGGGATAACCGTAACCCACATTTTTATTTCTGGTTTAAAGGAGCATGTCCGGCTTTCGTAAATGCAGTTTTTACAAGGCGTTCAATACGGCTGTAACAGTATATACAGTACGTATGAAGACACGGTAGTTCTTTGGAGCCTGGTAAAGGGTTAAGGCTTTGGCGTGTGGCGCACGTCAGATTTTTTTTGCCGTGGCCGGCGAATAGGTTATAACCCATTGAATGCGGAAGGCACGAATTCGCGTCCCATGAATGTGCAAGCGTAATGCCGAGGGCGGGATTTCGCGTCCCCCAGTTATTTGTTTTTATTCGCGTCCTTGAAAAGTCAACGTAATGCCGCGGACGCATATTCGCTTCCTTGAAATGTTAACGTTATGCCGAGCAGTTTTGTTTTTATTTGCTTCCTTGAAAAGTCAACGTAATGCCGCGGACGCGAATTCGCGTCGTCGCGTGGATGGCGGCGGCACTGCGTGATGACTTTAGTAAAAATATGAGGCGTCGGCAATGAATGGGTTAATATTCCTGTTAGAGAGAAGAACATTCTATTATATATTACTGTAGTAATACGAGGGCGTACCTGGGCGTTTCTTAGTGACCCATATGTGGAGCACGGGTGTGCAAAGTAATTTGCTTGGATGTATGAGTAGATCAAAACATTGTGTACCTATATCTTTAATTGCGTTGACAGCGTCCGCCATAGCCACTAGGGGTCGCTGGTGTGAGAGGCAGTGTTGGTGTAGACACGACGACATCAATACCACTTTTGGGGTTCTTGGCGTTCAGGGTTAAAGGTACGAATTTCATATTGGGGCCATATAGATCAATTTAACCACTTCGACGCCATTGACTTGATATGAAGTCGGAACATTTCGTGCCACACACGCCACGACTTGATACCAAGTCCATGCCTAGGATGTCGTACCTAGTTATTTACAGGTAAGGTTTATTTTATTATTATTCATTACTTACAAAAACCTTAGGCATGCGACGCACTTTAATTTTTTCCACTTGACGGCAAAAAGGTCGAAACTCCTGTCGAAATTGTGCCTAGAAGGTGTCAGCCGCCATAGCTGGAGATGGGTTCAAATCCTGCCTCGGACGCAGGAGGACGTCAGTTTTTCATAAGTATATGATATCTATTTTCAATTTATAAACCTAATCTGTCGGCAGGAAAAAATGCTATCACAGTGTCCAACATCGATAATATAGTGTTCGGTGGCATGGTAGACACGACATATTCGGCACGTTCTTAGCGTTCAAAGGGTTAAAAACAAAACTAGTCTTTCCTGTGGATGTTAACCTTTTGAACGCTTTTCGTCTCGCGTCAAAATATGACGTCGTGTACGCCATGGTATGACTTGTGAAGAACAAATATAAACCTTATCTGTCAGCAGGACTATTGCTTTGACAGCGTCGGTGGTCGGTGGCGTGGCAGGCACGACATCACGCGACCATTTTAGTGGTGCTTGGCGTTCAAAAGGTTAATATATAGCATTACATGTATTAACTGTCTCTTCTCATGTTTAGTATTGCCAAATATAAGGCTTAGGAATTCTTGGTGTTCACAATGTTCATAGAAATTACTTACCTAAATCTATATAATCATAATATCATTGAACCGTGGCAGCAGTACGTTCGCCAGATCTGGTTGCCTTTTTTAGTTTTTTAGGTATGTTGAGACTGAGAACGTGAATACTAACTATTAATTAGACTTCTCGTGTAATGTGAGTGATGTTGTAATACGTGTAATATTTATTATATTGCAAACTAAAATAAATAATGTCATTAAATGTATTTAAAATGTTTTATTAATTATGAACCATATAGTAACAAAAATATTAACCTTTTTGTCGCTTTCCCGCCAAATATGTGGTCTATGCCAACATCTCTACTCGGTAGTCGTTCTTTGTTAAGAAGCTAAAAGATTAATCCCTTATCTGTCAGCAACAATGTTGCTTTGACAGCGTCTGCCAATTTTGGCCGAGTATTTTGCGTGGTAGGTAGGCACGGGAGTGCACAATGTCACCTTTAGATGGTCGTGGCGATAAACGGTTAACCTCATAATCGCCATAGGCATGCTGTACGCCACAAATTGACAGTTATATTTTTGTCATGTAGTTTGCTTGCTTTGTGGTCTTTGTCGATATATGAATCATAGGCGACCAAAAGCTTAATTTTTTTACTCCCTCTAAAAACGTAATGCTCCTATAATAGTTGCCGCAGTTGGGGAAAATAAAAAGATTTGTAGTGTGCACAATAACCTGTATTGTTGTGCTACTTACTATCAACGTAAGTAACCTAGAAAGAAAGAGACGACGAATTCCAATTATATATCTTCTTCAAGCAGGAAGAAGCTTGATTCACAAGATGACAACTCTTTGTCTTTCTATATCCCCTCTCTCCCCCTATCATTTGAAAATGCAAATACAATACAATAAATAAAATTAAATAAACAGAATGTCGATTAACGCAGATCATAGTAGATGCCCCCTAGATTAGTTGTATTTTTTAATATTATCTTTCAGAAATAAGCAACCTAAAAGTATTTCTTAGCGTTAAAAAGTGACTATATGGACATAGCATTATTAACGCATGTCAAGTACACCTATTTGACGCTTACTTGGTTCATCTATTGCGTACAAGATGTCGGCATTGAAAGATATTTTTAAATAATTAGGCTTGTAATTGAGATCTTAAACCAGTTTTTAGTTACAATAAATAATGCTTAGCGTTACAGATCATGATAGGGCTAATAACAATATCAGGGGTCACAAATATAAATATATTTGATCAAGAATTTTAGTTCCAGTATTCGCCGTTATGCCATTGAATTTAAATAATAAATATTATCTTCTCGGTACCCTTTCTTCACCCATTGTCATATATGCAATAGAAGCTATGGTTAAGACCTTTTAAATAAGATATGCTACAAGGATATACAAGACTGAAAAAAAAATACATTTGCTACCCAAGCTCCATCTAGAGATGAGTAGATGAATCAAAGGGTTGTTAATTAAGGCAATTATCTATCAATTAACTCTTAAAAAACTCGTTTATCGCAGTCCCTGCATTCTTTGAAGGAGAAGTGTCTGTTATAAAACATAGCTTATAATAATGCCTTTACTATGTAATATATGACTACTGTATACACTTTAGCTTCGTTGTACAAGAAGCATTTGATCAGTTAAGCAAATCTTCAGATCGTTAATTCCAGCCCTGTATGCGCTTTAGCTTTGATAGTGGTATATAAGCGTAAAGCATTTTTCATATACTTTAATTTAAGACACACTTAAACTAGTTAGATAGTAAGTATTTTGTAAAACATGGGTTTATATGAGCTGACTTTTTTTTCAAATAGCTCGGCCCCTGCACGCTATCCAATGTTGGTGCCATACAAATAAATAATGCTATGATTAAGACCTTTCCAACGATATATGTCTCAACTGTATACACTCATGGTACAAAATGCCCATTCTCCTTTCAGGTATACGGAATAAGTCAATTACTTTAACTAAATTTGTGTACTGCTATGCCATGCTAGATTATTAAAAACTTATCCATGTTTTTTTCTTCATCACACAGAAAAGTAGGAAAAATACTAAATTAAAACATTACTGTTGCCATGTTTAAGTTTGGTACTGTCTGTATGAGTAGGTATGCCTATTTATCACAATATCATCCATGTATATTTATTTATTTTCCACTACGAGTATTGCAACGAGTAGAGTGCCACTAGACACTAGGCCTAAGAACATAACATGTATATTTTTTATGTTTATTTCATTATATTGCACGTTTAAAAAACACTTAAGCTTTGGTTTCTTAGGATGGCGGTGCCGTCACATAGGGGCTGCTATATGACGGCACCGCTATCCTGGGACACTGGAACTTTATATGTGAAAACGGATTTACCTCATATCCTTTCTTTATATGTATGAGAAAAGCACTTTATTTAATGGTACATAAATACACCGTGCATTTTAAGGAACATTCATTCATTTAGGTCAACTAATTTCTTGATAAAACCCGCTCTCTTTCGTTGCCTGATGATCAATGAAATAGGTGAAAAAGATCCTACGCCCTAATATTAATTATTAAGTGTCATTTCAATGTCACAAGTATTATAATTATAATTGATGTTAGAGTAATTCTAATGTTATGATGTATGAAAAATATAAAATAACAATATGTTGTAACGTTATAATAAGTATTTTGTTACGCTTGTGAATGTTTTCATGGACAGCGTTTTAGGGGTTCGCAAAGTATTACCATACTTAGCCCTTTCTGTTTACTTTTGGAAGTGGTTTCCACTTTTCTCTTACTCGGGATAAATATTTTTTCGAAGGAACGAATATAAAAGCATATCTTATGCAATTTCTCAAAAGTCTAGTCTATACTTTATAAAGACCCTAAAAATATTATAATATGTGATATAATCCAACGGCTAACATAGGGCCCTGTGAATCCAACAGATAAAAATAAAAAACATTAAAGGAGAATGGGCATTTTGTACCATGAGTGTATACAGTTGAGACATATATCGTTGGAAAGGTCTTAATCATAGCATTATTTATTTGTATGGCATCAACATTGGATAGCGTGCAGGGGCCGAGCTATTAAAAAAAAAAGTCAGCTCATATAAACCCTTGTTTTACAAAATACTTGCTATCTAACTAGTTTAAGTGTGTCTTAAATTAAAGTATATGAAAAATGCTTTACGCTTATATACCACTATCAAAGCTAAAGCGCATACAGGGCTGGAATTAACGATCTGAAGATTTGCTTAACTGATCAAATGCTTCTTGTACAACGAAGCTAAAGTGTATACAGTAGTCATATATTACATAGTAAAGGCATTATTATAAGCTATTTTTTATAACAGACACTTCTTCCTCAAAGAATGCAGGGACTGCGATAAACGAGTTTTTTAAGAGTTAATTGATAGATAATTGCCTTAATTAACAACCCTTTGATTCATCTACTCATCTCTAGATGGAGCTTGGGTAGCAAATGTATTTTTTTTTCACTCTTGTATATCCTTGTAGCATATCTTATTTAAAAGGTCTTAACCATAGCTTCTATTGCATATATGACAATGTGTGAAGAAAGGGTACCGAGAAGATAATATTTATTATTTAAATTCAATGGCATAACGGCGAATATTGGAACTAAAATTCTTGATCAAATATATTTATAGTTGTGACCCCTGATATTGTTATTAGCCCTATCATGATCTGTAACGCTAAGCATTATTTATTGTAACTAAAAACTGGTTTAAGATCTCAATTACAAGCCTAATTATTTAAAAATATCTTTCAATGCCGACATCTTGTACGCAATAGATGAACCAAGTAAGCGTCAAATAGGTGCACTTGACATGCGTTAATAATGCTATGTCCATATAGTCACTTTTTAACGCTAAGAAATACTTTTAGGTTTGCTTATTTCTGAAAGATACCTAATATTAAAAAATATAACTGATCTATGGGGCGTCTACTATGATCTGCGTTAATCGACATTCTGTTTATTTAATTTTGTTTATTGTATTGTATTTGCATTTTCAAATGATAGGGGGAGAGAGGGGATATAGAAAGACAAAGAGTTGTCATCTTGTGAATCAAGCTTCTTCCTGCTTGAAGAAGATATATAATTGGAATTCGTCATCTCTTTCTTCCTAGGTTACTTACGTTGATAGTAAGTAGCACAACAATACAGGTTAATGTGCACACTACAAATCTTTTTATTTTCCCCAACTGCGGCAACTATTATAGGAGCATTACGTTTTTAGAGGGAGTAAAAAAATTAAGCTTTTGGTCGGCTATGATTCATATATCGACAAAGACATCAAAGCAAGCAAACTACATGACAAAAATATAACTGTCAATTTGTGGCGTACAGCATGCCTATGGCGATTATGAGGTTAACCGTTTATCGCCACGACCATCTAAACGTGACATTGTGCACTGCCGTGCCTACCTACCACGCAAAATACTCTGCCAAAATTGGCAGACGCTGTCAAAGCAACATTGTTGCTGACAGATAAGGGATTAATCTTTTAGCTTCTTAACAAAGAACGACTACCGAGTAGAGATGTTGGCATAGACCACATATTTGGCGGGAAAGCGACAAAAAGGTTAATATTTTTGTTACTATATGGTTCTATAATATAATTAATAATACATTTTATGACATTATTTATTTTAGTTTGCAATATAATAAATATTACACGTATTACAACATCACTCACATTACACGAGAAGTCTAATTAATAGTTAGTATTCACGTTCTCAGAGTCAACATACCTAAAAAACTAAAAAAGGCAACCAGATCTGGCGAACGTACTGCTGCCACGGTTCAATGATATTATGATTATATAGATTTAGGTTAGTAATTTCTATGAACATTGTGAACACCAAGAATTCCTAAGCCTTATATTTGGCTATACTAAATATGAGAAGAAGCAGTTAATACATGTAATGCTATATATTAACATCCACAGGAAAGACTAGTTTTGTTTTTAACCCTTTGAACGCTAAGAACGTGCCGAATATGTCGTGTACAACACGCCACCGAACACTATATTGGCTATGTAGGACACTGTGATAGCATTTTTCCTGCCGACAGATTAGGTTTATAAATTGAAAAAAGATATCATATACTTATGAAAAACTGACGTCCTCCTGCGTCCGAGGCAGGATTTGAACCCATCTCCAGCTATGGCGGCTGACACCTTCTAGGCACAATTTCGACAGGAGTTTCGACCTTTTTACCGTCAAGTGAAAAAAATTAAAGTGCGTCATACGCCTAAGGTTTTTGTAAGTAATGAATAATAATAAAATAAACCTTACCTGTAAATAACTAGGTACGTAGATCCTAGGCATGGACTTGGTATCAAGTCGTGGCGTGTGTGGCACGAAATGTTCCGACTTCATATCAAGTCAATGGCGTCGAAGTTGTTAAATTGATCTATATGGCCCCAATATGAAATTCATACCTTTAACACTGAACGCCAAGAACCCCAAAAGTGGTATTGATGTCGTCGTGTCTACACCAACACTGCCTCTCACACCAGCGACCCCTAGTGGCTATGGCGGACGCTGTCAACGCAATTAAAGATATAAGGTTTAACACGTTCAGTCCCCATAGGTACACAATGTTTTGATCTACTCATCCATCCAAGCAAATTACTTTGCACACCCGTGCTCCACATATGGGTCACTAAGAAACGCCCAGGTACGCCCTCGTATTACTACAGTAATATATAATAGAATGTTCTTCTCTCTAACAGGAATATTAACCCATTCATTGCCGACGCCTCATATTTTTACTAAAGTCATCACGCAGTGCCGCCGCCATCCACGCGACGACGCGAATTCGCGTCCGCGGCATTACGTTGACTTTTCAAGGAAGCAAATAAAAACAAAACTGCTCGGCATTACGTTAACATTTCAAGGAAGCGAATATGCGTCCGCGGCATTACGTTGACTTTTCAAGGACGCGAATAAAAACAAAACTGCTCGGCATTACGTTAACATTTCAAGGAAGCGAATATGCGTCCGCGGCATTACGTTGACTTTTCAAGGACGCGAATAAAAACAAATAACTGGGGGACGCGAAATCCCGTCCTCGGCATTACGCTTGCACATTCATGGGACGCGAATTCGTGCCTTCCGCATTCAATGGGTTATAACCTATTCGCCGGCCACGGCAAAAAAAATCTGACGTGCGCCACACGCCAAAGCCTTAACTCTCAGTACGTAGGTCCAAGGCTTCGACTTGATATCAAGTCATAGCGTGTGGGGCACAAAATGTCCAGACTTCATATTAAGTCAATAGCGGCGAAAGGGTTAATAGAGAAATCAGAATTATCTTTATATTATGAGCACTATTGAAGGCAGTAGAAATGATTTGATTTTAGTGCGCACCTGGTCGGTTATAGTGACCCAAGTGCGGGGCACTGGACTGTGAACGTGTTAAACATACTCTTTACTGATTGAGGCCTTGGCGTACACGTACCAACGTGGCGTACATTCACTGCCACCAACGCACATGTGCGTTCATTTCCATACATTTTTGGAGGGGGTGGCAGCGAATGTGTTTACGCGAAAGGTAAAAGGTTCAAACTAAGCTAAAAGTATATTCAGTGCTACACAAATTCATAGTTTCACATCACCACGTAGAGATTTTGAACCGACACCACAATCCAAGTTTAGGAAAATTATAAAAAAAAATCAAATACAAGAAAGCATTTATTGATATATACAGCCATTTTGCAGTGATTTGGCCGCGGTACTGGTACTCGGAGACCTACGACGTACATCCTACACCATGTTGATCCAGTTGAGCCAGGCAAGGCAGAACAGGCAGGCAGGCAAAAAAAAGTTTAATTACTATCGGGTGAGACTACCTACCAAGCTTCCTCATTACAGCGTGGCCGTGGTGAGAAACGCGCTGGTATTGCTGGGTCACCACGTCTATAAAAAATCGTGAAGACCACTGTTCTCGTTGGTTGTCATGGAACTTACTATCAAGTGTGGTATACCCGTCCTAGTTGCATTTCAAGGATCTTAAAGCTTTCTTTTCCAGACATAGTCAGATATATCGACCAAATGCGTGTCAATTTTATTTCTACATTAAAGTTCATATTAGATTGGATTATCCTAAAAATAAAAGCAATAAGCAAAACGAACTAATTAGAATGTGCTTGTGTGAATGGCTTTCTAGGAAAACCATTCGGATTGGTGGGACATGGAAAACGGTTAATGCATAATTCCACCCTGCCCAAAAACAACAGTAACTTGATAAATTGATAAGTAGGGTAAATCGCCAGTTACTGGCCACCTTTCAATTACTGGCCACCATATACTGAAAATGGACTCTATTTACCTATAAATAGAACACATTTTCAAATGGGATTTCTATTACTGGCCACCCTTCAATTACTGGCCACCTTATACTTAAATGAACTCTGTTTATAGGTAAATAGTCCATTTTCAGTATATGGTGGCCAGTAATTGAAAGGTGGCCAGTAACTGGCGATTTACCCTACATGGCAGAAGTTGAAGGCATCAATAACTTATTCTTATTATATTTTGCTGCTCGAGCCAGGAGCCATGTTGCCTCATACTTTTTCATTGCGTCTATTCAGAAAATATGACTATATAAAATATTTGCATTTATCACAAGAAACGACAAAAAATAAGCGTACTTAACACAATTGATCCATGGTTCATAAATAACAGAAACAGAAGGCAACAAGGCCACAGGTAAAAGTGAGGATTAACAACAATTCGCCGACAATAATACTAAAACTCGATTCGTGTTTCTCAGGAGATTCTGTAGATGTTGTTGGTGTAACGAGTAATTAGGTGCCTATTAATGTATTAAACAACTACAAATTCGGCGGTCGCAATCGGTAGCAGCTTCAGATTCTGTCATATAATAATTCTTCATACGCGAGTAAGAGCACTTCTTGTTCTGCACAGTCGGAGTTTCTCTACAGAAGTTGTTCTTCGTCAAAACCTGCTTCATAATTAGCGCCCCATCTTGTTCTGTGAATCTTGAATATTGTCCAAAACAGAGAAAAAGGAGAAACGCGTACGTGATAAAGCTAGTAGGCTACTTCTTATGCAAGTAAACTGAAAAATAAATCTGAAATCATCTGCGGCCTCCGTGTACATACTATAAATGTCTACACAAATCTTATCTGTAGAAAAAAAACTACTATAAAATCGCGTTTATTGCATGGGATATTTAATTTATTTTGTTTTTTAATAATTGATGTTATAGCGGCAACAGCATCTGTAAACATCAACTGTCTAACTATCATGATTTAGCCTGATGAAGAACAGACAGACGGACAGCGGAGTCTTAGTAATAGGGTCTCATTTTTTACCATTAGGTTACGGAACCCTAGAAACTAGCATAATATATATATAATACTCTTATACTTTAGATAAACTCGGTAGTGATTATAATATTGTATCCGTTTAAATAGCTCTTGCAAAACACGCACCATATGATTATAAGCAATTCTTAAAATATCCTTGATAATGTAAGTAGGTATAATAAAAACAATTAGTTTCATCTATCTCAAAGCGATTAGTTAGCAATTTTAATAAAATATCCCATAATTTATCCCGGCTGACGATAGATGAAAATGTAGATAGAAGACATAAATCCAAAGTGGACTTAGGTTCATAAATATCTCTATAATACTGATAAATCCTAACATCCTGATATACCTAAAGACGAGTCTTCAGTCGGTGCGTCCTACCCGTCATGACGTATGGAGCCGAAAAGTGGACACTGACGGTACGGCTGGTCCACAAGTTGAAAGTCGCTCAGCGGGCTATGGAAAGGGTTATGCTCGGCGTTTCTCTGCGGGATCGAAACAGAAATGAGGTAATCCAGCAGAGAACCAAAGTCATCGACATAGCCCACCGTATTAGCAAGTTGAAGTGGCAGTGGGCAGGCCATATTAGCCGTAGAACCGACAACCGTTGGGGTAAACGAGTTCTTGAGTAGAGGCCGCGTCTCGGAAAGCGTAGTGTAGGACGCCCTCAGGCAAGGTGAAGACTTGCGCAAGATGGCTGGCAGGAGCTGGATGCAAACAGCCCAAGATCAAACACGATGGCGTAAAATTGGGGAAGCATATGTCCAGCAGTGGACTGCAATAGGCTGATGATGATGACGATGATGATGATGACTGATATAATCCGCAATGACACGTAAAAAGGGTTAATTATATTATGACTCTCTTAATATAAATTATTTTGGGTAACTCTACACGCCACTCGAATGTTGTATGCGGTGCTCGTCCAGAGGCCGTTAGAAAGTAATTCAGTTATCTGGTGGCTATGCGCTTGAGATATGCCTGAAAATATCAAAGTACTATAAAATAATAAGTATTAAGGTCGCCGGAAGACGCTGGATGCAGCTCGCTTCCAACCGGTACGTGTGGAGGTCCAAGGGGGGAGGCCTATGTTCAGCAGTGGACGTCTTATGGCTGAAATGATGTTGATAAAATAATAATCACTCAGATTTGTTATACTACCTATCAATGGCGGCGGATTTGGATTTTTCTTAAGCAGACCATATCCAATATGGCTTTCCTTTCCTGTAAGAGCTAATGGTAAATCACTCTAGTATATGAAGATTAGTCAAGCCGCCACTGCTATCTAAGTACCTAGTTATTAGGCATAGACACCCAGTGCTGTAAATTGGATTTCTGACTAGGGGGAGGTCGAGTGTCATTATCTCCACGCTTGGCAGGTGGCGATAGTGCATCTTTGCGCCCAAGAAGAATACCCAATATTCCATGTTTCGTAGGCTAAACCTTGTAACCTTACGAGGTTTGCAATCTAATGTATTTGACGACCGGTCTGGCCTAGTGGGTAGTGACCCTGCCTATGAAGCCGATGGTTCTGAGTTCGATTCCCAGTCGGGGCATTTATTTTTGTGATGAGCACAGATTCAAGTTCCTGAGTCATGGGTGTTTTCTATGTATTTAAGTAGTTATTTATATGTATCTGTCTATTATATATTATGTCGTCCTCTAGTAAGTACTAGAGGCTCGCCGTCGTGTCCGTGATTCGTGAACCCGTAGCCTTGCGCCCGGTTTCGTGAATCACAGCAACGGTTTTCTGGTCCGTTCCGCACGTGACATTCGGTTACGTGAAATTAGGGTACGTGAATCCGTGGAGATCCGTGTAGGCGTGATCACGCCTTCACGTATCTTAAAAATAAAACTTAGTCCTTATTTATTATATTCCCGGGCGTGGCGAAATTACGAAACGTGCGATAAGTATCCAACGGAATCGAGCCCGAAGCTCCACACACGGACGCAGGTATGGGCTACGTGTCACGGCGTGTCACGGCGCGTCACGTGAATCTGGATGCGAACGTAGGTACGTGACACGTACCTGGCCGTGTTCGTGAAATTCGTGATCTTAGTACCGGCGGTGTTAAGAACACGTAGCTACGAGTCGGCGTACATCACGGATACCAGGAGCCCTAGTAGGTACCTACAACACAAGCCTTACTGTGCTTACCGTAGGGCTGGGTCGATTTGTGTAAGATTGTTTTACCTACTAGTTTGGTACTACCTACTAAACGCTGTAAAGGTACAGTTATTATGTAAATAAATCCATCTTTAGTGCTCTTGGTCTTCAACTATAAAGATAAATGCCGACATTGATTCTAGGTCCATTTACATTCGCAGCAACTTTAGTCTATCAATAGTTTTCTGAAAACATAATTAACAATTTATTTAAGAATGGTATCAACAAGACGGGATAAATAGTATTTCATACAAAAACGTGGTTTTATTACTCTGCTTCGTTGCTTTTGTAAATACACTTACGTAGGCTGAGCTATGACTGGATTCGAACCGACGCCTGCACATATTAGATCCACGTGTGGATTCCGTTTGTTTCAACGACATACGAACACATTTTCTGGTATGTAGTACGACACTTGGGTAGGTTAACGACACAAAGTTCTACGGCGGGATTCGAACCGGCGCCTGCACATATCGATCCACGTGTGGGTTCCGTGTGTCCCAACGACATAACTATGAACATATTTTTTTGTAAGTAGTACACTTGGGTAGGATACTGACACAAAGAGCTGACGGAATTCGAACCGGCACCTGCACTCATTACATACGTACATATTTTTTGGTAAGTATTACACTTGGGTAGGTACAAAGAGCTACGGCGGGATTCGAACCGGCACCTGTGCTTATTATACACGAACATATTTTCTGGTAAGCAAGCACATTTGCATGTACAAAGTTCTACGGCGGGATTCGAACCGGCGCCTGCACATATCGATCCACGTGTGGATTCCGTGTGTCCCAACGACATATGAACATATTTTCTTGTAAGTAGTACACTTGGGTAGGATACTGACACAAAGAGCTGACAGAATTCGAACCGGCACCTGCACTCATTACATACGAACATATTTTTTGGTAAGTATTACACTTGGGTAGGTACAAAGAGCTACGGTGGGATTCGAACCGGCACCTATGCTTATTATACACGAACATATTTTCTGGTAAGCAAGCACATTTGCATGTACAAAGTTCTATGGCGGGATTCGAACCGGCGCCTGCACATATCGATCCACGTGTGGGTTCCGTGTGTCCCAACGACATAACTATGAACATATTTTTTTGTAAGTAGTACACTTGGGTAGGATACTGACACAAAGAGCTGACGGAATTCGAACCGGCACCTGCACTCATTACATACGTACATATTTTTTGGTAAGTATTACACTTGGGTAGGTACAAAGAGCTACGGCGGGATTCGAACCGGCACCTGTGCTTATTATACACGAACATATTTTCTGGTAAGCAAGCACATTTGCATGTACAAAGTTCTACGGCGGGATTCGAACCGGCGCCTGCACATATCGATCCACGTGTGGATTCCGTGTGTCCCAACGACATGAACATATTTTCTTGTAAGTAGTACACTTGGGTAGGATACTGACACAAAGAGCTGACGGGATTCGAACCGGCACCTGCACTCATTACATACGAACATATTTTTTGGTAAGTATTACACTTGGGTAGGTACAAAGAGCTACGGTGGGATTCGAACCGGCACCTGTGCTTATTATACACGAACATATTTTCTGGTAAGCAAGCACATTTGCATGTACAAAGTTCTACGGCGGGATTCGAACCGGCGCCTGCACATATCGATCCACGTGTGGATTCCGTGTGTCCCAACGACATATGAACATATTTTCTTGTAAGTAGTACACTTGGGTAGGATACTGACTCAAAGAGCTGACGGGATTCGAACCGGCACCTGCACTCATTACATACGAACATATTTTTTGGTAAGTATTACACTTGGGTAGGTACAAAGAGCTACGGTGGGATTCGAACCGGCACCTGTGCTTATTATACACGAACATATTTTCTGGTAAGCAAGCACATTTGCATGTACAAAGTTCTACGGCGGGATTCGAACCGGCGCCTGCACATATCGATCCCCGTGTGGATTCCGTGTGTCCCAACGACATATGAACATATTTTCTTGTAAGTAGTACACTTGGGTAGGATACTGACTCAAAGAGCTGACGGGATTCGAACCGGCTCCTGTATTTATTACATACCTACGAACATATTTTCTGGTAAGCAAGCACACTTGCGAAGGTACAAAGAGCATCGGCGGGATTCGAACCGGCGCCTGCACATATTAGATCCACGTGTGGATTACGCTTATCCCAACAACATTCGAACATAGTTGGTTACCTACACAAAGGGTTAAAGTAGGTTTCGAACCGGCACCTTATTAGATCTTCGTGTAGATTCCTCTTAGACATCAACGACATACAAACATAATTATTTTCTTGTAAGTACACCTTCGCACGTTACCGATACAAAGAGCTCTAGCGGATTTGAACCAGCGTCTCTGGGATTCGATTCTCGTGTGGTTTTTCGCTTATAAGTAGGTATGACACAAGAATAATAATAATATGATTTACACAAAAGGTTTAGCAAAAGATGCAATAAGACTTGTATTATAATTTATGACTATTTACCCATCTCCAGTGAAAACTTTACTAACATACTTATAAAACTAGAACTTTCTTATGGCGATTTGGACACCAGTATTCCTGAAAAAAAAAACTTAGTAAAATAAACACATAATGTAATTATTACATACAACTCCTAGGCATTGTATGCAGTACCAGGAAAAGTATAAAATATAATAAAGTATTCACTTTTATCCACTTATATTTATATAGAATACAACTAGTAAGTGTTTAGTGTTAAACCACTTTTTTTTGCGGTTTATTGTACAAAAGAAACATTAAGTACCAAATTGCACGTTTACATTGCACGAAGAAGGGCAGAAAGGTTCTTGAGTTGTGACCATGTACCGAAAGACGTAGCGTTGGATGGCTCTCAACTAGGTGGAACGACGATGTGGCCAAAGCTGCTGATAATAGTAGGACCCGGTCTTTGTCCAGCAGAGGACGTTTTTCGGCTGATGAAAATGATGATGATGATGATATATAGTTTAATTTACTTGATTTTTTGTGGCAAAGGTACACATTATTTTGTCAAAGGATGCTGGAGAGGGAGGGATGTAAATGCGTTTTAATTTCATTTCCCGCTTTGACGTGTAAACATATTATAAGTGCACCAGCTTTTTTTCTAGTTTAGTAGTAGTACAATATTTAGTAGTAATACCATTGAGTCCGTGAGGTCGCGTCTGACTATCAATGTGTTGATCGTACGTAATGTTTGAAATTAGTCACTTAGTTTTTCATTATTAAAACTATGATTTTAATCTACAAAGGAATCCAAAACTATGACGTGTAGTTTTTAAATAGATTTACGGCCATGGGCCTGCCCTACTATTAAGCGTGCTAATAGTTAATCGAATTTGTAACCACATACCTTCTTCCCAAAAAGAGATTTTGCTCATACCTTTTGCGGTAGTCAAGGAAAATAATTTCAAACTCTTCAAGGCCTTTCTAGGCATTCAATCTGTTTAAAATAAAACTATATAGGTTACCTCTTTAACGTAACGATATCATATTATTTAAGCAAACGAATTACAATCAACGTATATTTTCTTTAATATGATATATTTCTTTTGACAATATAAAATTCCTTACGTCAAATGTCAAGTTGCTTTTTCAGTAATTCATAGACAATTGTCAGTTGTTACCAGAACGTTTTCGTGAAAGAGTTAGACCGACGTTATGACACGTCAGTGTTCTTAATAAGAATTTTGATAGCTCGCTCCATCTAGCGAGGAGTAGAAACGTTTAAACAAACTTAATAAACATACAAAATAGTTTTTTGGGTCCCTGCATGAATCTGAGGTCAGGTATATACATTAAAAAACAGTTTTTAGGAATACTGATAACATGTCATACATGACTTGTGTATACACATTACCATTCTCCTTAACAACAGGGGTGTTCATAGCAAGCTGATGTTCTTCCTTTTATTTCTAGCCTTATATGTACTTAAACGCTGTTTTTTTTACAAAGACGTAATGCATTTCTTATATGAAGTCATATATACCATGTTTCAACTGATTATGGACCGTGTATTTTGAAAAATAACCATGTAAAAGTTGAACGTTTTTTTTTAAATATTACGGTCCCTGCATGATATCCAGCTTTGGTGCCATAGAAAACTTTAATACTCTAATTAAGAGCTTTCAAACGAGATACGTCTCAACTGTATACACTCATGGTACACCCGCCATACAAAAATGCCCATTCTCCTTTACAACAAAAATGAAAACTGCCAACCTAACAAACAACTAAATTTATTTGGTTTGTAACAATAACATAATAACATAACTAAAATAATTGCTGTCAACATAAGGAAAAACGCAAGTAAATGACAGTTGAAAAAATGATTATTATATCACTGTGTCTATGATTACGTTCTGTCGGCTGTCATTTGTCACTATCCAACTTCCCGCTCTTTTTTATGCCACATTGCTGTGTTAATTTTCATAAATGACTTAAATTAAATTTTCTTAAATGAAACTGCGTTTAATTTTGTATTTTATTTAATCCCTAGTCGTAGAAAAAGTAATGTATATAAAGTAATTACAATGACTGCAAAAAACCAGTGTCGCTGTTTACACGAAGTGCAACTTTATATCTGACGTATTCGTAGCACCCTACTCCATTTTATGCTTTATAATTATAAGTTGCCTAATTTTTAATTACACGTTTGTATATTTAATCAAATCTTTTTTCTCCTTAGCCTATAGCGTCCCACTGCTGGGCAAAGGCCTCTCCCGTTGACCCTAAATCTAGTTACTTTTATTTCTTGATATTTATTTCTCTTCTTAGGAAAGGTTTTTTAGTATGCGCGCCGTGTCCAGGATTACCGCCTTCTGAATCTGACCCTTGATCCAACCACAAGCACGTAGCGAGAGTCTCTGAAGATGTTGGTCGAGACTCTTCGATATGATCGCCGAATCAACCTCCCAAATGGCGATTACCTCGTGAGCCAAGTCTAGGTAGTTACTGGACTTGTCCTTCTCGGCATTCACGAGGTCCTCGTAAACTTTTGTCTATTATTAAGTATGTTCTTATGCATTAGTGTAAAACGTAGTAGTAATTGTTACATCTTTCTGCATATGAAGGAAACTTGCATTGTGGATAAAACAATATTATTCTTCTATTGATTATGCATGCAATTACAATTGTGGTATATAATGACAACCAAATCGTTTTAGCTTCAAGTAATATTATAAACAAATTTCTGGGTTTCTACACACAGTCCGTGGATTTTAAACTCGTTTAACTTAGGTGAACTGTACGAGAACGTCCACAGAAGTAAGTCTGGGCTAGTTTAATCTGGGTGCAGTACAGGTTAGCTCACAGACAAATCTTAAACAACATGCATAGTTGACACAATGAGCGCAAGGTAACTAGGGTCGGTATTACTCAGTACTAAGGCCAATCTGACGACAGGTCCGCCTAATGGGTAGTGACACTGCCTATAGAGCCGACGATCTTGGATTTAAATCCAGTACGGGCATTTATTTGTGTGATGAGCACAGGTTTGTTCCTAAGTCATTGGCGTTTACTATGTATTAAAGTATTTGTATATTACAACACAAGCCTTATAGGACGTACCGCAGGGCCCAGTCAATTTGTTTAAGGCTCCTATAACTACGAAATTTCTTTAGTACCTAATGAAATCAGTACTTTAGGCCTAAAGCCGGTGACGGTGCTACATGCTATGTCTATTGGTCGAGGCGGTCTGCGAGCTAGCCATACAGCCATGCCTGTGTCTAGTCCGGACAACTTGTCCAATTAGGCACTAACTTCCTGGACTAGTTCAACGTACAGTTTATGCAGAGTATTACTTATAATACTGTATAGAACTGCTTAAGTCGGTGTTTGTCTTTATATAGTTGTGAAGTGGGACTTAAAAACACCCTTCCTGCATCAATAAATTACATTGGTGTGGGCGAATGGCCGCCCTAGCTTCTCGGGTGAGACATTTTTCTTTCACTTCAAAACAAGATCGATGATAATCAGACGGCAAAATAGTTGGAACGTGTTACATCGTTATACTCAAGGAATTTTTAGTATAACTGGAATAAGCCCTGTGAAAAATACCAATAAGTGAAACGTGCTTTATATGCATCGTATTAAGGTTTACTTTCGCTCGCCGAATATGAAGAAAAAAAACGAGCCGAGTAGGACAGCTAGTACACAGACCTCTGTCCCTTTCTGAATGATGCTATTACTAGAATAATATTAGATCTATGGCAACCCAAAGTCAACTAGATCTAGGGTAACCATGCTTGTACATGGACGAGGACAATTACACAACAGGACAACATTAATGTTGGTGTTGAGATAAAGTACATTAAACATATTTATTAAAATTTGTAAAATGTGGTTTCATTGTCATTGTATATTATAGTAGAGGGAATATAGCAATTGGGGCAAAGTAATTCCCACAGAAGCGGGGTTATAATGGTTTAATTTCCTGCGTGTATTTTTTTGATATACCTAATAAACATATAGAATATATAAGTGTGCAAAATGCGAATTTTCACCCGGTAAAGATTTAAAAAAAATCAACATGTAAAACTCAAATCGTGTGTGTCAATTACAGGAAATTACAAACATAAATGGTTATGAGGTTAATTTTGTAAAATAATAATCGTGAATAACAAAATGGTGGTTGAAGAACAAAAATATTTTTCAAGTAAAATGAAAATCTGAACATTGAAGACTGAACGTAACATTTTATTGTTTTACACATTAATATACGTTGTAATAAGAAAACCATATTTAATACATAAATATTTCCGATTATATTATATGATGTAAAAGTTTAGGCTGTATTTTAATCAACACGACAAAATATAGGCCTCTCCCATAGACTGCCACATGGAGCACACACATGGAGAACACTTTAACATACTGCGGCCACCGACTACCGGCGACCCGGTCATCGGTCCGACTGGTTTGTTGATGTCCGACATTACCGATTTACGTATCTAAAAAATATGAAGAAGGCTGTCGGAGAGAAAAGAAGATTGGTGTTTACTCCACCGACACTCTTAAATTTGAACACAGCAAGAGCTTATTTTTATTCTTTCACCAACTGGTTATTTATATTTAATTTTAGAAATCATCGTCATAATCTCTTTTACCATTTAATTTCTTGTAATTACATACCACAAACGATTTTTAATAAATTATATAAGTATTCGAAGTTAAAATTTTTGGGAAGCAAAAAAACGCATGTAGTATGTCAAATAGATACAGAGCTGCCGGCGTGGTCTCTACACCGATCTAGTACATCAGAACACTATTGTATTTAATAGAATTTTCCTAACTTCTAAAATTAACGTGGTCACCCTATAGAAAGAGACAAAGGTCTGTGTGGTAGCTATCTCACTAGGCTCGCTTTTTTCGGGCTAGTACTCGATCTAGTTATAATAGTATATCTATGGTTATACTTACGTAGCTAAAATAAGTGATGCGCGTGTGTAAAAAGTGGTAAAAATAGAAAATTCTTGTAGTCAACGCAAAGTTACTGTTTTTCTGTAAAAAACTAATTAGTGTTTCTATACTCTTTTGGTTTGGTGATATTTAATTGATCGATGTTAGGTACTTACTTTTTATACATATGTGTTAATTACTAGGTAGGTATGTGAAATTAAATGTACAAAAAAACGCGGTTATACTGATCAGGTCCCTACATGGACGTTAACCTCAAAGCGTATTTCTCTCGGAGCCAACTCCGCTCAAGTTGGCTGCAGCCGAGTAAACTCCTCGGCCATAACTTAGAAACACGAATAACTCGGAAACCTAATACTCTTGCTAAATAATAAACTGTCTGCCGCGGGACTTGCACTACAGTAGGGCAACCACAGATCTATGAGGAACTCGACAGAGACAATCAAGTATTTTGACTGAGCAAAATGATTTCAAGAGAGAAACATTTCAAGTTTATGTTATAGTTTTACGCCGGGCCTACGTATGGTTTTGGTTGGACCGTGACACGGTTTCAAAATAGGAGATATCCTTGTGTACCGGGACGTGTGGCAGCCCTAAGCTAGTGGAAGAACGCTAAATATATTACTCGTTCAACTGAATACAAAGTCGGTTAACATACTTATGCCGTGTATGGATGGTGAAATGAAATTTTTACTTTTTAATGCACATATGAATGGCAAAAACCACACCGACCGCACAAGTCGGACTTGAGAAGATTATTACAAGAAACTCAACTGGACTCATTTTTTATGTGCAAACAGTCGTTACATGGGGGGTGCTATGTCCATATACAATTATACAGGTACTGAGATGTAATCGATGGGTATTTTTGCCTTGTTGAAAAGTAATGTATGCGACTAAGAATTTTTTTAAATTATTTATATAAAATATTTTGATTTGTTTTTGTGTTCGGATAGTCCAATTGGTTGAGGCGTCAGCCGCGATAACTGGAGATGCGAGTTCTAGTCCTGACTCGGATGTCGGAGGTCCTCGTCATATCTTCTTAAATATATGTCATCTATTTTCAATTTATAATTAATGCGAGTTCCTTCAGCTGCTAACGGCCATGTTGATTTCTATTTTAACGATAGATATTTTCATAATTATGTTTACAAACATCTGAATTATTAATATAATTAAAACTATTACTTCTATTTAGTTACAAACGGATTCTCAATTTGTTATTTTTTGTTTTTCTTAGGAAAATAGGCAAACAGCTTTCATATAATAAATAACTATTCCTATCAGAACGTGACCCTTTTGTACTAAATACGATCAAGACCTATTTTTCCGTAGAATTCAAGTATCTATCGCAATGCCTCTAACGTTCAATTGTCATAAGTCTTAAGCGACACGGTTTTCTAAATAGTATGCATTTGAATTTAAACCTTGTGATCAAAAGATAGAGAATATAATCAATATGGTTTCGCTCGTACAGTAGTGTTCGCGTGGATCATGTTTCACGCCGTACGCAATTCGGTCCAGAAAAAACGTGTTATCGATAAATGATGATACTGACATTAGGGGTTGGCTTGTGTACGATGTTTTCTAGATTAGCGAATTATCTATGATATCTTTATCGACAGCTGTAGATATAAAACACATTGTTCCGCATTTTTTTAGGAGAAGTCTTAGAGTGATGGAATGGAGGTCACGTAATGATCGGTTTCAAGGACTTGCGATTATAGGACCTCATTGATTTATTGCGTAAAATTAATATGATATACGTAATCATATTAATCATACATATCGGTTTGTTGTTTAATATCATTTTTTTAATCATTAATTAATTTCTATTATTAACCACGGGTTGCGGGTAATGTAACGGTAACGGTCTGCTATTGATTGCGTATATTGGCGATTATTTGAAATTCCACAACTTTTAAATTTGTACTTAGCTTCAACTATTTTTAACCATTTTTGAGTTTTTATCCAAAATCTATTTAAAAAAATATTTTCTTGTTGTCGTATATAATGGTTTATTAGGGTATGTCGAATAGGTACATATCTACGACAGCTATACCATATTTTCTTTTATAATTTCTTTTCCATATCAATTTGTTTTATAAATTGGTCGTAAAATAGCATTCATATAGTTTGTCTGGTGGAAAGCGTAGTTTATGGAAGGCAATACTAGATAGTGACCTCAAATACGTATTATTTGACTCATATTTTTTTGTTTTTTTAAATCTAAATACAAGTTGTACTTATTAAAATAAAATAAAAATTCAGTTCCACGAATGAAACCGGGCTTATTAGATTATAAAATGTTGTAGGACGCTGCTCAGTAGTGCTGGACTCGCGCTCTTTGGAACAAAACGTGACTAGAATCATGGTAAAAAACAGGAAAACTGTGACCCTCGTCAAAACAAATTGCAATGGAGCTAGGGGGTTGCAGTACCAAGATTCTTTAAAAGGGATTACCGGAATCGTTAGTACAAACAGAGCGTGACGGCGAAAATCGTCCACGGAAACCTTCTATAATGTATAGCGTGCCGTGTGGGGTTAAATGCGTTCTGAAGGTTCTGCCAAAGTCATTTATCACACGCACCGTCGCGTGAGCGAGACAGAAGATAGAGACATCTGTTCATGTGTAATCGTAATCGGGTCGGAACGGCGATGGGATTGTGAGACAAGTATACAATAAAGAGTGATCGTCTTTGTACACGCAGCTAAGGACTGTTTCTATAAAATTTGTTGCTTCTACCTTAGACTATATAATATTATTAGACTCCACGCCGCCAACAACAAATTGTGATTACAAATGGCGTCGGTCGACTCGTACTTACGGGCTTCACACACATACGCAAGGCCTTGATGCGCGGGACACCCAACAGTCGCCTCCGAACGTCAAAGCACGCCGCAGTGGACCAAAAAATATTAAAATATGCCGTCATATGCTGTAAGATCAAGTAAAAATGCTACTGATCGACACAAAAAAACTCCGCCAATCACTTTTCATCAGTAAATGAACAATTAACCACGTAATTACATTAAAAATTAGTAAATTCGCTAGCTGTTTACTTCACGCCATCTGTGTTGCCAGACAATCGGGTCAATCAAAATCGGAGAAATTTCCCGAACGTAGGGTAATTGATGTTCCATTTTGTTAACTATTATGTATGAGCGCGGAGCGGGTTTGGTGTAGGTACAGGTTTTTAAGTTTAGTTTTAATTAATTTAATTTTTGTTTTGTAATTTATTTCTATGTGCTTTTATTTATCACAACTGTAAACGAATGGATACCAATAATGTTGATAAAAATTTTATAATTTTATTAAGTAACGTTATTTACCAAAAAAAAGTACACAGTGTTCTTTTGCAAATTATAACCCTATTTGTATCACCTATGTAATTGCAACCAGCTTTTCATTTTAATAAGTTTTTTAAAGACTACGGTAAACCCCTATACACTACCACCATAAATTGTCACGACAAATCGTCATAATTTAACTATGCGATCTGTTGTTTTGCAATCTTAGTTATGAAATTGCAAATAAAGGCTATGAATATCTTTAAGTAGTGTAGGATACTACTTCTTGGTTTAAAAATTATTGGCTTGGCTGTTTCATACTAAGTAGGTAAGTCAGAACATTCAATAGACCTCTATGGCCAACTCGTTGTGTTTTAAGTAAATACCTACATTAAAATTTAAAATTTGAGAGTTTAGTCAAACAAAAAAAGTATATTTGTTTTTTTGTACATTATATTCCCGTACTAATCACATTTTCTCCTGTAAATGTTTGCTCTGAAGTGTTATCTGGGATAAACCTATGAGGATTTGAAATTCAGTAGTTTTTTTTGTCTTGGCGGGGCCACTGCTGTACCTCATAATTAATAAATATGTATAGTAAAAGTGCTTGAAATTATAGTATCGGGTCGAGAAGAGTGAGAAAACACACACATTTACATCGTGTACTTTTATCAATTTAATATTAGTGAGTTTTGCTGTTTTTCGTTAAATTCGCCGCTTCTGAAATATATTTTACTATATTTATTATATTTATAACAAATATGTATATTCATACACATTTTTTATACTAAAATATTTAATCTGAAATAGGGTTTTTTTTAACTGGCACCACACGGAAATACGCACACATGTAAAGCGGCCGCCATTACGCGTCACAACTCGTTGTATTGGTGGATTCCTTCTGTAGGTTTACTACTTCTAAGGCTTCTACTAGTTCTTCTTTATTGTGCAACGTTTCAGCTAATTATTAGAGAGGTAATGATTGCGTTAGTCTTCATTTTTACGCTATATATGTCTTGCTACTGTGTATAGAACGTTAAGGAAACTGGTCAGAAAGGAACAGTGTATAAAAGTGGGCTTTCTGGCTGTCACACTAACTTACGACTTCCGATTATGAAACAAAAGTTGTTCGGTCATACCATAGAGCAGTTTGCTATAGGGCTGTAAGAAAATAATGATGCAAACTCAAAGCAAATCAAAAAAAAAAAATATTTCACAAAAAATAATTTGATTTGTTCTTAGTTTCTGAGTTTGATTAGTTAATCAAACTAATTCCTAGATTGTCAGTTTTAATTATTTGTCTGTCTCTTGCTGGGTTAATAAATGAACAGGTTTTTGTGAACATTCAAATTGTTGGTGTATTGGTAGGTAAATGCAATTTTCTATGGACTTTTACAAGGTCTATAAACATGATTATCTGGGAGAGGCCTTTGTTCAGCAGTGGACGTTTTTCGGTTGAAGATAATGATACATGAATGGATGGTAGGTGAACATTCTAATGATGACTAGGTGTAGTGACCAAAATGACGCCTGCACGGGGAGCCTGTTATTGCATATAAGTCTCACGCTATACGCTAGAAGCTTATGTCTAGCAATGGATTCCCATGGCTGATAGGTGCTCTGAAAATACTCTGCCAGATCTACTGTTTTTTAGGGTTCCGTAGTCAACTAGGAACCCTTATAGTTTCGCCATGTCCGTCCGTCCGTCCGTCCGTCCGTCCGCGGATAATCTCAGTGACCGTTAGCACTACAAAGCTGAAATTTGGTAGTAATAGTATATCAATCACGCCGACAAAGTGCAAAAATAAAAAGCGGAAAAAAATGTTTTCTTATGGTACCCCCCCTATACGTAAAGTGGGGAGTGATTTTTTTCTTCATTCTAATCCTGACGTGTGATATATTGTTGGATAGGTATTTAAAAATAAATAGGGGTTTACTAACATCATTTTTTGACAATGTCAATATTTTCGGAAATAATCGCTCCAGAAGTAAAAAAAAAGTGCGTCCCCCCCCCTCTAACTTTTGAACCACAAGTTTCAAAAATATGAAAAAATTCTCAAAAGTAGAACTTTACATAAACTTTCTAGGAAAATTGTTTTGAACTTGATAGGTTCAATGGTTTATGAAAAAAATCTATATATATAAAAATGAACCCCTATTTTTCTTTGTCACGCTATAACTTGCGAACGGCTTTACCGATTTGGCTAATTTTGGTCTTGAAATATTTGTAGTAGCTCAGGGAAGGTTTAAACGGTGAAAAAGTATGAAAAAAGATCGAGTAATATACTAAAAAACGAAAATATTGTTCTCCCATACAAACGTCAAAACTCGAAAAAACTGTAAACGCCGCAGGATTTCATACATCTTACGCGTTTTTGGTAAAATGGTCTCTGCTTTCACTCAAGAAAGACGGAAGCGCCGCAGGATTGCATATATTTTAGGCTTTTTTTCGAGCAAAATAGGTACATTATATTATTCCAGCACAAAAATCGTTAATGCGATAGTTTCTTACAAATTGTTAATAAATTAGCCCTTATTCCCAAAGATATGGCTGTCAAAATCTCTATTGAATGACAAGACAAGACACACTTCCTCACTTCAGGCCCGGTACCGCGAAGATCGAAGTTCGTATATGTCGAGCATTTCTCTTTTACTCCGATTAAGGCGTTAAGACTGACAGAGACAATCGTCCGAAATTTACTAATATCGTTGTTCGCGGTAGCGCCGCCGTTTTATGTATAATTTCGCGTTTAGTTTTAACCGTAAATAAGAATCTGCACTAATATTCATCGCCCAATGCGACCGTCCCCTCCTTTGTCTTACTACTTCAGATGGGTACTGAGTGTGAGTGAAGTAGTGAGACAAATACGAACATTTCCGAGAAAATACGATAGGAAAGGATTATTCACTACATCCGAGCCCCGAGTGTATGTTTTTAACGTAACGAAACGTAACCATTAGCGTTAGTTACCCATATTATATCAGTATCACTTACGCATTCGTGACATTTTTTACGTCAAAAGAAACTTACATTAGAGCCTCTGTACTTTAAGCTCGCGCGCATAGTTTACTTAATTTGCCGATAGATGTCGCTGTAGGTGGAACGCTCATACCCTACATGGCGGTTTTAAGATTCTTTCTGAATAATAGGGTCGGAGCATACATGCCCATACATTAGGTTGAAACTGACTGACTGACTTCAAATGACGCTGGCTGGTTATCACTCCATGTTACAACCCCTTCTTACTACTCGTGGTGGGACTGATATTGACAACATTTTTTCGAATTTTCCATGTATAGTTGGGATCTATAACTCTTTCTTTAGTTGTCAGCGTCCTTTGTGGGCCCGTTTTTAGGGTTCTGTACTTAATATTAATATGTCAACAACAATGTATCAAATAGCCCATTTTTAACTCTTAAGTGGGAACACTTACTGTGACGGACGAAAAACTACGGAACCCTACACTGAGCGTGGCCCGACACGCTCTTGGCCGGTTTTTATTTGTTAGCTTAACAAAGTTAATGATACTGTGGTTGTATGTACGTTGAGGTAGTATGTACTTATCGATATAAGTAACACAGTATCATATCTGCTACCTACCTGACGCCTCGTGACACCGATGTTGAACAAATTCAACTCAATCCGTACACTTTTAATCCAATTTACTTTTATAATTTGCAATGTATAATTTCCAAATAGTACCTATGTAAAATAAAAATAAATTGATAATTTAGTTATTGTTATCTATTTTTAACATACCCTATTATCCTATATATTTTTGTATTACCTGTATGACGTGCAAGAGTTACTTATCGATAACAGGACTGTCGATGTATTTATTTTATCAATCACTTACAAAAAATCTTTCGAGCTAGAAAAATATCTAAGTGTAGTTATTAAGATCAGAATTCCCCATGTAACTAAGGTTATGCATCTACGTGAGTCAAGAAATGAAAACTCACGGAAAACAGTGAGTTGTTTCTCGCTGGACTCCTTGGTGAAGATGGGCGTGTCGATGGACACCTCGCAGGAGTAGCTGCCGCTGGCCGCGAAGTCCAGATTCTGCAGGACGATCGAGTTCTCTGTGGCCAGTGCGATCTAGAAGAAAATAAAGTTGGCGTCATTAAACCTTTGATTACCCAGCTGGTTCAGGGACAACCGTTGCCCAGACACCATGACACGGCCCATTAGTGTGACACAGACCGGCATATGACGTCGTGGCATTTGCGACTCAATTTTTTATATATTTCTACGTTGAAGGGGTTAAAATTGAAAAGATATATTATTATGTCCTAGCAGACTCTAATTCCATAAACACGTTTTGATTTTTACGGATCGAATGCTATTAAACAACGTGCTTCGCCATCTTTAAGATTAAGTCTTCAGGAGTCTCGCAGCTAGATAATACATACATGAAATTTGAAACGGCTCAAACGGTACAAAATATTAAAAAATATAAGAAGAAATAGACATAAGTACCTACATTCAATAAGCTGGTAAAAAATATGAAGTCTTGTCGTTGCAGACATTATCTTCTCTTACCTTTACTGTAATATGAAATAAGACGTCCAGCGAAAATGAAACAGTTCTATACCACCTTAGCAAAGAAGTTCCAACGTGCAACTGAACCGTTTCCTTGTACTTCCACTTTTATTACTAAACATTTACAGCTCAACATTAGTACGGTCGGTACAAGAAAAACCATCAAAACTTTACAGTGCCATAAACTTGACCACAAGTTCTTTCATGTTCTACATGATACGTACGTCAGGAAGGGGTTGTTTTATCCAGTTCCGTTTTATTGATATAATTCGGTTTGTATTTGGCTTTTTTAAAAACAATTTCCTTTTTAGGTGCCCGATTTCAAACTAGAATAGTATTGTCGTAACCTTACATTATCCCATTTGAGTAACTACGACTACGTAACTAAAATTGAAAACATGCTTAATAACTAAATAACCTTCACCTGCGAATCAAAACCGATTCAAAACTCAACCCTATTTGTGTTCGCCGCGAGCAATAGATTAATATAATTTATCCTAACGGAGCTACGACTATGACAATTTGAAATTATATTTTTAATATTTCCCGGCAAAGTATATAAAGAGCTGTATTCGGGTAATTCCACTGGTAAATTCGAGAGGTTTGGCCTAGAAAACTGGGTCGTCTCAGGTTGTAAATTCTCCAGGGTCTACCTGGTCCCTGGGTTGCGTCACTCGTGTTTAGGAACCTTGGTTTTGTGTTCTAGCTATTGTCGTGCATGGCAATACCACCTCAGGCGGCATTACAAGTTTTTTTTTTACTTTAAAAGTTCCTCTTATATAGTCCCCTTTTTCTTACATAGTCAAACCGTAACAAGGTCGACCTATCTAAGTTTCATTTCAGCGTAGTGTATTTTATTTTTCTGCTGCTTTTTGAGCGGCCAGCATTCAGATCCATACATCATTAGCCGCCAATTCACAAGCTTTTATTTAACTTGCAATGTATGTTTATCCGGGTGGAATCTTGCAACTCGATTTTGAAGCAGGCATCTTTAACCGATTGAGCAGAAATTTAGCACACTTATGCGAGTTCGGTGACAATGCAATACTATGGTACCACTGTTCTGATCTCGTGCGAAAAGGTAGCAAAAGCAACTCCTAAAAAATACACAAGGTAAACCCGTGGTGCTTAGGCTCGTTAGAATTATTTCGATGAGTAGATGACGATTATGCAAAAAAAGTACAGTCGGCAATAAAGGCTTGTAACAAAAATTACATTTTTGATAGAAACTTATTTCCAATGAGGAAATTACCGGTGTACATGTATAGGTATTACTTACTATGAGGTCAACAGTTTTTTTAGATACTGCGTTGATACTGGTTATTTTAAATCGTTAAATATCACGCTAGGGAATAACACATTATTAATATAATAAATATACATAGCAGATTTAATACCGAGTTAGAAGCATATTATGTTATCGCCATTAATGAAATACGCTAAAGACTAAACAAAAAAATCGCTAGTAGGTAATTCTTCAACTTTTATAAAGGAAATATTGTGGGGATAATACGTTAAGCAGATTTTATATAGAGCTGGAAGCACATTACATTACGTTAGCGCTGTTAATGGAATATGCTAAAGGCAAAAACAAAACAGAAAAGTAGGTAATTCTTTAACTTTACAAAGGCAAGCAGATTTTATCGCTATAAAATGTCGTGTAAATGTAATGTAATGTGTTTTCAGTACAGTCAGCGTCATATAGTTGGCAGCATTCAAAGTAGACAAATAGTATAGTAGTAGGGACACCCTTCAAATTCTATGGTGTGCCAAACTTTATGAGTACTTTAGATGCTACCACAAGGTAAATGGGATAGGCTAATACAAAAGTAATAAGATACGAGAACTAAGATATTTTTTTTTCTTAAAATACTCGTACTACTATACTTGAAAAGTAGTACATATGTACTCGCACCTATTATAAGATTCCTTTTTTTGGCAAATAATAATGTTATTGTTTAGTATTATACAGAATGGATCATTAAGATCAGTCAGTAGCTATAGACACACAAAGATCTGTTCCTGAGACCCGTAACTTCAATTTAAGGAACATGAAAAACTGCATACATGGATAAAAAAAATACAAATACTCAGGCCGGGAATCGAACCCGCCGGTTCTTTTTTTCTGCAGCTGACCCTACGAGTGTGCAGTTTTTCTTGTCTATAGAACCGATGACATGATTCCTAAGAATAGATTTTTGTAAGTCTTAGTTACAGACTTGACCATACTGGCCGATCTAAATGAGCCAGCCATATAGGCTGTATGATATCATACTTACTTGAATAATTCATTATTTTATAATGTAAAATTAATGTTGCTATCTAGTTGCAACTCATCGCTACAGCGTTTTTATTGCGAAAAAGTAGGTATAAAATTAATTGACTGATGAAATAAAACAACTAAAACGGATTAAATCGCGTATACTAATTTAAACTTCATCCCGACCAGGAATCGATGACCACGAACGCTGCTAAAGGGTTCGAAAAGTTGTTTTATTTCATGAGTAATTATCGCAGCAATCGAAGACAATATTAATTGACTGACTTAAATGACGATCACGAAATGAAGAATACTTCCCCAACTTCACTATGATGAAGCGGCTGCATTTAATTCCCGGCAATTCTTCGCTTGCATGTGCCGAGCGCATTTACATGCACCCCGGAGGGCGTAACAGGTCGACCTGGCTTCTGAACACTGGAATTTAACGCTCAACTCATTTCCAATAACACTCAGTAGATTCGCACACGGATAAGCTAATCTACAAGATGCAGAATATACCTAAGTCAAGTCGTGATCAGTGATCACTCAGCTAATTATATCGTGGACTAAAATAGTGGAACAGCTTATGGGCACGATGTACGAAATAAATATCATTCTTATATATTCATCTCTATCAAGTCATCTCGTGTTCAACTACACACAGACTATACAGTAATTATATGCGAGTATAACTGCTTATTTTAGTTACGTTAAATGTGTGAAACAACAATATCTATGAGAAATTAGTATATTGTGGGGGTGGACTGTAGTTATAGTAATTCAAGCCTCGGATTGTCTATCGCACGGTAAGATGAAAGAAAATATGGAGTCGATATTACGACTAAAATGTAACTCATATTCATACTCATACTCACTCATTTAAATTAATACCGGGTGTATTATTTTCTTAGTAGATAGTAGTTTAACAATACGAAACGAAGTGTAAATATAATAACATATTTACGCGTCATTTGTGGTAAGTTTTTCATTTCATTTTCATTCGTCGTCTAGTACCTACAACACAAGCCTTACTGAGCTACCGTAGGACTAGGTCGATTTGTGTACGATTGTCCGGAAATATTTATTTATTTAGTTAGTTAAAATTTCACTCACACGTCGACATAACAAAGTACTCGTACATATAAACTACATGTGAAATGCCCGCTCTCTATGCGTTTGCCATCGATTGGAAGTTTATGAGATATTAAAGTTTTACTGTAGACTAGTTTTTTTGGACTGTAATATGATATCGGTCGTTTACGTCCGCTACACACGCGAGTCGAATCCAAGTCAATCACTGAACTCGCGTTATCGAATCAAAACGGGACCTTATCACGTGAAGCAGGAAGAGTGTTCAGTTTGTGATTTCAATGAAAATAACGTAATCGATACGTCAAGTGTCATTCAATCACACGGCTGCGGGTCCGGCCCGGACCTACAACTTAATACCTAAGTTGTACGTCCGGGCAGTGGCAGTAATACCAGTCGCTTTTCTGTAAAGGGTAACTAGCCATTTTCAACACAATACTATCGTGTGATTCAAACATATAAGCGGATGCCTGCGTCAGTTAGCCAACGAAAACGGCTCTTGATTATGCTCCTCGTTACAGAATGAAACATGTTGAGCTATATTCGACTTATAACGTGAGTTACCCGCGTCTTTACAATTAATAGGTAACTAGCCACTTCATTTATTCTATTTACAAGCAAGGACTTGACGTAGTGTTTAGCATATTCATTAGTAGGTACGCGAATTAGCATTCTCAACGTTTGCGGATTTACCTGCACTATTTATGACTGCACCTTAAAATAAAGCATGCTGCTGTTGGTAAAAATTGATTACAAACGCTTGTGATAACGCGATATTTATATTGATTAGTCAATATTTTTATTGGTACTGAGTGCTGCTAGAAATCCACTTACTTACAAGCTTTGTAGTTCAAAGCTCAAGTTACCCTGGACAAAGCACAAATGTTAGTGCTAAAGTGACGAAATGATATGCGGTTATACTGTAGGTTCGCAAAATGTCGCCTCGCGCATGGCTTTATTTAGCGGCCAGTATCTGCCGACTACTTCAATAAAACTAAAATTTATTTAGTCCGTCGTAATTTACATGATACGAATATTTTTCATGTAATTCAAAAATTTGTCATGGTCATAAATGCGGCGCGGCACGGCCCTGACTGTTTCAATCCCGTTCAAGCCCAAATGTGTACATTGTAGGGGCACGACCAGCGGCGTATTTATATATAAAACTAATATAATCAATCGTATGCTAGCGGCCTGGGTGCACACTGCTCATTTCTCTAGAAATGTCGTCGTGGCGCGTATTACGGTGTATTTGACGTGTGATACCGGCCGACTAGAATCACACCACCCCATCTCCTCTCGCGGGTGTCGTAAGAGGCGACAAAGGGAAAAATCCTACGGACGGGCAGCACCGTCCGTCAAAACCCAGTCTACAGCTACTGCGGTCGCCAACCCGCCTGCCAAGCGTGGACTATGCCCACTAGTTACCCCCAAGATGATACAAGTCATATTTGTGGGAGGCCTATTTCCAGCAGTGGACTGCATACGGCTGAAATGTATGCAATGCGTATTGCGGTGCATTCAGTGTTGCCTCAAGCTTTCAAGGGATTTGAGAAGCCTGTAAATTAGCCATACATTTGTTTACAGATGCGACCGCTGGTCGCGCCGCTAGAGCGTTCACACCGTTTACAGTTACACCCCAAGACAGGTTAGCGCGGCGTGGTGCCAAGGCAGTCGGGAAATTACCTCGCCCACACTATTACCGCCCTGAGCCGCCTTTTGGGTGTGTTCATTATTACATACTCCAATACAATATTATGTTCATAGCTTTGCAGAGCAGCTATTTTTGGTTCTGAGTATTAATTCCCTACTGTTGTAGGTAACAGTCGACAAAGAAGTGGGTAGTTGATAAATCTTACGTCTATTTTTATTAGGTAAATAAATAAGTACTCGGCAGAGAATTATGAGAATGATGAACTGTATGCTTTCAGAAATTAATATTGAGAGCTTATATTTTGTAAAGATAAAGCAATGTACATCATTAATTAGGCGTAAAATTATTTAGACAAACCAAACTTGTATTGTATAGGTCTTACATTATGTAGCAGTGATATAATCTAGTATAAAAGTACGAAGACATACCGTGACAACCATACCAACTTTTAATGGTTGATTACAGATAATGTATGTTAATATATTCAATAATATACTTGACATTTCCATTTAGGATGACTTGTTTTGTTATCCTTAAGTGATAGCCAAGTATATCTACTTATATCTAAACCATAAACTTATTCAACTATCTCTCGTGTCCTGCGTTTTTATGCGTCAACCTTTCACAATATGCTTCGCACGTCCTACCATGTATACACACGGCCGGATTCCATAATAAACCGATATACCCCGCGATCGTAACAGTATGAAATTATTGCCTACGTT
Source organism: Grapholita molesta (assembly GCA_022674325.2). Taxonomy (NCBI): domain Eukaryota; kingdom Metazoa; phylum Arthropoda; class Insecta; order Lepidoptera; family Tortricidae; genus Grapholita; species Grapholita molesta. The sequence continues at coordinate 22,686,702 of CP053121.2, read as the reverse complement.
AGGATATAAGGAGTTTGATGCTCACAGCAAAAAGCAACGCTTAAAATGAGGCGAATGCCGTGCGAATTTGGTTCTTAATGCTGAGGACTAAAGGTCTTAAAAAAGTAATCCTCGTCTACCTGGATTTAGACAAAGCACAATCACGTTGAATGACTCGGTGTTTCAGTAGCTTTTTATGGTGACGTTGATAAGATTACTGAGGGCAACATGTGTACCTGGGCAAGTATATTATCTGTCAACAATTGTGATTTTTAGGTAACCGTTTGTTGTCCTTTGGTCTATTATTTTAGCAATATAATGAAATTAGATAGCCGACACTTTTTGATAAACGATTACATCAAACTTAATCTACTAGTTCCACTAAATCGTCTATTAATATCTACATTAGAGTTTGCAATGAAAAAATAACTTTAGACAGTTCTTTATGGGATGTCAGTTTCACGTTTCGTTTCATTAATTTTGCGTGACACACCTAAGCATAGCCACAGGGAATTTCGGTTACTGCCGTCTACTGATTATTGTAAAACTACACTAAATTGATGTAGAAATTGAGAAATTTGAGCTGGTATTCAAATTACAGCTCGATTTGGATATGTGAAGTAATTCGCCGGTGAATTTAGTTTTTAATGACGTACCAGGGAAAGAAAAACCAGGAGAATGAGTAAATAAAACTATTCTAACTTAGTGTCACTAAATATTTTACACGATGTTCCGTGATTATTTACTTTATTGATTATAATTAAACACGGACTAACGAAATAGGGTAGTTAAAGATAAAAGGGGACATTACTGTGAACAGAAACAAAGTGTTCCGGCAAATTCCGGAACATGGACACCGCTCGTTGACCGGAATAATTAATTCCGGAATTAAAAAGTATCCACGGGTCACGAATCTCTGCGGGCGCTGCTGGGCCTCACTTTATACAACCAAAAGCTACTATTTGCCTCACTTTATACAGAAAAAGAATGTAGCCATATATCAAGTGCGTGGTAATCACATTGGTATTATTTACCAGTTTGAAACTATGAAATTCTAAACTTGTAAATTATAACATTATAATCCTTGGTCCTGATTTGTCACGCGCGAGCTACGGTCATTCATAAAAACGGTTTTTTGCTTTATTAGTATAATTAATTAAAACCTAACTCCAGCTGTCTAAAAAGATTAGCATGATAATTACCATATAATAATAGTTTTACATAGCCCATTTAATAGTTAGTTAATCTTTTTCATCCAATAGTATAGTACATTTTAGATTCTGTTGAAGCGGTTGGCGGCAGCTTGTGCAAATCTTAAGAAATATTCTATGCATTTCTTATTTTTGAAACCACTAGTAAAAAGCTAGCTTAAGGAAATCCTTTCATAAAGTACGAGTCGTGGCTGAAGAGAGATCATACGTGACGTGTTTATTATTAACTTTGCATAATATTTCTAGATAAATTTTACGTACTACCACAGACTATAAATATGTACACAAAGATTTACGCATCAAGACTTAGTGGCAGTACTGGCAGTTGACTATTTATCAGAAAAAAATAAAGCATAAAGCTAACAAAACCATCGCTGTTCTTTCGTCAATACACTATTGCCACAGGTGACGAAGCAGCACGAATAAGAGGTAGAAACACTAAAGCTACCGATACAGGCGAGTTTCTCAATAAGCCAAAACTATTTAGCGATAATTGATTGATTTGGTTGGACACCAGCCTATATCGTGCCAAAATACGCTTAACAAAGTATAAACTATAAGGTGCACTAAAAAAATAAAATATAAAAACTTGTCAAGGTACCAGGACACGTCGGTCGCAGTTGTACACTACGGTATAGTATCAGTAGCTCTATGATAGGATAGCACCTGTAACGAGTGAGTGGTGTGGTAGTGTGCCATAGATTGGTACAGTCAAAAATGGCTGAGGTGTTCAAAGTTAGGTCAACACATCTCTATTGTCAAGAGAATAAGACCTCGTCTAGGTCATTTTAAACACTTCACCCGCTCAGCAACCTACTTGTACTTATAGGTTAGAAAAAGGAGTACATATCCTACCTATCTTGACATACCTGGTGTTTCGTTTTCGTGATTATTCTTCATCATCTTTATCTTTTAAGGCGTAAGATATCCACTGCTAGACAATTAACCGTAAGTGCTTTTTCAACACAATTTCACTCAAGCGTAATTCCCACAGGATTAAAAACTTCATGCATTGCACTATTTTTAACCCTAAAAAAATATGTTCTGACGGTCTTTATAAATGAATTTTTCATTTCATTGCTCATTTTAGTAGAGACCAAAAGAGCTGCGACTTTAGTAATTATATACTGACCTAATTCGAAAATATGACTAGTTATAGGACCGAGTCCCCGCGGACCCCTGACTGTAGCGGGTCAGCTTAATAACTATAGAATTTAATATTAATGGAGCACGTCACCGAAAGGATAGAATTAGAAATGGAAACAGGTATTGTTTAGGAACTATGGGCTGGCTTGCTATGCCATGTCGTGTCTAGGTTTTCAGTAGCAGTGGAAGAAAATAAAATGCTCATCCTGTTTTTGGAGTAATTGTCAGTCAAGGAAAAGGTATTGACACAGCAAAAATATGTATAGATCTGTTTAAGTAAGTAAGTTTTGGACCCGGGTATGTCCTTAAACTACGTCCGACAATGAGAGGTAGGGCACAGCGAAGTACCATCACGCTCGAGTCTGGAGAAGCCCAACTGGGGAAGTACCTCCTCCTTACGGAAGACCACAGCCATAATAGCACTGCTACCTTTCAGGTATGTAGTGTTGTGTTCCTGATGGTGAGTAAGGTTCCCAGAGCTCCAACCCCCCTTAAAGGTCGGCAACGGGCTTGTGACTCCCCTGGTGTTGCGGGTGCCCATGGGTGACGGTAATTGCTTACCATCAGGCAATCCGTCTGCTCGTTTGCCACCTTATGTCATAAAAAAAAAAAAATCTGTTTAAGTTAATATTAAGACAATAAGGTGCATGTAAATATATTATATTGTACGATCGTAAGAAAAAGTAAATTAAATTCTTAAAATAGTAATCTAGAAAGAGAAGAAAATGAATACAAACAGTAAATGGATTCATAGGTATTAGAGGACATTCTTTCACAAATTGACTGAGTCCCTCGGTAAGCTCAAGAATGTTTGAAATGTGCGTATTCAACCAACAATATATTTATGATTATGATATACAAATATTAAAATAGCTACATAGAAAATACCAACTACTCGGAAATAAATATCTACCCTCATCACACAAAATAATGCCCTTATTGCGATTTGAACCCCGGATCGTCGGCTTCATAGGCAGCGTCTCTACCCTCTAGGCTAGACCGAACGAGATACACAGTGATATGTCATACACTCAAGAGTAATTAAATCAAGTATGTATGAAAGATGCTGTAAAAAGCGGTGACTGAATATATATAGACACAGCTCTCCATACAAAAATGCCTTCCAAAAATGACCCCAGGCGCGCTGACACTGACAGCTATCCCCTCTTCATAAATATGTCAGAGCAGCTTGGAGTTTATCCAATAGACAATTTCGCGCTATTAAAAAAAAGTTGTGATTGGTTCATAAAAGTTTAAAGTGTCAAACCTCATGCGCGGCGTTACAATATTATGGCGTTGTCAAACTTACAGGAATGATACTAACCGAGATGGAACCAATTCATATTAATATTATTCTACACACGATTTTGTTATTAAGATTACTCTTATCCATACTTTATAAGAAGATATATCGTTAATAACGTGTTGGAGAACACTGCCACGATTTTCCGTTAGGACATTGCCCAGTAAGGAAAGGCCGAGGCCTGGTACCTACTGCCACGTGGGTTATGTCGCTCTTGATCATCGGAGGTGAAATTTCTTAATTATTCGTATTATTAAAAATACAGTACAACATTTTGTTTTATACATAGCTCCACAAAACTGTTTTCACAGTTTGACTGTGGAGTCCGGAGTCTCTACTCATAAAATATATGTAATGCGTTCTGCAAATTGGTGATGTACGTCTAGACTCTAGACTATTACAATATTAAAATAACTGATAATTGAACAATACGCGGGTTACATAATATTAAAAAGATGCATTTTCAAGCGGCTCTTAAATTTATGTTTTCTAGGTTCTAGTGCAATGTCTGCCGGCAAAGAGTTCAGTAGATAAGGTAACCGTTTCCTGAGTGTCCTATCTCCGTAGTAGTTGGTCACCCTAGGTACATCATATTTGCCCGCAGACACTGCTCTAGTTGCATGCTTATGGCTGACTGGATATAGATGGTCTTGAATGCTATGGTTATTTACGGCTAAGAGGTATTTAAATTGATATGTTACTGGCAATATTTTACAAATTTTAAATAACTGTTTGTAGTTGTTTTTACATCTATTTCTTGTTTTTCCATTTACTAGCAATTTCAGAAATCTGATCTGCATCGCTTCTAATTTTTCTAGGTTTGTTTTAAACGTGAGTCCATAGCAATCAAGGCCGTAACTAAGGATGGAATTAACTAGGGACTTATACAAACATTTGAGAGTACTAATAGGAACCTTAAACCTTAAATGATAAAATCTACCTAATAAGATTCTTAACTTACTGCATAAATAATCTATGTGAATGGACCATGGAAAGTTTTCGTCAATTTTCATACCAAGGTACGTAACACAATTGACCCTTTCTATGGGCTTACATTTACAGGTAACCGGATTGTTATTATTGTGAAGGCAATTAAAGCTATGTGTAAAAATGGATGGAAAAATACCTTTAGGAATTAAGTACGGAGAATGAATGAGCATTACTTTAGTTTTATCGGCGTTCAGCACTATCCCATTGTCATGAGACCACTTGACGACCGCGTCCACGTCCTCCTGCACGAGCCGACAGGTCTGCGCGAGGTCGGTGCCAGCGCGTAGGGCACACAGATCATCCGCGAACATGTGCGCGGAGCAGTGGCGCAGGGTGCCGCAGAGGCTGTTCACGTGCATCAGGTAGCAGAGGGGCCCACAGCCCGAGCCCTGCGGCACCCCGCACCGGACCGCCTGCTCGTCACCGAGCCCGGCGCCAACCTTCACTCGGAAAAACCGCGCGGTGAGGTAGTCGCGGAACCATTGGTTCAACGGCCATCCCACCCCGCATTCTTCCATGGCTTTCAAAAGGGTCTCGGTCTCCAGAGTGTCGAACGCTTTCTTAAAATCAAAGAATAGCGCGATGAGAAATTGCTTATCAGCTAGATAATTATTTACCTCATCCGTAAATTTCGATAATAATGTGTTGGTGCTTTTATGTTTCTGAAATCCATGTTGACAGTGATTCAGTATGGCATTAGTGTGTAGATAACTTCCTATTTGTTCCACTATACATTTTTCAATAACTTTGTCTATACTTGATAATATTGATATAGGCCTGTAATTAGAATACACTTTTCGGTCCCCTTTCTTATGTATTGGGCGTACAATTGCCTGTTTAAGTGTATTTGGAAATTTGTGATGACTGACCGATAAGTTTATTAATTTGGCTATAACTGGACTTACATTATTAACGACGGTTTTTAAATCAGACATGCGTACGAGGTCGCTTCCTGGTGACTTATTACTATTCATTTTGATGATTATACGCCTGACATAGTCACTCGACACAGGTTGCCATCGCATACACATGTCCACATGTTTAACATAATTATTACGGTCTAACCATTTATCTTTACATATGTGTTTTATTTTATCTATCTCTAACGTAAATGTAGATGCAAATTTATCACAGATCGTTTTTTCAGTACTTTCCTCTATATTAGATAATATTAATGAATCTAATGACTGCTTATCTTTGCCTAACATTATATTTATTTTATCCCATATCTTTTTAATATTTTTATTACAATCTAATATACACTTTTTATCGTATTCGTTTTTACATTTTGAAATAGACTTAGAACACTTATTTCGATACCTTGTGTATTGTAATCGCTTAGACATGTTTTTAGGATCATTGCTCCATAATTCGAATAGTTTATCACGCTGAGTAATCATTTTCTTTAAATTAATATTTATCCATGCTTTATTATCTCGATTACTATTACTGCAGGTGTTCTGAATTCTATAACAATCATTATAAATATTAACAAACAGTTGTCTAAAAGCATCGTAAAGTTTAATAGGGCAATCAATCGACATGAGGATACCAAAATCTGTTAAAAGTAGCTTTTCTCTGACTAATCTATTATCTAGTACACGCCGCGTGGCACTAGCGGGGGAGGGGAAGGTGGGAGCCTTTACTTTGATATACTACTTTGATATATCGCACGCATTGTTTTGTTTTAATAATTAGGCAATAGATTTACTAAATTGACATGGAGTACTGAATTTTCGGACGTCAAGGAACTTTGCCAAAAACGGATGACTTCTGAGTAGTTGTTTATCTTTATCGTTCTTGCAATCTTCGAAAGGTAGGGATGCAAGTAACGAAATGCAGTAGAATGTTGATAGATTCGCAAAGAATATAATACTCACTAAGAAGACACACGCTTTCAGAGTTATAAAAGAAAATGGTAACTTTTCGCAAAGAGAATAAGAGCAATCACAGATAATGTCTTGACATTTTAATACTATTACTGAAATACAACTTTCGACCTTAAGGCATTCCGATATGTCTAAACATATTCAAATGAAATAGGTAGGAAATTAAATTCCATGACTGTACGTACATATTTTTATAAAATTATTTTGAATAATATATTATTTTCGGGGCCTTCCGGAAACTAGAATAATTATGTCGGAAAGTTTACCAGCGGCACATTTGCAGCGTACTTGTTTTTTTAGATAAAAGCGTATAATAGGAATTGCTTGTTACTTGGAAATAACATGAATAATTTACTTGTGAGTATAAATGATGCATAACCTAATCCTCATTCTGTCACTCAGTATCATAAAGGCATAAGTCATTATAAAACTAGTATAGAGTTACGACATTTGGTTCAGCGTATTAGTCTATACAAGAATATGTTAAATTAAATAATTGTTTATCACATTCAGGGTTAAACTTACACAAAACCAATGGATCCCATCGTTTTTCTTGTGTTTTTGTGCAGTTGTTTCGGGATCATTTTATCGCACAAGAAGGCATTTTATAGGGTTTTTTAATTTAATAATTTTATATTAGCTGACATCTTATGTCATAGAAAGCTTCTGTACTACTAAAGCTGTCAAACTCCGCCGAGGCTCAGTCGATCGTTCGCGGCACACTAGCCGTGGGGTCATTTTTGAGCTCGAGTCAGGTTTCTATAGTATTACTAGTTCGTTGGTAAAAAGTTACCATTTTGCGTTGCTGTGGCACTCCACAAAGACTACTACACAAGTGTACAAGGACTACTTTCGCATATTGTGTACGTACAAACATACGAACTCTTGTACCCCATGTACTGCATAAATATGACGCAAGTTCCTCAGCGTGTTAAGAATTCTAACAGTGTAACTGTACTGTAAACAACGGTATTTGACAAAGCGAGCGCGTAGCGACGGGAAAGCGTTTCAGCTTGTGGAAAAATGCGTTTTAAAAGGCGGGATGTCACACTGTTGCGAATTTCGGATGTGGCGATGGAGCGTAAAAGACAGCCTTATGGAAACGCAAAACGCTATCTCTTTGCCATGCCGAACCGCCTAAGTCTATAAGAACGGATCGGATGGTTGACATTTTATCGTCTATCGCGCTATGCGTCACTTTCACACTCACATGCTTGCTGGAGCGTGACAGATATTGTAATAATAATAAATAACAAAAACCCGGCCATGTCAGGCTATCATATCGCATTTGTCAAGGATTTATTTAAAAAAACTCTTTACAACTCGACCATATTTGACATTTTATCTTAACCTTTATATTTTAAAGATGATGAACATATTTAAATCTGCGTATATTATACTATAGTACGCATTAGGAAAAGAATAAGTACATATAACACTTGTCCCAACAATTATATTCGCGAAAAAATACAATTATTGTACTATGAATTCTATAGTTCCAAAGAGCCTGATGTGGTCTTACGATTAATATGTATGACCATTTGCAGGGTTGTACAGTCGCCGTCAAATAAATGTTTGCACGATTTCACCTTAATCCTTTGTAATAAGGTTCAAAACTGTAAACATATTTTTGACGTCATCTGTACGAGGTTAAAACAATATGTATGCAGTCACCCAATGCGGCTCTGAATGCGAATGTATTCACTTTATTTGCCGAACTCAGTAAAATGTCCATTTGAAAACTGTTAAAAGCTGGAATTAAGTACTTACGGTAAAAAACTAAAAAGTACTTATAACTGACATACGTATTTTAAACTATACTTACTACTTTACTTTTACTTAGAACGGGATAGGTACCATGTATGTTAATTTGAATGAGTTTTAACATTAATTAATTACAATAATATAATTGTAATGTGTTGTCCATGTTAGCTTAAAATAGTGTATTTATTAAATTTTTGTAGTAACTAGGTTTGTTGCCACATTGGTAGGATGCAGATTAAGAACTCCTCTTTGGTTGCCTAATTCTATCGATAAACGCAAAATAATTAATAGTTCTTCCGTAAGAAGTTGCCATACCAATGTTTCTAAGTATAACCGGTTGACTAATTGTTTGCATTTCTTTCACTACTACAATATTATAACTACAGAGTGATACTGCAATATAAAGTAAACCCAAATGGAAACTGTTTTTTTTACCAGTTTTTAATTGTTCAAAGGTTGTAAAACTTTCCAACTTCTACGTAGACAAATTTGCAGACTAGTTTCTAAAAGAAAACAACTACATTTTGAATACGTATACGTTACTTTTGGCTAAGCACTGATCCAGTCAGCTGACATTAACTGACTCACAAAGCCGATGTAACCAATACGTTTCACCCACATTTACTAGGTGTCGAGAAATACGCGGGAAGTATTTTTCAATACGTATGTATGCTTCATCCATATGAAATGAACCCGAAGCCCGCCGACCCGAATTTGTTTTGTAAATGTTCCACTGCCGTTTTATTTTATGGGATACGGAAAAATCTATTTCCGGGTCTAATAAATATGAGCGTTAACGTTCAATCTGAACCCTTACGGATAGGTTGCACGGGTGTACCTAAACCCTACGACGGGTGTAAGTAATGAGGAACGATTTATCGTTTTAGTTAATTGTTTGCTACCGACTGTCTTTATTGTGCCTACATAAAAAAACTTGACAAACCTTTTTCTTTGACTCTTTCCGTGAAAACGTGAAATATTTTAAAATTACTAATAAACGTGGTAAGTTAAATAGAGTTATACTCGTATAAAAAAATTGTATCAATAAGCATATCTTGGTCGGATAAGAGTAAAATAGACATTAGATTAAAGTTTTTTCCTCTGCTAAAGGGTGCTCACGAGAGAATGTTGACTGATCATAATTATCATCAATAACGTCCCCACCGTTCTGACTTATACGATTACCTTTCCCGTATACGGAACAATGGTGTTCCGGACATTTGGGAGGCGTAAGCGGAGCCGGATCGAGCCAACGCGCAGAGGCCCTATCGACAATTTAATGAAATGTAAGGAGTACGCTAAGCGGATGTTGCCCCTGTCCGTATCATGGGACGCGCACAGAGACAGCACCCGCCATGGTGTAAAGACTATTGAGTTTTAATGGAATCTAGAATGTACCAGGCTATTGGGTGGAAAGGATGGACTATTGGATAAAAAACCGGACGTCTGCCTAATAAAATGGCGATTACCTTTATTATTATTTTTTTCGGATCGAATAATTCTTACGTTAGTTTGTTTTTTTTTTTTTTTCAATAATACACTCTCTCATCATCGTCCACTTTTGAAAAACCCATTTTTTCTTATCCCAATGCAACTCACAACATGTATACAACTGATCTACCAATCTTCCTCGTTTGTACCTACATTACACTCGTAATCCCCCAAGTGTTCAAACTTCACAGATATGTAAATGTTAAGGCAACTCGTAAATTTCGAATGCCACTCCATCTGTTGTCTATTATTAGCGAGCTTGATCCGACCTTTCAGTTTAAAAGGGTTGACACAAAACAATTCCCAACAACATCAATCAAACTAGGTAAGTAATTTAAGCTTTTATTTTCGACATACAGAGCGGTATGGTAGATTAGCAATGATAACAATTTGGATTTTTTTCGATGGTATTAAGTCGCCTTGGTCTGTGGTACAGTCTAGGGATTGCTGAGATACTTGTTCGTAATTTAGCCGTGAATGAATAACCTAGGTTTCTCGATGTTGTGTCACGCCCGATTCGCATTACACGGCTAGATGATGAACAGTTAAGTGCATCAATGATCCCTTTATCTAAAATTGAAACCCAAAAACTGTCAATTTTATTGGATTATGCATTGTCATCGTCTAAGCTGATATATCTATTTTATACATAAAAATTATAAACGTATTAGGAAAAAGCATGTACAAAACAATTAAATTTGAAATCATGACGATTTTAAATGAAAATCACTAATAACACTTTTCAAATCAAATAATTGTTTTGTATTTACCAGCCACTATTAAAACAACGCATTGAATTCCCCAAGTCACCCTTCCCGGTAAAAGGGTGAAACAAAACAAGTTGGAACATCAATCGAAGTAATCAAGCAAGTAATGATTAATTTGGGTTAGCCGTTGATTTATTGTTTTGCCCTTAATTGCGGTAAAACACGAAATTATCAGCATGAAACTTAGATGCGGTGGTACGATTTATGTGTGTCGAGTTCAGGATCACTTCCTGTTTTTAGATAGAGCATACCTGTCAGTGGCGGTGGGAGAAAAATTTTCTTAGGGTAGCCGGAGGCAACATGTCTTTCGTTTGCTCCTGCCGAAGGAAAGTTGCTCGACTGTATGAAAGTTAGGTATTTTGGTGGAAATTACCTCTCAGATACGGTTGAGATCCACTAATCTTGCTAATCTTGCTGGAAGCGTAAACTCAGTAGGAATATTCCAGTAGTACAAATCAAGTCTCGCGCGAACGTTCCTGGATTTGGCCTAAGTCAGGTTCAAAAAAAAGTTGAGTATAATAAGTATAGACGCGCTGCCACTGATATCTATAATGTAATGTCATATTTACGAAATAAGGTCTCAATGGCATAAAGGCCCTAATCACTGATTTTTTTGTTTAAAACGGAACATAATATTAAGAGCCGTGCACTCCACTCACATCGACATTTGATCTTAGTCGATCCTAAAACAACAAGTATTGTTTTTTTGTGGACAAAGTTGATGATTAGGGCTAAATAAAACAATGCCCCCTGGATTTTTTTACTGACTTGAACTAACCGATTTTAATTTATAAAATAGTAGGAGCGCTCTTATGCGCGAGAAATCAAATGTAGGGACTAGATGGAGTAATCTATGACGCCGAGGTCATACGATTCAAGAAAAAGGTAATGTTATACGGTTCAGCTGTATTTTATGCGTGTATCTAAATCATGTTTTTTTGGCAATACAGTTTGAAAGATAGTTAAAGTTTTTTCTTGCTCCTAATATAATAACCGTGTCAAGCATGTGCGGCGACTTAGCGTAAATGCGACGCAGCGGGAACGCAGGACTGCATTTAGTAACTGCTGTGCACTAACAGTGCACTGCGAAATGGTTTTTATGTTTTCGATTATAAGTATTATAACACAAATAAGTAACAGCAACATACATAAGTAAGGAACGTTTATAATCCTATACTATAATAGGAAATACTTCGACATCACCAACTTTATTGGTTGTGTTTGAACATATAAGTATCGAAGAACGAGTCATTTTGTGTTTAAAACACACACACACACACACACACACACACACACACACACACAAATATAAACATGTTCATAAGACATTACACACATTATAGACAATAAGTTATAATTGTATTGTTATGTTTATAGGTTACTTACTGTAAGTATTCTTTAAAAATCTCCTTGTTTTCCTTATTTCTTGATTTTCTTGTTCAACATAGCCACTAAAGTGTAATTGAAGAGCGCGTGTTCGTGGTATACAAATACTTACTAGGAAGTCCCAACCTTCTTGTTATTTATATTTTAAGTAAAATAAATAAAATATTTTTAATTTTTTTCTCTTGATGAAGTTATGTGATACTTCTTTTGTTCTATCTCGTATATGATACTTACATTGAGGACGGCGCCGGGTGTGGTGAAGTTCCTGTAGGGCGGCTTGCGGTCGCGGATGTACTGGAAGATCTTGGTGCCGTGGCGCAGGAACACCACCTTGTCGAGCAGGTGCGGCGGCACGTCGTGCACGCAGCGTAACCGCACCGAGCCGCCGCGCGCCGCCCAGCGCTCCATCTGGAGCTCCACGCGGACCTCGGTGTGGCCTCGAGCTGGAACAAGTTAATAAAGTCAATGGAATTCTTTTCTTTTCAAAATCTATAGGAGAAAAATGTCAGTCAAAAATATAGCGTAGTTGGCAAACAAAGTTGGAGGTTTACAATGGACCTCGGTGTGACCTCGAGGTGGAATAAATAAATCTATCTATCTAAATATATATAACTCAAAGGTGACTGACTGACTGACATAGTGATCTATCAACGCTCAGCCCAAACCACAGGACGGATCGGGCTGAAATTTGGCATGCAGGTAGATGTTATGACGTAGGCATCCGCTAAGAAAGGCTTGATCAATTCTACCCCCAAGGGGATAAAATAGGGGATGACAGTTTGTATGAAACTTTTTCAATTTTAAACCGATCGGGCTGATACTTTGCATGCATAACGCTACTAAAACGTAGGCATTTGTGGATAAAACGACATTTTCCGATCAAAAAACATGCATGCATAAAAAACTACGTTTTGAACGTTAGTGTGCTAAAAATAACTTAAATACTTCTTAACGCGAGCGAAGCCGCGGGGAAAAGCTAGTAAATAATATTTCTACTAACAGCAACACTCTTAGCTGTACATTGGTGGACCTTATTATATAAGGCATAAGGTCCACCGATGTACAGCTAAGTGTGTTGTTGTGTGTATAAGTTTAGAAAAAATATGTAGTCTGCAAAATAAAAATCGTCAGTAGCAGTAGAAGCAAAAGCTATACCTACTCATTCTTTTTAGGGTGGTAATGATGACGGTATAACTGAAAAACAAGCCTAGCCATAAAAGGTAACCTTGGAACTAAAATGATAAAATTGATTAAAATTGTTACCTCATACAATTCCGTAGTTCCTTTTCTCATTTTACCATTATCACGTCAAAAAATCTCAGACATGCGTGAATAAGACGCCAAAGGTTTATGCAAGCAAGCGAAAATAAACCTTACTTCTCAGGTTTTACGTAGGTCCAAGGCCTTGACTTGATATCAAGTCGTGGCGTGTGTGGCACGAAATGTTCAGACTTCATATCAAGTCAATGGCGTCGAATAGGTTATTGAACGAATGAACAGTAGATAGTGGAACATGGGGCTATGCGATTTATTCGGAGATGATATACAATAAAACTGATTTAAAGAAATCGCAGTTTTGAAGTGGTATAAAGGTGTTTCTATCTTCATTTTCTTCTTTTAAAAAAAATGGCTTCCATCAATAAATCAATCGATGATTTCGCCAGTGTCAAGTAGAATAACAAATAAGTAGGTATAATAACATATAAGTTTGCCCTTAGAGCATGACGTTGTTCGTTGTTCTTTCTATCTATTGCTACTTGTCAAAACGCGTTACGCCAGTCATAAATGTGTTGCGGGCTTGTGAATCGTTCGTGACTATAATTTTCCTGACGAAAGTATTATTTAAAAAAAAAATGTGACTATTTAATTGGCTTTTATATACTTTCTTACTCACGAGTGACAATTACTGTATAATACAGGTGTAAAGTGTTTGTTTAAGTGTTTGGACAACTATGGCTAACAAGGGATATACGTACATAATGATGATGGTTTTTACTGGTAATAGTAGAGGAGATATAGCGTTTGGGGTCAAAATAATTGCCACAGAACCGGAGTTTGGTGTTTTTAGTTCTTTGTGTGTATCTTTTTGACATACTAAAAATATAGAAAAATATATGTGTGCAAAATGCGATTTTCCACACGGCAAAGATTAGAAAAATTGAAAATTCCCCATATAAAACCCAAATTTTGTATGGTCTCAAATTACAGGAAATTACACACAAAAGAAGGTTATGAGGTTAATTTAATAAAATAAACGTAAATTAAAAAGTGGTGACTAAAAAAAAAAGATTTTTCAAGCAAAAAAATTTTTTTTTGTTAAAATTGATAATGAAACTTAACCTATATAGACTATATACACATCAATATACGTTACAAAAAGAAAAGCATGTTTAATACATGAATATTTCCTATTATACTTAAATAATACAAAAAATAGACTTTTAATTAACACGACAAAATATAGAGCTCCTCCATAGACTGCCACATGGAGCAATCTTCAACATACTGCGGCCACTGACTACCAGCGTTAGTTTAGCGTTTGTGGATGTCCGATATTGCGCTTTCCTAGATGTAGTCGCCACTATACTAGGACTTTTCTGTCCTAACGGCCATCGACCACCACTGCCACTTCAACAGTGCAATTCTTTGAGCCATGGCGGTTTTTCTGTCTTTTTTTTACGGAACATCATTGAACTGCATCTACGTGGCGATAGTCCGAGCGATAGGTCTTTCGAGTGCACGCTACCTTCACGGTAACGTGCACGGGTCTTCCCGGGGAAGGTGAGTGAGGTGTTCGCTCTTAACATTGATCCAGTACCTTAAAGGCATCTTCCAGTGCAGCAAACAGGTTCGGAGAATGACATCTTCCTGTCTTACACCTCGGTGCAGCTGGATTGGCTCAGAGCTCTTGGTCCTGAATATCGGTGATCGCTGAAGAAATAGAAGTACAGCCCATGTCTCGATCGAACCACGATGTAATCAGCCACTATGGTTGGCGTTTGTGGACTATGAGAAAGCCTTTGAAGGGGGGTTGGAAAAAAAACAACTACTCAATATGTCAATTGAGCCCTACACTAGAATTTTTAATTAATATATTAATAGTAAATATGGTCGACACTCCCGTAAACCGTATACAAATGAGTGTAGTGGCAGATAATAATGTGTCGACATATGGCATAAAATGTTTTAAATGTTCTCTATTGCTCTGTGATTTAAGATTATTAGATTTACAAATAACATTAAACAATTGGAAAAGATACATGGAAGAACTTTATAAGTCCTGTCGAGTTCGATGAAGATGATATGGAAGATGAATAGCTAATAGACTAGAGATGATAGAATAGGTAGTAAGATAGGTAGTAAGATAGGTATACATAGTTAGTAAAATAGGTAATAGATAGGAAAATAATACTTGAAGAAGAGTTTTTGAAAGCCATGTCGAATATTCCAAATGGTAAAGCTGCAGAAGATGGCAGAATTCCTATTCTAAAACAGCATATAAGTTTAAATATGAAGAACACGTTAATTGTGAAATTTAATTTAATTGACAAGATTAGCAGACGACATTGCGCCATTTGCAAAGAATAGTAACAAGGTACAGCAGACACTTTAAAAATGATGAAATCTTTGATAGATTCAGCCTTAAAATTAACAGTAATACAATAATTTTGTTATTACCAAAAACCTCATAACAAATGCTGGACAGAAATCATGACTAATGGAGACGTCTTGCAAAATTTGTTTATTACAGATGAAAGGTGAGACATAGATAGGGCATCTGATGAGGTATAAGACCTTTTATTTTAAAATTTTGGAGACCAAGATCGAGAGGATGACAGACCGAGGAAGGCCAAGATATGCATATCTCAGACACGTAAAGAAGAAGGCTGTTGTTATAAGGCTAGCAGAGGGAAAAGTAGACTCCAGCAACATTCTTAAATATTGATGATGATATAACATATTGAACACTGCACAAGCTTATTGTTAATCTTCTACCATCTGGTTATTTAATTTTAATTTTAGAAATTAACGTCATAACCTTTTTTACCATTAATTTTCCTGTAATTCGATGCCACGCACGATGTTTAACCCTTTACCAGGCGAAGGGATATATTCCTCCCACATCTTATATCGGTTACCGAAGTCATGTTTTAACTCCAAACCTCCTACAAAATATTTTGTAAATCCCTGAAAATTGTATTTTATAATTTACATTCACAACACGCTTCTAAATCGCGTGATGTATCTTTGGCAGACGTTTAATTTCACTTGAACGCTAAATAATTTCAGTAAACTACAGAGAAATTCGAACACTTTCCTTAATTTCTCTGAAACAGAAGTAGATAGGTTGAACAATTTTTTGACATTTTGTAGATTTTGAGTGTTGAAAGGTAATGTAATCGTAAACATTGCTAAATATTTACGCATTATTGTGTATGACCAGAATTAGGATGTGGGTTGACATTATCCCATGGCCTTGTTAGAGTTTAACTGTGTGGGAGCTATTCTTCCCATGGCCCGGTAAATTGTCTTGCATGTCACAAAACTCATGTACGTAATTAAACTGAAGATCATAAAATAATGTTTTCAGTGATTGATAAATATAATGTTTCGTAGTAGGTTTGGAGTTAAACCTTGACTGTGATAACCGATATAAGATGTGGGAAGAATATATCCCTTCGCCTGATCAAGAATATAATAAGACAAAATCGAGTATGACAGTTAATTACTTAGACATGTGATGGGATAACCGTAACCCACATTTTTATTTCTGGTTTAAAGGAGCATATCCGACTTTCGTAAATGCAGTTTTTACAAGGCGTTCAATACGGCTGTAACGGTATATACAGTACGTATGAAGACACGGTAGTTCTTTGGAGCCTGGTAAAGGGTTAATAAATTTGATGAATTTTCGAAGATACAATTTTTGTGGGGCAAAAGAACGCATTTTTCACATATATTGCTGATGTGGCAATGGGAAGGCCACGTAACTCGGAGAGTCGATGGCCATTAAGACAGAAAAATCCTCGTGGCGACTACGTCTAGGAAAGCGCAATATTTGACATCCACAACGCTAAACTAACGCTGGTAGCAGTGACTACATTATGTTGAAGATTGCTCCATGTGGCAGTCTATGGGTGAGGTCTATATTATATTCTCGTACTAATTAAAATACAGCCTATATGTTTTGTATAATATAAGTATAATTAGAAATATTCATGTTTTAAACATGTTATTTTTATAACGTATATTGATGATAGTCTATAAAGGTAGTTTAATTTTCAATTTAAAGAAAAAAAAATTTTTGCTTGAAAAATGTTTTTTTTTTATTTACCACTTTGTTATTTACGTTTATATTGTAAAATTAACCTCATTATAGTTTTTAGTGTGTAATTTCCTGTAATTTGAGACCACACAAAATATGAGTTTTATATGGAGAATTCTCAGTTTTTCAAATCTTTGCCGTGTGAAAAATCACATTTTGCACACATGTATTTTTCTATATTTTTAGTATGTCAAATAGATGCATATAAAGAACTAAAAAAAACAAACTCCGCTTCTGTGGGAATTATTTTGATCCTCGCCTACAAATTTTCGTACCACTCCTGTACTATAAGTGATTTTTTGTTAAAGAAATCACAATGAGAAATTATTTCAAAGCTGGGTCGCGAACGAACTAGATTTAAAACTAGATCATTTCATTATAAACTTATAAAATATCAGACTAAATGACAGAAATGTCATTTACACGTCCAATAAAATTTGCCGACGCAAGCCAGCCAGTATTTATTTATTTTTACCAAAAACATTTTCCGTTGCTATATTTGATCACTAGGATTGGAGCAAAGCAATTTCTAGGATACGTGACAGAGATCGTGTAGAAGGATAAACTTGCACTGAGAAAGGGAACTAACTTAGAAATAAACTTAATACTCAACTGTGTAGTGTAGTTGTACACTTGACCTGATTTATAACTTCGTAACTTAAGTTATATTCTACTTAAGGCTGCGCCGAAGAAATGACAGCAGAATTTCATTTATTAGATACCTTTTTTGTGTAGTTAATCCTTAATCTTAGTCTTTGTGCGTCATAATTTACATATTTAAGGATTAACTAAATAAATCATACGATTCAGAAACACGATTATTTGAATTTTGCGGCACTAGCATCAGATCAGATCAAGGGTACCACAATATTGCATTGTCACCGAACTTACATAAGTGTGCCCAATTTAAGCTAAGCTAAGCGGTTAAAGATATGTGCTTCAAAATTGAGTTGCAAGATTTTACTCGAACATTTGGACCCGGGTATGTCCTTAAACTACGTCCAACAATGAGAGGTAGGGCACAGCCATGACCATCACGATTGAATCTGGGGCAGCCCAACTGGGGAAGTATATGATATGATATGACATCCAAACCTTCAAGAAAAGAGCGTATAGGGATCTTAAAGGCCGGCAACGTACTTGTGACTCCTCTGGTGTTGCGAGTGTCCATGGGCGGTGGTAGTTGCTTACCATCAAGCAATCCGTCTGCTCGTTTGCCTCCTATATCATAAAAAAAAAAAAGTACCTCCTCCTTACAGAAGACCACAGCCATAATAGCACTGCCACCTTTCAGGTATGTAGTGTTGTGTTCCTGATGGTGAGTAAGGTTCCCAGAGCTCCAACCCCCCTTAAAGGCCGGCAACGCGCTTGTGACTCCCTGGTGTTGCGGGTGCCCATGAGCGACGATAATTGGCTTAACACCAGGCAATCCGTCTGCTCGTTTGCCGCCTATGACATAAAAAAATAATAATAATAAAAAAAAAGAACAAACTTACATACTTACATTTTAAGTTCGATAAAATCTTGTAAAAACTGAGAGCCCTGCATCCATCTCCCCAGAGAATACAAGATTTGTCCAACAACAGGCTTCAAAGTCAACAACTTAAATCTAATTTGTGCGAATCACAATACCGACTGGAGCATGGGGATTCTTCTATTCACCTTCATGTGCCTTTATTTTATTTGATTCCGAAGGATATGTGTTTGGAGGGCGTTGACCTGTATTTTATATAGAACTGGTGTAATATCTAGGGGATACTAAAATATATGGTAGTCGCATCGAGCCGAGATAAGGGTATGCTAAAGGTCAGCAAACTGTTTAAAACAACTCTACTTGAAATTACTACTTTTAATAAATAATAAGTATTTCGGGACAATCTTACACAAATCGTCCTAGTCCTACGGTAAGCTCAGTAAGGCTTGTATTTTAGGTACTAGACGACGATATAAATATGTAATAGATAGATACATATAAATACTTAAATACATAGAAAACTCCCATGATTCAGGGACAAATAAAGCCTCGACTGGGATTTGAAACCAGGATCATCGGTTTTCTAGGCAGGGTGACTACCCACTAGGCCAGACCGGTCGTCAGAGTTTGGAAAATGTGAAGAACCAAAAATGTAGTTTTGAAAGGTCTAACAACTCTTAAGTCGTAGTTTTAGTGTGTCTCATGAAGACACTTGTTTCTCCATACAGTGACATGCAGCTTGCGAGCCTTGGGTTGCCGACCGGGTTAAGACGTTTTGCTTGGAATTGTAAATAAGGCCTGAGTCACAGAGTACATTCAAAGTGAAATTTGTATGAGAACTTCACGTTGACTGAGCTGTTGCGGTTAGATTCAATTAAAACTGCAGTTCGCATGCCGTCCGGTTGTATTGACTTCCACATTTCTAGTAGTTTAGACATGTAAAAATATTTTGATCGGGTCTCTCGATTATATTTTTAAACAAGACTGACCAGCGTTTGACCTCGGTCGCACCTGATGGTAAGTGTCGACGAGGTCGAGGGTGTAGCACACTGATTCCGTCACAGCCTATTCACTCTTGCCTTGAAGAGACCGAAATTATACAGTATCTTTCCGGGAATACAAACGAAGAGAGCGAATTCAAACCCTTAGCAGTCCGCATTAGGAAGGTAGAAGCGAACCGCTTCGTGCAAATGAATGGAATAATCCTTATTGATATAAGAATGCTGTCAATATGACAAAAATAAACTTTGAAATTTAAAAGCGTATTTTAGAATAATTAATAATAAATAAATTAATATAACACACAGATGTCCTGTAGGTACATACATTGACTGAGGCCCACGTAAGCTCAAGAAGGCTTGTGTTCGGTGCAAATGTACTAGATGCTTGCTGTAAAAGTTTCTTAAAACGAACTAACAGATTAAATACGACGACGAGTAAGGCTAAGCTTTTTAAAATCTGACATTGTATTATAATTAATCTACACTAATATTATAAAGGCGAAAGTTTGTGAGTGTGTATGTTTGTTACTTCTTCACGTCTAAATGGCTAGAGCGATTTTAATACAATTTGGTATGGAGTTAGCTGACACCCTGGATTTACACAAAGGGTATGTGTTTTCCCTACTTTTATAAACCGCGGGTAACACCGCGGGGACAGCTAGTTATAAATAAAATTCAATTCAATAGAAAAGAAAAATAAGGTAAACAAATGTGGCCGACTAACCATTGAATTGCTATGTAAAATAAAGCATTTGACACATGACAAAATATCTTTACATGAAAACAAATAGACGGTTTAACTAATTGACTTAATTTTTTTTCCGGTAGATTAACTAAAAAGGTAAACTATTGTCGACCAGAAACGACTGGAGGACGCTCAACAGCAGACCTAGAACGGTGGAACGTACTGAGATCGACAACCCGCCTGTTAGGCGTGGCGATTTTGCCATTGAACCTCCCATGCTCTGAGATCACTATCACGCTATCAGGGGTGGCTATCTATCAGGGAGGCCTATACTCAGCAGTAGAGGTCGATGTCTGATGGGATAGGAACTGTGGATAGAATATTTAGGACCTAACAAAAATCCTCTCTTACAAATATTCGAGTGTTCTAATATTACGGGTAGTAACAAACAATACCTACTACTATTTTCATCATTCTATCTAACACAAATTCCTAATATGCATTAGCTTGTCTTGTGCTCGTCGGCGCTTAGCCAGCTTATTTAATTATTTATCCCGTCGGGAGGCAGCGAGCCCGGCGCGATAATTTATCAAACGTTGTCCACGGTGAATAATAGCCGGCCGGGCGATAATGCCGACATTACACACTGGCTATTTAATTTCTGGGGGTATTAGCGTGGGAAAAGAGGTATGCTGCTAGCGATGTATAGTTTAACTATTGTCCTTTTAGTCTGTGGTAAACTAATTAATCGTTGGTATTAAAAGTACAGTTATAGGTATTATTGTAGGAGAAGGCACGTAATAAGTCACATAAGGCTCAAGGTACACAGTGGGCTGGGAACTGAATACGTAGTTGGTATTACTAAAGTTTTTTACTTGAAATAACGTAAATATGTGGTTTATTTAATTATTACAATGTTTAGGTAGCAACATAATCAAAAACCTGTAAAGCTCAAGCTACAATATTTATAGAATTACTTATCTGTGGTCACGGAGGTGGTAGCCCATAAGGCTGGCTGCGATCCCCCTCTGGATTGCTATCCCAATCCGTAGAGCGAGGAAAGAGCCAGCCCTATGGTCATTATTATATATGGTTCTGTACAACGGTTTAATTTGGTACGAGTAAGTACTTTATTCTACCGAGTGAATAGTGTAATGTGAGTTAAATTAACTCATCCATACAATTTATATTGTTACTCAAAAGTTATTCTGTTATTCCAATGCTGTTTCTAATGTAGACATGTTGATAATAAAGGTAGTCTGCGAATCACGAATCACTCATAATATTAGTAGTTATAAAAAGTTACGTTGTTCTCTGAGAATGTTTCCAGTTCCCTATTTCACACGAAATCTTGATTTAGCTATTCTAAATTTGTATTTGGAACAATTAAGATTTCACACAACCAGACGACACGAGTATTAGGATATTTAGCACTCGCTGTTGGTTCCTATTTCATCACAAATAGTTATACCGGGTGCGGCCTGTAATAGGAGCGAAAAAATTAGGGATCGCTTCTACACCACGAACGTAACAACATTTGTTATTTAATGGTTCATTTATGTTGAAGATATTTTTATTATTTCTGCTAAATAATTGTGGTAGTCTACATGGAATAGTACCTTATGGTGCTTGGCGCTTACGTTGCAAAGTGTCACATTAGTATTGAAGCGTCTTTAACAATAACATGGTTCATCACTCATCAGTCACTTTTGCACTACATATACTTGTTGGGGCGTGCCAGATATAGTCAACAATCAATGATAAAAACCCGACCGTATTAGGCTAGCAGGGCGTGAAGTATTAAAAATACAGTATGTAGTATAAAATATTAATTCCTAGAGCTTAAATTTCGTACTCTAAATTTGATCACCATCCGTTTCTCCGCTTAAGTAAAACGTTAAGAGACATTCTAACAAACAGTACTTTAAGTTAAGTATCTACGAAATGTACTTGTTACAATAAATTGATATCACTGGATGGAGGTTTACGTTTGAAACGATAAACGCTGGTAGCCTAGCGGTAAGAGCGTGCTACTTGCAATCCGGAGGTTGCAAGTTCAAACCCCGGCTCATACCAAGTTTTTCGGAACTTATGTATATCATTTAATATCATTAGAATTTTACCAGTCGCTTTTCGGTGAAGTAAAACATCGTGAGGAAACGGAATAATCCCAATAAGGCCTAGTTTACCCTCTGGGTTGGAAGGTCAGATGGCAGTCGATTTCGTAAAACTAGGGCCTACGCCGGATACAGGGATTAGTTGCCAAGCGGTCCCCAGGCTAATGAGACATGACAAATGCCCTGACAACGCGAGGAAGATGATGATGGATGGAGATTTACGTTTTGCTTTAGAGATACTACATTCTATCATGTAAATAAAGTGTAAGTCCATAAACTTCTGCAAAATAACTTAAACTAATGCAACATTCAATGTAATCTTCGCCTCGGCAGTAAAATGTTTGCGCTGGTTGCACACATCCGTCTGTAGTTCTGTACTTGTTGCAGCGCAAGTCGTAAATTGTGAAAATCGTAAAACTGCCAGCAAATGTTTACGACACGCACTTGCAGTATTCCTTGGGGTTAGCGTGGGGTTAGCGAGTCAAGTTGCGAGTATGTACCAGTGATGATCAAAGATTACCGGAACTGATGACCGGAACGAACAAAATGAACAGTATCATACGCAGTAGGTTTCGTTTCCATATAATCTTACAACTTTCTGAAAGAAAAAAAAAAACCTGCCAAAAGCATGTTGGGCCACGCTCAGTCAGGATTCCATAGTTTTCGATCTGTAACGCAAAAACGGTTCGGTCAAGTTCAAAATAATTTTCCCTGATAGTGTTAAGCTGTAGGTAGTACTTTCATTTTGATTTCACACAACCAGACATTTTTTAACTTCCAGAGCGATTATTTCCAAATAATAGTCACCTTATCAAAAACTGTTTCGGGCAAACTACTATTCATTTTCAATTACCTATCTTTTTTTTTTATGACAAAAGGTGGCAAACGAGCAGACGGATTGCCTGATGGTAAGCAATTACCGTCGCCCATGGGCACATGTAACACCAGGGGAGTCACAAGCGCGTTGCCGACCATTAAGGGTGTTGGAGCTCTGGGAACCTTACTCACCATCAGGAACACAACACTACATACCTGAAAGGTAGCAGTGCTATTATGGCTGTGGTCTTCTGTAAGGAGGAGGTACTTCCCCAGTTGGGCTTCTCCGGACTCAAGCGTGATGGTACTTCGCTGTGCCCTACCTCTCATTGTTGGACGTAGTTTAAGGACATACCCGGGTCCAAAATCTATCTAAGTACACCTCACACTTTAGGGTTAAACAGGAAATAAATGTTTGTTTTTTTTTTACCACTTTATCCGCGTGATTGGTTTACAGCTTTCTAGGACACTAAACATACCCGGGGACAGACATGTTGACGACTGAATCCTAAAAATAAGGCGAAATAAGTTTTCATTCCAGTATCTACACAGAATTGTTCCATAAATAATAACTCTCCTCTTTGTACCGTTTTATATTGTGCAATAAAGATGAAATAAAGGAATAAAAAGTCTATTTCAAATACTCAACTTCTGGTCAAGTGCGGCGCTGTCTAATACCGAAAATGCTTCTTGCTTTTTTAGTAAAATATCGCAGCAGGGGTCGTTTTAAAATGTATTTTGACCGGTTTCCTATGTAGCTGGAGGGTTCGAATCCCGGCAAGGACATTTATTTATTTAATATCATCCTGATCTTTGTATTTATTTATTTTATATCGTCGTCTAGTACTTATATTACTATTGCTCCAGCCGTTTAGACGCGAAGAAGGAACAAACATACACACTCAGATACAGACATACAGAACAAACATAAAGACTCACACAAACTTTCGCCTTTATGATATTAGTGTAGATGTTTATTTTTTTTTTCATTTATGGAAGTGCTGCTTTTTCGGTAAAATGACGCGGGGGGGGGGGGGGATTTTTAGATGTATTCTAATTTAAGATGCAGTGAGTAATATTTTGTACCGTTTGGTGTAGAAACTGCAGGTCCATGGGGTCCAAGCGCTTTCTCGCACGACGTATCCGCATTGCGATACAAAGAGGAAATGCCACCAGTATTCTTGGTATATTTACTCAAGGGTCTTTGTAGATTTAATGCAGTAATTATTGTAATTATAATTAAATAAAAGCATCGATTTGTAAATTACATTTTTTTATTTAGTTTTAGTTTTAAATGTAATAGTGAAATATATTTAAATGTAAAACGGAGACATGTAATACTAATATCTATTTTATATTACACGCATTGTGTCAAAATGCAAAGTTTCTCGACATATCTTACTTATATCTTACTTTACATTTCGTTTTGAATATGTTATGGTTTCCCCTTTTCAGATTCGAATAGTTAACGCTATTCAGTCTTCTCGCCAGTATCATACTGTTCCATCTTTTAGTTTCTCTGTATACAAACTAGGTGAAGGGTCCAAGAAGATCTTTTAATTAAATTATAAACTTGAACGACATACACATAGCTGTGTGAATATACCAACTTAAAGTGGGCCAGACACTAAAAAATGGAGAGAAATATGAGTAAATATTTTATTTTTATTTTTACTGAGAATCACACTTTCGATAGCGGTACACGTACGGAAGTAGTATAAAAATATATGGAAGTATTTCTTGACTTTACTCAAAAGAAGATGCTGAGTGGAAATCATATGAAAATTAAAATTGCACCTAGATTTTGTTATTTATTTAATTGAAAAAGACGCACATGTACGGTCAGCAGCAGAAGTGGCTAAGCGGTTGAGGTGGTCAAAATGAGGTCAACACATCTCTATTGTCAAGAGAATAAGAGCTCGTATAGGTATTTTGAACATTTCAGTCACTTTTGCTGCTGACTGTACGTACAATATGATAACTAAATCATATTTTTAACTTGACAGCAAACAATACGCAAATACGCCTTAAAGCATATGTTATATTATAGCGTCCTGGCCATAATTATTTAAAAAAAATATAATGTCATAGTCATAGTGGTTATTGAAGTTGTTAAAACCCTGTATGTCAATTCACAGTTACATCGAAACATGTGTCGAAAACACCTTGTAAAGCTGCCTTATTTCAATTAGTACAATACGTTTAACACTTTACATTGAATAGATGTCAGTTTTCCAAAATTTTATTATTTAAGCTTGTGGCTATTGAAGAAAATATTTATGTCACAATAAATAGAAAAATAAACTTATCATAATTATCATATTAATTATGATAATTATTTATGAAATAAAACAACTAAATCGGATTAAATCTATACTAATTTCGCCGGGTGAAGTTTAAATTAGTATACGCGATTTAATCCGTTTTAGTTGTATTATTTCATGAGTATATCCGTTTTAGTTGTATTACTACGAAATTAGTATAGATTTAATCCGATTTAGTTGTTTTATTTCATAAATAATTATCATTCATCATCATCATACACGTCTACGTGACCATTTAACACATGTAAGTACCCGCATAATAATTATACGTGATCTAAGATGTTTGTAATCACATGTATCATCACTGTATTTGTTGTAATCACAGAAGTAACTATGGCACGTAATTGCTCTCGGTATTTGAAACCGTCGAATATCCGGATTATCCGGCTCTCTCTGTAAGTGCTTGGGCGTATTCGCTTGTCGTTGTAAGTTTAAGTGTTGTTAGACTTTCGAGATTTTTGGTTGTTCTTAAATACTATCCATTGTACTGAAGCACAAAAGACGACACATTATGTTTAAATAACGCTACTTCTCCTACTTAGTTACAAACGGATAAACTCACGTGTAATTATATCGCACTAGGCGACATGTTTCTAGTGCGATATAATTACACGTGAGTTTATCCGTTTGTAACTAAGTAGTAGTAACATGGCTCACAACAGTTTTAATTGTATTAACGCTACTTCTCGTCGTTTTTCCTTTACATTTTACTTTATAATCATTTCATCATCATCCATTCAGCCCTAAGTCGTGCACTGCTGGGCATAAGCCTCCTCCAAATACGACTTACGTCATCTTGGGTTTCAACAGTCGCCGCTTACAACAATCGCGTGAGGACATGGGGTGGTGCTATTCTAGTCAGACGGCATAAGTCGTAGTCGGGAATATGATGTATAAATTGGGACACTTATATTGAAGCGTAATAAATTAATTTGAAATTTTATCGGAATCCGAAAAATCCTTAAAATTACAATTAAACGTGAAAACGCCTAACATGTATACGTAATCAGTATGCTCTAAAGTCAAGCGATATGACAGAGAGAGCTATAGCTTTATGATAACATCAGTTATTGTGTAGATAACGCGACACAGGCTCGTATAAACTGACACTTGCCTCCATTTTTATCAGATTATATGATAATTTCAACCGCTTGCCACTCACGGACAATTGTGATTCACGACAGTGACATATCATAGGCCTGCACTGGTTAAACGGCCTTCAAAGTAGCTTTGCTAGTGTAACTAAGCTAGTAATATGCATGAAGCGCTTTAAGCTATGGCGTTCACAATGAAAATTCCCCTTCGGAATATGCATGTGGGCTCATACGTGCTTATACATAGTAGTCGTACTGTTATTAGATACATAATTGAAAGCCTATTTTGCTTTCTGCTTTTCACGTTGTATCAGATCAATGGTTGTCAAATATTCAAAGAAAAGATAAGACGTAGATATTGATACATACGTTGTTACAGTAAGTAACCAGATGGCGCTAGTAACATTCTAAAGTGATTTTGTTACTCAACGCGTTGTTTCTATTAATGAAGATGGACATCAGCTACTTAGCAAAATTGTTCCGTGTGTAAGGGCAGCAATCGGTAGCTGCTCTCAAAGCGGAGTTTAGTCGGGATTTACTTCTGTATTATGCAAACTAAGGACACCGGCGACACGGGCGTACTTTAAATTTAAGATTGGAACAGAAATAGTAAACGAGCGCTGAAGTTGTGCCGATGTATTTGAGAACTTTGTTGCAACTGTATTTGTAACAAGTTTCTGTGGTGTTAACAATGTGGGATGACGTCCAACTAGCCTCGCTTAGTTAGAGTCATTAGTAACATTGTATAGTATTGGTAATTTAACCCTTTATAAGGCCGCAGTTATACAGATATGCTACGTGAAAGTTAAATACACTCCCATGTTTGTAATGCACTGGGGAACACATCTACGGGAAAAAAAAACCGAAATCATTAATAAAAACATGTGGTCATTATATGCACTCAGCCCGTTAGTGCACTCGAGTTTTCAGATGATCTGTTTCCAATACACCTGTTCATTGACAGATACGTGACAGGCAATACTCAATACTTCTTCATTTGTCATAACGGCCATGTACGTAATACTATGCAAATAGTTACATATTACAATATTTATCGATATAGCATGTAACCTTTTATAATTTTATTAATCTTAACTGGCAAATGATACACTTTCCTGATACTACAAACAACGTAGTTCAGTTATTGCAAATATTGCAATTCACGATGGAGAGTGGATTTATCAAAATTAGACCTTATTATCATACCAATAACAGTCTCGCCACTCGCCATCGTGAATTACAAGAGCTATAATTGAAATTATTAGATACAGCGACTTGTGTATTTTTAATAGTATAATGGAAACAGTGACAAATGCTTGCTTCCCTTAACGGGCACAGTGCATTCATTGACCACAAACTTTAGATTAATTAATTACACTAAAATTTAATTATGACCGAAAAAGTATAAATAAGAAAAGAAAGCCTGATATATTTGCTATATAATACCATTATAGTTAAATAAAAAAGAGGATGTTCTTTCTTTGTAAATGTTTATTAACTAAGTGGTTTCCAAATCGTCTCTGCCTTATAAAGGGTTAAATTATTTACATTGTATGGTATTGCTATATAAATACTTAAAAAAATGGTGGAAACTTACGCAAAAATGATCTCGCTATCGAAATAATACTGATGGCATGTTAGGTGACCAGAAGGCTGACCTGTATTTTACTCAGCGAATTAGTATTTTCATCCAACGAGGCAATACGGCCAGCCTCCTGGGCCATTGCCCATTAGCAGCGATTTGGGCGATATTTTTTGTTTGCAATTTTACTTTATGTTTTTTTTTTATTACATAGGGATACAGGGACAGAGAAAGCGATTTTGTTCTATACTATGTAGTGGTACTAAATTCGTTGTAATTCTTCTAAATATTTTTTGTCAGGTTATTAAATATTTATTTAATCAACTTATTAGTTCACTTAGCGACTACAAAGCGAAATTAGGAGTAGCTTGGATATGAATAATAGTATATATATTTATTCCAATTCGTTTGTTTATTACTAGATGATTAATTATTGCGGTGACATTTCCATATTGTCCGCTCACTCCCTTATGTATTTAATTACAATCAATATACCTTTCTATTTGTTAATTGTATCATTGCAATCTGTATAGATCATATGCAATTATTTTCAGGGTAAACCCATTATTACCGATAACGAATTGAGCAAATTATACTAAACTAAATAAAAGCGCTGTGCAGGTAATCTACATTACAAAGGTAAGTTGAAGAAAAAATAAGCTGTATTGTCAATGTAGGTAAGACCGTCTATCTGGAAAAACCGTCTACCAAACAATTTCCTACATTATCTCATAGGTATTTAGTGTTATATGACGGACTTCCCTTAAAAATATAGTATGCCGGTCTTACCCACATTGACCTTACCTATTAGATGTTTTAAAATTTTGATTAGTTAGCCAAAGGAAAGATCTTAAAAATAATACTTTATAGTTATACTCTACTGAAAACCAAAATAAAAACACTGTTTATTTTTATATCCGTTAACTTAATGGTTCATTCTTTAAGTCAGTAAAGTTAATATATCGAAAAAGTATTGTTCTAACTCAGATCTCTACTATTCGTTTATGGGGAAATCCACGTAACAAGTGTCTACTCATTTGAGTTTATTTATTTTTAGAGAAAATTATACTTGACAATTATTTTGTGTTGATACCCTTTTGTTGGCTTGATTATTTTGTGTTTATAAGTATAATTATACTTCACAATTAGCTAATTCTCATATACATTTTCAGAATTAAAAGTCAATTTAATGGTCACTAATTTAACACTTAATATGCGGATTTACCTTTGATTATGTTTGATTATAATTTTCATACCTAACAGCGATACACTAGATAGCTTCTGTTAATGTACCAAACAGCGTATCTTTAATCAAACCATCCAAGACCACAAGGTTGAAACATGCTCACAGGCAAAGTGACAACACGAAGACAGCTCGCAAACCAGAACTTGTTTGCATTGCCGATACTACCGAATGTAAGGCACATGCCTCAGCTTCCAGATGTCGGGATTTAGTTGCAAATTGAATGTAAACATCGCACTTTACATCACGACATGGAGTAAGGTTTGCTGAGACGCTAGCTTTACATGGCTTGTAAGAAAATACTTGTACAGGGTAAGAAGTATCAATATTAATTTTGATTTTAACTATTGGCTTTGTGAAAAATAAAAATTCACTAACATTCGACGACGCAACATTAAAACTTGTAGCTCCATGCGCTCCGTCTCCAGGATTACCGCCTTCTGAATCTGACCCTTGATCCAACCATAACCACGTAGCGAGTGTTTCTCAAGATGTTGGTCGAGACTCGTCGTTGTGGGACCGTTTGCAGAAACAACTATCGGTACAATGATCACCGAATCATCTTCCTACATGGTGGTTACCGCGTAAGTACTAGGTACTTGCTGGACTTGCCCTTGGCGGCCTCCCCGAGGTTATCGTCACTCGGGACGGTGATGTCGTCGAGTGTTATACCTGGCGCTGCGATCGATTTACCACCACGATTATGTTATTATTAAATGTATCAAGAAAATATTATCACTTTCAACACTAAACAAAGGCTACACGTCATATCGGAAAGTTTCTTATTACCGGCCAGTGCGCACAGTGGCTCCACCGAAGAGGTTTGCAATACTACAATAAAGCTACCTCCGCCACGCATTTGCTATAAAGTATTATAATAGTACAAACATCATGATTCATAATAATGACTAAAGCGAGACATAAAAACAGAAGACACAAGCAACGGATTGTCACAGTCGACAGTAACGTTAACTTAATTACAATAAGTTTTCATAAACGTCTTACTCATGGCCGCGGTGGAACCACGAATAATAGGCCGATTATTCTCTTCAAATGGCCCAAATGGCTTCTGAGATGTCGCATACGGAGAACTGGGGCATTGCTTACTGTTTCAGACATTTGGTACATTTTCTAAATCGTGTTTGCTTACAACAAGCAGAAAGTACTAATGGAGATTAGGAATAAATTCGTGTCGCTTCAAATCTTCATTAGTGCGTCGGGTGGTCAAGTTATTTTTAGGTTTTACCTTTAGTAAGTAGTACTCTTATTTGTGAAAGCCACATAATTATGTATTTAATGTTTTGACTAAGTGAGCTCAAAGTTCAAGCGGAAATTAGGGCAAAAATGCTTTCGTATATTTGAATGTCTGACTGTTTTAGAAACCGTTTTTTGTGTGTGTTTTACGACGTGCCTAATAATGTTACGTTACATTGCATAAATAAACAAAAAAAACTGTCAATGCAAAGTTAGTTTTGCTAAGCAGGCCATTATGAATGAAAGCCTTAGACAAGTCTCAATATAAGCCTCAAATCGGACTTCTGGATTTATATAACGCGATCCTGCAATTTACGCCTAAATAACAGTATTTTTTTTTTATAAATGACTGACCAGCGTTTGACCTCAGTCGCACCTGATGGAAAGTGACGACGAGGTCGAGGGTGTAGCACGCTGGTTCAGTAACAGCCTATTCACTCTTGCCTTGAAAAGACCCAAATTATATCTTACCGGGAATACAGACGAAGGGAGCGAATTCCATTCCTTAGCAGTCCGCATTAGGAAGGTAGAAGCGAATCGCTTCGTGGAATATTTACAAATGGAATATTCACAAGGTAAGGATGAAACCGCTCCCCTCGTCTGGACGTCCGGTGGAGGAACGGAGATGGCGGAATTAAATCGTGCAGTTGATAAACAGTTTGACACAACCATCCCCTACAAAGAGTAAAAGCGTCATACCTTTCCGTTACCTTCACGCACACGATTTCAGACGCGAACCACTCGGTCACCAGTACCCTTACCATGAGTTGTGACTTTAAGGTTTTCGATAACGAGTATCCAGTTTACTATCTGTGCATCTCGTTCACACTAAAATAGTACAAGCGAGATGCACAGATAGTAAAGTCGATACTCGTTATCGAAAACCTCAATGTCACAACTCATGGTAAGGGTACAGCCTACCACCGTTTATGAACTCACAACTCGCGATTGTAATAAAAACAGGGCACTCAATTTCGTGCCCACGTACCAGCAAGCATTACGACGGATCACCTACCATTTATGTGGAGCATTATAATTTACAATCCTGAATCGTGGCATTTGTATACACATCTCGAGATTTTCGGGACATGACACAATGTTTTCGGGCCGGCATCAGTACCGTTACAACTGAAGAGTAAAGTCTGGACTATAATAAATATTTTTGTTGTTCTCACAATAAAAACCACCGAAAATGAATACCGTTTCATTTTTATAAAAACAAAGCTAGTATAATTTGATATTTATCTGACACTAGTATCTGAGCCCCGCGGTGTTGCCCGCGGTTTATTAGGGAAAAAACGTAGCCTATGTGTTAATCTAGGGGTTCAACTAAAAAATGGCTAAAGGTTTTTTTAACTTTTAGGATGGGCAACGCGCATGTGAATCCTCTGGAGCTGCAGGCATCCATAGGCTATGGTAACCATCAGGCGGGCCGTATGCTTGTTTGCCACCGTCGCCGTCGTTGTATTAAAAAAAGTACATAAAATCATTTTATCGCCTGTTTTTAAATATCGGAACAACGATATATTAGTTCGTCACACTATTAGTCGCGTTGAGGATTCAATATTTTTTTAAGTTATGTAGATTCGATATATTATTACAAAGCACCAAGTTGAATACCACTTCAGGATTTAGTATTCCCATAATGGGTAGTTTTTAGTAGACACTTTGTGTGTTGCCTAGAATTTCATTCGGCGCACCGCTAATTGCCGCTGTCACATTTCGGTGGCTAGACTAATCTGGGTAGAACATTTCGCGAAGCGGTGCTTGGTAATTAGGGTTTATTACATTTGAGAGTAACGGAAACCTAGATAATTATATGCTTATAGTTAATTCAGAATACACCTCATTTAAAATCGGAGATTTACCTATATCCAAATCGTATAATCTTAAACCAAATTTCTAATATTTTTCTGTTTCTGATTTCAACTACTGATCTATTAAAAGCACTCAACGAGCAATGGCTAGGTAGTAGGCCATTGGCACCTGAATCCTCCTATAAATAAATATGATTTCGGTAGTGTTACATTTAAAGAATTTTAATAACATAAAGCTGCTATTTTCCTTCGAAAGGCCGTACACTCAACAGTATTGGCGTGCAGTTGTAGCACTGTCTACAGACAATAAAAGTGTCTTGAACTTAAATAAACTGTAAAAGTCGACTATTCTTATTCACAAAAGCGACAAAGTATTTCTTGACTTTGTCTAGACGTAAAAGAAAAAAACAGTTGTTTAAAGTTTTACTTAATATTTTGATGTTGTAATGTCTAATAACTGGCAAGTGCATGATAACTACTAATTAAATATTGCAAATGTTTTAAGCTTTCGGTGGATTTTTGACTAACTACATAAAAACAGAATTTATTTGTATAGTTTTAGTTAGTTAAAGTCAATCGTTTTTAACGTAAATATATTCGGATAACCCAGTAACGTCATTTACATTTGGACCCGGGTATGTCCTTAAACTACGTCCAATAATGAGAGGTAGGTCACAGCGATGACCATCATGCTTGAATCTGAGGCAGCCCAACTGGGAATGTACCTCCCCTTACAGAAAACCACAGCCATAATAACACTGCTACCTCTCAGGTATGTAGTGCTGTGTTCCTGATGGTGAGTAAGGTTCCCAGAGCTCCAACCCCCCTTAAAGGCAACGCGCTTGTGACTCATCTGGTGTTGCGGGTGCCATCGGCGACGGTAATTGCTTACCACCTGGGAACCCGTCTGCTCGTTTGCCGCCTATGTCATAAAAAAAAAGAATGTGTTGCCGTAGTTATTGACGGAGACAAGACCCGGAAGTCGTTATAACTATGATACTGATAAACATCTAATAACCTTCCTCGATGGTTTAATTCTTTGGCAAAAACTTACTGGACGGACTACTGAGTCAACAGCAATGTACTTCACCGGGTTCCCAAATGTGTTTTCTCTATTACTTTACAAAAACTCTTCCGCACGTATGAATATTAAAAATAAGTCCACCTCCTGCCGCCCACGGCATCTATGCCGCCTCTCGACCTATTTTGAGACGTTCCACGCTGTACTATGTTTTAGATGCAAATACATCGTTCGACTTTCTTGGACAAATGTTGTGCATACGGGTATTATTTCGCGCGGGTAAGGCGGGTTCGATAGAACTGCATTTCGAATAAATATAAATAACAGCTTGCGGAGCTTCTGTTTGTCTGGGTCAAAGGTTTTACGAGGATAAAATACTAAAGGTACCTAAGCTATGTAAACTGCCGATATAATGATTAAGTTGAAATGTTAAGGATTTTTGCCAGGAGAGGTGATATTTTTAGTTACAAAACAATATATTATGTGAACGGAAAATAGCTAAACGGACATGGTGAAACTGTAAGTTTTTCTACTTTGACTAGCTTGATTGGTCATATATTGACGGTGTGTGCGGGTTTTTTTGCTGTTCGTTTAGCGGACGTGTAGGTATCAGACATGCAGCTAGTAAACAATAGCAATGAGAGATCTAGAATAAGATATCGTTGTTAGAATCACGAAAGATAAGAACCATTCAACCATTCATGGAGTCGAAGTAATTTACTGAACATGCGAACATGTTTTACAGGTTTTACCTTTTGTGTTTGAGAAAGTTTCAAATATAGTATTACAGAAAACTTATTATAGATTTATCTAGTTGAAAGTTTAAATATAAGAACCGAAAAGTGCAATTTGGTTGAGCGCTTTTAATTGCATTTTTTTGTATTTCTACCAAACCCCGTTAATAAGTAGTTTAAACATTTTAAGAAAGAAATAGGTACTAACAAAGACAAGCAAATTAAATAACGTCTCTTGTCTCGTGAACTGCGGGTTATTTTTAGTTTGAACAGCAAACAACTGAAACTAAGACCATATTTTTAATTTACGTAGAGAAGCGGACACTGGGCTCCTTGAATGCTATGATGGGGAGAAAGAATTGCTTGTAATAAAACACCTTTGCATTCTGAGTATTTTTTGTTTCTTTATTTCTTCGTCCTTGAAGATAACGACATCGTTTGTTTCATTCAGTGTGTGGAGGGTTACGTAACGCTTCGCATGAGCAACTACCTACTCATCTATTACGTTTTTACTTTTATACCAGGCAGAAAAAAAGATACATGTAAGTTGAGTTTACGATAATAGTACAGTTGTAACACCATTCAGCATTCTGCTGCGCTCTTGCGCCATCTCTGATGTACACTTTGTATAGGGTTCCGTATTGCGCAGATTGAGCCACGGTCTTCCGGAGGTTAGATACTGTCTTATTAGCCATATGGATTCAAATCCTATAGTCCACTTTGGCCCTTAGACCGTTTTAAATTTCAATAAATTATGCTCAGTTCTACTACCGTGCACGTTACTGCAGTTATTTTCTTGATGCAGGACGAACTAGCTTAAGTGTACATGTGCAGTGCATTTAAAGAATGGTCGATTGAGCCTGTTTCCCTTAAAATGCGACCTAAAACCATCGGGGGACAAAAGTCAACCCACCTGCTAAGTGTGGCGATTATAGCAATGAATCCTCCATGCTCAGAGACCGCTCTCTATAGCAGTCTATGGGGCAGGATTCATTTCAGCAGTCGACATTCGACTCTGATACGTAAAGCCTGTGAATTTTGTCTTTGGCTGTTTTTTTTTGTGAAAATATATTTATTTGTGATATTTGCTACAAATACATACAACAGTGACTAGTACTTAAATAAAAGTGCAACACAAAATGGACCCAAATCAGCATATTAGCTTGATTGCTTAGGCGCTGTTCTTCCGTTGAGCCCTTGTCATGTCACAACAGCTGTGATGCCACGACAGCTTTATTAGCTTTGCTCTTTCTTTTCTTTATTAGCTCGTCAATAATAGGAGTTTTTCATCGTCAAACTACCCCCTTGTAGGGTAATGTTCTTGATGGATACGCCTATTACGCGGGCTGTATTAAAATGTCATACATTTCTGTGATACAGTCTAACACCTCCTTACTTATATTACATGAATATAGAATATTTATGTGGTTCTTCTAGAATTAACAGCTGTAGAGAAACTTAAATCGATCTTTATAGAAATTGGCTTGTTCAATTATTTAATATATTCAGTACGGCTGTGTCACATAACAGTTTTGTGTTTGTAATCAAAATATACACGTAACTTTGAAGACACTTAGTGGTACTATGCAGGGTTCAATGGAACTCACGACCTTCGAATTAAAAATCGCACCTTTTACCACTAGACCACAAACGCCTTGACATGCGATGACTTGATGATGATTAAGGTGCAATTTTTACCCCATAGGAGGATTGTGACATATTAGTTGTGACATGGATTTTACATATATTTTTTTTATTTAACGAGCACACGGATTGCCTGGTGGTAAGCAATTACCGTCGCCCATGGGCACCCACAACACCAGGGGAGTCACAAGCGCGTTGCCGGTCTTTAAGGGGAGTTGGAGCTCTGGGAACCTTACTCACCATCAGGAACACAACACTACATACCTGAAAGGTAGCAGTGCTATTATGGCTGTGGTCAGTTACAGAAGTAAGGAGGAGGTACTTCCCCAGTTGGGCTGCCACAGATTCAAGCGTGATGGTCATCGCTGTGCCCTACCTCTCATTGTTGGACGTAGTTTAAGGACATACCTGGGTCCAAAATATGGGATATGTTCATAACTGCAGTAAAATTAGGTAATAGGTAGGTAGGTACAGTCAACACCTAGTACCTATTTAAATTACACTACAGGTCCAGATTATAGGCTAGCCATAAATACTCATAACAACTCAACACCTTGGTTGCGGCAATTAGTTAACAACACAATTAACCATACTTGGACAAGACGAATTAG
The DNA here is from genome assembly GCA_022674325.2 of Grapholita molesta. NCBI lineage: Eukaryota > Metazoa > Arthropoda > Insecta > Lepidoptera > Tortricidae > Grapholita > Grapholita molesta. The sequence goes on along the minus strand of CP053121.2, from coordinate 22,650,033 downwards.
CTTAAAATCAATTGTAAATATCACTACTACATCTTGAGAATCCATACAGTCACCACCTTTCGCTGTTAACCGCTTTTTGGCACTACTCTTGTTAACCAGTACGTATTTTTTTTTTATGACATAGGCGGCAAACGAGCAGACGGATTGCCTGTTGGTAAGCAATTACCGTCGCCCATGGGCACCCGCAACACCAGGGGAGTCACAAGCGCGTTGCCGGCCTTTAAGGGGGGTTAGAGCTCTGGGAACCTTACCCACCATCAGGAACACAACACTACATACCTGAAAGGTAGCAGTGCTATTATGGCTATGATATTATATTATGGCGTATGAGATAATTATACAATTACTATACGAAATCGAAGCTTTTTGAGTTGTTTTTGAGTCGTCGAGATCCTGAGGTCAGCGGCTACATATGGTACTGCAGTCAACGTGTTAACTATTAAAGCATTTTATACTTATGTAATTATTTGTATAAAATTCAATGGCAACCCTTTACACGTATGTAAATGCATGTTACGGCATGTTCCTTCATGAATACAAGCTAACTCAGATTCACTTGCTATAAATCGAGGCTGTAGCGAGATTATAGATTCAAATGAGATCGGAGAGCTCCCAGCTGAGGATTTAGCCTCCTGCTATACTAAAACCAAAACATCGTATCTCCACTTCTGTTCCTAGACTCATACGGCATTTTAGTTGCAAATAACATTAGTAGCTACTGAAAACGGATAAACAATTCGAAACCTTATTCACTGGATATAAGAGCTATGGCAAATACTCATTGTTGGACATGACTTTACAGCTGCATGTCCGGTCAATACGGGCTAAGCTTAAGACTCATGAATACCTTTACAATACTTTAAAGTGAACATTTTGTATTCAGAAAGCATTAAGCCCGAATAGGGCTTGTGGAATAAGGTAAAACGCTTTAAATCTCTTTTATTAGTTTGTCATATTATTCAGCCACGGTTGTAGGTACACTACTGGAGAGCATGGAGGTTTAATGACATAGTCGCCACGCTTGGCAGGCGGGTTGGCGACGCTTGGCAGGCGGGTTGGCGATCGCAGTACATTCCACCATCCTAAAGAACGCTGCCGCCTGTCCTCCGGTTGAAAGGTACAATAGCGGGTCCTCCATGGTGAATCCAATTTTTATTACTGAGATCCGTGTATATGTATAAAATATGTGTATGAATGTTTATTTTTATATTCATATTATATATACGCCTTTTATTTTAAAAGACCCTGGAGTCATACCGCGAACATCAAAATTCTATTTTGGGCATCTTTCTCTTTTACTCCAATTAAGGTGTCATGATAGTGACAGAGACCGCGAAGCTGCCCTTATTGAATCTTCTTTCATTGAAAAAAAAAAATCCTTTTAGCCAGTTGTTGCCTGGTAGATATGGCCTTATAGCATTAAGTCTGCCATTTGTACCTTATCCTTACGCAATCGCAATACAGATTACATTAATAAATATATTATGTAAGGCCGTAAGTATTATTTTTTTTTAGCTTAAATAAACAAAAAACATTGTAACATTATTATTATTTTTTTTTTTTATGTTATAGGCGGCAAACGAGCAGACGGATTGCCTGGTGGTAAGCAATTACCGTCGCCCATGGGCACCCGTAACACCAGAGGAGTCACAAGCGCGTTGCCGGCCTTTAAAAGGGGTTGGAGCTATTTTGTATATTAACGGAAAAAAAATGTATTGTTTCCTTGTATAGGAAACACAAAATACAGTATGTATCAGTACGAGAGGCAAAGCATTATACCCGTAGGTACAAGTGTAAGTATGAAATAAGGTGTGAAGTAGATATATTATAGAAATACAAGCTTTTATTAAATTTCAATTCAGATAATGGTAAAATCTATTATAATTGTGAAGCATCATGTATTCATTATTTACAATCTTAAGATCTGACAAATCAAGGTTAAGATCAAAACGAAACGTCAGTTCAAGAAAATTTAGCAACGAAAATGGTAAACCAACGATGTTTGTTGATGTTATTAAGAAAAGAAATTGACATTGACGTGACATCTAAGATATTGATAATGTATTGTATTGTAAAAATATCGTAACAGAGAATGAATATGGTCAATAGCTACCACTTTACAAAACGCAAGGCCTACTACCGAACAACGTCATGCTCTAAGGGCAAACTTATATGTTATTATACTTATTTGTTATTCCACTTGACACTGGCGAAATCATCGATTGATTTATTGATGGCAGCCATAATTTTTTAAAAGAAGAAGAAGAATATGGTCAATATGGAAGTCGCCGACATGCGTGTATATAGTACAGTCGCCATCAAATACAGTGGAGCAGCTAAGGTATTCAAAAATATCTGAACATACACTTTATCGCCTTGATAATAGAGGCGTTGTTCCGATATTTGTGACCACCCCCACAGCTCCGATAAATCTGATGGCGACTGTGCCTACATAGGTTTGGTGCTTTAGCTATTTATTTCACCTATAGTTAGATAAAAGTAAGCTAAAATCCTGGGGATTTATAAATTATAAATCTTACACACTCACAAATAGAAATGAACCGTTAGGATTTAATTTTTTGGTTATGTTCGTAGGAATTTTAAATTGCACGTGGCTGGCTCACGTTAATATTTCTTTCGGTCAACACAAGCAAACAAAATGAAATTAGCATAACCCCATTCAGGCTAATTTATGCAGCTAAACCTCGACTCAGTCCATAGAATAAATCTAGAATTAACAGCAGATTTTACATCGTGCCTGGCCGACGTATACAAGTTATGGGACTAATGTTACACGAGCCGTCAAAGCTAATGGTTTCTGCCCACCGGCTAGTCAGAAAACGACTTAGTAAAAGTTTAATTAATCAAGGATACAACGGTGAAAATATTATAGAATAAAATAAAAAAAAATTAGCTTTTATGAGTTCCGTACCTAAATGGTACCAGCACCAAAGATAGCTTCCGTTCTAAATAGTAAGTTACACCGCCATGTTTGTTACATGCACCTACCGAACATAGGGGGGTAAGCATAAGATTTACGGGTTCGGCTACTTAAGGAACTGGGCGCTGATTTTTGAGAGTCGTTTTATATAAGGAAATAATTGCACACAAAAGTTTCTTACCTCTAATTTTTCACAAAAGATATAGTTTAGATTATGAAATCATATATTTAATGTATTTCAAATACCAATTCTTATTTTCTTTTCTGACAGAATTTAAAATGTCACGATTCGAATACTTGACACTCAAAAATTGGCGCAGATACTTATAGTACATATGTCTATCTCTTTTTCTTCTTCCCATATAATCTATTTTCATTCAGCACATTTTATGTTTGAAAATGACTCAAGGTAGTAAATAATAAATATTGGTGGGGTCGTAAGTTTCAACAGCTTTCTCAAACTTATGACCCCACCAAGATTCAACGTATGTAAAGAGAGTGCTTTTATAAAATGATTTTCCAACATGCAAGCAAGATCAACACCTAATGCTTGTCATCTGCTAGATCTAGTGAACTCTAGGCAGACAATAGCTGGGGAACCCCTTGGGATTCACATACCCTATTTTGAGAAACCCTGGAGTAGATTGCAGAGATGAGGTGGATAATTATCGCCTTTAATTGAATAATTTATGAATATAAGCTGGAGTATGATGCTCGGAATATGTATATAAATGTACCTGTAGCTAGAATTTAGCATGTTTGGATTTGACCTGAATGTTAAGTTACAGTTTAGCATAAATAAGTCCATTTCGAATAATATTCGAATATACACAGTTGTTGGCAGTCAACAGTTGTGCTATAAGAATAAAAAAAAGTAGATTTAGTGTTAATACAATATTTTATTTATATCCAAGGAAAAACATTAAGAAAAAAATGTAACTTGACAAAAAAAATTAGCTTTAAATTATTTTCTATCTTTTCCAAGGCAAAGTACGAGACCAAATATGACTTTCATCTGGTCATCAGTATGTATGTATGTTTCTACCGTCTTGCATCTTGAATGAACAAAAAAAAACAAATGGTACCTGAGGACCTATCGCGAAAGAATCTTGGCTAAAGAAAATATACATTTTGATTATAAACTATACGTGATATGACGCGTTTTAGTTGTTTTATTTCATAAGTAATTTGTAATAATAAAAACATACTATAATCCATGGCATATTTGATAAAAGTGTCGGGTGCAAGACGCGACAAAGAGAAAAAGCTACACACCTGCCAAGCGTGGCGATCTCCAAAGATGATACAAGTTACATTTAGGGAGGCCTACGTTCAGCAGTCTTACGATGATATGATGATGATAAAGTATAAAAGTAACGTTACAGTTATAAAAGGCACGGCAAGTGAGAAAATGTCATCAGCGACTTGGGTTAGAAAAGGACAATTTGATTGACTTGACCTTTCGCACTCTAACATCGTTATGAGACAGTGAGAATTCTGTAGGTAATTGCAACTAAACTGTAATTATCTCAATATTCTTCGTATTCGAGGATCTCTTAGCGCCTAAAGGTTGAAGCTTGAATACCCTTGACCGAGTATCCTTAAGTAACCTTTATACTTGACCTCAAGATGTAGTAGAATTTGTATACTGTACCTATAGTAGGAGCTGACTATTACATGGGTTCCACTGGAGATACGTCAAAGAGCGATGTAGGTGCATTAGTGCAGAGAATGCACCGATGTACGCAACAACTATGCATAAGTTAATTAAGTATTAAGCATAAGTTGTCCGCGTGAATGACGGGTGCAACGTTCTTTTATTAGTTAAAATGTGTCGAAAATGCAAAAGTTTAGTATTGTACAGTCAGCAGGAAAAGTGGCTAAGCGGTTGAGGTATTCAAAATGAGGTCATCATAAATATGTCATCTCTATTGTCAAGAGAATAAAAGCGCGTGTAGGTCATTTTGAACAGCGCCGCTCAGTCACTTTTGCTGCTGATTGTATGCAAAAGTTAACCAAGCTTAGCTCTCTACGATTAATTGGCAGTATACTTGAGAAATCTACTCGAACACTGCCTATAGCTGAATCAATTAGAATATGCATTCTCGGCTATAAACATGTGCACTTTATGTCCAGGACATAAGGTATACATTTTAATACCCATATGAGCACAGTACGGACGGTCGCCTGACACGAGCATTTCGTTGAATATTTAAATGCTGTGTTTACGGACGGCACGCGGGCGAGAATAAATGATAATGCCGTATTGGTGAGTTGGGGTCGTGTAAATTAATTTTTAACCGCCTTTAGAGATGAAAAAGCTAAAATGTTGTATTATGCATTGCATGAGCATGTTAATGCCGAAAGTTGAGTCATTAATTTTGAAATATACGGATGCGCTTTAATGTTATATGGGCGTGGTAATCGAATGGGTATCGATATTTCGTTGAAATTTTATTAATATTATTATATAATGTATTTCTTGCTCTGTGTGTATAATATATCTCAGGAATAGGTTATTATACATTTGAACCTGAACACAACCTTGTAAGAGCACTGCTAAAGGTACTGCATCTGTTTACACTAAAGTGTGCATGCGTAATAATATTCGATTGACAATTTATAACATTAAGACGCAAAATTGTATAGGGCGGAGCGAAGTCACAGCCTCAATAAATGTTATTTCAAATAGATATAGGCTGGTAAATAGTGAGATTCAACGGGATTATCATTAGGCCAGATATAATGGTAACCACTATTTCTCGTCGCTGTGTCTTCATTATTTTCTCTGCGTGTTTTTATTAGCATAGCAAAAAAACGATTTCGTTTACATTTACCAGCGACATCTTTCGGGCGCTTCACAAAACATTTTTTTATTCACGATAGAGAAATGAAAGCCATTACTACCGCTGAGGTTATCAGTCGGCGTCGTTGCGCCGCGGCGCCAGAATCTATCAGCCGTGATACCTACGCGTATGAGCGTCAATATTTTATGGCCGAGCCAAATGAAGCCGAAATCTATCGCATAGCTTCTTCCCAAGCGTATCATAAAATTTTCTTTTAGATCTAAGGGTATTGTAAACTTTCACAAAGAAAGACCTATAAGATTGGAGATAATGTTGATCAAGTGATCATTATTTATAAAATGGTAACAAACATTGTTTTAATATTTGAACTTAATCGGATTAAATACATTTTGGGAGCCAACTCAGCCCATCGATTTCTACAGGGAGTATTTTAAATGTAGCCTGGAGGTAGTATTAACAAATTACCTTTGACCTTTAAGTATCACGGAGATATAATTCTAACTTAAACTTTAACCAAACCTTAACCAAACCATCACCTACCTAAGTGACGATATCATCTTAGGTAGGTGAAGGTTTGGTTAATCTGCAAATGGAATGGATATTTGTAATCTGCAAATAGAAAAATAAGTTCCATGTATACGTGCGCCTGATTTAATATAGAGTTGTATACTCGTATCTTATTACAAATGTAACAGACCAGTTTGTTGGTCGAAAAAAGAAATACGTTGCTACAATTTGTTTACGATATGCAATAGATTTGTACCTAATACTATTTTCTTCTTTTTACGATAGATACTGAAGTTTCGTTATACGAATTCCTATACCCTGTGGCTTTAGCTACGTCAGCTTTGAGCAATCAGAATATTAATAGGACCTCCAACAGAAAACTGAATCTGTAAAACGGTTACAACTGGAAAAACCGCCTTAGCAGGTCCTCATCCAGACGTCAGCACATAATTCAGTAAACATCGCAAATCAACAAATTTATTCTGATTGATAATAGGTATCAGAGCCCTGAGTGTAAGTTTTTATCGTAACTTTACGTCACGAACGCGTTTGCGTTTCCTGAGGCCTGAGGCTCTAGTGTAAGTTGCTTTTGGCGTAAAAAAACGTTTACTCAGAGCCCTGAGTGTAAGTTATTAACGTACGTCTCTAACTTTACGTCACGAATGCGTTTGCGTTTCCCATATAAATAACATTATCACTTACGCGTTCGTAAACGTTTTTGTACGTCAAAAGAAACTTACACTAGAGCCTCTGGTAACGATGTAGAACTGAATAGGTCAAAAATAATGAAAGAACATATAACAGGAGACTGTATCCGCCGTCATTGTGCGCGTGACCTACCGTGAAAATGAGACAAATTGTACATGTCATAACAACTTGTATAAGTCCCCATTCATACTAATGTTTTCTTAGTGCGTTTTTTGGATCTGCGCAAACAACAACCGGTCTTATGTCAGAGGAAAAAAAGTCTACTTCTTTGAATTATTACAGGGTTTTAATGTCTTCTGTTTAGATAGGGCTTAGGGATTTAGAAAGGCTAAAGTTCACGGGCTACTCGGTGCTCAGCGCTATTTTGAAATATGGTTGGGAAAAGTTTGCGGTGACGAGGCCTAATTTCAAGGAACACTTAGGTCAAAATAGGGATAATGTCGCGTTTTAAATACTTAAACATTGGTCTCTTGATAGCTGAGTAGCTTGTTGTAACATATCACTCTGATATATATTTTATAAATATAAGTTATTAGTTGGATAACTTGGCCTTCTTTTTGAGAGACCTGCCAGATGTAGCTCAAAACCGGGACGAATGGAAGAAGAGAGGTGAGGCCTTTACCCAGCAGTCGGACACAATAGGCTCACAATAATAATAGATAATAATAAGTTACTAATGAAAATATTACGCAGCTGCGTATCAGAGTGTGACCGAAAGGGAGGAGGGAACAAATACAATAATTCACCTGTTTAACATTTATTATGGTGGTTTTGTTATAAGTTCTGCTGACGTAGTCCTGATCAAACTCTTACATAATGAAAGTTCCGCGTCACAAGCTAGCAATCTACACAGAATTAAGATTTGACCCTGTTTCTGGGCTGACATTTCTGGGGTGACATTTCCGGGGTGGGGTGATTAGTTTCCCTAATTGTATCATATTGTCGTAAAGCTTCGTTAGGTCTCACTTTGGTTAAATTAATATGGATTGCGTTACAAATTAGTCATTCGTAGTAGATAACCGTTAGTGTAGGCATTATATCTATAAGTGGTTTGATTACAGTTTGAAGCGAATCAAAATTTAGGTACAAGTAATTAAATTACTTATACAGAGTGGAATAAAACGATGGCCTTTTGAACAAAAGGACAATTGCTTTTTTGTTTGTTATTTGCTATTTATTTTTTATTTATTTCATCTTTATTGCACAATACAATACAAAAAGGAACAAATGGCGGACTTAATGCCATAAGGCATTCTGTACCAATCGACCAACGGGAGAAATGGAAACATTTAATAGGTAACATTTAACAATAACAAAAGTCTACCATCGGTTCTAACCATACATCTCTGACCTGAGAACATTATTACCGGCAAGAAACTCGGTGGGACTTATTTTTTCAAAACAGTGATAGATACATGAAATACCAAACAGTGATAGATACATCAAGTACATAATTACGCTTAGCCGCCCAAGAAAACATATCAAATAAGATGTTACGAAAAATACTAAAATAAATTGTAAAAATAATACTACTGACTACACGAAATAGACATGCCTTGACTTGATATACTCTCTTACCTGAACTGTGTCATTTCAATAATCTGGCAGTACATACAATTGATGAATTCAATGCTAAGTAATTTTTTTTGATACTACAAATGTGGGAAACAAGCATGCGGCCCGCTTGATGGTAGGCGGTCACCGCTATGGACGTTTACAATACTGAGGCATCATTCACGCGTTGCCGACTCCGTAAAAACCTCGTTACACCCTTTTTGAAGAACGTCATTAAAATTAAAAGAAAAATCATTACAATATAAGAAAGATTTATTCTTTCCCGTATACAGACGTTAGTACAAAACGAAACCTAAATATTGATTTAATGTAAAAATGTGGCTGCATACAAGGTACGAGCATAAAATATATGTTCCATTGCTCTTATGTCGGCGGAATAGAGTCGTAAGATATATTTATGACCATTTCATTTATTGATAGAAGTATTGATAAACTTCACTGTAAGAAAGATAACTCCACTGTAAGCGAGGTTATTACTCGCCGAAATTTTAAAAGCGCCCTTAGTCACGGAGCCTCCACAACTTGCATACGAGGCCTCTTTAATTATCGCCCGGTCACGTTCTTTGACTTAATTGAGAGTTTTCCCTGTAGTTGACAAAATATATCTATAATCGTATTACCCTAAGAACCTACTTTTGACACATGACAGCATCTATGTAAAGTAAAATATGCGCAGTCCATTGAAAGTATCAGAAAGAAACAAGCAATTATATAAACTATTTTACATCACACTGGGCTGTAAGAGAGATTTACCGCCCTAGGGCGCGACGGAAAATCTCACTTTACACCCAGATGAAGGTGTAAAACTATGTACGCACCACGGGCGGTAATATAGAAGGCCTCAGATTGCTTGTTTATGGCCCTCACCTCAGGTTCGCGTCACAAATTACCCGCGATCTGAGCCATTCTTTGTTTTACCGTCCTGGGTATTGTATTACGCTTTAGTTGCTTGCAGATTGCACCGACACGTGCCAATTTGAAGTGCTCTAAATTAAATAACAAAAGGCAAACATTATAAGCCCCATTGTTAAGTTTCAAGTGCAATCGGGCCTTGGCAATGAGTAAAGAATCCTAAGGAGGTGAAATACCTACAAGAAAAACGTGCCAGCCTGGAACAATAAATGGCGTCTTGACAGTTATTCTAGTGCTGCCCTAATGTTACAAATTTAATCGATGAATCAAAAACTTGCTACGACGTTTAAAGACTTGTATTTATGTATGTGCATTTAGTTTAAAGTTTTTATTTATATTCGACTTATAAAACGTGAGTTACCCTTTTCTATACAAATATATTTATCTCACGATAGTTTTGTGTTTAAAAATATTAAAAACTAAGCTTAAAGTCCTATCTTTTAGAGGACAACCAGGAGTTAAGATGATATGTAAAAAATAGTTTAAATTAGTTAGTATTAAGTTATATTTATGTTTTATATAAAAACTGTAACCCGAGGTTACTATGATCAATTTTAGAGTTTGACATCTCTTTTTGGCGATCCTAATAAACTCAAAAATATGAAAAAAATTATAATAGGTAATCGGTTTTTTCTCGTTTTTATCTTCGCAGGAAAAGAAATAGCACTGTTTTTCAGAAAAATTAAAACGTTACATTAGATCAAAGTTACATTGAAAATGGGGTTACTTTGAAACCACTGCTTTTACTCTCATTATGTAAAGTAAACCATAAAAATAGAAACACAAAAATCGGTTCAGTACTTTTTAAGTTATTTATATTTTTATTACGTGGGGTTACTTTGATCACATATAGAATGAAACAAATTAGTGATTACTTAAATAGCTTTATTAGAAAAAGTAAAGTACGTAGGTATCTTCCTATACTTGATGTTTGATCTTACCTGGTGCGTGATGGTTGTAATGATGGCACTGCGTCATCTCGCAATCGAATAACACCCAGGGTTTTATTGAATGAATCTTCATGGAACTGCAAGGAGCAGATAAAAATATCTGCCAAATTAGGCCGGATATTTTCTGTACCGATTGCTTCCAACCACTTTTCGTTTTAAAGTCGCTTCTTGGTAGGCTGAAAAGATAGAAAAATGTTAAGATGCAGTTTTAAATCAATTTACAAAACCTTTCCTTGCTTGTAACTTGTATATTATATCTTAAAATGATCAACATTCATCTTTCAGTACATCCGTTTGTGGCGAGAGCTTGGAATTTATTGCTTCTTTTAGACCAATACAATAAGGAATAGGTTAAAAACTATAATATACATATGAACAGAAATTTAAAAAGTTAAGGAATTGCCGACTTAAATAAGAGATATCGATATTTATAGAACAACACTAGCCATCTACTGATCGACATATTAGATGTAAAAATATCCATAAATTAGCTAAAGATTACATTAATACGTAACACATCTTAATCTTTACAATAATAATATTGCAATTTGTACTTTAAACACTCAATAATGTTGATAGTAACCAATATTTCAATAAATAAATGTTACATACCGGTGCAATGATAAAGATCCTTGGTTTTTGGTTTTTGTTATACCACAGCCCACTACACTACACTTTGGCATCATTATAAAATGTTTCTTCACTTCATTTTAACGTTTTTTCACAGCAAAATTCCGTAAAACGCGAGATATCATTTATTTTTTAAAACAACCACGGTGTTTTGACAGTTCAATTACTATTAACTGAGTGGAACATAAAATGGCTCCCGGCCGCATTTAGGCATTTAGACGTCCGACAATGACAAGTGTTGCCAAATTTGAAACCCACCGGCGTATTGTTGTCTCTTTTAAATAACTGAAAATAAAGCTTTAGAAAAAAGAGACAACTATATTTTTCAGAATTCTATGTCGAAATGCATGATATCTGCATAACTGATTGAATATATAGAACAATATGCCAAGTCCATAGATTCCTTGGTCATAGGGCCTTGGTATTTGAAATGTAGTATACATAATATGCTATTTCAATCTCTATGCCTAATTTTACTTTTCTTTATACAATTAAGCTTACGTGGCATTTTTTTTGTAGTACGCCTTACGCCATTTTTTTTAATCTGTCTTTTCGATTTACGTGACATTTTCAAGTTGATAAAAATCGACCAAATCTTTAAATGTAGCTAATGGAAATATGATAAAAATACTACAAAGGCGCCATTACAAATTGAATGTATGCAAATGTTGATTGCACTGTTGAGCACATAATTTCAATATGCAATGTGCTTTGTACGGCTACAATCAGTGTGACATTTGGAGAGAGATCCTGCATGTGTAGCGCTGACACTGTTCACAATTATTTATGTATACACCGAGAGTAAGTATATGCGACGGCCGCTAGCTAGAAACTAAGAGATAGCGTAGAATCCTGATACTTGAAATATTCAATTTAACTTCAATAGAAGTTTTTGAAAGTTTAAAAGATTGCTAGTGGAGTCAAGATCAGTGGTGTCCGAAACCAACTAAAAGAATCTGCAAATCTTTATATTGCTTACAAATTGATAAAGGTTCAACATTTTCATTTTTTATCTTTATTAGACAATACAAAATGGTACGAGTGGCGGACTTAATGCCTTAATGCATTCTCTACCAGTCAACCAACTGGACATTCAGAAAAATGTAGTAGGTGCAGGGGTCTAAAAAACTGAATATGAGAAATATATTAACGCATTCACTGCCACCGACGCACATGTGCGTTCATTTCCATACATTTTTGGAGGGGGTGGCAGCGAATGTGTTAAAAGTTCAATATTAGATAACCTCACATAAACATACATTATTTTTATCATGCAGAAACGTCTGCTAGCGAATATCTTCGATATTTAAATCGAAAGAAAAGTAGAAAAATTTGACTTGAAGCGGGACTCGATCCAACAGTGGACTATGTCCAGCAGTGGACTGCGATAGGCTGTTGATGATGATATTTTTTATTGGTGTATATTATTTATATATACGTATGTTGTGTGTACTTGTAAAAGCTTGCGCAACATGCGCTTGAAACAGCATTTTGCAGGTTTGTCGCAATCCAATTGCTTAGCATGCAAATCTATGTATATTTTTGTAAATCTATTCAGGAATGATACGTTTCCTATATATATATTATGATGACTATAAGTACAGTCGCAGATATATCGGAACTGTCACAAATATCTGAACATGCATTTTGCTTTGACAATAGAGGCGTTTTTCAGATATTTGTAACCACAGCCACACACACACCCATACCACAGCTCCGATATATCTGATAGCGACTGTACGCCGTGACGCCGCATGCTGAGACATGAAAACTAAGTGTACCGACTGGGACGATCTGATCCGCTGCGTTAGAAGGAGACCATGCGATCAGGAGGTAGAGTTGGGAATTCTTTGAAATTCTCGAAGTTTCTACTGTCACCCGTGGATTTAGATTGGTGTAATTATTTCATCGATAAGTTATGCATCCACAAACTGTTACGTTTAATTAAAATGAAGCGACTTGCCCTAACAGTGCTTATATGCCACGTGATATTAATTAAAGTGTTTGCGACATTACACGCTGGGGACCGAACTTTAATAGCTTTAGCCACGTATAAAATAACGCTGTTGTGTACGTCCCTTGTGTGAAGATTAACCTCTTTTGTTGCCCTTTAAGTAACATTTAATAATGTGTATATATAAAAACGTTTGCCAAAACATTTTTAGGTAGATTTAGGCTTTTTCTCAGTCCATCCTGTATCCGCAGCTAAGAGCTTTTTTATATAAGTATACATGTATATACAGAAAAATACTACATTTTATCGGTTGTATTTTTTATTTAATAAATAACACTACGAAATTCGAATTTGAGTGGCATCGAAGACATTCCACATTAAAAATAAAACTATTTAATATCTAAGTCAGCAGCAGAAGTTACAAAGCGGCCCAGGTGTCCAAAATGATCCTGACACGCTCTTGTTACCAGGGCTTTGTGTTCTGTTGCTGACTGTACCTGCTTAACATATTGATACGATCAACTTTTACTATGGAGCCATACTAATAACTAAGGCTAGCTAGCAGCTAGTATAGAAAGGTCTCTTTTTTTAACTGCTTGTGACCCTATAGTAAAAGTTGATCGTAATCACGAAAAGATCCAGAAAATATATTATTATATTACCATTTTGATATTACCTGGTATTATATTATATTAAGAAAGCGTAAAAATAAATTAATACTTACGACAAATATGGCTATGTCAACCCAACGCCGAATCAATTTTGTTTGGGCTCCATTAGATTAACGTCCCGAGCGATGTGACACATACAACACGTTTTCTGAGCCGTAACAGAAAAAGGTTATATAAACGTATCAAGTTAATGTGGCTTACGTCTGTTTGGTTTTAGGCTGTTGCAACAGTCTAAACCCTCCGTTGAATAGAGTAAATTAACGCCTCGATTTATGCAGTGCTAGTGATTGCATGTTATTCTGAGGTTCCATCTCGTGCCTCTAAATAGGTCATGTAATATTTTCTGTCCGTCGCACAAATAAAAATTAAGAAAATCTATATATTATTCACGTGTCAATCCAAATAAGTAACTCTATTTATGTTAGCAAACAAACAAATTTAAAATGAGTTCTTTGTTTTTTATTTATGCTTATTTATATCGTATACGAAATTATAATTTACTAAATGGTTTTCTGTTAAGCCTAAAGCAATAACGATAATATGTTTAGATTAGAACTGGATGGGTTGAGTCCATTACTTCTTTGGTTACTGTTTATAAATAGAGAGATCGTAAAGAGCCTGTAACGAAATCTAGTTCAAAAGCTTTGATACTACTCATGTATGGTACTTACATTAGCGCAGTGTGGGCCTACCCACCACAAGGTGGATGCGGGTGGCAAAAAACCGGTCATTGTCCGGGGGAGGCTTATGTTCAGCAGATACGATATGTCCAAGACTAAACGCCATGGTAAAAGATACGTGGCTACATATTTTTGTCAGATTAAATGTATCCATATTTCAGACTTGACACTGCAGATGAAACATTCGAATTCATCATCGCAATAATAATTATAAAATTTATAAATAATTATTTATAACCTCATTTCCAGCCGTAAGTCATCCACTGCTCGACATAGGTCAAATATGACTTGTATCATCTTGGGGGGTAGTTGCAATAGTCGCCATGCTTAGCAGGCCGGTTGGCGATCGCAGTAGCTGGAGATTGGGTTTTGATGGGCGTTGTCCATCAGTCGGTTGTTTCCCTTTGTCGCATATATTCTAGTCAGCCGGCACCAGACGGCGTTATTAGTTATTACTCACTCTTAAATATGACGGATAAAGTACCTGAAAATAGAAGTAAAAATTAATGAGCTTCATTAAATATATTTAAAAATACCTAGGTTGACTGACCGTCGTTTATTACTAGGACTTAAATTACTTATATTAACTTTGCCTATTTTGCTCGCTACATAAATTTTGACTTTTACGAGATGAGGCGAGGTAAGGTAAATTGTAATGATAGTTACAAATCATTGATAATATTAAAACCATAGGCAAAATCAAAGTCTTTAGTGCCAATAATAAATAACACTAGTATTACTTAGTTACAAACGGTTAAACTCACGTGTAATTATATAGCACTCACTGTACTGTGAGTGACTCGGCTTGAAGATGGGTACCAGAGCTTACCCGAAACATGTCGCCTAGTGCGATATAATTACACGTGAGTTTATCCGTTTTTAACTAGGTAGTAGTAACAGGGCTCACAACAGTTTTAATTGTATTAACACTAATATTGTTTAACTTAAACATACATTAAAATTACAAAACCCTCAATTTGTCAAAGTGCTGCAACTATAACAAATAATGCAACTGAGGTATCAGTTATCGTCACAACCCTCTTCCTAGGAGCATTGGATGTTCGGAATCAACACAAAAACAAATACTTTCGAGTGGAAATTGAATTCTGGATAAATGCAGTCAAAGCATGCTCCTGATTCGACTTTGGGAGAGTTCGCAAGTTGGAAACTAAGGTGCGAAAAACTTGTTTCAGCAAGTTACTCTGTATTGTTTTACTCACGGTTAGGAAATGTATTTGAAGAGATTCTTTGTATAAATATTGATCTTAAAGTTTCAAAACGACACAACAAACGGAAAACGAAATTATCAGTTTCTTATGACATCTCGACTAATTATGTATGTATCTGTATGTCTCGATGGAGAATGTATAATATAACATTTATCTGTCAACAGGACTGTTCCTTCAGCAGCATCCGCCATAACACTTTCAGAATGTCTACCATGGTTGACATTTTATCGTCTATCGCGCTGTCTGTCACTTTCGCACTCACATACTTGTCAGAGCGTGACAGACATTGTGGCAAGTGACAAAAACCCGACCATATTAGGCTAGCAGGTGTCGTTGGCGTGGTAGCCATATCAGTATTACAACTTCAGCTGTTAATGCTGTTAAGAAAAAAAAAACAATGTCCTTTGGTCTGCCAGGAAGGTATAAAGGTACATAGTTATGCTTACTTGGGATTGTGACGGGGTAATAGCGTACTATATAACTCTTTCAGTGCTAGAAGACTAGCTAAGTAATTGACAAAAGCGACGGACTACTGATTGGAGACTGAGCAAACAGTGTCTGACGAGCGTCCACGTCTTGTACACAAGTTGTGCCAATGACTAAAAGAGCCTAAGGCAGTTAACTTGCTTCTTTATTATCAACTTAAAGGACGTATATTAAGGTCGAAAATAGAATAAGCTTAAATAATCATTTATGAATCTTAGTTTTTGGGTAGTTTTTATTCCGCATAGAGTTAGAAAATGGGCCATAACAGATTTTATTTGATGAATTTTATTGAATATAACCTCGTACAATTTGTTCGAAATTTTCAACTTTTAATAAAATAGAATCCTATTTTAGAAATACCGAGCTAAACATAAAAAATAAAAACAGTAATAAAAATACCGCATCTTGCCTACTGTACTATCGATTTTTTTTGTTAGTAACTGGTTGTGTACGATTATTAATATACTAATATTCATCATTAAAAACTAATTGCAAATAAAGAAGCTAAAAGCTACAAGGAAATTGATCAGATCGACGAAATACACTATTTAGTAAAATACAGGAGTTATTCTAGGAAGAAATTGTCTCCGAGATAATTGAGGATCGGCACAATGTTTCCAAGTATACTGCTTTAAATAGTATCCCTAGACGACACTTGGTACTAAAATAACTCGTGAATCTAATGCAAGGTGTGTCGGTTAATTATTTAATAAGTCTGCTTATTGATTATGTAGTTTTAGATTGGAGTATTTGGAGTGCAATAATTTATTTCTGATTACAAAATACAATATTATTAATAAATAAATATTACAGGACATTCTTACACAAATTGACTGAGCCCCAGGGTAAGCTCAAGAAGGTTTAATTGTGTTGTGGGTACTTAGCAAACGACATAAATTATGTCATCATCATCATCATAAATTTAAGAGCCTGGCTCTTGTCGGTGGAGTAATCGCTATTCCGTTCTATTTTCCGCAATTTCTTTGAGCTCTTGATACGTCATGACGTTGACCTTTTCTTTGGTTTGATCTAGAAACGCACGTCGTGGTCTTCCACGACCTCTGCATTTTTCTAGTCTTCCTTCTATAATAGTTTTTATATAATCGTCATGACGTATCAGGTGCCCCAACATATTTCCTCTTCTGTTTTCAATGGTTTTTAGCAGACATCTTGTTTCTCCCACCATATTCAGCACTTCTTCATTCGTTCTTCTTTCTCTCCAGCTTATTCCTTCCATTCTTCTCCAAATCCACATTTCAAATGCGCCTAGTCTCTCCCTATCATGCTGGGTTAATGTCCACGTCTCGCTTCCGTATAATGCTATACTCCAGACGTAAGTCTTAATAAATCGCTTCCTGATGTTAAGTGCTATCTTAGATTTAAATATATATTTTTTGGAGTTGAATGCCTTTTTGGCCATAGCTATTCGTGCAATGATATCCGTAGTACACCTGGAGTCGCTTGTTATGATGCTACCTAAATATTTAAATTTCTGTACTTGTTCAATGGCAGTATTTCTAATCTGAATGCAAGTTATTTTAGGTCTGCGTTTTGACACTATCAAGGTTTTTGTTTTATTTATATTAATTTTAAGTCCAAAGTCTGAAAATACTCGGTCCATTTCTATTAGCAGGTCTTCGAATTGTGTGGAATGTTCTGCTATTGCTGCTATGTCATCTGCAAATCTGACGAAATGAAAAACTTTTCCATTAATTTTGACACCCCCTTTTCCTGAATCTACAATTTTTGCGATGGCGGCTTCAATGAATATATTGAAAATGATTGGGGAGAGTGGACAACCCTGCCTTACACCCTGTCTTATTTTTGCCTTTCTTTTCTCTTCTCCTATTTGAATTACAGTTTCTTGTTCTTTATATAATGCATGTATAATTTGTCTGTCTCTGTAGTCTATACCTATTGTTTTCAAGATGTTTGTCATTTTTAACCAGTCTATTTTATCAAACGCTTTTTCCAAATCTATGAAAGCTATGTGGGTATCGAGGCCTACGTCCATTCTTCTATCCATAATAAGTCGTAGAGCCAGAATAGCCTCCCTAGTACCTTTGTTTTGCCTAAACCCATATTGATCAGGCCCTAGGTAGCTTTCTGCTACCGGTCTTATTCTATTTTGTACTATTTTTAGTAGTATTTTCGAGGCTTGAGATATCAGGCTTAAATTAATAAATGATGTACAAATACTTAAATAGGTACATATATATAAAATACCCATGAAGAACAAATATCTGATCTCATCACACAAATAAATGCCCTGACTGGGATTTGAATGCAGGACCTTCGGCTTCATAGGCAGTGTCTCTACCTACTAGGCCAGACGGGTTGCCAATTATATATTAAGAGTACAACAACTATACTAAATCTACAAATGGCCCCTGCGGCATGGTACTGAAGATGCTGGCTGATGAGAGACTGAAGTTGAGTGAGGTAACTGCCAGCTCTTCGGTCCCCTGTTGCGTCTCTGAGTGTCTTAGTCTTAAAAATGACACGTATTCGATATTTCGATTAGAGTTAGATTAGAGTGTCAGCATATCTTATTTAATTTGAGTTTTATTGATTTATATTATAAAATTTCGAAAAGAGGCATGAATGAAGTCTAAAAATAACTCGTGTATCGTAATTTAATTTTTATTAACATTTGTATACCACTACAAGCTATATTAGTATATAATACTCACGGCGCGATTTTCCATTAACGACAGTTTATTTTCTTCTCTAAGTTTATTAAATGTTAAAGATAATAAACATAAATAATTAAATATAGGTATACAATATAACTTACTCCAAACGTATAAGATATTATATGATAACCTAAGCTACAAATTGTGGAAGTGCGACCATCAGGTACTTAATAAATAAAGATAAAAAATATAAAAATAGCATTGCTAAGGAGTGACATACGAATAAGAGTATAAAAAACACGACGTACAAGTTAAGTAAGTCTGGATGCTACAGGAGAGCCCCTGGAGAGCTCTGTGTAGCTGTACGCTTGAACAATACCGTTGCGAGTGTACTGGCTTTAACATAGTACAGTCGGCTGTAGTCTACTCAGTCAAGTAGCACTTGTTCTAAGGGAGTTTGAAATTGTTTTTAGTTAACATGATCGTTCATATTACAACTATTACTTGAAACTGGAGTTGCCAATGAGTTTTTCCGTGAGGATGTCGCTTGCAACAGTGCCGAAATATCAAAAACTCATTCAAATGAATATACATGGTGACTATCCTGATTTAACCTTTAAACCGCCGAACGTCAAAAATGTAAAGTTCAATTTTGAACTCTGTCATAATATATGACGGTGTCATTTACGTTGTCACTTTGTCTAATATATGAGACGATGGCGGTCAAAGGGTTAAGTTAGTTGTTATTTTAAAGTTGATCCGATGTTTATAAAGGTACATGAAGGCGGTTAACTAACTTACGAGTTTTAAAAAACATAAACGTAGTGAAGGCTTGCGTTCTTATGAAGTACATTCTTCATTAACGGCACACTTCTTCCTTAAGGTACAGAATGATAAACAGTTATTACAAAACAACATAAATGGACAAAAAAAAATACATGCAGTTGAACCAATAGTCCCCGTACGACAGGCTCCATCCCAATATTGAATTGACAATTTATAGTAAAAGTAAAGTTCGTGAGTTATTTTACAAGTTTTTAGCAACGTCCAATGTTAGTTAAAAAAAATGCTGTCTTAGGCTCCAGCTTTGAATTGCGTAGTCTCCAAATGAAAGACCCATTGACCTAGGAATGACGGAGGTAGAAAAACTCTGCTACAGCTTTTTTAGGAACAGCTACCGAATTGGGTCAGTTTCCATATTCAAATACTTTTCATGAAATAAAACGTGTTTTAATCCACGCGGCCATGTATGCAAATCGGTAAAATAGTTGAGCTGTGAATACCGATCAAATTAATAAAGGTTAAGCTATACGCTAGCTTGATATTGTTCATATGTACATCACGTTATTTATATGGAGATTTGGTTTTAAATCTTAAATTCATTATGGCTAAAATTTGTCCATGCTTTCGTTTGTAAGGAAATCGTTAAATTGCTTTCCAAATTCTTTTCAATGACTAGAATTGTGGTTAGATTACGAAATTAATTATTCAACGTGGATGAATGTACTTTTCTCAGACTATCACAGTGGGTTAAACTTAATAAAAGACATATAGGCTTATGCCTCATACTTAAGACATTTTCCTCGACCACTAACAATCAGCCAAATAGTCCCGGAAAAGGTATCACGTAACGAGAACTTATTGCGGCTCTGTGCCGAGCTGATACAGGCATGAAATATGTCCCCACTAAATACACGGTCGAGTTTTAATCTTATCACGTTTGCCGGGTCCATAAAGAGAGGAAACGGACTAGTACGTCTGTGGAACGTTTTTCTATTCGCTTTCATTTCGTCCATTTGCAAAGTGGGACGGCGTGTGCTGCCATAAATAAGGAATGTCGTTTAAAAGGCTAGCTTTCGCACCGAAGCGGTAAGTTACACCTTGGTGGATGTAGTGACTGACTTATTAACATTGCCCAATGTAACGTTGGCTTGTGATTAAAGTAGGAGCTCTCTGGATCAAAACTTGAAATGAGTAAATTTTTTTTTTTTTAATCTTTTTTGTTAAGGAGCCTTGGTCTTTAAGACTATGTCGGCTAAAACAGTAAATGTAAATGTTATTGGCTAAAACAACTTGTTAATCAGTGATTGAATTAATGATGTTGCTTTTTTTTTAATGACAAAGGTGGCAAACGAGCAGACGGATTGCCTGATGGTAAGCAATTACCGTCGCCCATGGGCACTCGCAACACCAAGGGAGTCACAAGCGCGTTGCCGACCTATAAATGGGTTGGAGCTCTGGGAACCTTACTCACCATCAGGAACACAACACTACATACCTGAAAGGTAGCAGTGCTATTATGGCTGTGGTCTTCTGTAAGGAGGAGGTACTTCCCCAGTTGGGCTTCTCCAGATTCAAGCGTGATGGTACTTCGCTGTGCCCTACCTCTCATAAAATCTACTAATTAAACCAGAGACTGACAAAGTAACAATACTTTTAATAAAGTACAATAACACATAATGTTGCTAGTCATATGTTTAGCGCAAATATGCAGCAACAATTGGACAAATCATTTCTATTGACTAAATCTCCCATACTACCCAGAAATTACTCTACTAATTTGATACTCATTGACCTGCCACGATTTAATAATTTTTGATTATATGAGGAAAATAGTATTTTTAATCAATAATAGAAACGTATATCTAACATCTGAAGCGAATGTCCATGCGTTTTGAACTGTGATTGGATGACTTTGGCATGAACTTATGAGAGTCCATTGAGAAATGTGTAAAACAAGTACAGAACTCCCCAAGTTATTTTTAAAACAAACATACGATTAATGAACTTAAATGTTATGTCGGTCAGTAATATTTTTATTTGCGTGTAATTCATCTTACTGGTCTAGTTGCGAATGTACTCCTTCTAGGTTGAATGGATAAAGGTAGAGTGAACATATTAAAATACTTTAGTGTTTTACGCTAGTAGGTACCATTAACCAAAAAGTGTTCGTCAATCGTAAATGCGTAAGTAAAAATTTAACTTCATTAACCCTTTACCAGGCTCCAAAGAACTACCGTGTCTTCATACGTACTGTATATACTGTTACAGCCGTATTGAACGCCTTGTAAAAACTGCATTTACGAAAGTCGGACATGCTCCTTTAAACCAGAAATAAAAATGTGGGTTACGGTTATCCCATCACCTGTCTAAGTAATTAACTGTCATACTCGATTTTGTCTTATTATATTCTTGATCAGGCGAAGGGACATATTCTTCCCACATCTTATATCGGTTATCACAGTCAAGGTTTAACTCCAAACCTACTAAGAAACATTATATTTATCAATCACTGAAAACATTATTTTATGATCTTCAGTTTAATTACTTACATGAGTTTTTGTGACATGCAAGACAATTTACCGGGCCATGGGAATAATAGCTCCCACACAGTTAAACTCTAATAAGGCCATGGGATAATGTCAACCCACATCCTAATTCTGGTCATACACAATAATGCGTAAATATTTAGCAATGTTTACGATTACATTACCTTTCAACACTCAAAATCTACAAAATGTCAAAAAATTGTTCGACCTTATGTACTTCTGTTTCAGATAAATTATGGAAAGTGTTCGAATTTCTCTGTAGTTTACTGAAATTAGCGTTCAAGTGAAATAAAACGTTTGCCAAAGATATATTACGCGATTTAGAAGCGTGTTGTGAATGTAAATTATAAAATACAATTTTCAGGGATTGACAAAATATTTTGTAGGAGGTTTGGAGATAAAACCTGACTTCGGTAACCGATATAAGATGTGGGAGGAATATATCCCTTCGCCTGGTAAAGGGTTAATCGTTATAAAGTTATTAATAAAAACAAATGCAGAATAATCGGCGCGGATGTTTGCAGTCGCGGGTGCGGCATCTTTTGTAATAAAGGATTAGCAGATTAAGAAAAATTTACTGAAGTTATAGTTACAATTTTTAGAGGAATCCGTTACTCTAAAACTTAACTTAGTTAATTATTAAACATTCATTTTACACATTTGAAAATAGTTGCTGAAAATTATGAAGACGCAGAACGGAGCGACTGGCTCGGCAAAAGGGAAGCGTTTCAAGTGTGAATCGGCGAAGTTTGCCCGTTACCAACTTAGTTCATCCCGTGCTCAGGGTTACCTTGTCAGCTTACTTTGAGCTATAAAGTTGGATGAAAACACCATACATGTTGAGAAGCAAATAAGCCTTCATTTTAATAATATTTACCCGCAGAACCTGAATGCGTGTCTCATGAATAAAACAAATAACATTTGTAACAATATGAAACATGTACATACTACATAAATGTATATCGCAGAAGTTTATGAGATAACTAAAAATCTATTCTGTTAGGTGTAATTCCAAGGAAAACTATATTCTCCGCATTAAAAAAAGCTGTAGGGATAATAGAAATAGTGACTTGTTTAATAACTTGAATATGTTGCGTAATAAATAAATCAGGAAACTATTTTATTTACCTACGTTTAATAAAGAATAAATTTCCTGTCATTAGCCCACCTCCAGTTACATTGTAATATGACTGTATAACAGGGACCTAGATAAAACCTTTAAATTATAACTGTAATACGTGTAGTACAATTTTCTATGGAATATACCCGAAAAGTAGGACGGCAGGTGGCGACGAAAGTTGTAAGTAATTAGATAAACAGCCAGTTTTTTACCATTTATGCGTAAACCCTTAACTTTGAGCGATATTGACAATTTCAGAAATGACTTTTAGCCTCATTATATATGACATTATCTATGATAAGGGACCTTATTGTCGATGGCGCTTACGCCGTTGTTCAAAATGCCGCAATACAAAAGCAACGCGGTTCGACGTAAGCGCCATCGACAATAAGGTCCCTTTTGCTAGATAATGACACATATGTATGTATGGATTCTTGATGCAATGAACCATATTTAAAACCATTTACATTAAAACTGTACTTAAGTCACGATTCCGGAGCACATTATTCATCGGTGGCTCGACTCCGCATATCATTAGCACCATAAATCTTGATTTAGTTAGGTCACAGTATCGCTAATGGAAGAAGCAGTATTTATTGTGTCGTAACGTTTATGAGAATCATTGTTTGTTTCCGCCTACCCCAATATAACGTCATTCATTTATTCTTCTCCAAATGTTCCAATGATTAAAATATCACTGAGCTATAAATGTAGTTCGAACAAAGGGAAACAATTTCACTAATGGGCCTTAAAATCGCAATTAATCCGGCTCCATCACAGCCTAATTTAAATAAATTCACGCGGTGGCCGTTTTTATCCGGCTCCCAAACAAGACATTAATCATCAAAACAACAGTCGGAGCGAAAAATACAACAATAACATTACGGTTCATTTACACGGTGCACACGCGCAGGGCGTAAGGCTCAGTTTTATTTACTAATCTACTATGATATTCTTATTATTTATCAGTGATGGAAATCCACTGCTGCACTTTCAGCACACTGCAGCCGTCTATAAACTGTTCGGAGTGTTAGAGCGAACGGATTGTGTGGGGTAAGGTAGCTTGGGGCAAATCCAGGATCCTTCCGCACCAGACTTGATTTATTCTACTGGAATAGTTTACGCTTCCAGCAAGATTGGTTGAGACGGTTGAGACTGAGTGATGTGTTATGGGAATTGTGTTTGCTAGCCCGCTAAGAAAACTCCACCAAGAAACTCAGCTAGGTCCGACCGACCGCGGAGTACCAGTCGCCCTACGGAGAAAACGATTCTGAATGACATGAAATGGCTTAAGTCGTGACTACCACACTTGAATATGTCATGATTGGAGTAATACAAGTCGTGTAAAGTGTCAGCTTATTTCTAAATGATACTTTACTGTACTTGTTAATCATCGTTCCTAGCTTTCCTAATAAGAACAGCGCTCTGTTACACACCCTACGGATGTGCTAATAACAGTCCTAAATATACAACTATTATTTGTGTCACCACAAGTAATTATAACTGCGGGTGGATGAGTTTATAACATTTGATATTTTATATATAATGCAAGTTTTGATTAACTACATCATTGATACGTCAGGCAGCGACATGTTTGCCGTTGTCAATAAAATAAAAGCGCCCATGTTCTGGTTAATGTGAAGGTGTACCGATCCTCATTTAGCATGGACGAGTCTGGCGTACAGGCCGGAAGGGGGTAGTATTAATGAGCGAATGTCAATGGGATCCGGCCGGCCCGAGCCCGGTAAAAAAAAGGATAGGTTACTCGAGAGACATATTAAGAATAAAGATCATTCACGCCAATTATGACAAAACACTGAAGTTAATATAAAACCGTGCTTCAATTTATATTGTCATCTTCAACATATGTAAAAATGTAAAATTATTACATTTGAATTAATATTTTCATTTTGGCAAAACATAATTTTCCACATATAGATTTTGCGGTTGGCTGTGGTGGACCACGTCTATTGAAATATTAATGGAAACCAGAAACATACTTATTTTTTACTAGTTTAGCTATCCGTTCTTAACTTTTTATCAGATACCTAATCTAAACTCACAACAAAATTTAAATTAAATTTAAAGTTAGAAACGTGGAAAGCTAAAGCTAAAAAGTCTATATTATTTTTCGTATTAATTGTATAGAATATTACTCGACATGTTTCACTCCGTAACGTAACCAGACAATTAATGTGGTTAAAGCTCATGATGGTTTTGTGGTTCAAATTCTTAGGTAGGTATTATTTTTGAAATTACGAGTCTTTTTTGTTTACCTGTCTCTTGTGAGGCTGTAAATTATGTAAACGCAGCTTAGATGATTCAGTAACAAGACCGCTGTAATCGTTTTGTACGAAAAATGCGGCGGATTTATGAAAAATATTATATCCATGCTCGTTTTACTAGGGTCCGCGGTAATTACGTAAGCCGGTTGTCAGTGTATTTTTTTTTTACATTTTGTTGGAACGTCATGTGTGATACTGAAGTCTACTTCTATATGCTTTGTTGGAACCATGTTTGACTGTACATACTGACATTTGCTGTATATATTTTAACTTAGCCATTACTGTGAGTCAAGCTTGACACAAGGTCGGGAGACATCGGTTATTAATTTGCAAGTGTAACAATGGCAAGTGGCTCAACAATCCCTGGATAAGGGATGGCGAGGGCAGTTGGTTCATGCATGGGGAGAGTAGGGATGCCAAAGGGTGAATAGGCTTTTATGTAAATGTAACGTTAATATTATTCTTATTTTTGTTACAAATTAATCGTCTCATTAAAGCCATGTAATAAAACTATATACAAAATAAAAATAAAAACTTAAACACAAATGTCGGGAATAGCCATAAGTAAAAAAAAAATACCCTTTTCACCCCGGTTTACGGTACGTAACTTAGATGAATTTCGTTTTATTTGGCTCAATTTAGTTAAGTAAAATAACAAAATGTAACTTCAATCAAATCTGTATTTTTGATTTTGCCGTCAAAGTGAAATAAGCAAGTGAAATAAAATTACAAAGTTTGGTCTAAGACCAAGCCGTTGTTCGTTAAGGCTTTGCGCTTTGTGAAGTGGTAGCTGAACTTTACAAATAGCCACGAGGCGGCCGCGGCGGCGGCTAAAGGGAGATTAAAAGAGTTTGAAGATTAATTATTTATTAGCTGCATACTTGCCCGTTACATCACTATATCAATATTACACACTTAACAAAGTTGAAATGAACAAAACTTACTCAAGAGTCTCAAAACTAGATTGTCATTCGAAAGTTAGGTCATGGGTGATTCATGGCATTTCGCTGTCAAAAACCGGTTGTTAGACAGTTATCATATCACTGTTACTTATATACGTATAACTATGATTCGTCATCATCATATCAGCCGACGGAGGCCTTTTCCAAAGCGACCCACAATGGCTAATTTGCGACTTTTCCGCGATCTTCATTTATATTAATTATTTAAAAAATTCAGAATTGTGTAATCGGTTGACTTTGGGACCTACTATGATTAATATAATTCATTGGGTGCTTAACTTTAGAAGCACCGAAAAATGAACTAAATTTAACTTTTGATAATAAAGAATACCTAAAAATTTAAACTTATTGTTTTTTTTCTTCATTCTCGCTGTGGGATCGTTTTGTTTCCTCTGATCCAATTATGACTGCTGGCTTAATATGTGATACTATGTTTGTATGCTGCACAGATCTCTTCTATTAGTTGCAGCATATATACTGACTAAATTTCACCAGATTATTATACTAATTGTTCAAATATTTATGTGTCCATGGTGCAGTCAACGTCAAATGGTTATAGTCGCAACCAAAATGGGCAAATATATCGATACAGATCTTTATTTATACAGCAGTAAGGATGTGTTACGATATATTTGGCCATACTGACTGTGAGTAACTATATGATGCTGATTGTACAAGTATAAACGTTTGAAACAATTCCAAAAGTTACGTTATATTTACTGATTGTAAGACTCTATACTAATATACTCTGTTCATACGAACTTACCGACTGTGCATTTTAAGGTTATGTCGTTGATTGCATAAAACCTAAAGTCAAAAAAATGCATTATTTTCTTACCTACGCATTTTAATTATTTATATTATCAGGTTAAATCGACCTCATCTGAAAATTGCATTTTCACCAGAGTTTTTTTTATAAACAGTTGCTGTACATCGAATCCAGTCCTGCCTAAAAATATAATTATTAATTGATATTACAGGACATTCTATACACAATATGACTGAACCCCTTACCGTGGGGTACTCAAGAAGGCTTGTATTGTTAGTACTCAGCCAACGATATATATAACATACAAATACTTAAATACATATATAAAACAGATGTGTATCTGTGCTCATCACACACATAAGTGACCCTTACTGCTATTTGCACTTAGGACCATCAGCTTCATAGGCAGGGTCACTACCTACTAGGCCATACCAGCCATCAAGTATTTCGATAACATTACTATAGTAGATTATTGTTGAGAAATGCGTAATAAACAAAAAATAAGAAGTCTATAGACGGAAGTCTATGGTTGCGGGCAACTTGGCATCTGAAATTAACATCATTAGGGAAAACTACTGGTTTAACAACTATTAACTACGTTAAATTGGCCCGTCAAGCAGAGGCTGACGTTGTTTCAGTAGAGAGAGAATATGATAGGGAAAATAACACATTATTATGATGAAGTTTTTCCGATGCTAGGAATTTCTAGCACAATCAGCAGGCCTATACAAAGTAATCTCAACTTGTTTTTAACTTATTCATACGAGTACATATAAATCATTTAAAACACAGGTTCTACCTATTTAGGAAGCAGCCTTCTAGTTGTAAGTATGCTATTATATATTTCGTGTTTATGAACCAATAAATTATTAACCTGATTGAATAAAAAAATATAAAACTTTATACTTACGTTGATAATATCCTTTACAAGTACGCATAATTCAAATGGTGTCATCGGTATAACAACTTTTGAAAGCAACATTTCTATGTAAAAATAGCAATTTTATTATTTATACATATTCTACTCGTAATGAGAGAGGCTAGAAAGGAGGTCATAGTAACATATCATTTTGTAAGTATAGTTTCGAGTGGAAAGTGCATGTCAGTCTTTGACTCTCAATTTTGACTTTCGTCTAGCTTTAAGGCAACTTGGTCCTGTATGGGAATTTTCAAAAAATAGTGCACTCAATTAGTGAAAGCTGTTAAGAAAAGTTAAATCACTGTCAGTTTCGTGACGACAATTAAGCATACAATTAAAATAAAAACTTCATAAAGATTTGATGCTTATTTGTCGTCACGAAACTGACAGTGATTTAACTTTTCTGAACAACTTTCGCTAATTGGGTGTACCAAATTTTAAAATTCCCATATACAAATATTATCCTCAGAATAAAAAAAAATAGAACAATAAATGAATAGGAAACTAGCCTATTGTAACACCAAGCTCTAAATACTGTATAGCACGATGATTGAGGCCCAGTGTTTCCATAAATTAACCACGATGTCACTTTGACCCTCTTCGAAGGATGAAGCAAAGGGTTGAACAGTGGTATTATGTCTGAAGGGCGCTTTACGCAATTTATACAATGCGGGGCCTCATTCAAGCAATTCAGAATTGGCGATTTTATTAACAATTCAAATCAGTTACTCTAAAGTCTTTCAAAACGATCTGTTACGTTACTTTGTTTGTTGTTGAGTCTTAAATGATATAATGATGAATGTGTATCATTTAATTAAGTACTAATCAAATTTAACACGTACCGTGCATTACTAAATAAACTTAGATTATAACTAATAGATGCTAATAATATACCTATCTTCGATCTGGTCTTCTCGTTTATTTTCGCTAATAGGATCTCATTGTAACAATAAAATAAAATAAAGTGTAAGTACATATTTATCTTAACTTATATATAAACAGATATGTTATTGATGAGCTACATGCTGCATGCAATTAGTTATTTGAATACCTGCATTTGTAGATAAAACATCAAGAGCAAATCTGTACTTCATATTTATAACCGTATACTGTAGGTAAAAAACTAAAGATTTTGATTCTGATCTTGAATAATTGAATTGAAAGTCGACTTTCATTTAATCATAAGTCTGGTTTTTATTTTAACAACCTGCTGGAAGAGATCACTTAAAGGGATGAGTTTCCCTTTGCACTTTTGTCATAATTATTTTCTGTACCTTTCTCATTTAGTGCAATAAAGTTTTATTAAGCACACAATTTGTAACCTATATGTACGTAATCATTAGGATTTTCCGTCAATGCACACGATAGTTGTAAATGTATTTTTCCTAACTAGTGCGTAAAAAGTGCACTTTGCGCACGCTTCGCGTGCGTAAATTTCACTTTTTATGGCACTTTTTACGAAAAATTTGGTTCGATACACGTACAAAAACTTCTTTAAGACTCGGGTGATTGTCACCCTCGTTTCACTCGGGCTCCAACTTTCACCCTCGTCGAAAAAAAATTTTTTTACTAGTATCGAAATGTACTAAAATGGTACCACAGGAGAGCACTTAACGTAATAATATGTGATAAATAAGAACATGCATATAGAGACACGACAGACCCAACAAAAGGTTGTGTGTGAGCGTTAAGGCAGAGAAAAGCTAAAGAATCCTTCGTCTGTGTATATAGCCTTATATTTTCAATTTCATTGTTCGCTCGGTTTTCTATCAAATACAACAACAGCTCTTCGCCTTTCTTTATGAAAAGTTTATAATAATTTTCAGAGACCCTATCTTTAACAAGAACAATGCTAGATGAAAGTCAGCTAAAAGGCGAAAACATAAAATCTTCCAACAATCTTACAGAATTAGTTTGAAGCTTAACAATCTTGAAGTATACGAATATTCCTTGCAAAACTAGACAATATTAAAGACAAGAAAAGAACAATGAGTGGTGATCTCCGTACGAAGTAATAAATAACATATAGATAAGTTTCTGAAACAAAAAATATTTTTGGTACAGGCCATAGCCGACTGTACTATTTTTGCACAATTGTCAACTACTCATCGAGATGATTCTAACGAGCCTGAATATCGGACAACACAAGATCGGAAAACAAATTTGATCAGTAGTATTATAGGTATTAAATTGTCACCGAACTTACATATGTGTGCAAATTTTCAGCTCAATCGGTTAAAGATATCTGCTTCAAAATTTAATTGCATGATTTCACGGGAACATACATACATACTTACATTGCAAGATAAATAAAAGCTTGTAATAATTAAACCATATTACCAATGCACCGGCAATTTTCGTATGGATCATATTTTCTCCTTTAACTTTAAATAGATGACCGTGGAAGCAAGACTATAACACGTTTAATACCGAACGGCCAAAGTCGGCTCTAGTATTAGACCACAAGATTGTTTTTATGACAGCGGCGTTGGATCGTGGCCATTCATCATCATCATATCAGCCGAAGACCGCCCACAGCTGGACATAGGCCTCCTCAGGCGACCCAAAATAACCGGTTTTGTTCCACCCGTTTGTTTGGATTACCGCGATTTTTACCAAATCGTCAGTCCATCTAGTGAGGGGTCAGCCCACGCAGCGCTTTCCAGTACGTGGTCGACACTCGAGAACCTTTACGCCCTAACCGCCATCGGTTCTACGTGCAATTTTTGGTTCTACGCACACTACCACTTAAGTTTAGCGATCTGGAGGGCTACATCTTTTACTTTGTACCTGGTGCGTTTGCGCGCAGAGACACTCCCAGCATAGCCCTCTCCAATGCCCTTTGGGTAACTGAATTTTTTTATGAGGCCCGTAGTAAACGACTACGTTTCAGTTCCATATAGGGTTTCTGGTTTCTCGCCTCATTTTTTTTCCCGAGTTTCGAGAAATCTCGGCTACAATTTCTCGAGTTGTCTCGACTCTCGAGTCTTTACTCCTATAGTAAGAAATTGTAAATTAAAGCATGTTCACAAAAGTAGCCACTGCTTGTATGAGTCTCCACTGTTAACATGAGATTACTGGCAACACACACTGATCAAATACTATCGTCTGAGACACTGTGGAATATTATCTCCATTTAAATACAAAGAGTAAATGATGTTTAAATACGACGTCGCGTCGTTTGATGTGAATTGATGAGTTATGCTATTTTGCATCGCAGAGCGGGAATTTATGTCAATAATAATATTTAAGAATTTGTGTCCTGTCATTGATCTGAAAGTTGTGTCTATGTCGTTAACTTGTCTTTGGCAATATCAAGTTTAGCCTCTAAGCTGGGTACAATAATAGAATGCAATTTAATCGGATAGGGGAAAGTTCGTGTCAGCAATCGTCTGTTGGGGTGA
Source organism: Grapholita molesta (assembly GCA_022674325.2). Classification (NCBI taxonomy): domain Eukaryota; kingdom Metazoa; phylum Arthropoda; class Insecta; order Lepidoptera; family Tortricidae; genus Grapholita; species Grapholita molesta. Next base: position 22,618,559 of record CP053121.2, on the reverse strand, counting down.
CATTCCAAATGCTCGCTGAGCGAGATTTCATCGTTTGGCTTTACTGGCGTGACAGTTTTCTGAATCTGATTTATGGTGAAGACTTTAATGGTGGACAATCCGAACTAAGTACACCGTTGAATGTTTGCTAATTGCGACAGAGCTTAACTTGTGTCGCATGTAAGATTTGACGTTTCGCTGCGTGAGCGTTGCGCCGCGACGCTTTGCAGACTGCGCTTTCAGATAATGCCAATTACAAGTAGAGCTATGAAACAACCCTAATTATCCAGTAGATCTCTCACACTAACATAACTTTTTCGGTTCTACTGAAATCTTAACAGTATACTACACTATACATATTACCTCGTCCTAATTTATGAGACGTCACTGCCGGCATGTGTCATTTGGAATGTAAGGAGAGCTATACAATTCAATACGTGCAGGTAAAACAACAATTGCGCATCGCGTGTGATGAGCGTGGTACAGTCGACTACAAAGATTTGTATACATTTTTTCACCTTAATCCTTTGTAATAAGGTGCAAAAGTGTATACATATCTTTGTAGTCGACTGTACACACAGCAACACTCTTAGCTGTACATCGGTGGACTTTATGCTTTATATAATAAGGTTTACCAATGTACAGCTGAGAGTGTACACTAATAGTCCCTTCATTGGTGTGTTGCGTTGAATCGCGTTGTAAGCTGTGTATTTTATCTGGTCGCAGGTATCATGCTCTACCGGACGACGTTAATGCAGCGTAATGCATCAGTGGGGCTCAATAAGCTACAAATGTCTAAATACTTACCACGGATTTCAAGATCACACTACACTGGTTCTCCCACTCGCTCGCACTCATAAGAACGGGAAAAACGAAAATACAGCTGCTATAAAACTTTATCTATTTGAGACGGTGACGAGAAATACATGCTCCCTTGGTGATTATTAAGAAAGTGACCGTTGACACACGCAGATTGTTTGCTTAGTTGCACAATACCTACACAGGCCTATATAATCCATTGACATTATTTTAGGCACATCTGTCGAATTTGTTAGTGAAGTGCCACTTGTAAGGATACGAGTATATGTATGATGCATATCCTGTACCTTCTTGAAAATAATTTTTCGCCCTCAGTTCGTGATTTGTCTCTTTCTGGAGATGATTCTAAAAGCGGCGAGGTATCATTGAATTGGGTTGTAAGTGGCTGTTGAGCCACTTGAAAGAAAAAACTTGTAATATCGCCCATGACTTAATAAGTGGATGGTATTTATGTAAGTTAGGATAAATAACTGATTAGCTGAATAAAATATACAAAAAATTATATACCGAAATTACATACTGATTAAGGATTCCGGTTTTTAAGGTGGCAGTTACAACCATTGGCTAACACACACACACTAACCGACGGACTAGCTTTTGCTCGCGGCTTCGCACGCGCAGAAGAACCCCCTTTTTGACCCCATAGGGGATAAATTTCAAAAACGCTGAATTTACTTTTCTTGTATTCGAATAAGGAGTGTGTACACTAAATTTCAAGTCTCTCTTAAAATTTTACACAATCTCCATACAAACTTTCAACCCTCTTTTGAACCCCTTAGGAGCGGAATTTTCCAAAAAAATATATTGTAGCAAATGTATCACATGCGTTATTTTGATTTTTTTATAGCTCGAAAATCGTAACGAAGAGTATAAAAAAGAAGGACATTATTAAATGAAAAGCAAGCGTCGGATACATATCAATTCCGTCTCTATTCTAACGAACTTCTCTCACTCGCACACACATAAAACGTTGTAAGTAAGAACACAACATTGACGGACAAAATCGCTGACGCGGCACTGTGGTGTCGCCGCGTGCCATTATGTAAATGTAGGGACGCGTTATTGGGAGATTCATGAATCCCCACCAAGTTGAGCGGTGATTTGATTAAACAGCTGTATATAGCTCGTATAATTTTATCAATCAAATCAAATCAGAATAACCGCGGGTAAGTCTAGTTGCCACCAAGACGTTTCGGAAAAATAGTTTCCACATAAATGAATATAAACAAATGCACATCTGAGCGGCACACTGTACGCTCACCATGAGTTGTGACTTTGAGGTTTTCGATAACGAGTATCGAGTTAACTATCTGTGTATCTCGTTCGCACTAAAATAGTACAAGCGAGATGCACAGATAGTAAACGCGATACTCGTTATCGAAAACCTCAATGTCACAACTCATGGTGAGCGTACTGATTAAGCCCGTTTCAATGTTTAAAGTTTAACAACAAAGTACATATCATAATGTAACTTCCTCAAACTCTAAAACATGCTTTTATCCACTTGCGTTAGTTATAGTTACATTCCAAGCAGTAAACCTAACTATGAAACTCAAAGCCGAGGCAAAGTTTTAACAGCGGGAAGCAGGTTTTATGCATTCTCGTGATTTAAATTTTGGCCTAGCTTATAATTTTTTGTATATTTGAATTTAATTGTACTTTATAGTAAAAAATACTATTAAGTTAATTGTCGTAGAAAAAAATACCTACTACTACTAATTTTGAGTTTGGTTATTACCGTGTTACTAAAATAGTTAAAAACAGATGAGTTATACTGGATACATACATTAATGTTTGTTTGTTTGTTTATTTACTAATATGCTATAATCTTAGAATACCTGAATTATGATGAATATACTCGTATGTGTTTTGGTTTATGTTTATATTTTTTTTTATTGTGCAGAAACGTCTGCTAGCGAATATCTTCGATATTTAAATCGAAAGAAAAAATATACGAAAGAAAAGATATTACGGCGGTACTCGTGTAGTACAATTGGTAGTGCACTGGGCTAGTGGTTGTGGGTTCGAGTCCCGCCGCGAGTCAATTTCTTCTATTTTTTCTTTAGATTTTAATTTAATTTGTTATGAACCGCCTTTAACCTCTCCGCTTTTCTTAAATGTTGACTGGTAGAGAATGCTTTGTATCATTAAGTTCACCTTCTGTACTTTAGTGGTTTGTGCAATAAAGGTTAAATAAATAATTAAATATCGTCAGAACTCAACTCATTTACTATCACTATATAGAATTAGTCGTGCAGTTATAATTTCATCGTAACATTTAAGAAGAAGATCTTGATATTATGCTTAATGTAACAAATCTCTTCAAATTTTAACGGTGTTTTAAACTTAGAATTCGGTCCGTTTCTGCGCAGGAGTGCTACGAATGCTACGGGAACTATGTCGTAGTCAGCGTAGCATGTGTTGGTCTGTTGTAGCCTAAACGTCGTGATTTGCTACGATATCACATCGTTTGGACAACAGTAACGGTGCCCGACACTAGAGTGTAGAATTCACATCATACGTCTAGAGAAAAAGCAAAACTTTGAGCTGTATTGAAAATACAGGTTGGATTTTTTTTAATGGATCAATGAGGTAAATTTGTGGGCTCAATTTAATTCTTATTTCCCCATATTTTTCGTAACAACTAACACTGGGTTAACGCCCCGGGGAACCCGGGGTTGTTTGTTACGACGGGGTTTATAGTTGTTTTTTTGCGAGCAACCGGATCGATTTACTACATTGAAGAAATCGATTATTATTTAAAAATGTCTAAATGTCAATTTATTAACTTACTTATATGGAAGTTTTCAGAAAAAAGTGTAACTAAATTTGCGTGACTTGTAGAAAAGTTAAATTATGTCATTATGTGACGATAATTGAGCATGAAATCTGTATGGAAATATTTTTTTGCCTTTTTAGTTGCATTGTAATATCACTTCTAGTTTATGTTACGAGCACCAAATCAAAGTATTTATACAAAACGTAATCCTTAAGTTAGTTTTTTATAGTTTTAGTTTTAGTATTTTAATTTATTTAAGTTTCATATTACGTATAATACTGTAATTTTATGTATTATGTTAATAAAATCTACTGTATATCCTTAATTATTATGAGATTATGATATTTTTATGAGAGGTAGGGCACAGCGATGACCATCACGCTTGAATCTGGGGCAGCCCAACTGGGGAAGTACCTCCTCCTTACAGAAGACCACAGCCATAATAGCACTGCTACCTTTCAGGTATGTAGTGCTGTGTTCCTGATGTCAGTAAGGTTCCCAGAGCTGCAACCCCCCTTAAAGGCCGGCAACGCGCTTGTGACTCATCTGGTGTTGCGGGTGCCTATGGGCGACGGTAATTGCTTACCACCAGGCAATCCGTCTGCTCGTTTGCCGCCTATGTCATAAAAAAAAATATATATATTGTCATATAACTGACATTAATTATCTTTTCTACGACTCACCTGAATTGAGTACACTTTTTTCTGAAAATTTCCATATGATCGCCGGTGGCTTAACTCCGCGGCACGCGACTATGAACAATATGCGCGAATGGTTCGATGGGTAGATAATGTTATTATGTAGGTCGGATGACAATAAAAACCGGCGGGGCGTAAAGCGGCCACTACACTACAAGTACTCGTGTAAAAATAGTGCAATAGGGACGAGGGCAGAGAAAAAATGCGTGTCCTTAAATTATTATTTTTATTTTATATTTTAGTATTTTCATATCTCGTAATAAACTGTTTGATATGTTTTCTTATCGGACTACGCATAATTATGTAAGTACTTTAAGATTTGATGTATCACTGTATTGAAAAAATAAGTCCCGCCGTAGTTTCTTGCCGGTATCTTCACGGGTCAGAGGTGTAGGGTTTGAACCGGTGTAGATTTTTTTTTGACGTTCATAAGTGCATGTAATGTGCCTAAATTGAAAAATAAAGATCTTTTATCTTTTAATGAATTCTACTCGTAAAACAATGGATACTGATGTCAGACGCTGTGACACATTATGTACCTGAGGGAATTTAGAATGGACTAGACTAAATGCCGAGAAAAATTTACCCTTTACCAAAATGTAAATAAAGTCTTTACAAAGTAGACTACATTACATTGATACAATTAAAACTGTTGTGAGCCATGTTACTACTACTTAGTTACACGTCGTTCGTCTTAGTTGTCGTCGTCGTTAATTATGTCGCCTAGTGCGATATAATTACACGTGAGTTTATCCGTTTGTAACTAAGTACATAGACATACATTGGTTTGTCATATTGTTTTTTTTTGTTTCTGTCCAGATTTGTCTGTGCCAAATATCCGCGCACTATAAATAAGTATATAAATAAATATAATCGACCTAGTCCTACGGTAAACTTAGTAAGGCTTGTGTTGTAGGTACTAGACGACGATATATATAATAGATAGATACATATAAATACTTAAATACATAGAAAACACCCACGACTCAGGAACAAATATCTGTGCTTATCACACAAATAAATGCCGTGACTGGGATTCGAACCAGGATCACCGGCTTCACAGGCAGTGTCACTACCCACTAGGCCAGACCGGTCGTGAACTATAAAAAAGTAATTTATTTAAACCAATCTAGAATAAACTTGAAATATACCAATAATGTATAAATGTTACATATGAAACGTCTATTCATTATAAAACTCTTATGGGCCTTCATTATTTGTTTGTTTTACCTTTGTTTTGATATTCGTTAGAAACATTTTTTCGTTGGAAAGAAACGTAAAATATTTTAATAACTTAATAGTGACTTGTTAAGCTTACTTAACAGCTAAGCTAAAATAGCCTCTACGGAACCACTGTTTAAAGCAAATAATTTAATAATAATTTTACGAATAATAACAAAGCAAACACTTGGAAAAATGCATGCTACTCGTTCCAGTAGCTCGTTATTTCTGTGGGTAAGTAGGTCAGTCGGTTTCATTTAGGTACTAAAAACGTCCGGAATAAAAGATTTATTCCATTCATTTATTTTCAGTGCTATTGCTAAAACTCTTTAACAGTCTGAACTTACCTGATGTTATTATTTAATGTTACTAAAAGATTACCCCGCAAGATCAGTAAAATATAAGCATATTTGGAATAATACTTTAGATACTTGTTCTCACACTTGCACACACACATACACTCCCACACTAATTCAAGCACACACATACACACACACGTAAAATTATGTTTGTTCATGCTTAGTATAATAATATTACTGGTTATTTTTGTCTATTATATTTATATAATAATTATTGCTATTTGCTTGTTGCCCCTAATGTGAATCTGAACTTGACAGGCAATGCCTAGTGTAGAGGTCAGCACTATGTAACGTAAGTAATCATTGAATAAAACAATTTGGATTTGTTGTTTTGTATTTAGATACCTAACCTATAGAATAAATAAAGTATTCCATCTTTACAAACTGCACTTCAGTAGGTGAGCAGTTCTCAAAAAGTTTGTACATTTGGATCACGTCACATTTCGGGACTTTCCTTTTTTGTTACCAAATTTCTATAGACTTTCGGTAACAAAAAAGGAAAGTTCCATACAGACTTTGTGGGACATTTTGGGAAATATGGTAGATCTTGCTCAGCTTCATTTACTCTATCAGTCTACCGTTTTTAATCAAAATCGAAGATGTGATCCAAATGTACAAACTTTTGAGAATTGCTCAGGTACGTTTTCACTCAATGGTGTACAGCCGATGTCAAACAACTTACATTTTTTTTTAAAGTTTGTATTTAAATGTTGCTAAACCTAACATTAGTCTGGCATTAGTAATATTCCCGTACCGTTGTCGTGCTTTCATTATTTAATACTGATTAATTATATCGCGTACAATGAATTTAATTTTCCCGACGTTTCGAACCTAACAAGTAACGCTGCGGTTCGTTGTTACTAAATTATAAATTAGTTTTTAGTAACTTTTTTTTGTCTGACATGAAGATAAAAGTTCCTTTAAAAGCAATGGTTTGAACCATGGTAAGTAATTATTATATTATGCTTATTGATTGAATGTAAAGTATGATGCAAAAGATTCCATCGCGTACGCTTATTAAACATTCCAAGTTTAAACACAATACCTAATATAAATTTGAAACAGATAAGATAATCGCGGGACCTCTAACAATGCCGGATTTGTGGTCAGAACAAGATTAAGTAAACACTTCGAGTAAACAATGACTATTTTGTACATAATACCGCTAGTCCTTGCGAGGATTATCGCGTCAACGAGAATATTACGTAACAATACGCTATGGCCGGTCAACATCATTTGCATAATTATAAATAAGAGTCAGTTGTATTGCTAAGTATGTCTTTTCCGTACACGGAACAATGGTGTTTGGGAGGCCTACCTACGCGGAGCCGGATCGAGCCAACGCGCAGAGGCCCTTTCGACAATTTTAATGAAATGTAAGGGGTACACTAAGCGGATGCTGCCCCTGTCCGTAACATGGGACGCGCACAGAGCACCCGCCATGGTGTAAGGACTATTGAGTTTTAAAGGAATCTAGAATGTACCAGGCTATTGGTTGGAAAGGATGGACTTTGCTAAGTATTATTATTAACCATATTTGCAATAATATCTCCTAAATCAAAAATACTTAGTTGTGAAGTCCTCCTTGTTCAAAACTTACAGTACAATTTATAAGCCTACATTGTGTAATGTAATCTAAAGTTTCACGCGTAGAATTATTTCAGTTAGTTAAACTGGATATATCTCAGCTAACAAGTTAAGTTTGACTCAGCGAAGAGCGGGTTGTATGAGAAAATTAAAAGACTGGCTTAGGAAAGAGAGAACAGGCATTCAGTTTACCGATAAGAACATATCTTTCACTTTAGTAACGATTTTAACGATAAATAATTTTATACTTTAATCTGGGGTACTTTTTTATGGCAAAGGTAGAAAACGAGCAGACGGATTGCCTGATGGTAAGCAATTAGCGTCTCCCATGGGCACCCGCTACACCAAGGGAATCACACGCGCGTTGCCGACCTTTAAGGGGGTTGGAGCCCTTGGCACCTTACTCACGATCAGGAACATAACCATACCTCGAACAAATCATGCGGATGACGTCAAACCACTCATAGGATGATTACAAAAAGTTTAATTAACAATTACTACTTATCAATTATTAACCTCTTTAATAAAACGATATCGCCACCTGACATGAGCCGAGTAGGTACATAACATCTTTGACTGACATTGTCATTCAGTTGAACAATAAAGTGACTTCTTAATTATTTACAATCTTTTCAAAAGACGCAAAAGAATAATAATAATTTTAGACTTGTTGGAGAAATAGTTGTATACATAATGTCATTAAATATTTTTTAATAACATATTGACTTTCATTATATCATTATCAATTATCGTACTTACGTAAACAAATCTCGTAACATTTATTTTATTCACTAAGTACATCATCCCATCATTCAGTTAATTCTGTATAGATTTCTTGAAATTATACGCGGTTAATCTGTTACTTCGTGCAATATGTCATACGGATGTTGCAATACAGACATCATCCTGTGTGCAAAATTAGCTACGTCATTTTTACGTCATCCGCATGATTTGTTCGAGGTATGACCATAACACTAAAAGGTAGCAGTGCTATTATGGCTGTGGTCTTCTCTAAGGAGGAGGTACTTCCCCAGTTGCTGTGCCCTACCTCTCATTGTTGGACGTAGTTTAAGGACATACCCATAGTTTAATGAATGGAATTCGCTCCCTTCGTCTATATTCCCGGAAATATATAATTTGGGTCTCTTCAAGGCAAGAGTGAATAAGCTGTTACTGAACCAGCGTGCTACACCTTCGACCTCGTCGTCACTTACCTACAGGTGCGACTGAGGTTAAACGCTAGTCAGTCTTGTATTAAAAAAAATACCCGGATCCAAAAATTTTGTGTTTCGTTGGCTGGCACCGCTTTGTTTACTGGGTGAATCTCTTTAAAGTACTATTTTTAATATGTTTTCTAAGTATCTTAAGTGGACAAACTGTTGCGTGAACGGATCTATTGAATTCACTTCAAAGGACGGAAGGACTAGTTTTTCGAGCTCTGATCTTTCATCTACACTGTATATAAATAAGTGATTTCAATGTCTAGAATGCACTACGGGATTCTCAGGTATTCTGTAAAACCTGACAAAGGACAGTGTAACACTCGCCTTAGTGCAGTTGATAAATGCCGCGCAAGTAGGTCAAGCGGAGAATAAAGTGTGAATGAGCTCTTAAAGTTTTATTGCTACAATATTCATAGTTTTATGGGTATTCCGAGTCTGTGCTGGACGTATATCGATGAGGATATTGTGGAGTTTCATGGAGATTACTTCTACTGTTCAATAACAATGAATTTAACTTACTAGGATTTGCACTTGTAGATTTATGGTTTTAAAAGGAATTGGGAACTCAAAAATAGACAGTAGAATAATGAAAGATATTAAGTCAGGTTTTCTCAGAAGATTTACAGTGCATTTTTCTAAATTAGCCAGCAGACTTATTACCATGCTATTATTAGCTCATTATGGGCGCGTGGTGGTATAGTCGTAGTCTCTATTCCAACATTATTAAGCCACAACTTTCCTTAGAACAAAAACCTTACGTCATCTAATTTTAATTTCCTTACGGTTGACGTACTATTTCTCTTTTTTTTAATATACGCGCTTTTAAGGTACGCGTGCTGAATAAATAAATTTAATATATTAAAGCACTTACAGTATTCATCTAATAAATATAAGTCGATAACTACATATAGCAATACACTTATACAGAATGATTTTGGGGTCGGGGAACAAGAGAACAAGGCATGATACAAAATTTTAAGATAATCTTAATGATGTTGCTTATTAATTTATATCACAACATTATTCAAATCATAAGTAGAAAATAATATTTATTCATATAATTTGGTCTCCCTACTCAATGTGATGTCTTGTCCCATTCCATACATGTCAAAAGTCATAGGGTGACCATGGTTTACTTAACTGGTCATTAATATAACTTGAAATAGGAATTAATGAATCAATTGATCAAATTATACTATTCTTTATTGTAAATTATATATAGCTATGTACATGTTGTCATATATTGATTAGATACAGGGTGAAAATTGTCATATGTTGATTAGATACAGGGTGGGAAATATTGGTTATTGATCACGACCCAGAGCTCACTGTATATTATTGGTAATCTACTAGCACGTTGGTGCCAGATAGCCAATTATAATCCAATTGTTAACAGTTATTAATACATTTAATAAATGAACGTATCGACATTTAGAAAACAAAACATTAACCCTTTTAATTATACCGAATAACACTATAATACTCGTATTTCCATAAAACGCATTTGAGAAAAAATATCCACTTAGTCCTCTACAGAAAAGTGAAAACCCTTCAGACCCGGGCTCGCAATCAACTGAAAAACGAAATTGCATGCGACTGGAGTAAATCGTACATTTTGGGACCGAAAATACTTTAACCCCCTCGCATTACAATCTGTTTTTAAAAATTAGGTATAATTCTTAAGACTAGTGTAATATATAACGACATGTTCTAATGTAGTTGTACAATTTTCAGTAGCAGCATAAAAAAGCTGTACTACTGTCTAACCTTTTTTACAGTCATAGTAGGTACTAGTGTAGGAAAAAGACATAATCATTATCTCGATCTATGCTCTAAATCAGTAACACTGGCCAAACTGTATTAACAAACAATACATCGTTACGTTTCACCGCAGAACGACATTTGAGAACAATAACGAAAAACTTATTAAAAATACATAAAATTTAAAAGTAATGCGATAATAAATCAAAAATATTTTCAAGTGGTAAAAAATTACAGTGCCGAGAAACATGAAGTAAAGTTAACTTTTGATCACGTTCTAAAATCATCCTGTGTAGAACAACTGTAAAGTACCCCCACGGCGACTACTTGGAAACGAAAACGCCTCAATTTTGACAAATAACGACATTTAATCCATTTAGGAAATTAAAATAATAGCACGCTGGGCACGTTACATAAAATATGCACGCGAATGAGCGGAATGAGGTCGAAATTTTCTTTTAGACCTGCTATGTTATTCGACTTAATATTTCATAGTATCACAATTGTTGTGACATGTGAAGAATATTAAGTGAGATAACAACTACAGTATAGCCGTCTTTACTAGGAACATTTGGACAGAGTTTTATTTATTGTAGTATGTCTCTTTTGGTAGAATATCGTAATAGTGAAAGTGATATAAACAACAACTCTAGCACTCTTTGGCACAGTATTTTTAATTCACACACAACTTTATTATATACATCCCTGGCCATGCATGTGATGTAAGCGCCTAGCAGGCTGATAAACGATTACAAATATAGGGTTCAACTTTCCACGGGGCATAATTTTAAGACAGGTCCCTAGGTATATAGTACCTCTCTAGTTCCTATATCGATAATCTCATTTATCAATGCTTTTTATGTAGGTACTAGTGAGCGCCCCAGCATTGTGTTTTTTGTAAGCATTATTTCGAAGCGGAGTATGAAGTTTATACATACATATATTGTGGACAAATACTGATCATTTACATTGTGCCCCCTAGGTTCCTTTGTCTGCATTTATCCTTTCAGACATAAGACGTCCACTGCCGAACATAGATCCCTAAATATGCATTGTATCATTATGAGGGGTACTTAGTTGTCATAATCACCACGCTTGGCAGGTGGATTGGCGACCGCAGCAGTTGTTGCTGCGGTTTCGACCGACGCTGCTGCCCATCCGTAATTTTTTACGGCACTCGGTCTCTTACGACACCCACGGGAGGAGACGGGGTGGTGCTATTCTCAACCGGCACAACACGGCAATTGTTTTTCTTTGCCGGATTTTGTTAAAGGCTACATTACTAAACTATAATATTGTGAGATATCAAATAGTATGAAAATTTGAAAAACACGGAAATCCATATTTTTTAAATAACTTTTGCATCATAAAACTACTCTAGGCTCACATAATTACAAACGATCTATGTCACAGGCCACACGATGTTGCCGAGAAAGAGAGATGATCAGAATATTAAATAAAAGAGGTTGCATAACTTTCGCTAACATGGTAAAAGCCATTAGAGCTTAGCCTCCACGCCAGGCTTTACTCATTAAAACCTTGAACCGGCGCCTTCTAGACTCTAAACACTATTAACCTTTTAGAGTAGGTAATGCTACCGCACGGACAACTTTCCGTAGATTCCGGTTTATGCATAAATATGTACTTAATTTTTTTAAATATAATTGTTTTGTAGATGGTATGTAGAAAAATTTATCGCCCACTATCTGGTCACCCTAGTCAATGTGACGTCTTGTCGCTTACCCTACAGCGTATGTCGAAAGGGTGACGATGATTATTTTAACTTCAGGTTACTTAACCCTTTATAAGGCCGCAGTTATACAGATTTGCTACGTGAAAGTTAAATACACTCCCATGTTTGTAATGCACTGGGGAACACATCTACGGCAAAAAAAAACCGAAATCATTAATAAAAACATGTGGTCATTATATGCACTCAGCCCGTTAGTGCACTCGAGTTTTCAGATGATCTGTTTCCAATACACCTATTCATTGACAGATACGTGACAGGCAATACGGCAGGCAGTACGTAATACTATGCAAATAGTTACATATTACAATATTTATCGATATAGCATGTAACCTTTTATAATTTTGTTAATCTTAAGTGGCAAATGATACACTTTCCTGATACTACAAACAACGTAGTTCAGTTATTGCAAATATTGCAATTAACGATGGAGAGTGGATTTATCAAAATTAGACCTTATTATCATACCAATAACAGTCTCGCCACTCGCCATCGTGAATTACAAGAGCTATAATTGAAATTATTAGATACAGCGAGTTGTGTATTTTTAATAGTATAATAAAAAACAGTGACAAATGCTTGCTTCCCTTAACGGGCACAGTGTATTCATTGACCACAAACTTTAGATTAATTAATTACACTAAAATTTAATTATGACCGAAAAAGTATAAATAAGAAAAGACAGCCTGATATATTTGCTATATAATACCATTATAGTTAAATAAAAAAGAGTATGTTCTTTCTTTGTAAATGTTTATTAACTAAGTGGTTTCCAAATCGTCTCTGCCTTATAAAGGGTTAATTATCTTATAAGAATATGTACTTATATACAATATTTATATAAATAGTTACATTAGTTACCTATAGCTGAGGTCGCCGAAGTCTAAGTCCTGGGGAAAGATTCGCATATTAAAGATACATTAATGTTTATAGATATAGTGTAAATGTATGCATGTAGATAGTGCTATATGGTGCCGGGTGACTGTGCCGTGCGGTGCCAGCTGACTGTGCCGTGTGGTTTCAGCTGACTGTGCCGTGTGGTGCCGGCTGACACCACCCATCTCCTCCCGCGGGTGTCGTAAGAGGCGAAAAAGGGAAAATAGCCGACAGACGAAACCCAATCAACGGCTACTGCGGTCGCCAATCCGCCTGCTAGCGTGGCGACTATGGCAACTACCGCCCAAGATGATAAAAGTCATATTTGGGGGATGCCTATGTTCAGCAGTGGATGACATGCGACTAAAATGATGATAATGGTGATGATGTTTGCACATATTAAGAACAGATGTGCTCGCCCTAATGCTAGCAAGTCTATGCTACTGTAATCTCTAGTGTCAAAGGCGATGGTATATTTCAGCCAGCTGACCTACATAGCAAGAGGTCTTGTAAATAATTTAAGAGCGCCAGGCAACGACAAAATATTAAGATTTCTGAATTGCATCTCTAGGGCGCCGTCATTAGGTTATGAATGCCATTTGATTTTGTAGGAAACTGAATTGCGTGCACTTTGCTTGCATTTTAAAGTTAGTTACAAACTTTAAAAATTGTTCGTAACTATTATGTGTTACATATATGATGTACATAATAATTTCAAATACGATGGACATTTCTTATGAATAAATAAATGAAATGAATTGAAATGATAACAGCCATTACATTAAAGTCGTCGGGTTATGTAATTAATTTACATTACCTAGTTATTTATGATACACCATGTTTTTTCTGATTTCCATTAAATTCTACATGTTGTTTGGCATTTGGCAAATCAATTTTATGACACTCAAAAATATTTTTTTGCGGTATGGCTTTAAAAAGCTAACACTTTGCATTTAGCTGAAGATTAATCATTTACCAACAATAATAACATAAAATAATAAAACACCCTTCAAAATGTTCTCTACGTTTTTCAGATATTACTTATTTAAAAGCGATCACTTAGGAACCCTTTCAATGCACGGCATGAAAAGGAACCCTTTGAGGGAAATACTGCAGCTTCACGCATATAGACCCGTCAATGGAACCACTTAAAATATTCCAAAAATTAGGAGGAATTCGTGCTTAAAAACATCAGACTGAAGGTTGAATAATAAGAATATATCGCCAAGGAAATATTCTAACTCTTAATTGAAATATTATTAAAAAACTCAACTTCTGTTTACTCCAAAAGGATAAATTTTCCAGAGTTCTTTTATAATAGACCTGTTTTTATTTAGTCTTGAAATATTGTAAGGCTTTGAAGCATCGAGCCCACATATCATGGCGAACGAACCTAGTCAGTCATTAAGTTCTTTGTCCAGACTTTTGACTAACAGTTTGCTAGAGAATACAAAAGTTAATTATATCTATAAATAAGCATATTAGATGACAAGCAGTTAGAAGAAATCAGTCCTGTGCTTCAACTGTGCTTTTCTGAAGTTTGTATATTTGAGCTAAAACACATGTCATGCAATAAAATAACTTGCTAAAACATGTATGTATGTCTACTAGCCATTTTATCAGTCTGCCCAATGGTAACTCTCGACATAGATTAACAACTATCTAACATATGTTAGATATCAACACAGAACAACGTTGAACGAGACTGCACACGACGGGTCGGTCTATTGGATGTTCCATATTTTGGGTCATCTTTCAATTTATTAATAAAACCGAAAGAGCGAATCGACCGTTCTAAAATGCGCACCAAATTAAACAAAACCAATGGCCGGCTTGCTCTAGTCTGCTAAAGCCATAGGCGGTACATTACTGCTTGCGATGTGTAGGTATTCTAATATATTGGAGACATATTTATATTGGAGAAAGTCACCAGAGGGTAACCCCTTTCAATCAACTGCTGTCTACAAGATTGACCGCAGCTCTGGGAACTCCTACATTAGACAGACCGTAGGTGTATGTTGACTATAGGTATCAGAGTAGGGGTGGCACACATAGCTTGTCTTGGTGCTTTAGGTTATTAGAAATTTAATGAACAAAGATTCAATATAAGTCAATATTATAGAGTTGAGAAGTCTTTCCGAATTAGGTTTTGAATTCTTTGAAGCATCGAACTACGCATTGTCTAAATTTTAAGTTATTTCATTAAAAACGTCTCAAGTTTATACAAACAAGGCTTAAATTTCAACCAGATTGTAAAGAGAGCGTAATCTATTCTGTAAATTCTTGCGCTTTCTTTCATTTTGATATTTGTGAAAATACATATAATAAATAGATTACATTAGTGATTACTGTCCAAAAAGATAAAAGCTTGAACAATGAAAGAAGGTTACGTAAATACCTAGATCCATATGTAGGTACCTAATCATTATGATAATAAATAAATACCACAAAGATGCATAGGTGTAGGTAAAATGATTAGCTGTAAATGTACTAACTAATTAATAATCAAGTTTAAATATTTTTATCTACGTACATGTCATAAGTGCTCTAAAATGCGTCCAGAAACCGTAGGCAATGACCAGCATTACCAACCATCAGAAAGGTTTCAGTAGGTAATGTTAACATTACCTACTGAAATCAGTAGGTTATGAATTTAAATTTGGAACAGCTGTCAAATTCAAGTGGGGTGTCTAATCTAGTATCTATAGATATTAAAACAGCCATTGATACGAAACGCCAATTCGTTGTTTTTTTAATATAAATCGAACGACATTTGAACTCGAGTGACAGTAGAATAGGGAGTTCATTCGCTTGTCTATGGTTTAAAAAAAAAATTGACTGAGATACGAAATACGCAACGCCGCCGTTCCAAGCTGTCATTTGTTTTGTTCGTTGACTTTTTAATGTTTACAAGTAACCCTAGTAATAAGTCATTTCCCTACGGTCTCTGAACCCATCTTAAAACACTTAATGATATGTGTGTAGATAAAGTAGTGTATGTAACTATACATAATTAGGCATTACAACAATCGTGTGATATGAAAACCCACAGTCTTGTTGTAATGCCCTTCATTATGCACAGATACATAAACTACTATTGCTCATCAGGATTAAAATCTGTGTTCCTAAAAGAAGTGTGAAAGAAGTGTGCGTACTTCTGGCTTATTGCATTTAGTTATAAGACTTTATTTTGCTGAACCTGGTGATCTGACATTCTAGCATTGTTTTTGTTAGGCGTTAGTCAACATAATTAAAATATATATATATTTTTTTATACAACGACGGTGGAAAACTATCATACAGTCCACATTTTCGTAAGCAATTACCGTAGCCTATGAAAGTTTGAAAATACGTGCTGCCTACCCTCTAAGAACGTTTAGACTTCAGTGTGCGGGTGAACACCCTGCCGACGGCGAAAGGTGTGGCGATAGAAATACAATATGAAATATGACAACATTTCATAACTATGTTCGGTTTCACATTCAGTTTACTAAAATTTGCACAAAATTAGCAATTTACAGAGTTACACTCGCAAATGGCAGACCGCGCTGACTAGAAAGTTTACAACGCCCAAGCCGGCCGGTCCGGCAAGTGTGAAAATTTAATTGGCAATAACTTGTATTTGCGTGATAAATGTGTTAACGTGAACCGGGGTGACTAAGGACAAAACTGACATTCACACCTCTTTAATGTTTAAACTTTATTTTATTAATAAGTGTTCTGGTCGTTTATATATATTTTTTTTAATGATTTTAGGTAGTTATTTTTTATAACTTTCGTAAAGATAAGCAGACACCCTCATTGAGCACCGGGTAGAATATTTACTACTAACTATTAATATTTTTATTTCAGTGCATGAGATGTTTACCTTTCAGTGATTATTGCATTTAGCACGTAGATACCTAACTAATGTAAAATAAATAAATATTATAGGACATTCTTACACAAATTGACAAACAAATTCACATTCCTACACAAATAAGTATTATTAATTTTCAGTGTAAACTACTAACTGTTGGTGAACCAAATATTTAAATAAAATAAAATGAAAACTCAGTAAATTGTCAATATTGTTTTATTCATAACAATGTTAATTCATTGCTTATTTTTCAAATAAAATAATCTTAATCATGATGCAGACGCTGTAACTGGCCGACGGCGATTATAGGAAACCATACATACATTACATACATTTCAGCCGTATGAAGTCCACTGCTGGACATAGGCCTCCCACAAATATGACTGGTATCATCTTGGGGGGTCGTTGCCATGGTCGCCACGATTGGTAGGCGGGTTTGCGACCGCAGTAGCTGTAGATTGGGTTTCGACGGACGCTGCTGCCCATCCGTAGGATTTTTTCCTTGTCGCCTCTTACGACACCCGCGGGAGGAGATGGGGTGGTGCCATTCTAGTCAGCCGGCATCACTCGTCATAGGAAACCATATAGGAAACCATAGCCTTACCGATTCTTCTTTTATTTGTATATAAAAATATGAAGAATAAAATAAAGAGCTCTTTCACACTTGCGATTTGCGAGTGACTTGAAAGCGAACCGTGCGCGCAGGGAGTTCGCTGCGAGCGCGCAACGAATTGGTCGCGAGCGTGTCACGATTTCGCCGCGAGTGCGCAACGAATTCGCTGCGTACTCGCGTGAAAAGTTACATAAAGGATTCCGACGAACTCGCTGCGCAGTCGCGGCGAACTCTTAGCGCACTCGCGGCCAATTCGCAACGCACTCGCGGCGAACTCGCGACGCACTCGCGGCGAATACGCTGCGCGCTCGCTTCGCTTTCAACTCGCTCGCAAATCGCAAGTGTGATAAGGCCCTTACTTATGTAAAATATTCTTAATATACAAACATACATTCTATTCGCTATTCTACTCCGCCTCCAGATGAAATTGTGCCTTTAAGGCTTTGTATAATGCTTTACTTAAACAAGAGTCCCACAAGCCAAACATGGCTCAAAGTTCGCTATTATGAGGTCCAAATTTACTACGGTCTTCTTTTACAAACAACAATGCAAAAAATATATAATTGTATAAATAAAACACTAGTGAATATTCAGTACATAATTTTGTGCAACTATCTTAAACAAAAAAAATCAAGTTCTGGTATCACGAGGAAAACTCTACAACTACTAGTCAGTACGTAGTCAATATTTAAGTGGGACTATGCTCCGTGCTTATCTCATCTGTATGTTTACGTATAAAGAAAAACAAGTAACAGACGTATAAAAAAATATTGATAAAAAAAAAATTAAAACTGTCGCGTGACGCGTCTCGAGTTCTAAAAGGCGATCACAGTCTTAAAACTCGGGTAAATTAAGTCTCACATACACAATTAATGAATATATCTGTAAGTTGCAATGACTAACTAGCTTAGGGTCTGCGACAAACAAACATCCAATTTTCACCAGCTCTGATCCCTACCTTGTTAACTTTCTAGTTCTGAGTAAGTGGCTGAATCGAGTTGTTTCCACCGGTTAGCGGTCGCGGGCAAAGTTGCACAACAATAAATACTCCCCCGCAGCGCTCCGCTACCGACGCCCAAACTTGTGTATCTCAATTAAAATATAACATTTGCATCTTTCTGTGAAATTCGTCGACAAATGTTTTGGTTTACTTAAAGTCAGCATTTGTGATTGATCTTAGAAGTGTTTTTCTGTTTATTACGATGGTTTTACACCTGGCCAATCAAACTATTTAGGAAGGTAATAGCAACAGCACATTTGACACATTGCATTAACTTTAACAAGACAATGTCGTCGACATTTTGAAGAAAAGTAAACTTGTACGCATATTTCAAAATACTAATATTGGTTACGTGTTACTCAATATTAAAATTAAAGCAAGATGCATTGATGTGAATGTCAATTTGGTATCACGTTTAAAAATTAGACACAACGGCACAGTACATACGACTATTTATTTTATTTTTTATAATTTAACTGCAGGTAACTAATATCCAGTGCTGTATAAAATACAGTAGCTACTTAATTCTTGCATTTATTAATATTTAATCTAATCGTGAAGCGGCAAAACGGTAGATAACATAATTAAGAAGAAACCACAATAAGAATATTTAAGCAGTCCGCGAATAAATATTTTAATCTCATTACGAATCAACGTTTCCGTAATGTTCTCCAAACGAACAGTAAAAATGTTTCTCATTTGTTCGTTTATTCCACTGTCATTGCAGTCTTGACGAACAAAAACTTTGTCTGCAACACGATTTCATAAAATGCAAGGGAATTCTAGTAAAAATCTTGGTCTAAAAGAGCAATAACGTCCTGAAAATTGTTTTTTTAGTTACTAACATTGGCTAAAATTATAAAATAAACAAGTAGGTACATACCGGTATATAAATTCATGATTATTCAAGAATTCGTGTTTTTTTTTATGTCATAGGCGGCAAACGAGCAGACGGATTGCCTGATGGTAAGCAATTACCGTCGCCCATGGGCACCCGCAACACCAGGGGAGTCACAAGCGCGTTGCCGGCCTTTAAGGGGGGTTGGAGCTCTGTGAACCTTACTCACCATCAGGAACACAACACTACATACCTGAAAGGTAGCAGTGCTATTATGGCTGTGGTCTTCTGTAAGGAGGAGGTACTTCCCCAATTGGGCTGCCCCAGATTCAAGTGTGATGGTCATCGCTGTGCCCTACCTCTCATCTTGTCTTTTGTCATGTAACAATAGGTCCTTCAAGTTGTCAGCAACATTTCTACTACCACAAATAAATGCCTACTTACTAGGTGCAATACCTAGCAGTTGTTTATTTATCTTAATTAAATAAAAAAATATTACAGGATATTCTTACTCAAATTGACTGAGCCCCACATTAAACTCAAGAAGGCTAGTGTACCCTGACAACGATAAAAATAATATGCAAATACATAGAAAACACTCATGACTCAGGAACAAATATCTGTGCTCATCACATAAATAAATGCCCTTACTGCGATTTGAACCAAGGACCATCGGCTTCATAGGAAGGATCACTAACTAACCAAGGCCAAACCTGTCGTCAAACATGTGTGTTATTTATATTATTTTCCCTCGTGTTGTGTTTAATGACGTTCGTATTTATTTAAAAAACGGTTTGTCTGATTCGGTTGCGGGCTTATGGTAAAGGTTGTGTTATTATACCGGCGACGGAACTTATACAATTTAATATGGCGTTTATTATTTCTTCTGAATTATATAAAAAGCTATTTTTACAAAATACCAATGCCCTTACGTTCTTAGATATTATGTTATACGCCAAACGGGTTCTAATACAACAAAAACGTCTATAAACCCAATTCAAGAACGCAATATTTCTCAAGCGTACCTACAAAGAAAAATGAAGGATACAGGAAACACCGAAAATAAGGTAGTATCTGCAAAAATGTATACATTTTATGCCTTCCCCCTTTGAGTCGGCCATGTTTTAACAAGTGGCAAGGGACTAAGGCGACCGTACAAGTTTATGAATTCATGAAATGTTAATGTGAATGCGCCCTTACGTTTGTGTTTCTTTGAGAAGCGGTTGCGTCTTCGGTGGAGGGATGTTAGACCTATTTCCAAATGGTATTTGCAACACAATATTAACAAACCTTTCTAGCATTGCAACTCGAGATTTTGTTAAATAAATTGTTTAGTAGTTAGTTTAGTAGTTGTATGAGTCCTGGGCAAGGACAGTCGAGACTACGTGAACGTAAATACATAGTTTTATCACTGCACCCATAAGGAAAGCCTCTCTTTAGAAACATTATACAAATTCTTTAAAAAACAGTGGATATATAATTTTTCATTTGACAGTAAAGATTTAGAAGCCAGGTATAAAATTGCATGAACATTTAATATCATTAAATGTTTATACGATTAAGTTATGTTACGATTAGAGATGAAAAGTTTTATACGTGACAGCATAGCATAACAATCTATTTACAACGCTTACTATCTTTATCTTTTCCTAACTGGTGACCGAAGAGCTGGCGGCTTCCTCGCATAACGTATCATCATTGCGATACAACGAGGAAATGCCGCCAGCATCCTTGGTACAATGCCTCAAGGGCCTTTTTTTAGATTTTATACTGTAACTAGTTAAGTACTTGTATTAGTCATAATACGATTGTAATTTCTGTAAATAAATGTACTATATGAGTTTACAACGCTTTGAATTTAGAAAAATAATAATAAGCATCCTTCATTGGTGCCTGTCAGCTTAAAGTGTCCAGCATTAGTGCTATCACCCGTTATGAATTTAAACGTGACTGCATACAACTATAATTATGAATTTTAGTCCACCTATAACATGTCCATGTCGTTAACGTTTACAGTGAAGTATAAAGCGACCAATGTTCAACGAATTTCACAAACATATCTGGCTATACACTAAACACTATTTGCTTTATTGCAAACAGAAGTAAAGTATTCGGCCATTGTGTGTACATTAAGTCGGGTATGATGTAGGCAACCGTTTATTACGTTTTGGGTTAATTGTTAGATAAACGCCTTCCGTAGTAGGGTGGCCATATCATGCGGTGTTTCGGTAGAATGCTTCTAAAGCTACAAAATTTTCATAATTAGTCGTTTTCTATATTTAGGAATTACAATTTAAATATCGATCTGTTGTTTAAACGTGCCCATATTTATATTATGCGTGGGCATATTTATATTATACAAATTCTTAATGGTATATAATTAAATAATGTGTTGCTATTACACATTATTTAATTATTTATAGCTAGTGCCTGCGATTTTGTCCAAACAAAGCTAGTTAACTTCAACCTCTTAGGAGCTAAATTTCAGAAAACGTCTGTCGTATTAACGACACGGAGATATACGCTACTTCATGAATACTTGAGTAATTACATATATAATATGTGTTCCCGAGTTATGAATCTTATCAATTTATCTATACTTATTATGAATTTCGTCATATAGTCACTGCAATACAAGCCTTATAGAACTTACCGTAGAACTAGTTCGATTCGTATTAGAAGATAGTACACAAGATATTTATTATTTATTCATTTTACTTATTTACTTTCATTTTACTGGTTTTGGTGGCACGTTATTTGTCAATATCTAAGGGACGTTAAAGAAATGTTCACTAAGAAAACTACGGATTTTATGGAAAGTCTCATAGTAGACAAAATTGTGGTACTCGTACCCGGGGTGCTCGCGTGAGGGCGATGAAAGAAACAACAAACGAATTAAGGTAACCAGATTAAGGAACGTTTTTATGAGAATTTTATTAATAAGTTGATTAGGAAACTTTATTCTTGGAAATAGTTTTTAATTGTACCTATATTTAGTATTTAAAATTGAATAAACCGAAACAATACCTAACTTAAAATTGTATACTTCACATAATCAGGCGTTTTAGCGTTAATATTGCTTTATCGATTTAAAACGTTTATTTCAACATAAAGCGAAGTTTACACTTGCAAGTTTTCTTACAGCAAGTAGGGACGCAGCTATATGCAAAAATGAAATAGCGATATTTATGTCTTATTCTTCCTTATAGCTGCGTTCCTAGTTGCTGCAAGAAAACTTGCAAGTGTAAAACGGCCTTTACACTTCAATCTTTCGCGTTTTGTACACATATTTATAAAATCTATAGAACGGGTCTATCGTCAATTAAGTAAATTTAATTACCATGAGTACCGACGTTTCGACGGGGTTTGCACCGGTCATTCTCGCGGATAACTGACGTCTAAAAAAATCGCATTTAAAAAAAATATTCGTAATTATGGGCATCCATCATATATGTATCATTCGAAAACATTAAAAAAAAGAACATTCAACACAGATAACTTAAAAAAAAACTGTAGATTAGTAATAAACAATTTGTATGAAATTACTTTACTCTTACTCTTGTGAATCAATTGCAACTTTGTTTTTAAATTTAAAGAATAAC
This sequence comes from Grapholita molesta, assembly GCA_022674325.2. NCBI lineage: Eukaryota > Metazoa > Arthropoda > Insecta > Lepidoptera > Tortricidae > Grapholita > Grapholita molesta. Next base: position 22,595,595 of record CP053121.2, on the reverse strand, counting down.
AGTTCTTCCCGAGCTGGTGAGGTGAAAAGTAATCTTTGTGGTTGCATAAAAATAACTTTGTTCTGTCGGACGCTGGGACTACAAAGAAAACTGAGAGGATCGGAAAGTTTTGCTTTACGGCACCTATTTATAGAATCGAATCCATTTGCAATCTACGGAGCCTTGAATGATGATTGTTTTATGAAGCAGTAAAGGCAAGTTTTGCACCTCATATTCTCACTGCTTCCCTAAGAGCGGGCAACTCGAATTCTTCGATGAACTATACCCGACATTAGTAACAACTATGCGTTATACAGACTGTAATTTTTTACATGATACAAAATATAGTTTTTGAACTCCATAAATAACTAGCAAGTGAAAGTTTTAACTCTGATTAAGATGACACTTTTTTTTTAATTTCTATACATTTTATTCTTTATTTTTTTACTTGTTAAGGATATTATGATATTTAAACAGTTTTTATAAGATATTTAAGTGTAAAGTTAAATTACCTTCCAAACTAGCATAAATCACAAAACAAAATATTTTTGACAGTTATGATCTTATGATTCAAACAGTCCGTTCAAATTACTTATTTAAATAGCCTAATAAACCGTTATTATACCCAGAAACAGCTGTTAACAGTAAAATAAATTACAACAAATGAAAAAAAAAGATTAAAAATATTTTGTCTGATCTCAACGAGAGTTATGGAGTTAGAAAAACATATTTTGTATCATGTAAAAAAATTACACCCTGTAGAGAGCTTGTATACTAATAAATAAATAATAATTATAATAAATAAACATTTCGGGACAATCTTACATAAATCGACCTAGTCCTACGGTAAGCTCAGTAAGCCTTGTGTTGAAGGTACTAGACGACGATATATATAATAGATAGATACATATAAATACTTAAATGTATAGAAAACACCCATGACTCAGGAACAAATATCAGTGCTCATCACACAAATAAATGCCCCGACTAGGAATCGAACCCAGGACCATCGGCTTCTACGCTTCACTACCCACTAAACCAGACCGGTCGTCAAATAATACTGGTTTAAGCGCACTATTAACTCGCCTGGGTTTTGGAAGTAATTGGAATAAAACTCGAGTCGGATAGGCTATAGGGTCACGCGAAGGATGTTACAACTGTTACGAGATATCTGCAATCGAATCAATGCGTATGTTGAAGTACCATGGGGTTAAAAATTAAAAAAAAACACTACTGAGTTAGATACTTTTAAATTAAGGTTGACACCTTAGACCTGGATGTAGTTCCGTACCTGCGAGTAGTGGGGATTTCTGAACTCCAAAGGCACTGCTCTATCACGGCGGTTTCTTCTTTCATTGCCTATTGCAAGGCATGATTTCGACCACAACAAATAAAATTGACAAATAATGATAACCAGGTAAAGGATTTTGTATAAATCATTGGTCAAGAGGCAGTCGGTTTAAAAAAAAACTAAGACGCGAGTTCGAATACCACCACCACTTCACCCATTTGTTGCGTGTGTCAACCCATAAAATCTATTATTTAAGTAGGTGTGACACTAGACCTGCAAGCCTCCGTATTCTACCGCTCCGTATGTTTCCTTTAGTTATTGTCAGTTTCTCGAGTCAGCTCCAGTCTTCAACTAATCGTAGTACTGCATTTAAAATACGAGTATTTTGTCCTCTTTAAATCCATACTAATAAATTATAAATGCGAAAGTAACTCTCTCTGAAATATTTTACCGATGCTCAGTGAGGGTATCTGCAATTGTAAACTACATTGAGTTTTAACTTACATCTTACACACTTTCGAAAGTAATATTTAAAAAACACCGTTTATGTATTTTTAGGTTTATTTAAGCTGGTAGATAAATTTAAACAACTTGGAGATTTATCAGTACGAAAGCAAGATAGCATAGTAAATTATCATCAAATATCCATATTTAAATACTTCCATACTTACTCACTAATATTATAAATGCGAAAGTAACTCTGTCTCTCTGTTTGTTACCTTTTCACGCATGAGCCACTGAACCAATTGGAATGAAATTTGATAATACATTCATAGGATATTTTTTATCCGGCAACCATACTTTAAGGACGGGCATGGCTGGCCGCCAAAGTTTGCTAGTTTAACAAATTGCTTAATATAATTTACAGACAAATAGTATAAAAAAGTTTATCGGTAAAAATCCACTTCGACCTAACTATTGAGTTGTTTAGCAGACAGGTTCGAATTAGGTAGTCCACGCGCCCCGTATCGGAATTGGACCGCCGGTACATTTCCTACATTTAATATATTTAGTGGGTCGCCTCCTTACTTTCCAAACAACGAATCTTTTATACTAACTCACTTCCGTTAAAACTCTATTGTTAATGAGATTAGGTTCATATTTCGATGACAAGGTGAGTGATTAAGAAAGGAAATACGAAGCATGAGTTGTGGGCGTCGACATCTAGCAATGAGATGTTATCGCAAGGCCGTCGTAATGAAATTGCTCTGAAAAATGCTTGAGGGGCGCGATTTAACGTTGTTTTGTGACAGTTAATAATGTTGTTTGTGACATCGCCGAGATACTGTTAAAGTTATTCTCGATTTCACCAATTTGCTGAATCAATTCCCTTTGCTGAAACAGAGAGTACTAAACGATTCTTTTTGATTTGGGTTTAATCGACTATTTTATGACAAATAATAGTATTTAATAAAGTTGGAATGGTTTTTTGATATTTAATTTATTGCGGTTTCATTAAAATATTTTTTATCCTGTTAGGAACATCCTGTTAGATTAGTTATAAGCCTCATACAAAAGAAATTAGTTTTAGCTTGCCCATTAACGTGATAATCATGAATCGTAAGTGGTGAAAAGAAATTTGCAATCATAAGGTAACTCCAGCCTGAAAACTAACTATGAACAGTCACGCCATCTATAAATACGTGAAAAGAATTTATGTCAATGACATCTCATGAACTCGTATTTTTCGTATCAAAGTCAATCCAGAATCTACCAACTCTTGATAAAAGGATACCGATAACATTCGAAACAACGCATCCCATAAACTTAATACCAATAGTCGTAAACATTAAGTAAAGTGCAAGGGGCCGTAAACTGGAGGTCGCAACCCTAGTTCCTCTGGGGGACACTTCTGTTTCAATTCTTCGAAAGTGTCAAGCAGAAATTGTGTTAGGTAACACATGTACCGAGAAACGGAGGCGCCGTTCTTGGAAAACTTTATTGCTGAGGATATTTTCTACCCGGGTATGTTACGGTTTGGGCTCTATCGACCTGCAGGAAATTTAGTCTTATAGTTCCGTCTCTGAGATGTAACTATTCTGTTTAGTCATCTCATTGAAATTGTTGTATTATAACACCAAATTATTTACATAGTTTTTTTTAAATAATATATATATATATAATATTATTGATAACAAACGTCAACCCCAATAATGGAGTTTGTGCTACCTTGTACTCCTATATATTTCAAATAAGCTCACATACAGTATGTAAACTAACAAAACTTAAACCAGCACTAGTTTAGGTGAAGCATTCTGTATTAACTATTAAATTTTTTATCATCTGTCAAGTCAAGGTTAATATCAACACATCAAACGTTACTTTAAGTAAGCATGTCATTGGCAAGTATTTTTAGAAAAATAAATAAAAATTGACGTGACACCAATGTCATTCGTATCTACTACAGGATACAGAGGCTCTAGTGTAAGTTACTTTTGAAGTATAAAAACGTTTACGAATGCGTAAGTGATAATGTTATTTATATGGGAAACGCAAACGCGTTCGTGAAGTAAAGTTATGTTAAAAACTTACACTCAGGGTTCTGTTTTCATAATAATTTCCACATAATTCGGCTGCTACTTCTGATTGTCTTTCTAGTTTTAAAATCCTTAATTGATTCATTTCGTCCAAATGGGTATATTATAACCTGTTAAAACTAGTGTCCGACCGAAGTTTCGGTTTCGGTTTCGGTTTCGGCCAGTTTCGGCCAAAAAATCAAGTTTCGGTCTGAGTTTCGGTTTCGGCCAGAAACGGCCGAACCTTTCGGCCGAGCCGAAACTTTTACCATCATGCTTTCGGGTCGCGTTCGACTAACGTCGGGCACGCTCGGCATGGCTGGCTATATGGCGCCGCTCGCCTGACTTTCGCCGCCGACCGCCGCTTACTGAATCATGTTTAGTTTATGGATATATTAAACTATTTTCTTAAGGAAATAAATTGTTATGCACCTAGATCTAACAATAACCGTGTATGTAGTGTAGCCGCAGCGTAAATTGAAAAAGAATTAATATTTCCCCATAGTAACAGTTGATACATAATAAATAAGCATATTTAAATATAATAATATTAATGGGGTGTTACTTAGGTACGTAATCCCAGAAATATTATTACGAAAATAAAGTAGACTCCATCACCGTACCGTTCATGTCGCCAAAATTTAGGTAGGTAAATATCAATCCGATCGATCCGGATTTTAACAGCGGTAGTAAGGCCCATAATTTCTTATGCCTCCGCGGTCTGGTGTAACAAGACCAACCAAAAGACAGCAGTTAACATGTTAAAGAGCCTGCAACGCATGGCCTGTATAACAGCAACAGGGGCCTTAATTTGATACGGGGGGCTGTCTTAGATATTATACCACTCCCCATGCAGGTGCAAAAAAATATGCACGCTAAATAGGCCTTAATGGCGCTCTGAAGCACTACCCAAACTGAAGGCTTTTGCTAAAAAAAAAACCCTTAGCATGCCAACTGACGATATGAACACCGAAAGTCAATTCTCTAAACTGTATACAGTTGAAATACCTACAAGAGACCAATAGATTGAAGTGCAAATGTACGTAGAAGAGGTTAGCCACATGGTACACAGGTGGGTCCAAAAAAGGTGATGGTGAAGGTGGATGAAGTAGGATGTGGGTTTTATGGGGAGAGACCTAGATTCAGAGTTAGCGTCAGCATGGGGACGAATGCCTCAATATTCCAGGCCGAAGTCTTCGCCATTAACAAATTGCGGAAATCAACCTGGATAGAAACCTAAGAAACCAACACATCTACATCAACTCGGACAGCCAAGCCGCTCTGCTGGTACTGGATTTACTGGAAACAAACTCAAAACTGGTCCAGATATGTAAAAAAAAACCTAAAGGCACTGGCTAACTTCAACAAAGTTATACTTAGGTGGGTACCAAGGTACTCCGACCTTGACGGAAATGAGAAAGCAGACGAACTGGCTAGGAAGGGCGCGGAGAATCCCCTAGTCGGCTCGGAACTGTTTTGCGGAAGCACAAAGCGGGAAGCATACTCTCTGCTTAATAATTTAGAAAAATCGAGGGCAATTACTGGGTGGCTCACTAGAGGATACGAATACTCGAAAGCGCTAATAAAAGGGTTCAACACCAAATTTGCTATAGAGCTACTAACGCTCAATAGGCACAAAACTTGCGCAGTGACTTGACAGGCCACTGCATGTTGAACAAACATATGTTTCCGATGGGTAAGAAACAAGACGCGGGAATTTAATACCACCAATATTAACTAAAAAGACGCTACCAGTGTGTCACAATAAATGTTTTTTTTTTTCACTTCATAGGGCAGTATAAAATTTTGATCCAGTTCTACTGTAACAATGTTGAAATTTCATTGTGATAAAGTTTAAACGTAGAAACGTATAATATTAGGTTGGCGAGACATTGTATTGATGAAATTTCAGGAAAAAACGGGCCTACGAACATTTTCATTTAACATTTTAAGCAGATTTATAAAAGGTTCGGTTTCGGTTTCGGTTTCGGCCGAAACTAAAATCAAACCGAACCTTCGGTTTCGGTTTCGGTTTCGGCAAAAAAACATGTTTCGGTCGGTCACTAGTTAAAACAAACAACCAAACAATTTTCGATATTTAAATCGAAAGAAAAATAGAAAAATTTGACTCGGAGCGGGACTCGAACCCACAACCACTGGATCACTAGCCCAGTGCACTTCCAATTGTGCTATCCGAGTACCGCTTAGACTTGTCAAATTTTTCTATCTTATCCTTCGTGGTAAACGTCATCATGGGTGACGTGTAGTCACATCTACCGTCAGCGTATTGAACACTTAACGGCATCGAAGTCTCAATTTACATTGAGAATTCATCGATAACAATGTGCTACCCCATTCTAAATTATTTTTTATTATGCAGAAACGTCTGCTAGCGAATATCTTCGATATTTAAATCGAAAGAAAAATAGAAAAATTTGACTCGGAGCGGGACTCGAACCCACAACCACTGGATCACTAGCCCAGTGCACTTCCAATTGTGCTATCCGAGTACCGCTTAGACTTGTCAAATTTTTCTATCTTATCCCAATTAAATTTGACAAGTCTAAGCGGTACTCGGATAGCACAATTGGAAGTGCACTGGGCTAGTGATCCAGTGGTTGTGGGTTCGAGTCCCGCTCCGAGTCAAATTTTTCTATTTTTCTTTCGATTTAAATATCGAAGATATTCGCTAGCAGACGTTTCTGCATAATAAAAAATAATTTAGAATGGGGTAGCACATTGTTATCGATGAATTCTCAATGTAAATTGAGACTTCGATGCCGTTAAGTGTTCAATACGCTGACGGTAGATGTGACTACACGTCACCCATGATGACGTTTACCACGAAGGATAAGATAGAAAAATTTGACAAGTCTAAGCGGTACTCGGATAGCACAATTGGAAGTGCACTGGGCTAGTGATCCAGTGGTTGTGGGTTCGAGTCCCGCTCCGAGTCAAATTTTTCTATTTTTCTTTCGATTTAAATATCGAAGATATTCGCTAGCAGACGTTTCTGCATAATAAAAAATAACCAAACAATTATCATGACCTCAAAACTAATACCAATGAATTAAATCATTCTTATATACGCTGTTTCTTTTATTTCCGTTAAAAGTAAATTTATCACTCTTAGTATAATTAAAACTGTCAGGTTACTTCTACTCAGTTACAAAGGATGAACTTACTTGTATTATATATGGCATTAGTCTACATGTTACTGGTAAGCTGTGGTACCCATTTTAAACTGAAGCATGTCGCCCAGTGCTATATACCTAAAGTACACGTTAGAGTAGAGTTATTAGTTCTAAATGAGTAAGTAATCCGTTATGACCATACCTCGAACAAATCATGCGGATGACGTCAAACCACTCATAGGATGATTTCAAAAAGTATTTTCATAAACATTTACTACTTATCAATTATCAATCTCTTTAATAAAACGATATCACCACTTGACATGAGCCGAGTAGGTACATAACATCTTTGACTGACATTGTCATTCAGTTGAACAATAAAGTGACTTCGTAATTATTTAGATTTTTCTTTACAATTTTTTCAAAAGACGTAAAAGAATAATAACAATTATAGACTTGTTGGAGCAATAGTTTTGTACATGATGTCATGTCAATAAATATTTTTTAATAACATATTGACTTTTATTATCAATTATTGTACTTACGTAAACAAATCTCGTAGCATTTATTTTATTCACTAAGTACATCATCCTATCATTCAGATAATTCTGTATAGATATCTTGAAATTATATGCAGTTAATCTGTTAATTCGTGCAATATGTCATACGGATGTTGCAATACAGACATCATCCTATGTGCAAAATTAGCTACGTCATTTTTACGTCATCCGCATGATTTGTTCGAGGTATGGTTATGACCGACACTAGTGGACTTGCCTACTGTTGCTTAAGTATACCTATGTCATATATTTTCAATTATTCAAACATTTAAAAAACACGGTGTATATTTGATATACTGGACTACTGGACTAGTGTCCAGTGAGCAAACGGACGTGATGAGGTAGTCCCCATTTGCGTTTCACATCCCACTAGGCGTTTAACATATTACTCGTAATTGCTGCAATTTTAGAAATCCCATTAATACAAAAATCGAAGGCGGTTGACCCAGTTTTTCCCTCTTGTGGCTAAAATCCGACACTTGCCCAACAAAAGGCAGCTATGTGTGATAATGGACTGAATTAGACGTGGCCTCCATTGTTCTACAGTGGCTCCTTTTCGCTTTGTTAAGATTGCCTAAAATACTGCGTAGGTAACTAACCATGTTTTTCAGCCTTTTCGGTATCAGAGGCATTTGTTTTGTTTTTGAATTTGGAACCCGTGATTACCCAATAAAAGTTCAAAATAGATTGTAAATATGTAACACTGTACATAACGCTTTTAGCAGAATAAGGCGAGTGCGTGAATTGAAAGGACTTACAAAAAAAGTTTTTTTTTTGCTACATTTTTGTTGTCATTGATTTACAGAACTTATAGTAATAGGACAATTAGGTGAGACCACAGGTACTAAATATAGTATGGCATTTATACGAGTAATGCATACACTCTTACATTTTTATGAAATATGGGTACCCATAAAGTTTGTATTCATTTGTTTTAACTTTTTAATTAAGATATAGGAAAATCAAATTTGTTTTTCAGGACATGTGAAAGTCGTAGCCGTTGAAGGATACTTACAATGCTTCGGTAGTAGAGGTACAATCTTCTAAATACATTTTCTTTAAAGTCCTTCTTCGTCATTATCATCATATTAGCCGAAGGACGACCTTCGGCTAATATGATACATAGGCCTCCCCCAAACCCTTTAATTACCGACCGGTAATTAAAGGGTTTGGGGGTTTGGTTAGCATAACTTGCATTCAGTGGATTCCATGTTTCTTATATCCTCAGAATGGTTAACGTGTATCATACCAGCATAGGATTATCTTACACAAGCAAGATCAACTAAAATAGTAGCGGCATTCTACTCATTAAGAAGTTGTCTGTAATCTATGGGTCTTTTGAACCCATTATGTTTAATTATGCTCGAAACATGTCTACCATGTTTCCCTTGTTACAAGTACCGAAATAATCGAGAGACTGGGAAACTCTTAGTGCAATTACGATCGATCTCGTATTCGGAGGCCCATTTATTAGCGTTAAGCGAAGATCCAGGGCAGGTAGCTAATTCGGATGTAATCGAACCGCGGCTGCCGCGAGCGGTTAAAGTACCACAAACAGTATTTTAACTTAGGCCATTCAGCGCTGGTATCAGATGTAGCATCGTGAATGAACTCTGAATCTCTAACAGCGTAAATGGAAAGCTATCGCCACTATACTCACATTTCAGCCGTATGCAGTCCACTGCTGGACATAGGCCTCCCACAGATATGACTTGTATCATCTTGAGGGTAGTTGCCATAGTCGCCACGCTTGGCAGGCAGGTTGGCGACCGCAGTAGCTGTAGATTGGGTTTCGACGGACGCTGCTGTCCGTCCGTAGGATTTTTTTTTTGTCGCCTCTTACTATACTCATTGCAGTAATAAAGTAATACTGTTGTACCTTCAAGATACTACAAAGTTTGTACCAATATTTCTGTCCGTTGTCATGAAATGAATGACGTTAAGATCACAAACAAAACGATGGATTGGAGAAACCGGATTGCCTTTATATGTATGTCAGGAGAAAACAAAATTTTCAGCCAATCGTCAAGTGTCCATGTTCATGCGTTAAATGATGTATTTTTAGGCAGATTGATCGTTAAAGAATAATCATGAATAAAATTTTACTGAAGGGATACTTATTAACTATTTAAAATCGATGCTTTACGAACTACGCAAATGTTTTTTAAGCCTATGAATAAAACAGTATTTATTAATACGTATACTGTCATAGGTCAAGATAGACCTCGCAATTTTATGTGGACATGATTTCTTCAGCTTTCAATAGTTCAATTTGCGATAGTATCAAGTTAAAATGCTGGTTTCTAACCTCACTGTTGCAGCGGTAGTGCAATTTTACGCCTACCCAGCCACGTTCGATAACAAATCAGGCTACTTTTACAAGCTCGTATACGGACAATTTTATTACAGCGAAAACTACCTTATGTCTTCCTGAAAAGGTTTAATTTTTTATATAGATGGGGTGAGTTGTAGAAGGTCGTAAAATTAGCGTTTGAATATGGTTTTAATACTGCATAGTGGTTGTAGCTGCTATCGCTTAAAACATAATAGTATAATAGCTAACTTTATTGACTAAGTGAGCATAGTGAGTGAAGTGTCTTTAAGCTTTGTTTTAAGCTTCCTATTTAAACTAACATCTAACCCTATAACTACCACAGACAGTATTTTTCTATGAAGAAGGTTTCTTTATATCTAAGTTGTTATATAATTCTTGTGTTAAGTTAACTAGGTTAATCAAGTTCTCTCTCACCGGAAATGTGCCTCGAATCCGCAAGTAGGATTAAATGAAAGTTTTAATCACGGCATATGAGTTGAAATGTTCCATTTCGTTTACAATTTCCTTCACGCATCCTCCTGCACAAATGCAATGCACTTAGATATTCTTACTCTTCATTGCATCTTTCAGTACATGTAGTACTTAGTACCTATAGTCATTAATTTTAAAATCGTCTGCCTTTTTTTCTATTCAATCAATGAGCTGAACTATAGTTTCCAAGGTGTATTATTATGTTTTAATAGTGTCATCAGGTGGATCAACATGGTTAACAATTTGAAGAATGGGTACAACTCATTGTTCATTCGTCAGTCAATTACGAGACAGAGAGACTTGGGGGACAATTGGGCATATACGCTGTTTAACGGGCTAGAAATGTATATGTTTTGGTATTTACAAGGTTATTCTTTTTGATCATTTTTCATTTCATTGCTTCTCGCTGTAAATATAATTATTGGTAAGTTAAAAAACATGGCAGAATACAGAGATTTTATTTAAAAATCTACTTTTGTCAGGCATATTTGTTGTCCAAGTAGATACTACATTACCAACTGTATTTAAACTTAGAAACCTTGAAATTACAAAATTAGTAAATGTGTTTATTTTACTACCAGATATTACGTTTACATTGTTAAAACAACAACACACAGACGCGCCCAAAACCGACCCATAGTAATTGAACCTCGCAGTTCCAACCCAATCTCCGGCTAAATAATCAAGGCAATCCAATCGTTACAACTTACAATATTTACATAGTACAGACCCGGTGCGTACTCTAAACCGAAAGGCAGCTTGCAAGATCCGTAGTGACCCTTTTACGTCGTTATGGTGTCAAGCCCGGGATTGACTAAGCCACCTGTCCCTTCTCCGTTTACATGTGCCCAATTTAGAGCAGACGTTATGACTTCATGTCGACGTCATAGGGCGATGTGACGTCAGAACGTTGGATCGAGGGGATCGTGGTATTATCCTGACAACATTAATTATTTAAAACCGGGTATATTCGATGTAATTACTCTGCTTTGCTACCGTCACTTACCACTGATATATAATTAAAGCGTGACAAACTCGCATAATGATGTGTTATTTAGATGTTTGTTTTAGTCGCTTCAACGGGCCTTCCGATCCATGTTTTAGAAAAAATATTACACGTTATTTCGATTAGGATCTTAATTTAGATTTATTCCTTAATAAATCTAAATTAAGATCCTTTATCCTAAGCTTCCAATCCTAAGCTTTTAAAATATTTTTTACATACCTATCTAATTTGTTCATAAATGTTACAATGTAAAAGTAAGTACCATCGACGTCTTTTATTATAAATAAAATCTTTGTCGTGGTCCCAGTAATTTATTAATTATTAAATGTAAAATGTATCAGCAGGCGTGGCGAGTTTTAATTAATGTTACGATGTTTTTCTATTAAAAGTAAATAGGTAAGAGCCTGAACTTCGAGCCGAGTCAGCTCGTAATGGAGACAAGGTTTGGGCGGGTCCTTAATTTAGGATACGGGTAGAAAAAATGAAAACCCCCTGCAACGTATAATATATTTTTATGCAAATATACGGTTTAACAAGAAGAGAGCGCAAAAACCTGAATCCAAAAGTTTCGTGGGTACAATGAAAAAAGTTTCATTTTATGATGAATGTGAAAGCATACTCAAATGTTAGAATCGACTGTCTTCTTCTCTCACTCTTGTATAATACAGAAGCAAAACAATGATGGAACGAAGTGGTTGACAATCACCAATCAGTTCGGCAACCTACTTCAAGGATTTTTCATAGTTTAATGCAATTACGATTATCCATCTATTATTTATATATTAACACGTTTACGACCACAGCGTGACGTCTTTTGTTATAAGCCAAAAGAAAGAAATGATGATTAATTATAGGCAGAAAATAAGTTTAATTAGTTTAGTCTGCTTTCCCTTGCTTTGTGGTATAAGTTATGTAGGTACTCTGTAATTGTCAGGTATATCACATCAGTATCTGGATATTGATGTGATGTACCTGACAATTACGGAGTAATACTGGTATTATATTTATAAGTTCCCAAATTGTATAAATACGAGTGAATCAAGTATTTGTTGTTGTTATTCTGCCTCATTAGCCAGGAGATAGCTCAAGTATAGTTTCTTAGAAGAAATTTGGCACCGCGTTTACTAACACGCTTGGTAGGTGACCCATTATGGAAGGGACATATAACTTATATCTATGTTTTATGTACAAATATCTATGTTTTGTGTATTTGGATGCAAGTAAACTGTGTATTAAAGAGTGACCCAGCGAAATGTGACCATGGCAACGAGGGACAAATTATAGTTGAAATCTAAACTGATTGCTTGCCCTTGCTATGTGGTATAAGTTATGTAGGTACTCCGTAATTGTCAGGTATATCACATCAGTATCCAGATACTGGTATTATATTTATAAGTTCCCAAATTGTATAAATACGAGTGAATCAAGTATTTGTTGTTGTTATTCTGTCTCATTAGCCAGGAGATAGCTCAAGTATAGTTTCTTAGAAGAAATTTGGCACCGCGTTCTACTAACACGCTTGGTAGGTGACCCATTATGGAAGGGACATAATTATAGCTTATATCTATGTTTTATGTACAAATATCTATGTTTTGTGTATTTGGATGCAAGTAAACTGTGTTTTAAAGAGTGACCCAGGGGAATGTGACCATGGCAACGAGGGCCAAATAATAGTTGATTGAGCCATATATTGGATGTGGAAGTACTTTAATAAAAAAAATTACTACGCAACATCTGTCACCGTACTTTCAGTGAACATGTTATTATACCTTAACAAATTTGATTCATCAGCTGGTGACGAATATCATTAAAAACGGTGACAGGTCAGTGCCAGCTTTTGTGAATCGACCTAAAACCGACCTAAATTTAAAGATGTATAAAGGTATAGGTACCCAATCGCCTTCAGTGTTACTATAACTATAAACTCACTTTATAGCCCAAAAAAGCATTGTCACTGATTTCTTTGAGCTTTTATGTGGCAACCCGGCCGTCTAAATGTCAACAAGCTGCGAAAATTTCGTTGGAAACGAGACTCGGGCTCCGTCTTTGTAACATTTTCTAATGTAGGTGGTTAAATTATTAACACACGGTATACGCTTTACTAGTCAAGTTTTGTAACCAGAAACGTTTTTAGTGGCTTAGCTGTAGCTTATAACGAGTAACATTGAGTGTCCGTATTCGAAATTTATACATTTGATATCTACAAGTATATAATGTCAAAAATAAATGTGTGTGTGAGATTGAGCTATACATGCATGATGCATCGAACGCGTACAGACAGATGTTAACGTTGGGATGCATCTAACTTATCCAAAAATAGGTACGTATTTCCCATGTATCTCAATGTATGTTTTCAAGGTGGACCGGTAAAGATCGTGGGACTTCACTGGATGTCGGGTTGCGCAAAACCGATCATTTTGGGTTAATGCGAGAGGCCTATGTGCAACACATCCTTCGACTAATAATGACGATGATTATGCCCTCTTATGTCTGCGAAAAGTCGTAAAATATAAATATTTCTAAATGAATTTTAAATATATTTCTGTACATAATACAAACTTAAACACACATGGAGCACATGTGTTGTAAGTCAATCTTTACTAATTAGCAAATAAACCTCATCTCATTCGCGTGGTATAAATAGATTCTTCTTACCAAAAACCTATTCAATTACATAATTTACGCTGCCAAGTTAAAGGCTTTAGATATCCCTATTAGCGTTATTTTGTATTCATAAGCGCAAGATTATCGCTGTTATCTTGATTTACGGACGGTACCTAATGAAATTAGAACGGAAATTAATGCAAAGAACCCCGAAACGACTTGTTTTAAATAAAGTGAGTAATGCTACATCGTTTGGTTAATAATTGGGCTCTTTGTTTTGTTGAAGACAAAGGAGCTATAGTGGTTTACAAGCATTCAAACCTGCTCCGGTGTCCGTAATCATATTGTACGTAGAATTTGGCAAGAATTTTTCTTAAACGAGTTGACGCTTTGTTTGATTCAGAGACGCTGCAGTATTTTGGTCACATAAAGCTGATTTGATTATAGAATCGAATAAAATTGTAGCTATTGAATATTTCATATCTACATCATCTGGGGCCTTGCATAAAAATTTACAACTTATATTATTAGTGGAACTCTCTTTCTAATCAAATGGTATTGCAAAGAGACTTCCGCTAATATTACAAGTTACAAATTGTTATGCAATAGCCTCCTAGTTAAACATTAGACCGTTGTGTACAGAAATTTAATTTATGATGTTTGTATGTAATGAAATAATAAACTATGGGCTTAAAACCACTAGTTGATTAGCTCATAGTTTATTTCAGTTATAAGATTTACGCTCATCGAGATAAAACTTTTATAATAAGACTTGAATATGATATAATGATATTTTATCAGGAGGACCGCGGCTCCGTCCTTTGCGTAAAGGTTGTCCTTTGTGTCCAACAGGGAGATACTGCAGGCATCATGAGCCCTCCTATGCGGCGAGAACGGTAGGGATTGTAGTAATTTTTTAGGGCCCGATTACACATTGATTAGTGTTAAGTGCGAGTTCATACATTTGTCACTTGTGACTAAATGTGTAAACAGGTCCAGTTGTTGTTTATCGTATAAATTTTTTAGTAATAATCTGTGCAGGTGCACCCCGTGACGCTACGCCACCGTAGCAATAGTTTTAGTTAGATACTAGCCTCTCCAAGCGTCCTGATAAGTGCTGCAAGGGATGAATCGAAGGTAAAGTAAATTTCTTTATTAGATAAATAATAATGATGAAGCAAGTAATCAAGACTACACATTTACTGGCATCATATATATCTATGAAAAAGGTATCATAAACGATTTCATAGTATATTCATTACACATCAATAATGTGATTACTGAGTGACCATGCTTCTTTTAACATATGATTCTTATAACCTAACCTAACCTAACCATACATCTTAACTGAACGATGATTAATTAATACATTTAAAGCAGATAAAAAATGAGGGGCCCGTCTAACTGTTATCATTTTCGTCGAAAACAATAAGTTCAAATATTAATAACGTTAAAAGTCTAGGGACCGAGGGAATTCAGAATAACTGTAGCTTTTATAAACGACACATGTACTACGTAATGATCTGTGTTTATGACTGTCACCTTAAATATAGTATGTAAACTAGTGGGTTTAGGCAGGTTTTCGTAGATTATGTTTGCAACAGACGCTGTAGCGGTAGGCAGCGGTGGGGTGATAATACAAAAAGTCTATTGAGCAAGGAAATTCATAGTAACATACGTCTTTTTAGCTAAGATTTTAGCTGAACTATTCCCATCATTCAGCGAACACTGGCGAGCGGTATATTTAGTAGAAACACCTCATTTTCTACTTTCTCATTTTCTTTAACTGCTTGCTCTGGTAATTCAAAACACAAGCGCGCAGTGCAGGCGCTATAGCTTTTGCAACACCATCTCCATCTGAGGTTATCATCTGTACCAAAACGGAAAGTAAACCTTGAAAGATTAATCTGGTATAACAAAATATACCTTCACCTAAGAACTAATCGGATATATTCCTCTCCAGTATAAGATGGATCACAAAAATGTCCCTTAAATTCTATTGACAGTCTCTTTACTCCATCCTCAGCTTTAGATATTATCCAATAAGCAAATTCCCGATATTAAAAAAGTTTTCATTGGTACATCAAAGTTTTGATTGGTTTAAATAAAATATCATCTCATGCACGGTTGAACGATTATCTCTTAGACTCCACTTTTTTGTGGACTTTTTTTGGGTTCATTATGCAGACTTTATTCGCCATCTTCGTATATTATCAATTGCTGGAAATATTAAATAGTGCAGTGTAAATATCATGCAAGAAACATTTTGACCTGCAGTTTTCCTTCTTTTGTTCCCGAGCTTTTGTTTTAGCAGTTTTGGCAGTTTTTACCTTAAAAAAGTATTTTATGGGTACCAGGTTAGCAGAGTCAAGCACTCGCGCTAGCTCAAGAACACAGTCTAAAGATCACCGGGTGAGATTGGGAGCGCATTATGCAAAGTGTCCTGTAGGCCCGGGAAGTCGATATTCAGCATCCAGCGCCAGGAATAATTGGATCCACCTTTTGTCAATTAGATTGGAGGATGGTTTGGAGTCGTTAACGAGGTAACATTTGGGTAAGATGAGAGTGGTAAGGCATTGAACGATTTAAACTTTTTAAACAAAAATATACTTGCTTCAAAATATCTTTAGAGAGAGATTTATATGGTTTAATTAGTCAAAATTGCTGTACGGGTTCAAGTATGTGGTAGAAATAACTTTTAAGATATGGAATATGAATACTAATATCAAACGTAGTTATCAATTCCGTAGTGTATAATTGGGTACCTTAAGTTTTTTAAAGTGGTCCATGTTATATTTTTTGTAGTAAGTAAACTGCTAATGGTGTTGAAAACTGTGGTTATTCTTTTTTTATTCCTTTCTGTTTTTTAGAAATATTTTTTGAATACCTCATTTGACAGATGAAGCGGTTGGTGATATGAATAGAGCTCGCGCCTAAGTCTGCAATATGTGTCTTCCATTAAAAAAAAAGTAAAACCGTCAAGTTGTCATTTGACAGATTTAAAACATCGCCGCTATTATACTTATTATTTCGACTTTGTTTGTACGTTATGCTCCCTAATTTCTGCTGTTCTCGAGTGTTTTTCAACGGCTTCTGCCTAGCCCTGGATTTTGTAGTGCCCGCATCTCACGACGACCACCATATATCCACTTTACATTCGGAAAGGACGCCTTTACGACGACGACGACGCTCACGTATTTCTGGACAACGATCAAGACAACAAACAACGACAAGAAATGTTAAGCTCCATCACCCACGAAGTGTCTCATCCAAAGAAACACCCACAAAAAAGAAGTTTTGCTCGGGAAAGTGATAGCTAGTTTACGCATACACGTCGAGCGTCTAATACGGCGAGTGAGGGAGTTTAAATATTTGAAACCTCACTCTGGAGTGAACCACAGTCACATCAGATATTTGAATGATAGTGTTATCATTATCATAGCCTATGCTTTGATAAATTTGCAGGATAATTTAATAAAACTAGATTGATGGATTTTTTTGTTGTTTTATTGCAGTAACACAACTTATAAATAAAGTGACAAAAGCTTTCTTATTTTCACTTGTATGAGTGAAAATATATCTTTATACTGAATTCGTTTCGAACGCCACACTGCTACCGTATAGTGTGGCGTTCGAACAAAACGATTCCACACCGCTACTACCCAAAACAGTGCAGTTGGTTGCACTTTGGACATAAACACTTCTAGAAGCCCTATAAATAAGAAAACAATCATATTATAAGTGATAATAATGTTTTATATATATAGAAAAGACATTTTAACGTCAATCATGAAGCTTAAGCAACTTTCATCAATGTTTTCGCACCCCGAATCTCAGCAACGTTGTGCTTGTCGCCAGTCCTTGAATATTCCATAATAACCGCCATGACAAGCTCAATTTATTTGCTAAACTAGCTCGGGGAATCAGTCCTTAGGTCAGTGCAATGGTCGGCGAAAAAGCGGAATCATTGTCCAGAAATACGTGAGCGTCGTCGTCGTCGTAAAGGCGTCCTTTCCGAATGTAAAGTGGATATATGGTGGTCGTCGTGAGATGCGGGCACTACAAAATCCAGGGGCAGGCAGAAGCCGTTGAAAAACACTCGAGAACAGCAGAAATTAGGGAGCACAGCGTACAAACAAAGTCGAAATAATAACGGCGATGTTTCAAATCTGTCAAATGACAACTTGACGGTTTTACTTTTTTTTTTTAAATGGACGACACGTATTACAGACTTAGGCACGAGCTCTATTCATATCACCAACCGCTTCATCTGTCAAATGAAGTATTCAAAAAAATATTTCAAAAAAACAGGAAGGAATAAAAAAGGGATATCCACAGTTTTGAACACTATTAACAGTTTACTTACTACAAAAAATATAATATGGACCACTTTAAAAAACTTAAGGTACCCAATTGACAGTGCAATCCATATTCTACATGGCAATTAATTATTACAAATTATATATCTACAATACTCAACAAATACTGGTACTATACGACATTACAAGCTACCTACCGTCGGGAGAAGTGTATTTAAATATTTCCATTTTAAGTTATACCATACCATAGTTGAAATAATTGATTCATTTGTGTTACAAACTAAAAATATTTGCAAACCATAAACATATAATTCATCATCATCATCATCATATTAGCCAATAGACGTCCACTGCTGTACAAAGGCTTCCCCCAAAGCGACCTACAGTGGCCGGTTTTCACCACCCGCATCCAGTGGATTCCAGCGATCTTCACCATGTCATTGGTCCACCTTGTTGAGGGTCTGCCCATGCTGCGCGGACATCCATCGGTTCTACATGCAATGTGTCCCGTTCACTGTCACAAGTTTAGCGATCCGTAGGGCAAATTTAATATTGCAAAATATACATATATTTTAATTAAATTTGAACCAACAGGTAAAGCCGCCTTTTTCATCCCCCTAAGTGTAGATAACAGTAAAGCTTTCAACTATAAAACAATATAAATTCAACGACAATTTAAGTTGGCCGGTGTTAAAATTGCTTATTTCTCCCGTTTCGCCAAAACACTGGAGCGGAAATTCTGAGAAAGCAATCTAAAAGTTTAGGGCGCTGCATATTATTGTGTAACAATGTAAAATTACGAATATTACGAGTACAACTACGTGACAGACTCTTTAATTGAAAATTTGTTGCTAATTTATATTGATTTGATACGTATAGTTAGTGCTACAGTCAGCTCAACAAGGATCGTGTCGTGTCCACTCCATGCTATGTTTTCCTCAAGTCTTACCTATTTGTATATTTAAGATAACGAATAAATTAATTTATTTGTACAATTACAATATTATTATAAATAAATACTTTACTATATACTACATTGAATTAGAGCGACCAAGAAGGCTGCGAATCCGGATAGCCACAGCTCTGTGCGGCATATTGTTTTGGAGTGTCCTCTAACAATGTACGATGGCCCAGTAGAAGATTTTAAAACCATAACGAGTGCAGCCATCATCTACCTACTTGGAAAAATGTAAATTTAGATCATGAATTACTATGTAGTTAGTGAATACACAGTGTAATGTCATTGCCATACGATAAATAAATAGAAATCTAAAGAGGCCCTTGAGGTATTCTACCACTGATACTGGCGGCATTTCCTATAAATATGTATATATTTCCTATATTACTATACAACAAAAAAATATCAGTAATGTACATATGTAAGTAGAAAGAAAACATCGTTGAGTTGTGTTTTAGTTATACAAGCGCGCGCAAAAATTACTGCAAAATTATGTCTAGGTGGTATCAAAAAATCTGTTATAACTTTAAATCAGTCCTCACAATTTGGCCCACGGTTGAATTTATTCGTGTTTATCACATAAATATATACCTTATCGAGATACGAATCCATGCCTATGTATGCAGCGGCACTCACATGGATAAATTGGCCTCAAATTATGATTATCTAAATTGAAACATTAGGCAGCTATCCGACCAACAGAAATGGTGATTAATGATTGATTGTTTGTTTAATTAATAATAAATTAATGATTGATTATGTGCAACACATCCTTCGACTGTTAATGATGATGATTATGCCCTCTTATGTCTGCGAAATAAAGTCGTAGAAAATAAATATTTATAAATGAATTTTAAATATATTTCTGTACATAATACAAACTTAAACACACATGGAGCACATGTGATCACACTAATCTCACAAAGTTCTAAGTCAATCTTTACTAATTATCAAATTCTAAAAATAAATCTCATCTCATTCGCGTGGTATAAATAGATTCTTCTTACCAAAAACCTATTCAATTATATAATTTTCGCTGCTAAGTGAAAGGCTTTAGATATCCCTATTAGCGTTATTTTGTATTCATAAGCGCAAGATTATCGCTGTTATCTTGATTTACGGACGGTACCTAATGAAATTAGAACGGAAATTAATGCAAAGAACCCCGAAACGACTTGTTTTAAATAAAGTGAGTAATGCTACATCGTTTGGTTAATAATTGGGCTCTTTGTTTTGTTGAAGACAAAGGAGCTATAGTGGTTTCATCATCATCATCATTTCAGCCATAAGACGTCCACTGCTGAACATAGGCCTCCCCCTTGGATCTCCACAAGTACCGGTTGGAAGCAACCTGCATCCAGCGTCTTCCGGCGACTTTAATGAGGTCGTCTGCCCATCTTGTGGGTGGACGTCCTACGCTGCGCTTGCTATTCCGTGGTCTCCACTCGAGCACTTTTCGACCCCATCTGCCATCTTCTCTGCGTGCAATGTGGCCTGCCCATTGCCACTTCAGCTTGCTAACCCGGTGGGCTATGTCGGTGACTTTAGTTCGCCTACGGATCTCCTCATTTCTGAGTCGATCTCGTAGTGAAACTCCGAGCATAGCTCTCCATAGCTCGTTGAGCGACTTTGAGCCTTGAGATGAGGCCGATAGTGAAAGACCACGTTTCGGAGCCGTAAGTCATCACTGGTAACACACATTGGTTAAAGACTTTCGTCTTGAGGCACTGAGGTATGTCGGACGAAAAGACATTACGTAGTTTCCCGAACGCTGCCCAACCGAGTTGGATTCGGCGGTTTACCTCTTTCTCGAAGTTGGACCTACCTAATTGGACTACTTGTCCTAGGTAGATATACGAGTCAACAACTTCGAGTACCGAGTTCCCAACAAAGACTGGGGTGGGCACAACATTGGCATTTGACATTATTTTCGTCTTGTCCATGTTCATTTTCAAGCCCACCCGTTGTGAAACTCGGTTGAGGTCATCGAGCATCATGCTGAGTTCCTCCATCGACTTTGCCATGACTACGATATCGTCGGCAAATCGAAGGTGAGTGATGTATTCGCCGTTGATGTTGATGCCACGCCCTTGCCATTCCAGGAGCTTGAAGGCGTCTTCCATTACGGCAGTAAACAGTTTCGGAGAGATCACGTCTCCCTGCCTTACGCCTCTTCGCAATGGAATCGCCTTCGTGCTCTGCTCCTGTACTCGGACTGACATAGTGGCGTTACTATACAAACACTTCAACACTTCGATGTACCGATAGTCAATATGGCATCGCTGAAGAGACTCAAGCACCGCCCATGTTTCCACCGAATCGAAGGCTTTCTCATAGTCCACAAACGCTAGGCATAATGGCAAGTTATACTCTTCGGTCTTCTGTATAACTTGCCGCAGCGTATGGATGTGGTCTATGGTACTATAGCCTTTTCGGAAACCGGCTTGTTCGGGAGGCTGGAAGTCATCGAGTCTGTGTTCGAGACGATTCGTGATAACCCTTGAAAACAGCTTATAGACATGGCTCAAAAGCGTGATGGGTCTGTAGTTCTTCAATAGGCTATTGTCACCTTTTTTGAAGAACAGCACCACCTCGCCTCTGTTCCATGTGTCAGGCGTTTTGCCCTCGGACAAAACGGAGCTAAAGAGCTTCTGGAGGATTTTAAGTACCGGTATTCCACCCGCTCTCAGAAGCTCTGAAGTGATTCCGTCTTCGCCCGGCGCCTTGTTGTTCTTAAGCTGTTTTAGGGCCATCCTAATCTCGTACAGACTGATGTCCGGGATATCTTCGGTATAATGTCGGGACAGCTTGGCTCTTGGATCTCCTACCAAGCTGTCAACGGGCTTTGCAACCGAAGTGTATAACTGTCCATAGAACCTCTCAATCTCGCCTAAAACCTCTGCTTTGGTCGACGCTATGCTGCCATCTTCCCGTTTCAGCTTTGTCAGCTGGCTTTGCCCAATAGACTTATCCTTTACGAACACTTTGGAGCCTTGGTTTCGCTCAATAGTCTCTTTAATACGGTTAGTATTAAAGAGACGCAAATCATGTCGCAAGGACTTAGATATACGTCTATTGAGCTGCCTAAATGACTCCGCGTCATCGGGAGACTGCAGCTGTAGAGAGCGTCGTTCAGCCATGAGGTTTAAGGTTCGCTCGGTTAGTTTCTGAGGTCTATCCTTACGGCGGGGTCTAAAAACTTAGACCCTACTGTGTGGACAGTTTCCACTAGCCCGTTGTTGATCTCGTCCACTGAAGCTAAGTTCTCTAGGCAGGCAAAGCGATTACAGAGCTCAAGTTGAAAGCTCTCGGGGTTTTGAATATGGGCTCGAGTAGGTCGGAGCGTAGACTTCATCAGGCTGGACCTTTCAAGTCTAACATTGATATTCAGTGACGCTCTTACGATTCGGTGATCACTACCGGTCTTTACCTTGTTGATCACAGAGACATCACTGAATATCCGTCTCCTGTCGGTCATGATGAAGTCTATCTCATTTCTCGTGGAACCGTCCGGACTCATCCATGTCCATTTCCTGTGAGGCGGCTTCTGGAAGAAAGAGTTCATCATGAAGAGTTCCTCTTTCTCCAGAAAGTCGGCCAGCCTCTGGCCCCTAGGGTTCCGCTGCCCATACCCAAATTGCCCCACTCTCAGCTCATCACCGCTTCTCTTGCCCCGCTTAGCGTTGAACACCCGCATAACAACAGTGACGTAGGTTTTCGAAGTATGTATGGCCCTACTTACGTCCTCATACATAGCATCCACTTCCTCATCGGAGTGTGACGAGGTCGGTGCGTATACCTGAATGACCATCAGCGAATATCTTTTGGATATTCTGAGTATTAGGTATACCACCCTGCTCGACACACTGTCGATGGCTATTATGTTGTTTACGAGGGACTTGTGAACGAGAAACCCGACACCACCTTGGGACTGTTGGTCGCCCTCCCGGTGGTAGAGCAAGTTACCAGACTTCAGGATTATGGTGTCCTCCCCCTCTCTACGGACTTCAGATAACCCTACAATGTCCCAGTGTAACCTGCTCAGTTCCTCTTCCAGCTCGCAGATCTTTTCGTCAGTCCTCATAGTGCGTATGTTGTGTGTTACCAGGGCCAGTGGTCGTCGGGGTGGGTAGCCGGATCTATTCCGGAGATTCTTAGCACCCCTGACCCCGCGAATGCTCTGACCGCTACCACAATAGCCAGAGCACCGGAGGTCGCCGGAACCTCGGGGCCGTGGCTTATTTTGACTTTTCATTGGGGGGGGTTTGCCATACGCGCCACGCTTGGCAGGCGGGTTGGCGCGCGCAGTTTTTTTATTTAACTGGTATTTTATTTTAGGAGATGCTGCTGCCCATCTCCCGGTGTATTCCCGGTGTAAATAGTGGTTTACAAGCATTCAAACCTGCTCCGGTGTCCGTAATCATATTGTACGTAGAATTTGGCAAGAATTTTTCTTAAACGAGTTGACGCTTTGTTTGATTCAGACACGCTGCAGTATTTTGGTCACATAAAGCTGATTTGATTATAGAATCGAATAAAATTGTAGGTAACGGTTAATGGTATTGCAAAGAGACTTCAGCTAATATTACAAGTTACAAATTGTTATGCAATAGCCTCCTAGTTAAACATTAGACCGTTGTGTACAGAAATTTAATTTATGATGTTTGTATGTAATGAAAATAATAAACTATGGGCTTAAAACCACTAGTTGATTAAGCTCATAGTTATAATTTTTAAGAATATAAAATTTTATGACGAAATATTTACGCTCATCAAGATAAAACTTATATAATAAGACTTAAGTGATATAATTGCTCCGTCCTTTGCGTAAAGGTTGTCCTTTGTGTCCAACAGGGAGATACTGCAGGCATCATGAGCCCCCCTATGCTCCGAGGACGGTAGGGATTGTAGTTCATACATTTCTCACTTGTGTTTAGTAACAAATGTATGAACTCGCACTAAACACTAATCATTGTCTAAACAGGTCCTTAGTTGTTGTTTATCGTAAAAAATGTTTAGTACCAGACTGTGCAGAGTCGACCCCGTGACGCTACGCCACCGTAGCAACAATTTTAGGTAGATACTAACCTCTCCAAGTGTCCTGATAAGTGCTGCAAGGGATGAATCGAAGTTAATGTCAAATACTTTATTGGATAAATGATAATGATGAAGCAAGTAATCAAGACTAAACATTTACTGGCATCGTGTGTTTTTATCATAAGGTATCATCATAAACGATTACATAATTAATTAATTGAATCAGGCGTTACTTTGCGGAAGTCCATATTATTAACAACAATAATATTACTTTGCAATTCCGCTGTTTAATAACGTGCTAGTCAATCAGTGCCAACCCGTTATATTTACTTGCGTATTTTTTCATGCATTAATGTTCCCTCCCTCCCACCGCAAAATTAAATACGCAAATAAACATAACAAACCACCACCAATAATACCAAAACTCGACACGTGTTTCGCCTCTCTACGAGGCATCCTCAGGAGACGCTGGAGATGTTGTCGGTCTGACGTCCGACAACGGAATGCCTTGTCCAGAATTATATAATTTTTATTTTACATCAATAATGTGATTACTGAGTAAGTTGATTCGAATACCTAACCAATCATGTTTTAAACGTATCTTAACTGAACGGTGATTAATTAATACATATAAAGCAGATAAAAAAATGGGGGACCCGTCTAACTGTTATCATTTTCATCGAAAACAACAACTTCAAATATTAATAACGTTAAAAGTCTAGGGACTGAGGGAATTCAGAATAACTGTAGCTTTTATAAACGACACAATATGTACTACGTAATGATCTGTGTTTATGACTGTCACTTCAAATATAGTATGTAAACTAGTGGGTTTAGGCAGGTTTTCGTAGATTATGTTTGCAACAGACGCTGTAGCGGTAGGCAGCGGTGCGGTGATAATACAAAAAGTCTATTGAGCAAGGAAATTCATAGTAACATAAGTCTTTTTCAGCTAAGTTTTTAGCTGGACTATTCCCATCATTCAGCGAACACTGGCGAGCGGTATATTTAGTGGAAACACCTCATTTTCTACTTTCTCATTTTCTTTAAGTGCTTGCTCTGGTAATTCAAAACACAAGCGCGCAGTGCAGGCGCTATAGCTTTTGCAACACCATCTCCATCTGAGATTATCATCTGTACCAAAACGGAAAGTAGACCTTGAAAGATTAATCTGGTATAACAAAATATACCTTCACCTAAGAACTAATCGGATATATTCAGCTACTGAATATAAGTATATTCTTCTCCAGTATAAGGTGGTTCACAAAAATGTCCCTTATATTCTATTGACAGTCTCTTTACTCCATCCTCAGCTTTAGATAATATCCAATAAGCAAATTCCCGATATTAAAAAAGTTTTCATTGGTACATCAAAGTTTTGATTGGTTCAAATAAAATATCATCTCATGCACGGTTGAACGATTATCTCTTAGACTCCACTTTTTTGTGGACTTTTTTTGGGTTTATTATGCAGACTTCATTCGCCATCGTATATTATCAATCGCTGGAAATATTAATTAGTGCAGTGTAAATGTCATGCAAGAAACATTTGTTTTGAACTGCAGTTTTTCTTTTTTCCCGAGCTTTTGTTTTTGGCAGCTTTTACCTTAAAAAAGTATTTTATGGGTACCAGGTTAGCAGAGACAAGCACTCGCGCTAGCTCAATAACACAGTCTAAAGATCACCGGGTGAGATTGGGAGCGCATTATGCAAAGTGTCCTGTAGGCCCGGGAAGTCGATATTCAGCATCCAGCGCCAGGAATAATTGGATCCACCTTTTGTCAATTAGATTGGAGGATGGTTTGGAGTCGTTAACGAGGTAACATTTGGGTAAGATGAGAGTGGTAAGGCATTGAACGATTTAAACTTTTTAAACAAAAATAAACGTGCTTCAAAATATCTTGAGAGAGATTTATATGGTTTAATTTGTCAAAATTGCTGTACGGGTTTAAGTATGTGGTAGAAATACTAGAAATAACTTTTAAGATGTGGAATATGAATACTAATATCAAACGTAGTTATCAATTCCGTAGTGTATAATTGACAGTACGTAGTAGAATCCATATTCTATATGGCAATTAATTATTACAAATTATATACATCTACAATACTCAACAAATACTGGTACTATACGACATTACAAGCTACCTACCGTCGGGAGAAGTGTATTTAAATAATTCCTTTTTAAGTTATACCTAGTTGAAATTATTGATTCATTTGTGTTACAAACTCAAAATATTTGCAAACCATCCTGAGATAAACATATAATTCATCATCATCATCATCATATTAGACGATAGACGTCCACTGCTGTACAAAGGCTTCCCCAAAGCGACCTACAGTGGCCGGTTTTCACCACCCGCATCCAGTGGATTCCCGCGATCTTTACCATGTCATCGGTCCACCTTGTTGAGGGTCTGCCCATGCTGCGCGGACATCCATCGGTTCTACGTGCAATGTGTCCCGTTCACTGTCACAAGTTTAGCGATCCGTAGGGCAAATTTAATATTGCAAAATATACATATATTTTAATTAAATTTGAATCAACAGGTAAAGCCGCCTTTTTCATCCCCCTAAGTGTAGATAACAGTAAAGCTTTCAACTATAAAACAATATAAATTCAACGACAATTTAAGTTGGCCGGTGTTAAAATTGCTTATTTCTCCCGTTTCGCCAAAACACTGGAGCGGAAATTCTGAGAAAGCAATCTAAAAGTTTAGGGCGCTGCATATTATTGTGTAACAATGTAAAATTACGAATATTACGAGTACAACTACGTGACAGACTCTTTAATTGAAAATTTGTTGCTAATTTATATTGATTTGATACGTATAGTTAGTGCTACAGTCAGCTCAACAAGGATCGTGTCGTGTTCACTCCATGCTATGTTGTCCTCAAGTCTTACCTATTTGTATATTTAAGACAACGAATAAATTACTTTATTAGTACATTTGTACAATTACAATATTATTATAAATAAATACTTAACTATATACCTACTACAATTAGAGCGACCAAGAAGGCTGCGAATCCGGATGGCCACAGCTCTGTGCGGCATATTGTTTTGGAGTGTCCTTTAACAATGTACGATGGCCCAGTAGCCAGTCTAAAAATGAAAATTTAGATTATAAATAACTATGTAGTTAGTGAATACACAATGTAATGTTATTGCCATACGATAAATAAATAAATAAATAGAATCTAAAAAGGCCCTTGAGGTATTTTACCACAGATGCTGGCGGCATTTATAAATATGGACATATTTCGTATATTCCTATACGAAAAAATATATCAGTAAAGTATATATGTAAGTAGAAAGAAAACATCGTGAGTTGTGTTTTAGTTATATAAGCCCCGGACCCGCTTTTAGACCCGGGTATGTCCTTAAACTACGTCCAACAATGAGAGGTAGGGCACAGCGATGACCATCATGCTTGAATCTGGGGCAGCCCAACTGGGGAAGTACCTCCTCTTTACAGAAGACCACAGCCATAATAGCACTACTACCTTTCAGGTATGTAGTGTTGTGTTCCTGATGGTGAGTAAGGTTCCCAGAGCTCCAACCCCCCTTAATGGCCGGCAACGCGCTTGTGACTCCCCTGGTGTTGCGGGTGCCCATGGGCGACGGTAATTGCTTACCATCAGGCAATCCGTCTGCTCGTTTGCCGCCTATGACATAAAAAAAAAAAAATCGCGCGCAAAAATCACTGCAAAATTATGTCTACGTAGTATCAAAAAATCTGTTATAACTACAAATCAGTCCTCACAATTTGGCCCACGGTTGAATTTAGTCGTGTTTATCACATAAATATATGCCTTATCGAGATACGAATCCATGCCCTGTAGCTATGTATGCAGCGGCACTCACATGGATAAATTGGCCTCAAATTATGATTATCTAAATTGAAACATTAGGCAGCTATCCGACCAACAGAAATGGTGATTAATGATTGATTGTTTGTTGATGTAGATCCCGTACAAAATAGTACTGATGTTAGTAATTGAGTACTGGCTTTTCACCCTCTTGTCCATAACTTCTCAACAACTAAAAACCCTCTTAGCGGGATGGCCGCCTAAAGCTCCAGTACCTAAGTAATACGAAACTAAGAACATTTTTGCGAATAAAGTTTGGAGGCTCACCTTTCAACTCGTTCCCGCGGATTACACCGGCAGAGATTGTGCAAGTTAAACGTTTAATCCAGCAACTTGTGTTAATGGCTGCCAACGGCCTATGTAATATGGACTACATAAAGTTGCTTGATTTCATTTAGGGTATAGAAGTAACACCAAGTGTCACTTTGCACCGTAGCTGTTCCCAGGAACAGATACGGTGAGGTACGATTAGAGCTACGGCTACGGTTTATCAGATGTTGTCACTGACAAATAAATAAAGTAATATATCGCTGAACAATGGGTAGGTTAGGTTAATTAGGTAGCTTTAGATGCCCGAAGGGCAGATAACCCTGAAGCTTAGCTTAGCGGGGCTCCGTCGACTTGTACAGTGAACGAAATATAATGTGATACAAAACCCGAATAAGTAGAAATTTAGGTGGGGAAAAATGCTAATGGTGACATGCATGAATAAAATCAAACTCAAGTGGGGAAAAATGCGTCTGAGAATTATGCTACGCGGAACTAACGCGATTGGGGAACAGATCGAGCTTCTCGACTCAACCACTTCTATCAAATTTATTATTTCCTTTCCTATTCTTGCAGATCGGTGCGTGTTGTAAGAATGTATGTATATCTTCTCTCTCTACGGTATACACATACTTCTTGTCTTTTCTACATGACAATTTATGACAATGTACAGTTTCCCGCCACGGCCCTTGGCGAAAAAAAAACACTGAGGGTAAACTGGGTCTTATTGGGATTAGTCCTTTATAATATATTGCTTAGAATCTACTAATACCTCATAATATTTTAATTCATAATTACCCACTGGCGCCAAAAGCACATAGACGTAACAATCTGAGTTCAATAAAATTATCAAATAAGAAGCTTTAAATTTTTGTTTATCTATGGCAAGTTCTCGCTCCTCGCCCTAATGGTCACCGCGCACATTACGAGCTTCTCGCGTGTACCCGTCACCCCGTCAGTGTCGTAGGGTAATAACACTAATAACCATGCTCTCTAGACTCTAAAAAATACAATACATACCAAGGCAAATGTAATTTGATTCGTCACAGTAAAGTCTCAAAATACAATGGAACGAAATGCTTTTGATAGGCCCCTGAGGATAAATTGATTTACGAATGAAAAGTGGCCTTTTCTTTTTTCTCTTTTTTATTATTATTTATACCTCTTTTTTAAAGTACAAGAATGTTCATTCAAATAATGGCTTAAATTCGATTTAAAATTATCTAATAGATACAGATGTAGGTGGGTTATTATTTCGAGAGGTTCAATTGTGTTCAGACTCAAATTTTCAGTTATAAAATTAGAAATATATCGTTTATTGTTTTTAGGTTGCTTAGGATATTATCACTGAAACTTGTGGTAAATACATTTTATTCTATTTTATCTTTTTTTCCACAATAACTTAAATTTTCTGCACATAAGTCAGTTACGTGGTCAGGTTCGGATTATCCCTGACTACTTTGTAGTATTGTAAAAAATACAAGGTATAGAAATACTTGCTGTTTAAAACATGGATTGAATGTTCATAATATGATATACCATGCATGCAAACATAAAAAAAATAGGACATTGATAAGACTATTTTTTTCTACATTTCCCGTTGTTTCAAAATACACCATCATTTTCGTTGCCACACTTATTAATAAATATATTAAACAAAAAAAGAGGACAAACCTCCTGTTAATCATTTTTTAACTATAAGCAACTTTGAAAATAAGACTGCATCAATATGACGTATAATGTTTATCGCAAGCCATAATTATTTATCTATAATTAATGTAATAAAGGTTCAAGTTAGATTTGCGTCAAAGATCGAGCGTCATTTTCGTTACGGTTGCGACTTGGTGAGTATTGGGTAAATAAATATAATGTTTTACTGGAGCTGTGTCATTTGCAGTTAAGATATTCCATATTGATTTCATTTGCTTCAAACCTATAGGATATTTACTGCAGAGTCGCGAAAGTAAGAACTTTTCAATTTCGTGGTCATCATTTTCGTGGTGCTATGGACCACGAAACTGATTAAAAGACCACGAAAAAGATGATTTTCCCTACAAGTAGAAAAAATACAGAACACTTTTTATTGAATTTTCTGCTTTTACAATGTAATCGTTTATGCCGTTATGCCGTCTTTACGAGACGTTACAATGGAAAACATAAAATATTAAATAAAAATCTTCTAATCTTCTTTTTTACTTACATGACAATAATAAATACAGTTTTGCTGATAAAGTAAGTTTTCACACTTCTTATCATTAGTAACTGTTTGGGATCATCTGCAGCGTGACGTTAAATTGATGTAATCGGCATGAAAAGTACCGGACCGTTTAATAATTATATATCGATATTTCCCATATTGTTACTTTTATTCCTGCACTGATATATATATTATTATATTCCCGTGCAGGTCTACGGTAGACCCCAACGAAATTTAGTTACAACGAAACAACACAACAAAATGTTCGTCTAAATGACGTAGTTTTTTTTAATATTTAGATATATACATTTCACATAATGTACGTGTGAAATAATTCTTGAAGATAGAGAGGTATTGAAAGCTGTTTTTGTTTGTGGGTTGAAGTTATTAATCTTACTTTAATCAAATAATTTCTAGATAGTATTTAAAGGTTACAAAATGACAATTTGAAGTCGTCATTTTCGTAGTCAAGTTTTAATTTTTTTAATATATAGATATCGATTGTCTATTTTTGTTGATACCTGATTAATTAAATAATGCTTATTCGTTTTCTCATTATGATCGGATTTTCATTCAAATAGTACAATTATAACATTTAAAAATAAACAAAATGTTCTTTTTCGTGGTCATGGTGCTCATTTTCGTTACCGTTAAAATTTGAATTTTGCTTTTTTTTAACCAAAATAAACTTTATCGATCTCTGATAATATAAAGTATGTTATCGGTATATACCCTTATGTTCAAAATAAAACAGACCACATCAAAATGTGTGTTTTTATTTCTGTAACATTTATCTTACACCTCAAATAATGACCCAGGTATTGTATTTTTTTGTTACTAAAATATGCTCACCTTGGTTTAGTGAGTATATTTTAAAATAAAGGAATACATATTGAAATATCCGTGTATAGAAAGTAATAAAAATAAGAAGGAGATTGCGAATACCTAGAATTGTTTAGACAATGTGTACTTATGTCTGAAATAAACGAATAGCACACCTGACGCCATGGAGTATTTGGGCCATTTTATTTCAAGTTGTATACTCAACCTTTTTTTTATTTGGCGTTCATCATGAGTTCTTTCGAGCCTGAGAATGTCAATAATGTCTCATGATTCTGAGTAGAAACCACACAAAAAAAAAATAAATTAAATGGCCCATTTTTTCACGTGTCATGTTAATTTTGCGCGATGATGTGCCTTCCAATATGTAGATATAAAGATTGAACAGGTAGTTTGTGAATCATAAATATATCGGTGGCTTGTATGTTTTTATTATCTATTTTCCTTCTTAAAATAGCCCCCAGATTTAAAATTTATCTATTCAAGCCACAATGTCCGTGTTGGGTCACACGGGACTTAAATTTTCGAACCATTTAAATAATTCAAGTCCTTGCAGTCAGCTTAGTAGTTTCCGAGCATAGAACAAGTGATCCGATAAGGGTTTCGTTTTCTTCCTACCCATAATAACTTTAAAATATCGTCAACAATGTTGCGTATGTAGACAAATTGCATATGACATTATTCTACGATTTTACAGTAGTCATTAACATTTCTACCCGAACACCGGGATAGTAGGAAATCATCTACTGTGCGTTTCTCTAGAAACTTCTAACGTCGCACTTTAAAACTGTGGAATGATTTGACGTCAACGGTATTTCCGAACCGATACGACCTTCATATCTTCAAGAAAAGAGCGTACGCCTATCTTAAAGGCTGGCAACGCGCTTGCAGTAGAAACCACACAAAAAAAAATAAAAAATGGCCCATTTTCTCACGTGTCATGTTAATTTTGCGCGATGATGTGCCTTCCAATATGTAGATATAAAGATTGAACAGGTAGTTTGTGAATCATAAATATATCGGTGGCTTGTATGTTTTTATTATCTATTTTCCTTCTTAAAATAGCCCCACGTTTTCGCCTCGAAACCATCGGATTCGAGAGCTTTTGTCGAGAGCTCGAGAATTGCTTACCGTCAGGCAAACCAAGGTTCGTTTGCCACCTTTATCATAACAAAAAAACACATAGCTCAGAACTTCTAGCTAAGCATATACTGCTATATATAGCTATATTGTCAAGCTAATGATTTATAATACCAGTCGGTGCTATAAATAATAATGATCTGATATAATTCAGTGCCTGTGTTGCTCGTTATAAATTTATGAAATTTATTTCACCGGACAATATAACGCTGTGTTGGAGACATTTGTGGGTTATCTAGCAATAGCGTTAATAAACTAAGTTCTCAACTTTAGATTAAAACGGTTTAACATTTTTGATGATCTTTATTGCGAACTTTGTCATAAATAACAAAGTGTTATTTGGATACCGTCGCTTGTGTATCGACTATCATTCGAAAGTTTCGAAACCCCCTAATTAACGGGGACAGTCTTGGAAATAAGACAAATACATAAAATAAAATAAAAACATCTTACAAAATTTATTGGTTTCAATGAACTTAAATTTAATTAAAAATAATTCAGTTATCAAATAAAAGGCCATTTCCATTGTCCCTCAAAGTGGATAAAACTAAAGAAGCAGTGCTTTTACCGACCGGTAGCTTTTCTCCAATTAAGCAAAGACTAGAAGTCTGCGGTATAATATTAAATTTGCCTTTAAGGAAACTACCTGTTAGTTTGCTTCCCCCAACCATTCGGTTGTTATAAAGACAAATTTAAAATAATACCACAGACTTCTAGTTTTTCGATTACGTTTGTCAAACTGGCGTCAGTTAGTTGGAGAAATCACCCGCACTCGCATTAACTATGATGAAATTAATATTTAGAATCCGAGAGCAAAATTGAGGTCCATTAAAACTTACAAGTATTCCTCTTAAAACAATGTGTAAAGGTTAGAGTAGAGGTACTCTAACCTTTATACAGAAAGAAAACTGTAATGAGACCATTTTTCAACCAATTAAAATGTTGGTAGGGGCGTATTTTGTCTCAACTGCTTGTAATAAGTATTTTTATTAAAACAGGTTTAACATTGATGGGATTTGTCCCTCGCTTACAAAGGCCATGCCAGGATAAGCTAAGAGAATCTGCCCCCAGCGAGTTTTGGTTTGTAATTTTTTTTGATGATGTAGCTTTGTATTAGTAGCAAGTATGCAAAATATCAGCCCCCGAAATGTTACAGATTTTGGTAAAAAAAAAAAAAACAAAATATGATCTTTCTTCAATATCTTTTTTTCTACCGAGCCGATTTTGACGTGCTTCTAATATATTGAGCATACAGTAAAGGTGATTATGCGACATTAATTATAGGACACATTGCCTTACAAAAAAAAAAAAATTACAAAAACAAAAATACTTTTTTTCTTTTTTGTACTTTTACGTCAGCGACACCTCCAAGTTTTTCACTAAAGCTAGCCTCTTTAATAAGCTACGAAATGAATGTATTAACATAATTTTACCAGGGGTATAACGGGGTGTTTTTTTTAATTGAATTCATCACCGTACATTTTCTTTACCCGCTCATTATTAAAATTAATCGATTAAAAACTCTTTTCTCAAACATGCAATGAAATGTCTTCGTTACGTGCGTCATAATAGGCTTCGAAGTATCACGTTTAGGGCGGATCGACTCCAGAGTACAGGTAACGAATTTCATATGAAATTGAAGGCCTAGGCCGGGAAGTAATTTTTTTTTTAAATTTTTATGTATACCTGGCGTCTGTGTTCATGAAGCCTGTTCAAACAGCTGAGTTATATTTTTTTATCATTTTTAGTGACTAAATGATTAGCGGGCTAAAAAATAATCTCGCTTATTTCAGACGAAATGGTATGAAGAGATTTATTTTATTTATCATGTAATTGAATATCCATATCATCAGGTTATTACATTATTATATTTATTATTCATGCTCTCAATTTTAAAATTGTATTGGCAACACCAAACACTACTCCACGCATGCGCGTTTTTGAACGCATTTTTGACTCAACCAATCACAGGACACTTTTACTTGTTTTAATAATGGCGGAATGGAAAAGTTTCTCGGCGTGTAAAACTCTGTTTATTAAGACTAAATAGTGGTAAATGGCGTGATTCAATGCTTTTGTGACTTAGATATAGTGTTACGGGTGTATAAAAATTGAATAATCTAACCGGGCCCGGTTTTATTTATCTATATTTTGTTATTGTGTACTGCCAAAGGCAGATGCCGTAGCGCCATCATTTAAAAGGTAAGTGCATTCTTTTTGGTGGTTTTCTAAATGTTGTATATAGTAATTATAGCCAGACTATTTATGATAGTCATTAATTATTACATCGAAGGCAAAAATACTACAAAGCGGGATTGGAGGGAAAATTAAAAAACTTATGTCGTGAAGCTGTTTTGTTCAGTGGTATTTTTTTATTTATTTCATTGCATTAGTTTGAGAAAAGCACTATACATGCCTAGCCGTGAAAGGGTCTAGAAGGCTTCGTATACTATCCGGCCTCCTTACAGTCGGCCGTATATACAACTCAGCCTTCAACCCCCTTTTTCCCGGCGGCTGCAGTAATGTACTATTAGAGAAACTTGTATGTTCAAAGGAATCAATACTTTTTAATTTTTTTTTCAAGTGGCCAGTGCTCATTATAAACATACAAGTTTCTCTAAAGAGTTTTTAATCGATTAATTTTAATAATGAGCGGGTAAAGAAAATGTACGGTGATGAATTCAATTAAAAACACCCCGTTATACCCCTGGTAAAATTATGTTAATACATTCATTTCGTAGCTTATTAAAGAGGCTAGCTTTAGTGAAAAACTTGGAGGTGTCGCTGACGAAAAAGAAAAAAGTATTTTTGTTTTTGTAATTTTTTTTTGTAAGGCAATGTGTCCTATAATTAATGTCGCATAATCACCTTTACTGTATGCTCAATATATTAGAAGCACGTCAAAATCGGCTCGGTAGAAAAAAGATATTGAAGAAAGATCATATTTTTTTTTTTTTTTTTACCAAAATCTGTAACATTTCGGGGGCTGATATTTTGCATACTTGCTACTAATACAAAGCTACATCATCACAAAAAATTACAAACCAAAACTCGCTGGGGGCAGATTCTCTTAGCTTATCCTGGCATGGCCTTTATTAGCTGAAGTTTATATTTACGTTGATTTAAATGGGCTTGTTTGAGTCTATATAAAGTTTATTGCACGGAAAACGACACTTAAGATGTAAATGAAGAATTTTATGACTTAAGACGGCCTGTCTTTCGTAAAATGATCGTACTTGTAAGAGCTCGTTCCCACTATGTCGGATGTCGTGGCGATTTTTAATCGTGTGTCGTTGCCGCTGTTCTCACTATGTCGGATGTCGGATCCGGATTTCAATCGGGTGTCGGCGGTACTGTTCCCACTAGTCGTCTGTCGTGCACGATCGCAGCTGGCGCGGCAGCGACGCGCGGGTGTGTGAGGGGGTGCCGCGCGGGCGGCGCGGGCGAAATCGTTCCGACATCCGACAAAATGTGAACAGCGCTATATTCACTCGTAGGCGAGTGAGACACGACACGATTTTTTTCCGGGCTGGGAGGGCTGGCAAAACGCACGACATTTTATGTCGTATCCGACACAAAATCGTTGTCGGACGAGTGTGAACAGCTTCATATAAAATGTTCTGCCAGTGGAACGTACGATTAAAAATCGCCACGACATCCGACATAGTGGGAACGAGCTCTAAGGTAACATTGAGATAGTTAGTTTAGAATGGAATATTTAATTCCTTGAGTGGGCTGACTCGTACCCGTGAAAAAACCAACTACCTATTAGTGGCCACCTTCTTAACTAGCAGTCCCGTAATTTAGTCTTCCTTTTCCTTGGACATCATCCCGGTGCCTCTGCTGCCTTCAGCCTTAGACCGGACCTAATTCCGATAAGACTTACTTCACCTCTTTTATCTTTAGACAGTATCTATGCCAATTGGGACCGCGTTGCCAAGTGGACTCCAGGTTCCCTCAGTGAACCGGGACAGAGGGCAAGGACGATGAGGGACGATTTTAACAATGGGAGGTAGGGCACAGCGATAACCATCACGCTTGAATCTGGAGCAGCCCAACTGGGGAAGTACCTCCTCCTTACAGAAGACCACAATAACACTGCTATCTTTCAGGTATGTAGTGTTGTGTTCCTGATGGTTCCCAGAGCTCCAACCCCCCCTTAAAGGCCGGCAACGCGCTCGTGACACCCCTGGTACTGCAAGTGGCAGCAGGCTGCTCGTTTACAAGGAAGATGCAATAATCCCTTTGTTTCCTTGTTGTTTTATAATTTGAATGTAGCCGTACCAAAATAAAAATCCCACAAAAGTATTGAAAGAGGTGCAAAAATGCTTTTGAAACGTTTAGAAGCCCGAGTTGCAAAGCGTTTCCAAAGCCGCCTGTCCAACGGTGACAAATGAACCGCTCTCGCAACGTTCAACAACGCGAGGGTGGCAAATATTATTATCAATTTTTTTACGTAAAAAGCGATCGAATAGAAATCCTAAAAGCAATTCCTGCAAAATTGCTTTTGCACAGCTCAAAAAGCAAGCCATCCTGGCATTGATCATTTTGATCAAGCGCAAAATTAATATATTAACTTCATTTCTGTATAAGCTTTTCCAGCACATTGAAAATCGTTATTGATTAAACCGTATCATATAAACTTTTATGTAGCAAGTTTTAGGGCTTCATTTAATTAACGAAAACTATTCTTGGTAGTAATTAGTAATGATAATTTGATGATTTTTATTAAAATTTGTGTGACACATTCTAATGATATAAAATTTAATACTGCTTAATAGGGTGTTTCATTTTGTTAGGCAAAAAAAAAGTTATATATTTTTACATACTTTGCTCGGCTCTCGTGTCTCAGTGATATAAGCAATATTTATGCCAAATTTCAAGAAGATTGGATTACATTTAGAGGTTGCACACATTGGTCACTTATGAAAAAGTAAAGAAAAATGACGATATTTGTACTTTTAACTTTATTAACTCCATAAATTACAAATTACGTGTTTAAAATACAACTGAAATATAAATAATAATTAAATAACATTGTAATTAAATGTTAAGTTCTTATATTAATTCACTTTGTACGACGCAGTGCATTATTTTATTCGCTAAGGCCCATTTTTCCTGTGATGTTCGAAGACTTTCAACAAAAATTGTTTTTGTGTTTCACCTCAAACTGATTCCTTAAACTTTTTAATCAACGCGATACCTCTTTCTGCTGTATTATTGACTACCTGAACAGCATCTACATAGCTTTTCAGAGAGTCACCACAGTATTCAGTCACATCGTGAACCCCAAACAATTCAAAAGACTCAAAGAAGAGAAGTCTTTGTTTTGATAGTAATGATCTCACTCTCAGGTCTTTTCTTTCAAAAGTTAGGTTTTAACTCTCTAATCGTTTGTTTCTGACAAATACCAAAGGTGCCTTTTGCCAACTGCGAGAGCACTATTGCAGGTTGGCGTCGAGGTAAATGGTCAAAAGCTGAAGGAATCGGGAGTCTCTTCATCTAGCATTGTCGTATACGACTTCTTGTCCAGTATATTCCACAGACTTTGGAACTTCCGGTCTATATGAATATTGAATAAGCAGTGCTTAACCACGTAATACTTATGTTCATAATTTCGTCTTTACATTAAAATGATTTTAACTATTTTTACATTTGACGATAGCTTTGGCCTAGTGGCTAGTGACTTTGCCTATGAAGCTGATGATCGTGAGTCCGAAAACAAAAGTGTGTGATGAGCACAGATATTTGCTCCTGTTTATATATGTATGTTTTATATATGTATTTAAGTATTTTTTCCTAACTAGTGCGTAAAAAGTGCGTAAATTTCAATTTTTAAGGCACTTGCTATGAAAAATTAGGTTCGATACTCGTGTAAAAACTTCTTTAAGACTCGGGTGATTGTCACCCTCGTTTCACTCGGGCTCCAACGTTCACCCTCGTCGAAAAAAAATGTTTTTTCACCAGTATCGAAATGTACTATTATATTATATATATCGTTGGCTGAGTATCCACAACACAAACCTTCTTGAGCTTACCGTGTCAATTCTGTTCAAATTAATTCAGTTCCAGGACATTCGTCCTGTAATGTTTATTTATTTATGTTTAATTATAATGTAAACTCTTAAGCTTGTTAAGCTACATAGACAATGTAACTTAAATTAAACCGAAAGCCCTCTACGGCTTCTTATATATAATGTTATTTATAGTATAGCTTTGTCCCAAGGACCATACAAAACATGATATGACAATGTCTATAGAAAGTCGTGTTCCTTCGGCATAATGGCTATTTCACACTTGGTACTATGTGGCGCAGCGCCATCTATGTTGAGTTTTTTTGACAGCGAGACATCTCCATAGATATAGTATGTCACTGAGAAATTACTGCTGTTAAACATGATAGATGTCGCTAATGTGTTTGCCAAGATGCGAGGATGCGGTTTTGAATAGACATTATCGTTCCATGTCTTGTATGTTCGTTGATTCGTTCTCAAGTTTCAGCGGCATTTTGACTTCGAACCGCGAATTTAAGGGTTTGCCTCAAGATATCTGGGTTATGGATTACTTCCTCCACATTGAGCAAATAAAACTCGGTCGGTCGGTGAAGTTTGATCTATGTTTAATTGCTTTGGAGTGGCAACTTTATTAAAACTTAAGATTAAAATTACTTATTGATGATTATCAGTGATTGGAAGTGGTAGTGCCAGTTCGGTTGAATGACCTTAAACATTGTACAAAACACGGATAAGACTTGAGATTCTCCGAGTCGTATTTATCACAGGAACTTTTCTTCAAAACCCAAAAGTAAAAAAAATATATATTAACTTTGAATATGTATTTTTTTTCATTGATACATTATAATCACATTCGTTTAATAGTTACAAGTAAATGTAATACAATAATACTAATTATACTTTTTGATGAAAATGTACTAAACTAAAGCAGAAATAGCTGAAGGAATCTGTGTACCGATAAATAAAAAAATAACCCATTTTACGGATTTGAATGTACCAGCCATAAAAAAATACAAATATATATCATAACGTTCCAAAAAGTGTGTAAATAAAAGCCAAAGGCAGCCAAAGCCAAACGCACTATTCGGACTTTGACGCCAATGCAATCCATACTAACAACATAAACGAAAAAAAGTAAGCGAAGCTGAACCGATTATTACGTTTCAGTATACGCGATAAATCCGTTCTTATATTTCCCCCTTCAAGAACAAAATGAAATCCATTAAATTTCGGGTTGCACTGATGTTGATGTAATGTGGTGTAAATAAAACAGTACCTACGTAACTCGGGGTGCATGGGCAACTCGGGAACTTGGTTAAAACGCGCACCACTGGCAGTTATCAAATAAAATGATTTGTTTAACACTCGGTAGTTTGTTATTACTCTTTTCTCGGTTCATTTTAACTTTTGAATTTTAATAAATGATTGCCAA
Source organism: Grapholita molesta (assembly GCA_022674325.2). Taxonomy (NCBI): domain Eukaryota; kingdom Metazoa; phylum Arthropoda; class Insecta; order Lepidoptera; family Tortricidae; genus Grapholita; species Grapholita molesta. The sequence continues at coordinate 22,555,622 of CP053121.2, read as the reverse complement.
TGACACGTTTATATGGACATATGTTTTTAAAAATGATGAAAACAAAAACGAATAGTTGGACATGTCCTGTCAGTTTTATTTGAATATTCAACAAACGAAGAAATAAAAAAGTGTATACTCGTAGTGCTTGCAAATTACACAAATATAATCTGATGTGAATGTTAATTGTTATTATACGTTAAAATGCATGTTCAAATAGATGTCAGCACTTTCTATGATAAAAGTAAAAGATGCAACAGCGAAAATTATGCCATCAACTTTGAAAGGCGAGTATTTAGATTTTGAACTAGTGGAAACTAACATTTTTAATACAGTTGCAAGATAATGAAACAAAAGTTAAATGTTTTTAGGGTTCCGTAGTCAACTAGGAACCCTTATAGTTTCGCCATGTCTGTCCGTCCGTCCGTCCGTCCGTCCGCGGATAATCTCAGTAACCGTTAGCACTAGAGAGCTGAAATTTGGTAGTAATATGTATATCAATCACGCCGACAAAGTGCAAAAATAAAAAGTGGAAAAAAATGTTTTCTTAGGGTACCCCCCCTATAAGTAAAGTGGGGAGTGATTATTTTCTTCATTTTAATCCTAACGTGCGATATTTTGTTTGATATGTATTTAAAAATGAATAGGGGTTTACTAACATTATTTTTGGATCATGTAAATATTTTCGGAAATAATCGCTCAGAAGTAAAAAAAAGTGCGTCCCCTCTAACTTTTGAACCACAAGTTTCAAAAATATGAAAAAAATCTCAAAAGTAGAACTTTACATAAACTTTCTAGGAAAATTATTTTGAACTTGATAGGTTCAATAGTTTTTGAAAAAAATAATATATATTAAAATGAACTCCTATTTCTCTTGGTCACGCTATATCTTGAGAACGGCTTTACCGATTTGGCTAATTTTGGTCTTGAAATATTTGTAGTAGCTCAGGGAAGGTTTAAACGGTGAAAAAGTATGAAAAAAATCGAGTAATATATTAAATACGAAAATATTCTTCCCCCATACAAACTTTATCAACTCGAAAAAACTGTAAGCGCCGCAGGATTTCATACATCTTACGCGTTTTTGGTAAAATGGTCTCTGCTTTCCTCGAGAAAGACGGAAGCGCCGCAGGCTTGCATATATCTTAGGGTTTTTTGCGATCAGTATTGGTACTTTATATTATTCCAGCACTAAAGTCGTTAAGGCGATAGTTTCTTACAAATTGTTAATAAATTAGCCCTTATTCCCTAAGATATGGCTGTCAAAATCTCTGTTGAATGACAAGACACACTTCATCACTTCCGGCCAGTTACCGCGAACATCGAAGTTCGTATATGTCGAGCAGTTCTCTTTTACTCCATTTAAGGCGTTAAGAGAGTGACAGAGATAATCGTCTGAAATTTACGAATATCGTTGATCGCGCTAGCGCCGCCGTTTTATGTATAATTCCGCGTTTAGTTTTAATCGTAAATAAGAATTTGCACTAATATTAATCGCCCAATGCGAACGTCTCTCATATTATATCAGTATCACTTACGCATTCGAGACATTTTTTACGTCAAAAGAAACTTACACTAGAGCCTCTGTACTTTAAGCTCGCGCGCATAGTTTACTTAATTTGGAACGCTCATACCCTACATGGCGGTTTTAAGATTCTTTCTGATTTAATGGGGTCGGAGCATACATGCCCATACATTAGGTTGAAACTGACTGACTGACTTCAAATGACGCTGGCTGGTTATCACTCCATGTTACAACCCCTTCTTACTACTCATGGTGGGACTGAAATTGACAACATTTTAAATTATTTTTTATTATGCAGAAACGTCTGCTAGCGAATATCTTCGATATTTAAATCGAATTTTGTCAATTTTTTTTCGAATTTTCCATGTTTAGTTGGGATCTAAAACACTTTCTTTAGTTGTCATCGTCCTTAGTGGGCCCGTTTTTAGGGTTCTGTACTTCATATTAATGTGTCAACAACAATGTATCAAATAGCCCATTTTTAACTCTGAGTGGGAACACTTACCGTGGCGGACGAAAAACTACGGAACCCTACACTGAGCATGGCCCGACACGCTCTTGGCCGGTTTTTTTTTTATACTACGTAAGCAGCTTACTCGCCTCTGTGAGTTAATTCCACAGCCAGAGCGTTCGCGGGAGGAAATGTGTACACACACCAAAACAAAATTTACTATAATCTACCATATTTGCTATTACATTTGCAACGTTCAATGCACACTACAAATAGTTCATTTTATACAATACTCACACGTAATTGCAATTAGAAGAATGGAAAACTAATTGACACTAGTGCTCGAAGCCAAAATTTCCGCACACTAAACAACTACTAAGAGACACTTTTCTAGCAACTGAATTAAAAATATTTTACAACGTTTCTTATTTTTATGGCAAAGGTGGCAAACGAGCAGAAGGATTGCCTGTTGGTAAGGAATTATCGTCGCCCACCCGCAACACCAGGGGGCCTGAAAGGTAGCAGTGCTATTATGGCTGTAAGGAGGAGGTACTTCCCCAATTCTGCTCCAGATTCAAGCGTCATGGTACTTCGCTGCGCACTACCTCTCATTGTTGGACGTAGTTTAAGGACATACCCGGGTCCATTTCTTTTAAACACCATATCATGTTTGTTTTAGTAACTCAAAGGGATTTCTCCCTTATAAGATCACTTTGTTGCCGACCCGCCTGACAGTCAAGACCCTTGTGGAACTCGTGGAGACATCGAGTTGAAATTAACACATATACACATGAAGTTAACGAGCTCACGTGGAACCGTCCACGAAGCTGAGAAAAATACATATAAGTTTCTAAGTTAACGTAAAAATAAGATAAGGCCGTTTATGCCGCAAAATACGTATATTTCGACAATCCCAAGAGAATCTAAAATCATGAGGTACTTCCCGTTGGCTTAGAACTATCGTCTTAGTCTACATACTAGAACTTTAAAAAGTTTACAACTGTAATTAAAAAAAAGGAAGATTTTTCAATAGCTAAAATTACTAAAACTCGATTCCTGATTTATTTATTATATTGTATTACATATTAAATATATATGGAACCACTTGTAAGGTTTATTATTTTAATTCTCTGGTGATTGTCACCCTCGTTTCACTCGGGCTCCAACTTTCACCCTCGTCGAAAAAAAAAATTTTTTTCACTAGTATCGAAATGTACTATTATATATTTGAACAAACCAATTTAACGACCTGTTCTGAAATGCGAATTTGAATACATTTCGTATTCAATTTCACCTTCTGAGGCCTACAGGGTCACAATCTAAACAAACTTTAATGACTGCCACAAATAGAGATTAAGCCGTTAAATTGAGACATTTGCCTAAGTTTTGATAACTCTTGATGGAGTTACTTCAGACAAGATTTTAATCATAGCGCCCTAACACAACTCCATTATTTTGTTTGGCGTGACTACAGGAGGGAAGTATGTTCCTTTCTAACCATGATATCTTCCTTCCTTCCTTTAATTTACAACTATGTTATTTAACCATGTTTTATTTTTATTTTATTTGCCCTCTCTCCAATCCCGAGTATTATCAGGTAATGGTCAGGTTATCGAGTGGCGACTACGTACCGGAAGGCGTAGCGTGGCCTTACCCACATGATGGACAGACGAAATTGTTAAGATCGCGGGAATCCACTGGATGTGGATGGCCATAACCGGTTACTTGGGTCGCTTTTGGGGCTTCCTTCGGTGGATGTGATAATAAATAAATAATAAATAAATAAATAAATAAATATTTCGGGACAATCTTACACAAATCGACCTAGTCCTACGGTAAGCTTAGTAAGGCTTGTGTTGTAGGTACTAGACGACGACGATATATATAATAGATAGATACATATAAATACTTAAATACTTAGAAAACACCCATGACTCAAGAACAAATATCTATGCTCATCACACAAATAAATGCCCTGACTGGGAATCGAACCCAGGACCTTCAGTTTCAGAGGCAGGGTCACTACCCACTAGGCCAGACCAGTCGTCGTGATGATGATGACTTCGAGTTTGATTTTACCGGATTCTGCACATATGTCGCTACTGCCGCTGTCGCTGTACCGTGTCACGTTGTCACATTCGTCGCTTTAATTAAGACACGTCATTGCCAAGCGCCCGGAAACCGTCACGAAACATTCGCGTGCTGCTCCCGGCAAATTAACCGTTTTTAGTTTCCTTTTCATGGATAACTATGCAAATCGTTAAGCGGAAATACAAAACCAACATGTTGCGAACACCATTGCGTGTTGCTTGGACTTTTTTAATTAAACTAACGGCAACGGCGATGTTCTTTGCTTAGTACTACAATCTCATATCTTGAGAACAACGCAGTACCGACCCTGGTGTATGAAAATTAAAGTTCATTTTTATATTCCACGGCTGATAAAAGTATCATGAAAACAGTAGACGACTACTGCTGTGTTCATACTGTTGTTAAATACTCGTATATACTATAAAGCATTCATTGATTTCTGAACGCGCCCGTGAATAATATAAAACATGATTTAAAATACAACTTACCTGCAATAACCCGGCCCAGCAGCAACGTGCTGAAGAGGATAGAGAGCACCCGCCGTCTCTCTCGCACGACCATCTTGCAGCGGCTTGTCACCTCGTATCAACCATACTCACTACACTCCACTGCACTCAATTCACACTCATTTTCGAATGGCACTCATTGTCATTGTTGAATGACACTGATAGTCCGCGTGACACTCTAGTTTATGTCTCACGCTTCTTTGTTACAACGGGACCTGTGAAAACAAAAGGGTTTGTTGAAACAAAATACAAACTATCTTAATAAAAGTGAATTATGCCGAACAAAAGGCTAGACAGAAATGAGGTTTTATTCTTTGTGATTTAATTTTATTTAATGGAGTTGGAATGATTAAATTAGCTTTGCATAAATTGGTTTTATGACGTTATTCACAAAGAAAATAAGCAGTTTTAATGTTATGTAGTATTCCTATAAATTAAATATTATAAATGTGTTTTATTAATACTTAATAAAAATTATTTGAGCTTTTAATTTTGTACATATAACTTAATATCCAACTTAAGTTTTTTTAATGCATTCAGCGCATATTTATAAACTTCATTGAATTTTAGAATTTCATTAATATTCAAATAGTCAAGTAATGCAATCGTTTATAAAAATGTTTATGTACATTTTATGACCCGTAAAAGTTCCCAGCCGACCTTTGGCAGTTGAAATAAGACAGCAAAATGATAAGTATTTTATTACCTCCAGTATTTATTAGGAATTCTTGCACTTAACACGAAATAAAAAAGACCGTAGGGGAGAGTTAACTGTAATGGCCTAATATTAAGGTCTAAAATCTAATCTCTGTATAGCTTTGCAAGACGTTTATTTGGTTTCTGAATGCCATTACTCATGTTACTCGCGGCAATGACTTATGGCACAACAAATCTGAAATACCAAGACAAAATCTCACCAATTTGTATGTTAAGAGTTAGCTCTTATCACAACTGCAGAACGTCTTTTATAGCTTGATCTGAAGAATGGATATTAGTATATGTAATGAAAATTTACGAGCTGTATTTCGTATGTGATAATAAAGCAACTGATGTGTTGTACGTATTGGCTGCATTCGAGGTTATTTTACAGCTTTTAAGTTAATGGATTTCTATAAGGAAATGTCTTCGTATAAATAAGGTGAAGATAATATAGACCGTTCTATTTATATGTCGCAAAGAAATGGTCAAAACAGAGATTTGAACAAATCTCTAAGGGATATGATACAAATCACGCAGGATGTTAAAGGGAGTTTTCAGAAAAACGTGCACCCAATAAGCGTACCTTGTAAAAATGTTAAATCATGTCAGTTTTGTGAAGATAATTAAGCATTAAATATCCATAAATACTTAGATTTGGTGATCGTTTCATAAACTTTAATATTGCTATTACAATGCAAAAAGCAAAACTATAAAATTTCGCCTTCGGATTTATCCATTCCGCTTAAGTACTTAAAAGAACATAAATTTATAATTGTGCAATACAAAATGCTACAAAAGGTGAACATAAATAATGCCTTGAAGCATTCCCTAACAGTCAACTAACGGGCTAAACGGAAATATTCAATAGGTGCAGAGTTTAGAGGCAAATAAATACTTTAGTCGCTTACAAATATTGTATTTATTTGTGAATGAACTTGAAGCTGAAAATTTTCACATAAATGGCGATAATCCTGCCCCTGACCCTGCTGAACGCAGTCGTAAAGCGTAGAGATCACTCGTGTTCTTTATTGCTTCTGCTACAGCACTCTGGACAATTGTTTTTTTTACAGTTTTGCTGACACTTAAGATTTACGATTAGACGAAATGCCCCGTCAAAGTTTTCTTGCTATTAAATTGCACTAATATTATATTGGTTGCTGAACAAAGAAAACTGAAAGCTTTCTACGGAAGATTTTTATAACATTACAGTAGATTTTTTTATACAAGGCTGACTAACGTTAGACCTCAGGCACATCTGATGGTAAGTGTTGACGAGGTCGAGGGTGTAGCACTCTGGTTCAGTAACAGCGTATTCACTTTTCCTTTGAAAAGACCCAAATTATATCTTTCCGAGAACACAGACGAAGGGAGCGATTTCCATTCCTTAAGTACAATTTCCACCAAACAGCCGCCATCGGATCGGATCCAAAAAAAAACTTATGGTGTTTAAACGATACTGAATCATATGCGCACTACTTTAAAGTCTACATTACCATGCTGCGCACAACAGCCCGGCGACGGCCGTCGCCGGCGACATGTGATCGTAACCGAAAGTACGCTGTGACACGTGACCGGCTGCGTTCGCTTGCCGACGTTTTCCACGGCACGCGATGGGCGCCGCCGTTCGTTTGTCGTCAGAGCCGTTCGGCTGTCGACGTCGCGTCATGGCCGGATCATATTGGTTGTTCCTACGATACGTTAGCAAACCACGGTGCCGAACGTCAACGTCAACATTTTGGACCCGGGTATGTCCTTAAACTACGTCCAACAATGAGAGGTAGGGCACAGCGATGACCATCACGCTTGAATCTGGGGCAGCCCAACTGGGGCAGTACCTCCTCCTTACAGAAAACCACAGCCATAATAGCACTGCTACCTTTCAGGTATGTAGTGTTGTGTTCCTGGTGGTCAGTAAGTCAGCTCCCAGAGCTCCAACTCCAAACCCTTAAAGGCCGGCAACGCGCTTGTGACTCCCCTGGTGTTACGGGTGCCCATGGGCGACGGTAATTGCTTACCACCAGGCAATCCGTCTGCTCGTTTCGGTCCGCCTATGTCATATAAAAAAAAAAAACATCCTGCCGGCCGCGATCGGCCGTTACCGCCCGATCGTATGCGGCGACATACGGCCGGTGACGTTCGGATGTCGCCGCCTCCGTTTGTTTTCTTTTCGATCTGATCCGTTGCCGGCTGTTTGGTGGAAATAGTACTTTAGCAGTACGCATTAGGAAGGTAGAAGCGAATCGCTTCGTGCGAATGAATATAATATTCACAACGTAAGGATGAAACCGCTGGTCGCTGGACGTCCGGTGGTGGAACGGAGATGGCGGAATTAAATCGTGCAATCCCTGTGCACACTGTCCAAAATATATCCCGTAAAACACAGACAAACTAACAACCAACAATTTATATACATTGTTGTGCACGGCCATATTTGCCGTATCGCACCTACGGTAAATATATTTTGTAGACCCCAGTTGCCGTTACGATTGTTTACTGCAAGCATCGTGCATCCTGTTTTCCGAGCAATATGCGTTGTGACCTATTTGCACTTGCATATTGTCTTTAAATTGTGGCTCATGTGCAAAACCGTAAAAAAAAAGATAAACGATCTTTATTTTTCAATTTAGACACATTACATGCACTTATGAACGTCAAAAAAAAATCTACACCGTGTAACCGTTTCTCATAAATAACAAATAATACTTGTTATTTAATAATGGCGTTCTTGTCAGTGTCTGTCAAATTTAAAATAGGTACTGACAATTTTTTTATTAAAACTTACCAAACCTTGTTAAATATATGTAACAAGTTAACAACAATTTTTATAAATATAAATGTGAAGTTAAATTGATATTTATTTACTAAAGAAATAAAAACAACTAATCAAGATAGTTTATAATTTGTTACATTCTACTTCTAACTGATTAAATATTTTAATAATTACTAAATTGCGGCCCTAAGCCTGTAACTCTATATAATATTTAGATTACTTTTTCGTAGTTTTCGTCTTAGAAGTCTTATAGCAATCAATCGTTTTTCCATTAGCTACGAGTAGCCACGATATTAGTGTACCTATACTTATTTAATTCTTAAAACAATTTTGAGTATTTTGCTTTTACAGAAAAATCGCTTTTCGGAATTCCCGGAGAAACAAGAATCTTGAAAGAAAGACGAAACCATTAAAAAGTGCTTAAGTGCGGATGTTTTCAAGTGAAACTTGGGAGCACTAGTTGATCACTACCCATGAAATCATTAGGGGCATGTTTTACACTAATGACTTTTTGATTGGTCTCGTGTTAACGTCCTCGCAAATAAGCATATTAAATTGACCTACTGTAGTCAAAAAAGATATTTTGTCATGTTGATAAATTGTATTTCCCGACCCGGGTATGTCCTTAAACTACGTCCGACAATGAGAGGTAGGGCACAGCGAAGTACCATCACGCTCGAGTCTGGAGAAGCCCAACTGGGGAAGTACCTCCTCCTTACAGAAGACCACAGCCATAATAGCACTGCTACCTTTCAGGTATGTAGTGTTGTGTTCCTGATGGTGAGTAAGGTTCCCAGAGCTCCAACCCCCCTTAAAGGCGCTTGTGACTCCCCTGGTGTTGCGGGTGCCCATGGGCGACGGTAATTGCTTACCATCAGGCAATCCGTTTGCTCGTTTGCCACCTGATGTCAAAAAAAAAAAATAGTTATTAACTTATTGGTTTTTAGGTATTTATTTACTTTTCTGTTGTTGTTTATTGTGTTATATTCGTAAGCTGTGTAAGTGTCTGTACTAGTATTATTAGGCATACATATATGCTTTTTTATTTACAGCTTATATCTCGAATAATATTTATATTTGTATAACCATATTTATATATCAGATATGAAGAGAGAATATGGAAACGATATGAATACTGAAAAGCTACTATTGATCGAATCTTCTATGCTAGGTTGTAAAGAATACTGTATTTTTCTTCGTCTAGCACTATGACTCTGAAAGTGGGTGAGTATAGTTATTTTATCCATTTACTCTTACTGACAAACTTGGTTTGTACAGTCAGCATCAATAGTAACGTATAAAACATCGCACCAAAAGTATCTGCCGTCTTGTGTATTTTTTACATGTAAGAAATTTTCTACAGTTCGCGTTTCAAATTTTCTATCGCATTTCAATTGTTAAACACGCAGACTTCTGTCACTTTGTGAAACAATCTAAAAACGGTAAATACTTTTGATGCGTTGTTACATAGTATTTTAACGTACAATTAATATTTAAAGTATCGAATATTATTTTGAACCTATTTTTGTGATTTAGATGAAAATATTAATTATTGGTAATATTCTTGCATTGACAAAGCTTACTGCAGATTTTTTATTTATTTGTTTGTTCATGTTTTCAAACGGAACCTGCGTAAAGGATAGTATTTTTTTCTGAATAAATAATATTTGTTGTACCTATTATATTTTATTTTTATTAAAAGCAAAACGTATGTTGATAAATGTCAATATGATATCATTGAAATTACAAACTTGCACATTATATTCTTTTCAACTGTCATTTGTTTTGGAAGCCTACTCAAATACTAACTTTTAGCCTATTGGGTACTGGGCAGAGAGAAATGGAGATTATAGAGGTACATTTAATTACGAAAATGTACAGTACATTTCAATATTTTATTTGAGTTGTGAAAATAGAACAAAGGGAAAAAAACTTACAATTTAATTCGTATAGCACGAAACCACATTGTAGTTAAACTATATAAAAATAGGTATGTAACTTCACGGTCAAAATAGCAATCTAGGTACTTAATTCTATACATTTGGACGGGTGAAAATCGTAGGGCGTTACAATAACCTACGATTTACTTAGACTCATTTTGACAGTAAGTCGGAACGGCACTCTTATTTCTGACCATTTGTATTACTTTTTTTGCTTACAATAAAAAATATTCATGAAATAATAATTGCATGCCATCACATCCACAGCGCAGGTTTCGTTGTTCCATAGAAAATGCATCCACCTCAGGTTTCGTTATTTTGTATTACTGTTACGTAATAGGTCCGATACAGACATTTGATTTTCACAAAAAACAGAAACGATTGACATAATTTACAAAAAACTGTCAAGTAAAAAATTGATTAACCACGTAAGGCCCAAGGGCCTATTTTTAAGACATCGAGATGTAGGCGGAACGGCCCACGAGATGAACTATCTTAAATTATTGTTAGATATTTTAAATACGGAAGCTAAATTCAAACTATCCTATTTCTAGAACATGGGTTGTTATGTTTCTCCTAACGACCACGTTGCATTGCTCGACCATCCGAATTTATAAAATGCCACGATATATCATCAAAACAAGCCAAATGGCAGCCGGTAGCGTGTAGGTCGACGCAAAACTGCTGTATTATATACCGGCAACGCCCTGTTGCTTTGTCACGCGACATCCAATTGTGTAAATGACCATATACATACACAGAATATACGTACATGCAAACACAGAAGGTAATTCAAGAACACTTAGACTATAGCTATATTACTAATATACTCATACAATTTTTTAGTTGTGTTCAACGGGGCACATGATTTAAAAACTTTTTAAATGACCGTAACGAATTTTTGAAATTGGGACACAGTAATTGTAAAATATGACACGTATCTGTTCTGTTTACTTACTATAACTTGCCCGCGACTTCGTCTGCGTATCAAAACTATTTTATGTCCTTCTCCGAAATCTCAACACCAACATTTATCAAAATAGGATCAGAGGCAGCGTTAAATAGTGAAGAGGTAGCAGGCAGACCGAACAGGTCAATGGTTGCAGAACGTCATTTTTCAACAAAGACCATAGACATACATTTTAAGTAGACGTGGCGTTCAAATAATAATATCACGATCGCAAGGGATGGTCTTATGTAACTTTCCATAGATATGGCAGAGTTGGTGCTATTTTCGTCCATCCTTGTCATAGTCTCACATATTTTTGTTCCCCTCCAAACTGAACCTTTCAGAACTGTCAAAGTTGGAGGGATACAAATAAATACAATTGAAGTTTTCTTGTTCTGAATTGTTACATTTTGGGTTGCAAAAGCCGGCATTCTGTTTATGTTCTTCTTGAAAGTGTACGCGTACGCGTGTTTGTTTGAGGTTTTCACAGATAATTTCATCTCAAGCGATGTATCTGACTTGTATTGGCGATAAATAAGAAAGCAGAGAAAGTGTTAACGACAGCTGACCTAGTTTAGCAAGGTGCACCAGGTGCTACTGCCTTTGCTTACTCCCTCATAATAATTTATTATTAACCCTAAACATCATTATTGAATTTAATAGAAGTACCTAATGTGAAGATCGTTTTTACGCAAGCTAAGAAAACATATTTTGAATACCTACCAACAGTTATTTCTGCCGAAGAACATGCCTACTAAAGTCGCGATTCACTGATGTTGTACACACTAGTTAGAAATGTAATTAATAACAAATTTTAGTATAATTAATTATATTTCATACTAAATGCACTAATTTCTAATCAGTTCTCACTCGCGACAACGCACCACGGAATAATTATGTTGTGGTTTCAATTACTACAAATAATCAAAATATTTAAATCATTCCCACTATCTACTTGTATCCTTACTAACAGATAGGATAGCCAACTTCACTTAGAAAAAAATCAGTGAACGAAACGAAGTTTTGAAGATTTAAACGAAGTCGTGAGCAAATTCTAGGACTAAATATATCTATATTAGTATTTAAGAGAGAGTCCTTTCAACGGAGAGTGGACGCGTAGATTTACCTGCGATGCGTTCGCCTAGTGATCGGAATATCCGTGCAGTAATTTATTAAGGTTTGCCGAAGCCGGACGGGGCGGGCGGTCAGCAACTAACGAAGCAAGGACTAAAACGACACACCAATCTATTTTCCACTGAGAATCTAAGAGAAAATGCTTTTAGTATATCGAAATACACTCAAAATCCCACCCAGTTTCATTGCTCTTGAGTGTAGTAACCAACTAGGGAATTATTTTGAACGTCGTTTTAGGCATTAGAATTAAGGTAGACTTGAAATTTACTCTGAAATAAATCTTTGAAGTAGACAATATCATTACGGTGGCATAGTTATTATTTCCATATGATCAGATGCAAAATATACACCAATCAGAATGAGTACACACGCAAAAAACTTCTTACTGACGGTGTTCGGTTCCAAACCTAATTTCATAGGGTTATATATATAAATCGTATATTATAATTACGGAGTAGTGGGAGTTCTCATGTTAAACATAGAGTGTGTCTTTTAAACATCACAAATAAATCTAGCTAAACAAGCGACCTTATCTCCATAGCTATCTTTCCAACAACCAACGACACTCCGAGATATCAAATACCCTCCGCGCCCTGCATAAAACAACGAAATGAAATCTCCCTGAAACATGAGAGGATATTCATACAGTTGTTGTGGCGATATGTATCTATTAAACCCGAGACTTGTACATAAAGGGAGATGTATCTTTATATACTCACAAGTACGTGAACCCATTACCACGTAGGACGTAAAATACGACATAAATGTGGGAGTTACGACGCAGTCCGCTCTATTGCCCATATAATGTTTCGCGATAAATTGAAATTGGCATTCCTCACCTACGTACTGATTGTGTTTTTTATTGGGCCCAATCGATGGCTCCAATAAATGGATGATTATGGGCGCATTCACTGCCGGCCACGATTGACCGTGAGTTACTACGCTGTTTTCCTGTGTGCAATGAACTGATTTTCTGCCCTCGGGCTTCGCATGTACTAAGCAGTATTATTGCAATATAACGTACTTTGTGCCATTTCAATGTTCATATTTTGTAACAAAACAAGCCATTTGTAGTATATTTATAGCCACTGACTATAGATCATAGAAAATATTGAAACTTTTGACTTACTTACTAATTACTTATTTTTTTACGTTGATTTTTCTTGTATTGGCGCCCAACGTGGGGCACATATTATAATTTCTGACTTTGTATACTGTAAAATTCATGTTTAATATTGCTCATACATAAACTGTAGACGCTACAATTTTATATGTATATTTTAAACGTCTACTAGTTTTTCGTGCGTTCCCCGGAAAACGCTTGTTTCTTATAAAGTACCCAAATACGAATATAACTCAACGTATCTTGTTACTTTACCAACTATATTTTATTGAATACGTAGTGAATATTTGCTTATTTAAGGTTCTACATTACCGTATGTAACCCGCTATTTCTATTAATAGGCATAGAATCCGGGCACGCACTATGAATATTAAATGAAGCCTGATTTCTGAAAGTTATTTCTTCTGAATTTTATCTGAAGTTGTATTATAATCAGAAGGGCGTTCGTGGGTGGTACCTAAGACATACAATTGGTAAATTCTACGAATCATCTTTATCTTATTGTTCTAAGAATCTTTTTTTACCAACCCACATTTTTTATGTAGGGTATAGGATTTCTTTGAAAACTCTTCTCGTATTAATATTCTTTTTTGTTTTATTCTCACACAAAGCGAATTTACCCATCTACGTTCAACGCATGGATCACTGCATACGGTCGCTTTATAACCGAACGAACCATGAAAAAGATTATGATTTTGATCGTTTTTTTTTATACCGTACAGTCGCCATCAGATATATCGGAACTGTGGAGGTAGTCATAAATATCTGAACTTGCACTTTATCACCTTGACTATAAAGGCGCTGGTTAGACATTTGTGACCGCCTCGACAGCTCCGATATATCTAATGGCGACTGTACATGCTACGACATAACATATATCTTATCTGTGAAATGCAAATAACATAGACTTATAAAAACATTTATATCATAACCCACTTTTCTTTCTGTTCCGGGGCTTAACAATCCATGCATTAGCAAGCAACACATTTATAAAAGACATACTCATAATTCACTATGGGCGCGTGTTTGTGGTAAACATGTCTACCTCACGCAAGCACATATGATGTAAGCAGATTAGAAGATTAAGATCGTCCCAAAGGACCTCATTCTCGAACACGTATAAGAATTATATCAAAAATATGTTCGTTACGTTTGTTTGCTCTATTTCTTGAATAACTATATTTGCGCGAGCGCTGCGGACTGATTCAATTATCATATTGGTGTTATATGTATTCGTTTATAATTATTACTGAATTAATTCGTCCTTTGTTCTGTGACATGTGTCAGACGTTTCGTATTGTTCAATTAGTGACCAACACACTAAAATATAGCTGTAACGCAATTTCCCTTTGATTAAACTATAGCTAAATTAATACACTTTTATATATCGTTGATAATATAGACATCGAAATCTCGATCACCAAATACTTTTATCTCTTTAATAGTAATTTAAGATGTCTTTTATGTCACGTATTAGTCATATATTATAAGTAAAATTGTAAAAGATATTATCTAGTTTGTTGTAATTTGCAATCGTTTTTGTTGTTAATTGTAAATTACACGTACGAATCATTTTCTTAAGTTTTAAATTAAATCTAATCCATTCAGTTACATGGGATGAATATATCTCGATCTTCAAAAATGAAGATCTTACTAAAGAAGCATAAAAAGCTCACCACTTAGCTGGGAATCTCTTCTTCCACGCAGATAAACGGATAATACGAAGTTGCAACACAGATTTTCAGGTAAAATGAATTATGGCAGTTCTTTAACCTCCTACACAATGGAAATTCGCAGAAAAGCAGAACTGTAGACATGATTTGTAGCAAAAGAGGATTGGTACATTTTATTTGTTATATGCGATTAAACGAAAATACAATTACTTTTAACTTACGTTCTCGTATTATATGTGTCATTATTGTTATTAATGATAAAGTTGTATTTGTATATAAAATTTTGTGAGTTATACTAACATTTTATTAAACATACTATTAGGCTATACTCCCGTTTATTTATATGGAAGACATGTTTTGAAGGCCCTAGGTTTCCATTTGTTCCAACTTCCAATGGATCCTATATTTGTATTAGTTTATTGATACTATTTCACTAAGTCAACTGTTCGTTTTAGAATAAGTTACCGTCGTAATTAGACACAGGCGTGAAACCCCGTGTTTTCCTAATACGTTGAAACTAAGCTGAGCTAAGATCAATTCACAAGCTTAGCTTTGCAGCATTTACGAGTAACTATACAGGCAAGATACTCTAGTATTCAGACCTGGGCTAAGAGCTAAAACCAACTATGTAACAAACTAATTGTTTATTTTAAGGTTATTGACTTCGGGCACTGAGACACTGCGGCAGTCACACTTTGAGTTACGCTAGGGGGATTTTCTATACATAGCGGCTTTCCTCTACACATGATACGGGAAGATACATTAGGCGACAAGAATAATCCGGAAATAAACGTATTTTCGTACGAGTTCTTTCGAATGAATATAATAACGAAAGCCAATCAACCAACTTTATCTCCTAAAATATATATTTTAAAATATATATATATATATCCACGCTATCGAAAATTGCACTATACATTTCAGTTTCTTGATTTTGCGTCTACCGACATCTTAAAGGGATGTTTTTTTTTATTTTTATACCATTTTTGTAGAGAGAATTTTATGTGAGATGAAACTATTTAGCATAAGCTGGGTTTGTTTAGTAGTGACAATGAAAAAATAAAATATGAACTCTTTTGGAATATAAAGTAAGGCAGAACTGTTCACTGTAGTAAAATCTTTTTCGTAAAGCTCATAATCAAGATTACTCGCAATACCGATATGAATATAAATAAATAGTATTTATAGAAACAGTTTAAGCTTTACAAAAAATATTTTACTACCTACCTGTTAATCATATTTTGTTATTTTAAAGTACTTTTGTCCGAAATTATATTTTATTGGTATGGGTTGATTGTACCTACAGATTACACTATACCTGTCTCGTTCCACTTCACACTTGTGACAACACAGTTTGGAGCTAAAGCTGTGGCAGGTTTCAGTATAACGCATTAGTTACGACTAAGTAATCTCGGACCCGGGTATGTCCTTAAACTACGTCCAACAATGAGAGGTAGGGCACAGCGATGACCATCACGCTTGAATCTGGGGCAGCCCAACTGGGGAAGTACCTCCTCCTTACAGAAGACCACAGCCATAATAGCATTGCCACCTTTCAGGTATGTAGTGTTGTGTTCCTGATGGTGAGTAAGGTTCCCAGAGCTCCAACCCTCCTTAAAGGCCGGCAACGCGCTTGTGACTCCCCTGGTGTTGCGAGTGCCCATGGGCGACGGTAATTGCTTAACACCAGGCAATCCGTCTGCTCGTTTGCCGCCTATGTCATAAAAAAAAAAAAAAAAAAAAAAAAAGTAAGCAGTATAGCTGTACCTAACTAGTGCGTCATAGTGCCGAGTTTGACGCACCAGTTACAACAGTACTTCTATAGTTGTAACAAGTGACGAGTATAACGCACTAATTATAGCAGTATAGTAGTATGTGTATGTGCCGTATTTATACTGCTATAGTTGTAACTAGTGACTAATATAATGCATTATAGCAATATAGCTGTAACTAGTGTGTTATGCTAGTCACCAGTGTAGACTTGTGACGTCTAATGAACGCCCTTCTTGAGTGTTAACTGTATCGCAAATATTGGAGCTCCCCTCAGTTCCTACACGATACGCTGTTTATACTTCTGCCGGCAAATACCCCAATCATCCTGTCGAATAGATATAAACATTTTGGAAAACCGTTCGGTAGTTTTTGAAATTATGGTGAGTATATAGACCGATAACGAACGGCTTTGCTAGACAAGGCTAATTGTAATTACGAATTTAAATATATGGAAAAAATAAATTGTCTCAAAAAGTGAAGTTTATCGTGTTTTTCAATTATGAACACCAAACATGTTTTTTTCTTACACTAAGTGAGATTTTAACTTAAAAAAGGGATCGAGTATATTTTTTATATACAACTTTATGGGTGAAAAAATGAGCTTAAAGCACCTGGCCTATGTAGTAGTAACGTGTCTGTACATGCATGTCGGCGTTTTATATTCAAATTTTGTCTCGCGATCTCGGTTTAAAAATATTTCAGTTTAAACATTCCTTCTATAAACGACCGCACTACATGTAACAAGACATAACTCCACATAATTACCACAAGCACACATCCCACAATGTTTCAATTCTAAACCCCACCTTATTCCATTGGTCTAAGGTTCTACTTGTGTTAAACAGCATTGGAGATACGAGCATGCTGAAGCTATCGACTTGGTATGCAGCTCAGGTGGTCTCTTACTCGCTTTGTATTCCCATAAGTCTCGCGGAGACGGGCGATCAGCGTGTTACTATATGTGACAAAATGTATATAGAACAATGATTAAAATACACTTATAATCTTACAAAATGACCGAACTTCAATATTAAAATCGAAAGGAAAAAAGAAAAATGTTGACTCGCAGCGGGACTCGACCCCACAACCACTGAATCTATACGAGTACCGCTTAGACTTGTCAAATTGACTGAATTTGATTTTAAAAGAACATTACATTTAAAAAGCCATATTTAAAACCTGTGTTATTTTCTACTTAGAATCACGATTATTTTCGAGTCGGACAGAACTTAAAAAAATATCCCAAAATACGGCAAAATAAAGGAAAGTTTAAAAAATATGGAGTTTTCGGGACAATATTTTTCTTATTGGGATGAAAATTAGTACAATTAAAAATTCTCAAGTGAAACATAAACCTAAAATAGTGACCTCGTCGTTACTTACCATTAGGTGCGACTGAGGTCAAACGCTGGTCAGTCTTATAAATATCAGTAGAGAGCATAATTATTTTGATAGGGTATTTATCGAATCCTATCGAAATCTTAATTCGTTAATCAAGCCACATTTCAAAGATGTATTATAACCAGTTTGGTTATCGGCTGAACTATAAATTCTTGGAACTGATATATGTAATGTAAGTATACGGACATACATGTAATCAAATCACTCCTTCCGATCCACAGTTCTCGGCAAGTGATCGCAATGGCACCACCGAATCGCTGAGCCTTCTATCTATCGCTCGACCTACTTCCTAAACTGCATCCTAAATCCGATTTTCTTACATAAAATTGGGAACGAAACTTTTCTGAAACAATTTCCTTTCGTAAGTGAATAAACATATATTATTGTTGGGCCTAGTAGGAAACCGTAAGTGGTATATAGTGGACAATATAAATAAATACATTTCAATTTGCAATATTTATTTTTCCTACATGCATGACTCACGAATGTAATCGCGGTTGTGGTTCTGGTTTTAATTATAGCTCACCAAATAGGTACAATAAACATCTATCTCTCTACTATAAAGCAAATAGGTGGTAATTATAATAAGTTAATTATACAAATATTTAAATTCTATATGTATTGAAGAACTTTACGATAGGAGGCTTTGGGTCATTAGGCTTAAAAGGTGGAAGAAAAAAAAGCATTTTCTAGCAATTGACTCTCATAATAAGTGTATCACAAAACTGTAAAAAGCACAGATAACGTAGACTATAAGTTGTCCCCGTGCGCTCACATATTAATTTCTAGGCTCTAGGAAAGGCGAAGAAAGTTACACACTCCAATTGTCTTCTATCAATTTTTAAATCCTGTTTGAAATTCAAACCTCGGTACATTAACATTTTGAGTACCAGGAGTCCGCAAGGTGGATTTTCTGTTTGTAGGCTCTTCCGCATAAATTCTGTTAATATTAACGTTCGCTGGGACAGTGCAGCCACCGAATAGTAATCATGACTATTGACTAATTTAGATACGTCGACAGTTATTGCACGCGTAACGGTCATTTTATTGAGATTCAAAATTTTTATAATAGTCAGTAGTTATATTTTATTGTAAATTGACGTGTTTTGTGTGATAATATGATAAATAAATAAATAAAATAAATAAATATTTCGGGACAATCTTACACAAATCGACCTAGTCCTACGGTCAGCTCAGTAAGGCTTGTGTTGTAGGTACTAGACGACGATATATATTATAGTTAGATACATATAAATACTTAAATATAAAACACCCATGACTCAAGAACAAATATCTGTGTTCATCACACAAATAAATGTCCTGACTGGGAATCGAACCCAGGACCATCGGCTTCATAGGCAGGGTCACTACCCACTAGGCCAGACCAGTCGTCAAATCGACGTGACTGTCTTGAATACCTACCTATCAACCACGTTCACTGTCAAATTATGTTTATGGCTTACATTTAATTAATTTACTCATTTAATTATTTTACTCCTAAGACGTAATGTTTTCAATTACTAATTGAGATTAATCTCTTTCAAGAATAATAATATGAGTAGGAGATAGATTTAGAGAAAAACATTTATTTTTAATTTATTATTTTTTCTACGGTTAATTAAATGAATAATAAGTTTTAGTAATAATGCCTCCGTAATACGTTGGTACTTATTACGGCCGTTTTAGTTAATTCTAATTTAATACATTTTTTATTTCTGTTAAGTATTTTATCCAATTTTAGGGCTTGTTTAGTTAAACCTTGCGCTTATAATATATAAATCTAGTATATGTATATGTGTTACTACCATTAAGGCATAGCAAAATATTAAATATAAGTTAAAAATAAAATACTCTAAAAAAACATTAATTGTCAGGTATCAAAAGCAATTTGTTTGATAATATTTGTTTGAAATGCCGCATAGGTACAATTAATTATAATTAATAAAATACTTACGCAACACAGTTAATTACACACTTGCCGTACTACCTCAATTTCCAATCTCACTATCACCTCACTCGCACTCTCACTTCACTTGAAGTTAAGTTTTTGTCGGCAAGTCAGGGTCCACTTGTTGAAGGCATGCCGGGTGCTTGTACGTTCGCGCGCTCGGCGAAGCGCGGGCGACTGCGCTCGCCGCCTTTCATTGAGGGGCGGCGTTACTACGGAAACTAGAGTTAAACTCGTCGTTTGAAGTTACGATTTGTTTCTTTTACATTATTATTATTCGGCTAAATAGTTTATTAGTTTTTGTCGGATAGGTATTACATTCCATGCATATAATTATGATGAATTAAACTGTTTGACTTTTTACATACGTATCAAGGAAAATTACAGAATATTAAAAAAGTTGAAATTATAATATGGAGGTGCTGTATTTTTAAAACTTATATTTTCATAAGTACTTATTTTAGTTACCGATGAGATCAAGTTTACATGTAATTTGAATTTGGTTGACTTCGTTCTAAAATAATATTTGTAGAGACAACTGGAGCCGCCATTTGTGAAATAATATACTGTATATTTAAAATACATTGTAATAATATTTAAGTCTTATAATAAAATTCAATTCATATTTCTCAGAAAAATAACCACGTTAAAGAATATTTAGGTACCATTGATAGTTTATCTGATCTTTGCCAAAAACTGTATGGGTCCTAATATTTAGATTTGGTGACGTAGAATAATTTTCATTTAAAAACAAGCAAACACACAAACAATCAGCCTCTCACTTTAAATACGTTTCCGGTATTCCTCTTTAAAATGTAGTTTTACTCTTTACAAATTCATGTTTACCTAGTATCTTATACTAGCAGGTCAATAAAAAAGGCCTAATTATTTAAGTTAGATAGTTGTTAGCTTTTTTTTTACGAAGTTTTTTCTTTTAATTGAAACTCGTGTGATATACAGTATTGTTTTAACTTACGATTATTTTTATAATTAAGACAAGGTATCAAGTCCAATTAACGAAGTGATCAACGATAAAGCTGGTTGGTACAGTCGACTACAAAGATATGTATACATTTTTTCACCTTAATCCTTTGTAATAAGGTGCAAAAGTGTATACATATCTTTGTAGTTGATTCTTCATGTCAGTCAATTTGTCATAAAATTCCACTAAGCCTAGATTATTAATGTCCGTTGACCATATTTTGGAGTCTGGAGAGCAAAATATGAGACTTGAACTCTCGAGCTGTTTTGCTTTAGCTCAAAGTATTTTTGCAATATGAGTTAAATTTATAGTTGTGGGTATAAAATGTCCAACAATATTTGTGACAAATAAATAATTATCAGCGTTTATTTTTAGCTTTTAGGTTTTAAGTTCTCGAATATTTTCTCAATACTTAGTCGCATGTAGTGAATACACATTTCGAACTTCAAATAATATTTAAAAAAATCTTTAAAAAATATCCTTTTGCGAAAACCCGTGGTTCCCCGCCGAGGCCTGTAGGTGTGATACAGCTATACTTTGTAACGTCTGACGCTCCTTAAATTAGTTACACAACAAACTTCCTATTTTTAGGAAGCTGAATGAAAACCTTTATACTCGTAACATGGGGTTCCATCATCAATCATGGGGCACAAGACGATATAAAATATATTTAAGGTGTAGCGTATGGCGATAAAATAGTGCATACATACATACATACATTTCAGCCGTATGCAGTCCACTGCTGGACATAGGCCCCCAATATGACTTCTATCATCTTGAAGGCAGTTGCCATAGTCGCCACGCTTGGCAGGCGGGTTGGCGACCGCAGTAGCTGTAGATTGGGTTTCGACGGACGCTGCTGCCCGTCCGTAGGATTGTTCCCTTTGTCGTCTCTTACGACACCCGCGGGAGGAGATGGGGTGGTGCTATTCTAGTCAGCCGGCATCACACGGCTTATAAAATAGTAAAATAGTACATTTCGATACTAGTGAAAAAAAAGTTTTTTTCGACGAGGGTGAAAGTTGGAGCCCGAGTGAAACGAGGGTGACAATCACCCGAGTCTTAAAGAAGTTTTTACACGTGTATCGAACCTAATTTTTCATAACAAGTGCCTTAAAAAGTGAAATTTATGCACGCAAAGCGTGCACAAAGTACACTTTTTACGCACTAGTTAGGAAAAATACAATTTATTGAGAAATGTTCCGTTAAATTACTTAATCACTGACTAAAAAGGAGGGTCAGGTTTGCATCTTTCCTGCGCACATTGTGTAAGTTAAGGATTTTAAAGTCAGATATTTGATTCTATGAAATATCTACATATACCGCTCTTCCTTCGTAACACTGTACAGTCAGCAGCAGAAGTGGCTAAGCAGTTGAGGTGTTCAAAATCAGCTCAACACACCTCTATTGTCAAGAGAATAAGAGCGCGTGTAGGTCATTTTGAACACTTCACCCGCTCAGCCACTTTTGCTGCTGACTGTACCACAAAAATACAACATGTAATCACAGTAGCCGTTAACTATTCATTACAGAAAAGAGGATTTTTAAATCAATTTGTATGACTCATAAGTTTGACTGCCCTATGTGTGTGTTTGTCTATCTGTATTACATGGCTTTTCAATAGTTGAATTGACTTGTTTCAAGGGTGGCGACTAACTTTGCCGAAACACATGCTTGTTTTTGTCACGTTATACAGCGAGTATATTTAATATTACCTGAAACCGTAACCAAACGTAGATTTTCGTACTATGAACAGTTATTGCATGGTAATTTTAAATTAGTCTTAACCACTAAAGCGTTATTAAATTTTGAATTATTTTCGACTATTGCGTACATTTGAAGCGACAGTTGTGACGTCATGCCATCGTAAGTAAGACAAAGTAGCGATACATTGCGTGCTGAATTATGTTATAACGAAAAAAAGAAATTAGTTAAGAGTTGTTTTCATGGAACACCGGTTTATAGCACGCCTACGCCTGGTTAACATTTTGGAATATAGACTACACGCTGCTTTATTATAACTAACGGGTGATAACAAAAAAATGAGAATACATTTTATAGGTGTTTACAAGAAAATCTTGTGATGTTAAAAGTTGAAATAGATAACATATACTTAAGAAAAAAAAACGACGAGGACCTCCGGTGTTCGAGACGGGATTCGAACCCGCATCTCCAGCTATCGCGGCTGACGCCTTAACCAATTTGGCCACCCGTACACAGCGGACCACGTCGAAATTAATCAAGTATATGTGATCTTGTTTATTTTGAAACGGTTTTAGGCACCGTTTTACCAGCTCTAAGGTGAAACACTACGTGTTTGCACCTCCTATATGAATACCTTTCGGGATTCTGATATAGCTAGAGAGGTGGTGCTGCCATCTATGAAACTAAGAACAAATCAAATTATTTTTTATGAAATATTTTTTTTGATTTGCTTTGATTTTTAAGTAGTAATACTACTATATAAATTAAAAGTTGAAATAGATAACATATACTTAAGAAAAGACGACGAGGACCTCCGGTGTTCGAGACGGGATTCGAACCCGCATCTCCAGCTATCGCGGCTGACGCCTTAACCAATTTGGCCACCCGTACACAGCGGACCACGTCGAAAGTAATCAAGTATATGTGATCTTGTTTATTTTGAAACGGTTTTAGGCACCGTTTTACCAGCTCTAAGGTGAAACACTACGTGTTTGCACCTCCTATATGAATACCTTTCGGGATTCTGATATAGCTAGAGAGGTGGTGCTGCCATCTATGAAACTAAGAACAAATCAAATTATTTTTTATGAAATATTTTTTTTTTTTTGATTTGCTTTGATTTTTAAGTAGTAATACTACTATATAAATTAAAAGTTGAAATAGATAACATATACTTAAGAAAAAACGACGAGGACCTCCGGTGTTCGAGACGGGATTCGAACCCGCATCTCCAGCTATCGCGGCTGACGCCTTAACCAATTTGGCCACCCGTACACAGCGGACCACGTCGAAATTAATCAAGTATATGTGATCTTGTTTATTTTTAAACGGTTTTAGGCACCGTTTTACCAGCTCTAAGGTGAAACACTACGTGTTTGCACCTCCTATATGAATACCTTTCGGGATTCTGATATAGCTAGAGAGGTGGTGCTGCCATCTATGAAACTAAGAACAAATCAAATTATTTTTTATGAAATATTTTTTTTGATTTGCTTTGATTTTTAAGTAGTAATACTACTATATAAATTAAAAGTTGAAATAGATAACATATACTTAAGAAAAAACGACGAGGACCTCCGGTGTTCGAGACGGGATTCGAACCCGCATCTCCAGCTATCGCGGCTGACGCCTTAACCAATTTGGCCACCCGTACACAGCGGACCACGTCGAAAGTAATCAAGTATATGTGATCTTGTTTATTTTTAAACGGTTTTAGGCACCGTTTTACCAGCTCTAAGGTGAAACACTACGTGTTTGCACCTCCTATATGAATACCTTTCGGGATTCTGATATAGCTAGAGAGGTGGTGCTGCCATCTATGAAACTAAGAACAAATCAAATTATTTTTTATGAAATATTTTTTGATTTGCTTTGATTTTTAAGTAGTAATACTACTATATAAATTAAAAGTTGAAATAGATAACATATACTTAAGAAAAAACGACGAGGACCTCCGGTGTTCGAGACGGGATTCGAACCCGCATCTCCAGCTATCGCGGCTGACGCCTTAACCAATTTGGCCACCCGTACACAGCGGACCACGTCGAAATTAATCAAGTATATGTGATCTTGTTTATTTTTAAACGGTTTTAGGCACCGTTTTACCAGCTCTAAGGTGAAACACTACGTGTTTGCACCTCCTATATGAATACCTTTCGGGATTCTGATATAGCTAGAGAGGTGGTGCTGCCATCTATGAAACTAAGAACAAATCAAATTATTTTTTATGAAATATTTTTTTTTTGATTTGCTTTGATTTTTAAGTAGTAATACTACTATATAAATTAAAAGTTGAAATAGATAACATATACTTAAGAAAAAACGACGAGGACCTCCGGTGTTCGAGACGGGATTCGAACCCGCATCTCCAGCTATCGCGGCTGACGCCTTAACCAATTTGGCCACCCGTACACAGCGGACCACGTCGAAATTAATCAAGTATATGTGATCTTGTTTATTTTTAAACGGTTTTAGGCACCGTTTTACCAGCTCTAAGGTGAAACACTACGTGTTTGCACCTCCTATATGAATACCTTTCGGGATTCTGATATAGCTAGAGAGGTGGTGCTGCCATTGGTTATAATTGTCGAATATATACAAGAATAATGTGTTCAAAAATATTAATTGACCGTGGCATAGGGTCCATGCTCAGCTGTCTGTAGAAGCGGGGACATGATGTTGGTGCAAGACCGCTGGACGGCAGTTTTGTCCATTTTACGAACACATGTCCTTATTTTTTTAATTGGTTGGGCATAATTTTTAGCTCTCCAATTGTTTTTATATACCAAATTGTTCAAATTACCGAAAAAATCTTCTATCTGACGACATTGAGGAAGATTTGTAGGTTTACGCTTTTTTGGTACAAATGGCAGCAATTCAGCATTATTTGCCTCTAGGAAGTGTATCGTTTTTTTCTTATAGTGCGATGATGTTTATCGGGCCAAAAAACATATTCCCCATCTGAGGGATGTTAACGAATAAAAGGCACCAACATTTTTTCAAACACTCACTCTCATAATTTTTTTGATTGACTGCTAAACCGCTTGGCTTGAACCATAGTCTTGATATATATACCCTTTTCAGAAATGGTGAGATAGAGCATAACTTTCTGCTCAAACTTATGCTTGTACTTATGCTTATGTCCTGTGGTGTATTAGAAACATCGCTAGTATAGCACAGGTCATTTCCAGGAATATGGGTTTTACTTAAAGTAAAATAACTTTCATCCTCTAAAATAAACGATTTTCCTTTATAATTTCGCATCATCCAACGACATTGTGACATGACCCTCGATTTTTGCTCGTCAGTGTATTCCGGTGCTCTTACCTTCTTTCTGCATTTCAGACATATTTTTTTTAACGATTTACAAATGTACAGTTGAGTACATTTGAATTTTTTTGCGGCATCTCGTTGGCTTAAGGAAATGTTATCGTTAAAATTACTGTGGAGTAACTTCAACGCCCTCTTTGGTCTTAATCTTCGCTGGTCGACCGCTGCCACCCTTTCGAGGTACCGTCAAGGATGCTAGAATTCTATAAATGGTAGAAATTTGCACATTTTCCTTGCTGAAATGGTCCACTGTGAACTTTTTACCGAAATTAATGTTGGAATTATAAAAATGTACAAGGCGTTGTCTCAAAGCTTCTAGCTTAGTGGCCACCGTTGACAAACTAATCATTTGTCAAAAAAAACAAATGAAGATTATGATACACAAAAGATGTTGCAACAACTTCTAGAACAAACTTTTTTTTCAATAAACACAGTATTAATTTTAGAGCTGCAAAAACGCATTCTCATTTTTTTATTATCACCCGTTAATTATGTTGGCCGATAACTATTTTATTACTTACAAGCTTTTATTTCACTTGCATTGCAAAAAGCCTTTGTTTTAGAGAAGTTCTCCTGAAGTATTATGTTATATGTGGTAGAGGGACGGAGTGAGATTAAAATCAGGGTTTATAATGCGCACGTTGGGTACTTGGGCGCGGATTTTAAGTGTAGTTCGGAGTGCTTTAGTTAAAAACTTGGATGTAGTCTCGTATGAGGTTATGAGCTGCGAAGTTATCTCACTTAAGATAATCCGTATAAGTGTTACTAAATATTGTTGCAGTATTGATTACGAAAGATCTTTAATAGCAACGCATTTTTCACAATATACATTTTAAAGACAAACAAGTTACAAGACACATGAATAAATTTAAAATTGGCTCTAGTACGAAGCCCGACAGAAGAGTGCTCAGAAAACTGATGAAGTCGCCACCCTGTATGCCTCCCCCGTGTGATCTGGTTATTATTTGAGTCTCACTCTGTATCACATTTCCCGAAAATAGCCCCCCTACAGTACCAAAACCCAGTTCTTAGTGCAAAATTGCCCCAGCTATTTTGGAGGTGATGACCCATTTCTTTGGTAGTATTTTAGACTGTTTAGAAAATGTAGTATCGCGACTGATTATTCATATATTTGACATAAAAATATTCAGGAGAATAAAAGTAGTCTACTTACATACATTAAACCTCTCTCTCTCACACACACGCACACACACACACACACACACACACACACACACACACACACACACACACACACACACACACACACCCGCACGCACGCACGCACGCACACACACAGACACACACACAAATTCAGTGCACTATAATGAAACAATATGCGATAATTTTTTGGTGGCTAATGTATTTTTCTTTCCAATTTCGATATTATGATCAGCATCGACTGAATTCAAATTTAGAGTAATCACTTTATTATGCCACAATTTGCCTTTATGATTAAGTTAAGAGGCAATTACGAGAGCAAGAATACGAGTATCATACATAATAAAACGAGCAGGATTATATTAAAATATGATTTCCCTTGTTACTTAGCCGAGTTTGAATATCTCTTATGCAGTCTTGCCTCCAATGTCATTTGACTTTTCCTGTGTTTGTCTGGACAAAAACAAAGGAGTATCTCGGCGGGACTCATGATTTTTAAAATCGCCCCTGCATTTCTAAGCCACTCCATTTAATACCTAATCCAGGCATATGTCCGTTACAAAGTTATTGTTTAGCTGTTGTCCGCAACTTTGTTTGCGAAGTTTTCATGTTATTTAACTTTGTTCTTCTAATTGAGAATCCAGTTTAACCTCCATTAAGTATTTGATATAGTCTTAATCATACTCTTCTAACCTCACAATTTCCAGTCCCGTTATTGCCTTTAAGTATTTACTTCCTGTTTTTCACAGAAAAGAATGTTTATAGCCTTTTGGTATAAACAAAAAAAAAACGAAAATTGGTATTAAGACTTACAATTTTAAGGCCACCTCGTACAACCTGTTAACCCCTTCCTTATTATTGGCTCACTTTTGACCCCGTTTTCTGCATATTAAATATAATATTAAGTATAAAATTTCCACTTAAAAAATTTAAACCCTACCAATATAAACAACCCTATTTTAAAGCATTCTTCAATGTAAATCTTCTAGGTTCAATAGTTTCGGTCCCACTTTTAGGGAGGAGTAGTTACTTTTGTATTGTAAAATGTAGTTAAAAAAAAATTCATTTAATACTGGTAAGCTCTGGTACCCATCTTCAAGCCGAGTCAGGACACACCGATCGCGATGAGGGTGTATCACTCACTGCTGTCCGCTGCCTTGCACGGCGTTCTGCACGTCGCGCCCGCTGAGAAATTGCTTGCACTTTTTGTAAAGGCGCTACACTCGCTTGCGGTGAATCATCATCGAACCCAGTTAACGAAACGCACCCTGAACTGACTGTATCTACTTCACTATCAAAACCCGTACTCTGCTTCAGACCCGAAATAACTGGCCTCCACGCTGGCGGTAAGACCCAGCCACTATCCCGATTAAAATTAGGACGACGCCCACAGCAGTGAGTGATACACCCTCATCGCGATCGGTGTGTCCTGACTCATTTAATACTGATTTAAACTTTCACGGTTTGTACACATTATTAAACATGAACGGGACTTAACCGCGTATATTAACTTTAAAATTTACCTCCGACGTTTCGAAGACGACGTTGTCCTTGTGGTCTCAGATTAAGACTCAATCCAGCCATTACTGGCGTTTTTATTTGAAAGCATATATTTACTAGTAAGGGACCTAGGAGTAGGAAGTAAAGCTCCCACTTGAAGTTCCTTAGTGATAAAAGGAGCTTCTAGAGTGCTTAACCGCTAGCCACTAGTCTTTAGTTCATAATAATAATATAGTGTACTATGAAATTTACTATTAGCGCACGGAGTGGCGGCGCAGTCTCTTGTTATTTTTTTAGTCGGTTTAACTTTTTAAAACTGTTTTCTATTTTTAGTGAAGCATATAACCTAAAATGACTTCTATTTTCTAGCACTCAGTCTGTAGAAAAAATAATCATCAATATGGACAAGTATGTATACATTATTCTAGTATGAGAATAAATCACCTAACTCCTAACCATTACAGAGTTGAACCTTCCTTCATCAGCTAAGCGCCTTGAGATGATGATGACCATACGCAAATGTCTCAATACCTTTACAAATTATATGAAAAAACACTAATAATACCTATGAGGTTTGAGGGTTGCCCTAGATTTTCCTAGAATTCCATCATCAGATCCTGATTTCGTGCCATCGATGTATAATAAACGTAGATTCACAATCAGCCCCAAAAAATGGCTCTAAAAACAATCGCTCGAACAACTTGGGCGGTACATTTAGTTAGTTTTCTTTGAACCGCTGTCAGTGCAAGTGTCAACAATGACTAAAAAGTTATTATTTTATCAATAGTGAAGTTTGATACTTAATAATTAGAGCTCTTTTTTGTTTGATTATATTATCTGAAAGAAGATTATAAACTGGAACGTGATAGAAATGTCATTTAGTGCCTTATTTTTCTACATAATTTGTTCGCGTGTAGGAGTCCATTTCTTTATGCCAATGGGACCGCCTCAGGAGTACACTGTTTCTAATAAAACATAATAATTCGGTCCACAACTGGGGGAGAAATCAATAAACATAAAAAAAACTCGGTTGGTATTGTTTTTTAAGCTTAGGTACCATGTCTACGTAATGAAACGTAAGGCAAGAATAATAGTTAAAAATTTACTACACTTTTGTCATATTTAATGTACTACATGGGACCACGCCAGTTTTATTAAGTCAGCTGCCTTCTCGCCGATCATTATCGCTGGTGCGTTGGTGTGTGCTGATGTCGACCTGGGGATCACGCTCGAATCCACAACCCTCAGACCGTCAATCCCATACACTCGCAACTCAGGGTCCACCACTGCATCAGGATCAAACGAAGGTCCCATCCGGCATGTTGATATCTGGTGGTGAAAAGTTACGAGCATCGTCTTGATAGCGCAGTCCCAATAAGCGTCCGAGCCTGGCACTTCATCTTTACACTGAGAATAATAAGCCAGATGCAACCGTGCGCCATACTTCTTAAAAGGCTCTGATTGTCCTATTTTTATTACCATCTTGACAGCTTCCCTCAAAGTCGCTAAATCTCTAGGGTCACTCAAGTAGTTACTGTGCAGTATTGGGTGTGAGAAGGGATTGGTATCACGGAGCTCTAGATATCCCTTTGACCTCGGCTGTAGAAGCATTGGAAGGGCACACCAAGTGTCGAGCCCGTTTAAGGGACCAAAAGCTTCATTATACGTTTCGTCCTTAATTTTAAATCCTCTTCTTAGAAATAAGCCATCATCTATAGCAATGGAGCCCGCCATTGATAATAATTCAATATCAGGCAATAGATCGGGATCGTCCGACTGTGATGTTTTGATATAACCAATACCTTCAATCGCACCGACACTGGACAGAGGCCCGTCACCAAATGACATCCATTGTATAGCATTTTTTACTTGGAGAAGTTTTGTTAGCGTTAAACTTGCGTTGTCCCTGCTTAATGCAAATACAACACCTGGGAACGCTACGTGGTCATACAACGTCCTGCCTACGGGTAAATTTTTAATGACTGGTATGCCAAGGGACTCTAAATGTTGTTGAGGCCCAACTCCTGAGAGCATAAGGAGCTGAGGTGACGCGATGGGGCCTGCTGACAGTATCACCTCTCTGCGACACCTCACTGTATATTTTCTTCCATTCCTGATGTATTCAACCCCGTATGCTCTCTTGGTGTTTGGTTCGATGAGGATTTTAGTGACGGTGGCCGAGGGAAGAATGTGTAGATTCCTCCTATGTTTGTGGTCGTGGAGGTATGACTTAGCGGCGCTGGCGCGATGTCCGTAGTGTGTAGTACCTTGTACGTATCCAAAGCCAAAACCATCTGGTGTATTGTAATCTACAGTGGGGTAGCCCATTTGCCTCCCAGCTGCTAAAAACGCGTCTATTAGTCCAGTTCTGGAAGCAAAATAGATAACTGAGAGCCTACCGTATAAGGAAACGGGCGGATATCTTTAATGTATTATCCCATAGGTAAATGGTAAATGGGCAATTTCACTTTCAGGGACACCCAATTACCTTAATTGTCAAAAAATAATGGTCAGTTTAGTGACGACAATTAAGCTTGAAATATTTATGTAAATCATCTTTATTCGCATTTTTCTATTACAATAACACGTATTATTTATGGATTAAACATAAAACAGTAGATTATATTGAAATTTAAAGCTTAATTGTCGTCACTAAACTGACCACTGATTTAACTTTTATTTGACAATTAAGTTAATTGGGTGTCCCTGAAAGTGAAATTGCCCAAATATTAAAATTTAAACATAAATATAAATTAGTGGTAAAAATCGATATTCTAACCCGC
The DNA here is from genome assembly GCA_022674325.2 of Grapholita molesta. Taxonomy (NCBI): domain Eukaryota; kingdom Metazoa; phylum Arthropoda; class Insecta; order Lepidoptera; family Tortricidae; genus Grapholita; species Grapholita molesta. The sequence goes on along the minus strand of CP053121.2, from coordinate 22,524,200 downwards.
GCATACCAAAAACCGGCCGACTACCGACACTTACTCTGTAATGTAAAAACTAAATATAGACTGTATAATTACATACCTAAATGACATGTGCTCAACATGAAGCGGACCCCCTTTGCCGTGGTATAGTGCCGGCTTTGGCACCAGTTTCAGATCAGCATTCTCGGACTTTATATAATAATGTAAGACATCATTGTATGACCTGAAATCAACAGATCTTTATTGGAAATAAGAATACACGTTACATGAACAAGACTACACACAGGTTCATGGCGCTGCAAGAATTCTAAAACAAAACATACGAAATATGTATTGCTCTTATTCTCTAATAGGAGTTTACCTTTGTATTTTATTTTAATAGTAGCTTCACTTTTTAAAATATATTTGGTTTTAATCAATAATTATTTAGCACGAACAATTTCTTGTAAGTGATTGAAAAAAAGGAAGGAACATCGACAGTCCTGTTATCGATAAGTACCACTTAATTTACCCTATATTTGTACTTATTACCCTTGTATAGGGTTAAACATAAATAACAATAACAACACTATATATTTATTTATATTTTACATACTTCAGAAAACAATTTGGAACTATTCATTGCTAATTATAAAAGTAAGTTGGATCGTGAGTTTACGGATAAGTACGTTACGCGTCGGTACGCGGCGTCTAGGTAGATAGCCTATATAAGACTCTGTGTACGTCTTGTCGTTAAAGTAGTATGTACTTATTTATAACAGGATTGTCGATATTTTGATTGTGGCAAGTACTAATCATATGTTGATCCAGCTAGAAAAATATCTAGTAATAGGTAATTATCACAAAGATAACGTATTCAATTAACTACTAAAGCCAAGGTCAAAAATATCAATACGATCAAAGTGCCAAATTACGGATATATGCTCCTTATTGTCTCAAATGTCTCAATAGTAAGACACGTGTATTCGTCATGTTTAAATATATTAATATACATAGATATTAATTGATTATATTAATACATATTACACACACGATATAATACATATAACACGACTAGATGGCGCATAAATCGGCAAATGCTAGCCAATTCCATTACATACCTGTTGCACTTCAAGCCTGCTACATACACTATCAAGCTGGCAGAAATCCAGCAGCTCATAACAGAAGCGCTTATTAAAAGTGAAATAAAAAATAATCTTGCAGGTGTATCGAATTAGAACTTATTATTTATCTTCGTGAGTTAACTGAGTTTTTGTGTGTCAGAGAATTTAACACTGAATATAGTTGGTTTACGATCAGGAGCTACTCTACCTAGCTACCACAGATATCCACTGTTGGACAACTCCCCTCCATAAAGTTAAATGCCATAATCGCCACGCTTGACAGGTTGGCGATCGCAGTATCTTTTACCGCTCAAAATAGTGCTTACAGACCGGCCTCAGGAAAACCAGAAATGGTCGCACTTTAGAGGCAATATCCAAAATGCTACGATTAGCCTCAGTACCTCTGAATCTTTATATCTATCACTTGTATCATCTAGGAATCGTAGTTTAGGTAAAGGTCTTACCATCCGTAGTTCCCGTCAGCCGCGATCCTATCCCAGTCCAGAGGGAGCCCGCGCGTGTACATCATGAAGTTGATGACGCTGGATCCACCGACTGCTTTCCCGCGTGGCCAGTAGCAGCGGTTGCTTTCGCTCCCTGGATTTGATATAGATATTATTTATCTTATGAAGAGTAGAGGATACCTCAGTTAGTCACGAGATGTGTTTATAAGTAGGAGTGATTGTTGTTGCGTATGTTGTACCAGGTACGAGTACTTTGATAATTTATTGCTTCCCACGAAACAAATGATCCTTTGCCTCATGCAAAGTGTAATTGTGTTATTATCTACATACGTAATATGTGCAATTTTGCATGTGATTTCTTCGACCTTTCCACGCTTGATTCGCAGACCTAATGAAATTTGAGGATTTATTTTAAGGTCCGTGAAAGGCCTTGGGATAGTATTTACACCCAAAATATAAATACTATTCTACGCCAACAAATTAGAGGGTAAAAACTACGTAACAAGCGAACAATTATCAAGACTTTTTTTTTTATGAGTAGGTACCTAAACTAAACTAAATATTACCTGTACAGATCCCTGGCTCAGGTTCCGTCTGGTACGGCCACGCATAATCAGAAATCATCGACTGTGCCACCAGCATGGGAACCTGGGTGAATAAACACTCGGGCTTCCCTGCCTCAAGAACGAGCACCATGGGTCGAGGATTCTCCTTGTCCTCCGACAGACGGGATGCCACCGTAGAACCCCCTGAGCCAGCACCGACGACGATGTAGTCGTATTCGTCCAGTGGTTGGCTGTAACCTGAGTCAAGAAGAGATTTGTGACATTATCTAGCAAAATGGACCTTATTGTCGATAGCGCTTACGTCGAACCGCATTGCGTTTGTATTACGGTATCTTGAACAACGGCGTAAGCGCCTTCGACAATAAGGTCCCTTTTCATGGATAATGTCACATTTAAGTTTTTCTTTCAGTAGTACCCACGTACTGCACTAAAGACATGGTCGCCTCGCTTGCACGCCAGATTAATGACGTATGTTTTCATAGCCAAGACGACTGAAGAAACCACATAAAACAAATTCCAGTGATATTAGATATTAATTAATTAATTGAATCAGGGTGAAATGGGAGTGGGCTGGCCACGTCTGCCGCATGCATCCACAAAGGTGGGCTAAACTAGCCACAGAGTGGGTGCTTCACGATGGGCGGCGACGGCGTGGTAGGTCAAGACGGAGGTGGCGGGACGACTTGGATTCATTCCACAACGAATGGCCAAAGATTGCACATGACAGGGAAGAGTGGAAATCAAGAGGGGAGGCCTTTGCCCAGCAGTGGGACACTCTGTAGGCTTATTAAAAAAAAAAAATTGAATCAGGCGTTACTTTGCGGAAGTCCATATTATTAACAACAATAATATTACATTGCTATTCCGCTGCGGAATTGTTGTTAATGAGATATTAATTACAAATCTGTTTTTGACTGTACGTAGAACACTTGAGTTTGCAGGTAAATATTATAACCTCTAGGTATAATAATGATAAGTAGAACGGAACTCTTCGTCGGAAATTAGTATGTGGAAATTAGTGATCAGTGCAAAACATTTACGAACAGTAAATACAGTGCTAAAATTACTTTAAGTGCCATACTTATATCTATTAAGTTTTACAAACAATTTAACTGACAAGTCTACCATAATTACATAAATAGTAAATATAGCTTGCTAGTTGCTAGACATCATTTTGCAGTTGCTGGATTTGGCAAGAATATGATTAAGATATAGTTAATGAAGATGGAAATTAAGCATTTTTTGTTATTTGGGTTGTTGCTTACCAGACTGTCAAAGGAGGATGCCGAGAGAGGCTATATGTGTTTTGTTTTATTATTACTGGCTAGTAATTTAATTCCTTGCCATGTGCTATTTCAGTTCAATTTTACGCTTCAAGGTTATACATTGTATTAGACTGACATCGGTTACGGCCTTGATCCGAAATTATATTGTAAGAATGTTTTGTATCCTATTTCTTTTACTTTAAAAAATATATATATTCGATACTTACTGGAACTGTAAATATTCCGGACTTACCCTGAAGTAAAGGTTAGGTGCTGGTGGCCTAGCAGTAAGAGCGACTTGAAATCCGGAGGTCGCAGGGTCAAACCCTGGTTCGTACCAATAAGTTTTTCGGAACTTAAGTACGAAATATCATTTTATCGTCGATATTTAAATTGAAAGAAAAATAGAAAAAAATAGACTCGCAGCGCACTGGGCTAGTGATCCAGTAAAAGAATTTGAAATATCATTTTATATTTACCAGTCGCTTTTCCTATGTGGAAAAACATCGTGAGGAAACCGGGCTAATCCCAATAAGGCCAAGTTTATCCTCTGGGTTGGAAGGTGAGATGGCAGTCGCTTTCGTAAAATAAGTTGGTTTCTACGTCAATTCCTAGGACAAGAACTAGTAAGTAAGTAAATATACTTTATTGTGCACCATATTAACAAAGATATACACAGAAAACGAAAAAAACAAGTTAAAACTAAGGTAACAACAGGCGGTCTTATCGCTAAAAAGCGATCTCTTCCAGACAACCTTTGGGTAGCAGGAAAATTTAAAAAGAAACTAGCCACATGTACTGTCGTTGGATACCTAAGGTTGAGGCATGTACGAGTATTAATATAGACTAAACTACCTTTGGGCAGAGGTAAATCATCCAGGAACGAGTCAAGCGGGATAACTCCTCACTAGGGACTCTTAAAGTCTGTGTCATAATACGAGTTTCCATCATAAACTGTGCTTTGGCGATCGGAGATCATTAGGAACTTGCCCGATCTACTGTCGCTAGCTGCTTGGGAGTTGCGACATGATTTAAATAGATTGAACTAACCTTTGGGCAGAGGATAGTCATCCCGGAACAAGTAGAATGGGTCAACTCCTGGCATGGTCGGGACTCCAATAGTCTGCGTTATCATATCCATGATTGACGATCCTTGGGCTATAGAATCCCAAAGGAAGTTGCTAGATCTACTGTTGTTAGCCGTCTGGAGTTGCGGCATATATTTTTGGACATTTTCTACGATGTCATCGAAAAATTGTGCGTTAGTGCTAAGTAGGGCTATGAATAGAACTAAAGCAGTATTTTTGAGATCCATCATTATATCTGAAAGAGAAATTTGAAAATTGAAAGTGTAGTTATTTATTTTAGTAGGGATATTGAAACAATATATAAAAAGCATACTGTAACTTCCTCAATTATATGCACTAAAAATATAAAATAAGTCAATATTTTCTATCAAGTATATAGAATATTATTCATTGGTAAATAATTATGTTACTTACCATCGGGTACACACCAGATATTTTTGTAATTCACTTATTTCTTACTATCTATTATATTCAAACACTCTTTGGCACTTAAAAAAATAAGTTTAAGAATTGAATATTATTTTACTGTTATTTCAGTACGAGCGGGTTGGTTGCATCGCAATCGGCGTCTGCGCAAGTTACGCTGCGCTAGCGACTCCTGTGGCGCATTGACCGCGCACTTGAATTTACTTCTACTCCGGCATGCGGCCCAAGAACTTGGCCTAGCTCCGCGTCAGCGTACACTTTGTCAAAAGCATAAAACGTAAAAATGCCTTTTTTCAGTAGGTTTAAAATAGAATTTCACAGAATTACATTAACTCATAATTATATGTATTCATAAGTATTCCGTGTGCGTGTGGTTATTAATATTATGCATCCGGCTAAACCATTTAAGATTAATGATAGGTTTTAACTTTGTAGTTTAATACTACTTTGTAGTTTAGTATAGTTTTTACACAATAGGGATTGTATTGAGTTTATTAATTGCAGGAACGACGTAACGCATAAAAGCCTAGCAGTTAAAGTAAGCGGCCAAATTCTTAAGAAATATCCAGTATGGGTGCGTGTTGGGTTGCATAATGTTGATTGTCATAGTTCATCATTAGCCATAAATCCATAATTTGGCATAATCAATTTTTTTTTTTAACTGTTGGAATTATCAGTAGGCCAGTCAAAATCGACACAACAAATAGCTAAATTCGCAAAGCATGATGTATCTCTGATTTCTTTGTATGTTATTAGGACTCATTAGGGCTATGTACACACGAGTTTGCAATTCACAAAAAGTTGTGGAAAAAAAAATATTCACTAAAAATATTCAAATTTTCAGGATTTTTTTAGATTAATCTCTATGTCTCCGAATCCATGCATTTTTTGTTCAAAGTTCCTATATACGTTTTTAAGAATATTAAATTTGTGATAAATTAAAGCTAATTAGAGATCGATCGATCGGGCTATTGGTCACGGAATGGCAACATTTTGAAAATAGCCACTTTTTAAAAAATATGTAAATTTTAGTTATAGCCTTTTTGTGGGCTAAAATTCCATCGACACTACTGATCCAACTAGTACAACTTATGGAATACGATTTATAGGCAATTTGATAAGCTTTAAAATAAATGTAGACCGGGCTCTGTAGGCCTCGTAGTTCTGTCATAATTTCAAAAAAACCCAAGCGAGGTAAAATCCGCATTAAACAAATATGTACCTATGGAATATTTCTTAATAAAGATTACTTGTTAAAGTTGTTATATTATGCATGTATATTAAAGAAAAATAGCCTTCTTTATTCCCTCGGGAGTTATGAATGTTGTGTAACTGACGAAGATGTAATAACTATAGTACAAAGTAATACGTAATATCAGACTAAAGGGGTTTCCTAGTTAGCAAATGTTAAGTATGTTTAAAACTTAGATACCTATAGGCCCAATTTTAGGATACGTAACAAAATAATAAAATGTAAAATAAAATATAAACGACACATTTCTTTAGGTGTCTGGATAAAGACGTATGTGAAAACTAATGTAAAATAATATACCTACCTCAAAACTATCGTGAGATCTCACGTTTTATATTATAAGTTTACAAGCAATATTCTATTAGTTTTTATTAACTATATAAAACGTGAGTTACCTGCTTCTATACATTGAATATAATATACCTACCTACCTCAGATACCTAATAGTACTATACCTATATAATAATAAAGTACTAAAACATTACAGAACAAGAATAAGAAAGGTCTTTTTCAACAATTAGCCTTAGTACATGTTAGATTCCATTAAATCTCAATAGTGATTTTCACCGTGTGCGAGTGTTGTATCTTTCTGTACGACACGGACAGCATGCGCTTAGTGTACCCCGTATATTTTCGTGTCATTAGCATCGGCTTCGCAGACTTCTATCATGTGTTCGGAACACCATTGTTGCAATAAGAGTCAGGTATATTATTTCCGGTCGTTCTCATCGTTCTTGCTAACAGCGAGTACTTTGAACAGATAAAGTCCCAGTCAGGATAATACACTAGCAGGTTGTCCTTAAGATTAAACCGCTCATCTGGACGGCGAGGTGGCATACTTCATGTACCACCCTCGCCTGCGCCACCAGTTCCAGTCTCTGCTCTGTTATTATCGCGGACAGGACTAATATTTGAGTCAATAAGCATATATATCGGTGCTGATGATCGATCGCTACGCCGAGCAATGCTTATTGACATCACCATCCCGTGTGAAGAGACCCTCGTGTAGGCAGAAAAGTCCAGCAAGTAACTAGACTTGGCTGACGAGGGAGGCATATGGGAAGTTAATACTGCGATCATTGTTTTGATAGTTGTTTCAGCGAACGATCTCATACCGAAGTTTCTCGACCGACATCTTGAGACTCGCTTCAAGGTTGTGTAAAGGATCAAGGCTCAGATTCAGAAAGCGTTAACCCTTGGCACGGCGCGCTTGAAGTTTTAGATTTATGTTAATATATATTTTGATTAAAAAAAACTATAGAAACAAAAATACTAAAAAAATAAGGACTCCTCTCTTGCAAATGCAAGAGCTTCTAGAGAAACTTACCGGAATACTGCCATTTCCATCATTCGAGAGGACTTCATGATCATGACCAACTCCAACTCTGACAACCCGCCAATTGGAGACCCATCTATTGAATAGAGCAACGAAAAGTATGACCCACGACCCACGAGGTCTATTTTTTAAACTCACGTACTCTTCCACGATGGTTGATTTCCAGCACTCGTGTTTTTAAAATACCATATCTTCGTATCTGACAGAGTAGGTATTGGACTCTACATATGTGTCTAATTTGATTGACTGATTGATTGAGAAAGTAAGTACATATGATCACTTATGTCTATATAACAATACATTTAAGTGTCTATTTATCGATTTCAAGCGTTCTGTTTCATTGTAGGGTAGGCAACGCGCGTGTGAATCCTCTGGAACTGCAGGCGTCCATAGACTATGGTAACTGCATACCATCAGGCGGGTCGTATGGTTGTTTGCCACCGTCGTTGTATAAAAAAATACTAATGTAAAAAACTAAAAATTGGTTTTTCTGAAATATTGAGAGAACTATTAGGGTTACAGACCCCTTTCTACATTTAATTTAAAGTTCAATAAATTTCCTATAAATTCTTATAATATTTTTTTTCGTAGGTGTAAGAATTTCTACAAAATTTGGGTTCAAAAATGGTATAATACTTAAATTATCGACTTGAGCAAAAAGTTACCCATTTTCAAAGGGTCATATTTCCGTAACCAATTGACCTATAGAGGTCCAATTAGGCTTACCTTATCACAAATTTAATGTTCTTCAAAACCATAATAGGAGCTTTTGACAAGAAATGCATGGATTAGGAGACACACAGCAGTATCTAAAAAAATCCCCAAATATTTGCTGTTTTTGTGTATAAAAAAAATTTCACAACTTTTTGCGAATTGCAAACTTGTGTATATACAGTCCTAATCGGTCCAAACAACATACTAAAAAATCAGAGATACATCATGCTTTGTTAAATTATTGTCGATTTTTACTGGCCTACAGGACGTTTAAGGTATAATATTGTTTAATAATTTAGGTTAGGTTAAGTTAGGTTAGGTTTATTTTATAATAATCCCGAAAAATAACATGTTCAGAAAAAAACGCATTATATACAATTGATTATTATGACAAACGATGAGTTTAATCAATAATTATGCAACCCAATATGGACCCATCCAGTATATATTAAGTGTTATACATTTTCATTGATAACACACGTATCATGCATGCACGTATAAAGGGTTAATTTACTTTGAAATTTTATAATAGGGTTTCGTTTTTTCCTTTTAAGGTACGGAATCCTAAACAGTGAATTATAGTGAAATAAAATAATAGATACATGCCAGTGTATTTTTTATTCTATATTGATCTTAGGCTCAATCTTTTCAATTCACTCTACATATAAATATCTATCTACTGAAATAAAAACACAAATTTCTTTATTATGCCACATTTTGCCTTTATTATTATTAAGTTAGGAGGAAAGAATATCAAACATGATAAAAAGAACGGGAATATTTTGAAAATATCATTTCATTATTTTCCTTATGCTCTCCTTGAGCTGAGTTTTAATTTAGTCTTCTTCTTCTTCATGTGCCATCTCCATCCAGGAGGTCGGCGACCATATGTCTATATGTCTCTCTGTCTTCAGTCATGCGAATTAGTTTATCTATGCTCTTCATATCCAACCAGTCTCTTATATTTTTAGTCCATGATGTACGTCTTCTACCGCGGCCACGCTTCCCTTCGATTTTTCCTTCGATTATTAGTTTTAGTAGATTGTATTTATTGTTTGTGTATATATGTCCGAAATATGCTGCTTTTCTTCTCTTGATGATTGATACTACTTCTAAGTCCTTTTTCATAATTTCCAGAACTCTAAGATTAGTTATTTTATCCGTCCATTTAATTTTGAGCATCCTTCGATAAATCCACATTTCAAATGCCCTTAGTTTGTCGACCAAATTACTTTTCAGGGTCCAGCTTTCAGAGCCGTACATCAGTATTGGGATGATGTAACATTTTTAATTTAGTCAGCACTCAGCAATAAAGTTCGTGTGCGAGTGTGTTGAAAAATACGCGAATTCGATACATAACATATCAATATGATTATCGGCAATTCAGGTAATTAATTTACTGCACAGTCTTGCACCAAAAGTTAAATGGTCTGGACAAAAACAAAGGAGTATTTTGACGATCGGCCTGGCTTAGTAGTGAAGTCGATGGCCCTAGGTCCAAATCCCAGGACAGATATGTGTTCCTAAGTCATGAGTGTTTTGTATTTATATTTCAGTTTTTCTATATCATAATCAATATATATGGTTGCCTGAGTACCTACAACATACGGTCTGAGTTTATTATCCTATTTAATGAGTGTAATTTACTCATAAAAATGAATAAAAAAATTGGTTTGCTTAGGTACGGACCTACTCGATTTAGTGGGCAATAATAATCATCGTCATCATTTCAGCCGTAAATCTTCACCGCTGCACTTATACCTCCCCCAAATATGACTTGTATTATATCTCAGGGGGTAGTTGCCATAGTCGCCACGCTTGGAAGGCGGGTTGGCGAACGCGAACAATAATAATAGTTTAACATTTACTACACTTTTATTATATTTAATGTACAACATTGGACCACGCCAGTTTTATTAAGTCAGCTGCCTTCTCGCCGATCATTATCGCTGGTGCATGGGTGTGCGCTGACGTCGGTCGGGGGATCACACTCGAATCCACCACCCTGAGACCGTCGATCCCGTACACTCGCAACTCGGGGTCCACCACTGCACCAGGATCATTTGGAGGTCCCATCCGGCACGTTGCTATCTGGTGGTGAAGAGTTATGAGCATGGTCTTGATAGCGCAGTCCCAATAAGCGTCCGAGCCAGGTACTTCATTTTTACACTGAGAATAATAAGCCAGATGCAACCGCCCGCCATACTTCTTAAAAGGCTCTGACTCTCCTATTTTTATTACCATTTTGACAGCTTCCCTCAACGTCGCTAAATCTTTAGGATCGCTCAAGTAGTTACCGTACAGTTTTGGGTGTGAGAATGGATTGGTATCACGGAGCTCTAAATAGCCCTTGGACCTCGGCTGCAAAAGCATTGGAACGGCAGACCAAGTGTCACGTCCGTTTAAGGGACCGAAAGCTTCGTTGTATGTTTTGTCCTTAATTTTCCATGCTCTTCTTAGGAATAGACCATCGTCTAGAGCTATTGAGCCCGCCATTGATATTAGTTCAATATCAGGCACTAGATCAGGATCGGCTGACTCCGGTGTTTTGATATACCCAATACCTTCAATCGAACCGAGACTGGATAGAGGCCCGTCACCATATGACATCCATTGTATTACATTTTTTACTTGAAGAACTTTAGCTATCGTTAAACTTGCGTTGTCCCTGTTCAGTGCAAATATAACTCCAGGGAATGCTATGTGATCGTACAACGTCCTGCCTACTGGCAAGTCTTTAATGACTGGTATTCCTAGGGACTCTAAATGTTGTTGAGGTCCAACTCCTGAGAGCATAAGGAGCTGAGGTGACGCGATGGGGCCTGCTGACAGTATCACCTCTCTGCGACACCTCACTGTATATTTCCTTCCATTCCTGACGTATTCAACGCCGTATGCTCTCTTGGTGTTTGGTTCGATGAGGATTTTAGTGACAGTGGACGAGGAAAGAATGTGAAGATTCCTCCTACGTTTGTGATCGCGGAGGTATGCTTTAGCCGCGCTGACGCGATGTCCGTAGTGTGTCGTACCTTGTACGTATCCGAACCCAAAGCCATCTGGTGCATTGTAATCTACAGTCGGGATGCCCATTTGCCTTCCAGCGGCTAAAAACGCTTCTACTAGACCAGTTCTGAAAGCAAAATAGATACATATTTCACTGAGTCTATTCTGTTCATATTCACATAGGAGTCTGAAATAGTATTAATGAGAAGTAATTGATCATCTCCTGTTTTAAAGAAAGCCACTGCCATAAGAAATTTAAATCTAATCCACTGACCGATTTCATTGATGTGTTTTCCATCACGAAAACAACAAAATGTGGTGAGGAGCTTAGGAGGGTGAAATTCAGTGGTAAAAATCGAGATTCTGAGCCACAATTTCAATTCAAAGGTGAGGTACCACCTTCGAATAGAAAGTCGCTAACCGGCAGACTACCGATGCTTCAGTTTGGTATGAGAGATAAAACTGAATATACTTGTAAGCTGTATAGTTTACCTAAATGACATGTTCTCGACGTTAAGTGGACCCTCTTCGCCGTGGTATGGAGGCGGCTTTTGCAACCGCCCCAGATCAGCCTTCTCGGCTTTTGTATAATAATGCAAGACTTCATTGTATGACCTGAAAATAACAAATATTAATATCATTATACACATACAATACTTCACGTTGGTGGCGCTGCAGCAAAATATAAAAAAATACATACGACATATCGAATGTGGCCTGTAATTAACAGCAATAACTTTAGGTATCAGTTCTACACCACAAGAAAAGTAACATTTTTGTTTTACGACTTCTAAAAATAACTTATATTTAGTTAAATATTAATAAAAGAAGATTTTCCAAACAAGCAATGTATATGAAGGGAAGCCTAAAGTTATAGGTGAAAAACTTAAATGAAGGACCATGTCTATGTAGTTGTGCAACGAATTAATTTAGAACTTACGTTAAAATTTGAATGTAGAGCTCAGACATGCGTGTACCCACACGTTACTACTGCATAGGCCAGGTGTTTTAGCTAAGTTTTTCACTTATATACCTTCTATCACAGGCCACACCCGGTATGTTATTGCTATTGTTTTCTAATAGGAGTTTCTCTTTTTATTTCATTGTAATATAGCCTGACTTGTCAAAAGTGTATAAGTATAAACTTTAATAATATAAGTAATAATTATCACAAGGCCCAAATAATTACTACGTACACATTACAATTATTTTCACATTTTTATTATAAATCATTTCCTAGTCGGACACAAAGCTGTTATTAGCGCAGGAAATGTATCAGGGCAATTTGCATGCCATTACTCTGAGGAATGCATACAATTAATTACCTATCTATATAACGTCAGAACACAGGGATTACTAATACCCTTATTCATAAAACTAAGGCGGATTGTAGCATGCATATAATATAATACAAATGCGATCTCGTATATATTCTTGTAAACTTTCTTGTAAACTTCATACGCAGCATGAATATCTATAAGACATGTTTCTAAATAAAGCCACAATACATTCAGCTTTTGTGGCCAAATAAACATGTACTAATAAACTTGATAAAAGTAGAAAGGGGTGCGTGTTGGGTCGCATAATTTTGATTGTCATAAGTCATCATTAGCCATGAATCCATTATTTGGCATAATCCATTTTTTTCCAAAACTGTTGGAATTATCAGGAGTTTTAAGGTTTAATACTGTTTAATATTTTAGGTTACGTTAGGTTTGATTTATAATAATCCCGAATAGTAACATGTTCAGAAATAAAACGCATTATGACAATTGATTATTATGACAAACGATGACTTTATGACAATCAATAATTATGCGACCCAATATGGACCTAATAGAAAGCTTAACCTACCAGCTAGAGCCTAATAAGGTCGGGTCCTTATTATTTTTGTCAATATCTGTCCAACAAGTATGTTACCACAAAAGTTACGGTTAGCGCGATAAGTAGTCGATAAAATGGTATCGCTATCGCTACAACACTTACAGAGAAACTAGTATACGAGTATACTTGTAAGTGGGCATGACGTGTCCACCTGTTTTGTCTACTATGATTACTTATTCATAATCGAGGCAAGTAGGTATAGTCACGGGCTTTAATTGTTGAGGCATATACAGTTCAACCTATTTTCTTTTGTTTAGTACTTACTCTATGAAATGCCCAAAGTAAAGTGAGCCCTAAATGCCTCCACAATTACGTCCTTGGACATACTAATTGTTTAAGGTATATTAAAAATTTATCACAATACACAAGCATACGAGTTAGGTAGGACTCAACACCACTAGATGGCGCATAAATCGGGAAAGGATAGCCAATTTCATTAGATACTTGTTGCACTTCACACCCGCTACACTATCAACCTGGCAGGAATCCAACATCGCAATGTGTAGCATTTACGATCAAACGCTTCCTACCTACCTAACAACCACGGACATCCATTACTGGACAAAAGCCTTCTTCCACGGGTGCAATGCCGCAATAGCCACGCTTGGTAGCAGAGTTGGTGATCGCAGTATGATTTAACTAGAGCGTCGCTGCTGCCCGTCTTTCGAAGGTTTTTGGTCGCAGTTTAAGGACAATAACATCGTTAAAAGCTTCGATTGTCCATGAAATTGTTAGGTAAACGTCCGAGTGCCCGTCAGCACCACAATGAATACCAGTTTATATGCTAAGTCATTGCCAAGAGACGTGATAGTCGGTGTCATCCGTATGGTACATGTAACTTACTGGCTCCTAAACCCGCAATGGAATTCTGGTACCCTTTCATTTTAGGCGCTAGGTACGAATCGTGGTTTACGTATTCGTCTTACCATCCGTAGTTCCCGTCAGCCGCGATCCTATCCCAGTCCTGAGGGCGCCCGCGCGTGTAGATCATGAAGTTGATGACGCTGGAACCACCGACTGCTTTCCCGCGTGGCCAGTAGCAGCGGTTATTTTCGCTCCCTGGAGTTGAAATAGATATTATTTATCATTACAAGAAACGAGAATACCGTATGTCAAAAGAGGTGTCTATAGTACCAAGAGTGACTGTCGTTGCTTATGTTGTACCAAGTACTTTGATGATTTTTTGCTTTCCACAAATCAAATGCTACATTGCCTCATGAAAAGTAATCGTTTTATCAATATTATCAAAGTAATTTATCTAATTTTGCATATTCCTCGTCCTCTTCATGCTTAATCCGCTGACCTACTGAAATGAAATTTGGCATCGATAGATTTTGAATCCCGGTAAAGGACATACAACTCGTATCCTAATACAATCCTACGCCGATATCTTCTGGGGTAAAAGCTACATAAAAAGCCACCAAAGACGGAAATTTACCAAGACTATGAAACGCAGATTAATTATTTTGAGTAAACAGTAAATACATCTTTGACGGTGATAATTAAAACTCAACGTCACCTGTGCAGATGCCCGGCTGCGGTTCCGCCTGGTACGGCCACGCATAGTCAGAGATCGGCCACTGCGCAGCCAGCATAGGAACCTCGGTTAACAGACACTCGGGCTTCCCTGCCTCGAGTATCAACACCATTGGTCGAGGCTTCTCCTTGTCCTCCGACAGACGGGACGCCAACGCGGAACCCGCTGAGCCAGCACCGACGATTATGTAGTCGTATTCGTCCAGTGGTTGGCTGTAACCTTAGTAAAAAAGAGCTTTCTTTTATTTCATAAGTGCTAACATTATCTTTGTATGTCTTTCCCGTACTCGGAACAATGGTGTTCCGGATATTTGGGAGGCGTATGCGGAGCCGGATCGAGGCAATTTGGCCCTTTCGACAGTGTAATGTAATGTAAAGGGTACACTAAGCGGATGTTCTCTTTGTACGTATCATGGGACACGCACAGAGACAGCACCCGCCATGGTGTAAGGACTATTGAGTTTTAATGGAATCTAAAATGTACTAGGCTATTGGGTGGAAACGATGGGCTAGCTACCGGGCTATTGGTAAAAAACCGGACGTCTGCCTAATAAAATGGTATATAATGTTATGTCCGGCAGACAGTCATAACAACTGATGCTGCCTGTAACCAGTGCTCACTAACATAATGTCATTGCCGAGCCCTGGTTTGAGATTTTTGTGTGCTTTTATAATTTATTCTTGAAGTTGTTGAAATTGGGAGCTGCAACAACATCCTCCGGGACTTTGGGAGTTACATGCAATAATATAGACATGTTATTACGCTCGCTATGCCATAGAGAAATGGAGCGAAGTTTCTTGAATATAAAATTAAGCTACTGGGTCATGATCATATCTATCAGGAAAAGACAATACGCGGACATTTATTGTTTGAACAAATAATGAAATAATCGAAGTCGATTAGAATTTTATTACGAGTATTTGTTCAAACAATAAAATGTCCGCGTATTGTCCAAGTGGGCTGGCCATATTTCGAGATGAGAAAACTTTTTATATTATACTTGTGTACTTATTATACTTATGAAAATTATGTGCAAGCAAAGTATTGTATTGAAATGCCGTTCAATTGATAAAGCAAAGTGGCTTACTAGTGTTAGTTTAAATCGCTTTAAAATTTAACTCAGTGCTTGAAACATAAACGAAAAATTTGTCAAGGCCAAATTAAACATTTTAGCAATCTTGACGAATTTATTCTCTTGAATAAAATTATCCCCTTCACAAAATTTTAGTCCGGTACAATTACTTGAATATAGAATTGTTTTTCCTTTGTTTAAAATCGATGGAAGCTATGGGCTTAAACATGATTTAATTTCCTAATTTGAGATCTGGAGAACGCTGGGTGGCCAAACGGTAAGAGCGTGCGACTTGGAATCGGGAGGTCGCAAGTTCTAACCAGGACTCGTACCAATGAGTTTTTCGGAACTTGTGTTCGAAATGTCATTTGATGAAGGTAGACATCGTGAGGAAGCCGGACTAATCCCAATGAGGCCTAGTTTACCCTCCTATATCTGTCATCATATGCAACATACAAACTATTTGTTCCTGGAATTAACAACTATTACGGGGATAGAACCCTTAGAAATCGTATCCCATATATAATGAATAGTTTTCTTGAAGTTATCAGAAGTGAAAACCGAAAGAGAATTTTCAAAGTTAAAGAAACGCTTTCATACACTGCCTATACTTTAATCATAGTAATTTGTTAAATTAGCTCGTATATAAAATTATCTGCTTATCTAGAGACTGTCGATCCCATAGTCAAACTCGTTGTAGAGTTTTATGGGGCTATATTCAGAAACATCTGTATGACACATGTTTGATAATTATATGACAGGAATCCACAGGATCTTGCCAAATCTACAGTCGTTGGCTGCCTAGGGCTACGGCATGATTTAATATAGACTGAACTAACCTTTAGGCAGAGGATAGTCATCTCGGAACAAATCTAGCGGGTCAACTCCTGGCACGGTGGGGACTCCTATAGTGTGTGTCATCATGTCCATCACAGATGGCGTTTTAGCAATTGGAGCCCACAGGAATTTGCCGGATCTACTGTTGTTAGCCGTCCGTTGCGGCATATATTTTTGCACATTTTCTACGTCATTGGAAAATTGTGCGTTAGTGCTAAGTAGGGCTATGAATAAAACTATGGCAGTCTTTTTGAGATCCTTCATTTTATCTGAAAGAGAATTTATGGTAGAATATATTAAAATTATAATGGTAGTTTTTAATTTTAGAAGGGATATATTATAATTAACATAAAATAACATGAAAGTAAGAACAAATCAAATTATTTTTTATGAAATATTTTGATTTGCTTTAATTTTTGAGTAGTAATACTACTATATAAATGAAAAGTGGAAATAGATGACATATACTTAAGAAAAAGCGACGAGGACCTCCGGCGTTCGAGACGGGATTCGGACCCGCATTTCCTGCTAGAGATTTCCACTAATAAAATAACATACTATAACTTCCCCCATTGTACGTACCAAAAAAATAAAATAAAATAAAACACTATGAAATAAAATATATAAATATTTTACTTACCATCAGATATACACCAGATATTTTGTAATTCACTACTTTCTTACTATCAATTGTGCTCAAACTCTTAACTGCTTAAAAAAATGAAGTTTAAAAATTAACTGTTCATGTAGTACGAGCGGGTCGTATGCCTCTCGATCGATGTCTGCGCTTGCGACTCCTGCAGCGTCTTGACCGCGCACTTGAATTTACCGCTACTCCGGCGCAAGGACTTGGCCTAGCACGGCGAATACTTTGCCAAAAGCATTTTTTATGACATAGGCGGCAAACGAGCAGACGGATCGCCTGGTGGTAAGCAATTACCGTCGCCCATGGGCACCCGCAACACAAGGAGAGTCACAAGCGCGTTGCCGGCCTTTAAGGAGGATTAGAGCTCTGGGAACCTTACTCACCATCAGGAACACAACACTACCTACATACCTGAAAGGTAGCAGTGCTATTTTGGCTGTGGTCTTCTATAAGGAGGAGGTACTTCCCCAGTTGGGCTGCTCCAGATTCAAGCGTGATGGTACATCGCTGTGCCCTACCTCTCATTGATGGACGTAGTTTAAGGATATAGTAAAAATATAAAAATGCCTTGTTTTATGGTTGGCTCATTATATTCCTTTATACTTGGCATATGTTATGTAAGTACTTCAACTCTGTATCTCTCTTTCATCTTCTTTTTCAGTTTTATCTCATGGGTTGCATATACAGTTAGAATTATCGCAAAAAACAAAGACTGCTGAAACGCTTAAGGAGTGGAGTGGGAGTGGAACTCCCTTCCTGCAAATCTGTTCCCAGTCCTACAACTCGGATATTATTAAATCGAGAGTCTTTTTAGATATACATCTTCTGCCTCAACATACCTAGACTCCATCAGCATTCACCATCAGGTGTGATTGTAGTCAATTGCTGACCTTTTTCTAAATAAAATAAAATAAAAGTTTAAGATTAATCAATTTCCTTTCATTGTTTATATTAGATCGTGCTAGTGCGACTTGCGAATCGTTCTTAAGCGTATTACCATAATGCAATACTTGTCACTTTAGGTTCAGAGAACCTTCCAGAATGCCAATATACAGAGTAACTTACTTGCAGGGACTAGCAATGGATTTTAATTAAAAATATATCACTCGTTTAATCACTGCCATTGTTTTTTTTTTATTACAGCGTCCATCTTAAAAGTTAGGTATAGCTTTCAAAAATTGAAAATAAATTATTTATCATTTATAGCTTTTTTTTAAATTATGCAACTAAATTAAAAGAAAAAGCAGCAATCATTAATTTCATCTTGTCTGCTAAAGCGTCGAGTCGTGATATTTAAAATTAGTATACGCCATTCAGGTAATCCGTTTTTAGCCATAAAATATCGTTAAATTGTTTAAAATCTTTCGATTTTTAACAAAGTATAATTTGGTTGCTATTTTATAATTTAAAAATATAATAGATTGATAAAATTGACTTAATTTTTTTAAAACGACGTGGCATGCTAATGGGTAATTAAGTATGTGCCATGAGGCACATGTGTCGAAAAGGACTTTCTGTGTTTAATTTGCGTGTTCCTGAAATAATTAAGCAAACACGAGACGTGCATTTATAGCCGCTTGTGTGCAACACATTATTATGGTACGTTACATAATAATGGTTTTATAAGCGGCGGAATGCTGAACACATCTTCCGTTTGCACGTTGCTATCTTTCTGTACTTTGAGTCAATTTCTCGAACATTACGTACATCAGTAATCAATAATTATCATAACTTATATACAATATTTTCAGTATGCTAATAGCACAAGCATATTTGGTTGCGAGTATCGAATATGTGGATTTATATTTTCATCCAATGTGCAAATTTTTGTTTTTTATTTCGAGTATTACTATCAATGTAAGTATGGAAATAGGCGCAAGTCTAGATTGTACAAATATATACATTTAAAAACTAGAAACGTCAGAGTTTTGTTTTAAATAACAGAAAATACATGCTATTGGCTCGTTTCATAAAACCACACTGTCCGTTAATACCTCCTATTATGCGCTAGTCACATTAATATAACTATAGTGTCATATCTGATTATAAAAGTTCCTTCAAGTGGTCGTTAACCTTCGAAAACCGGAAGGTCATTTCTTTATTTCCGATTCTAATATAATCAAATATGACTCATTCATTAAAAATCAGATTAAAACTAAGATAAGAAATTCATTGAAAGTTTTATGGATGCCTAAACTTTTACTTACATTGAGTTCAGTAGGTATGTAGGTCTAAATTCGCCAAAAACCGGTATAACTACTCTACCGCTCAGTACAAGATGCGCGGGTCATTAAACTTATGATTCCTATTGTGTACATAAGCTGTACTACTATTATCCTCTAGCCTCCTAGAGATCAGAACTTGCAAGCCAAATGCAACTATGGTTTGTCATAATTAAAATTCAAAATGGCATTCATGGGAGACCTTTTCTCCGGGCGGCTAGCGGTTAAACTTACAAAAAAAACATTCTTTTGTTTTCCGTGTTCGAAACTCAAACTTGTTTTTGAATGGAAGATACGGTTGTTATGCCTGGTGGGCCAGCGGCGCTACCGCGAAACACGATATTCGTAAATTTCGCACGATTGTCTCTGTCACTCTCATGACGCCTCAATTGGAGTAAAAGAGATAGATGCTCGAAATATACGAACTTCGATGTTCGCGGTACCGGGCCTGTATATTTGGACTGTGACATGTGCGTAACTCGTACATACATAGATACTTACCTACTTACGTGCTTTTCTGTCACTATAAACCGTTTAGACAGAACAATAATTAAGTCAGTATTTTTTTTATACAATGTTGTCAAATAAGCATACGGCCCGCCTGATGGTAAGCAGTTACCGTAGCGTATAGACGCCTGCAACTCCAGAGGTTACACTTGCGCGTTGCCTACTCTTTAAGAACCTATACATCCTTTTTTGAAGAACCTCATTACTGTAGTCCCTAGGGAAAACCTCGGCTAATTTTTAACGCATTTATTTATTAACTTGTATTTAGAAGGGCATCTAAGGTTGTGATTAAGTTTCGTCAATGTTGTGAGTAAATGTCATGTTTATCATTGTCACTAATAAAGACAGGAAACAATACACAAAACAAAAAATAAACTTTGTTCCCGAGTCATGGGTGTTTAAGTATGTATTCAAGTACGTAGGTAGTAATATGTTGTTTACACGGTAGTAATATGGTGTTTTTATGCAACTACGTAAGTAAACTGAAACGAATAAAATTAATAAAAGCAAATTTATTGATTTTAAGGTATCACAATTTCAAAATTTAACTAAATAAGAACTAAATTTTTTAATCGTGAAATTTAAAAAAGCTATAATCGATCTAACGGTTTACTGAAAAAAAATCTATTGTAATGCAACTGTACATTTAAACGCACTATTTCTCGGTCCAAATAGAAATTTAATTATTTTACAATACTTGAAAGAGCGCGCCTCGGAATGAGTGACGTCATAGCGTCGGATCATTTGTGGTAGTCCACATGGAGAGGTACCTTATGGCGCTTGGCGCTTACGCTATTGTTAATGACGCTTCAATACTAATGTGACAGTTTGCAACGTAAGCACCAAGCACCATAAGTTACCTTTCCATGTGTACTACCACATTTTGTAAGGAGCGTTTGCGCAAGAAATACGAATGTCAGACTTTGACACCCATGGATATTTTGTAGTTTTAAGGCAATTATCCCATACAGACATTTGATCCCTAGAACGCAATATTGATGGAATAAATAAAAATCAATCAAGTAGCTTATTGTGTATAATGGTATTTTATGCTACAGAGTGATCTCATCCAGGCAACCTTTGCATTTGAGGCATGGTAAAATAAATACTTGAGACATATATACAATACCTTCAACTTAACACCTATTTGTTGATTTAACTCTTATCTAAGTAAATCTAGTATTTGCAAGAGTATTCAAGAGTCTATGGTTACTGGATATTTCAAATGTCGTAAGGGACAAAATACCTGCTATTTTCCTAAATAGCAGGTATTTTGTGCGCTAAAAACAAAATTTAAGTGCAAAATAAATATTCAAAAGAAAAACATTTTTTATTTTAATTTTTCAATCATTTTTATATACTTAGTTCGAAAAATTAAAAAGGTTTATTGAACCAAATTAAAGTTCAACTGGTTTAAAATCTCACTCAACTCACACTAGCATAGATGTTGTATTTAAACTTTCGTGAGACATATTATATAAATTAAAGATTAACACGGTTCTAACGACGTTTATTTAGTCACTCGCGCGACATTTTTCGGAGAACATAGGCCTCCATTTTCAAACACTCTTAGTGTGTCACTCTTAGTGACTAAATAAACGTGAGTAGAACCGTGTTAATCTTTAATTTATAGCATAGATGTTGTTCACTGACATTCATTGTTTGTTTGTCTCACTCATTGACTTTTGTTATCGCCTAGCGGGTTTAATATGCTAAGTGTATACAGTGGAGTCCTCATATAACAAAACTCGCACATAGATTAAGTTCGGCCGCTTTCGCCGTTAGGAGAATTAGGCAACTGTCGAATATTGAGACAGCTCGATTAGTTTATCATAGTTATTTCCATAGTGTAATGTCATATGGTATTCTGGTTTGGGGCAAAGCAGCTGACATACAGACTATATTTGTATTACAAAAAAGAGCCATTCGTTTTATGTATAACTTAAGAGCAGGTGCATCTGTTAGAAAACTTTTTAAAGAAATTAATATATTAACTGTAGCTTGTCAATATATATATGAAAATATTATGTACGTTATTAAAAACCTTCAGTTGTTTACCAAAAATTGTGACATCCATACCTATAACACTAGAAATAAGAATAAGCTTGCTATTAGAAAGTGTCGTGTGCGTAAAGTGTATAAATCATTTTTTGGGCAATGTATTCATTTATATAACAAGTTACCTGATGATGCCTTAAAATTACCCTTCCCAGTACTTAAGAATTACTTAAAAAAGTCTTTGATGTCTAAGGGCTATTACAGAGTAGAGGATTATTTGACAGACAAACATGCATGGCCCAAACCAGAAACTAACAAAACCGCCTAGAAATTAATTCAACAATTGTATGTACTGCCAGATAATGTAAATGACACAGTTCAGATAAGAAAGCATATTAAAGTATGTCTATTTTGTGAAGTCGAATTTGTTTATACGTTATTATTTTTACTTTAATATTTTAATATTTTCTTATCTTTCTAATAAACTGTTTGATATGTTTTCTTATCGGGCTACGCATAATTATGTAAGTACCTACTTTAAGATTTGATGTATCACTGTTTTGAAAAAATAAGTCCCGCCGTAGTTTCTTGCCGGTATCTTCACGGGTCAGAGGTGTAGGGTTTGAACCGGTGTAGATTTTTTTTTTGACGTTCATAAGTGCATGTAATGTGCCTAAATTGAAAAATAAAGATCTTTTATCTTTTATCTTTTAAGGCGCATTCTTTTACGTGCAAGAAAAACTCTAGAACCAATTGCAAGCACAGCGAACCGTTATATTGATATGTTAAGACCATATTCTAAACAGGAGTCCCACGGCTATCCCACATGGAGGGAAAGTACCCTAAATATTGTAGATTGACATTTAACTGAAAGAAGACATATTTTAATTTAAAAAGCAATTTAAACTGCACTCATAGATTTTTAAATAATTACTTGGTTAAACTGGGAATCGACCCCACTACACGAGACACAAAAAATCACTGTAGCTTTATCATGCCGATCGAAAGGCTTCATGGTACCTAAGGATTATTTTTTGCTAAATAACATATGGTCAGAAATAAAACTGGGTCATATACAGGTAAATGCTTTATTTAAGGCTTATTGAAATTATAATTTTACACATCGATATATTTTTTTTTTATGACATAGGCGGCAAACGAGCAGACGGATTGCCTGGTGGTAAGCAATTACCGTCGCCCATGGGCACCCGTAACACCAGAGGAGTCACAAGCGCGTTGCCGGCCTTTAAGGACTAAACATCTTGTTTGAGTCATACAGAGGTTTAGGTTCGTTTATTTCGTGTTTCTTCAGGATTTTGTGGCAAAATATTTCGTTTGAGCATATTCAATTCGGCATAAACGGCTCCTCCTGTTATATATAAGTATAACACTTTAGTCTCTTTTTTAATCCTACTTATTATGACGTCTGACGCCAGTGTCAACGTTCCTGAACAAAAAAGACGGCACCGTCAACGTCAGACCACTACAGTACATATCTAATAGGATGCATTTGTGACGCAGCCGCGGCAAGCGCCCGATGGCGTTTATAGGAGACCACAGAAACACTGTTCGATAAAAAACATAACTAGTACCTTCTTCAGCCTTTAACTTATGTCCACCGGAAAGACAACTTTTGTTTAAATCATCAATCTTGTGTGATTTCGGATGCGGCGCGGCGACGGAGCGTAAACAAGACAGCGCTATGCAAACGCAAAGCGCTCTCTTTCCCACGCCGTCGCCGCATCCGAAATAGTTTACAGATTTCTTATTATTTTATCCATCGATCCCTTTCGTTCTAGGGATGAAATGTTTGTATGGGAGTAATTGCCTTAAGGCAAATAAGCCAGAAATTAGCGTCAAAGTCTGACATTCTAAACTATGGAAAAATAATTAAATTGCTAGACCGCGAAATATTTTGTTTATGTATATGTTATGGACCAAGTGATAAGGACGGGCATTATTTGTAATGCCCGGGCATTATAAATAATGACTAGTTATACTGGGCCAAGTGGCAAGTGACAAGCTAAACTTCAATATTTATCACATTGTCTGGTCATTATGAATACTGCTTCATCGTCGTTGGGCAATTTGGTCGGGGAGAGAAACAAACTCGTGACACGCGTTAACCACAGTTATCGATGGATGCAACTGCAACTGGCACAAAGGCCTACAGCTAAACTAAATTGATGAGCAGCTAAACTGATTTTTTTTTCTTAGCGAGTCGGCTGTGTTGTGAATGCAAAAAACCTAACACTCCTCCTCACTTCGCTCGTCTTCGTACCTACCGGTGACTCTGGGACTGAATTTCTGTTTTGCCCTAATATGATTGTCCAAGCTCAGTACTAATTGTATGAAATGATGAACCGGGGGTTTTCTAACTATATCTCATCTGTCATTTGGTCGATATTGTTAGCTTAGTATTCTGCCCAATAGGTGATAGACATTATTAATAATACCCGGTCAACTTAATAATTTGAATATTTATGATCAAATTGCCCTCTGATATTGGGCGTTTTTCATAATGCCCGGGCATTTTCAATAATACCCAAGTTATCACTTGGTCCATGACATATATTTATTTTGCCTTACAATTTATTTTGCAGTAAACCGCGAGAATTTGATGGGTACCACAGTTTTTTGAAATGTCGCATTAATTAAAAACGATGTTTTTTTTTTTTTTAATTTTGTAAACGCGATATCTGTAATTCAAATAGGTATTGATAATTAATTGAATCAGGCGTTACTTTGCGGAAGTCCATATTATTGTTGTTAAATAAGTATTGATATTCAATTTTAATTTTAATTGATTATATTCGTCATTGTGAACCAAATTCACTTAATTTTGTTGCAAAATGTAATATACTGTGTCAACATCCCTATTCTCAATTCGCAACAGATTGCCATACGACGGATTGTCCCATACGACATTTGATAATGATGTTTTATAGCGTCGATATGGATAAGGTAAAGTTTGTAGCAGCGTGAATTTTGAAGTAGTTGCTAACTCTAAAGCGTCATAAAGTGTCAGCCACTTTGTTGGGATAATATCCATTAGTTAAACACAAGTTTATGACGGTATTATTAACTGTAAGGACTTAACGTTCGCAACGGTGCCGAAATATCGGAAACTCATTAAAATTAACATATATGGTGATAGTTGCAATAAATAAATATTACAGGACAATCTTACGCAAATTGACTGAGCCCCACGGTAAGCTCAAGAAGGCTTGTGTTGTGGATCCTCAGCCAACGATATATATGCATATAACATATAAATACTTAAAAATATAGAAAACGCCTATCTGTACTACTAAAGTTGTATAGTGACTTACGTACTTACTTAAGTTTTTTGCTTAAAAATTTGAAGTTAAAAAGTGTATACAACTGAGATACATCATTGATTAATTGCATAAGTGCGTAAAGGACGGTCAACGACCTTAGTGCTCTCCTTAACGATCGCTGTACTGCTATTTGCAAACCGGGCTGTTCCGTTAGCAGGTTCTGTCACCAAAATAAACGTTTATGCTCTTTGTGCTTACTTAACGACATGTATTTACTGGACCCGTCTGTAGATATTGTCTTACTACGCCAACTAAAGAACTACGTCGGCAAATTGTTGTCCAAAAATGTTTATAAATGATCGTTGGGATTTTTCTTCTGTTTTCAAACAATACGTTTGATCTAAATGGCTCAATTATTAATACAAATACAAATCGTTTATTTCCACATAAAGAGTAACAAGTGATACAAATGACTGACCTCCACACTAGGCTGAGCCTGTCCCGTGGAGGAAGTTAAGGATTCACAGGAAAATAATTTTCGACAATAAGCTACAACTGTAGGAAGCTACCTAATTAAGTATGTAACAATTATTAAAGTTTTAAGATACTAAGGCTAAACGTAAAATCTCTATAAAATAAAACAATGCTACTTATGAATCAAAAAATAATAATAAGATGAGATACACTTGGCCTAGGCCCGTGTATTTCATTACCATACGTCGCACTCCAGCGGGCAGTTTGGTGGCAAGGTAAGGTTTACAAAAAAATCTTAACTTACAAGTATTCTAATGTACTTAGTATTTGTAACAGATTATTAAAATGAGTTACCGGTTATCAATTATTACTTTTATTAGTCTTTAACGTATAGATACTCTTCAGTAATAACTGCATAGCCTATTAAGTGGCCACTCATGAAACGAATAAATAGCTGACATGTGTCATTATAACTGTCGTTCAAACTTATATTTGTTGTTGTCTTATTCAAAACGAAGAAATTGAGACTACAAATGATTTTAAAAAAACACACTTCAGCATTTTGAACAATGAAAATACCTGCCAATT
Source organism: Grapholita molesta (assembly GCA_022674325.2). Classification (NCBI taxonomy): domain Eukaryota; kingdom Metazoa; phylum Arthropoda; class Insecta; order Lepidoptera; family Tortricidae; genus Grapholita; species Grapholita molesta. Next base: position 22,497,961 of record CP053121.2, on the reverse strand, counting down.
ACTTCAGTCGATGTTGAAAGAACGTTCTCCCATTTAAAATGGATATTTTCAAGCCGAAGAAGTACGTTGACCGCCGGGAATTTAGAAAAAATATTAATAATATATTCCCATAACATAGCTGCTTAAGTAAATTAAATATTTTGCATACTTGCAATTGCATTTTTATTTAAAATAGAATGAATACTAAAAATTAAACACGTAATTAACGTACAACCTTAGTTGCTAAGGTATTTAGAATTGTACATTATAAATACTAGGTACCAAGTACTAAGTACAAATACTTCTGATTATTTGAAAATGAATTGATGTATTTGTGAACCTTATCTATCATTTTGACATGCCACCAAATTGCCCGCTGGAGTGTGACGTATGTTCATTACACCCGTCTTGTAATACTGGCAAAAAACAAATATTGAAAGAATAATAATAACTATACCTAGATATTTTTCTAGCACGAACGATTTCTTGTAAGTGATTGACAAAATAAAAACATCGACAGTCCTGTTATCGATAAGTACCCCTTCAATTTCCATACAGGTAATACAAAGACAAATATGGGGTAATAGGGTTAAAAATAACTAACAATAATAAAAGTCAATATATATTTAAATACCTACTTCAGAAAACAATTTGGAACTATTCATTGCAAATTATAAACGTAAATTGGATCAAAAGTATACGGATTACGTTTAATTTGTTCAAGATCGGTGACACGCGGCGTCTAGGTAGGTAGCCGATATAAGACTGTGTGTACATCTTGAAGTTGAAGTAGTATGTACTTATCGATAGCAGGATTGTCGATATTTTTATTGTGGCAAGCACAAAACAAATGCCGTTCCTGCTAGAAAAATATCTAGGTATAATAATAACAAACTTAAATTACTTACATTTGTGTATGTGTAAATGTGTATTTGTATGTGTGTATGTATGTGTATGTTTGTGTAGTACGTCATTTTTGTACCTTCAAAACCTGTTCAGTGTCTGTATAGGATAGATCCATGAAAACCTTTGTCAATAACTTCTTTACCTCAATAATGGAATTTTTCTCAAATTTATAAAGCTTAACTAAACTGTTGTAAATTTGTGGATACAAGAAATCTGGAAAGCGTTGTGCAAATGAAGTTTTTACAGTGGTGGATGGGATTTTAAAGATTCGTTTTTTGTGCAAGTCATTGTAGTTACATAAATTTAAAACGGATCTGTGTGTATGTAATATCACTCTCATTAAGAAAAGCTTTCTAACGCTAAGCACTTCTGCCTCTCTATAAAGATCCATGGTTGGATACCTAAAGGGTTTTTTAAAAGCTACTTTTAAGACTGCTCTTTGTGCCCTTTCTAATTTCAATAGAACGGTGGAGGCTGATCCTCCCCATGCAAGAATACAGTAGTTTATGATTGATTGCCCTAGAGCCAGGTATACAGTTTTTACTAAACGATTGTCGGCTGACTCGCGGAGCATTTTAATTGTGTATATGAGCTTTCGTACACGTCCTGAAACAACCGCCACATGCTCCCTGAAACTTAATTTATCATCAATAACCACTCCTAAGTATTTCATAGCACTAGCCCTGGATATGCGGTCGCAGTTGCAATTCGAAACTGGATTTCTAGGGCAATATCGACTGTGAACCATAAAGTCACGTTGCAATCTTGGTGCTGAGGCAGCGGTTTTGTGAAAGCAGAGATAATAGGTTTTTTTAGAGTTCAAAGTCAGAAGATTTTGCTTAAGCCAATTGGACACTAGAGAAATACCTCGCTCAGCGCAGTCGTAAACGTTTTCCCAAGATCGACCATGAAATATAATTGCGGTGTCATCGGCGTAACACAGGACATCAGCATTCAGTAATGGGATGTTTGAGATGTCATTTATATACAAAAGGAAGAGAGTAGGGCCTAAAATACTGCCCTGCGGTACGCCAAAACGCACTGACCTCAAGTCACTAATGTGATCACCGACTTTAACGCATTGACTTCTGTCTGTCAGATAACTGTCAAACCATTTTAGAATGGAACCTCGAATCCCTAGTGCTTCTAGTTTTTTTAGCAATATTGGTATAGAGACTGTGTCGAAGGCCTTCGCTAAATCCAAAACACTCCGATACAGGCCCTCCCTCATCAAGGTGTTTAGCGACGGCTTTCGTAAGCAGTGTCACGGGGTCTTCTGTGGATAAACCTTTTCGGAATCCAAACTGACGGTTGGTTAAAAGGGAATTTGATTCAAGGTAATTGACTAGTCTTGAATTAACGATGCGTTCGAGAAGCTTTGATATAGATCCTAATAGTGAAATAGGCCGATAGTTACACGGTTCATTCTTAGAGTCACCTTTATGAATCGGTATGATTGCCGCAACTTTCCAGGCTTTAGGAAATATTCCACTCTCAATGCTTTGATTAAATATCGTAGCAAGTGGTTCTGCAATAAGGGACCCGATGGCTTTAAGAATCTTGTTATTTAGGCCGTCGAGCCCTGGCGAACTATCTAGATCTAATTTCTGAATGAGATTTAGGATCTCATGTTTATTGGTAGGAGATATGTATATAGAGTTTAGTGGAGTTTTACTGGTATCGATCTTGGCTGCGAGAGACTGCTGTGTTTCTTTTTCCGCGGAAAGAATAGAGTTTGCAAGGTTACCACCTACTGTAGAGAAGTAATCATTGCAAGTGTTTAAAGATTCGTTTTCACTGTTTTTATTTTAGTGAGCTCTATTGCCGTGGTTGTTGGGAGTTTCCGGTGAGTTATTTTGTTTATGGTTTTCCATAGCTTTTTTGGAGACCCTTGATGAGTAGTTAACTCTCTTTTCTCATAATCAGCTTTGACATTTCTGAGGAGGTTTACATAGAAGTTTCGGTATCTGGTATATATTATTCTTTTGGTTTCATCATTAGGAAATTGTCTGAAGATATGGTGAAGTTTGTCTCTTTGTTTTGAGCATCTAACGAGACCAGGGGTCATCCATGGTTGTATACAAAATTTCGAGTGACTTACTCGGATCCATTTGGAGTTTTTAGATATCGCACCAGATAGTACAGAAGTGAAATTAGACACAGCAAAGTCAACTGGATTGACATGGGTGATAGGGCACCAGTCGACAGTTTCAAGTTCTTTGTATATACCTGCGTAATCAATTTTCAATCTGGTTCTGTTCAGGGATTTGTTTTTCTGGTTATGTGTTTTTATACCGATCATAATCAAGTCATGGTCAGTGATATCAGCAGAACATACTATAGACTCCGCTTTAAAGTTGCTTGGAATAAATATGTGGTCTATACAGGTCTTGTTATGGGTTGGTTTGTTGATAGCTGATAATAATCCGTGGGAAGTAAGCAGCTCAAGGTAATTAGATATAGACTCATCATCTGATGCTTCATTCAGTAAATTAATATTCATATCACCTGATAATACAAGGCAAGGACAACGTCTGATAGAGTTAAGAAAATGGTCGAGAGATAAAATAAAATTATTAATGTTTGTGAAAGACGGGGAACGATAAAAACCTACAACTATAAAGACATTAGGAACCTCTATCTTTAGACAGTTTGCATCTGCTATGTCAGGTTCAAAGACGGTAGGCGACCATTTATTGTTTACATAAGCAATTACCCCTCCCGATTTGTTTATATACTATTTTGTTCTATAAGATGTGTATCCATCTATTTGCTTGATTGCAGAGTTGTCATTAATCCAACACTCACTGAAAACGATAATATCAAAAGTTATATTTAGACGGGCAAATATAAGAAGGAAGTTATCGAAATTCCTTTGCATACTTCTTATATTAACTTGGAGAATCTTGAGTGGATATTTCGTAATTATGGGACTACAATTTTCAGGGCAAGGAACCGCATGGCATTCAATATTGAAAGATTCATCAATAATTGTCATTAGATCTAAAGTAGCCATCGAGTGAAAAATGATATAAAGAATAAAAATATTCTCAATATGTAAAGCCATAAAGATTTTGAAACGTCCCTTCCGAGTATAATTAATAAGCGTTCTGAAAAGATTGGTTTAATTGTGTGTTTATTGTACTTTGTATGTAAATGATGTGTAAGTGTATAGCTGCATTTTGAGAATTTGTGTGTGAAAGTGTGAGTCGTTATAAGAAAAATTTTTGAAATAAGAATCAATATCGACATGAGAAAAAGAGACCAGACTTTACAGTTAAACAAATAGGTCTTACTTAAGCTAGTCTTCTCGTTTTCCTGACAGCTTCTCAAGATCTTGATGGGATCCAATCTGAAGAGCTGGGCTTCCGGTTCGGCTTTCGGACTTTCTGACATAAATACTCCCCCTGCGAGTCCAGCAGTATTTATAGTCGTGTTCTTTAACCCAGGTTCTTGCATCACGAAATAAACGCCGGTTGTCGCTAGTCAGGCGCTCATTCACATATATTTTCGACTCTGGTCCCGTTGGAACTATGTCCTTGCTATTTAGCGTAGAGCGCCGTGTCTTTGCTTCTTTAAGAAATTCTTCACGTTTCGCCCTTCGTACAAACGACACCACCAAGGGGCGGGACTGGCTGTTCTTTTCACTATTGCGTCGCGGGCCCGCGCGGGACACAAAATTCACATCGACTTCCTCAAGCCTCATACCTAACTTGGAGGCTGTGGTTAGGACTACGTGATATGGGTTCTCATTTACCGTTTCAGGAACCCCGATTATTTCCAGTTCCGAACTTAGAGACTGTTGCCCTTGCTGGTTGAGTTGATTCTGGAGTTCCGCGACCTTTGACTTGAGTAAGGCGTTTTCCCTTTCCTTCTCTTCCATACGCGTACCGTAGTCTGAAAGTTTTTTGGACAAGATCTCGAACCGACTGGTGAATTCAGATTGAAGGTTAGCCATGTCTACACGCAGCAAGCGTATTTCAGAAATCAGCGATTGCATGTCCTCAGGTGGGTTATGTCGCGCCTGGTTATTCTGCAGATAATTTTTTCGAAAAGTTACATTACCATCAGCTGTCTGAACCGGTGTGTGTGTATTGTCGCCGCCTACTCTTGAGCGGGCCTGACAATCCGGACATTTCCAGTAGTTCACTTGTGTGGAGTTAAGTTTGCGCGCATTGCCACAATCCATATGACACACTTTTTCACAATTTTGCATTGTGCAGGCAATGTATAGCCCATCCTCAATCGGCAAACTGCATCCTGAACAATTCATGTTAGTCCTCGTACCAAGCACTCCTAAGCGATACCTAAGCGATACGGTGATCGGCGTTCCGTCAGTCTCGTGGTACCGGTGGTATGACTCACGCCTGCGATGCGCGCCTGCGGCGTGCTGTGCGATCGAGATTTAAATAATAACGTTCACAATTAACTTTATTTTTGCGATAATACTTCAGTACCGCGGTTTTCGTTAAAAAGGTAATTATCACCGGATAGCTGGCAGTTTCTACTTTAAGAAGGTATAATGTTTTACACAAATAAATCGGAATTTATCACTAAAATTGAATATTAAACGCGGAGCAAACAAATACGGTGTTGTCGCTTAGCCGTTTCGCGCGCTCTCTCATTAACTTATCTTATCCTCGTAAGGCCTACGGGCGTTCCTGTAGTAGTAATACTTTAAAGAAATTAATTTTATAAATGAATTTTATGACATTGGAACAGAGTTGAATTTCATTTGTTTCTTTCGATTTTGACACAAAATAAAATATATACTTTATTTCCTAGACTATAAAGAACGAATTTGAGTAGCATTTTACTTGTATGGTGGGCCTTAGGAGGATATGTATAAGTACTTACGAAAATTAAAGAATAAAATAAAAATATGTTGATAAATATCGACAATTGTCCATTAAGCTAGCAATAGGCAAAATCTGGTGTGGACTTAATATGGTCAACATTTTGTTTGTTCTGTTACAAAATGTACATAGTACAGTATAACATCAATAACAACTTGCATGGTTGTTTGTTTACGTAATAACATTTAATTTTAGCGCCATCTAGTGAGAATGACAAAAACTACGCTGAAATAAAGCGAAGCTTTCCCAAATTTTCCTCTAGCATGAAGCGTTTCGCAGTGCGGATTGTAGCAGTTCTACGACCCGCTGTTAGATGGCAGTGTAAGCATGTACGAATGAGACGTACCTACGTAATTATGTTTAGAAACATTGTACTTACTTATTTTAATTAAATTAAAATAAATACATGATGTGTACTAAAATGTCATAATTAGTATGAAATACAATAATTTAAGGTATTTTCAAATGTTCATACTTTAGTTTTGTTTATTATGTAACCTTTTTGGTTCTAAAATACAAAAGAAATAATATTAAATAGTTTCAAATCTAATGTAATACTAAGAAAAACTTTTCAAATGTCGTAGGTAAATGACTTTTGTTGTAATGACTACAAGTGATCTTTGGCAAATTTTTGGAATTATGCGCCATTTTTATACATTCAAAATTACCAGGATAGGTACACTTTACTTTACCCATAATTTTTTTTCTTACCTGTCCCAACATACCCGGGTTATATTGGTGATGCGGTAAATCATTGTCACTTTTTGAGTTATTATTATCTCAGTATTTATAGGTAAGATTAACGTCTATTAAACCAGTATCGTATATATTCATGATAGCTTACATTCACACCCTATGAGCCTACATATGACAGTATAATCATATATTCAACAGCAAAATTATCACATAAATATTTCTGTATAATCATATAATATAAATTAAAGATTTAATGGTAAATAAAATATTCTGTCGTATATCACCAGCTATTGCGAATCAATCTGTATTAATACAATTTTATTTTATCACACAAATGTAGGAGTGAAAGAACATATATCACGAACGTCACACGCGCGTCAGAATTAATCCCATAAAGTCACCTTCCGTGCTGCAGTGAGAAATCAAAATGTCGTATGTAACAATGAGGACTGTACACAGATGCGTCAGTTTGTTATAAGGTTTATGCCTTATCGGAAGCAGCAGCGGTGTTATTCTGAGCGCTTAGCAAATATATCGTTTAAGCCAACCTCCAGAAAATAAAGAATAATAAACTATTTACTTACAAGTTACATCTTGCTCACTTATCTATAATACACTTGTACGACGAAACTGCGTTCCATAACACCCACTCAGGATGCAGTCTCGTATTTTATATTGTAATGCTTTCTTTACGCAATACATTTTCTGTTTAATTTCTTGTGTACCGAGGGTGAAACAGTAATATTAAATGTACAATAATACGTGGAATATTATCGTTTATTTCAATATTTACAATATTGTATCAGGTCCTATAGCAAAATGAAATCGGGCATTATTATTATTATTACCTACTAATGTATGTAAATACGATTTAACATACGACTCACCGGTAATATTGCTAACTGAAAGAAATTAAGCCGGCGGGTACCGACTTGTATAGCCAAATCGCCGCTGCACTCTTGTCTTTAGTAACATTATTGCAGCCTTAATTGTGCAAAATATTTTATACAATGTGTATCTTATAAGAGAGTACATAATAACGACGGTTTGAATGAAAAATTGCATCCCCAGTTTGATAACTGGGAAAAGTTACTAACAAACAGCAAGCGATAGGAACACCGGCGAACGCTGCCCGTATGAACGGCCTACATTCGATCAACGATTCGTCCCCAAATCTACTGCTTATTTTCCAAGCTTCGTATCTCCAGTTCGCGTGTCATACCGAAAGAAAACATAAAGCTAGTGCCATAGAGACTATAATCCCGTTCAAGAAGCTTTATAAATATTTAAGATTGAAAGAGACAATGAAAATGAAAATAGTAATTGGACTTTTAACGTGTTCTTATTCTGTGTCGACGCCTGCCGTGTGCTCGGCTGATTCTAAATGAAGGTCTCAATTCGACTGTTTTACTGATGGCTCTTTTGTGTCACGCTGCCTCGTGTCACTTGTTTTGTTTAAGGGAAACTGCAATTATTTGTTCAGTTTCTTTAAACAGATTTCAGCCACAACATACCCCGGAATTTTGAAATATTTAGTACACAAGTTACCCAGTACGGATCTACAAAACTTTCTACATGGCACGGATAGCATGGTTGCCATTTCGCAATCACATTTTGTTGGAGCGTGACAGATATTGTGACAAATGATAAAAACCCGAGAATATTAAACTAGCAGTACAAATTAGCTGCGTTTGAATTTGGTTATTGTGTACTCCTTACTTTGTTCGTAACTAGTAATTAGTCATTAATGACTTCATGTCAATATTCGGTTAATAAATGATTACACTTTGTTTAATCAGCTGGTATAGCCACGTTACTTTTGTTTGTACATCACTTTACTAAAATCCAAACACTAATACTACTACAAAGACTACTTGAAGTTTTCAAATCAGACTTACAAGACTAGTTTATTGGTGAATAGAACGGTAGGGACACCAGTGCTCCTGTGACAGACACATCTCTTATTAAATATGAAGAAGTCTGCAACCCCGGCATGAACGAACTCCACGTCTTAATTACAGTACTGTCTTAGAGACAGCTCAAAGGAAATGTATGCCAGTATGACTTCAAGAGGTGAATTAGTGTTAATTAAAATATTCCTTCTAGTCCGAAAGGCTCCCTTTGACCCCAGTCGCCTTTGCAAATGCTAGCAATTAATTACTGCATAAATTACTGGGGTAATAAATTTAGCAGCGTAAGGCATAGGTCGAGGGTATTTCTGCGGCTGGAAAGGCCTTCGTGTGTTAGCAATCTAGCATGAGCAGTAATGCTATATACGTATTTACACGTTATTGCTCTTACGCTCTCGTCTGGTTCAGCCATGGCGACTGCTACGGAGTACGTACTACTTATTATGTTTGTTTTTTTTCCTTGATTGAACTTTTTATTAATTAAAGTTGTAGCACACAGCCATACAGAGTTCTAGTTGAGTTGAAAGCAACCAATCTAAGGAGTATGTAGTAGAGGGTATGTATTTATGTGGGCTATATTTTTTTGATATGTGTATAGATCATTCTAATAATAACGCTTATTCTATTGCCAGTGAAAAAAAAAACACCTGGTTGTGGGGAAGACTATAACTGAATTTTTTTGTTTAATTTATTCATAGTCTGCAGCTTTCGCTTCGATATGTCAATTAAGTTATTTAAGTCATTAACCTCCAGTTTTAAAACCTTTTTGATAGTAATTAATTATTAATACTGGTAGTTAATTTTATAGCTATGTTTGTAGTCAAGATTTAACGACACTGTCGCTATAACGCACCAATTGCCTATTCGTCTTTTGTATAATCGTTATCCCAAATTCGCGAGCTCTAAGAATTATGGTTTCCTTAGCAGACTTTTCTGCTTAAAAAAGATATAAAAACAAATCTCATTTGTAGTTTTATAAACCTTTAACTTAACCTTTATCCTCATCCGATGGTCATCTATAGGTATTATATCATAAGTCACCTTACAGAAACTACAAAGTAGGTATACTGCATACTTTTCTAAAACCAGCTACAATAAAATTCATTTCTTCGAGACCCCAGCCTTATAAAATATGGCAAAGCACCTATTCCAGCGTGAGTGAGTCATAAAACCCTTTGCAAGTGGCCCTCGCGAATGAAACTTTTACAAAAGTCACCCCCATAGTACCCATATCGCACTTTTCCTTTTGATATATAACTCAGACCACAGAGAATGTAGCACAAAATATAATGCAGTAGGGCTTTCAACATATACGAAAGTAGTTGGATTGGAAAACGGGCTCTTAAAAAATATCGAATTGTTATGTGAATGGTTGAATATACCAACCCCGTGCGATTTATAATAATTGGAAAAGCCTTATTGACAAGCGAATTTGCTTGTTACTTACTACGAGTAATATAGACCGATACTAACAATTTATTTTTATTTTAACAATCTTCATCTTTATACCTAATAAATGTTAGTTTGGCGAGAGTCACTGCATAGCATAAATAGGGATTTGTCTTTTATAAGCCAACAACAAACGAACAATATCCATTCTTCTGTTAGTTTATCGGACTAGATATATCTATATTATTACTATTAGGTATTTTATTTAACAAAACGAATTATCGTACTAGGAAAGATATCTACTTCATAAAACTCGTTAAAGTCATTCTGTATATAGTATTTACTATGTGCCCTAGTTATGACATACAGGAGCCAACCTCCTACAAACCTAACCTAACCTAGTATCTAATAGAACATGCAAAATTTACGCGACCATGTGTTTTGCTTATATTAAAATTCACAAAAAAAAAAAACCTATTGTATATGTAAATTGCGTAAGAATGATTTAGAAAAAATAAAAAACAAGACTAGAGTCTGGCTAACCAATTATTACTCGATTGTTACTCTTAAAGTTGAAAATATAAACTATACTCATCCCTTTTTTTGGGGTCGTAGTGCAAGCGAAAGAAAGAGACGGTATGATTCAATCGTCTATGCTTTAAGTGAGTAAACCAATTTTTTTCACTGGCCAAACTCTACGTGTTTACAGTGTACTGTGCCTTGAGTCCATATGTCGAGGTCAGGTGCAAGTAACAAGTAGGTCAGTCCACCGGTGACACAACTTACCCCAACAGAGGTCTGTAAAGTGTCAGCCGTTCGGAACAAAGGCTGACATTTTGTTTTTAACATTAAGGTTGCTCACAAGTCAACGGCTGAATCGGTAAGGCACGCCGACCCAAGCCTTAGGGCGAATTGAGGATGCAAAGTGAACATACAATACGTTCCCTAAATAGTTGGGCACACATGGTTAATGCAGCGGCTTTACGTATTTAAATATAAAGGACGTAAAGTCAATAATAATGTATGAAACAACGCACCGAAAGTATCTGCCATTCAGTGTTTTTCTACAGTTTGCGTTTTAAAGTTTAAGTGGTATTTCAATTGTTAAACACGCAGAATTTTGTCTCTTTATGCAAAAAAAACGGTAAGTAGATATTTTTGGTGCGCTATTTCACCCGCTACTATTTGCCGAAAACTGGGTTACAATGACTCATGGAATAATATTGCTCATCGACTTTTAAACTATAAAGAATATGCTTCTAATCTGTTTATAATGTATATATTTTAAGCGTGAATGAACTCACATTATTAAACACTTAAGTTCGCGTTCATAATCCAACTTAATTTATTAACAAAATTGGCGATCAGGGTTAAAAACAAGGTAACCTTAAATTGCGAGTGGCGCTTCCCGTGTTTCGACATTTTGTATCAAAAATATGTAAATATGGATAAGACTGTAGTCGATGTTAATTATTGAGGAGGAGGAGGTAAATCAAATGCAACTTTCAAAATTGTTTGAGAAACGGATAGACAGACGCTACAATTATCACGTGGATAATATCGATAATCCCTTACATATTTTTCATAAAAAAATCCCGTAACATTGGAAGCGCAACTTACAATTTGGAATGAAATTACCCTTGCCGTAATGACAGTACGTGACGAGGCGGCCATATTGTCCACTTTTGCGGGAAGTGGCACTGGCCTTCCAATTCTCATTAAAATGTTCGTAGATATAGTCAGAATTACATTAAGGCAAGAGCTCTTAACGTTGAAAAAATGTCCTCAAGGAATCATACAATACCTTCATGCGACAATTGCTACAAAGCGTGATTCATTGAACTCCACTTACTTAGAGATTCTTTAGGTCTACTGGAGTTAATTTATGTAAGAAACTGTTACTTTAACTATTCATATTTTTAGATGAGCTAGTATATTGCGTCCTAATTATGTGTCACTTGTCATAAATATCAAAATAGGTATGTAGATCTATAGAAAAACATTCAGATATTTATTTCTAATACAACAAATACTTAAATACAAAGCAAACCCCTTGAGTCAGGAACAAAATACCTGTAATACACATTAAATAAATGCCTTTACTGGGATTTGAATTTGGAACATCGGATTCATAGGCAGGGCCACTACCCACGAGGCCAGACCTCTCGTTGAATACATCCATGTATAAGTCTTCAACTGTCTCCTCCCTGGGTTTAAGTGGTTTAATTTTGAGGTCGTTCTCCTGATTTATACCTAGGCGTCTCTAGTCCGTCTAACCCTAGTTCAACGGAGTTTAGTGAATGACCCAACTGCAAACCTCAATATGTCAATATTTTTTAACTATATTTACTTTTCTACTTATACATATGGGTTTTAATCAGTGACGAAAGCTTAGAGGGGGCGAACAGTTTAGGCGTGGGTAGCACATGGCGCGTGCTGCCTACGCAACCCTAAAATAACTAATTTTATCGCCAGTCGGTCACATCCAAAATCACTACTTAAACAGTTTGTTAGTAAAACTTTCGCGGACAGTCCGACCCCTAAAGCAATCAGTGCTGCCCCAAAAGCTTCACGAGACTTTTGCAAAAGCTCATTTCCTTTGGGATCATACACTCGCTGCTACACACTGATAAATAAAACAGGAATTAACTTGTCCAAACTAGCGGGAGACTGAAATCCGGGACCATATTGGAAAAAGACATAAGCGTGTTTTGTGTAAAACGGCGGTTACCTCCTTCTGAAAATTGATTCATATTAGAACTAGATCATTGGATTGGAGCGATATAAAAGGGTTCAATTGACATTCTACAGCTTGCTAAATATATCTCAGGCACTAAAAAGTGTTTAAGAGTTTTACTAAGTTATTATTTGAAAATTGAAAAAATTCTTAAAAATAGTGTAAATAGGACGTGTGTTAATGTTACTTTATCAAACACAATCCATGGAAGCTATAATTGACATTTTCTTCATCAGTCGTAGGATGTCCACTACCGTACCCACAATATTTACATAATGTCTTTTAATTGATAGTATTTTTTTATTGTTATTGCGGTCATGGATTCTTTATTGGTGAAATTATGTCATTAATATACTTACGCCCGTTAGGAATAAAATGAGTTTTAATCTAACTAACTAAGTTCTATGAATTGTGAGATTCTGGCTAGCAAATAATGAAATTGTCACTGCGGAAATTAATTACGGTGGGACCGTATACGTTATTTAGCTTCGAATCACAGTCATTAGTATTAAAACCATTATATTATCACTTTAGTTATAATCGATCTATTATTATAGATTATTGTACTGCCTATATTGTGCAAATAAAGCAGCATGGCCAAAATTCTGAACAATTAATCTTATCATTTTTGTAAGGAGCCTCCTCCTACTTCCCCAGTTGGGCTTCTCCAGACTCGAACGTGATGGTACTTCGCTGTGCCCTACCTCTCATTGTTGGACGTAGTTTAAGGACATACCCGGGTCGGCGGTCTCAGAGCAATATTTTTTACTACATTTGCGAGATAAATTAATAATGCATTTTAACGTTAAAAAAATAGTTACAAAAACTGGTATGCCAGACTAAAAAATCAAAGAGAAAACATTTTTCAAATACATTCTTTCAAGAGTTCTGTTCTGTCAAAGGAAACTTCACACCTATAACAGCTATAGCATTGTCACAGCGACAGCCATGCATTTTGTATGAATTATTGTGACTACTCTCGACTCGGAGCACATAAAATAATAATGTACCTACCCTGCTCGCTGCTGCCCCGAGCCGCGTGTCATCTGTATTACATCCAGTACATTTCAGGGGAGCTCATTCCAAATTATTACCGAGCTAGGGTAATCTAGTACTGACTATTTTGGGCAAATGTTAGCTGGTAAGCCGGTATCATCGGCAGGTGATACAGGGTAATTTAGTGATACTGCATTATTGTTTTACACAGACCTTTGTATAAGGAATGATAAGCTATAAAATCTATGACAGCTAGCAGTTTTTGACGCTTAACTATTCACCATTGTATATTAATGCATATACCAGCATTTGCCACGGCTCATGGGAGTCTGGGGTCCGCTTGGCAACTAACCCCAGGATTTGGCGTAGGCACTAGTTTTACGAAAGCAACTAACATCTGACCTTCCAACCCAGAGGGTAAACTATTTAATGTTGCTTTTATCAATTAATAATATGGTAGAGAAACAAATGGTTGAACATTCTGTCAATCAAAATTTAACACATTAGAACTACATGAAATTCTAAAAACTTAGGTTGTCACAAAACTCAGTCTGTTTATACTGGTCCGCACACTCTCGCCCATGCATTGCGAACGCCCGGCCAGTACATTTCAGGACACGTACGCGCGACGTGTTTTCTGTTGCCCGCGTTACCCTATTTCCGCGGAGTGCTATTAGAGACTCATCGCGAACTTGCCCTGATTACCCCTTATTGCTGCGATCGCGGGCTCTCAAACAATTACCAACTCCTGTTTGTGTTAAGACTTTCTAATCAAGTATCAGTAACGTTTGCTGTGCTATTTTATTGAGGATTAAAATAGACGGTGAAGATTTTGACGTAGAAAGCGTGTTTTGGATTTTATTATTTTTTTTTTCTTTATTAGTCTTTGCTATTGTGGCGCCGCCCTGGTGAGTTTGTTACGCGACAGTTGCCATCTATCTATGATTATTATGAAAACATTAATATTTCTTGCGAATTCCAGTTGAACCTCAAAAGGCCTAAGTCGTCTTGAGGATATATTCATACTTTGTTTTTTTTTATTCATTAACACGCGCTTGTGACTCCCCTGGTGTTGCGGGTGCCCATGGGCGACGGTAATTGCTTACCATCAAGCAATCCGTTTGCTCGTTTGCCGCCTATGACATAAAAAAAAACATTGTTAAGTGCGGAATATTGCTATGGTTCTAGAAATCGTTCTAAAACCATTTTTGGAAGCCATATTCTTTAAAACTATATATCTATAGTTATATATTCATATTTCGATCAACTGTCTTTGGTTGAGTATTCTAAACATAAATATTGGGGACCATAACAGAACATGAAGAACGGGTGAAGTGGAAGCGAAAACCAGAAAAGCGGGCCCTGTCGTAAGACGGGACAAACGGGAGGATGATGAATAGAATATGGAGGTGACAATGTCAAAACTAGAAAATACCCGTTACCATAACTCTTGAGGACAGAGTTAGATATATGTTAGACATAATAGATTAATGTTATTCGTGGAGCAACGTTGACCAATTACGAGTATTACAAGGTGAATAAACGTATAACCGGGCAGAGTTAGTGCCAGACTTTACTGTAGGAGCACATTTTGCTGCATGTACAAAAACTGCTGAAAGCGGTTAATTCTTCAGGGTGAGAAAATAAACAAAAAAAACTCGACGCCATTTCATTATGAATTTTATTAAACATTATCGAAACTTTTACATCGAAAGTCAACAGAAACTGTACGATTAAACTTTTCGTTCGATTTTAATACATATTATGAAATCCTTAATTAGATTTAATTTATAAATCGCATTTACTTTATTTTACGCCCATTTGACAGGTAGACTCTACTAAGTTGTGAAAAATATATATACACGACATATATATCATAAAATGCGATCATGTATATCTATATCTATTTATACCTATGTATATACCTATTTACAGATTTCTTTTTTGTCCTCGGATGTGGCATTTTTTGTCTATGTCCATTTGTTATTTGGTCATATCAATCATTGCATTTAACTACAGAGTAGGTAAGTACATACAATCATACATCTACCAACCATAGAAAACCACCGGTATTAAATAAATAATTTATTATAGTTAAACAAAGTCGTTTGTCTTAGACAGTAATGCTAATGGCCTTATTTAGTCACTCTTAGATGCGACAAAGAAGCGGTATCTTTACTGAAGATAAAAAATACACTCTTACATTTAAAAACCGGCTAAGAGCATATCGGTTCATGCTCAATGTAGGAATCCTTAGTTTTGCGTTCCGTAACTCAAAAACGTTTCAACAGATCCAGTTCAACTTATAATTTACCTTGAGAGAGTTTATTAAGCTGTACACGCAGCAACACTCTTAGCTGTACATCGGTGGACTTTATGCCTTATATAATAAGGTCTACCAATATATATACTAGACTTGCGGATAAAAATTAGAGGGGAAAACACATTTTTTAACTTCCAGAGCGATTATTTCCGAAAATATTCACTTTATCAAGAAATATTTTAAGCAAGCTCGTATTCTTTTCTAAATACCTATCCAACGACACCTCATACTTTTGGGTTGAATCGAAAAAAAATTCTCCAAACCCCCCCGCCCCACCACCTTACACGTACTAAATTAAATAAAAAGTAAATTTTTTTATCTTGCCACTATGTCCGCGTGATTGATTTACATATTCATACCAAATTACAGCTCTCTAGGACTAACGGTCGCTGAGCTTAGGCGGGGACACACAGACATTGCGAAGACGGAGCCCTAAAAATGCCATTAAATATGTATTTTTTTTATCGCCGACACCAACATTACATCTGTATTTGAACAGCATAACAAAACCTTAGAAAATAACTAATAGTACATAAAAATACTGTTATTTAAAAATGTAAGAATAATAGGTACAGTCAGCATCAGTAGTAACGTATAGAACAGCGCACTCAATCTGCCAACATGTGTATTTTTCTACAATTCGCGTTTCAAAATTTCTATCGCATTTCAATTGATAAACACGCAGAAATCTGTCTCTTTTTGAGGAGCAATTTGTGGTGGCTCTCGCTTTACCAGGTTAAAACTTCTTGCTAGCCTTTAGTATGTACGTCGATTAGTATTTATAATGTTAATTGTCAAAATGTCACTTTTATGTTTTGAAATCATTTCCATGTGAATTAATATTTAAAAATTAAAAGTATAGTTTTTGAAGATTAATCCTGCATGGAGTTTAATGCCGTGTGATGCCGGCTGACTAGAATAGCACCACCCCATCTCCTCCCGCGGGTGTCGTAAGAGGCGACAAAGGGAAAAATCCTACGGACGGGCAGCAGCGTCCGTCGAAACCCAATCTACAGCTACTGCGGTCGCCAACCCGCCTGCCGAGCGTGGCAACTATGGCAACTACCCCCAAGATGATACAAGTCATATTTGTGGGAGGCCTATGTCCAGCAGTGGACTGCATACGGCTGAAATGATGAATGAATGATGAACCCTGGAGTTTCTTCTTCTAAATAGATCCTACAAATTGGTCAATGGTCACCCCGACGTGATTTGAACATGCAACCTTTAAGTTAAAACACGGTAGATACTTTTGGTGCGCTGTTTCAAACGCTGTTATTGATGCTGACTGTATCTACACTAATTATCATTTATTGTTTCGAAAAAAGAACGACTCATTTAATATCGTCGTCAAATTTGTAATGAGGCCATAAAAATATTGTCAACACAACTGTAATTTTGTGAAAATTGGGTAACAAGGAAAAATCTGAGTATTTTTGCGCAATAAAGGCATACCTACGTAATACTTACGTAATGAACATTGTACAGAAATAATTTAATAAAAAGGAGGGAGAAGATTTTGATTGAGAGACACATTAATTCAAATTGATTACATTACATACCATTGTAAAACCGACAGTGAATTGTTTGTCGAACACAAAATTCTTCTGTCTGTATCTAAAAATTGCCATGTCATCATGAGTTCAAGGAAAGCTGTTGAATTTCGGGACACGTTGTCAAGCCGCAGGGAACCGGCTTGTATGGACGCACCGCCGCTGATACATATAATACTTTTACCAACACAAGTCCTCTCGCTGTTATCTCATACGACTGTATATAACTGTGTGCCTGAATTAGACAGGTAGTCTATTTAAAAAAAGAAAATCGCTTAAACATTTGGACTACAGGTTTGGCCTAGTGGGTAGTGACTCTGCCTATGAAGCCGATGGTACTGGGTTCAAATCCCAGTAAGGACATTTATTTGTATGATGAGCACAGATATTTGTTCCTGAGTCATGGTGTTTTCTATGTTTTTAAGTATTATATAATTATATTGTCGTCTAGTATCTAACAACACAAGCCTTACTGAGCTTACCGTAGGACTAGGTCAATTTGTGTAAGATAGTCCCGAACTAAATATAATTAAAGTTAACTAATGTAAAATTGTAAGTGTAAAATTTATGTTTTGCAAAAATACTTGTACAAAAAATATAAGAATCATAGAAGAGTTTTATTTTTGTGGGAATTTTTCGAAGTTATAGATTATTGCTGCTGCTCATATCAATCATAAATACTATAAAAACGTATTAATCATTTATTTCCTCTTCGATCAATAATCGCCAAGCAGCCGTTAACTTAAGGTAAATAAATTAATAAGAAATATATCAAACTTTGTCTGTTTTTTCGTAACATCTTTTCGCTCATGAGAGACATTTTTCCTCGTATATTTTTATTCTATAATATTTGGCGGTGACAAATCAAATACATCATTAAAATCGTCTCATTTGACTTCACTTACTAAAACTTTGTCTTAAATATATAAACAGGGGATAAACATAGTAACAGGTAGGTCATAAAATATTATAAAAAATTAAACGCCACACATTAGATTGCTGTTATGAAAAAAAGAGCAAATGTAATTTAAATACGATCACTGCTTTATAAGATTTGATAGTTACTGATATTTAAAAACTCAATTTATTAAACACATTCATACATTTATATTTCATAAGCTAACCTAAATAATATCTTCAATTTTATTTTTTTTAGTTGAAATCACTTAATAAACAATAACTTTATAATTTTCCTCAATAACAAGCCACACCCGTATTCATATATACGTAAAATAATTTATAATATTTTACTTACTTTATTAATTTTTTTGTTGAACACTGACATTATTCTTAGATACAAATAGGTACCAACTAAGCGGAAAATGCAAATAGTAATGCTATAAGTTATTTTTGACAAGTCTTCGGAAACGATCAGAAAAATGTTTCATAATTATTATACAATTTTTTTTAAACATAAGTACATTCATTTATACTGTAGAAACTGAAATAAGTACTAATAAAGTTATGCAGATGCGGTGTTCTCTCTGAGCGGAGCATTCTGTAATGAGAAATAATTGTACAGTTGGTAACGCATTTTAATTGCTTAAGGAATATGTGAATATTCATGTGAAAAATGAGTATTCATATTGAAATAGCTTTTACGAGTGACTTCGTCTGAGTAGAAATAGTATAAAAATATAGATTACCCTTAAAAACATACATCTTCCTTTTCATTCTCTTACGAAATGATTTTTAAATTAAAATCTGTCATCTTTAATCGATCCTGCTGTTTAATTTCAATTTAATTTCAATTTATTTATTAAATACATTGAGAGTTCAAACGTAACACATAGACTCTTTCATTTAAATACAATGTAGATGTAGATGTAGTCTAGGTACGCCCGGCCGTACTCAGGCGAACTGTCGATCGCTTGGTTAAATACAATAAATGGCTATGTTTTTTTTTATACAACAAAGGTGCAAAATTGTATATTACCCACTAGCATCATATTTATTCCATTATATGATATCAGTGAAATGATCGTAAGAGGCACAACAAAATACTGAGTGTTTTGGCATACGATACGTAAAATAACATTGTAGTCATGTGTAACACACAACATTGCACCCCACTACAGCGAGGAACAGTGTGCAAAATGCAAAAAAGCGGCTTATACAAATCAGACATAACTTATTCACGGAGTTTCGTTTGGAATTGCGTATTTTCAGAACCGGAGGATATAAAAACAAGTAATTTTGACAGTTTGAATGCGTTATATGGAGTTTTAAATTTGCATGACTTAACTCTTATATTAGATTAAAAAAGTGTACTGACGTATGAATTGAATTTGCAAGTGTGATACATTTATATATTCAAATGTGTGTGGTTTAGTCATAATTCTTATTATAAATTTCAAATAATGAATTATAATGATATAAAAAATATTTTAACACTTAGTTATGTTACCTAATCTGAGAATTAATCACGTTAAATGTCAGGTTCAACATATTTGGATGAAACGTAATTTTCCCAAATACATTTTAAATTAAGTAGGGACTTTTAAAAGTCATGAAAATATAACGACCTATTATAATGTATAAATAAAATTATAAACTTTTTCAACGCATAATAATTTAATAATTTCATTGTATTCTTGCTACCTTTTTTAGTTATATGAATGTATCGTAATATTTTATTTGTTACTAATAAAAAATACTTTATCGTAATACGTTTACGATATTTTTACGCGAAGCGGTGTGGAGTCTACGTACCCAAGTAGATTTACTCGTACGCACGAGACTGTCGCATTGAAATTAGTTTTGAAACTTATTAGTTCACCTAAATAATTACGTAAGGCGTGACATGCTGTAAGTTAAATTGAACACGGATGACTATATGTAGCCAAAGTTCCCAGTGTTCCTCTTGGCAGTAGTTGTTGAGTGTATTTTGCGCAAGGATGATATAAGTAGGCATTCACAATACTTATACAAAACCGCGTTCCACTGTAGGTACTGCTGGCTAAATGACCTAAAAGTGTATTTTTAGTACTAAAGGCACACATTGCCATCTGGCGAGTATCGTGTTGCTGCGTTACTTTGCGGACATTTGACAGCGATCAAATTATACATGCAAGTTGCAACTGAGATCTATTGCGGCTGTAAAACACTAGGTGGCACTACTATCTTAGCCAGCGTCAACGGTATGTATATGTATGGATATATGTATGGGCATTGCCTATCCAAGTCTTATAAGTTATAATATATAATCCTGGATTTTGCGAAAAGAGTATAATTTAATCAAGTTGCTTACTATTGGTATGTCTCTCCTGTGGTTTTACCACCTCAATTGCTGCACTGTACGCTGTCGGCATTAAACCTGGAACAATTCTTTATTTAACGTAAATTCCTTACTGGTTTTAGTATTTAGCAAAACTAGTAAGTTGGAGGAAAATAAGTGAGGGTTTAGTTATATTTGAGTTTGTCGTTAACTTTTACAGTTAATTTGAGCTATTGATATTATTTTCTTAATCTATTCTGATGATGAAGTAGCGCAAAACAAGATAATATTTAACGTTGAGCATATCTAAATCTTAAATATTTGTAAATGAAGATATAGTCATGAGGGTAGTAGAACGTAATCATATTAGTTGACAGGTAGTAAGGTCAGAACTGATAGACTGCCTGCCATTTTATCGTGTATTGCGCTATCCGTCACTTTCCCTCTAGTATACTTGTTGGAGCGTGACAGATATTGTGACAAAATATAATTATAAACCCGACCATCTCAGGCTGGCAGTCTCAGTCTTCTTGGACGACGGCCTAGCTGCTCAGATAATGACGGTATAGTCACCTGGGTAGTAGAGGGTAGTCCTGTTAGCAGTATAGTTGGCAGGTGGCAAGGTCAGGAGACACACGAACTGCTCCCAGGGCCGCGCTACATCGTCGTCGTGGACAACGGCCGTACTGCTCATCGAGTACATGCCCCAGGAGTCCATCTCCGTCCGGGTTTCTTGTTGGAGTGGGTTCCTGCGAACGACAATATGTTACCCTTTTTTTATCGATAAACCATTCCTACTTCTTTTTATCATTACTCCAAATGTTATAATTTTGTTTTTTTTTTTGTGAGTAAGCCGGTGCAGTTCACCGGAGAGTCCCACATAACGAACACGTAATTACTGGCTCCACCCCGGGGCCTCTTGTTATGAATTTGAATGTGTAACGCATTTCATTAGGTGAAAAAAAGAAGGAACTGCGAACTCACAAACAAATGCAGCAATAGCGCAAACGCCAAGGCTTTAAATATACTATACTCCCTTAAGCAAGTAAGCGACTATTTATCATGATATTTTTTTTTATAAAAACAATAAAATATGTGTCTTAATCGTAGTTAACTTGTAAAGATTTTATGTTACACGTTGGCATAAGAAGGAACAACCTCATCGGCCTTGGTTTGGAGAAATAGGACTAATAGGAGTAGGAAAAAATAGTTATTTACATGTAAACATATATGTATTAATCATTTATAGACGGTCAAAAGACATTTTAAAGATTTATGTTGGCTTTGCACGTTGTACGTTGATTCGCGACTTCCAGCAAGACATAGTATGGGTTTCCGAGTTGAAAGACACGACAGCGACATGTACTCCATACATCCTAGCCATAGTACCATGAAATGCATGTTCCAACTTGTTTATATCCACCTTCACTATATTGTACTTTCCCTTTTTCAGCAGGCACTTCTTAGAAAAAGGTATCCCTAATGAGTTCAAAATGGTTTTTGTGGCGAAGCTCTCGCAGTTCAATTTTTTTAATTCATACAGCCAGTTTGTACCGTTTATCGTTTCAATTCCGTATGCCATGTAGCCGTGATAACGCACCCCTATGATATCTTCTTTCACGTCTAGGAATCCTCGCATGTAACTTGCTCCTTGGCTGTTGTTGTATATTTCCATACGGACGTGAAACGGAATGACTTTTTCGTATGGAAGGATAGAATTTGCACATGGTTCGACGGATAACCATGACGCCACATATTTTTCGGAGGCAAATGTTTTGCGGAAGAAAATTGTGTAAAGTAAAACGGTAACGTGCGGTTTCATGGCGGCTCTGCTTTATAATATGCGGCACATGACGTTGAAAATGTTTAAGTACCTCATTTGTGAGTTGTTATTGTAACATAATGTTGATTCTATGTATCTACTTTCTACCCGTAGCAATTAATTTTAGCATTTAGATACCTATGTTTCTTGATTTAAACAGAATTATTCAGCATTTGATATAATATTTTAAGCTAACTGATAATTATAGATTTTGCCTCAAATATAATCGAACTTCAATTGGACCCGTTAGTTAAATGGTCAAAAGCACGAGTATTTCTCAGTATAGAGTAGGTTATTGTCGGGGCTTCCTACTTCTGTACTGACCAGACACTGACTGTACTGGCTGACTGACATATTTTTGAATGACCAACTCTAAATTTTAAAGACTGACAGGACAGATATTGGCAACCAAATTACAACAATTATCGTCATGAACTCAGAAGAGTTGGTTCATCATATTTTGACACCACGAAGCAGACAAAAAGACGCTTCAGTTATATGAGACCCTACGGGTCCCACCGCGAGCTAGTAAGCTATGAGCTATAAACTATTTCAACGGACAAAAGATAATCGCTCCAGTGTAAATAAAAGAGAGAGATATATATTTATAGCTCATCGCCCGGCGATGATCTACGATTGCCCGGCTATGATATATAATATATGTCTCTTCTATTTCCACGGGATCGATTATCTTTTGTCCCTTGAAATAGCTGATAGCTCATAGCTTACTAGCTCGTGGTGAAGTCGTGGTGGGACGAGTGCCTAAACCGCACAATGTAACCAGTGGCAGCGGTGTAAGAAAAGAATGATGACATATATTAAAGATAGTTAATTTTATCTGCTGAACCCACTGTTAAAAACAATAATGTTATTATTCTGATTTGTATCGCAAAACTGAAATGATTAGGTAAATTATCCGGCCATAGGCCGTGGGCGTAATCGATAAATAATCACAGCAAGTCTGTGCCTACTTAAACACGATAATCGTAACGAGACAACGTGGTCTAGATTATCTATATTTTACATCTAAATTTATTAGTACTTACATACGTATTACTAACTAATTTAATGTTCAATGAAACATGATTTTAATAATCATTTTATAAAAAACTTATAATTGGCTGAAAGTTTCGTTTAATATACGTACTTAAATAAGGGTCGCTTTGATATAAAGTTAGGAATATTACAATACTTAGTTCAAAAACGAACGAAAGTCTCAAGTATTTTATTAAATTGTATTATATACACTGACATAAAGAGCGAATTTGTAAACCAAAGAATAATACACTTTAACCTACTTAAAAAAATGCACATTCATGGGAAAATCAAATTAAAAATGTAACCCCCAGGCTCTTAGCGTTTTCCGTTTAGTAAGATAAAAATCTCTAACATTATTACAAACCCTTTTGTGATTCGTAGTTAGTTCGTTAGAGTAGACGAGTAAGAGAACTAAAAAGTAGGCCATCTTTGCGGACTAAGTTAAAGAAACGCTTCGCGCATTCAGGTTTCCCTTCCCGCTTTCTGACGGTTTGTTCCTTACACTATAAAGTAGTATTAGTAGAGACGCACACATAGCCTAGATATAGCAAAAGTGTACACCGACTGAGAATCAAAAACATAAGTTCTTGTTAATACAAATTATAGTACAGTAAGCAGCAAAAGTGGCCAAGCGTTTGAAGTGTTCAAAATGACCTGCACGCGCTCTTATTCTCTTGACCATAGAGACGCGTAACCTCATTTTGAACACCTCAAACGCTTAGCCGCTTCTGCTGCTGACTGTACTTATCATAGCTAGATTCACTTCATAATGCCAACAGTTTAGTTTAGTACTTATTTGTATAAATTAAATAAATATTACAGGACATTCTCACACAAATTGACAGAGCCCCACGGTAAACTCAAGAAGGCTTGTGTTATGAGTACCCGGACCACGATATTTATAATATACAAGAACTTAAATGTAGGTATACAGACCATGTGTCATAGGCTGTCGACGAGGTTTTTATACTTTTGATAATGAATCTGGTTTTGTAGTCTGTATATTTTGTTATTCTATTGTTTTACACAGTTGTCATTATATTTTTGCTGGACACAGTCGGCCTTTTAGTTTTCAGCCCATTGTCTCTACCACTAAGCTATCGAATTCCCCACATGCCTATGACCTGTCATCAACTTACAATATTAGACAACCGTACAAGGTGTGCAAAACATACCAGGCAGGTAGGCTATATGTTGAAAGTCCTGTAGTACCTCTCAATCTCAGCCCTCTGTAGAATATTAACCATCTCTGATATAGCTTTTTCTATAACATTATTATTTCGATTTTATGTTTACCCACCCAAAACGGCTGTTGTGCTTGTACACATACTCGTATAGAATAGAAGTCGTATTTGAATGTATTCTCATATTGTTATGTATGCCTCTATACATTTTTTATTGACATGTAAATCAATCATCAATCGCTTTTCGGTGAAGGAAAACATTTTTAGGAAACCCAATAAGGCCTAGTTGGTGTCAGTCGCTATGCCAATTCCAGAATGTCTACCATGGTTGACATTTTATCGTATATCGCGCTATCTATCACTTTTGCACTCACATACTTGTTAGAGCGTGACAGATATTGTGATAAGTGATAAAAACCGTCCATATTAGGTTGGATAACGCGATGAAGGTGATGAAGACATATAATATTTTTTCACACAACATGAGGCAACAGATATAGACTATTTCGTTTATTGATTTGGATAATTGATAGACTACTGGGGTGAATCGACTGGTACAATATATATAAACCGCCTGGTTCATTTTTCAACTTTTTATTAAAGTAGACCTAGCAAGTAACACAATCCATGTGCTATCTGCGAATGGCCCTAGTTTCTGTCAAGAACCATCATGTATTGATATTTTAGTCCCGCTGGTTTTCAAATTTAAAGTTGACCGTTCTAAAACTGTATGTCAGTCAGCGAGTAAATCAAATAGTGGGTCAATATAGAGGTCGAAAGCCTTGACATCATGTAACAACAGACTCACCCTTTCGAGAGTATGGTCATGGTCGGTCTGGGGTACAAGTCCTCCGCGGCACACGTAAGTGTCACGAGAAACACGTACTTTTTCTCTTGCATGAAGTGGAAGTTTTTTCCTGGACCTGCAAATAAATTTACAGTTATTAAATATAGTTATAAATATTTTAGGACAATCTTCCTCAAATTGACCTATCTTATGTGGAGCCAGAGAGGCCCTTTTTTAATGAAATATAAGGGATACACCTAACGAATATTGCCTTGTTCGTGTCACGGGACGCGCACAGACACAGAGACAGCGCCCGCCATGGTAGTGGACTATTGAGATGTAATGGAAACTAAAATATACTAGGCTATTGGGTGAGTAGTTACTAGGCTGTTGGATAAAAAACCAGCCGCCTGACTAATAAAATGGTACACATTTTTATCTCCGGCAGAGGATGAATAAGCCTCCGCGACATGGGCCCCCATTAAAAGGACATAATATATACATATTTTATTAGTATTAAATTATTTTTAGCGGTTTCTATGTCAGTTTTGTTGATCCTTGTTATATGTTTTCTTTATTCATTTTATAACTTAGGCTAGGCTTTTATAACATTTTTAAAAAGTAAAATATGAAAATACATCTAAAATGTATCAATACAATAAAAAACATTATAAAAAACCTAACCTAGGGTGCTGCCGGCAACAGGGCAGGGCCCAGGCTGCCGGTGGTTTTATATGTTTTTATTGTTATTCTTTTTAAATAAAACATAATGTTTTACACATCAACATTACTCACTACAGTATTTTATTATTTGGTTAGTAGTTAGTACTATCACCACAAAATATCGTATTGTATATTATGTTAGCGAATTAATGGTTACTTATATTATTAAAACTTGTAAATGTTGTATAAAGTATTTGCATCAGATATTGAACCAGTAACGTACTTATACAAGCTGAATATCGCCGAAATCTTGAAATATAGGACATCATTACTCTAAAAATGTCATGACATTCCTCAAAGAGAGATTTTTTGACTTAACGGGGATCGTGTTGATCAAAACGGGGTTCAAATATTCGAACAACTAACACAGACAAAATACTTGAAGGAAGTTAGTCCGGTATTACCTTACATAGGCAAGTATGTTCAGCCAATAAAAGCAAGTTTAAAATAAGGTGAAATAGAACTTGGATATGTGATAGGTAATTTTTTTACCGGAAATTGCGGAAACCAAAATTGTTAGTATTTTAGGTACTCGATAACGATTTCGTAAAGAAAACTCTATAACGATTCAATAATGGTTGAGTGAGAAAATAAAACTGCCGGGTTGCACGAGGACTTTGCTGCATCGCTCCATCCATTTTCTATTCGGATTACCGCCCTGTCGTGGTACTGCGAATATCGTAATTCATAAATTTCGAGCATCTTTCTCTTTTATTCTCATTAGGGCGTCGTGTAAGTTTGACAGAGATAACCGTTCCAAATTTACGAACATCGATTTTCGCGGTAGCGCCACTGACAAGAAACGACAAGAAGGCATGGGATACTCCACATACTACACTTTTATATAAAACGCTGAATTAAAGATCAAAGAATTAATTGCCACTTGAAGTATTCTTAAATATTTCATTGACAAATTGACAACAATTTAGCTGTATTATTTATAATATATAAGTAGATTCACATCAACGCAAACACACCTAGGTACACTAGGTTTTATTTAAAAATCATTAACGTACACTATATCAAAAATAAACATGAGTTTCCGCGAAAATCGTAATTTAAAGATCTATATGCGTCTCTTTCACTCGATGATTGAAAAAGCTATATAAACATAGTTGAACAAACAGATTTTCGATGTTTGCAGTAGAACGAGCGGTAAACGAAAAAAGTACAAAACGTGTCTCTGATTAACTTCATGCTACTTTTTTTAAACGCTTTGTGATTCTGTCGGTTCGTAATATTGGTGTCTGCGACTTTTTACTTTAAAATTATCTTTGCCGTGTTGTTAAATTGATTTAAAAGCCTAAGTATTATACGTAGGTACTGTTAGAACTTATATAATACCTTATACGTTATAAGTAAATTCATCCACGTTAGCCATTACAAATACATGAGTATAATAAATAGCCTCTTCAGCGGATATCGGCAAACAGTAAAAACTTGTATTATCCATTTGATTATCATCGAGAAAGAATGGATGTCGTAAAATTTCCATACAAAAATAATCAGGAGGGCGGAGAATATTTATTAGTCATGTGTCTAGGAGACATGTAAATCGAGTCCAGGGCCCCATTCGAGTCAAGATTGTAACGTAACATATCGCTTATTAAATCACTGTTGTGCTAGTCACGGCTGTCACGGCCGAATATGCTAGACGATAAACTGCATGTATTTTTTTTTCATAACTGTATGTCCGATATCTCGCTACTTATCTCTAAAGCAGAAAGATTTTTCAGAACGTAATCTTTTATTTCCTCCTCGAGTCAAATAGAGCCCCTTTAGTATAGGTATACGCAATAGTCATTGTTTTTTAAGTTATTTTCTTTTACTGTTGCGCTGCGCCTACTGTGGGGGTATTCTTTTTTTTCAATGGCACTAAGGTACAACAATAATTTTGACGCATGTGTTTCTTACTGGCGCAAAATTATAATTAGCAGTGTAAAGTCAAATATATACGAAAAATATCACGTGATATTCATGGATGTCTTTCTGATAAGTAGAGTGAGAATTGAGATATTTATTATAGAATTTGTAATTTATTTATAATAGTCTCTAAATAAAAATACACCAAGTGTACAATTCTTACGATATTGTATGTCATAAAAAGATAAAATACACCTACTAGCTTGATAGCGATCTACGGCTATATTTTGAGAGAAAACAAACAACCGTAATATACATCGCGCCACGTCCACGTATATTTTTCGTTGACTTTGAATCACACTAAAACTGCACTCAACTTCACAACTAAACTGACCAGAGTTAAAAGCTACGATGTGGGAGTACTTTTACGTGTATTCTTTTGTTTAATGCCTACGAAAAAGTGGTACTTACACTCAGGCACACTTTTAAGTGAACACTAAATATATAAAGGTGTTTCATGAATCATAAATTCATAGTTTCAAATAAAATCAGTAAGATGGAAACGTATTAGGATCCTACAAAATGTTGTAATTTCATATCTTCATCATCATTATATCAGCCGAAGGACGTCCACTGCTGGACGTAGGCCTCCCTCAAAGCGACACAGTGACCGATTTTGCGCCACCCGCGTCCAATGAATTCCCGCGTTCTTTATCAGGTCGGCGGTCCGCCACGGGGTTTTCGCCCCAACGGCCATTAATGTACAATGTGCCTCGCCCACTGCCACTTTAGTTTAGTATACCGAATTTTCTAATTTTTATTATTCCTTACCAGTGAGATGAAAAGGGCTAATCAACAGTTAAAATACTTTTGCATCAGATGTAGGTTTCACAACCCAGATGTATGCAAATAGTTGTCATATTTAAACGAGAGTGCCCATGCTCTCCAGTTTCCAGATCGGATTTAGACAGTGTCTTCAGCTTTCGCTTAGTTCAGGGTGTAGGCTAATAAACTAACACTTACTATTCTACAGTATAGTTACAACGGTGGTTGTAGCCCCCAGGTTCTGTTTCATGATGTAGGAGATGCGTCGAGAGAGTTAGGGTCTTTCTTCTTATGCATACTTACTGTTAACGGGTAAAGCTGGTATTTTCTTAAACGTGGACATCATGCAAGTGTACTTCCTACCACAGTGCGAGGAAGGGTTCAGAACCAAGATGACTCTGATGGTGACTTGTAGTACCTAATTATTGAGACATATACTCACTATAAACAAGCATAGAGCTGGTCTCACGATCCTCCTTCTCAAACGTGGACACCACGCAAGTGTAGTTCCCGCTGTGATGCGTCGAAGGGTTTAGGATCTTGATGGCTCTATACGCTTGCAGCGGATCATCTTAGAATAAGTAGATATCATTAATTATTTTTTATTATGCAGAAACGTCTACTAGTGAATATCTTCGATATTTAAATCGAAAGAAAAATAGTTTTTTTTTATAATGTCGCTCGTATAGGACATCTGGTAGTGCACTGGGCTAGTGATCCAGTGGTTGTGGGTTAGAATCCCGCTTCGAGTCAACATTTTTCTATTTTTCTTTAGATTTAAATGTCGACGATATCATTGGTTAATCAAGTGTTCACGGAATTGAATAGAGAAAAAACATGCAATATAAACAGTAACGAAAACGGGCAAGTTAAGGTAACTATTAATTGGTGCAGCACGGAATAAAAAATCAGTAACAATTCCACAATTGACTCTCAGCGGTAAATAATTTATTCAACCCCTTGACTTAGTGCGGCATGGCTTATTTATTTAAATAGTTAGAATAAAAATGTATCAATACACACCAGATATTTTAAAGTTGAGATCGACCTTCCCCTTTAACAGGCCTATGGCCTGTGGCCGCATAGGCGGTATCCACTGGTACACCAGCCCCGAGGCACCATTGAAGAACCATTTCATCATGAACCCTGGCAGTAGTTCGGGGGCGTCGTGCTCGCAGTCCAGGATCACGTGGTCGGTGCCAACCTCCACGAGGGACGGAACTTCTAGACGCTTTATATTGACTGCTACACATTCTGCAACAATCATTCAGTTGTGTTATAACTGCCTTCACTTACAATAGCTACTGGCTCACGGTTATGTCTGCGTCGTACTTGTCTTGTTACTGGCACATTTATACAAACCCGTTCAGGAAAATTTTGAAAAACTACTTTAAGCAAAAATATTCATATGAGTCAGAAGTTTATAATAAAGTATCTAATTAAATCAAAAGTTCTTTTAAAAAAATACATTATTTGTTGCCGACTATTTCAAAATAATTAATCTCGTCGTAATTAATTCATTATCAGGACAAGTCTATTCATCGCTAAGAAGAGTTCTGTTAACTATCTCTGCTCCCAGACACCTAACAATGTTTTCTATACCAATACCTACTTATAAAGATTATACTTTTTAACTACTTGGAAAATTTGATAATAACGTTATTTAGTTGTTTACTAAGCTACTTTCTTACAACTAAAGTTAATATAAGTATGTAAAGGTTGATCTGTTAATGAAAAGACCTTGTCTACTATAAACCAATAATTCTCTTTTAAAACACTATTTTGTAAATTGATGTAATTTATTCAATTAAATCTTAATTATAAGATCTAGTTATTCAGGTATTTTCTATATCACTATAGTTTATTATTTATTCCAAATCCTAATATCGTATTCCGTATCATCTGTTGTCTAAGTAGTCACATGAGCCGACCACAAACAAAATGATCAATAATAATCTAGTATGCAAATTGAACACTTAGCCTGATGATGCTCAGGTATTCGTCTTCATATCGGGCGATATTCAGATTCATGAATAACGCATTTTCGTGATCATAATGTATCACTGTCCCGGCTCTTATGGAAATTGGACTGTGCAGTGTTCGCGTGTTACTATTTGACTAGATATATTATAATATGTCACCTATTCGCGAACGCGGGAATATGAATTTATAAAATAAAGAAAAAAAACTAAACGATTGTATATGGATGGTGAGTTTATGAGAGGTAGATGCCATAGCGAAGTACCAACACGTTTGAGTCTGGACAAGTCCAACTGGGGAAGTACCTCCTCCTTACGGAAGAGCACTACTACCTTTCAGGTATGTAGTATTGTGTTCCTGATGATAAGGTTCCCAGAGCTCCAACCCCCCGTAAAGGCCAGCAACGCGCTTCTGGCTCCCCTGGTGTTGCTTACCATCAGGCAATCCGTCTGCTCGTTTGCCTCCTCTGTCATAATATAAAATGAATAAATGTCATCATTATGTGTCGGTTAGACAAAAAGGTAACCTTATAGTTTGTCTCCACGTTTGTCATGGCGCATAACAGTAAATGTTTAAACTGTTGTAAGAAATATGTACACGTGCTTTATATACAGGTTATTTATAAATATTTACACAAATTAACACACATTTATCGTATCATTTACACAGCTTACAAGCTTACTGCTTGCTGCACTTACGCTATGACAAGTGGCCGGATCATCGCAATCAAAATACCAGATGCTACGTTCGTATTTGTTATTCGCAAAGAAATCGCAAACCTTCAGTCGTATGCGAATGTTTAAGTTAACGACACATCTGGCCTAGTGGACACCTTGCCTATGAAGACGACGTTCTTGTGTTCAAATACCAGTAAGGGCATTTATTTGTTTGATGAGCTTAGATATTTGTGACTGGGTCATGGGTGTTTTCTATGAATTTATATATAACTATACATATGTACTCATATAAATATGTGCTCGTATATATAGTCTTAAATAATATATATGTATCGTCGTTTTTAATTTATTGTTTACCTTTGTAATATATTAAATATCGGCCCTATAGGATTTATCTTGTAACAATCTTAAATAATTATAATTAAACATAACCAATAGCGTCAGCCAGTCTGTACACCATTTGTGCCATGTCAGATATGGGGTTGGTAAGAATGTGCATAAAGGCACAGACATCATATGGATATATATAATGTTAAGATGAAGAATATAAATACTGAAATACAGTATGCTAGTAGATAACGATAACCCAGGAACAAGTACTTATGATAAATACATTAAAAAATAAATACACTTGCTAATGTCAGCTGTATATATATTACATACATATAGTAATCGGACTACCTACATCTTCCTCCCGTTGTCCCGGCATTGTTCCACGGGTCATGGGAGCCTGAGGTCCGCTTGATTACTAATTCCAGGATTCGGTTTAGGCACTAGTTTTACGAAAGCGACCGACATCTGGCCTTTCAACCCCGAGGGTAGGCTGGGCCTTATTGGGATTAGTCCGGTTTTTTCACGATGTTTTCCTTCACCGAAAATCAACTGGTAAATATCAAATGCTATTTCGTACATAAGTTCTGAAAAAAATATTGATACAAGCCGGCGTTTGAACGTGTAACCTCCGATTGCAAGACCACCGGCGCCACGGACTATGTAGTATATGTACCTATAAGTTTTAATTATAATTTAAACTCAACACACATTCATTTTGAGAAACAATACCTCCAATTGCGGTAAATTTTAATGAATAAATTTTGTTGCTTTCGTTAAAACTTCTTATACTTATATGTAAAATGTTATATGCCTACATATTAAGAAATTTTGTGGAATAGGTAAAGTGGTAACAATTGAGCCACTGTAATAAAGTAAAGTGGCTTTAAAGCGAATTAATTAAGAGCCGGTAGTATAACTTTCTACTTATTGTTCAACTTCTTCTTACTGGAGTACCTAATAGAACTTTTATTAGTTCCGTCAGAAATTATTACTTAAGTAAAAAAAAGCTATTATAATCGATTTCGTGTTCGAATGGACTACCTACGAATCCCAAACAATAAGGACTGCCTATTCAGGGATTAGGACCATATTTATACCGGTATTTTATTTTACCATTCTAGACCCGAAATAATAGCGTTCTTAGATTCGGTCACCGGTTTTAAAACAATTTATAAGAATATATTAAGCAGATTTATATCTTGTTGATCAAAATTAACCGGTTTTCTACGACAGATATACAACGAATCCTTCTTTGATGCCTGGCTAAAGTCGTTGTCAATCGGACTTAATTTCAGTTATGGCTTAATAACAACAAGTAGGAGTATCATAACGTCATGCGATAGGGGTGCATTGCTGGTTGAAGAGATTAAAATGAAATAATTGACAAAGTATGTCATTTAATTTACCTGTTCATTGAAATTACACGAACATTTTAAATTCCTTTCTTGAATACCGATAACCGAAATGATTTTGTTCTTTATGAAAATGTTACTGTATACGGGTTTATAAATAAACGAAAATATGAACGGTTTAAGAACAATATTAAACGGTGTTTTTAAACTTGTCTATGAGTAGGTATACTCATGAGTCCAGCCTAAAATTAGGTCTTAAAGTCGTTTCAAAAAGCCCAAAGGAAAGACGAGTGCCTCAAATCTCTGTATGACTATTTAAAACCATTTTGAATTAGGAATCGAAATGCGCCATCATTCTATAAACAAATGAATGCGTTTCTCAACGGTTGTTACTGCTCTTAAAGGACAGTGTCAAGAGATAGTATCACAGTGTATTCATGTAGGAATTGCAACCCGTAAAAATATTATCTGACAATTATCGATAACTTTACACAGTTTACCGGTAATTGGCATTCATTTTTAACCGGCTTCCGTTCCCGTGTTTTGCGCTCATCTATAATCGCAAAGACTTTTATCCCGATTTAAAAATACCCGTAGTTATGGGGTTAGTCTTGCACGGACTAGAACATAAAATGAGTACATCAGCTCATAGTCCATAACTCAAAATGGCAGAAACACAAAATGACTACAACACAATTAGTCGACGGAGCTCCGCTTGCGCGGAGCTCCTATTTCTGGGTGCATTGGCCCTACGGGCCGATACAAAACGAACATAACCTAAACCTACCTATAGGACAGTAGGTTTACTTTTCCACATCTGGTGTTTTTTCGCATGTGACTAATTGTGTTGTAGTCATTTTGTGTTTCGATCATTTTGAGTTATGGACTATGAGCCGATGTAGTCATTCTGTGTTCTGGTCCGTGTGAGACCTAAGCTAGTTATGTTCTATGTTTTGACATAGAAATCTAAAACCATTTTATCTACGTACATATCATAAGTGCTCTAAAATCAGAAATGAATGGAGATGTAATGTTAACATTACCTACTGAAATCAGTCTATGGTTTAAAAAAATAATTGACTGAGATACGAAATACGCAACGCCGCAATTCCAAGCTGTCATTTGTTTTGTTCGTTGACTTTTTAATGTTTCAAGTAACACTAGTAATAATGCAGGTCATGTCCCTGCGGTTCCTGAAACCATCTTAAAACACTTCATTATGCACAGATACATAAACTACTATTAATAAAGAGTGTGTCAATCAAATGGAATACGGGCCTAAGACAAATATTAATTATTATTTTAAAGATGGTTACACCATCAGTCATCGACAAAGCTTTAACTTCCAACTGAGACCTATCAACTCATGTTATTTCAATGCCGTATGTGTTCATTGTAAACAGCACAGCGGACAGAAGCATAGCTCAATATAAAAGAGAACAATTAAGATAACATGTCTAACTTGTGTATGAAACATCGGCAAACAAATATTAAATAATATCAGGGTTTCCAAAACATAGTTTGAGTCTATACTGGACTTTATAGTATACAAAACGTTCCACTCAAACCCTTTGATAAAATATTTTCGGTTCATTATAAAACTTAGGTATACATTACTTTTATCAAAAGCAATAGTAGAGATTTCTGAAACAAAACGCGGCTATAGGTAGGTAAGCCGCAGAGAAAGTTTACACATAAATAAAGCTCAGTGATATAGCGCTGCTGGCCCAATATGCCGTTGTTTTTATACTAGTGTTCACAGCTTCACAATACAAAGGTTCTAAGTCAAGGGAATTCACTATAACGTTAGGCTTTTTCGTATGTGGTAGCTGTCCGCTTTATGAGCACTGGCAAAAGGAGTGTTTAGAACGTTTTCAGTTAGGTTATGTAGTTTAAGTACTCGCCTGCTTGGCATTTTGATAGCGAAATATATGACATTTTATGGATTCCGTACCCAAAAGGCTAAAAAGAAACCACTATAGTGCGACTCTAGCTATCTATTACATTGCTAAATATTTTGTGAAAAGTATGTTTAAGGCGGTGGTGGCCTAGCAGTTAGAGCGTGCGACATGCAATCCAGAGGACGCAGGTTCAAACCCCGGCAGGTGCCAATGAGTTTTTTGGAACTTATGTACGAAAAATCATTTGATTGAAGGAAAACATCGTGAGGAAACCGGACTAATCCCAATAAAGCCACAGGGCTATACAGTAGCCTCTACGTTGGTTGGTCAGATGGCTATTGCTCTCGTAAAACTAGTACCTACGCCAATTCCTGGGATTAGTTGCCAAGCGGACCCCAGGCTCCCAAGAGCCGGGCAAAATTTGGGGATCACGCGAGAAAGAAGAAGATAGTTTTGTTTGTTTGTCTCAGACTACTTGGTCAATACCTACACAAAATTACTAAATATAAATAAATAAATATTACAGGACATACGTACAAAAGTTGATTTTCGTAGTTACCTACTCGGCCAACGATATACATAATACACAAATACTTAATTACATAGAAAAACACCCATGACTCAGGAACAAATAATTGTGAGCATCAAACAAATAAATGCCCTTACTGGGATTTGAACCCAGGACCATAGGCTTCATATACAGGGCCACTATCCACTAGGCCATACTTGTCATCAATATATATGTAGAAAGATATGTTTATAAGGAGAAGCGATACTAAAGAACATCCCGAAAATATGCATTATTAGGTAATATAAGTACAGTAATTGTAAGTATCATAGATTCAGTAAAAATTACAAGTTTGTGCCCAAAAATAAATCCTACTTTAGTTATACTTGGGCTCTTTATTTGAATAATATGATGTTAAGTAATTTTAATGACACGCTTCATCTCAAACTTCAGACATCTTGTCGATTTCCAATCACGTAAAGAGGTTCGCTAGTTATTTCAGGAAACGTTTTAACGAGCTAAACTTGTTAGCAGTCTAGGTAAACAGAGATTATGTTTCTGATGAATTGATGAAATACGTAATTACAATAACATCTCTAATTGTTTATAGTTATTGAGTATTTTTGAGTGGTTGTCTTTGACAGACTTATGCATGTAGTATTATTCGTTTCTCATTTGTTTTCTTTGCCTATATATATTTTTTTATAAAAGTTTTTGGTCCTCTTGTTTAATGTTATTTTCAAGTGTTTTTTTTTGTGTTTTCTGTCGAGGCATCACCAAATAGGCGCCACAGAAGATCAGCGCAGACTGCAAAGCTGGCATTATGCTGAGTTTTGTCCATTTCGTTCTATCACTTAATGTTCTATCCTAGTCCATTGTATTAGTTGTTTGTTTTTTATTCTTTATTCTATTATTCATGTAAAGAATAATATGACCCGGGCATTATCCGTGAACTAAAAAAAGAAACCACAGAGACCGGGCAGTAACGTAGATACAGCGATCGCCAATCCGCCTACCAAGTGTAGCGATTACAGCTTTTGACTCCCCGTGCTCAGACATCGCTCCCTGTGGCGGTCTATGGGGAGGCCTATGTCCAGCAGTGGACCTCCGTGGCTGATGATGATAAGGGATACAATAAAAAATTTAAACAAAACTTATACATGGATATCCAGAAAGAAATTGTTACCCTAAGTAGACCTAAGTATGAATAAACAACAAGAAATTATAGTAATAGCATGTCATCTAAGGATTGTTTACTATTCTAGTAAGTTCATTGACCCAGTCAACGGATACCGTTAGCACAACGTAGTTTATTGCATGAATATTTAAAAGGCTAGGAGTTGAAAAATGTTACAAATATTAATATATAGTTTCGATGAGGAAAATATGGTGCTGAGGCTAAACTGCGAGTATTTGCCATTTTCGGAAAAGTCCCTAGTTCTACACTGATTAAACAATAGAACGCATTTCAAAGTATATCTCGTTAGACCTTATCTAAATAAATGCTACTTAGTATTATAAATGTGAGTGTATGTGAAGATGTTTGATTTGACAAAGTAATAAAGGCTGGCCGGATTACATTAATCTTTGCGTACAGATAGACAAAAACCTGAATTGAGACCTAGCATACTTGATATTCCGTTAATATACGTTCATACGTTCCCGTAGGATCTTACGCAGAGGAAGTCGCGAGCAGAAGCTAGTTTATTAAATTTCAGAAATTCAAAAATATATGCTCGTCCTACAAACATTGAGTAATACATATAGATATATATATGAAGCACCAATCGTGGACCTAAATTAACCTATTTCAAACAGGCCGACTTTAGTATAGAAAAATATTAGAAAATCTGCTTATAAAATATTAAAATTTCTTCGATAATATAAATGCAAACATAATTGGCAATTATGTCGTACATGTTCTCATTCTTACCAATTTATACAAAAAAACATTACAAACAAAGTATTAAAATGTGTAAAACAGAGAAGCCCCCAAACAAACATTGCCACATAAAACAAAAATCACATCACATTTAGAACAATTACGAACTTGAGCACAGAACCAGCACCACCAACTTTGCCGAATTCATTTCCAATGTCCGCTCAACAATCAAACAAGTCAACAAAGTCGGGCCGACTCAAGTCGTGACAAGTCGGGCCAAACTCGAGCCGTGACAAGTTGGACCAACTCGGACGTCTTGGCCGACGCCTAACCGCGCCAGCCGAAATGTTCTGACTGAAAAGTTTCCTCCAACTGGCTTTGACGGGGACGCATGCGTACTAAAACTTTAGTGGATAAGGCGAAGGTTCGTTAGTTAATTGCCTACAGACATATGGACCTGTTACTTTTTCAATTGTGTCTGTCTTGTCTTATTAAAAATAAGCACTTAAATTGAGTTATCGTATCACATTGAACCCGGGTATGTTTTTAAACTGCGTTTAGTTGCGGCTGCATCCGTAAACTACATTAAAAAACCACAGGTAGTTGTGCAGAAGCATTCCGCAGCTACGAACTAATTTGAGGACAAAATTAATCACGTGCTTGTATTATTTTTTTATTATTATTATTTATTATTATTAAAAACCGGCCAAGAGCGTGTCGGGCCACGCTCAGTGTAGGGTTCCGTAGTTTATCGTCCGTCACAGTAAGTGTTCCCACTTAAGAGTTAAAAATGGACTACTTGATACATTGTTGTTGACATAATAATATTAAGTACAGAACCCTAAAAACGGGCCCACAAAGGACGCTGACAACTAAAGAAAGAGTTATAGATCCCAACTACACATGGAAAATTCGAAAAAATGTTGTCAATTTCAGTCCCACCACGAGTAGTAAGAAGGGGTTGTAATATGGAGTGATAACCAGCCAGCCTCATTTGAAGTCAGTCAGTCGATTTCAACCTAATGTATGGGCATGTATGCTCCGACCCCATTATTCAAAAAGAATCTTAAAACCGCCATGTAGGGTATGAGCGTTCTACCTACAGCGACATCTATCGGCAAATTAAGTAAACTATGCGCGCGAGCTTAAAGTATCAGAGGCTCTAGTGTAACTTACACTCTCTTTTGACGTAAAAAATGTCTCGAATGCGTAAGTGATACTGATATAATATGGGTAACTAACGCGATGGTGACGTTTCGTTACGTTAAAAACATACACTCAGGGCTCAGATGTAGTGAATAATCCTTTCCTATACTTATTGTCTCGGAAGTACCTACCCATCTGAAGTAGTAAGACAGCGGAGGGGACGGTCGCATTGGGCGATGTATATTAGTGCAGATTCTTATTTACGGTTAAAACTAAACGCGAAATTATACATAAAACGGCGGCGCTACCGCGAACAACGATATTCGTAAATTTCGGACGATTGTCTCTGTCACTCTTAGCGCCTTAATTACAGTAAAAGAGAAATGCTCGACATATACGAACTTCGATCTTCGCGGTACCGGGCCTGAAGTGAGGAAGTGTGTCTTGTCATTCAATAGAGATTTTGACAGCCATATCTTAGGGAATAAGGGCTAATTTATTAACAATTTGTAAGAAACTATCGCTTTAACGACTTTAGTGTTGGAATAATATAAAGTACCTATTATGCTCGCAAAAAAGCCTAAGATATATGCAATCCTACGGCGTTTCCGCCTTTCTCGAGCGAAAGCAGAGACCATTTTAGCAAAAACTCGTAAGATGTATGAAATCCTGCGGCGCTTACAACTTTTTCGAGTTGATAAAGTTTGTATGGGGGAACAATATTTTCATTTTTTAGTATATTACTCGATATTTTTCATACTTTCTCACCGTTAAAATCTTCCTTGAACTACTACAAATATTTCAAGACCAAAATTAGCCAAATCGGAAGCCGTTCTCAAGTTATGCGTGACCAAGAGAAAATAGGTGTTAATTTTTACATATATAGATTTTTTTTCAAAAACTATTGGACCTATCAAGTTCAAAATAATTTTCCTAGAAAGTTTATGTAAAGTTCTACTTTTGAGATTTTTTCCATATTTTTTAAACTTGTGGTTCAAAAGTTAGAGGGGGGGGGACGCACTTTTTTTTACTTCTTGAGCGATTATTTCCGAAAATATTGATATAATCCAAAAATGATGTTAGTAAACCCTTATTCATTTTTAAATACCTATCCAACGATATATCACACGTTAGGATTAGAATCAATAAAAAAATCACTCCCCACTTTACGTATATGGGGGGTACCCTAAGAAAACATTTTTTTCCACTTTTTATTTTTGCACTTTGTCGGCGTGATTGATATACATATTAGTA
Organism: Grapholita molesta; assembly: GCA_022674325.2. Classification (NCBI taxonomy): domain Eukaryota; kingdom Metazoa; phylum Arthropoda; class Insecta; order Lepidoptera; family Tortricidae; genus Grapholita; species Grapholita molesta. The sequence continues at coordinate 22,458,124 of CP053121.2, read as the reverse complement.
CCAAATTTCAGCTCTCTAGTGCTAACGGTCACTGAGATTATCCGCGGACGGACGGACGGACGGACAGACATGGCGAAACTATAAGGGTTCCTAGTTGACTACGGAACCCTAAAAATACAGTACAACATTTTGTTTTATACATAGCTCCACAAAACTGTTTTCACAGTTTGACTGTGGAGTCCGGAGTCTCTACTTATAAAAGATATATAATGCGTTCTGCAATTTGGAGATGTACGTCTAGACTATTACAATAATAAAATAACTGATAATTTAACAATACGCGGGTTACATAATATTAAAAAGATGCATTTTCAAGCGGCTCTTAAATTTATGTTTTCTAGGTTCTAGTGCAATGTCTGTCGGCAAAGAGTTCAGTAGATAAGGTAACCGTTTCCTGAGTGTCCTATCTCCGTAGTAGTTGGTCACCCTAGGTACATCATATTTGCCCGCAGACACTGCTCTAGTTGCATGCTTATGGCTGACTGGATATAGATGGTCTTGAATGCTATGGTTATTTACGGCTAAGAGGTATTTAAATTGATATGTTACTGGCAATATTTTACAAATTTTAAATAACTGTTTGTAGTTGTTTTTACATCTATTTCTTGTTTTTCCATTTACTAGCAATTTCAGAAATCTGATCTGCATCGCTTCTAATTTTTCTAGGTTTGTTTTAAACGTGAGTCCATAGCAATCAAGGCCGTAACTAAGGATGGAATTAACTAGGGACTTATACAAACATTTGAGAGTACTAATAGGAACCTTAAACCTTAAATGATAAAATCTATATAACGTTATAGCCTGGAAAAACTAAACAAACATGTCAAATACCATAAGAGTTATGGGGAATATACCTCCCGGGCTATACTGCGTTCAATGCCAAAAGAATAATCTAATTGACTATAAGTTAAATCAACTGCTCTTTATAAAACTTCAAAACCGCTTGTTACTAAGCCTTGCTACTAAAGCCCCACTCGCGCACCTCTGGGTTAGTTAACTAACCCAAAATTAACCGGTTAAATCCAAATATTTATTAACGCTTAACTCTGGTTTAGCGGCTAACCCTGGGGCAAGTAGTATGAAAACTAATTAGGTACCGTAAAACTACCCAACTGTAGACCAATAATACAACTATGGTCCAAACCTTTAATTCATAATTAGTAAGTAACAATCCTAATATACTTTATGGTTTTTTCTTCAGCTGTTGACTTTTAACTGCGTAAATTAAATAATACTCACACCTAAACGAAGATATTCAACTTAGTTTTGGACTTAGTTTGGGAGATTTTTGACTTTAGTTGGGTAGTTTTACGGTACTTGAAATATTTTTCTTGTAACGAGTTTTTGTTGATTTTTTGAAGGTACAATAAAGTGGAAAGACATATAACTATGATCTTGTACGTCGAGTTAAAACGCAAATTGCATTTCATGACCGCTGTGAAGCAATCACATTAGTCTACGGAAACAAGTATATTGCGGTGTGCTGATGAGTTTTGCTCAGCATCGAATGCTTGGAGTGCTACGACGACTCGTAGCGATTGACTGCACTTAGCGAAATATTTACGCGCTACGCTATATAAATATTTCGCTACGCTACACGCGTAGCCGATTTCAGCAGTTTCGCGGTATGTAGAGAAAAGCTGCTACGAAAAAAACCGACTTAAGACGTAGTGATCATGTATATACATTTAATTTTACGCATCACTATATCACTAAGCCTTAGCTATTTGAACTGTCAAATGAACATGGTTATATGTGGGGATTCGGTATGGACTCACTAGAGATGTGTTTATTTATATGAAGAATACAATAATATAAATTAACCCTTAATTAGTGGTTCAGTAAAATAAATGAATAAATCTTTTGAATGAACATATTCGCTCTCTTTCACAGAGTATTTATGTATTCAATGTCTCACCCATATCCGTATTAGGTACATGCTCGACTTCGCCCGCACGTGTATCGAGTCGTCCTGTACCAGCCAAACCGAGAAGATGCGGCACGGCAGAACCTATTCAACATAATTATATTATAACCAAAATGTTTACATAACTTGTGATATGCTCCCACTCAATATTGCGTATGCACCGGAAAGAACAAACAAATACATCACCCTGATTAATTGACATATCTACTCACTCATGAACATTATAATCTATACAGATCTAAATACTAAGCGTAATGATATCGATCTCCGCGAACGAAAGTTATGAATCAGTTGGTCCAGGCTAGCACATGATTGGCGCGACAGTATTTCGAGTCGAGATAGACTACTGGGACGGGTAGTCGGCTCGACGAGTCGGTCGACTGTCTTAAATGAATATAGTAAGAAAAGGAGGGGTAGTCTATCTCGCCACGAGATACTGTCTCGCGCCCCATTTCAGTCATAAGGGTTATACTTATACAGATAAATTAGGTTCCTATGCACATTGCGAAAGTTCAAAGTTTCAAAGTATTGTAGTTCTATTCAATGTAAACGGTTCCTCTCTTACACAACAAAACAAAGTACAACACTATACGACAAAAAACATAAAAACAACTTTTCGGTTGTCGGGGTGAGCCTCTGGACTTAGTCCACTACTGTGTAGATAAATAAGCGAGATCGTGGAATTCCATTTCTAATGGTTGTACGGGAAAAAGGAAATTTCAAATAAAGAATGCCTATAAATACACAATACCACTACATAGAATGCATATAAACACACAGTAACACTACAGACGCAATTCCACGCTGTCGCTAATTTATCTTTACAGAGAACGTGTCTCTTAGTAACAACAGTATTTTTACTAAATACATGAAAATTTTAATTTAATATCACATTATTTTATGTTCATCGTGAGGTCGGTGTGTGGAGAGTGTATATACACAATGTTCAACAACTTCAAAGTTCAGATAATTAGACCAGTGTTGATCAATCTTCCCAAAAGTTTGCGCTCAGTCTGGCAAACTGTATTGTCTGACTACCGGAGAAGCAAGTTCACCTCAAATTTCCTGAAATAATAAAATAGAATACAGATATAATTACATACAAACGTGCCATACCCGTAAGAAAGATATATCACATGATAGAAATGAGAGATGACATAATTATCATGTCGAAGCGTTGGTGGCCGCGTGATAAAACGAGTAACTTATATCCAGATGTCGCGAGCTCTAAGCTCTTATTACAGAGTTTCTAGAAAGTAGTACATACCTACAAAGTATTATTTTACGTGTACCATTTCTTTATAGCTGAAGAAAAACATTATGATGAGACCGAAAACTCAGGGCAGATAGTAGTCGTTTCCGTAAATCATACACGTAGACAGTATCATCTATTGAGCCCTGGCCAATCCGCCAGGATAAACACTAGGACAGCATGACATAACTTTTTATATAACTCGCGCATACTCGTACCTACGATGGGTGCCGCAATTACATATTAACATTGTTGATAAGAAAATATTTACAATAATTACAATATTACGAATAATTTAACTATTTACGACATTAAATGTAAAAAAGGCCCTTGCGGCATTGTACCAAGGATGCTGGCGGCATCCCACGTTGTATCGCAATGCTGATATGTTGTGCGAAAAAACCGCCAGCTCTTCGGCCACCAGTTGCGTCAACCAGACGCTTCGCAATTTCTGCAAAACTCTACGCCAAACGGTACAAAATGGTACTCTCTGCCCATGCTCTATTATATATTTGTTACATTAGAAAATTTGGACGCCTTGCGCCGCTGCACCCGCTTTTACATTAGTTCTTTGGAGACGGGATGGCACTAGTTTGTCTACACAGGTAGCATCCCACACCAGCTTCCGTCCCAAGCTCCAAGGAACCAAAGACTATCAAGCCTCTTGCCATTAACTCTGACAATGCCGGTAGCTCAAGAAGAGGCACATTAATGGTGGCAAGAGATCGACGGACTATGTCACTTTTTTAACAGAATAATTCATGGTGTCCCAGTCGGTCTACGTACGTGCCACAAGAGCGTACATACCGAAACTCCAAGTCGCAAACCGGTCGGAAGTCTAAGGGAGGTTGGATCCAGTAAAGTACCGGTATTTGGCGAAGGATGGGCATGTAGCCCGTAACCAGCTTCCCAAGCTCCGACCGCCAATAGCCACGCACGAAAGTAGTTTACAAGGGTATTGTAGGTTAAGTCACAGTAAATTGTTTATCATCTTTTATTGTAATAAACGGCTGAATAAAGAATTTATCATTTGCTGGACATTAGGCCATGAAATATTGTAACAAACTGAAACTCACCCCAAACATCCGAATTATTCTTTTGAGCCTTTTTCAATATCTAAAACATATATTGGGGCGATTATGGCTCCCACCACGCTCAGCAATACTTATATATCCAGCATTGGACGTCCATGACTAGCAGAAGGAATACATGTCATACATATATTATAAATAAATAAAAAATCTAGCTTCCAACAAATAATGTAACTGCAGCGTTAACTTTTTCAATGTAGTTTATTTATTTGGATAATTTTAAATATAGGCAATGAATGCACAATTAATTGGATACAACATAAACCTTTCCATTGAAGCCGCGTGGTATGAAGGTGTGTCAGAATCAGAACAAGTTAAATAAACCACATCACATTTTCGGAATACTGACAAGATTTCCTGTATTAAAATGTGCGTTGAATAATTACTTATAACCTAGTAGGTATATACAATATCGTGTACACAGTATAGGTATTTTACTTTAACAAATAAAGTTGGTTTTACTTTATTGAATTATTCTAACAAAAGGTTCTCTGCCCAATCGTGTGTATAAATAGATTGAATAGTGCCTAAAAAGGTTTTGTATTGTGTCGAGCTACGAGTTTATAATTATTCTTCTATAGTTATCATTTTTAGTACGTCGTTGGCAAACGGCTGGTCGATGTACACTAGTGACAAAAGAGCTGGCAGCTTCCTCGCTCAATTTATAAGTATTGCAGTTCAGCGAAAAAATGCTGCCAGCATCCTCGGCACCATGCCACATGACCGTTTTATAGTTGGAATTTTTATTAAATTATTTGTTTATTTAAATTATTATGTTTATGTTAATATATCAAATACTGTAGTCGCTACATTAAATATGTGATATAATTACACCCCGTTATCTAATGATCATTTTGGTGCAAGCTAAAATAGCGATGTTGCTTCACATAATTAGTCGATTCATATTTATCGATAAAAGTTGTTTGGCAAACTAAAATTCTTTTTTAGTGAATGCCCGAGAGATAACTCATTCATTCCTTCTTTTTATCAGATCGGAGGGCGACAATTATAAATATCGAATATCGTCAATTATTGAATATCGTTAATTTGGGGTCCGAGTTTTGAAATAGTCACAGAGTAATCTTAATAGAGATTCTCATTAATTCTCTATGGAAATCACTTAGTGACTATTTCAAAAATCGAACCTAAGATCTTCTGAGTGAGTAAGTCAACTTAATTTTTTATCGAATTAGATTATCGTCACTACCCAATCACTTGCCCCTAAACTGAGCATAAGATAACGGGGTGTAGATATAATATGTGCATCGATATATATCGATTGTAAGTTTGAAAAATAGCTTTATTCGTCATAGCAATGTCGGTTACCCTAGCGTGCCACACGAACCCGCCAATCTTAAAGAATTATTACGAATGCACTTCGCATTTTTCTTTACGTCAACAATTTAATAAGCGTTTACGTTGCAGGGTAAAGTTAAACGTCTCTATTAAACATGCAAAACCAATAATAACACAAATGTTTGTATAAGTACGAAAATTTGTAAAAGAGTTGTTTCAATATTAAAATTTACGTTGAGATATACAAAGGTTCGTGACCTATGCTTTTTACAAACAAAGAATATTTATTAAAACTTATTTATAACTTTGTATAGTACTTATACCCACATGAAAACATTATTAAAAAAATAATGCTTTCCAGGATTATTTTTTAGTTTGATCTCCATCTGTGTATCAATATATTCTACATCGTAAACACTTTATCTTGAGCAAAATCCCAAAACCGACGTATAAAATATGCTTAGATTGCTTAGCTACTCGACTTATCGACGCAAGGGCCAACATGTCCCCGTTACTGACCATCATTACTCTTTTTAATGCCACCATAAATTGCGCTATCACGTTATTGAACTTCTACTCGTGTTGCATTTCATTATTAAAAAGTAAACTTCTCTGAGCATACTTAACTTAGGGCTGTCAACTTGTCACTGTTCAATTATCTTTGCTCGGTAATTTTCCAAGGGGCAATAATTGGTAGAATTACGGTCTCGGTATTTGAAATGATCACTGTAATTGGTGATCAGAGTATTTTAGTGCACCTGGCGAAGTACACGTTAGTAAATATTGGATAGTTCAAATAACTCTTGCGAAGTATGTTCAAGAGTGTCAATAAATTCTCTTAACTCTTTTCAAATCATGATTCACTTACTAGACGAATAATGAGATAAACATTTTGGACTTTTTGGAATTTAAAAACATTAAATTCAGTCTAAAATTAAATTTGGTTACATTTTCAGGTAAACTACCTTCGTTCTTCGTCGCCAGGGTTTCATGTAAGTTGCAATATTTAAATTATTTATATTTATAAATAGCAAAATTTCGTTAAGATATAATGACAAATAAGAAGAGACAAAGGAAGAACTATAATTGTGGTGATTTTTATACTTTTTCATATTGCCTCAGGTTTTCTATTATTTATTTTTGTTATTCTATTGCTTGTTGGAGTTGTCATAATATTTTTGCTGATACGGTCGGCTTTTAGTTCCCGGCCCGTTTTTCTCTACTCTTTGGATATCGAATTTCCCACAATAATATATACGAGTACCGAGTTAGTGAAAAGATGAATGACTTATTTATTATTTAACATGTTTTTGCGACCTACATTTCTTAATTGTAATTTGAGCCGTCTGTGTATCTTGACGTTTTTTGCTGCTCGTGAAAAAATATTCCATCCGTCTGTCATGGCCCATATTATTCTATTAGGTATTACTTAATCTTCGTATTTTGTAATATATCCTAAAAAGCTCGCTCCTATTAGCCTATATAACTTCAGGTACCAGTAATAAGATACCATTTAGGTAATCATAAGGTCTGCTTATTACTTCAGAAACGGCGTGTGAAATTATTCTGCTCGAATATTTTTGAAGGAATATTTACTTATTTATATTTACTAGTTTTTTCCCAAACCCTGTTGTTTGCTATTAGGAAAGCAAATATTTACAGTAATATTTAAATAAATGGCTGTATTCTTTTTTTATCTTTCGATTTTTCTATGATGTTATTTTATTTTGTGGTTTCGTAATTATGTTGATGAAAGGAGATATACTCATAATACTTACAACGTTTGTTTTTTTTTTTATTGAATGCAAAAAAAATCTTCAAACACAACTCGTAAATTAAAAAAGATATCGTAGATATGCAAAAAGGTTTTTGATACTGACTTATTACATTTTTATGAAGAATTAGGTTGTCACTTTATATAACTTTGGATGATATTTTACTAGACATGTTTTTGAATATTATTGTTCACAGTAATAGACACAGCACAGAGCAGGCTTTTACAAATAGTACGAATAATTCGATATTTAAATCGAAAGAAAAATAGAAAAATTTGACTAGCAGCGGAAAATTTTTCTATTTTTCTTTCGATTTAAATATCGAAGATATTCGCTAGCAGACGTTTCATAATAAAAAATAATTTAGTACGAATAATTGTTTGTATAAGTGCTCTTTCAACTTTGACTTACTCGTAGTTAGTCAACAGTACAGTTGGCAATATTTATACTGAATACGCACAACACTGATAAAAACCACTTGGTATATTACAACATTTTGGTATATTACAAACACATATTTCATAACGGCGGGGAGGGTCAAACCGTTAGAAAAGTTAAACTAGTCAGACATGTAAAAATAAAGATAATCTTTATGAAGTTTTTCTATTTTCCTTTTTTTAACACAGAGTCAACCCTGCCACTGCGGCGAGGGTCAGCGGCCGCCCGGTCGAACCTCGTCAAATATTTAAGCGCAAACTGAAACGAATCCAAATTTTCTCCTTTATGCATCGGTCGTAGAACTATTTTGAGTTCTACGAACTATTTGTATACATATGTACATCCAATATACACATATGTATATCATACACCGAGTATTTCACAATTTTGCCACAAGATACCATGAACGTAGATAGGATATTTGACTAAAATAAGACTTGATAATAAAAATAAAACAAACTTCATTTAAATAATTTTATTAATCACATGTCTGACCCGGGAATCGAATTTTCTAAATATAAAAACGCTACATATTTTGCTGTACCAAACTCTTAAGTTCTATCTTGTAATATTTGGTATTAACTCAAATAAAAGAAAGGGGTAACTAGTATCTTTGGAGTTAGGGGTTGAATCACTGAGACCATGGGGCCCAAATGAGCGACGTCTCTACAAAAATATTGTGTTGCGCCTTATTTAGACTTCTGGTGACCAGAGCGATCCAACGCGGAAATGCGGCCAGCCTTCTGGGCACCCTACCCAGTGGCCGAGACCTAGGGCAGGTTGACTATTTAAAAGTCTTTTATTTATTAGCTAGTTTTATAATATTGTTATTGTTTACTTTTTGTTATTCTGTAGTTTGAAATAAATAACTATTGTTGTTATAAAATTCATAATATAAAATTAGAAAATATATAAATAAAAGAAAGACCCAATAGGTAATCATAAAATAAAACCTAATAAACAGACTACGAACTAGTATATCTTAATTAATCTTACACGGTAGGTATTCGGATTTCAATTTGTTGCTGAACTTACTCCCTAGTATTCTTTGATCGTTTTTTATGATCAAGTTTTAATTTGCTTTAACAACGCAAATATTCCCGATATTCGTAATTTATCCGATAGCTTTACAAGATAGGCATTCATATTTTTACTTTAAAAGTCTGTATCCGTGGAATCTGGCAGCATTGTGCTGAGTAGAATTTCGTCGTTCCTCTACCTATCCATCCACGAATCAGCGAGGGAGAAACATTTGGAACGAACGAGAGAACAAGTAATCATACCTTTTTTTCCTTTATCGTCTTTCATGTGGTCGATAGTTAACAGATTTCATGGATATAATTTTTATCACCCATTCGGCTCCTCGGCAACAAGATAAGGAAAACCTTATCAGCGCCCAGTGCATTGTTACTTTTAAATATTTGTAATTGTACCTACCTGGGGAATTATAAAATAGTTGTAAATTATTGTTTAGTTTATTATAGTAGTTAAGTTCATGTATATATAATATTGTTTTTGATGTTTACTGCGGAATGTGGTATCGAGACAAACCACATCGGTTTAACGATACCATTAAGAAAAATTGTAACCATTATTGTAATTATCTTTCAATAAAAAAAAATAGGAAATGCGGTGTCGATGTAGATTAGAGACTATTAACAAAATTGGGCTGGGATTCCTTGACTTGGGTCATATACAATGGAAACGGGAACAGAATATTGTTTTTAGTCCTAACGAGAAAACTTTCAATGGAGGTCTCCATAGGATGTCACCCGTTTTCATTGTTCTTTAGACATTAATTTTTTTATTGTTATTCAGATCGTCTAAGCAAGGACTGTGTAAGTCTTTATACTGCTAACGCGCCATATTGGTAAATGCAGTGGAGTAGCAAAATATATACCGGTTTAATCCCCTCATAAATATTATATACGATCGTAGAATAGTGAAACATATATCATATACGATGTATGCCTCCATATTTGTACACTTACATAACAGTATTTAGGTATTTCAAATTTTGTACGAATTCTTATGAAACTGTAATCTAACAAACGTAATTTGTTTTTGTTTTGAAGATGTTTATTAATAATGCCAGTAGGTATGTGCTAATAAAATAGTCATCATTATAAGACGATATAGGTAAAAACTTAATTAAAGGAACATGTCTATGTAGAACTTAAGTTAGTTGTCTTATTAATTATCTAATTAATTAAAACTTATGTCAAAATTATGCCAACATGCTTTTACAGACACGATAGTATAGGTGAATAACTTAACATATCTATGATGTTGTGCAGAGCATTAATATGGAACTTAGCTACGTCAAAATTTGAATATAGAACGCCGACATGCGTGTACACACACGTTACTATTACTAATACATAAGCCAGGTGCTTTAGCTTAGTTTTTCATCTATACCGCACTATATAGCAGCGGCGGCGTTTCTATTTTTTATTTTTAAAGCGGCTATTTTTTTTTAATAAACGCCTATAGATACTCGTCTGTGCCCATCTCGAGGTCAGACTCAGTTTACTCGGTAGTGCGCTAACTTGTAATAAGATTTATTGAAGCCTGTACAAATTACTTAACTAACAAACCAAATTTTCAGCAACAACAGCAGAAAACTATATCCATCCCTTTCTTTTAATCACAGTACTAAAGTATAACAGGTTCAGCGAGAAAACTATATTCTCATTATCCAGCATTACAAAGCGACATTAATGTTATTAGTTTTATCACGTGGATAACATTTAGGTCATACGTAGTTGCCAGTTCAGGCACCTTTAATGTCTCACTTTTCTTTATTAAACAAACGCTTTTAAATAACAGTAATGGAATGAATGAAAATGTAACCCATAGGAAATTGCTGTGAGGCTTGTGATATTAATCTACCGTGTGATCGCGATGAAAAGTCCAATACACTTTAGCAATTAATGGAATACTATTTAAATGCTCATAGGCAATCTTTTACAGTGTAATAACTCACTGAATAGTTAAAAACCTTTTCGCCTTCATAGAATTACTCTCACTAATACATAGACTGAACATCTCTACTACAGCTGTCTATATCGGTCATCGTATATCTCAAAGTTAGAATCAAACCTGAAGCTGGGCTACTCAGAACTATCCTACAACCGGTTAAGGACTAACTGATAAAATAAAGCCAGGCAATCCCTTTGAGATAATTATCTTACTCATTACCTTTACGACTGTGTTCCGTAGAGTAATCTTTTCGGATATATTAACATCCAGAATATCCACCCCGCCGCACGCGGAACTATTAACCTCACCCCACAGCGTCAGTTTGACGTTCGACACCGAAATTAAGAAAAAAAACATACACATACATAAAAGAATTCACACACTCAAAAATATATTCTAGTATTAATTTTTCGTTGTGGTATTCTAGCCGCGTGAGTGGCCTTCATTTACCGTCCACCACTGCAATAGTTCTAATCGCCATCGTAATAACCATTCAAAATTCTTAGTAGTTGCCCGAGATACGGTAAAGAATTGAATGACTAAAATGGCATACGATTATTATCAACGCGGCAGTGTCCAGGTATGAACTCAGCAAGGAATTAAATAAGCAATGCGAACACAACCTTGCCCAGTAATTAATAACATTTAGATTCCTGCCTTATAAAATAGTCATAGTTTCAGCAATGAATTTCAAAATAGACTTCAGCTAATAGACTAAAACTAATACTTCGCCTGTCTGCCACAGTGGCGCCCTATACTTTGCATAAATTATCAAACTACTGCTTTGAGGGGATAATTTCCAGTGCAGGCTATAATTATTGCAAGTGCAGCAAGTCAGGCACTGCCTCGAATCTAAATATCGTGGTTAATTCATTTCATTATTTCTGTCGCGGTTGCAAAGCTTAGCAAGGGCGCTCGTTCTCTAAATATTACATTTCTTCTACTATGGTCACACATTCGCACGAACATCGAGGCGAATAACGAGACGAAACACGAGCTCGTATTTGTACGCAGACTTCGCGATATTCATCTCGTCCCTCGTATCATCATTTGCACGGTCGTGTCGGAGGCGGCCTATCGAGCGCAAGTAATTTTTGTTTCTTTTTTTATTGACAGCGGCCCATATTGCGAGGTTCACTGTGATTACGACCGAGAGAATGGACTGCCGGACCGCCTACGAGAGTGCGAGTCAAAGCAAACGAGCAGTGGGACGAACAAGGCGTTCACATATTCGCCATTCGCGCCGGTATGTATCAGTTGACTTGGCAGTGACAATTAAGCGCGCGGTAATTATTATACAAACTAAGATGAACTGATTTATAATATAGCTCAATAAAAAAACAAGTACGCAAAGGGAAGGAAAAGTAAAGTTGACATTTACATGTAAATCTAAAACATGTTGTTCGCGTACGAGTATCAATATTCCTATTAAATGGCGGGTGCCATACCAATTTACTACGCGGACATCTTGTACAGACAAAGTTTCATCGAATATTTCGACGAACAGCGAGCGAATGACGAGCAAGCATATGTGATCGTGGAGTTCCATTTCCATTTATTTAAACTTTATAATTCTGATAAAATATTACTGGCCGCTTCTAGTTCGTGCGAATAGTTTCAAGCAGAAGATCTCACTAATCAACAACTTCCGAGCGTATGAATTTATTAATTACACCCAGTCTGGCCTAGTGCGTAGTGACCCTGCCTATAAAGCCGATGGTCCAGGGTTTAAATCCCAGTGAGGGCATTTATTTGTGTGATGAGCGCAGATATTTGTTCCTGAGTCATGGATGTTTTGTATGTATTTAAGTATTTATATGTATCTGTCTATTATATATATCGTCGTCTAGTGCCTACAACACAAGCCTTTATGAACTTACTGTAGGACTAGGTCGATTGGTGTGAGATTGTTCCGAAATATTAAAAAAAATACGATCGTATGACACACTGATTGCGTACCATTTTAAGAATAGAATAGAAGAATAGAAATTTTTTATTTAACACCACATTGAAAAAATGTTTACAGGCAATGCTACAAAACATTACAAGCCTTAAAATAAAACTTAAATAAGCACAAAATATGTTTACATGTAGAAATCATATTAAAACTATGATGCTAAAAAAGAGCCAATATTACTACAACGCTGGTTTTTAGGCCGACCCTTCGTACAATACGATTTTCCGTAGTCAGTTATGATATTGCATATGAGTATGCTTAGCCCATAACCCATAATATTAAACATATCGTAGTTTAGTCGGACGCTACGGTCGGTAGTGAACTTTAGAAACTTTCTAATTCGGTTTGTACTGGATCCGGCAATCATATTATAACGAATATATCAGTTTTTGTAAGACAAAATATTCCCTAAATGGTTTCCTACCTGATATAAATATGGCCTATTAATATGAATACTAACAATATACAAGTACAATTAAGTTACAATTACAAAAAACATATCCTACTACTTAGGTATAAAACATAAAACCTTTAAAATAATAATACTTGACAGACTGCTAACTACTTATATAAAAACTCTGCTTACGTTCCCTTCGATGCAAAAGAGTCCAGTATCCTTACCATGAGTTGTGACATTGAGGTTTTCGATAACGACTACCTATCAAGTTTACTATCTGTGCATCTCGCTAATACTATTTTAGTGCGAACGAGATGCACAGATTGTAAACTCGATACTCGTTATCGAAAACCTCAATGTCACAACTCATGGTAAGGGTACGTCACGCTCGCTTTGCCACCATGCCCACCTTGAACAACACACAATCTTGACAATATTTGCACGAGGAAACAATATGTTGGTATGAATTCTGAATAAGGGCATTGTGGCAAGTTATATATTATTGGACTGAATGACTGCAACAAGCGATCGCCGATCGCCTGATTCCGACCGGGCGCAACTACAACTACATCTCCATCTCATCATACATATATCAGAGCCTTGAGTGTAAGTTTTTAACGTAACTTTACGTCAAGAACGCGTTTGCGTTTCCCATATAAATAACATTATCACTTACGCGTTCGTAAACGTTTTTTTACGTCAAAAGAAACTTACACTAGAGACTCAGATCGAGCTCCTCAGATTTGTCACAAATTGAATATTCATCGGATAATGCAAAATTAATGTGGTTTTCAAATTGTGGTTAATTAATTAAACACATAGTTTGTCCAATTAACAAAGTTTTGTTCAGCAGTATGAGTTATGGGCCTAAATAAACAGGTGCAAGCTCCCTTTGAACTTGTTTCGCCCAGTTTGCCTGTGCACATAATATACCTACATATTATATTATATAACGCTCAAAGAGATCTGAAACTAGCAAAAGAGATATAACTTGGGCCGATTCACAAGAACCGAATATTTGTTCCAGGAATATAGACGTTCCCTATTTAAGTATCTACGTGTATGTATCATATTTTAGTATGATAGAACGTATGTTAATTATTTTGACATCTCGTTAGCTTACGTTTTTGTACATATAGTACTCTATATATATAAATAGGTGTAAGTCCTAATTCTGAGAATTTCTCTTATTTCCCCTCATCTATCTAATCAAAAAGTGATACTTATTTCAACCCCAAAGGGTTGTTTTACAGTAGCATATTTATAAAAGATACGACGTTGTACAAGTTATTCTAACTCGGTTCGTGACTCAATGAGGAGTTTAATTAAATAAGGCATTCATTTGTAAGCTTCTTAGTTCACTGAATCGTAGATCTGAAAGAAGCCAGTCTTTTATGAATTGCAAATTTAATAACTCCGCTATCTTGGCAATTGGTATAAACAAAGCAGCTCGTGGACTAAACCATTCATGCCTAAAATTAAACTTAGCAAAACTATTGAAAGGATTAAGTCTTAATGAAGGCACAATTAATCTAAAGTATTGATATCTAGCCTTTTTACTGGATCATCGTTTTCTAGTTGCATTTTAATTTTGTTTATCTGAAAATTAATTCGCAAAAAGACAAATTAATTAATTTGCTGGGATTAACTCTGCAGTCTCAATGTGGCGACTATGACAACTACCCACCAAAGTGATACAAATCATATATGGGGGAGCCCCATGTCCAGCAGTGTAGGTATATCTTACAGCTGAAATAATGATGATGATAAATTAGTTACATATTTAGCAGATAAGTCTGCTAAAAAAACTATAATGCTAAAATATAGTTTTATTTTAGTAATGGGGTAGCGTAGCGCATCAATGTCTGTGAATATCACTTGAGACTTAGATGCCGTTAAGTGTTTATACATTTACGGTTAATGGCGCTCCTTAATAAAGGCGCATTCAAGGATATGGTGGGAAAATTCGTAGCCAACGGGTGTGTACTAGGTAACTCAGTTGACATAGGAACGAGCGTATATTCCGGAGTTGCGAGTTTTTTCATTTTATTTTTCTTTATTTCTAACTAGAAACATACAAGACTTGGAATGACTATGTCTAACTAAACAAAGTCGCGTTCCCCCGACCTGTTGGCGATTCCTCTTCTCGGGACGATAAGGCTGATATCACACTTGCGATTTGCGAGCGAGTTTTGTATGGAGGCGAATACGCAGCGAGTTCGCCGCGTACGAGTTTTGTATAGAAATCGCTTGCAAATTGCCCAAGTGTGATAATGCCCTAAGGCGCAGCGTCATCTATGGATACATATGTTGAGTTATTTTGACAGTGAGACATTTCCATAGAATCAGTATAGCACTGAGGCATACTGCTGTTAAATATGATAGATGTCGGTAATGTATTTGCCGGGATATGGGCACTGCGCTTTTGTATCACTGTCATTCCATTTCTAAGCATTTTGTTGGCATTGGCGGAGCATAGCCTTAAGAATTTAAAGGAGTTGTCTCCTTCTCCTTTGACGACCGGTCTGGCCTAGTGGGTAGTGACCCTGCCTATGAAGCCGATGGTCCTGGGTTCGATTCCCAGTCGGGGCATTTATTTGTGTGATGAGCACAAATATTTATTCCTGACTCATGGGTGTTTTCTATGTATTTAAGTATTTATATGTATCTATCTATTATATATATCGTCGTCTAGCACCTACAACACAAGCCTTACTGAGCTTACCGTAGGACTAGGTCGATTTGTGTAAAATTGTCCCTAAATATTTATTTATTTATTTATATTTAAAGTAATGGTTGAAAGTAGATGGAATGGCATCCACCAGCTCTGTCAAATACCTGATCAATGCAGAATACCTACTTGGTTTGATCGATCTAATCTCACGCTGAATTATTCAGCCCTCTTAATTAATTTGAAGATAAAGCCTTTACATTTCCCCAGATTTTAAGATAAACGTTTCTTAACATTTAAAAAGGGACAGTAGCAATAACAAAGGTCTTTAAATACTCGCCCCGGGAAATAGCGGAACGGAATCGAACCATTCGGTCCGGAAAAATTTGAAGGCTGTAATTTAGCCCAATGTTAATTCGCAGCCGATTCAAAGGCAGTGTCGGCCATTATTAAAAGCGTAAATTGTCAAACAGATGTGCCGAACGACTCTGGTCGCGGCCGGCTGTTTTAAAACGCAATGAAAATTACCGGACTGGTTTGGCTCTGGGCGATGTTGGAACATAGCCGTTAATTGGCACTAGTTACTGTTACACGCGTATTGCGAATGAATTTTATTATTTATTCATAATAACGTTTGATAAAGTTACCCACCTATGAGGATAGTTCTAGGTAAAGTTACTCTTTGGCATTGGCATATACATTAGTGTAGCATATTAGAAAATAAATATTTCAGAAAGCTATTGTAATTGTTTTTACATAATACGTGATTTGGCTAAAATCACGTTTCAGTACGTGTAAGCACGCATATACGAATATATGTACACCGTATTTTGTTTATTTCCATTAACTTTAAGATTCTATAGGTCAGCTAAAGTAGTATTATTTTTAACTTTTACTATTTTTATATGCATTTATTAATTAAATTCAATCATCAATTCAATTGTATCAGTGCAGTGTGCAGTGTGGCGCTATATCTATATTCAGAGGTGATAACCCTTTTATACTTCAATGTAATAATCATTCATCAGAACTCATTCGACAATAATAACTGCAGAAATTCATTAAAATAGTGGCTTCACATTCATCTTAATAAGGAAAATTTTAACTGTGACATTAGTTGGTTACAGAATTCGAAAAACAATAAAGTCCTTAAGCTCACAATACCGCATAGGACGTTTTCTACCCCACTTATGGAGAGAATTAAGTCAAAGTGCGGCATTGGAGTAAGCACACAGCTACAGTAACTTAAACAAATGCTATAAACTTGCACAAGTACCCGCAAAACTTACAAAGCGAAGCTTATTCCAGCGATATTCTTAGCCCGCAAACGGAACACGACTCAACGCTTTTAGATCTATTTATAAAGGCCCGACCCGAGCCTCTGGCTACCGCCCTGGGGACCTCCGGTAATGAGTCCTGCTTCATCTTTCCTCACGCCTGTAGGACATCTAGGCTCTAGAGTCCTTTGTATTCAGCACACGTTTTAGATCAACTACCTAGTCACTGTTGGACAACAATATTACCGAAGTTACACAGCAACTGCAAGGAATTGGTAGGAACGTTTCCAAAAATCAGCTCGTTGGGTTGATTATGTTATATTTTTACTAACTCATATCAGTCATAAATATATATCATATTATCTAAGAAAATGAGAACCCAAGTAAAGTCTGAAACAATTTAAGTGTTCTATTAGATTTAGTGTAGGTATTCTTTTGATTTCGAATAGCATATGTTTAATAAATAGGAGAATGAGTTCAAAGTTAAATGAGTTTTTTAATCGCAAATTAAAAAAAAATGTTTTCATATTAAAAGTCTTGTAGTTTATCATAAATAAAACAACAGATGATTCGAAAGCTCTTATGAATATCCCTTTATAGGGTAGCGTACGCAGAGCGTAGGTACCAGAGTAACTTAGTACGAAATGGGGTTATTGTATAGCTTAAATTAAAAGGTCAATTACGCGTTGTCTCTGATACTTTAATAGGGTTACGAAAATGTTGTGATTCCGAACAGTAAATGTCACCTAATGGAAGTTTAATGTCGGAATAATAAATTCAGCTCCTATTAATCTTCTATAGCGTAGCCATATAAAACTTGTCATAGTAATAAGTTTCACATTGATTTTTTATCGATATAGAAGGTAGTAAGTATTATCGAAATGCTCACGCAATGACAACTATTTCTCTTCACTTAGAACTATATATGTATTTCCCAACAATGGTGATCCGGACATTTGGGAGGCGTATGCAGAGCCGGATGAAGCCAACGCGCAGGTGTTTTCGATAATTTAATGGTATGTAAGTGGTACACTAAGCGGATGCTACCTCTGTCCGTGTCATGGGACGCGCACAGAGACAGCACCCGCCATGGTGTAAAGACTATACAGTTTTAATGAAATCTAAAATATACTAGACTATTGGGTGGAAAGAATGGACTAGCTACTGGGCGTATTGGAAAAAAACCGAACGCGTGCCTAATAAAAATGGTGTACAATTTTATTTCCGGCCAACTATTTATTATTATTATTTCTGGGCCTAAGTTGCCACTTCGACTTGGAGAGATCTATTTTGGCTTCACTTTAGAGTACGTTTGTTACTCAGCTGCAATGTTTTGAACCACAAGTGTAAACAACACTTACAACTAAATAATATTAATATTAAATACTTAATTTCGTTACTGCCTATAAGCGTGCACAAAATATCTGCATGCACTCAAAAGCTTAAATAATAAACTCCCATTTTAATATATCAGGGCAAGATCTCTTTTACGCTGCGATAAATCTGATGGCGACTGTACCTACCGGTATAAATGGAGAGTGCTGAAAATACAAACTGTTCATGAAACGCCATAACAAGTTGCTACTCTGAATGTTGAACTGTGACCCCACAATACGTAAACCCACTTATGTGGTGGGTAATATTTGTTAAGTACTGAAAATTTACATCAGTTCATGAAACGCAATAATGATTTGTTACGATGATTGTTGAACTGTGACGTCACAATAAACCCACATGAGGTAATATTTACTGATGATTCAATAGTATATTACGTACCGAGGGTGGTAAAACAAAGAATGGCTCGGATCGCGGGTCTTTTTAGCCCGAACCGGAGGTGAGGCCCATAAACTAGTGTTCTGAGGCTTTCTTTATTACCGCCCGTGGTGTGTACATAGTTTTACGTCTTCATCTGGCTGTAAAGTGAAATTTTCCGTCGCGCCCTAGGGCAGTAAATCTCTATTACCGCACAGTGTGACGTAAAAACAATTTACGAAGACGTAAGACTAAGAAATACTCGTGATCTGAGCCATTCCTTGTTTTACCGCCCTGGGTACGTAATATACTATTACAGTTCAAGACTCATTTTTCAATCACCTGCATTGGTTTAGTTCGCGATCAACCACATAACACTTCTTATTTTTAAATTATTATGCAGATTATCATTACGATATTATAATTTCAACATACTTTACGAGTACATTATTTTGGTATACTATGGCCTAGTCAATACGAGCCCTTCTATTTCTACATTTGTTCGTATGTCAAGCACCACCCGGTACTTGCTATAAAGTGGAAAATGAGGTTCAACAATGAAGTTCGATCACGTTCGCCGTTCAAACAAATGCTTGGATTAAATGTTGTCTGCCAATACTCCATCTGAACAAAATCGTTTGCAGAAAATTACACAATACATGGAATGTATTGGTATTTTCGATTTACTTTTGTGTATAAAGTCCTACGATATTATTCGCTCAACTTTACACTGCCATTTACAAATAAAGGGATGTATTTTGATATTTGTACATTTCAGAAATAGTATTTACCATCAAAAGACATGCGCTACGAATGCCACGTAATCCTGAATTTACGATTATATTTCAGCTATGTTTAATTATACATATTATAAGATTCCTGTGGTTGTATGTAAATATGTACTTCTATGTACCATGTTATGTTGTGGTGTGAATTGTTAAATTTATTTGAATTCTATCTACTTCTTTCATACATATTGTATATTTGGTTTAATTCCGTAATGACCTAGGGACTCTAAGACTTTTAGATTTTCGTAAGAGTCCTTCCTCCTTCCTTCCTTCTTCATATATATCATCATTACTATATCTATTATAATAATGATGTTTGTACCATAGACACTCTAACTTACTATTATAACATTTTTTCTTGTATATTGATCCACCTTGTAGCTACAAGGTGGATCAATATTGTATATGTGGTTACCTACCGTCGCAAGGCTCATAATAGTTACAAGAAAAAATGTTAAGATAGAGTAGAAAATAAAGTAGAATTTATTTCGTTTTCAATTCAAAAGAAATGCAGCTCTGCTCCAATTGCAAATAATTTGTACCTACTACAAGGTAGGTCAGAGCGCGAAGGAGGATAGGCGCCCCGCATGAATTTAGTACTTATGGGACCGGGACTACTTCCAGTGCGTCCAAATTTACTATCTGCACTCGTGTAAAGTATAAATAACGTTTCAAACTTACAAGTTAACTAGTACGTAAGCCTATACTTTTTTAATGAAAAAGTGTCTTTGCTACACCGCAGCATAACTTGCGTAGAATCGCCTTTAGATATATCGGAGCTGTGGAGGTGGTCGTAAATATCTAAAGATGCAATTTATAGTCATGCATCATGACAATAAAAGCGTTGTTGCGATTTTTGTGACCACCTTACCATCATATTTGATGGCGGCCGTACTTCACGAATCGCAGAATTTTACATAACATTTAGAGTATGTCAGTTGATTTTAAATCACGTTCTTTGTAAATGCATCATAGTTCATTCAGTCTGAAACTTGTACAAAGTAAGAACAACAACATGTACCAATGTATGGCGTACCTAAAATATCGAAATTTCACGTAGGTAATCAATTCCAATATTAGCGGATTCCATTCAAGCCGAACTTTAAAATCGATTGCATTTCCGACGATACAAGTATTTATAGCGTCAAGTGTACTATTAAATAGGCATATTGGAAATCCATTTGGCCTTCTGTACAAAAAAATCCATTTCTATTTTAAGTGCTTAAATGAGTCGCGAGAATTCCAGGGACTGTAATCATTCAGATATTCGGCAAATCATTATCCCTAATGACAGATCGTTTATTAATTGTTGTTGAGGCCCAAAAAGTGGGTCAAATGGTTCCGAGCGATGCCCCAGTTGTTAGTTGAAAAAGAAAAAGGAAAAAATGAAAAGTTTATCGTGTAAAAGAAGTATTATGATATAAAACACGTACCAGTGTACTGAGCTAGGAGACCCTGAGTTCCGAGCGACATAATTATCGAAATACATACAAGAGAGAGAGATGCGACGTATGGATACCTAAGCATGTTGTTATCATGAAGATAACTAAATAATCGGGTGTACATAGTAGGAATGGAAGTAGAAATATCGCTTTAACTTTCTTAGACATTTTTTTTAATTGGAAAATGGAAGTGCTGTAAACGGCCAATGATTATACCCTGTATCTAATAACAATTTAAATATGACTTGTACTGTATAAGCAACTCGACGTATACCTTACTTACATAGTCAAATTGCTATGAAGCATCAAATAATTATAGACGTTTGGCGCCAATATGCGACATTATATATTTTTAAATGTAACCCTAACATCACTCCTACCGAGACGAATATAAGGATCCCTAACTCCCACTTGTTGATGTAATAGTATGCAAAATAGATGACAATTCAATGTTATCCGAACCGCATTGAGTTTGGCTTTGTCAGAGCCATTTCGATGTCAGTCTGAATAAATATTGGCAGAAAACCTTATCCTTGTAAAATTAAAACTTAGTTTTCAAATGTACTTTCTTGCCAAATATATGTGAGTAAAATAATAATTCTAAAAACGATATTTACCTAAATCAGTTCATTTGTTTTTGAGCTATGGTACAAAGTTCGCAATATTTATTAATCAAACTACAAAAACATGCTCCGATCTGTACCAACTTGGCCGGTGTTTTAAATAATAGGACAGAAAGAAAAGCAAATGTATATTATTCTCGTATCATGTCTAATGTTTGTATTTAAACTTTCGTGAGACATAATAAATTTATTAATTAACGATTAACACGGTTCTACGCACGTTTATTTGGTTACTTGCGCGACATGTTTCGGAGAACATAGGCCACCATTTCGCCGGCGACGCGAGCGGCGAACCGAACGGAAACTCAA
The DNA here is from genome assembly GCA_022674325.2 of Grapholita molesta. Classification (NCBI taxonomy): domain Eukaryota; kingdom Metazoa; phylum Arthropoda; class Insecta; order Lepidoptera; family Tortricidae; genus Grapholita; species Grapholita molesta. The sequence continues at coordinate 22,436,147 of CP053121.2, read as the reverse complement.
CACTCTTAGTGCTTGAAAATGGAGGCCTATGTTCTCCGAAACATGTAGCGCGAGTGACTAAATAAACGTGAGTAGAACCGTGTTAATCGTTAATTAATAAATCATGTAATTTGTCTAAACTGAAAAATAAAGATTTTTTTATCTTTTTTTACCGCTTGATGATTTTATATATATATATGTAATACTCAAGAGACAATCATTAAAATTTCAAATATTTCCACCGAGAACATTCTTCCGATCCTCCGGCAGTGCGGCTGTTATTTTAAGTAGAAATTTATCCTGTTACCACAATGCCCCTTTCTTATGCAAGTCAGATTTGATTTCGGCTTATTCTATAAAAATACCGACTCGGAACGATAACAACCAGGCAGGGTATTCCCATCGGCAAGAGTAATATTGAGTCGATAGCTCAGTGGCCTATTGGAAATAAATATTGTTACTTCTAGTAGCTGGTACTTTTACTAGGTAAAGCAGTGTCAGATATGTCGGAGCTGTGGAGCTGGTCACAAATATCAGAACATGCAATTTATCGCCTTGACAATAGAAGCGTTGTTCAAATATTTGAGGCCACAGCTCCGATATATCAGGTGGCGACTGTACTAATATGCGTACTAATTGTGGTAGTCCACATGGCAAGGTACCTTATGGCGCTTGGCGCGTACGTTGCAAAGTGTCACATGAGTATTGAAGCGTCATTAACAATAGCGTAAGCGCCAAGCGCCATAAGGTACCTTTCCATGTGGACTACCACAAATAGTAGTTTACAGCATATTTAAATCACTCGTCGCTATAGTCTAGTATATTCTCTATAATAAGGAATTAGTATAGGAAAATAGCAAGAAGCAGAAATTACTTTATTTTACAAGACAGTCTAGGCTCAGTCCAGTTTTTTTTTTTTTCAATTCCGGTCAAGATTTGTTAATATTTTCCTATTAAGTCCAATCCTAGAAGTCAATCGGCGGATTGGTTACACTTAATGCCGTTTTTCAAATGTTCTTCGACGAATATAAAAACCACGTGACTCAGTCCTATGATCAATATGGTACGTGTTTATGTCAGCGCCCGCTCGTAATGCCCGTCATATCATGAAATGTCCAGGTATATTTATGATTAACCAATCAGAACAGCTTTACCATATTAAATCCACCAATCACGTGACATAGTATACATCGAATTTAATTGGAACGTTGGATTATTTTTGGTGCATATACTTTTGTGAAAATTTTGAGTCATTAAATTAAAACACTATGAAATATGACAGACCGGCGGCGCAAACGGACACTCGGTACTTGAAAATGAGGACCCATGCTTTCTGTCACATGTCGCGCGAGTGATTAAATAAACGTATGTCGTCATTTTTCATTAAATCTTCAATGGTCTTTCTCATAACTCGCCTCATCCGCAGTCGCGTCAACATTAGGAATACGCGGCCTTATCACAACGGCCGTTTCTTCCACTTGATGGAAGAATAACAGATTTCTTGCATAATCATTCAGCTGTATTTAATTTAATTTATTATTGGTGTTATTGAAAACGGCTCAAACTAGGGTAACTGAACGGTTTAACTTTTCTGCTAAGGCTAACCATTGTTTAAATACATGGCATAAGCAATGTGTACTCGTAGGTGCAGTTTTTTTTAACATGTCGTACCTCATTGTAACTGATACAGCTAGGTTAAGTATCAAAAAAAAAACGTTTGTATAGGTGTAAGTAAAACAATTCTTATTTTTATAATTTACAAAACGCTAAATAAGACTACTTATTTAGCATTTTGTAAATTGCACTGCTCACTAGAGTCTGGGGTCCGTTTGGCATCCAATCCCTGAATTTATGGTAGGTACCTAGATACTAGTGTAGTTACGAAAGCGACTGCCATTTGACCAACCCAGAGGGGGTTTCGTCACGGTTTTTTTTCACCGAAAAGTGACTGTTAGATATCAAATGATATTTCGTAGGTAGGTAGGTACATGAGTTCCGAAAAAATTGATACAAGCCGGGAACCTGTGACCTTCAGATTGCAAGTCACACACTTTTACCGTTAGGTCGCCAGGATCTTCAAATATTCAGGTATGTAATTCCTATTAACAGCAAATGAAAAAAAAGAATATATTAACCTGTATACCAAGTCCTACGCCTTTACAAGCATTATATTTTATTGCAAAAAAAATGTTCTTCATTAAATCCAGTAAAAAAGCGCAACCTGGTCTAGTGGTCATCTGCCTTTATTTCTCTATATTAAGGAATTAGTATAGGAAAGTAGCAAGAAGCAGAAATTATTTCATTTTTTTCTTCAATCTCGAGCATTGGTAACTAATAGGGTGACGACGCCATAAATAGACAAGGAACCAATCATGAACATTAGTGCTTATTTTAATTTGTTGGTAAACAAACAATTTATAACGTTTTGGATATTTAATTTAGTCTCCATTATTGGTGCGTCTCAGCTTAAAATGTCCAACATTGGTTTCATTACCCTAGAACCTAACTACCGCCGAACAAATAATATTTTTTTAATATAAAAGGGTTGAAGTTAGGTTATAAGTAATAAATACTCACGCCACGTTAAAGTCACATTCAGCTTTACCATGTGAATGTATTAACGGAATATTAATTCTTGATTCAAAATAGTGGAATCCAGTATTTGTACGTAGGTACGATTATATGTAAAGACAATGTTTGCATGCTTCATGTGGGGGTCCCGATACTAGGAGAAGCTAAACTTTCAGAAGGTTGTGGACTAAGAGCTAATCGCAGAATATGTAATTTGGAGAGCAATTTATCGTCAATTTGCTATTTTTTAAGTACTTATTACCATTGGCAGCTGTTCAGGTGGTCAGCAAAGATTTGTTAAATCAATTAAAGTTGTGAAATTTATTTTCAGGTGGTTATGACCATCTGTGTTGTATAAGTATTGTATCTATCCTTAAACATACATTCACATTGGCACTTTATCACCATGGAAGTCAAAAGCATGGCTTATCGCTTGTAAGTAACACTTATGGCACCAGGTCGGTGTCTGCGGGCAAGTACGATGTACCAAGGGTGACTAATTATTATGGCGATAGATGCTTAACCAAACGTCTACCCTACATTTTAAACCGTCTGCCTGCAGATATCAGGTCGGAGGCCAATAGGTAGGTCAAAATTCAAAAGATGATTATTTCAATTTTTAATTGATAGTATATAGAATTATAGTTGTTATATTTTATTTTATTTTTATTCTTAGATACTAGCAAAGAGACTCTGATCCCACAGGCAAACTGTGTAAACCGTTTTGTGGGACACGTGTTATTGTAAAAAATGTACCTTTTCTTATAATAATAAATAAATAAATATATATATATATATATATAGGTAAGGTTAGTGTGTTGTGCAAATACAGCGTTATTGGGGGCCAATTTTAGAGCGTCGAGTAGGTACTCGAATCGTGACATTTTAAACTCTGTCAGAAACGAGGAAATGATATTTTACAAATATGAATGATAGGTAAAAATGAATAATCGTGGGTATCGTATATATTTTGTGCAAAAATAAGGGTGACAAACTTTAGTGTGCGATTATTTTCGTCCCCAAAGTTTTTTTAATTCCAGTGCACGACTCTCTAATGCCCTGCTAGCCTAATATGGTCGGGGTTTTATCATTTGTCATCATATCTGCCGCGCTCCGACAAGTATTTGACTGCGAAAGTGACGGATAACGTTATAGCCGATAAAATGACGAGCAATTTTACATACATTATGTTCATATATTGAATTATTACTCAGATAATACGATATGTTCATCTATTAATGTTTATTCCTCAGATATTATAGTTATACTATTCTTTCTAGCCATACCGGAATCCCGAAAGTGATTCATGTAGGAGATCTGGGTTCAAATCCTGCCTCAGACATCGTCATTTTCTCTTAAGTATGTCGTCAAAACCTCGTAACTCATTCTGGGAATCAAAAGAAAAATGACGGAACTATGAATGGGATGAGTACAGAGTTACTGCGTTTCAACTTAGAATATCCGTGTCAGATACGAGAGTTTTTCAATAGTTACGATATGTTATCTATTCCAATTTACCTATAGTATGGCTTACAAAATTGCATTAATTTTCCGGGCCGGCTCCCAGATAAAAGAATAAAATCGTTAAGTAAGTTTCGTTAAAACAGTCTACTGCGGTTTGTTTCTTAAGGCTCGCAACCTTGAAAATTACCATAAAACATTAACGAGATTGCGTCGGAACCATTTCCTTGCTAATGGAAATAATTCGTAAAATTATGCATGCCATGATTTTTCCTGGTAGTCCATGATTTTATACAAAATGGCGGAGAAATTGACTGATTACTTGATTACCAAATGGTAATTGTACGTAGTCCTAATTTTGTTCGATCAGTCACATTCGTAAATGGTAATTGTTTTGATTAGGGAAAAATACTATTATTTTGGTTAATTATCATTTAGCATAATTGTACACAGTACGGTCGCCGATACAGTGACTTACAAAAATATTAACTTTATTAGACGATTCTGTACATTAGAAAATATATACGTTATTATTTTCTAAGCATATTTTGAATTTCAAGCAGCCTATTGTCACTTGGGAGACACACGAAAAACTGAAAGTAAATGAAAACCTGGGTACAGAAATAGCACATTTCGTGCATAAATAATGCTATCAGAGTGCCAAATTTTGTAAAGTATTATTGACCTTTGTTTCTGTGAAGCGTTCGCCTCCGGTACTGTTTTACTAAACGCTTACAATATGCCGGTAGAAATTACCTCTATCACTCGGACCATGCCACTGGCAGTATACGATTTTTTATTCCTATGCCGCTGTCTTAAGTCAAGTTCTTACTCCTATGCCAGTGGTATAGGAATACGAACGTTTTTAACACAACTGTTGTGTTGCCGGCATTGGGTAGTTAATTTATCTGAACACACTTACATGTTACCGGCATAGGAGTACTATCTTTTGAAACACAAATACGTGTCACTGGCATAGGAATTCAATAATTTTTGATCACATACGTTGTGTCACTGGCATTGGAGAAGGTTTAATAAGATCACAGACGTTGTGTCGTCGGAGCTGAACGTGTTAAGTTATGTATCTAAATACAATCATTATGTTGGATTATGTTACGAATTATTATTTCACGGAAAAGGTCTACAGGATTTTGGACCTCCTTAAAGGCCGGTAACGCGCTTGTGACTCCCCTGCGGTGTAGAGGTGTTGCGGGTGCACATGGGCGACGGTAATTGCTAACCACCAGGCAATCCGTCTGGTCGTTTGCCGCCTATGTCATAAAAAAAGGATTAGCATAAACTCAATGCGCCCCTCTAGTAAACCTATAAACCAGGGAGGTAAAGAATAAAACTAAGTTGTATTTCGACATAGTTTATTTTACTTTTATCATGTATTACTCTTACAATGTTTAATTTGGAATGGTATTATTCATTAGCTTAAAAATAAATAAAAATTAACATTACCTGACTTTAATGCACATGCAAAATGGATACACTAAGAAATTAAGGAACATTACATAGAGTAGATAAACGCGACTCTTTGGTACGAATCTTGTTCTCATACCGAAGGGAAAGCCAGCGTTCGTGGGGCGGTCTGACTACTCTATATCAGAATCAAGTAGCTAGCATGGTAAGAATATTCCTAGTAACACCAACCATCTCTTTTACACAGAGCATGTCAAATCACACAGATGATGCCAAAGAATAAACTTAACATTCTAGTGTATCCTACTACTGCGGCTATTATAATTCTTACAGTTCAACACAGTACTTTCTTATACCTACGTAAGTTAATTTCTCATTAAAATTGTTATTTGTACATAAAAATAATACAGTGCCAACAACCACGATAAACTATAATCAAGTTATAAATATAAGTAATGATACAAAACAATACAAAATGTTACAGCGCCGACAACAGCCCGGAAGATACCGGGATAAATATTTTTACACCTTAACGTAAATAAATACAAACAATCATTGCGCCAATTTCAAGTATGAAGAATCTGAGAGAGAGGGAAAGTAACTACCGAAGATATAGAGGAGAAAGCGAAAGAAAATAGACACGTGCTTGAAATAATAGAGAAGAATACAGTTAGAATAATTAAGGACAGAAGATAAAACAATAATTTAGGTAATAATAATTATTAGGAAATTTCCACAATGAACTTTCACGCGAATATTGCAAATGTGATCAAGGTGCTACATGTATCAATCGACGCAATTTACAGGTACAAAACACTCCTCCAAAGCCTAATCAAATGTTTTACTTTTAAGACCAGAATTTAAAAGCAGTTACACACATATTAATGTATACTATGCCCGGTGCGTTTCATACTAAATATACCAACTTTGACGCAACGGGCTCACTAAAATAATCGTTATTATCGATTAAATAAATATGTTAGATTTCCAAACAATTATCTAACTACCAGAAATCTTATATTATTAAGTAGGTACTATAAAGACATACCGGTCGGGTCCCACATTTTCTTTATAAAACTATGACTCCTCGAACGATACTGGCAAGAATGTAACAAGTGCAATGCCAGCGTCATTCTTTAATAGCAAACTTCTACCAACGATCGCGCCCTTCACAACCCCTCTGTTCTAGAGCTTTAGTACGTATAATACTGTCAGCGTCAGTGACGGCGTATAAGCAAGAGTGGGCACATCATACAAGCGCCATAGTTTATAGTTAACTTCTTGGGATCGCAATATAACACAAGTTTATCAATACTCTTTTAGGTTAAGCACGTATAACTTATGGTTACCGTGCGTTGAGCCAGATTCTTCTGTATAACTTTCCGCAGATGTAACATAACATCCAGCTTTCGCCATGTATTTCAGTTCAAGCCTCTCGAACTTTTCATGCAACATTTTATCTGCACTAAATACTTCCCAAAATATTCTTGACTAATGTATTCTTGAGCATGTGATTATAGAACTTTTCATAACTATTTATATTCAAGGTGATCAATAGCGGGTGTATTCATGTAAGGATAAATCACTCTTACGATTGATACGTTATGGGTACTATAACTGGAGATACGAAACTCTTCATGCTTAATATTAACAGTACTGTCAATCTTGTAATACAAAACTTCAAGCGTCTCTTACGTCTGCTTCAATATCGTATTATTGCAACAAACTTTGCTAGCACTCGGTAACCGGCTTTGATTTAGGCCTATGCGATATGAATATACGTTTATTAATGCCCGCGCGCTCAATATTGTCAGCATAGATGGCCTCTCTTGGAATCTTTCTGCGAGGCGACGGGCAAAGGCCCGACGCGTTTTGAAGATTTGCGTCGCACAGAGCTAGCCAGTGAAGCATCTGTATCTATCGTACGCTCACTGCGTTGCGTATACACAAAAACTTCAAGGCCGGCCGCTCAATACTGGCGGTCGTCGTATATGTAGATGGCCTCGCCGGCGGACTCCTTGAGCGGCGGCGGCGGCGGCGGGAAGTCGAGGTCGCCGGGCCGGAACAGCTTGGAGGCGTTGGGCGCGGGCGAGGCGGGCGCCGGCGAGCCGCCCGGCGACCCGCCGCCGCGCCGCTTCACGCCCGAGCCCGCCGACACGGGCGACGCCGACGTGCGGAACGACGAGCGGCGCGCCAGCCTGCGAATTATATTCAATTCAATCATGTTAAAATAGTATATTACGTACCTAGGGCGGTAAAACAAGGAATGGCTCAGATCGCGGGTACATAAACAAGCGATCTTAGGCCTTCTTTATTACCGCCCGTGGTGCGTACACAGTTTTAAGTCTTCATCTGGGTGTAAATGAGAATTATCGCCCTAGGGCGCGACGGAAAATCTCACTTTACACCCAGTGTGACGTTAACGTTATTACGCTTTCGGTAAGCATAACTGTTACTCAATTTAAAAAAGGATTTAGATAAAATGGTAAACAATATAATGCATAAATGTTCGGTTTTAATATCACTCGCTATCAATTATTTATACTGGACGGATAACATTTCCTTAAAGAAAACCTAAATGGTTAGGTAATGTTTAAAGACTAAGTGCAGTATCTTTACAGACACCGGTTTAACGCGACTTTTCGCCTCATTTAACTGGTTTTCCAAAATGATTTCCAAAGACAAGAAAAGCTCACCTAGAAGCCACCTCCTCGGGGGTCTCCTCGATCTCCAGCACCCAGCTGACGGAGTCGTGCTTCTCCACGACGCCCTTGACGGCGGGCAGCGCCGGCGCGTCGGGCGCGGGCTCGGCGGGCGACGCGGGCGACGGCGGCGACTCGGGCGACGCCGAGCGCAGCGAGCCGCCCGACGACGTGCGCGCGCGCACGCGCTCCCTGTAGCCGCCGCCGGCCAGCAGGGACACCACCTGGAAAATGTACAATTCAATTTGTTATATTATTTAGGGTGACGACACACGAGCGTAATTTCTGCCACGTAATTTCGGTCGTGGCGTCGCGGCATACAACATCCCGCAACCGAGATTACGCGGCAGAAATTACGTTCGTGTGGCTTCAGCCTTACTAGTGTCCCGCTGAAACTTCGCATGGATACCTAGTAGTCGTGATTTTAATGAAGTAGATGTATCAAGTGAGTAAGTTCCATATTCGCATCAGCTTGGTGTTCTTGGTACTACTTAGACTATTGGAAGTTGTTTGTTCGCATGTAGTTTCAACTTTTTATAATTATTTCCTAAAGTGTTGTGTGTATGAAATACTTAAAATAACCATATTTTTGATAATGAGGAATAAGTTACTATATTTATCTAAATATCATCATACGCATGTCAAAAGCAATACAACGGGCGTAAACGACATAAGAATACTTACTACTTACATTGACTCTTTTAGTAAGACCTAAGCAGCTTAATATTGAAATTAAACCTCGAGTCGCTCACAGATCAAAATCTGCCATTATAATTTATCAGAATTAATATTTCAAATGACAATAGCCCTTTTACGAAATATGCCTCGAAATGGCTTGAGGTTAAAAAAGACATATTTAGGATTGAAATCTGAAATGATTTGACTCCGTATTGTAAAAGTGGCCTCACCTGCGACTTCTGCCTGAGCTTGTACCGCAGCTCCTCGTTGAGCGCCGCGACGCGCGCGGCCTGGTCGCGGTCGCGCGCGGCGGCGTCGCGCAGGCGGCGGTTGTCGTCGCGCAGGCGGTCGGCCTCGCGCTGCCGCGCCGCCGCGCGCTCGCGCAGCTCCTCGGCGGCGTGCCGCGCCGCGCGCGCCTCCCGCTCCGCCGCGCTGCGCCGCTCGCGCTCGGCGGACAGCTCCGTGCGCGCGTCGCGCAGGGACGCCATCTCGGCTTGCTTCAGTTCGATCACGGCGCGGAGGGAGCGGACCTGGAATTGAAAGGGTTTATTGAAAAACAAATATTATTTGATATTTAAATTCATGATAATGGGTAAGAAACTTAAAAAGTGTTCTGGAAAATACATGTGTAGGATTTCAGCCTGATTTACACAAAACGTGCGTCGCCGAGCGTATGCTGCAACAATGTGTATGGATCGAATTGTGTGTTTTAAGTAAATTTATTAGTAGGTACTGCATTTACGTATTAACGCTTAGTATATTACTTTTATGCATTGATTTTTGCGGTATAATTTAAAATTTGGAATATACGAGTAAATGTGAAACTGAATCTTGAGATATCGTTAAGTAAATTGTATTTTTTATCAGACAATAAAATGCTGACTTTCGTACCTCCGCTGCCAACTCGTTAGCATCAGTGCTTAACTCCTCATTAGCGCTAAGCCTGAGCTGGCACTCCTCCACCTCGCAGCAGACTGGGTCGCACGCGGCGTCCGACTTGTTGCACACGGTGTTGCAGCCCGTGTTGCAGACCGCGCGCACCGAGTCGCCGGCGGCGCGCAGCGTGTTCGCGCGCTCTATCTCCGCCCGCGCTGCCTCGAGCTGTGCGCGCAGCGTGCGCTCTATCTCGCTGTGTGCGTGTAGCCGTGTCCTGCTCTCGGCGACTTCGCGCTTTAGGGAGTCTATCGTGTCCTGGAAGCAATGTCATAAAAAAAATATCAAAACCTAAAGCAATAGTTCTCTTGGGTTACAATTGTGTAGCTTAACTTCAAACAAAGGTAAATCCATTTTGCTCGATGCTTATATGGCCGACTTCAAATGTATATGAATCACTGAAGTAGGATCTACAACAATTCATATTCAAATAATTTATTGTGCCAAAGACAAGCCTCATAAGGAAATTGAGAATTTTTTTTATAGCGAGATACTTCATAGGTGTGGGTTCCCAGGATGACGACTCCTAAGGATAATTTCATATAAGGACCTATTTTTTTTTAAACCTACCTTTAGACCTTTGATGTCGTTGGCCAGCGAGGCGACCTCGCCCTGGTGTGCGGCCTGCAGGCGCGCGTTGACTTCTTCCTTCGACGACACCTCCATCTCCAGCTCCGATATCTTGCCCAGGCATTCTGCGACTGCAAATTGTAAGATTCCGGTTATATTTTGATTCTCCTAAAAGTTGTTTATAAAAACTTTCAACCTTCACTACGAGGGTGAACAGTTGAACACCCACGAGACTATAAAAACAACGTTTCAATAGCTAGAGCGAATTCAGGTATCAATAGTTACGTACTAGTATCAAGGTCCTTTTGCGCCCTTTGCTGGCGGTCCAGATCGGCCCGCTCGGCGCTCGTGCGCTCTGCGGCCGCCACGCCCCGCCATCGCTCCGCCTCGAGACGCCACGAGCCCCCATTTAGTGCGTCCAACTGGAAATATAAACACATTATGTTACCCTCAGAGTGTCCTCCACAAAACAGATGTATTATATATACAAACAAACCTATGTAAGTATTCATGGCCATAAAGACAAAAAGCCGTTACGCTGATTATCTTACGTGTATCTTAAAGCACAGTTTAAATTATGTTTAGGTCACGTCTTGGTTGTCAGCTCTATGACAAAATGTATGGTGAGCTTTAAGACCATTAATGGTACACAGTTAAACACCCGTATTTACTACAGGAATGGATCCGAACACGAATTTTGTCTGCTGCAAAGCCGCCAATATCATGTGAACTCACCCGAAACACTAAATACTGGACCAGCACACCGAGCGCCTCTACGCCCTTGGCGGCGTGCGCTAGCGCAGCAGCCTGCGTCTCGCGCGGCGCGAGCGCGGGCGTGGCGCGCGCCGGCGTCGGCGCCCGCTTGCTGCGGGGCCCTACCGCCGCTGTCACGCGGGGAGGTTCTGCGGACAAAGAAAAACAGTTTAGTAAAATCAAATCAGCGTTTTATTATTCTGGACATACAATTTGTGAGATGTAGCCGGTAGTTTACAGCCCCGATAAATGAAATATTAGTTACCCCAACGCTTAGTGCAATCTTCAGATCTTTTAATTGTGTGTCGCGATGCGGTTGTCACGAACTATTCATACTAAGAATAATATGTAGGTAATAACAATAACTAGTGAACAACACGTCAATTCAAATAAGAAACTCATATTGTCCGTTTGTTTAAATTTTCATAAAAATAATAAAACAACTGACTTGACTTGTCAACTCTAAGTTTGATTTTTTTAACTTCTCTACGCATACCCACAAAAAACTAGAGATATATTAGATGACGACCGGTCTGGCCTAGTGGGTAGTGACCCTGCCTATGAAACCGATTGTCCTGGGTTCGAATCCCAGTCGGAGCTTTTATTCGTGTGAAGAGATATTTGTTCTTGGGTCATGGGTGTTTTCTATATATTTAAGTATTTATATGCATCTATCTATTATATAATTTATATATATCGTCGTCTCTAGTAGTATTAGTAGTAGTAGGTATTGACCTAGGTCAATTTGTGTAAGATTGTCCCGAAATATTTATTTATTTATTGATATTTATTTATTAGCCCATTAGACCCATTTACGTCAGCTGTCAAAACAGCGTCAAAAGAAACGTCCGCTAACGACAGGAAGCGATACAAAACAAAATATTAGCACTACAATCTAGACACATTAGAAGTCATACGTATACTTTTTCCCATTCAACCGTATCATTGTCTTGGCGTGGGAACCATAGCGTTATTTTATAACACAAAGGAAGCTTCCATGTATATTTTAACTGAAAGTGAAAAACGCGGTTAGGTTTCTTTTAAACACCACAGTTCTGCCCCTTTTAGTTCGATTTCACCACTTAGTCTACAATTAGTAGAGACAACTGTTTCTAATAGAATATTTTCACAACTAGATTTTTATTTACCAACATTATTCTTTAGGTTTGCGATAACACAACAGTGTTTGTTATATTCAATACACACCTAACATATCCCTAAGTTTTACAGATTATTAAAAATATTTGTAGGAACGCCGGGAGTCGATTTGACTTTTTTCTGCTGTACCCTCACCATAAGTTGTGACTTTGTCTCTACTATTTTAGTGCGAACGAGATGCACAGATAGTAAACTCGATACCAGTTATCGAAAACCTCAATGTCACAACTCATGGTAAGGGTACTGTGGATCTAGTGTAAGTTTCTTTTGACGTAAATAACGTTTACAAACGAGTAAGTGATAATGTTATTTATATGGGAAACGCAAACGCGCTCGTGACCTAAAATTCCGTTAAAAACTTACACTCAGGGCTCTGTCAGAAAATTAGGTAAGCCGGTTGGGTAGGCAAAATGGTAAACATTCGACATGTAAAACTCAACATACAACTCAATGTTAATCTTTGGTGTGTGTCCTTTAGAAACTTAATAGGTAGGTAATTAAAAAAGTACAAATGTTTAGTCACTCTATCAGGGCAGCAGATATTTTAGAAATTTTGTATAAAATGAAAAAATGCATAGACATTTGTATCATACATTTTGAGAAATTTCAACTAACTTTGATCCCCAACATATATTTAAACGTATTTAAACTTACATGAGACATGTTTAATAATTAACGATTAACACGGTACTACTCACGTTTATTTAGTCACTCGCGCGACATGTTGACGGGCCGGTGACGCGAGCGGCGAACCGATCGGACACTCAACACTCTTAGTGCTTGAAAATGGAGGCCTACGTTCTCCGAAACATGTCGCGCGAGTGACTAAATAAACGTGAGTAGTACCGTGTTAATCGTTAATTATATATTTAAACGATAGTAGATAATGATAACAATTTTAGCTACCGGCAGAGCAAGTACATGCCATTCCACGCACTCGGTAATTTTTGTAGTTTTGTAATTCCCTGTTTGTGCAACATTGCATTACGAGTTTAACTTTCTTTTCGCACGAGTATTTCTGTTATCGCCCGCATTACTTGTATGGTTTAATGATCTCATGTTACGCTCTGGTGAACTGTAGATTTCCCCATTCAGGAATGTCTTGATCAATGGTTTATTTTAGCGAAATGATATGGACCTTCCACCGAGTTTAAAAGTTTATTATAAATTATGTCGAAAAAAACAGATAAATTGGAACCGTACCTATAGGGGTCTTAATCGGAATACGTTGGGAAATAATAAATAAAATAAATATTTCGGGACACTCTTACACCAATCGCCCTAGTCCTACTAAGGCTTGTGTTGTAGGTAGTAGACGACGATAATATATATTATAGAGAGATACATATAAATACTCAAATACATAGAAAACACCCATGACTCAGGAACAATATCTGAGCTCATCATACAAATAAATGTCCTGACTGGGATTTGAACCCAGGACCAGTGCTGATGCTCGCCTTACTTTACCGCGCTAAATAAACCGTAAATACGAAAGCGGCTAAGTTTATTAACATTTATTTAAATTAGTCTTAATCCCCAAAGACATGCAATTAAAACTTGTAAATAAAAAACACATGAATCATGATCAATGGCTGAATTTAATTTAATTACCCTATTAGGTAACGAGCAATCTCAGTAATAGGCGACAATTAATTCTTTCGTTTTATATCGTTATCGTTATTATGGCTGTAATGGCTTTGATAATGGATTATACGCGTTTTTCTCCAAGTTTCACCTTTATACTCAGTAAATTTATAAAACTAGTACTAACTAGTATCAGCGCCAGTCTGGGAAAAAGGTTGCACTGCGCTTATGCTTCTCTACCAAACTCCAAAGACCATAAACCTATATGGTCACTGATGTGTAATGGTTTGAACAACGGAAACCATTTAAATGAACCATCAGGCCCTTCTGTGTTACACCATACGCCCACGGCACTTAGTAGGTAGTGGTAGTAGCTATTCATAAAATGTCACACTAAGGTGGTAACATTGCGACACTGACCAACGATCATCACCTGCCAGGTGCCTGGTTCTAATACTAAAGGTAATATAGCAAACTTACTCGAGGGTGTTTCTTGCTCTTAATAAAAATATAGGTACAAAATCGCATTTTAAATTCATGACTTATACAGAATTTATCTTAAATCGTTAACAGGGATACGCTTATCTAACTCAAATATTACATAAACAAGTAGCAACTGAAAGCCTCGACTCACAAAACAGTCTCGATTTATTAAGCTATTTAAATGACCTATGCTGAATTTCCTCTTCATTACAAAAAAATACCTATAACTCGGTTAGAAATGAAGTTTATTTCATTTCACATCTTGTATCTTATAAAATTTGCTTAATATCATAATATTATCTCTATAATATGTAAAATAATTGACAAAAAGAATCATGTCTATTATTAGTGAGAGCCAGGTCATTCAATTACCTACTACTTGGTAGTCGATTTAGAATAACATACAGCTGTTCACGATATAATAACCCTGTATACCTACTGGTCAAAAAAGTTCAGCTAGAAGGTCCAGTGAATAGCCCATCTTGTAAATGTGAAATCGATGACAACATTAGCATGCAGGCCACGTAACAGGTACGCACACCTGTTGACGCGCGAAGAAATGTAACACGTACAATTTAACCAATTATCGGCAGCTAGGGTTTATCTTGTCTGAACGTGGCTTGAAACAAAGGAATGGTCTTATGAATTGAAGTGACGCATAGTAATAAATATCTATCTGTCATATTTGGTATTTTAATTATATATTAAAAAACAAATAATAGGTAAAACTTTATCGCCTTTCGCCTTTCGCCATCGCCTTTAACGCCTTAGCGCATAATTCTATCAATTTTCTGTGACCTAATCAAATAAGTATCCAAGTTTTAAAACATATTTCTTTGGTTCTTTTTGGGAGGCAATATTCCACATTGTAGGCAGGGTAGTTGCCGTAGGCAGTTTCCTGATATTTGATACAACGAACTTGTATAATCTATCCATAAAATTAAACGAAACCTAACCCATTCAATGAAAGCAGTGCCAGTGCCCTATTGATAGGCGACTTAATTAATTTAATACAAAGTCCGCATTCATCACTTTGACGTCCACTGAAACCGAATACCGTAGAACCAAAACAGTATATGGACTTTACGAGAGCCCAATGCAGAAAATCGAAAGCATAGTATTTCAT
This sequence comes from Grapholita molesta, assembly GCA_022674325.2. Lineage (NCBI taxonomy): Eukaryota > Metazoa > Arthropoda > Insecta > Lepidoptera > Tortricidae > Grapholita > Grapholita molesta. Next base: position 22,420,721 of record CP053121.2, on the reverse strand, counting down.
ATTGGTATTAGAATTAGATATATACATGAATATGTTCTCGGTTAGGACTAATATATTTTCCAACCCACCTTTTATGTCAAAATTCTAATTCCATAATCTGATATATTTCACTTTTAAGCTTAGATACTTTTGGTTATGTGATTTTTTTTTTGCAGTATCAATCACGTCAATGTATTTTATGCTGCATTTCCCTGTTATCAGGTAAAAATACTCGTGACAGAATTTACTACTTTGCACCCACTGTTTTCCCCACTATGACATACCTATATTTACATATTAGGTCTAAAAAGGCATTTTTTTTGGAATGGAAAGAGTAAATTTTTTTTAAGCGACGAAAACAACGGAGGAGATTCTCATTTCGACGCGTATATTTTTTATGACGCATAACTTTTAGTTTAGAAAAAACATTTGTTAAAGTGGCAGTTTTTTATAGAAACGCTCAGGCATGCTAACTTGTAGTTGATCTTATATTGTGTTACAATTAGATATGACATTTGTATGTCAAAAGGTTAATCTAGTACGAGTACTAAATATAGATAATCCCACGCAAAGATGGGCAAAATTTATTCGAATGACGAATAACGATTGAGAATAACAGAATCATTCGCGAATAACGAATAATTATTCTTATTCGAAATTAGGCAAATAAATTATTCGCGAATAATTTATTCCACGAATAAAATATTCCACAAATAATTTATCCGCGAATAATATTGCCGAATAATTAGTTAGTGAAATAACTACCTTCGTGCCTTTTTAGATGTATTATTTTTTTTAATTATATCCCAATCATTTCAAAACAATCTTTATAGACACATATTATATTTGGTATCTCAGAAGAAGCTCAAAAAATTTAACTGACATGTCGGCGGTGGGACCATAGCACTAGTTCGAGAAATTGAGCTTCTCGCACGCTACGCAGCCACAAAAAGTACTTTTTGAGCAACTGTATTAAAAATTATATTTTATTTATTACCATTAAATTCAACAAAACATATCCATTCGGCTTAAATAAATTGAAAAATTAACTTTAAAAATGATGAAAACGATGAACTAAACATTTATGTAATGAATCATTCATGGTATTTATTCGAATAAAATAACGAATAAATCATTTATTATTTGAAAATGCAATCGAATGACTTATTCGCAAATAAATCATTCGCGAATAATTTACTAACGAATGATTGTTTATTCGAATAATTATTTAGATGAAATATTATTCGAATAATGCTCAACTCTGATCCCACGTTTACAGTCCATAGATACATTCACGTTTCTGAATGCAACTCAATGTCGCTCCGCGCTCCATTGAGCGGTGGCCGCCCATTTCCGCGCCACACTGAATGCACCATAGAGAGTAAATACACCGTAAACAATTTAATATCAACCACTAAACTGATTTGATACTTTTTGTAATGGACCGAGCAGTCACGGTGGTTTTTTGATGGTTTTTGGTATGACTGCGAGTCGTGGTGGGTGTTCCCAATCCATTTTGTTTTATTATTGACATGTGTGAGTTTTCGCAATTGTAAGAAGTACTTTTCTATTATAATAACGCACGGACTTACGTAAATATAACGTAAAATTAAATTTAATGGGAATACCAAACTATCATACAATATAAATGGCCATACCTATATGAAACACATAGAAAACAATTTGTATATTTTTTTATCTGAAGAAGTCTGCGTAATACATTTAATTATGGAGTCAATGGATTTGAGTAGGTATAATAGTGTATCAATATAATTCATGAGTTATTGAATCATAATAAATAATAATCGTAACGTACATGAATTAGAAAACAATCACTAGTCAACTCATATATGTTAGTAAACAAAAGTTTTCATTTCAATATGATTAAGATAGACGCATGCGTGCAAGAATGTTGTATTAAGCAGTTAGTTACTCCTAGTGACTGTTTATGATTTTTTTTTTGCTGAAAAAGCAATCTTGTGTCCTTTACATAACGTATACATTTACATTAAACGCCAAAGAAGTACATAATCAAGCTTTAACTATGTTACAGTCGGTTTTTAGTAAATTTTATTGTTGAAAAAGCAACTTTGTGTCCCGTTGCATAACGTGTGTATTAAATCATAAAGCTTTACTGTTGGTATCTAATTAATGATGTTACGCGGTAGCCATAAAGATGTTTATGCATGTTCTTTAATTTGACATGTTGTGTTGAATTAATACTGTGCTAGCTTTTTTACGACGTTTCTAAGCTGTTGTAAGGCCATTCATTACACACATTACATTACAGTCTTCAGTTGAGTAGTTTCTTAGCTGGGGCCCTAGAAAATATATCACTTCCGGGGCTAGTTAGTCTATTATAACCTTTAGTTTAAAATACATCTCCACTGCAAAAAAACGAAGATTATGACATAAAATGAGAAGTAAACTTCTTACAAATTGACTGCCGAGTGATAAAGGAAATAATCGCGAATGATGTCTCAATAGTAATTTGGTGAATGGGCGGTCAGAGGGTCAGTGCGCGCGCAGGCGGCGCGTGGGCACCAATTGGTGCCGTTTGAGCGCGTTGAAGAGACGAATTAACACATCGCAGGGCTGGTGGCGTAAGCTTCCTATGGCATCTGATACAGTGGCATTGATAGGCTCAGTCGGTAAATAATGATGTAATTATGTATTTGATCGTAAGTCACATTCAGCATAGCCCTATTTTTTGTCTGCTGGTCTCGTGATTTTAAAGAAATCTGTCAGACGCAACAGAGGTTCCATAACCTCTTTTTTTATGGCATAGGCGGCAAACGAGCAGACGGATTGCCTGGTAGTAAGCAATTACCGTCGCCCATGGGCACCCGCAACGCCAACAACATTAAGCTCTTGGAACCTTACTCACCATCAGGAACACAGCACTACATGATGAAAGGTAGCAGTGCTATTATGGCTGTGGTCTTCTGTAAGGAGGAGGTACTTCCCCAGTTGGGCTGCCCCAGATTCAAGCGTGATGGTCACCGCTGTGCCCTACCTCTCATTGTTGGACGTAGTTTAAGGACATACCCGGATCCAAAACTCCTATTTTAGTCTTTTAAAACGTTTTCCACGAGTATTTTCAAAACAGTTCAAAAAACAGATCATATTCCTATTGTGGCGGCTATCAAAGCGTGTCTCCTTTGGTCTTATTAACTTGACAGCCATGACGGGAAACTTAGTTCATACGTGATTGAATAGACTATGAAACAAAAGTGGTATTTATGAAATATCCTGGCAACCCTATGCGACGTTGCGCTTGCGCCGTTCTATTCAGGCCGTTGTTGGCCCTTTTTACGAATTAGGAAATGCATCATTTGCCGACACAAATTGAGTTGGCAATGTGAAAACGAACGGATACGTTGCTGAATACGGATAAACATAGCTATACTGTCAAATTATGTTTACAGGCTAGTTTACTTTTATGACCAATCGATATTTGTAATGTTTCCGAAATCGAATTACTGTGATCCCTGTCGTCCTTTTACTTAAACTTTTAAGTAATTGATAGTTATTATTTTATACGGAATCACCATTTAATCTCACAGGGACATCCAACTTCTTAATAAGTTCCTGAGATAACTGTAGATCGTGGAGCGTCATCGATAGCAGCAGTAGCATAGCAATAGCATAAAGTTGTATGTGTTTGCATCATAAATTGTATGATGCGATAAAGAGCGGTATTCATTAGGTTTAGTACACAAATTAGATAAGTATTAGGCTTAGTGGGGTAGGCTGTTTGATTGATTGTTCTAGTTCTGTATCACTAACGCAAAAGAAATAATTTGATACGTTTAACGTACAACATGTACTTAAATAAATATAAATTTAGTAAGCAATTGTTTCTTTATGACAATATTCTTAACTCTGAAGTAACTGGCTAAATTTGCAAAAGTATCAGTAACATTTACACATCTGCATTTTATTTTGTGTTAATAAGGCATAGTATGTATTTAGCGTATAATAGTCGTAGTCGAGGATGCCACTTACTTAGGCGCTTATGGTCTTTACTGTGACTATTAAACAGTTGAGTAGGCTAACGGGCACCGAGCGTGCGGCTCAGAGCCACTGCTGGAATAAGTTATTAACCATGCATGGATAGGGATACCGTTGGCTTGGCAATGGCCGCTTTGTACGTACACTTCGGAAGTTGGATACTTTGCTAATGTATTACCGTGACGTAACTTCTATAAATACAAAAATATTAATGAGCTAGACTATATATCGGCTTTCAGCGAAAGCAGCTACTTTTTATTTTTTAATTGAATACTTATAGAACAGAATAGAAGAATTTTATATACTATCAAAATTCAAAATACCAATTCCATAAACAAGAAATAACTCCATTCATAAATAGAATCACACCTGATTACGAAAGCATCACTCAATACGAGTACATACATGACAGTATTCTGTACTTACTTAAATTATCGTGAGTCTTAAATAAAATAAAAAGTGATACGTAGTAATTATTGTCTTTACGAGGCACGTAAAGGGTAGGAATGACTCTGAAAGGTGAAAATAATAGGAATAAATTCTACAAGCAACTGCTGACCGTCAACTTCCTTATTACAACTAAGACTACACAATAATGTCTAGCAGTTGTGGTGCACCATTAATGTCACCTTTTTAATGATAATTCAAGCACACATTCAGTCACATTTGCTAACGATAAAGAGCCATCAACGCCTAATCCTTTTATCTCAGCTCGCCCATAATTTATCTGAAACTAGGTTAATCGAGATGTGTGGCCCTTCGCATTTTTTCGCTTGTTAATTCTGTATTATCCAGACTGTTAAAATTATACTGCTCTATCTAAGACACTGACTAACAAACCCGCTCCATATTGTCCTTTGATTAATACAATATAGTTATAAAGCAAATTCGAATTTTATCTTTAATGTTAAGCTTATGTATTCACTTGCACTTTTATTTGAATTATAAATAACAACTCTATTGATAACATTTTTAGAGAGTTTTTATGACGTTTATCATTAATTTTATTTATTATCGAGTTTGTGAAAATTACGTGTGGTAGTCTAGTCAATATTAATATCAAATATTTTTCAATAAACAATCATGACTTTAGTTCATAAGAAGCTGAAAAAAAATGTGAATTGGATCCCTAAATAATGTGCTATTTTATAACAGATTTGCTAAATACAATTAATACAACGTTCTGCTAGTTACAATAATATGTTTAGTTATCTCACATTATTGATTGACACATAGAACAAACACTGTTTCCTATACCGAGAAAATGGCGAAACCACATGTTGGCAACACAGACTCCAATCTTCCAATTTGACCACGGTTTTAGAAAGTGCTTTCAGTTAACGTAGTGTAAGGTTTTAGTTCCTGTAGCTTACAATAATAATTTACAACGTTTTGCAAGTAGAACATAATGCAATGCAGTATGTAGCCAAACATGTAATAAACACTAATAACAGTACACGGTTGTGAGCGTAAGATTATAACGATTCAAGTACCGAAATAAGATAATATGACAATAACAAAGCATAATCCTAATGCGGCCAATTGACTTCGTGTTGTTGTCGAAATCTGGACCGTCTTGATACATTTATTGAATTGAGTTGATTCTAGTTGGATTTATTATTTTTTATATGATGGCAAATCAACCACAAAACCCAATATACGATAGAATATGATTTACATTTAGTATTTGCACGTAGGACCCTCGCATGATCAATCCGCAAACGAAACACGATAAAAATATTTTCAAGGATGTTCTTACGCAACGCCGTTATAAATAAAATAAAACTACTAGTAAAGTTTTAAAATAATCTGTACCTACTCTTCTCGTACCTACCTACTCAAATAGATTAAAACGTTTGCTGTGTCACCGCGGTGTCTAAATTTACTTCCGAGTAAATTTAAATACTTTGCGATAACAATAAAAGTTTATACTTCGTTACACTATTTGTTATCGGCTCTTATTGATTTCTTTGTAAACTAAATAAATACCTTCTTTATGAAATTATATGGAGTCTTTGACTTGAAGGAGGTAACAGCAACAGCATTACAGCACGAGCGCGATGTCACAAATCTTGATAAATGACTGTAGGACTTCGTAGCGGTATTTATGTGTGATAATTCCGGTAAAATTCGGAATTTTCCGATCTATATAATAACTGAACTGAACGGTTGGCATGTGACCAAAGCAAAGGGCATACCGCGAAATTCAAGTACGATAATTTCGGGCATCTTTATGTTAGAGATAACCGTTCGAAAACGATTTTTTATTTTCGCAGTAGGTCTTTTGTTCTACTAATAATATCTAATTCGAATTCTACAGAAGTGTCACGATTTATCGTTAACACACGTCGAATGCCTCTCGGGTGTTGAGCGTTGTTTTAATACTTTGTCGCCTTCTACGATCGAGCGACATGGCTATTACAATGTTGTTTACCTGTCGTAAAGTTCTATTACTGATTAGGAAAACTGTCAAGTTTCTAAACACTTTCAAGCTGTCTCGATGAAATAGCAAAAATTGTTTCCTATACGCCCCGGCGTATATTTAGTGAGAATCCACCGATATATTACATATGCATATGCTAGCTGCTAAGTGGCCATTATTCTGACGGCAAATTTAACCTTATTATAAAATAAATAAATATTACAGGACATCCTTACACAAATAGACAGAGAGGAAAGACACGGTAAGTTCAAGAAGGCTTGTGTTGTGGGTACTCAGCCAAAAATATACATAATATATAAATACTTGCTCTTATCACAAAAATAAATGCCCTTCGGGCCCATCGGCTTCATAGGCACGGTCACTATACCCCAGGCCAAACCTGTCATCAAACTACTACTACTACTACTACTACTACTACTACTACTACTACTACTGCTGCTGCTGCTGCTGCTGTTTACAAAATTGTATTCAGTAAGCAAGACACACTATGAACTACATGCATTCAAACAAAAATGCATGTGAAATAGTTATGCATCAAAAGTTGGAGAATTCCGATATAAGTCAAAAAAATTGAAAAGTCATCGAGATGAATGGTGAAAGGTCATAAATAAAATCTACGCCTTTATTCCGAAGATATATAAACAATAATATTTCTCATATATTACCCTCTTATTTGTCGGAGTGGGTTTATATGTTTCACATTTGACTATCCGATGTACTCGTCCCTACTGAATAGTCTGGACGACTATACGTTTTGCTATATTTTGTTTACGTAACAAACGTAATGATGGACTTTCTTCGACCATTAGATTAAGCAAATATTCCAAACTCCAAGTCTAATTATACGTTCTAGCGGGTATAGTCACATCTAATTATAGATTAGTTTGTATGTCACGGGGCCGCGGCAAACCGTCCTATAAGGGTCACCCGCCAGCAGTTAGCTTGCAGAATTCTAATCAATGAATTAAATTTTTGAATCCGTAGTTCTTAGAAATAAAGAAAAATGGAAAAATCAACTACCTCAGGCAATACTCGAACTCGTGACTCTGGAATATGCCCATCGCTACTACATCTGGAGTTGTCCAGGCGACATCAACCGTAAACGTGTTGACACTTTTTAACGGTATCGAAGTCTCAAGTCATATTGAGAATTCGCCGATATTGATGAGCTACCCCATTATCTACACTAATATTATAAAGGCGAAAGTTTGTGAGTGTGTATGTTTGTTAGTTCTTCACCTCTAAACGGCTGGAGCGATTTTAATATTTGGTATGGAGTTAGCTGACACCCTGGGTTAACACAGGCTACATTTTTCCCCTAATAAACAGCTAGTTACATCATAAAAAAAATGAATCCATATTCCTACCACTGTATGACTGTATTGGCAATGGAGGCGAAGCCAAACTAACCACAATGTGGATACACCTCCCTGCGCTGCTCACGGATACCAATAAGAGAAAATAAACCGTACCTATCACAGGTGAGATCAGATTAGGCAGGATAAGGTATCATGGATATTCTTATTCGAGAATAAGCTGGAAAAAGTGACTAGCTAAGAACGATTGATATTATTTGAAACGTAATGCACAAGCTTCCTTAAATGTCAAACTGTCTAAAAAATGTGCCACCTAACTACGTCTACTCGCTTCTTCCATAAATCAAAAACTTTAACATTTCGTCATTTGTTATACCAAACAAAAAAAATAAGTATTAGATTCGAATCAACAACTATTACAAACACATAGTAAGTGTAAAGCAGTTAGCTGTTTTCACAATATAATATCTCAATCTAATTTCCTCACTAGTTTTTTTCCCATGAAATGTGAGCGTGCGACTTTCCCAACATTGTTAATGTACATCAGAGTGGATCTACGTTTTACTTAATCGCGTACGTTTGTACACATAATATATATTACTGAGAGCAGTGATACAATCAGTTGTCTAATACACCAAATTTCCCAATTACTTTTCAAAAGTGTAACAGCAAAATAATAGGTCTGTTTTGTATTCGATTGTAGCTATCTATAGGTATACATTATCGATAAATCATTCTAAAAACTCATACATACCGCGTCTTGGCTCCGACATTGTAGCTTTAAATGTAAGGATTGATTTTGCTATTTTTTTATATAATATAATTTTTCATACAATCTCAATACTATTTTCAATGTACAACCTTCAATGAACTAAACGACATCGTCTGCTACACTTCAAAAATTGATGATTTTGCAACACATTGCTAGCTCAAATGAGCATTTTGACCTGTATATATTTACAAATCCAGTATATTTTTTAAAGTTGTATACTAAATTAGCTCAGTTTTATGACCAAAATCAATCCTTGCATTTAAAGCCCAAATGTCGGAGACACGAAGTATAAATATTATATTAAAACTAAGAAACATAAACCAAAACCTGTAAAGTAAATAAAACATACTGACGTCACTGTGCCTTAACCCTTTATAGGGCAACTTCAAAATTGGAATGCAAAAATCCAACAACATAGTATTTTTGTATTTTTTTCTTAAAAAGAATTATTAGGACCATCGAGCCGCAAGGAGCAACGCACGACCACAGTGACTATTGGGCATTAAAGGGTTAAGACTCTAACAGTGCCGCGCATAGTAATAATAATTTGTCAATACTAAGTAAAAGATCAAAGGACTCTGTTACATTATCTATCATGATTAACCATTAAGTCAAGAGAACGTCCTCTTCGATATAAAAACGGAAAGTGCATACTGCATTCATTTGTTGCAATTGACCTTTACAATCTCCTTTTACAACATAACACAATGTTGCATTGAGACCTTGTTGTCCCATTGCTTGCTATTCATATACAGGGTGGCCCGTTAACCGGCGACTAAGCAGAGCAGAACGATTCAATTGCACGACCAAAATATTTACTTCTATATACCTATTGAAAATTATTTCATTGTGATTCTAAATTACAGATTAATTAAGGATTGCAGAAAGTATTATTTTTCATGAAATCTTTGGTTTCGACTAAACCGTTGCTTGGAAATGCAATTAAAGCTAAGCTGTTCTCGGTTTAAAATATTTGCTAATTATTTATTAATCGCGTTCCTGAGTACCAGTAGTAATAAAACAAAAAAAAAACGGGAATCACATAATTAAATCAGACGCGACTGGCAGAAAAACTCACAAGCTAAATCATTTAAGACTTAATTTTTAAATTACACAAACTATATTAATCAACATTTTTTCAAATTCTACCTCCCTAACATGGAGCCTTTATCTCTAGACCATATTAACTCCGTCAAGCCTCTACATTAAATAGCTCATCATATAGATGATGAGTACATGCATATAATGTTTCAGGAGAAGTTCTGTTGATTGACACAAATAGAGGAGATATAACGTTGTACCGTATATTGCGTTATTTTACTCCTTAATTTTAACAACGTCCCTACATTCGCTACAATTAGAAAACATGATTCACATTGTTATTGTCAGTTCCTATATCATTCCTCGCGTACTGATTGCCGTCATAAAAGCTGACACATTTTTCATCATTCCCTGTATTGGACAAAGGCTGTGCAAAACGCAATTCATAATCTGATCACGAAAATCTGTTACGCTATTATGAGTCTTATAAGGTATTGTTTAGGGTTGGAATTCAACATGGACACTTAAAACCTTTTAATTTCCGTGCAAATGGCGATGTTCTTTTTTAACTTTCAACATGAAAGTCATAATGAGTAAAATTTAATGCTTGTTGTTGAGTAAGAAATGGGTCGTTAATTTAATGAGGAATATGACTAAACTGACATTTGTAAGCGAAATGCCTTCACAAAGTAACAAAAATCATGTCTTTGGGTGAAAGGATCAAATCGAATAAGAAAATATAAATATCGGGTAGTCTATAGATTACGTAATAGCGTATACAACTGATAACGTAACTAACAGGTAACCTTTATAAACAGTTAAGATCTTTACGGAACATACTAAAAAAAATATATAATTAGTACAATACTTACTAGGGCTACTAGTAAATATAAAAGTAATTTGGTCAATAAGTACTAATGATTTAACTACCGAACATGGACCGCAGTTAACTCTTAATTGACAATGATTTTAGTGCTCTGACCTTAATAAACCAGATTTAATGACGGACGTCTCTTTGATAAACTATTAGGCTTGTTTGTTTGATGTTTATTCTATACTTCAAACGAGCAATCATTTAGTTTGTTTACTATTTACCTGACTGCGGTTGTTGGGAGGGTTATGTTTTTAGCATAAGAGTTATGTAGACAATGTGTTTTACCTATATCTTTATATCTATATGGATTCTTGTAGTAATCGATGCAAAACAGAATGCCAACGGCGAAAATTGTTATTTCGAATATCAAACTCTCTGTCACTCTAATTACCCCCTAAATAGAGTAAAAGCGAGATACATGCGTGACATTTTTGAACTTCGGTGTTTGCGAGAGACGAGAGACCCTAAACGTTATAATGTTGCAGTGCCATCCAGAATTACACATGGATTTAGGTTTTTAACCTACTTGAGTATTTTGGTAGGCGGATTGTGAAAGGCCCATTTTCACATTCCGCCTACCAAAATACTATTATGACAGAATTATAGCCCGAAAACTCAAAATTTTCTTCCTTTTTAATCACGATAGAACTAGTATAACCTATAGATCTTTGTCAATATACTAAGATGTATTTTCCGAGGCAACGAAGACGATCGCATCATTGTGTACTTTCAAACTTTCTCTTATCTAATGTGCGTTACCACAATCGCTTCTAGATAGGTATCGTTACTGTACTTAAGTATACTCCTCCATTCTAGTGTGACGCCTTCTCTCCTATTAAGTAGGGAATTGTTTATCTAATATCTAAAGTTACCTTCACACTGACAGGATTTCCGACAAAAGCAAGCCTTTTTCGCTAGTGGTAAAATACCTAATACAATAGTTACCTGACCCGCATGCCACGGTTGCCAACCCTACGGTAACTGACTAACCAAAATGATGTTATAGTCGGGAGGCCTATGTCTAGTAGTGGACGTATTACGGCTGAAATGATGATGTTGATGATGATAGTCACCTGAAACAAAGAATTTTTTTTTGTTAATTATTTTGTCAGTAAGTTCATAGATACTATCAAAAGATCACGTTACTGATAGTGTCATGGGTTGCCAACATAAAATTACTAATTAAAATGTTTTTTTATTTGGCGACAGGGTTGACTACAAGCGTCGGATTGAATTTGGATTTAGTATGTACACGCAATTAACGCGATGTCCGATTCGTAGTGAGTTGTTTTAAAAAGAGAGAAAATACATTTATTAGCACATAAATTACAAAAATACTGTTAAATCACAAAATAAAATCATTATTTGTGCACTAAATGGTCGTCACTCGGCTGATCTTTATTTCACTTTTGCCTAGTAAGTAGCCTAAGCTATAAAGAGAGATAAGGTATTCATCATCGATTGATTTATTGATAGAAGCCATATTTTTTTAAAAGAAGAAGAAGAAGAGGCTATTTTAATAAGATAAAAAAACATTTTAAAACTTTACCCTTATTCAGATTTATTTTTTACATTCGCCGCCGGCTCTGACAAAAGGGAGAGGATCCCCGCTCAGTCGTTTCTGGTGCATAAGTTGTCCATATAATTATGCCATATTGCCGCGTTGTACATAGTTATATGTACAACGCGGCAATGCCTCTAACATTATATTTAAATTCTTGTATGTTTGTTTGGAAATTTGTAATATTTGTATGATACTTTGCACCATAGATAGGTAAATTATTCAGTTAATTGATACTCATTATCGCTATTTGAAGGGTCCACGGAAAAAACATATCTAGTCACTTTTTCCAAAAATGAGATTTTAATCTCAAAATGTAGAGCTCTCAACGAACTATTGTTACCTACACCTTCTGATATAATTGTAAACATGATTATTTTAGTTTTTTGCACTTGAAAATTATCTGATTGCGAAGATAGTATGGTTAATTGAATCATTCCAAAGTCAAAAACCGCAATATCTCGAAATGTTGTCAAAGTGTTTACCTAGACATGTTCTTTCCGTGGACCCTTCATTTGATCGAATATCCATTTTATAGTTCTCATGATTATTGTTTTTAACCAACGCGATTGTCTGTCCATTGTTTTCTTACATCGGTAACAATAAATCTCTGTTTGCTGTTACTGTTACCTTACTATTGAATTCAGCTCATCTGATTTTGTTTTCTTTTATCAGATGAGCGAATTGCACGAAACAAGACAATTGGCTAACCATATCTCTTTCGAAACTGCCGGTATTTGAAACAGTTATATTATTTTGACATCAGGTTTGGCATAGTGGGTAGTGATGCTGCCTATGAAGCCGATGGTTCTGGGTTCAAATATCAGTAAGGGCATTTATTTGTGTGACGAGCACAGATATTTGTTCCTAAGTCATGGGTTTTACCGTAGGGCTTAGTCAATCTGTGTAAGATTGTCGTGTAATATTTTTCTATTGTTTTTTCTTTGTTCTTCGTGAGTCGAAGGAAAACTGCTCACCCGTAAGAAAATTAGACAAGCGGTGGGAATCTGGTCTATGCATCGCCGCTGTTATTTGGTAAAACCATAATGATACATTGGTAAAGTACCTAAAACCTAGCCTTTATAAGTAACGAAACCTTATAAAGTTAAAGACGTACTTTAAAAAGTACCTATAAAACTAGAAAAATAACTCTTAAGGCGAACTTTCCATAGAACATAAATTATCAGTACTTATGTATATTTCTCCTTGTTTTCGCCTTATTCTCGCTAACGTAATTATCTTTCATTGATAAACCGTGTATCTAGTCAGAATATTCTCACCACAGCGTATAACCGCTCAACGAGAGTGCAGTGGACATCACGTACCACGTTTAAATGAATGTTCAGTGCAATCGGAAACGAGAGACTGAGAATACTTATATAGTTATAGAAATAAGAACTATATTCTTTCAAATATAAAGACGTTATTAAAAATCGACGGAAACTTTGGCAATTAGTTTTAAAAGAATATTAAATGACAACTTTCAGAAAAATACGACATTATGATCAGAGATATACCAGGTGAAATCAAAATGGTAATACATAATTTTCTGGATCTACTTACTAAGGGGTCACAACCGAAAAATCAGTTTAAAAAATAGACCTTCCTAGCTGTAGCTGTTAGTATGGGCAGGCCATTTTTTTAACTGTTTTTTCGGTTATGGTTCCATAGTAAAAAAATATCGTAATCAATAATCATGAATAGATTTCAGAAAATATAGCTTTGTATCACCATTTCAATTTCACCCACTAGTTTTGAGTGGTCTACCTGAATTATTCTAAATTTAAATTTATTTTTTTGTTAAAAAGAGGACCATGATATAAATTACGTCTCCATGGCGAACATATTACACAGGGCACCCTAAACATACAGGCGGCCCCGAGCCTTACACCGAATGACAACTATTGTTCGTAGCTGGCACCTCGCCAATGTTGGCGTTAAGACAAAAAATAAACCGCGATTTCATTAGTACTGTTGACATATAATTACCACATCCAGTTTGACCTTAAAGCATGTTGACAAAAGACATGTAGACTTTAGAAATGTAGTGATATTGCCGGCTACCATGTACGAGTAGAATATGGGTTTTAACCCCGATTCTACTAGAGTTGAATAAAAAAACACGATATTTCTGTTCATTCGACGACAAGTCTGACCTAGTGGATAGTGACCCTGCCTATGAAGCCGACGATCCTGGGTTCAAAAACCAAAAGGGGCACTTATTAGTGTGATTAGCACAGTTATATGTTTCGGAATCATGGGTGTTGTCTATGTATTTTAGTATTTGTACATTATATATCGTTGGCTAAAACATAAGCTTTCTTGAGCTTACCGTGGGCGTAAGTCGATTAGTGTAAGATGTCCTATAATATTTATTTGCAATAAAAAAAATTACTTAATGTATAGATAGTAGTAGTAGTGCCGTTTTCACGATAACTTTGAACAATTTGCGACAAGAATGATTCGGAGCGGGGCTTCCTCATTTTTATAGTCCATCCATACTAAAGTCCGTACTAATATTATAAATGTCAAAGTAAGTCTCTCTAAACCCATTGGGATGAAATTGGTATGGAGAGAGTTGGAGCTACAAGAAAGGACATAGGATAATTTTTATCCCGCAACCATAATTTAAAGATAGCTGTCCGAAGACGTCGCGAGGAAAAGCTAGTCTCAAAATAAAACTGTAAATAAAAATCAGGCGTTTCATGAGCGTAGTAAGTTTCAAAGTTGAAATGGCCCTTATAGAACAACAATTTAACAGTTAGGTATCCAGGATAGAATCGGTAATATTGGTATGTTATAATATACGGACGATTTAGGACCGATAATTTTATAACCTGGACAAGGTGAAGACTGATAGTTTTTAGAACTAAACCATTATGAAGTTCCAGCCCAGAGCAAGTCCTGGACCTTTATAATTTGCATTCATTGGACGTTCTTGTAGAACAATGAAACATACGTCAATTAACACTCCTTAGACACTGAGGCGGTCTATTGACTACCCACCATTAGTAGGTACCTGGTTGAGACCCAAGATTACACGGTACACGCCAATTCAGAACCTAAATATAACCTATATATAACCGCATTTGTAAGTGATTGTGTATTTATGTGCTAATTAATGTATTTTCTTTCATTCTAATTCAGTCCTAATTATTCAAGGTTAGATTTTTAAAGAGGGAAGTCACTGTATATAGTGTGTATAGAGGGTAGAGAGGGTTGAATGGGAATCTTATCTTTTTTTTTTTTCAGTTGTAACGCAATAACAGTTACATCAACAATGCATGATTACTAAATCGTGTATGTAACAAGCATAATGTGCAAATTCTAAATGATTTGCATCAAACGTGCTCCGAGTAAGAGTTTCCATGAACCGTTGGTAATCGATTGATTTCGTCACGCAGAAACAATGGGCCGGTCAGCAATGCGGCAATTCCCGGCCTTGGGCAAGGCAAGGTCGGCCGGAAATGTTCAAGTACCAGCGCCCTTCGCGATTTTCGCGAAAGTGAGTTGAACGTTTCGTGATTCACTTGAAATGGATGTGATCAAGATAAGACTATAGGGCTGGTAACAACACAGATTTTGCCACATGGATGGCGAATGTGAACGATGAACGTGGTTAAAACAGATGTAATGTGAACATTGTTACGTCTGGTTGAAAAAGATCATCGAACAGCTGAACGAATGAATGATCATAATCACAATCCTTCGAAATACAAGCTACAGGTAGTCTACTGTTTTCAATATTTTAAATGGAGCAGCGCCCTCTGCTGAAATGTAATTATTACGACAGCCTGTACTCGCGGAAAATACTGAGATCAACTACAATAGATACTGCAACATGGACGCTAGTAGCTAGACATTATCCATTCTGGTGTCCAATGATGCTTGCTGGTAGTTTCTCAAGCATATTCTAGCGTTTTCCAGCCCATAAAAAAGTAAATACGCTTACGCTTGGGTAGGTTACACCGCGCACAAAAGATGGACTCATAACATGAAGTTAAATCTGACGGTGCAGTTGTCATGTCATCTCAAATAGAGAGAACTATAAATATTTCCATACAAGTATTAACAATAAAGGTAACCGTAGGCATTTCTGTAGGTATTCATGTGTACTTTAGGCGTGTACAGTCGCCCTCAAATATATCGGAGCTGTGGAGGTGTTCTCAAATATCTAAACAACGTCTCTATTGTCAGTTGATAAAGTGCATGTTCAGATATTTGTAAGCACGTCAACAGCTCCGATATATCTGATGGCGACTGTATAACAATGACGTCTGAAGTATTTAACCCTGGTGAAGACAAATTAGTCCCTAAATGTAGTTATGAGCCAAGTACACGTACGACGTACTTTAATAAATATAGCCAAAGGAAGTGATGCCAGCCAGACCAAAAACATTGCCAAGATATTTCCACGCATCAGAAGGGTCGCCATCAGCCAAAATATATCACATACCACTAGAATTATATTTATTAACGGGATCCCTCTTCGGGTCGTTTCTAGTGTAAAGGTTGTCTATTGCTATCCAGCGCAGTAATGCGACAGTAACACAACAAGATACACCGAAAACAACAAGGAATGGTAGCAGTTAGTTACTGGGTTTTTAATTTTATTGACATTACGTATTGTCCATCTAAATTAACCAATAAATATATTGACATGTTTAACTACATAATTTCTACCTTTGACCACAAATATATTTACAGCAACCAGTAGCAGCAGCGAGTACCTGAGTACTCGGGCAATTGTGACTTTACAGTATTAACCCCTTATTCATATCATAAGACTTTGCATATATCTGGCGACCTAACCCATTTAACCCTTAGTAACCCGTATAATGATTACCGTGAATGCATCGAACGTCCCAACTTTCAGCATAATGAATTAACTCATTAATGCCTTAAACGGAAAACTAATGAATATGAAAAGCAGATACGTACAATAATGTATGGCATACTTGCTTGTGCATTTCTACATTCCTTGGCGGTTCCACACGCAAGCTTATGTGTTTTATACTGTACTAGCTTTTGCCCACGGCTTTGCTCGCGTAGTCACATTTCCCTTTGTTGGGGTTTAATTCTCTAAAATCACATGTTTAATCATGTATTGTTTCAAATACTCCTGTGAAATTTCACATGAAATAGGCCAACTAATCTTTTTTCCCTATACAAACCTTGGACCCCCATTTCACCCCCTTGCGGGCTGAATTTTGAAAAATCTTTTCTTAGTGCACCTGACCTTATAAGAAACCTACGTGCCAAATTTGGATTCTCTAGAATCAGCAGTTTGTGCTGTGCGTTGATATGTCAGTCAGTCAGTCAGTCCGTTTCTTCTTTTATATATTAAGGTATCAATTTGAGCAACGTCAGTTAAAATTTAGCGAAGAACGAACCCTTATTTGTCAGCAGGACAGCGTACAACAGCCACTATTAGGGGTCGGTGGCGTGGTAGACTCGACATTTTTAGGTGTTCTTGGCGTTGTGTTTAAAGCTTGGCTCAGAGGCTCTAGTGTAAGTTACTTTTGACTTGAATAAACGTTTACGAACGCGTAAGTGATAATGTTATTTATATGGGAAACGCAAACGCGTTCGTGACGTTAAGTTACTTTAAAAACTTACACTCAGGGCTCTGAATGTCTCGTCGTATGCATTGTCACAGAATCTGACCTATGCTCACCGTGTACTCGAATGTGACCTATGTGTTTAGGTACACAGAACTCGCTTTGCTACGCATGACAATTTTGAGAGGGCTCAAACAGTGATCTAACTATTAGGTTAACTGACGTAAGAAAAAATAAAAAGTAGTTTTATAGTCAAACAGCATAATTACATTGATTAGATAGGTTATTTTCTTAGGGTGTTCACTCAACTCAATGCATTTGTTTCCTGGGATTATAATAAATTAGTACAATAATGATACATCTACAGACAGAACTTGCTTAATTTATTTAGGCTATTTGTATTTGTAAGCTTCGTAGAAAAAAAAGTCGTGTGGTAAATCTGACATTCAAACTAAAATTAACGTAACAAAAATTTACATTATTTCCCGAAGCAATTAACAAAATACGGTAAATGAAAATCTGGGTACAGTCGTAACGACTGTCAAATCGGTGTTAGCAGTCGCTAAACACACAAACTCACCTCGTCCGTCCACAAACATTGGTAAAGGTCACCACACTGTTTCATAACACGCCATGGTTTCCGCCACATTCAAACATCACATCACAAACACACAACATCTTGCGCCAACGTTGGTCCCAACATTCGACGTGTAAATCCAGAGGATCGGCGCGTGCGTTGCCGCGGACGACGCGTGAGCAACTGCCGTGCGATATTCCAATTTCAAACTTCGAATAGATTTCAACAACTGAAAACTTGTGGGTTTATTGAAATGTCCAATCGTAGAAACATTCATATTTGATGTGTTTAATTGGTGAAAAGAATGCACTACTTCTTGAGGCATAATTGGCATTGTTGATTGGTAAAAAATACGCGTTTAACATAACTCGCAGTGCGAGTTCGTCGTAGATAAACGTGTAGTCATTTGTCTGGTTGTTGTTGAACTGGTATACAAAAATAAAATTTAGGGTAATAATGTATGCATTATACATTAATAAAATAATAGCATACATTGTTACCCTATTCCTCCGGAAATAATTAGGTAAGGGAAAAAATTAACGTCAATCAAACAGTTCGTCGTAGACCAACGTGTACAGTCTTCTTTCTGGTTGTTATTGAACTGGTATTAAATTTAGGGTATAAATGTATGCATTATAAATTAATAAAATAATATCATACATTGTTACCCTATTTCTCCGGAAATAATTAAAGGAAACAATGAACTAGAACCGCAATTGAAAAAAGTGAAAACTATCGCAAACATGCAAGTGCATGCAAATGAAAATGATTGTAATTTACATCTTAGCGCCACCACTCAGGCCAAACGTCTCGGCAGTTATATTTTGAACTCTACATCTTAGACAAAAACGTTTATTTTTGAGCGAGAAAATATTAAAATAAATGCACGTATAAGCGTGACTTTTCCCTTTTGGACTTGGTTCAACGTACCGCTCGCGACGAGGAAAGTTAAGGACGGGTATGACAAGTGTCCGGCTTCTGTATTGCTAATGCTATCACTTACGAGTGCAGCAAGCGTTAGCCTCAAACCATTATAGTGGCCGATCTCGTACTAAGCGCAATTCATTTAGGTAAAGAGTTCATTAGCTCCGATAAGCAATGGGAATAGCTTAAGGTTTAACTAAAGTCAATATATTTAATCGCTATGAAACTCGTATGAAGGTTTATACAATGTTTTTCTCGGTGGCATGGTAAGACTCCGGAACTTTTAAGGCCAGATGCTTGTTTTTCCAGCTTTCTTACAGTCTTTTCCTTTCAGGGCGTATTATGTGCTTTAGCAAGTTGCTGTTTTAAGGCAAAATTAATTGGATTCCGGGAAAATGCAATAGTGGGAAATTGAGTAGCTGCCTATTATATAAATGAGCCTAAGTGTGATAGGAAGGTTCAAACACTTTCATAAATTAAATTCAAATTCTTTAATAGTACTTACATAGTTCTACAGCAGTTGATGTAAATCTCCCTTAGAGCGACTGAGACATCAAAAAGTACCTAATTTCCTTAATTAACGATTAACACGGTACTACTCACGTTTATTTAGTCACTCGCGCGACATGTTTCGGAGAACATAGGCCTCCATTTTCAAGCACTAAGAGTGCTGAGTGTCCGATCGGCTCGCCGCTCGCGTCACCGGCCCGGATGATGATCCCGCACACTTGTCTTCTGTCCCACGCGCTCTGATTACCAGAGCCCTGCGGCTCTGTGACCCGCAGTATGTACAAGACGAGCTGCGACACGTGAGACAAGTGTTAGAAAATAATGGGTACAATTGGAGGCAGAGCCAGCGAGTAGCGTTTGCGACTTCTACACGAAATCGACATACCGCGGAGAGGGCTCCAGCATACTTGCCGTATATAAAGGGCGTGACGGACGGAATTGGACGCCTATTACGCCGGAGATATTGCATTAGGACAATTTTCCGTCCCCACACAAAAATAAGGCAAGTTTTACGCTCTCCGAAAGACAAAGATCCACTGGGCAACCCAGGCGTGTACGAGATACCGTGTAGTTGCGGTAAGTCGTATATAGGCGAAACCGGACGAAACGTGTCCACGAGACTGTTGGAGCATGTACGGAGTGTGAAGAAGATGGACTGCAGCAACTCCGCGGTGGCAGAGCACGCTCTTGAGGCGGGCCCGTCCCATTTCCTTCGCTTTGATAAGGCGCGACTGCTGGTGCGTGAAAAATGTTTCGTACCACGCAAAATACGCGAAGCGATTGAGATCGGGCGTCGTCCAAATTTTAATCGCGATGGTGGTTGGGCTGTACCGCCAGCATGGAAACCTGCCATCTATGGGAAACATCAAAACCTTAGGGAGTGTTGTAACAGTTTAGTGGACACAGTGAGTTCGGTGTGCTTAGAGCCGTTGTTGGTGGACGATTCGAACCCGCGTCCTACCACTACAGCGGCTCCGGTGTCGGACCGCCCTCAACCAGTTTTGACATCAAGAGCGGCGCGGGCAGCGCGGCGCGCGTTAGTGCGCGACGGGCCGGTGACGCGAGCGGCGAGCCGATCGGACACTCAGCACTCTTAGTGCTTGAAAATGGAGGCCTATGTTCTCCGAAACATGTCGCGCGAGTGACTAAATAAACGTGAGTAGTACCGTGTTAATCGTTAATTATTAAACATGTCTCATGTAAGTTTAAATACAAACCTAATTTCCTTAATGTCAAATTCCATATCGAGCGATTTGATCCAAAACAAATTGAAAGTTGAAATCGAGAGATTTATTTCAAATCACACTTAGCTTACGTCAAATTATTTTCATGGAAGAGATGCGTTGATTTTACGTTTCGGTCGATGTTTAAGACCGGTAATTACTTATGCCGTAAAACGTAACAACTACGTTTACTTTCGCATTTAAAATTAGCATAGTACACATTAGTTTCATTACTAGTTATACGAAAGCGCGCGTTGCACAACATACCATGAATGCAAAAAGAAATAAAGTTAATGAGAATATACGGTTACCAAAAATTATAAGTTTATGAGATATCCGTTAGCGGCATTGATGTGGTCACTAGTCAGTATCAGTAGTGTTAGTACCTAATGGCATTATACATATGTATAAAACTAAGTGTTGGCTATGTACCTAAAGGACAAAAGAGTGCTGGATCTGACCTGAATCTGTACCAGTTAGCACTTTAAGTTATTGTATACCAGTGCCTAGGCGTCTTCACCTAGAACTCAATTTAAAACGTCTTGCTTATTTTTTTAGCAGATGACATTTGATACTTTTCTCACAGATCGTAAACGTTTACTATAATTTGAGTTTTACTGAGAAACCGTTTCTCTTGTAATGAACAATCTATAATCATTTGACTAATGAGCTCAAGAGTCAACAGTAATTATAACAGCATCTTGTTGATGTATTTATTATTTCAAATCAGGTTCCAGACCGATTGCCGAATTCTCATATACCGAATTCAGTGAAGCAACTCAATCTGTACCCTTTCTCGAACGCAATAAGAATTATTTTCATGCGACAAAATTAATCAAGTAATTCAGTAAGCGTTTGTTTATCGCGTGTCACAAATAAGGCGTTGTGCGCAATAATTAGCCCCATACCGGATACTACGTGACAAAAGAAGCAAGCGCATCCACTAGTTCCGCTGTCGTAAAGTAGTAAACTATCGAACATAACCCTCTAATTCTTCACGGCCATTTCTAACATTAATAATCCATGAAATGTTAAAGCGTATATGTTTCCTGGCAGCTCACTAATAAAATCAGTATCACATCGCGCGAGAAATGGCTCCATGGTAACCCATGACTGTTTGTATACTTATTGCACAGACATTATTAATTGAAACAAAATTCAGTTTTGTCTAAACAGATATGTATTGATGAAAGATATCTCATGATACCTTGGACTAAGATAATCTTAAGCGAAGTTTACACTTGCAAGTTTTCTTGCACATATATGCAAAAATGAAATAGCGATATTTATCTCTCGTCCCTGCTTGCTGCAAGAAAACTTGCAAGTGGAAACTTCGCTTTATGAAAGGTTCAAAATTGCCTAAGATTAAAAGTCTTGTGAGAAAAATATGTTTACTGGGATCAAAGTATACTTCTTTAAACGAAACTGATTATGATTCTTTTAATATATTTTTTTAAGAATTACGTTTTTGCTTAAATTCTATAATAACTAATAAGAGAAATTTAATTTCTTGGACGAACTCATTCTCGTGTTTCTTTATATAAAAAAATCATAAGATCTGGAAACATAACAGAAATCGTTTTCTGTAAGTAATTATAGTCTCTTTTAAATTACTTCAGACATTCTTTTTTTTTTTCTAAATATGGTTCTCTGTTCATTCATTTTCTCTCCTTAGACCCCACATGATTGAAACTTACGTCCGGGTACGACACTTGCTTTTCAAAGACATGAAAACGTACAACTTTCTTTACACGTGTACAGTAGCGGTGATATCCACTCGCGCGCAGCGAAGCGTGCCGTCTAGCATTGATAACGCGGCTAAACCCAAAAGCGGTGAGATTAACGGCGTAATGCGGCAATAAGCTGTACACATAATTGGGCAGGTTAATAAACTTTGATGTATGTGATAACGTCACAATGTCAAAGCGACGTAACTTGTTTATTAATATAATAAAGCTTTCAGGTAGAATAATAATATGTTCACTATGTTTTTTTTTTTCAAAATGAGATATATAAGGGCTCTCAAATTAAGTCAGGCGTTTCTTAGTCACATTTCATCGGCGCTGTTTTATAGAATCGTAATTTTAGGGTTTCATTTTGTGTTATTGCACGAGTTAATTCCAAAAATTTGAGTAAATATGTTAACAATGTATATACAGATATACCTACAGCCGTTTTTAAACGATTCTACAATTGAAAGCGACTGAGAATAAAACTTCTTTATGCAAATAGTTGAGAAACCAAATAAACTGAATGGCTCATTGTATGGAGATCAAAAGCTACTGACTGAACCGTTCCCATACAGATGATCTAGACTATTATATCGACCTCCATTGTTCAGGATTTTCGGAAGTCCGCGCCGTTAAGTTTTGAGATTCAGCTTAGCCACCAACATTTCGGATTATGAATAAGCAAAAACTTAAAAAACAGCTTACGCAGCCCGTTAATGGATAAGAAAATTGAGGTTGCATACACAGGCCTCGACTGGAGAAGTTCGGACCTTGCCCAATTAAAAACCTTTCTGTAAGCACCATATCTATAAATATATATGTATAAAGTGATCGTAAGTCGCGAGAAAATTCGATTGAAATGACTTATGACTTACGACCTGGGCACTTCAATGATTTTTCTCGTATTTTCCGATCACTGCTATACAAGATGGCCCAATTAGATCGGTCAGTATGGGGAAATCTGAAACTATAAAACGTATTTCTTCATCTTCACAGATCTTTCTATTAAGAAACAGAAGTTCTTAGGATCTTTAGACCTGTACAAGTTTTTATTTAATCTATGTATCCAGTTTTTCTTGTCCCTTAAATCGATGACATCATTCCTAAGAACATATCTTTGCATGTCTTATAGTTTCAAATTTCCCCATACCGACCGTTTTAAATGGGTATAATATAATTCAGGGCTGTACTTTTCAAGAGGTCATCTGGTCATATAATTAATCACAGGTTTACCACGAATACGAATGTATTCTAAAGCAGGGCAACAATAGGATTTCTGTTAACTTGATCCACTAGGTTACGAAACACTTAAACAAGGACAAGCATTACTTGAGCCGAATTAATGAGTATTTCCTTTAGAATCTATTGATTTTTATACCACGGGTTAGGAATTACAATTACAAGCCACTGTATATAGATACGACAATATAAAGCCTTCTATGTCAAGAAATCCGTTAGTTTTACCTTTTATATCTTTAGCACCCGCTAATTACCTCTATTTATGGACAATGGCTGGAGGGACACGGTATATAATATAAACATTTTTTTTAATAATGTTTGGTTCTTTTCCCGGTTCTTCACCATCTTAATTGTGTCCGTCTCTTTTATATCATCAAGTAACATTTGAAGGAATGATAAAAGTCGACATACCTAACATAATTTTCATAGCTTTCGTAAAAATATGATACAATATTATCAAGGATACAGATTTACAGAAGCAACTCTGTATAAAACATATGTAAAGAACTTCGTATTAACAAAATTAACTAATACCTTCGAGTTAAATTCGTTAGAATCGTACTGGTTAAGCCGATGGATAAGTAGTAGAAATAAGGTAAGAACTAAATGTTACCTTAAAAAAAACTGTCTGTAATGTAGCATGTAGAATACATAAGGATTCCTTTGAATTCAAAAAATACCCAGTATAATAGTTTTAAAGCATAGTCAAGTTTGGACAATTGGCTGATTGTCGGAACAGTCATAAAACTTAATGTTTGTACGTTATATTGATTCAAATGAGGTTGTTCCTTAAAGAACTCAAGCAAGGTTTTATAGCCAGCAGTCAGCATTCTAGGCGTGCTTGCATACGTGATCGCAATGGTTTATGTATAATTAACAGCATTGTCAACACGAACATGTTAGATTTATAGTGTTATTGCGAGAACAACTGTAGGTAATGTAATAACATGTCTATAATAATATATAGAATATGAGATGAGAAAACAGAGAAAGGATTATTTGACTAAACAGTTCAGGGCAACAAGATCTACCCGCCGAAAATTTTGACCGCACATATTTGATGGTCGTGATATGATAATAAAGACAAAATGTTTGTTCTTCATCAAATATATTTCACTCAATAAATAAACATGGCAACATCGTTAATATTTGCTGATCATAATCTATTTTAAATGGCTATTCTCTACGAACCAGGTCTTTAATAGAACTATTAAGCTCAATGCGAATTTAACAACAAATTATAGCCACCATTGAAGAGCTACGCTTCCTCAGATCCTCGACCTACATACCCACTTGCAAGATATTAAAAGACGATGAATCATTCTTCAGTTGACAAGTCAAATGTCACTTTCGAGTTATCCAACATTTGGCGAGCACCTGAGCGCAAACTGAAAATACCACAGAAGCAATAGAACGTAGTCTGTACCAGCGTGGGACGGGACGGTAATAAAATAACCCAATGGCTAAATATAAAGGTAGTTAACTGGAAACTTTCCCGGCTCGACTAATAATACACGACCAGATTTCAGATAGCCTTGAGACATAACTAGACAAAACAGACCAAAATATTGTATAAAACAGACCCTGTAAACTATAAACTGTTGATAATAGATTTTATATACGAATGAAAAGTAAAACAAGTTCCCCAGTATCCAGGGCTGGAATTAAACTATAAGGAGCATCTTCACGGAAGGCGCCTATTTAAAGGAGTGGAGTGAAGTTTAATCGTCACCTATTTAGTAGGTTTGTTAGGAAAGCGCGAAATATCCTCTCATTGGTTATTACTTCCCACCGTCATTTGTCATACAATTTTGCACAGGTTTACAGATGATTCATGATTTTTGTATTTGACATACCCAAAGAGTGCTATCATATACCATAACAAATCAGGTTTTTGTCAAAGGTTCGGGTCAGAAGTGTCTGCGGATAATTGACACAATTAATTAATATATTACGCCATTATACTCTTATCCTACTAATTATATGATTATTTCCATCATTCTAAATTTAAATACCATTGAAAATGCCGGAAGAGCTTATTCTAAAAGTTCTAATAGTACCAGACATTGTAGCATTGACTAAGAATCTATTTCTAACTAAACTACTACGAAAATACTAATAAACACTGTATTCTACCGTTTCATCGTTTTGAGAACTACAGTAGTTCACAAGGAGTATATTTAACAAACTTCATTTTCTGAATGACTTGCAGTTGAACGTCATCATATAGGTCATCTCATCACCACAATATCTGTTCTTGTTATTTTAGCGACGACATGCTCGCGCCAGGTCGAATATTATCAATGCTTACAGAACCAAGCTACTCGAACCCTTTGGTCAACCACGGTAACCACCATTGGTATATCTAGAACGTTTATGCACAAACTGAGATTACATTTATACTGGTCAGTCTGAGAGTTAATTTCGATACGTTCTCTGAGCAATGAGAACACACTCTTTAGTTTCCACTGAACTGAATCAACGCTAATCTATTTCTTTATTTTTAACCGAAAGTTACATCATAAAGCTTAGAGCAAACTGCTTTATTTATTGCGTCTATTGGCATCGTTCCCCGCTTTATAGTCTCGTAGTGATTTGACCATTCTTGTTTTCTGTTTCCGCCTTCTGCTCAAGAGTTTAAACTATGCGTTTATTGTCTCTGGGAACCATGTTTATGTTTTGTGAAACTGTTGGATCTCCACTGGAATTTTATAAAAATAATCTTGCGTACTCAACTTACTACTATACCATCTGATCATAGTTTATAAATAAACCAGGTTATGTTTAAGTTATTTCATTCATGTCGCACATCGAAACTAAACAAATAAGTTGTCGGCTTGCTAACAAATCATAACGTTCTATCGCTGGCTTGTCAGTAAGATACATATATATTCATTCTTATTCGCTATGAAAAGAGAGTCACAGATAAAATATAATTATAATAGTATCATCACCTATTCCCATAAGTACTGCCACTAGGCTCCAATATAGGTTTAGACTTTGGACATTCTAAGACTTATGAAGCAATCCAATAAACACCTAGGTCTAAAATTAACGCTTACCCGTAATTTACAAAGTTCGCACATTAATAATAATCGCACCAGCGGATGTGTACGAATACCTAGCACGAATGGCCTGGTCAGACCGTAACTCAGCCCCCTCAAAACTGAATAAAGGAAACCGGTGTAAACAATCCCAGCTAACACGGACGATTGATCCAAATTAGAACTCATAACATGGAGTTCTTGGGAATTTGCATTTTGAGTCCTGTGAAAGAAAACATACTATTGGTCTGTAAAATTCAAATAGCATTAGTTGATACTAGACAGTTTTTAAAAATGAATATGATAGGCACTGAACGGATTCCACAGTATGGAAGATGAAAACCCTCGGAAAAAAACAATTTAACCATCATAGCCGTTAAAATAGGTAAGAACCAGAGATACGAGCAACAGGACAAACCACCATAAAATAGAGTTCAATATTGCTTTCAAGAGACCTTTGCAGACAATTTTTACGCCTATTATTCAGATTTGCCAAATCTATGATGTGAATTATATCTTAGCATATCCAAAAAATATTTCATTGCAGGCGATGTTTTTCCCTTAACTTTTAGAATACAATAAGACAACAACAAAATATGTTAAACGCAGTGAAGACCACCTTAACATCAACAACATACAAATGCAGGTTTAAATCATAACAGCAAATCTATTTGTAATAACTGCACATCTAAACCGGGGCGGCCATCAACTTACATGACTGGACATGTGGCAAAGAAAGCAAAACGTCGAGGCTAAACGATGTTGACATTATAGCATCATTCATAGTTAATGACAGGTTAAGGCGCATGTCGGTTACTGGTATATATATATTTAACTATAGATTTGTACTTCTGCGTCATCTTTATGACTTAAGTAGATTTACGTTGTTATTTTGAACTGCATAAGAGGTCATATAACAATCTTTCACAAAAAATGGTAGACTTAAAGTTACGATTAGTCACTATATTAAAATGTGTCTTAAGGTGTTGAATCTATTTAACAAAAGTAAACATATTTTCTAAGTATATTAAAAAATAGATTATACGTTTGTAGGTAGTTTTAGTTTTCAGAGATGTAACAAGAGAACAAACTGATCTAAGAATTAGGGTGTATCGCCAGTAACCAGTAACTGGACACCTTTCAATAACTGGCCTACGTTATACTGAAAATGAATTATATTTACCTATGAATATTAGCTATTTTAGTATCAGCTATTCGTGGCCAGTTATTTAACCTTTTGAACGCTTTTCCTCTCGCGTCAAAATGTGACGAGTACGCCAACGCATTGACTAGTGAAGACCAAATATAAACCTTATCTGTCAGCAGGACAATTGCTTTGACAGCGTCCGCCATAGCCACAATAAAGGTCGGTGGCGTGGCAGGCACGACAGCACGCGACCACTTTAGTGGTTCTTGGCGTTCAAAGGGTTAAGGGTGACCAGTAATTAAAACCCCTTTACAAAATGTGTTTTATTTATAGGTAAACAGATTCATTTTCAGTATAAGGTCGCCAGTTATTGGTGATTTATCCTACATATCTTTTTTTTACTGTTACACGCCACACCCTCGAGTGAAGCGATCTTCAAAGTCTCGCCAAAACGCAGAACCGTAAAACGCTTCAAGTTCATCCCAAACAATTAAGTCTAAAGTCAGCCAAAAAAGGAGGAGATCCGTTTCCGATACAAAAACCCTTCAGCTTCCTCGCTTTCGTGGAACTAATGAAAGGTACGCAAATAGCGGACGGACGGACGGACGGACAGACGGAACCGCGCGTCGACGCCCGCTCGTGATGGATCTGTCGCTGATTAGACGAACTGTCACTGTACTTTTTAAATAAGTATATATTATATTTAGCAATAAGGTCTATATTCAGATTTAAAGAACTGTCTATATTAGTATTAGATTATCCTACTTATATAGTGCTACCGTATTTATATAGTGCCTACACTTTTTTGATCGTTTCACAAGGGTTTTAACAATCAATTACAAGAATCTTGTGTTTTCATTTACGATCACAAACTTAATGATATGATATGATAAAATTTTGAATGAAGTACTTTTGAAAAACAAATGAAAAAAGATTAGAAATTATTATATATCCATATGACATTAACATCATACAATTATAGGTTTGGTGCTTAAATAGTTATTAAAACCCAAAATACCTACACTAAAGAGCAATGAAAAACATTTATATTCTGTGTAGCGGGCCAAATAGGAGGTTAGCTTGACAACTGACATTGACAAAAAAACCGTGTAACACAGAATGCGTGATCTTACACCCGCTCACGATCCCCAACCGTCCTATTCTATTCTGAAGTAAACCTTGTCCCATTGTCTTAAAGCTAAGTTTACTGTGACATGTATGCAGGTCTTGCAGGTTACTTGTTAGTTTGCAACGGTTTAATATACTTTTGAACAAAAGTTTCGAATTATTCGAATTTTAAATTCTTCTTATGACGTCTCAACAGATTGAAACTATGGTCATTTGCTGATTTAATATACTTATTATGTTTTTTATCTCGTTGGCTTCTTGTCTTGTTCGTTTGAAGTTTCCGTATAACTAGGTACCTAGGTATTTCTAATTTTATAAAGGATACATAGCACGTTGTAGAGTGATCTCATAAGGATGACTAAACTGTATAATCTAGCTTTTATTTCCATCATCACTCTAATTGGTCATGAATCCCTACAATTATCCGCACAGCGCCATCTATCCACGTCAATTAGTACACGAACAACATTCGTGACTAAGTTGAGTGTACTGGAGATAAAACAATACTTATTACTCAACTGGATTAAAATTATCGTATGAGTTAATCAGCTAAAATAGCCAGTTCGTCAATAAACATTTTTATATTTTTATATCCTGTGGTCGCGTCCCACTTCTGAACATGACCTCCCACGCGGAATCCCATATAACAAAAACCACAGAATCGTTACCGTTAAAAAAAAACAAAAGATAACAATAGGTTGCGACTGAAAGAGTTACAAAATTACATTGAAACAAACGCTATCGCAATGAATATGAGGGTTTACCTTTTATTTATGAAATGTTCAAGTACTTTAAGTTCTTCCGTTTGTTATTCCACATTTATGTACTAAAATTAATACGATAGAACTAACTTTCTCCACAGTAATAATTAAACCATTAAACTGCCCAAGAACACTACTTTATAGACATTTTCCTGCGTTTCAAAAACACTTTATTGACTTTTAACTGATTCTATTTTACTCTTAAAATCATAATTGCAGTTGATAATATTCATTCTTAATAGTTTTGCAGTAAGAGAAAGCAAGTTTAATATAACCAAACAAACATTACTGAAACTACAATGTTTTTTTACAACCATCATAAAAACATTTAATTAGCTTTTCTATATATTTATATACTTTCAGAGTTAACCATCATTACTTTCTTAAGATAAACAGATCGATTGAGATTAACTCATTAAACGACTAGTAGAGGCCGGTAACGTCTTCACTAAATGGGTGAATGGACTTCTGTCCCATCAGCCAGGGGACAACGGGTTAAACGATATTCATAAATTTCGGACGATAATCTCTGTCACTCTTATGACGCCTTAATTGGAGTAAAAGAGAAAGATGCTCGAAATACACGAACTTCGATGTTTGTGGTACCGAGCCTGTAACATGGTTTGGTAGAAGACATGTGGTACCGCGTTCTCCTAACACGCTTTGTTAATTAAAATTATCCATTACGGAAAGGGCAACAACCATATAAATGTATGTTTGGTGAGGTCATAACTTCGCGGTTTTAAAAGAATGATTCAAGGGTGGTAACGATGACAACGCGTGACAAGAAAAAGTTGATTTAGCCGATGTTCAACTGGGTGAATTCCATTATCGAAATTATTCATTAAAAAACACAGCATCATTCAGTTATCGGACTGTAAATGAGTGATAAAGAAATCAATCATATTTCAGTAACTATCTCTGAATGCTGACAACATCAGAAATTCACAAAATAACAGATATGCCAACCGTAGTATGTATAACAAAAAATAGTTTTCTATGCTAACAAACACAAAGCAACTTACGGGGCACGAAACCATGCCAGAAATGATTCGACGGCTTTAAATAACAAGACAATTTGCTCGGGATAGTCGGCACATAGACTGCCTAGACAAATAAACGGGCTACCCTGTTAGTGTCAGTATCCAAGAAACATATAGATTATGTATATCATAATCTGCTACAATGCTTATGTCAAGATTTTGGTTTAAAAGTTATGAATAATGTTTGTGCTAATTATGTGCCAAGGCGTCGTTTTCAGTACCCGCTGCGCCATGATCAACTTTTTATGTTAATCACAAATTAACCACGAAGCTCCAGTGTCAAGAATAAAAAATTTTTAAAGGCGCCGCATACTCGTATTAACAACATATGACATGTATATGGTTAAATCATACGGAATTTCGTTTAAAAAAAAACTATGTCCCTACCATTATTTTTTAGGCGTATTACATGTAATGTTACTTAATAGAAAAACGATATATACGTTTTTATGATAAAGGAGGCAAAGACGGATTGCCTGATGGTAAGCAACTACCGCCGCCCATGGACACTCGCAACACCAGAGGAGTCACAAGTACGTTGCCGGTTTATAATATGAAAAGATATCGAAATATAAAATCGTAAGTCTTATCACATTTTTCAAAGGTATGGCAATACTAGGATTGCAAATGACTACATTGCAAAAATAACCATTATCAGCAGGATACAAATAATGCGAGTCTAATGGCGGCCACTCGAGAACCACCGATAACCCGCGTCTGGCCACTCGTGCGCACCCAGTGATGTATGGCACGCTTTCATGTTCCGATGCCAAATTGTACGGAAAATTCAAGTATCCATTTCAGTGTATATTGTAGTACTCGTTGAGATTGCGTTGTCTAATCAGGGAATAGAATCCGCTGAACAATCAATCGAAACGTAACGAAAAAGATTCTTGTAAGATGAAAATATAGTATAAATAAAGACTGTATCGGTTATTATAAATACAATAAAACTTGGTCTAACTGTTGACTTACGTATTATGTTGTATTGCTGATGTACAATTATGTTGTACTGCATTAGGAAGGTAGGTATAGCCTGATGGTCAAGTTAAGTTCAAGCCATACCTAATGTAAGAAAGATTAATTTTCTTATGGTAACTATTTGTGCGAAATCGTTATTATTACTCTGGAGGACTGGATCAATTTTGTCTAAACTTTAAGCTTTACGTCGAGATCCGAGGATGGAAATTGTACCTAATTATAACACTAATTAAACAACTGTAATTTTTAGATAAAAATATAATACAAAAAACATGGTTAATTGAATTTGAATTTATAATAAACGATAGTATACTGTCGTTACTAATTAGCCAGCAGGTCTACACAAGCCAATTCCCGCCGGCTTTACTCATTTTCCCACAGTTAAACAGTTTTTCTTGGACGAAGAAAAGGCAAAGCTATATTGGCACCGTCTTGTCTAAGAAAAACGTTGACTTGCCGCCACTACTAGCCAGTCAGTTTAATACTACAATACTATTTGAGCCCAGGATCTAGTCTATCCTTTCCACCCAACAGCCTAATACATTTCAGTTTCCATTAAAACTCAAGAGTCCTTACACCATGGCGGTTGCCATCTCTTTGCGCATCCCATTACACAGCAGGGGCAACCTCCACATATTGTACCAAGTTCATTAAATTATTGAAAGGGCAGACTATTATTATTACAGTCTCGGATTTTAAATCTTCTTATTCATTGCTTCAGTACCAGTTTAACAGTGAACAAAATTATTGTCTGATACTATTTCTATCATTACACTATAAATAATAATTAATTACTAAATATTTCGAGACAATCTTACACAAATCCGGACAAAACAAAATTTATTATTATACAGTCTCCCTACATGTGCACACCAGGAACGCCCCCATCACTATACACTCACAGCTACAATTGTTTCCACAATAATATAAGGAATTGCCAGTGTACACCCATAGAAAAAGTAGACTGTGTGACATATCTTGGAATGAAAGTAGACTCTGGTTTCTCTTGGATCCAGCACATAAATTACATTAGCAGTAAACTTCGAATCCTTTTAGGTAAATTCTATCACTTACGTGCTAAAGTACCAAGTAATATATTAAAATGTCTATATTTTGCTTTGGTAGACTCTACACTGAGCTATGCTCTAGATTGCTACGGACTTACATTCAAAACTCACATAGATAAACTAGAAACATTACAGATAAGATTCTTAAAACTATTGGTCAATAATAAAACTAAAATCAGCTGTAAAGATAATTACTCAAAATTATTCAAAATCTGCAAAATATTACCAATTAGCTTAAAACATAAATATCTCCTTACAGTAAATAACCATAGCAATCGAGCACATAGCTTAGTACCGGTCGACCACTCACATAGCACAAAATCAGCGTCTGCTGAAAAATATGACGTGCCACGAGTGCAGAACTATTTCGGTGACAGAACCTTAAAAAAAAGATTACCGTACTACCTTAACAGCCTACCCCATAAGATTAGACATGAGGCAGATAAATCCAAATTTAAAAAACAGCTCATGATATACCTGTTAGAAACACTTCAGTAATTAAGAAATTAATTATATAATTAGTTATTAAGAAGGAAGATACCCAAACCTGCAGACAAACCGTTCAGACGGTTTTGCAGGGACCTATGTATGTAACAACATTGTAAAAAATTGAATAAAGTATCCATCTATCTATCTATCTAATCACCCTACACTATACTATTTGAGTGAGTGAGATGTATTTGATTGTCGTGAATGGTGTTCGATATTAAAGCCCACCAGAATGCCCAGGTTATTTGTGTCTCCTTTTTGCGTCGGCTAAATAAATATTGGAATATTGTCAAGGTTGTATAAAGTTTGCTGCCCCACGTTCAATATCACCGAGGTAAAAATACTTGTATGTAAACATTGCGAGGCTTATTGCTCAAAATTTACAATGCGGATGTACAACGTTGTTTATGCTTCATAACATAAATTAAACTGTAATCAATTAATATATAAAAATATCCTTTAAGTTCGAGTGTAATGGTTTGATATACCTATTCTGAAAAACGTTCAAACCCAGCCATAATATATATGTAACTAGATATTTTACAGAATACCTACCTTTCTGATCTGACTAAGAAACATAAGAAACATACATCAGAAATCGTTGACGGGCCTTAC
Organism: Grapholita molesta; assembly: GCA_022674325.2. Classification (NCBI taxonomy): domain Eukaryota; kingdom Metazoa; phylum Arthropoda; class Insecta; order Lepidoptera; family Tortricidae; genus Grapholita; species Grapholita molesta. The sequence goes on along the minus strand of CP053121.2, from coordinate 22,386,682 downwards.
CTGGAACAAAAAAAAGTACAATAAATACAAAAGTCTAGGCGGGTTCAGCAATTTTCTTAAAAGTAAAACATTTGAACCTCTCAATTACACACTTTTTATGAAGTTACATATTATATATATTTCATTCTGCGGTTTTGTAAACAAACAGTACTGGTTATTTGTACATTTTGCTATCAGAAAGCTATTGCTAATCAACTCGTCAGTGAAATATGACGAGGACCTAGCTATGAGAAGAATACAATTTCTCATTGGATTCATGTTCTGGAACAGTATTAGGCCTACCACAAAAATCAAAGTTCGCAATTTTCTAGCATCTTTCTCGTTTACTTTAGTTAAGGTGTGACAGAGACAATCGTTTGAAAATACAAACATTGATTTTCACGGTAGCGTTCCAGAACCTATCAGAAATGATCGACGGTTGGTTTAATATTTGTAGGTACCATTTATTAAACATATCGCCATTTAGTACCTAAAAGCACAAGTGACCTTTTAGCTTGTTACCTCGGAAACTGACCGAGTTGTGTAAGATTGTCTGATAATATGTAAGAAGCGTGTGACTTCAAATTTGAAAGTAGCAGATTCCAACCCAGAGTACGGGCTTACCAGAGTTACAAGGCTTCACTGAGGAAAAACGGCAGGATCATGAACACATCCGTAACTAATTGCATTTTTGAAGTCAGAATACCAGCCACAATGCCATGAGTTATCAACATCATGTCTTGAAAATGGCCTTAAAGGCCTCTTATTACCATCTCAGTTCATATTCAATGCCGGCCTCTCTGGTGGCGGCCCAGGCAATTGTTTGGAAAGCCGCGCTCGCAACGGCTAATAAATCTTAATATAGTATTGTTTGAATCTTCGCATTGTCTCCACCAAGGAACATACAAGACATGGAATTGCAAAGTCTATACAAAGTGTGTGTGTTACCAGTGATGACTTACGGCTCCGAAACGTGGTCTTTCACTATCGGCCTCATCTCAAGGCTTAAAGTCGCTCAACGAGCTATGGACAGAGCTATGCTCGGAGTTTCGCTACGAGATCGACTCAGAAATGAGGAGATCCGTAGGCGAACTAAAGTCACCGACATAGCCCACCGGGTTAGCAAGCTGAAGTGGCAATGGGCAGGCCACATTGCACGCAGAGAAGATGGCAGATGGGGTCGAAAAGTGCTCGAGTGGAGACCACGGACTAGCAAGCGCAGCGTAGGACGTCCACCCACAAGATGGACAGACGACCTCATTAAAGTCGCCGGAAGACGCTGGATGCAGGTTGCTTCCAACATGTGGAAATCCAAGGGGGAGGCCTATGTTCAGCAGTGGACGTCTTATGGCTGAGATGATGATGATGATGATACAAAGTCGCGTTCCTTCGATATGCTTGCTATGTGTCTTTTCGGTACTTTGTGGCGCAGCGCCATCTACGGATACATAATGAGTTAGGTACTAGTATAGGAAGACGTACTGCTGTTAAACATAGATGTCGTTAATGTGTTTGCGTCGATGCGGGGAACGCGGTTTTGTATAGACATTTTCATTAATGTTAATGTCCTATAATATTTATTTATTTATTGTCCATGTCTTGTATGTTCCTTGGTCTCCACTCAGGTTGGTTCGTACCGCGACAACATTGAATATGGGACCGTCTTTAATGGCAGCGCTGTATGTCTGGTTTGGAGGTTGTACTAAGTTTGTCAACATCTATTCACGTACCTAATATAAATGTTACTCATATGTAAAAACAGGCATTCAATGCCACTATGTTATAATTTCTATTGAAGTTTCGTGCAAATTTCATATAGGTATTAAAAATGTATGCCGTTTTATTTAATAACTACATCCCTCACAGTTACTTATAGTAATGTAAGAAAGTACACATTTAAATTTTCCAATTTAGCTTTATTCGGATCCTCAATGTTAAAGGCAATCGATATAAAAATATCAAACGTAGTTTTTTTTTAAATATAAGTAAGTCTTAAGTCACCGATCATTAATTAATTACACACATTCATTTATATTTTATCATGCTACAGATTCAATGTCAACAAACGGTAGTGACTTTCTGTAGACCAGGGGTTCCCAAAATATTAAGATTCTTTTTTACACAACTACAAGACTCTGTTTTTTTGACACCGATAAGCTGGAACGGTGAAAACTTTTACTCCATGTAGTACAGTTACAATAAAATTTCAAGAGCTCTATCCAACCGCTTAATCGATTCCGTTAAGAGTTTAATAGTCTTTGTTATGAATGATTACAGCCTTTTATATTACTATCAATACAATAGTCGTTCTATTGTACGGCTATGATAATTATCCTTTCAACATTTTGTACGGCGATCAAACAGACAAATAGACATAGGCTAGCCAGTCAGGCTTGCATAACCGCGGGTCTGCCTAGTTGACCTACTGTTGGACTGGAGAGTATTGCGAAACACAGTGATTGACATTTGCACATACGAGTGCACACAAGACGTCCTACAAAATATCTGCTAATCTGTTCCGGTATCCTGTAATTGACTCTTGTTAAAATCCGTTTTTGGGTTTCGTAACCGAAAGTTTAAACCTACGCCTATGCCTGTCCGATTTTGGAAGTCTGTCTGTAACAGTGCAAAACTGCATTTGTAGTTTCTTATGTGGGTAAAAATAAAACGGGCAAGCGCGAAGCGTGCGAAAAATATATAAACCACCTTTAAATTAAATTATATTTTATTATAGCATCGCGAATCGACATTAAAGACTTAAATTACAACTTTATTGAGCATAATAATAGTTGAGAACCGCAGTCTCACAGAAGTTTTCTAATGGAATAAGAAGAGTCAGGAACTATCGACTATAACTAAAAATACCGGAATAAAACTATGGTATACTACGGAATAAAAATTAATACTACTTTATCGATATAAAATCATTGAATTTAACAGCTTTACAACTTCCGAGTGTAACTCACGACCCAGAATTGTGTAACTTAGACTAATGTGGAACAATAAAAAACCGTGAAACGATAAAAATGTTAAGAACACGAGGGACTATCGGTAAATAGTCACGATGTAGTTAGTTATATAAGTTCGTGATCGACTGGGTTTGTTTGAAAGTGGCTATAGTTTAAAGTTTAACCTAATAGAGTCACTGATTTTAGGGTCTCGTATTTCACTTTAATTCATTATCACCTAACACTGCGATGATCTGTAATGAGTGTTGTAAGTGACGCTGATGCTAGTCCGTTTATGGTTCAAATTCATTTATTTAGTTCGGAAGTTCAATTATTGGCTTTTTATATTTTGTATACATTCTTAGATTAACTCTAGATAGAAAATCTAATACTAAAAATACTACTAATGGTCTTTGCAAGCTGGGCATCGTGTTAACTGTATGTTGTGTTTAGAAAATGTAACTACAAGTTTTTTTTAAAGAAGTATTCAAAAATTATATAGAGTTAATTGCATTTTCATGTACTTATTTGAGAGATGAGAAACAGTTTGTTGGGAGAAAAATAAAGGTTTTACTACATTATGATATGCATTTAAAATGAGGTCATTAACATAGAAAAGGTATATAATTAGGGACCATAACACTTAAAACCATACTCTCAGAATTTAAACACCATAAAAAACCTATGAAGAAAACTCACTAAGAAGACCTAAAGTGTCAAAATATAGTTAATATAGCCGAACTTATAATATGCAATTCACCAAATAGAAAGAAGATATAATTGTGGCACAAAATACGATCGTTAATCTAAGAGGTGTAAAACTGTAAGCATTTAAATTGACACCAATAAATAAATACGAGGACATCAAAACAAACGGACAAAGCCGTCGGAGCTAGAAACAAAGAAACTACATTAAAATAGGCTTTTCTAATTGGTCGACGTTCGAGATGGATTTAAACTCCATATATTTAAATAGAGACATTTTGTCGGTTCAAAGCGGAATAAACCACAATAAATTCAATAAAAGCAGTCGGTTGACTGTCATTAAATAGAACGAATAATGTGTTAATTTGTTCGAAATAATGAGGATTTATATAACTACAGGGGTGCAGATCACTGTATATAATAACTTATATTATTGATTTAGATAGAACGGCTAAATTGAAGGGACAATAATAATAAATAACAATTCGTTGAAAATTTTACGACTATAAACTTCATACTTATTATTTTATTATTGCAGTTATAAAACAGTTATTACTTATATCAATATTTAAGCTACCACTAAGGTAGTAGTAAGGTTTCCTAAACCATATTTGTTTATTTACATTCAATTATTTGTATTATTGGGTATAAACTGTGGATATAACCATAAATATATATTTGTTGCCATTTTACCAAGATTATTAATAATGGTGGTAAAATGGCAAAAAATGATTGTCTAAATACTTACTAAAAATTAAGCAATTAAATCACGTCATATAATTATGTGACTCAACTAAAATTCTGCAACGTTAATTAAAAAAAAAAAACTGAAATAATCACATTACGCGTACAAGTGTAAGTTTCATATGCGTTCGTTTCAAATAAGTAATTCAAAATACCGACCTCCGCGATGTTCCACATTTACCGAAAGTCAATGTACTGATTACAATCAATAAACTGCATCTTAGAGCGTAACAGAACCGTTAATGGGTGAGGAATCCGTAGATTGAGCTTCCGCGGTTAGCTAAGGTTACAACCTCGCTCCAAAATATGTATACAATTTGTTACTTTATCCCGTCACCATAAGGTGCAAATGTGTATAAATTCCTATGACTGTATGCCCTTGTCTCATAAGATAAAAAGTCTTCTTTTAGTTAGGAATTCCTGTAGGATACGACGTTTAAACAACTGATTATTAATGGCTTCATGGTTGGAAAAGGTTTTAATTATTATCTTCCGAGACGAATGTAAGATTTTTTTACTTAAGTAAAACTGCATACATTTAGTACGGTTATTTCTCCGTTTGTACACAGTATTAACAATAGCGAGCTACAATTATTGTGTGCATTGTACGGTAGAGTGAAGCCAAGTTACAAGATTCACTGTTAAATATGTTATGTACGTAATTGACCATTACTGCGACCATTTAACAACTATACTAGATTCTAATCTTAGTATGCACTCAGAATCCCTTTTCGATTTCGATAAGGCAATAAAAAATCTGGGATTTCAGAGCGTCACGTACCCCTTACTTACAAATAAAAGAAACTAAAGGCATGAAGAACCAAGAACCGAAACTGTTATTTTTTGTTACGGTATAAGGATTTGTAATGCTAAGTTACTAAGTACGAGTATGAAAGAAAAAAACACTTTCAAAAGTTTGTACAGTATCTCCAAAAGTTGCTTTAACGTCAAGTTCCAACCGCCAAGTTCCAATTTTAAAAATCATCACCCGTTTAAAAAAAAAAATATATCACCAATATCTCAACCCATTATGCGGCGTGGATAATCACAAGGTAACCCACACACAAAATTAAGACTTTCGCCGACGAGAATTCTCAGAACAATGTAAGAGTCAGGACCAAAGGAAGCTGTAAATAATGACGGCCCGGCCTTTTCCGGACCGGCTTTGACAATTTCGACAATTCCTACTACGATGACAATTTAATGAGACGAACTGTTATTATTGGCTGAATAATCGGGTACTTTCTTGGGTCCAAAGACAACATTTTTTTTTTTTAGACATAGGCGGCAAACGAGCAGACAGATTGCCTGGTGTTAAGCAATTACCGTCGCCCATGGGCACTCGCAACACCAGGGGAGTCACAAGCGCGTTGCCGGCCTTTAAGGGGGATTGGAGCTCTGGGAACCTTACTCACCATCAGGAACACAACACTACATACCTGAAAGGTGGCAGTGCTATTATGGCTGTGGTCTTCTGTAAGGAGGAGGTACTTCCCCAGTTGGGTTGCCCCAGATTCAAGCGTGATGGTCAACGCTGTGCCCTACCTCTCATTGTTGGACGTAGTTTAAGGACATACCCGGATCCAAACATCCAGACATTACGTTACTCTAAATTAATAGTTTCGGTGAAATATACAAAGAAGTAGAATTGTATTTTTATTAGTTACGCAACTAAAGTCATTAGTGTGTGAAAAAAATATGGAGGGATTTATTCAATTGTTTTCGCAAGATGCAGTTATGATAGATGGACGTTAGTTTTTAGTATACGTAAAATAATAATGTAGGTACCACACTCTGACTACCAAGGCTTTATAACCACAATCCATTTGTTAGGTAGATAGGTACGTAATGTTATAATCACAAAATCTAAACTTTTTTATTTATCAAAAGAAACAATAGGAAAGATTTCAATTTTGAACTGGTATTTTTAAAGTTCTATTAACGGCACTTGATTTCTTTACATATATTTAGATTCTCCCATTGCAAACAACGCGTCAAATCATTTATAAATGAAAATATACACTTCAATTTAAAAAGCAGTGTAACTTAACTGAAACGAAAGTAAAAGGCTTCCTATTTGCTTTGTGATATTTTACTTAAAAGTAAAAGTTAAAACTTATGTCAATGCATTATCACATTAATATATCGTGAATATCCTATAAGCCTTATGTAATTCCTTGCAAATATGAACCTTAAACTCGCACTACAAAGTATATTTTAAAACAACAATAGTGCCACGATCAAGATGGCAAGAGAAATACGAGCTTAATTGTTTAAATATGGACGGATGCAGTTATCTTATCTTCAAAACTTCCCATGGTGTTAATTAAAGTAATTAACTGAGATTATACGTATAAGTTTACCGTATAAGGCAATTAAAAAGATAACGTCAAACTGGCCTAGTAGAACTTTCATTGTAATGATTCGCAATTACTACTCGACTTCAATTTATAGTTTGTGTGGTTGCCTGTTGTTTATATTATTTATATATTAGAGGCGTTTCTATTTAGATCTACGATATGTCTGGCCTAGTGGGTAGTGACCCTGCCTCTGAAACCAATCGTTCGGGGTTCAAATGCTAGTAAGTGCATTTATTTATGTGATGAGTACAGGTAGTTGGATGGTCGAGTACCCACAACACAAGCCTTCTTGAGCTTACCCTGGCTCTCACTCAATTTGTGTTAGGATGACCTGTTATATTATATAGACGTGCAGTAATAGACAAAAGAGCCTTTCATTTGAAATTTGGGATGTTTCGATTCTATTACAAGGTAAAGTTACCCTAAATTTACTTACATTTCGGTTAAGTTTTGTTTGTTACGTTATGAACGAAATTTTTTACGCGATATTTTTTCGTAAAGAAGACGTAGGCCTCACATATTTATAGACAGTCTAAATCTTCATCAAATATAAAAACTTTCAGTCGACAGTTCATTTTTGTTTCCTATTGAAGTTTCATATTCAACTCTGTCAGCATTTTGTTGGCTTATGCAAATATTTTTTATGGACACAATCATTAACTTTTACGACATTCAAAACAATAAAGTTCAAATTATATTATTTTATTTCGATTATGCAAATATTTTTTATGGACACAATTATTAACTTTTACGACATTCAAAACAATAAAGTTCAAATTATATTTATTATTTTCGACTGTTGTTGAAAGAGCACATTAAGGATGCAATTTCCCAATGGTTGTGGGCACAACCCACGGCTGGGCATAACATAACACACTTTCTTCCATTGAAAGAATAAGCCACCCACGATCATTGATTTGGCACGAATTACGATTGAATATAATGTTTGTGTAAGCGAGGAAGAGATCTAGCCAAGTACGTTGCAAAACCAACTGAGTCGAACAATGTATTGGTATAATTTGGACAAACAACTAACGTTAGTCCAAATTATACCATACACTATGCAATCTATAGACTATTCCTATTACCTATATATAATTATAAGAAGAAAACTTGTTTAAATCCTTGTAATAATTGCAACATATAAAAAAAAACAGACAAATATGAAGTTTCTCCAAAAGGTCTTAACAATTTCTTACCGTAAAATATGGTAGTCCACATGGAAAGGTACATGATGGCGCTTGGCGCTTCCGTTGCAAAGTGTCACTTTTGTATTGAAGCATCATTAACAATAGCGTAAGCGCCAAGCGCGATAAGGTACCTTTCCATGTGGACTACCACAAATTAGCAGTATAGAGCTAGTAGCCGCCAAAATGACGGTATCCTTACGGCCATAAACAAAGATCAGAACCGATATATTTTCCCACTTCGGTTGTTATTATTTGACGCTGACTGTACTATAGTGCATTATAAAAGTAACGCGGAAACTTTGTAGCTTCGCATTACATAACATTGCGAATGTTGTGTGGCACACGGCACGTTACAGGCGCATTTGCATACCCACTAATATATAGACATACATACATGTCAGTGCTACTAGATATGCCTTTCTAATTACTTAATCCAATCAGGTAACGGGTGAAGCAATTTATGGCGAATTTATGGTGATTTTAAAACTTGGCTCCAGTTTTATTAAACAAGTTTTTTGAAAAGTAATTATACAATTTTTAGTATTTTGACATGTTTTGTAAAACTACAAAAGTTTAGATTTCTTTTATGTTTTATTAATTGAAGTTAATATAATGATAACGTCGATAGACAAGCTGTTAGACGATTTTATAAGTGAGTATGAATCAAACTATATCAAATTGTATGTAATCGATTCTAGTTGTAGACCGCGAATATTAGCGAATGCATACAATATTGCGTACCTTCACCGTGTCCGTTAAGCCCCATTTAGACAATGCAAGAACTTGTAAACGATTTTCATTACATTGCGGGGTTATATAAAGCGACCGAATTCGCCGTACGACGATAGCCCGCAATGTAATGAAAATTGTATACAATTTCTTGCCTGGTCTAAATGGGGCTTTAACTCATTTATAAATCATCGTTCAATTTACTCAACATCCATGGTGTATATGGTGGTTTTGCCTTTTTCTAGTGGTATAATAATGAGTGCAACATCCTCTAGCTACAGTTCACACGTTCTCAGAACTGTACAAAGCATCTTACGCTTACACAAACAATATAAAGCCCATCCCACATGGGATATACGGATAATTAGGGCAGGAACACAAATAAAGGATCGATAATGGAGTCAACAGTCAATGGAAGGGCTGCGCCACCCACCGCGAGTTTATAAATGGCAATGCGTCCGTTCACTGAGCACAATTGCGATTCGACTCTATATGAATGGAGTAAGGGTTTAGAAGAAATACTCGTGGTTTACTGTAACGGTGAGAAACCATGAGGGAATCAGGACGTGAGGTCAAGCTATTAGCAATGATAATGGTGTAATATAAACGCCCAATAATATAATGTGATAATGATAATCATATAATTTTCTTGCTGTCAAACCTGGTGCATATTGTTTCCTTTTACAGTCGACGTCAAGTCAAAGATATGTTTACAGTTTTGCACGTTGTTATAAAGGAAGGTGAAGAAATGTTAACATATTTTTGCCGTCAACTGTACTATAGTACTCACCTTACAGTCATTCATCAATATACATCTTTGCTATTCGCTTGATGTTTAAACCAATTGTGTACTTACATCTCGGACATACTTATTTAAAAATCGGACTGCCCTATAAAAAGTAATGCTTGGTTATACAGTCAGTGAGTGAATAGTCAATAATCGTCCTCTGTTTTCCTTCCCATTATTAGATTTTTTTTGACGTAAATAGGACCCCCATATATATATATATTATGCATGTAGACGCGTCGACTCGAGAATCTCCTTCGTTTTTTTCTTCAGTTTAAAATGTAGTAATCATAAATATATGATATAATTATACAAATATATTTCCGGACAATCTGACACAAATCGACCTAGTCCTACGGTAAGCTCAGTAAGGCTTGTGTTGTAGGTATTAAACGATGATATATATAATAGATAGATACATATAAATACTTAAATACATAGAAAACACCCATGACTCAGGAACAAATATCTGTGCTCATCATCATCACAAATAAATGCCCTGACTGAGAATCGAACCCAGGACCATCGGCTTCATAGGCACGGTCACTACCCACTAGGCCAGAGCGGTCGTCATGTTTATTAACAATCCATGAACTATACCCATTGCTACTGGCATAAGCGCTGTCATATTGCTGGGATTTTAGTCAGAAAGGCGGATAGATCCAGACTACTCGACTACTATCTTTTGCAAACGATGTCGTCTGCGTAGAATTAGTATGGAATTTTTACATGGTAAAGACTATCTTGTGCCCTTTGCCGGGATCCAAACTATCTCCATAACAAGTTTCATCTTAGTAGGTTAAGCGGTTAGCATTAGGTATTTACTCGATATTAGTATTCATAATTAAAGGCGGTTCTGAAGACTACCAATTAGAATCCGCGTCCTAAGACATTAACGAAAGCTGCAATGCCTATGAGGTTACGAGGGGTATGTACCTAAAAGGGGGGTAAACAGTTTTTCGGGGAAAATGTTAAGTTAGTTTTTTTTTCGGAAACGACAAGGGGTTACAAGTAAAATCAATCTATCATACTCCAAGCTCTAAACGAAATTAGACTGAAACTTTGTATATGCTCCATCTAGTAGATAGTGATCAATTGTGGTTTACCTTTGATTCGTCGATTAATAGGGCTGATGCCCCATTTCAGATCCTCGATTTCAGTGCAAATGTTAAGTTCACTGAAGAATATCTTTTGTTGTATCCTCCTTCGATTGTCCGGTTGGAAGAAAGAGACGAATTTGTGCAACGGACTCATTCTTCAATTGTTTATTTTAACGCCGTGCAGATTCGGTTTGAAAAGAGAACAGTTTCGTAACGGTTGTTTTGAGGTCAATGATCGTACGCTATTAATAACTTAAATTGCAATTGTTTTATTTTGTCACGCATTTTAATAGTCACTTTTAAAAAGTCATCCGTGCACTTAAATTCATAAATTATATTTAATAATTATTATAATAATTTGACACTTTGTAATTTTATTTAACTGTAATTCATAAACTACTATTTAATAAAAAACTGTTCAGCCCGAATACAATTTAATAATAAAATCCGTATTTTTTATTTATTGACATATGTAAAAAAAATGTAGGGCACTTAATTTGTTTTGTTTTTTTTTTTCATTTAAAACAAGATAACCGGCCAATTGCACTAAACTACTAACAGGCGGTGCGGGCCCGCAAGCAGTATTTCCGTCGCCGACCTGCGCGTGCGACAGTCGCGGCACTTTTGACGGGCACTTTCTTACCCGGCCGGTACTTTCGTGCGCGCCAAATGTCAAGCCGATTATGAGCTAAACTGTGCAATTATGAAAAAAAAACACATTAGAAGCGGCCAAGTGTGAGTCGCTTGCGAAATTAATGTTCCGTAATACATTTTTATGCGAAAGTTTAAAACATCTGGAACGGAACCGAAGCGGTTGTAAACGTTGGGCTTGTATTGTGTAGAAAAAGATCTAACGTAATATAAATAATAACGTAATAATAGGATTTTAATAAGCTTAAATGCGTTACTAATAATACTAGTATTTTGTTGAGTAATTGACAGTTAAAATATCATTCCAGCAACGCTTTCTTTGTTTGATTGTTGCCATCGCCATCATAAATTTAATAAAAAAATCCAGACAAATCCGAGAATGTTATAATTTATAATGTAAGTCGTGTAGTTAGTTACTGAATTGGAACTGCTGATGAAGACCCGAGGAGAAACTCTACAACACGTAATTACACGAATTACACGTAATTATGACGATTCGTTTTCTTATTTAACAATATTATGTCATAAAAGTGTAGTTGATAGGATGTATATCCGCAAATGGCCGCCTATTTCAGGTGAAAGAAAAGAAAGTTGTCCCTTATCCGAGTTAAACATTGCATTATAGTATTTCGAATACTACGAAAGAATAATACGAATACATATTACATAAAATAATACTAATCATTATCATGTAGTAAGATAATTAGTTACTAATCGTGTGTATGTTATACTCGTATGTACCTATTAATTAAGTTGTATTGAGCAGTTGAAGCAAAAATGTAGCCATGAAATTAATAATTGAATACCGGAATGGAAAAAAACTACATCATTTTCATTGGTAATCAATAATCATTAACATTAAAAAAGTATACAATACTTTTGTATTATTGTTATTAATCAAATATAAAAGTTGTAAATGGAATAGTTTTATCCCTAACGCAGAAAAAAAAACGGTTTCGTCCCGCTTCATAGATTTGTATATACAAAAAATACTTTAAGAGCATGAGATTGGAAAAAATACGTATTGGAACCGTGTAAAAAATAACAATTAAATAGACCTATGGAACAACTTAACTCTTATTTTTATACATAATTTTTTTTTTTTTTTTTCAAATTAATTTGACGGGATTTCAAAAGTTTTAAACAAGTTATAACATAACAAAAACCTTGTATTTTCCACCTGTCGCTCATCTAATACGCGCTACGGGACACCGACTTGCCGTAAAACTCACATTACTTGACCAACGTACTTAGCGCGAAAGTGAAGCAGCCATGAGAAAACAAATGGCGTAAGAACGTAGAATCTACGATGTCACTTATAACTGTTTAGAATCAAACATTGAAATTATCAGACCAAAGCGAAGCGCTAACGTTATGCTGAAGTTTCTAAAAAGTGTTTTTCGTCTGCGAAATATCATCGTATAATTTCATTTATTCAAATAATTAAATTGAAAGAAAAATTTGACTCGCAACGGGACTCGAACCCACAACCACTGGATCGTAGTGGACTATGATAGTGCACTGGGCTAGTGATCCAGTGGTTGTGGGTTCGAGTCCCACTGCGAGTCAAATTTTTCTATTTTTCTTTCGATTTAAATATCGAAGATATTCGCTAGTAGACGTTTCGGCATAATAAAAAATAATTTATTCATATAAGTTAATATAACATTACAGTAAGACTAATGCGTCAATGTGACCTCACTCATTAATCATTAAAGTTAAAAACAGTTTTAAAAAAAGTTTTAGTTTTATACATATCTATGTCAATTGCCTTGAACAAATGATTCCTATAGTACATAATATAACATAAAACATAGTAAGGTAAGATACAATAAAATGAAACTATCTAGATTTTGTCAACGCAGCGATTCGGCTAATTGCCCCGGAACCTGAGAAACTCTACCATCTTCGGTTAGAGCCCTGAGTGTAAGTTTTTAACGTAACTTTACGTCACGAACGCGTTTGCGTTTCCCATATAAATAACATTATCACTTACGCGTTCGTAAACGTTTTTTACGTCAAAAGAAACTTACACTAGAGCCTCAGAAGTCTACGCTTCACATGGTGTCCATAAGCGATCGCGGCACGTATAATAAAACAGTATCAGGACGAAACAGATGAAACAATCGCTACTAATTATATGTACCTATCGTAAATAAAGCCGGTAACCAATATAGCGTACAGTCTGACAAATATAATATTACAGGAAAGCCTTAAACTAATTGACTGAGCCCCACGGTATGCTCAAGAAGGCTTCTGCTGTGCTCAGCTAACGATTATTAATATCTTTAATTTCCAAATACGTAAAGTAGGTCTATCCGTCTAGGATATCCGTACCTAGTGAGCCGGGAGGGAGCCGGTCTAATTCTTTGCCATCAAACATGTTGAAGCGTATAAATACTCATCGATATATACGGTTAGCACGCTGTGTTAGAATATAAACATCAGTTGACTTTAACTGGTGACTCTATGATGCTGACTGTCCGCGCAATTCAGCGTGTATAAATTATATTATTTAATATAAAAAAAATTAAAAGCCTACTTTATTGTAGTAGGAATACCAGTAGATTCCTCTAGAGTTGCAGGCGTCCATAGGCTACGGTAACTGCTTACCATCAGGCGGGCGGTATACTTGTTTGCCACCGTTTTTGTATATAAAAAAGATGTATTTGGGTAATCAGTATTTATTGGTTACCTCTAGGTAACCAATAAATACTGTCTTAATCCGTACAAAAATACCTGTATCAAAAGATATTAAAAGAAAGTCCAAAAAAGTAAAAGTTAGGTAAGTAAGTGTTGCATTAATAACCTCCCTGCCACCTCGCTCCACGATTTGTGAGCCAATTAACAATTCCAATTATGGACTATGACGCAGGCACAGTGTATCACAGTTTTGCAAATAAGACTTTCGCAAAAATTATCAATTTTTGTATTTCACTTCGTGAATTTCACTAGCATTTTTGCGCAGTCAACGAGAAATCATCTTATGGGCCGAAAGATGTCCACTGTTTATATTTACTTATTTTTACATACAGTAAGTAAATACAAGCAGTGGTAATTTAGATTTAGTTTTTAAAACATGTTTCTGTTATATTTGTTTGTGTGTATAACTTAATTATGACTTACAACTTTGATAGACAATAAAACTTTGTATGGCGAATATGTGTTTCGCCTCGTCACGAGGAGCTTTTTCAAAAGCTGTTAGCGCTCGTTGGTTCGTTTTACCAGAGTAGTACGAAAAACAGAAACCGCAGGTGCTTAAATCTCGTAAACGGTTTTTATGTAAAACAATAATTGTACATCATAATCATATCTTGTGCCTAAGCTTAAAACATATATCATGAAAATGTGTAGGTAAATGTTAAAATGTTCCACCATTTGAGAATTAATGTAAGTAGGTAGCAAGTAAATGTGGGATAGTTTAATAAGCCACATGATCCCTAGCATCATATATTAATACAACATTATACATTATACAATAAACGCTTATCCTCTACCTAAAAGTCTGTATACTGGTAAATCCCCAGTATATTTTCCAAAACTTTTTTTAAATATCAGCGCCATCTAGAAGAAGCGGCCGATATTACTTAGTAAGAAAACTGGGCGTTCATTTGCGAGCCGGGCCGAAATGAGCGCAATACTTTATTAAATGGCAGCTAGACCACTAGATGGCAGCACAAAACACGTTCACCAGCGCTACTCGTTAATTGGCACGACACGTACTTTCGCAGCAACCGAGTAGATACAATGTTTCATAATATTAACGTATTATATATTATTAACATCCCTTAGGGATGAGTACTACTAATATAGCATCAGGGTTAATCTCACATTATATTTTCGAATAAAAATTATCTACCCAAGTATGAAAAATACAGCTGAAGAGTTGTAGGCTGTAATTATAGGTAACAAGCTAATGTTTCTAAAAGAAGACTAGATAATCGCTGGTCAGTTTTGTATAAAAAAAAACGTAGCGTCTTTCGGTCATTTTCGCATTCCCTCTCTTGGCGTTTAACCCTGTTACATACATGACTGGGACATGGCTAGGTACTTATCTATTGCTTCGAAATCCCTAGTTCACTTCGCTTACGTCTTCGACATCCTCTAATTGTAATGTGACGTACCTTTATTGTTAGTGGGCAAGGTGTTCGGCCTCTGCGCAGGAGTACGTCTGGCCGCGGGTTTGCGCGGCGACGGCGGCGGCGCGAGCGACGCTCGCGCACGGACCGCGACTGGCGAGGATGACAGCTTCGGAACGACGCCATTTTTCTTCACTGAAATAGGAAATAAAATAAGTTAGACTGACACTCGTAGGTATTGTATTAAAAAGTAGTGCAAGCACTTATTCTTTTAGATCTCTACCTAGTGTTAATTGAGACTGCCTGCACCTAAACTTCACATTATTTAAAACCTTACCAACTACAACAAACACTTGTACTTGTATTTTAAAATGTATCTCGCTCACACCAGTATCTTCGAGTGATATAAAACTTAGGTCAATTAAAAAGATCTAATGTCATCCCCAACCTCTAAACTATACAGAGCAAGTGTTGTATGATGTGTTAACCTTAAAGTGTTCAAACAAACAACTCAATCAGTCAAGCTCAGACTAAATGCACCGTCACAAATCTCACTACACAGCGAAGCAACCTACGCTAGACATTGAAAGCAACACTATAAAACCTAATCTTCTGTCTTATCACATATTAAGTAGTAAGTACGTATGAAGGCAATACAGACTTAGATCCTTATTAAATTAGCAAATCAGTAATGCCTCCGTGAATGGCCCCGTACGCTAATCGAACCAGTTGTAAACGATAATCTTTTTTGACATGCCATCTTGAACTTTAATAATATATAGATAAGGTGCTTCTGAGATCAATGGCATCTGTTTGACACACTTTTAAAGGACAGCTTGAGCTATTGTTTATAGTTAATAGTTTGCGTAAGCCGTTGCAAAATCGCAGACACATACAGCTTAGCAGAAGTTTGAAGACACATAGATTTATGTGCCAGCCTTCTTTGCATTAACGTTCGAATGTTAGTGAGCGACTATAGAAATTGATTCCCACCGATTTGCCTTACTTTCCGACAAGTTACACTTATTTTTGATTGACGTGAAGAAAAGGCAAATAAAGAATTAACCACACACCGCTACTGTTAGTATTTACGAGTGATACTACGCTAATGACTGTTTGATATCATTCCAAACCACCGGCTTGACTATCTATTAGGCAATTGAGCAGAACCTTCAACTTGTATTGCCAAAAATAAACCCCATATCCAAATATCTGATCCGATGCCACTATGCAAGAAAAATATATGCCGATACCGAGATTTAAGGCCGGGACCTAGTGGGAGCTTCGTAAGCATAGTCAATAACAATTAAGTATGATAGTAAGTTGTTATAGGTGAAAAACTTAGCTATAGCACCTGGCCCATACAGTAGTAACGTGTCTGTACACGCATGTTCTATAATCAAATCTTTATGTAAGTTCCATATTAATTTTCTGCACAACTACGAGTATGTACATACACAGTTAATTTTTTCATCTATAATCTACAATCATTACGCGTATTATGCTTTAACATAAGTAACATAACATATGTCGCAATGATTTCAAGTAACCAGAGCGCAGACAGTAAAAAAAACAGAGAGTGTTGTAAAAGTGTCGACGAGTTAGCAAACGATATAGTGATATAGTGATAGTATATCTATACTAGCTAGCCAGTCTACAGACTTCCTGATCGAATGTTAAGGGCTAAACTGTATGTACAATTGTAAATCTTAATGCAACGGGATAAAGTTCACCTGTGCTCAAATATATGTGTTGCTGTTAGTACAGTCACTACCAACACGTGTATCACCCTAGGGTACATTTTAAACTGCAAACGATTTAGTTATTTAGGTCTAAAACTTAGGTTTAAGAAATGGAAACCTGTCAGGTAGGGGCGGTAAACAGTCCGATAAGTCAGAAAGCAAATCTTGTGAGGTAGCTAGCATTATAACTGCATGTTACATTACTGAAGATTTAAGACCTAGATTGTTATAACAAGACGCCTAACGTGAAAACCTCTGCACGTGTAAATACATACTAATAAATAATTATACTGTATGTAAGTAAGAAAAGAATATTGTCGATCATTTTATGTCTAGCTAACACGGCAACATAAATAGCTGGTCTATCGAACAATTTTACAGAAAATCGCACCTAAATCTGAATACACAGAGTCACGGACAACTCTTTACCGACACCCTTCCGACGGAGCGAAAGGTGTTTTCATTAGTATTAAGTGTGCAGTCGCCATCAGATATATCGGAGCTGTGGATGTGGTCATAATTATCGGAACACGCACTTTATCGCCTTGACAATAGAGACGTTGTTCCGATATTTGGCAATGGCGACTACACTACGGAAACCAAAACCAGTTAGTCGAAAACGTCTTACTTTGACAACATAGTCTCTCCAACCACATATGTCAGTAGAAGACAAAAAATATACAATATTCTCTCTTTCTATCCCTTCTTTGGGAAAACTTTTGTCTTAAGGTGAAAATAGGTTTTTGGCGATGTGGTGGACTATAACCAACTTTTTTTTATCTACCTCTGATATTTTGAGAGTGAATGTACGGCGAATGGACGTATTGACAGGTTCCGATAAACGACAGCCATTACCGCGATACTTCCTTCCCTTCTGAGGTCTTTGACTTGTGAAACGTACGTCGCAACCTGTAGTTTACTCCATAACCGGCTTTCCTATTTCTGGCGCTCTTGGATCAAATTAGCACGATCGACTGCATATTATTAAAGATAAATAATTAAAATAACGACTGGAGACGTGTTTTATACACGGAAATACATATTAAAAGTGAACCCGTTTCCATTTATAGAGTATGCCCTAAATTAATAATATCTTTATAGTTTCGTCTGAATAGCAAAAAAAAACATATCGTTGCGATATGTGTAAAATGTGTGTATGATGTTAATTTTGCCACCGTCTCGAGCTATATTTAAAGTCTCTCTGTAACTGAAAATCCTATGACTTCCATATCTATATAAAATCATTTTTTTTATTAGATGGAGTAAACTAACAGCAGTTTTCATACTAAAGTTGTCAAATGACCTGTCAAATGTATGAAACCTGCTGTCAGTTTACTCCATCTAATTAAAAATTTTACTGTAGCTAGGATCCCGCAATTTACTATTGTAGTTTCTATTGCATAATATGCACAATAATGATTAAATAATGACATAACCTCCTTGCCTCTACATCATTACAATCACGCATAAATGTACGTAAAGTATAGATATTGTTAGCATCGTCCCATTCAGCAAATCTATTAATGTGTGCGTATATACAAATAATATACCAAAAAACACGCAGCACAAAGCATAGCAGTAAGGAAGTATGTTACAATACATTTGGCCGCTTTGACTGCTATTATGATGTCGACTGTTGGATTTAACCTTACGACGGTACAATTTAACCTTGAATGGTAAACAACAAGCGTGCGTGTCCGAAGGTGCCACGTTTCGGCGCCTCCCTTTTCGCGACCCTCCCCAACGCGTTGAGTCATCCTTTACGCAGGGGTGACTCAACTTCCGTACTTCAGGTTTCGATTTAACAAAATGTTTTCGGAATAATTGAATTGCTGGCGGGATACATATTACATACAGATATGGTGATTAACTGATTAGTTATTTTATTTATAAATCGACATTTATATCACACGAGTGAATAAGGAAACGCGACTCTATTAATGTTTATAGAAAGTTATATTTTTTTATGAATTTAGAAACTTTATTCGACAACCACACAAACCGACCTAGGACTAGATAGATATAAGTTCAAAAAATCTTGTACTTTTAAATACTTACCTATTTAGTCAGTAACTTTGAAAAAATGACAAATGCCCTTACTAGGATTCGATTCTTGGATCTTCTGCTTCGTAGGCAGACTATTATGCTACATTTATATATCTTGCACATCATGCAAGACTTATAGTAGACAATCTTTGCAGTATCACATGTGACTGTATTGTACCTATACTTCGGTACTGATTTTTTTATTTATTTACTGAAAACTGTGTCCCGATTTCCATGACATAACAGACAGGCAGGTTTTCTTAAAGTGACTTGATGTCTTAGCTTATGTGCCCTAAACAATGAAATCTAGTTAAATTCAGTCGCTTAAGGGATGACTCACCCTGGGCGGGAGGCTGCGGCGGAGTGGGCGGCGGGCGGGCGGCCGGAGGGGTTGGCGCTGCGACGCTGTCCCGCTTCTTGCCGTTTCCTGAAAAGAGAGAGCAATACATGAATAGGGTGTTGAGGTGACGTCAGGTGGCTGTGTCAATACGAATATTTGAAATCATCATAAAAACTGAAACCCAGCTGATACACGATTAGAATCAAGAAAATGACAGATATGGCTACTTGGGTGCCATATGTCTGGAGTTTTCTCATAAGGTAATTTAGAGCGGGCTGTCAATTGAAGTAAGTATTAAGCCTTAGGTATATTCGGAACTCTTTCTAGTACAGCCAGCAGCAGAAGCAGCTAAGCGGGCCAGGTAATAAACTGGTGTCAAACACTTTTTGACCTCCGCCCGCTTAGCAAGTTCTGCTGCTCACTGTACAAATGTTGACAGTTCAGACGCCCTTTCACAAATCTAACTAAACTAGAAATAAAAACGCCATTATTTTGATTGTTCAGCTGAAATTGCGAAAAGCTATTTGCAAATATGATAAGCGACATCTAATTAATTCAGCATAATAACATATACATATATATGTCACCCTTTTTATTAGGTATTAAATAATAACACCCACAGCGTGAAAGTGTAACAGTGCCTACAAAAAACCATTGTATCATATGACCAAGTTATATAGGGACACCTAGCACAAACAATTAAAAACCTTACATACTATGGCATAACAACTTTTGTGGATGAAAATGGTAAGAATTGCGATATTGCGACATAGTCTAGTATCTCCAATGTCGTGAAGAAGATATCGTGGGAAGTCTAGTTGCGCAAAGATAAGACAAACGATGTACATTCATACTAAAAATTGTGTTTATATCTAAGCATTGTTTTTCTTCAGTTACAACGATACCTCTATTTGCGCCAATCTACACAAAACAACTGTCATATATATTAATAACTAACTGACCCGGCGAACTTTGTACCGCCTAAAAAGCGACAAAATAGGTTTCAAAAATCACGGGATTTTTGTGATTTTTTTAGTACTTAATGTCTCAATCAGGGCTGTGATGATTCCAACCAATCCAAAACCATTTTAATCGGTTCAGCCGTTCTCGAGTTATAAGCGGTTGAACAAACCCCACTTTCTTTCATATATAGATATACAAAATTAGACGGATGACTACATTAACTAGTTAAACAACTCAGTTTAAATCATTCTGTGATTGTTATTTTAACATCATCCTATGAGATCACCTTTTTTTATACAAGACTCACCAGCGTTTGACCTCAGTCACACCTGATGGTAAGTGTCGACGAAGTCTAGGGTGTAGCATGCTGGTTCAACAACAGCCATTCAACTTTGGGGTATCTCCTTTCAATAAAAAATAACTTCTATCAGACGACGGAGCACAGAATCTCAAAATTATCGTTGAACATATTTGTACATATTCTAATAAACTGATAAAACACAGAGCAAAACGGCTGCACCGATATCGATTGTACATATTTTATGAACGCGAAAAGCGTTTTTTTTACGAACTCAAGACCGTTTCTATAATTTTTATCGTTCCCTAAAGTAACTATTCTATGATTTAACTACGACGCACAGTTACTGCGTACTTTTTTCAGGGTTTTATCTATATTCACTTATATATGAAGTTATATCACTAAATCTCAATAAGCCATGTGCGCTGCCGTCTGCCGGGATTAGAACCCGTAGGGCTTCCAAGTCGGCATGAGGCGACGACACATGACCATACAAACGATGATCTATTACATCGCTGCCTTCAACATGTTTATCATTTATTGTTTTGATGATGTATTTGCTATGATTGTAATTAATAACATATTGTTGTCGGTATGATATTTATAAATATCTATAGCTGCCTACACCGCTTATTTTGAAAAATAAACTACAATACTCTTACGACATCGATTGCGTAATACTTTTTCTACCATTTGCATTTAATACTAGCTTCTGCCAGCGACTTTGTCAGCGCAAAATTAGTAGTTCGAGTAGCTTATTTTGAAGAACACAATGTCTTAATAAACTATTGCCTAATGTTATTCTGAAGTATTGCGCTATCGGAATTTTTAATAGTTTCACTTAAATCTAAAGTTGTTAAAAGTATTTAAAAACCAAAAGTTTCATATAAAAATAGTTTACGCGTGAAAGAGGTACACACATCCATTCATAGTACAGATGATAGGTCTGGCCTGTTGGCATATGAAGTCGAAGGTGCTGAGTTCAAATCCCAGTAAGGGCATTTATTTGTGTGTTGATCATAGGTATTTGTTACTGAGTCAAGGATGTTTCCTATACTTTTACTTAAGTAGGTTGATTTTGATATATATCGTTGGGTGAGTAACCACAATACGAGCAGTCTTGAGCTTACCGAGGAACTCAGTCAATTTGTCCTGTAATATTTAGTAGACTGCTAAACTAGGCAAATATTGTATTATAGGTACAGTCAAGTGTAAAAATTCGTTCACTGCCAAAGTTTCAAAAATATGTACCGAGCAACTCTATTATAATAACTCTATTCTAATATAAGGTTGTAGGACGTATTTATGACAGGATTCTTTCGGTACATATTTTGCACTTGACTGTACTACGATCATGGCTAGTATATTTGTTTATAGAAAACATGCTTTCTTCTTTTTCTGTGTCTATTTCTCGTGTCTCTTCTGTTGGAGTCGGCCCTCCTAGCCCTTGAAAGTCACTCTTGAAATCCTTCATACATAGAAAACAATTACCGATGAACACAACTACCTTTACTGGGATTCAAATATAACTATAACTTCTTAGAAACTAATAGGGCTGATACACTGATACGACCATCTAGTTCGGTTTCTAATTTATGTAGGTCATTGACCTGTGTCATTGCCATAGGGTAGTTTCTTGTTTCTATGGTTAAAATACAACAAAGGTCATGAAGTGTGATTAACCTGTAGGATCACTTCGTCGGCCACAAATAGGAGCATGATAAAGAATTCAGTTAATATTTTATATTAGACGCCATTGAACTATGATAACTCAAGTGAATATTTAATATGGTAGGTACTAAAGCATGTTCACGAAAAAAAATAGCCACAGTTGTATGAGTCTCCACCGTTAACTGGTGGGTCCATGTAGTGGAATAAGTCATAGAATTACGAATTTGCTTGTCTATTTTACGTTTAGGATGTCAGAATCGAAAAAATCTAGCCTCAACCGTCTAAAATGTTAATAATGTTAATAGTGCTCAAACAAAAATGAACGTTACAAACATACGTCATTTTCTGAGTCAAATTACATATATATTTGGCTTGTTTACCATAGTAAAATCGAAGAGGAGTTATTCACGGGACATTCTAGTATTGATCATTTGTTTGAGTACAGAGCATAGTGCAAGCTTAATGATCCAAATGTTCAAATTAGAAAAAACTCTCCCAAAATGCAAAGTTTTTTTTTAATGGGCCATATATTTAAAACACCTGATAAAAATATCAACAACATTACCTAAAACGAAAGAAAATGTGTAGGTTTTTATGATAACTTAAAAATATAACGATGGTTTCATACGAAAAAAAAGAAATTATAAGGCAGTGGCTACTTTTTTTCGTGAACAAGCCTTATCTACATTGTTTTGTACAGGCTAACTTGTAAAGCTGTATGACCACACAATAGATGATACGTTTCATAAATGATTAGATGGTACCCGCCACGTTAGTCTGCGTCAGAGTCTTTTATCACTATATTTGAGATAAATTACGCAATCTGATGTATTAGCTACACTTTAAAATTTCATGAAAATCCATTTAAGTACTTTTAGTAGTTCCTGCGTGATAGAGTACATAATACATTGTCCGTTCGGTCATCTTTTAAAATATTGGTATGACTAGTATTAGTTATCTTTTTATTAAAATAGTAGTTTTAATAAATTGAAATAGGTAGTTTTTCAGGGTTCCGGTTGAACCATTGCCTTCTGTATTAGCGCTGGCTAAACTAAAATAAATAAAGATCTTATTTTTTTATCATAAATAATTTCTTGACAAGGGTAATCAATCACTAATTTCAATTTATTACATCTAACTTTGTTGAAAAAGATATTTGTCATAACTATATACTGTAAAGTAATATAAAGATACAATTTGGGTCTTTTCAAGGCAAGAGTGAATAGGCTGTGCTGATGGTACTATCAGGTGCGACTGAGATCAAACGCTGGTCAGTCTTTTAAATAAAAAATTTAAAAAAACTTTAAAATTATGTCGCAATTGACAGATAATAAGATAAGAAAGTCCGCTCAGTAGCGATCTTTTAAAGAATTTCAAGCTAATTCAAAAAGAATATAACTGTGAACCATTTCGTCTCGGTGTCCTCGGTGTAGTGGGGACATAAGACCTTTTAAAGTTGGCAGCTACTGTGGGTTTAAGGTCGGTAGGTCATTCAACCCACTTGCGGTACCTAGTTGACTAACGTTTTCACAGAAAACTAGTCTTTCACCGAATTTCGTACTTAAGTCGGGTCTCTTGTACTGAATTCGATAAAGATCATAAAAGGTTTGAAATTAGGAGTTTTTGTATCCACTTAGCAAAAACAGACCACTTTTTAACCGTGACAAAAGCGTGACGCATTTTATGGGAACCATGAGTAACTAAGTTTTCTAGTAAAACGCCTAATTAATAGGTATATTATACTTAAACGAAGCTTGTGATAACATATGTATTTGGGGATGTTTTTTAAGATTAAAAAACTACTAAAAGTGCGTTACCTGTAATTACTGGTTTTAATTCTACTATTGCCTTGTACTTACTAAATCAGACCAAAAATATATTCAATCATCTGTTTCATTGCTTGAAGAATGATTTAATATTAATTAAGATTAAGACTTAAATTATGTCTACTCAACAACATGTCAAACATGTGTAAACAATAAAATCTTGTCATCGTGGAATGTCTTAACATGTTATCTTTTATCGTTAATCAAGCTGCGATAACATATTTGCCGTCATAGGATAAAGTAATTAAAATAAAAAGTAAATGCTATAAAATGTTACTGGTATGTTACTAAATAATTACAAATTCTTTTCTTAGAAATAAAGGAAATATCAACGAGCGAGAGTCGAACTCGCAACTCCCGGATACATGCCCATCGCTCTACCATCTGAGCTACAAAGGCTTGCCCAAAGGCTGCGAATTTCTCCACCATATCCTTCAATGCGCTTAGGAGGCGCCAAGCAACATTATCTGTTTCTAAAATAAATGGTTTCGTTAGCATAAGTTTCTGTAAAAAAAATACAAATAATAATTAAATAAATAAAATAATTAATAAATACTTCGGGATAATCTTACACAAATCGACCTAGTCCTACGGTAAGCTCAGAAGGCTTAAGTTGTAGGTACTATAGACGACGATATATATAATAGATAGATACATGTAAATACTTAAATAAATAGAAACACCCATGACTCAGGAACAAATATCTGTGCTCATCACACAAATAAATGCCCTGACTGGGAATCGAACCCAGGACCATCGGCATCACACGCAGGGTCACTATCCACTAGGCCAGACCGGTCGACAAAATAAGAATGACAAATGGAATGCCTAATTTATATAATTATTGTTAGATAAATTTATAATATTACAAATGATTAAAGAGCTACTATGCAACTTAAACGTCCGCCATTTCGGTTATGTTGTAGTTGTTTACTATAGTCGATGGAAGTATAAAGATGTACTATAATATATATTCGTGATCAATAGAAAACGAAAATAATGTAAGCAAACATGGCTGACTGACATTTGAATTTCTAAGCAAAAATAAACATTTGACCCATTTCAAAATGATATTAAATTATGTTCGTTTGCACTGAATATATAGGTAATTATCGTCTATTTGAAATAAACAAGAATGCATTTAACAAATGTATGTGTAGCAGTGGCGGCGCGTAGATTCCGGCCGGCTTGACTAACTTTACTGCAGTTCAGCGGTTTTCCTTGGGCTCAAGAAGAAAAGGCTAAGACATATCGGCTCCGTCTTGCTCTTGCTTAAGAGAAAAATTGTCGCGCCGCCACTGGTGTGTAGTTGTGTACACAATAAAAATGTCAATGAACCCATGGATGTTTTTTAAATTTGCGTAAATGCGTAACTAAAGTAACTGAACTGAAGTACTGAAGGTAAATAGGTTTATTTTCATTATTCTCGTTTTCTATTGACCTTAAACATATAATACATAGATAACACATAAGTCAGGAACAAAATGTGGAGAATTGAAATAGAATTCGTACCAGGTATGTCCTTTGCTCCGTACATACGGATATCTACTAGCAAGGTTTGCATGAGATGGCAACTGCGTCACAGTAATAATTATGTGTATTTAATAACAGAGCGTTTCTCTAAATTTTTGCCACTTTTCTCGACCAAAATTTTTTTGGTAAGTTTTATGTTTTTTCTGGTCAGAACCACCAGCTGATTCGATTTATGCAATAAAAAAATATGTCCCATAAAATCCATACATTTTTGAATTTCCTATTATGTTACCTCCATATATAGAAAATATATAGAAAAAGGTAACACAATAGGAAAATAATCTTTGGGACACATTTTTTTCTTGCATAAATCGAATCAGCCCGCGATTTTGACAAGAAAAAACATAAAATTTACCAAAATATTTGAAGTCGAGAAAAGTAGCAAAAAATTTAAGAAACGCTCAACACCATTAATTCCATATAAAGATATGATATCATTCCGTCAAAGAATACGAGTATAAAAGTTCAGTAAATATTAACATCGGAAGACGACAGACAATTCAGAGCTTAATAAAGTGAATC
The DNA here is from genome assembly GCA_022674325.2 of Grapholita molesta. Lineage (NCBI taxonomy): Eukaryota > Metazoa > Arthropoda > Insecta > Lepidoptera > Tortricidae > Grapholita > Grapholita molesta. The sequence continues at coordinate 22,360,469 of CP053121.2, read as the reverse complement.
AGATTGCCTACGTTGTTACTGAATTTCCTAGAAGCTGTTGTTAGTCTTGACTCATGAGCTACTCACCTCTGGCACCAAAAGACCCGAATCTCTCCCTGTTGACGGCTACCTTGTACTTCTTGTCGCTCGGCACCGGCAACTTGGACGGATACTTCTCAGAATTAGCTCTGTACAGCTTCTCCTTAGATCCGTGAGCACCCATTTTAGCTATCAGTTCTGCATGGACGTCGGTAAAATCATGGATCTTCGAAGGCTCGCATCCATCGTGTAAAATCTATTTGTGCATTTTAAAGTTCCTATCTACCACTTTCACATAATTTTAAATCACTAATCAGTCTTCATTATCACAATCCTTGGTCAGCTGGTTTCCATACCTATAAATTTCTATTAATTTATCGTCACTGTTTATAAAGTCTTGTATGGTGTCATATTTAAGTTTACTAGTTTCTAAAAATATAAGTGACGTGCACAGATTAATTTGAGAAGATCGTAAAGCGCACACATGTTAGGTCTTAGGTATGGTCAACAAAGCTGATATAATTATTGCACTGGTTTAGCCATCTATTTCTGAATACACCCCACTTTGCACAGACCAGTATACCGCCAGTCTAACTGCAAGCAACTTCAGCAGTCGCAGAGATATTGAGTCACAAAATATAATATTATGATGTGTTCTCAAAACAATTGTTTGTTTGTTTTGTCGAGATACTAAAATGACAGCTCATTCCTGCCCAATCTGACTTAATCTGCTCAATATAATCGTCATTTGAATACAAAACAAGACAGTTATACATGTTATATGTCGTATAATAATACAATCAATTCAGAAGGATAGAAAATGTGAAGTATAATTTGTGTATAGTTCTCATATAGATGAATACGTAAACTTAAATTGACACGTATTTTATTTTAACACCTTCGCTGCGGCATGAGGTTGATTCGACCTCAAACAAGTATGCTTAATTGCGATGTTAACTAATTGCCGCAACGAAGGTGTTAACGTGTAATCCAAAAATATAAGTACGTACATATATTGAATCCAAATATCGCATACTTTAGGTACGCCTTATTTAAAATTTGCCTTCATATATAGGACATAGGTTTAATGTCGACCTCGGAATCGGAAACCGATGGCTCGATTACTTTCTTTAAGCATGTTTCAATTTAAGAATATACACAATATATTCCATCATCTAACGGATAGAATAGAATTTCGTTTCTTTTACCAAGTCACGATCGCTAATTAGTGTAATGCGACTGTCATGTTAGTAGCTGGTGGAAAAATAAATAAACGGCCATTTGCGCCGTCAGTTGGTGGCCGTTCAGCAGTCGGATTACACGTTTTTACTCCCGGCGCTATTAATCATTTTCGCCTAAGCATTCGCTTTCAACGGTCAACTTTTTGTATTATAGAAAGTTCGAGATCAAGCTGCGTGTATGGAATGATAGAACCTATCACGCCATGTCGCAACGTCGGTTACGATTGCAGGTCTAAGCTTCTATCAGTTCTGTCATCCCGTTTAATACTTTGCTTAGGTACGGTTTGGAGAACAAAAGACCTATTTGTAAAAGATTTGAGTGTGACATTTCGTAAAAAAAAGCGAAAATCGTTTACGTGTATCTTCATACACCGTGTACCTATGTACAGAAAAATACTTTTACCTTCTTAGCACTGTAGATAAGATATACCTACGTAACCTACTCAAAATACACACATTACACTAAAATGCATAACATATTTCACAACCATATTAACTTTCTGTTTAGCTCATCCAATTAGGGTTGTCACGGCACAAAATGTGAAGACGAAATAAATCGCCCCTACCAACCCTGAACAAAACAAGCATAATTTCTCTTCCAGTTTTAGCCGTAATAGTACGTATTAGTCACAGATGCAAGTGTTACCAGTTCTCTGGGCTATTTCAGTAGTTTCAGGGTTAAATAACTTAATACTGGCTCAGATGTCCCGTGCATTTGCTACATGCAGCGGTAAACGCAAATAGAACTGCAAACTGCATTTACGCACAAACAACAGGGAATGCATTGTGTATAAAACACATGCATAGGCATTTTTATTATAGAAGCTACTGTATTGATAATTAGTTTGACTAAAAGTAAATTTTCACTTCTCATGCTCTAAAAGTGTGGCGGACTAAAGTAATACATTTAGCCTCTTGGGAAAATATGTATACATATTTATGATATACAAAACGTTTTAAATTGACCAACCAGAACACTTCATCTTATTAAATCCACCAATCACGACACATATCGAAGTTAATCGCAACTAGACTCTTTTTTGGTTCGAATACTGATTAAAAATGTGAAATCATTAAAAAAACCTTTGTATAAAGTATCAACCAATCAGACAATACCACAATATTAAAATCGACCAATGAGGAAACGCAATCAAATTGTCAAAGCATTAGGTGCTTTTTAGTTCCTACTTCACAAGCATTAAAAAAAGTTTAAATCGTTGGCAAACTCTTTGAAGCCCCAATTATACGTTGTCTATGGCATTTATTCACGGCGTAGATATATCCTATCTGTATCAAAGCAGTAAAAAAAATACAAAGACTGCCAAATTAATTAAACATTTTTGACTCAGAATTCATTGCGGGTGAATAAAATTGTATTTGTTAATTGTTGAAATGTTATATTATCTTATTCTTTCGCAATCGAAGTGAAAACTAGTATGCATAACTCGGGTCTAAACGCCATATTACCCCTCGAACAATTTTCCCTCACTTCGTTCGGGAAAATAACCATCTCGTGGTACTATGGCCTACTTAAGCCCCTTGTCAAACAATCTACTAAAAAACATAAAACACTTGAAAACCAGGGGATTCATATCGTATGGCTTTTGGCACCCGTTGAATAAGTATAGGTACAATAAATTATCAAACCATAAAAAGTTGACTATAAATTCTGAGAATTCAAACACAGTTGGCCACTAAGATCGTCCTACGAGTATTATTTATCTAAATAAAATTACTGTCAGTATCAGAAGATGTTTCGCGAACAAAGTGCCCGTAATTACTTGTTTGGAATATTTTTGTGTATTTATTGTATTTGACTTGTAATGGAATGTTTGTTTTAAAGTTACAGAGTATATTTTTATTTAACTTTTTTTTATTTTAACTTTAGTTACTTAGGTAACTAAAGTTAAAATTATATTGAACGCAATGTATATTGTTATGAATTTTCAAAAAAAAGTACGACATGAACAACTGACTAAAATAGGATTACTTTGCCGAAGGATAAAAAAGCTAATTTCTTTAAAAATGATAACTAAGAAGTTTATCAAGGGCCGGAGTGACCCGTTTAAATACAAATAATGTGTTTCACAAAATAGTTTAGTTTTTAAAATAACAAAGAAGCCGGAGTAAGTATCACGTCTGAGGTAAATGCACTTTTCGCAAAATTACAAGCATATTTTAAGGCAAGCATTACAAACAATAATCATAAAAATGGCAATGAAAGCTAGTCTCATTAAACATACACAATTTTCCAGGTCGATTATAAGACATATATTTTCTTACTTGGAGTAAAACAAAGTCAATAAATATAAATACGTTTGATGCATCTTCTCAATTAGCGAAACGCCAAATACATACACCTAGGTTTATCCTTGACAAGCGAGTCTGCTTGTTTTTCAACTTATGGCCGGCATTTTTCATTGCATTACGTACAAGTCTAAATATAGAGGTAACCTCAGCACACGTAACGCTAGGTGCGATGTCATCTGACTTAATGATACGTCCAAATGAGCAATCGTCGCGAATATTTTGACAACATTTTGTTTGAATACAGGAAAAACCACAGATCACGAATAGCCATGTTATTAATTAGATAGTCACAACTCAAAAATACTTGTTCTGATTTTAGGAATTGCGCATTTAACATATTCATACATAACAAAGCTGGAAATAATATTTTGTATAATCTTTAGAACCGTGATAAAATTTCTTCAATGTCGTCTGGTCACACCGCGTTTTGTCACAAACAAAATCAAATTATTTATTATTTTTATTGAATATTTTAAATCGTTTTGCTTTTATGTAGTTAGGTAGGTACCTGGGTGATTTATTTGGTTAGGGACCGAAGCCGGAGATGCAGGTTCATACCCTGCCTCGGCCGCCGGAGGACCTGGTCAGTTTTTTTTACTACATATAAGTATGTGATTAATTCCAATTTATATGCTTAGTTTTAATAATATAATAATATAGCTAACGGTTTACGAGTTACCCAAAACTCCGCTATCGCGTACAAAATAACACTTTTATGTACATAAAACTAAGTTAGTTATTCGATGTTTGGAATAGTTTGGATTATAATTAGAGACAAATTACTTGTAAAGTCAACAATAATGAATTCATAAAGTTATAATGCTAACGCTTAATGTCAAAGTAAGATCTGAGTGAGCAGAGAATTGACAATTCACAACTCCCTGAAATCCAAATGAAGTCACATATGCCTCACCCACCATTTGCTCGTATTTGTAAGAGTAGATTACACAAACTACGCTAGCTTTAACCGAATTGGGCTCAAATCGATTTTTAACTGTTGCGATTATCGACTTACCCATATAAATCGGACGATGGACGCGTCCTGTTAACCACGGGAGCCGTCACTACATCTGTTCTATGCTCTTTGATTCAAAATGGCTGCTTATTGGAACAGCAAGGGTAGCCATGCGCATCTTCAGACGATTGTTGGGATAAAGTCTTATCTGTTCTGTCATTGTTTGCATATAAGCCCTTTTAGTAACGTAATGTGAATATTATAAGATAGGTCAGTAGAGCGCAATAACAGCTGCCTTATTTAATGTAGGTATAGTTGTGTTTGGAAGTATGAGTTATACGTAAGTATGCACATGGGAACGTGACATAGCAAAACTGTAAAAATTTCACAAATCCACGTGTGGGCCATTACGGCCGTTTCAAATGGGCACTTTTGCAATCAGACATAACTACGTCACAAATAGAAATTGTAAAAAAAAGTAATAAAAATTATTCAAATGAGTTCAATAACCTATTCCGGCGCGGCTAACCTTATGATTTAGTTAATAAATAATTAAATAAACAGGCATTCCCAATTTAGCACAATAAACGGTATAAGACAAATCTAAACCCGTTCCAATAAGTAGGTTTATAAGCTATCCGAATTCACTTGCATGTAACTTTCACAATATCTCATAATGTGTCAACATAATAATAAATTACGACTTTCCACGCCTCTCATAAAGTCCATTATCCTTTAACACGTTCCTGTAAAATACATGATTGCAAAAGATTATAAACAGAACAGTCCCTTCGATTGTAAAAACTCATATTTCCTTTTAGCTTATTTTTCAAATGTGAACTTTACTGCCTTAAGTCAACGTCTACTTTACCATAGCAGAATGGTTTAAGAAACGAGCTTAGCGAAATATAGTGGATGCATTTTGCTTTTGTCGCGCGCCGCGCCTATTAATGGCCTATGTTAATTTTAGAAGCGGTCTTTGTTGTTCGTGACGTCACGTGCTGGAACAACGAACAGTAGCCGAAGTTGACTTAAACATACGACGGTAGAATACTGCATGCTGAAAATCATTATGTTTATCCCGCTTATTCCTAAACGACTCTCAGAACTACTTTAGTTAAATTATGTTTTGTCCTTAAAGCCAGGGATAGACTAGGGAACAAATGTCCTGCAACTCGTATCGCCAGCGACGTCGGGTGACATAGATTGACGTAGCCGGACATCGCCCGACAAGCCATGACTATGCCTGCAAGTGTCTGGCGAAGTCGCCGGATTTGTCGGTCGAGTTCGTTTGATATCTCGCCGACAATTGTCGCTGGACATATGCCCCCTAGTCTATCCCTGGCTTAACTGTCGCTTGGACAATTCTTAGTTATGTAAAAAATATTTTCTAGATGAATATTATTTATCTTATGCTTCCATTTATTTTTTGAGAATACACTAATCATTTCCAATATGCATTACAACATGTAATTTCCTCAAAAACTGAATAATTAATGACATTATTTCAAATACAGTTTTCAATATAATTTAAATTTGCTAAACATGTAATTGACGCCCTCATTTCATAATCAACCAATGAATAACACAAAAGAAAAATTAAGACCAATTACAAACCGGAACAAATAAATTAATAAAACACATATTATTAAGCTCGTTTTGAATTTGTTTCATTGCCGGGCAATAAGGTCACTGACCTTGTCATTTGATGACATGATTGCTTTAATAATGCATTTGAATAATGCATTTCTCCGCATTAATAGCCTATAAAGGTTGGGAAAGTTGGATTAGACATTAAAAAGATAATAATCACGATTCAAACGATTATATTGCTCCGAATGTACTTAGCCACTTCCTGTCTTTTTAAACCACCACTATGTTAAATTAATCACAATATATTTATAATCAATAGTTCAATTAATTTAATTAGATAATTAATTTATTAGTAAGTCGCAATCAGACCAGCAAGAAAATACAGATTACAGAACCTTTCAATTAAATATGATGGTGATGATGGTTTTTTTTTTTTTTTAATTTAGCGTCAAATTAAAAATTATGTACATGCGTTTTTCTTTTACACTAAAAGTAACTTAAACTAAAGTGACAAAAAGTAAATATGCAAATTATGACAAAATGTTCTCAAATAATAAAATGGCGACCAGATTAGACTTATAGGGTTTCAAAAATCAAAATAAAACTTAATAACCCAGGGCAAATCAATCAGCTTCAGTTCGAATGACTTTTTGAAAAGAAAAGTATAGTGTCAATTTATAAATCAGCCGCGTAATGGAAATCAGTCGTTATTACCTACACATATAATTATTCCGTTGTCTGCAACGTGACACGAATTGAAAACACGAGCTCAGCAAACACAAACTCTAAACACAAACCAATCATGAGATACAACTGTACAAAATTATATCACTAAGTTTACTGTACAAAATTATATCACTAAGTATTTTTGAATTGATAATGTGACGATCATGACTAAAGTACTTATAAATTTGTAAATAAGACAAACTTATAGTGTAATTATCTTTCATGAAATAAAATAAACTAAACTAAACTAAACTAAACAACCATATTAATTGTACCTATAGAAGCGGGTAACTCACGTTTTATAAGTCTAATATTGATCGACATATGTTTCACACCGTAACGAGGAGCATATACGTGAGCCATTCGCGTTGGCTGACCGGCGGCTCATGATTATGCTTCTCGTTTACAATTAATACAAATAAACTTAACCAAACATATTTCGAATAAAGACAAAGAAGAATATCATGAATATTATAGTCGTGCAAACCCAATTTATCAGTGAAGAAAAGTATAGGTACTTACTCATTCCTTTTAGTTAGTACTTTAGTAGTTACTAGTGTAAGAAAAAGACAGCTTGTTTCTCTCTGCCTATACTTTAGTAACTCCTCTGCCAAATTATAGCTAACAAAAGCTTTTCACGACACACTGATAATTTGATAAGAAGGTGCGTGTGGTCTCGTTTGGAAAATTGATGCGACAATTCAACTTTTTTAGACAAAAAACCGAAGGGAATGTCTGCAATAGGCAGTCGATTTTTTTAAAACATTTTTTTATATAATTTAGTAATCAATCATGGCATTGATAACACATTTAAATTCCAAACTAATGACGTTATGAAAAATATCATTAATTATAAATATTTAGGTACTTAAATACGCGCGATAATAATTGAAATCTAAGGTTTTACATAGGTTTTTTCACACTTACGTAAGATCCCTAAAATGTATAAAAAAAAAATCAAAAACTTCACATCACAATAATGATTCGATTCTAAAGTTAAAATACTGCACCTAACTTCGCACCGTCTCGTGTGTAGAATTGGGTCACGCCAATGCAACATTTTTGGCCAAATTTCGTAATAAACAAAACATCACGCGGGCACGGCGCCAACCGACAAATCACACATCTTACAGTCAATTTGCACCTAAAACCCCATACAATAAGGTACTATATACTCTCCAAAGCGAATTAACTTACGGCTTTTTTGGATGCAACTTTCGTTGCAGTCGCCGTAAATGGAACAGGTGCCTGATTATATCTCAAAATCGTCCTTTTAAATGAACACTCAAAGCGCATTTTCTTTTCTTTGAAGTTTAGGAAAACGTATTTATAATGTAGTTTTCGACCGTAATGTTTCATTAAGGAATCTCACATATTTTTCTTTAAAATAAATCAACTAGGTAAGTATATATGAGACAGTACTGCGCGTGTGTACTGTCGCATCAAATCAAAGTAGTCAAATATTTCGGTACATGTCTTTATTAGCATAGTAGTTAGTATGTGTTTCGATATATTTGGCCTTTTTGGCTGCTACTGCTTTTACCTGCTGTTATATGTATAATGCTGCTTGCTGAATGTAGTTGCCATCAGATATATCCGAGCTGTGGAGGTGGTAACAAATATCTGAACAACGCCTCTAGGCGATAAAGTACATGTCAGATATTTATGACCACCTCCACAGCTCCGATATATCTGATGATAACTGTACCTACGTAAAAGTTGGTGGATGAATACTAATTATTTTTTATTCAAATGGAGAAACTTTCATTTTATGACGTTTTCCTAATTGTGTGCTTCCAATCGAATTGAGAATACCCGAAAAAAAATCCAAATATATCCACACGCCACGTCATGTCGCCATACACGAATCGCAGCACAAAACATGGTATACGCGACCTCTTTTCTTCCAGTCTGCAATAGATTCCAAGTACTAAAGTCGTGATACAGCATAAATATACATTGACTGGTATAGGTACTGTTTGTATGTTTGTATACGGCAGGACGGTCGTAGCTCAAATTGACGTCCGGTACGAATGTCAATCCGTTCATCCTCTTTACAGCTATCGTAAATAAAACAACAAAGCGTGGGTGGGTCTGGGTCGTAGGTGCAACGGTACAGTGATATAGACACACACAAGGGTATAGTCGCACTGCTAAACAATTACTTGGGAGTTTTCAGAAAAAAAATTGTTAACTTACGTAATGCTTCATACGGAATGTACGATAAAATTCGTCAGAAGACTAATGACATGGGTTAATCCGTTAGTTCTCGCGATTCTGATTAGAAAAAACCCAATATTTTGAAAATGACAGACAAAAATAGTACATTTATTTCTGATAACGCCTCACATAGAAAACAATTGCTAACTTGTGTATGTTTTATGTGAACATTTTATAAAGGTCACAAAGTTACAACTAATTGTAATACATGTGTAAAGGCTTGTTTCCAGGTGCACTCCGAATGCCAAAATTATTTTATACAAAAGATAATGTGTAGAAACAATAATACTAACCTATTAACCTAACCTAACCTAACCTAACTACATATACCCTATTCATTACCACAGGCTCTAGTGTAAGTTTCTTTTGACGTAAAAAAACGTTTACGAACGCGTAAGTGATAATGTTATTTATATGGGAAACGCAAACGCGTTCGTGACGTAAAGTTACGTTAAAAACTTACACTCAGGGCTAAGATGTCAATTCGTAAGTACCGACCCCACAAACCATGATATTATATCATAGGAACAGAAATAGTTTACAAACTAGCAGATAGATCTGTGGACTAAAACGCATGGGATTATATAATTTGTGGCATAGCCGAGTACCACAGTCAAACGACATCCATCAGCGGCCGTCGTCTCGAATCGCAGTCGATCTATGTCGCTCGACTCACGATCCACCGTGGACATAATTACCTAGCAAGTTATCAACCTTATTCCCACGAAACACGGTCGAAAAATGGTATATTGTGACTGTTGTATTATAGGGTATAAGTAGCATACTATTTGTATGTTGTATGGGACTTGTCGTTTGCCCCTGGGGCTACTGAATTGTTAACGTAGCTAGAGGATATCCATTCTGAGGCTGTAGTGTAAGTTTCTTTTGACGTAAAAAAACGTTTACGAACGCGTAAGTGATAATGTTATTTATATGGGAAACGCAAACGCGTTCGTGACGTAAAGATACGACAATACTCTTACATCTCACCATAGAGGTATGAGTGTCTTAAAAATAGATGAAGATCAGATAAAGAGCTGTGAAAGAATTCTGAAGATTTCTTAAAATGATAATAATACTGGTTCTGAAAGTATTTGGAGCTATATTTTAGCATAGTCATTACACCCTGAGTTGTTACACCCCAACTGTTAAAATACATATCAGCATAAAATACATAGCATATCAAATCCGTAATTCCACGTAGTAAATTGACAGTATTTTGCATACTAAAGTTGTCAAACGACCTGCCAAATGTATGAAAACTGCTGTCAGTTTACTCCGTTTAATTATAAATTTGATTTACGGATCGCTTCGCGGTAAATTAGTTCACATGAATGTAATATCGATACAAGATAGTAAATACTTAAGCTATTCTAAAATACGTATGGCATCTCACCTTAACAAATAAGCAATAAGTGATTCCTAAAAGCAGTTAACTCGCAATAAAGCAAGATAAACAAATACTCCTCGCTCATCCGTTCCTTTTAGAACTTGTACCTATGCGACGAAGTCCGTCAAAAATATAGTCTGTTGAAATATATATCTAACTGCCATAACACAAGGGTCGAAAATTACTGATCATAATAATGGCGATATCATATTTTAGCTCATAAGCACGACCTCATAAGTAATATATTTTAAAAGATACTTAGTTTATCATAGAAATAGGGTTGTAAATGCTAATAGCATGGTGGTAGTTCAAATGTTTTGAATTCGAAATGAAAATATTTGCAAGTCGATTTGTATGTCGGCTTACGCTGTCGGCGTCACGAATTACCGAGAACCGCGTAAGTTGTATAAATTCTTAAATAAATTAAGTAACAACTAATAATCCCAATAAAGTCCGTGAGGTTTAACGTTGACTTTAGTGGTCTGTGACTAATGAATAATGATAAATAATGAATTGCAATTTGTTAGTTACTCAAAGACCTCAAAGTTGTATACTTACGCAATTTACAACGAATAAAATTAAATTAGTCACCTACTATTTAGCTCGTAGCATAGAGTACCGGGCATAGAGTAAAAGCCGTTGAAAAATATACTTTGTATTATTTTATAGTTTTAGAAGCATTATTAGCAAAATCATGCCACTTAAAATGGTAGACGGAAAAGGGTATGAATGAATATATTGTTTATAAAAAAAATGAAATCCACCGCCTCTCCCCATGCAGTGGATTTTTCTGATTATTAAAAGTAAAAATGTTAGCATGTATCTTCATGTTTATACTGAATTCTAATTATTGGATGTATTTTAGTTTCATTTTATTGCAGATACTCTTACTCAAAATGTGATCGTGCAGATAAAATACTAGATATTTGGTATGTAAACTACTTAAATAAAATTCGATAACTGCTTTAGTACTTATCGTCAAACTAAATTTATTGCAGTCACGTATCGTATAAATTACATAGTCAACCAGCGTAGCTATTACGACTGGGCTGGCTAGGCCCGGTCTGTCGGCTCCATCGGAATTCTGACAATAACCCAGCTGCATCAGGTGATGCAATGTTATCAATAAGGTCAGGTGGGTTTTGTGTAGCCCCAGATATATGAGACTGAAAAATTGGTAGAAATAATCAAATTTACGTTCGGCTTACTCGTAATGTACCTCTCAATCAATAAAGGTAAGTTTTCTGGCTGGTTTAAACCACTATTAAGACATTTACGACTGTTTTGAAAACCTCTTTAACAGCGCGATTCTGAAATTTCAAGCGCGCTATACAATTACATCTAGTGGCCGACTAAAGAAGTATCAAAAGAAACTTTCAATTTGGTTGTTCATAGAGAATAGAGATCATCAGATGTGGAAGCGACCGCTCTATCATACGGCCGATATTATCTTGTTCGAAACCAAGAACATTCTGCGTAAAACTGCCACAACGCTGAGCAACAAAAACTCTATGAACTTTTCAAAGCTCTAAATGCAATTCCGAGTACGGATTCGAATAAATCTCAGACGCGATACAGATCGAATCGGCAAGTTTTTCAAAGCCAAGTGTTCGCAAAAGGCGAGAGCGCCCGCAGCAAAAACGTGTAACGGAACATTGCACAGTTACGAACCACCACTATCTATTTACGTTTAATTCGATTGGCATATCAGTATCCGCTCATTTGACTTTTTAATTTTAACAGCAGTTTAATTATTACTCAAACACTCAGTTCCCTGCTAAATATAATTTGTACAAGCGTCAAATCAACACATACGCACTTTTCAAGCAAGCATTCCCCATCCATCCATCAGTGGTCAATGATTACTTTAATTGCCATTTATTGAAGAAAGTTATGCTTAAACAATATAGATTGAGGAAGGATATTTGGATAGCATTGCATAATGACACATTTATGTTTTGTTTCCTATGTCCCTAATAAACTTAATCAACAGAATATGGAAAATAAGTGACCTTATTGGGCAAAAATACGAATAACTATTAGTTTTTTTTTATCTAAACAATTTCATACAATATCTACTAAGAATCACGAAAGGTAGGTTTGTCTGATAGTATATATCATGTTAATCAGCTTTAAAACAGTTTTATTTTTACAAGTAGGTAACCATTTAGCCCCATTCACATCATTTCATCTCTCAGATGACTATCTAAATAGTTAATTTACAGCATGTACGCTCCTTAGAGTGAAACGTGTGAAACTTCCCATTAAGGCTTGGGCACATAGGCGCGTTTTGTGAGCGTGGCGCGACGTTGCCATCCGAATGTGCGCCTTATTTCGTTACATTAGCCACACCGGTGTCACGCTGCGCTACCGCCGCGCTCTCAAAACGCGCCAATGTGCCCAAAACTTTACCGGCAAATAATTTCGTTGTTCGTTAAATATTTTCTGTAGCTCTTGCTATGTCTAAAAGCGTGTAGCGATAAGTAAAGAGCAACCACTAAGTGGCATTACTTGTTCCTTGCAAATATTATACTTCAACTCAAACTACCATTTCTTTAAATATGATTAATACGTTAGGTAGTTTTGCCTCGAGGAGTATGATCATGATGAAACTCAAGACATCGAGTATTGTAAAATGATCTTCTAGGGAATTAAAATTTGAGACAGTCGCTATCAGATATATCGGAGCTGTCGCGGTGGTCACAAATATCGGAACAACGCCCCTATTATCAAGGCGATAATAATCACACCGATATATTTTACGGCGACTCTACTTTATAAACTGATTCAGTCTGACAATAACAAATTGAACATCGACGGTATATTACAGTTTTAAGAAACAAAAATAACTAAGGAAAAATGTAGATTTTTGCATTATATTTTTTCAGAATAACAAACCTAGGTATGTAAATAATACACAATTTCTTGCGTTGTTATACAAGATTGATGACTTTTATGACTTATGAGTACTTTATCAGTCAGTTTCCAAGCTCAGTCAAAGCAATGACAAAACATTTTTTTTTTCTTAAACCAATTTGCTTAAGTCTCGCTTTATTTAGTGCTTGAGCTTTATTAATAACAGTCCCGAATACCAACTGTATTTAAGATCCCTTGCTAGTAAATATTTGGTGTTGACAATCTTAACTGCTCATAGACAATGTCAGAAAATCCCATTAGAAACATGCATAACATCATTAACGCGCTAATGAGCTTGACAGGTTTCTTAACTCTGAGAAACTTTCAGCAATCGACAATTAATCTATTTTACACCCTGTTATAAAGAGTATAAGATTCATTACATATCGGTATTAATGATACGTTACAGATAAGCCGTGTAAGGTGATCGTGGGACCAGAGGAAAGTATTAGCATGCATGCGAAAGTGAAGTAATTGCCGGTGTGCCGTGTGTTCACGTTTTTAGCGAGTACTTTAGGCCTAGCACAAGTGGAACGAGGAGGAGATACTTCTCGAGATGGACTACCCGTTTAAAAAATATAGTTAAAAAAGGACGAGCAGTCTATCTCGCCGCGAGATACTCTTCCCCTCTTTGGACAGGCCTCCTGGGAAGTAAAAATCTAAGCGAAGTAGTTTTAAAGCTGGAACGTGAAGAGATGTTTACTACACTGTCGCTTGGGCCCAAAATGTTTGATATAATTACCTCAAGATGACTAATATGCTATGCATTTCAAATTGATTACATGATTCCTAACTTGAAACTTGACTGATATTAACTAGATCAACTAGATTTTCCTAAAGAACACGGCCTCTTGGATTGGCTTTGATATCATATATTTCAGGTAAAAAATGGCAGATTTGTTCTGACATAGTTTACAATATTCATTATTTTATATTAGATTTTTGGGTCCCTAAAAATCGATATAAATCTTTACAGTGTGAATTTAACAGAGCTCGTGTATATGCATTGTGAGTAGCACCTCAGGTTTTTGCTAGCCGTACGTCGCGGTGCATTCTCATCTATTAAACACAGGATTATGCACTTGCTGTTGGTAAATAAAAAATGTAACAATAAACGCTGTACGTATTAGAAAATAGGAACTAATTTAGCGTGGTATCGTCTTTTGTGACGGCAAAGACAATGTGGTAGGAGAGTAATCTAACTGTCATGTTTTTGCTTCGTTCTAAAGCTGAAATTAGCCGCGTCTTGTAGACGATAGTGCATTATAATTAAGTACCTGTTGTTAGCAAACTTTTCCTTCATTATCTATGCACGTTACGTTTTTATTAGCATTATTTTTGTCAAGATATAAATAGCAGTAGATAACTATGTTAAAACACATGAACTCATAAATATTGGCAAGCATCTGGCAAGCCATATATCGAACTAAATTTTCACCTGCTTGCATATTTTAAATCTGTAGAATAAATACTGCAAGGTTCTCAATGATGTAATGATGAACCTTCTGATAGAGGCAGTCTATAGGTAAAAGTCTTTTTCACCTCACTCGCTCGGAAAACCTTAGTTTATAGCGCGAAATCTGCGTGGAAAAGCCTATTTTATCCGCTAACGTGCAAAAGTCATTCGAATTTCGAAGCCGATGATTGTAATTCTCTGTGGTGCATGTAACTTTTTTTTAAGTATAAAACTCCTTCAACGCGTGACTAGCGCGCTACCGCGAAAAACGATATTCGTAAATTTCGGACGATTGTCTCTGTCACTTTCATTGTTGTGCAGACAATTTTGAGCAGTTCGTCTGCATAGCTAGTTCTGCTTACTAGTTACTGAACGTAACAATGCTTCGGAGCCGGTTTGTACGGATTCACCTGCGGTGCACCGACCGGTTTGCAGTCAAAACCACAACGTTGAGGTCAAACTAGCACTCTTAGTTCAGCTGTGCCTTTTCAATTCTATAATTTAAAAAAAAAATGTGTGTTTACATAAGTAAACTGTATGAAATATGAAAGTAATCAATGTTGACATTAGACGATAAGCGTCTCTGTAGTCAGTTGCATAGGGTTTAATCTTAAATGAATTCCATCGAGGTATACGTAGTCGTATATGGTCCGAGCGTTATCATTATGTCAGGTGACTGCCGATGCCGTTTACTTCTTATTGGTGTGAGACTAACCGGGGCGGTGTCGATTGCGGCCAACACAATTAATGCGACAACAGTATAATACCATACCGAGTATATTACATAATAGGTCTATACTCCTATAGACTTGGTTATTAGAACAAGAACATTATCCAAAACTAGAGATCATAAAGACCCCTTTGATAACGGTAAAAACGTTGTTACGCTGAGTTAAAAACAAAAACACCTCCAACAGAACTGAATCAAACTAGGAAGAAAAGCCGCGACATAAGAATTATGACTATGATATTTTACGTGATGGATATTTGCAATAACTGTAAACATTTGTCTTCCTAAACTTAGATAAATTATTATTAATACAAGGATTTAAAGGAATACCTAAAAATAATTAATGCCTTTTACCACACAGTTCGTGATATGAATCCACAGGTAAGAAATCAGTTAGGAACATACTCGAAACATGTTGTTAGTGCTATATAAATACACTTGAGTTTAACCATTTTAACTTAATGTAATTAATAGATGAAAACAGTTTTGATTCAAAAATAAAAAATTGTTAATTCAAATAGGCTGTTACTGAACCAGCGTGCTACACCCTCGAACTCGTCGACACTTACCATCAGGTGCGACTGAGTTCAAACGCTGGTCAGTCTAGTTTTAAAAAGAACATCTTTAGATTGAGCTAAGTCAAAGTACTGGCAACACTAACTGCAAGTATCGACAGTGAATGCTCTCCTACCCTAATTAGGTGTTGCTACACTTTTCGATTCGATCTCGTCCATTATGTCTTTATCTTGCAGTGCGATATTGAGCCGAGATATATAAACTTGAACGACCTGCTTCACACCTTGCTGTTTAAGTACTCAGCCTTAAAAGTATTAAATGAATCTTTCACCTCACTAGCTCGGAAATAACTATTTTGTTCTTTAAAAACAGATAGCAAAGTTGCATTTTATTCACAAGAGTGCAAAGTAATTTCATACAAAGTATTGATTACTAATCGAGTGTTTTTTTGAAGTTAGCTTGTTGGATGTTCCTTTATTTAATGTTTTCGAATGACAAATAATGGATGTCAACAATTTTGATTACATTTTTAAAGTTTTAGAGTTAATTTTTTTCTGGCGGTAGTGAGGTGAAAAATGGTGTGTTTCACTCGGTAGCAAAGTGTGTTCCCTTCTCGTGCTTTGAAACCCTCCCAATGCACAACATTCCACTCTTTCAATGAAATTCAATTTCGGAATCTTTTGCTAGCTCGGGTCTCAATATTAGCACGAGAAGGTCACTAACTTTGGCCCCTTGTATAACAAATAACTATTAAACTGCTCTCTCTGCTTTGTATATATGATAAGTACCTATTAAAATTGTGACTTGGAACTAAATGAGAGTAACTAAACAAAACAGCAGAACTAAGACAACCATTGGAGCGAAAACCGCGACTGATCGATTTATGTGCACCTGACCAATTCATTAATACTTAAAACGATACTTTCAGACACTTTTTTATACCAAGATGGTGACGAACAAATGAATGGCCCGTTTGATAAACGACAAGAAACGATAAATTTAATAAGTTTCATAGAACAATTCCTACTTTATTGTGCCATTTTATTTGAAAATGTGTTTTATAACGAAAGGCACGATTTAAATAGGCACCAAAGGTTTTAAAGAGTCATTGAAATGCATATTAACAAAAATAAAAACGCCAACGAAAAAAATACATATACAAGTATACCTATCAGATGCATCTGGCGCTCCAGTTGTAAACATAAGATTGTAAACCACATCATAAGCTATAAACCAACATGGAGAAACGTACCACATCAAACGAAACTACAGTTCCACTTTATTAAACTCACGTTACTCTCGTCTCATTTTCAAATTTGAAACTTACTCAATATCCACAAGGTTGCTTTTACAATTGCGAATCTCAATGAAATATTGTTTTGAATGAGTACTCCGATTAAAACGGAAGAGCGTAACTTCATATGAAATTAACTCGCACGTATGACCTTTTTCGATTGTATTTGTTACGTGTGGGTCGGACCACGTTCGTAGAAACTCACGCGCAGGTTAAACAAACTCGTGGGATGGGAACTATAGCAACAGAATGCACTGGATAAGTTACATACTCGTACATTATTGTTAATTTATTTAGAATCTCCATTCTTGATTTAAAAACAAAGAACTTTTAATGTGAAGATATTTTAATTAAACAAATAAGACCTAAATAAGACTAGGTACAGTCGCCATCAGATATATCGGAGCTGTGGAGGTGGTCACAAATATCTGAACAACGCCTCTATTGTCAAGGCGATAAAGTACATGTTCAGATATTTGTGACCACCTCCACAGCTCCGATATATCTGATGGCGACTGTACAAGCAAAGGGCAAAATTATTATTTACCTTTAAACTACCATTACATGCTTTTTTTATGACAAAGGTGGCAAACGAGCAAACGGATTGCCTCATAGTAAGCAATTACGGTCGCCAATGGGCGTCCGCAACACCAAGAGAGTCACAAGCGCGTTGCCGGCTTTGAAGAGGGGTTGGAGCTCTGGGAACATTATTCACCATCACTACACAACACTACATACCTGAAAGGTAGCAGTGTTATTATGGCTGTGATCTTCTCTAAGGAGGAGGTACTTCCCCAGTTGGGCTTCTCCAGACTCAAGCGTGATGGTACTTCGCTGTGCCCTACCACTCATAGTTGGACGTAGTTTAAAGACATGCCCGGGTGCTTTAGGAAAAAAAATGCTAAATATAATGGAACAGGGTTTGAATATCTTGATTATTTTTTATTCTTGCATTATTTCCCTTATTTTATATAATATATACTTACTACTATACTACAGTGATCATATCTTTATAGTACATTACCACGTAATTCTTAAATTGACCCAGCAACTAATTGCACACTCGCTCGAAACTCAGGTAATTTGTTAACCCTATTCCAATGCCCTGAAAACCCCTGTCGATGGAATCTGGGGCAAATATGAAAACTAAAACGATTACACAATAGTGTTGTGTTGTGTTGTGTCATGGCTGTCTTGCTTTCAGGGTGCAGACAAACACTGGAAACATGTAGGTCAGTTGTACCGGCGCTGTGTAGACATCGACTTAAAGCGTATTGAAACTTGAATGTAGTTTCAGACAAGAATTACGAATTGTAAGCCTTATTTTTTATAAATAAAAGACATATTTACACATCATTTGTACTGTGTTAGCCAATGTAATAATACCATGAAAAATTGTTGTAAAATACTTTAAATATATTAGGTTGCAATGTAATAAGTAGGTCAAACGCGGATCCTATTCGTGTGTTACTATAACATCGGAATCGGAACATGTATGTAATGTATTAAAACAGCTCTATAAACTACGAGTTTATTGTTATAACAGAATGGGCACCGATAATAAGTGGCATCAAAGTGGATTCATCTTTGAACTGCTGTCAAAATAACCATTAATTTTGAAGTTTAATGTGTAATTTATGTCGGTGATTCGAAGATCGTTTGATGAATACTGCCAACTATTAAGGAACAACAAAATTTCTATACTCACTAATATTTAAAATGATTATCTTTTTTTATAACCAATATAATTTTAAATTTTAACTATACGAGCAAGTACTTTTTTTTTACATTTGCGTAGATGTACACGTATAGTCAGCAGTAAAAGTTGCTAAGCGGGCGATATGTTCCTATATAATAACCTTAACTCGATTTTATATTTAAGAGAATAAGAGCGTGTTACGATCATTCTAAACACCTGGCCCACTTAGCAACTTCTGCTGCTGACTGTACATACTGTTTTTATACACACTGTCCTGTGTATTTTAGATCAGAACGGTTAGCATGGTTGCCATTTTATCGTTTATCGCGCTTTCCGTCACTTTCGCACTCACATATTTGTTGGAACGTGACAGATATTGAGACAAATTATAAAAGCGATCATATTAGGCTAGTAGCGATCATATTCTAAAGTTTTAGTGAAACTTTGCGGACAAAATAATTTATAGGGCTGCCCTAACAAAAGTAACCCTGTTAAAGATAAACATATTTGTCAATAGCCTGTTCCAAGTCGTGACAAAGTGGGCGATATCTCCCGAATTAGAATCGTCGACAACCGTTCTTTACGGCATCGTGTTTCTACCCATACTCCAATGAACAAAGATTGTTTCTGACCGGAAAATACAGCGCAGGCACCGCTGACATCCATTCATTCTAGCCCCCGGAATGAGAGCTGACGTCGTTAAACAAGCGTGTAAAACTTGGCAACATGTTTCTTGCCATATTCCAGTGCCACTTTTTCTTTAAACTCTAGAATTTAAACAAGCAAATAGCTATGCATCAACTCAACCAAATAATTTGTTACTTCTCGTGTCTAATCCAAATAATAACCCGTTTCCACTTGTTTTATTTCAGTATTAATTATCGCATATCCGAAGATAATAAACAATTGTTATTTTATTGAGAATCTCATTAGTTAGAAACTCTACTAAGATTTCATGAAGATTTCTAATTTACAGAATTCAAATAGAATTTATCTAGCACGCTAATCCGAGTTCCCCGATGATCGTAGTAAACACGTGAACAAAAATCTTTATCTCACTTATCAGTTGACAATAGAAATCAAATTTATCTTTACGTGGATCTTGATATTTGTGATGTAAACCGAACGAAGTGAAATGTAGCGTTATATCGCATACATTATTTTAAGTTCTTAGACTTAGATGGCTTTATGTTCATAATTCGTAATGAAGATAGCGTTTTATGCTATTCTTTCGCAGGATGACATTGACAAAAAAAGACTTAGGCTGCGTAATCTATAATCGGCATAATCGCGTATCTAATAATAAGGTTTATTGGCAATTGAGGCTGCTTTTCCACCAGTGATGAGCGAGTATGTGTAGCGAGGAATGTGTTTTTTAAGAACCAATAGAATCACATTATTTGTCGTGGATAGGGGAATGAAGTAATTTTATTAGTTGGTAACAAACATTCCTCGCAACGCATCAATAAACCTTATTACTACAATCTATAAACTGTGCAAAAGACATAAGAAAGTGTTTTCGTAAGTATAATTAATCACTGTGAAGCCAGGTACCTGAATCCAGTCTAAACATAGGTATATAAGTCTCTATCGATAATCCATCATGATCGTTGCACAGGTTTTGCAATCCAATCAAACACGGAAATGACAGTCTGCAACAGTCGACCGGCCGATTCACACTTTGTGCTATTGGTAGCAGTTGAAATTATTATTTTCCTTTACGAGCATAATATATTTTTTCACTAGAAATGGCGGAGCGGAGAGTTTATACGGTTAATAGACAAGATTCATATAGACTTGCCAAACTTCAGGTATTTAATTACTGTGTAGTTTTAATACGAGGACCTCATAAATAAAGCCTAATTAATTTAGGTTTAGCTACGAATATTTTTAAGTTTTTCAACTTCACATGCTAATTATTATGCAATTTGAAATTTATCAGTCTATTTTCGGTGAAGGATAACATAGTGAGGAAACCGGACTAATCTTAATAAGGGTTACTATGTCCTCTGGGTTGGAAAGTCAGATGACACTCGTTTTCGTGAAACTCAAGCGGACCCCAAGCTCCTATGATCCGTGGCAAAATGCCGGGACAAACCGAGGAACATGTATATATGCAAATATGCATATGAAGAAACGAATATTTACCTTACGTGAGTTTTGTGCTTCCTAATAAAATCATTAAACTTTGCGCGGTTTGTATTGTCCAGGCACGGGGCACAGTCCAGCTAGGCGCTGGAGGCGGCTCACCGCGGCCGCTTACCGGGTTATTCTCGGCGGGATTTGTTTGACGCGCTGATGCGTTGACCCCGCGCTAGCGCATTCACTATATTACCACAGCTCGAAGAGTTCTTGACTCTTTTGAATGCATCTTCACGCTGCTGTACGTTCGCTGGAGGTTTGCCAGACGAACAGGAATCGTAGGAACTAGGTAATCCATATGTACGCTGCCCGCCATGCCTCGAGCCCTGCAGAGGGCAACTCGGCCCCCATGACACTGGTCCCACCGCGAGCCAGTAAGCTATGAGCTAGCAGCTATTTCAAGGGACAAAAGATAATCGCTCCCGTGTAAATAAAAGAGAGATATATACATTTATAGCTCATCGATCGGCGATGAACTACGATCGCCCGGCTATGACTTATATTTCTCTTTTATTTACACGAGATCTTTTGTCCCTTGAAATAGCTGATAGCTCATAGCTTACTAGCTCGCGGTGGGACCAGTGCCCACGAGTGGGTAACTACAAAAGTGTCTGTTTGCAGTTGCTCCCCCTATGAAAGTTTTTTCCGCCAAGTCCGGGAAAAAGTTCTAGGCATGGCTATGGCTGCTATGCTATTCAGAAGCATCGCGCCATTGACGCATGCTTCTTCAGAGACCGCCAAGCAACCTAGGTTCAGTTTGAGACTGTTGTTTGAAAGCATATACATGGAATTTCATCTGTTTTCAGCATTTTATTTTCGGAGCTTCGTCATTTGATAATAAGGATTATTAACTTTTTCAAAATTAACGGTTTATTTCTTATATTCTTTAAAAAAAAAGGTAGTACAAATATAGAAATAAACTAATAAATTTTGCCATCCGGGAAGAACAGTGGTAATCGTTATTACACTGGTTCATTGTTCACAAACTCTCGCCTGCGGCCGGTGATCGATAGGAAACTGAGAGCCCATCGCCTACGCAACCGTGCTATAACCGTGCTTTTAACTTAGGTTACACGTGAGTTAGCCTCACGACTGACCCCTCTATAAAGCGGGTGGTACTAGATTCAAATTGGAACACAGACGAATATTTGTGTACTTAATAAATTTTCTAATGTGGCGACCGAAAGCGAAAGCGACATGCGTGCAACAGTGCAAAATAATTCCAAAATAGACCAATTTTGTCTCCGAGACAAGAGAAATCGTAAGTATAAAATATAGATATTTTTATAAAAAGTTGGAAACAAACGGAACTTAAAAATATCTCACATAATATGGATGTACTTAAGTTGGTCAGGTTCCATATCGTTATAAACCACAAAAATAGATGCAATAAAAGGGTTGGTAATTAACATTTAACGGCCTTAAATTCCTATTTGCAGCTTTATTGCAAGAATTGCTCATTTAATAGCACAGGAGTAGTTCGTCCGGTCCGCGGTACTAAAATACGGAAATAGATTTAGATTCTAGACCTAGAATCCGGATCGATTGGGTTTCGCAAGCCTAAATCCTTACACACTCTCATACGTTACGTATGAGATTCAAAAGATCATCTATAGAATAAACGGATCGGTCAAAATTTGTAGGTAACATAAATATTTAAAAACTGGCAATTTCGTAAAACGAAGTACTTGATAAAACATGTTTTCTTTATCACCCGCCTTTAAGGTTTTTACACACTACAATGCTCTCTGCCTCTTACAGGTCCATATGCACCTGTTCCACAGAGCTTGGTACATATTTTTCAAATAGTTTTTTGCAAATCATTAAACGGCAAAAATGGAGGAGGAGGCAGCCATTTTATGTCTAACACTCGGCCTTCATTAATGCCAAATCCATAAATTTGACCAAAACATCATCGTTCGCAAACCCTAAGTCATGCAAAAAGACCATCAGCACGACACTAATTAAGCAACCATCATGTTCCTTCGATCGAACATTATAGCATTCTCGCGTGTACCTCGGTGAAAGTGCACTGTAACACCACCATAACGGAAATAAAACTTATACGTCACTGACAGGCTCATATACTTGCGCCCTTTTAGTAGTGAAGGTTACAATTTGATTCGCAACAAACTCGTTATTGGATTGTTTAATTGATTTTGAGTTCATTGCCCTTAGGGAACTGACAGTTACTGGCAGATTATTTTCCGGTAATAAGAGAACCAACTTAATTGGCTAGTAATCCATAATTCTCAAACCACGAATTAATGCGATTAGCATACATATTGATAACGTGATAGTTTAATAGACTTATACTGCAGGGGATCCTACAAAAGGAATTTGGTTAAGTTTATATTTGCGGTATTCTGCCAATTAAACCATTCGGTAACTATGCCATGGTTACTTAAGTACCTAGCTTACTGTCACATCACGATCTTGCTGACCTTACAGCTACCCACTAAAACACTAGATTCGCGTAACCTTAACTAATATGAGAACGACACAAATCGGTACAACGCTCACGTTATATATGTTGTTATTAAAAAAATCGTTTGCGATCTTCTGTTTCACAATATGTCAATTCCTTGAAGTATGCTAAGTGCTAAGTAAAATCGACGTCACAGATATGATAAGCTTATGCTTCTTATTCCATTCATATTAAGCTCAAACTATAGGCAAATATTTTGATTTCGTCTTTACACAAAAGACACTTAGCTCATGTAAATAGGCTGCTGTATTTGCAAAAGGTGATACCTATTCATGTTTAACTGACCATAGTGTCATTTTTCGCAAATGCGAGCTTAAGTACTATATACCTTCTTAAACTTCATTATTGCATATTACTTCTTCACGCATGACATCATGGTTTATAGCATTACTTGATTTATAATCGACATTATTATCGACTTTTAAAAATAAAGGAAAATTTGAAAAATCAACTGCCCCGGGTGAGACTCCTCGGAGACCCGAGAGAGAATTACGGTTTCGTGAGCAGAGGTTTCTGCTTAAAATCATTATTATTTTGATACTTTTACAATGTAATATTATTTAAACATCATATACAAGGCATAAAACTGATAATTATGAAGCTATAGTAAGTATTATACAATTGGAGGATTTATACATTATTAATGCAGTGAAGAAAACTCTTGATTAGTATTAGTGCTGCGAAAAACTAGTATTGATTCTCACAACTGTTGTGTCTCCCTATTTACCTATAAGTTTCCCGGCACAATGATAATACTTTATTTCTCCCGCCAGACTCCAAAATACAAACGATGTCCAGATATTTCATTTCTCTTCTCTGATTTGGCAATACTGGACACTTTAGAGAAGACTAAAATACATCGACATGGTCTATATGTGTGTGTACCTGCAAAATAGATTGTATAAAGCCCAGTAAGTAATCAAATACAGAAGTACTATAGCCACCACAACCCCAGTCACCATATTCATCGTGATCGTGATGAGGTAAATGAGGGTCCACAGTGTTGCACGTTTTAATTGCCGTACACTCAGTTGCACAAGAAACTGACGTGCATTATGGACTTTCTATTTTGGTGTATTATTTTCTTTGGTCAGTAATTAGATCCACGTTACATAGGTTTATGTAAGTGTTATTAAATGCGTAACCACGGATTATCGCCTTAGCTGTCAGCTAGAGATAGCTAAAGCAGGTAACTAAAAATTCAAAACGTTACAATAGAATTTAAGTGTTTGTACGTTTTTCTATTAAATGCTTCTGTAGAATCATGCTACAGAAGAGTATCGAATATTGACACGTGTTCCGAGATATTGCAGAAAATCCCGCTGTCACCCAACCCATCGCCTCTGCATAGCGTGTTGCCAGATAATCTCTTCTCCGCATTTTTTAACCAAAATTTTTTAATAGGTACGAATTCTTAAGAATTCTTAATAGGTACTCTAAGTTTAAGCAGCACTTATCCCTTTTATATTAAACAATGATTGATTTCATACCTTATGCATCTTATTATTGTTGGTTCTGTTTCTATAGACATATTTCATTTAACAACATACGTAACCAGAGAGCAATGACGCAGTGATAACTAGATTGAATTTCAATTAAATTCGAATTTTATTGATAGTTCTTAATTGCAGCTATTGATAATGAATGGTCTAAGAGTTTATATAAGCATTTGCTGTTTACTAACTAGCCGAGAACACTGCAAGGTGCATTTATTGAAAAAATAATTTTTGTTCGCGCGTGTCTTTATGATTCTCAAGCTGCCAATTAAAACTGAAAGTATGTCAGCATCATTATATTGTAAACTGATAGACATCACAAACGTGGTTAAGTGCTTAGTTTTATTTGTATGCAAAATACATACGTCTCTCTATCCGTTTTGTTCATTACAAGTTTCAGGCTCACGTCTTATCTCATTATAGATACATAAGTAAATAGTAGAAAAATAATGAAAAATAGACTATTCTTTAGAAGTACTATTTTCTTGCAGTTCCCTTTTTGGTTTGGCATACAACAACTGGGAACATATTTATGAAGTTCCCACTGGTATGAAACTAAAAAATCCTCTGCTTTCTTAGTTATAAATACATTGCATATATCTCAGTTTCCTTTTAATCATACTATGGTATGATTAAATAAGAAAACGTCACCCGTTTTTAGGTAGGTACATGTCTGGGTGTTTTTTAGGTAGGTCTTGTAAAACCAATACAGGAAAATTGTTGAAATTCCAGTTAAATGTACCTTAATTCCTTTCACCTCGCAAGTAAATTAATAGTTGATAAATGCACCTGACTCAGATAGGTTTTGTACAAATAGGTATATACTTGAGCATAAACATATAATTTATTATATAAGTACCTTATTGCAACTACATAATGTCTACGAAATAGTATTCATGAACATTACTGAACATAATCGACTGTGTCAATATTGAAACCTGAAATTAAGTTTGCGGTCATCACTGAATTTATTTAAATCTTCAGATAGGTAGTTGAAAATAAAATAAAATGAAGACTTAAAAGAAGTGTTAAACATATAGCAATAGAATAGAATTTAAAATCTAAACATAGTTACTCGTATATTACGTTATCAATTCTATTAAAATCAAGAGAACATGATATTTTATGGTAGATACCTAGGTCTCGCAATATAAGTACCTATCTATCTGAAAAGAAAGTTAACAATAGGCACTATTGTTTAAAAAAACAATAAAAACCAGTCCGCTAGACAAGTGCAGGCATAGCCGTAGGCGTCTGCGTGTTTACCTACCAATGGTATCCAATAAAACCAACAAAATACTGAACCTTAACTGTTTAACCAGTTGCTACCAGGGCCGGGGCCGGCAAACTCGACCACTTTCAAACTAACCGGCGTTTAACAAACCGAAAACATCCTAAAACGTATGCGCTTTCAGATAATACAAAAACCTTTGAAAATTCGCGAACGCAAATTAAATTATGACACCACACAAGAAAACATGAGAGAAAACCGAAACGCGCGCGCATTATTGACACATCACTGGCATATGGCACATTTTCATTGAGAAAATGCGGTATGCAGTTAACCTATTTGGGAAGGGATCCATTGATTTTTCTAAGAAAACGTCACTAGCGCGGCGGGCGGCGGCGCGCGCCGGCGGCTGGTCGGCGACTGGCGAGGCGAGAGGAAATGGCATGCCAGTTGCCATGCGGTGCGACTTGTCTGCCAGTTGACCTTCCGCATCGATTCGAGCTTGAGATAGCACAGCTGATTTGAGGATGCGGAGGGACTGGAGTGGATTGATTAGCGCTGCGAGGGCGCTTTTCCGCACCGGCACTCGAAAGCCGTCAATCGAGCCCCAGTGGAGGTGGATATGTCGTGACATTAGATTAAAATGTTCGAGTGAAGTTTTTACATTAGTAACATCTCGAATAGGTAGTTAAGTTATTTTTTCTACTCGTGTACTTTTATCTGTCATATACGTACATTTAAGGACATACATTATTTACTCCTTATAAAAGTCTATAGTCTATTGCCCAAAATAGCACTTGTATCGTTTGAGAGACCTTACGACACGGTAAGCTAGTGCGGAGCAGCAGGTGCCACATACCGATACATTGCTACCAACTTGACAAACGATTTAATGCATACGGTTTTTATAAAAAAAAAAAAAACAATTTGTACCAAGTTCATTGCTACCAACATAATAAAAAAACTTTTTTGGTATCATCACTATTGGAAGGAGGACGTTTAAAAAAATATAACCATAGACTGATGCTGATTTTTACGTTTTCACGCCATTCCCGGTAATTTGTTTTATTGATTTTAGTATTTTATTAAATATTGACTACTCATAGAACAAGCATTGTATGCAACTGTTGCATAAAATACTATAAGTAACAAACTTGTAAGATTAAAAGGTTAGTTACAGTCGGTGTAAGGTACAGGACAACTATTGAAAATATTATATTGAAATTAAATTAAGTTCAATAAGTGTTAATTTTGAATTTCTTAAGACATTACAGCTACTTTTATACAAAGACACCCGCTTTTTATTGGTCCCGAGTTTTGAGTCTAGTTATACAATATGATTTAATTAATGACACGTTACCGTTACAAACCTGCTAGCGCCTGCTTGATATTTTATAGCAAACTCTTACAGCACCTTGCTATTGAAAACACAACAGGCATATCTAATTTACTACTGTGTATGTCATCGTCATCGCAGTTAGTCTGTTTACCAGCCTTTAACTTTAGTATGCTGGTAGCATTTAAATTAAACGTAATTGAATCTATTACGAAACCCGAACAAAACAGAAACCAATCGATATGCAAATACAACGTTCGTTCAACTTTCAACTTACTTGAAACCTAGTTTCTACTTACTACAAAACTTTATCCATTTGTTTCAGTTACGTTCATTAATTAAGAATGAAGAGTGAAGAGGTTATACTTTCCAAAGTGTGGCTACGGTTTGAAGATATAATTTAATAGATGTAGATATATGTAGATTAGATACATCACTGGTAAAGTCATTCGTTTATAAAGTAAATATAGGTTAAAAATGTAACTAAAGCACCTGGCCTATGTAGTAGTTACGGGTTTATGAGTATATACGCATGTCGGCGTATATGTATATATGCAGCCTAAGGAAAACTGTTGACCTGTGGGAAAGATACCATGAGGCTTAAAACCCGATGATCTAAGCATGAAATGCAACACGCCCGCGACTATAAGGTTACACTTGGTGTGGTGATTGATGTTTATTACATGTGTCGCGAGAAAATATATTCTTTGAGATCAGGATTCATAAATCATAAGAGAATTGAGATACAATTTATTTACTTAACTTGTAACTAATCATCAAAATAGTTTAAAACGTCAAATTAGTGCCTAGAAATGTAACAAAACGTCTCTTTTATTCCTATAAAACTGCATTTTTGAGATTTCTTGACAGAAAATGTTTTAGCGAATGTTACTGCTGCGGATTTCTGATAAGGCGACGGCGTCGGAAAGAGATAGCACTTTACGTTTCCATAGTGCTGTCTTGTTTACGCTCCGTCGACGCATTCGAAATTTGCATCAGTGTGACAACCACGACTTAGTAAATATGTATGCCAAGTATGATATACCAATATTTTATCGGGACCTACAAGACATAAATATGTGTCCTAATATCTTATCCAAGACGACACGATATAAATGGATATCTTAACTATCTATCGACGAGCGGTAAGAAATATTGGCTCCACCCCATCTCCTCCCGCGGGTGTCGTAAACCGACGGATGGACAGCAGCGTCGGTCGGAACCGAATCAACAGGTACGGCGATCGCCAACCCGCTTGCCAAGCGTGACGGCTATGGCAACTCCAAGGATGATACAAATCATATTTAAGAGAGGCGAATGTCCTACAGTGGACGAGTTACGGTTGATGATGATTATTTATGGACTACACTACAAAGTTCTATTATACTATACTATAAAAAACTGTCCCTGTTTGGAAACCAAGTATGAACAGTTCCCGAGTTTACTGTGGGACAAGGACGATTCGTAATATTGTCTCATAATTCAACAAATAGTAGATATTTAGAAGGCTTATTATGATCGAAATAGTTCGATAGTTTATAAATTTTAAGCCTTAAATCGCCCGACAGAATTAACGTTCTCACATAATTCAAGCGTCTACCACTTTGCTTATTCAGTGCGTTTACAAAACATTGCTCTTAAAAAACCTTCAGGCGCTTTCGGCCTTAGTGCGTTCATATTGTATTGTCTTGAGGAAATTTTAAGTAATACCTTTGTTAACACCTATAGCGTCTTAATAGTATGATAGTCATCGTGTTATCTTGTCAGACATCATATTAGCTACGAGTTGCTGACATGGTCATAACACTTTCGCTGAGGCAGTTAGTTAACATCGCAGTTAACCATACTTTTTGAGGGATCGATTAACCCGATAACGCAGCGAACGTGAAGAGACAAAGACTCCCAAACAAAACATAAAAAATACGTGTTCTATACTACGAGTAATACGTAAGTATGTCCCACAAGCCACAAGAAACACGAAACTATAAAAAGTATTAGAGGTTGTATATGCGCATACCGGTTTTATAATCCATATCCATACGACATATTATGACATAAGTTTTAAATGTTCCATAGAACAATATTTAGTATTGTTTGTTATTATATCACTCTAAATATATCTTTCACCACGATAACTTGTTTTAAATTATCGCTCAGCTGCTGAAGCTAGAGCCCTAAGTCTCCATTTTTACAATAAAAAAGAGACCTCAAAAATGCCCACGAATATGTGACCTATGAAAGGAACTCTGATAGTTACAGTCAAGGTATATAGGGTATCGATGCGCCGAATTATGTATACGTGACCTTAAAGTAGAGACAATATGGTGCATGTAGGTGATAAGATGACATCAATGTTGAACACTTTAAGCTGACAGGCACCAATGATGGACACTTAGTTCTTAATTCAAAATCATAACGTTATAAATTGAATATGTGTCGTTTGCCGCCTGTCATAAAAAAAAAAAGAAGAAAAAAAACAGATTTTGAATACTTACTGAGCAGAGGGAAGCGGCTGGCCGGGTGCTTGCCCAGCGGGGTGCTGGTGGCGCTGAGGTCGCTCTGCGAGCTGTGCAGGCTGCTCTTGCCGCTGCCGGCGGCCGAGCCCAGCTCCATGCGCATGCGCATGTGGCGGCTGGGAAACAAACACACCATATATCAGGGATTTGCCTCACCAGGATGCCATGGCGACGTCACCAACTACATATCCAAAATGTATCGGCTCTCACTCACTTGGTCGCAAATTTGGAAGCGTAACCACGATTTACGGCTCCCTACGTGGCGAATGGAAGCTCTGGCAGCCTGGAAACGTTGCCACTAAAATGTATGCGCATAAGCTGCCAGTCTTATGCTGTGCTGTTTTCACTAATCTGGCACAGTCGGCGACATAAATATTTATATACAAATTGACTTTAACACATCATGGTCGATAAGGGTATAACATAAAAAAAATATAGTTAGGTACAGACAACGTAATATGGTCCTATCCAGACATTACACTAAAATAAGAATAACACAAAAATAGTTACAAATAGAAATTAGATTTAGAATGCATATAAAGAAGATTTAAATTCAAACAACAAGGTTAATATAAAACAAAATAAATTAATGTAACATGAACAAAGTTTGATATATGTTTGTTCATGCCTTCGACTATGTTGCATGTCTACGGAAAGCTGCGTCCCAGACGTCTGGGTGATTTTGCCGTTGAGCTCGACAGTTAAAGAGTTAAATGTAAAATTCTTTTATTCCTCCTGCTTGTTTCCTCTTTTAGCTATAGGTTTACTCGACATCGTTAACTATTTGAATTGAAAGCAATAAAGTCAATTACGGACGGAGTAAGTTATTCATTTAGAGAATATGATAAATTGCTTTTATTTTTTACGAAGGCGTTACAAAACATATTGTTTATTTATTTATAATCCGTAGATTCTCTAAATATGTACCTATACAATATCTCAATATGTAGTCGTACGAGAACACTCTTACAGTAAAGTCATTAAAGACAAAATAATCCCTGGTTTGTTGATTATTTTGTTTGTCTCGAATTCTGGATTCCACTAGTAATTATTACAAACGCACGCATATTTATTTATCGCCAACCATTGTTATAACTTTTAAAATATGTTGGACCGTCTGCAATCAATGTAATTGGAATAAATATAATTTACTGCAAAGGAAAAAAGACCGATAAGGTGCGATCTTGTAGAACAGGGTTAAACGAGGTTCACTAGGTTCAACCTTACTATGATCTTGATCACTATACTGCTATAGTATTACTACTATTACCTGCATCTACAGTCTACAGCTATTAAGGCGTATGATCTCTCCAACTCGTTTTTTTTTTTTTTTTTGGAACCTGACTTTGGCTTTATGCACATGTGTTGTGCCTTAGAGCAAGCGGGCTGTGTGGGGGGAAGGTAGCCTGGGGAAAATCCAGGACCCTTCCGCGCCAGACTTGACTTGTACTACTGGAATACTCCTACTGAGTTTTCGCTTCCAGTGAGATTGGTTGAGACGGTCTCAACCTGATCTGAGTGGTGCTCCTCTCCAACTCGTGGTAATCGAGATCGGAAATAAGCGCCAAGCCCTAATTTATAGGATTTTATGAAAATATATACTTTATTAGATAAAACGGATTAATTTGAAAACCTTTTTAATTGCACTGAAATTGGTATATTGATCTATAATTCTAGAATATATTATGTTGACATGTGTGTCAAAATGAGACGAAAGTAAGCATACTCTAGATATGTTTTAATTCTATGTAAGAATATATATAATATAACACGAAAATTATAATTTCCTGTTCCAATGCAAATAGCTAATCTGTTAAACTATTCAAGGCTAATCAATATTTACCTTTTTAAAAGTAGCACTTATTCTGATTAAAAAAGGTTGCTTTTGCAATGACTGACTAAACGTTGAAAAGCCATTGAATTGATAGCCATCACCGGCAGCTTAATATGACGGTTAAAGTAAAACATAAGAGTTTAATTGCAACACAATACTTGAAACACTGTAAAAACAAAATTACTACTTCTTTCAAATGAATTCTAATGTATGACGAATTAAGTTTCCATTCTATTCAATTCAAGTATTGTATGAAACGTGATGTTGAATTTGTAAAACATATTCATATAGCCAGTCAAGGCTATGATATATCACTTTACATACCTACGAGTACTTAGTTAATGCTCATGTGATCATTTGCGTTAACATGATAACTATTAACTAAGCTTATAATGGAATAAAATTATTGTGTACGAAAATATTAAAATGTGTTTCGTAAGCAAATAAAGCATTCGAATTATAAATTAGTTCAAACTCCTATAATCCAAAAGTCCAATCCAGATAAAATTGAATAGCTCTTTTTTATACAAGACTGACCAGCGTTTGACCTCAGTCACACCTGATGGTAAGTGTCGACGATTAAGATACTGTCGTGTCGACTAAACGTTATAATTATGTAGAATATTAATATAATTACCTCTTTGGCTTCAAGTTCGTGTTTGTAGACTTAGAACTCAACATCCGACTAACACTGCAAGCTGTCTGAGATCTTTGCAAGGAGAAAGAACAGTCCACCTTAGACTTTATATCTTTGAATGATTTCATCTTGTAATCTGTCTTTATATCCAATGAGTTCTTTTTAGTTAGGCTTTCTCGTCGATCTATTTTTTTCACTGTCTTCGGGCTACTTTGTACACTGTTATCGGCGTCCACATTCCGATTGGCTAACATAGTTTTTAATTTACTTGGCACATCGCGTTTAGGCATTTTGTACTTTTTAAGTGTAAAGCTCCTCTTTTCGTCCTTGCTTTTAGTGTTCGATCTAACATCTTTCTCGCTGTTTAGAGAATTCCGCTTACTAGTGTTACTAGGAGTTTTGACTTCCTCAACAGCAGTTGGGCTTTTAAATGATTCTTGGTTCATACACTCGTCTGAAGGAGTGCAATACTTGTTAGTTTGTCCTGAATTAAGGTTCTTCTGACTTAATTCGGAGTGAGTTGACGGGGTTGAGCCCTCGGGAGACATGTCATCAATGACATTTAAAAACACAGGTGACTGACGATGGTTTTCGAAATCGGTGTAAACACCACTGGACTCCATGCATGAATCGTCGTTTCTGTTGACAATCAGAGGTGGATTACCATTGCTGTTTTTCCCACCGTATAGAGCTCCATCTATCACTTGAGCCTTTCTATCTCCCCGGTGCATGTGATCGTCGAGGCCATCTGCGTCACTTTCAGTGAAAAAGTCTGAGTCGGTCATGGGATCTGGCCGTCTAGAGACAGGCACATTTTGCCATTCCATTTCTATGACATCTTCACGCGGTTCTATAGAATGATCAGCTGTTCTGCTGATAGGCCTCGACATTTCACCGTCGCCTTGATAACCGTCCAAGCTCGTAATGCTAGTTATACTGGTAATAAAACTATTTGATACTTTAGATGTTTCCATTGATTTTTGGTAGTCGTTTTTATTGTCGGAATATGTCTGTGAATCATGCAATGTTGAATTGGAGAACTGGGAATTATAACTTATTTCGCCATTGATATCAGAGTTGTCTAGAGGCAAATCTTCTGGAGACGGTGTTTGTTCTATCCTCTGAACTACTAGACGGTTCTCCATTTTGCAGTCCAATGGTAGCTCTAAATTTACTGTTGTTTCGGCAATGGAACTGACGGGCTCTAAAATACTGCTGTGAATTGAAGGCATAAATTCGTCATCAATCACATTTGGAATTAACTCATCTTTTGCAGCGTCTACGTTTTCCATTTTACTATCTATTACCATGCTTGTCACTGTGATATCTGTCTTTGTCGTTAAGGAGCTAGTCTTTTGAGCTGATAAATTATCACAAGATTTTGATAATTTATCCGTTTTCACCAACTCCATGTTTCTTGATATTGGAGCAGTGCAATCATTTCGTTCAAAATCATTTTGTATCGTTGAAACTGCTGAATTGCTGTCAGTCTTATCAGTTGATGGAGTATCACTACAATCGGGCGACACTTTACTTTCATTATTATCACAGAATATCGGAAGTCCTTCGACAGTTGGAGAAAAGGCATTTTCAAGGTAGCAAATATCATCCATCTGATCAGGAGTTAAAATTCCCAAGCTATCATCGAGTGAGTTTTCTTCATTAGTTCTATTTAGTGAATTATCATTGGGACTTAGATTCGTATCAAATATTCGAGGGTTCACTTGCGATTTGAGTTGTAAACAGAGGTCAGACCTTGAGTGAGTATTAAACGTTTTCGTAACAGCGTAGCTAAATTGATTTTCGCATGAGTATTCAAATTCTCTCATAGGTTTATCGTCGAAATTTATAACATTGGGTAACCTTTCGGCACTTTTGTTGATGGAAACTGTCGAGTTCTTTAAACTCTGCGAATGCATCAGATCTTTTTCCATACTCTCTTTGTATGTGGATGGCTGAAGATCGAACAAGAGGCTGTAAGGGCCGGATTCATCTTGTTCCTTTTCATCGACAAGTTGCGTGATACCATTTATTAGTCCTTTAGTTTCTTTGTCCACGTTTCTGTCTTGTTTTTTCGTAATTTCGTTCAACTTTTCCCTTAAATCTAATATTCGGGGGTTCTTTTCCAGTCCTTTATCTAAGCTTAAGCTCATTTTTGGAACTAGGTTTAGGTAGTTACTACAGAATAGTTCCTTGTTGTCCGCTGTGGTACCCGCATCGGAGTTTTTGGCCTTGTCAGCCGAGGCGGCTTGTTTGTCCTTGGAGGGGTTGATGACGTCAATACCCTTCATGGAGTAGATGCCTCGGATGCGTAGCTTGCCATTTCTGTCGATGGGAATCTGCAACAAACAACATCAATATTAATGATGTGTTTTCCTAAGCTGCATTTTACTGATACCAGCAGATTTATCGTTCGTATTATCATTCACTGCAATAACGTGTAGGTACAGTACATTGCTATTAATATTTAATATATCCAGTGTACATCCAGTGGACATATACCAATCTATGCTAATAGATTATTTACTTGTTTTCGGCAGTTTTCCGTTCGTTAC
Source organism: Grapholita molesta (assembly GCA_022674325.2). Lineage (NCBI taxonomy): Eukaryota > Metazoa > Arthropoda > Insecta > Lepidoptera > Tortricidae > Grapholita > Grapholita molesta. The sequence continues at coordinate 22,325,170 of CP053121.2, read as the reverse complement.
GAGATTCTTATTGCGATTACAACTTTAGTGAGACTTGTACGGAATGCAAACGAAGTCCCAAACAAAGCAAGGTTGTCTGATCGCCAAAAAACTAGTAGTAATTGGATTGAATAAGATAACTACCGAGGAAGATAATAATTTAATTAAAACTGTAGGCACATTAATGTGGTGATTTCAATTGTAGTAAGGTTCCATTACTATAATTTGCAATCGTGCCTAGCATACGCTATAATTAGCTGTGTCTTATAGATGTTACATGTAGTCATCACTATAGTACACAGTATCGCACCTGATTGAAAACTAGACAAATAGCGAGAAATTAATCAACCTTCATTGTTTTTTTTTATCTTGCTCTAACTTTAAGCATTTTACAGAAGAGTAAATGATAGTATAATTTATCGACTACATGCGTGTCAATTTAATTTCAACCGTAGCATTCGACTTTAAGGTTCATATTAACAATAAATAAATAAATATTTTTGGGACAATCTTACGCAAATCGACCTAGTCCTACGGTAAGCTCAGTAAGGCTTGTGTTGTAGGTACTAGACGACGATATATATGTTCTTCACTAGTCGATACGTTGGCGTACCCGTCACAATTTGACGAGAGAGGAAAAGCGTTCAGAAGGAGAATAACCAAACATATCTGGCATATAAAGTTAAACAATAATACATACAGTATAGTGTTATGTACAAATATAGTTAAAGCCTTTGAATGCAGGCACGCAGCCAGCGTGACCAGTGTGTCGTCATACTTCGCTTGCCACTCCGTTCCATGCATTATGTATGGCTAAACCTCTTATATGGATGGCGAAGAGACGTCACAAGATAAACATTACCTATAGTTTGTTGACAATACGATGGTTGCTCAGTAAGGAGTACCTAGTTAATCTGGTATAATTTTTCCCTAAAGCTTATGCCTTCTGACTGCGGATATATTCTGAAAACTTGACAGAAAATCGTCAATTATTGTAATGGAACAAAAGTGGTTTTCGACTAATTATCGGAATTATCTGCCACTTAACTAAACACATTCCAAATTATCCGATTTTTTTATTGACAACATAAAAAATATGTATTTTTAAAAACTTAAGTATGTTTTTTTTCTCTGTAGAGTAAAATACCTTATTTCTACTTATAATTATATTTGTAAGCTTGGTAAATTATACTGCAAAGGAATTAAATATGTAACATCTGTCACTTAAAGACTGCGTAATTCTAAAGGATCTAACGAGATCACAGACCTTATTCCAGATTGTTAATTAAGATGAATTAACTACACGTTGACGACAAGTCAATAACAAATCAACGTACTGCCTAAAACCATATTGTGTAACTTGTAAGGAACGAAAAGATAATTGCCCACAATTATAAGAGGCTATAACTGCATAGCTATGGTACGTTTATATTAAAATTGATTTGACAAAGCTGTTATTTTTCTAATACAACACAAGAGTCACCGTTGTATAGCATTTTGTAAGGAAAATTAAGGGGATAGTGAGACGCTTTAGACACATTTGATCCTCCGTCTTGTAACGAAACTAATCGATTAATACCAATAGCCTCTCACCTCTTTTGCACTTAAAGCGCATATTCAACAATTTCCATGTCTCACGAGTTCAGATTTCCATTGGATCTATGTAGTCTACTCCAAAGTCCTTCAATCTAAGCGAGAGCGTGACATTAACACAGTAATCGTCGTTGCCTTCCTCTTTGCCACACATTCTACCACTATAATTACTGTCTCACTATTTGTCCCAATGTGTGTATATGGGTGCAATTTTTTACGTGATACAAAATATGTTTTTCTGACTCTATAAACAACAAGCAATATAATGCCCCAACTCTTACTAAAATAAAACATTTTTTGTGTGTGTTTTTTTTTTGTCATTTATTTTACCTTCATAAGTGATAAAGTGGTGTTAAACAGCTTTATTAGGCATTTCTGATACAAAAATAAGTAAACATTTCGTTTCTTAACTGGGACAAATGACAAAATTGATGTCCATGACAGCTCCGATTCAAATGGTTAATTCAATTCACTTATTTAAATATGTTAAGCCGTTGTAAAGTCCTAAATCCACTGTTAAAAGAAAATTAAACGACAAAAAATTTATAAAAGACACAAAATAATGTCTTATATTAATAAGAGTTGAGGCACTAAGTTGCTTATTATTTATAGACTCAGAAAGACATATTTTGTATTACGTAAAAAATTGCACCCTGTATAACACAAAACTTAAAAGCAATGACCGCTATCGTCTCAACTGACATGTCACCTTGGACATAACGATAATTAGATATCGAATTGCAACACTAGCTACAGTTCTAGACACGAGTATAAAATACTCTGTGAATATAAGTTTACACGGGAATTTTCTTCTTGTCGAAACTAATACGGATTATAATATTTAGAATAGAACTCTGCCGGTTTGTTTGTTTGTTTTTGTATACAAATAAATGTACTCGAGAAACTTCAGAATGATTTTAGTAGAAGCTAGTCGTGACACAAACAGTGATACATAAAATAGACAAACTTGATTTTTTTTAACTTCGAACTAAGTTATTTGAAGGTTGTGTTAACAAGACAATACTACAAATGCTAATTTGTGTCCGTTTTTGTCGCATAACTAACGTTTTCGTTTTTATTTCTCACGCTACTTACTTCTTATCCATAACTCGATTACCATACATAAACGTAGATTCGTGTTACAATCATTTACAGCGCCATTTCAAATGACATAAAATCGTAATTATTCGCTATTAACGTGTAAATGTAAACAATTAAGAAGTAACGCCACAAGGAAGATAATAGGGAAGTGTGTTATTTCACGATCATTATAAAAACAATCTTATACCTTATAATAGAAATGAGGTTTGCGGTAGCGGGAGAAATAACAGGTTACTTTGAAATTCAATTTGGATAAAGAACTTTTGTTTTGGTTTCGGTGCGGTTATTAGACAATAAAGAGTTGGGTTTAACAACCTTCGCTGCAGCAATTAGTTAACATCGCAGCTAACCATCCTTTGTGAGGGGTCAATAGGCCCCATGCCGCAACAAACGTGTTAAGGTTTAAGATGATCAATGTTAATCCTATAGCTATGATATAAGAAGTATTTTTCTCCTAAGCAAAATTTGTATGACACCAAACTTTGCGTAGGATTAATAAAGAACGATTTCCGGACTAATACTTACTATAGATTCGTGGTTCATTTGACATGGTACAAAGCGGCCATGTTTGTGTGCTATAGTACCACGGTTCAAGAAGCGGTCACGGGTGGTGCGTGCGCGCATTCGACAGGGAAACTGCGTTGTTCTAAAATGTACACTACACAACAGCAAAAATAAGGTTACGTTTTGGAATGTTAATGTTTATTCAAAAACCAAGGGTTACAAGTAAAGATACAAATGTTGGAATAACTTAAAATTAACATACATTTTCTGATGGCCAAATATTTGCAAGGGTATTATACATAAACCACATAGAAACAACCTACAAATTCAAAAAATCTTACTTACCTTTAAATACTAATAATGGTTTACTTTTTGACCGCGTGTCCTCTTTTCAGCCACGTAGGTAGTACTAATTAAAGACTATCATGAAATTTGAATTTTATGCAATTGGATACAAAAGTGAATCTTCTTTTAACTCTACGCTACAAAGAACAAATTCTTGATTGACTGCCACAGATCTCTGAGCATAGGAGGGTTCAATGCCATAATCGGCATGCTTGGTAGGCAAGTTGGCTATCCCACATTGCAGGTACTACATTGAAAAAAAATCTTTACAAAAAAGTTATAAAACAAAACAAAAAGTCGAGAAATTGTAGGCGTGTTTTCCTAATTGGAATTAGGATTCATCACAAATAATAAAATTTTACGTGATATTCGAAGCGTAGATTTTATCACTACTTATAGTATACCGTGAAGTTGCTATCAGAAACATCTCGCACCGCTACAAGGCCTTGGCATAGACGCAGATACCGATAAGCTAGGAAAACTAGCTACAAGGCAATATTGCAACATATGCTCTCGTGTCTCAACATAAAAACCCTTAAGGCTTGGACACATAGGCGCGTTTTGTGAGCGTGACGGTAGCGCAGCGTGATACCGGTGTGGCTAATGTAACGAAATAAGGCACACATTCGGACGGCAGCGTCGCGCCCCGCTGCACCACGCTATGTGCCCAAGCCTTTATATTGTGTTTTTAGTTGCGTCTTCTGTTTTCAAAAACTTTTTGACTGAGGCGGCGAACAATATTACATGACACGACAGGTGTGTTACGTCCTAGAATGTAATGACACTCCTCTCGTGTCATACGCTACATGTTAAAAACATTGATGACTCGTCTGTGGTGCCACCCGCACTGAATCAGTTAAATGCGCGGTTAGTAGACTTTTCTATCAAGTTAATTACGATACCTACTTTAAATTATATGAAGGACTTTAAAAATGAAATAAAGTCCACCGAAACGTTTATATTATTGTAATGTTCAACCTTTTTTCATTGTAAATTTGGTTCATTTTCTTAAGTATGTTCGGATGTTTACAAATGACGTACCATTTTTTTTATTTCGTTTATAAATATCCAAACAGAATCGAATATTTTCCTAAAGAGTTTGTAGAGAATCTCGTTTACCAAACGTTGAATCAAAAAGTTCGAAAACTAAATCTAAAAGAAGTAAATTATTTTAGAAATGATAATAATGATAATATTGAATATATGATAATAATGAATAACTCACGTTTATTTCGTCACTCGCACAACATGTTTCGGAGAACATAGGCCTCCATTTTCAAATAATTTCTAAAGAGCGTTGAGTGTCCGTTCGGTTCGCCGCTCGCGTTGCCGGCCGACGCACTCGGCGCACACGTGCGAGTGATTAAATTAACGTTGGCCGTTATTATCAAATATTACAATGTCCCACGAAAGTTTAAATACAAAGAAGTAAATTACTTAAATCGCACCAAGAGTTAGTCTTGAATAATTTCCCGTCTCCGTTTGAACGTTCGTCGCCAACGAAGCGCAACGCAGCGCGATTGATTGGTATTATTAGTATCGAAACGGATATCTTTAACACTATACGCAATAGGCCCCCAATATATCACTTTATTGGAAAGTATCATGATATAATTGTGTGTGCTGTAAATACACGCGTTTACGACTCGTGTGTCTATTCGAGTTTAGGGCATGTTCATATTAACTGAAGTACACAGAACGGTAAATATACATTATAGCATCAAATTGGACTAACATTTAGCATAACATTCAGATATCGTGTTCGCTTAATGACCAGAAATCAGATTTATGTGAGCAAAAATTTTAATGACGGCTAGATAATTATTTTATCGATACTTTTCCCATATACTTGTTATCCCCAGTTTTGTTCTTAAGTATTTCTTGTAAGTGCACGAATACGGGAAAAGCAGCAATAATTTAACTTAATTTATCGAAGCAGGAACCTTGCATGTCATCTTGTTGATGCTTGTGATGAGTCTGTGACCCTTTAGAAAGGTTTATAAAATGCGACAATGGGCAGCCAGGCGACATCCTACTCCGACCTGTGTCTAAGATTGAGTTGGTTGTTTTTTCTTGTTGTTGAGTTCTTGTTGGCCTGGTCGCTTTATTGCTATCCTGCTGCCGATATTATTAGCTGTTCCACATTAACAATTATGTGACGTGTAAATATTACCTCTTACACTAATGGCATGTTATTGTTGAAACTTCCAGAAACTGTTTAACCGTACGGCTTTCCAACTACCAATATCATGGGCCGTACCATGTCACCAATGTGCACCGGCCTTAGCCGTCTAATGTGCGAAGCTATCAGAGCGAGCAGGCACGAACCATCTGCAATACGAGGAATCTGTGATATTACCGAATGAATGAACCTCTGAACGGAACTGACGTATTGCAGCCTGATTCCTCCGACCACTTTCCACACATTTATGGCAGTAGTAGGGATTCGCCGTTTCTCCCGGATTTTTTTGGGGCGTGTCTTTGCCAAACATGGCCACCAAACCTAAAAAAAAAAAACATATAGCCCCCCACTTAGATCGATTGGGCGGGGTCCCAGAGGTGTCAGGGGGCGTCTTCTTGCTTTTATTGGATGCTCTAGCTACACAATACACAGCGGTCATAAACCTTTCTCGCACCTCTATTGTTTCTTATTCCGGGCTCACTATTGTCCTCCAGGGTATTACCTGGCTCCGACATATCTCGCCTATCCCTTCTATTCTTTACCTGTCCCTCATATACTTTGCAATGCATTTACTATATACCACTCTCCTTTCTTATGTAAAACCATTATTATTTACTTCTTTACTACAATTGTGTATTACGATGGGATAAGGTTCACTATTTTAAAGATTTTGGTTCAATTATATTATTTACTGCGCCATTCAGTGTACTTTGTACGTACAAAATGCTATAATATTACAAGTTTTAACAGGTTCAGTTTTGACTTGTTACATACTATTTCTTTGAAAATATCTTATTGTCCTACTCCAATGAGTCTTGTCAAAACTAGTTGTGTTGATCAGTAACGGGTATGTTTTTAATAAAATCGGAATTCAAATAAAGGGCTCCGCTGCATTTTTTATTTAAATAGTCACTCAGAATCAACCGGCCTGTGTACAGTTCCAATATAGTGAAGTTTAGGTTCAAATAACTTAAGTATTTAAGTCAAGTGTTTTTATCATAATAGCTGCATAATGGATGTAAGTATGAACATTAAGTAATTTTATTAAATGGTTATAGAATAGTGATCATTTTATGAATAGTTGTGTAATTAATTTGTATTTTGTTTCAGTTCTCAGAAAATACTTTCAAAAATTACTACTACCCAGAGAATCAAGAGGTATCTTCTGACGAAGAGGGTACGGTGGGGTTAAAAAAAAGCAAGCTATCGCAAAGAAGCGACCGCACAACAGCATCGAAGGTTTTTGAGAGACCGAAAAGAAAACTAAATCAATCAAAAGGTCATCGAATGTGTCTCAGAGTGCTACAGATGGGGTAGCATATTTATCGTCAGGACAAGATGATGGCGCGTATGCATCGCATCTGATTAAGATAGAAGTGTACGACTTAGAAAAATCCGAAACGTCGCGCCTGCAGATCACTGGAAACACTGTGATGTGCGACTTAAATATTATACGTTCAATGAGGACGATTCTCATTTAAAAAGTGCTCGAGATGTGATTTTTAATATAACAAAACAATTAGCTTCTAAAGAAAACTGTGTGAAATACTTTATAGAGACTGATAAGAAACAGTGAACGAGTGATTGTAATTTAGGTTAAACTATAAGTTAATGTATTTAGTTGTAGCACTTATATCGTCTCTGTTTTAAAATGTACACCATATTCATATGTCCTTTGTACTTTTGTAAATAGCTGTAATATAAACTACTTATTTTATATTCTTAATGTGTCCTATTTTAACATGTTGTAATCTAAATACCATAAATAAAACATTTTTTTCTTATTTGTATTTTTTATTCATAAAAATCGTATTAAACATAGTTCTTAAAACTAGATCATTACATAATGAATTATTCGAAAACTGGTTAATAAAGTCATGCATAGTTTTACATCGAAACTTGAAATAAAGATAAACTAAACAATATTCTCCACAAACGGATGTAAAATAGTTTTGGATGGTTTGACAGTTATAAAACCACCTCTTTGTGTTTCTTTTTAAAAATAACCTATGATAACCAGTAGGTTTTCTACCAAAACTATCAAAGTATTCACCTACGCCCTTTGCATCAATGTGAATAGCAATCCAATGAGAGCCGGGCTTTGAATCAGGATCCAAATTACTAACAATAAATGTAGGTAGATTAACCCAAATAGGGATTTTGTTTGCGGCGAAAACATTGAATTCAAACAATGGGTTTATTTTTTCATACATAATTGAATTTCATTAGTATCCATAATATAAGTGACTTAATGATAAATTATATGGATGATGTTGTAAACAATGACAACAGCAAAGTAAAGTTAATGATGGAAAATCGATGTATTTATGTATTTATCAACTGTTGTAATCTACAGACACATCTCGATTTTTGTTTATTTCAATAATATTATCAAATTCTGCATACACAATACAATTAATGGTGCTAGTTAGAGCTGAATCAAACCGTACTTCTATCCGAACACTTCCATGTCTAACAAGGTTCCAGTGTGAAGTTGAACTAGCAGATAAATCTGGGGTTAAATCAAAGCATAACAAACAGTAACCTCCACCATAATCTGTTCTACTTATTCCATTACCCTCGTTGAGAAAATGAATACCAGTTCCAGAAAATAAAGTATGATATGTTGATGCAATTTTACCAGAACTAAATGATGGTTGTAATGTTTTAGAAGGAATTTCGTGACCATCTACAAACAAACTAAATGAATTCATATTATAGTGTTGAAAATTAAATGGATTCAAAGCCAAATTACCATTGAAAGCTGAATTTGATACAAATCCAATAATACATCTTTTAGGTATTTGTCCGAGAAATATATTATCCAATGTTTTCCCCTGGACCCCTGTTGGTATTGTGAGGACCTTAACTTCGGCTCTCGTAATGGGATACTTCGCAGTCGTTGTTGCTAATACTTTTTGGTGAGCTAATAAAACGCTAGGATTTATTCTTGTTCTTCTTACAATCAGACTAGCATCCGTTATTTGTACTTTAAATTTTTATCTTGATGACATATAAGATTGAACGATTCTTTTGATCGAACCAATTTAATACGCAATTCAACACCATTTATCAAAAACTTTTCCTGGTTGAATATATCACCATGCAAATGTCCAATCATTTCCACTTCATTACTCTCTTTGGTAAATTCAACCCTTTGTTGAAATCCTTTATTATTAGCATCTACGGTATCCATATATTTCGGAGTATCCTCATACCACAATCCGCAAGTAAGATGAGTTTCTTTGGCTGCTGGTCCATAGTTGAGAAGATTTTCCATATAAGCACGGTAAGCATAAGTATTGTTCGGGGGAGATATGAGTTTTTGATTCAAATATACATCAAGTTGATTGAATAGGGAATGTAACCAATTATTGATGGGTCCCACTGCAGCATCTGCTTTTATTTTTGTACCATCTTGATTTAATATTTTAGCAGTACAATGTATCATTGTGTGTGATAGATCGATGTAGTCGTCTCCTGACCCAGGCACTTGAAATTCAATGGGACCGTCATCACTTAAAGACGAAATTGGTTTGTAATGAATCCATTGTCCGCTTTCAATACTTGTTTGAGTTGATGGAAGGGCAAATATATCTAATTCAGATTTTGCACATTCACACGAATGACTATGCATGAATGACATTATTTAACTTGAAAATATATCGTTGTTTTTGATATTTTTATTTTTTTTACTTCCTCTTCGTCGCGATGCTTTTAGGGAAATGAGAGGTTCCCTTCTTTTATTCGACATTTTATACCCAGATCCTGACATGAGAGAATCAATTTTTTCATCGGCCTTTCTTTTAGGTTAGCACTTGCTTCCTTGAACCGTGATTTAATCGAACTATCCAATGGACGTGAATTTACCATGTCTGATAACAGCCCAACCCCTGCACCCAAAGTTTCTTTCCCAATGGTTCTGAAACCACTGGACAACAATGGAAGCACTGATCTAAATAATCCACCCAAAAAACTGCCTATACCATGTCCTCGTTGATACGGAACTCCCTTATAAACAATGCCTATGCCGGAGCCGGCTTGGTGTGTATAATAATGCTGGTAGGGACATGAAACCGACGATCTGTTGTAAATCATTTTACTCGTTGGAAGTGTAGCTTCACACAAGAAGATCCAAATTGAAATGGCACCCTGACACCAGTCGTTGTTCTTATATCTATTTCAATGGTATCAAACTCTCTTCGTAAAACTGGTACATAATGAGCGGGTGAGAAAATATGTGTTTTATGAGCTCCATAAATGAATTTCGTTGGATCTAATGGTATAATTCTTAGCAATGAGGTAATAACATCCCCAACTACTTGTGGTTGAATTATATCGGTATAAACAAATATTTGAGATGGTAAACCTAAATAAAGATTTGCAGGATTTTTTCCTAACGCAACTTGTTTCAAATTTGTTCTTGGTTTGAAGCCCAACTGGAGGCTTAGTATCGGAGTAGTTATAATGGAAGTTATTTCATCAGTTGTTGTTGATACTCCAACCATTTTTGTTAATTTGTCATACCGAAATTTCACATTATTTTTCAATTGAGGGTTTTCATTAAAAGCTTGAAGAAAAGATCTATATTATCATAGGTAGTGGCTGGTATATGAGTTTTTAGTTCCACTATTTTTGAAGTCTTGTCGGTGGGTGTTAACAATTTTTTCTTTATATAAATCATATTTTCATGTTCTTGAACATTAAACATGGAACAGGGATATTGAAATTCTACTAACCCAACTACCCATTCTCCATCCAATTTAATGGTCTTTGGTAATTTAGTTAAGAAATGTGCAGTTGTATTATCCGTGTAATAATTTGATGAGCTATTACTTAACAAAGTTAAATAAAAACTATTTTCACTCATATTTTCTTTAAGTTTGATTCGAGTATCCAAGAATTAAATTTATTGGGATAACCTTGCCACTTCACAAGTATCTCCTTTCTGCCAGCAACTCGCCGCGAGCGTATTATTTTATCAATTTTATACTCGTTGGTGGGGAGGTACGTCACTTTTTGTAATTCCTTGGAATAGAATGTACCAATAATGGGTTCACCATACAAATCCTTCAAAGTATAAACAACTCGTGGTGATCTATTGATAATAGAATCAATAGTGAATATTTCTTGACTCCAATTACTTTCGTAACCTTTTTGAAATACATGTTTATATTTAGTGATTCTAACATGATCACCTACATTTAGTTTTGTATTGTCTACTGAAGGTTCCCTATCTTTTTTGCGATCATATAAATTAACCCAAACATTCATAATATTATTAAGGTTAACATCAGTTGGACGCATTTTAATACTAGAATGATAAGTATGGTTATAAGAATGAAGAAGATCCTGTAGAATATTAGTGTAATTATACGTATTCTTATGAGTAAAGTAACGCCACATTTTCATTTTAAGAGTTCTTTGAAACCTTTCCACTATACTAGCTTTAATGTCAGGATTGTTGGTGGTATAATAATTTATATTTTTACTCTTAAAGTAATCTCGAACCGCTTTTGAAACAAATTCTGTGCCTTTATCGGATTGTATGTGACGAGGAACAGAGTTGGCTTCAGTAAATATGCTTTCAAAACATTGTTTCACTGTTACTGAATCCTTCTTCTTCATAGCTCTTGCAAAAGCATATTTACTGAACACATCAATAACACAAAGAATATACTTGTATCCATCATTGTATTGACTATAGGTACTCATATCACTTAAATCAGCTTGCCAAAGTTCATTAAAGTTAGATAGGATGTATTTATTTCTAATAAATCGTTTATGAATAGGTTTATGTAACGTATATGTTTCTTGAGATCGTAACCAATTTTTAACTTCCTCTTTATTCATTTGACCTTTCATTTCTCTTGATAAGTTATTTAAACTGCTGTAACCAGCCGGATTAGAGACATCGTAGTAGATACTATTTATATCTAATAAGGGCTCCATCTTTCCCAATCTATTTTTTTTCCTGAATCCTTATGTGACCGTGTAGTAAGGGGGGGTAGATGTGCTATGCTCTTTATCTGATGTGGCTCTCGTTTTACGGAATTGGAGGGTAAAGCGTTCTATCGAGGGAGACCCATTTATAAATGCTAAATTTGTAGGATTACCTATGCACGACCTAGGAACTTTGATGTCTTTTAGAAGTAATGCAAACACTTCCCATCCAACTGGCTTAGGGCGTTTAAGACATCTAACCGTATCGCTCACCAAATCAATAATATTACTTTCTTGAATCGTCTGGTTGTTTATAACTACTTCTCCTGTAGGTTTCCACCAAATTTTCGGTTTACTTAAAACAATGTAATCTAACAAAGTTCGAGTTTTCTTTTCATAAGATTTAGGAGTATTGTTAATATTTTTGAAGGTGTAATTGACATTGGTTCTTGATTTATTTCACCAGGTGGTGTATTAAACGATGATGGAGTAGCTGTGTCAGTTACATCACCTGTAACTGTTTCATTATTTTCATTCTCCTCCTTTTTGTTCACTTCTGATTTTATGAGATTATTACTTTCATTGTTGTATTGACTAACCCCTTCCATTACGATGGGTATTTTAAAAGGTTTTCGATCTGTTTCAATAAAGTGTAGAAAGCGTTGCAATGCTTGTGAATATAACGTCCATTTTTCACGATCATTCATTTTACTCTTAAGGATTTTTTGCATTTCTTCATCTAGCGGAGACGATGAATTTTCAGGTGGACTTTCATTTCGTTTTAACCTTTCGATGAAGTCTGATTCAACTAATAACATTTTTTTCGTGTTTTCCATTTTATCTATGATAACGAGTTCACTAAGGCACTTAAAACTGCACCTAAAATTATAGGTAAAAATGCACCCCTTTTGAATTATTACAGTTTTTCTGATTTTATGTTTTCCTTTCGAAACCAATTTTCTTAATACGTCTTTATATCGTTTTAGTCTTGACTTTTCTGTTTTTCTAATGGAATTTTTCCATTTAGAACGTTATAAATACATTCACAAATAATATTGATCTCATCATCATCACAAGATTTAAGTAGCGCAGTACGATATTTTGGTTTGAGCAACTGCAATGCTTCAAGTAAATGTTTATATGTGTTTACTCTTGCATGCATCATGTAGAACTGACTATAACATGCTGGTTTTATCATATTTAAACCCCTTCTTGGGTACATACACTGTGCAATGACCATCAAATGGAAATATTTTTGTTTTAAAACGACAAACGTCATTTGTGTTTTGTTTCAAATCAATCATGAGGTAACCATGAGCATCTTTTGTAGCATCTTTGTAGGCTTCATCAACAAATTTTGAATTTTCGGGGTAAACTTGTCGTGACAGGTAGCGTATTTGAGTTTTATCCCTGGGATTCTTAAAATATAATGTAGGTCGTATTCAACGATATATCACGTTGACCTCTACCCTGATGAAATATATTCTGTGTAATATAAAAAACACTTAGGTTTCTATGATGGCTACCTTTCGTAAAAATATCGACAATTCGACCATCAGACTCTCTCATCAAATCATCTATAATAAGGAGTTTAGGCTGTTTTCCATCGAAAATTGAAAAATCTGGTATTCCTTGACTGTAATTTACATTCTCCAGGTTATAGAGTGGTTGCATTTCATCATAACACCAAATAATTTCATCATATGCGACATTACATATCTCTTGAGAATTATTCAAAAAATTTGTAACGAACTGAGTTTTACCGCAACCACTCGGGCCTGCGACAATAGCAGTGAAAGGATGAAAAAAGTGAATCATTATGAAATATTGATATATGAATGTGTGTTGATATGATAACGGGTGAACGTCAAATGGTGTTATTTATGAAAGTATTAACTCTTTAAACAAGTAAAGTATAAGAAAACCAAGGAATTGTAATAAAATATAACATTTATGTTCGGTTTGTATACTTATTTATTAACTTAATTATCCACCACCATTGCGTTTCTGTTTGAACATATTTACAAGTAAATTCTAAAATGTACATGAAATTAACCAAATTTCATTAAAATACTTTTACAAGTAGTATTCTAAAACATGTTATGTACAAAAAACATGATACACTTTACCATTGTCTTTTCTATGATTTAACATATTTAAAAGTAAAATCTAAAATGTACATAAATTTATCCAAATTTTATTAAAATACTTTACAAGTAGTATCCTAAAACATGTAAAGTACAAAAAATCATGATACACTTTACCATTGTCTTTTCTCTTTTAACATATTTACAAATTATTTTTTAAAATATACATAAAAATAAACAATTTAATTAAATTACTAATTACAAGTAGTCTTTTAAAACATGCAACGTACACAAAATAATGAAACAATTTATATATTCTAACATAAAATTAAATGAATTTTCTTTAAATTCTAAATATTTACAAGTATTTTACAACATGCAGAGTACAAAAATAATGATAAAATTGAAATGTTCTTTGATTATAAATTGCAAGGGTAGAATTACTGTGGTATTTTATAATGACCCCACGCGAGAGTATCAGTACAGTTGTCTAGCAGGTACCGTTTTGTATCATTATGCGATAATGAGACCTTATTTATTTTTTGTGTAAATATAATATGTTTAATAGATTTGAATCGTTGCATTTGAGCGTATTTCTTTTTTATTAAATAAACAATTTTTATAATCATCAACCGTAAATTTTTCAGTAACACATTTATTGATTCCTTTAGCTTTTGATGTAATACCGTGTGTTTTATTGGGTGTTATTTCAACGTCTAAGGTATACATTTTAGATCTCAGACCTACAAATTCTTTGAAAATTCTACCATTATTTTCATCTTTAAAAAACCTAATCGCTTTTATTTATTAATGGTACACCATATTTATTATTTGGAGGATAATCAGATGTATCAAAATACAGATCCACATCTGATTGCATATCTGTATAAAAGTTTTTCGTGAAGATTTGATAGATTAAGCTATCAGTATCAGTGTAAAGCAGTTTGAGATTTTTGGTATTTCGTTTTCATATAATCGTAATGAAATTGATAAATTAATGTTTTTGATATGTCTAAAATGCAAAACCAAGGTAAATTGGTTTGTTGTACAAAACCTTGGTTTTTTTCAGTTGAACAGCAACTAAATTTTCTGAAAATATTGAGAGACTATGGAATTCTGGTTTCGCTATCAGTGATTGGACTCCTTGAGACTTCCCATGATTTTCCCAGTGATTTAATAATTTTACGTTAACCCGTTTCAAAACATTTTCCATGGTTTTGCCAAACACTGAATTATTCATTAGCTTGTAAAAATCTTTATCAAATTCTGAAGTTGCCTGTGATCGCATGTTAGTATTTAAATCAATATAGCTTTTAACCATGGAGACTGATTGAATTTCAATACTTTATGAATTTTAAGCAATCGTAAACCATTGTTTAAACACTGTTTAAGATTTCGGTAATGTATCACATAGTTTCTTTTCTTATTTAAATTGGGAATTAATTTATTTTCTTTAGTATTGCCTAAGCAAATATTTTCAGGACAAAATGGTAAATCTGAATGAGAGTCGTGTAATTCGTGGGGATATTCTAAGTCGACTTCTAAAATGAATCCATGATCACAATCGTCTGAAATATTAAAATCCACATCTACATCTACCCATTTAAAGCCATCAGTGGGAAGATATTGAGACATTGCCCATCCATACAGGTTATTGGCGTCGAAATACATGAGAAAGGAAGAGGGAACGTTTACATCATAATCAGACATGAATTTATTATTAGCTTTGGCATGCCTGTTGCTGCATTGAGATATACCCCCTCGAATATTATTTGCGATGAAAGTTATCTTATCAATATCAGTCAAAAGTTCTAGTTTAATTTTAGTAACCTTTAACATTGCATCCCAACTCAATCCTGGAGCAGTATAATAATGAGCAGGATCTAAACCATATGTTTTAAGACAAACGTTTCTAAAATTTTCGAATATATCTGTTAGTAATAAAACGTCTGTCTTCAAGTATAAATCTGAATAGTCCCCATATTTTGACAATTAAAATGATTCCATACATCAACAGCATGGTTGTAATCATCTTCTGAAATATGACTATCAGTCAAAGAGCTGTAGAATTTTTCACGGGAAGGAAGAGATGTTAATTTCAAAGAATTAAATGATGTCATGTGTTCATATGGATAAACACCCTTACGTATTAAACGTTGAAAATCTTCTTCTTTTGGGAAATTCAATTTCAAGTCATGGAATTGTTCTGTTGATAGATTTTAGCTAGTTTTTCAAGACTGCTAGGCATGAATTTTAGAGAATCCACAAATCTCAACTTCATGACCCGATTATTAACTTTTAAAACTTTAGTGAAAGATATGTACTTCTCTTTGTTTTCCGGAATAAGTTCTATATCACCATCCTCAAAACCAAGGCCATGCACTATAAAGTGACTGTCATAATTGCTTAGGTTGTGGAAAAATACAGGTACAATATTAGGGGATCTGTATTTATCACAACAGAGTTCGTGGGCAACCCTTCGTAAGCACCGGTATACCAATTGTATGAAATTACGCGATCCCTATTTAAAGCTCTATCACATATATAACACGTTTTACTTAGTGCAATTTTTACTTCGTGTGCAATCGTTAAGGGTAAAGGTGATTTTGAAAAATATTGTTTTTGCAAATGACCTGTAAATCTTTTTTAATGAACTCCATGAATGTTTTTGGGCAATTTTCACCTTTATAAGTTCTGAAAATTGATAACTTATCATCGTAGGAACATTTAATATAATATCCAAAACTATATACTTCATGTTTTTGAACATTAACAGTTGAGGACTGTTGGAGGAGTGGATCGTTGGAACATGAATGAATAGGGTTTAAAAACGCTTCAAAATCGCAGTATATTACAAACGGATGTCGTAATTGACGTTCGTAATTATTGAAAGTAATTTCATTTGTGGCTACCATTTCATTAAACCAATTTTTGGTTCTTTCATTTTGTAGAGGTAAATTCGTGCAAACATGGAAGCAGTCGTTTCTTTGGTGGTTAATTAAATTTTCATGTGATGTAAAATTTATCAAGCAACCATCGCATATGTGAGCAGCATGTTGGTGGTGTGTCAATTGAGCAGATACTAATCTAGATAAACTTTTAATTAAACAGTAATGGCCTTTACTTCCTTCAGTTATGTACAACAAGTTTAAATGTCTGTTTTTTGCATTTCGTAAAATGCAATGGCCCCACAATAAAATTAGTTTTACTTTGGGAATTGTATTCTAAACCAAACACGTTTATACTTAAATCATTCAATTCCTCAAATTTATGTATATCAGTCAGTTTCATTGGGAAAGGAAGTTTCCCAAATTTTAACTTGTCTGTGTGTGCTTTGTATGCATTGACATTATTTGCACGATTACTCTCTTGTGGTGGGTATAATCCTGATAAAACTGCCCAGCGAAAACATTCATGGTCATTATTTTGAATGTTAATTACCGCTTTTTTAAGTTTGATATCACGTGGTAAGTCAATATATGAAGAACCACGCAATGGGTTATATTTGTTCACATTGATATCTAGATGATTTACCTTCACTAAACTCCATCCACTATCTTTTCTTTCAAAGTTGGTTAGTCTCACGGAAATTTCTTGTAAAATATGTGATACGATATCATTTTTATTACTGCTAACGCTAACCACATTATTACTCAATTGAAAATCAAATGCGTTATTTAGCTGTTTAGTTTCTTGTGTAAAACTCGCATTAAGAATAAAGTTAACTTTTAAAGCACTGTGATTTGAAAGTGAACGATCTAATAATGTGAATATGATATCTTTATTTTTTTCTATAAATGCTTCAGGTTTTTCAAGGCACTGTTCTTCTTTAGATGATATTCTGTAAGTAGCTATCCTATTCCTGAATGCATTTTCAATTAATTGGACGTTAATTAATTCACTGTCAGATCTTTGTGGAACGTTTCCTTTGTGGGTATTGCTATTTAAATGACTTGTTAAATATCGCTTTGAGACAAACACATGACACACAGAACATTCAATTTTATCATAATCTTTTGAACTTACATGATCATCAGGTGTTTGGGTTGTTGTTTCCGCATAACTGGTTGATGGACGATCCGCAGCACTTGTTGATGGATGATCAGCACAGCTGGTTGATGGACGATCCGCAGCACTTGTTGATGGATGATCAGCATAGCTGGTTGACGGACGGTTTCTTTTGGAAGACTCGTTCGTATCCTCAGCGCGCCTTTTTACTCCTCGTCCTTCTTGAGAAGATCTATATAAAAAAAATATATATATATTATACCTGTTATGTTTATAAAATAGAAATAATTTATTGGCGGATTATATACTAACTTAATTTTTTTCGACACTGTTTACAATATGCCTGCATCATTAAAACTCCATCAATCACATCTGATGATGAAAAATCAGGTTTGGAATCTGTGATATGACCGTCACATGGAGTAAAATATGGTTTGATATCAGAATCTTCCAATAAAGTAAGAGGTAATTTATTTGCTGTGTACCACATTCTTACGTTTCTGTGGAAATAAGCTAAAATAAATTCTTTACTTAAAACCTCAATCTTATCACGAGGTAGAGTAAGGCCAATATGATAGTATGATAACACCATGGTGAAAATTTGTATAACAACACAAGCACAGTCCAAACACTGAATGATCTCAACCCCTAAAATCACGTTTATATAAGCAATCCTCCCCCACCTTACGTTAACCCGAACAAATCGATCAAGTCACAACAAGATGGAAAGTCTCTCTCTTTTATGAGGTCTGCAGGTAAAGAACATTTAAACATGTCTAAACTAGATCAAGTTACAACAAGATAGAAACACACCCTTTTGTTCCGGAGGTTGGCGGGTGACGAACATTTGACCATGTATAAATATAAGTATTTTATTGAAAATATTACTTACGCCGCTCGGTGAAATTGACTCACAAGTCGGGCAACCTCGCATAGTTCTTCATTTTCTTCCGCTTCTTCACAGAGTCTGATGAGTTCAGGATCGTAGATATCATAGCTCAATGAGTCCATTGCGAAATGAGGTAACGCGCACTGATTTCCTTCGGTTAAATACTTAAATTTTTAGAAACAAAGTGGGGGTTTTTAAATATCACTAATATTTTCCAACAACTTGAAGAGCCCCTTTTATAATGAATAACAATGTTATAAAATAATAAAACCCTCATTTATTGTCTTCGGTTAAATACTTAAACTTTTAAAGACAAAGTGAGATTATAAAATAACCATAACCTTTTCCAACAACTTCACTTGAAAACAACATTTTATAATGAATGGCAATGCTACGAAAAAACTAAGCATTACTGTTTAGGGCAACCAGTATGCAGGCTTTATTTTATTATTACAATGTATTGTAAGATAGGTTGAATAACTTCCAAGAAACACAATAAAGCTTGTCTTGGACTGTTAAAACTTATGAAATGAATGCGTTTTACACGAGAAGTCCCTTTTATATGACCACCAAGACAAAAAGGTTTGAGAATAGAATGAAGCGTATCTAAGTCATCGTCCAGTCGGTACCTGTTGACACCAGTTAAGTTATCACGTATACCTGAGAAACGAAAGTTGAGGTCCTCAGTCCTCACAATACCAACAGGGGTCCAGGGGAAAACATTGGATAATATATTTCTCGGACAAATACCTAAAAGATGTATTATTGGATTTGTATCAAATTCAGCTTTCAATGGTAATTTGGCTTTGAATCCATTTAATTTTCAACACTATAATATGAATTCATTTAGTTTGTTTGTAGATGGTCACGAAATTCCTTCTAAAACATTACAACCATCATTTAGTTCTGGTAAAATTGCATCAACATATCATACTTTATTTTCTGGAACTGGTATTCATTTTCTCAACGAGGGTAATGGAATAAGTAGAACAGATTATGGTGGAGGTTACTGTTTGTTATGCTTTGATTTAACCCCAGATTTATCTGCTAGTTCAACTTCACACTGGAACCTTGTTAGACATGGAAGTGTTCGGATAGAAGTACGGTTTGATTCAGCTCTAACTAGCACCATTAATTGTATTGTGTATGCAGAATTTGATAATATTATTGAAATAAACAAAAATCGAGATGTGTCTGTAGATTACAACAGTTGATAAATACATAAATACATCGATTTTCCATCATTAACTTTACTTTGCTGTTGTCATTGTTTACAACATCATCCATATAATTTATCATTAAGTCACTTATATTATGGATACTAATGAAATTCAATTATGTATGAAAAAAATAAACCCATTGTTTGAATTCAATGTTTTCGCCGCAAACAAAATCCCTATTTGGGTTAATCTACCTACATTTATTGTTAGTAATTTGGATCCTGATTCAAAGCCCGGCTCTCATTGGATTGCTATTCACATTGATGCAAAGGGCGTAGGTGAATACTTTGATAGTTTTGGTAGAAAACCTACTGGTTATCATAGGTTATTTTTAAAAAGAAACACAAAGAGGTGGTTTTATAACTGTCAAACCATCCAAAACTATTTTACATCCGTTTGTGGAGAATATTGTTTAGTTTATCTTTATTTCAAGTTTCGATGTAAAACTATGCATGACTTTATTAACCAGTTTTCGAATAATTCATTATGTAATGATCTAGTTTTAAGAACTATGTTTAATACGATTTTTATGAATAAAAAATACAAATAAGAAAAAAAATGTTTTATTTATGGTATTTAGATTACAACATGTTAAAATAGGACACATTAAGAATATAAAATAAGTAGTTTATATTACAGCTATTTACAAAAGTACAAAGGACATATGAATATGGTGTACATTTTAAAACAGAGACGATATAAGTGCTACAACTAAATACATTAACTTATAGTTTAACCTAAATTACAATCACTCGTTCACTGTTTCTTATCAGTCTCTATAAAGTATTTCACACAGTTTTCTTTAGAAGCTAATTGTTTTGTTATATTAAAAATCACATCTCGAGCACTTTTTAAATGAGAATCGTCCTCATTGAACGTATAATATTTAAGTCGCACATCACAGTGTTTCCAGTGATCTGCAGGCGCGACGTTTCGGATTTTTTATTAGTCGTACACTTCTATCTTAATCAAATGCGATGCATACGCGCCATCATCTTGTCCTGACGATAAATATGCTACCCCATCTGTAGCACTCGGAGACACATTCGATGACCTTTTGGTTGATTTAGTTTTCTTTTTCGGTCTCTCAAAACCTTCGATGCTGTTGTGCGGTCGCTTCTTTGCGATAGCTTGCTTTATTTTTAACCCCACCGTACCCTCTTCGTCAGAAGATACCTCTTGATTCTCTGGGTAGTAGTAATTTTTGAAAGTATTTTCTGAGAACTGAAACAAAATACAAATTAATTACACAACTATTCATAAAATGATCACTATTCTATAACCATTTAATAAAATTACTTAATGTTCATACTTACATCCATTATGCAGCTATTATGATAAAAACACTTGACTTAAATACTTAAGTTATTTGAACCTAAACTTCACTATATTGGAACTGTACACAGGCCGGTTGATTCTGAGTGACTATTTAAATAAAAACATGCAGCGGAGCCTTTTATATGAATACCGATTTTATAAAAAACATACCCGTTACTGATCAACACAACTAGTTTTGACAAGACTCATTGGAGTAGGACAATAAGATATTTTCAAAGAAATAGTATGTAACAAGTCAAAACTGAACCTGTTAAAACTTGTAATATTATAGCATTTTGTACGTACAAAGTACACTGAATGGCGCAGTAAATAATATAATTGAACCAAAATCTTTAAAATAGTGAACCTTATCCCATCGTAATACACAATTGTAGTAAAGAAGTAAATAATAATGGTTTTACATAAGAAAGGAGAGTGGTATATAGTAAATGCATTGCAAAGTATATGAGGGACAGGTAAAGAATAGAAGGGATAGGCGAGATATGTCGGAGCCAGGTAATACCCTGGAGGACAATAGTGAGCCCGGAATAAGAAACAATAGAGGTGCGAGAAAGGTTTATGACCGCTGTGTATTGTGTAGCTAGAGCATCCAATAAAAGCAAGAAGACGTCCCCTGACACCTCTGGGACCCCGCTCAATCGATCTAAGTGGGGGCTATATGTTTTTTAAGGTTTGGTGGCCATGTTTGGCAAAGACACGCCCCAAAAAAATCCGGGAGAAACGGCGAATCCCTACTACTTATGGCTAATAACTTACACTAACTGCAATGAAAATTGTTCCTGTTCGAGCGCAAAGCTATAAAAAAAATGTATAAAGAAGAGTTAAACCTTTTAAACTTGAGACACCATTTCCTGTACAATATTAAATATGTATTCATACATTAAAATAAATAACTAGTTGCGTCTGTACGGTAAATTATACGGCTATTGCTGAACCAAACATTTCCTTTGGTAGGATTGGTCCTTAAGGCTTAAGAAGTGGAGCCACCGCGATTTTTGATGTTAGTTTTTTGAGGTTTTGGCAGCTTCTGCTCTGGAGGAAAATAGGGTCTCAATCTTTATAAAGGCATTAATTGTGCTACTATTCCAAGTTTGGTACCATTTTCGTATGACTTAAGGATGCCAAATTTATTTTAGGACTCATATTTGCACGATAAATACTATACTACTACGTAAAATAAAATAAAAAAATAACATAATGGTATTTATTAAAAAAAAAATTAATACAAAAAATAAAAAAAATATGTCACAATGATTCCTAGCCCTCGTCCCCCAATACCTCTGGATCCAATTCTAAACATCTTCGATGAGTGCTTCGCGGTCCATTACACTCTAAAAAATATAAAACAATGATTTTATTACCCAAAAAAGTAGAAACAAACAAGCAAGCAAACTAAAAGCGAAAGTTATTCGAAAATAAATATACATGGGGGATTTCAACGCGAAACTGGGCAAGAGAGACGGCACAGAGCTGAGAGGGGAGCAATTTAGATACAGACGTCGGAACCACCGGGGCCATCTACTGGCTGGTTTCTTGGAGAAAGAGGGACTCTATATGATGAACTCTTTCTTCAAGAAACGTGAGCACAGAAAATGGACCTGGATGAGTCCGGATGGTGCAACAAAAAACGAGATTGACTTCATCATGTCGACGAAGAAACATATATTTAATGATGTCTCGGTCTCTCGTGATCACCGTCTGATTAGGGGCACATTGAATATAAGTGTTAAGCTAGAACGTTCGCGACTGATGAAGTCTACACTCCGGCCAACACCTATCCAAATCCAAAACCCCGAGAGCTTTCAGTTAGAGCTCCGGAACCGTTTCGATTGTCTAGGAAGCGAGGTGGACGAACTCAACGACTGGTTTGTAGAAGCTGTCCACAGCTCCGGGTCTAAGTTCTTCAAGGCCCAACGGAGCAGTAGAACTAAAAGGCTCTCTAGCTCTACTCCGAGGCTCATTAAGGAAAGGAGCGAGATGATCCTACAATCTTCAGTTGATGCGACATTATACAGGCAGCTCAATAGACAGATCTCTAAGTCCCTTACGCGTGATATGCGCCAATTTAATACTGATCGTATTAAAGAGGCCATTGAACATAACAAGGGCTCTAAGGTTTTCGCGAAGGACCTGTCTATTGGGCAAAGCCAGCTCGCCAGATTGAAAACTGATGATGGTAGGGTCGTTTCATCCATACCTGAGCTTCTGAATGAGATAAAGCACTTTTACGGACAGCTTTACACATCAACTAGCAGACCCGTAGTTGATCTGGCGGAATTCCCTAGACCCAGACTAACCCGACACTACCTATACTGAAGATATCCCGGACATCTGCTTGTACGAGATTAGAATGGCTCTTAAACAGCTCAAAAACAAGGCGCCAGGTGAGGACGGAATAACAGCTGAACTTCTGAAGGCGGGTGGTTCACCGGTCCTAACGGCCCTTCAGAAGCTGTTCAATTCTGTCCTACTGGAAGGGAGAACGTCAAAGGCATGGCACAGAAGTGTGGTGGTGTTGTTCTTCAAAAAAGGCGACAACGCTTTATTGAAGAACTATCGACCCATCTCACTTTTGAGCCATGTCTACAAGCTGTTTTCAAGAGTCATTACGAATCGTTTCGCACGCAAGTTAGATGACTTCCAGCCTCCCGAACAAGCCGTCCGAAGAGGCATTAGTACCGTAGACCACATACATACGCTACGTCAAGTTATAACTTGCCCCTCTATTCGGCGTTTGTGGACTACGAGAAAGCCTTTGATTCGATCGAAACTTGGGCTGTGCTACAATCCCTCCAACGGTGCCAAGTGGACTTAGTCCGCTTGGCACCGTTGGCGCTATATCGGAGTGCTGAAGTGTTTGTACGAGAACGCCACCATGTCAGTCCGACTTCAGAACCGGAGCTCGAAACCTATTCCACTGCAGCGTGGGGTCAGGCAAGCAGATGTTATCTCTCCAAAGCTGTTCACTGCTGCACTGGAGGATGTTTTCAAGACTCTGGACTGGAGGAGGAAAGGCATCAACATCAACGGCGAGTACATCACTCACCTTCGATTTGCCGACGATATCATAGTCTTGGCTGAGGATTTGAGCATAATGCTAGATGACCTCAGTAATGCCTCTGAGCGAGTTGGTCTAAGGATATTATACCTAGGTCAAACTATCCAGTTAGGAAGATCCAACTTCGAGAAGGAGGCCAATCGTCGAATCCGACTCGGCTGGGCAGCGTTCGGGAAGCTACAACACATCTTTTCTTCCAATATCCCGCAGTGTCTCAAGACGAAGGTCTTCGACCAGTGTGTGTTGCCAGTGATGACATATGGTGCTGAAACGTGGTCGCTTACTAAAGGCCTCATAAGAAGGCTCAAAGTCACCCAAAGAGCAATGGAGAGGGCTATGTTGGGAGTGTCCCTGCGTGATCGCATCAGGAATGATTTCATCCGCAGTAGAACCAAGGTTACCGATATAGCTCTCCGGATCGCCAAACTTAAGGGGCACATTGCGAGCAGAACCGATGGCCGTTGGGGCGGAAAGGTTCTGGAGTGGCGACCACGAACTGGAAGACGCAGCGTGGGTAGGCCTCCCACAAGGTGGACCGTCGACCTAGTTAGAGTCGCGGAATACCGCTGGATGTGGAAGGCGTAGGATCGGTCTTCTTGGGTCGTCCTGGGGGAGGCCTATGTCTGGACATAGGCCTCCCCCAGTAGACGTATTTCAACTGACATGATGATGATGATGATGATGACCATATTATTCCAGAACTGACATTTAGACATTCGATTTAATCGAAAATGATACCAAACTTGACTATATACCTAAACCCTACGCAGTTATTAACCTCAGACTTTGTTAAGGCTAAAAACCCCCCCTCCCCCCACCTGCATGAAAAAATTAGGTGGATCCACTTCGTAAACCTATCTTAGGGATCCAAAGATCAATCCTGCCAAAGGAAATCTTTGGTTCAGCAAAAGCCGTATTCTTCGTTTTTTTGTAGTGTACCATTTCCACTAAACCGTATAATAATGCTATTATTTTTTTATTACTTACACTTGATTCGTGCATAGGAAATGTTGATATTTACCATTATTTATTGTATCTACTAATATACAACCTACTTACTAAACTTGTTTATCTTATTAGCTTATTACCTACACTTTTAATAAGGGTATTTAATAGTTATTTGTGCAACAAGAGAGGAAAGTTGTTTTTTCTTGCGAGTGTTTATTTTGAGTCCCGAGTAAGCGAGAGATTCTATAAATGAATCACGAGCGTAGCGAGTGATTCTAGTGTTAGAATCTTGAGCGTAGCGAGGCACTCAAAAACACGAGATGTAAAATAACTTTACTCTAGTGTGACACATACAACTTTCACCTCAGTAGTGATATGTTCTCTTAAAGGTTAAATAAGTTGCCAAAAATTTCATTTTTAGTACAAGCTTTTATTGCCGACTGTACTTTTTTTCACAATCGTCATCTACTCTTCGAAAGGATTCTAATGAGCCTATAACACCACGGGTTTATCTTGTGTATTTTAGGAGTTGCTTTTGCTACCTTCTAACTCCAGCATCAGATCAGATCAGTGGTACCATAGTATTGCATTGTAACCGAAATTACATAAATTTGTGTGCTAAATTTCAGCTCAATCGGTTAAAGATGTCTGCTTCAAAATTGAGTTGCAAGATTCAATCCGGATAAATATAGGTACAGATACATACATCAAGTTAAATAAAATCTTGTAAAAAAATTAACATCAGGTTAACCACATTCATTTAAGTGTTTTACCTGCAATTGCACTGGCTTCATTACTTAATATTTTGTTGAAATATTTTTCATTTGAAAATATATGTACATTTCAAAATTATAATATTTGATTAATTTGTGAGGGTCCGAACGTGGTAGTGGTGTTAAGGGAGTCCATTATGTCCTATTATAATAAATAGATACATATAAATACTTAAATACATAGAAAACACCCATGACTTAGGAACAAATATCTGTGCTCATCGCACAAATAAATGGCATGACTGGGATTCGAACCCGGGACCACCGGCTTCTTAGGCAGGTCATTACCTACTAGGCCAGACCGGTCGTCATTTAAAAAGCTACTTTGTCTCACTCCCTGGAGTGACGAAAGTAGCAACTTTCCTCACTCTCTGAAAGTGAGGAAAGTCGCACTTTCCTCACTCCCTGGAGTGAGGAAAGTAGACATGTTCGAGCTGCTGAGGTGAAAAAAAGTTACACATGTAGAACAAAAAACTCGTTTAAACAGTAATAGAACAGACTATGTCACTGATTACAGCGAAAATAGCGTAGTTGTTTTAAACCATTTTACAATACAAGTGTGTAACTTTAGCAAAACCTAATCAGTTAACTGTTTGCCTAGTTCGCACCCTGCAGATAAGATATGTGTTGTAATACTGTATACAAGACGGTATGAGTATCACACATTTTCAACTTTAGACATTTACTTATTTAGACTAACTAACTTATACTCCCAGTATCTTTTTGACACACTACCGATACATATTAAAAAAAATAACCGTACAGGGTGATAAAAGCGCCAAATGATTCCCTTCATTGCCTATTGCTCTGTTAGCTAAACAAAACTTATTAGCCCATCTACTCATATCCTATTGTGATGAAACTTAAATCCATTTATAAATTAAACGACTGTCATAGTAAAAAGGATGGTAAACGACTTAAAATTTTGACGAGAAAAAAACAAGTGTATGTTGGTTTTTGGTCCCTTTATGTATATTTACAAACAAACATTGACAATAAATAAATAAAGAAATAAAAAAGACAGACATTAGCAATTTAGCATTAATTTGTATGCGTACTTAGCATACTGACCATTAAACCTTAATTATTTATTTAAAACAACACTGTTTTAGGTACAATTAGCAACTAAAACAACAATTACTATTCTATACAGGTGATTCACAAGAGGTGAGCAAGATTGATCCAACGAATTCAGTTAACAATAAGCTAGTGCGTCGTACCAGTTTTAGCAAAATTAATTGTCTTTTAAAAAAAAAATACAAAATTTCTTTAAAAAGTGCAAAAAAACATAAACACGTGCTGGTGTTTCACTTAAGTGCGGTATTAAATGATACAGTATCATTTTGAAGACAGATGCGTATTTTAAATAAATCATAGAAATAAATCCAATTTATGCTATACGATACGCTAACGACTTATGGCGACAACACGAGTAACCTTGTCTAAGCGAGTAAATATTTGTTTTTATACCTACACAATACCTTTTAATGAACCACTGGGTTTGAACTCGGATAAACTTTAGTCTTGTTTAATACGCTTATAATTCAATTGTACTGGACGAGTACCTTATTTACTTAGGAACCAAATGTAACTACCTACTAGAACCTATGTTTATAATTTGTAATTAGAGTATTCGTATGCAGTTACGAGTATCCTAGTGTCAGTTTGTTACAAACTGGTTACCTACAAACGTTTTGAGATTTCCAACAAGTCTTATCTGGGGGTTTCGAGAAAAAAGTATACTCAATTAGCGTTAGAACTAGAAAAGTTAGGTGTCAGTTTTGTGATGATCTGTAGGGGAAATTATATTTTTGCCTTTTTTGCATTGTATTTCCTATAGTTCATTAATCACCAAATCTAAGTATTTATATAAGTTAAATGCTTAATTATTGTCACTAAACTGACATAACTTTTCTACAAGCCACACTAATCAGGTACACTTTTTTGAAAACTCCCATCTCCGATATCTATTTGATTATAAAATTTAGTCCACGTTTAAATACAGATTACACATCACATTCACAACAGGTTTAAGAGAGTTTTCAGGAAAAATTATCCTCAATTAGTGTGACAAGTAAAAAGTAAGTATGTCAGTTTTGTAACAATAATTAAGCATTAAAATTCTATAAATACTTAGATTTAGATCCTAATTGAGTACTTTTTTCTGAAAACTCCCTTAACTTAAACACAAACTATCAAATGATAGTTTTGATACTTTGATTTGGTGATTATGTCATTATTGCCTACTAAATTAGTTAGTCACTAGTCAAATAAATCAAAATCAGAAGTGTACATATATTTACTTATCGTCGTAATATCATCATCACATCCCACGCTTATTTGGACGATTGTCATGTGATTGATTTGACCTACTACAATTAATGAATTGATAAAGAAGAAAGTTTCTACTACTAATAATTTGTTCACAATTTTACTTTTGGTGGCGCATGCACATTTTTATCATATTTAAAACCAAAATTTCGTCACTACTTTCTCGTAACTAATTCTGATATTCAAAAGAAAAATGACGTAACTATGTATGGGATGAGTACAGATTTACTGCCTTTCAACTTAGAGCATCTGAGTCAGATACGAGATTTTTTTTAAGTAGTGACGATTTGTCTTTTGAGCGTACAAAATCAACGACGATATTTTCGCTTCCTACAATATTACATTTCTATTGCTTCTTTTACTATCCTACTCTTCGTTCCCAACGGTGTCGGTACCCTTTCCATGAGTTGTGACTTTGAGGTTTTGGATGTTATAACTCATGGTAAGGGAGCCCAGTGCCGGCCTCTCAAAAATTGATACGGCCCAAATAATAAGAAAATGCTGTCAAACGATGGTTTTATAGCAAATATTTTTTTTGTGCGTTTATACGTTTATAGGCATTCTATATTTTTTTCCTTTTTCCCGTACAATTACGCAATTCCACGCTCTCGCAAATTTATCTATATACTAAATAAAGATCGCTAACAGAGGAATAACCTGAATTTAGAAGTAATAGAAACATGTTCTATCTTTGCCATACTAGTAGCAATATTACTAACTAGCATGGTGGCAGTAGCGAAGTCTCAGGCCCCAGATATTTTTTGCGAAGAGTATTTGACCTTTTACTTCGCGATCAGATCACGACTCGTTTTCCGGTTCTCGGAATCATTTAACAAATCCAAATGGAGCGGGACTTTATAGTCTTGTATTTATTTTCCATTAACTGGTGCAAATATTTTGTTGCAAGTATTTTGAATGAAAATCTCTCGGTAAAGGACGCGGTGGTATTAAGCTCTTTATAATTGTATACGCAAAGTCAGCAGTAAAATACATTTCAACTGAGCAGTCACTTTCTGTAAGTTGATACTTGGGACAAACGCTCTTCAGTTTACAATATAAAAATACTTAAGAAATGTAGGCACAAACGCAAAATGAATGGCCTAGACGCGAATGATGTATCTAAGTTTTTTTTATAAGTGATAGGTTAGCATTTGGCCCTAATCTCACCTGATGGTAAGCGACGATGAGGCTGATGATGGAGCATGCTTACCTAGCAAGTGCTTGTTCACTCTCGACTTGAAGATATCCAGACTAATACTACTTTAAAGTAATATGGCTCGGCAGGCCCGGCGACACGAAGTCGTGGTCAGTCCATTAGCATGGCCGCTCCAGACCGAATAAAATCAATACCTTATACCTATAACTTGTATACCTACCTACACGATTGAAATCCCAACCGAAACCGTTAATAACGCAATTTAAAAATTCACTAAGTATTCCATTTTATTTAAAAGTTGAACAAGCAACTTTTTTTGGTTTTCCACTCATAATCATTAAGTTCATTCGGTCCTGGGGACAATTATTAAGAGTCAAACACTCGACTCGTCACTTCTGTCAGAAGCGAAGAGATGGTAAGTAGGTACCTATTGTAAAAAAACATAGCAATACGTATTAAAGACAGTACGAGATTAATAAAGACCGTGCAAAATTGTTATGATAAACTTTAACTAAGAAATATTATCGTCCTTATTTTCATTGATTTATTTAGAACGCTCAAAAGAATATGAGAATAATACTTCTATGTTTATTTATTCCATTACGTGAACATTTCATAGACTTACTTTAGTTGTAACGGATTAGAAGTACCTAACGAAAATTTTATTAAATTTCCGGGACCCTTTTTTCCCCAATGCGTTAGTTTATAGACCCCTAGTATAAACGGCTTAAATAAAGAAAAGGGATACTTGCAGTTGCAATGAGCCCACGAGCGGAAGTAAGAACTATAGGTACGTTACTATACGATTTGTAAGAATATGAAGAATGATATGAGAATACTAAGATATTCTTTTGAATCACTCACTCCTGAGTTACCCATCTCTAAATTAGACTACCCATGTTCCTTTTTAAATCACATAGGTAGCAGGGCTCCCTCTTGCATAAGAAAAAGATTGACTAACCGCCACAGATAGGTAGAAAATGACGGGTAGAGTACACAGTACCCTTACCATGAGTTGTGACTTTAAGGTTTTCGATAACGATCATCGAGTTTACTATCTGTGCATCTCGTTCGCACTTTTTAGTGCGAACGAGAAATGGTACAAGCGAGATGCACAGATAGAAAACTCGATACTCATTATCGAAAACCTCAATGTCACAACTCATGGTACGGGTACTAATAACTAGACGGGTATCTCACATTTTTTCGACCTCCGTCGCGTAAAACAATATTGATTGCCCGTGACTGTATTCGAGCCCCGAGCGTGAGCGCTAACAATCGCGATCATTCGCGATCAATTGTTCATTCGTTCTCAATGCTTTTAGTTCGGGTTCCTTTGAACCGCCGACCTAGTTCTATTAGGCTAATCGCTTAGCCAATTACTTGAATTAGGGTTAGATTTGGTTGATAGGTTTTCATTACCGTGTACAGGTTTGAAACAAAGGCCTATGACACAATTACACTTTTACAGTTGCCTGTTAAAAAGGTTACTGTACCTACAGTCGAGTACCAAAATATGTATGTAAGTACCCATTGTACCCAATACAACCCATATTTTTGTACTTGAACAGTCAAACTTAACATAAACTTACATAGATGCATAACGCGTGAAAACTAAATTTATCAGCTTAATTATTTATTAAACTAGCAAATCTTTGTTAATTATTGTATTTTTTTAATTTTATTGACATCACGAAACGTGACATGTACACAGATTGATTTCGGGGCCGTGGAGCAAGAGAGGAAGTCAAACACAAAATAATTCATAGGTGAAGCTAATTATGTTAATCATTCATTTTTTAACACCAAAAATTATAATAATCAGTTAGATGGCAAGTAGAACACTTTTTGGCATACAATTTGGTCACCCTACTCAATGTGATGACTTGTCGCTTTCCTTACTGTGTAGGTATGTCAAAAGGCATAGGGTGACCATGATTTGGTTAGAAAAAAATTGACCAATTACAGAGTTAGAAAAACTGGTTCTGGATCACGACTCAGAAATCACCCTGAATTGTTTGAATTGAATGTTGCCAACCATACTGTTTTTTTTTTGTTCAATATGTTATAAAAGTTGTCTGGAATATAGCACTTTATAGCGATAAGACCGTCTGTTTTTAAAGTAATATTAGAGTACAATACTTATTATTGCATACCCCAACAAAATAACATAGTACCACAGACTACGTAATAACAAGTAGTTAAGTAGCTAGTAATATTACCTACAGGAGCAGATAAAAATAGAGGCAGACAACGTGCGTAGGCGATCTTATCGCTACAAAGTTATGCAATATCGCAATTATCTCTTTATAAATCATGTAAACGCGGCAGTTATCGGTTTTCTAATAGGTACCCAATATAGGTACGTGTTTTTTAGAAAAAAAATATCCTGAATACTAATCCGATTGATTAGAAAAAGTGTGTATTTAAAATTTTAAAGTTGGTTCGAGTCCCGGGTGAGTCAAGCGAGTTTTAGAAAATGTTTGCATGCCGTTTTGGGCAATTTTTGAGCGTCGACTACTCGAATTGTTAGGTACATTTTAAACTCTGTCGGAAACGGAAAAATAGAATTTCAGGAACATGAATGATATAAATTAATAATCGTGGGTATCTAAACTATACATTTTATGCAAAAAATAATGGTGAGCAACTTTTATGTACGATTATTTTCGTTCTAAAAGTTTTTTGAATTCGAATACACGACTCTCAGAAATGGACCCCAGCTCAACTACCGAAGCAATTATCGTTCTCTATATTAGGGTTTGTTCAATGATGGCAATTTCGTATGGCTACTTGTATGAGTACAAAGAATATTGATTACAATAATTTCCATAGATAACTCAAATAGAAAGTAAATCTCGTAAACTTTCCCTTATAGACAGACAGACGAAATGACGAGTCAATATTAGTCTTACAAGTTTACCTAATCGCATCCACAAATAGAAAACACGTTTTTACTATTTAAGTGTCAAAAGTTAAATATAATATTACGTGACTTGGCACACTGACTGGTAACACTTTAAAATTTAAACACTATATATAAGTATTACACAAATGTGACATTATCTATGATAAGGGACCTTATTGTCGATGGCGCTTACGCCGTTGTTCAAGATGCCGCAATACAAACACAACGCGGTTCGACGTAAGCGCCATCGACAATAAGGTCCCTTTTGCTAGATAACGCCACAAATATCTTAGCCCTGAGTTTTTAACGTAACAAAACTTAACCATCGCGTTTGAGTTTCCCATATAAATAACATTATCACTAATGCGTTCAAGACTTTTTACCAAAGGGAACTTACACTAGAGCCTCTGGTTTGACTAGCGTTTATGAATAATGCCATAAAAATAGGTATATCGAAAGGCCTTATCTCATGAGATTAAGAAAAAATCACAACACAGTTACAACATACTATTAATGATAATGTTATCTGTCAATAATATTAAAACAAGACTAATAAGTCAACTACAATTATATTACTCTTATTAGGTACTAAAAATCTGTAATATAAATAAAATAAATATTTTTGGGACAATCTTACACAAATCGACCTAGCCCTACAGTAAGCTCAGTAAGGCTTGTGTTGTAGATACTACACGAGGATATATATAATACATAGATACATATAAATAATTAAATACATAGAAAACACCCATGACTCAGGAATATGAATCTGTGCTCATCACACAAATAAATGCCCCAACTGGGAATCGAACCCAGGATCATCGGCTTCATAGGCAGGGTCACTATACCTACTAGGCCAGACCGGTCGTCATAAGTAATAAGACGAAGGATTTGTGTTTACTGAACTTAAATATTTCACGTCCTGATATTGCTCCCATTAGTAAAAATATTAACTTATCTCAACTCTTTACATCCAGGTATTAATTATAAATGCGAAAGTAACTCTGTCTATTACCTCGTCACGCTTAAACCGCTGAACCAATTGGAATGAAATTTGGTATGGGGAGTTTGAGCTACGAGAAAGGACATAGGATAATTTTTATCCCACAACCATACTTTAATGCATTCACTGCCACCGACGCACATGTGCGTTCATTTCTATACTATTTTGGAGGGGGTGGCAGCGAATGTGTTAAAGACGGGCATGGCTGGCCGACGAAATTGCTAGGAAAAGCTAGTATTTTATATATAGTAGAATTATATGTCTGAGTAGATTGTAAAATATTATACCCTCAACCAACCGAAAGAGCCACACACATATTTAATACCGGTAAAATTTTCCACATAACACCATTGTAAGCCTGTGACTAAAGAAAAATGTGTAGCCATTAGTAAAATTATTGTTATTGTAATACCAAGGTTCATACGTAACAATTGCGTTTGTTACTTGAATTTTACCACCTGTGTTAATTTAACGTATAGATATAATGTTAGGTATATTCTAATAAATATGATCTTATTGTTATATTAAAAGTCCCTTACGGTGTGATTCTTTATGTCACAGTTTTTTTTTTAAATCTTTTCATCATATTTGATGACGTCACCCCCATTGTTTCAAAACAATTTTACCGTGGCTTAATTCCTACATTAACAAGTTTGTATAAATATTTCCCTGTTTTAGACAAAGGGTGTGCTAAAATATCGTTTTCACAGATTTAAAATCCTGAAAAGCTATAATCAAAGCCTACCCATTTTTTTCATATGTCAACTTCTCGTCTTTAGTATTCGTATGCATAATCTAATATCAACAATCCTAGTCGCAAAGACCCTGTCACCAAAACTGGAGATTTCGGGATCAAATTCTGGTAGACATTTTAGTGTTCATTGTAAAAAAAACAGGAGTTATGGACGTACCTAATAAATGTTGTCTAGGTCTAGTACAACGAAAACCTTTTGAGCTTTGTAAATAAATGTCGGCGATAACGATAAAGCCTTATGTTATTACGCAAACCTGGTTGCATTATAGCAATCTTTTTAGAAGTACCTTGCTGGCAAAACTTATTAGTCTTGGCATCTTTGTTTTGTACACTTTCATCTGAGTTTATACCTATGTATGTGTATGAAAGTCTATGCCTATATAGGCTGTATATTATAAGAAGCTTCTTTTTAACTTACAATGTTCGAATGAAATCTTACAACTCAATTTCAAACAGATATCTTTAACCCATTGACCTGAAACAGCACACTTAAATATGTAAGTTTGGTTTTGGTGACAATGCAACATTATGGTACAGCCACTCCTAATATACTCAAAATAAAACCGTGGTATGTAGGCTCGTTACAATCCCGATGCAAAAAAAGTACAATCTGCAATAAAAGCTTGTACTATAATGTTAATTTTTGAAAGAAACTTATTTTTATTTTTATGACAGGCGGCAAACGAGCAGA
Organism: Grapholita molesta; assembly: GCA_022674325.2. Lineage (NCBI taxonomy): Eukaryota > Metazoa > Arthropoda > Insecta > Lepidoptera > Tortricidae > Grapholita > Grapholita molesta. The sequence continues at coordinate 22,290,359 of CP053121.2, read as the reverse complement.
CGGATTGCCTGGTGCTAAACAATTACCGTCGCCCATAGCCACCCGCAACACCAGGTATTATAGTAAATAATTGTATATTTTTCATGTACACGGAATAGTGGTGCTCCGTACATGTGGCGGGCGTATGCGGAGCCGGATTGAGCCAACGCGCAGAGGCCCTTTCGACTTTGCTATATTGACTATACTGTGTCATACGTTCATATTCATTTTTCTTTTATTTTGCAATTAACCACCTGCAACTTCTTTGTTTGCCCGAAGGTGGCAGAATGTACCAATAACATTATGCCCGCCTTTTGTACGTTTGTTATTTCGTTTATCGTGATAATTATTAAATGAAGAAAATAAATTTGGTTCGTTTCTTGGGTGATTTATCCTCATTAGTGAAAATCGACTCAGTTTTCAACACTGCGGTAATACACACGTAATTAGGTTGAAAGACAAAGGTGACCTTACTTGACAGTAGCGACTTAATTAAATAACATTTACGTATTGATTGTTCCGATGTGGACATTGTTTGCAATAGTACCTACAGAAATGCACTTATAGATACCTAAAACGGGATCGTAAATTGTTAGTTTGTGATTTCACGATCAAATATTCCTAACAGGTTGGCCAAATGGTGAAAGTTGTAAGTGCATCGCGCTTTCTAGGGACATAGCGCATTGCATTTTAAGTCACATCTGCATTTTAGAGTCACCACAGCACAGGGTACTCCGATAACGACACACGCTGCAAATCGTCGAGTGCAGCTGATGACTTGAACATTTTTTTAGGTTTTAGTCTTTCAACCTTTTAAAATTCACTAAGTAATATTAGACTGAAAAACATAAAACAAGAAAGGAAGTATATTTTTCCATGTCACCAAGTAAGGGCCATATATAATCTAAGAACCTATATAACATATAACATACTAAACTGATGGGTAAACTAAATAGTCATATTTTGTGTTCGTTTGAATGTGTTTACTCCTACATCGCAATGTGTATGTTTTCTTACCTACAAATAAAAAGAGGAAAGGAAAAATTGAACCTAAATTCTGCTTCATCAGATATATAGAGGAGCTGTTGAGGTTGTCACAAATATCAGAACAACACCTCTATTGTCAAGGCCGGCGGTGCATGCTCCGATATTTGTGACCACCTCCACAGCTCCGATATATCAGATAGCGACGGTACCTACACATGTGTAAGTTGGTAAGACAAACGTAAATACATGTTTATTAAACAGGGGCCTAAACTAGGGGTTTATTTCTAGAGAAACCTACAATAATTAATTAATATGTTTGTGCCGATATGATCAGAAATATCCAAGATATCAACTTCGGTGCAAGTGCAGTGATTTGTTTACGCGTGAACAACGCCATGAAAGATTGCGTAAGAATCAGAGAGCTATTTCAGCGGCCACGTGATAAATATTTTGTAAACTATGCATGCCTGCCTGAATTAGCGCGATAACGTTTCACACTGTCTGTTTCGATAATGGTCCCTTGGTCCGATAAAATGTTAGGCGGTTTCGATAATAGCACACCTAATCTTAGCTTAAATACGCCTATGACGTCGGCACCAAGAATCTAAGAAGCGGTACTAATCTTCTTAATATCTATTTTATATTCAATACGTGCTCTGCAAACAGCGAGATATACATATTTTATCAATTCTGTCGTAACAAGTTATGCATTCGTTAATATAAGCAATTAATTCAAACAAGCTATTGGCAAGGCAATTTTTTATATACTTTTAAAGATGAGTTTGCTTGCTGTTTTTTGTGTGTCCATCTGCTTGCCACCGAGGCATTTCGAATGAGCTAGTTCCGTTCTTTCCTAGAAGAGATCCCTTTAACACGTTCATCCCCGATGACCCAACGTCTGTGATCAAGAAATATCGAGCTCCTCTGCCAGTGACAAGTATTTGTGTCTATAAATCCTTCTCCTATACCGTATCAAATAAGTTTGTTCGAAAAAATAAAACAGTCGTGTTAAAATACGCTGGAATTCCTATACCACTGACATTAGCAGTAAAAACTTCACTTATGACTGATCTTATGAGTGATCGTGAAAAGTGAGCCAAATTTATTAAAGTGCCTAGGTCGTCACCTGTTATCATACGTCAATAGAAATTTGCTCGCCTTTTACGATCACTAGTTATGACAGCGGCATAGGAATAAACATTTCGAATAAATGCCAGTGACATGCTCTGAGTGTTAGGGATAATATAGCATATAGAAACGGCACCTTCCTTGTTAAAGTTATCTTTCTACTGAATCATCAGATCAGCTCCATGTTAATATTCTATTGCAACAAAATTCACATCAACAAACATACAGAGTGAAGCGAAGTGTACTTAAATCATCTTGTTCCCTGCCGTTTAAGGAGACGGTTTACAGGCAGAAAACATCCTTAAGCATCAAGCAACCATATTTTTTAATATAAATAGGTTTAGTGGAATTAATTGTTAATACATTTTATGTTCATTTTAAATGTTCCGTGTTAATGAACAATTTTAAAGCTTCAAATAAGTTAGCAAGCAAATTGGCAATAAACACGAAACTGGCTACAAATAATAACATAAATTACCAACACTTACGAAAATTTCAAGTCGACGGTGTTACAAGTTAAAAACAGAGTCATTTAAATTTGAGTTTTAAACCTTTTTTGCAAAGTTCATAATCGTTAAACATTTAATTATGCTTACAATTTTATACGTGTGGCGTTATAATCGATTTAAATGTTACAAAATATCGATCGTGATGAAAGCCAGTCTTGGAATGGACGCCATGCAGCGACGCCATGCTAAAAAACCTTGGGATCTTTGGATGCGGAAATCAGAAATACCTAACCGGTTATTTTTTTAATAGCAGGACTGTTATTCTTTGATATTCAATTCAAAGGTATTTTTTTTGTAAGTAGTAAATTTTAGCAGTTTTACATGTCCAACTACACGGCGTGACATCTAAAAACATCGTGTTAAAAATGTGGTAAAAACGTGAGAAGATCTCACAAGTCGATCGACAGCAGTAGTCGGGCAAAACCGTTAAAAGATTGCATTTATCAAACTGTTAAAATCAGAATACAAGATAACCATTCCTTGTAGTCGTCTTTACCCAGACGAATAAAAACACTAACAACTACGATACCTCATTATGAGGCCTAGATTTGATAACGCGGCCAACTTCCAAGTAACTGTTCACTTTTTGCCCAGACCATTAGCTCAGAAAACTAAATTAGCTCTTATGTGTACGTCTTCGTTTAAAGAAAGACTCATCTGAGCCGACTTCTCGCACAAAGATGCGACTTTTTGCTGAATTTTCAAAGCATTGTAAAGGCTATTCGCACGCTCTTATATCCCAAATACCAAGGCGTTTTGTACTTCTAATGATAATTGATACTCAATGTCTTTGTGAGTTAAATGAACCACTTAGTTTCTCATCCTATTAGTTCGAGGCTTGAGGCCAATAAAAAGACTGCTAATCCCAATTAGGAAAACTTATTATGGAACAACCTTGTAAAGTAATTAAAATACATTTTCAAGAGAAAGTGTCAAAGAATATTTTTATGTTTGTGTTAAAAACAAATATTATCATCTATTATTAGTCTTTGTCGGTTAAGCCAATGATTGAATAGGTGATTTTTGTACTAACAATGTTTCTTAGATACGTTCATTCTAACTCTATGTAATGCGTTGTTATAATTTTGATACACTTTAATAGAAACGCGTCTTTATTAGTATTTAAACGCAGCTAATAATCAAATACATTTGAATTCAATGATTACAGCTACAAGTTACAAAATGGCGACGCAGTATTATATAGCTAACAGATTACTTACTACCGAACAGCACTGGACACATATTAGGCAAAAAAAACTAACAGCTAGTTTCCTCAGATATGAACAATTTGCTCAATCGCGCGCTTAACTCTAACACTGAATTTACAGAGTAATTCTTACGACTTTCTTTGCGGGGGCTCATTAGAACCAATATAAGAGTTCTCTTCAATAAGTCGCGCTCCAACAACCTCCATAAAATCCACACACACAAGTTTGGTTAAGCCCTTTGGAAGTATTTGAGTGTGGTAAAAATATCGTGAGCGCATAAGAATACTACCCTATACCACCTACACGAAATCCGACACCATACATAAAAATCCTAATAGCTATCCTATGACATGACTAGTCAGTGGTCGCGCAAACATTAACTTTACAGAAAACGACGCCAGAACCGGACAAATGGCGAAATGCGTACGTATGTCGCAGCCGAGCCGTGGCCACTCTGGCGAAACTTTACGAAACGTTTTAGTCTTGGAAAATTGAGTCAAATCAACTTGATAAAGCGGCAACTCATCTAATATCTATGAAATTTATAATTACTGGGGTACCTACAGGTGATTTTTAGCAAGCAAAACACAGTCGATTAGTTTTTTCTGATATGTATGTACTTAATATTTTATACATACATATTTTAAGACGGGGGGGAGAAATGGAAGGTGATCTATGAAACAAATGAAAATTTAAAAGCAACATTAACACCTTCAAATATTATTATAAACATAAATAATTTAAATTAAAATAGTTATGTAATCAAAAAATAATCGTTTAGAAATAAAGTCAGGACACCGACGTACCTACCTAAACATTTTATGCACGAACTCCAAAACTACTGGTCTTTTTATTTCCACAAGTAAAAAAAGGCGAATGTATTTTTGATACTTGGGTACTTATTAAAAATACTCGTATATTACATAGGTATAGGTTTTTTCTAAGTTGTAAAACCAACATTTTGTATTTACATAGATGCAGTAAGTAAAATGCTTTGTAATAAAAAAATTATAAATTATACAAAGCAGTTAGAATACCTATCGTTTACCGGGACCGGGGACCGGCACGGTATCCGGCCATTGCTTGCATAGCTTGTTAAAACATCCCGTCTGATTATGGTCCGCTAGCTTACAACTTTTTTCCCGACAGCGGTGTAGTTTTTTTTCTCAGAGAACCTACGAAAAGATATTAAACAGCGATAAATAGCGAATCCTAAAATGTTTACGGTTCAATTCAGTCACGTGTAGCCTAGCTCTCTCTAAGTATTCTTGTTGCGCTGCCCAAATTGTACTAAACTAAAAGATTAAAAGAGAATCGAAATATAGTGTGCGGGATAATAATAATTAAAAATAACAATATATATGATACTAATCCTTCCTGCCTCGCACAGCAAAACTCTGGAATAAATTGTCGTGTGCAGTATTTCCGGACCGATATGACATCCAAACCTTCAAGAAAAGAGTGTATAGGGATCTTAAAGGCCGGCAACGTACTTGTGACTCCTCTGGTGTTGCGAGTGTCCATGGGCGGCGGTAGTTGCATGGCAAAGTCTATGTTTTATAAGTACCATATTTGTTCAAGAGAACAGATAAGAATTCGTGGATTCTTCACGCCAAGATACTCGTAAAACACCATGTTGCGGTACAACTCCACCGTAGCAGGGTGTTTCAATTGTAAATTAATAAATATCTAAGAATAAGGAATTACTAGGAAATCGATATAAGATTTTAAGCTATTAAGGGAGGTAGTTCACATTACAATTTACAACTAATGACGCTGGTGGAGTGAGGATGGTGCTTGCGACAGTGCCGAAATATCGGAAGCTCTAAACGGAAATTAACATACATGGTAACTATCCCGTTTAAGTCAGTTGTACTGGGAATCAATTTAAGTAAAAAGTACTTAATACATGATTAAAATAAAAGTTATATTTTCTGATCGGTACCGACCTACTTTGACGACGAAGCTAATTGTGAGTGGAACTTTTCAGCAAGTATTTACGTAGTAAACTTTAGCAGGAGCTCATCTCATAATATTAATTTGTTAACTGTATTATTCGCACACTTGAAAACTCCAACAAAATGTTTTAATCTGACAAAAAGGTTGTCCGATTATCCGACAAGCAGTAATCACGACTTCGTTTTATTCCGCGTGCAGCTTCCTACTTCAAAGATTATTCACTAAACCTTCTGTACCCTTACCATAAGTTATGACATTGATGTTTTCAATAACAAGTATCGAGTTAACTATCTGTGCATCTCGCTTGTACTATTTTAGTGCGAACGAGTTGCACAGATAGTAAACTCGATACTCGTTAAACCTCAAAGTCACAACTCATGGTGAGGGTACCTTACCAGTGTCAGATAGGATTCACATCAACTATTTAACGACAATATTAAAGCGTTGTGAATTGACCAAAGAATGAAGTTTGGGGCTTAGTGCCAGCACTTTTACTAAGGAACCTAATCAGACTAGGTTGTATAGGCCCAGCCAGAGGCCCACAATTGCTGGATCATCCTGAACTACGCAAATCCCGTTTGAGGCCCGGGTCAGGCTGGCAAAGCCACGCACTCGTAATTGTGATCAGTACCCTTACCATGAGTTGTGACATTGACGTTTTCGATAATGAGTATGTGAGTTTACTGTCTGTGTATCTCGTTCGCACTAAAATAGTACAAGCGAGATGCACAGATAGTAAACTCGATACTCGTTATCGAAAACCGCAATGTCACAATTCATGGTAAAGGTACAGTCCAATTCGGCATAATGTATGGTATGTAATTTAATGTAGTAATCACAATATATAGAACTGAAAGTTGTCAACCGCATCTAGTTTCAGTGCAAGGCCTGTCATAAATGGCTATGCTTTGGAATACGTCAGCCAGTAAGATGATGGTTTATGAACAGCCGTCAAAATCAGCGTCTGCTGAAAAATATGGCGTGCCACGAGTGCAGAACTATTTCGGTGACAGAACCTTAAAAAAAAGATTACCGTACTATCTTAACAGCCTACCCCATAAGATTAGACATGAGGCAGATAAATCCAAATTTAAAAAACAGCTCATGATATACCTGTTAGAAACACTTCAGTAATTAAGAAATTAATTAAATAATTAGTTATTTTATTAAGAAGGAAGATACCCAAACCTGCAGACAAACCGTTCAGACGGTTTTGCAGGGACCTATGTAACAACATTGTTAAAAATTGAATAAAGTATCCATCTATCTATCTATGGGAACATTCTGTGCTTGACCTTTTCTTTTTTTAATAGTTTATTGTACACGTTGCTTAGGCATTGTAAAAACTCAATTATTTATATTTATTATATTATATGTGACCATTGCCGTGAGTTCTTCGCCAAATATTCATGGTGGTGGTAAACAAGTGAACAACCCGTCTAGTGGTGAGCGGTTAGGGTAGCGTGTGGCCGGCTGCAACGCCAGTAATTCAGCTGTCAGAGATTGTGACATTTATCGGACTGGTGAGATTGGCTTGGTGTTCAACTATCACCTCTGCAACGAAAGCGCTAACAAACCTTTAAATTTTTCATCATCTACTCGCTAGTCAATACAATACACATGTATAGAACAAACAATTAAAAGCGTTATGCTCTTCAGAATAAAGTTCTAAACCCGTTAGCAAGGTGAGAATAACTTTTCGCGAAAAAGAGCAACTTTGCTTTTAATAGTATCATCTTTGCCGAGTGAAGGCTCTGACATCAGCCTCGCAAAAAATGTTGCAAAGATCATTCACACCCTACCACAGATAACTAGACGCTAGCAGATACATTACTTTCGAAAGTTTCGAAAATACTCGACCCGGAATAGACTCAAGATACTCATATTGACGTGTTTCATTGTCAAGTCATTCATACAATATACATAGGCATAAATAGATTAAGTTAATATTTCGACAGAAACTAAAAAGCTAAATAAATTAAAAGTTTTATTATCTACATATTTTATGCATTGGCATGCGAAGCAGTCTAAATTCTAATTTAATTTTTACCACCGTACCTACCTTACCTACATTTATAGAACTTTATCGAGGGACTTTAACTCTCTAGATGCTGCTTTACAGTTCTTGAAGCGGGTATTATAATGTTTTATTTCTTTTTTTTTAACGGTCTGCCTGATAACGAGGCTTACTTTGCGCTCTCATCTCAAAGTGGCGCATCGGTGTTATGTACTCGTAGGTAATCTATAACCGGCTAGTCTGATCAGTGGTTTAAGAACAAGAAACTGTACCTTATATAGTATAATGATGGCACAGTGATTATTTCGAAGCGCAACTTCCCTATACGGAGTAGGGAAGTGAATTAACAAACTTTACAATGTAACACTAATGGACAAAAAACTCACCTCACTAATAAAACGATAGTAACGAATTACAACACCTATATTTTAATTAAATAACTAAGACAACTTTTCAATAACATATTAGTTTACTGCATTAGCCCTAGGCTTATAGGGTTTGTTTGTGTCCTTCGAAGCGGAAAATAGAAGCCCCACAAAGCGGGGCTTCGTCAAGCGGTTACCAAGTTCAAATCGTCCCCTTCAACTCAACTTAGACAAATAGCTTCCAACTTTCTAGTAAGGCAAATAGGCGTTTCTGCTTTACGCTAAAGACACCTAATTCTTTTCAAGGGCAGCTAATCACGGTTGGCACCTTGAGAACAAAAAACCAACTAGTATGATCCGACGTTTACGAATGACGGCATACAAGTGTGTTAGATGAGATGATAATATGACATAATGCAGAGGCAAGCCGGGCTCAAACACATGATTCAGAGTAACCACCGAGCGCATCGCCTCCTACAATTGGACCTAACGTACCGTGAATTTTGAATATGGAAACCTAAACAACAGTTACAGTACCCTTACCATGAGTTGTGACTTTGAGGTTTTCGATAACGAGTATTTAGTTTACTATCTGTGCATCTCGTTCGCACTAAAATAGTACTGTAACTACTGGAACATCGTTCGTTCACCTATTTGCCTTAATTTGAATATTTAAAAGTGATAAGACATAAAATTTTATATGTAGGTACCTAATTTCAATGTCTGCTCAGAGCATGTGACGCAACAATGTGTGACCACTGACGTTCAACTAGCTCATACAGATTACAGAGACTAAGGTTCGCGTCTTTTATGTGGATTGTAGACATTGCGAATACGGTTTTGCCTTATTTTTAGATGGACTTATTAATTTTATTATGAACAGAGGATGCCAGAGGGCTTACCGCGAAGATCGAAGTTCGTTGTTCCTTTATTGCAGTAAAGACCCCTGAAAATTTCGAACTTCACAGACATACTCATCTGCGGACGCATGAAAAAGTTGTCACGTGACAAAGCTTCACTTTGTGATATAGGTACACTATCTTTCCCACGTTGTCGCATTGACTAGCCCGAAGGCTCCAACATCCTATTCGTACTGATATAGTCTGGCAGATCAAGCCTCATACGATTCTCTCTACGTTCTACGCGATAACACCCCTGGCCAAACTATGTTAAATTATTAGTAGGTAAGTATTATGTAGAGACCAAGTCACTGTGATGAGTTGAGAATGAGTAGCAACCAGCAACGCAATATTAAATTGAGTCCTAATTGGTGTTAACAGTGTAGAAGTGTTCCGCCAATTTAGAAGCGAGTAAAGTTAACGAAATGTTAGATAGAAACGTTATAAAGCTGTTAGTAGGTATATACCTGTTTTACACCTCAGTCCTATAGTCACGCGGGGAAAACGCAAAACCGCACGGCTAGAATGAAAATAAACAATATGCCTTTATTAAATTTATTATAGGTAAGTACCATACAATAAGTAGGTACCTACTTTAATGTTTATTAAATTTGCTATGTTGCGACATGAAAAAAATCGATGTGTAGGTACATAATACTAAACTTAATCGAAAAAGGGACACCTAAAATAATTTTAATCATTATGTAGGTACTACCTTAAGACCTATTTATGTACCGGCGTTAAAATATTAAGCTTTTCTGGTGTTTTTATCATAGTTAAAAAAATATTTTAATAAGACCGACAATTGGACCACCATATTACCTATAAAGTGTACCTATATAATAATCCTAGGCAAAGTACCAAGTAAGTACCTACCCATCTACAAATCCTACAATTGAAAAAGTAGTAAAACTAAAACTTAAAACAAACGGACAAAACGGTTAACATTTTTGAAAGTTGGATTTAGTTTTACAAATGTTCATTTCACACTATAAAAATTCTTTGACGCAATCAAAAAGGCATTTATAACTAAATTAAATCAACAACAAGTACCTAGTTGGTAGATATAGCTACAACACATCGGGCAGTAGTATTTTGAATATTTTACGGTTAAAATACTACCCACCTCTACTATTAACAAAAACGGTAAACCACCTCGTACTACAGATTTTTCGTGTCATGTTCCTGTATGAAAATCTAAAACCCTTTAAGTATTATCCCAACTACCCTTCCTAGTCCTAGTATATATCCCTACATGATTATATTAGGCATAATAAACTCAAGATTGAAAAACTGTTTTATTTCTCCGTTTGACTAATTATCATCAAATTAACAAGTGCTTCCTTCAATTCTAAGGCAATGTATGACTTAGTATGAGGCAACATCCGAACGACTCGGAAGAAACCCTAACGAATCAAAAACAATCAAGAAAAGATCGTTAAAACGGACTGTAAAAAGGTACTCGCACCGGCTAAATCCTGCTAGCCATTACTTTCGATTAAATTGTATACCATTTAATCAACAAAACCGCTTCGGATCGAATGAAAAACCAAAACTTAACGCGTACTTAAAATCTGTCCTTGACTTGACAGTGATTTCCACCGTTTCCATCGCTCGACTATTTTAATAAACTACCTGCTAAAATTGTAGCTTACTCACCTTCGACATGATGAACTATTAAGCACTTCACTCCATACTAAATAGTCTTTATTATGGTTGTACACATTCGAAATCCAGATTCATCGTCGGTACGGTGTATTACCGTCAAACGCGCGATCAATACTGAAGCGCCGTAGCCTAGCCGGTACACGAGCATTCATTTACGCATGCGCGGCGATGACTGACGATGGCAAGGCGCATGCTCAACGGAACCGGCAAGCTATCTGCCCTTTCTTGAACCTTATTCCGACTTGATACGTTCTTGCAACGATTTGTGTTTAGGCGTTTGTATGATACTAACGTTTACATACGGTATGTAGTTACGATGACCTGTGCTCCGAGGCCACCTACACCTGAATTATTATTGTAAATGAACATTTAGGACATAAATATGATATATCACTAGATTTTCAGGTCAAAACAATTATCAGGCTTCATAGGTACTTAAGGTAATATCACACACAATCACTTTGAAAGCCGGCATTTTGTTCCAATACCTGGGTACCTAATACCACCATGAAACCCATAAAACAACCACTAGGTACATTTTATATTTTTCAAACTGAGTTGCCAAAGTTTTTAAAACCGGAGTCATCAATGTCAATTTTGAACGTCAATACCAGGCCAATAACCTCAAGGAAATTTTAGTATAACTGGAATAAGCCCTGTGAATAATACCAATAAGTGAAACGTGCTTTATATGCATCGTATTAAGTTTTACTTTCGCTCGCCGAATATGAAGAAAAAAAACGAGCCTAGTAGGACAGCTAGTACACAGACCTCTGTCCCTTTCTGAATGATGCTATTCCAAGAATAATATTAGATCTATGGCAACCCAAAGTCAACTAGATGCTAGGGTAACCATACTAACCATGCTTGTACATGGACGAGGACAATTACACAACAGGACAACATTAATGTTGGTGTTGAGATAAAGTACATTAAACATATTAATTAAAATTTGTAAAATGTGGTTTCATTGTCATTGTATATTATAGTAGAGGGAATATAGCAATTGGGGCAAAGTAATTCCTACAGAAGCGGGGATATAGTGGTTTAATTTCCTGCGTGTATTTTTTTGATATACCTAATAAACATATAGAATATATAAGTGTGCAAAATGCGAATTTTCACCCGGTAAAGTTTAAAAAAAATCAACATGTAAAACTCAAATCGTGTGTGTCAATTACAGGAAATTATACACAAAAATGATTATGAGGTTAATTTTATAAAATAAGAATCGTAAATAACAAAATGGTGGTTGAAGAACAAAAATATGATCAAGTAAAATGAAAATCTGAACATTGAAAACTGAACGTAACATTTTATTGTTTTACACATTAATGTACGTTGTAATGAGAAAACCATATTTAATACATAAATATTTCCGATTATAGTATATTTCATAAAAGTACCTATAGCCTGTATTTTAATCAACACGACAAAATATAGGCCTCTCCCATAGACTGCCACATGGAGCAGACACATGAAGAACACTTTAACATACTGCGGCCACCGACTACCAGCGACCCGGTCATCGGTCCGTCTGGTTTGTTGATGTCTGACATTACCGATTTACATATCTAAAAAATATGAAGAAGGCTGTAACGTGTAATATAATAACCTACTCAACGGACAAAGCAGAAGAGGTTTATTTTCAAAACATTGCAGTGCGATACATAATTTTATTGATTATTTAGCCTGTAAGTTGTGATTAAAATCACAAAACATATACACCTAATACTTAATAGTCATTATTAAAAAAAGAAAAACAATTAATTAATTATACATCACAAAACAATACACAATCATTGATAAAAACTAAAACAAGCCTAACCTACTCAATAACCCGCCCGTGTCGTACCAGGAGCAAAGGTGACCATCACGCTCGCTGCGTTACCGCGCTGAATCGCGATGGACAACCTTTGCACAAGGAATGACCCGGAGCGGGGATCGAAACCCCTCTGTTGCAAGCGGCAATACTTAATACTTAATTAACCTAATTTACCATTAAAAATCTTCCCTGCAAGGTGCAATGAAATTAATCGAATAAACGATGCGATGTCATTGCAATACCTGCAAAATATTTATATGCCACACCCAAAGAATGTAATACTCTATGACCAAGGAATCTATGGACTTGGCATATTGTTCTATATATTCAATCAGTTATGCAGATATCATGCATTTCGACATAGAATTCTGAAAAATATAGTTGTCTCTTTTTTCTAAAGCTTTATTTTCAGTTATTTAAAAGAGACAACAATACGCCGGTGGGTTTCAAATTTGGCAACACTTGTCATTGTCGGACGTCTAAATGCCTAAATGCGGCCGGGAGCCATTTTATGTTCCACTCAGTTAATAGTAATTGAACTGTCAAAACACCGTGGTTGTTTTAAAAAATAAATGATATCTCGCGTTTTACGGAATTTTGCTGTGAAAAAACTTTAAAATGAAGTGAAGAAACATTTTATAATAATGCCAAAGTGTAGTGTAGTGGGCTGTGGTATAACAAAAACCAAAAACCAAGGATCTTTATCATTGCACCGGTATGTAACATTTATTTATTGAAATATTGGTTACTATCAACATTATTGAGTGTTTAAAGTACAAATTGCAATATTATTATTGTAAAGATTAAGATGTGTTACGTATTAATGTAATCTTTAGCTAATTTATGGATATTTTTACATCTAATATGTCGATCAGTAGATGGCTAGTGTTGTTCTATAAATATCGATATCTCTTATTTAAGTCGGCAATTCCTTAACTTTTTAAATTTCTGTTCATATGTATATTATAGTTTTTAACCTATTCCTTATTGTATTGGTCTAAAAGAAGCAATAAATTCCAAGCTCTCGCCACAAACGGATGCACTGAAAGATGAATGTTGATCATTTTAAGATATAATATACAAGTTACAAGCAAGGAAAGGTTTTGTAAATTGATTTAAAACTGCATCTTAACATTTTTTTTTATCTTTTCAGCCTACCAAGAAGCGACTTTAAACCGAAGAAGTGGTTGGAAGCAATCGGTACAGAAAATATCCGGCCTAATTTGACAGATATTTTTATCTGCTCCTTGCATTTCCATGAAGATTCATTCAATAAAACCCTGGGTGTTATTCGATTGCGAGATGACGCAGTGCCATCATTAAAACCATCACGCACCAGATAAGATCAAACATCAAGTATAGGAAGATACCTACGTACTTTACTTTTTTAGTAAAAAATCTAATAAAGCTATTTAAGTAATCACTAATTTGTTTCATTCTATATGTGATCAAAGTAACCCCACGTAATAAAAATATAAATAACTTAAAAAGTACTGAACCGATTTTTGTGTTTCTATTTTTATGGTTTACTTTACATAATGAGAGTAAAAAGCAGTGGTTTCAAAGTAACCCCATTTTCAATGTAACTTTGATCTAATGTAACGTTTTAATTTTTTTCTGAAAAAACAGTGCTATTTCTTTTCCTGCGAAGATAAAAAACGAGAAAAAAACCGATTACCTATTATAATTTTTTTTCATATTTTTGAGTTTATTAGGATCGCCAAAAAGAGATGTCAAACTCTAAAATTGATCATAGTAACCTCGGGTTACAGTTTTTATATAAAACATAAATATAACTTAATACTAACTAATTTAAACTATTTTTTACATATCATCTTAACTCCTGGTTGTCCTCTAAAAGATAGGACTTTAAGCTTAGTTTTTAATATTTTTTTAAACACAAAACTATCGTGAGATAAATATATTTGTATAGAAGGGGGTAACTCACGTTTTATAAGTCGAATATAAATAAAAACTTTAAACTAAATGCACATACATAAATACAAGTCTTTAAACGTCGTAGCAAGTTTTTGATTCATCGATTAAATTTGTAACATTAGGGCAGCACTAGAATAACTGTCAAGACGCCATTTATTGTTCCAGGCTGGCACGTTTTTCTTGTAGGTATTTCACCTCCTTAGGATTCTTTACTCATTGGTAATACTCACTCCACCTGTCTATATTTTCTAAAGTTACAGGTATTAATTTATAGGTGTTTTATATGTCTTTGTATAAAATTCATCCCTTTCAATAACTTTAAAGTCTCATTTTTATCAATTTTTAAATACTTTTCCAAAATTATGTGTTTACTTACCCACTTTTAATTACAACGTTTTATATAATTTTGTTTTTAACCATTTGGCTAAATGCGCAAGAAGCCATCCCCATGGCATAAAAAAAACATGAACTAAACGTCACGTCACTGTCAACGTCAAAACAAAACATCATCAAGTTGTTGCTTCTTTCTCGGCTAGATGAGTAAAATGTTTATTTTTGCTAAAAGCGAACCAACCACAAAGTAATAAATACGATTTATATGTATTTAGTGAAAAACTAGACACAGCACATGGTGAATATACATACGCTGTATGCTGATATCAATCGAAAATATGGAAGAGTTACTGCCGTACGCGTCTAACAAAATTATCAACAAGAAAGTGGATACGGATGCAATATTGCCGTTTATCATTCTGCCGCTTTTGCTGCTTTTTTCTGCATGGTCAAAAACGCAGACCATAATTGTTATGATAGCGATAGGTATGGGAGCACTATATGTACATACTAGGCCACGTCAGAAAAATAGGTAAGTAGAAATGATTATGTTTAGATTCTTATCTTTTACTATGGGTTTAGCAAACATTAATGTGATTGTAATGAGATGGTGTGTAGTACTAATGAAATGTATGCAGTGTTACTAAGCAATAATCAAAAGGGGCAACAAATAACTTATTATGAAGGTGACAGATGTTTCATGTATTGTAGTAAGGAAAAGTTTATTAGGAAAGTTTTTCTACAAAAAAGGGGTCACGGTTGTAGGGGCAAAACTAGTATTTTTCGAATTTACGCATATTTGTCTGGACTTATACATATAAGTTTATGATAGTTTCTTAGTTAATATTGTTTATTTCTTGTAAGTTTTAAATAAATAAATGTTTTAGTATTTATTTCATTAAATTTAGTAAACTACTATTTAGCATGGATATGAGCTGTTACACGACCTGAACATGTTAACTGCATCTGCTGTTCAACCAACACTAGTGTGGTTAACTGAGTTAATAATAAAGGTGTACCTATAACATTACAATAAATTGTCAACAAGGCCTCTGCGCATTGGCTCAATCTGGCTCCACATACACCTCCCAGATGTCCAGAACATCATCATTCTATGTATGAGAAAGATGTTAATAATATGCTCCAAGACATCATGTAAACAATCAAGTAGATTTATCATATCATGAATTTGTTTAGATTTTACATGCTCTTTTATTGACTAACTCAATTTTATTCTATTCTGTTCTGACTGTCAATTTCAGGTCACCATTCTTCCTCTCATGGACCCTCTCATCAAGTTTCTACTTGTTCCTGGTATTCGAGTTAGTTGTGACTCCACTTTTGGAGATAACACGAGTGGAGCACTTTGCGTTACTTGTACTAGCGGGCTGCACTTGTTATTCCTTCTACAAGATGAAGGCTGTTGCTGACTTTGAACTTGCCACTGGTTCCTCGAAGGGAAAGGAATATAGGTGATAGAATTGTGTGCTATGTATTTGTGTTCTAAAAATTATTAACTGTTCTTAGTTTTGGGAACAATAGAATATCAGAATAAATTTTTATCTACCAATTGCATTGCTCAAATTGAGCAGTCAAAATATAGCACATTAACTATAAGGAAAGTACTAGAGTAGAGAAGTAGAGCTCAGTTTATTGGTGTGAGCTATTAAGTTTCAAGTATGTATAAGTTTATGTTTTTGTTTGGACTGAATGACTGCAACAAGTACTTGACAGCCCACCTGAGTCCAGCCAGGCATCCCTACACTACATCTACATCATGTATAAGTTTCTCTATATTATTTGATATATAACTACAATGAAATATTTTTTTATTACAGTCCTGTTTTGACATCAGACTCACATTATTGTCAGATATGTCAAATTGAAGTAAATGAGAGATTCTTCCATTCAATATGGTATGTAAAGTTTATAATATGTAATATTGTTTTAATTAAACTGTTTATATTTTCTTCCATGAGGTCATTCAATTAGGTACATACATCTGTTGATTCTATAAGATCAACTGAATAGTAGATGAAGGCTTGTATAAAAAAATTTTTTTTTTAAATTTTTGATAAAAAATTATGCATCCAGCCAGTTATAGTCACAAAACGAATCTACTTCACTAAGTTCCTGAGCCAGTCCAATTACATGCAGTTTCCACAAAATCAATTTAATGCCGTGATTAAAATAACGTACAATTTTTTAATGTATTATACTTTAATGTATTGGCGTCAAAATTTTGTTACTTAGTTGGTTAGACAACCCATCCTCCATACCTGAGTTATTTTTTTGATAACATTCTAGAATACAATAGAATAGCATGTTTTGACAGAAAAAATAAAATAATTTACAAATTTTACATTCCATTTAAAGATTAAATTGATATATTTGTTTATTTAATCTTTATTGCAGAAAAAGAAAAAAGTACATATGTGAAATATTTGTATGTATGTGTATGTAAGCCTCCTCCAAATCTTTCCATAATTTTCTATGGTTTACTGTTGTTATCCAACTATTTCCTGCTACCTTCTAAACGTCGTTGCTCCGTCATACTAATGGTTTTCTTTTTTTCTTTATATAATTTATTTTCTTTATATAATTTATTTTCTTTATTTTTAAACACAAAACTATTGTGAGATTCAAACATATTAATTGTATAGAAGCGGGTAAATGTGTTGCCATGTTGCACTGCGTAACGAGAAGTATAATTATAATTTATTTTATTAAATTATTATTATTGATAACATTTAATACCTTATTTCTATATAAAGCACCTAACTACTGCTACTATTTTTCAGTCTGCCTCCTTGGCATAATTCTCCTCCAGTCTAGAGGTTCTAGCTTTCTCCAAAGTCTATATTTTGTGCAACATTTACTCCAGCTATGTTGTATTTTTGGTTTACCTGGTTCCCTCCCCGATCCTTCTCTGGGATACCATTCTTCTATTTCTCAATCTTATATTCTAATAATGTTATTTCAGGTGGGACTGCTGTGTGCTCCGACCAAACTACCCATACTTTCTGGCGGGTCAGATATTCGCGATGGCTGCACTGATGCTGGGCACCAACCTGGCGCTGACATCCATCTGCACGCCCTTCGAGTTCATCGGCCCTGTCCTGCTGCCCGAGGACTGCTCGGATGTGTACTATCAGATGGAGTGAGTTATCAAGTCATCTACACTAAAGTTTGCTAAAGGCGAAAGTTTGTGAGTGTGTGTTTGTGACTTCTTCACGTCTAAACGGCTGAAGCGATTTTAATAATATTTGGTATGGCGTTAGCTGACACCCTGGATTAACACATAGGCTACGTTTTTATCCTAAACACCGCGGGGCACAGCTAGTTACGTTCCCTTGGGTCACATTTAAAGCCAGAGATTTATGGCATCGAAATACACAAAACATGCATAATATTTGTGGTAGTTTCACGTGCCTTCCATAATGGGTCACCTACCAAGCGTGTTAGTAAAACGCGGTACCACATTTATTCTAACAAACTATGCTTCTGTTGTCCCCTGACTGATGGGTCAAAATAACGACACATAATAGTTGATACAGAATATTAAAATAGGAAAACAACAGCTTATTTTTTTTATTGATTTCCAGTTTGGCGATTTGCTTCGTATCGTCGGTATACGGAGTGGGATACCTGCTCATCATAGCGCTAGTGCTGTTGCAACAAATGCTGGTCTACATACCCAAATACATTGGTAAGTTGACCACTACGTAGCAATTCTAAGGTTTGTAAAGTAGTATTATTGCAGTAAGATGATCGGGCGGTGTCTCACAATAACTGTCCTGTAAGAAGAGTGAAAACGGCAACCATCCTATGAGTTATGAACACATTTTGTCTAAGCTCTGTACTCATACGAAGTATCATCATATCAAGATTGAATAAGTTATTAGTTTTATGCAATGTTGAGCACTACATCATCGGCCAAAGGCCATCTATTCAGATGTGTATTGTCAACGAATTTAAATTCTAGACCACTTTGTACCCTGTCATCGTCATCATCATCATATCAGCCGAAAGATGTCCACTGCTGGAAATCGGCCTGCCCCAAAGCTACCCAAGATGACCGGTTTCGCGCCACTCGCATCGAGTGGATTCCCGTGATCTTTACCAGGTCATCGGTCCACCTTGTGGACACCCACGCTGCGCCTTCCGGTACGTCATCGGCCGCGATCGTATCAGAGATGTCATTCGCAACAAAACCAGAGTAACCGATATAGTTCTCCGGATGGCTCAACTTAGGTGACAGGGGTGATTCCATATGATAGTGATCAGCAGAGCCCGTAAAATCCATAGCAAAACAAAAGACTGTCGCAATCAAACTAGTGTTAGAAACATTTTTTTATCGGCATTTCACCGTGAACCGACTACCGTTGGGGCGTAAAGGTTACTTATATGAGATCTTTAGCTACTTTCTAGATTTCATTGTGAGAAGGTATCAAAGGGGCCCAGAAATAAGTTTTACCAACTTACTTATGTAAAAGTATGTTGATTTAGGTGCAATAGAAAAATAAAATAAGGTAAACAAATATGGCTGACTTACAACTGAGCTGTTAAACATTTGACACGTGACAAAATATAATTATCGAAATTCGTTTGCACTGAATATAGGTAATAATAATAATTGCATTTTTGGACTAAACAACAATGTTAGTTACACACTTTTATGTATACAGTTGTACACAGTTGTTTTTAAAAGTGCACCATTGCGAAGATATGAAGGCTGCGAAGAAATTGGTTTGTTTACATTATTTCTATTACCTTTTCTATTGACCCCGAATGTACATGCGTCGTCATAGGTAATGTAAAGTGTCTTTTTTTCTGATTTCAGCACCACAATGGCGAAAGATAAGGAACGTTCTGAATGTGTGAAACTGACGTATCTAATATTTATTACTGAAAAGCAATTTAGGAGACTGAATCATGTATTTTTAGTTTAACCCTAGTGAAATGAATTAGGTAGAGCTCATTCTCGACGCGACAAGGCTAAAGACGTTGAGGCTTAGGTTTCGTTTCATACATAGGCTGGATTGCGTAAGCGTTGAGCACTTCAATAAGGCCTATTCCCCAATCAGTGGCGGCGCGTTAAAAAAAAACGATAGCCAAACCGCGCGTAATTTGGCAAGTGAGTGAGTAATTTGGTGAGAATCAAAATTCTATGGAAGCCCTGCCACGTAGGCCATTTTATTTGAAGTTGTATTCTCAACTTTTTTTTTTCATACATTTTTTATTACTTCCGTTTCGTTACCGCCATATGAAATACTGTATGAAAAATAGTCACGATGTGGAATAAAAAAGCTTGGGACACATTTTTTCTCCTATCAGGCTCGAAAGAGTTCATGATTCTGAGTAGAAACAACACAAAAAAATCAAATTAAAGTAAAAAGTTGAGAATACAACTTTAACTAAAGTGGCCCAGGTATAAGATAACTCGCAATCGGAAATCGCTAAAGGAGTCATTTATTGGCAGTTATATTATTATAATGTAACCTACCGGTCTTTTTTTACCGACTGTTTGAAAAGCATTCGCTCAAAATTAGACTATTATTTTTGACTAGTATTTTATTCTGTGTTTATATGTAGATGATTGGTGTATAAAATGTATAATGTAACTAGTGGTATTGCACAATGTATGTTCATTATTATTTTACGTGTAAACGCGTTAATCTATTAAAAATCGATAAATTTACAATATAACATAATAGACAATATAGAATTTAGTAAACGAAAATCGATAAAAATGGATATCATGTTTGGGGAAATTAATTTCCTATCGAGTAGAGTTTGATCTTCCTAGGTAAAGGATCATAGAAATAATGGAATGACAATTTCTATATAAAAACGCGTACTTATTCCCGGCAAACGCACTAACGCCATCTATCGCTTTTTACCGCAAAAGGTCTCACTTAAATAGTATTTCTAAGGAGTTATCTCGCTGTAAAAATATCTCGACGCAATCATTTATGCAGATTAAATACAAAACATAAATCCTCAGTTTTCGGTGTCATACCCAAAACAGTGGAACGGCCAAAATTTTCAAGGGAGGCGACTTTATCGTTTCCTAACTTTGTGTTCTATGATCCTTATTGTTCCTATGCAATATATATATATTTTTTTATGACAAAGGTGGCAAACGAGCAGACGGATTACCTGATGGTAAGCAATTACCGTCGCCCATGGGCACTCGCAACACCAAGGGAGTCACAAGCGCGTTACCGACCTATAAGTGGGTATTGGAAAGTTAGTTAACATGTTTAACCGCCACGACTGTTTTAAGTTGTTACCTAAATATGTCAAATATATAGAAATAGTCAACCTTACTAGAAACTACGATGATTTATTTTAAACTGTAATTGCCGTCTTTGGCGCCTAAGTGTATTGAAAATGTAATGTTACGGTCTGTTTAATATGCAATTAATACACGATAATGCTAAGTCAATATATAGTAAAATAATTTTAATTAATATAATTAGGTCTAGTAGATATAAACTAAATAAATAAATTATTGGTGGCTCTTGCCACATAATTAAGCATCACTCTACAAAAATCTGAAGTCGTTAAATCATCGTACCTACTTATCACGAAAACTATGCAAAAATTGTTAAGTTCGTATATAAGGACTATTAAGGACATTGTCAATTATAATTACTTATCTGCTTATCCGTTACTTATTGACCATTCTGTCATAAAAAGGACCAATAACTAGAAAAATATTAATAAACTGACACTACTACTTCCTATTTTTGACGATTTCTATATTACCTGTACCTGTCTGTCAAATTACGAAATTGTATAAAACACTTATATTATATCATTATTTGCTTTACATATCACATGTCGTCAACGTCGTATCAGGCGCAGGCGGACTGCACTATTTTCACTAGCGTCCGTATGTAGGTACAGTCAACCAATTTGATTTATAGGCCACTTCATTCCTTGTCACAGTGAAAATCTATATGAAAGACGCGAAAGATCTCTCATTAGGCGTTTTCAAAAAAATGTGCACCGAATTAGTGAAAGTTGTTAAGAAAAGTTAAATCACTGTCAGTTTCGTGACGACAATTAAGCATTAAATAACGATAAAAGCTTGGTTTTGATGTTCGTTTTATAAACTTCAATCGATATTACAACATAATACAAGGCAAAAAGTTGATCTTCATAAATATTTAATGCTTAATTGTCGTCACGAAACTGACAGTGATTTAACTTTTTTTTACATCTTTCGCTAATTGGGTGTACCAAATTTAGAAAACTCCCATTAACGTCACTGTGACATGGTTCGGAGTGGCCTAGAAATCAATTTGGTTGGCTATACAATTATAAAGTGGTGCCCAAGCCTCCTGACTGCCCTATGCACCCCTATCTCTCCTATACCGATATTACCGGTCTATGCAAATACATATGTTGAATTAATAATAGTCAATTATGGTTTCTCAATGATATAGGCTACCTTACTATTTTAATAATGTTTTATTATAATGATATTACTTTAGAGCGTGAGCTATGTTTCTTTGCCTATTTAATTAATTTAAATCGTCGTTATCACTTGTAAATAATTATTTATCTGATAGATTTAAAATGTGGATGTAAGTGGCTAATGACATAGATACTTACAGTAGGTATATAAGTGCAAGGTCTTTGGGCTATTGGTGTTATAATGATAATATGTATTCAGGGCCTCTACATGATGGATTTATATCCCCTTAGCAACCTTCCTAAGGACGGAAATAAGTACAGGCCCAAATGGTAACGCATTAGACATTCAGTTGTAACATAATTCATTTATATGTATGAAGTTACTGTTAACGACCTAATACGATAAAATGGGCATCCTTTATTTTTTTAGATATGTAATATAATAATCAGAGATCGCACTAAATGCGCTATTGCTCGCAAAAATGGGTACATGACTCGATAATGAATTAATTAATCAACTATTTTTATCAGAAATTTTATTTTTCTTGTTAATGTCAATAAAGTTACATAAATGTATTTTGAAATGTATTAAAGAAAATGAGTTTATTTTCTTTCTATATTCATGTACTTATGCTATTTCTATCATTTTATTTTACCTATATGTATTTATTAAAATACATGTCAAAACCATTTCGGAAAAATGCAAATTTTATTTATGCAGGTGTAAATTGTTATGAATCTTATTTCGAGACATAGTTGGTTAATTAACTTATCAATTAATTTTGTTGTCATGTCCATGTTATTTCGAGGAATTACGCAAATTTGTCTGATCTCTGTAGGCCTAGCACATGAAGGGCGCGACAGTATCTCGCGCCGAGATAGACTATCTGTCCTTTTCTTACTGTATTATGCAAAGAAAGACGGGTAGACTTTCTCGGCTCGAGAAACTGTCGCGCCCTTCATGTGCTAGGCCTAATACCTAAGTATATAACGGAGTAACAACCTGGGTTCAAATCCTGGCAAGGGCCTTTATTTGTGTGTTCATCACAGAGATTTGATCACGATTTAGGTACGGTGTTACTTGTGTAATTAAGTATTTATTGTATACATCGTGCCCTAGTATCTATAGCACAAGCCTTATTGAGTTTACTGTGGGATTTTTTTGATGTGCCCGAGCTATTTATATTGAAGTGCCCAATTTGTGTTAGACGCAACATTGTTATCATAATATTTAACACTTTATTCTAAGCTCGACAAAAAACATACATAAATGAACGACCTTGGGGACTGTTGCATATATAACGACTTGGAATATTAGCGGAAGTCCCTTTCCAATTCCTTTTTTTAGAAAGAGAAATCCATTAATATTAGTTGTAAATTGTTATGCAACGGACCCCTGCTCGGCTAAGATGGTCGGGTTTTTATCATGTCGTCATAGCTGTCACGTTCAAATGAATATGTTAGTGTTTAAACCAGGGATCGTTATTATGTGATGACCGGTATTACTAAATACCTATTGTCGTTAAAATAAAAAAATATCCATTATATTTTTAAATAGTATTTAGGTAAGGAGAATACTTTATCAGATTAGCAAAATAAAATGCAAAAATATGCAATAACAACAGAGATACCGAAATGGAATGCCGGTTAATTTGTATGAAAATAATACCGGTATTTGATCCCTGGTTTAAATGACGCGATAGCCGATAAAATAACGAACTTATTAATTAGAACCTACAAGTATTCTCACGTAATTCAGCCGTTCATTCTACGATCTCCTCTGATTCGAGGAGAGCGTACTATAGAATGTACGGCTATTTTTCGAAAAAGTAGAGGCCTTACAGTGGGACACTGAAAATGGCTATTTAAAACATGGTTGCAATTTAATTCAAGTAATATGTGATTAAAACAATTTAAGTCTGTCTAATATGATATTCTGTTCCATATAACTACTTATAATAAAAGATGCTATTTATGAATCATGTATTAATTTTCCCTGAATTAACTACTTCCCTTTTTGATTGCACAGTCGTATCTTTTCATTATTCGAAGAACATGTTTACGAAATAAACAGATTCTGTTTGAACATGTTTATGTTCTTTTGTTTAATTGCATGAGTTCACCCGATTGCCAAGTGGCAAGCATGGTTTACATGTGTATAATAATGCAAGTCCAAGGTGAATTCGCAAAACCTTTTAGCAAAAATATGTTGGTACAATGTTTTGGCATTCTGCATAGCAGAACGTATCGTCAAGTCCGAAGTGTCAGGTGAAGTAAGAGGCAGGAATAATACAAGCTATAAATCGCTTTTTAATTAACCGTTTCAGTGCGGATGACACGACAGGCGTGTCATCAATGTTTTTAACGAATGGCGTATGACACGAGAGGAGTGTCATTTTAAAATCGATTCAAACTTCACCAAATTAAGTTTCAGAAAGGTGCACCCCGAACAAAACTATTATTGTTTGTCGTGTAGAACAAGCTAGTAGCCTTCGTTTCTGGAATATTCAAAATATTATGATTTTTTTCCAAAATCAGTTGTTAACAACCTTTTCATGCAGCACTAATTTTACTACTTAGCGTTTCAGTGCGGATAACACTACAGGCGTGACATCATATTATATGGCGTAGGGCACACCCGTCGAATCCCGCTGTTACAGTCGAAAGTTTTTGAAAATGGAAGACGCAATGAAATTATTGAATATTATTACTAATTGGAAAACTAATTAATTGTAAGTTCTTACGTAAATTATAGGGACGGTGCTATACTAAGTAAAGAGAGCTAAATAAATAAATGTTTCGGGACAATCTGACACAAATCGACCTAGTCATACGGTAAGCTTAGTAAGGCTTGTGTTGTAGGTACTAGACGACGATAAATATAATAGATAGATACATATAAATACTTAAATACATAGAAAACACCTATGACTCAGGAACAAATATCTGTGCTCATACTGCTCATCACACAAATAAATGCCCTGACTGGGAATCGAACCCAGGACCATCGGCTTCATAAGCAGGGTCACTACCCACGAGGCCAGACCGGTCGTCAAATTTAATAACACTAACTCATCCAGTATATAAATAGGTTGCTCCGTCCCTAACTTACGTAAGAACTTTAATATTAAAGTTTTATGATTTTCCAATACTCTTTTATTTATAGATGAATTGCTTAATTAGTAAATAAATAATTATTAAGAGATAATCTTACACAAATTGACCTAATTCCATAATAAGCTCAATAAGCCTTGTGTAATGGGTACTAGACGATGATATATATAATAGATAGATAAATACTTAAATAAATAGAAAACAGGCAAGACTCAGGAACAAATATTCGTTCCCTTCAGACAAATATTTGCCCTTACCGGGAATCAAACCCGGGACGCTCGCTTTGCAGGCATGGTCACTACCAACGTAAAAATGTACGATCATTTTGCGTGCTCAAAACCGGGTCCCGATGACAACGTCTTCCATTCCACGAAATTGCCGCTCCATTGTAAGCTATAATTAAAACTATAATACGCGTTAACTTGAACGTTTTTATAGGCATTTAGTTTTGTTAAGGATATTTGTCTATTCGAAAGAGACAGAAATATATTTGTCACGATGACAAGTCCACACTCTTTTCGGTGAATGTCACAACAAATCATTTCGTTCTAAATTTAAATTACTGATAACATATTAATTCCTGTCTGAAAGCTTATTTTCATGGGTCCAATCTAACTATTTTAAATTGTATTATACAGACTTAAGGTACATTTTCCATAAATGTTCCGATCTTTATGATCATCTTGACTGTTTAGATACCATTGACGATCTGTTTGTTACGATATCTTTATCTTATTGTATGTCACGAATTCATTGAAAAGTCGCTGCTCCCAAATTTATGGCGAATTATATGGTCCGATATTATAGACCTTATCTATCGTAACTAATATATTGAAATTTAATGATGCTCCGAAATATTTGAGTACCTTGGATGCTACCATATATCTGATGGCGACTGTACGTGTTTTGGATAAAACGATTCCAAGATATTTTCATATTTGTTACTTATAACATAACGCATTTACATGTTGTACATTTTAACACCGTTGTCAAAACATGAAGCTGGAACGTCTCACTCACTATGTTCAAACAATGGCACAGCAACTCTCAACATACTATATTCTGTAACTTTTCCCATTTCGGAGCAAAACTTGGGTTTTTAAGTACCGTTAAAAACACTAAATATCATATGAGTTTCAAAATAATTTAAAAATGTCAACACCTTATTTTTACTTACAAAATAAAATTAGAATTAATACCTATATTATTTTTTGTAATTCCAGATAAATTATTTGTTACCTTAGAGCATTTAATGACTGGAGACGCCTTTATAAGTTTACCCCTCTGCCAAAAAACTTGCACAATTGCGCAGATTGTTGTATAGACTGACGTTTAAGCAATGCATTTGACACTCCCCTTGCCCGCAAAAACCGTCAGTGTATTTTGTACGAAAAATGACAGGCAATGCATCTCCAGTTACTACTTAAATCCTCTAAGTTTGTTACCTATAAGACTCGAATGAATAGTTCAAGGATGGAAATGTCGAAGATAGTAAATGCATAGGTTTAAATACGTCGCACTATAAAAATAATTACCCATTCCGTTACCCCACTATACATAATTATCTAGGAACGTATAAACATTATACTTAGTAAAAAATGTTTGTGATATCTGAATTTTAAAAGTCACTTACCATCCATTTCGAGTAAAACTCGTAGTTTAAAAGCTACTAACAGTTTAAAACAATGTTTTGATCAGTTCACTTCCTTGGTTAGATGTCAACTGAACTCAATCAAGTCAAAATCAATGAAAAAAACTAAATAAATTCCTAATTTTATACACATGGCGGATGACACGATAGGCGTGCCATCATATTCTATGGCGTAAGGCACGCCTGTCGTGCCATGAAAAAATTGTTCGCCGCCACAGACTAAAGTTTTCGAAAATGGAACACGCAACGAATCGGTTAAAATTGTCTTCGGTTGCGATTATTCATGAAATAAAACAACTGAAACGGATTATATCGTGTAAGTCTACTATTTTAAACTTTTTATTTTATATTTTTAGCCAGACAGCTTGCGCTGTGATACTTACGTCTAAATGATCCCGTTATTTCTTATAAGCCCATCAGGCGAGTGCAATTATCATGGCGAGCACTCAAATTGTTAAATTATTTATTTGTGGGTAGGTTCGCATATCGTAATTTTGGATGGAGGTAAATTAATATTTTCCTCAGTCCACCCGATGTCCCTTTTTTATTTTTAGGATTATGTTTTAGAGTATGTATTAATTTTTTAGCCTATAGCCTTATTATCATCATATTTACCAAAGAGTATGGAGTTACAGAAGCATACATAGGTGTAGAGTTCACGTTAAATTGTGATTCTTGGCGCGAACTTGAGCATAAGTTTCTTTTATGCCATGCTCAGAATATTCTTGTAGACTATACTTTGAAGAACACAAAGACTCAAGATAATATTGATATTTTTATGTAACCACATACTTTAGCGTCAGGGCCACTTCCAATTAAAATTTATTTTAATGCCGGTATAAAAAAGACTAGTTTTAAAATATGGAGATTTTATAAACAATAACATTAAATATCTTATCCTAACTATTCTACAAGTTGCTTGTTCCAGATTTCTCAACTAACTCCAGCAGCGTGTGGAGAGATGTATCAAACAGTTCGCAGCGAATGGGCATCTCGAGGGAGTAAAATGGGTTCTTGAGTGCATAGTCTGAATAGAGCTCGTAGATGCGCTTGAGCACTGCCTCACTGCCAGTCATGCTTGGCTCGGTGACCACTATGAACTTCACACCTGTAATGTTTTACATCAGTTTTGTAACAGTGACATGTTTTATGCATGAAGTATAAAATAATTTGAAACAATGTGGCAAGGAAAAATGTGACTTTGAAGTGAGGGTTTTTAGGTTCAGTTTATTCTTTATGGTGATTCATGTGAAACACAAATAACATTGGACATTGGCAGCCTTTATGTGTAACATGCAAGTGAACCAAACTAAAATGAATACCAAGTAAGGTAAGCAGCCAGTGTTTGAGTTGTTGGCAGATGATTCATGAGTCTCATGACTCATGACACTATTATTTTATCCCATCATTTTTCAAAGCTTATATTTGCAGAAAATATTTGTGACATAAAAGTCTTTTTAAAATAAGTAACAATGAAATAAATAAGTAAAAGTATAACTAACCAGTGAGAGTCTGGAAGCAAGAGAGCTTAAATGTGTCAGCAGTGAGAGACTCTATGCCTGAGCACTTAGGTACAGGACTGAGCTGACTGGCAAGTGCAAACAGCGGGTAGAACATGCTGGCCAGCACAATCTTTTCATTTGTGGTTGCGCGAGGCCGGCCAAATTTTAGGCTTAATGGGTAATTCTCCTGAAAATTTAATAGGTACAGTAAAAACTATTTATACTTGATAATAAGGCAAAAGTATGGAGACTTAATAGGATATAGAGGATAACAAACATAACTCTCTTAGTTTATGTATATTTTAAAGTAGTTTTTAAATGAAAATTCAGTCTAATTGATAATACCTTAGTTTCTATTATGGTGAAGACATCTCTGCCGTCTTCTGTCGTTCTTCCAGTCACAGGCGAGCCATTTACAGAGAGTAATACGTGTCCAACTGCAAATTATAGTCAGAAAACAATCAATAACAACACTTAGCTTTGATTATAGTTTTAACAAATTTCCAATACTAAATTACGTGTGTAAAACATAGTACAGGAACAGTAGAAGAAGTGTATTTAAGCTCACCGTTGATTCCATCTCTTTGTCCAAATACTACGACTACTTTCTTATTTTCGCACTGCAGTTTAATATCCAGTGGAAATCCAAAGGTTTTCTCAGTCTCGACACGCGGAATGTTGTGGTCGTAATTGTATATAAGTCCCCCGGACTTACTAACGATAAATACCCCGTATATTACCATAGTTAATCTGTTCAAATTAACTAAAGTCGTAATAAATACCGTTTAACATCAAAACATAACACCCTCCGACTCGTAGACAGACATTAGACAGAGGCGCTACCGCGAAAGACGATATTCGTAAATTTCGGACGATTGCCTCTGTCACTCTCGTGACGCCTTGATTGGAGTAAAAGAGACAGATGCCCGAAATATACGAACTTCGATGTTCGCGGTACCGCTCCTGATGACACTGATGACAGATATGACCGTACTACAAAATTTCACTCGTTCTGAAATCTCAATATTTCCAAGTGTTCTCACTGGGCTACTTTTTAATCTTACATAACAAAATTATAATCTAAATGCTACACACTGCTACAGCTACGCACAATTAAGTTACATCAAAAAAGGTCATATTCAAAATATAATACGTTATGGTGATGCAAAAGGAATTAACAGAAAATTAATAGATATGATTTCCGAACGTATCATTTAACGGAATTGCTAGTCTTCAATTTTTTATTGCCAGTAACGAAATATAACATGTACAATATGTCCAATAGATGGCGGGAAGCCTATATTCTATGCAAACCAAATCAACCCGTAACATAACATTGGGTCAACCTACAGATCAATTAGACTCGCATCTTTCCTGGTGACTTTGTGAAAATTAAGGATTTTAAAACCAAATAGGTATTTGGTTCTATGCGGATCAACATACACCACTCTCCCTCTTATGTTGCACTATACTACAAAAAGATAACTTGTACTTACATAATCCGTTAACATTTAATCAGTCTGTATATGGTCATACATGAAGTACCCGGCGCATCCCTACATAAAAGTTAAACATCTTTGAATGGTTCTGCCAAAATGAACTCTGTGTCGGGATTAGAGTTGAATTGAAAATACCTATCGAAACTTTTCTTCAGCACTAACTCTTTAGCTACACCTACCTGGGGGTACAAGGCCACCTAAGGTGCCAGCATGGTGTCAACTATTAGGTATTATCATATTGAGAACTAGGACGTTTATCTTAATTTTTTTTAGTTGATATATTTATAATATGCGTATTATGTATTTATTTACTCGTAATGTTTATGCATTTAGGTGTATTCTCAACCTACTTATGGAAAGACATTTAAGTTGCCGGCAAAGAAAGCTTGCAGCAACCCTTTAAAAACGTAGCTTTACGGAGCCTTCCTAATTTCAAATGGAAGGCTGTTCCAGAACCGAGCCACCTGAATAGCAAATCGCGACGTGGATCCGCTTCCCGTTCGGCCCCTAGTCAGTGGTTTTTTTCTCCCACTACTTCATTGGCCATACTGCAGATGTGTCCTTCCTACTCCCACTAAGCAAAGCGGATGTTGAGGTTACGTATGTTCCTTGGAGATATCAATATTAAGTTGGTACAATCATCATCATTATCATATCAGCGGGATGGACTCTGAAGAACGACCCACAATGACTGGTTTTGTATCATCCGCATCCAATGGCTTCCCGCGATCTTTACCAGGTCGTCGGTCCGCCGGGTAAACTATGCAATGTTAATTGTGATAATGATAAAAATAGCACGGTGATGAGATGACAAATAAGCAGTCATGAGATTATTCTGCACAAACACACATAAGTTAAATACGCGCTAAGTAGTATTTGCCAACGGAGGTGCGTAGACCGGAACATCTTCCGCTGATATGATAATAATCAGATAACACTGATACAAAATATGTAACATAGTATCTAGGTTTAGAGATACCAGTGACGTTGTGACACTTGTGACTCACCGCCGATAGCCCATCTGAAATCTTATCAAAAGTCTCATAACATAAAACCCAAAATTACGTGTTATATCATTACATGCAATAGTGTAATCAGTTAATAACGCGGCTTTCCTTACGTTTATGAACTCACTCACGCGACTTGTTGCGGAGAGCATATAGGTTTTCATTTTCCAGCGCTGTGTGCCGAGCCCCCCTTCACATCGTTGGTCCGGGCTGACTGAACAAAAGTTAAGTGAAGTCGTTTTATTCACAGATTGTTAGAATGATTCATGAAAGTTTAAATACAAATAAGTGTAATCCACATACCTAAGTTGATTGCTATGGATTAAAACCTTAACATTCAATGATCCATCAAGGAGTTTGTAAACAAGTAGAACTTTTCATATGCGAATTTATCGGTATTGTCATCATTTGCAGTTGGTTATCGCCCACCGCCCCATCTCCTCCGGCGGGTGTCACTGATAGCATATATAGGCCTTCACTCGTGTAGGTACCTATAACATTTTTCCCCGGCCTGAGCTATGCACGTATAATCAGCTGGCTGCATCGCTAAGCTCATTCAGAAAATGACCCGTAACATTCCAAATGTCGTAGGTTTTCAGAATGTTCACGAGAATAAAAATATATATGTATATATATGACTATATGTCAGATCAGAAGCTCTAGTGTAAGTTACTTTTGACGTAAAAACGTCTCGAACGCGTAAGTGATAATGTTATTTATATGGGAAACATAACGCGATGGTAAAGTAATATTACATTAAAAACTTAAACTCAAAGCCTTAAGTTTTTAACGTAACTTCACGTCACGAATGCGTTTGCGTTTCCCATATTTATAAATAACATTATCACATACGCTTTCGTATTTCGTTTTTTTACGCCAAAAGAAACTTACACTATAGAGCCCCAGGGCCCTGATATTTTTTACCACTTCACACACACATTCGTAAATGTGATGCTCCATAGAGATTAATGTTGACTAGAACTGTGGAATAAGGTTAGTAAATTGTTTTTGTTAGCCTCGTTCGGCCCATTGTCTTTCCTAATAGCAATGTTCTATAGTAAGCACCTAATTTAGGAATTAAAGGCCCGGGGAAGTCAGAGTCAAGGTGTAGGTATTTTCCTTTTCTTACTTCCAATTGGAACATTCCTATATCAACCTACCAGTACCTACATTGACTGACCCCTGGCGCTCTAGCCCAGCCTCACTTAAGAGGTAAAAACGAAATTCTAAAGGCACAAGCATAGAAGTAGTAAACCTACAGAAGGAATCCACCGATACAACGAGTTGTGACGCGTAATGGCGGCCGCTTTACATGTGTGCGTATTTCCGTGTGGTGCCAGTTAAAAAAAAATATCTCAATTTCAGATTAAATATTTTAGTATAAAAAATGTGTTATGAATATACATATTTGTTATATAAAACATATTTGTTAAATAAAACGATGATATGCGTATGATTTAATAAATATAGTAAAATATATTTCAGAAGCGGCGAATTTAACGAAAAACAACAAAACTCACTAATATTAAATTGATAAAAGTACACGATGTAAATGTGTGTGTTTTCTCACTCTTCTCTACCCGATACTATAATTTCAAGCACTTTTACTACACATATTTATTAATTATGAGGCACAGCAGTGGCCCCGCCAAGACAAAAAAAACTACTGAATTTCAAATTCTCATAGGTTTATCCCTGATAACACTTCAGACCAAACATTTACAGGAGAAAATGTGATTAGTAAGGGAACATAATGTACAAAAAAACAAATATACTTTTTTTATTTGACTAAACTCTCAAATTTTAAATTTTAATGTAGGTATTTACTTAAAACACAACGAGTTGGCCATAGAGGTCTATTGAATGTTCTGACTTACCTACTTAGTATGAAACAGCCAAGCCATAATTTTTAAACTAAGAAGTAGTATCCTACACTACTTAAAGATATTCATAGCCTTTATTTGCAATTTCATAACTAAGATTGCAAAACAACAGATCGCATAGTTAAATTATGACGATTTGTCGTGACAATTTATGGTGGTAGTGTATAGGGTTTACCGTAGTCTTTAAAACACTTATTAAAATGAAAAGCTGGTTGCAATTACATAGATGACACAAATAGGGTTATAATTTGCAAAAGAACACTATGTACTTTTTTTTGGTAAACAACGTTACTTAATAAAATTACAAAATTTTAATCAACATTATTGGTATCCATTCGTTTACAGTTGTGATAAATAAAAGAACATAGAAATAAATTACAAAACAAAAATTAAATTAATTAAAACTAAACTTAAAAACCTGTACCTACACCAAACCCGCTCCGCGGTCATACATAATAGTCTACAAAATGGAACATCAATTACCCTACGTTCGGGAAATTTCTCCGATTTTGATTGACCCGATTGTCTGGCAACACAGATGGCGTGAAGTAAATAGCTAGCGAATTCACTAATTGTTAATGTAATTACGTGGTTAATTGTTTATTTACTGATGAAAAGTGATTTGGGGGAGTTTTTTTGTGTCGATCAGTAGCATTTTTACTTGATCTTACAGCATATGACGGCATATTTTAATATTTTTTGGTCCACTGCGGCGTGCTTTGACGTTCGGAGGCGACTGTTGGGAGTCCCGCGCATCAAGGCTTTGCGTATGTGTGTGAAGCCCGTAAGTACGAGTCGACCGACGCCATTTGTAATCACAATTTGTTGTTGGCGACGTGGAGTCTAATAATATTATATAGTCTAAGCATATAACTAGATATTTAACATAACTAAATACATATAACTAAAATCAAATGTTATATATTATCGATATTTAAATCGAAAGAAAAATAGAAACATTTGACTCGCGACGGGACTCGAACCCACAACCACTGGATCACTAGCCCAGTGCACTACCAATTGTGCTACATGAGTACCGCTTAAACTTGTCAAATTTTTCTATCTATCCCTCGTCGTATACGTCATCATGGGTGACGTTTAATACGCTGGCGGTAAATGTGTTTATGGTTGCCACTAACTATTTGCCGCTGACTGTACACTCATATCGTGACAAAGGAAACACTTACGTCAATTATACAATATTCAAGCAACACTTATTTCTGTGGATAAAATTGCTTGCCCAGAATGTCAAAGTATTTTTTTTATTTTGGCGCGCTGTGTAAGCTCGCGGTGCGCTTGCTCTCGCGCAGCGCAGACGGTTACAATAGTTCCAAGAAAACGTTTTCCTCACGCGACGCACACTGGTTTTGGCGGCAAACAAGAGGAGCAAAAATTACACTCGGTTCGGTTTAACGTAAGATATTGAATACATCATTTAATTTCTTATTGCAAAACACAGATACATTATTTTTGTAAAATTGTGTATTTTTTTATAATTATAGTAAACGAGATAAAAAAAAAAAACAGCCTTAACCCTTAATGCAAAACATTGTTTCTAACATACCTACTAATAATATGTTAATTCCATTTGTAAAACTTAGGTTTCATTTTATGTTAATCGAGAGATTATTTATTTCGGTAAAATATACTTTTTATTACCATTACAAAACTTTTATCTGTAGCCATTTAAAAATGACCTTACTTTTAGCTTTCCGTAGAATCAAAATATATGACTAAATCACCAGTGTGCGCCTCGCCGACGTCACGACGATGACGCGTCCGATCTACTATATGTATATAGCTGCGCGTGGCGCCCGCGCGCTAGTCCTCGGCTACCATCCGCGGCGACACCACCCTGGCGCCCCGCGATGCGTGCATGGAGCCCGCGCCCCCTGCGCCTGGGCATGTGCCCTCGCAGCCCTCCCCCGCACCCCCACAGTCCGGGCGCCCTCCCTCCCCAGCGCCCTCGGACGACGACGAGGTGTTGGTGCCTTCTGGTATGATGCGTTCTTCAACCCTAATGGCATTACGAAAAATTGAAAGTGACCACAGAGTGATCAAGTACGGTGATGGTAATGGCTAGAACTAGATGAGAAACGTATAAGCGGGATCTATGACGGTGTT
Source organism: Grapholita molesta (assembly GCA_022674325.2). Lineage (NCBI taxonomy): Eukaryota > Metazoa > Arthropoda > Insecta > Lepidoptera > Tortricidae > Grapholita > Grapholita molesta. Next base: position 22,255,336 of record CP053121.2, on the reverse strand, counting down.
TCGTAGAACCTTATACTTTATTAAAGCGTTCAGAAATGCTAAATCAAACGAGTTTATTACCAGCACCAATTCTTGCAATTCTGAAATAAGTTTTGCAGCTCTTTGGGATTTCAATGTGTGATGTGTGGTGATGATAATTATAATTATCAGTGTTTTATGGGTAAACATCGGATTGTGTACGCGGTGTGTAAGTAGAGCATGGTAAAGATTTTTAGATGACAAATAATGATCTCAAAGGTATTGACGGATGAATCATTTTGAGATAAAGCGGCCAAAGATAGTTGCGGGGTCAAATCAGTTAAATAATATATCATAATATATCTATTATGAAAATTACATAAAATCAAAAAACGGCTCATTGCTTTATTAGTGTAAAATATAAATTTCATCAACGTTGTATTTTTTGATATGTATTAATGACATAAAAGACGATCAAATTGTATGTAATTAAAGTAAATAGATTATTTCATAAAATCTGAATTCTTAGACTTTAAACTGCTTCTTGTAGTCGAGACTTGGCAAGTTTGCGGGGCTAAAATAAATAATATATTAAGTTAGCTTTAAATTAATTTTACCTATTGAGGGTAATAGTCAAGGGAACAACGTAATCAACTATATGTATAAAAGATTTTGACGTAATAATGTAAGTAGCAGCCATATTTGCACAAAATTCTAGTATCTGCAAGCGGCGGCATATTTAGGCCTAACGCCATCGCTCACGTCTTTATCCATACTTTGCGTAAATATAGATATATTTGAAGTATGGATATCCTTACCCTTAACTTAACGGTAAATATGACTAATAAAAGATGACATATCCATTTAATGTTCAAGTTTTTTGCCCTGATCAATTATCGTTATATCATCTCTCATATTGATTATCTACCAAAATATCCAAATTATTGCTTCTTTAGCATCCGCAATACCAATAATATATTTAATAGGGTGTCTCTATATACTTATTTTGTAAACGTATGAGTTTATGCTTAACAGAACCTTTTTAATTTAAATTGCCTAAATAACTGACAAATGAAATACCGGCAACCAAAAGCTCAAAATAAAGAAAGTATTAAATGTGATGGCAACATTTTACAAAAAAAAAAGTTAAAAAGGATCCTTTGAATTAAATACACCCTAACGAAGTCAAATATATTCATTAGAAAATATGTGCTTCAAGTACGCGTTCCAAAATAATGAATAAAAATACAAACATAATTAGTAAAACCTGACTCAGAGGTTATAACTAGGTACCAACTTAATTTCAATAAGAAACAGAAGACTAACTTTTTGAGATCTTTGAACCGAAAATAAAGAGAATCAGAAGTAAAAGGAAATAAATAAGAATTGAATGAACAATATCACATTATTGTAGGTAACTACTTTATTAGTTAAAAAATAAAAAACACAGCCACACACATTCACAAATAACATAGCATCCCTAGTATTTACCTAGTCATATCCCGTCTCTTCTGTCATACTATGGTTAGGTACAGTTCAGTTTCTTCAAAGGGAACCTAGGCTGTGAAAACCTCAAACGGTATGTACACTCGGTAAAGTCTACGCTCTACAGGCAACATCTCTATTTCAAATAAAAGCTACTTTTTGTTAAGTTAATAAGTTACAACTCTCGGGATTATATAGTCGAGCTGCGAACGGACCCCGAGACTTCGCTAGGAACCTGATATACCTATAGTTTTATTTTAACGAAGGTTGTGTTATTACAGATCCGGTAAAATGGGACGGGCGCGACGTACGCCGCTGGGTACGCTGGGCGGAGCGCGCCTTCAGCCTGTGCGCACCGCGGACGCATCTCCTCCCGGACTCCGGCGCAGCGCTGTTGGCGCTCACTGAGCAACAGTGGTTGCAGGTATGGTCACCACCGAGAAGAATTCCTTCTTAGACAGCTTATTAGTCCCAACAGAAATTATTTATTGAGACAACGGGTACCTTTGAAAGTGACTTGAATTAGGTGTTAAAATCCAGTAAAGGTATAAAGTTTAGTACAAGTCAAACTCTACTTCATATGGCATACGCCTTATAAAACCTGGGAACGGTACACCGGGGTCGGTCCCTGCCCAACTTGCTTTGGCGGCTGTTGGAGCTTACTAAACAGCAGTAAGTAACTAAGTAGCTGTGCGGTTGATGTATGTACACATTATATTGGGTGCACCGCCCGACCGACGCGGCTTTACTGACCAGCTGTATTACTGTTATTTTTTATTATGCAGAAACATCTGCTAACGAATATCTTCGATATTTAAATTGAAAGAAGCGGGACTCGAACCTACTGTTGCTAAACTACACAAACGCACGAGTACCAACCATAGCAAGTGAAGAACTGTTGTTATTATTCAGATTTGTTTATATTTAACGTGCGTTTGCAGGTATGCGCAGGCAATGAGCAGTCCGCGAGGTTTCTGCGCGCGCATCTCGAACACACGCGGTGCACAGCCGCCGGTCTGCCACCGCCGCCACCCTTACCCGACCATCAGGCGCCCAGTACCGTCGCCATCCCTTACAGTAAGTAGGTTATATTATTAGTTGGTCTCAGCCCAGGACTTGGTCTTCGTTATATTGAGAAGTGTTTCTATGTTCAAACTGGGGGCCGATTTTTAGAGTCGTGCGCTCGAATTGAAAAAACTTTGACGACAAAAGTAATCGCAGACAAAAATTTCTCACCATTATTTTTGCTCAAAATGTATAGTTTCGATACCCACTATTATTTATTTATATCATTCATGCTTCTTAAATACAATTTTTCGCATTTGAGAGACTTTAAAATGTCACGATTCGAGCGTAGAGTGCTCAAAAATCAGCCCCCTGGTCCACCTCATCGTGTAATTTCTTCCCATACACGGAACAATGGCCCTTTCCACATACGCCTCCCAAATGTCCCAAACACCATTGTGTGGTGGGAAGAAATTACAGGATTAGGTGGACAGAACCGGGCCAATGCGCAGAGGTCCTTTCCACAATTTAGTTAAATGTAAGGGTATACTACGTGGATGTTGCCCCTGTTCTTATCATGATACTCGCACAGACACAGCAACCGCTATTGGTTAGACAACTGGGCTATTGGACGAGAACCTGCGTCCGCGGACGCCTGCCTACAATTTTATAGTCGGCAGACGGTGATTGGCCCTTCGCGAGATGATCTCTCATAATACGAACACCGTTGCAAAGGGCTAAAAATAGAGAGGTGTTAATGTACCTAACTATTATGGTTACCTAACACTTTCGATCATGCACCTGTCAGACGAATTCTATAGACTATAGTACATTGTGCAACGAGGATGGTAAGTAAGGTATAGTAAACGCGAGTCTATTAGAAGCCCGATGACGAAGTCGGAGGGCTTTTAATGACTCATGTTTGTTATACACTTACCACCCGTGGTACATACAATGTTTTTCATCACATTTGCGAGGATATAAAATAAATTCGTTGGTAAAATATTAGTTACTTATGTAGGCTTAAAATCAAAATACACTTTGAAAACTAAAATCAGACCGCATCCACTATAAAAGATTGTCAACAAGTCAACTTTTTTCAATGTCTTCCACAGATAATGTTAACAACTGCGTTTTGTTTTCGAAGTTGACAGATCATCCTGCCAAATAGTATCAATTATCAAAATCAAATAGAAAACAATTATTTTTAATAAATACTAAACATTAATTTGCAGTAAAATTTAATATAAAGATATGTTTTTTTTTTATTAAATACATATTTTTTACATATTAAAAGTTGGTTGTAGCAAACTTTTGAAGATATGTAATACACCTTGGCTGTTTGGAAACATCCTCAGTCCAAGTGAAGTATAGGTTCTGTATATTTTTAAAACTAAACCTAACAGCCCGTGTGAGCTAAATCGGCTATAACTGATCTGTACTCTCGCAAGTAATAACGCCATTGACGAACAAGTGTGATGAAAATATATTTGACAAATTATAGTATGAGTAATAAAATAAATTCGTTCGATTTCGTGATCTTAAATATCTATGAACAATATAGTATTTATATAATCACAGCTTAATAACTTATGATAAATATTAATTACCGTCAATAGCTATAGATCAATTAGCGAGAGCGAGGAATTGCATCTGTATTATTGGTATTGTTTGTTTATCGGCAGTCTAGGGCGTCCCAAACTTATGGGACATCAAGGGGAAGTACCTTAAATATCGTAGATAGTGTATTTTGCTGAAAGAAGACTTTATGTTATTTTTAAAAGTTAGTCTTTCTGCATTCATAGATTTTTTTAAATTACTTGCCTCGTCTGGGAATCGAACCGACTGAAATGCCAAAATAAAATCACCCTAATTTTATTATGCCAATCGAAAGAATAGCTAAAAAATAATAACTCTGCGTAAGTAACATTGTATTTTAAAAGAAAGGAACAACGTAAAACTAATCACTTTAATCAAAATAAAGACACATGAAACTGCCGTAGTCAATTAAGTGGGTATTTTTTTGTAAATTAATGAATTCTGGAAATTTGACTCAATTATTGTATGTTGTTTCTTTCTTTTAAAATATAATGTTACTTAAGCAGAGTTATTATTTTTTAGCTATTCTTTCGATTGGCATCATAAAAGTAGGGTGATTTTTTTAGTCGGTTCAATTCCAAGACGCAGCAAGTAATTTTTAGAAAATCTATGAATGCAGAATGACTAACTTTTAAAAATAACATAAAGTCTTCTTTCAGCAAAATACACTATCTACGATAATTAAGGTGCTTGCCCTTCATGTCCCATAAGTTTGGGACGCCCTGTATATTTGAATTTTCCTTTTTCCCGTACAACCACCACAAATGCAATTTCACGCTCTCACTAATTTATCTATACCTACATCGCTATAAAATAACTTAACATTTTTTTATTATGTAAAATGTCTGCATACTCGTATGTTTATACTATGTTATCCTGAGCCATGGGTGTAAGTTGTTAACGTAATATTACTTTACCATTGCGTTAGTTACCCATATAAATAACATTATCACCTACGCGTTCAAGACGTTTTTTTACATCAAAAGAAACATACACTAGAGCCTCTGAACTAGATAGAGTAACTAAATTTCCTAACTATATGATCCGTTCTGATTATTTTCAAAAGAAAAGGATTCAAATAATAAAATGGCTTACTTGGGATAGGTATTTAATGTATACATAAATACACCCCTAGAAAGGCAAATAAAAAAAACTTACCTGTATAGTTACCTACATTAACACATCCAAATTAAAATATATACATTAAGTACTACATTTTTTTTTATATTTCGGGACAATTTTACCCAAATCGAGGATTGTTGTAGGTACTAGACGCGACGATATATATAATAGATAGATACATATAAAAACTTAAATGCAGAGAAAACACCCACGACTCAGGAACAAATGTATGTGCTCATCACACAAATAAATGTCCTGACTGGGATTCAAACCCAGGACCATCGGCTTCATAGGCAGGGTCACTACCCACTAGGCCAGACCGGTCGTCAAAACATCGGTCGTACATTACTCATTATCTCTTAATTACCAAAAACATTTTTTTTTATTACAAGTTTTTATCACCTACTTATTCTTCTACTATCAGTCAAGTAACTCCTCCCTTCGTAGCTAAAACTTCGGTAAAATTCTATAAAAAAGCCGAAAATACACGCAAACCATAATACAAAAATTATATTTAGAAATAGGTACTTGGATTCAGTATATCCACATAACATACATAATAAAATAACCACATAGCAAATAAATTAAAAGTGATTAAAATAAAAATAATGTTTTCATTTTAATGTTATGTGATATATTTTTGCTATTACTCCACAGTAATATTTAAAAAAATCTATTTAATTCAATATTATACTTACGTAGTTATAACATAACGTTGTAAAAAGTACGGCCTACCTCACTGTCCACGATTTTATTGTAAGGAGAAAGGCATTTTCAGTGTGAAATAAACTAATGGTAGGTTCATTAAAAACATCGGCAACTTTAATCATTGTATTTTTATTTAAAAAAACGCAAACGGTTTGTAGATGTAGATACGCATCGCATTCCTTACCCAAGCGCCATCTACCGGTAAGCGGCGGCAAACACGCTCTCATGAATGGCTGTGACTCACCGCCATTCATCCCGTCCATTCATGACTCAGCCTTCGTGGAACCTACGAGCGTAATTACACGCATGTGCGCCGGCGCTGGGAATTCTGTCCTTACGTTGACCAGCGTAACTTGGACCTTGAGATATGAAAACATCCTTTGCAATCGGAGATCATATCATGTTGAAGCCTAAGCTCGCTTTTGATTGGCAATGAGAGCAGCAATGGCCGGAGGCCTCGGTCAAACTTGATGAAAAAACTATTACAAAATGTGAATGAAAGTCGATTTTGAACGTGATTCATAATGTTACGTTACCTCGCTCGTAGCTATAATTTCAACGGACAACTGGAGATAGCTTATGATATCTGTTTAATATTGAAGAATTTGGCATATTGCCGATTGCTATGCAGAATTGACCCCGTACCGCGAACATCGTACGTATATTTCGAGCATCGAAATCTTTTACTCCAATTAAGGCGTCATGAGAGAGACAGAGACAATCGTCCGTACGGATGTCGTTTTTTGCGGTAGCGCCGTTGTTTCATCGTGGAATAAGTTGCTATTAGTTAAATATTCGTTTGCTTATGATTTTCATTAATTATTATCAATATTATCGTACTGTACGGACTCGGTATGTAATTAGTAATTATTTACATGTGTCATAATTATAGTATATAGGTCATTTATTTGTTTTATGTATAATACTGTTAAGTAATTGTTAGTTAATGATTGACTCAATAAAGGAGAATGGGCATTTTTGTATGGCGGGTGTACCATGAGTGTATACAGTTGAGACGTATCTCGTTTGAAAGCTCTTAATTAGAGTATTAAAGTTTTCTATGGCACCAAAGCTGGATATCATGCAGGGACCGTAATATTTAAAAAAAAAGGTTCAACTTTTACATGGTTATTTTTCAAAATACACGGTCCATAATCAGTTGGAACATGGTATATATGACTTCATATAAGAAATGCTTTACGTCTTTGTAAAAAAAACAGCGTTTAAGTACATATAAGGCTAGAAATAAAAGGAAGAACATCAGCTTGCTATGAACACCCCTGTTGTTAAGGAGAATGGTAATGTGTATACACAAGTCATGTATGACATGTTATCGGTATTCCTAAAAACTGTTTTTTAATGTATATACCTGACCTCAGATTCATGCAGGGACCCAAAAAACTATTTTGTAAGTTTATTAAGTTTGTTTAAACTTTTCTACTCCTCGCTAGATGGAGCGAGCTATCAAAATTCTTATTAAGAACACTGACGTGTCATAACGTCGGTCTAACTCTTTCACGAAAACGTTCTGGTAACAACTGACAATTGTCTATGAATTACTGAAAAAGCAACTTGACATTTGACGTAAGGAATTTTATATTGTCAAAAGAAATATATCATATTAAAGAAAATATACGTTGATTGTAATTCGTTTGCTTAAATAATATGAGATCGTTACGTTAAAAAGGTAACCTATATAGTTTTATACTAAACAGATTGAATGCCTAGAAAGGCCTGGAAGAGTTTGAAATTATTTTCCTTGACTACCGCAAAAGGTATGAGCAAAATCTCTTTTTGGGGAAGAAGGTAAGTGGTTACAAATTCGATTAACTATTAGCACGCTTAATAGTGAGGCAGGCCCATGGCCGTAAATCGATTTAAAAACTACACGTCATTGTTTTGGATTCCTTCGTAGACTAAAATCGTAGTTTTTATAATAAAAACTAAGTGACTAATTTCAAACATTACGTCCGATCAACGAATTGATACTCAGACGCGACCTCACGGACGAGCTCAATGGTATTACTACTAAATATTGTACTACTACTAAACTAGAAAAAATGCTGGTGCACTTGTGTTTACACGTCAAAGCGGGAAATAAAATTAAAACGCATTGACATCCCTCCCTCTCCAGCATCCTTTGACAAAATAATGTGTACCTTTGCCACAAAAAATCAAGTAAATTAAACTATATATCATCATCATCATCATTTTCATCAGCCGAAAAACGTCCTCTGCTGGACAAAGACCGGGTCCTACTATTATCAGCAGCTTTGGCCACATCGTCGTTCCACCTAGTTGAGAGCCATCCAACGCTACGTCTTTCGGTACATGGTCACAACTCAAGAACCTTTCTGCCCTTCTTCGTGCAATGTAAACGTGCAATTTGGTACTTAATGTTTCTTTTGTACAATAAACCGCAAAAAAAAGTGGTTTAACACTAAACACTTACTAGTTGTATTCTATATAAATATAAGTGGATAAAAGTGAATACTTTATTATATTTTATACTTTTCCTGGTACTGCATACAATGCCTAGGAGTTGTATATAATAATTACATTATGTGTTTATTTTACTAAGTTTTTTTTTTCAGGAATACTGGTGTCCAAATCGCCATAAGCATGTTCTAGTTTTATAAGTATGTTAGTAAAGTTTTCACTGGAGATGGGTAAATAGTCATAAATTATAATACAAGTCTTATTGCATCTTTTTGCTAAACCTTTTGTGTAAATCATTATTATTATTATTCTTGTGTCATACCTACTTATAAGCGAAAAACCACACGAGAATCGAATCCCAGAGACGCTGGTTCATATCCGCTAGAGCTCTTTGTATCGGTAACGTGCGAAGGTGTACTTACAAGAAAATAATTATGTTTGTATGTCGTTGATGTCTAAGAGGAATCTACACGAAGATCTAATAAGGTGCCGGTTCGAAACCTACTTTAACCCTTTGTGTAGGTAACCAACTATGTTCGAATGTTGTTGGGATAAGCGTAATCCACACGTGGATCTAATATGTGCAGGCGCCGGTTCGAATCCCGCCGATGCTCTTTGTACCTTCGCAAGTGTGCTTGCTTACCAGAAAATATGTTCGTATGTAATAAATACAGGAGCCGGTTCGAATCCCGTGAGCTCTTTGAGTCAGTATCCTACCCAAGTGTACTACTTACAAGAAAATATGTTCATATGTCGTTGGGACACACGGAATCCACACGGGGATCGATATGTGCAGGCGCCGGTTCTAATCCCGCCGTAGAACTTTGTACATGCAAATGTGCTTGCTTACCAGAAAATATGTTCGTGTATAATAAGCACAGGTGCCGGTTCGAATCCCACCGTAGCTCTTTGTACCTACCCAAGTGTAATACTTACCAAAAAATATGTTCGTATGTAATGAGTGCAGGTGCCGGTTCGAATCCCGTCAGCTCTTTGTGTCAGTATCCTACCCAAGTGTACTACTTACAAGAAAATATGTTCATATGTCGTTGGGACACACGGAATCCACACGTGGATCGATATGTGCAGGCGCCGGTTCGAATCCCGCCGTAGAACTTTGTACATGCTAATGTGCTTGCTTACCAGAAAATATGTTCGTATATAATAAGCACAGGTGCCGGTTCGAATCCCGCCGTAGCTCTTTGTACCTACCCAAGTGTAATACTTACCAAAAAATATGTTCGTATATAATGAGTGCAGGTGCCGGTTCGAATTCTGTCAGCTCTTTGTGTCAGTATCCTACCCAAGTGTACTACTTACAAGAAAATATGTTCATTTGTCGTTGGGACACACGGAATCCACACGTGATCGATATGTGCAGGCGCCGGTTCGAATCCCGCCGTAGAACTTTGTACATGCAAATGTGCTTGCTTACCAGAAAATATGTTCGTGTATAATAAGCATAGGTGCCGGTTCGAATCCCACCGTAGCTCTTTGTACCTACCCAAGTGTAATACTTACCAAAAAATATGTTCGTATGTAATGAGTGCAGGTGCCGGTTCGAATCCCGTCAGCTCTTTGTATCAGTATCCTACCCAAGTGTACTACTTACAAGAAAATATGTTCATATGTCGTTGGGACACACGGAATCCACACGTGGATCGATATGTGCAGGCGCCGGTTCGAATCCCGCCGTAGAACTTTGTACATGCTAATGTGCTTGCTTACCAGATAATATGTTCGTATATAATAAGCACAGGTGCCGGTTCGAATCCCGCCGTAGCTCTTTGTACCTACCCAAGTGTAATACTTACCAAAAAATATGTTCGTATGTAATGAGTGCAGGTGCCGGTTCGAATCCCGTCAGCTCTTTGTATCAGTATCCTACCCAAGTGTACTACTTACAAGAAAATATGTTCATATGTCGTTGGGACACACGGAATCCACACGTGGATCGATATGTGCAGGCGCCGGTTCGAATCCCGCCGTAGAACTTTGTACATGCTAATGTGTTTGCTTACCAGATAATATGTTCGTATATAATAAGCACAGGTGCCGGTTCGAATCCCGCCGTAGCTCTTTGTACCTACCCAAGTGTAATACTTACCAAAAAATATGTTCGTATGTAATGAGTGCAGGTGCCGGTTCGAATTCCGTCAGCTCTTTGTGTCAGTATTCTACCCAAGTGTACTACTTACAAGAAAATATGTTCATATGTCGTTGGGACACACGGAATCCACACGTGGATCGATATGTGCAGGCGCCGGTTCGAATCCCGCCGTAGAACTTTGTACATGCAAATGTGCTTGCTTACCAGAAAATATGTTCGTGTATAATAAGCACAGGTGCCGGTTCGAATCCCGCCGTAGCTCTTTGTACCTACCCAAGTGTAATACTTACCAAAAAATATGTTCGTATGTAATGAGTGCAGGTGCCGGTTCGAATTCTGTCAGCTCTTTGTGTCAGTATTCTACCCAAGTGTACTACTTACAAGAAAATATGTTCATATGTCGTTGGGACACACGGAATCCACACGTGGATCGATATGTGCAGGCGCCGGTTCGAATCCCGCCGTAGAACTTTGTACATGCAAATGTGCTTGCTTACCAGAAAATATGTTCGTGTATAATAAGCACAGGTGCCGGTTCGAATCCCGCCGTAGCTCTTTGTACCTACCCAAGTGTAATACTTACCAAAAAATATGTACGTATGTAATGAGTGCAGGTGCCGGTTCGAATTCCGTCAGCTCTTTGTGTCAGTATCCTACCCAAGTGTACTACTTACAAGAAAATATGTTCATATGTCGTTGGGACACACGGAATCCACACGTGGATCGATATGTGCAGGCGCCGGTTCGAATCCCGCCGTAGAACTTTGTACATGCTAATGTGCTTGCTTACCAGAAAATATGTTCGTATATAATAAGCACAGGTGCCGGTTCGAATCCCGCCGTAGCTCTTTGTACCTACCCAAGTGTAATACTTACCAAAAAATATGTTCGTATGTAATGAGTGCAGGTGCCGGTTCGAATTCTGTCAGCTCTTTGTGTCAGTATCCTACCCAAGTGTACTACTTACAAGAAAATATGTTCATTTGTCGTTGGGACACACGGAATCCACACGTGATCGATATGTGCAGGCGCCGGTTCGAATCCCGCCGTAGAACTTTGTGTCGTTGACCTACCCAAGTGTCGTACTACATACCAGAAAATGTGTTCGTATGTCGTTGAGACAAACGGAATCCACACGTGGATCTAATATGTGCAGGCGTCGGTTCGAATCCAGTCATAGCTCAGCCTACGTAAGTGTATTTACAAAAGCAACGAAGCAGAGTAATAAAACCACGTTTTTGTATGAAATACTATTTATCCCGTCTTGTTGATACCATTCTTAAATAAATTGTTAATTATGTTTTCAGAAAACTATTGATAGACTAAAGTTGCTGCGAATGTAAATGGACCTAGAATCAATGTCGGCATTTATCTTTATAGTTGAAGACCAAGAGCACTAAAGATGGATTTATTTACATAATAACTGTACCTTTACGGCGTTTAGTAGGTAGTACCAAACTAGTAGGTAAAACAATCTTACACAAATCGACCCAGCCCTACGGTAAGCACAGTAAGGCTTGTGTTGTAGGTACCTACTAGGGCTCCTGGTATCCGTGATGTACGCCGACCCGTAGCTACGTGTTCTTAACACCGCCGGTACTAAGATCACGAATTTCACGAACACGGCCAGGTACGTGTCACGTACCTACGTTCGCATCCAGATTCACGTGACACGCCGTGACACGCCGTGACACGTAGCCCGTACCTGCGTCCGTGTGTGGAGCTTCGGGCTCGATTCCGTTGGATACTTATCGCACGTTTCGTAATTTCGCCACGCCCGGGAATATAATAAATAAGGGCTAAGTTTTATTCTTAAGATACGTGAAGGCGTGATCACGCCTACACGGATCTACACGGATTCACGTACCCTAATTTCACGTAACTGAATGTCACGTGCGGAACGGACCAGAAAACCGTTGCATAGATTCACGAAACCGGGCGCACGGCTACGGGTTCACGAATCACGGACACGACCGCGAGCCCTAGTACTTACTAGAGGACGACATAATATATAATAGACAGATACATATAAATAACTACTTAAATACATAGAAAACACCCATGACCCAGGAACATGAATCTGTGCTCATCACAAAAATAAATGCCCCGACTGGGAATCGAACTCAGAACCATCGGCTTCATAGGCAGGGTCACTACCCACTAGGCCAGACCGGTCGTCAAATACATTAGATTGAAAACCTCGTAAGGTTACAAGGTTTAGCCTACAAAACATGGAATATTGGGTATTCTTCCTGGGAGCAAAGATGCACTATCGCCACCTGCCAAGCGTGGAGATAATGACACTCGACCTCCCCCTAGTCAGAAATCCAATTTACAGCACTGGGTGTCTATGACTAATAGGTACTTAGATAGCAGTGGCGGCTTGACTAATCTTCATATACTAGAGTGATTTACCATTAGCTCTTACAGGAAAGGAAAGCCATATTGGATATGGTCTGCTTAAGAAAAATCCAAATCCGCCGCCATTGATAGGTAGTATAACAAATCTGAGTGATTATTATTTTATCAACATCATTTCAGCCATAAGACGTCCACTGCTGAACATAGGCCTCCCCCCTTGGACCTCCACACGTACCGGTTGGAAGCGAGCTGCATCCAGCGTCTTCCGGCGACCTTAATACTTATTATTTTATAGTACTTTGATATTTTCAGGCATATCTCAAGCGCATAGCCACCAGATAACTGAATTACTTTCTAACGGCCTCTGGACGAGCACCGCATACAACATTCGAGTGGCGTGTAGAGTTACCCAAAATAATTTATATTAAGAGAGTCATAATATCATTAACCCTTTTTACGTGTCATTGCGGGGATATATCAGTCATCATCATCATCGTCATCATCATCAGCCTATCGCAGTCCACTGCTGGACATATGCTTCCCCAATTTTACGCCATCGTGTTTGATCTTCGGCTGCTTGCATCCAGCTCCTGCCAGCCATCTTGCGCAAGTCTTCACGTTGCCTGAGGGCGCCCTACACTACGCTTTCCGAGACGCGGCCTCCACTCAAGAACTCGTTTACCCCAACGGTTGTCGGTTCTACGGCTAATATGGCCTGCCCACTGCCACTTCAACTTGCTAATACGGTGGGCTATGTCGATGACTTTGGTTCTCTGCTGGATTACCTCATTTCTGTTTCGATCCCGCAGAGAAACGCCGAGCATAACCCTTTCCATAGCCCGCTGAGAGACTTTCAACTTGTGGACCAGCCGTACCGTCAGTGTCCACTTTTCGGCTCCATACGTCAGGACGCACCGACTGAAGACTCGTCTTTAGGTATATCAGGATGTTAGGATATATCAGCATAGAGATATTTATGAACCTAAGTCCACTTTGGATTTATGTCTTCTATCTACATTTTCATCTATCGTCAGCCGGGATAAATTATGGGATATTTTATTAAAATTGCTACCTAATCGCTTTGAGATAGATGAAACTAATTGTTTTTATTATACCTACTTACATTATCAAGGATATTTTAAGAATTGCTTATAATCATATGGTGCGTGTTTTGCAAGAGCTATTTAAACGGATACAATATTATAATCACTACCGAGTTTATCTAAAGTATAAGAGTATTATATATATATATTATGCTAGTTTCTAGGGTTCCGTAACCTAATGGTAAAAAATGAGACCCTATTACTAAGACTCCGCTGTCCGTCTGTCTGTTCTTCGTCAGGCTAAATCATGATAGTTAGACAGTTGATGTTTACAGATGCTGTTGCCGCTATAACATCGATTATTAAAAAGAAAATAAATTAAATATCACATGCAATAAACGCGATTTTATAGTAGTTTTTTTTCTACAGATAAGATTTGTGTAGACATTTATAGTATGTACACGGAGGCCGCAGATGATTTCAGATTTATTTTTCAGTTTACTTGCATAAGAAGTAGCCTACTAGCTTTATCACGTACGCGTTTCTCCATTTTCTCTGTTTTGGACAATATTCAAGATTCACAGAACAAGATGGGGCGCTAATTATGAAGCAGGTTTTGACGAAGAACAACTTCTGTAGAGAAACTCCGACTGTGCAGAACAAGAAGTGCTCTTACTCGCGTATGAAGAATTATTATATGACAGAGTCTGAAGCTGCTACCGATTGTGACCGCCGAATTTGTAGTTGTTTAATACATTAATAGGCACCTAATTACTCGTTACACCAACAACATCTACAGAATGTCCTGAGAAACACGAATCGAGTTTTAGTATTATTGTCGGCGAATTGTTGTTAAACCTCACTTTTACCTGTGGCCTTGTTGCCTTCTGTTTCTGTTATTTATGAACCACGGATCAATTGTGTTAAGTACGCTTATTTTTTGTCGTTTCTTGTGATAAATGCAAATATTTTATATAGTCATATTTTCTGAATAGACGCAATGAAAAAGTATGAGGCAACATGGCTCCTGGATCGAGCAGCAAAATATAATAAGAATAGGTTATTGATGCCTTCAACTTCTGCCATGTAGGGTAAATCGCCAGTTACTGGCCACCTTTCAATTACTGGCCACCATATACTGAAAATGGACTATTTACCTATAAACAGAGTTCATTTAAGTATAAGGTGGCCAGTAATTGAAGGGTGGCCAGTAATAGAAATCCCATTTGAAAATGTGTTCTAGTTATAGGTAAATAGAGTCCATTTTCAGTATATGGTGGCCAGTAATTGAAAGGTGGCCAGTAACTGGCGATTTACCCTACTTATCAATTTGTCAAGTTACTGTTGTTTTTGGGCAGGGTGGAATTATGCATTAACCGTTTTCCATGTCCCACCAATCCGAATGGTTTTCCTAGAAAGCCATTCACACAAGCACATTCTAATTAGTTCGTTTTGCTTATTGCTTTTATTTTTAGGATAATCCAATCTAATATGAACTTTAATGTAGAAATAAAATTGACACGCATTTGGTCGATATATCTGACTATGTCTGGAAAAGAAAGCTTTAAGATCCTTGAAATGCTACTAGGACGCGTGATCCTCCCTGGCCGGCCCCCCAAGCCCGATTTGGCTGGTATTGCAATATTTTTATGTACCAGTTATGTACTTTATGTACCAGGTCGGAAAATTGTATGTACCTCTTTAGTTTAGAAGATATTGCTTATTAAAGGTGGGCCGGCTGTAGAATGTATTCCCTGGCCGGCCCCCGCCCGAAACAGACGAAATCCGCCACTTCAAAATATGAATGTCAGTAACAAAATAATGTACCTATCATGTACCTTCTGAATATACCATTTTTTTGTAAAAATAATTCTTTATACGTTTTTTTTTCATAGATTAAACTATTTGCGTACGAGCGCCTGTGAAAAGGTAATAGCAACTTTACAAAATGTAAAGGTTAATCGAAATGGCCCAGCTTGAATATGAACTAAAAATCATGATTATGCTGCGTGTTGTCCATTATGTACTTTAAAAAAAAAACATTTACGCGCCTCTTTGTAATTCAGGAATATTTTAGTGTAGTGGAGTCGTAATCTCAAACTGGAATAAAAAAATGTAACCTAAGTAATATTTTAAATAAAGTGTATAATATTAAAAAAATTAATAAACTTTTAACAAAAAATAAACCCTCCTCCTTTTTTTGAAGTCGGTTAAAAAGAGAATTTTTACGCACTGACTTTTACATTTTTTAATGTTGCTATTAACTTTTCACAGGCGCTTGTACGCAAATAGTTTAATCTATGAAAAAAAAAACTTATAAAGAATTATTTTTACAAAAAAATGGTATATTCAGAAGGTACATGACAGGTACATTATTTTGTTACTGACATTCATATTTTGAATTGGCGGATTTCGTCTGTTTCGGGCGGGGGCCGGCCAGGGAATACATTATACAGCCGGCCCACCTTTGATGATCAATATCTTTTAAACTAAAGAGGTACATACATTTTCCGACCTGGTACATAAAGTACATAACTGGTACATAATAGTACTGCAATTCCAGCCAAATCGGGCTTGGGGAGCCGGCCAGGGAGGAACACGCTACTAGGACGGGTATACCACACTTGATAGTAAGTTCCATGACAACCAACGAGAACAGTGGTCTTCACGATTTTTTATAGACGTGGTGACCCAGCAATACCAGCGCGTTTCTCACCACGGCCACGCTGTAATGAGGAAGCTTGGTAGGTAGTCTCACCCGATAGTAATTAAACTTTTTTTTGCCTGCCTGCCTGTTCTGCCTTGCCTGGCTCAACTGGATCAACATGGTGTAGGATGTACGTCGTAGGTCTCCGAGTACCAGTACCGCGGCCAAATCACTGCAAAATGGCTGTATATATCAATAAATGCTTTCTTGTATTTGATTTTTTTAAATAATTTTCCTAAACTTGGAGTGTGGTGTCGGTTCAAAATCTCTACGTGGTGATGTGAAACTATGAATTTGTGTAGCACTGAATATACTTTTACCGTTTGAACGTTTTACCTTTCGCGTAAACACATTCGCTGCCACCCCCTCCAAAAATGTATGGAAATGAACGCACATGTGCGTTGGTGGCAGTGAATGTACACCACGTTGGTACGTGTACGCCAAGGCCTCAATCAGTAAAGAGCATGTTTAACACGTTCACAGTCCAGTGCCCCGCACTTGGGTCACTATAACCGACCAGGTGCGCACTGAAATCAAATCATTTCTACTGCCTTCAATAGTGCTCATAATATAAAGATAATTCTGATTTCTCTATTAACCCTTTCGCCGCTATTGTCTTAATATGAAGTCTGGACATTTTGTGCCCCACACGCTATGACTTGATATCAAGTCGAAGCCTTGGACCTACGTACTGAGAGTTAAGGCTTTGGCGTGTGGCGCACGTCAGATTTTTTTTGCCGTGGCCGGCGAATAGGTTATAACCCATTGAATGCGGAAGGCACGAATTCGCGTCCCATGAATGTGCAAGCGTAATGCCGAGGACGGGATTTCGCGTCCCCCAGTTATTTGTTTTTATTCGCGTCCTTGAAAAGTCAACGTAATGCCGCGGACGCATATTCGCTTCCTTGAAATGTTAACGTAATGCCGAGCAGTTTTGTTTTTATTCGCATCCTTGAAAAGTCAACGTAATGCCGCAGACGCATATTCGCTTCCTTGAAATGTTAACGTAATGCCGAGCAGTTTTGTTTTTATTTGCTTCCTTGAAAAGTCAACGTAATGCCGCGGACGCGAATTCGCGTCGTCGCGTGGATGGCGGCGGCACTGCGTGATGACTTTAGTAAAAATATGAGGCGTCGGCAATGAATGGGTTAATATTCCTGTTAGAGAGAAGAACATTCTATTATATATTACTGTAGTAATACGAGGGCGTACCTGGGCGTTTCTTAGTGACCCATATGTGGAGCACGGGTGTGCAAAGTAATTTGCTTGGATGTATGAGTAGATCAAAACATTGTGTACCTATGGGGACTGAACGTGTTAAACCTTATATCTTTAACTGCGTTGACAGCGTCCGCCATAGCCACTAGGGGTCGCTGGTGTGAGAGGCAGTGTTGGTGTAGACACGACGACATCAATACCACTTTTGGGGTTCTTGGCGTTCAGTGTTAAAGGTATGAATTTCATATTGGGGCCATATAGATCAATTTAACCACTTCGACGCCATTGACTTGATATGAAGTCGGAACATTTCGTGCCACACACGCCACGACTTGATACCAAGTCAATGGCGTCGAAGTGGCCTAGGATCTACGTACCTAGTTATTTACAGGTAAGGTTTATTTTATTATTATTCATTACTTACAAAAACCTTAGGCGTATGACGCACTTTAATTTTTTTCACTTGACGGCAAAAAGGTCGAAACTCCTGTCGAAATTGTGCCTAGAAGGTGTCAGCCGCCATAGCTGGAGATGGGTTCAAATCCTGCCTCGGACGCAGGAGGACGTCAGTTTTTCATAAGTATATGATATCTATTTTCAATTTATAAACCTAATCTGTCGGCAGGAAAAATGCTATCACAGTGTCCAACATAGCCAATATAGTGTTCGGTGGCGTGTTGGACACGACATATTCGGCACGTTCTTAGCGTTCAAAGGGTTAAAAACAAAACTAGTCTTTCCTGTGTTCTTCTCATATTTAGTATAGCCAAATATAAGGCTTAGAAATTCTTGGTGTTCACAATGTTCATAGAAATTACTAACCTAAATCTATATAATCATAATATCATTGAACCGTGGCAGCAGTACGTTCGCCAGATCTGGTTGCCTTTTTTAGTTTTTTAGGTATGTTGACTCTGAGAACGTGAAAACTAACTATTAATTAGACTTCTCGTGTAATGTGAGTGATGTTGTAATACGTGTAATATTTATTATATTGCAAACTAAAATAAATAATGTCATAAAATGTATTTAAAATGTTTTATTAATTATGAACCATATAGTAACAAAAATATTAACCTTTTTGTCGCTTTCCCGCCAAATATGTGGTCTATGCCAACATCTCTACTCGGTAGTCGTTCTTTGTTAAGAAGCTAAAAGATTAATCCCTTATCTATCAGCAACAATGTTGCTTTGACAGCGTCTGCCAATTTTGGCAGAGTATTTTGCGTGGTAGGTAGGCACGGCAGTGCACAATGTCACCTTTAGATGGTCGTGGCGATAAACGGTTAACCTCATAATCGCCATAGGCATGCTGTACGCCACAAATTGACAGTTATATTTTTGTCATGTAGTTTGCTTGCTTTGTTGTCTTTGTCGATATATGAATCATAGCCGACCAAAAGCTTAATTTTTTTACTCCCTCTAAAAACGTAATGCTCCTATAATAGTTGCCGCAGTTGGGGAAAATAAAAAGATTTGTAGTGTGCACATTAACCTGTATTGTTGTGCTACTTACTATCAACGTAAGTAACCTAGGAAGAAAGAGACGACGAATTCCAATTATATATCTTCTTCAAGCAGGAAGAAGCTTGATTCACAAGATGACAACTCTTTGTCTTTCTATATCCCCTCTCTCCCCCTATCATTTGAAAATGCAAATACAATACAATAAACAAAATTAAATAAACAGAATGTCGATTAACGCAGATCATAGTAGACGCCCCCTAGATTAGTTGTATTTTTTAAAATTATCTTTCAGAAATAAGCAACCTAAAAGTATTTCTTAGCGTTATAAAGTGACTATATGGACATAGCATTATTAACGCATGTCAAGTGCACCTATTTGACGCTTACTTGGTTCATCTATTGAGTACAAGATGTCAGCATTGAAAGATATTTTTAAATAATTAGGCTTGTAATTGAGATCTTAAACCAGTTTTTAGTTACAATAAATAATGCTTAGCGTTACAGATCATGATAGGGCTAATAACAATATCAGGGGTCACAAATATAAATATATTTGATCAAGAATTTTAGTTCCAATATTCGCCGTTATGCCATTGAATTTAAATAATAAATATTATCTTCTCGGTACCCTTTCTTCACCCATTGTCATATATGCAATAGAAGCTATGGTTAAGACCTTTTAAATGAGATATGCTACAAGGATTAACAAGAGTGAAAAACAAATACAGTTGCTACCCAAGCTCCATCTAGAGATGAGTAGATGAATCAAAGGGTTGTTAATTAAGGCAATTATCTATCAATTAACTCTTAAAAAACTCGTTTATCGCAGTCCCTGCATTCTTTGAGGAAGAAGTGTCTGTTATAAAAAATAGCTTATAATAATGCCTTTACTATGTAATATATGACTACTGTATACACTTTAGCTCCGTTGTACAAGAAGCATTTGATCAGTTAAGCAAATCTTCAGATCGTTAATTCCAGCCCTGTATGCGCTTTAGCTTTGATAGTGGTATATAAGCGTAAAGCATTTTTCATATACTTTAATTTAAGACACACTTAAACTAGTTAGATAGCAAGTATTTTGTAAAACAAGGGTTTATATGAGCTGACTTTTTTTTTTAATAGCTCGGCCCCTGCACGCTATCCAATGTTGGTGTCATACAAATAAATAATGCTATGATTAAGACCTTTCCAACGATATATGTCTCAACTGTATACACTCATGGTACAAAATGCCCATTCTCCTTTAATGATTTACATAAGTATATTAAATATGTATCTCTTATTTTAAATATACATAATATGTGTATTTAGTCCCGTTGCGTGGCTTGAGAGCCGTAGTGGCACAATAAAAAATATTAATTATTAAAAAATCTAGGTATTAAATAATTATTAAATGGTTCTGAACTTGGTTTAGTGAATTCTGATGAGTATTGCCTCGCCTTTGGATGTCACGATTGATATTTTTCATTTCGTAAGTCGCTATTTGTTTGTCTTCAGAATACTAAAATGAAACTTCGATTGCATAAATTCTACTACTTCATCCGGTTTTGTAAAATAGGCAGACAATTATCTAGTTTTTTGAATTGGGCTGATCGAGCTGCTATCTACAGAAGAAAAATACGTTCGTCAAAGTTCCAAATTTATAATTGAGATGAAAGCGTTGCGCGTTGGAAGCTGTCACTGCGCACGGGGTTTCCCAAGATGCGTCAACGCAGCGCGCGCACTTGCAGGAATTATGACGTTCCGATTTACGGAAGTTAGGTGATTACTTCCGAATCTGATGGTCATACAGTAGGTGAGTCATGCGCATCTAAAACACTTCTAGTTAAATTGAGCAATGAATGCTTTTCTTGAAATGTTGCTTGAAGAAACTTTAGTTTCCATGTCAGTCATACTATGACATAGATATGATAGATAATTTAATAAAATACACTTTTAGCTCCGGCAGTATTCTTGCTATAGGACACTGGGCCGTTTAGTTTTAATTATAAATGAGAGTTTCTTAAAAGCGCGCCAAGATCTTTACGGTGTTATGTTTCTACTTTCAAAGTACAATATAAATATAACCCTTCAGTGATAAATAATTTCTTGAATATTTATTCAAAACTCAATATTGTAGTGTTTGTGTATATTCCAATCATGTAAAAGTGAAAAGTACACAAACATGATACACGAATATAAAATCTATTTAAACCTTTTGTTTGGGTACAGATAAATTCCTAAAACCCGTTTCTTCCAAAAACTCAATGCAAAAATGCGTGGCCTCTTTTATTGGAATTGTTAAGGAATGCAATTCTTTCGACGCATAGGCAGCCCATCCCATTCAAAAATATACTTTGTCTACAGAATTTACAGTGACATATGACCTTTCGGCATTTATTATGGGCGAATGACATTGGCCTCGGCAGGTCCGGTCACTGCCCGCTCTACAAAACACAGTCTGACCAGGTCTATACCTTAACTTAATGGCAATAGAAGTTAATAATGGCCAGTCACTTGCTTTTGATAATAGAGGCCTTAAGTGCAATAGTCTTTAAGTTTACCTAGGACCTTTGTAAAATGATCAACTGTGTTAGGTGTTCTGATCGCTTTGCGAGCGAGGAGATGGTCTAGTAGTAACTACAAGAACAAGTGTCACCTACGAATATGCTCAGTTCAACTGCACAATGCACTCGGTGGACACAAGAACACGGATTCTTATATACATCTTGGGCCGTTAAACACCAGTGCAAGAAATTTATCAGAACTATTTTTTTATTTAAACAACAAGAGTGTAACTCTTAAATTAAGCACAACATAAGTCAAATGAAATTAAACTCATTAAAGCCCCAAAATAGGAAGGCAAATCAACTAATGATGATTCTTAACCCTTTATTACGTAGAGAAAAAAAAAATACGCAGTATGAGAAAACTAATAGTTTATAGAGCCTACACATAGAGATTCATTTGTTATCTTAGCGATGAGAATGGGTGTCAGTTGTGGGAATGCGCTAGTCTTTTTGTTCGGGCGGCGGCGCGGGCGCATCGCATAGTGCGCTGCGTTTGCGGCTCGTTTTCCTTATGCGCGTGCTCATAATCCACGGCCCCCTTTATTGACCATTATGGCTTTTGATGACAGTATTTAAGCAGTAACACGAAACGGAATTATTGCACGAACACGCCAACTGTATGTGCCAAAATGTTTAAAAAGTAATATTTCGTAACACGAGTATTTGTAAGGCCCCAAGCTTACATAGGATACTGTTGTGTTTATCGAATATATACTTATATGTCCATTAATAAAGGCGTACAGATAAAAAATCTATTTATTTATTTGAATATAAAGTAAGTTGAACAAAATGTTTTTACGTACCTACATAAAGTGCTCTGAGTCAACCGTAAGGCAAAGCAGAAGGATTGTGGAAGGGGAAAAAAATAATGAATTAGTTTTTATTGTCATCATAAGCATTTGCCGCAAAAAAATTACAATTTAGCTACTTTTTCTAAAACTGGTCTGACTTCATTTCGCTTGACCATATTATGAAATGTGAAAAGGATGGACCGTTCCTATATTTTAAGATATACTCTTGAGATTGCATTAAATAGTAATAAATTTGTAGAGATAAGTGTATAAGTGAATGTTGACCCCCAGCTCCAGAGGGACGCAGAAACGACGGGAAGGGCCCAAAAACGGGGTAATCTAGGACGGCATCATCGGGTCATTATTGCCCTGTCCCTGCTTAAGGGGCCCTTGATATTGAAAACCATGAAGGGAAGTGGATGTTAATAACGTTTACTTACCTAGAAATTATATTATCCGCCATTACCCAATCGTACTTGTAACTAAAATTACATTTATAATAAAGCCCTGTTTGTTTATTTGTTAGTACTTAAAGTCGACTATTTATTTTTCGACTACGAATTTCAAGTGCAATAAACTTATAAGGTTTCATAGCTCATTGTAAACACGGTGTTCTTACGTAGTAAATATTTCGCCAAAACTTATACGAGTATGTACTCCGTACTCCGAGAGTAGAATAGGAATCTGTTGTACAAAAATATTAGTATCTAACTAATTTGTCATCTGATGTAGGGATGTGGAATACGGGGTGAAGTCGGGGTCGCGATCCAAAATGTCAAAAAATGATAAAGACGACTTAACAACTTTTCCCATGGGACGAATATTGAAATCGCGAAAAAAAATTAGCTACTCCATACATTAACTCGCAATTAAGTCCCAGTATGTATGGAGACATTTTGGGTCACGACCCAGATTACATCCTGTAGGTATATTTCAGGTCACGCGAAAGAAGATTCACTCCTCAATAATTCTGAATGCCATATAAAATTCCTGGGCTTTGAATCATGTATTGTAGCAATAACAAACCTTTAGAATTTATAACATTTGCCAAAAAGTATCACTGAGCTAATGGGAATGAATCACAGTCATAATGCACAAATCCACTAAACTCACTGACCGCATTAGCAATGCGTTTAAACCAGTAGAATATTTGAACTTCGATTACTCATAATAACTACGGATATCTGGAGCCAGTTATATTGGGAAAAATCTTACTGACGAATGTGTATTGTGAATGGATAACCGGATCCGGACGTTGTGCCAAGAATCCGCGGAACTAAAGCGTGCCGAAAACAAAATTATTAGTGCGTGTGTCAGGGGTCACTCGCTTCAAGATTTGGCAGATGAAATATGAAGGCCGGCTGGTTGGAAACGAACTAACAGCGGCATAGTCCAAGATTTACAAAGCTAGCTACTTATATTTTTTGCCGGATCTGACCGTGTTGCCAAGAATGCTTGGAACGTGGAGCGTGCCTCGAAAATTGCTCTTTTGTCAGAGCAAAGGTCGCCTTGCGGTTAAACTTTTGTAAAATAATATTGAATCCAGATTTAATAACAACAACAATTTTCGTACCTTTAAATATTTATTGTTAGCAGGTAAATATTACACATAAATTATAAGCATGAAGAGGTGTGTGTAATGTCTAAAAACCTTCATGCCTAGTTGAGTTATTATAGTTTTGTAGCTATGCATTTTCGCACTTTTGGCCCGACTTAAGTTATATCAGAGCCACGTTCGACGATTACATATCTAACCCACATTTGAATAATTGTAATTAAATATATTTATACAACGATTTTACCGTTGCATTCTGAGTATTAATGTACCTACTTCTCATTAGGTACATACAATTTTGAGATATGTAACGGGGCAATAATACCAAGTGCAACTGTAGCCTACTCTTTTGTTAGTCTTACCCAGTGATACCAAGCAAAGACTTGAGTATGAAAGTTCTCAAGAGACCTGTATGGTACACAGGTCAACGCGGAAGTGACACTGCTTCTCGGAAGTGTGAGTCAGATTCCGGAGCGTTGACTCAAGCTAGAACATCATCGTGAGTAATGGTCACCCAGTTTTGGCAGCGGTTGCCGGTTGGCGCCATCGTCAACCACGTGGGAGAATTCGAGGAACTAACTAAAATTAAATACTGTTTACAAACTCGATTACGTGACACTGAAGTGAGTTGTTTTAATTAGTTCTGGAATAAATTGTGTGAATTAAATAATATTGGTTAGTCACGCTATTTGCTAACAGATGGCTCTTCCAGAACTCGTATTGTATTTACAAGCAAAATACTTTTACAATCATGTATCATTTTCATTAGTTTTAGGAATAATTTCAATCATAATGTTGTTGTACAGTGGATATCAGATTATGTTTTAGAAAACGAGTAGAGCGAGTAAGAACGTAAGGTGCTCGGAGACTAAATAGTTAATCCTATCTATAGCTAAATAGACATATTTTATGAGAGGTAGGGCACAGCGAAGTACCATCACGCTGGAGTCCGGAGAAGCCCAACTGGGGAAGTACCTCCTTACAGAAGACCACAGCCATAATAGCACTGCTACCTTTCACGTATGTGGTGTTGTGTTCCTCATGGTGAGTAAGGTTCCCAGAGCTCCCACCCCCTTAATGGTCGGCAACGCGCTTGTGACTCCTCTGGTGTTACGTGTGCCCATGGGCGACGGTAATTGCTTACCATCAGGCAATCCGTCTGCTCGTTTGCCACCTTTTGTCATAAAAAAAAAAGGAAGTGTACAGTGGCTGGTACAAGTACTCGCGTATGTCAATTGTCAATCCGTCTCTGGCATTATATTATGATATATAAATCCCGCCCCCCAAATAAAATACCATGACACCCTCGGAATGAAAGCGGTTGTCGGCACAGAACCATTGACTTGCTAATGGACCCTCCGTCAATAAAGCAAAAAGAACTCAAGTTGACTAAAACAACCCGGGTCTTACGCTCTTTTATATTAAAGGAGTTTAGACCTCTGCACTGCCAAGTTAAGCCATTATGATATAAATTCATAAGAAGTTTCAATAACGTTTGGGACATTTTAGGGTTCCTTTAGTGGGTCCTATATTGCTCAGATCAGATATAATATAAGGGAGTTTTCAAAATTTGGTACACTCAATTAGCGAAAGTTGTTATGAAAAGTTAAATCACTGTCAGTTTCGTGACGACAATTAAGCATTAAATCTTTATGAAAATCGACTTTTTGCCTATAATTAGGTATGTTGTAATATTGATTGATGTTTATAAAACGAACATCAAAACAAAGTTTTTATCGAAATTTAACGTTTACTTTTCGTCACGAAACTGACAGTGATTTAACTTTTTTTAACAACTTTCGCTAATTGGGTGTACCAAATTTTGAAAACTCCCATATATAATAATATCTCATGAGATACTTGTCTTTAAATAACTTTAACTTACATAATACCAAGCTTAAAATAAATGTTACAATAATAAGTTAGTAATTATTGTACCTAATTATGACAAAGCTCGTTCACAAACCGTGATCGTGAAACGTGTGACAAACTAGGCACTTCAATGACTTGCTATACCATTTTACGATTATTGCTCATAACTTTTAGTTCTTTCGGCACGGAACCCTTGACCCTTGACGCTCATGATTGCGGGTAGCGATTAATGAGATGAATCTGCGAAACACGTGGCGGGTTTAATCTTGACTCCCTTGTAATACGGTGAGTTACCAGACGATTACTGTCGCGGGTATTTTTGTCCTTGTCTGGTTCGTTTCCTTTTTTTAACGGCTACCATGACATCTCTATTATTGTTAGCCAGTCACCGAGTTATTCCTATCTGTTACCATGTTACCACATTTCAGTCTGACTTATATCTGAGATTCTAGACCCTATGTATGCATGTAATTTATGGAACAGTCTGCACTTGTGGCGGTACTGCGGAAATCGATTGTGTCTTTCACTCTCATGACACCTTAATTGGATTAAAAGAGATGCTCAAAATGTCATGTCAACATTTACGAACTTCGATGTTCGCGGTATCAAGTTTGAATAAGGCTTCTCACCATAGGAATTAGTCAAGGTTATCTATGAAAACTACAAAAGGGGTAAGCAATTAAGATGGTTTTCTAAGTCCAGGTTTCCTGTTTGAAATTTATTCAGTTTTACTTGTCTGTGCTTCAGTATACCTACGAGTATAAGTTTGCGCTTCATTCTAGGAAATAAATCTAAATCAAGTTCGCGCTAAATCTCAAGCAGTTATCAAATTTTCATCTCCATCCCGCCAATGCGATCAGAAACGATTTATCTCATAAGTAGAGGCCGGCAAACTAAATAAAATTATTGACCGGAGGTGGACCTCCCAGAATAAACAAGATTGGCTGTTAAATTTGTTATTCGGAGACTATGGAGGCGTCCGTTTCAAGTCGCCGACGCGCCATTGGCGACGCTGCTTGTAATGTGGCACTTGGCTTCCTCGCACAAAAGGTTGTAACTGCTTAGCAAAAACCTTATTAGATTCTACTTATATTAAATGTTACAAAAAACAAGCGAAACTCAACGCTTCAACAATATTTTGAGTTGACAAGCGAAGCGAACTATATAATTATCGTTTACATAATGGTGTAATTTTCGAGAGTCGAGCACTCGACTCTATCACTTAATACCTAAAGACTATGTTAATTTTAAAAGTCTAAAATAAAGAAATCAGAACGATAGAAATTTACAATTGAAAAATAATTGACACTTACGTGCTATACGAGCAGAAATCAATGGAGACAAAATTTTGTGTGCCATTAAATTCAACTTTGACTGAGAGCGCTCGAAATTCAAAAATCGCCTAACTGGGCGGTTGCTCTTAAAAGACAAAACACTTAGCTACCAAAGAGTCCATTTCAGTGAAGTATTTATTAATTAGATTACTTTTGACATCTGTATAATTCGATTTGTGAGTTCGTGCGCACTCTGCGTAGGCGTCAAATCAGCGCGAGAAGTGGCGCCGGCGCGGATGGCGGTTCCAGGAACACTAAGCAATTGATCGAGACGCTTAATAACTAATATAAACGGTTTTTATTCATTATGTGCGAAAACCAAGACAGATGTAATTACTTAACGAGTATTTCTCATAAAGCTTTAGGGAAAAAAAACCGTCGCACAATTTACTTTGGTTAAGTTAAGACTTGTGTTTTGTCACTTCTATTTCTCACCTTGTGAAAGAAACTGTCAGAAATATTATGTGATATTAGCTTTTTCCTGCGATTTCGTTAGTGCAAAATTATAAATTTATGATTTCAGGGATAAAAACAATACCATAAACGACTGTCTCCATTCCCAAATTCTGCAAATGCAATTACAGAGTGTGAACAAACTGCCAAAGTCCACGCCTTTAATGTTATATAGTACATAGGTATCTGGGCGTATCTCTTTATGCACTGTCAGAAAAAAAAACGATTAGTTGTCTTGGATCCGATCTTACGATCCACTGGGGACACCATTTTGATTAATCATTATCATATTCTTACCCACACCACATCTATATTTATTCAACTTAACACAAATAATTAATTCATCAACAAGCAATAAAAATCATTAAATCAATAAAGTCTTAAATCGAGATCACCATATTGCATACTTCAGATTCTTCGACAAGTGAATTTGGACCTGTTCTCTCACCCATTCTACCTTGACCCGAATGTTCCCGTCTAGCTGCACTATACTGGGTATACAGCTTTTCTGGTCATTTTCAGATGACCACATAGCATTGACCTGCGTAACTGACTAGGTGGCATAGGTAACGGAGGTCCGGTTAGGACGGAGCTTGACCGGATTCCAGGCTTTCTCCTGTGAATCATAGC
Organism: Grapholita molesta; assembly: GCA_022674325.2. NCBI lineage: Eukaryota > Metazoa > Arthropoda > Insecta > Lepidoptera > Tortricidae > Grapholita > Grapholita molesta. The sequence continues at coordinate 22,226,927 of CP053121.2, read as the reverse complement.
GGAATGCGGACTTGTTAGGTTCTCACGGTTGCGACGCAGTCTTATGAGTTTTTTTCAGGATGACAATCGGCTGAATTTTTACTACGCTTTTTTAAAGCTTGTTAATAAATCATTATCATGAAACTTGCAGGCGGAATAATCCTACATGTTATCATCGACTTGACAAATCAGATGGGCCATTTTATTTAAAGTTGAATTCTCAAGAAATAAAACAACTAAAACGGATTAAATCGCGTATACTAATTTAAACTTCATCCCGACGTTTCGAACCCTTTAGCAGCGTTCGTGGTCATTGGGTGGGTGAATTCTCAACTTTTTTTTTTTTAATTTTGATTTTTTTGAGTGGTTTCTACTAAGAATCATGAGCTCTTTCTAGCCTGATAGGAGAAAAAATGGTCCCAAGCTTTTTTATTCCATTCCGCAACAATTTTTCATACATTTCATATGGCGGTAACGGAATGGAAGTAATAAAAAAATTATGAAAATTTTGGGGTACACTTTTTCTCATATCAGGCTCGAAAGAACTCATGATTCTGAGCATAAACCACACAAAAAAAAAAAAAAAATTAAAAAAAATGGAGAATACAACTTTAAATAAAATGGCCCAGATGTCACTTTTAAAAACAGTATGATTGAAAGAAATAGATACTGCCATTATCACGATGTTACATTGATAACTAACCGACATGTTTGCCCAACGGGACATGGCTTAGTGTCAAAGAGTAGGTAGTTGTAGATAGGTAATACTAGTAGTTCTTTATTACATAAGTTCTTGAGTCCTTTTTAGAATATTGCTTCAGGAGATAATAAACCACGAGCATTTACCAAAATGGGTATGACGTAGGTACATTATTCAAGCAAGGAAAAGACTTATGGAGGCGCAAGACAGGATAGAAAACAATTTGCAGCAGTATAAAACTAAATACAACCAAAATACTATCTTTGAATTGGAGGCAAATTAATTCTAATAAGTAATTAATTACCACAATCTTTACCCCTACCATGAGTTGTGACATTAAGGTTTTCGATAACGAGTATCGAGTTTACTATCTGTGCATCTCGTTTGCACTAAAATAGTACGAGCGAGATGCACAGATAGTAAACTCGATACTCGTTATCGAAAACCATAACGGCACAACTCTTAGTAGGGGTACTGAGCTTTAAACTTCATAGGTAACAGACTAATAGTATACTTCCGTTTACGTGAAGGGACAAATGAAACTTACATAAATAAAATATATTTATAAGTATTTATTTATTTTATTTATGTAAGTTTCATTTGTTTCATTTATTTATATTACATTATAATTTCATTAAATTACATTTCACACTAATTGATAAAACCACGATAAAAGTAAAACGGTCGACTCGTATAGTTTTTAGTAAATATGTGTATAGGTAGAAAAGATAATGCGAAAGTTTACAAAAACATGAGTTACTGGCTTCTATACAATTAATATAAATAGTTAAATATTACGACAGTTTTGTGTTTAAAACATCATGTATGTTAAATTGTTCTCTAATATGACGTTATATTAGGCATAATATCATATTTTCTCTTTCTTGTATTATGCATAGTTCTGAACCTAAATTACCTAAGCTATTCTAAGAAGTAACAGCTGTTCTATTCTTGAATAAAAAACCTTCGTGATTGATAAATTAAGGTATTTGTCAGACTATGACTTGTTACTGTAATGACTGTATGACTAAACAGCACAAGGCTGACCTCGGGGTTTTGGGCAGTGATGCGGCAATATCTTAAAGCTGTTGCGAAATTCTCCTTATTGGTTTCTTTAGCACGTCTTCATTGTTGTATTTGTCATTTGAGCACCATTATGAAGCCTCCAAGTTTATAAAACGGTTTCAGACTCCTTATCGGCCTGAATAAAAACTTATTCGGAAATAAGTTAAACGACCTGGTGTTTGACATTTCGACATTAGCCCAACGGCGCTACCGCGAAAACGATATTCGTAAATTTCGGATTCGGATATTTTTCTCTGTCACTATCGACGCCTTAATTGGAGTAAAAGAGAATAATGGTCGAAATATACCTACGAATAATGATGTTCACGATACCGGGTCAGTATACGACACGTGCAACTTACAGGTAGTTACTAGAGTCACACTCAGGCCACACAGTTACCGCCTTGTTCCTAAAACGTTATAAATTTTGTCTCTCTAATAAACGTAAAAACACCTAGCTATCAACCAGAAGTCAAGTTTGCGTTAAACTTAAGTAATTAGCAATAAAGGTGACAGCAGAGGCCTATTTCTCGAACACTTCTAACTTATAACATAAGTGGAAGTCACTTTTTGACACCTGTTGTTAGAAAGAGACTTCCGCTTGTGTTACATACACACATACATACATACATTTCAGCCGTATTCAGTCCACTGCTGGACATAGGCCTCTCATAAATATGACTTGTATCATCTTGGGGGGTAGTTGCCATAGTCGCCGCGCTTGGCAGGCAGGTTGGCGACCGAAGTAGCTGTAGACTGGGTATCGACGGACGCTGCTGCCCGTCCGTAGGATTTTCCCTTTGTCGCCTCTTACAACACCCGCGGGAGGAGATCGGGTGGTGCTATTCTAGTCAGCCAGGCATCACAGGGCTTGTGTTACATGTGTTCGAGAAATAGGTCCCTGGGCGTCCACTATGGGGCATTAGAATGTCGGGCACTAGGAAGTTTACCTTAGCTCACATTTGCCTACGTCAAACTGGCTGATTGTAATGTTTTTATCTCTAAAGGGAAGTTACGAATATGAAATAGTTATGATCTAAAGCTAGATAGTAATTTAGAGCAATTGATTGATGCAATAATTATATAAAAAGTATAGATATTTTTGATAATTACTTCAGAAGGTAGACCTTCTGGACTAATTATTAATTAACAAATCTTACAATAAGATATGAAACGATAGGAGTGCCTAATAGTACCTACAATTGGAACTGGTTATTACGAATCTCATTTTGAGCCCTTAAACTTGTTTAAATCAACTACTGCCTAAGTTTAATGACATGATTGTCATGAATCACTGACGAATGACTAATCGGTGAAGTTAATATGTAACTGGGTTACGATTTATAGCCGTTACATATTACATAATATCCTATCCCAGTGTGAAATGGGTTCGTTATAACTTTAAGGTCAGAAGGTTTATTTTGTAACAGATATTTCTTGGTGAGTGAATCATATGCTACATATTGCAAAAGCGGATAGTTTATGCCGGATTCTAACCTGTAATGAATCTGTAGACTTTTTATAACCAAGATTGGAATTTATAGCAGTGCAAATAAAACTTGGAGGACACAAGAATAGTAGAGAGAAGGAAAAACTAATATCATCCCTTTTATGGGTTACAGTACTAATGTAAGAAAATACAATATAATTTTCCTTGTCTATGTGGTAACTTGTAATTGTAATGCAGCCAAGCCCCTATATAATATCTTGGCATAGCTAAGCCTAAAAGGATAATAATAGACGATTCAAGTTTGACAATCGATCGAGTTATGTGTAAATTGTCTCGTGGTTGCTATATATTAAATGGATAATTTCCGAAGCTAAAGACCACAGGTAAACAATAAAGTTTAAGTGCATTTGTTGTACGTTTTTTAACTGTTTTGTTTAGGAGCTTTTGTCTCTAAGACTCTCGGCTCCGTCAGACTCTACATTGTATTAGAATCATCAATATTATTTTACAATACAAAAATATAAAAATAAAATTGCAAAGCAAATCGGCAAGTTCTCAAAAAAAAACATAAACAAAAGGTGTACCTACTTCAAACACACTTGTAGGTAGTTTGAATTAAAATAGCAATTACGAAATACGAGGAAATTTACGTCTGTTGCAGTAAGCCTCCAGTCTCAGAGGTTCTTGAGTGTCGAGGGTTTGGGCTAGAGTGCCCTCTCGGTGGCCCGGAGGAGGAGCCAGTGGGCGGGCCGCGCGGCTCTAGCTCCGCCTGGCGTACGGACCGCCTGCTTACGGCGAGCTGTGCCTCAAACGATAAGCTTAACGGCCTCCACGACAATGCGCGACTCTCGGCGCGACGAGCGTTTTATCTGTTCGATGCGCGGTCAAGACGCGCAATGCACTGCGGTTAGGTGGTATCACACGCAATGAACAGATAAAACGCTCGCCGCGCCGCAAGTCGCGCATAGTCGTGGCCGGGCCGTAAGAGGAGAAATATTACGACTACGGACGTGGAGTAGCAGTGTGGTATCCGTATATCACATATACCGTATATACTTTGCATAAGACTCGTGCCTTATTGAAGGTAGTGACGAAATTCTTATGTTTTAAACTAATGCTAGAGAAAGCTATTTTAAAAGTTGTTAAGTATTACTTTTCGTATGCGTTTGATAATATGAAATATGCACTTGTATAATAAACAGTAAAGTCATTTTTGTCATTGTCATTTGATCACAATTTATCGCAGCATAGTCTTTAGTCGCTATATTTTTTTGACGAGATTAAGATTAGAAGAGTTAGATTCTCCTCTTTTGAGGTTGATGCGAATTACCTAAGATACTACATAAGTAGTTAAGCTGCACTTATGTTTCACATCTGTAGATGTCAACATTTGCTTTTAAGTAAATGATTACTCTTTATCCGTACAACGAATTATTGCCCTTGAATACCTATAAACATTCAGCTGTGGCATTCGTAAAGAACGGGACAAGTCGCATATATGAGTAAAAGTGAATATTGTGACTTATAGTGAACCTACAACTTACAGTCGATAATCACTCAAAGCACAGTTATCCACTTATTCATAAAACTAATCAAATCTTATATTTACATTCTGTTTTTCTAATCAGTACCTAATAAAAACGTCTGAAATTATCTCCCTTTCTAATAAACGGAAAAACACAAGCTGGCAACCATGCACACATTAAGTTTATGGATATAAATAATGCTGTTATAATATTGTGTTCGGTTGCCGCAATAAATTCATGAAATAAAAGAAATTATATCCGCTTGCCCGTTGACCACGAACGCTGTTAAGGATTCGAAATGTTGGGATTATTATTTTAATTCACTATATATTAGGTACGGTAAGAAAGAATGTTAACCCGCTATGTCTTGTGGCTCGGGCCACCGTTGCCAAATCCACTCTAAACATTTTCTCGGAACGCTGGCCGCCATGTTTTTGTCCGTCTGCTTATCTACTTTAGTAAAAACCCAACTCAATTATAGTTTTATTTTTGGTCACGTATGTGATATATCGTCGATTAAAAGGAATTCTGCAATTGTGCTGTTTGTAGGTTAGGTGAGGTTAGGTCCCGGGGTCTGTGCTCGGGTCAAGTGAATCATGTGAATATTATTCATAGTCTGAATTTTTCATAGAGGGGTGTCAATTGTGAAGATTGAGAATAAGTTTAAAAAAAAAACAGATTAGCTCTACTTCTACATTTTTTTATGATTACACCACTTTTATTAATTTATGCATTATTTTAAATAGTAGTGATAAACAACTAGTATGAAACTCTACCGTTTTTCACTAGGGCCACTAGTACACCATTGTAAACAACGACAAAATTCAATAAGCGGAGCTTATTTTTTATCGTATGCGTAAAAGGTTAAACAAAAGAAGGCGACCACTGTCAACAGTCGCAGGGACACACAGGCCCGGTAGCGCGAACATCGAAGTTCGTATATTTCGAACACCCTTCCCTTTTACTTCAATTAAGGCGTCATGAGAGTGACAGTGACAATCGTCCGAAAACTAATATCGTGTTTCGCGAACGCCGCAGTTCTCATGACCTCTGAGCCCCTGGTGCCCAGGCCCGGCTGCGAAGCCCCCATATTACCCCGCATGCATTATGCATGCGGTACAATAGACGGTTGCGTTATATTATGCTGTTTATTTTGAGTTCAACTGAGATTAGATATATCAGTGCGAGTGAATAGGGCAACAAAAGCGGATTGCTAGTGTGAGTGTCAAATATATTTATGAGCAGATATATAAAAGAAGTAATGAAAAATAACGATAAACTATACTAGGTTATAAATAACTTAAAAATAAAATATTTAAACTACATTAAAAATAATAACTAAAACTTTGAATTTAAGGTTGCATTTTATGCTGGCAGCATTACCTCGCTGTATCGCAACGCTTGAGCGAGGAAGCTGCCAGCTCTTTTATCTCCGGTTTATAATACTTTTATATATTTTGCCGCATTGTCCCGGCATTTTGCCACGGCTCATGGAAGCCTGGGGTCTACTTGGCGACTAATCCCAGGATTTGGCGAGGCCACTAGTTTCACGAAAGTGACCGTCATCTAACCTTCCAACCCAGAGGACCTGACCTGACCTTATTAGTTTTAGTCCGGTTTCCTCGAGATGTTTTTTTTCTACAAAGCGACTGGTAAATATCAAATGATAATCTACAGTAACATTATAAAGACGAAAGTTTGTGTGGGTATGTTTGTTACTTCTTCACGTCTATATAAATTTGGTATGGATTTAGCTGACACCCTGGATTGAGACATAGGCTACGTTTTTTTCCCTAATAAACCGCGGATAACACCGCGGGGCACAGCTAGTCGAACATAAGTTCCAAAAAACTCATTTGTACAAGCCGGAGCGACCTCCGGATTGTACGTCGCACACACTTACCGCTAGGTAACCAGCGCTTACATTATTTACCTCCTTCTCCTTATTAATAAAAATCAAACGTAAACTGTGCCCCTTTCTCACTGAACGGATTTTCAAAAAGACTGAAAGGGACAAAAGGTTAGGTTTGCCAAGCGTTCATAAAAACGCCATTCGACTTTGTAATTGAAGTGTTAATAAATAGCGAGTCCTAGCTTAAACTTAGAATTTTAACTGATTAGGTTTGACTTAGTTTGCCAAGAAATGAGTGAATATTAAACCTTTTTGTTATAATGTTTCATTAAAATAAGACCTCTCGCTCTTCAGTAAAGCCCCATTTTGATCAGGCAAGAACTTGTATACGATTTTCATTAGATTGCGGGCTATGGGCGTGTGGTGAATTCAGTCGCTTTATATACCCCGCAATGTAATGAAAATCGTGTACAAGTGCTTGCATGGTCTAAATGGGGCTTAAATCTATTTCCTGATTGAATTTAGCATTGAAAATCATTTCTAGTAGAATAGTAAAGCACAATGATTACTTAATTGTTAATTTTATAAATATCTTCTCATGCGTCTCGCGAATACTCGTATTTTGTAAAGCCTTGTCGAATTCAGTATAATTTTTGTTTTCCCTACAATTTACATACTTGTAAATTATTGAATTACTGAACTACTACTTGATGAAGATTGAGTAAGCCGCGCCCCGGGACGCCGCAATCAAATAACGCGGGATCTCTGCACTCCGGGACCCCGGGATTTCGGGATTACCGGGATTACCACTACTTACCGTTGTCGCGCATGCATTATTCATTGCAACTTTAATAAATGTACCTAATACTTTTTTCCTGGTATGGCAGTAGCGGGTCAACAATTCAATTTCAGTTTAATTAAAGATTAACTTGTGACTTGTGATTGTACTTATCTGCGTTTTTATGTACATGGACTGATTTACGAATCCGTACTAATATTATATTGGAATAATTGGGATACAATTTGGATTCGAGAGAGTTTGAGCTACGAGAAAGGACATAGAATATTTTTTATCCCGTAACCATATTTTAAAGACGTAGCTTGACGACAATTTCGCGAGGAAAAGCTAGTTTTCTATATACATTTATCAAGCCTTTAGCTCTATTCATATTTGGCTGATGTCAAATTGAAAACTTTCTGATTGTTTACATGCAGGTACTTTAACTGATTTTCTAGTTGGTTAGATAAAAAAAAACACAAACCAAATTTATAAATGAAATTAACGGCTTTGCTCACGTTTATTGCGCCACTATCGCCACGGTCAGTGCATGACGGGCCGACGATGAGAGCGGCGAGGAGAACGGATACTTAGCAATCTTAGTGCTTGAAAATGGAGGCATATGTTCTCTGAAACATGTCGCGCGAGTGACTAAATAAACGTGAATAAAGCAGTTATTTTCATGTATAACATATTACTATGACTCCCGAAAGTTCAAATTCAAAACCTACTTTACCTTTTTTTGTTAATTTATATTTCTGTTATTAAAATTCAATTTTACATTTTATCGGCTATATTTAAAACCATGTCCCAACATGTCCTATCCATAATCTATATTTACTTCCTTCATGATACTTTCATACAAAGTCCATTGAAGTAGTTTTATCCATTTCACAATGGATTTTAAATTTAGAAGATTTTCTTCCTTTACACGGGTTGCTAAAGTTTGTAAGTCAATTTAGATATAATTTTCCAAATAAGAATAAGAATAATTTATTTGGTGAAGACAACTTAACAATAGTTACAAGTTTTGAGCCCTCCTAGTAGGAGTAGTAGGTTTGTAGCCACCTGCGTCAGGGAAAATAATATTGGGGCCAACTTTTTTATTGCTTCTGTACCTAAATTAAACACATCACATAAAACGAATATTTACTTTGATTATCCTTATATTTAGTAGGTCGCTTTATATTTGTCAGTTATTTCTGCACGAAAGGCATTCCGTGCGTTATTTTTAATAGCCTCATTAGCACACGAGAGGGCTTCTTTATGTGGCTTTAGGGCGGGCGGGGGCGGCGCTTCCGTTTCCGTCACTTCGAAGCTTCCGGTCCCGCCGTGTGCACATCCGGCCGGAAAATACATTTGTCATTTATTTAAAAAAATATATCAAAATTTTCGTTTGAGACGGTTCGTTCTGCAAGTGGTGCTGTGTAAATTTGTCTTCAAATCGCCATTGTGTCTTAAAATTTTAAATCCTAAGACACATTACGTAAAAAGCAGAATAGTTATGATAAAGTGTAATGTGATGAAGTCATAACTTAGGTATTGTTAAAATAAAGACAATTTTAATTAGCCGTGAAAATCTGACCTGCAATGTCAACCATTATGTTCTATATATTCGTGTATAAACTTGAATAATTCTGTATACAAAACTATATGTGAGGTTTCAAAAGTAGTGTGTGTCAAAACAGTGTATGTTTATGGTCGTCGAACGTCATTGTGTGTCGTACCCGAGGTGCTGGCGCGATGCTGTGGCTTAGCGCAGGCGACCGGCGCTTGCACCACCTGTATCACGGTACGTCTGACTCAACAGTATACACATTCTTCTAAACGACTGTATATATGTATCTTAAAACACTTACTTACCGTGTGATGCCGGCTGACTAGAATAGCACCACCCCATCTCCTCCCGCGGGTATCGTAAGAGGTGACAAAGGGAAAAATCCTACGCACGGGCAGCAGCGTCCGTCGAAACCCAATCTACAGCTACTGCGGTCGCCAACCCGCCTGCCAAGCGTGGCGACTATGGAAACTACCCCCCAGGATGATACAAGTCATATTTGTGGGAGGCTTATGTCCAGCAGTGAAAAAAAATGTATGCATGTATATATCACTTATATGACAGAGTGACTTTGATTTTAAACACAAAAACTTCCTCCCGCGAACGCTCCGGCTGTGGATGTGCTGAGGTTTTCCCGGGGGACTACAGTATGAAGTTCTACAAAAAAGGAGCGTATAGGTTCTTAAAGTGTGGTAACGCGCATGTGAATCCAAGTTGCAGGCGTCCATTAGGTTATGGTAACTGCTTACCATCAGGCGGGCCGTATGCTAGTTTGTCGCCGTCGTCGTATTAAAGAAAACTGCCGTGAGACTCATAGATTATTGTATTAACACGCATAACACACACACACTTAACGGGTAGGTAACATCTTCGGTCAGCAAACGCGAACGGCTCATGATGGAGGCTCAGGCTACGGGACGAAACATGTCGAAAAATATTACGAAACGTAATATTTTTTATTTTTTACGTTTTTAATATTTTTTTTAGATTCTCAGTCAACTAGGAACCCTACTATACCTAGTTTAGTAGCATTCAATTAATACCTTACTAATTCTGAAACCCGTATAGAATTAGCATCAGACGTTGACGGATTTAGGACAGTTCAATAAAAATATCAATTATACTGCTCAATTATACTAATCGTAAGAAACGACTAAGTATTTGATTTGATATGCTTTCTTATCTGAACTGTCAGTTAAAGAGTTAAATGCTAGATTTTGTTATAGTTTCTGCTATGCTTGTATATCTAATAACATGAAATATTTTAAAGTAAATTATTTGTATGTATTTTATTGTTACAGATCCGTACGCGTCGCTGAGCTGTGCGCGCGGCAGCGGTGCGACCGCCGGCGGGCAGGTGCAACTCTGGCAGTTCCTGTTAGATGAGCTAGCTCAAGGCGCGCCGGGGATCTGCTGGGAGGCAAGTTTCATAACAATTTACTGACAACTGTACAGTTGTACACATCGACTCTGATTTACTCGTATTCTATTAGATAGACATTATTTATGTACATTTGATGCCTAATAACTCAATGTACATTTCCTGGAAAGTTAGGTTAGCTACATGTCACATTGTTTGTTAAGGAATATACGAGTAGATACTAATACATTATTTTATTCGTAAATTAATTACATAGTATTGGTTACTAAGTTATTATGATTTAAATGTGAACAGTCAGCATCAATAGTAGCGTATCACACAGCGCACCAAAAACATCTATCGTTTTTACAATTCTGCGTGTTTATAAATGGAAATGCGATAGAAACTTTGAAACGCGTACTGTACAAAATACCTCATTTGAAAAAAAAATACGCAGGAGGGCAGGATATATTAATCGTAACATATAAAAGCGCACCAAAAGTATTTATCTACCGTCTTTTAATTGCTTCACAGAAAGAGACAATTCTGCGTGTTTTTCAATTGAAATGCGATAGAAACTTTGAAATGCAAACTATAAAAAATATACCTACACAGAATAGCAGATACTTTTGGTGCGTTGTATCATGCGTTACTATAGCTGACTGTACATTGACATGTTAGGCTGTAAAGTAACTTGTGCCGCGTAGCCCTGCTACGACGTAGCAAAGGGCACGTAGCTGTGCTATGCACGTTAGTGTAACATAGTGTTGTACTAGGGAGATAAATTAATACTTTTCTAATATTTTTAGCGTTTATTCATATAACCTCAAGACATATTATCGTTGTTGAATGCTGCGTAGCTGAATGAACTGTGAATATAACCTAATTAATATTTTAACACGTTCATCGCGTCATCGGGTCTATTAGACCTGATACAAATACATTACATACACATACATACATTTCAGCCGTATGCAGTCCACTGCTGGACATAGGACTCCCACAAACATGACTTGTATCATCTTGGGGGGTAGTTGCCATAGTCGCCACGCTTGGCAAGCGGGTTGGCGACCGCAGTAGCTGAAGATTGGGTTTCGACGGACGCTGCTGCCCGTGCGTAGGATGTTTCCCTTTGTCGCCTCTTACGACACCCGCGGGAGGAGATGGGTGGTGCTATTCTAGTCAGCCGGCATCGCACGGCACGATACAAATACCTATATTTAAATTCGAAGTTAACTAATTGCCATAGCGAATTACGGGTCATACAGATCCGTTAAAACAAAAATAATCTTTTCTGTGGTCAATCGTTAACGTCTTATGTGATTTCAAGTTATGTTATAGAGTTACGTAAGAGGGGGAGCGGTTTGCGTTGATATTTGAAATCGTCAACATTTTGGCTTTAAACTAAAAAATGTGGTTACAGGATCACGCGAACCTAATTTATCTGCATGACCCTTACACAAAAAAGTTAACTGAACATAATATCCAACTGCAACTACTACGGTTCCTAAGATATCCCACAAATGGGTCTGAAATTTAAATTCATTCGAATGGTTAAAAGTATAAAATCGGTGGTCTATATTAGGAACCGGGCCATCTTTGACGCAGGTACTTTATGTAGTCATTTCATTATATAATTATATAGTAAGTAGGTTAAATTGCCTTTGTCTCCAGACACTCGACTCGAAATTCGAATATGTATTACGTAGGTTATGTACCTAATTTATTAAGTTTAAGTATTTATATGTATCTATCTATTATATATATCGTCGTCTAGTACCTACAACACGAACCTTACTGAGCTTACGGTAGGACTAGGTTGATTTGTGTAAGATTGTCCCGGAATAAATATTATGTCCCGAAAATATTAATTGGCTATTATCATGTGTTGTTTGTAGGGCTCCCCAACCGACGGCGAGTTTCGTCTGAGCGACCCCGACGAGGTAGCTCGTCGCTGGGGCCGTCGGAAGCAGAAGCCGTCCATGAACTACGACAAACTATCACGAGCGTTACGCTACTACTACGACAAGAATATTATGAGCAAGGTGAGAATGTGCATTTTTCAGGACAGTTTGTTTAGACCAAGGATGATATAAAGAGGGATTCACAGTGCCTATATATTTTTGGTACCAAGTGCACAAAGCGCCATCTTTCGAGTATCGTGTGTTTGGCCAATCAACTATTCTTTGTCCAATCAACTATTCTTTGTCCCTCTTTGCCATGTTACGTTCCCCTGGGGGTCACTCTTCAAACTACAGTTTAATTACATAAAAATACACAAAACATAGATATTGGTAGAAGCTATATGGCCATTCCATAATGGGTCACATACCAAGCGCGTCAATATAGTACGCAGTGCCACATTTCTCTTAACAAACTATGCTTCACAACCCCTGGCTGATGGGACAAGATAACAACAACAAATAGTTGATTCACTCGTTTGCACTCTGCGGGCGTTTGCCAGCGAACAAATTCTATGCAACTGAGATCTATTGAGGCTGTGCTGTGCAACACTAGATGGCACTGGTTAGGTACTATAGCCTATTTACAATGGAGCTAGCAGACACTCACAGTGAGGCCGTCTTTATGAAGTAACCTTACAAGCTAGCTGAACAAAGTCTCATAAACTTGGAAGAGTCAAATCAACAACCAACATACATATGTACGGAGAGAAACTAACTGTATATTATGGCTTGGATCTGACCGTTTCACGGTTACTAGTCCGAAAGTTTGGTCCGAAGCAATAATAAGTTAGTAATTTGTCTATGTTCAGCAAACAGGGGCCGATTTTTAGGAATTCCAAAACATTGAGAACGAAAATATCTGACACGAAAATTTCATTACATTATTTTTACATGAAATTTATTATTTCAAAAATACCTACCATTTATTCGTTTCTGACAAAGTTAAAAATATCACGAGTCCACGATTACTCGACGTTCAAAAATTTACCCCAGATGTAAATTAAAGATACTTAACACTACACTAACAGTCCAATTATAAGTAGCTTAAATAGTCAGTTACTGGCCACAAAAAATGAATTCTGTTTCACATAAATACAACACATTTTCTAATGGGGTTTCAATTACAGCCCACCTTTCAAAAAGCTACCTAAGACTTAAACAGGGTCTATTTATAGGTGAACAGAATTCATTTTCAGTATAACATGGCCAGTTATTGAAAGGTAGCTAGTTACTGGTGAATTACCCTATCAATTATCTTGTTTATACGTTTAGGCGCTTTAATTGTTGATCCATTTAGGTTTCACTTTACAATGGACATTTCTTAGATTAAGTACTAAAGAAAAGATAATTGCTTGAACCGTAAGTGGCGCGACAAGTTCCAGACTTGTTCCAGACTTTAAGTTGGAACATCAAAAAATGCTCAAAATTTTGAAATGGCTTCAAAGAAAAGAGGAGGTACTCAAATTACTTAATGCGTCGGAATATTTTTAGTGTGTTTATCACCTATTAGTCACGGACCATGATTGATCTTCAGACGTCCGTGAAATGAACAAAATAAAACCAAGATTAATCTGTTTCTTTATCACATATCAGTGTAAATAAAATACCTACCCAAATTATTTTGTCCCATGTTTTATTTTTACTTTTAAAAGTGCCTGTGACTTTAACGTTCAAAAGTGAACAAAAAGTACACATTTTTTGATAATTAATTATCTTTGATGATGACTTCAAAGATGGGTCCCTCCCAATTCAAAGCTCCTCCTTCGAAAATTGCGTTAATTTAAAGAACGTCATATTATGTCTCGATTTTAAAAGAAACTTATGACATTATATATTAGGGCAGTTATTGCACCCTCACTCCACGTTATAATTTATAGCGTTATAAAACCAACTTATTTGCGTAATGATTTAAGGCGTGCATAGTCTGAAATGTGGCCTCGTTTTGTGCGAGAATAACAAAATATATTTATTGTTTTTGTGGTTTGTCTTCAATTATGTTAGCATAATATTTAGTAGGTATGCATGGTAATTTTGATAGCTGAAATGAGTTGTAATACTTGTAATGTCTTAAAACAGTTCAAAGTAATGTAAAACAAAACATGCAACATTAGATCTTATTGCTTTTTATTTATTAAGCAGTGTGATAGTCCGCTGTTAATCTGTTATATAATGTTGGCCGACGCTTTGGTCCTTATTCAATTTCGTGGCAAAATGAAGACTCGCTAATATAGATAGTTTCACGTGAGTTGACGTCACTCACACAACAACATCTCTTATAATGATAGGCAGATTACTCATTCATTTCATTCGTTCACTCTTTTGCAAATACTTTGTAGAGTTGTGTGCGTAATCCATTCGCCTCAACTCTCGTGAATCTACCTATACAGTTTGGTGCTTTTCCTACTCTTGTTATTTTATTCCTCTCCTTTTATTGTCTAGAAATAAGGATATGCAATTAATCAATGGTATTGTTGCATTGCTCAGGTCCACGGCAAGCGTTACGCTTACAAGTTCTGCTGGCGGGGGCTGGCCGCGGCGTGCCAGGCGCAGTCGCCCGACGCGCCGTGGCCCTACCTGGCGCCGCCGCCGTCCCAGCCGCCACCCGCGCCGATCGCGCCGTCCGCGCCGCACGCCTCCCACGCACAAGGGCCGCATCTATCACAACACTAGACTTTAAACTATGTGAATTGCAGTTAACAACTTTGATTGATGGATTTTTATATCATCTATAAATCATTATGACTCTTGGCATTCCTGTTTTCCTTACTGAAAGTTAACGTGAAATGGGATTTTTATTTGTTGACATGCCGCCACTGTAGCAACTAAGTGGTGCAGAACGGTGTTGTGATCCTGAAGGTTAGTAATGGTACTTCACATTTCAGATTGTCTGCCGTTTAAACTTAAAGAAAATCTATGATCTATAAAAATGCTCATCTTCAACGGATGAGAATGAACAGTGTTGTATAAGAACTTAGTATTTTTGTTTACTGAAAGTCGTTTTGTTGATCTTTCATTTTTGTTGTTTCATATATATGTATACTCATACATTTTACTTGGTAATTAGTTATCTTTTGTTACTGTATATAGGCATAACGTGTTTTTTGTGTTTGTAGTGCCGTAATACGGTGGATATGTTACTAGAAATTATTTAACATATGAACATAAGTTATCTACTTGGGTCATTTTGAGCAATTGTTTTTACTAACTACTTTAAAAAACAAATGCTGGATAATTACTATAATAGTAAGCCTATTATTTGTTCTACCATGTCGATGCAGAAGACATTCCTTTCAAAGTTAACACTACCCCTATCGTGTATGAAATAAAAAAATGAAATAATTGCGGATGTCGTCGGTCCACCTTTTTAAGGGGGTTCTGCAACTGATTGTGACTTTTTAAAACTTGTACCTAGACTAAATAATTACAAATAGTTATGTAATTACAAATGTCTGTATATATGAATTGTCAATTATACTAGCTACCTCACTAACCTAGCCCCAGGCGCGTCTAGTCTATATCTCGCCCTAGGCGCAATTCATGTCGGTGCATTTTATTTGTATATAGAAAACTAGCTTATAAAGTTAGCTTAGCTCTAGCCGCCTCCATAATAATAATACCTATTGTTAAATTAGGATTGCAATTAGCTTGTGCTTGTATATTTGGTTTGTAGGCGGCTAGGATGAGGAGAGCGAAGTTTTATAAGTGTTAATAATCGGGGTATCTAAAGTTTCTTTTAATTAGGGCCCCGTTCAGAAGGAAACATGAAAAATGAATTTAGGCGTCAATTTCCTCGTTTTGACTGTAATGAAAGTTTGGAGATCGGAAGCTCTAGTGTAAGTTTCTTTTGACGCAAGAAAACGTTTACGAACGCGTAAGTGATAATGTTATTTATATGGGAAACGCAAACGCATTCGTGACGTAAAGTTACGTTAAAAACTTACAAGAGTGAATAAAATTTGATGAGATGACCACTTAACGACTTGTTCCCTGTCTATTCTATATTTTGTTACAGTTTTTCTATGGACAAGTAATGTATTACATATCGTGTTTAAGCATAATTTCAGTGAGTTGGACTTTTGAAGTCTTTAAGATTCAAAAAATAATGTTTTCTATTCTATTTGGTTTTATTCTGTGCTTGTTACCAGTGCTTGTTTTATCTTTATTAGTTTATAACGTATATAAACGTTACTATATTTATCTAATTAGTTAAACACATAAATAAATTGAATTATTTAAAATCATAATAGTAGAAAATACCATAAAAATAGTCTTCAGTCCTCGTTTCACCACATTATTCACTTCTGGCGCCATCTTTCGTGGAGTAGCAGTACTACATACTGTTAAGTGAACCAATTTCGAATATTTGAAATTACTCCCTATAATCTACCCAGCAGCATTTAAGAATAACCCAGTTATATTTTAAGAAGTCTCCAGTATAAGAAAACTCGCGTCTCTCAGTTAGAAATAAAAATACACTTTTAAAAGCTTAGCTTTCTATGTTGCTTTTAAAATAATTGTTTTTATAAGTACATAAGTAGGTTCTGTTGGTAGTGTTTAAGTTATTTTCATAGAATGGGATTAGGACATTTGTAAACTTTGTAAAAAAAATGTTACTGTTTCTAAATTTAAATATCTTATAGCCAAAAAGTGATGTGTATTTTATTGTCCTTGAACGGAGTTACGAGCAGTATAAAAACTGTAATTCTGGTGGAAAAGAGTATAGTTACATTAGATATTATACATTATTTACTTTTGCTGACGATATTGTTTTCTGAACTTACATTTTATCACATAAAGTACTGATTAGGGTGTTGCTTATTTAATAAAAAAAAATATCGAAAATGTAGTCTCAATTTTTGTTCTATGCAATTTTTTTTAAATGTAATTTAAGGCTCGCTACCAGCTATTGAAATTTTGGAAAAAATATTTTAAAGAAACAATTATTAATTTTCAACACTTTTATTAAAATGAAATAATGTTGTGACAATTTCCCATCAGTAAAGTAAAATTCAATTTTTATGAGACCAACATAGATTTTTTTGCATTTGCCGATCCGCGGGATAGTCGTCGAGGAGCGAGTGAGGGTATACTGAGTAAAGGGGAGTCCAGACGATTATTTGGGACTTTTCTTTTACTCGTTATACCAAGATGCGTTCAGAAAAGTAAAAATAAATACAAAATGGTGAGTCGTGACAAGTTGCATGGTACAGTCAGCGTCATATAGTTCGTAGCATCCAAAGTAGTCAAATAGTTCGGTACACCATACTAATTCTATGGTGTACCGAACTTTTTGAGTACTTTGGATGCTACGAACTATATGACGCTGACTGTACCAACAAAACGTTTTCTTTTTTAAACTTTATCTGTCGGTAGCGACCCCTAAAATTCGTTTAAAAAAATAATAATAAACTAGCATTCGTTAATCAGGGTAGTATTTAGAACGCAATGGCGGGGTGAGACAAGAACTTTTAGAAAGTGGATTTTTAAGCAACACGCTATAGTACCGATGGATATATTTTTTAGGTATACAATGATAAAAATATTGAATAAGCCTGTCCTTTGTATGTCCTGTATTGCAATAAAGTTCCTTACCAAATACGAGTTCTGTTTTAATTTCTTATGGGACTTTGTTCCAAATTTAAAAACTGAGCTATAACTAGGTTTTAAGTACTTATCGTTAGTGTTTACGCGTAACAACATGCAGACTCTTACTCGTACGTATAAAAGTAGATACTATTTTTTGTATAAATCTTAAATCCAAACATAAGGCAACTTGATCTCACTTGTTTTTGGGCGTAATTAACCGTGTGACTGCTACGATTTTACGTATTTATAACACACACCATACTCCAGTGTACGAAGATGCATTTAAAATTGTAAGCGTTGACGGCTAGGGCCGTCTGTGGCGCTCCAACGGTAAAGGGTATATAATACAGTGAATATGGTTTATGAATAATACAGCTTCACTCACATTGGGTATTTTCACCGGGTATGTCCTTAAACTACGTCCAACAATGAGAGGTAGGGCACAGCGATGACCATCACGCTTGAATCTGGGGCAGCCCAACTGGGGAAGTACCTCCTCCTTACAGAAGACCACAGCCATAATAGCACTGCTACCTTTCAGGTATGTAGTGTTGTGTTCCTGATGGTGAGTAAGGTTCCCAGAGCTCCAACCCCCCTTAAAGGCCGGCAACGCGCTTGTGACTTCCCTGGTATTGCGAGTGCCCATGGGCGACGGTAATTGCTTACCATCAGGCAATCCGTCTGCTCGTTTGCCGCCTATGACATAAAAAAAAAAAAAAAAAAAAAAGTCAAGCGTGACTTGTTTTGGGGGGTACGTGTCTCCATTTTCAAGCACTAAGAGTGCTGAGCCCCCGACCGCGTTGCCGGCACTTCACGGACATAGGCGGAATAAATGTGGTTAAAGCCGTGTCGTCAACTAATAAAATGACTCACGAAAGTTTAAATACAATTATTATTATAACTTATACTTCCGATTTTTCGAGAACGCCATTGATCTCGCGTGGTCTCGGGTGAAAGCTCCCGTTAAAGTCCCCTTTAGTTGCAGTAATGTTTAAAAACAGTGAAAGTTTTAAACAGTAAATACTATTATTGTAAATATAGAGATAGTGTTGCTGCCGAAAAGATACTGAAGTGTGGTTTCTGCCGCAGCCGCGCCGGCGGCCTTGCGCGCGCGCCGGAAGCTGGAAGATAGCGCCCACGCGCCTCCACACCGCACGTCGACAACATTTTACCCTAATCTTTACGTTATAATAATTTTGTAATTTTTGTAAATATTTTTTTATACGATAACTAGTTCAGTACTTGTAGTTATCATAATACGATTGTAATTTCTGCAAATGAATATATTTTAGGAATAAATAAAAAAAATCTTCACGTTATTAATAAATCTATTAAAATAAAACCAAACATGTGATAAATGTGAGCAAAAAGCCAGTTCAAAAGATTCATTCAGGAGTTAAGATCTTTGTAAAGTAGTTATCCTTTATTATAAGGAAGACGTCTGCGAGTTTTTAGTATGACAGAAGGGTGGCAACTATAGTTATATAACGTATGTTATATGACCTTTTACTTTACCACGAATGAAAACAAATTCGGAAACAGATTTACTGTAAAAAAATATATATTCTACTTTTAACTTTCTTTAAATTAATGAGACTAGTTCAAAACCGATATAAGCTTTGTACTTTTAAGCTATCTGTACTTGACTTTGGACTCGCGGGGGATGTATCGGTTCTAGGCTCATGATTTCTGTAGATGATTTTTGACGTGATTACATTATTAAATCTCACTGTGTGTTATTTAACCAAATTAATTCAAATTGAACTAACAAGGAAATAAATTAGCAAACAAAATACGCTGCAAAAAACAATTAAGGGAAACTGTATAAATTATGTCAAAAGAAAATACCAGGCTCCTACGACTTATTAAATTTAATACAATTAAGAGAAAAATCATGTTTACAATGTACTGTAACGGTTTGATGAACAACAGTAATAGGTTGGCGACGCCTGCGGTCGTTTGAAAGCTGGCGTGGCTCGCAGTGCAAAGTGTGGCCAGTTACAAGATGGCGTCGCGGCTTCTGCTGCTACTGGCTGCCGTGCACGGTAACACCTGTTCTGTATCATATACCTAAGCCTTGGCAGAGTTGTTCTTCGTGGCTGTATAAACGTTTGGAATCTCCACGGGTTGTGTACAAAGGTTGGCGACGCCTGAGCCGAAAGCTAACTTGGCCCGCAGTGCCCAGTGTAGTCAGTTTCAAGATGGCGTCACGGATCCTGGTGCTGTTGATTGCCGTTCATGGTAATACCTGTTCTGTATAAACTATAAGTCTTGACAGATCTGTGGTTGTGGGAACATTCGAAAACGCCGGTACTAACCGCGTGGTACTAAAACCAGGGACCGGCCCACTATCGTTTGCTTAGGGATTTTTGTGGGGGTTTACATACCCTTTTCCCAGCAAATAGCGAATTTTGTACGGTCGTGCAGCCTTGCAGCCAAGTGGGCTCGGAATAAGTAAAGGAAGGTTGGCGGTTGGACTCCCCTTTTTTTTCTCTCTTGAATGTCGTAAATGTGATGGAGGGTGCAAATTAAATTTGTGTCAAGTTGTTTATGTGTGAGCACGTGGCATTTTCAAGATAGTTCCAGCTACATATAAGGTAGCTACCACTTGTGAAGTACGTATAAGGCTCCAGTGTTCGATGCGATATCCAATATTAGACACCCTGCTAATAAAGGAGAGTTATTGGTGTTTACTGGGATACTGGTATGAACCCCAACGTGCGAACCTTAACTTATAAATGTCTATCATAATATAGGTGAAAAACGCTAAAGCACCTGGCCTATGTAGTAGTAACGTGTGTGTACACGCATGTCGGCGTTCTTTCAGTTAAGTGTTTAACCTGTACTCGTAGCAACAACATATCATACTAGTATCAATCAAAATCAAAATTTCTTTATTTTAAACACAAAACTATCGTGAGATTGAAACATATTAATTGTATAAAAGCGGGTAACTCACGTTTTATAAGTCGAATATTGCTCGACATGTTTCACTCCGTAACGAGGAGCATAATCATGAGCCATTCGCGTTGGCTAACCGACGCAGACTGCGGGCCGCAGCTCTCCGCGACCGCGCACTCGACGCCGGCAACAGCTGAGGGCGGGGAGGCGAGAAACTACCCTCATTTTCAGCAATATTGTCAATAGTAGGGTTGCACACTACACTTACTACGTCCGTTGACAAAGGTCCGTCCACACAAAACGCCGACGCACCACACAAAACAGTTCTCCAACTAGGGGGCACAGACCATCCACAGTCACGGTTAAAGTTCGGATAACGACTAATTTCAATAGCCTCCCGTACTTTGCGCTGAACTACAAATTTTTTTTTTTTTTTTTTTTTATTCGACTTATAAAACGTGAGTTACCCGCTTTTATACAATTAAAATTTCTTTATATTTAACGTTATAGATAGTATTATTAATCGTTCGGTCACAATTAACTACTTCTATTACAAAGTTGTTATCGCCATACATACAACTGTGCAGCTGTGAGTGCGGAAGTGAGTACTAATCAAATCCGTCACAAAAGCTTATTATCATATCGGTTCACATCCCTATGATTGTCTTTATGTAACATTAGTTAACTAAGTCAAGTCTACTTTCTGTATCATCGTTTAGTGTTTTTTTTGTTATTTCATGCAGTTTTGATTTTACAAATTGAGCGTTTGGTTGGATTCCATTACATTACAAACTCTCTTAGGACACATAAAATATAATCTTATTAGGAACATTTCATCATCATCATATATATATGTATTTACTCTCTTTACTTAATATAAGTAGGTAGATATAGTACTCTAAATAAATGTAATCTTTTCATTAATTTATTCATCAATCAACTGAGTTGATCAATTTATTCCCTACTTCTGACTAAGCTTTATGAATCTGTATCTTAAGAATAATATTATAAATGTTAAGTAGATATGAGACACAATTAAGGGACTGAAAGAAGATAAGACAACACGTTTTTCATATTTTATTTTCCAAAACGAATCAATATTATCTGCAGGTAATAGTCGATTAAAACAAGCTTGTCTTCGATTTTAGCGAGCAGAACATCGGCAGCCTGCAGCAATATGTCGGCAGTTAGCGTCGGCCTGGACACGCTACTAGCTGAGTACGCGCAGTCCGTGGCGCCAGAAGCGCCAGTGGCCGTCCGCGCGGCGATGGACGTTCGCCACGCCAACGTCGACGAGAAGGAGGGTGTGGTGCGCCTGCTGGCGGACTTGCGATTGGTCAGTAACGTTAACAATGTTAGTCTAAGATGGTTTATGATCCGTTACCGTCGCTATCACATTCAAATAAGTCACTTGTGGAAACAGTTGAGTACGTCAGCACCGTTGTGGAATAAGCTGTCAGGAGTCGCGGGGATTATGATCCATAAATATGGAAAGTTTGACGATATGAAAATAAAATAGCTGTTCATCAAGGGATTTACATTCCAGGAAGATATGATGCGAATAACGAGGCGAAACACGAGCACGCATGTGTACGGACGTCTCGCTATTCCTCTCGTCCCTCGCATCGCGTCTTTGTAAAGGCAAAGTTTCGTCGAATAGCGAGGCGAGTGACGAGCCAGCATGTCTAATCGCGGAGTTAGATATCCAAATCATTAACAGAATATGTACAATTTTCAGACCTGGCAAGACTCGCGCCTGGCATGGAACGCGACTGAATGGGATTGCGATTCCATCTTGATCCCCGCTGAACGACTCTGGCTTCCAGACGTGGAACTGCTGAATGGTGCGGCGGGCGCAGGGGCCGACGGTTCCGTGCGTGCGCGGCTGACCGCAGACTCTAAGGTACCCATAAATCTATTATAAAGGCGTGTTTACGACAGTGGCGTCTGAGCATGGAGTTCCAGAATTAAATGGTCTGCGGGGTAGGCGCCAACGATTCCATGCGTGCTTGTGATTAACGTTCAGGATACAATCTATTACAATTTGGCTTCACACCGTGGCGTTCAAACGTGGAACTGTAGGTGCACGCGACCGATACGGTTCTATGCGCGCGCGGCTGTGACCACAGCTAGACTAAGAAATAGCAGCCCCAAGATATAGCAAGGGTTTATATAGTTTTTACGCCACACTGGGCGGTAAGAGACATTAACCGCCCTAGGGCGTGACGGAAAATCTTACTTTAGACCCAGATGAAGACTTAAAACTATGTACGCACCACGGGCGGTAATAAAGAAGACCTCAGATCGCTTGTTTATGGCCCTCACCTCCGGTTCTGGCCACAAATACCCGCGATCTGAGCCATTCTTTATTTTACCGCCCTGGGTACGTAATATACTATTAAAGTTGCTTAACTAAAAGAGATATCCTTTTTCCTCGTTCCAGGTGCTGTGGATCCAGCGTCTCAATGTGGCAGTGCCGATAGCAATCGATCTGACAGACTGGCCCAAAGACAAGCAGTCGGCCGTGTTCACATTTGGCTCAAGAGAACATACGGCGGACGAAATCGCGTTAAGTCTTGATGACTTTAAGGTACGTTACAATACGTTACGATGTTTCTTAGCCCACTGTAAATGGAAAGAAAGGCTAAGTGTAGTGTAGGTGTACCGTATGGTGCCGGATGACTAGAATACAACCATCCCACTTCCTCCCGCGAGTGTCGTAAAACAAAGGGAAAAATCCGACAGAACCAACGGCAGCAGCGGTCGTCTACAGGTACTGCGGTTGCCAGCCCGCCTGCTGAGCGTGGCGACTATGGCAACTACTTCCCAATATGATACAAGTCAAATTTGGGGAAGGCCTATTTCCAGTAGGGTCAACGCTCCAATGAATGACAGGTATCATAGGCATGAAACATTTAGTAGATGGACTATGGAAATCAGGCAGTAACGACGAATGTATTTTTAT
This sequence comes from Grapholita molesta, assembly GCA_022674325.2. Classification (NCBI taxonomy): domain Eukaryota; kingdom Metazoa; phylum Arthropoda; class Insecta; order Lepidoptera; family Tortricidae; genus Grapholita; species Grapholita molesta. The sequence goes on along the minus strand of CP053121.2, from coordinate 22,203,243 downwards.
ACAATGTGTAAGTTCCACTTCGATAAAATCATTTGTTTTTCCTTATTTTATTCATCAAGTTTTTGTGTTATTGGAAATAACATTCATGTTATTGTTTATTCCATTTGTTCTACTTTAGGTCAATATGAAGAAGCAAAATTGGTTCAATGGATAATCAACAAAGCAAAACTTGGTTTTCCCAGAAGTTATTGATAGCGTGTTTTTTTTAATGCAAATAAACGCGTAAGTAAGTTTAATAAAAATAAGCCTGGGCCAAAATGGCCTGAATTGAGTGGCTTGTTCGCAAATATATGTCATTAAAAACTTTTTTTTTTGTAAAAAATACTTTCTGAGACTGAATCGAAGTATCGACAGAATTTAGTGTTTGTTATTTATTATTAAGATGAGAAACAAAATAATAACTTTTTTGTTATTTAATCACAGATTCATTTTAATTTAAGATGAATCTGTGATTAAATAACAAAAAAGTTATTATTTTGTTTCTCTCATCAGTAAAAACAAAAGTGTATTTAGGTATAAATAAACAATTTCGTTCATTAGTAGAATACTGTACGTACCTCATTTATTTATATAAGTAATGATTTCAGAAGAAAAACTCTGTGTATTATGTTCAAAATTGATTCTTAATACCGACTAAACATTTCTAAACAATGTTCATTCACGGGGTTTTACTGTGTTCATTCATTCGATTTTTTTGTTCATTTACTAGGTTTTTGGGTATCTTTTGATAAATTCTCGTATAACTCAAAAACTATTAAAGTAACAAAAAATCACAGAAATTATATTATTGTTTATTAAATGAAGATTTAATAAATTACATTACATTATCACAATTATTAATAAATTTTAAAAATGATTTTTCAAAAGTGAAAAATTTCTTAAGTGTTCATTCACTGGTGGTCTTACCCTAGGTAGTGGATAACTATTACGTCTAAAATGATGATCATGTAGTATTGGTACTATACTTTGTTTTTTCAATGTATTTTCCTATATGTTGCGTTGTTGTTCTTGTCTTTTTTCGTGTTTGGAGAACGATTAACAGTTAGCCAACACCCCGAAGACACTGTCGTTTTCGAGTTGTCTTTATACACGCGGTTAGATACTTCGCGCTATTCGTAATAATACTACTTACATGTAAAACCTAATTTGTAAAAAGTATGAAAGTTTAAAATCAGTTTGCCGTGGACTACCACACTACATTTACAACAATAAATGTTTGTAATGCAAATTATGTATATCAATATGGTAGGCGTTTTGTTTTAAACAAATACCAAACAAAATTAAAAGACAGGCCGTATTTCTTACGTTTCAGTACGCAACAGTGTGGGAGTCGGGCAGCTGGATGATCGAATCCGCAATCGGCGAACCAGGCACCCTGGGCTCCAAGCCCGTTGTCTCGTGGGGCCTGGTGCTGCAGCGGCGCGCCGCGGCGCACGTGCTCGCGAGCGGCGCCGTGCTGCTCGCTGCCGCTGTGGTGCTGCTCACGGCTGTCGTGCTGCCGACGCATCAGAGGCATTCGCTGTGCGCCTGTGCCGCTTTTACTGCTGCGCTTTGGTGAGTTGGATGATTCGGAGTAGCCGCAATACATTGACGTTTGAATTTAGTGACTCCTTTATTAGTACTTTATTACTACACTAGCTATGTACTACATACAATTAATATGTATATTAGGTAAGTAAGCATCAGCGGCGATAAGTCCATCTAAGCAGATTCCGATTCGAGTCCATCGAAGGGCTCAACTAACATTCACTAGTTTAACAGTTTTCCTTGGGCTCATAAAGATTACTTTAGCGTGGTAAGTAGCTAGGTGTTCAACTCTTTGAACATTCCGAAATATTTTTTTCTAGCAGGAATCTATGCCACATCGATTATGAGTAAGGAGTATATAAGAACGATAACTGTTTGGATATAACTTAAGCTTTGCGAAAAATTGGTCAATGGGTTTTGAAGATAAATTCGTATAACTTAAACACATGCAGACACAAATTAAGACGAAAGTTTTAATGAGTATAAAGTCACTCGCTTGATTTTACTTACATTACCTGTTATTATAACCACAGGTTGGTCTCCGCGTTACTACGGCTGCCTGGGTCCGCCACATGCCCGCGCACGTTGTCGTGCATGGCGGGCGTGCTGGGTGCGGCCGGGGCGTGCTGCGCCTCAGCCGCGCTGCTGGCGCGCCTGGCGCGGGCGCAGCGACCGCCGCCGCCGCAGCTGCGCGCGCTGCTGAGCACAGCGCCCGCGTGGGCCGTGGCTACGTCACCGCAAGTAAGTGTTCCATGACGTCGCACAGGTTTCGTTACTGGATCTCACTGGCATGTATGGAGGGCATCCCAAAATATCTTATATTTTCTATTTGTAAATAATACTATTATTTTTCTATCTGTAACCCTACACCTGTGACCTGAGAAGATTATATATATATATAAATAAATAAATAATAAATAAATAAATATTTCGGGACAATCTTACACAAATCGACCTAATCCTGCGGTAAGCTCAGTAAGGCTTGTGTTGTAGGTACTAGACGACGATATATATAATAGATAGATACATATAAATACTTATATACATAGAAAACACCCATGACTCAGGAACAAATATCTGTGCTCATCACACAAATAAATGCCCTGACTGGGAATCGAACCCAGGACCATCGGCTTCATAGGCGGGGTCACTAGTTCACTACCCACTAGGCCAGACCGGTCGTCTGTATATAAGTATATATTTCAGGCAAAGCTCAATAAATACTTATTTTTCGGAACAGTAATAATCATATCTCAAAATATATTATTATAGCTACTACAAAACATATCAATACCATCGATTATAGTTTAAAACAAAAACTAGACATGAACATACAGATACACATGAACGAAAATTAGTTAAAATAAAATAAAATGATTTTCATATGTTTTTTACCAGAAATGTCTCGTCTAATCTGGGACAAAAGATTAATATTTATATTCTCTTTGATCTGGCAGTGTTACTTCTCTGCGGCATGGGATCGATTCGATGTTATTAATTGCCGCAACAAAGATGTTAAAACGAGTTTAATGCTGCGCGAGTCAGTTGAACTTAACCACTATAAATAAGTAGAGCGTTTAAAATCCCTCTCTTATTGAAAAAAATTAAAACTTTTGATCGCTTTTCCTCTTGCGTCAACTCAAAATGTGTCAAACGGCATCATCTCATCTCGACTAATGAAGAATTATCAGTCAGGACGTTATTAAACAAAATGTTAGAACAGCATAAAGGTTGACAACATGTTAGTGTTCTTGTGGTTCAAAGAGTTAAAGAAGAGTATTTTTGATCTGTCCACAGGAGGGCGACAGCGCATCAGCGTCGTGGGCGGCAGCGGCGCAGCTGGCCGACAACGTGCTGCGCGCGGCTCTCGTGCTGACACTGCTGGTTCTTGTTTGTGTCGCTCTATAGCATGCCTGCACTTCTCGTGATTTCTGGGAGTATCGTTCCCATTATTTTATCGCCAAACAAAGGTGCAAATTGACAATAAAGACGTTACCTTATAACTAGTTCTTAAGCCCCATTCATATCAATAACACGTATTAACATCTCATACAGTTAAATTTACTATTTAAAATGAAAACATGGTAAATATCATTAGTCAAATTGATAAACCCTAAAAATGGCCTCTACCAGCCTAACTACCATAAAACCACAAATTGCATATTATTTGGATACAGAACCATAATATACAACTTACGGTACCGTCGATCCTCAGGCTTCTGCCTGATTAAATAATACTAGAAAACCTAATTTTAATCAAAATAGCAAATGGAAAAATAAAAATAAAACTAAAATAAATTGTAAGTTTGTTTTCCTTCTTCTTACTCCAGATGGACAAATCTACGACATCTAAGTAATCTAGGTATATAACTAAGTACCATTTAGGACTTTGGCTACAGAAAAATCTAGAAATAACAGAACATGCTATTTCGCGTATCGTGTTAGGTGTGTTGACCCCCGCCCGCGGCAGTGCTGACCACAGCGCTTCAGACGTCCCATGCTGCGCTCCATGGCGAAGAAGAATACTGACGCCGCCATCCCCGAAGCGAGAACCTGTCCAAAAACATTTCTGATCAAAATATGAAATAATTTTGTCGCCCACTTGTATTCCTAACTTCGGGAATGTTACAAAGATCTTGGTAGCTTAGATTAGTAGTCGTGCGTTGGACTAGTAACCAAGGCAGCCAAAGCACACGACGCCACCGCGACCCGATGCAGTATAACGGCCCGGCCACAATAATGCACGACTTGCGGCGCAGCAAGCGTTTTTCACGACCGGTCTGGCCTAGTGGGTAGTGACCCTGCCTATGAAGCCGATGGTCCTGGCTTCGATTCCCAGTCAGGGCATTTATTTGTGTGCTGAGCACAGATATTTGTTCCTGGGTCATGGTTGTTTTCTATGTATGTAAGTATTTATATGTATCTATCTATTATATATATCGTGGTCTAGTGCCTGCAACACAAGCCTTTCTGAGCTTACCGTAGGACTAGGTCGATTTGTGTAAGATTGTCCTGAATATTTATTTATTTAAGCGTTTTATCTGTACGTTGCGCGGTCAAGACGCTCAATGCACTGCGGTTAGTTGGGATCAGACGCAATGAACAGATAAAACGCTTGCCGCGCCGCAATTCGCCCAACGTCGTGGCCGGGCCGTAACGACGACACTCGCTATAACGACACACGATTTACGTAGTTTTGACTCACTCCCACACAGACAGTTTACGTACGTGTAGAGCAGGCAAGACATCGATGATGCCGACGCTCACGAACCCGCCCGAGGCGGCGTCACAGCGCGGTTTGCTCGCCAGCCAAATGCGGCGCGTACGATCCATCAGCCCCGTCTCGCGCTGCCAGCGCAACCTGTCAGAGATAGGTATACAACGGATGATCAATCCAAATGGGTCAGTAGGGGGAAGTCAGAAACTATGAGAGATAGCGATAAATCTGTTCTTAGGAACCATGGCTTCGATTTCAGATTTAATAATAATGACATTCATACTTTTTTTTAAATCTCTCATACATAACCGGGAATCAAACCTGGTCGAAGTCTTGTAAACAATGTTAGGTATGAAACTGAATGTTTTTTCGTTGTTATTGTTGATGATACGAAACGTAAATTCATGAGTCATGAATACATTTTTCATCATCATAATCATCATCATCAGCTGTATGAAGAATATTGACAAGTTCGATTCCCGCTTATGATGATGATGTAAAAAAGTTTGAATGCCATTATTTTGAATTTAATAATAAATTCGAAATCGATGTCATGCTTCTTAGGAACAGATTTTGCTATCTCTCATAGTTTCTGACTTCCCTCCACTGGCCCATTTGGATTGATCAACCTGTATATAGTTATATACGATTAACGATATCTGTATGTACATATCCTCTCTTCATAATTAGTTGCAGCTTCATAGTTTATCCATGTATGCCTTTTTACTTTTGTAATTTCGTCAGACATTGGACACTAGCCAGCATAGCGGCCAGGCTCAGGTTATTTCACCTCTTCAACTTTGAATTTATATATGTCAGTTTATCGTGTAGATAGCGCGACATAAGCTTGTCTAAAAGGACGATGAATATTTATGTAATTTGTGATAGTAAAATCTCTATCTTAAGGTACTGGCATATAACAAGAAGAAAAAACTGATACGCTAACGAAGTACCTATACTTCACGTGTACACTTGAGCATTCACTCGAGCAGAACTTCGAGCGTTCGCAGTGTTTAAGCAAATTCGGCGAATTGTTCGACGAACGCAAGTACAATTCGCTGTTCGCGAGAATGCTCATTATAAGTGATCATCTATCAGCACCTTAATGCTCTGGAATAACGTACGTCGGTAAATGGAACTCAGACCTGGTGGCGAACAGCTCCTTGTAACCGGAGTGCTTGCGGATGGGCACGGCGACCATGGGCATCTTGAAGGCCTGGATCTGCATGAGGCCGCACTTCTCGCGCTCCGTGAACGTTTTACTGATGATGTCGTAGCCTGATGGCTCCTCTACCTGGAATTATTCAATTCAATTAAATTCAATTTATTTTATTTCGGGTAACATTGATCCATAGTATGTTACTTACAAACTTAAGGTAATTTAACTTATCATTAAACACATTGTTTTAGTCTTAGTAGGCTTCGTACTAGGATTAATTGCTCATTATCTTATTTTTTTATTTATTACCACCTTAATCAAATTTAAAAACTAGCTGCTTCTTGAGTCTGGAGATACTTAAACTACAATAGGTCAACAATATTATATGCCATATGGGCTGAACAGAGTACAAAAGAGTAAGTAAATTAAAAATCCTAAATAAAAAAATGTAAATATATAAAAATAAAACTTGTATGAAAGTTAAATCGTTTTTCACTACGACCATATTTACAATGGTGTGGTTTAAGTATTCTTTATATTACAGTTATTATAAAGGATTTGATCAAAATCTATAATGCAAAGCTATACTATACTATACTTGGAAAGCGAAGAGGCCAGTCCGCATGGCCGCTATGCCGTCCACGACGCTGAGGTACGCGCGGTCACCCAGCGGTAGCAGCTTACGTTTGTACAGCCTTTGCGTAGCAGGCTGCGTGCTCTCCTGCAACCATAAGCCGGAGGGGACTTGTTAAAGGTCAACTCACGTTAGAGCGGCCCGTCCCCGAGCCGAGGCCACTCTCGCTACATTTTGTATGGAATGAATCACCGTGCCCTCCGAGCCGCACGGCCGGACCCGGGCCGGTCATGCGACGGCCGTTACACCTATGTAAAAAGGCTCGGCTCGACCTGGTGATGGGAAGGAGACGCGATATCGACGCTATACAGAAGGTCGTCTACTCGCAACAAATGGCTACATGGAACGACCCTCGTGTTGATGTGAATATTCGAGTGTCGGGCCGTCCGGGCCCGGGCCGGGCCGTCCCAGTGGGTCAACGGAAGGCTCGAGCTCGGGAGGGTGACGTGTAGGAGACGCCACGGTGTAACGTGAGTCATCCTTAAAGCTGACAGTCGAAGTGGCATACCTAGTCGTAAATCTTTTTTAAAAATATTTCTTGAATTTTTTTTGGGCGGAAGGAAAATTAGCTTATTGTAAGACATCAGAAATAATGAAACCTAGAAAAGTGCAGTCACTTCAGACGGTTAAGACCTGAGTAAAAGGAAATCTAGGGACGCAGTCTTTAGTACCTAAAACTTACAGCAAAATAAACCCTCTTGTATGTGGTCTCCTGGACTCCCATGGTCATGGGTGAGTTGGTAAGGTCATCGATGGTGCGGATGGCGTCGCTGGGCGTCTGCAGGATAGCCACTATTTTGGCGGAGTACGCCGTGAACGCGAACAAGGTAGTCATTAGGGCACAGAACATCACTAGACGCGCTGAGGCAAGCCGCGGCACTATGTGGAATCCTAAGAGATAACGAGAACAAATTTTGTATTAGGTACTTCCCTAGCTGTCCACAGACGAAGTAATTGCAATTTTAATAAGTCAACGTTTCAAGTAAATATGGTTTAGAAGCTTCTGGAAGGCTAGAGATTACATATTGTATTTCATGAAGTACAATAAACGAATCGTGCTCTCACAGCTACTTATGTGTAAACTTGGGGAGGACTCATACTATCTCAGTCCTACGTATTTGGTCCAAATGCTGATGGTGTATTTTAACTGATTATATCATCACAGAAACAACGTGAGTGGGGGCTACCTTGCTGGCAAGCGGTACCGACAGTAAATATGACAGCCTCTCCAACGGAGATCTCTTTCAACGATGAGTCGACTGTTCGGAGCACCAGCGGCCGCGCCAGCAGCGCAAACAAAGCTGATGCCAGCATCAGGGTCAGCGCCGTCGCTATCCACACTCCGCGGCTGAAGGGCAGCAGGAACACGTTGGACACCGATGATTTTGACGGTTGCCGGAACATGAAAGCTCCTCTGTAATTGAAACGTAACATTTTATTAGTAAAGTTACGGTGGTGGTTGAACATCCATCAATATTCCATAAAAAGTTTTTCTGATACATTAATGATTGAAGATGTGCTAGATCTTGGGCACAAATGACAATTTAGAGCAGCAGAGTTTGGCGACATAAAACTTTTAATATGTTAAGTATTATTACTAACAAATCGCCCGACTTCATCAGCATTTCAAATATATTCAAATGAGCCGCAGAGTTCCATGTGCATCTCGTAAATGACGATTATACCTGAGCTCAACGGTCTCGGAGCAAAAATGCAGAACCTGGATGCGATCAGCCCGGAGGAACATGGAGGTGATGCCGACCTCGATCTCATGCCTCTGCAGCTGCCCCGCCAACCCGTCGAACGAGCCATTGCGGTTCTCGCCGTACAAGTCCACTTGTATCAAGTTGTACCTGTACACGTCCATTTTTAAGAGGTCTGACTTTGCGACTAACCAAAATGAATATATGCAAATCAGCGACATTTAGCTCTTCAAAGGGAACGGTTCTAATTCCCATCCTTTTAACTTCCCCTCATTCCCTCCTCTATGAGCACAGATACTATAATCGTATTTGAAGGATCCATTCCAGACGCAGAAAACAATAAAACTAGGTTACTAGGGGATTAGGACTAGGTACGTGTCAGAGAAAATAAGTCCTAACCCGATATTTGAAATCAACTAAACAGTTGGAGCCAGTACCTGAAGTGTAGGTCTTCTGCAAGCAGGTGCATAAGTGGCCACGTAAGTTTAGGGAATGTGTCGATTTGTCGCACCGTCAGGTCATCCCAGCCCTTGAAGAATTGCGGCTGCGTTATCTGTGCCAGAAATAGTTTATTAGAATAACCTGACGTCTGTATGAAATAATGATTAACAAAGACTAAGGATCATAAAATATCTTGAGTTATAATGCGTATACCTACAAAATCACATTCCCGTAATTCAGGCAATCGCACTAGCTCCATCTATCATGACATAGAGGCAGTAAGTCTCAGTCCTATACATTTTTTAGGCGATTTGATAGATGCTGTAAAAATAACTCAAGTTAAGTTCAACAGATGCCACTGCGCCACTTCATACGCCAAAAAAAACATTAGACTTTATCGGTTCTATGATCTTTGGTTTTTACTATTGTATAAGACTTCAAGTAGACGTTGTTGAGATCTCGCCCCCTAAATACATTTTTTTAGGCGATTTGAGGCTATCAAAATAACTCAAATTAATAAATAATACAGGACAATCTGACACAAATCGACCTAGTCCTACGGTAAGCTCAGTAAGACTTGTGTTGTAGGTACTAGACGACGTATATATAATAGATAGATACATATAACTACTTAAATACATAGAAAACACCCATGACTCAGAAACAAATATCTGTGCTCATCACACAAATAAATGCCCTGACTGGGAATCGAACCCAGGACCACCGGCTTCATAGGCAGAGTCACTACCCACTAGGCCAAACCGGTAGTCAAATTAAGTTCAACGGATGGCATTGCGCTATACTTCACACGCAAAAAAAGACATATGACTTTATCAGTATCTTTGGTTTTTACTATTGTAGAAGACTTCAAGTAGACGTTGTTAAGGTCTCGCCTCCTCGTCGGCGTGGCAGGGAGTGCTGCGCGCGCCGCTTCATCCCCCAGCGGCATAGTCACCTAGTGCGGGAAAAAAAAATCAGAATCGAACAGCGTCGTAGAACTCGTTCGAAAGTCTTCACTAGAAAAGGAACAAAATCGATCTTTCCATTTAGATTGAGCATAGTTAACTTGGTCTTAAGATTAAGAATACCTAACCAGCAAGGTACACTTTAAAACGATGTTGCCAAGTTGCAGTAGAGTGTGGACTAACCAGCGCCTGGTCGTGCTTGATGCGATATACATCCAAAAGTTGGTCGTTAGCCGCCCAGGCTACATCTGCATCTGGCAATACTTGTGTTGTAGCCAGCAAGGATTCCATCAGGGACGAGTTGAACGGAGCGTCATGGACCAGTAACCAGGAATAGTGAAGGTTGAAGGCACGGGTCGAAGACGCCTGAATAAAACACAGTTTGGTTAAACGTAAGAAGGTAGGGGTCAATAATCGTTGCAGGGAACCTTATATGAGTGAACAAGGATGTCCAGATTACATAATCAGGTACAATGACCGTATAGTCTATTAAAATAACGTACTACGACCGTGTACCAAGCTCTCAGTCTTTTTCTAGAAAACGGGACTCAGTGTATCTACCACATCAACTGGATGTGGAGTAGCGGTCGGCGCTACGGATAGGGTATTCGAACGGAGGAACGGGTAACCACAACCAGTCAGCGGTTTCAGGTGTGACGTGTACCTTCCACAACCGACGCAGGTTACATCCAGCATTATGACTTCCCTGTATATTCCTTAGAACTTGACTGTAGGCATCCGCAAACAGTGCGCTGGTTTTATTGTGACGTGTACCTTTTCCAACACGAGTGGAGCGCCAGGGCAGGTGACGTCCAGCAGCATGCCTTGTCGGTGTACTCCATAAGGTTCGAGTGCTGGCAACCGCGCCCAGTCCGCTATGCTAACACGTATGCCTTGGCGCTGTGCAGCGCGACATAGTACCGAAATCACCTCTGGAAAATGAAAAGACGAATTATTTATAGGATGCAAATTGAAGGATAAGCGATAGTCTGAGGTCGTGGTTCCAAACACCTCTATATTCTGTGTCTCTTAAAACTGTTTTAAGAAAATTATTTAATAATTACCATCAGTTCCCCTCCACTGAAAGGAATTATCGACAGAGGACCATTAAGGCTTGATATATATAACTAGCCAAGCAGATTTTGAGGTCCTATAAAATAGAACCAGGAAAGCAGTATGATAGGAAGTGTATCCGACCTGGTCTCCAGCAAAGGAAGGCAGTTAGTAGCGACAGCCGCTTAGCAGTGAAGTACGTCAATATGAACGATGTCTGATCCATGCCGAAGTAGATCTAGGTCTGGAACTACCACGGCTACCGACGTCGCTGACGAAAGCCTTAAAGGCGACGTTCATATAAAATTTTCTAGAATTAAAGTAAGTAATTGTGGTAGTCCACATGGAAAGGCACCTATGGCGCTTGGCGCTTACGTTGCAAAGTGTCACATTAGTATTGAAGCGTCATTAACAATAGCGTAAGCGTCAAGCGTCATAAGGTACCTTTCCATGTGGACTACCACAATTTGTTAAAAATAGAACTGTTACTGAGAAAACTAAAATAACCTAAGTACCTATTTAAGTACTACATATTTAATAATATTATGAGACTACATATTATGTTTAATTTTGTATAAGACGGCAGGTTACGCATGCCCTACATATTCGATAATTTGATATCTTGTACATGTATAAATATATCAAACTACTTTAAAACAGTTTTTGAGCGAGTAATTTAGTTTAAGACGGTATTTCAAAATATAAAATTGAAATACATTATGTTTATAACAATTATAACTACTGAGTGTGACTCTTATGCTATGCCCTTGAGGATGCACTATTTCGCGTGTGGTAAATTGTGAGTCGCAGTTGCTCGAGAACTTTTTGTGGACAGTGGCTAGCTAGTAAAACCTCTTAAAACTTCCCCTTATCCACCTGATTATAGCTAAACGACATGCACCAGAATGCTGGTCATTACAAAAGCTAACAAGTAATGAGGCCATTATCTACAGATCCCGTGTTTGCGGAACAATTTGTGTCACATTTTCTGCCTACGCAAAGTTTAATAACTTAAGTTCATTTGTATGTCTAACGATCGAAGACAATTTTCGACAGTCTGGAGCAGATCCGTGGTTAAGTACCCTACTATTCAATATACTCTATGGTTAAGGCCAAGGCGTAGAACTTAAGTATACCCGCTGGCCACATTTGGGTACGGTGACGGTCGTAATTTTAGGTAGGTATACCTTATTTCAAAAACACTTTCCAAACCAGTGCTCATGGCATAGGTATAACATTCAATAATATTTTTTTGGGTATGTCCTTAAACTACGTCTAACAATGAGAGGTAGGGCACAGAGAAATACCATCACGCTTGAGCCTGGAGAAGCCCAACTTGGGAAGTACCTCCTCCTTACAGAAGACCACAGCCATAATAGCACTAGTACCTTTCAGGCATGTAGTGTTGTGGTTCTGATGGTGAGTAAGGTTCCCAGAGCTCCAACCCCCCTAAAAGGCCGGCAACGCGCTTGTGACTCCCTTGGTGTTGCCCATGGGCGACGGTAATTGCTTACCATCAGGCAATCAGTCTGCTCGTTAGCCACCTAGTTCATAAAAAAAAGTTTCTGCTTATTATACAGTAATAGGTATTGTTTATGAGTGTACAAAAGTGGCTAAGCGTTTGAAGTGTTCAAAATGACCTACATGCACACCTTATTCTCTTGACAATAGAGACGTGTTGACCTCATTTTGAACACCTCAAACGCTTTCCACTTCTGCTGCTGACTGTACCTATGAGTATTATTGACTTTAGTTACCGCGAAATTACTCATGAACGACCTAGTTTATTTTTTAACGGTTTAAGAGAGTATACTCGTATGACATTTATTCAATTTATATAGTCATGTTACTACTTAAAATCAGAGTTGGTTTAAGAGAGCTTTAAAAGCCTTCCTAGGGTTTTAATAGGCACATTATTTTACCAATAGGGTTGTTTCCACTCCATCCACCTACAAAATTTGGAGTGGAATTGTAGCTTGATACATTATTCTTTAGCATTAATTTGAGGACCTCTTATCAGCATATTTATAAAGGTATTTAATTCAAACTGTGACTATAACAGGTACTGTAACATCATACTTTGATCAAAAATCGTTTTTAGCGCGAAGGCCAACAGTGGCGGCGCGTCCATAGTAGTACGAGAGCCCACGACCAAAATTTTTGTCTCATAGCAATACGGCCAAAACCGCATCAAATCGATAGATACGATTATCCTGAACTCGAAAATACCAATATCAGACATTTTCCGCGTAGCGTTTGATCTGACCGAATTTTCAAAATTGTCAAAGAATTTTACCGAACTGCATCATAGCAATATGTCTGATTTGCATACTGTAGTTGAATGATAGTTCTGAGATACCGGAAACATATTTTTCAGACGTTAGTGGTGTAGCGCAAACCCGTAAAATCACTTAAAAAAATTAAAAATGAGACAAAAAAAATGTCTCATAGCAATACGTCTGAAAATCTTTTTTATTAGTAAATTTTGGTTATTTGATGCGAACAAAATAATTTTCAGACGGAAATATGAACGCATTAAATTTTGAGACCGTTTTGAAAATGTTCACAAATTTTACCGATCGGTATCATAGCAATATGTCTGAAAATTGTTGGACATGATAAAATAAGTCGTCCACATGTGCAAAAAAATTATATCAGACAAATTAAGTGTAGCACCTTCTCTATCAGACAACTTTTCGATACTCAGATATCATTTAAAAATCGTATTGAGGTATCTTGACTTTTCTGTTACAAACCAATGAATACGTTGCGACCCTGAATTTATTAGATGATAATTAACAAAGAATTTACCCGAAACCGTAACATTGAAGTTGAAGGACTGAAATAAATCGCACAAAAGGAAACTGGGATGAAGTTGAAAATTAATAGACAAGGGAGATTCTTGAATATCTATGAAGGCTGTAAATTTAAAAAAAAACATTTAACAGAGGCGTCGGCCAGGCGACTCCGAAACGTTATTTTCGTTTTTGGGAGTATATGCTACACTTAAAGTGTCTGAAAACAGGTTTTTGGTAATCATGGCAGCAATACGATAAGTTGAAAAAAAAATTATCCGTATTGCTATGATACAGGTCGGCTAAATTTGTTGACATTTTCAAAAATGCGCTCAGGCTATATGCTACGCGCAAAATGTCTGAAAACAAACTTTTTCGTAATACAATTATAACATCTATGTACATTTTCACTATCAGACGTATTGCTGTAATACCGACAGTCTTTTTTTTTTGACACAGCAGAAATGGCCTCCCACGCAGTTGCTACACCTTCGACCGTTACTACACACCTAGTCGGGTTCAGAATCTTACAATCTAACGATTTTATAGGGTTTTTGCCGTATTGCTATGAGACATGGTTTTGGTCGTGGGCTCTCGTACTATAGGACCCAATTCCCGCCGGCTTGACTTATTATCGTACATACGACCGGTTGTCATTTGCCTAATGGAGATATGGGAAGCCATATTGGTAACGGCTTGCCTTAGAACATTTCTAATGTATCTATGGTTTTAATTTCAAGATTAATCGAGTATCGAGTAGGACAATCTAGAGCTCATTGTAAACTGCATCTATATTGCCGTATAAACCGACTTGCCTTGCAGATTATTTATTGGCATTAGTATTCATTTGGCTGCGTCAAAATCATATGATTTTGATTTTTGAATATTTCCAGTCGATTTTAAGATTTCCAGGAGTGCGGATTTCAAGAGTTACCCATAATCAAATAATCGATAAATATTCGGATATTAAAGCATATTGGAATGGATTAGGCAGGCAATTACAAAAAGGAGAAAAAAAGAATATTTTACTATAATGTTTATTAGTAGGTATGTTTAGATTGCAAAATGAAAAAGATCTGAATATAACTTAGATTAATGAGTGTAGGTCAGGGACGGTCACGGACTTTTAATTGCACTTTGAATCGGGCATTTCAAATAGCAAGTTGTCGGGGCTTCCAACCTCTGTACTGACCAGACTGACTGTACAGGCTGACTGACATGTTTTGGAATGACCGACACTAAATTTAAAGACTGACAGGCAAAAACATTGACAGGAGAAAATCGACAGTCGACGACAAGAACCAGAAAAATACGGTTCACAAGTATTAAACAAAAGAAAATTGCTGTGGTCTGTAAGTGGTTTAACAAGTAAAGCCTCGGACTATACCTCAATTAGCTATGTTAGATTTTCTAAATGACCTAAAAGACCACTTATTGTAGTGCGTAAGATTGTAAAATAAAACTTGCTAAATAAAGCGACAATACGAAGTGATACGACGCCGGCAATACCAGCTCTGATCAACAGTATTAGTAATATGATTATGAAATAGTTAAGGGTCTTCCTTCTGCATCATTTCACAAAACTTAGAGTTACACAGAAGTCGATTTCTTTAGAACTGTTATCTATAAAATGTGGCTAAAATAGGTTTTAAGCAAACGGTTCTTTTTGACCATGAACGACTAGTTGATTATATGATTATTCCACTTGGTGCACTGGCAATGATCACTTGCAGCGCGGCACAAAGCGGGAGAGACGCGCGGTGCAACGTTCAGCGATCAGGAAAACCACCGATGCCGCCAGTCCCGCGAGCAGCACCTACAACATAACACCATTATCATGGACAGAAATAACATGTTGATGATTTCCAAAGTAATTTGGGTCTGTCCTTAAACTACGTCCAACGATGAGAGGTAGGGCACAGCGAAGTACCATCCCGCTTGAGTCTGGAGAAGCTCTTCCTTATAGAAGACCACAGCCATAATAGCACTGCTAACTTTCAGGTATGTAGTTTTGTGTTTCTGATGGTGAGTGAGGGTAGGCAACGTGCATGTAGATCCTCTGGAGTTGTAGGCGTCCATAGGCTAAGGTAAATGCTGTATGCTTGTTTGCCACCGTCGTTGTATAAAAAAGTTATGATAGTATGACCCTGCCCTGCCTCTTAATTTAGAAGCTTCCATTTAACTTCCAATGTAACGTGCTCATACTTATGTTCGGGTGATCGGGTCTTGCAACTCAATTTTAAACTAGTCATCCTCAATCTATTTAGATGTTTAGCATACTTATGTAAGCTCGGTGACAATGCAATTTTATGTTACCACTGATCCGATCTGATGCTGGAGTCAGAAGGGAGCCATAGCAATTCTTAAAATACACAACTGAACAGCAGAATATAGTAAGTACAGTCAACCAATTTGATACATGGGCCACTTCGTTCCTTGTCACAATGAAAATCTATATGAAAGATGCAAAATATCTCTTATTAACTTCACTGTGACAAGGTTCGAAGTGGCCTAGAAATCAATTTGATTGACCATACATGTAGTGCAGGCAGGATTTCAATGATGCCGATGCTGACGAAACCGCCGGACTCTGCATCGCAGCGCGGCTTGCTCGCCAGCCACAAGCTGCGAGTCCGGGCCAGCAGCCCCACCTCTCGCTGCCATCGCATCCTGCAAACATGTCATTACATTGTCATCACACCACGGAAAAAATAAGGATGTGCATTTTCTCATCCCGTTTGACCACCTTCCTTTCTAAGACACCAAGTCTTTATTTGATTGTCATTGGTGAATGTGAGATATCTACAAATCTAATTAATAAATAATAATGCAGTGCTGGCGAATCAACTTTTACACCGGCACTCATCTGCCGCGACGCTTAAACTTAAAATCGAAAATTTGGCTCACCTATAGGACAAACGTGATTTCGTGGTAACTTAAGAGACATTTTCGGTAACATCATACATACATACATTACATTTCAGCAGTATGCAGTCCACTGCTGGACATAGGCCTCCCACAAATATGACTTAGTATCATCTTGGGGGGTAGTTGCCATAGTCGCCACGCTTGACGGGCGGGTTCGCGACCGCAGTAGCTGTAGATTGGGTTTCGATGGACACTGCTGCCCGTCCGTAGGATTGGATTGGATTTTTCGGTAACGCCAGGAACGTTAAAAATGTCGGTCTAATAGTTGATTCGCCCTGCTATCAACTATTGTTGCTTCCTATAATCTTCGATCTTCATTTCTAAATAAAATAAAATCAGTGCTAAATTCAGTCATATACTCAATGCTTATGAGGAGACAAAAAATATAGGCTCAAAACTATAAAACAAAATGCGTGGACGGATAGAATGAGGGTGTGCGCAACATTTCTACCTGGTAGCAAACAGCTCCTTGTAGCCGGAGTGTTTCCTCATGGGCACTGCGACCATGGGCAGCTTGAAAGCCTGTATCTGCGCAAGACCGCATTTTTCGCGCTCCGTGAACGTTTTGCTGATGATGTCGTAGCCGGAAGGCTCCTCTACCTAAACTCAAATAATAATGGTCACATAAAGTACCTAATTTAAAAACTGCTACGCCTTTGAAGTATTTCATCGAATATGCTTTGATTTAAGGACTATTGGATGTTAAGGACATTTAATGTTAACAACAAAACTATTAGAATGTCGACTTAAAATCAGACGTTCATATTAAAACGATTTTTTTTAACTACACAAGAATAATGGACTTAGAATAATGTACGTACCTGGAAGGCAAAGAGGCCTGTGCGCAAACGGGCCATCCTCAACACTGAGGTATGCTCTGTCACCAAATGGCAACAGTTTTTGCCGGTACAGTTTCTGCGTCGCCGGATGAGTGCTCTCCTACGAGGAAGCACATCATAAGTAAGTCTTTCATTATATAAGTAATTCCACGACTCGACTGCAGGATTTTATGTTTTTACGAAGGTATAAATCTTCCTACCGCAAAATACGTCCTTTTGTACGTAGTCTCCTGCACGCCGAGGGCCATGGGTGAGCGCGTGAGGTCGTCGATGGTGCGTATAGCATCACTGGGGGTCTGCAAGATGGCCACAATCTTGGCGGAGTAGGAGGTGAACGCGAACAGTGCTGTCATTAGAGCGCAGAACATCACTATGCGCGCTGAAGCCAACTCAGGTACGGCGTGGAACCCTTATAATTTATAGACATGTCAAAATCATATCATGTATATAGTGGATTAATTCTATTTAGAGATCACTGTGGCCTTTCATCAAAAGTAGCACAAATACGACGAACATTATTAATCAAAACAATAGATGTATAAAAAGTATTCCAAGATAAATATACAGGCATTACTGGTAAACAACAGGAAAGGGTAAATGTGCAAGCACCAAGAAGAGTCAGTTTTAACCACACCTTGTTGACACACAGTGCCAACGCTGAAGAGTACTGATTCTCCAAAGGAAAGTTGCTTGAGTGAGGAGTCCATTGCTCGCATCTGCTTCCGCCGCGCCAGGGTCGCTAGCATCACCGCAGCCAACACCAGCACCACACACGTGGCCAACCACACCCCGCGGCTGAACGGTAGGATGAACACGTTGGAAACCGAAGACATTGATGGCTGGCGGAATATGAACGCTCCCCTGTGCAACGGGAGGGAGGAATTTAATGTATTAAGAAATTACAGCTTTGTTTCATTTGTGAAGGGAAGCTTCAGGCATGTTGAAGAACACGGCACATAACTTGTGTTTCTCTACGGGTGTCCTAAAAAACTGTACATTATTAGAATGGAGAACTTAAAAGTCGGAAAAATAAATAACATAAATAATATATTTATTTTGACACTAGATTTCCATTACCACAATTCACAACTTGTGTATCTAACTTTTCTAATGAATATAGATTATTCCAGTATATTCCTTTAGGGCTACCTCATATCCAACTTAGGTTCGCATTGAAATATCGAAAATATCGGTCATAAAATAATGCACATATGAATACAGAACATGTACTGATATAAATAAATATGTAAATACTAATCCGTCTATAGTTTTCCAGTTACAATAGGTAAGAAAGATATGGTTATGCATGACATGAGTTATGTGGTGTGTGGGTATTATGTGCACTGATAATTGTATGCTGATGTCACAAACCTTAGCTCGAAAGTCTCTGAAAAGAAATGCATCACTTGGATACGATCATTTCTCATGAACAAGGAGGTGATACCGACTTCGATTTCGTTCCTTTGCATTTGTCCTGCCAGACCGTCGAACGATCCGTTACGGTTTTCGCCGTACCACTCCACTTGCTTTAAGTTGTATCTGAACAGAAGAACTTCTTTAATGTATATGCTATTAGAAAGGCGTAGAAACGGTAAGACCATGAGGTCCCAGCGGGAAAAAACTTTTTGCAGAAATCGCGAAGTGTCTGATTGACGTAACTGGGAACTGAAGAGCTGGCGGCTTCCTCGCACAACTTGTCCGCATTGCGATACAGCGAGGAAATGCCGCCAGCATCCTTGGTACAATGCCTCAAGGGCATTTTTTAGATTTAGACTATAGAGATTTACTGCACTAAACCTGGATCTAATGGCCACCGTACTCCTATACTATACATATAAGAGACCTAAATATTCAAATAGCTCCAAAGACTTTCCTTCACAAGTAGTCTCTATAAATTCGTCTGTTATTTATAACTAGCATCACCTGAAGTGCAGGTCCTCCGCTAACAGCATCATGAGAGGATACGTGAACTTGGGGACGATGTCGATGTGCCGCGTTGACAGGTCATTCCAGCCGCGGAAGTATTGGGGCAGCGATATCTGTTCAAGATTCGGAATTAGCAAGGCAAAGATGTGAAAAGATCTCTATGTCTAAGGAATAACTCTAACAGGTTCCACCCATACAAGGCAAAACATTGCAATAGGAACTAATATTTCAGTGAATATCTGCCTAGGAGAATATAACCAATATGGAGTAGCCATTCCCCTCTGCCAAAATTACTCGGCCGCCAGTCATAATTCTTTAACTTGTGTGAATATAGTTTATGCTAGTGTTTGATAATTTTGTCGTGTGCGTGTGTAGCGACGCACGTAAAAAATGCATTAGTGTTAACATTATTTATGTGTTACCTCACCCCCGCGCCGTAAACGGCAGAATTTTCCGATAGAAATGAGTGCATGTGTCGGCTCCATATTGGTTATATCCTCCTAGATATCTGCAGTCATTTCAAAATCTGCTTAAGAACCGTTCCTAACTAATATTATCTCTTATATAATATTCATAGGAAACTAAATGCAAGCATAAGGTTATAAGTAAAATATATAAAAATGAACTTACAATAACAGAACCGCTTATATAGACATTGTTAAGGTCTCTTCTCCTTGTAGGCGAGGCGGGAAGGAGTGCCCGAGCCTCCTTACCACCCAACGGTGTGGCTACCTAAATACCAGCATGATATTATGGAGAGTAAGTGAAACAATATCTATATGTACAAAGACCAGGTATTGTGTTGGCCAAATATGTTCTATGCTGTAACGAACATTGCGTTATTTAATCATTGACGATGTCTACAAGTAAGCTGTCTTATTTATAAAGCTTTTCAAAAACATTTCCTATGTACTAACCAGGGGCTGGTCTATCTTGATCCGGTATACATCGAGAAGTTGGTCGCTTGCCGCCCAAGCCACATCGGCATCAGGTAGCAGTAGTGTTGAGCTCAGGACAGTCTCCATCAGGGAGGCGTTGAACGGAGCGTCGTGCAGCAGCAGCCAAGTATGGCGAAGGTTGAAGGCACGGGTCAAGGAAGCCTAGAATTTATTGATTGCTTTTTTAATTCACAACGGAAATCATCCATTGCGTTTACTTTTACGTTAGCGTCCGATGGACAGGAAACTACTAATAATAATTGAGCGTTTCTCGTTTCGCCATTCTCTTGTCACTCGGACCATCCAGCTGTAGGTATGCAGTCCACGGAAACATATCCTCGGTTTTATGTTAAGGTACCTTTGGAGAACATAGAATAATGGACCAGGAATAAGTGTGAATTTTGCTTTCAAAAATGTATATGTAATTATACATATGGTAGATTAGCCGATCACTTTATTGTGTAACTGTGGTGTCACACTGATGTAAGTAACTGGTCGATTTAGAAGTGCCATAGACAAACCTTTTCTAAGACTAGTTGAACGTCGGGACAGGCCAGGTCCAACAGCATTGCCTCCCGATGTATACCATAGGGCTCCAGTGTTGGAAGTCGCTCCCAATCTGCGATGTTTATTCGCATGCCGTGGTGTTGCGCTTCGCGCCATAGCACCAGCAACTCGTCTGCGCCATTTTATGGTATAGTTGAGTATTTGACGTAATATCGGTCATGGCGGGGGGTAACTAACAGTTTAGGAAAAAAGATAAGGCAAACGCTACTGTAGTTAATAAAAATATTATTAGTTGACCACAAAGTTGGCACACAAGGCAGAGAGAATCATAATTACATTATTTGTATTGTATTTTACTTAAATGTTATTATTTTAACACTGTCGCTGCGTTATTAGGGCGATCGACCTCTCTCTCTACACAAGTAACTATGGTTAACTGCGATGTTGACTAACTACCGCAGCGAACGTGTTAATAAGTTTGATTTTTACTAGTGGATAGTATATAGTGGTTTGAGTGAAATTCGACATCTTATCAATTTACGAGTTATGACGTTTCAAGCAATATACCTATTTGCAGGTTAATTAAGACTATTAATTTGGTTCATAAGAATCATAAGGCAATACATAGCGCTCTTTTATCAACTTATTAGTTTACTTAGGCGCCCTCAGCGGAGTGAAACCATCAGTAAAAATAAAAACAGAAAAATATGGAAGACCTGGGTTCCAGCAGAGGAAAGCTGTAAGCAAAGACAACCTCTTGGCCGTGAAGTATGCCAACGCGAACGACACCAGCTCCATGCCGGCGGCCGATGTGCCCAACAATGCCAACAACGGAGACAGCCAGGCGGCAATCCCAGACAACTTACGATGTAAGGCGTCGCGTGACTTGATGTAACAGTAAAGCTGTGACGAAATCATGTAACATGAAAAGTTAAGGCGAAGTTCTATAAAATAAGATTGAAGAAAGAAAGTCCAGTAAGGTGACGGCACCAGTAATGGACAAGGAACCAATCATGAACATTAGTGCTTATTTCAAAGGAGTTAAGTGTTGTGCATTTGTTGGCACATATTCAATTTATAACGTTATGATTTTTGAAATAAGAACTAAGTGTCCATCATTGGTGCCTGTCAGCTAAAAGTGTCCAACATTGGTGCCATTAGCTTAGCTTTTTCCATATAGCGCCTTTACACTGGATTAACATTATTAAAACGAAACCCTAGTTCAACCATAACCATAGTGTTAATCTCGAGTAAATATCTACAGTCGCCAATACAGTCGCCATTAGATATATCGCAGCGGCCAGGAGCGGTACCGCGAACATCGAAGTTCGTATATTTCGGGCATCTTTCTCTTTTACTCCAATTAAGGGTGTCATGAGAGCGACAGAGACAATCGTCCGAAATTTGCGAATATCGTTGTTCGCGGTAGCGCCACAGGGTTGTCACAAATATCGGAACAACGCCATTATTATCAAGGCGATAAAGTGTATTTTGGAATACCTTGGCTGCTCCGAAATATTTGATGACCTGTAGTTCGAACCATTTTCTAATTCTAAAACGTTATAAATATGCACTAGCACGGGCATGATTCGTACTCGCAACTCTAAGCCGCTAAGTTACCAGCCCGCTGCTCTGCCAAGTGAGCTACAGAGATTTACTTACACTTAGACTGAGTCTCACTGATGATATTTTGATGTCTTAAATTAATTTGATGTCGCATAATAAAGTTCTAAATAGCATTATTGAATTATATAGACCTTAATAAAAAAAAACAGAATAAAAAATATTTCTAAAAAAACTAAGAAAAAGATTATCTAGACCGTAACTAATCTAAGGTATAGGAAACCATATTATCATCCATCAATTACATATTGTTATCATATAATCTTCCAGAATTACCAGTAACATAATGCAGGCCATTAGATGGGAATTGTACATTCAACCTAACCTATCATGACTACAGTAGATAGACATAAGAAAATGAGCATAGATGGACATTGATTGCGCCTGCCATATTTGCAGAGCAATTTTTATCCCTCATTACACCAAGCTTTACTCTGTTTCCTTAGGCGCCGTGATTTGTATACATTCACTGTGAGAAATAATTATTTTTATTATTGCGTAGTCCATGAGTAACACTTTAATTCAAGTAGAATAATATTAGGTCATAAAAGTCTACCCGTCTTTTTTGGTCTACTTTTAATAGTGTGTACACTGTGTACCTACTGAAGAGCTAGAATTTGGTGCCAGGCCCGGTACCGCGAACATCGAAGTTCGTATATTTCGGGCATCTATCTCTTTTACTCCAATTAAGGTGTCATGAGAGTAAAAGAGACAAACGTCCGAAATTTACGAATATCGTGTTTCGCGGTAGCGCCGCTGGAACTGTACATATATACCTTTAACTTTGACGTTCATAAGTGCATGTAAAGTGCCTAAATTAAAAAAAGACAAAAAATTTAAAGATTTTTTGTCTTTTTTTAACTTGACAAGGTACTAAACAAATTCGGGAATTTAGGGCTAAATTTGGTTATACAGCTTTTACGCTTTGCCTCCTACTACGTGATTGATTAGGTATAGTCTCCATCAGCTATATCTAATATCGGAGCTGTGTAGGTGGTCACAAATATCTGAACAACGCCTCATCTCTCAAGACCATAAAGTGCATATTCCGCTCCGATATATATATATATCTGATGGCGACTGTACTTACATGCTACGGCACATGGTTAAAGACGCTTCATTAGCTAGGTAAGTGTACATTTCGATTAAGTTACAATGTCTCTGATATAAGTAGGTACTTCAAGTCATTTTTAACTAGCTTTCGATATTAACCGCTAATTTATAAATTCTAAATTATTCCAATACACCTTATATGTTATATCTTTTGATAATTTTCTTATCAATTATCATAGAATAGCATATATATATATATATATACTGTTTTCATTTCACAACTAAGAACAGAAGGCCGTAACCGGGGTATCGCAAAGTTTTACAGTTTAAAAAATTGGTTACACATCTACAAGGTAACTAAATTAATTATACAAAGTATGTGTACCTGACCTATTTATGGTATTTATTATCGTTAAAATATTCTTGCAGGATGTAAAAGCATTTTTACGTTAAGTATATTTTTAAGTTCTGTACAAATTTTACATATTCCATCTCTGCGCTTATTTCTTTAGGAAGGCTATTGTATCATATTTTTACAGTCATTAGTTTCATTACATGGGGACTCTTATTGCTCATTCGTGGATTACTTGCAGGTATGGCTTTTATCATACGAGGGTTTCGTGGTAAAACCCGATAAATCGATATAATATTTAATTGTAGGAATAATCTAAGGTAATTCACGTATAGTTCTAAATTCAAAATCCCATTTACTTTACTTATCGGGTTTCACCACTAAACCCTCGTCTCTTAAATTTATGGCATAGATAAATGCTAAATATATTATGTCATTATAACAATGTAATGTTATTATACTTATTACCATTGGAACACTTCAGTTGCTGAAGGTTTTTATATTTTTTCTGTTGCCTTATTTCATTGTTTATTTCATGAGTGTAAATTAAATCTTAGTCTACTTAAACTTAAACTGGTAGTGTCAAACTGAGTCATTATCAAAATTGACAATTGACGTTGACAATCAGCTGATCCTCCTTCCTTGACCCAAGTTTCTAAATCGACGTAGTATTCTCTTAAAATCGCTGTCCTTTTTTTATTCGTGAAACGTGTATCTATATGTCCTTTTTCTGAGCATCACTTATCACATTTGTCTTGCCCGGCATGATTGACACGTCAGTCAGTCCTTATGGTTGATACATCAAACATTTTCACGTTGTGAGTTATCAGCTACGATAATTGGAATACGTAATCTACTAGTGTTTACGCTCGCTAGCAATAACAAATGTACGTAAGTCCATTTACGATGATTTCAAGTTCATAATTTTACGGTGAACTTAATGGATACAGTGATGATGCAATAAAAATTTGACTAAAGAAACCAAGTTCAAAGTGCTAAAATAATTGGCGTAATCGATTTCTACAACCTAGCAACCTCGTGCGTCACGCGCCGCAGCGCTAGTTTAATTGAGCAGTTAATGATAGGATTGTTGAAAAAATATTGTAATGTATTGTAAGCGTGTGGGGTGATGTACGTGGTGGCCTGTGCCCACGCGGCCCAGTGTCGAAGTGGCTGCGAGGAAACTGTCCTACCATGACTGAAGTCAGTGTCATCAGGTGAGTACAAACGTCAATATCAAAGTTATGGTCAGTAAATTCCACTTGATTTAATTATTGTTTTATGACCTATTCATTTTTTCTTAGGGCAATATCAATATTTTTTCCTAACATCCCATATATCATATAATATAAATCACGACAGTAATTTTCCATCAGTCACACATTTACATTTATTTTACATAGATAAGTTCCTTCAATCTTTTTATTATATAGGTGTGTGCATTGCAGGTAGTGGCTAGAGGAGCTTGGCACTAAGTAGCTATTCTCTGCACTCTTCCGTTGATGTTTGCTGTGCGCCACTTGATCAAACACTGTTCTGTCACACTAGCATGCCTCATTAGACTAACTTGTAGATGTAGTGTAGGGACGCCCGGCCGGACTCAGGCGGGCTGTCGATCGCTTGTTGCAGTCATTCAGCCCAATAGACTAACTTGTAAGTTGCTGCCCAATATTTTATTGCAATCATATTCTGCTTTTACATTTTAACCTTTGCTTTAGTTAATATCATTTATAATATAAGTAACAGATCAACTATATGTAAGTAACAATTAAGATGACTGACTATTTTTCTAGGGATTCAAATAAGATAATAATAATATTCCTTATATGGTACGTCACCCAAGAGTAGTTGGAAATTTGATTAACTTATCAGCCTTAGTTGGCAGCCACTCCAAGGGATATTGAGAAAGAACAAGATTTGAGTGAGATTGAATTTTTCACTAAATTAACAAAATTATTTCAATAAACCAGAAACTAGATATGTGCTGCAAAACATACAAATCATAACCTTTAGCCATCCTCAGTCATCTATAATAATTTCATTAATTGCATGTTATTTTGCATTTTAATTTTGACAAATCAATTAAAACATATTTATCAAGTTATGACAATATATACATTATGCACCGTGCAGTCCACTTGGCTTATAAGCGCAATCAATGGAGACATGTTGCATGTGATGGTTGTGATCATGGTAACATTGAGAGAATGAGGAAAAAGATGACAATATAATTGTTTTTGGCTTGGCAGAATTGTGTTTAGGGCCAGCTAAGATAAAAGTTTCATGACCAATTAGCTCTTTCTTCAAAGAAATGGGTAAATAATATAGGTAAATCCACCATTATCTATTATTATTCTGTCCCATCTGCCAGGACATCAGAAGCATTGTTAAAAAAATGTGGCACTGCATTCTACTAACATGCATGGTTAATCACTCTTTTGAGCGAGCAATGTCTATTGACTTCGTCTTATACTTCTTAACTTCAACTTAATTGAGATTGCTCACCTAAAAGGGTTAATGTACTAAGTACAATTAAAACTGTGGTTGTATAACCATTAATTTGGTTGTAATAAGTCACCCTGGGGTCCAAAACTAGTAGTATTCATGTTACACCCTAAAATATATGTAATTGGATTGTTTAACAAACTGATGTAGTTTGCTAACATTCCTTGGCAACATGCATTAGATAAGCATTACAGCCTTAACAAATGTACCTATACAGCCACTCTGATTTCAACAATGGTAAATGTGCTTATCAGATAACAACCATGGCAGCATTAATCTTTACAAATATAGAAAAGGTTACTGACTTTTCTTGCTAGTTATTTTATAAATTTCATAATCATTAAGAATGTAGAATGTGTTTTACGAGAATGTAGCATTTTCTCTTTTTGTTGTAAGTTTAAGTGTTCAGAATTTTTAGACTTCCGGATTCACCAAGGAAGCCTTATAGTTTCGCCATGTCTGTCCATCCGTCTGTCCATCTGCGGATAATCTCAGTGACCGTTAGCACTAGAAAGCTGAATTTTGGTACTAATACGTATATCAATCACGCCAATAAAGTAAAAAAAAATATTTTATTACGGTTTTTTTTTTCATTTCAACCCTAACATGTGATATATTGTTGGATAGGTATTTAAAATGAATAACGGTATACTAACATCATTTTTTGATAATGTAAATATTTTCGTTAATAATCGCTCCAGAAGTAAAAAAAATGTGTGTCTAACTTCTGAACCATAAGTTTTTAAAATATGAAAAAGTCTCAAAAGTAGAAACATTATTAAAACATTATAGGAAATTTTTTTTGAACTTGATAAATTGGCAAGTTTCTGAAATAAAAATATAAAATAATTTCTGAATTAAGTTTGTAATTTAACCGTATAGGTAAGCAGGTGTTTATTGTACTTTTAATTTTACAAAATATCAATGAAATGATGTGCTTTCATATGATTATGATCCTAGTTACGGAGTGATTACAGCATTAGGTACTTAAACAATGACATCAATTGTATAAAACAAGATATTTAATATATGGGGATGCCGGTACGTCCAATACGTCTTAAGATGGCAGTTAGGTGCACAACATTTTAATTTTGTATGATAAACTACTAAAGTTCAAGATTCCAGCCTCAACGCGGTAGATTTGCACAGTCGGTAAATCTGATTACCGTATGTAATTACACTAATTAGTTATGTGTGGAGTTACTGTTCTTTACTCAAATAAGTGTGGTCGTTTTAACAGCCTTTTTTATTATAAAATATTTTATTTCGTCAATTAAGAGCTATTACTTGAATAACTGTCTTCGTACGTAGCTTAAAATACGCTATACAGACGTAAAGATAAAAAAGTTGAATTAAATTCTAAGTTACTTTCTGCTAAATATTTTAGGGGAACTTTGGGAACGTCAGTAAAGTTGGTTTATTAGTGTGTTATGGCGCGCGAAGGCAGCGAAGAGAACCGCTGCCGCACTCGTGCGCAGTCCACGCATTCAGCGGCGCCCGCGCCGGTCGAAGTGCTGGGCTTGGCGCCTACGCATGCAGTGGATGAGTACGATATCCTTTAACACATTACTCTGGGTGTTTAGCCCCAGCTGCTATGTATGAGGCTTTATCGACAGTATATACGCTCAGATATATATATAATTATGTATAACGGAAACGGCCGCGATGTTTCATAAATATTTACTTTTTGGTAGTATCAAATTTAGCTACATTTTCCGGAAGGACGTCAACACAATACTAATTGAATACTCGGATGTTCACATAGTTACTTACATATCTAAGTAAATAGATATGATGATTTTTTTTGTATCTGCCTGATAAGTGATAACCGGGTGAGTGACCCGTAACTTAATCATTATTTAAATTTTGTTTAGGGACAATAATAAAACAGCACATTTTTATTAAGTATAGCGTTCCTAACAAAGTTGGCGAACTCTTTCCTTTTTTTACCTAATAATTAGATAAAGGATTAATTTTTTTACATATTAACACGCAAATATCAATTTGGTCCTTTAAAAAAAAACCTGACTAACTAATACTTTTATGCGTCCGTGTTTGGTATGAATTAACTTCTTTTTAAACCCTAAGTTTAGAAGATAAATATGTATTTGATATTCGTGATATGAGTTAAAGACTACTTTTATATTTTTTATTTCAATTAAATACTTGTCCTTTTTTTTCTTCGAGTTCATTACTAACTGGCTAAGTTAAAATAGGACATAACCACAACTATATATATATTTATTGTTATAGATATAATCTGTTTTACAATAACGTACCTACTTAACAACTTAAGTGCCTATGACAAAAAAAATGCTACATTCTTAATTGTCTAGGTAGCTAATGGTTACTTGAAATGGGTAATCAACTAATATATATGTCACTACGAGAACAAGCGGTAAAAAGCTACGTCTGTCATCAGTCACTGGCAGTGTCTAAGTTAGAGCCTCCGAATGCGGACCATACTCAATAAAAAATATTTTTTTTTTCCTGTTCCTCAAATCTGTATACTCAGTTGGTATTACTTATATAAATTAGCATTACAATTTGCATTTTACCTCGTGTTGGTTATTGTTTATCAACATGAGTAACGGGTATGTTCTCTTTGCATGTCATTTTTAAAGTTCTTTTACATCAAGTAAGGGGGGAAGACTATATAAATGTTTTTTTGAAGAGTGGTTCGTGAAAAGTTGTCTGTTGTGCTTCGGTATACTTACGGTGGTTGTTTTATCTTACCCCACGTGAAAAATCATTTAATCTTGTCCCACTATACCTTCACATAATTAATTTAAATAGGTTATGTGCCTTAATCACTCTTCCGAAATATAAATTGTTAAAAACCTAAAAAAATACAACCACAAAAATGTTATCATACATTTCAATCATCATTAGGTAATTTAAGAACACTAGTTAGATTGGTTGACATTTATTAATGACCTGTGGTTACGTGGCCGTTAGTAATATAATGTATTTGATATAGAATGCTGTAATTTTGGTTGGCTGTAGTATTTTGCGTTGGTCTCGACGGCGACGGCGGGCGTCCCGTGTGTGTTCGAACCTCCAGTCCGCTTACCATGAGTTGTGACACTTGTGACATTAAGGTTTTCGATAACGAGTATCGAGTTTACTATTTGTGCATCTCGTATGTACAATTTTAGTGCGAACGATTTTTTTGGGGTAGCTTGGGAGACGTTTGAGAGAGGGGACTCGGATCCACGCTCTGGTTCTTTTCTGGAGAGGAGGATGTCTATTGCGGAGGCGAGGGTAATGGGTACCTTGACACCTGAAGCAATACGATTAAGTTTAGTAGTGTAGTGTAGTGTAGTAGGTATATCGTATATACTTGTTCATTTTTATTTTTAAAACAATGCGAACTCCTATTTATTCAAAGAATTTTAAATAGTCCCCTGTCTCGCTGTGGGATTCGAACCCGCTAAACGTGGTAACAAAAAAACCTATAATTTTTCTGCACTGGTCGAAACCTACTCGCTTGCGGAACTGATTTAACCGTATTTTTATTTTATTTTAACGGTAATTATGCCAAAAGGTCAACGGTTGTCAGATATACGAATTATTTACCAAATACCAATTCCCAAGTTTTAGAACCTTAGTGGGAAAGTTATTGCTCATACATAAACATCTTTAATCACTCGAAAGTAACTCGAAACACAACTTGGTATTTATATTTACGCTAATCCGATATTGTAGATGCGAGTTTTCAGAAAAAAATCCCCAATTAACGTAACTTGTAGATAAGTTAACTATGTCAGTTTTGTGACGATAATTAAGTATTCAATTTCTATAAATAGTTGGGCAATTTTACTTTCAGGGACACCCAATTACCTTACCTATTTGTCAAATAAAAGTTAAATCAGTGGTCAGTTTAGTGACGACAATTAAGCTTTAAATTTCAATATAATCTACTGTTTTATGTTTAATCCATAAATAATATGTGTTATTGTAATAGAAAAATGCGAATAAAGATGATTTACATAAAGATTTCAAGCTTAATTGTCGTCACTGATTTAACTTTTATTTGACAATTAAGTTAATTGGGTGTCCCTGAAAGTGAAATTGCCCAGTTACTTAGATTTGGTGCTCAAATAAACTTTGAGCAGCTTAATTTCCGTACAGAGTTTATGCTTAATTATCGTCACAAATCTGACATAATTTAACGTTTTACACATCACGCTAATTGTAGGCACTTTTTTCTGGAAACACCCTGATGTAGATATAATTAGGATTAGTCTGGCAATATTTTTAAATATTTATTATCGCAATCTAATCTGGGACATATAAAATATCTACATCAGTCGCATCGGTTCCAATGGTTAATCGCACACGTTTTAAATTATATCAACGCCGATTATCTTGGTCATTTGCTATACACTTTTTCACTTTTTCATAGCAATAGCTGCACAGTTGTTCCAAGTACCGAATCACTAGTACGTATACATTGTGAAAGTGTCTGTAAATTTGCATATTTTGGTAAGATTTGACCATTGTTTTTTTTTACTTAATACCCTAAGCTTATAAAGAACTTGCTGGTTTCAGGTTGAACGAGGACCGAGAGCGTATTCCGTGCCTGAGCTCAGACAGCGACCGCACGATGTGGGGTGCACCGCGCCGCGTACTCCTGGATGTGTTGCTGGCCTGCTGGGGAGTCGGCACTTGGCTGGGCGTCAATGGGCTTTATGTCCAGCTGCCGCTCCTCGTGGAGCGGCTGCCCGAGGGCTGGGCGCTGCCTTCTTCCATGGTGTTAGCCGTGCAACTTGCCAACTTGGGATTAGTGGCCTACGCGCTCTTGCGGCGGCTCAGACCGCGAGCATCAGACTCTCCGTACATCTACGGATTGCTAGTTATAGGAACCCTCGCCCTTGCACTAAACGCCTTCCTCTACGAGCAGACGGTCGCAGACCGCTCACTCGCATTCCTAACTTTAACTTTTTTCGCGGCTCTCGTAGGCTGCACGAGCTCTGTTCTATTTTATCCGTACTTGCGACATTTCCGCGACGTGTATCTCGCCACGTACTTAGTCGGCGAGGGGCTAAGCGGATTCCTGCCAGCTATATTGGCTCTAATTCAGGGCGTCGGCGGTGAGCCTACTTGCGTACTCAACGACGCAGGTACGGGACTGGTACCGATCTATCCGCCGCCAAGATTTGACCCCACCGTGTTCCTACTACTGCTTTCTAGCTTGTCGGCGATGAGTTTAGTGAGTTTCGTGATAGTAGATCGGTACAGAGGGTTCGCAACAGAGCGCGTGGAACCTGCCGCTGCCGCGAAGGACGATGAAGCGACGTCGGAACCGGTAGCGCTCCATCGCGGGCCTTGGCTTTTCGTGTTAATTCTCATTGGAGTCTTGAATGCGCTTTCAAATGGGGTTCTTCCCTCCGTGCAATCGTACTCGTGCATGCCGTACGGCAACTTGGCGTATCACCTTGCGGTGACGCTGGGGGCGATGGCGAACCCCGCGGCGTGCCTGGCCGGGGTGTGGCTGGCTCCGCTCCCGAGCCGCGTGCTGGCGGGCGTGCTGACGGGTACGGCGGTGCCGCTGGTGTACATCTTGGCCACGGCCCTGCTGAGCCCAACGCCGCCGCTGCAACACCACGCTGGTGGAGCCGCTTTAGTGGTGAGTATAATAATCAACGATCGGACAAACGCCCGTCATTTTGAAAACATAACCCTGTTCCGCATAACGGAGACGTCCTTGTGATACTTATTTCTTTTTCTTTTTTTTTAATATTGTTTATTCATTAATTGTTATTTTACCTGAATTCAATCGCATCATCCTATGATCGCACAAGTGAAAAGATCGAACAAAAAATAAGTCATTTTTTTTGGATCACGACACTTAATTTTTCACATAACAACATCCATTCCAGATTCATTCATTAATTTTATCGTCGTTGAATGTATTCTTATAAAAAAAGTTTAATATAATAATATTTTACAATATAATGAAGTCTTCGTTGTGCGGAACAGGGTTATGTTTTCAAAATGACGGGCGTTGGTCCGATCCTTGATAATAATATAGTCAGTTTATTTTTTATATATACTGCGTTTACGTACTACTTAAATGTAAAGGAAAATGTTTTTCCTAACTAGCGCGTAAAAAGTGCACTTTGCGCGTGCGTAAATTTGACTTTTTAAGGCAGTTGTTATGAAAAATTGGGTTCAATACACGTGTAAAAACTTTTATTTAAGACTCGGATGATTATCACCACACCACAATTTTTAGTACCTACCTATCGAAATGTAATTACCTATTGTACTACATAGGTATATACCTAACTTTTACCAACTGCTGTAGTGTTTCTGATTTACGTATATATTCCTATCAAAAAGCAAAGCAGCAGCTATAATCTATAATTTACCGACTTTAAGTAGCACTAAACGGAACTAAGTATAAGTTATCTCTACATCACGCCCCTCGTGAGTAGCTGACATGGTGACGTGTGCGCAGATCGTGTCGTGGACGCTGGTGCACGGCGCGGTGTCGTACGCGCGCATGTGGGTGTACGGCTGGGCGCGGCGCGGCGGCGCGCGCGGCATGCGCGCGGCGGGCGTGGCCACGCAGGCGGGCTCGGCGCTGGGCTCCGCGCTGCTGTACGCGCTCGTCAACCACGCGCACGTGTTCACGCAGCCGCCCGCCTGCCCGCCGCTCAGCTAGTATCCGCACTACGTCGGGCACGACTCACGAGTTATATCTCTGATCTCTGATCACCTGTTCTGCTCGAATTGAATGATCACTCGCCGGACAAGCCGTCAGAGACATTAGTGTCTCGTTATGTATGGTGGTTGCTTGTGTTCTTATTGAAGGATATTTTATTTAACTAGTTGTTCTTAATGTATTAGGGTACTTGTTGACAGTGATAATTAAAATGGCTGTTTTATAATAAGCGAATGGATCTTTGTCGTGAACCAAATATTGTTTGTAAACAACAAACTTTGGAATTATCATTTAGCTACGGCTAAATAGAAATTGACGCAAAAAGTGAGTGTTAGGTACATTATAGTTATTTGTTTTTCAAGGGAACAAAGTTTTTTACCCTCTTGTGCTAAATATTGAGACCCGAGTTAGCGAAAGATTCCAAAATTTTGTTGCCGAGTGAAGCATTTTTTTTACACCATTTAATAGTAGGCCTAGTTAGCTGTTTAATAAACTAAGTACTTAACACACAAACGTACCAGGTTGAAATGAGGAAATATCATCTTTCTTTGTGCAGAACTGAATAATTAGACATTCCGCTATGAATGTCGTTATCGAGCACAGAAGATTTATATGACTCATTCTCGTAAATCAAAATGATAAATTAAATAAAAATTACACCCAGGCCTTAATTTAGCAACTTCTGCTTCTGAATGTATCTACAAAATATCTGCAAATCACCCATTTATACAATTTATATAATATAATTGCGGGGTTTTTTATTGCGATGCATTAGAGAAAACTATTTTATGTCTATGTATGATTTTTTTAAGTTGCAATAGCCTGCATTGTAGACAAAATTTTTATAAATTATTATGAATATTTTTATTAATTTACGTCATTTCAAAAATGTACTTATGTAAAATGTTTTATTTTGGAGTACTTAATTATATGTAGATGTATGGTCAGTGCTACCAACCTACTTAGCTAAATTGTTTGTTATGTTACCTAACTGCCACTATAATGGTTATGAATATTTTCTTTATTATCACGTATATTATAAGAATATTCTATGAACCGTTGGACTTATGAAGTTTTAGATACTTATAATTATACAAAGTTGACATTTATTTTGTTGTTTGATTTCGAGGTTCGCCTAGTCAGTCAAAAGGGATACCTACTCTGTACAACCGACAACTTAATCTATTAACGAGTAGGTGTATTTTTACTACTTTATCAGCCCAGCACTATGTTTTGAGTGCAGGTAATTTACAGGTGCGTTTTTAGACATAGTTTTAGTTTCTCCATGTCTAAAGGCCCGGTCAAACCAACGGGCGTGACGCGGCCTTAAATTCATGCTGACAGGTTAGCGACGTCAAACAGACTGCGTCCCGCTGCCATCGCGCCGCGGCCATGCCGCGTTCGCACGCGTGATGAGGGCGTGTTGAAAGCGCGAGGCCGGCGCGGTCCGCGCGCGCCCTGTTTGACAGTCATCACGTCGGCATCACGCGACGCGGACGTCGCGCTGAGCCACGCCCGTTGATTTGACCGAGCCTTAACTGGATCCCCGGGTATGTCCTAAACTTCTGGCCAAGTCTACCGGAACAGCATCCCCGGAGAGCGGTGGAACACTGAATAAATTTTCAAACGATTAAGTGCATTATAAGATATTTGTAGCCCCCTCCACAACTGCGATAATATCGGACAGGGACTGTACATATACTACATTTGTGGTAGTCCACATGGAAAGGTACCTTATAGCGCTTGGCGCTTATGATATTGTTAATGACACTTCAATACTAATGTGACACTTTGCAACGTAAGCGCCAAGCGGAATACGGTATCTTTTTGGCTTAATAATACTAACAAAAACGCACAAGTGGTTCGACAGTTATTTTAATTTAAAATTTCAAAAAGCAAATACAATCTCCGCATGACTCGTCATAAAGCTTTACACGTAAAGTAGTATCTTTAATAGTACAATAAATATAACAAAGAAGTACTCCGGCGCTAATAAAAGATCTGTTTCGCGCGCTCTCGCTCGCTCCCGCGTTGCATAACTTCAACATCGCTCTACTTGTCCTTCTCGCTCTCAGACTTCCTGCCGAGCGGGACTGCTGCTCGCACTCTGTAAACACATACAAATACAATTAGATTCTGTCTTATGTTGATACGAACACTCGTGTTGAAGGATGAAAAGGTTTTATTTGTACAAACTTAGATAAAACGAATGAAAACTGAGAAATACTAACGGCCCGGCCACGACATTGCGCGAATTGCGGAGCGGCAAGCGTTTTATCTGTTCATTGCATGTGATCACAACTAACCGCTGTGCATTGCCCGTCTTGACCGGGCAACGTACAGATAAAACGGGCAAGTCGCGCATTGTCGTGGCCGGGCCGTAAGCATGATGGCCGTGTCGGAGTGAATTGATCGCAAGGCCCTAACACACGAGTATGCTCAAGAAGGATAAAATACGCCAATGCGACCAATTCCAAGACACATTTCAAGATGGTTAAAAGAATACTGTTGATAGCTTCCTTAATTTAGTCGGTTACTCTGTTCCCTTTCAATACAAGGTTATACTTAGGTATCTATTGAAAGTTTAATTAGACCATCCCGTTCGATCTTGGTATTAATTATTATTAACTATCATGCCTCGTCTATTTCTAATACTAAGTCTATGGTTGATTGCCATCGCCATCTTAGCCAGGAAGTTCCTCACCCATGAGACAAGTTGGAGAGAAACATGCGTTTATTTTTTACGCTACTAACAGGACTCGATCTCTCACAACATCGATCATATAATTAAATGAAAATCGTTTTCGTAATGATCCCTAGTTTAACCCTTTATAAGGCAGAGACGATTTGGAAACCACTTAGTTAATAAACATTTACAAAGAAAGAACATCCTCTTTTTTATTTAACTATAATGGTATTATATAGCAAATATATCAGGCTTTCTATTCTTATTTATACTTTTTCGGTCATAATTTAATTTTAGTGTAATTAATTAATCTAAAGTTTGAGGTCAATGAATGCACTGTGCCCGTTAAGGGAAGCAAGCATTTGTCACTGTTTCCATTATACTATTAAAAATTCACAAGTCGCTGTATCTAATAATTTCAATTATAGCTCTTGTAATTGCGAGTGGCGAAACTGTTATTGGTATAATAATAAGGTCTAATTTTGATAAATCCACTCTCCATCGTGAATTGCAATATTTGCAATAACTGAACTACGTTGTTTGTAGTATCAGGAAAGTGTATCATTTGCCACTTAAGATTAATAAAATTAGAAAAGGTTACATGCTATATCGATAAATATTGTAATTAGAACTATTTGCATGAAGAAGTATTGAGTATTGCATGTCACGTATCTGTCAATGAATAGGTGTATTGGAAACAGATCATATGAAAACTCGAGTGCACTAACGGGCTGAGTGCATATAATGACCACATGTTTTTATTAATGATTTCGGTTTTTTTTGCCTTAGATGTATTCCCCAGTGCATTACAAACATGGGGGTGTATTTAACTTTCACGTAGCATATCTGTATAACTGCGGCCTTATAAAGGGTTAACACGATGCGGATTATCATGTTGCATAGTCCTATCAGGCTCTAAAGAACTCATGATTCTGAGTAGAAAACACACAAAAAAAAACGAATTAAAAAAAAAGTTGAGTATACAACTTTAAATAAAATGGCCCAGTATCTATGGCCACTATTTGACACCATCCAGACCAATTCCATGATAAATTCCAGATAAAACAGCGACAATCAGGCTCGCAAAATTTACCCGAAACCAAAGGGAAAATATAATCACATGATTATAGATAAAGGGGGTACTCACTTGGCGGAGATCTCGTTGATCTTGGCGCGCGCCAGCTCCAGATTGGCGTCGACCTGCGCCTTGTTCATCTCGTAAGCCTTGGGCAGCGTGAACAGCGCTATCCAGCCTGCGATACACAACGTACATTATGAGAAGCTAACAAAAGGCAAGTATGTAATGTCTAGTTCAATCTATAACTGATTCATCTGACCTTAAATCCCTACTTAATAAATGGGTTGAATTTAAACTTTAGTGAGACATAATAATTAACGATTAACACGGTTCTACTCACGTTTATTTTGTCACCCGCGCAACATCTTTCGGATAACATAGGCCTCCATTTTGCGAGTGCGCGACGGGTCGGCGACGCGAGCGGCGAACCGAACGGACACTCAGCACTCTTAGTTTTTGAAAATGGACGCCTACGTTCTCCGAAACATGTCGCGCGGGTGACTTAATAAACGTTAGTAGAACCGTGTTAATCGTTAATAAATGGGTTGATTTTGAATTCCTATATGTCGGCCGATATGTCGTTGGGTGGCTGTACCCATAGGCCACGACGTCATATAGAAACCACTACCATCCATGAACCCCCTTCTTGGAAACCAGCGTTGCGCGGTCGTATGCTTTCGTCACAGACCAATATAGGTACTTGATAATTTTGTGTAGCAAATACACGTTTAAAATTCTTATGTACCCATTTTTAGTGTCACTTAGCTGTGTTGTTTCGTGGCATCTTGAACGCTTTTCCAGCGGGTTGGGCGGTTAATTTATCAAAATATTTCAGTCGCGGTATCTATACATTGAGGGGTAAAACGCAACCTAAACGTTCATTATTTAAAATGGAGAAAATAGGGTAACATCTTTAGATTCCAGATTAGAGGAGAAAGGAGGCGAGTGTCAATACACATTTTTCTAGCAGAAAGAACTTTGACTCATAATAAATTATTGAGTTAGTTAGTATAGTTTTCGTGACGCTATATTCATGAAACATTTATTTCTCGCATAAAAATGGTAGTACAATAGTCTAGTGCAAAATATGTATAGATTTCATCAGCTCGTAATAAATTATGCACATACAATATGTAGTGTAGCCTTCTCAGCCAAAAAATACTTATTGATTGCTATACCATATAAGATGGACTCTTGGATAAACTTATTATGATATTGTTTGGTTGACAAATGTTTGAATAACAGACGTATTTAATATCTTTCACTACCCCACTGACGGACAAAATCCCTCTAGTTACGGTTGTTTGTACCTACTAAATAGTAGATATGTTATTTTGTGATCAAAACATCTACCGTGGTTGACATTTTATCTGTCACTTTCGCACTCACATACCTACTTGTTAGAGCGTGACAGATATTGTGACAAGTGATAAAAACCAGACCATATTACAAATCCCGGATGACGGGAGAAATTATGTGTTGACGTCTCAATAGTGCGAGGACACACATTATATAAGTCGATAAAAGCACGATGGACTGGACCACCATTAGGTACAAAAGTAAGAAAAATTATAGGTAGTTGTAAACAAAATTAAAATGAGCTGTTTGTACTTATTTTATTATTACAACCATACCCGTGACCCGTAATATTGATAATAATTATAGTACCTATGTAATTAGTTATTTGGAATAATATATAATAAGCTACTAGGTACCTGATGTAATATTATGTAGCAACCTGACATGTAAGATAATAAGTTTGATCAATCAATTTCCAATTCATAAATTGTTCGTATGGATGTCGATAGAATAGTCGATATTTAACCAAGCACTAGTGAATAGTGCATTTTTGCTCCGGGGTTTGCATATTAGACTAGTAGTACTACTGACCCAGGATGATGAGCGTGATGCCGTTGAAGCAGGCGCCCACGTACGTGAGGCACCACAGCAGCACGCCGAACTTCAGCGAGTCCACCAGGTCCTCCACCAGGAACAGTCTGCAACGTTACAAGGAATCACTCAAAACATGTCCAAGGTTAAATTGTTGTCCTTCTTTGGCAGTATGATATTTGTGTTGTTAGAAAGAGGCAGAGATTATTTGTAGTGGAGTGCTCGATGGCTTTACACGGACAAACTAGCTAACATATTTGATTTTACTATATTGAAATGAACACTACAACAAAATCGGTTGATTCGATTAATGACAGTAATAGTAGTTTATGTATCTGTGCATAATGAAGGGCATTACAACAAGAGTGTGGGTTTATGTTTCATAATAATATCACACGAGTGTTGTAATGCCTAATTATGTATAGTTACATACACTACTTTATCTACACACATATCATAAGTGTTTTAAGATGGGTTCAGAAACCGTAGGGAAATGACTTATTACTAGTGTTACTTGTAAACATTAAAAAGTCAACGAATAAAACATATGACAGCTTGGAATGGCGGCGTTGCGTAATTCGTATCTCAGTCAATTTTTTTTTTAAACCATAGACAAGCGAATGAACTCACTATTCTCCTGTCACTCGAGTTCAAATGTCTATAGATATCTATAGATACTAGATTAGACACCACGCTTGAATTTGACAGCTGTTCCAAATTTAAATTCATAACCTACTGATTTCAGTAGGTAATGTTAACATTACATCTCCATTCATTTCTGATGGTTGGTAATGCTGGTCATTGCCTACGGTTTCTGGACGCATTTTAGAGCACTTATGATATGTACGTAGATAAAGTAATTAAAGGGCTAGCGCCGTTCATTAACAACTAAGACATTGAATTTGCTGTTGATAATCGTTTATCCTATCCGTCATAATGACATTTGTTTTAGTTAAGAGTGATAAACATTGCAAAATTTACGAAATAATCCCGCGCCTCTACTGCATGGGCGTGTGTAAAACGCATATTAAAATCATATTATTAATAAACGAATTATATATAAACGTGAAATCAAAAAATATATATTAGTAGCTAAATAATCTCGCCCTTTTTGTGAAACAGACAGATAGAGAAGAAAGTATGATTCTCCCTGTCTATGGTCTTATTGAGTATTCTATATAAATAAGCAATCGGATTTACCTGCGAAGTTCGCTGACTGCAGCATTGAGATGTGCCGTGGCGGCAGCTGCCAGCGACTGCGCGCGCTCCGCGGGCACGCTGATGTCTTGCTCCAAGAGGAATCTGAAACAGAAAACGAATACCGTCAGTCTTGGCTATAGATGGATACCTGTTCGAACTGGGAGGCTTGGCTCCCCATAATAATCTGGCCTGAGTTAACGGAACCACTACCCTAATGTAGTCTTGTATTTGTGTAGCTGTCACGTTCTTATAAATATGTAAGTGCAACAGTGACCACGCGATAACCAAGACACTGCTCAAGCCAGCCTGGCTAAGCAAATGCAACCTCGACTCACTACGAGCAATAGTGGCGTAAAGTATAAGAAATATTGTTGCTCGAAGATTGCTAGATGGCGCTTAGATATAAGGCGCCATGTTTTGTGATAAATGATCTCATCGGTACAGCGCTATCTAATCTTTCTGTCAATATTGAGGCACATTGTTTTCTTACATTTTACACATTTTATAAATCAGCAAATTTTCAATCTCGATTTCTACAAGACATATTACGGCCGACTTCTGTTACAGATAGCTTATAGCTGAGTAAAGTGGTAAAGTTTTGTTTTAAAAGCTCTTTAATTTCGAATCTCAAGCGTGGCGGTGATGTTTGTCATACCTAGAGGTTGTAGTCACACCTTAAGGTTTTACTGCATCAGTAGCACGATACCCATAAAACTAAGAAAAGTAATATGAAAATAAAATAAATCGTTTGATTCCCCGCCCTAAGCGCTGTGACCTATAGGTCTGCTTTTCCGATCCACGACAATTTTAGACCTTCGGGGCGGGGATATTTATACCATTTTCCGATAGAGTAACTTTCTAATTCTGGATATCCCAAATGCCAGTTCATCCACACGAGTTAAATTTCAAGCGCCCTGGAAACTATGTATGTATATGGGTTAAGGGCAAGCCTAGATATAGTAGTAAAACAAACTTTTGCCCTCTTCTTCTTCCTTCCCGGAATTTTGCCACGGCTCATGGCAAGCTGGAGTCCGCTTGGCAACTAAACCAGGAATTGCCGAAGGCACTAGTTTTTACGATGCCACTGCCATCTGTTTAGGCGTTTCAGCCTAGTGGGAAACTAGGCTTTATTGGAATTGGTCCAGTTTCGGTACATAAGTACTGAAAAACTCATTGGTATGAGCCGGGGCTAGAAATAAAGGTTGTAACAGAGAAGAACATAAAGGAAGGTAAGGGCATTAATAAATAAGTGCCCTGGATCAGCTGATCAATGTGTACGTTAATGATTAACTAGGTGTTCTTGTATCTTTGTTGTTTAAAAG
The DNA here is from genome assembly GCA_022674325.2 of Grapholita molesta. Classification (NCBI taxonomy): domain Eukaryota; kingdom Metazoa; phylum Arthropoda; class Insecta; order Lepidoptera; family Tortricidae; genus Grapholita; species Grapholita molesta. The sequence continues at coordinate 22,162,229 of CP053121.2, read as the reverse complement.
TTTTACACACACACACACAAACACACACACACACACACAGTTTAATGGTAAAGTTCCCAAATTATTGCAAGAAATCACATTGTATTCTTTGAAAGTGTAAATGGACTATTTGACTTTATTATCATTAAGCATGCCTCTCCTGACAATGTCACATGATTACTGCCATGTCATTAAGTCCGCAATGTTATTCTTGATGTTGATTCTACGAACAGTTAGCGACAAAGTTGTAGACGCTCCTGACTGTTTTGTCTAATAGCATCGCAAGCAAATGATTATGAATTAATATGACTCGTAGCCTCGCGCTTATCGCGCGCGATAACCCAGTTACGGTCACGGCCAAGGTCCCCATAGAAAGCTAAGCAGTCACCATCATACGACCATCAGAACTGGTTCTTTAGTGTAACTGTCAAAACTTTGGGCTCGCTTAATCTAATCCTGCCCGGGTTAGCTTTATTTACTCTCTACTTATAGTAATTAGTTTCTAGTGCGTCTGTCTCCTGGCTCACTGGGATGCCAGGGCCCAGGGCGACGTAACCAGCAATGGTAGTTTGTACTGAGATGTATGGCGGCACGATCACCTGGCGACGTCGAAATACCTATAAAGGCGACGTCACCGTTGCATCCTAACAAGGCAGTTGCCTGTTTTCTAATATATTTTGACTTCCCGGCGATTTTCGACAAAAAAATCATACATTTGAGCATTTTTCTTAACGGAGAAAAGGAACATGATATTAACTTCGGCTTGTCTAACCACTAATCTGCCTAAGATAAAATCTCGAGAGATCAATAGCATAGATTACGCGCTATGTGCTAAAAATGATTATTCAAGTATCTAATTTTCTATTTTAGGGAATTTAGTTACCGCCATTGATATTTCATGCTCTATTTTGATTTCAGGCGCCTCTTTTTATACAAAGCTACTTTATATAATATTGATTACTTTAAACTTTATAGAGCTAGTATAGTTCAGTCAACCGTAGAATTCTTAAGAGTCGAAAAAAGTGGTTGGGTGCCAACAATAAATACGGTTCCAAAATTACACATAACTGGGTGTGCGGTAAATACATATAAGAATTTATTGAACAAAAGGCGCGCGCAGACTGTTCAAACAGTTGTGCCAAGGCCAAAACAATAATGTTCTGATTATCAACGTAACTTAATTACCTAAAAATTCACGCCATTGAGAAGAAAATTAAATAGAAAAGCGCTTTTCAAATGAAAAAGGTTGAGTAATTGACCCAATTGATAATTGCCGTCAAAATATTTCTAAGTTTAGATACCAGAGGGCATTAGTATCAGGTCCCTATTAATAATTTCACTCAAGTTGTAAAATAAAATCAGCTTCCAACTTGTTACCATTCAGTATAAGACAGGACATGTTTATCTCAACATGAATTCGGAGTTTACTTTGGAGGGTTTTGATAAGCAGATCAGCAGAATGAAATCTAAGGCTTGTTCAGAAAAAAAAGTAGCCACTGCTTTATAATTTCTTTTTTTCGTATGAAACCATCGTTATTTTTTTAAGTTATCATAAAAATCAACTCCTTTTCTTTCGTTTTAGGTAATGTTGTGGATATTTTTTATCAGGTCTTCTAAATATATGGCCCATTAAAAAAACTTTGCATTTTGGGAGAGTTTTTTCTAATTTGTACATTTGAATCATTAAGCTTGCACTATGCTCTGTACTCAAACAAATTATCAATACTAGAATGTCCCGTGAATAATTTTTCTTAGATTTTACTATCGTATGTCGTTATATCTGGCTATAAGTCAGACCTAAGGTAACCTTTTTGCCATTTCTAATTCTAAGTTTAAGAAAGATGTAATAAAAGCGATAAACCCTACGATGTCGACCCGCCAACTGTTTTGGTTATAAGAGATGACCGACTAAATTTGTAGTACATAATATGTCATACATAAGTGAGTGTCGAGGGGAACCCTATCGAGTTTCTTTTTCACGCTTGCACGCGTGCCGCGACTGGTTGCGCATCTCGGCTCTATCTGTTGCATATAGGTCCCTGTATTTACATCGGCATCCATTGTTTGTGACCATAATAACATCACAGAGTCTTCGATGGTTCTTTAATATAACTTTAATGGAAACGTAGAAATGAATTAAGTCTAAGTTCATTTCCAGATCAATAACAAAAGGAAAATAGGAACCTACACAATACTACACCTACACAAGTTCATTACTATTCAAAAAGATAATATCGATTCCACCATTTTATCGCGTAAATTCTCATGTTACAGCAATCTTAAGTAATAAATACTCACTTGAAGGGATGTCCCTCATTGGTCTTCTGCACGGCTTGGAGCACGTTCTTGTAGATGCGGAAGGCGACGGCCGCGGACAGCGCCAGCAGGGACACGTAGGCCGCCACCGACACCACGGAGCAGCTCGCCAGCGCCAGCAGCAGCGCTAGGCCCGCGCCCAGCGCGGCGCCCGAGCGCGCCGCATTGCGCCAGTATATTAGCGCTTCCACTGAAAGTACATACACATCACATTAATTTTATATCAACGGAACTTCAGCCTCGCTCATGCTAATCGTTAGTGGTGCTAGAACTTCAGAGTAAAGTATAGATCGGTATACAAACATGACAGTAAGCGCTTTGCTTATGCTCTAACTAAGGCTAGCGAAAATTCTATGTTCGGGGAACATAGAATTTCCAGTATGGTTCACTGGCATGAAAAATAGCAAACATTCTGATCTGTTTACTACGGCTAGTGTAATGAGTAGTAAAACAAAGAACGCATTTTTGGAACGCTCGTGGTGCTAGCATTTGCGACTTTAAAACTCAAAATTAAGTCAAACTCTGCTAAAGATCGACTTGATACAAAACTATAAACTCTATCTAGTACAGCTGTCTAATAAATTTGTAGCTAAAGCTGTCGTGATGCTCCTCAAAATATGAAAGTATTCTACGAAAACCAGTCTGACATTTAATGTTACAATGTGTGACTAAGTTTTGTGAGTCGTCTCCGACTTCAGAGCGCATTTTGCATGTTAATAAGCTCAAGACTACTCCGTGGGCGGGTGTCGATCGAAGCATCGAGGAAAATTTTAATTAAAAGGAGCAAGAATGTATTGTGAGTAATTTCAGCCGATGCTAAAACTGTGCGACTTTGTTGTGTTTTGTAATTTACAATGCATCAATAAATTTAAATATACTTGAAAATGTCAGATTTATACAATAAATTGAAATCAACATAATAATCCTGCCAACATACTGTGAAGTTGCAAACACAACCATGCAGCCTACTGGGTCAACTGCTGAGTGGGCTCGCGGGATGCGGTGAATAACCCCGGACCGGTCCCATACACACTCCGGCCCATTGAGCCTGTCTCCTTCTAACCGACCAAACAAAACAACTAACTACATAAAACCAAACGTATCAGCAAAGCAGGAAGACGGCACTATAACGGGGAAAAGAAAACCGCACCTTATGGATCAATAACAACACTTATTAACACTATGCGACATCTACGAATATTACTGTAAGAAAGCACAAAATTAATAATACCGTGTACACAAATACGTTCACTCTCAAGTGCATCTTTAAAACGATAAGATAAGTATCTTGTGGCAGTTTCGGCAGAGACAGTATGTTATGATCCCGACACGTCGACAAAGTTCGCGGCGCTCAGCGATCCAGAGCGATTTAGGTTTTTGGAGTTTTTGTGGAGGATTGGGGGTGGATATAACCCGTATTTTGAGTGATGAAATTATATGGTGTACCTGGACCGCGGGGCGGGAGGTCTTCGTATTGAGCGGCGTGCCGGGGCGACTGCTTGGAACGCACCATGGCGGCGGAGTGAGCGAGCGCACGTGTGAGCGGCCGCGTCGCGCCGCGCGCGCAGCCACGAGGGCACACGTCACCGCGCGACTACTGACACCACGACAACCCTGGCTCGGCAGCCTTATCGCACCGCCTTTCTTTTATTTCGCATTCACTACTGCGCGGTACAGATTCTTCTACTCTTAAAAGTCTGCCATATCTATGTCAGTTGCAATTCGAGTTGTCATATCACTTCGACGTAAGGGGATTATCGGTCAGGTAAATAAATTCCTAGCTTGCCAAAGTAGATATGAATGGAATATTCTTAACGTCTTAAGTTGCATTAATGTTTCAATTGCTTTGAAGTATCGATAAAATATCGGAGTCTGTTCGATACGATTATTGGAAACAGTGACTCATGTCATGTACTAAAACGGTCCCGATCTCGAGCCTCGGTCAACGACTTCGATACGATTGAATTAAGTTAATGGGGCTATTCATTTTGAGCTACTTATATGTCTAAGTGAATTTATTAATAACTAAAGTGGGATAATTCGCAACGTAGCATTTATAATTAACTTAACGTTATTAAGAATTGTAAAAGTACGGTTGCATGCATTTTTGTGACCCACTTAAGGTTGACAGTCCTGGCAAACTGTATTTAACCTTATGACCGCCAAGCACCACTAAAGTGGTCGCGTGATGTCGTGCCTGCCACGCCACCGACCACTACGGTGGCTATGGCGGACGCTGTCAAAGCAATTGTCCTGCTGACAGATAAGGTTTATATTTGTTCTTCACAAGTCATAACCATGGCGTACACGTCACATTTTGTCGCGAGAGGAAAAGCGTTCAAAAGGTTAAGTACAAAGGAAATTATTGCGAAATGGGTTCCAAATGATTGCACGCGACTGTAATATAAATTGATTAAGTGTAGTTATAACAGGGTTGAATTATGAAAAAATAAATATTTGATCACTTTGGACTAGTGTTTCTCATGGCCACCCTACACAAAGCACAGAGCCCACAGTAAATCATTTACTTTCATTACCGCACGTTTTACGTGATCGGTCCGTAAACCCTCTACCAATACTTCAAAAACTAGACATGACAATGATACGTGAAGTATCATTCGGCCGACAGGGAGTTGTTAGGGAGGGATTGGTACCAACCAAAAAGAAAGTAAAAGTTTGGACTTGTGAGAATAGTGAGTAACAATGCTTTCGGCAAAGAGGGAGTGAAAGGCACACCACATCCTCCCACATCACTTATTCGTCTGGGACCCAGATTGTTTGTTATTTACACCCACGTTCTACAAACAAATACAGATGGACTCAGGTAAAACTATAATGTTCCTGTGAATAGCAGGCATAACTATGCGTAGTCAGGAACCTAAGTCTTACCAATACATCTGTTTTTTTTTTCACAATTGCCATCCTACCATATTAGTCTAGGATGAAGTTGCACTACAATATATGTACACATATCCAACTCAGAATATTTATGAGGAAGAGCGATTCTTAATAAGGAATTCTTAAGAAAAGCAGCGGATTGCTATGTAATTTACATGTTCATTTGTTCAAACATTCCGCAGTACAAGAGTAATTAGTACATGTATGTATGTACTAATTACTCATTTGAAGTAACTTGTCATCTCAGTCGGTAGTGATTACTGCAGATAAAATGATATTTAATTTAATTAGCCAAATTAATTGTGTGCGTGTCGAGGTATGTCCACATTTTATTTATATCTATTATTTAACTAAAAGTATTAACTCAAGATTATAATTACAGTAGCTATGTTATGAATTATGATGTCATAGAAGAACGTAAAAATAATCAAAAGTCCCTGCGGTTGGTACCCGTACCAATGTTTTAGTTTCCTATTTCATAACAATATTACTGTGTTTGGGGTTAATATTAGTAAAAATAAATAAGTGAACATTTACAGATGGACTTTTTTCAACACATAGTATTCAAAAGTCTTGTCAACTTCGTAACAGATCGACCCAGTAAGTCTTATGAATTAAGTAATTAAGCAAATAGGATCAGACACCTATAAAAAATCCTGCCACATTTATCTTTTCAATATTAATGATGAACGTTCATTTATTTTAATACGACATATGAATGGAACGAAAACGAAGACCATACGACTGGCTAGCATCAATAGCAATGCGTGCGCCGTTAGCATTGCCAAAACTAACACACAGGCGTCGTATGCGCAGCTCACTTACCCAATTGACTATCGATTAAAGGAAGCTCAACTTCTCTTTAAATCATTTTTTTCATTTTGTTACACTACCTGGAAATATAGAAAATTCTTAGGATTGATGGGGACTTTCCATATATAGTAACAATCAAAGCTCGTCAATTTGTCATTGCATATTGCCGATAATGCCGATATCCTAAGCCCCATTTAGACCATGCAAGAACTTGTATACGATTTTCTTTACATTGCGGGGTTATATAAAGCGACCGAATTCGCCGTACGCCAATAGCCCGCAATGTAATGAAAATCGTATACAAGTTCTTGCCTGGTCTAAATTGGGCTTTATTGAGAAGTGAGAAACTACACATTGCATTGTATATATGTTTTACAGTCAGATTATTCAGTTACAGAATACTCGTTTCATGGAGGCTTTTACTGTTACCGTCAAAACCTAATCCTTCACAGGGCCCGGGTTTTAGTTTCGAGTGAGTAAAAGAAAATTGTAAGTTCGAGTAACTATAATATTTGTGACTAGAGGAGTAAATGTTGAAAAGTGGGTGAAGCAGTGGGTAAATGTGGGTTCACCGCTTTTACGCTAAGCTGATATACGGGAACAATAAAGTTAAAACCAACCTAAATCTTGCTTTTGAGCTTGACTCAGATAAAATTCGATTCATGAGCTTGGAAAACCCAACAATTAACCAAGAAGTGGAATTCTGTGCTTGTTTTTAATCTTATTTTGAGGCAACAATAGCCTCCGCTACAATAGAGCGAAGACAGAACAGTATGCGTTCCACCACAGGCTGCATGACATCGTAATTTCGACCTTGTAGCTTGCGCATTAAGGTTTATTACAATAACTACTTAGCAATTAAATAATGAGAATCATTGTCTCATTAATTTATGCTTAAAAATAGAACCTAGCGGATCTTTAAAAAACAATAGCGCGTTGTGGTTTTATCTTATTCAGTCCATTGTACAGTCGCCATCAGATATATCGAAACTGTGGAGGTGGTCACAAATATCTGAACAAACACTTTATCTTCTTGACAATAGAGGCTTAGTTCAGATATTTGTAACCACCTCCACATCTCCGATATATCTGATGACGACTGGAGCGGTACCGCGAACATCGAAGTTCGTATATTTCGGACATCTTTCTCTTTTACTCTAATTAGGGTGTCATGAGAGTGACAGAGACAATCGTCCGAAATTTACGAATATCGTTGTTCGCGGTAGCGCCGCTGAACTAGGATACGTTTCATTCTAATTATAATCCCGTTACTATTGTAATTAATATAATAAAAATAAGATATATACGAATTTGATAAGGTTAACTAATAACTGAAATACTAAAGCTCGTTATGCTCTAGGGACATGTATTATTTGGGGGTGTTTAAATAGACTATCTATAATTGAAATGTATGCCCAATGTATTTGAAAGGTCTTGATCCTCAAACAGACACAACGTATTTGAAATGTGGTTTTCATCACAGCGTGATACAAGGCATAAGTTTATATATATGTCACTCGTGCAATGATGAGTCGGGTCGCTAGTCCTCAAAGTAGCACGTGAGCTATTTGTTTCTACGTACTCGCCATTTCAGGGTGTGTTTGTCAAAAACCATTTTTTATCCCTGTCCCACATACCTATACAATTATGCACATATCGAATCAACAGGGCACTATTAGTAGATCGTATTTCAATGCTATCAAGGTACATTAATGGCTTCGTGGCTAATTTATGTGTCATCAGTACCTACATTAAATTTACGCAGTAGTGCCCTCGCCCACCAATTTACTCAGTATTTTATTACATATGTAGCTACATTACACGAAGTACCTACATCTTGTTACATGTTATACTTAGAAACTTAGACACATAGTTAATAAATCACATGGAAATGATGAATCCATATTTGCCTCACTGCTATTTTTTACCCCCATCATGATGGAACCCGTTCGGTCGTCCTGAGGCACTGACCTAGCACAAGTAAACTGGCCCTGCTTTTCATCGATTGCAGAGCGCTGACGGGAGGTCGCCTCACTAAAACTATTTTCATGGTCTATTCATGGTCTAACTATACAACAGCGTGGGCACATTTCTGTATGTACTTTCTGTTCTGCGTTTTCACGGCGTACCACGAAAAACGTCGAGTGGCCGTCGGTAGTGTGCCCGGGCTCTAAATCATGAACATGTCAAATGTAAAGCCCGTTTCACATCAAGCGCGGGCGCGTGTCAACGCGGACCCGCGGCGGGTCCGCAACGGGCCCGCGGCGCAGTATTCAGCTAGTTTTAAATGAACACCTTCACACAGCGGCGGGCGCGGGCGGGTGCGTGTGGCGCGGACCCGCGCACGCCCGCGCCCGCCGCTGTGTGAAGGTGTTCATTTAAAACTAGCTGAATAATCGCGCCGCGGCCCGCCGCGGACCCGCTGCGGGCCCGCCGCGGGCCCGCGTTGACACGCGCCCGCGCTTGATGTGAAACGGGCTTAAGATTCCATTAATATACGTTTAACCCTTTACTTTCCCCTGTACTTATTTCAGGAAGTTTTTGAATCACAATATTTGTATGTATTCAACTAATATGGTTGGTAGGTACTGTATGTGAAGATAATGCAAGAGCCAATTATCATATGAACTATTAACTGCAACAAGATAACTCCGTCGTATTCAAGTTCTTGATGGTTTTGATGAGTTCTTTGCCCCTAGGAGAGATTTAATGTGATGCTGATGATATCGACGGAAGGTAGCCATAAGAACGACTGATTGAGAAAATTGCTTGTTATGATTATTTTACATTTCTGTCTGTTAGAAATAAACAAAATACTATTTTAAAGATTTGTGAAAAGTAGTTCTTTACATAGCGATGGCGGTGGCGTATCGATGTTTTTCTCCAGATTAGCTAGGAGCATTCTAGTAAAAGCAACACGTAATGTGGATTTCAATCATGTTAACATTGCAACAGCGCTATGAACAAGGTAACTCATGTAATGGTTAATAACATTACTTTCCTTTGTTTTTTGCGAGTCCAATCACTCTTATCAGTGAAGCTCAAAGAACCGGTACGCAATAACCAGCACTGGTTGGCTCCCTCGTTGCGCAAGATCGTTATGCATCTTCGGCTCGGATTAATACTGGTTGTAATAATTTCGGACTCGATTGCGCCTTGTAAGAGATAATGCGTACTAGGCCTGCGCATGAGTGGAGCTGCATCCACGCAACTGCTGCGCATAGTCAACGTAACGAAAGTGAATCGCAGCAACAATTCAGTTATAAAAATGGACGTGAGATTGGAATATTTGGATCACAGCTTGTAAAGTTCTGCGAATCTCAGGTTTCTGAGAACTATTTAGTACGTAAAAAAACAACAGCTTTTAATGTTTTTTAATAATTGTTTCTGCCAACGAATTATGTTGTTAAATTAGTAATTAAACTCCCTATACAAATTCTCACGCCCTTTACGTACACTCTCATAAGATACTATTTCAGTGGCGCTACCGCGAACAACGATGTTCGTATATTTCGGACGATTGTTTCTGTCACTCTCATGACGCCTTACTTGGAGTAAAAGAGAAAAGATGCCCGAAATATATGAAGGGCGATGTTCCCAGTACCGGGCTAGGGATAAAAACTGTATACTAAGTCGTTTCGGGATTTAAACTACCTACATACGTAATAATATCGTATCAATCAGTTTTACAGTTAAATCAAAAGTGGTAATGGCTTCATTAAATAATAATAAACTTCGTCCCTGTACTAGTAGCTCTTAAAAAATGCCCCGAAAAAACTTTGCTTCTTCTTTTGCACTAAAAGTTCAAATGGCCTAAGAATTTATTTATTTATTACAAATACGACCCACTCTTGTCTGTTCACTGACTGTCTGTGGCATACACGCTATATACCCACGCTAAAAAGTTTAAACAAATTTCTACAGCCAAAAATTTAATTTTTACTAGTTTAATTTATTATTTATATTGTGACGCGGCAGATGGATTACGATAACATCAATTAGTCGGTTACCAGCCAACGACTAGTTTAAAACTTTTTGCGAATAGAAATACAATGGCGCCGTCCTTGTCGCTAAATATACCGACCGCTTCCGTCACATGGGGGACCGAGACTCCTTCAGAAACTATGCGAACTATCCCACATCTTTAGTACAAACACTTTGAAATCGACGGCGATCGACAAAGATATTTTTCACTAATGCGTAAATCAAACATTACGCGGAAACCCGTACCCTTACCATGAATTTTAGCTTTGAGGTTTTCGATAACGAGTATCGAGTTTACTATCTGTGCATCTCGTTCGCACTAAAATAGTACAAGCGTGATGCACAGATAGTAAACTCGATACTCGTTATCGAAGACCTTAATATCACAACTCATGGTAAGGGTACCGATAAGTAACAAAATTATCACGTCATTGTCGCGATCATAAAGATAAATGTACGACGAAAGATTACAACGACTATTTTAGGCGAAACGATGTCGCAACAGAGAAAATTTTACTTGAACTGATTACCAGTTCAAGTGAAAACATTAGGTCAGGTCCCAAGGACTTTAACAAGGTTCATTTCATCACAAAACCAAAACGTTTAAATCAACTTGATTATACACTCGGTGAAGCTAAATTTAGAAAATCACTGCACTTTGTCCGTCATCGTAACGAACCGCGACCTTCCATGAAAGTGTCAAATTTAATGCAAACGATATCTGTTTGAATTATCAATTCTTTTAAGTACAGTTAGCAGCAAAAGTTACTTAGCGGGCGACGTGTTCAAAATGCGCATGACACTATGTTATTGTTAAGAGAAGAAGAGCGTGTCCAGTAAATTCTGAACACCAGCGGCGCTACCGCCAAAAAGGATATTCGTAAATTTCGGACGATTGTCTCTGTCACTCTCATGACGTATTAATTGGGGTAAAAGAGAAAGACGCCCAAAATTTACGAATATCGTTTTTGGCGGTAGCGCCTCAGGCCCGCTTAGCAGTTTCTGCTGCTGATTGTACCTATAAGCAAACCTTTTTTTTATCATGATTATTAGCAATTTTAATCATGATTATTAGCAACTTACGTAAATACGTTCACATTTAAAAAAAGATACTTACTTAATCAAGACGAACACGTCAACCCATTTATCAGACCGTTTAATTTTGTTAGTCTAGAGCGCTGATAAATCTTGTTGACACGGAGGAAAGTAGGAATATATGAACGCATATAATATCTGGATATCGATATGTAAGTCTTGAAATTACTCAGCCACTAAAACAGTCTCGTAGTAGAATTTATTACACCTCATGTGTAATGAATGACAATGACAGTAACGGCCATTGTTTGAGGCGAGACATCAAACGTTTAGCAATTTCAGTGGATGTTTTTTACTAATATTTTTCAATTATTACAGCAATATCTAGTAAACACAGTAAACATTTGATAACACGTAGACATCCTTAAGAGCTTTCGTCTTATTGGTCAATCTTAACTGAACATTTATTTCAACAATTGACATAAAACAGTTTGATTCTGTGACTTTTGTAGTATGTTGTAATTTAAGTAGGTACCTAACTTAGTGAATAATGGTAAATACTGTAAATCATTTATAAAAGTATTTTTCGGGTCAAATGGTTCACATCATCACTGTATGTTAATAAGTTTGGTTACATTTTAAAAATAATCTATTATATTTATGACTTTCGATTGACATGTTCATCCTTAGACATCCTTAACAAATTCGTTTTCGAGTCAAATTATTGAAAGTATAATAATCTTTGAACCATCGAATCCCTATGATCAGTTTTATACCCTTACCAGCTTTAGGACCCCAATCTTAGGGATTTTAGGTAGCATAAATGTACACTGTAATGTGCACTGATTTATACAATTAATCGCTAATTCTGATACATTCTTGCTCTTGAAATCTGGGGTATAACCTATTATAAGGCCAGCCGGTCACGTATAGATATTTCTACGACGGAATTATAGGTAGGTACCAACTCAACAACACGTGGCGAGTATCGGGTCCCACGGGATAAGAATCACGATAAAAACGTTTCGCCACACATATCAGCGATACACGTGTTATCGGCGTGTCCTGATATATCTATTGTAGCGATAGATACTTTTTTATGTTGTATATTCGTCTATCTGAACATCGTTAAAGGCTGTAGAATAATATAAATATTTTAAAGTCATAATATTGTCTTCGGTTGCCGCGATAATTACTCATGAATACTCAATAATATAATCCGTTCAGTTGTTTTATTTCATTATTTTTAAGTCCTTCGAGCTGATGCCGCTAATAATGACTTGTATTGAGCATAACACTGGCCTTATTTGTTATATGTCTCGTCCAGCCTTTACGATCATAAATTTATCATGGATAATAGCCAATCTATTAGTCAATTCAGAATGTAACTGCAGCATGCCTTGGGCATGAATATCTTCTAATCTGTAAGGCCCACTTAATGGCTATAAATTAGCTGACTAAGCCGAGGTTAACCGGTTAATTCCATACATTTGACAACTCTAAACTCTGGGTTAGCGGCTAACTATGGATAGCGCAAGTGCGCCTAATAGATGTTTCAAAATACCTCTAACCTCGAAATCTTTGCTTATATACAGGATAAAATAAAGTAAACAACTTTCGATAAAATAAATAAGGATCAAATTCAAAAGCCAAACAAAAAATGCACGAGTCCCCGCAGGCTAAGGTATCTTTAAAGATATCTACGAGCCAGTAAGGGTTTTTCGAATTCACGTTAGGGTTGAAAAGTGCCTACCTACTGCAGGAAATGAAATGGCCGATATGAACTGATTGTTAACAAGAGATGGGATACGGGCACCGTGGCCTCCGGGGTCGGATCGCGTTTCGTGGTACAGCGGTAGGCATCAAGTATAATTTATACATGCGGTAACAATGGGTAACATTGCAATTGCAACCTTAAGCGAACAAGATAACCTACAGGTTTGCATGAGCGCCCTTGTCTGGCCAACATGACATCAGAGCACATTCGCTTCTAATTTAATTAGACCTAGCGTATCGTAGACGTAAGTGTCGGGTATTAAAGAGAATCGCATTAGTCAATACAATAGCTTACACCCGAGATGTGTTGGCAACAGGCTACTACGCTTTGCAAAACTTCTAAAGAACAATCGACCCACCACCAGCGTGCTTATGAGTAAAGTAAGTACAGATTTAAAACATGCAAATCATGCAAACTACACAGTCAGATTACACAAACACAAGCGGACTCTATTGTGTAGTATGACCTGTATACAACAGACCGCGCATCGCGGAACGACCTGATTCTTCTCGAGCCCTCCTGCCCTCACTAATTGCTCGCCTCTATAAATGAGCGCTTATTTATCTACAAGCGACGGGTCAATCACGACAGTTTGTATTGTTTAGGCGTCAATGTCAGTTCAAAATTAGTCTAATTTGATCTTGGCAGAGCTTAGTTTGCGAGATTGGAGCGCGCGTGCGCGAACTACATTGGGCGACAATTTCGAAACAAAAATTATCGAAGAAATCTATGAATTGTTTTAAGGATGAGACACGCGGCACAGTTCCGTTCCGCATTGCGGGGACAGTAGCGTCCTTCGCACGTTTGGGCATTAGGACAGATATAAATACTCGGAGGCAACAACCTCAACGAGGAATACATACCGGATACTAAAATTTTTGAGCGCCAATAGTAACTTGGCAGATAGTAGCCAAAGTTTAATGATCTTGTGGAAAATGACACGGTTTTTATATCTGCCTCGATTTTAACAAAGTGATTCTCGATGTACCCATCACCTCGTGAAACGGAGCGCGGAATGATAATCGCAAGTGTTTGAATGAGGTCTGGCACGACCGAGTGACACGCGAGGTTATATATCGGTCTGCGGCGGTGTGGAACATGTGTCATGTGTGATGGATGGGGTTTGTGAGAGGACTCGGGGACTTCAGGGGTCACTGCGCACTGTCAACACTGGGCTCACAACACCGGCGTCATCGGTCACTGGGTCACAGTGCAGGGGGCGCAACGAGCGCGCCCGGGCGGCGGCGGCCCAGTTGGCGACGCGCCGACCTAAGCGGCCCTCCTATTTCTGCCCTCCGCCCTGGACTCACCTTCGGGATGCAGCCTCTGCGGGTCGAACCAAGCATCTGCAAGAGAAGGCTGCGCGTTAGCGGGTTAGTCGCGACAGAGGCAAGCGGGCGAAGCAGGCCGGCGGGCACTTACGGGGGTTGAGCACAGAGCACAGGGTGGGCCCGGAGTCCGCCATAGCCGCGTTTTACGTAACGCGCGCTCTACGGTGTGGCGGTTCGGATGACACGCGCGGCACGCCAGACTCTCGCGTCGATACTGGCACCACTGGCGCGCCGCCGCGCCCCGCCCGCGCATGCGTCCCGCGCACCCTCGCCCTGCCCAGCACCACCACCCGCCGGTGCATGCGCTTGCATTAACAGGTGTTAGTTGCGAAATCAGTTAGGAAGCGTGCATACAATACATTAATTAGTGAAATCCTCCAGCCACAGTATATTTACAGTTTACCCCCATTAAACAATAGTTCTCGAAGCCAAGATAAGACGCAGTGCATAACGGGTGTAGGCGACAATTGTCAAGCTGCACTGGAGTCAAAGGTCAGCCGTCCCAGATAACACAATCATACAGGGTTCTGACCGATTAATGCCTAGGGCTGCCTGGCGAGTGCTGGCCGCTCTCCCATTTCCTGGCACAGACAGTTTGCGAGACATCATAGCGGCGACCTTGTCGTGTTGTCGTAGTCTGCCGGTGACTCAGCCGGCCTTGGTGCAGCTTTACTTGATCACTTAATGCGCCTCATCAACACCATAACTTATCTAAGATCATGATATAACGTCTGACTGACACCCTCCTGAGTGCCCCTTATCAGTTGTAAGTCACATCTCATTGAAAGTTGAACGCCTAGTACCTACCTAATTCAAAACCCCAAACCCATTCGTAAGTCGTAATAATTTAAAAATGGCATAAAGGGATCACTGATGATTATAAGACCCAATGACAATTTAATGTTATTTTTTAATCTAACAAAATAAGCGAAAAAACGTAAGTAACTAAAAGGATTATTTTCGGTTTATATTACACCAGTTTTTCATTAATGATACTTGTAACTTAAAACATAGGAAGCAATTTAACTACCTTAATTCTTGTCGTTTTTCCTTATTAGTCATTAGTAAAAAATATATTGACGACAAGGAAATCACTAGTGATCAGAATTACAGATGAATCACTCATCAGAGTCATCACTCATCAGACTTAAATACTTTTTACTGAAAGATTTTCTAATTTTAACGTACACTGTCATATTTAACACACAACTAATACATTAACCCTATGCTTCATGGATATACCTATGTATATGACAATAGCAACTAAATTGTATCTTCTTAATTTTGAAAACTTTTATTTAACTTGAATTAAACTGAAATTTGGATACTTATGTAACTTGAATTTGGAACTAGTCTGATGGCCATGGGAACTGAGCGGAAAACATCACCCTATAGTGCTTCATTTTTGATACTGAGGAACAGAAACAATATTTGGGCTTTTCGGAACAGGCCCGGTACCCGAAAATCGAAGATCGTATATTTCGAGTCCACATATGGTGTCATGAGAGTGACAATCGTCCAAAATTTACGAACATCGTTTTTCGCAGTAGCGCAGCAAATTTGATGAGAACTGCACTGAGCAATAAGTTATGAAAAAATACATCTAATTAAATTTTATTTAGATTATGCCGGTGAGTCAGACGTCACACTGACTCACCCCGACCTGTCAGGGGCTGTAATATGCTACCCTCGCACGCCACGCGTTGCGACACTACACCCGTATGATTCATAAGTTACGAATGATAATTAGGTGCTTTGATTCGGGAAAGTTACGGGTGATACGGATAGATACGGGTGTATCGAGTCATACTTATTTTAATAAATTCAGCCCCTGCTTCTTTGAACGGGAGTCAGCAGAATGATTGACTCGAATCGTCCGTGAATCAACAAAAGATTTTTTCAAACAACCTGCGCACTTTTAATCCGAGGCACTGGCTGTTGACTGAATGTGATTTATTTTCTCAATTACAGACATATTGGTCAAAAAAGTCCATAAAACTCTTAAATGAAAATTTTAAAAGCAAACTTTGGCATTGTTTTTATTATTCAACGACTTCGTACGATTTGACAACATTCTTAAAAATAGGATCAATATCATTTTTCTTTCTTCATCAAAACAAATAGTTTCTGATAAAACATTGTTTATACCTAAAAGGTTGATTGAATGCTATTATGTCCGAACGTCTGCTTAATGAGTATGTTGACAAAAAATAATTATCATTGTTATTGCAATAATCAGTATTTTACATTTTACAAACAAATTAATTTCAAGTTTATTATGGTTGTGAATGGTATGGATGACATTAAATATATCTTTATACCTAGCTACTTAAAATCGCATGATGAACATCGGCATCGTCGCCATCAGAGCCCTGAGTGTAAGTTTTTAACTTAACAAAACGTCACCATCTCGTTAGAGTTACTCATATAAATAACCTTATCACTTATGCGTTCGAGACGTTTTTTTTACGTCAAAAGAAACTTACACTAGAGCCTCGGATATATCGAAGTTATGGAGGTGGTTACAAATATCTGAAGAACGCCAATTGTCAAAGCGATAAAGGGCATTTTCAGATAATTGTGACCGGATATGGAGTTATCCATGGTTAAAGTTTTTAAGTTAGAATTACTATACTAAACTATAAAAAATCCTATTTCTTACACTAATCGAAATTGTTACTGTACTAAATGACAAATAGGAATGACCTCATAGACATCGAAGTGAACCGAATACAGACCGGGGGACATTTCTACTCATGCATACATAATGGCATCGTTATGGTTAATAACTGTATACCAGCAATTACCACCGGCTCCCTATACGGAGCAGTTCCGTCCCGACCGCCGCGACAAAGCAGGTACGGTACGGATATAAATATAGATGTGACGTCATCGCACCTGCAGCACGCGACGAATCTGTCTGTCAAGAGTACACCGAGCTCGGCATGCAGACGACGCGTTTGCTGTGAAGGACGAATGTACCTGAGATGCCTAACCAAAGATCACATCCAAATTAGATGGGGAGAATGATCAACTCGCTTGTATTCGGAATTGCAATGGCATCGGAATAAATTCCGACAATCTGCCGTATGAGTAGATAATTCAACAAACACATACATGTTTAAAAAGATTATCGATGTTTGCCGAAAATAACTTGAATGAACAACTGAAACAAGCATAAGGTAGCCATCGATGAAGTGCCAAATATCACTTGAACTCACCAAAAAATATGAAATTACTGTAAGCCTACAGGGAAAATCAAGTTCCGCTAATTTTCGAACCACTGTCCCTGTCATACTTAATTACGACTTAATTGGAGTAAGAGAACTATGCCCGAAGTTTTCAGTCATCTGTTTGCTTTAGGACAAGGTAGCCAGTAATTTAGGAGCACTAAACAGTGTACTATTTTTAATCGTTTATCATTTGACTTCTACTAAAGTATCAACGGAAATATAAATTGGCCCAAAGACCTTCGCAATCAATACAATTTTTTGTAGATTATTTATTATCGAATGGACGTGCGGAACCACAACATAATGGACCTCGAGTGAGTAGAGTAGGTCCATAAATTTACATCGAATAATAGATTGGTGTGAGTCACTCGTAACTCGTAAACTTAGCGAAATCATGCAGAAGATGTAGAGGGTATGTTAGTCATGTCTGAATCAATAAGTTACAACGCAATAAGTTAACAAGTTTTGTGCAATATTCTTAGTATCGCTTTCCTAGACTAATCGGTAGTGACTTCGAAGCTGGAGGTCTTCGATTGGAATCCTCGCATGGACATTTGTTTATGCGTTATTATTATCACGAATAATTGTTACGGAGTAACGGAAGATAGCTATGTATGTAATTACGGATTGATAAGTATTTATCTATTGAAATCTAGTAAATTGTAAAATTCTTAAAGAGATTAAATGATCTTTAAACTAAATTTGTTGTCGAGGTCGTCTAAATCATACAATATTATTGAGCTTACTGTGTGACTAATTATTATTTTCAACGTGTACTTATTAATAAAGTTTAATATTTTTTTTAGTATATCATACATCACAACAATTTATTGAGAAAAAAGGACGTAGCCGGGAGTAGTTATGAGAAATTCACCCTAATGAGAAAGATGTATCTAATAATAGAGCACATGACAGATCGTCTCAGATTGAAGACGTTCATTATCAGAAAGTTATAACATATGTTTTTAAATAATTTATTTATAAACATTTTCCAAATAAAATCTGTAGATAGAAAATGTTCAGTCATAAAGAACAGCCGACAAACAAAGATATCACTCTACCACAAATTCTTTGGATATTCACCCGATTTTCAAAAGCTACTATTACCTGTGACTGAGCAAAGTCTACAAGTGAAATTCGTGGCATGCATATGCCAGTACAGTCGTAGCAGTAAACATACCAGATCATCATATACTATAAAAATATTTCGATTTACAAATGTGGCTATCAAATTCTCTGTAACCTAGTGCGGTTTACTTGCCTTATCGATTGCTGTCTGTTAACTGGGACAAGAAACTTCATATAGATACCTACTCTCAGTTAGATACTTTGACAAAAGGACTAAATCTTTCTGACGACACGGTTGCTCAGTCAACCAAAATGCAGCCTAAATTAACTTTCTCCGCACACGGGCATAAGAATAGCAACCATTGTTCGCAAAAACTGGACTAAAGGGGTGACAATGCCGTCGCACGCCTCAGCCGAACGACGCCTGCATTGTTGACTCAACTCACTTTCGAACTTCGATTCATACTTTTTATTCGGTTACAGTAGTGAGAGGAACTAACTTGGGTTTTAGTTCGTCAGAAAACGAAGTTGGAGGCAGTAGGTATGCGTCGGCCGCACGGTATCGATCCAGGCCTCACCGCGCGACCCCTCGCCCCGACACAACCCGTCTAGGCTTTTCGGAAAACCCAACTACGGTGCACTGCAACTTAATAATTTACGCGGTGTCTATCAACTCGAGCTTATTGATCCAGGACATGTTCGCCAACGTAAGTTTGCATAGAAAAGGGAGTTTTTCAGTTTCGAAATACTGTTGATGAAATGTCGAAAAGGTCTGAACTAGTTTTGTAAACGTCTAGAAATAACAATTTCAAGGCAGTAGCAATTTAGCGTATGCTAATAAGAATACCACTTAGCATGCGTTGTTTCGCCTATCGTAAGTAGAACAGAAACGATTACAGCGACTGAACATCTCAAGTACCACCCTCAGTTTGTGCCGTGTCATTGCCGCTACTAAACACGAGGGGAGGCGAGAGGGCCGCTACTGCCTACTGCGTCGCATTTTTGAAGGGCAGAAATTAGGTCAGCAGTGTTTAGAGATCTGCTGACGTATCACCGGCATATCTTGACACATATATACTAAACTATATTAATACGACGCGTGGAATTTTTTTCGCGTACAGTGCATATTGCGAGACAGAAATAGCACGACGGCTTTAAACACCGCCAGTTGTCTTTGATGCGCCTTAGCGACGCCCATGGCACTTGATCAATGACAGATAATTGCAGATAACGGTGCACAGGCCTGCCAAAACTCAGTCCTAGACACAGACTAGTACCCAGCGGACAACAAGGAAAAGGTTATGTATTACTGCTACACAAAGGTGTTCAGGAACAGTGGAGAAAATTGACCGACAAACGATCTGTCAAAACTAGTTGATAAGCAAGAATTTTAAAATTTAACCTATATACACTCACACAACTCAGTTACCAAACGTTTCACGCTGTCATAAAACAAATAAAAAATCCAAAACTCTTCCAACGCAGCCGATCATCTGTTACGCTCGTGAACGCCGGAAAAAATAGCATGGCCACCCAAAATCGGAACTTTTGAAAGGAACTAACTAAACTCGATAGCTAATAGGTACTCACGAGTGATGTCATCGGATCCCATTTTGATTAGATCACAACAAACACACAAAAGGTAAGGTCCTTTACTGAGTCACTGGGCACGTTCGCGAGGCTGCATGGATCGCAGGTGCGAGCGACGTGAGCGCGGCGGCAGGTCGCGCGCTTGTGAGCTGCCCGCGGTTCGCGATTGCTGCTAAAAATAGCGATGGTGGCACCCGCCCATCCCGCACCACCAGACTATAGCGTATCTATGGAACGCCAATGATCATGCAATACATCAACGTATCACTGTTTTTGCTTGCTCTATTACTCCCAAAGAAAATGCGTGTATGATTTAATTAGAGGTCTGGTGTTCTTTCTCTTGGATGGCATACTATCTAAATTTGCCAGAGGCGCGGTTTTGTGACAGTCTCAATATGAGTTGCACGCGACATTATGAATCGGTCAGAATATTCGCGGGACTTTCACATTGTTGGCTCGGTGCCGTTTTCATGAGATAAGATAGTGCTATCGTCTTCTCCCGATGAATTGCTGATAACAGGCAAACAGTTAATGTTTGCAATGCACATCCAAGTTATAGAACAACTACGTTTTGATTAAACTCATGATTACCTACAGTCTTTTAGGTAAGTACCCACAAGAGATACCTACTAGTGTAAAAATGGGTACCTATCTAATAGTCTATTTTATCGGAACTGGTGTCGTGCTAGTCAGATATATGTAGGTGGTTGAACTTATTTTCGCTACTGTAGATACCGCCAGATAGTTAAACATAATTGGTAGTATGCGTTGTTAAACCACACATGACTTTTTGACCCATTTTTTAATAAATTCACTCGCGTGGACGCGGCGGATTGTCGTGCAGGAAATGCTTAATCCAAAAATTATCCTACATTTTATAGCCGATCAAAAGAATCAAACAAATTTCGAGAGGAAATCGATAAAACTGTGCATA
This sequence comes from Grapholita molesta, assembly GCA_022674325.2. NCBI lineage: Eukaryota > Metazoa > Arthropoda > Insecta > Lepidoptera > Tortricidae > Grapholita > Grapholita molesta. The sequence continues at coordinate 22,141,271 of CP053121.2, read as the reverse complement.
TGGTAGCTTTGGTAACCACCAAATGTGTCCGTGAGTCACCACGTCCGCTAGAGCCGTGGATAACATGCATCGATTTTTGCGCCGACTGCGATACGTATGTATAATACCAGCGGTTAAGGCACAGGTACGACATTAGATTACCGGGACTCTTGGGACTTTGCTACAATGCGGTGAAGGCACATGCCTTCGAATCGTAAACCTTAATACAATGGCATAAGGCACCAAATATACAAATACAGCTTCCGGGGTGCTCTCATTGTTGGCGGACGTCCTTTCTTTCCGCCTGCAACGTGGGTCGTCGCGCCGTTAGTGCAGCGGTCAACGCTCTTGCCGCTCCGCCACCTCGCAGACCCCCGCGCCCCCGCACCCCGCAGCCATCCCAATCTTAATATCTCCTGAAGTCTTCGTAGTGAAAAAAGCTAATGATCCATGATTCATCACCGTCACGCGCCTACCTACCACTTTTTGTTTAGGGTTTTTGAGACCTTGACGGCCATTGTTGCTTAAAATCCAACTCGTGCAGCGCAGGCTCGAGGCGAAACTGGACAATGAAATCATGAGATGCAAATAGCTTCCATACATTAAACATTATTCAATGTAACTTTGTAATCACAAAACATTTTGCAGACTGGTGACTAATCTTCAGAATAAATATAATGTTCAGTTCCTGTAAATGGCAATGCAGTTCTGATGTAACTGGTCAAGATAAAACCACGTTATAGTTTATAGAAAAATGTTCCTTACCAAGTCCCATCTGGCAGAAGATGACTTCAGCTTCTATGACGTGTGCGACCGGCGTGCGGCTTGACTCGGGCGCGGGCGCGGGTTTGGGCGGCTCCGGGGCCGGCTTCGGTGCCGCGACGGGCGCTGGCGCGGGCTTTGGCGGTGGTTCGACTGGCTTTGGCGGCTCGGGCCTCGGCGTCTCCACCGGTGGAGCTGGTGTCGGAGCTGGCACTGGCGCAGGTGCGGGCGTAATTACGGGTGTTGGACTTGGAGCCAACACGGGCGTAGGATCAGGAACGGGAGCCGCAACGGGCGCAATAGGCGCGGGTCGGTGCAGCGGCGACTCGCCCGCCGTGTCTGCGTCCGACTCGCTGTCGGTGAACTTATCGGCGAGCTGGTCGGCCAGCTTGTCCGCCGCGGAGGGCGCGCGTGGCGGCTCCACGAAAATATCTCGCTCCATGTCCAGGAAGTTCTGAGTGGCCAGGCGCGCGGGCCCGTGACGCGGGGACTCGCTATCGTCGCGACCCTCACGCCCCAGGTGCTCAAAGTCGTCAGTTGAGTCTTGCTCGCGTTTTATCGGCGGCAAGGGCGCCGCTGCCGGCATCTGGTCGCCGAACCCTCCCAAGAGATCATCTGTGCCGTCCATTCTAGTCTAGTGTAGGAAGATAGAGTTCGGAAGATGGGCGCGTCCGTAGGGCGCGGTGGAAGATCGTTAGTGCGCGGTAGAGGCGGTTGCCGTGTCGTGGGGGCGCCGGGCGCCAGAAGACTGAGGCTCGCGAGCGAACGATTGTGTGGGGTGCTGTACGACGTCACTCTGCACGACGAGCGGTATTACTCATCGCCTGCCCGCCAGTGCAACTACGAAGAGCCCGCCCTTGCCTGCCGGTCCGAAGAAGTTTTTAAAAAATGTATTACTAATACAATATAAACGCGAATATATATTCAAGCTCCAAAAGTTTTTATTTCTGTAAATTTACACGGACTATACGAATGTTTTAGCGATAGCGAACTCAATGCAGGAAAATGCAAAATTATCGACTTCCAGTTCCAGAGTTTCTGCTTTACCGACAGGGTTCATTTGACAATTCGAAAATTGATTAGAGTGCGGTCAGAATATACCATCGGTTAGCTGAGTCAAATACCTCGCGAATGAGGTTGTCTTTATTAATATTATCATAAGAATGTCCTTAAAATGTGACGTTATAATTGCTCAGTTGAAAACATAATACGTAAATGATAATTTTATCATTATTTTTAATACATTTTTCTTAATAACCATTAAATTTTCAATCTATTTGATATTTGAATGCTAGTTTTAAAACGTTTTTCTAATTTTATTAACCATACATTCTTATGTAATAAATTGTAAATTTAATAACATATTCAAAAAAATTATAATTGGAGATTGTTTTTGTCTCTTGGTGAATATAATAAATGTCTTTATTTTATGTTAGATTATAACTGCCCGTACAACTACAGTGTTGTTTAATTTCAACCAACCTCTAGTTAAAAGGATTAAAAAAACTTCTAAGCCTCGCGCATGGCAGCTGTCAACGTTAAGTCAATTCACGGCACGGCGCACGCCCAGTCGATAAAGCAGAGCATGAGAGCATTGAGAGCAGACAGCACAGGCTGACAGGACTGACAGGGCTGCGCGCAGCGTTTTGTAGCAAAGCCCAAAAAGCGCTTGTTTGGTACAACACAAACAGGCATTATTATTTCTTTGCCTTGATCATACAGCTAAAACATCGCTGCAAAATAGTTGGTAATTTGAAGTTTGTTAAGTGTGCACATTGCTGATTGCACTAGGATGGCGGCGACGGTTGCGAACGGTGGTGTCGGCTCGGGAGAATCAAAGTCATTGAAGAATCCGCAGCAATGTAACGGAAAGGAATCTAGTGCTAATGGCTTGATGAACAATCATAAAAATGGATACACGAAGTCTACTCAGCAACATAGTCATGACGTGAGTATTTGCGATGTTTTCCATTTTTAACCTCGTTCATAAACATTTGCGGGAAACTTTCCCTCATTCTTTGGAAGTGTTTTAGGGGCCCTGTGTTGTGTTCTGCAGTTATGTGGGATTTCAGGTTCAATGAGATATAAAATCCTTATATTTTTTCCTCTTTCGTGGTTACGAACGCGGGACCGCCCCTTGTGGCGCCTACTGGACCATAGAACATTCCAATACTACTGTCACTAATAGCATCAATTGTGTTCATGAGTTTCTGAGTACATTTAAATTGATATAGAGTGGCAGTACTTTTTTTAATCACAGTTTTTAAATGAGTAACCAAAGTTAGATATATTTAGAAAAATGCTTCATAGCCTCCTTGACATGCTTTATGAACCTTTTTTTTTTTTTAATAATTATGACCTCTAGCGCATGTAATTTTGGGATATATTAACTAGAAAAGTCATTAATAGGATAGCGTCCAGAGTAGTAGAGTTCACGCAAAATAGGCGCCCAGTCGTCGAGTTGCGGAAACCCGCCCGTATCACAATTACAATTACAATTAGCGTCCAGAGTAGTGGTGGCAAATCAAGACGGAAATCAAGTTGCTGAGTATTTTTATGATTAAATGATTAATTTAGCATAATACTTCTTATAATTATCTTGTGAACATTACTTATACCTAAGTTTGTGAAATGGTAATTTTGTTTTTATCATAGTATTATTCATGTTTGCTATATTAAAATAAAATCAACATTCTTTTCTAGACCTATCATATGACATTTTTATTTTCTACACCATTAAACTACAATTGCTGGTTAGAATGAAATGTTTGAATTCTTCCTCGCTGTCTTCAGTTAAAGTTAGCGACAAGTTTAGGTCCAATTATCCACACCATAAGTTGCCAAGGTACAGTTGAAAATGAATTAACATTGTTTAATTATGCCTCTAAAATCATTTTATTGATAAGTAAAAGCCCTTGAGGTATATACTTACAGGTTTTTGTATTTTATTTTAACATTATTACATTCTTAGTTAATTGTCGTGAAAAAATATAATGTTTGGTCTAAACCTGACAGTGGTGGCGGTTCAATAATTTTCTTAGACAAGACAGAGGCCATATAGCTTTGCTTTTTCTTTGTGAACCCGAGGACACAACACCATACTTGACTTGCAGGAGACTTAGTAAAGCCGGCGGGAATCGGCTTGTATGGACGTACCGCCGCTGAAACCATATCTTTAAGTTTGGAACATATATGATACTGCAACTCCACTGCTTCCCATTAAGTCCCTGTGTACTTAATGGTTTAATATTACTTTTTTTTTTTTATGACAGGCGGCAAACGAGCAGACGGATTGCCTGGTGGTAAGCAATTACTGTCGCCCATGGGCACCCGTAACACCACTTTGACTTTGATATTTTAGTACTTAGACGGTTCAATGATCTTGACCGTTTAAGTTAGCTTAGAGCTAATATTTATTATTAAATATACCTTACAATACCTAAATTGACTGCGCCTGCTTCATTGGCGGAGAACAATGGCGGAATACGGCGCAGGTTTCGGTGTGACAAGTGCTTAATTTTAGTTTTACTCATTCATACACCATACCTTGTTTGAAAAAATACAGAACATATTCAATTTTAGTAATGTCAATTTATTTCTAAACCATTTTTCAAAGTAATGCATAGGATAAGATATTTTCGTTTATTAAAGCCATTGTAATTGCAAAATATTTGATTTGACCCAATTTATTCAATGAAGTGAATACCTGCTAACTCGCGTAGGCCAGCCCGCATTCCTATATAACAGATTATACTATCAAATAATGCACCTTAAGTCATTGAAATAAGGTTTAAAAGTGTGTGTCAGCGACAGAAAACTCGAGTGTTCGTTAATTTAATCGCACTGCTGCGATCTCTCTTGGTTTAATATTTTTCTGTCTCCGTTAAACTTGTTGTTATTTTGTCCCGTTGTCCGAGTGTGTTTAACAGCAAAAAATTGGTATTGAATTTATTCAAATAAGTTAATATGACATGACAGGAAGACCAATGCGTCATAGATATAACGAATTGTTATAATTATAATACCTATTTATAATTATAATATAAGATTTGCTTTATCGCGTTCTACGAACATGCCTACTGTTAAATTTAGCATGAGAGTGCATGTTTTGTTAATTTGAATGCAATTTAACTTATAATAACTGGTCTTAAAACTTAAAATACTTGTTGTTACTATGGCAACGAGTGATAAGGAAAATTTGATCGGCCCAATTATATAACTATTGTCTGACCCCAGCCTTCAAATGATACTGAAGATGACATTATTTTTACTTCACTATGTTTTCTAAAATACTTGTATTTAAGTAGCAAACTGCCCAAATTCTCCGAGATCAAAACTATCCAATATTATCACAGGATTCAAACTAGGTTCATCTTCTGCTCTGAAACGATAAGTTTTTAACTTATTGGCGATAAAACTTCCTATCATGTATGTTTTTTTTATGTCATATGTATTCAAGTTGTGTTGTTCTCAGAAACGAGCACCACCCATACCGCCCCTAGACTGGAAGACATTCGGCGAGACCGAGGAATCATTTGAACGCTGCTCACTCCTGACGGCCGCCCTCACGCAGCTCAGCTTCGTCATCCTCATATTCCTGAGCTACTTGAACCAGCTGTTCTTCCCGCCGAAAGTCGCGACAGAAAGAAACAGAGAGGTATGCCCTAACTACTCTGAGCTATGAGGAGTGCACGCTACGTGCATGACCAAATGTTGGAGTTATCTCTCGCCACAACTTTATATTTGTCTTACACTGCTACTCTCTAAATCGTAGTAACTTTGTATGTATAGCCTCTAGCCGCCCGGATACCTATCAAAAGGTCTCCCATTGAATGCCATTTTGAGTTTTAATTATGACAAAATATAGTTGCTTTCGCCTGGCAAGTTTTGATCTCTAAGCGGCTAGAGGATAGTGATAAATAGATAAGAGTTTTATTCAAAGTAGTGACGATATCTATGGTTCACGTGGCAAACAACAGTAATGCCACCAAAAAACACAACACTAAACATCGAAGTGAATTGCTAATCATATTACCTATATGATAACTTGATTTAGAGTTTCATATTCATCATTTCAGTCGTAAATATTCCATAGCTGTAGATTGGCTTTCGACTTGTTTGTGTTTAGAGTTAATATAAGTAACTATTGTACCTGAAATGCAGCGATTGAATATACATAGACTTTTCGTTTTGACCACAATTTTCTACTGACAGTTGTCCCCTTACTCCCTTCCTTGGCTTTAGTTTAGATATTAAGTATCCAATAAACAAATACCCGCTATTAAAAAAAGTTGGCATTGGTCCGTTAAAGTTTTGATGGACTACCTTTTAGACTCCGCCTTTGTGGGAAGTTTGCTGGGTCACTTAATTCGTCATTTAAGAATCCTGAAATGAGTCAACGACAACAGATAAAAAAATCATAGGCGTTATCAGAACGAATGGGATGACTGCCATTTTATCACCTATCGCGTCTTGCGTCACTTACGTACATACACTTGTTAAAACATGACAGCTATGGTATGGTATTCGGCCGAATAATACGTACTGAACCAATCCTAGGAAACTAGTTTTGAAGCGTGAATGAAAGGTAGCATCCAGATATTTATTATTTTCATCAAAATTGAATCGTCTTTCAAGCTCGGCTTGCATGCAGTGAAGATCTCATTGTCACTAAATTTGGTACTGTCTCAGCTGCCTTTCCCAAATATTTTAATAAAGTAACTGCATGTGGAATCACTTCAGAGATGTAGGAGATACCTGTGCTGGTTATTTTTGTTATCTCTTCGAATGGCTTGAGGAGTTTGATACATTGTTCCATTAATTCCCATTGGGCATGTGTTAGATTTTTTAAAGTTTCATGATCTGTTATGTACAAGGAGACAGCTCGCTTTTGTTCAAATAATCGCTCCATTAGATAATACGTAGAATTCCAGCGTGTGCTCACATATTGTACTAGTTGGCGGTTTGGCAAGTTAAGTTCTTGTTGAACGGATTTAAGTTTCTGCTCTGCTAAGCCAGAACGGTTAAAATGGGTAACAATTCATCTACTAACAGCTACCATCTGTAGCACTTCTGGTTGAGCTCGTTGCAATTAATGAATAAAGCACCTGCCTGAATCATACCCTGCATCCCGCACACTTTTTATCATATTAGCATGGACGAGTAAATGGATCTTGCATTGAGGAATATTCCATCTTTCTGTAATAGCATTGAGTTCTTTTGCAATATTGGTACCAGAATGTGAGCCGGGAAACGCCATGTTCCAGAATGAACTCTGGAGATATCCAGTGCGCAGTGAAGCCTAAACTCTCGTTATTGTGAATGGCATATCCACATATCAGATGTCACTGATACTGTGCTGCCTGCCAAATGCTGGCTTCTAGTTTAGACCAAATTCTGTTGTATATATCAGGAACAATTTTCTCGGTCATGTAAGTGCGACCAGGTACTATATAATGGGGCATAGCGTTTGCCATAAGCCTCTGAAAGCCGACTCGTTCAACAAGGTTCATTGTATTAAGCAATCATTTCACCAATCAAGTAATGATATTTTATTGATTTCGGATGTTTTCTTGTTGATGATGATGTTTCCTTCAGGGTTAGCTGTCGTTCTCTTGATCTGGGCGTTTCAGGTACCGCTGGTATCTTGGAATCGGTGGAAGTAGAGGTACCTCCCGTATTGCTGCCACTTTGTCAATGGAACATCAGTTAAAATAGCGTACTGCTCAGCATGTTTGGTTTTAATATGGTTTTTAAAGAAGTTGTAGCTGGAAATAAAGAAAAAAAAAATACAATTAACTGAGTTATGCACTAAAATTTTCTATCCACTATAAAACAAAACTTTAGTTGAAGATGGCATATAGTTATTTAAACGCATATTTAGTTTTACGAGTGATCACGATATATTTCTGTTCTTTTCCTTCATAAATTGTCCCACAAGTCTCCGTTCCCGCAGTATTCTTAAAAAGGGATCCAACCAAAGTTTTCACTTAGCGTATAAATATGATATAAAACGCGAAAAAAATCGTAATTGATGAGTAGGTAATATAAAATATATTAATTAATAAGTCATTATTTAATAGGTAATTAATTATAGTAATTAATATTGAGTACCTACCTAACCTACTTATTTTATTTCCCTTGTCTGTCTTTGAATTTATTTTACTTGTAAGTGCCTACAAGTAAAAGAAAATCGAAGACATAAGTACCCACGTATTAAATTAACTTAGGTTTTACTTATTTTCTTTCTTTCTCCGCCTCTTGAGATCTTGCTACTACACTACAAACACTCTCCGAGCGATAAGCATCAAAGCGGTATCAGACCATCGGCATCGGACTATGTGGCTTCTATTCATTTATTTTGCATTTGCTCTGCGTAATGCGATGATTTCTAATTGTGCGGGCAGGACATAATAGTTGTTTGTTATACAAGGGGGCAAAGTTAGTGTTTACCTTCTCGTGCGAGATTGACTCGATGATTGATTGACCCGAGCTAGCGAAAGACTGGAAAATTGAAGTTTGAAATTGAATTCAAAGTGTGAAATTTTGAGCATTGAGAGGATTTCAAAGCACGAAAGGGAACACACTTTGCTACCGAGTGCAACACACAATTTTTCACCTCACTACTGCGAAGAAAACAGACTAAATCTTTAAAAATTTAATCGAAATTATGGATATCCATCATTTATCATTCAAAAACATTAAATAAATGAACATCCAAACAGCTAAGGTCAATAAAAACAATTGATTAGTTGTGAACAATTTGTATGATATTACTTTGCACTCTAGTGAATAAAATGCGACTTTGCAAGTGAGGTGAAAAATATTTTATTGATTTCTACATGTGTCACATTAAGGCAAAATAATTTCAAAGGAGTCTTATGTTAAAAGGCTAAGAATACCATGCGAATACTACAATAAAAAATCCATTGTTACGTTTTTTTTTATGGTATTGCGATGCAACTCTAGCAATCGATAGGTACCTGCACAATTATACTGCTATGGCAAAAGTTACAACACTAACCTTGAATTTCCATATGTAACAAGTAACATGTTGAGTAGCAAAAGAATATGTGAGGAGTGTTAGAAGTGTTCTTGAATAAATAAAATATGTAAACGAGGCATATTAGGCGACACGTTCAATGTACGCAAATCATCGTTAGCACACAAAAAAGTTAAAACGCTTTTCAAAATCGACCTCATTATTAAAGTTACGATGGTCAAAATGTAGGTAATGTTACTGTCTTACCTAATAGGCAGATCACGTCCACATAAAACGAGCAGTTTCGCGTATGATTTTTTGTGGATTATGTAGGTACCTATTCTTTTTCATCATCATCATCATTATCCTATCGCAGTCCACTGGTGGACATAGGCCTCCCCAATTTCACGGCATTATGTTCGATCTTCGGCTGTTTGCATCCAGCCATCTTGCGCTAGTCGTCACTCCACCTTGCCTGGGGCGTCCTACACTACGCTTGCCGAGACGCGGCCTCCACTCCTTTACCCCAACGGTTATCGGTTCTACGGCTAATATGGCCAGCCCACTGCCAGTTCAACTTGCTAATACGGTAGGCTATGTCGATGACTTTGTTCTCTGCCGGATTACCTCATTTCTGATTCGATCCCGCCGAGAAACGCCGAGCATAAGCCCTTTCCACATCCCGCTGAGCGACTTTCAACTTGTGGACCAGCCTTACCGTCAGTGTCCACGCTGCAGCTCCTATTCTTATTAATCCCGGGAAATCCCGAGTTAAATAAAAATAAAAAATATTATTTGGTGGTGTGACCACTCTTAGTTTCACCCTCCTGCGAAGTTTAGGTAAATAAGCACTACCTACCTATCCGAGCTCTGATTGTAAGTGCAAGTGAAGTATGTCTCAATTTCATATTTACGTCAAGTTCAGGTTCTCACAAAAATAAAGTCTTGTTATACATACAGTATTACAGGTGGCATATTTATCGACGAAATAGCTTTTGATTTAGCCCAATGTTGCTTATTGACTATACATGTTTGTAGAACATTGTACATAAGTTGACTGAGCAGTCAACTGTTTATTCGTTCACATTATCTTTTTAAGATCAGCTTATCACAGAGTTTTTAAATTGTATCTATGTAATTGCAATAGCCTGCATGTAGAGTGTAGTTCTCACATCGCGCGATCATGTTACGCTGGCTCGCCTACGTTTTAGTATAGGTACTTAAAACAGTTGCAATGTCGACATTTTCTATTCGAGGTATACCGGAATTCGGTAATAGAATATAATAGTAATATATTGTTAATGGAAATATCAAATGAACCCAAAAACATGAAATAAGCATATTATTTGAGGAGGTTATAAACGCCTAATTTTTTCATGGATTTTAATCCACATAGACACTATTTTCAGTACTATCTTAATGGGTGACAAAACATAACTTGTATTCACAGCTAGGATTTTAACAATTCATCATAGGGGAGACAAACACTTAAATAGTTACCTACATGTTTTGAACCCTCGAGAACTCTATTTGAAAAACTGCTACTGTTAGTCCGAACTTACTATAGTTTGGGTTTTAGATCTACACACACAACATTAATAAATGGAACACTGGCTCAACCATATTTTGTTGCATATTTACCTTCCCGTTACCAAATTTTATAGTAAGTATGACCCTAAATGCTTATAATAATGTTGCTTTACTTTGCGTTATCGCTGATGTTTCATAACGTGGTAGTCGATTAGTGCTATCCCGTTCTTACCCCTACCGCAAAAATAAATATAACAAGGATATAATACAAAGACTAAACCTATTGTTTTCTGTGGGGAAATAAGACAGTTTTTATTTAGAAATTTAATTGAAAATTAAGATCTATATGTAACGAAAACAAAAGATCGCTTTAGGATAACAAATCTTATGATATGCGTGAGCTCTTCTGTCTCCTGGGATCTATATATATACTTATTTAATGTACTAATGAGTATTCCAAATCCAGGCTACCTATGCTCTGGTAATTGATCTAATCGGGCCCGCAACGCTATTAGCTTACGCTAATAACGTCTACCCTTGTTCTGCTTACACAGTAGCTTGCGCAACACACAGCGGTGCTACAGCGAAAAACGATATTCCTAAATTTCGGATGACTGTCTCTGTCACTTTCATGACACCTTAATTGGAGTAAAAGAAAAAGATGCTCCGGCCAGGGACCAACAATGTACAATACAATAACACGTCAAAATAGGTCTATGAAAGGATGCAAATTTTAAAGAAAATGTGAGAAATGTTGTTGGTTTTCTTTTCAGGGGGTTTAATCAAACACTCAAGGTAATTTTTACAGATATCTAGTTTTTTTACTTTAGAAGACAGTTTGTTAGTGATTAACCAGCATCTTAGGAGACAATTATTTGTAGCAGGTGGCCAACTTAGCTGCTGTAATATCAAAGGTGGGGTTTGCGCATTTTGATGTTACATAGTCCGACGGGCAACCGTACTGCAAACCCCAATCATATGATAAAACTGCGGCACAATGTCAACAAAATTTCCATCGATTATTGTCGATGTCGACATTTTCCATATCGATTCCGCCATATGCATATGTGGGAACATACATACGGCTAATTGAGTAATGCGTGTAAAACTTGAGTCGTGAAATGGAATTAAATCTGGATCTGATACTGATTAATTTCCTTCAATAGCTACCAACTACATTTTAACTTATCAGCTTTATACAGCTAAATTTCAAAGAGTCAGTGGACTTAATAACTTATTATTAAGGACGTTTTCACCAGCAGCCTCAGTGACATTGTAGACCTATAGCTATTTTCGATAGTTAGGTCAGACTAGTTATGTACTAATTAGCACTTACAGCATTACATAGACACGAAAGTCGTGTATTCAAAAGTGTAAATCTCAAAGAAAAGTAGAAGTATCTGAATAAAAGTGATCATTTAATATACAAGAGTGGCTTGTAGTGATAACAAAAGCTTTTCATAGTGACAATAGTTACTTTTAAATAAATAAATATTTCGGGACAATCTAACACAAATCGACCTAGTCCTACAGTAAGCTCAGTAAGGCTTGTGTTGTAGGTACTAGACGATGATATATATAGAAGATAGATACATATAAGTACTTAAATAGGTACATACATATAAAACACCCATGACTCAGGAACAAATATCTGTGCTCATCACACAAATAAATGCCCCGACTGGGATTTGAACCCAGGACCATCAGCTTCATAGGCAGGGTCACTATCCACTAGGCCAGACCGGTCGTCAAACTCGACTCGTATTTTCTTGTTGCTTACATATAAGGTTTGAAATGTCAGAAAATTATTTAACTTCATTTAGAAAGAGTTGGTTTTTAGAAGAAAAAAGTGTGTGCTCATTACTTTTGGTCAAGGCTTTATTTTTTATTGATTTCTCCGTGTCGATGTTTTTTGTCATTCCAATTTGTTCATCGGCTTATACTTGTAAGTAACCGGCCATTTGTATTTATATTCCTACTGAGGCTCTAGTGTAAGTTTCTTTTGACGTAAAAAAACGTTTTCCTAACTAATGCGTAAAAGTGCATTTTGGGTAAATTTCACTTTTTAAGGCACTTGCTATGAAAAATTGGGTTCGATATACGTGCAAAAACTTCTTTAAGACTCGGGTGATTGTCACCCTCGATTCACTCGGGCTCCAACTTTCACCCTCGTCGAAAAAAAATTTTTTTTCACTAGTATCGAAATGTACTATTACGAAAGCGTAAGTGATAATGTTATTTATATGGGAAACGCAAACGCGTTCGTGATGTAAAGTTACGTTAAAAACTTACACTCAGGGCTCTGAATAAGGACCATTAGACTTTGACTACTCAATGCCGAGTCACTGGACAATGGTGTTCGCTGTTTATCGACCGGCGGTAACACACTGCCGGGTTTCACTCAGGAAAGTAGGTTACGGACTTCCGCAGTGACGTCACTTCCACGGATCAACGCGTCGCACCCCGACGGGACGTCTAATTCTAACAAAGATTACCTTTGTTCAAGATAAATGTACAAACTAAAGCTAAATTCTTGCTGTGAGGCTGTGACTCCGAATGCGAAAACATGTTCTTATCGTTTTCATTTATTTATGTGATTTGATCTCTTGGTGCTGGTTACGTATAAAGTGGATTCTTCGAGTCCATTACACACTTCGATTCTACCCCAAGCCACGTATGATGTTTTTGTTATGATGTTATTGTGTACAAAGTATGTATGTGTACCTATAACTGTCTATCGTCGATAGTATATGTTTTAGGTACTATTATTAATAATGTGAATTCAATATCTATTTTATTACTTAGTCATGTTTTTATTTCTGTACGGCGCCGTAAATGAGATCAATTCTGGTACTTAACCTAATAATTATAAAGTTTATAAATCATAGCCACAAGTAACTATAATAATAATACGGACTTCTCAAAATAAATTAACTTGTTTGTCCGATTCGATCGAGTTTAAGGCAGTTTTCAAAATTTGATACACCCAATTTGCAAAAGGTGTTAAGAAAAGTAAAATCACTGTCAGTTTCGAGACGACAATTAAGCATTAAATCTTTATGAAGATCGACTTTTTGACTTTAATTATGCTGTAATATCGATTGAAGTTTATAAAACCAAGTTTTTATTGAAATTGAACGCTTAATGATCGTCACGAAGCTGACAGTGATTTGACTTTTCTCAACAACTTTCACTAATTGTGCACCTAATTAGTGAAAGTATTTTTTTTAAACTCCCTTAAATTATTTATTATATGAACTTTGTGAAATAAATTGAGTCAGTTAAGAACACGAGTCGTTTTTATTAAATAAAGTACAAAAATATAACACCATTCCGACTCCGAGGTTTCCATTCTAATGTACAGTACAAAAGTAGCTAAGCGACCGAGATGTTCATAATGAGCTGGACACAACTTTATTGTTAAGAGAACAAGGATCAGGAAGTGTTAGGATCTTCACCTTCTGTTGCCGACTGTACTTATATAAACTTTATAATATAGCATTTTTAACTGAGCTCATCCACTTAAGAATACAATACCATTGAATGGTTACTGCATATCACCTCAAATTAAGATCGTACACGTGACAATTGCAGACTATAACAGTACCCTTACCATGAGTTGAGACATTGAAGTTTTCGATAACGCGTATCGATTTTACTATCTGTGCATCTCGCTTGTACTATTTTAGTGCGAACGAGATGCACAGATAGTAAACTCTATACCTACTCGTTATCGAAAACCGTAACCTCACAACTCATGGTACGGGCACTGTGCATCTCGCTTGTATTATTTTAGTGCGAACGAGATGCACAGATAGTAAACTCGATACTCGTTATAGAAAACCTCAAAGTCACAACTCATGGTAAGGATATTTGTATTTTTCTCAAAACCGGTGCTCGCTTAACCGTTGTTATTTAATTGTTGTAAAACCACGTTTTAATTTAAATTGTTTTCTTTTTCCTGATTGCAATGTTTATCAAAGTTGTATCGAGGAAGAATATCAGGAACGGTACCGCGAACATTCAAGTTCGTATATTTCGGGCATCTTTCTCTTTTACTTAAATTAAGGTGTCTCATGACAGTGACAGAGACAAACGCCGAAATTTATGAATATCGTTGTACGCGGTAGCACCGCAGTTGTGACCGGGATATGTCACATTCCAGCGCATCATAAAAACACTGCACGTAACTATGACAGCTCGGCGTACAGCATTTCTATAGCCGAAATTAGGATATGCAGACATTGTTTAATTCTTTAATATTTTAAATAAAGCTATGTCAATACAAATCGTCACTACTTTGAAAAAAAAACTCTTATCTCACTCAGCTCACTCTGTTGCTATAAATTCAAACTCGGTAACTTGCAACTATGTATGTGCTCCATGCATAGTTACTACCTTTTTCTTTTGATTGACAGACCAAGATACGAGGTTTATTTAAAGTAGTTTTTGTCGAAATATAAAACCTAATAGTCATGAACGATTCTTGCCGCTTCGTTGGTTTTCGACTGACAGAAATGTTTAAAGTAAAACGTTATTGCATGGCGCATTCGAGATATTTTTTAATTGGGAAGGTTGGCCATTGGAGTCAATTAAATCGATCAATTCGATGTCAGTCTATTATTGGCCTAACTGTTCTCGGCACATTACCATCAATTTCACGCCTACGAAGTAAGGAAATGAGTAGACTAAATACAAACATCAACATTCAACACCCTTCACTGACCATCTGTACAACTTATACCGTTGCAGTAGAGAAAAAATGGTCAGTACCCTTACCTTACCATGAGTTGTGACATTGAGGTTTTCGATAACGAGTATCGAGTTTACTATCTGTGCATCTCGCTTGTACTATTTTAGTGCGAACCAGATGAAGAACAGTCGTGCGATGGTACATAATGTGTGCGACTGTTTCAGACTATAATGGAAATGAAAATGAATCGAGATTTAAACGATAAATTAATACGTCAGTCTATGTAACTGAACTCTCTTATGGTATTTTACTGTAAGTGCGACAGAGTACCAAGACCTTAAGAGTCATAAGTATTTTCATAATCTTTATGGTTTGTAAACTCAAGGAGTTTATATAACGTTAGACACTGATTTCTAAAATAATCAGATTATCGTATCACACGTGCCTGTGTATGTAGATACAACTATAAATTCGCGTTTTGAAGTCTTACATCTTATTTACTTGGGTACATATGCAATAAAATGCGAACATTAATAAAGTCGTATCAGAAGGTTTATAACTATTATGTGATTAAGTTACGGGCTCAGGTAACATGTTTACAATGCTCTGGGTGTAGATAAGGAAACTATTCTAGGGTATCCAGTGCAGTGGATCGATCACTATCGGAACTGATAAGCGCGTGAGTCACGAAGACGCCAGGCGTTAAACTGATTGACTAAGAGTTATATGAAAATATTTATTATTTTGGAATTTACATAAGTATTATATATAACTATAAATATTAAATCTCTTCCGGTGTTCATTACTACTTACAATGTGTAGTGTAATAGGGAGTTTTCAAAATTTGGTACACCCAATTAACGAAAGTTGTTAAGAAAAGTTAAATCACTGTCAGTTTCGTGACGACAATTAAGCATGAAATCTTTATGAAGATCGACTTTTTGCCTTTAATTAGGTTGTACTATCGATTGAAGTTTATAAAACGAACATCAAAACCAAGTTTTTATTGAAATTTAATGCTTAATTGTCGTCACGAAATTGACAGTGATTTAACTTTTTTTAACAACTTTCACTAATTGGGTGCACTATTTTGAAAATTCTCAATAATATCTCTGTAAGGCATACAATTTTAATTGGCAACTGGCCAGTAGGCGATGATAACAAAACGATGGACAGTATAATTAGCTATAATTATTATATTTGTGTAGGAAATAGGTTTGGAACTTTGGAGGATTAGCAGATGTAGTTGGTTTAGTATAAATAGTTGGATTGCAGAATGAGATAGTTGGCGCATCATATTTTATAAATAAATAAATAAATATTTCGGACATTTTTACACAAATCGACCTAGTCCCACGGTAAGCTCAATAAGGCTTGTGTTGCAGGTACTAGACGACGATATATATAATAAATAGATACATATAAATACTTAATTACATAGAAAACACCCATGACTCAGGAACAAATATCTGTGCTAATCACACAAATAAATGCCCTGACTGGGAATCGAAGCCAGGACCTTCGGCTTCATAGGCCTATGAAGGTATGCGGTACCGGACAGACCGGTCGTCAATCATATTCATATCATCAGCATCAGGTCATATTTTATATCCATCAGCGAACTAAAATTACAGGTACAAATCGAATGATGATGTCTTCTTCGCAGGGCTACGCGCCGCTATACAACCCATTCGACCAGTTCTACTCGCGCTACGTGTACCGGCGAGTGCGGCACTGTTTCAATCGACCGGTATGCTCGACGCCAGAAGCGGAGATCACGCTCAAAGAGCGCGCCACCGACGATTACAACTGGACCTTCAGGTAACGCTATATTCTGATAATATTCACGATAATGGGAAATAATGGACCCGGGTATGTCCTTAAACTACGTCCAACAATGAGAGGTAGGGCACAGCGAAGTACCATCACGCTTGAATCTGGAGAAGCCCAACTGGGGAAGTACCTCCTCCTTACAGAAGACCACAGCCATAATAGCACTGCTACCTTTCAGGTATGTAGTGTTGTGTTCCTGATGGTGAATAAGGTTCCTAGAGCTCCAACCCACTTATAGGTCGGCAACGCGCTTGTGACTCCCTACTCCCCCATGGGCGACGGTAATTGCTTACCATCAGGCAATCCGTCTGCTCGTTTGCCACCTTTTTCATAAAAGAAAATAAATAAATATACTCGAGCGAATACATAATATTTACGTGAAAAAAAGAGTAACTTTACGGCGCAGTTCTAGTAACCCTTGTCAGAATTCGAGAGGCGTTTTATCATGCGATAAAATGCCAGATTTTATCTAAAGAATGATTTGAATGATTGCCCTCATACATAGCCTTCCACGCCATTTAACTTTTGCTCGTGGCACTTTAGGTCCACGTAGTTTAGGTTAAGTAGAATGGGTTTTGGCCATTTCACTAATTTAGTTACTGGTGCTAGGTATTGGCACTCAATCGCTCACTAGTTGCCTACTTCCATTTCAGGTTCACTGGCCGCGAGCTGAAGTGCGTGAACCTGGGCTCGTACAACTACCTGGGCTACCGCGGCGGCAACGCGGACGTGGAGGCAGCCACTCGCCGCTACGGACTCGCTCTGGGCTCGTCCCGGGCCGAGCTGGGCTCCTGTCCGCTGCACGCGCAACTCGAGTCCGAGCTCGCGGACTTCCTGGGGGTTGAGGTAAGAATTGTGTACAGCTGACCTGGTAAACCTGGGTTCCACTACTTTTTATATACCTTCAGACATGCATACATACATTTCAGCCGTATGCAGTCCACTGCTGGACATAGACCTCCCACAAATATGACTTGTATCATCTTGGGGGTAACTGCCATAGTTGCCACGCTCGGCAGGCGGGTTGGCGACCGCAGTAGTTGTAGATTGGGTTTCGACGGACGCTGCTGCCCGTCCATAGGATTTTTCCCTTTGTCGCCTCTTACGACACCCGCGGGAGGAGATGGGGTGGTATTCTAGTCAGTCGGCATCACACGGCAAATAACAACAAAACAACAAATATATGTTCATATAAATTACATGTTAAAATATTGGTCTCCAGGCAGCGGTAGTGGTGGGCATGGGTTTCGCCACCAATTCGCTCATGTTGCCCGGGCTGCTGGCGCCCGGGGCGCTGGTGCTGAGCGACGAGAACAACCACGCCAGCCTGATCCTGGGGCTGCGGCTGGCGGGCGTGACCGTGCGCGTGTTCCGCCACAACGACGTGCGCCACCTCGAGCAGCTGGCGCGGCGCGCGCGGGCCGAGGGGAAGTGGGAGAAGATTGTTATTGTACGTGTTCCACTACTGCCGTTGGCATGGCCGCTTTAATGGCGCCTTTTCTAGCTTGGTCGTTATATTTTTTTAGTTTGTTTCGCTTTCAAGATAAGTCCTACTTGTCTTCTCTGCTGAATTATAAGGCTTAGGCTCTTATCGGCCACTGAGAAGCGAGACGGGTCGTGTTATGAAGGATTCCATGACTAACGAGACTTGTGGTGGCTAAACGGCGTCTCTATTTGTCTCGTCGGAGCGCCGAAGCACACTTCTCGCCACAGCCCTATCGAGTCTAGAAGTATATGCCTATTAATCCTCAAGTTTATCATTCTCTTTAGGTTGTAGAAGGCGTGTACAGTATGGAAGGTTCCGTAGCGGCACTCCCAGCCATCGTAGCTTTAAAGAAACGGCTCGGTCTCCAGCTATACTTGGACGAAGCGCACAGCATTGGAGCCCTAGGCCCGCGCGGACGAGGCGCCACGGACGCGTGCGGCGTTGATCCCAAAGATGTTGATGTGCTTATGGGGACTTTTACGAAGAGTTTTCGGGCTGCGGGCGGTTATATTGCGGGTGAGTATTTATGTAAGACTTACATATATCTAAATAGTTCAGGGATGTCGCAGTAAATAGGTTAATAAGTGATCACCAACTTGTACGAGGTACTCTGAATGTGAAATTCGCGTGGGAACGCACCGTCTGATAAAGTCCACGCTCCGGCCTACTCTGCTCCCAACCATTGCTGGCTGCGAAAGATCCCAATTGGAACTTCGAACGACGAGGATTTAAGTAGAGTAGTGGAAGTCGTGAGGAAGATGGGTAACAGGTTCTGTCGGAATAGCCATGCGGTGAGGATGTCCAAACTTTCAGACGAGGCTATGTAACTCATGAGAAGCGTAAATACAGACCACGGCAGTAGATCAGCGAGCACTAACGGGACATATTCAAAGAGCGGTATGAAGGGATTTTCGTGCTTCTAATACCCGCCTCGTTAAGGAGGTAATAGAATAAAACCGAGGGCCCAAAGTATCGTGTGTTTCGTTTTCGTGGATTATGAGAAGGACTTTGTCAAAACCTGCCAACACATCCGGACCAAAGGACATCCTACGCTACGTTTTCCCAGACGCGGTCTACACTCCAGAACACCTTTACCCCAGCGGTTATCTGTTATGCGAAAAAGAGAAAAAAATCAAGATTTATTTCTCTTTGTGTTGAATTCTTATGCTCGTCATCACACTCGGTCGCCAATCCGTTACAATTCAGCTGCGTCGAGGGTAACACGCCCTTTCCCCGTGTCAGTCGTGTGTAATTTCTAACGTTGGCTGTGTGCGCAGGCTCCCGGCGGCTGGTGAACTGGGTGCGCGCGCACGGGCACGCGCCGGCCTACGCGCACTCTCTGGCGCCGCCCGTGGCCGCGCAGGTGCTGAGCGCGCTGCGCGACCTGCGCGCGCCCGCCGGCCAGGCGCGCGTGGCCGCGCTCCGGGACAACACCAGATACTTCCGCAGCCGGTGAGTACTGTGGCCGCTAGCTGGTGAGCCGGGTGACGCTGGCCCGCCCGTGGCCGCGCAGGTGCTGAGCGCGCTGCGCGACCTGCGCGCGCCCGCCGGCCAGGCGCGCGTGGCCGCGCTCCGGGACAACACCAGATACTTCCGCAGCCGGTGAGTACTGTGGCCGCTAGCTGGTGAGCCGGGTGACGCTGGCCCGCCCGTGGCCGCGCAGGTGCTGAGCGCGCTGCGCGACCTGCGCGCGCCCGCCGGCCAGTCGCGCGTGGCCGCGCTCCGGGACAACACCAGATACTTCCGCAGCCGGTGAGTACTGTGGCCGCTAGCTGGTGAGCCGGGTGACGCTGGCCCGCCCGTGGCCGCGCAGGTGCTGAGCGCGCTGCGCGACCTGCGCGCGCCCGCCGGCCAGGCGCGCGTGGCCGCGCTCCGGGACAACACCAGATACTTCCGCAGCCGGTGAGTACTGTGGCCGCTAGCTGGTGAGCCGGGTGACGCTGGCCCGCCCGTGGCCGCGCAGGTGCTGAGCGCGCTGCGCGACCTGCGCGCGCCCGCCGGCCAGGCGCGCGTGGCCGCGCTCCGGGACAACACCAGATACTTCCGCAGCCGGTGAGTACTGTGGCCGCCAGCTGGTGAGCCGGGTGACGCTGGCCCGCCCGTGGCCGCGCAGGTGCTGAGCGCGCTGCGCGACCTGCGCGCGCCCGCCGGCCAGGCGCGCGTCGCCGCGCTCCGGGACAACACCAGATACTTCCGCAGCCGGTGAGTACTGTGGCCGCTGGCTGGTGAGCCGGGTGACGCTGGCCCGCCCGTGGCCGCGCAGGTGCTGAGCGCGCTGCGCGACCTGCGCGCGCCCGCCGGCCAGGCGCGCGTGGCCGCGCTCCGGGACAACACCAGATACTTCCGCAGCCGGTGAGTACTGTGGCCGCTAGCTGGTGAGCCGGGTGACGCTGGCCCGCCCGTGGCCGCGCAGGTGCTGAGCGCGCTGCGCGACCTGCGCGCGCCCGCCGGCCAGGCGCGCGTGGCCGCGCTCCGGGACAACACCAGATACTTCCGCAGCCGGTGAGTACTGTGGCCGCTAGCTGGTGAGCCGGGTGACGCTGGCCCGCCCGTGGCCGCGCAGGTGCTGAGCGCGCTGCGCGACCTGCGCGCGCCCGCCGGCCAGGCGCGCGTGGCCGCGCTCCGGGACAACACCAGATACTTCCGCAGCCGGTGAGTACTGTGGCCGCTGGCTGGTGAGCCGGGTGACGCTGGCCCGCCCGTGGCCGCGCAGGTGCTGAGCGCGCTGCGCGACCTGCGCGCGCCCGCCGGCCAGGCGCGCGTGGCCGCGCTCCGGGACAACACCAGATACTTCCGCAGCCGGTGAGTACTGTGGCCGCTAGCTGGTGAGCCGGGTGACGCTGGCCCGCCCGTGGCCGCGCAGGTGCTGAGCGCGCTGCGCGACCTGCGCGCGCCCGCCGGCCAGGCGCGCGTGGCCGCGCTCCGGGACAACACCAGATACTTCCGCAGCCGGTGAGTACTGTGGCCGCTAGCTGGTGAGCCGGGTGACGCTGGCCCGCCCGTGGCCGCGCAGGTGCTGAGCGCGCTGCGCGACCTGCGCGCGCCCGCCGGCCAGGCGCGCGTGGCCGCGCTCCGGGACAACACCAGATCCTTCCGCAGCCGGGGAGTACTGTGGCCGCTAGCTGGTGCGCCGGGTGACGCTGGCCCGCCCGTGGCCGCGCAGGTGCTGAGCGCGCTGCGCGACCTGCGCGCGCCCGCCGGCCAGGCGCGCGTCGCCGCGCTCCGGGACAACACCAGATACTTCCGCAGCCGGTGAGTACTGTGGCCGCTGGCTGGTGAGCCGGGTGACGCTGGCCCGCCCGTGGCCGCGCAGGTGCTGAGCGCGCTGCGCGACCTGCGCGCGCCCGCCGGCCAGGCGCGCGTGGCCGCGCTCCGGGACAACACCAGATACTTCCGCAGCCGGTGAGTACTGTGGCCGCTAGCTGGTGAGCCGGGTGACGCTGGCCCGCCCGTGGCCGCGCAGGTGCTGAGCGCGCTGCGCGACCTGCGCGCGCCCGCCGGCCAGGCGCGCGTCGCCGCGCTCCGGGACAACACCAGATACTTCCGCAGCCGGTGAGTACTGTGGCCGCTAGCTGGTGAGCCGGGTGCCGCTGGCCCGCCCGTGGCCGCGCAGGTGCTGAGCGCGCTGCGCGACCTGCGCGCGCCCGCCGGCCAGGCGCGCGTGGCCGCGCTCCGGGACAACACCAGATACTTCCGCAGCCGGTGAGTACTGTCGCCGCTAGCTGGTGAGCTGGACGACGTCACGACTCGAAGATAGACATCTTTTTCGAAGTATAATTTATAAAAGACATCTATCTATTTGCAATCAACCAGTCTTGTTTGGTCTTGCATACTCGCGTAATGTCTCACACAGCTCACTCTTTTTTGTGTTACAGACTACGCTCGATGGGAGTGGTGACGTACGGCCACCCGCAGTCGCCGGTGGTCCCCATGATGGTGTACTCGTTCAGCAAGATGGCGGCGTGCGTGGAGCGCCTCACGGCAGCCGGCGTGGCCTCTGTCGGCGTCGGCTTCCCCGCCACGCCGCTGCACCAGGCCCGCATACGGTGAGTGATAGTAATGACGTACTTTACGAAAAAATATCATGCATTTTAGAGATTTGATTTTGTCACTGGAACAGTGTTTTGACACTGGAACGCTTGTTCTCTTTACAAACGCCTGCTACAGTGCACCTTCTTAGAGTTTCAATCTTACACAATTAAGCTCATAAGTATGACACTAAGCGCACTATATTGAGACAACGTTCCTTCGACGTTCAAATGATTAAATCGCAATAACCGTTAAACCGTTTACAGTTTCTGCCTCTCCGCGGCGCACACGCGAGAGCAACTGGACAAGGCGCTGGCGGCCGTCAAGGCGGCGGCCGACGAGCTCGGACTGCGCTACTCGCGGCTCCCGCCACTGAAGGCGCACTAACTTTTCTTACTGTTAAAGCGTACTACTGTATGCGGTTATCAATAAATTATTTTCTTATGTTTCTTTGACTATTATTTAAACTAAAGATCAATAAATTATTTTCTTATGTTTCTTTGACTATTATTTAAACTAAAGGTCATCTGCCTCTAAGTTACTGCTAAAGTTGCAGAGTACAATGGATACACGCAAACGTCTTGCCCAAGAAGATAAAAATCGAAGATCGCTCTAAATAGATGTAAGGTGAAAGAGGGGTATTTTCGAAAATGTTGATGTGCGGGATAATTACGAAATGGACTCTTATTACAATGGAATAAAAGTGATTTTTGACTAATTTCCGGAATTTCCCGCAACTTTTACACACGAAATTATCCTAATGCACCTCACCGATACAGTTAGCTATTTTGGTGGCTAATAACTATTTGGAATTAGGTGACTAGTGTGGTTACGAGTAACAAATGAGTTTTCCAATCGCAGATACAGCACTCATTGTACAGTCAGCAGCAGAAGTTGCTAAGCACGCGAAGTTTTGGAAATGAGCTTGAAATGGCTTTATTGTTAAGGCAATAAGAGCGTGTCAAGATCATCCTGAACACCTGGCCCGCATAGCAACTTCTGCTGCTGACATAACCTCGTATAACCCAGTGTGCATTACAATGTACACTCCCTTTCAATGCAGTTTAAATATTTTATAAAAGGAAATAGAGAAGAAATTATTTTGTTTCAATAGTTTTGGTACAAAACGAAATACAACCAAATTCTCTTGATAGTTATATTGGTTTTAACTATTATATTTTAGTATGATGGGCCTTACGAGGATATGTTACACTGACAACCTTAATGAATTGAAATAAGGTGAAAAATTGTACGTTTTCATTGAATAAATTGACTGAAGGTAGGTATTTGTAAAACCTAAGTAATTTATCATGTCGCATGTCCTAATTTTCTTGAATGCTCGATCAATATGTTTATTGACAAAAGTCAATTACTTAGTACTGTCGTAAAAAATAATAGTCATACACTCAAAGGATACGTTTTCTTTCCTGTTTCCGAAAGTGAATAATTGATTAACCTATCTATAGTTTATAGTGTTGTGGCCATGTTGTGGCATGACTAGTATATAGAAAGTCCTAAGGTCTGTGATAAAGTCGTGATAAACGCTATGGCGGTCATGATAACTGTGACAGTCGGTATGTGTTAAATGTATAGGAAAAAGGCGTGTGTGATATGTGGATGAATCAGAACCACATACTCTTTCGATCATAAAAGTTGGATAAGCAATATGAAACAAATCAACTCAATCAACTTTAGCAGCGTTCGTGGTCACCGGGCGGACTAAGGATATTCATTTTTTTTTTATGACATAAGGTGGCAAACGAGCAGACGGATTGCCTGATGGTAAGCAATTACCGTCGCCCATGGGCACCCGCAACACCAGGGGAGTCACAAGCGCGTTGCCGACCTTTAAGGGGGGTTGGAGCTCTGGGAACCTTACTCACCATCAGGAACACAACACTACATACCTGAAAGGTAGCAGTGCTATTAATATAACTAAATAACTAACTAAAATAACTAAATTAAATAAATAAATAGTATAGGACATTCTTACACAAATTGCCTTTACCCCCGCGGCAAACCACACCAAACTCCATCCAAAAATAAAGGTTCGGTTCAATAATATTGGGTAAACAACTTTTTAAAAATAAAATAGCCTCAATATGCTTTTACATAAATGAGATTGTCAAACGTAATTTACTGAAAGGTTCATAAATATTAAAATCCTAAGAACTACCTACCTAGTTACTTATTCCTACGTCTAAGAAGGAAGCAATGTTTGTTCAGTTTCTTATCCGGAAGGACAGGACAGCTGCTATAAGTACTTAAAATAAAACAAAAGAAACAAAAATAAATTAATGGATTGCCTTATAAACAACTTCATTGAAAAGGAAATACTAGACGCATATTTGCCGTTACATTTTTCCCAATCCATGTTTTTGATGCCGCCTTTTTGTGTAACCAGAGGCTTCATAACTCCCGTGGGTAAAGCCAATTATAAAAAGATACTTCTTGGGATATGCCTACATGTTATTGCGCGGGTTTACTACTCTATAGTCCTATATGATAAATTTATGCAAATGTCATTTAATTCTTTAGTTATCTTCATGGCTTTAGGTAATTCTGCCACATACTGTGTTGCAATAGTCATAACGTACGTCATTAACGTTACACAGAGTCATAACGCTCTTCAAGTCTTATTAAAATTACGCCATGCCTTGCTCCTTATCGATATGCAAAAATCAGATATATTGAAGCATTTCAAAATGTGGAATTACTTTTACATCGTCGTTATCTTATGGTTTAATGTCGCTTTTAGCGTGTATAATAGTCAACAAAGTGAGAACATTGGTTTCATTCTTGGAAAATTGTCGTATTTAGTTTGTGATCTTCAACTTGTTTGCCTTTCCCGAACCGTTTCTTTCGGTAGTAATATACTAGCATCATGGAATCGCAAAATGAACATATATATGAATAAAAAAGAGGCCGATATGGATAAAAAAGAAATGTTGGCAATGTTTAAAGCATATGTGTATATCATCGATGCATTAGGACTCTGTAAAAAAGTGTATCAGTTCACGGTAAGTTGGGGCAATTTTTATTTATTTCAATTTGATTCCTTGGGCAAAAGGCCGCTACTGGGGAATATTCCCAAATGGTAAATTTACCCATGGTAATATTGGTAATTTACCAGACATGGCCGTGGTGTTCAGAGGCTAGGACCCTGATCAAGGACGCAGCGTTTGCGCGACAGAGACGGTGATCCTGCCTAATGCAACAAATATCGCTTTACTACACTACTATTTTCGGGATGTTCAGTCGTTCGGCCGAACGATTCTGAACGTGGCCTCACGGGCCGAAGCCGAAGTGGGGTTGTTTTAGTTACCTAGTTATAGGGTAACCAGGCCAAAAGCGGGTAGGCTGCCCAAAGCAGGTAGGCGTTTGTATATCGTTGTTTGAAACATAATCGTGAATGTGTGCGTGCGCCGCGAGAGTTCGAACCCCAACGAGTTTCAACTAGTCCCGAGCGAGCCGCGCTGTGAAGAGGATGAGTGTCAGTGTGCAGTCAAAGTTTTTTGGTGTTTTTACTAAAAAAAATCAAGGTATGTTTTATCTGATTAGTCGAATACCTGTCCATAATGCTAGTTAATAATTTTACTATGTATTTTCATCTGGGTTTAGCATTACAATGAGCTTGAAAACATTAAAGTCCCCGCTTGTATTTCAAGGTTATATTTTGTCTATTGTAACGAGTGTTTTTAGGCAAAGCGGGTAGGGCAAAGTGGGTAGCCACCCGCTTTACCCTGGTATCTACCTCCTGCTTTGCCCGAGCACCAGATTGAATACTGACATTTCATTTCATTTTAGATGGTGAACAAATTACAAGCGCAAGATCAGCCAAGCACCATGGGACGAGGACGCAATGAAACAATATAACTATTAACGTGGAAGAATGGAAGTAACTATTTTTGTTACATTTTTTATTGAATAGAAGAAAAGCAAGAATCCATGTTGACAATTAGTTAAAGAGACTTATTTTATTTACTTACTTATTTTTGTTAAAATAGTGTGACTATTTAGTAACAACATCAGCTTGACACTAAATATTTATGATATTACATTACTTTTTATCAATGATTAGATGATACGTTGTTGTTAATACTTATTGAAGTTTAATTAAACAGATACATTTACTATTGCTACATTTGTAAGCTCTAAAATAACTCTTAAGACTGTGTATGAGACTATAACTAATAATAGATATTAGTAATATTTAAGAAAGTTACTTAATTTTGTTGATGATACATGTTCAAATTCCAAAGTTTAATGAACATTTTCAAAAGTATAGGTTAGTACATTTTATTCTTATTAAACTTTTCATACAAGTACTGTTTTGTGAAGATTATAATAGTACATTATTTTTGACAATAAATATTTGCTTTAATTAAAACTGTTTTATATTTAATTTTGAAATTACCCGCTTTACCCAAGGAGCCACCCGATTTGCCCAAAGCACCTACCCACTTTAGGCCCATGTCTGGGCAAAGCGGGTTTTAGCAGACCTTTTGTTTTTTCTTTAGTATATAAAAATCTCTGAACCAATCTTTAAAAATTATATTTTATATTCATGCCAAATAAATATCCTTTCTAATGACGTACAATTTGTTACTGTACTTCAATAAAATTATGGTTTTTAGGACGTCCATCGTTAGCATACCCGCGTTGGGCCCGCTTACCCCACTAAGTTGTATTCTTATTTAAGCAGCCTACTTATACATTAACATTTATTTGTTTACTGGACTAATATCCAATGTTCAACTGACAAGGGTTAAATTTTACACAGGAAAGAAGGACCTACCTAGGTTACCTAAATACCTAAAGTTCAAGAATAAGATGTTAAACATACCAAGAACATTTTATTACTTATACCGGAATATCGTCACTACTTTGAAAAAAAAACCCGTATCTTGTTCTGTCAAAATAAAAATGTAACCACGTAACTATGGGGTATACGCTGAGTTACTACGTTTCAACTTAGAGTACCTAGCAGTGTGAGATATACGAGATTTTTTTTTAAAGTAGTGTTGGGCGACATGTTCATTAGTTTCAAATGTTTCTTTTAGATATTATACCAGTTAATCGCTGTCTTTAACCACGCTTTGTACAGTGTCGAGTTGGAGATTGCAAGATCTAAGATGAGTATAAAGGTGAGTTCCTAGTTTTTTCAACGTGTCGAAAACAAATTGTCACTACCTACATA
This sequence comes from Grapholita molesta, assembly GCA_022674325.2. Taxonomy (NCBI): domain Eukaryota; kingdom Metazoa; phylum Arthropoda; class Insecta; order Lepidoptera; family Tortricidae; genus Grapholita; species Grapholita molesta. The sequence goes on along the minus strand of CP053121.2, from coordinate 22,113,778 downwards.
TTAAGTAAAAAAACCGGCCAAGTGCGAGTCGGACTCGCGCACCGAGGGTTCCGTACAAACCTGCAAGGTTTACAAAGTTCGTTCATTACGACAATCGAGTCATAACTATGGTATTTTTAGGGTAAAGTAATAAGTTTATATTTATTAAAAAAATATATATTTTGTAATGTAACTAAAAATTTAAGGTTTTCGGAATTTTTCCTTTATGTGTGCTATAAAACGTTGCTTCATGCCAAATTTCAAGATTCTAGGTCGACTGGAAGTACCCTTTAGGTTTTGATTCCCTTGCGAGTACTTGCGAGTTTCAAAATATGCAGCTTAAATTGCTGTCTCTTTTGATTGCGTTGACATAGAAGTTTGATTGTGCTGCAGCGTAGAGGTAGTAGAGACCTGAGTGTGGGGTCGGACTTTCCATTTAATACCGCTACGCGTTTATGAGGAAATGGGTAGTAAGTTTAAAATTATTAAAAAATATATTATGTGATGTAACTAAAAATTTATGGTTTTCGTAATTTTTCCTTTATCTATGCTATAAGACGTTGCTTCGTACCAAATTTCAAGATTCTGAGTTCACGGGAAGCACCCTGTAGGTTTTGATTCCCTTGCAAGTGTCGAAAATTTGCGGCATAAACGGCTGTATCTTTTGATTGCGTTGGCTTAGAAGTTTGATTTTTTCACAGCTTCAAGGGACAGTAGACCTGAGTAATTGATATAAATTTCAGCTTCATACCTCCACGCGTTCCTGAGAAAAAGGGTCTTGACAGACGGACGGACGGACGGACGGACAGACGGACAACAAAGTGATCCTATAAGGGTTCCGTTTTTTCCTTTTGAGGTACGGAACCCTAAAAATGCGTAGTTTAAAAGGATAAAAATCATAAAGCGGTAGTAATAAATATTGTGTACTTAGGTACGTACCTACTTAACTAATATATAAGTATTATATTTTTAAGGATGGGGACTTTTTCCTACGACAATTTATGATATGCGTGTGGAGTTGCAAAAGCATCATACTTTTGGCAAACTTGAGCGCGGCTTGTGAGCGGTTCTACCAAAAGATGCGAATTGCCGAAATGGTCTGCGCACAAGCTAATACAATTGGTGTTTCAACGGAATTTGATGTAGGTAGGTACCAGCGGCGGTGCGTACACACATGCCAATTCCCGCCGCCAAACCTCATGTGATGTTATTATGTTACCCGCCTTGCGCTCGTTTCATAAACCCACTCTTGTTGTAATACCCTTTATTATGCACAGTTGCATAAATTATATAGCTTTTACGCCGTCAGCATCGGTTTCATAGCGACATATTTTGATCCTCACAACGATATCGATACCACAAAAAATAAAATCTGGCTAGACTGTTATACAATAGTTTTATAATAGCTCATGTACGTAACCTTAGGTACCTACGGTGTCTTTCCAGAGACGCATAGAACTTGCAAGAACGTAGTGCGCTGCAACCGAGCAGTGTTCGCGCGGCTGTCCGTGTTCGACGCCTGCGTGGTGGACGCCACCATGCCCCTGCGGCTGCTGCTCGCCGTCGGCACTTACACCGTGGTTTTGCTGCAATTTGCGCTGTAAACACTCATAAAATTTTTATTTCTCTCATACCCATATTAGGTAGAAGGTAACTGTAACTGGATTATTTGCTGCACGGTCAGGGTTTGTCAGGGTCAGAACTGCCACATTTTAAGCGAAGTGGCTTCACTTCGCTTGCTAGTAGGGTGATCGTAACAGGCGCATAATAACAGATAGCTATTTCGTTCTTCTTCGGATAAGTAGGTAGGTGTGCAGTTGATGTTTCTCATTCTCATAACCACTATTTTACTAGTCAACTTTTAAACAAACCTCTTACCTCACGGTTACTCTAACTCTCAGATAAAATAACCTCTTACTTGATAGGCATTAATACTCTACTAATGCATTATGTAATTTCAATACAGTTACCATTTTTTTTCTTAAGTATTAACAGAACAAGACACCAGTTCTTTCCATCAAAGTAAGTAGTTTATTACGATTCACCTAATCTTTACGTTGTGCTTTGTTTACAGAAACGGGAATCATTAGACTTCCTTCGCTGCGAGCGTGCGGTGTTTCCATGACTAGGTACAGAAGCCATTTTTGTAAGAGTTGTGGAGGTGGCCACAAATATCTCAACATGCACTTTATCGCCTGGACAATAGAGGCGTTGTTCAGATATTTGTGATCACCTCCACAGCTCCGATAAATCTGATGGCGATTGAACTAGTGGCGGTGGGTCAACTTTTTTAGACAAGATGGGAGTCAATAATGTCAATATAGCTTTGCCTTTTCTTTACGAGTCCAAAGAAAACGGGAATACGGGTATTTAGACTAGCGCCACCGCTGCTAGCTACGGTCAGGTCAGGGAAATGCATTTATGTAAGTACCATTTCGCAACTTGTCACGGTAAAAATTTTAAGAGATCTATAGTGGAGATCATATATCGATCACCAGTGTGACAAAATACAAAATGGTACACAAATACATTTCTTTGACTGAACTGGTAGTTAGACGCTACCACACCTGTAATTAATAAATTAAGTTGACAGATATAGGTAGAATTTATCAGATTTTTCCTACAGCCGCCTGTGTTCGCGGTGTGGCACCCTTAGGGCGATTATCGCTTGAACGGGAACCTGCAAACGTTGAAGTAATTATTTGCACGCCGCAAGCGCAGGCGATGGCGCTAGGTATTAAAAAAATCAAAATAGGAGGTAAAATTTTTAAATAATTGAAATTGATAATGTAAACCTCACTATAAATTACTGCAAAAGTTCAAATGTGCGAATTCAATTAGATGGAAGGATATTAGTTATAATGTAAAGCTAATATAGCATTGCTGGGTGTGGCATTACATTATAACTCGTTTTTTTAAGATCAGAAAAATCATGGTCGATTTTGCCTGTTTCGTCAATTATTTAAATAATCTCGTAAATAAGATTCCATAGTTAACGTTATGGTAAAGGAAATAATTGGCAAATATGACCGCTTTTAAATTGTCTTCCTAAAAATCGCACGACGACAATCGCAGGATTTTTCAAATCATAAAAAAACGAGTTATAGACATTAACGTTGTCTTGTGTTATAGTTGAGAAGCTATTTTTACATGTACCTCCTTCACAAACATATATCAAACATACATTAGTTCATTTATATATTGTCTTTATGATACAAAAACAATTATCAAATTGATAGATACAGACCAAAAACCTAAATTAAGTAACGCAGGTTTTATATACGTTTATGAATAAGGGGGTTAAATGATTACGTATCTATAACGGGCAAGTATAAAATATCAGTAAAACACAAAATACGTTACAATAAAAAATTTATTGATATAATAATTATTTATTTATAACAATCGAAAGGGGCGCGGGCCCTCAGCTATTCTACCGTGACCTTCCTTTGTACTTCCTACACACACATTATTGCCGGTCCCGGCGCCCTGGCCGAGTAGGCTGACAAAATGTAAATTATATAAAATAACTTTAAAAAGTTCACACATAATTTTGAAAGCGGACGCCGGGATGATCCTAGCATAATCATTATCGATACAATTTAGAATGTAGATATCTCACGTTAGATATATATACAAAGCTAAACATGGCAGGTTTATTCAGCTACTTTGGAATACTTACGGATTTCCAATATTAATCAATATAATAGGTAATTGAAAGAAACGATGTGTTCACAAACATAGCAAAGGAATAAGTTTCTAGGACAGATAGTCTGAAAAATATGATAGATATTATACTCGTAGATGTCACTTGGGACTAGACAGTAAAAAAAGCAATCACAAGTATTTCAACAGTAGCTTTATAGAACCAGTGCCTGGCCTAACATGTGTTTTATCAAGTATTTGTTTTAAAGTAACATTAGTACTCAAATACAGTATTGTAATTTTCTCCTGTATATCAATTTGTTTAATGTATAAGGTAATGTGTACAATTTGCATGCCTTGTAACCAATATGCACGTCAAAATAAAATGTAGGCACATTCAGTATTTTTAATCACACCTTTTGTTTGTGTCATAATAGCGTAATTTGAGAAATATTCTCTGATTGCAGACAATGGCATGTTAGACCAACAGTTATTGGACAAGCGAAACTCTTAAAGACTTAGCTAGGAGGTTGTGGTCGGTACAAAAATAGAGCGAATAGCTCGCTACAAAATACCTTAGCTCGCTATCATACTTAATAACGCGTCACCTTGCCCGCCACTTCATTCTAAACCATAATGACCGCACAATAAAAGTGCTTTTTAACAAGCGCGGGTCCTACTCTAAATCATCCTTAATTTTACTGATATAACATTTTAAGTTCACTTTCAATCGAAATACGTACTAAAATAAATATAAGAGAGGCCCAAATCATTACAAACTGCACGCTAAGAGACGTTGTTATACGTTAAAATGAGATGTGTACACGGTCCTATTCTATGATATAGCTGCGTCTCTTTCGGCAAGTTATGCAAGCTAGAGACCTGTTATGAAACCAAGTCTTCGGTTAGTTTATGATTTTAGTTCATAATTCATTATTTAAACAAAACACAGATACACGCGTCTATTCATATTTCTTACATGAAGGTCAATAAATATAAAATACACCTCATTGAAGTCTGGTCTCGTTAAAATAACGCATGAAAATCGTTAAAATATAATATAAGTCGCCCGTTTAAAGTAAAAGTACGTTAGTACACGTCTTATAAGTAAGATGTAGCCTGGCAAACCAATTCTGGCAGTAGAAAACGTTCCAAATCGTATTTAAGTCAACCCTTCACAACAACTTTTTTTGTCACCTTACCTACTCACTGAAGTTGCTTGCCAGAGTACAGGTAGCTAATTACTTTTGATTTAGTTACAACTAATAATAAAGAAACCACCCAACTATCCGCCATCGACTCTAATCGATAAAGTATCAGTCGTTTGGTTCCTACGCCTACGTCACTCTTACGAACATGCTCAGAGACCCTACGCGATTGAGGACCGCGACCTTCCACCGTCAGTTTAGTGTAACCCTATGTTTATTACTTTTATTTCTTCATTAGCCTTCAATACGACATTTCTAGGCTTAGACACCTTACTCTTTGTTCCACGTTTCTCTGTCCATTGCAATAATCGGCCAGTCTGATCGAAAAACGTTTTAAATGAAGCGTGAATGATGCCAACGGAAAGCCGTTTCATACTTTTGATACATTATAGGAGTTGACCAACTTGATTTGGTCAACTTGTTTTAATCGGGCCGAGGTATTGATTAAAGAGTATTTAATGTATTTGGTTCACGGTCCTCGACTAACCCTAGTTAACCTACGAATCTGATCACTCATAATCTCAGCCCCACACTCGGGTAACATACCTAAAATGCAGTTGCAAAAATATCCATTATGTTACTTTTATATGTTACTATCCCAGAAGAACTTCGAAAATTGGCTTAGAAATTCAAAATTTGCGTCTCTATACGCTTGAATATTCACGCGATAGAGGGGGACACAAAACAATTTCAATGTTCGCGGTAAATCCGTTATATTAAAACGGGAATAGAGGAGAGCTGCTATCGTTTTTTAGCCAAATATGTATATCTGTAGACATTTATTCGGCATCAGTATTTTGAACGAATGTATATCTTTTAGTTATTTATCTTAATGAAATTTCATGAATGTTCGTGCAACTACCAATGTTTAACACAGTTTCATTTAACAATTCAGGTAGATACAGTTGCCATCAGATATATCGCAGCAGACAAGGTGATCACAAATATTTGAACAACGCCTCTAATGTCTAGGTGATATACTGCATGTTCAGATATTTTTGAGTCCTTAGGCCGCTCCGATATATTTGATGGCGACTGTACAATACAAGTCCAACTAACGGATTGACTTGAACTTACGATTAATATTTTCATTATACGAGCGATATAACTCACGTACAGCAAGCTAAATTACAGCTGAAATAACTTGTAATATCAGCCTAGTTAAATCACCACCGACTTAGCAGAGACATTAGCATGTGACAGAACCACTAAAATAATCATACATCCAGTTACCGTCAAATAGCACTTAAGATAATCAAATATATCGATACAAATCTTTATCTGTATAGAAGTAACAATGTGTTACGATATATTTGGCCTCTTTGACTGCTACAACTATATGATGCTGACTGCTGACTTTAAGTTAAGTTTTATGAGTGGTCTGAACACTATTGGCTGCCATGTCGGAGCAAACTTAACGTTGGTCGGACTTGCATTTAACAATGCCAAAGTACACTTTTCTAGTACATTAACGATCTTTGACTTGACTGTGGTTGGTTCCCGCTGAAATTTTTGTTAACAGATTAAATTGCACCTTCAAAAAGGCCCACATACTCGTCCTGTAGTATTTAGCCAGTATATTTAGGAATTCGACGCGACTCCACACAAGCTAACATTTATAGGATTAAATTACATAATGCTAAATGTTACTTAATATTTGGCAGTTCTTTTTTCCGTCAAATCGAGCATATCGCCCGCCGATCTTCAACGATTAAGTTATAAACGTCTTATGCAGTTCTAAATAGTTACATACAGGACTATGCAATTGTCGTTTCATATTTTACGTCACCTACAAGTATTTACGAGACACAAAAATTATATGAGAAACTTAGTCAAATAGGTATAAAGACTAGTTTTATTAAGTTATTGTAATATTGCAACGCTTGTTTCCGGATGATCTTAGTTATGGGACCGAAGTGAACTTGCCGGTTGGGCAGTAAAACTCAATCTAGAATGCTGCGACGCACCTCACTGGAAGCAGCGAGTGCGAGCGAGATGGACGTCTGTGGCGCCAATATGGCATCCAGTTGGAAAACGGGTTAGGTCGATCTCAAAATGTAGGCACATATTATTACAGGAACAACTCATGTAGTCGTTTTAGTTGTTTGCGTTGTTTTAGTAGAAGATTATTGCTTATTACGATACATTAAGATGTTTATCTCAGCTTTTTTGCAATGCGATTGACAGTTGAGATTTAGAACATTTTTGTATATTATGCTATTGTGCAGGTCCTTGTCATATAATTGTTACAACCGTATTCTTGAGGTATCTTAATCTTTCTTCATTGCGTCGTTTGAGGAATATCGAGCTACAGAGAAGTCGATGGACTTATCTTTAGTTGGTGGTCGGTCAGTCTTGCGAGGGCTGTCGGGAGTCGTGCTCGGCGCTGCGGACAGCGCGCGGCTGCGCTTTCTGTCGACAGACACAGGATATCGGTATGGCCGTGGACTAAAACAAAGTGCCTCGAATTTGACATATTGCTTGCTTAGATAGCGCTGTACTAACAGCAACACTCTTAGCTGTGCATTAATGGACCTTATTATATAAGGCATAAGGTCCACCAATGTACAGCTAAGAGTGTTGCTGTGTGTACCACCCCATATATTATACAGCAACTATGATTGTCAAAAGTAAACGGTTAACAATATAGTTACCAGAAATAAAGAAACATAAAATGCCATATAATTAAAAGTTATCGGAGGAACAGTAGCGAACCTAAAAACCAAGGCCTTTAAAAACAGGGACTCACAATGCCTATCAAAAATCGCGTAGGTACCTCCAAAAAGTAGACTAGTTACTCTGGTTCGGTGTCAAGTGGCGCAGTGGTAGTTGAATAACTTTAATTCTCAAATCGCTGAACAAAATTTATAGCATCCACTAGTATAGTGCGTTTATGACAATAGCACCTAAATTACGTCAATGCGATTTTATATAGGCATTGGTCATGGTACTTGTTGATAAAAAATGGTAGATTCGATTAGGGAGATTCAGCACATATACCCATACCCCCTCGTCCTTGTGTTTCTTGCAAAGGTGCCTTGTACCAAACAGCAGTAAAGGTAGGTCGGGTAGGTAGCGGCGGCGGTACTCACACTAGCAGCGCGGGCCCCACAGGCGCAGCGAGTAGTCGTCGGAGGCGGAGGCCAGCACGTCGTGGTGCACCGGGTTCCAGGCCACGGCGTTGACGCAGCGCGAGTGGCCCGCCACCACCGCCACCGGCTCCTCGCCCGAGATGTGCCAGATGTACACCTGGGGGTGGTCACACGATAACTTACTGTCGCCAATGCTAGAACGGGTTGCATGCTTGTCATTTTAACGTTTATCGTCGTAAGGTAATATTTTTATACAAATTTATTGTTTGGATGTTTTTAATTTGTTAGATACAGTCAACCAATTTGATTCATGGGCCACTTCGTTCCTTGTCACAGTGAAAATCTATATGAAAGATGCTAAAGATCTCTTATTAACGTCACTTGGATTGGATTGGACTTGGATGCTTGCCTCTGAAAAATTTGGAATTTGCATTTAATATTATCACGCTACCCGTCACTTTCGCACTCACATACTTGTTGAAGCGTGACAGGTATTGTGACAAGTGATAAAAACCCGACCATATTAGGCTACCAGAACTACTAGAATCAGATTTATTATAGGAGCCGAATATTATTATAAATCGGTACTTTTATACAGGATTTGGTTAGATTGTATAGCCCTTAACGATAGGTTTTCAGACATGTGAATAATTTAATAAATTGATACCTTAATTATAACATGTGACCGACACAAATAAACGCTGTCAGACGGCATGTCAGAAATGTTAAAAGATTTCAATGATTTTTGTTGGTGACTTTGGCCTGAAACACGTATGCCTAAAAATGATAACAAAATCTTGGCGAACACCCCAAACTTTATGTCAATCACCCAATCGATTTCTGTTCTACTGCTTTTCAGGAGTCTTAGTCATGATACACTATTTATTTATCATCTAGCCACCCACAGATAAATAGTTGAATCAAGTCGATTGACCCGTCAAATATCGATTTGTGGCCCGTTCGGGGCTCGCCATTTATATCGTTTTATAGCATGTCTGTAAAGAAAGCTCAAGTGTTATAACATTTCACCCGTATGCAGTCCACTGCTGGACATAAGCCTCCCACAAATATGACTTGTATCATCTTGGGGGTAGTTGCCATAGTCGCCACGCTTGGCAGGCGGGTTGGCGACCGCAGTAGCTGTAGAGTGGGTTTCGACGGACGCTGCTGCCCGTCCGTAGGATTTTTCCCTGGGGTGGTGCTATTCTAGTCCGCCTGCATCACATGGCCTAGTGTTATCGATCAGACCTTATTGTCCTCGCTGCCGCTGGCGACGAAGTCCTGCCGGGCGCCGCCGAAGCACGCGTGGATGGTGAAGTGTCCCTGCGACAGCCCGCGGAAGCGGCGGACTAGAGCGCGGGCTCCTATAAACCAAGTCATTTCGTCTCAAAGTTGTCAAGTACACAAAGTAAAACCTTTAACTGAGCATCAGTAGACCTTAGTACCAAACGGCCTTTAACTGATAAAACGGCGTGAGGAATCATTGCTGGTTTCGTGATAATTAATAAAGTAAAATCAACATCTATGGTACTGAATTTATAAGCGGTTAAACATGGTGCTTGAAAAGTTTTTTACAAATATCAGGTTTCAAAAATAAAACGCAGTATACTCACTATAGCAGTTACTTGATTACTTAGAAGTTATTTTAGTTTAAATATAATAAATTAATACAATCCTCGGCCGGAAGAGGTATTGGACTTCGTTTACGACTCTGCCGTCTTCCGTAATTTCGTCCTGCAATACCTTACTTCATAGACTCTGCAGTAATGTACTAATATTCTAATGAATAAATACGTGACTTACGAATGTCCCAGAGATGCACGCCCTGGTTGGCTACGTTGAGCAACAATAGGGAGTCCGCTGCATCCACGCACAGCGCCATAACCGCGTGCTCTTCTTGGATTCTGTGCGAGGAAATATCACATTATTGGTTTTATTCAAGTAGTTACTTTTAACTTTATGAACGTCACGACAACTACCACACACCAACGACACCTAAAAGTGTCATAACGTACGCTGTCAAAGCAACTGTGTCTGGTTTTATATTCTATACTTTTGTTATTCTATTGTTTTACTAGTGGACATTAAATTTACATTGGACACAGTCGGCCTTTTAGTTTTACAGCCCATTTTCTCCAGCTATCAAATTCCCCACAGTAACATAAGTGCTTACAGATAAGGTTTATATATATTCTGGGTTAATCGAGATGATGGCGTGTACGCTACATTTAGACGCGAGTGGAAAAGCGTTTAAAAGGTTAATTTAATTTTGTCGTGGTAACTGATATAAATTTTTCGTCGTCAAATTGGATAGTCGCCATCAGACATATCGGAGCTGTGGAGGGGGTTGCGACGACTAAATTAAATTACCTTTTAGCCGCTTTTTCACTCGCGTCAAAATGTGACGTACACGCAATCATCATCATCTCGATTAACGAAGAATATAAACCTTATATGTGAGCACTTATGTTGCTTTGACAGTCAAAGTTGATCTCCAACGGCCCCTGGCGCTGCAGCCCCAGCGGCAGGCCGCGGTGAGAGGGTAGGGACGGGGAGGCAGGGGTAGAGCGAGGCACTCACAGGTTGCAGTCGGACAGGTCGGTGAAGTCGTAGTGGCGCACGCGGTGGTGCGTGTCGGCGGCCAGCACGCCGCGCCCGTCGCCGCGCGTGGCCAGCGCGTTCACGCGCACGCCGTCCCAGCTGTTCAGCAGCTGGCCCTGCAACGCGGCGAGCCTCGATACTTATCCGGGTTGTATGATTCCACTCGTTAGAGTGTGACAGATAACCTTGACTACATACTTCATTTTCCTATTATGTCAGATCTTTTGTTTTACTTTGAACCAAAAACTGAAATTAGAATCGCAAAAAGGAAAATTCTCCTCTCTACCTAATTCTCCTTCTATTGAGGATAAATAATTTAGTATACGCGATATTAACTGGTTCAGTCGTTTGTTTTCATAAATAACTAGCTGTCTCGGCGAACTTTGTTGATTATTTTCTCTTTTCTTTTTTAAGACGATCACAGCGAACCCAAAATCGTTCAAATCGGTTGAGCCGTTCTCGAGTTATAAGTGCCGGAACTAACACAACTTTCATTTATTAACATAGATTATCGCGGTAACCGATGACAATATTAATTAAGTATATCTTATTTTCGAATTAAAGGTCAAAAGAATTTAAAATGAAACAGTAAGTAACCTCCTTGCTGCAGTGGTAGAACTGGCCCCGGGCGCCGCCGCACACGAACTTGTCGGAGCCCGCGTGCCACGCCACGGCGGTCAGCGAGTCTTCTTGTGAATGCGACATCTTGGTCGCGAGAGTCTCCGTCTGAAAATTAACTAATCTTTGACAAATCCCTTTTTTTTTTCATTCCTCATTGAGCGGGTTCACAATAATATTGTCGCAACATTTTTGAAATACCGGGATCAGATTTACAGGTTATCTTAATAGCAAAACCATTTTACAATTGAATCACATCTATGAAATACTTATTTATAACCTCAAGTACTATTATAGTGAGAAGCCCTTACCTAATGTCAGTAATAAAGGTACAGTTAATCAATTTGATTTTTAGGCTCCTTTGTACAGTCGCTATCAAATATATCGGAGCGACCACGCTAATCAAGTCGCCTTGCCATTCGAGGCGTTCTTTAGATAGTTGTGACCACTTTGACCGCTACGATATATTTGATGGCGATTGTGCATTGTCACAGTGAAAATCTGTATGCCCCTAGATATCTCATATTAATGGTAACATTGATTGCACTTAAGAAACAAAGGTTAATTCTCACCTCCATGTTCCATATCCAGAGGTCTGGGCAGTCCTCAGGACCCGCTGCGATTAGCCAGCGCCCATCCGGGCTCCAGGCTAGGTATGACACGCCATACGAATGACCTTCTAAGGACTTCCTGTAACCACAAAAAAATATAGTTACATATCAGCTCCTGGTTAACTGCTGAACAAACAGTTAACAAACAGAGTAGCCTCATATGTTTTCTTGTGAGTCTACGTATAGTTATGTACTTTAAGATTTCATGTATCAATGTTTTGAAAAAATAAGTCCCGCCGAGTTTCTCTCGGGCATTATAATGTTCATAAATTGAAAAATAAAGATCTATTACCTTTTTTAAACTAGTTTTGTTTATGAGTGACCATTGCTTTAAGCAAAGAGTTTTTTCTTGGGTCACACTTTGATAGAAATAGTTTAGTTTACCAAAAGTAATAAGATTTCCATTTATATCCACTACTGTCCTGTTCTTTTTAAAAATGTTAATTTTTTTTTCGGGAAGAATTACGCATAATCAAGATTTTTGTTCTATGATATATTAATAAATGTTTTTTCGGAAGAATGATGGGTTAGGAAGTTATCGGCCAACAGTTAACGACATTTTTGGGTGTCTCCATACCTAAAGGTGAGACGGCGCGCCTGCGGGTCGTAGTCCCAGATCATGACGGTGTTGTCTTTGGAGCCCGAGGCGAGCTTGCTGCCGTCGGGGGACCACTTGCAGTACCACACCTCGTCGCAGTGCTCGTTCAAAACCTGTAAGCCGTAAGTCATTTTAACACATTCACTATCAGGTTAGTGGGGGCTCGTAACTTTTGCTCAGATGGACAACACATTAAACCGGCTGTCGCTATAAGTAACGACAAAGAACCCACCTGAGCGGATAGCATGGTTGGCATTTTATCGTCTATCGCGCTATCTGTCACTTTCACACTCATGTTATTGTTGGAGCGTGACAGATATTGTGACAAATGATAACAACCCGACCATATTAGGCTAGCTGGTTACCATGGGCACGTAAATCAAGGGTTTAATTTTAACTTTCCTGTGTAAAATGTTTAACACTCAATATTATGGATTACTGGTTTCCGTGTCAACCCACTATCTCACTTTAGCCCCAATTGAATAACATTTTTTCAAGGCACTGTCTAAAAGGCTGGCGGATGTGTCCGGAGACCGTAGAGAGCTGCCTGCATCTACGGTACCATGCCATGGGGCGAATTTTTTGTTTTAGTTTAGGTTTTTAGTTTAGTTAAATTTGTTATCTTTTTATTTTTATTAATATATTTGTTTATAAGGTTTATTATATTGTAATTTACATATATTAAATACATATTTATTACAATAATAATAAACTAGTTTCAAAAATATATAACATCGACTAGACTAGGCTACAAAGGTCGTACAAATGTAACCAAAGACACTACAAGCGCCATTGAAATAATGAGATTGCTAAGTATAACACCACATCTTCATATTATTGTTTTGTATAATCTCTGTTTCCGCATATATTTGGTATAATAATAACAATTAATACGTTTTCATCATAATTACAAGAATCTGAATACGAATTGATATACTTCGATAAATTTACATACATAACGATTATCTGCAAATAAGATTGTCAGATATTTTACTTGTTTTACTGTGAGATATAGCAAGTGACGAGAAAGAGTGAGATACAAGATGTATAAAGAAAACCTTCGAGGAACAATGACTGGAGAACGCATCCGCGTGCGCCAGTAAGGAACAAAAATATTCTGGCTTTTGTAGCCCAAAATGTAACAATTCAGTATAATTTTGCTTTCCACGACATTCTTTATAACAAAAATATTAGCTTATTCTGTATTAATAACCGCAACTTTGGTTGAAAACCCAAGAAAACTCCAATTGTATTTGTTTGTTCCCGTCTAACTTTGACAGTTCTGAATGGTTCAGTTTGCAGGGGAACAAAAATATGTGAGACTATGACAAGGACGGACGAAAATAGCGCCGTCTCTGCCATACCTATGGAAAGTTACATAAGATCATCCCTTTCGATCGTGGTGTGGTGGCTCTCGCTCTACCAGATTAAAACCTCTCGCTAGCATGTACGTAGATCAGTTTTTTATAATGTTGATTGTCAAAATGTCACTTTTATGTTTGCAAATAATTTTCATGTAAATGAATATTTTAAAGTAAAAAATATATTGTTTCTGAACATTAATCGTGGAGTTTCTACTTCTATATATATCCCACAAATTGGTGACCCCGAGAATACTTTGAAGTTGTGCAAACGGACTTACTTTTTGCGAATAATGTCTAAAGATGGTGAATCTTTCGGTGCGGCTATGTCAGCGCCGCCCGAGCCGGCGGCAGAGTCTACGTCGGACGGTGAGATCGCGCTGTGTCGATCTAGTTTTAAAATGCCACCATTTTGGCCACATAAACCTGAATTGTGGTTTGCGCAAGTAGATGGTCAATTTACATTAAAGAAAATCACTGCGGATGCAACCAAATTCTACCACGTCATCTCCGTTCTTGACTACAAGTATGCCGTAGAGGTTGAAGATATTATTACGCATCCCCCGGACCAGGGCAAGTACGATACATTAAAACGAGAACTAATAAATCGTCTATCGGCATCCAAGCACCAGCGCAGAACCCAGTTATTAAATAATGAAGAGTTGGGAGATCGAAAACCTAGTCAGTTCCTGCGTCATCTTCGTAGTCTGGCTGGAGACGACGTCAGAGATGATTTTCTCCGTTCCATTTGGGTAAATCGCTTACCTGGCTACCTGCAAGCTATTATCACGACTCAGGACGGAATGAAACTGGATGACGTAGCGCAACTCGCTGATAAAATCTTGGAAATACCTTCGCATTCCGGACTATCAAACGTTGCCTCAGCTTCTTCTGCACCCCCTTCGATGGAGGCAGCTACATCAAGTTCTGCGCCTATGAAAGATTTGGATCGCAAGCTAGAAGAATTGACGCGACGTTTGGATGTGATGGCATTAACGCAAGAATGTCGCGCCTGCAGGGCGCGATCCAGGTCGCGCGGCCAGCGCCGATTTCGTTCTCGCAGCCGCGGCAGTTGCGCCACTGCTCAGGACGAACAATTCTGCTGGTATCACGAGCAATATGAAGAGAAAGCTCACAAATGTATACCTCCATGCTCATATCCAAAAAACCATTAAAACAGTCGCTATCTGCGGCGAGCGACTGTACTGAGAAACCGAGCCGCTTATTTGTGACGGACAGTTCCAGTAAAGTACAGTATTTAGTAGACACTGGCTCTGATTTGTGTGTTTATCCGCTTAAATTTTTACGAAGTGAAAAACGTCACAAAACAAACTATGAGTTGTTTGCTGCGAATGGTACAATAATCGCAACTTACGGATGGATTAGTTTATGTCTCGATTTCAAATTACGCCGTAGTTTTAATTGGCGCTTCGTTATTGCCGATGTCACTAAAC
The DNA here is from genome assembly GCA_022674325.2 of Grapholita molesta. Lineage (NCBI taxonomy): Eukaryota > Metazoa > Arthropoda > Insecta > Lepidoptera > Tortricidae > Grapholita > Grapholita molesta. The sequence goes on along the minus strand of CP053121.2, from coordinate 22,098,611 downwards.
CTATAATCGGCATAGACTTTTTATCATTTTACGGCTTGCTTGTGGACGCCAGAAATCACCGATTAATTGACAGTACTACGCTACTTACCGCGTCTGCTTTTCCGGTGTCTAGCGACATCACTATCTGCCATATTAAAGCTGTTGCAGGTTCTTCTCGTTTTCACCAGTTGCTGCAACAGTTTCCTGAGATCACTAGGCCTGCCGGCGACCCTACGGAGCGTGAGGTGAAGCACAAAACTCTTCACTACATCAACACTACCCCTGGACCACCGGTGTTTTCCAGGCCGCGCCGTCTCGACTCGGATCGGTTGAAGATAGCAACAAGGGAGTTTGAGGATATGGTTCGTACAGGTGTTGCGCGCCGTTCTGATAGCTCGTGGTCATCTCCGCTACACATGGTTCCAAAGAAGACCGGTGGTTGGAGACCATGCGGCGACTACCGTGCAATAAATGCCAGGACCATACCAGACCGTTATCCGGTAAGGCATATTTGTGATTTTACTCATATCCTTCAAGGCTGCAGCATTTTTTCGACTATAGACCTCGTTCGCGCATACAACCAGATTCCTGTGGCCCCTGAAGATATACATAAAACAGCTATAACTACCCCATTCGGTTTATTCGAATTCCCTTTCATGGGGTTCGGTTTAAGGAATGCTGCGCAAACTTTTCAGAGATTCATTGATGAAATACTGCGCAACCTACCGTTCTGTTTCGCCTACATAGATGACATCCTGATTGCTTCCACAGACGAGGCGGAGCATGAATGCCACTTAAAGCTGGTTTTCGAACGCTTGAAAGAACACGGTGTTCTTGTCAATACGGCAAAATGCGACTTTGGTAAGGCAGAAGTAACGTTTTTAGGACACCGTGTATCTAGGACGGGTATTAAACCACTACCTGATAAAGTTACTGCCCTTCAAGATTTTCCCAAACCAAGCACTATTAAGGAACTTAGACGTTTTTTGGGAATGCTAAATTTTTACCGAAGGTTTATACCGCATGCAGCGCAGGTGCAGAGTTCACTTAATCATTTACTGGCTGGTCCGAAGGTTCGTAACAAGGATAATATAACCTGGAGTCCCAACTTGGAACAGGCATTTTCGAATTGCAAGAATAGCTTAGCCAACGCGACACTTCTCTGTCATCCTCGTTCTAATGCTGAAATTGCTCTGGTTACTGACGCATCGGACATAGCCATTGGAGCAGTTATTCGGCAACGTGTTGGCAATAGCTGGGAACCTCTTGGGTTTTTCTCCAGGAAATTGAATCCTGCTCAGAGAAAATACAGCCCATACGATAGGGAATTGTTGGCTATATACGAAAGTGTTAAATATTTTCGACACTTGTTAGAACTTAGAACTTTCACCATACTAACTGACCATAAGCCCATTACTTTTGCCTTCAAAAAATCGCTTGATAAGTGTTCACCTAGGCAGTTTCGGTATTTGGATTTTATAGCTCAATTTTCAACGGATATCAGACATATTTCTGGTGACGATAATAAAGTTGCCGATACACTATCCCGTCCCGTAGAAGCGATTAATGCATTAGATTACGACGCATTGGCAGCGTCACAAAATAAGGATCGCGAATTACAGAATTATCTTTGTAAAGAATCGTCGCTTCGACTAACCAAGGTAATGCTACCTGGATCAACAACGGAATTGTTTTGCGATGTGTCCATGACCACTCCGCGACCTTACGTGACTCCTGAGTATCGTCGTCAGGTATTTGATTTGCTCCATGGCCTCAGTCATCCAGGCGCTAAGGCAACGACTAGATTAGTGACCCAAAGGTTTGTTTGGCCCGGAGTGCGAAAAAATTGTCGTGAGTGGACAAAAGCTTGCTTGAATTGTCAACGCTCAAAGGTCAGCAAGCATGTTACCGCTCCTGTACATAATTTTTCCTTGCCATCTAGTCGTTTTTCACAAGTACATATAGATCTGATTGGGCCATTACCATTTTGCCGTGGGTACACGTATTGCCTGACCGCCGTAGATAGATATACTAGATGGCCCGAGGTAATACCGATTGCTGACATTAAAGCTGATACGGTCAGTGCAGCATTTGTAAACGGTTGGGTGTCTAGATTCGGATGTCCAGACAGAATCACTACTGATCAAGGCCGACAATTTGTTTCTGATATATTCCGTCGCCTCTCCAACATGACAGGTGCTCACGTCGTTCATACTACTGCCTATCATCCAGCATCAAACGGATTAGTGGAAAGGTTTCATAGGCAGTTGAAGGCCGCAATTATGTGTCATGGTAGCAATGATTGGTTAGAACGCTTGCCTTTAGTTCTTTTGGGAATCAGAACGGCATGGAAGGAGGATTTAGCGGCATCTACAGCTGAATTAGTTTATGGCGAGCCTTTGCGCCTGCCCGGTGATTTCTTCCAATCTTCGCCACGAGAAGAGTCGTTGAATTACACCGATTTTGTATGCCGTCTAAAGAGGCATATTCAAGACATACAACCATCTCCGGTTGTCCGCCATGGTCCATCCAAGGTTTTCGTGCATAAAGACCTCAGTACAGCAACTCATGTATTTTTGAGACAAGATGCTGTCCGTAGGTCTCTTCAACCCCCATATACAGGACCCTACAAAGTGATCACTAGAGGCGAAAAAGTTTTTAAGCTGGAGATTCGAGGGAAACATGTCAACGTGTCCATCGATCGCATTAAGCCGGCTCACATGCTGGAGGAAGATGTACAGCAGTGTGAAGCTCCGGAGCGTCGGACACGTTCAGGTCGACATGTACATTTTCCCGACTGGTATCGACCCTGAGGGTCTGGAGGGGGGCTGATGTGGTGGCTCTCGCTCTACCAGATTAAAACCTCTCGCTAGCATGTACGTAGATCAGTTTTTATAATGTTGATTGTCAAAATGTCACTTTTATGTTTGCAAATAATTTTCATGTAAATGAATATTTTAAAGTAAAAAATATATTGTTTCTGAAGATTAATCGTGGAGTTTCTACTTCTATATATATCCCACAGTGGTATTATTATTAGTACGCTCCGTCTAGTTAAATAGTATGTCTATGTAGAAAACGTACCTGCAGCGGGTGTATGGGGAAGGAGTCAGGCGAGCAGTGGTGGTCTTGCAGCAGGCTGAAGGGGATGCAGTCGGGCGGCGGCCGCGGCGCCGCGTGGAAGCGGCAACGGGACACCTGCGGGGACCGTGGATTATACTGTCTCGTTCTTACTCTAGGACTATCTTCACAGAAAAAGCGACGAGTATAGATTTGTTCTCCTGTTACTGAATTGACACATGTCACATAAATGTTACCTTATTGTAAGTGGTCTCTAGCCTTAAAGTGTTCGAAAAGTGCGTTCGTAAAGTTTGACACCACTATTTTTGTATAAAATTCTGCATTCAGATTTTCACATATTTAAATATATATTCCTTTCTGGTCCTTTAAAGTTTTGGAGATTTGTGATCAACTCTTAAAAATACCCTAAATAAATATTAATTTATGTTAAGAATTCATCCTATTCTATGAATTGATTGCATTCGAGCTTGCTATGCGCCTCGGACATTAAGGGTCTTCTATTCTAGGAACGTCAGATGTCAGATCATCTGTAACGCGGTCGTGCGACAGTCGGCGGTTACCCTTGTTACGGTTTTGGACCCGGGTCCTTAAACTACGTCCAACAATAACAGCGAAGTACCATCACGCTTGAGTCTGGAGAAACCTAACTGGGGAAGTACTTTCTCCTTACAGAACACAGCCATAATAGCACTGCTACCTTTCAGGTATGCAGTGTTGTGTTCCCGGTGGTAAGGTTCCCAGAGCTCCGACAACTTTTAGGGTAGGCAACGAGGAAACCCCTGGAGTTACAGGCGTCCACAGGCTACGGTAACTGCTTACCATCAGGCGGGCCGTATCGTCGCCTGGCACCGACGTCGTATAACGTCTTTTAAATGCTAAAGCGACACAATCCAAAATAATACCTCGTTCCATTTAAAATTTTATTATGAAGTGTTTAGAATTGTCATTGCAACAAGATCTTATTTTGAAATGTGTCGCTTTTGTATTTAAGGGCATACCTGCGCCTGCGCCGCCTGCGCCAGCAGAGCGCGCAGCCGCAGCGGCGGCATCATGAGCGCGGGCGGCAGCACGGCCTGCACGCGCGCCAGCACGCGCGCGCGGCTGTCCGCGCCCGCGCCCGGCCATCTGCGGGGGGAGGGGGGAGGTTACTTCCGGACACGCGCGTACATCATGGTAGTCGAAAAACACGACATCGATAGGGAAAAAGTTACAAAAAAAGTGCTTTAATGTTGAGACAATAAGGCAATAATACATATTTTGGCACTTTATTCGCATCGATATATCTGATATTGCCTGTACAGTCAGCAGCAAGTGGCTGAGCGGGTGAAGTGTTCAAAATCACCTCTTATTGACAATAGAGATGTGTGACCTCATTTTCTCAGCTTCTGCTGCTGACTATACCTATAGTACAGGCTTAAAAGCGAGCTATATGTGGACAAGGTACTAGGAGAACATTTTTTATCTTAGGCGAGAAAAAGCCAACATGACTTCGCCTTTTCTTGATGAGCCCAAGGAAAACTGAGAAAGTTAGATGAGCCGGTGAGATTCGGCTTATATGGAGTGATTACACGAAATAGAATGTTTAAAAATGAATGCCCACTGTTATCTGAATATTTAACCCTAGTAGTTGAAATTGTAACAAAAACTTCCACCTCAAATAATAGCGGTCAGGGCGCCAGACGCAAAAGCAAATCGAAATACTTTGCTGTGGTCCAAATTGTCTAAATGAATTAACCTACTCCACGACTAAAACACTAGTCTCGGCCGCGCCAGAGAATCTTGGCTGTGGGGTAGCCTACATTAGTGACTACATAATCCACGAATCTGTTTAGTTTGGAAGTTGCGTTTAAACAATATGTGTATGTGTTATACAACAATCTTAATTTTATTCATTAAACACGTCTGTACATGGCGATCCTGCCAGAAAGCTGAAAGCCGATATCTGTTTAGAGTTTAGACCGAGAATGCCTCGACCTCGACCTCGGCAGGTCGGCAGGTAGGTACGCACCTGGCGCGCGCGTGCAACTCGGCGGGGTCGGCGCACATCATGAGCGCGGACAGGCGGTGCACGCGCGCCGTGTCGTGCCCGAGCGGCGTCAGCTCGTTGCGCAGCACGTGCAGCGCGTCCAGCGCGCGCCCCGCCTCCAGGTGCTCCAGGTACTTCTGCTCCAGCACCACGAACTTCATCTCCTGGGGATACAACCACTTATTAAAATGTATTATTAAATACTGTGCCCTCGTCAGTCGTCACTAGACAGAGTATTGATTAAAAAAACTGAAAAGCGACGTTGTTCTATACTATATATGATGAAATATGTATATATATGATAAATGAACAATGAAACAGTTTCATTATATTTTTTTTATATTGATAAGAGACAGAGAAGTCAAAAACATCATTTAAGGTTTAAAAACTTTTCATTTCGAAAGTCCCTAAAGTGAAGATTTATTCTAACTTATGGATAAGCGTATTTTTGATAGGATAAAATTGGCTTTAGCCAGCTCATCATAATACATACGCTAAACTAATAGCATTGTAACCCGGACACCTTCATCACCAGTGCAGTCCAACGTCTGTGATGACAAGGTATACAAACCGCAAGCGAGTGCGGATCCAGCTGCTCGCCCTGCAGTAGCGCGTGCAGCGCGCGGAGCTCGTGGTCAGCCTTGCCCCAGTCCCCGGCCAGCACGTGGGCTCGAAACGTGGCGGCCGCCGGGTGCTCCAGGTGCAGTCCGGACTCCTCCATCACCAGCGCAGCGCTGCGTCTATCACGGCAAAGACACTCATTAAACTTCTAACTAATTGGCATCTATAATATAATTATGACCATCAATTGATAATATACATATGAACATACATAATGAACCCCACAAAAATGTTACCTCAGAAGGCGGAGTTTAAAAAGTGACCGTAGTTATGCAGAAAACGACCAACTCAATTTTTTTTGTCAATGCAGAAAGCGACCAAATCAACTGAGTTATAGTGTAAGTTACTTTGACAAAAATAAAAAGGTAGGGTAAAAAGGTTTAACCTATGACATTTTATTTCAGCCTATCAGAACTTTGATGGACCAATATCAACTTTTTTAAATATAACTGTCAGTAAAATAGGTATTGGGGTAATTTTTCGAAGTCATTTTGTACAGGAAATGGTTATGACAGAATAACTATATCACTTAAATCAGTGATCTGTTCAATTACTGTTCTTAGTCTTAGGTAGACTGTTAGGTATACTTCTACATCAAACTTAGGAAGGCACTTCATAAGTAAAGATCTATTATTGATTCAGTTAGAAATTAATTTAGTTATTGTATTTTACTATAAGGTTCACCAACAGTTATGAAATTAATATGTGTGTATATGATACAGATTAGTAACAAGGTAACAGTAATTACTCCTGACAGGTAAACACTGCATGCAACTAAGATTGCTTACATTAAAGTTGTGTAACAACAAAACATGAACTGTGCTGATTTTATAAAAATAAATCAACATATTTGTACTATTTAGTTAAATCATATGTGGTTTAAGTTCAGTTTCAACCATACTACTCCTGAAAATATTTTGTCTCATCATGCATGCTAGCTTAGCACTACCTACTGCTATATATTATTTTCTTACCTACCCTATCCTAAGGTTGTCTATATAAAATCACTTTCAATCAGAGCATTTATTAATTCAAGCTTTAGTAGTATAGTATACCCTATACTATAATGCATTGATTTCTTGCCAATTAGCCAAATAATTGACTATTAGATATAAAATTAGTAAGAGAAAATATTTTTTCTAATAATATGCATAAACATGGCATTGCTCATTTGGATATAAAAAGAAGAGAATACAAATTAAGTCAAATTTGTTTTGACCTCCTTAATTATGTAAGCTTTCTCATAGATAAATCAATGATCATTTCTCCCTTAATGTGTTCATGCTTTTATTCTCCAATGTTCTCATACCTTACTAGTTTTGTGTGTTAACATTAAACATATAATATGATAATTTAATATAGAAACTGGACACATGGACTAGAGTTATCAAGTTATTATCTGGGTTACATAACATTGTGGCTAATTAATAATAACACACAATAATAGATAGGTAAGGCAAAAGAAAACGTTTGCAACATAATTAGGAGTTACATTACAAAATGAAGAAATACTCTGTAATTAGTACTGATTTTAATATGATTGAATATTAAGAGAAGTGCTGCAAATAAAAACACGGGTACAACTCGGACAAGCAAAGAAACTCAGACAAAAATTAACAAACAGTTTAAATCATGGAATAAGAATCAATTCTAAAAAGAGAAAAAATAGGGAGATTAGAGATTATTAAAAGAAAATAAATTAATAAATAAAGGCAAAAAGATTATTTTTGCATTTGTAAAAGTAAAACAACTAGTTTTTCTATTGCACAATGAATACAATGGTTAATAATATCATTGTAAAGTGATGCTGATGATGAAACTAATTATACAAAAGTTCATTGAGTTATCATTGAGATGTGAAGTATTTTTACATTGTCACAAGGTCATGAATTACAAACAAAGCATGGACTACTATCTATAAAAGTGGCATTACTGTCTTAGACAAACTGCTTAAAATCAGCACAAAAATTTGAATAGATGACATATACTTAACAAAAAGTAAAGGTCCTCCGGCATCCGAGACAGGATATGAACCTGCATCTCCAGCAATTGTGGCTGATGCCTTAACTAATTGTGACACCCAAACACAACAGAACCGATCAGAAATTGTCAAGTATATATAATCTGGCTTATTTTTATTGGTAGGCACTAATTCCTTTTGTGATTCTGATATAGCTAGAGAGATGGTAGTGCCATCTATGCAACTAAGAACAAATCAAATTATTTTTAATTAAATGATTTGATTTGATGCCTGTCTCAGATGCCGGAGGTCCTTGTCACTATTTTTTCAGTATATATCACCTATTTTAGTTTATAATTTAAATCCATAGTAGTGTTACTACTGAAAAATCAAAGCAAAACATTTAATATACAATGATTCGATTTGTTCTTAGCAGCACAAAAAGATCAGTGACCTGGCAGCCATTGGGTTAATGACATCCAATGTAACAGATGCAATTGAAAAATCAATTTAAGACAGAATTGATTTTTCAATAAGATATACATTATATACAAACACCCAGTATCATGTATGAGTGGTTACTGTGCAACTTATATCCTGCTAATGTTAGCAGAATAGTAAACAAAGTTAACAAAGCAAGTTAGCAGGCACTACTAATAAATTATGTATGCAGTTTTTTTGATTCCATGTGTTCAAGGCTGGGCACAACACAAACATATCTTATAACATTTTATCACTATTAGAGAATAGAAATTCCTATAACATACAAATTGTTAACATTTTTGTTATTAGCAAGAGGTCTAGTCACATATTTTGAGAAACAAAGAATAGTCAACACAATGACATTCAAACAAAGATCTGGCAAACAGTTGTTTTTCGCAATGAACATGTTGGCTGAAGTCATTAGTACCATGACTTGTCAGTCAAGTATGTTGACACAGAAAGTGAGGTTACTATGAGTTAGATTATGTACTGCATAAGTTTGTTTTGGCCAAGGACAAGCGCAGCTGGTGTTCATTAAAACTGCCTCACACCTTGTCAACAGTGTTTCGTTTTTATTCCATTTTCATGATATTTTCTGTAATTATATGGCTGTAATCTGCAGATGGATCAAATGGAGTCTGCATAAATGATATTGAATGTGGATATTCTATATGCCATGCTTTGAATTGATAAACATTGCAAAGCAGCGTGCTAGTTTAACCAATGATTAGTTAGTTCATAAATTGTATTAAGAATGTTATGGGTATGGAAATAGTATAAACATTCCACAGCATATGTGGATTATGGTACTTACTCAAGGCCAATAGAGAGAAGATGCTGTCCTATGAGGCGCACAATTTCTTGGTCAGTCTGAGCCATGCGCGGGCCAGGCGCTGGCGGGGCGCCGTTGCGGTCAGCGTCGCCATTGACGTGGGCCGCTTGGCCGTTGGCCGTGGGCTGCTGCATGGCGGGCGCTGGCGGCGACAGCCTGCGGGACCGCTTGCGCGGCGGCCGATGCCCGGCGCCCTCGTCGCCCGAGTCAGTGGAGGCCAGGCTGGCGGAGCGAGAGCGCCGCGCTGCCCCGAGCGCCGAGCTCAGTCCCGCGCGCGCCGCATCGGCCCGTGCTGGCGCTGCTGACCGCCCGACGCCCCGGCGACGCTCGCGCTCTGACGTCACGACAGTCCACTACGCACCACCCGCGCTCAATGGACCATCTCCCTTTGTTCGTCACGGTGAGATGTGCTTCTCGATTGTTCCCTTTTTATGCCCTTTGTTTGCGATGCGAAATCGGAACAGCAATCTTATAAGCCTTTCACGTTATGAAACTCTTGAATCGCTGGTGCAGTGCAAAGCGTACACAAAAATCAGCTGAAAATGAAGCGACAGCTGTCTTTCTTCGCTGGGTACAACATCGCCCTTCTCTCCGTTTCGAACGACGTTCGTGTCTCGCCGAGGCGTTCGGACGCGCATCGGGCGCAATCGTGTCGTAATGTAATGACCTCAAAAATAAAATGATCATGTCATAGAAAAATGGCGTTAGCTATTACTAGTTGCATATGCATGATATCAATTATTGAAGAGAACAGAAAGAATAATCTATTTTTTTTAGTTTTAATAATAAACAGAATAAAGTAAAAAATATTATGACAGTGATGAAAACTTATTAACACATTACAAGTTGTTGGGAATAATTTAATTATTACGCAAAAAGGTGTAAAGAACCTAATATTTAATTTAAATGTACACTTTTAAGGTTAATATAAAAGTAACAACTTTACTTTGGTTTTGTTTAGTTTTGTGAACTACATAACATTTTAAAATATTATGCGTATAATGGAGTACCTATGAAAGCATTTACAAAGTTTGTTATATTTTTTTGAATAAACAATAATAAAATTAAAATATATATATATATTACTTGACTTTTACGCTTTTATCTTTATAGTTCTATAAATTCCGTAAATTAGATTTTTTTTATATTTTTTAACCGAACGATAAAAAAAAGTTTGGGACTATAATTTATAAAAGCTTTCTTTATAAATACAAAGAAACCCGAGAAAATGCCAAAAAATCCGTCAAATTGAATTGAAGTTAATTTGTCAAAATAATATTCGAAAAAATATTGTAAATTATGAAGATATTTATATTACATTTTGTACTCTATTTCTTTATTCCCTCAACTAATTTACAACTTCTTATTAATGTGAAAAATCAGGTAATCGTAAAATTTTCTCTGAATATCATAAAATGCTTGTGTTAATTCCGTGTATTTCAGGAATTGACTTCGTTGTTATGTTATGATATATACAACTTCACTGTTATTATAGGGTTTTTCGTCTGAAGCAATTCTGTGCTAAAAGTATTGTTTGATTTTGTGCCATATTGGAATATTACGATTGTGTGATCGATGTTTGACCAGAGGTAATTTGCAGGGCGGCGATGTAGTCCAGGAGAGCATCACCGCCAACGTCTCAGAGGACACGGTGACGCTGGAATTCCTCCGGCTGGACGGCGTATTCGTCTCACAGCTTGTGGACTTTGCTAATGTAGGTTATGTCCAGTATGCTGTCTTGAGTAATAACCCATAGTGCCTGCACTTACCAGTATTTCTGTACACACACACACACACAACAATTTATAATGTATAATTTTTTGTGTATGTTCCCTGATAGTACTTGGTGTATTTTTTGTTGAACAGTTTCAGGTGGTGTAGGCATTAAGTTGGAATCTGATGATTAGGTGCTAAAAAGTTTCATGTGTATTTATAAAGTTATTCCATCTTTCCACTAGTACCTAATATAATTTTCACATTGCTAAGTTAATGAAAGGTATAACTGTAACTATTAGAAGTTGTTGAGTCTTTCTAAATCTTTTAAAAAGCTTATTTAAGAAGTTTATAGCAAGCCTGCTTTGCAAAGAGGAGGCCTATGTCCAGGACATTATTTGGTTGAAATGATGATGATAGATAATGACCTATGTTCCATTGATCAAGAATCAGATAAGCTGATGATGTTTTTAGTTAGGAATTCAAGAATATATTGATTTTAAATCTCTATTGTACCCCTGGTTCTTTCCATTTTATTGCATTAAAATTAAAATTGGGTGTATCTGATTTATCCTTAATAATGTGTTATGAGTTTTATTTTTTAAAAATAAATAATTTTTATGTTGAAATCTTCAGTAGACCAGTGGATGTCTTAAAACTGAGATGATGAAGTAGACCAGTGGATGTCTTAAAACTGAGATGATGAAGTAGACCAGTGGATGTCTTTCAACTGAGATGATAAAGATTTCTAACGTAAAACACTTTTGTAGGAAGTAGAAGCCATGAAAGTGGTGATTCCAGCGGAGGAGGAGCTGGGCCAGAGTAGTGTGCAAACCTTGTGCTTCCTGACTCATGCTGCACAGGCCGACTTCATTGACAGTGCTTGGTGTATTTTTTGTTGAAAACAGTTTCAGGTGGTGTAGGTATTAAGTTGGAATCTGATGATGAGGTGCTAAAAAGTTTTATGTGTATTTATAAAGTTATTCCATCTTTCCACTAGTACCTAATATAATTTTCACATTGCTAAGTTAATGAAAGGTATAACTCTAACTATTAGAAGTTGTTGAGTCTTTCTCAATCTTTTTAAAAGCCTATTTAAAGAGTATAGCAAGCCAGCTTTGCAAAGAGGAGGCCTATGTCCAGTAGTAGACATTATTTGGTTGGTTGAAATGATGATGATAGATAATAACCTATGTTCCATTGATAAAGAATCAGATAAGCTGATGATCCTTTTTAGTTAGGAGTTCAAGAATATATTTATTTTAAATCTCTAGAACCAGGGCTTCTTTTCTTTTTATTGCATTAAAATATTTAAAATTAAAATTGAGTGTATCTGATATTTATCCTTAATAATGTGTTGTGAGTTTTTTTTTATATTTAAAAAACAAATAATTAGTATGTTGAAATCCTCAGTAGACCAGTGGATGTCTTTCAACTGAGATGATGAAGTAGACCAGTGGATGTCTTAAAACTGAGATGATGAAGTAGACCAGTGGATGTCTTTCAACTGAGATGATGAAGATTATAACGTAAAATACTTTTGTAGGAAGTAGAAGCCATGAAAGTGGTGATTCCAGCGGAGGAGGAGCTGGGCCAGAGTAGTGTGCAAACCTTGTGCTTCCTGACTCATGCTGCGCAGGCCGACTTCATTGCACCTGATGCCATGGCCAAGCTAAGACAGGTATTATTAACACCTTCACTTAGTATTCAAAATTATTGCAGACTGTTTTATGTTTTAGACTTTTCTGAGCCAATTTCAGAAGGCTCTCTGCTCACACTTGTTAGCCTAACCATGATTAACCAGTACTCTTGAAAACTGAGTTTTTGGTCTTTGTACACTAACAAAACTGGATTTTAGCTCTTTGTACACTAACAAAACTGGGTTTTACGAGTATAAATAAAACGAATGATAAAGCTTTAAATGTAATTAAAATAATCACTTACAATAGCATAGTCACTTATTTATAACATTTTAAATATTACATGTAAAATTATCATAAAACTCTTAATGTAAAATTAAGTAATGTTTGTTGTAATGTTTTGGTGTTTTTTAACTGTTAGATGTACATATGAAGTTTCATCACTCTACTTTAATTTTAAACCCTATCAATACAATCTATTAACAGGCTTGTAACCCCTTTATTTAAAAAATCACATCTACATCTAGATATTCGTTATTTCCAGAAAAATCCAGGCACCGTCCGTGTAGCCGAAGAAGCCCGCGGCTGGCGGCAGACTACCGCCACGGCCGCCGGCGCGCGTGCGCTGGCGCTGCTGTCGGCGCCCGCCGCGCGCCACTGTGCGCCGGCGCGGGAGCGCGTGTTCCTGCGCCAGGCGGACCTCGCGCGCTGGGCGCCGAGACCGGGTGAGGGACATAGAACTACAGACTACCGCCACGGCCGCCGGCGCGCGTGCGCTGGCGCTGCTGTCGGCGCCCGCCGCGCGCCACTGTGCGTCGGCGCGGGAGCGCGTGTTCCTGCGCCAGGCGGACCTCGCGCGCTGGGCGCCGAGACCGGGTGAGGGACATAGAACTACAGACTACCGCCACGGCCGCCGGCGCGCGTGCGCTGGCGCTGCTGTCGGCGCCCGCCGCGCGCCACTGTGCGCCGGCGCGGGAGCGCGTGTTCCTGCGCCAGGCGGACCTCGCGCGCTGGGCGCCGAGACCGGGTGAGGACATAGAACTACAGACTACCGCCACGGCCGCCGGCGCGCGTGCGCTGGCGCTGCTGTCGGCGCCCGCCGCGCGCCACTGTGCGTCGGCGCGGGAGCGCGTGTTCCTGCGCCAGGCGGACCTCGCGCGCTGGGCGCCGAGACCGGGTGAGGGACATAGAACTACAGACTACCGCCACGGCCGCCGGCTGGTTTAACTGGAAAATAAGCCACTTTGAACTAAAATAATCTATATCATGATAGACTTATTACCTGCACTCTTCTCTCTAACCATTTCCTCAGAATAAATATCCCATACTGAAATATTAAAAAGTCTTATATAACCCAACACGTGTAGGTAGGCACAAGATCATTTTGTATGCAAGGTATAGGCGTATGCTTTGCTACATATTGGGCAAACAGTTAAATAAGTTTTTTTAAATGATTGATGTTCTTGACAGGCTTAGATCAATCATCGTACGCTAGCCTGGTGACGCCGTTCCCGGCGCGCGCGCTGGACGCGGACGGGGCGGCGCTCCCGCCGTGCGTGAGCGAGAACGAGCGCGGGAAGGAGTGCATCTGTCATATGGAGGTACGAACTATAAACCTACTATGAAGGACGGTAAAATTACGAGTTAGTTTTCTAAGAGGTATCTTCGAATGATCAGTGCTAAAAACTCTTTCGGAGTTCTCAGTAACTTAATAATCACATTATATCATGCGAACAGTAGGACTCAGTTTTAAGATACATTTACACGAAAGTATCCGAAACACATGAGAATTGAGATACATGATAATTACCCCGTTTCACTTCAGTTCAACAGATGGCACTGCGCCATTTATTACCGAAAACTCAGGAATGGTGTGAATAGTGAAGTAACGCATCTTAGTATAGACAATGCATATGCAATATAACGCTGTGTACGCCATGGATGTCCACTGCTGGACATAGGCATCCCCCATTAAGGACCGCCACAGTGAGAGACCTCTGAGCAAGGGGGTTAGCAGTATGGTTTGCTATAAACCAAAGACACACTTGACACTGCCATGCTAAACTGGTTCATTCAAGTGTACATTGAGCAGCAATAATATAGGTATATAGACTTTGTTTCCACTAAAACTTTCACCAAAAATGACCACAAAATTCCTCGGCTTTAGATATCATCCAATAAGCAAAATTCCTATACTGGATATAATATGCTGGGTGTTATAAAAAACGTGATGCAAGATTATGAAACCGGCATCTTTTCATGATTTTGAACATCTTTTACTTTGGGGTCAAGTTTGTAAAATTAAATAAAAATTGAGCAGTTCAATAGAAAAGGTTAAGTATACATTTACGAAATTGACCCCATAGTGAAAATTGTTCCAAATTATGACCAGATTCCGATAATCTTATATCATGTTTATTATAACATTTATAACACCCGGTATACTGGAATGGATATGATTTAGCTCACCACAAGTCGGGTCGCAGTTCGTACCGCCACTCGGACGGCGTTAATAATGGTGAAAATGGACGTGAATGTATGAATCCCGTATATCTGACCAATTAACTTATTTCAGGTCTGTGTAAACTGGTACCCTTGCGGACTGAAGTACTGCAAAGGCAAACCACAAGGAGGCCTAAGCTACCGTTGCGGCATCAAGACTTGCCATCGCTGTTACCGCTACCATTTCTATGTGCAGGTTTGTGGTGGCAAATATATTTACAGACTTGCACTTTGACTTGCTGTTTGCAACTACAATTATACACAGTGGATTAATTCAGCACAGCAGTAGTCATTGTAAATGGCAAAACAGTATAAGTTTGTTTAATTAGAATTACAAAGAAAAATTAAAAATATGGCATTATGATTGGTAAAAATGGAACTGATAAGTAGTATTTAATTGTGTTTTAACCTTTTACAATGATACATAGCAGCTTTTTAACACATTTCGATTATTCAAATATTAAAACTTTCATGCGTCTTGGCAATATATTATAAATCTACACAGACTTTATAAACAGCCTAAAAGATAAACTGGTTGAAAAGTGTTATTACATAATAACAGAATTTATGGAGTAATAAAACTTTGTAGAAACTAGTAAACCTAATACAGTTAAAAATGAAAATTACAGAAGTTTTTACCTAGATTTGTATAATGTTTAATGCCCTTGATTAAAAAAGTTTTTTTGTTTTTTTTCTATAGTTGATTATACCTTGCACTTGTTATTAGGGCATGCAATATCGACCAATTCTCAATACCGGTATTGAAATTCGATATTATATCTCAATACCGGAATTCCGGTATTAATACCGGTATTGGGGATTTTAGTTAAAAACATGTTTTTATGTAAAATTGGTTTAATAATCAATATAGCAAAACTAATCTTAATGAGGTATCACTATAAACATCACAGATATAATCAGAACAAGAGTAATTATTTAGTATTTAGACAAAACAATATAACATTTTAAAAATCATGACTAGCTGCATTATTACATATCAATTTCGTAATCACAATGGACAAATTCGTATTTCGCTGTCTTGGTTGTACAGCTAATAATTATAATGAATCTTCTTCTTACCTACTTAAACAATAAATAATCATATTTAATCATAATGAAAACAGAACTCAATGAACAATTTTCAAGGAATAGTGCTGATAGATCGATTCTTACGTAATAAAATATTTACTTTTATAATAAACAACAATTGTAAAAAGAAATCAACAAAATCTAATATAATAAAAATATAGCAAGTACAATTAAACCTTTGATATATTTAGAAATAATCATATTGATACTTGTAAACGTAAATCAAATTTCAATTTTCCTTAATTATTTTCTAATGATCGTTTTTCTTGGAAGTGTGTTCTTAAGAATGACAGGGAATCTAGCATTCTGTCTGATAGAGAACTCCTTATTTTTGTGCAAAAAAAGCCAGCAGATGAAAATATTCTTTCATTTTCTACGCTAGTTGGCAAAAGTGACGAAAGATACTGGAAGGCTTCCGTCAAGTACACTCCTCGTTCTCCATTGTTGTCGTACATTGCTTTTTCAGTCACGACAAATCCAAGTAGGTCAAAGCCAGCGTTGGCTGAAGTTGCAACAGTTTTATTACATCTTTCTATTTCTAGATTCAATTCCTCCTGTAGAGTTAACTGGTTCGTGCTACTTGTACTTGCGATTTCTTCAATGTCACTGTCAGCACTGATTTGTTCTACCTGAGTAGCAGCAGCCATAGTTTTATATTTGAATCGTTTAAGCAAAGAGACAATAGATTCGCACATTTCTTCACCTGTAAAAGCCTTCAACGTCATGAAGATAGTGTAGTACACCAGCTACTAATAACCGCCTCTCTTTGATGCGTTTTCGCAAGTTCAATGCAAGTTTGGTGCTAACATACGTATTCTTTCCATCAAGTTTGTTAAGCATACATTTTAATGCTGTATCGGCTGTGTACAACGTTGCATCTCGACGGCAAATTGATAAAACGGTGACCTTAACAATGTCTAGGCTTTCGTAAATTTCAATCAAACACTGAATTTCCTCTTCTGTAAAGTGAATAGGCGAGCTCATGTCAATCAACACTTTAAACACTGAGTTTCTTATTTAAAAAAAAGGATACTATCATTGTTTCCATACTTGACCAACGTGTTCGGCAATCCAATTGGAGCTCAAAGTTATGATTTAACTCTTGCACTACATAATCTCTTAGAGCATCTGGTTTCAGAGGTGACTTTCTAATCATCGTAACCACTCGTCGTACTTTTTCTATTGCCTCTTTGTTTATTATAGGATCTGCACGCACGCGTGGTATTTCAATCTCGAATTGGTCATCATCTACAGTGAATTGATTTTCATCGTCATCTGTTTCAGTTTCTGTAGAGTCACAAAAATCCGTTTCGTATTCGTACATTTCAGGTTAAGGTTCACTTGAAGCTTTGTATATTGTATCAATAACAGCTAATTGCATCATTGCATAACATGGGCCTGGCATAACTGATGGTGTCCTTCGAAATACGTGCCCATCTTTTTCATGACGCTAGCGCCGTCAGTTGATATACCTACAACATCTTCCTCAAGAGAGACCCCAAATTTCTTTAGATGTTCTTCTAGCACGGTTACAAGTGTAGTGACCGGCATGCTACCTGATATCCTTACCAGGTCCAGATTTTTAAAACGGAAGCCTTCGAATTGTCTGCAGTGGTGTTTATGTTCATATTTCGTTTGCTTCTTAATGAAGTTCAATCGCCTAGTATTGCTGAAAATCTATTACCTTGCGTTTTCATTTTGGAAATCGATTTTTTGGTGTCTTTTTTAACTTCCTCTGCATACGTAAATACAATTGTAGAAATTGAGTTTGCTGATTTGGGTAATACATGACCACTGGTTTTAAACAACTGCCGTAAATCGCGACTTTCAATGAAAAGTCTGAAGCTAACACCATCCAATGCCGTCATTCGGGCGACTACGGCTTCCATTGAATCACTTGACTTAAAATAATCGGTCATCAGTTTCCTTTTTCTCGTTGGTTGTGTATCTGTTGACGTCTTAGATGTGCCCGGAGTCATAACATCTGCGGACGTACTAGTGCCACTCGAAGCGGTCGATGTCGAAGTTCCTTCACCCGGGTTTTCAGTGTTCGGTATTAAATAAGGATGACAAGAACGTAGATGAACTCGCATTCCTGTAGTCGATCCACCGGATGATTTCAAAATTTTGGCACAATGCTTACATTTCACACTTTGGCCATCACTCGCGCGTAGAAAATGCTTCCATATGTCTAATGAGCTTTTAGTGTACTCACTGTAATTTACTTTTAACGTAGACCTGAAATAAAATGATCGTTTTTGTTAAAACGCACGTAAAGTAACAATCCAATATATTACACATAAACTAATGTTAACAGAGCTATTTATTTACATAAGTGTAATATAATGTTATACAAAAATAAATAATGGTTATTTTTACCGAAAAAGTTAGGTTCTTCAAAATATTTTATTTTAATTAAAATTATCAATTTTAATGAAAATTTCTACTGTCCTTTACGTGTTTTTTATTATTTCAAAAATGTAATGCAATATAAAATACATATATTATATTGTGTACAATTACGGTTTCAAAAATTTAAATTAACATTTGGATTATGCTGGCCACTGTGACTACGCCAACGTGGCGTGATTCAGCGAGCGGTGCGTGTAGCGTTACGGCCTCCGTTAGGATTGACAAAACTTAAAATTGTCCTAGTTATTATTATGAACCTTATCGCCTACGCGTACGGTTTCTTTTGACTATTCGAAAGTGCTTGTTGCTAGGCCTACTTGAATAAAAAATTGAAAATTGAAAATTGAAATTGATCTAAGACGCAATTGAGTTGAGTCTTTGTGACTTTAAAATTATTTTAAGTTAGTAATGGGTGGCGTTATGAGTTTTTGTGGGTAACCAGCTTTCTATAAATGTTTATTATAAGTACTGAAATATAAAAATTCAGAAATGTGATGGAAAGATTTATTAGTTCTATTAGTTTCAAGCAAGTTTTAGGGAACAAACAAAAAGTATTTTTTCTCTAGTTTTGTTTTAAATTAGATAAAAGAACAGATAATAGGTTTATGTACACTCACAGGTACACATGTACCTTTTTTAAAGTATGTTTTCTTGCAATAAAACTGACTACGTAAACTTATTACTCAAAGGGTTGAGCTTGTAAAAATAGCAAAGATAAATGAATACCGAAACATGCAGCTGCACTTGTATTCAGTCATTGTTATATTGAGTAAGTATTTAGATTACCTCTGCACGTGTAGATATGAACACAATGGATTGCGGTTTATTGACAGCGTTACTTTCGGCAGATAAATACCCTTACACAAAACAAGTTAAAAACAATATGTACAGAAAAATAGCAAAGATAAGAAATAAAATTACAATGCGTGCAGGTGCGTTTCTATTAATGTTAAAATTAGCACTACACGTAACCCTGTCTGTCACCGCAATCCATTATCTTTATCCGCATTAAGACAATGGACGGCGGCGACTTTTATGACAGCGGCCTATGTCGCGAAGTTTGGTTTGGCACTAAATGTGGTTTAAGACATAATAAAGGTATATAGATTAGGCTTGTCCTTTGGCAACTTTGCTTCCCCGTCTCGTGTTATTGTGTTGTGTGTATTATGATTCTGTTTTGACCTGGCTATGAACGCTGACACTCTGAACATGGTTAACCAAAATTCATGCATGACGCCATCCAATATGTACCACTTTACGGGCGCGCGATACTACGCACCGCGGAGCCACTGAGTAACGCCACAATGGCGTGACACTGCTACGGCAAGTTTTAATGTATGGTAGCGCGCCGTACTTGCTCACTAAGTTCGGGCTTAGCGCTGAATGGGAATATGATTATTTTTTATATTACTTATATAATTATATTGCTCAAAACGACAATAATTCTCTATTGGACTTTTACAGTATATTATACATTATTAACATTCATGTTAATTATACACATAAAGTACCTCCCTACCTGATATCTACTAAAACTAAGAAATGTAAATTTAGCAAGTTTTGTATTATTAAATGTGCAACTTTGGAATAAATAAATGTATTCTATTGGGTTTTATTTTATTTTAGAAGTGCGTTGTTGTTATTATAGTACTATATACATTTTATATTTGAAGTTAAAAGCTGTTTGACATGTAAGAGAAACAAAAAATATACTTACATTTTTGTTAATTGCCGTACACATCCACGAATTATAACTTATAAATCTTTCAATTAAAAAGTATCAGAGATGATATGAAGAGAGAAGTTAGCACTTAACTGGACCGCATAAGATAGCTTAGACGACTTTCTATGACCGTGGCTTATTTGCAACTAAATAGATTTACTTTATTATCATGATGTTTAGTTTTAAAAATTACTTAAAATAATAGCGATAACGAATCACCCCATCCAGGTAAAAAAAACGACCTGAGTCATGACCGCTTACCTGTTATTGTTATTAACCTGCGTACGCCCGTTTATCTGAAAGGAATTTCGAACTGACCAATAACCGCCTTGATCATTTGTTGCATATTAAAGTGGATGTTTAAATAAACCTTAAATATGGCGGAAATGTAATGCTTATAAATGTTTGTTATAAAACCTACAGTAAAATACAGATTTTTTTGATATAAATGTCGATTTTTATATTTTTTGCCAAATTAAGCTTACCAAAGTGAATTCCGGTATTTCGATATTGGTCCTTTCAAATACCGGTATTGTAATATCGTAAAAACTGGTCCGATATTCCGGTATTTCGGGATTCCGGAATTCCGGTATTCATGCCCTACTTGTTATATACTATACTATACTATGTTGCTACACCCTATCAGGATCCATGTACATATTTCTTCTTCTTTAAAAAAAATATGGCTTCCATCAATAAATCAATCGATGATTTCGCCAGGGTCAAGTAGAATAACAAATAAGTATAATAACATATAAGTTTGCCCTTAGAGTATGACGCTGTTCGGTAGTAGGCCTTGCGTTTTGTAAAGTGGTAGCTGGACTTATGTACATATTTATGTATTTTGGGTTGCAAATAAAGATCTCTTATCTCAATATTCGCCTGCTATGTGGATGTGGTCTCTTCAGCAAAGCTTGTT
The DNA here is from genome assembly GCA_022674325.2 of Grapholita molesta. Lineage (NCBI taxonomy): Eukaryota > Metazoa > Arthropoda > Insecta > Lepidoptera > Tortricidae > Grapholita > Grapholita molesta. Next base: position 22,077,631 of record CP053121.2, on the reverse strand, counting down.
GTTAATTGTAACTGTAGATACAACTGTGGCTAGTAACTTATAGTGAATCCACCTAGCAGGATGTCCACCATCGGGAGAAAGATTGAAGTGAGCCTACAAGGCAGGTTCCAGGGAGCAGGTTAACCAACTATTGCCTGGATCCAGGTATGGTCTTAAAACTGCAACCAGAGACTATTGAAGGACAGGCAGAAGTGTCCTTTTGGTGGTGTGGAACATATGCAAATGCCAAGTGGTCATTATGGCATTTTACCCCCCCCATGGTGCTTACATGGGGGGGTAAAATGGTGTCTGTGGTTGAAGTAAAGGTTGTAAAGACCCGGCAATCCTGGGGTCACGGCCGCCTCTTAGCTTTCTGTAAAGTCCAGCTACCACTTTACAAAACGCAAGGCCTACTACCGAACAATGTCATGCTCTAAGGGCAAACTTATATGTTATTATACTTATTTGTTATTCTACTTGACACTGGCGAAATCATCGATTGATTTTGCCACCTTTGTGGTATAAAAAAAAGTAATAGTTGCCTGATTTATAATTTTCCTTGTTTCAGTTTCGGCAGAACTGCTACAACTACACGTGACCCCACGCCCCACCTCCGCGCCAAATATATCTAGTCGCTTCTACCATTATACTTAGCTGTATTTTTGTAACCTCAGTTTTGTAATGTGACTATATTCACTTGTAAATATTTTGCTAAGGCTCTGTATTTTTGTGATAAGCATAAATGAATGACTGTCTTTTTAACAATTGTTTTATTTACATTATTATTCTAATTACTAATCTTATTTATTTCAACATATTTGCAGGGTTTGCCAGTTCAGTTACATATACTAACATATCATAATCAGAATTTTTATTGACTACAAATCAGCTAGTGGCAAAGGAGCAATGATTAAACTAATTTGAAGTGGCTTTTATTCACAAGCTGACTGATTTCTGATAAGATGACATAAAATTTCCTAAAAAAGATACATGAGCATGCATTTATTAAGAAAACTGATCGACTATTTTTCATGGTTGGACATCAATTACATCCTGGGAAAGGCTCATGTCTGTTCTTGCGAAGAACAAATTGGATTTTCCTCTCCATGTCCTCATTGTATATAGCTTTGCATTTTTCATGGTTGATTCTTCTTCTCGTCTAAAGCAAAAGGTAATGAATATTATTCAATATACAATTTACATTCATAAACATATAAATTGAGTATTTCAGAAGTAACTCTTCAAATAGGTAGGGAATGAAACTAAAGCGAAAGAGATTCGTATACAGGACGATACCTGGAAGGGTTTTTCGTAGTATCTCGTTAGCCTGAATTGCTCTAAGATGCCTTCCTTGCCCAAGATTCTGTTGACCAGTCTACAAGCATCATCAACGTTGTTGTTCTTTACAAATACCGTCCTGGCAATAAAGGACGGATGTCTGTTACCCAACAGCCGTAAAGTTAATTGCATTTTGAAAAGTTGATACAAATTATTCAGTAAAATACAATACTCAGAGGTTATGTTATCGAAAACGAAGTTCGATTTGACTTTGACAAGTTTGACTTTTTTTTTACATTTAATGGCCTGGAAACTAGTCCTTTAAGCCAGACAAGTTTGACAGTATTAAGAGATTATACGTACAACCATTACTTATATTTATATCACATATTAAGAGGATTAACTCTAACTTTCATACAATATAACTCAATAGCATGAATAAATAAATAATAAGTGTTTGTATGGCGATAAATGTAACAAAGTACGCCAACCTGCGGCGTAGAGTTAAAAAACGCCTGGACAATTTCATTTGTGTTTCGGTTTTCCATGTTATTATATCTATGGATTTTCTGTGTGTTTCCTAACTCCGCGTTTAGACATGCTGACTCGTCACTCGCCTCGCTATTCGTCGAAACGTTCGACGAGACTTTTCCTATACAAAATCGCGATGCGAGGGACAAGCGAGGGACGAGATGAATGGCGAGACGTCCGCGTACACATGCGTGCTCGCGTTTCGCCTCGCCATTCGCCTCGCTACTCGTGCGAATGTGTGGCGGCAGTATAATGCGCGAAGGCCGCGAAGCTTAAACGTCTCGAACGTCGCTAAATGAATAATTGACACTTCTTTGTTAACAATATAAACAAACTGGTCTTTCATATTTTATTCTGTATTATAATCTTTATTTAATAAAATAACATGGCGAATGAGAGCGAAATTTTGGCAATATCAACGTCGTCGAAGGTGTCGGACGCATCTCCGTCTATAACAGTGCGACAACGTTGGCGCAATGTACCGTTACACGAACGGTGTTCTATGGCCGATATGATAGTTCTCAAAAACGCCTTCCAGGAGGCCTACCTACACAGACTGCTGCCGAATCAATTCAGGGAATTATTGAGGCTCCAATTTAACTTAGAATATGACGATGAAGAGTTTAATATATTGTTTCTGAAGGTATTAGTCACGGGTGACTCAACACATTGTTGTTTTTAATTTCATTTATCCAGGCTAGAACTAATGGAGGGGAGTGTATTAGTATCGTGAGTTGCGTAGCAGGAGCTCCCCTCTAAATGGTAGAACGTGAATACGACTCCATCGACCTTGATCAATAAGCTAGGGTTGGCTGACGTTGACTAGGAATCATAGCATGTGTTAATCCATATTTATCTTTGTTTCATAAATTTCGCTAAGATAAACACGAACCGCAACGGCGAAATGGAGTGGGACGAGCTGATATCTCACTTGTTGCTGGGCTACTTCACAAACGACCCTGAGAACCAGCGCGCATCGCTGCAGCTCCCTATCATGGGGCGTCCTACCATCATGCGCTCGCAGCATCGCCATCCTATATCCAAGATATGCTTCTGTCCTGATGTTGCAAAGGTTAAGAGATTTGAAGTCATGACAACAACAAGAAATTGCTAAATTTGAGCTAGGAGTCTATTATGCGTTCTCTTATTTATATACGGCCATTAGTCCACGCTCAGTTTAATTAAAACAATAAATTATGATTCAAATGCAAAAAGTAAACCAAATAGTTGTAATATCGGTTATTTATCTATACCTGTTTTCGATCCCTCATCATTCGGTTATTGTTTTTATGGGTGCAGGATCGCAGCATGACTCCAATGCAGGGCTCTTACATCACCGCGAGTCGCGACGGACAACTCAACTGGTGGACGCTGAACATGGCGAAGCTTCGCACCGCTTATTCATCAAGTCGTCAGTGAAATCTTATTTTCTTGTCACTGTTTGCTCTAGTTGCGTCTGTACGGTAAATTATACGGCTATTGCTGAACCAAAGATTTCCTTTGGTAGGATTGGTCCTTAAGGCCTAAGGATGGATTTAAGAAGTGGAGCCACCGCGATTTTTGATGTTAGTTTTTTGAGGTTTTGGCAGCTTCTGCTCTGGAGGAAAATGGGGTCTCAATCTTTATAAAGGCATTAATTGTGCTACTATTTCAAGTTTGGTACCATTTTCGTATGACTTAAGGATGCCAAATTTATTTTAGGACTCATATTTGCACGATAAATATTTTATGAGTATTTATTTAATAAAAACTAATACAATTAATAAAAAAAATATGTCACAATGATTCCTAGCCCTCGTCCCCCAATACCTCTGGATCCAATTCTAATCATCTTCGATGAGTGCTTCGCGGTCCATTACACTCTAAAAAATATAAAACAATGATTTTGATTACCCAAAAAAGTAGAAACAAACAAGCAAGCAAACTAAAAGCGAAAGTTATTCGAACATAAATATACATGGGGGATTTCAACGCGAAACTGGGCAAGAGAGACGGCACAGAGCTGAGAGGGGAGCAATTTAGATACAGACGTCGGAACCACCGGGGCCATCTACTGGCTGGTTTCTTGGAGAAAGAGGGACTCTATATGATGAACTCTTTCTTCAAGAAACGTGAGCACAGAAAATGGACCTGGATGAGTCCGGATGGTGCAACAAAAAACGAGATTGACTTCATCATGTCGACAAAGAAACATATATTTAATGATGTCTCGGTCTCTCGTGTCTCTACGGTTAAGACCGGTAGTGATCACCGTCTGATTAGGGGCACATTGAATATAAGTGTTAAGCTAGAACGTTCGCGACTGATGAAGTCTACACTCCGGCTAGCACCTATCCAAATCCAAAACCCCGAGAGCTTTCAGTTAGAGCTCCGGAACCGTTTCGATTGTCTAGCAAGCGAGGTGGACGAACTCAACGACTGGTTTGTAGAAGCTGTCCACAGCTCCGGGTCTAAGTTCTTCAAGGCCCAACGGAGCAGTAGAACTAAAAGGCTCTCTAGCTCTACTCCGAGGCTCATTAAGGAAAGGAGCGAGATGATCCTACAATCTTCAGTTGATGCGACATTATACAGGCAGCTGAATAGACAGATCTCTAAGTCCCTTACCCGTGATATGCGCCAATTTAATACTGATCGTATTAAAGAGGCCATTGAACATAACAAGGGCTCTAAGGTTTTCGCGAAGAACCTGTCTATTGGGCAAAGCCAGCTCGCCAGATTGAAAACTGATGATGGTAGGGTCGTTTCATCCATACCTGAGCTTCTGAATGAGATAGAGCGCTTTTACGGACAGCTTTACGCATCAACTAGCAGACCCGTAGTTGATCTGGCGGAATTCCCTAGAGCCAGACTAACCCGGCACTATACTGAAGATATCCCGGACATCTGCTTGTACGAGATTAGAATGGCTCTTAAACAGCTCAAAAACAACAAGGCGCCAGGTGAGGACGGAATAACAGCTGAACTTCTGAAGGCGGGTGGTTCACCGGTCCTAACGGCCCTTCGGAAGCTGTTCAATTCTGTCCTACTGGAAAGGAGAACGCCAAAGGCATGGCACAGAAGTGTGGTGGTGTTGTTCTTCAAAAAAGGCGACAACGCTTTATTGAAGAACTATCGACCCATCTCACTTTTGAGCCATGTCTACAAGCTGTCATTACGAATCGTCTCGCACGCAAGTTAGGTGACTTTCAGCCTCCCGAACAAGCTGTCCGAAGAGGCTTTAGTACCGTAGACCACATACATACGCTACGTCAAGTTATACAGAAGACTGAGGAGTATAACTTGCCCCTCTGTTCGGCGTTTGTGGACTACGAGAAAGCCTTTGATTCGATCGAAACTTGGGCTGTGCTACAATCCCTCCAACGGTGCCAAGTGGACTACCGCTATATCGGAGTGCTGAAGTGTTTGTACGAGAACGCCACCATGTCAGTCCGACTTCAGAACCGGAGCTCGAAACCTATCCACTGCAGCGTGGGGTCAGACAAGGAGATGTTATCTCTCCAAAGCTGTTCACTGGTGCACTCGAGGATGTTTTCAAGACTCTGGAGGAGGAAAGGCCTCAACATCAACGGCGAGTACATCACTCACCTTCGATTTGCCGACGATATCGTAGTCTTGGCTGAGACCATGGAGTATTTGAGCATAATACTAGATGACCTCAGTAATGCCTCTGAGTGAGTTGGTCTAAGGATGAACATGGACAAGACAAAAATCATGTCGAATGCCCATGTCGTACCAACTCCCACTGTAATCAGAGACGTTACACTCGAAGTTGTAGGTGAGTATATTATACCTAGGTCAAACTATCCAGTTAGGAAGATCCAACTTCGAGAAGGAGGTCAATCGTCGAATCCGACTCGGCTGGGCAGCGTTCGGGAAGCTCCAACACATCTTTTCTTCCAATATCCCGCAGTGTCTCAAGACGAAGGTCTTCGACCAGTGTGTGTTGCCAGTGATGTCATATATGGTGCTGAAACGTGGTCGCTTACTAAAGGCCTCATAAGAAGGCTCAAAGTCACCCAAAGAGCAATGGAGAGAGCTATGTTGGGAGTGTCCCTGCGTGATCGCATCAGGAATGATTTCATCCGCAGTAGAAACAAGGTTACCGATATAGCTCTCCGGATCGCCAAACTTAAGGGGCACATTGCGAGCAGAACCGATGGCCGTTGGGGCGGAAAGGTTCTGGAGTGGCGACCACGAACTGGAAGACGCAGCGTGGGTAGGCCTCCCACAAGGTGGACCGTCGACCTAGTTAGAGTCGCGGAATACCGCTGGATGTGGAAGGCGCAGGATCGGTCTTCTTGGGTCGTCCTGGGGGAGGCCTATGTCCAGCAGTAGACGTATTTCAGCTGACATGATGATGATGATGATGATGATGACCTAAATATTATTCCAGAAATGACATTTAGACATTAGATTTAATCGAAAATGATACCAAACTTGACTATAGGTATACCTAAACCCTACGCAGTTATTAACCTCAGACTTTGTTAAGGCTAAAAACCCCCCCTCCCCCCACCTGCATGAAAAAATCAGGTGGATCCACTTCGTAAACCTATCTTAGGGATCCAAAGATCAATCCTGCCAAAGGAAATCTTTGGTTCAGCAAAAGCCGTATTCTTCGTTTTTTTGTAGTGTACCATTTCCACTACTCTTTCATTTGGGTACTCTATAATATGCTAAATTTCTTAGGACTTGAAGATATTGCTATAGATAATTAAAGCATCAAGCTGCTTAATGTCAAATACTATTATTTTACCTAAACACGCCCTTATTGTATGCGATGATTCATGTACTTATGCTTTGTTTTTCGTAGGTTTTCAAACGGAAATTACATCCATGGCATTTTTCTTTAAATCTGTATATTATAAAGGGAATTTGTTCTCAACGTACCTATATCATCTATATTCTACATTTGCCAGCTGTCCTGAAAGTGCGGACCACCTGGGTAACAGACTGTGTGTGCCTCCCGGACGTGAACATGCTGGTGACCAGCTCCACGGAGCGTGACCTGCGCTTCTACGACATCACGGCAAAAACGTTTACCCTCAAGATCGTCATCACCAGCTGGGAATATATGGCTAGTATCCAGGATGACGGTCTGCAAACGGCTTGAAGCTTCTAAATTGGCCAGCTATATTTATACGTAGATCTATATTTAATAAACGCTATACCTAAGTATCATTTCTTCGACTGTCTCTGGGTTTACAAAAATACTTTAGGCCCGGAAGGCTTCCCTCAGGCACGAGCCCCTACACTAGATCACCAAAGATTTTGTTGCTGCAATAAATCCCCGCAAATCAGGAAGGCCATCAGAGGCCATTGCAAACGGGGTTTCGGCTGACAAACAGCTTACTCCAACCAGTCCAGCCAATTCGACTTACTTAGAGCCCTCTTCTTAGATATATTACTTTATAATGATCAATGTTTTCCTCTGCAGATATGCACTATGTATTATTACTTCCAAAAAGACATCAACGAGAATTGCATCCTCATCCTTGGAGACGTCGGAGGGTATGTGCGTGTGCTGCAGTTTTCTCCGATCGAGCGAGGTCCCTTCCGGAATGAGGCCGGGAAACCGCTGCAGATGCTACGATATGTTGATCTACAACGTAAGGTATAAAAAATTGTTGGTTGTTTTGCTAATTTTAGCGTTTATAAAAAAAAACCTTTATGAATTATGAATAATGAAATCTACCAATTTTTTGGCAAATATATGCCCAGAAAATCATGTCCGTAAAACTGCATAATTTTAAAAGAATTCGTATATGTTAAGGTCATACAAAATTTACTGGTATGAGAAATAGGGCAAAAACTTTAAGTAGCTAAGAACATTTTGAAACTTTTATTATCCTGTTATTATGAAAGGAACTCGTGACTAGTCGTGACTACGAGACCATAGAAACAACATAAAACCAATTGAAAATAATGTTTAAAAAAGACGTTAGGTAATTTTAAGGAAACCCTTAACTGAGAAGTATCCATGTGTTGAGGATGAGGAACTTCTATTGTTATAGCAAGTTTAAAAGGCACATAATGATTGACAATGTACCGTCAGTAAATGCTGTGAAAACCAATTGCTATAAGACCATGAACTTTGCAGAAAGCGCTACCACAACTGAAGCTAATCGAGCGAGGTCGGGTTCATACAGACTGGGTGCGCCAAGTTTCATACTATTCGCCGCTGCACTGCCTCGTGTCCTGCGCCACGTGTCCTGACGCTCTGCTGATGTGCGACCTGCAGGGCTCCAAGACACACAACGTATTCCACGTCGATAAGGTAAGGGACGAAGAGGAAAGTGTAAAGATAAAGCTTTTTATAAAACTGGATTTGTTACGTGACTTGGTTATCATAATATAATATAAATCCATAGATAATTAGGTAGGTATACCTATTTATGTTGAACTGATGAACATAATGAAATATCTAATGCCATATATCATGATGGAAATCGCACAGCAAAACATAAAAATTATTGGAAGGAGTTCCTAGCTTCGAAGTACCTCCCATCCTATATACCAGGACCGTAATTTAGGCAAAGCGACTAATGCTATAATCGCAGCGTCTCAAATTCATGCATTTATCTAGTCCGGTGAATCAACGCTGATAAAATTATTCTACTTCCGTCACACTGATGGCGCTGCACTGAATTTTAGAGGAATGTCGATTTGTGTAGGTAAGCATTGTCGGTCGCGAGCTTCGCGGCACGATTGTTCCTATGATTTTATAAAAGCATTCGAGTAACTAAGATTTATCTCAACATGTCCTAGGGTATTCAATGCTTCGCGTTTGACGAAGAAGCCCACGTGCTAGTAACGGGTGGGCCGGATTGCACCGTGCGCGTGTGGAGCCCGTTCGTCCCTGCCGCGCCTAATCAGGTCCTCCAGGGTCACCACGCCGGCATCATTGCCCTCGTGCTGCAGAACAGGGGGCAAACCATTTACTCGCTAGCAAGAGACAGGGTTATCAAGGTCTGGGATGTTCAGGGGCAAAATTGTGTTCAGGTGAGAATGCAAAAATGTAAATAGCAATAACTTTGGATAGTTTCGATATGGATGTTAGAAATGTGAATTAATCCGTAACATTTTATACGAGATGAGAGTATGGGCATGACTGACATGAGCAATTATTATCTTGGTGAACAATATTACACAACATACATACGTTGTAAGAGTAAGTACCTATGCCGTATCACTTTAGCATTTAATGACTTTTCTATGTTATGAGTAGTTACGCATAACTATTGCTATAAGCGTTTATGGAGTTTTTCTCAACCATATCTATTCACCATTTACAGACTTACATAGACATACCATCAGAAATCGGCGAACGGACTCCGATTTCAGCCGTCTACAACCCGGCCACGCGGGAGTTCATTCTTGGAGCCATCAAGATCGCTATTCTTGTGCTGGATGAACAGTTAAATACTAATCATACAGATGGTTTTACGCATTCTAGAGCTATTGCGAAGGTGCTATATAATCCGCTATTTAAGGTGGTGATTACATGTGGGCTGGACAGTATCATTATCAATTGGAATCCGCTAACAGGTATACCTACATTTCTTTTATTCTAAAGAGTTGTAAGTTTATAGTGTATCCGTGTTAGTCCAACCGTAGAGAACGTTATTTTATTATCTATGCGGGTCCATTGAGTGTCATTGGACATACCTCCCTTTCCTCGGCTTCGGCCGAGGCGGGACTATATGTAAACTGCTCAGGAAACCTCGAGCTGCAAGTTTATTAAGAGGCTGCTCGGCCTGCGTAGTTATGTGGATTTGCTTGAATGCATAAAATAGTGTAAGCTTTCTCACCTGTATTTTAAGATTTCATTCCGTTCAGTATTTAATATGTTGCATCGTGAAAATAGTCGGTCCGCTTTACAAATATGATGTACGAAGGTAAACGCAACGTGATGATGAGGGATGCGCATACGCGACAACTTCACGGGGAAAAAATCCCTGTGGAGATCACCGCCGCCTGCTTCGATCCTGGATACCAGCTGCTGTGTACCGGCGCTAGGGATGGGTCGCTCAAGGTCAGATTTTTGTACTTATATAGACGGTTCACGGTGTGTATCTAATGTTTTGGATCTCGGTTTTATCGTTTCAATTTCACGTGATACTTATTATTCTAAACGTTACAGACTTGGAACTTTAACACTGGGTTGTGTCTGAGAAGTTTGACGATTGAATACATGTGCGAAGTCACCAGCGTGTTTTGGGTTGAAGGACGGTAAGTATAAATTACTGTCTGGTTGCGAAATTTGGGTGGCTATATAACCTGCCTTTAAACCAGCGATGTTTCTCCTTATCTTCTGGATTATACTGTCATGCGTAAAGCATGTTATTGTAGGTCCCGGCCCAGAATTGTTAACTTTAAACAATAGAAGGCAACATGTACCTATCCATTCCTAACTTGTAGTTGCTAATATCAAAACAGAACAAATAATTAATTTATAAAATAAATAATTTGAACTTACAGAATTCTGGCAGTCGGTTGGAACCGGCACGTGACAGAATTCGAAGACACCGGCACAGCTACGACGGGAAAGTCTTGGGAGACGCGACACAGCGAGGACATCCTTGCTGCTGCAGCTCGCATGCCACTATCACTTGCAACTAGCTCTTATAACTCCGAGATGATATTGTGGAAGCTGGACACCGGCCAACCTTATAGGTCAGACAGTATAGAGGGCACCGTGAACACAACGAGAATGTCCGCAGGATGTTTGTTCTTCCGCGGCGCGTGTGCTATTGTCACTTGCTGGATGTAAAACTCCACGATAGGGCTTACAATACCGGTGTCATTGTAATACGTAATACAGCTATTTCATGTACAATTAGCGGTATTAGATATAAAAAGATCATACCTACTATGAAAGCCGGCGACAGATATGACTTACACCAGTTTTTTGTCCTCGTGGATTAATTAAACTTGTAGGGTTTTAACAATACCACAGTGCTTATAAATTTGCTTGCTTATAAATTTACAGACAAAGGAACTTCTAGGGCTTTAACAATACCATAGTGCTTATAAATTTACAGACAAAGGAACTTCTATGGCTTTGACAATACCATAGTGCTTATAAATTTACAGACAAAGGAACTTCTATGGCTTTGACAATACCATAGTGCTTATAAATTTGCTTGCTTATAAATTTACAGACAAAGGAACTTCTAGGGCTTTAACAATACCATAGTGCTTGTAAATTGGCATGCTTATAGATTTACAGACAGAGGAAATAGGTTACTTTCGTCTGCTTTGTTTGCTGTTAGATTTGAGAGGATAAAGACCACTGCGCCTGACTCGACACTGAAATGAAAATCCCGCTATGCTTCCACTGTTTATTTTGTGTGCTTCACAGTGACGAGTTTTATTATCAGTAGTTACGAGTTGTGTTATTTGTACAGAATGTTCTCATGCACCGAGCCGATGCTCCGTATCAAGATGCAGTTCAACAAACGCGATATGAGCCGCACCGCGAGCCCTAGCGGAGCGGGATCAAAGCGGCACTCGTCGTCCACACATAGGCCCAGGTACCCTTTATTAGGTACAGTCGTCTCATACATATTGTAGCAGGCAAGGCTCTCAAACATTTATGAGAGAAATTGAATGGAATACACCTACAATGTTGTGGCTTTTTTATATACCACAAGGGTGGCAAACAAGCATGCGGCCCGCTTGATGGTAGGCGGTCACCGCAGCCTATGGACGTATTGGGTAAACAATGTAAAGGATGGCCTACCTACTGGGATATTCGATGAAAAACTATGTGGTAAATTTTATCTCCGAGAGATGCGGAATTGAAAATATCAGCGAAAAACAAGATGCCATTTTCTAGTTCATCTACATACGAGTACCCGCTACATACTGTTTAGTTTATTTTTCAACGATTTCTAATACCGCAATAACCTTACAAACATATTCTTGTATAATGCAGCAGTATGAGTGGGCGCAACGTGGACACTGCAGCAGCGGTGCAGAAGGCGCGCGCGCGCCGCGTATCAACCGTCTCGCTCCCGCAGCGAGCGCAGGCTATGCGCCATCTCGCCGTGCATGCTATGGTCTTCCTCGACAGTCGGCCTATGCACATGCATGTTGGTTAGTCATGCCCCAATCATTGATAGTTGTTACATATCATGTAGATAGGTACGTGTTTTGTACCAAATATTATGAAAACCCTTGTTTTCCAGCATCACTAATGCTGTCTGTCGAAAACGGAATGGTGCAAGCGTGGTCTGATCATTCAGCGGGCGGTTACCAGGGCTCCTTTCAGGCAGTGCATACAGCTGGCGACTACGTCTCGGCGCTAGCTACAGACGCGCAGAACAACTATCTCTTCTCTGGCACTACCGTGGGATATATCAAGACTTGGCTTATGACGAATTATCTTACCAATCAGGAGGTCAGTGATAATCAAGACAATATCTATCACTTACGAGGGCCACACTGAAAGTTTTGCGTAACTTTAAAAAAAAACAATTTAAAACAATAACAATATATTTACTGCTTCTCAAAATATTCTCCCTTACGTTCTATGCATTTTTTCATCCTCTCGAACTATTTTTGAAAGCACGAGGCCCACTCACTTGATTGCATGTTTTCCACATGCATATTAAATGTTGTCACTGCCACTTCAGGAGTCGTAAATGCCAAACCCCTCATTAAATTCTTGATTTTGGGGAATAAATAAAAGTCACAGGGTGCAAGGTCTGGACTATAGGCCGGATGAGTGACAGCCTCCACATTTTCGGATTCAACAGTTCTATAGTCTTCTTTGCGGTATGGGGAGACGCATTGTCATGATGCAGAAGGATGCGGCTCCTTGGCCTTCTTTCAGGGACTTTTTTCATAACTGTAGGTAAACAAACTGTGGTGTACCGATCGGCATTTACTGTTCTTTTATTATTTAAAAGAACGGTGCTGATATGCCCAGTTTTTGAAAAAAATACAGGCTACCATTTGCTTGGCAATGCTTTTGGCTTGTTGAACTTTCGTTGGCCTACTGTCACCTTCAAAAACCCATTCACCGGACTGTTGTTTTTTTTCCGGATCGTAACAATAAATCCAAGTTTCATCTCCTGTAATGATGTCGTAAACGGCATTTGAAGTCCCTTGCATGTATTTTCGCAGCATTTTTGTACACCCATCTACTCGCAGGTATTTTTGCACTGAAGTTCATGCGGAATCCACCGACAACAAAGCTTTCTGACTTTTAAATAATTATGTAAAATATTTTGTATTTGGCTCATACCTATTCCCAATTGTCTACGAATTTCGTCGTAGGTGATTCGCCGGTTTCCTTAAACGAGTCGTGTAACCGCAGCCACATTTTCTTGATTGACCGCGGTGGACGGTCGACCTTCACGAAATTCATCGTCAAGAGTATTACGACCCCTACTAAATTCGGCGTACCGTCGCCTCACAGTGCTTAGATGAGGTGCTTCAAGCCAAAAAGCATTTTGAAGGTGAGGGCTACACTGGTGAGGCGTAAGAGAACTTTTAAAATCGTAGAAAATCATTACTCTAAAATCTTTTCACGTCAAATCTATCTTCTATGCGAACGGTTCACTTCGATATGACATAAAAAACAAATGACGATCCGTTTCCCGCCAATTTATATCAGATTCCATAAACAAAAGTCTGTACTTTTAAATATTATCTGATTCGAAATTCAAATGTTTCTGAGTGGCCAGTTGCGCATAACTTTTAGTGCGGCCTATGTATCTTACTCTAACTCTTTATCGAACTTGAGAACCAGGATGAGACAAGCATTGGTTGTTTAGCGGGGTACTTGTACACCTTGTACCCCCCTTTGGAACGAGTATGAGCTGATCATGTCCCCCACAGGTACACGTCAGTATGCCGGCTCTTCGTCTTCAGTTCCCGTTCCTGTGGCGTGATCGCGTCGAGGGACGTGCCAAGCGCTGCGTGCGCGACCAGCCTTTGCCTTTGCTGCTTAACAGCTACAGGGGCCACGCGCGCTGCGTCACCACCCTCGCCTACATTGATGAGTACAAACTGTTACTCAGGTAAAATAAATAATATGATATTCATGCGTATGCAGCAGTGAACAGTTTCTGCTCATGCAGCTGAAAGGATAAAAATTGGCACCAAGAGTTGCATTCTCCATACTGTTAAAAGTGCTTTCCGGTTTGGATAAGTCGGTATAAACTACTATATAGGTATACTCAAACCTTAACGGTAAGGATGAGTGGGGGCACTCACCCTAACCTGTTCTCTGTCCCAGGACTACCAGGCGTGTTTGGTACCAGTCGGTGTTGGTACCTTTTCTAAATTGAAGCTTATGCTGTCTTTTGCGAAGATTAAATTCCGTTATTCTCTTAGTGGCAGTTCAGACTACAGCGTGCGGGTCTGGCGTCTCTCCGGCGAGTACCTGCAGACTCTAGGCTCATTCAAGCCCTGGAATCTGGACGTGATAGATATACCACCGGATGTAAAGAAGGTCGCCAGCTCTACCACCATGAAGGTATTCGCCTCTTTTTTTTGACAGGGATATCATTATGTGGAGTTCCATTTCCTTGTCCAAGTTTTTCCATATTCTCTTGTTTATAGCCTACCGTCATATCGTCACTACTTTGAAAAAACCTCGCAACTTATTCTGGCAATCAAAAGAAAAATGACGTAACTATGTATGGGATGAGTACAGAGTTACTGCGTTTCAACTTATAGTATCTATGTCAGATACGAGATTTTTTCAAAGTAGTGACGATATGGTGTTCAAAGGAGGAATTCTGCCTCATTGTGATCATTCTGATTCATCGATAATTCTGATAATTTTTAATTTCTTATGTAGGTATTTCGCAGCGGCTACGTTTCGCGATACGTGCCCGGCCAAGTCGAGATCGACAAGTTGCGCGACATCACGGAGCGCGAGCTGCGCACGGGCACGTTCGGTGCGCCGTGCGGTGAGCCCCTGCTCGGGCGCCACTTCAAGCTGCCGTGCCGGCCGGAACCGCAGCCGCCGATCGTACTCGACGACTCCCTGCAAACGGTTAGCATGAATCGCCATCATGGAGCGCTAGTTGCGTACCGGCACGTTGGGTGTGCGATGCACCCACCCCTGTTTCATGATACCTAGAACCTTGCTTCTACCATTTCTTTCTTTATCGCTCTCCGCAGTGAATGACGAGTTATCATTTTAAGCCAGATCAATTTAAACATGTTTCACGTTCAGTATTTTGCCACGACTATAACGGCAGCACTCTTCAATATAGTGCGCATGACATAGCAAATATAATACCAATACAAACACAAAAAACAAGATGGATTGACATCATACAAATAAAGTAGCTAAGGAAATACAAATAAATAAATATTATAGGACAACCTTACACAAATTGACTAAGTCCCACGGTAAGCTCAAGAAGGCTTGTGTTATGTTGTACTGAGCCAACGATATTATAATATACAAATACTTAAATACATAGATAACACCATGACCTAGGAACAAATATCGTGCTCATCACAAAAATAAATGTCCATACTGGGATTTGAACCGAGGACAATCGGCTTCATAGGCAGGGCCGCGAGGCCAAACCTATGGGCAAATATAAAAGTTCACAACGGCGCTCTAGTCGAGTTACAGACGAAGGAACTATAATGTAATCCTACACCTCCCTTGGTTATTAAAGCTTATAACATAAATTACATCCAAACCTTCAAGAAAAGAGCGTATAGAGATCTTAAAGGTCGGCAACGTACTTGTGACTCCTCTGATGTTGTGAGTGTCCATGGGCGTCAGTAGTTGCTTACCATCACTCAATCAGTCTGTTAGTTTGCCTCCTATATCATAAAAAAAACATCCAGATCCCGCTATATGCGCACCTCCGCATGGCTTCCACCACGCCAGTGCGGCGGCCGCGCACGCCCGAGCTGGTGCGCGCCACGCGCCTGCGCCGCGCCGCCGCCGCCGGCAAGAAAGCGCACTTCGAATCCTCCTCTCTGGAGGTACCGCAGCGAACCAGCAAAGAGGCACAGCGGACGGAGACCTCAGGAGCCCAGCCCAAGTCTACAGAGGATCCCAGGGCCAGCCATTAAGCTTTTGTTTCTGTGCCTCAAGCGCACGTTGTATGTTCAGTGGTCAGGGTCAGCTTTAGATGAACGAGCTGGGTGATCGAAGGGCTAACATTTAATTTTTTTCAGTGCTCATTTTTTATTGTCTGTGTATAAAAGCGCGTGCGCCGAAATGGTTTAGGATTAAAGATATTATGAATGTTGTCAAATGGGTTGTCATGGCAGATTTTACAGGCAAACAACCTTATTGTTAAACGCTTTTCGACAAGCAAAAGCGCAAACTATCTGTTTGTTACTTAGCTATGTTTTAAATAGATGATCTTTTATGAGTTATGTTATTAATAAAATAAATATACTACCTAGTCATGTCACTATAAAGTGTATTTTTGATCTACTTACCTAATTAAAGTTTGATAGATGTATAAAAACTTGCTTCGTTTTAATACCTAATTAAATATCGCAATACCTAATTCTGCGCAACTCTATTTTAGCCTATACTCCTCGCGGCGAATCATGATCCCTATGACAGTTCATATTAGTGATTTTTTTTTTTTTTTTTTTTTTTTTCGTCCATCTGGACAGGCTAAAGCTCTAAGCCATACTGCCTTGTCATAAGTAGTTTGTTTTCTTTTTCATAAGTTCAATCCGGTCAACGTCTTCAGTAAGTACTATTCATATTAGGTCAAATCCGAGTTCAATGTCTTCAGTTACTTTTATTTTCTTATACAATTTCAGTATGTATGTATCATCCATTAATTAAGTCAAAACCGTACGTTCAATCTCATAATCCAGTTTAATTATTGTCCTTTCCAAACAGTACAATCCTGAAATATTCTAGTAGCGATATTTAGATTTATTTTAAATATATACAATTTACATTTATATGTTATCTGCATTAAGAACCTAAAATTAAAAATTGTATTAAAATATTTACAACTTATTTATGGTGTTATGTACAAATTTATACAAAGACATATACGTGGTAGGCTCTCTTAGCAAATCTGGTACTGACAGCGGGATTATATTAGATGCCTCATAAATATTAAGCAGCTCATCCATCAGCACAAGGCGCTGAATGCCGAAGGACGGGCAAACGAAAATGATGTGGTCGAGAGACTGAACTTCATTCATTTGACAACGATCACAATAAGGAGAAGAAACTATATTTTTCGATGAAGATGAAAATTTAGGCAATAATGACCAATGCGCATTCGATTGATTATAGTATAGAAATTTCTATGAACAAAATGTTTAAGCTTGCAGAACCATGGCGTACTATTAACAGGAACGTCTAACAAAGAATATATATGAGCTTTATTTTCAACTTCTCTACAAAATACCAATGTTTTCCCCAATTACTAATCATGCGCTTTTTAAGATTAGATATCATATCCGTATACGGCAAAGCGACATCCAACTCCTTGATGGTTAAACTTGAGCATGAATCAGAAATATTAACAATGGTTCTGGCTAAAAATCTGCATTTTCATTACCTAAGACTCCTATATGCGAAGGTACCCAAACGAATTGTACTACAGTGTCAGTTAAGGATAACTTCCACCATAATTCTTTAATAGTAAAAATCAGGTAGTTAATGTTAGCATTCATTTTGTTACTTGACAAACTTTTTAAGACACTCATACTATCACTGACTATTACCCAATTTTTGTTCAACTGATTTCTTTCCATAATATGTTTTAAAGCAAAAGGATGGCTGTTGCTTCAGCAGTGAAGATGCTAGCATATTTATTAATTTTGTATCCCACTCCCTTATTGATTTCGGTCTGGTAAATTGCAAAAGATACAGCATCATTATTTTTGGACCCATCAGTATAAATAAATTTATAATTAGTCCATTCTGACAATAACAGATAAACTTCCTCCTTAGAAGACAAGCTTGAATCAATTACAATATTCATTGCGGCATATTTACTTTGGAATGTGCCTGCATAACAAGGAAGAACATCATCGTTCAAATGTATATTAAACTCTTCAAGAGAATGAAAAAGCAAGAAAAATCTTGCAAAATAAACATATGTTGCTTATAAGGAGCAGATTGAGAAGCAATTAAATTGGTAAGAAGATCATTATTAGGCAAACTATGAAGCTTCAAGATAAATCTTTCTTTCAAATAACGGAATCGAACACTAATGGGTGGCAGTTTTGTTTCGATTTGCAAAGCAGCAATAGGACTAGTTTTAAAGGCACCTAGTATTGTGCGCATACATTTATTTTGTATTTTGTCCAAACTATTCACTAATTTACTATCTCCAGCAAAACAAAGAAAACCATATTCAAAGTGACTACGAACGAGAGATTTGTATAACACTAACAATATTTTGGGATCTGCTCCCCAAGTAGTCCTGCAAACAGATTTTAATACATTATAAGCCTTGTTTGCTTTTGTTGTTATATTATTAATGTATTTTGTCCATGAGAGTTTTGGAGTAAAAGTTACACCCAAAAATTTTACTTCACTATATATAGGCAATGGAATTCTGTTATACAAAATATTAGGTGTAGCTACACATTTACGACCGAAAATGAAGACTTTTGATTTAGTAGGATTAACATCTAAATTAAGGTATGAAAAGTATTTATATAAACTGGAAAGTGCGTTATTTACAGTAGAAGCTAATTGACTTAAATCCATTCCAGATGTATAAACTACTAAGTCATCTGCATATTGTAAGTTTTTACATTCGATCCCAAAATAAGATTCAATCGTCTAATATATAAGATAAATATTAATGGAGACAGAATTCCTCCTTGACATACTCCTAACGACGAGCATCTTGGACCATATAAATGATTATTAAATTTAACAAATACTTTTCTATTGGTCAAAATGCTTGTATCCAGTTTATTAATTGCCCAGGTATCCCTATCACTGACAACTCGTTACAAAGAACCGAAATATTAACACTGTTAAAAGCACCAGCAATATCAAAGAAAACGCATAAAAGATATTGATTATTATACAGACTGTGTTGAGCATCTAATACTAGCTGACAAATGCTTTCACGAGAAGACCGACCTCTGCGAAAACCAAATTGGTTGTAAGGTAAAAGACCATTTTGTTCTACATAAAATTCTAGGCGTTGTTTTAAAAGCTGTTCAAATATCTTTCCAATACAAGACGTAAGAGCTATGGGTCGATACGAATCCGGCAACAATTTATCTTTACCAGGTTTTAAAACTGGAACCAAACAATCAGTTTTCCATTCCTCAGGTATAAAGTTTTCCTTCCACATACGATTAAGTAAGTTTAAAAAGATTATGAGACAATTTGGGGTTAATTTTTTTAAAAGTATATATGGAATCCCATCTAGACCATGGGATGTATCTCTTCTAGAAAACAACGCAGAATGGAGTTCTTGATACGAAAATGGATCAGTCAAATAATTATTTCCAATATTATCAGTTTTATTATAATTTAACGGCTCATTCAAAACAAAGTCAGGAGTGTATTTACATATAAAATCTGGAATCCAACTATCATCAAGAGAATTATTAAGAGTAAATGATTTATTAAATTTACGCATGTACTTCCATACCAATGACAATGAGGTACATCTATTAAATGAGTTGCACAATTCCATCCAGCTGTTGGTTTTTTCTGTTTTAAGTATTAGTTTTTTTTAAAGCTCGCAATCTCTTAAATTCAATATAATTATCCTCAGAAGGGTTGTTTTTAAAATATATATAAGCATTCTTTGAGTTTTGAACAGCTTCTGAACACTTTGAGTTCCACCAGGGTAAACTAGGACACTTAGAATGTTTTGGTAAACAAGGTTTAGCAATATTATTACATTTATTAGTGGAGGTAGACTGTGGAATTGACTGTTCAGCAACAGAATGTATTATGTTACAAAACAAATTGTAGGATTCTGGTGGAGACATAGCATTAAAGTCAATATTTTTTAAATTTGAATCCATTAATTGACTATATATTTTCCAATTAACTAATTTGTAATTATGCTGAAATGGTAAATGTACATTATTGCATTGTATATTATTCTGTAGATTACTTTCATTTCCAACAACCAAATTTATAATTACAGGCAAGTGATAACTGCTACCCAGAGGATAATCATAAACAGACCAATCACATGAAAGTGCCAAAGATGGAGAAACTAAAGTTAAATCAAGAGCATTAGCTCGCCAAGATGAAGAACCAATTGTAGTGGGACTGCCATTATTCAAAAGAACAAGATCATTTTCATCAATAACATCTAAAACATCCTTACCTCGAGGCAGGGTGTCGACACATCCCCAAGACATGTGATGAGCATTAAAATCGCCTCCAAATATCATAGGTTTAGGAATGGACTTAAGCAAAACGTCTAGATTATTTTTATTAAATGGTGGATTTGTATTAGATGGACTGTAAAACTAACGACACTTAATTCATTGTTATTAATTTTGATTTTCACACAAACATTTTGTAAAGAACTATCAAAATGAGTTGTAATTTGAGAATGTGTTATAATATTATGAATTAAAATTGCAACACCATTGTGGTTGTTCCCACAATCATTTCTAATAATATTGTACCCTTTGATAGAAAAAATTGATGTGGTTTCAACCATGTTTCAGAGATTATGGCAATATGTATGTTGTTATCATATAAAAATTTTGTTAAAACTAGCCTATTACTAATTAAACTTTGAGCATTCCATTGCACTATATGTAATGTATCCATAAAAAGGTTAAGGTGTTTTTTCTTAAAAGTGTTATCTAAAATTTCTCTAATGCTTTTAGAATTTTTGGCACATCAGGTTTTGAACATATTTCAAGCATTGCTTCAACTAATAAATTCATAAATTTGTCAGATTTAATTAAATTGGATATTTGAGTATCAATGTATTTTGAATTTAGCTGTGGAAATTGAGCTGCACTAAAAGATCAGAATATCTTGCATTTTTGCTTTTATTTTGTTTTCTTCTAGTTTTTGTTTTTAAGTGGACATGTGGTAGAAATTGCAATATGGTCACCGCCACAGTTAGCACATTGAGTTTTGGACTTGTCACATTGTTTAAAATTATGGTTGCCTGAGCAAATTGAGCAAGTTTCATTGTTTTTACAAAATTTAGCAATGTGGTTGAATTTCATGCACTTCAGGCACTGTTTAACAGGAGGAACATAAACTCCTACCTCATGTCTCCAGTGGTCTAAAGTAACATACTCGGGGAGCTGCGTTGAAGCAAATGTAACAGCAACTGTCTGTGTTGGAAGAAAGGAAACGACACCTTGAGCGTCTTTTACCCGTCGCATGAAACGTCTCACACTAATAACTTTTTTACTAGAAGCAATAAGCTGAAAGACTTTTCGATTGGAATAATCGCAAGGTACAGATGTGAGAACCCCAGTGGCTTCTGTTTCGGCAGCCGGTATTGAACCAACCATCCTCAATTCGTTTAGGAGCTTTTCGTTCTTAAGAAAAACATTAGCGTTGTTAGGGAGGTCGAAAGTTATACCAATTTTGAATGCATTAATTGACCTCAGATGCATTACACCTGAAACACAATGTTTTCTGATGCCATTAGATATGGCCAACCTATCCTTATCTGTAATTTTAGTGTTATCTTCTTCGCGATTGAGGAAGACAATAAAATCTTTCTTCTGCGAGTTTTCGTCATAAAATCTGTTATAATTTCCTGCTTTATAAGGTGTGTACTTATCCTTTTCTCTTTTCTTCGCTAGTGGACGATCATTATTTTCAGCATCAGAATATGAAGTCGTCGATGATGATGAAGAAGGTAAGTCCTGATCTATTCCTTCTGTAAGAGACTCACCCGTAACTCGCGATCGTTTACGGCCGCTACGCCCCGTGCGCTTCCCCATTATGGGGAAACGCACTAACGTAATATGTACAAAACTAACACTATATAGACTATTTTACATAAGAAATATACAAAGAAATGTACAAATCTAGAATTTAAAACTAATTTACAAAATTTAATTTCAAAAGCGCGCCTATTCTTTTTAACGTTCCCGCCAAAAAAAACTCATATTAGTGATGGGTCGTGTCGATGTAACTTAACTTTTTTATAGGCAAAGGCGTGACTTGCATTCAGCCACGTTAGTAAACGTGATTTTAAGAATATAATCTGCATTTCATATATTTCTCTTAAACATAGTGCTATCGAAAAAAATAGCATAATATCAAAATAACCTTACTATATGTATAACTGAAAACGATTAGGGGAGAGGGGGGCAGCTATCACTGGAGGCAGCTTAGAACAAATGCGATCAAAGACGTATTTTTAGTGCGATTATGGTCTAAACCCATTTTTGGGGCACGCAACACTGACCCACACAACTGTCACTTGACAGATTTGACGTTTGACAAAACATGAACGAACCGGTAAAGTATTTTGATTTCGATGTCATCCGTTAGCGGTTTTGCCCCCCGTGTCTAAGGATTCTCAGGCCGTATTTGAAGGAAGCGGTAAGTGAAAGTTAATTTATTCGATAGTATCTTCTATTAGCTTTAGTGACAAACAATAAACAATCAGAATTTGCTATTTTTTTGGAAGATATCGATGTTAATTTTTTTAAATAGGTGTTGGGGTAGTTTTGAAAAAAAAATAGGAGGCAGTTTTGATTAGCAGTCTATTCAAAACCACCCCGGCCATAAGAAATGTTCATATCTACCCCGATATAAACTGATATGTAGGTACCTACGTAAACTAAAATATTTTATTATTTTAGTTATTTTAGTAAACGCTCATAATGCATTCACCTGAATCAATAATAATTATATTAATTGTTTTGTACTTATTACGTTTAGTTGTTTAGTATAAAATTTATTTATTTATTAGAATTCATTATCTACAATATTACTTTACTGTCTATAAATTAAATTTGTGTAGGTATGAATAATTAAATCATTTCAATTAGTTGATTTATTTGTTTGCAGGTAAAAATGGTAAGGAATTACAAAAAAAAAGAGAAACCAAATTAAATGTTTGAATTGAATGATTTTCTTGTTTGTCTCTCGTTTTATATGAAAAAAAAATTCTAATCCGAACATTTTATGTATTTTTATTTAAAAACGTCAAAACATAACAAATACTGAATTATTATCCCGTTACATTGACGGGGTAGTTTTGAACAATATTGTGTACAAAACTGCCTCAAGGGGGCAGCTTTAGTAGGATTTCAATACTTTTCAAAGGTACCCCTTCTGAGGTACCTTTGAACACTACAAAAATCATTACTGTACAAAACTACCCCCTCTTAGTCATAACTGTAAATTATAGGAGTTAAATGGTAATACAACCATTTCTAGTGACTAACTGTACTCACTACAGGTAAAAAAACACGTATATCTAGACATTGTTGCGTTATAACCCATATTTCAAATCTGCCCCAAGTAAATTCAAAGCTACCCGCGCTTGGGGTAGTATTGAACATTATTCCTCGAGTTACAAATTTCTGAACTGTACCTTTGTCTTTAGCTTTGGACATGTGCAAATGCATTAATTACATAGGTTAATAACATACGTTGTTGTGTAGATACTTAAAACTGGTTTATATGGGTAATTATTTGAAATACGTCAATGAGTATAAAAAATGTACCAGGCTGCCCCCCTCTCCCCTATAGGTACATCGGACACTGAAAGTGTACTATTTATTTTGTACCCTCGTTTCCATTATAGACATTTGTTTTTGATACTTTTTGCATTAGTCGATATCTTCCAAACGAAGTAAGTTTTGCAGGGCGTAAACGTAATATCTGATTGAGATAACTTCTTGTAAATGTTAAGAATTGTTACAATTCCAACGGAAAATAATTGTAATGGCATGTATCTACCCTAAAATTAATAAACGCCATTTTTAGACGCCTCCAATTTGATTATAATGTCACGGTGACGCCACTACAAGTTTGTGTCGTAGGAATAACTGTCAGTGTCATAGGGATCATGATTCGCCGCGACGAGTATAGGTGCTCTATCTATTGGGCTACAATATACTAAAAAAATGTTAATGAACGTTTGTAGGTATAAAACTTATGCATAATTTTTGGTTCGCCGGTTCAAAAGTTAGGGACACATCGTTTGGGCGATTATATCCGACGAACATTTAACTTATTTTTTTAACTTTTTTACAATTTACCTATCCATTGATGTGCAACATATTGCAAAAAGTATGTCTCTTACATTCATCACGCGTAGTACAACAGCCGAAACACAGGGGTTATTTTTTGTGTGCAGTGGTATGGCCAATCTTCCATCATCGATATTCCAATCGGTTGTAAAAAATAACGCCAAGTTTTTAAGTAAATGATTCAAGAACGTTGTCAAGCAGCAGTATACCAATTTACCAAATTTTCACACACACAAACTTGCGATTTCAATAGCTACTAAATCCATGCGTTATATCGTAGCTGCCTTCATGTAGGGTTGATAGGTCAACGTACGCCAAGGGCAGGGTGGCTTTCCGGTACGTATTCAGCGATTCAGGTAATTAACTTACCGATTTCCCTTAAATTGAATGAATGTGCTATTATTATTTTCAACTAGGTACTTCTGCGTAGTTGGTGACGATAAGCTAACAATACTATTTCTGTGGTCTAAAAAGTCTTTCTGTAGTCTTTATTTATCTTTTAATCTACTTCAAAACATCTTATATTATCATTGCTCAAGGCCTACGACGTATTATAAAAAAATGACGGTTTTCCCTAGTTTATCCTAAAAACCTAAACCTAAAAGGACCAAAAACGCAGACCGAAAGACTTACAAAAAGGGCAAGTGACTATTCAACAGACGCTCAGACAGAGTCCGCAAAAAATCCTATTGATTTCCTTGTCCCTTGTTATGATGCAGTTAATTGCAGTTCATAAATAAGTTGGCGTGCGCTGGAACTAATATTTCCAAGGCAACGTGAGGGGGACGCCACTGCGACTGCGCCGGCGGAACTCGGGGGTGCAATGAACTCTAGGGGTGACATCGTTTCACCCTCCTAGCAAATCTGGTGGCTTAAAACTGGGTGTTCCAATTTTGTTTAAACAGAACCCTCGCCTGCTACTGATTCGTTTCAACGCGAGGGTTATTGTTCACTCACCTAGATTTAAAACAAGTTGGAAGCTTTTTGAATCCTTTATGCTACAAAAAAATCAATATTGTATTGTTTAGTACTCTATCGCTCTCTACTTGCGATTTTTAGGTAACGACTAGTTGATGCGGGTAAAAATAAAACATTTTTTGTATTATTGCTAATGTCAATATTTTAATGTCTATATATTACCTACATCAGATTACATTCGTTGACATTATTCCAAAATTAAATGTAAGCAAGTCCACATGTTTGTATTTCCTCATACATTTATCGGCGATTTGTACTTTGTCTTAAATAACTCTAGAACTACATCCTAGGCCAAAACCTTACGATACCCAAACCTGCCCGAGAAAGGGCCGCCCAGACTGCCGCGCCCGAGGCGCCGCAGTCTCGGCAGCTCTCGAAACAAAAAATAATAAACAAAATTGTTAAAGTGGTTAATATACATAAGACGCCTACAAAAAACAAAATGTTAGTTGTTAAATTAAATTAATCTAAACACAAACAAAAATCTAAAACACAAAATATGAATGGAGAACAAAATTATAAATGGGTCAGGTGTATTGGCGGTATGAATTTAGTGAAGGTGTGATTGGAGGATCCCGTACCAGTTTTGTAGGACAACGGTAGCTCAGTTAGAGTCATTTATTCACGGTCTAGCAATCAAACATCAAAAGATTAAATGGCCATAAACTTGGATAGAAAATTTTATCTAATCTTTTTGATACAGCAATCCATGAAATAATTGCAATTGTTATTGGAAATTGTAAAGCATTGCTGGTATTGCGGTAATTATATCATTAGATTTTGCGACGCGAATCAAATTGACGAACATTATTAGTCTCTAAGGTACGGAACCCTAATAATATTGTGAGCAATATTCCTATAATAATCTGTTGCTCCTTGATCCAAGCCGGGGACGACACAATATACATTAAATTACCATCAAGTAATAAATGAATGCCCTAACCCTTACATGTGACATTTTAAAAATATCCAGCTGTCCAGTCGAGAACAAAATTGTTAAGTGTTATCGTGATGTGATGTGATTTCTTAACTGCGTAGCCTATTTCAGAGCCAGCCGGAAAAGGCAAATTATTTTGTTTTCGACTATTTGGACAGCTTCAAACAAGACGGTCTAATACAAATATATGAGATGGGTTAGTGAAATAAACTAACATTATTCCACTGTATAGCAAAGAAGTGAAGAGGTACATTTTAACCTGACTAGTTCCAAACACATTTGCATTTAGCTGTGTTATATGCATTTACGTAGCAGCCCACAGGCTTCCACGAGGACAAAAGACAGCGGCCACCGACACGAGCAGTCCGCGCGTCTTCGATCCGACGTGGAAACTATCGGGCTAAGCCCGCTTCATACATGTATACATACTTACGTTAACCAAACACCACACCAACATAATTTGAACTCAAAATCCTAAGCAACTACATTTAAATTTAAATTAGAGAACACAGTTTTATTTAAACACTAAATATAATAATTTATGTTGCGCAAAATTATAGCTGACTAGTTCCGTGTAGTTAAGTACTTTAAATAAATAATTATATACCTTAATGAAACATTTATACTTATGCGAATAAGAAATTAAAGAAATACTTATTCAAAATGCATTCATTATCCTTTCTAGACGATTTATTTAAGAAATTCTCACCTCTTTAGTTCTTTTTACGTTACCTGATATGCATTTATGTTATCTATGAGTAATTAACTATGAAGTTACGGAATCTACTAGACACGAATGGGAACGACACAAATCTTGCGGTAGGTAGGTACATCTTTACTCAGTTTACAGAAACTTACACTAAGTAATATTCAATACATTAATATTATAACATCAAATGAAATCTATTACATGTCTATTATGATTACGATAATAAATTATGTTTATAATGAAATATAAAATTACTTAAGTAAATGTAATAATAAATAGTATGTATTAATGATTATTAATTAAATGAATTAGAGAGACAATATCATATTTCATGTAGATGCCTGAATTTTGTGCGAGTTTAAAGGTAGCAAATGGGCATGCCTTGGAGTATTGCTTAAATATTCACTAAACCTAATATCTAGGTCTGGCAGGGACTGGAGCCCTGCCGTCCCATCTGCCCCCTCCAACTGCAGCTTGAGCCAGGCATTGCCTCTAGCGTATCAGAGAAGAGTATATCGATATTTTAAATCGATATTCACTACATTTATGTGCGCACAAGTCTGATACATATATTAGACACATACAAAATTTAGTTCAATAAAATGTTGATCAATAATTACAAAGTTATGTCATGGTCCTTCAACTTCATAATTTCGATTGAGATTACTTTTTTAAAGTAGTCAATAATAATCAAACAAATCTTAAGCAAAATCTATCCACGAAACACCTAAATGGAATCCAATTAAGAGTTATACATATTATGTTAAGTTATACTGTAAGAGGGTATAGTTATAATAAATATATGATTGAATAATAATATCAGTAACACTATTTTTCAATGATTTTGTGCATTTGAGTCTAGCTCAAAATCAAACAATCAATTGTAGTAATGATAATAATAAATTACTTTGCATCCTTGTCAATGAGAGATGAGGGTTCTTATTTGTAAAACTTTCGGAAACATGTACATATTTAATGGAAGAAGTTGAATGTTATCATACACTTTATTACTGTGAATATGCTTACTTCAAAGATGTGTAAATTACTTTATCAGTCATAGTTGTATGTTATTATTATAAAACTTTGACATCTTTGGTAGTCCACAAAATAAACCATATTTAAGATTAAAACACTATTATTTTTTATTGCAGCTATTTGAGTTTTTACAGACATTTGCAGGTAAGTAAATATAATTGCACCTGGCATTTTCATATAGATAAATAATAAACTTTAATTTGCTTTTACTTATAGTAAAAAGTTTTTATATTGCACTGTCAATCCATAAAATATTATTGCAAGAATTGAGAAAATTCTGCTAGCATAAGGTCATGTAAATAATATCACCAGAACTTGTCTGATGCAAACCATTCAAGTTTATAAAACATCTAATACATGCACTGGTTTAGCTTGGTATGCAACTTGGCTAAGTGCACTTCCATGCATGTTTTACCATAACTAATGTATATGCAAATTGGGTTTAGAGCAGATGTAAAAAGTCCGTTATTAGAGTTTAGGTAGGTAACTTTCATATATGATTCAATCAATGTCACCAAAAAGGGCCTGGTATAAAACCAATACAGGGGCCAAATGGCCATTGAATGTAAAGTATTGCTTGGTAACTTAAGGCTCAATATTTCTATTACTATTGGTGTTCCATCCTTGTTGGGCAAAGAATTCAAGTATCTGATTGGGGACTTATCAATAAATTGCAAGATTACCCATATATACACATACAGGATTACAAATATTTCCTGATCATTTCAGCAGACTCAACATACCACTTGGACATCAGAACTGACGGTGTTACACCTAGCACTGCCTAGCTTACATTAAAATGTTTAAATATGAATTTTAGAAATACATTTAATATTAAAATTGCTTGAGATAGAACCATTAGTCTATATTTGTCGCCTGATCAAATCAAGATTCTAATGACCAGTGAGAGTTGCCTGTCAGAGTAAATATCTGTTTACTATAAAAAGGGTATCTTATAAGAAAACTGAAAGAATCATGGGATCAATAACACAGTCTCACTGTTTTATGGGTTTAGAAACTATTACATTTAAAAAGTGATGTTATACTTTAAACCTCTATGAATGGTATATTGTAAACACTATTGTGATTCTTACAGCAATAGACATTTTGTCAAAAACTGGTCTATTTCAAAAATTGATGTTAAGCTGCAAGAAACTGACCACTCACAGAAGGTTCAACTTTGTACTACTTATATTCACATTGAGTAGAAAAAAAATTCTCATGTCACTATTACCTATGTCATACTAAAATTAATCAATCTTTTGTGATGTCCATGACAGTAATGATCAACATTTTTGTATTAGCTACAATTTATTGACTAGACTTTGCAGAGCTTAAGATTTACTCTTGTTCGTTTTGAAGCTGACCTGGAGCACCTGGCCATTCAATGAGTAACCATTGAGTGACTGGATGGCCACCACTGCCTCGTCGTAGTTGGTCATGGTCACAAATCCATAACCTTTGCATTTGTTGGTGGTGGGATCCCTTATAATTTTTACACTCTGGACGGCACCGAACGGGCCAAAGAGCTGCCACAGGATGCTTTCCTCTGTGTCGGCCCCAATATTGTAGACAAAAATGCACCAACCTGAGCCTCCTAGAGCATTACCTTGTATCAGGGGATCTGCTAAAGGAGAAAATCGCTGCAAACCTTTGTTGATGGCCAGAAGAGCCTTGCCAGCTGGGCCCACGAAGCGACGAGTGGATGTCGGCGCCAAGTATGCGGCTAGCGGGGCGAGAGCTTTGTTCTGGTTGCTGGGGTTGTTAGCACACTTGACAGTCATGGGCCCTGTCCCCCCGGTTGGCACAGTGCCATTGAGTTCACGGATGGCGGCCTCGGCTTCGCAGCGCTGATCGTAACGGATGAATGCGACACCACGCGAGGGCCCCTGGATGGTCTCGCCGTCGCCGCCGCCTTGCAGCAAGTGGCCCACATTTACGTTCTCGTGCAGGATGCGCGAGCTAATGATGGAGCCATACGGCCCAAAGAGCTTTTCCAGCTCCTGCTGCGTCATGTGTTTGGGCAGCCCGGATACATACAGATTGGCGCCTTTGATAGCGTCGGAGCTTGGCCGCGCGTACGACACTTTGATGATCTTGTTCTGTAATCTCAGGCCGTTGAGTGTGTTGACCGCTTTCTCTGCGTCCTCTGCCTTGTGGTAGTTGACGAACGCGTATCCGAGACTTTGTCCGTTCAGGATGTGGTCGGGAAATACGGTCACTTTGTCTCTTATCAACTTGCAACTTTCTACTTCGCCGACGCTCGAGAATAGTGATCTGATCTCCTCCTGCGTCATCGTCTGAGGTAAGTAGTTCACTATCAGGTTGGTCTTAGACTCGTTGTTGCTCGGTTGCACCTTGCTACCATTTTGCGTGGGTTGATTCGCGTTAACGGTGTCAAGTGAATTTGCCATCATTTTAACTAATTTATTTTAAAAGATTTCCGGTAACACGGTCCAATTACTGGACGAAAAAGTTAATAAGATAAGAACTAGATCATAGATTCTTCACTAGTTTCGTTAACACCACTTCGCGTTGGTTGAAAGCGTATGCAAGGAAAGAAAATCAATAAGATGCTGTCCACATTCGTACTTATCTTTCGTTCGGTGTTACGGCACCGACTCCGTTGAATCAAAATATAACCAAAAACACAAATTAACGTTAGTTTATTAGATCTCACGGAGAATACGAAAGCAAAGTGAAAAGGAAATCAACCAAAAACCTATTCGACGTGCGACCTATTCTCGTAAATTCATTTCTTTCACTTCACTTTCTTTTTAAAAGGTTGCCACATTACAATTTCTCTTTCCACCAAATAACACATCAACCTAATTTTGACTCAATGTATTAAAAGAGGGAGCCACTGTGCACAAAAAAAACCTCTAACAAGCTTCCAAGAAGCAACACGTTTATGTTAATATATTGTAATATTCTGTAAGATAATAAGCGTTATTTGGATAAAATAGTATACAATAAAACTACTTATACATAAAAACAATAAATCCCCTACGATACAGTAAAATCCTGTGACTCGCCGGTATTAAAGTTAATTAAATACAACTTTATAATTCGAACTGTATTTGTTTGAGCCCGCATATGTAAAACATTGTGATCATTGGGTACGTATCTGTAACAACAAAATTATTTTGTACTCGTAAAGATATAAAATTACTTTTTGAGGATTAGGGAAGATACCCCGATTTCATAATAATATTGTGCTCTGGCAGCATTATCCATTGTAGCCAACCTAAGAATCAAGGTGACAACATAACCAAACTAACTCAATAGCGTTTACAGAGATAGCTGTTATAGCATTTATGATGCAATGTATTATTAAAATTTTATACCAAAAAATCTTCTAAATATTTTTTTGTTTGAGTTATTTTTTTAAGTTTAGTTTTCAATTTCTCGTTATTCTAAAAATATGTTAGAAGGACAGGCAATATATCAGAGATTACATCAAAGGAAATATGACTCTACGCGTAGAAATGAAACACGTGTAACATGCCCAAGAAAGAGAGAATAAATTAAATTCTACTAATTTGAAATCTCATTTCATGATGGTTCATAGCATACCGTTGCTAGCTATGAACCATCTTGAAATGTACAATGGGTCCATTGCATAACGATTTACAACTAAGAACAGATTTAGAAGAACTACCTATCTCTCATAGTTTCTAACTTCCCTCTACTGACCCATTTGCATTGATCACCGTGTATAATCTATAGGTATTTGAATATATATAAGAAAACAAAAATATCAATATTAAAAAAAAACTGATTTCTACCTACTCAATTTGAGAATTGTAGTTAACATCGTTTTACTGTTTCTTGTCAAACAAAAGTAATAAGTAATATAAAAAAAAAACAATACAAAACAAAAACAACAATAATTATAGATAACAGATTCATGGTAGGTCTTCTACTTAGTTACCTACTCACTTTAAGAGTTTGAGCATTTTAGCGCCTGACATTTTTTAATAGTGTTTCTTATTAAGGCGTTTTCGTTATTTTCTAGTGTTAGGTTTCATTTGCAATTAAAAGTTTGTTGATGCTTTATCAATATACAACCTCCTAAATGTATAAAATACGACATACCGAAAGAGTGAAATCAAATTATCAATCAGTGTTCTCTTCCTCCATTGTTTGAAGAGTTGATTTCAGCGTTCTCTCCTGAATCCTCTGTGAAATCTCGTTTCAAGGCACTCACAAAATAAATATGTAGTAGGTACCCACGGACACTATCGGGGACAAAATGGGCATGCCCAGAACCCTTATTCTTGTGACGTCATACTTACGATTCCTGAGACAGCGTTAAGATACCTACTTACTCAGTCTAGTGTCCCTGTCCCTACTGTAGCAGTAATGACCATCAACCTTTTTTGAGAGCTGGATCGGCGCGCCTGATAGTTTTACCTACTTACAGATTTATTAAACTGTATTTTATTAAACTGTTTGAAATGTATGTTTTCTTGTGGGACTATTAATAGATATGCAGTTTAAGATTTGATGTATTACTGTTTTGAAAAAATAAGTCCCGCCGACTTTCTTGCCGCCGCGGTGGTTTTTGAAGTTCATAAGTGCATTTTACGTTCTAGTAATGTACCTAAAGATTACGATTGAAATATAAAGATCTATTATCTTTAGCAAGAACCCTACTACCCTTAGTGTTTCATATAAATTACGACGACGAAGACTTGAGACGAATTGTTGTCACTGATAAAGCGAATATAGGTACAAGACATAGTTTTACGGAGTTGTGTGTGTAAGTATTATACCGTGGGTTCTCTTATTTATCGCCGTAAATTGTATGGCCGATTATCATTTCCCAACTCACGTTTCGCGTAATTTTATTTCGCCGAACGTTCATTTCCCAACTTAAAGACCATCCTCCTTTGTTTGTTTCATTTGCCAACTTAACAGTTACCAACTCAACATTTGGTGTGTGTTTTAAAATGTAACAAAACGCCTATTTTTATGTTGTAGAATGTTTTAGTTGACATAATATAAATTTGGTTGTTTATTGTTTTCAACTTTACTAGTAGATGCATTTTGTGGGTAATGTATAGTATAAAAAAGTCGGTTCTGGCGCTTCGCCGGCCTCTGCCGTGGCACGCTCGCTTCGCTCTCTCGGCTCGCGTGCTGTTGGGTCACAGTTCTACCTCCTCCTCGCTTCGCTCGTCGTCGTACCTATCTGGTCTCTGTAGATATGTGACGCCAGTTACTAAACTAATTGATTATTTGTTTCAGGCAAGAGATAAAAAATATGTTAACCTTACACTAGTTAGTGGCATAAAAGCAAACTGCCGATTTGAGTTCAGCTCCCCGGGTCACCCCATGTCATGCGCGATTCAGATACATGAATAGCAGCAAGATACCAATGGCCATGTGTAGGTATTGAGGACTTATGGGGGACTTCAACGCTAAGCTGGGCAAGAGAAGCGGTGATGAGCTGAGAGTGGGGCAATTTGTGTATGGGCAGCGGAACCCTAGGGGCCAGAGGCTGGCCGACTTTCTGGAGAGAGAGGAACTCTTCATGATGAACTCTTTCTTCCAGAAGCCGCCTCACAGGACATGGACATGGATGAGTCCGGACGGTTCCACGAGAAATGAGATAGACTTCATCATGACCGACAGGAGACGGATATTCAGTGATGTCTCTGTGATCAACAAGGTAAAGACCGGTAGTGATCACCGAATCGTAAGAGCGTCACTGAATATCAATGTTAGACTTGAAAGGTCCAGCCTGATGAAGTCTACCCTCCGACCTACTTGAGCCCATATTCAAAACCCCGAGAGCTTTCAACTTGAGCTCTGTAATCGCTTTGCCTGCCTAGAGAACTTAGCTTCAGTGGACGAGATCAACAACGGGCTAGTGGAAACTGTCCACACAGTAGGGTCTAAGTTTTTAGACCCCGCCGTAAGGATAGACCTCAGAAACTAACCGAGCGAACCTTAAACCTCATGGCTGAACGACGCTCTCTACAGCTGCAGTCTCCCGATGACGCGGAGTCATTTAGGCAGCTCAATAGACGTATATCTAAGTCCTTGCGACATGATCTGCGTCTCTTTAATACTAACCGTATTAAAGAGACTATTGAGCGAAACCAAGGCTCCAAAGTGTTCGTAAAGGATAAGTCTATTGGGCAAAGCCAGCTGACAAAGCTGAAACGGGAAGATGGCAGCATAGCGTCGACCAAAGCAGAGGTTTTAGGCGAGATTGAGAGGTTCTATGGACAGTTATACACTTCGGTCGCAAAGCCCGTTGACAGCTTGGTAGGAGATCCAAGAGCCAAGCTGTCCCGACATTATACCGAAGATATCCCGGACATCAGTCTGTACGAGATTAGGGTGGCCCTAAAACAGCTTAAGAACAACAAGGTGCCGGGCGAAGACGGAATCACTTCAGAGCTTCTGAGAGCGGGTGGAATACAGGTACTCAAAATCCCCAAGCAGCTCCTTAGCTCCGTTTTGTCCGAGGGACAAACGCCTGAAACATGGAACAGAGGCGAGGTGGTGCTGTTCTTCAAAAAAGGTGACAATAGCCTATTGAAGAACTACAGACCCATCACGCTTCTGAGCCATGTCTATAAGCTGTTTTCAAGGGTTATCACGAATCGTCTCGAACACAGACTCGATGACTTCCAGCCTCCCGAACAAGCCGGTTTCCGAAAAGGCTATAGTACCATAGACCACATCCATACGCTGCGGCAAGTTATACAGAAGACCGAAGAGTATAACTTGCCATTATGCCTAGCGTTTGTGGACTATGAGAAAGCCTTCGATTCGGTGGAAACATGGGCGGTGCTTGAGTCTCTTCAGCGATGCCATATTGACTATCGGTACATCGAAGTGTTGAAGTGTTTGTATAGTAACGCCACCATGTCAGTCCGAGTACAGGAGCAGAGCACGAAGGCGATTCCATTGCGAAGAGGCGTAAGGCAGGGAGACGTGATCTCTCCAAAACTGTTTACTGCCGTAATGGAAGACGCCTTCAAGCTCCTGGAATGGCAAGGGCGTGGCATCAACATCAACGGCGAATACATCACTCACCTTCGATTTGCCGACGATATCGTAGTCATGGCAAAGTCGATGGAGGAACTCAGCATGATGCTCGATGACCTCAACCGAGTTTCACAACGGGTGGGCTTGAAAATGAACATGGACAAGACGAAAATAATCTCAAATGCCAATGTTGTGCCCACCCCAGTCTTTGATGGGAACTCGGTACTCGAAGTTGTTGACTCGTATATCTACCTAGGACAAGTAGTCCAATTAGGTAGGTCCAACTTCGAGAAAGAGGTAAACCGCCGAATCCAACTCGGTTGGGCAGCGTTCGGGAAACTACGTAATGTCTTTTCGTCCGACATACCTCAGTGCCTCAAGACGAAAGTCTTTAACCAATGTGTGTTACCAGTGATGACTTACGGCTCCGAAACGTGGTCTTTCACTATCGGCCTCATCTCAAGGCTCAAAGTCGTTCAACGAGCTATGGAGAGAGCTATGCTCGGAGTTTCACTACGAGATTGACTCAGAAATGAGGAGATCCGTAGGCGAACTAAAGTCACCGACATAGCCCACCGGGTTAGCAAGCTGAAGTGGCAATGGGCAGGCCACATTGCACGCAGAGAAGATGGCAGATGGGGTCGAAAAGTGCTCGAGTGGAGACCACGGACTAGCAAGCGCAGCGTAGGACGTCCACCCACAAGATGGGCAGACGACCTCATTAAAGTCGCCGGAAGACGCTGGCTTCCAACCGGTACTTGTGGAGATCCAAGGGGGAGGCCTATGTTCAGCAGTGGACGTCTTATGGCTGAGATGATGATGATGATGACCCCAATCTTGGGACAACTCAATTGTGAAAATATTCCGTAAGAAAGGTATAAAATCAGATATTCTAAATTATTATCCCATACATTGCTTTTAAAGCAGAAATAAGGATATTCGTAGAAGAACCAAAGTGATTGACAGTTCGCAGAGTTGCAGCACAATCGATTGCAGGATTGAAATGGCGATCGGCAGGCATAACCCGGAGTTTAGATCACTTTCAGATCAGAAAAAACCTAGAGTGGCGACCACGAATGGAACTGCTTAGTGTCGGACGTCTATAAAATAGATGCATGGATTACCCCGTACGGGTCGCCGAGGGTCGGTGGTTGTAATGTGATATAGCTCCCTGTGACTGTGTTTGGGGGAGGCCTATGTCCAGCAGTGGACTGCATACGGCTGAGATGTAAGCCTTCTTGAGCTCTCCCGCGGGGTTCGGTCAATTTGTGTAAAGATATCCTGTAATATTGATTTATTTATTATGTTTTTATTGCATTTGCTCATCGATAAGTTTATAGGCCGCTCAACAAAGGCAATCAACAAAACGAGGCAAATTACAGTATCAGTACATCCAACAAAATAAGCGGCAAGTTCAAAGTTACTTAAACTACTTACATTAATGACGCCTTAAATCATCTAAATTGCGCAGAGAATAGCACTAACCCATCTCCTCTCGTAGGTGTCGTAAGAGGCGACAAAAGGAAAAACTGACGGATGGACAGCAGCGTCCGTCGGAACCGAATCAATAGCCTGCGCGGTCGCCAATCCGCCTGCCAAACGTGGCAACTATGGCAACTCCTCCCAAGTTGATACAAGTCATAATTGGAGGAGGCCTATGTCCAGCAGTGGATAGCTCACGGCTGATATGATTTTTAAATTGGATACCTTAAATAATCTTAGTACAATCACATTTTATATTTATTTACAATTGAAAAACAAAGGAGACTCGTATCTATATTGTATGAATCGCGAAAATCTAAATATCGTTATCTCCCTCTCTGCCGCAAGAAAGGGCAAAACCAAAAGAGGCAAATAGCAATACATATTTCGAATTTCGCTCGGTTGTTTCTATGATTGAGGTTGCGTAGCCGTTGACTCCTCCGGAATGGAGTGACTGGTCGCCGTCGGTGCGTTCAGTGCATGTGTACTGATACATCTGCGGCCTTAGTGGAAAAACGAAGCTACTTACATGCAAGTTGTTTGGGGCTTACACCGTTTTTCTACTAGAACCACATATATCAATATGAATGGTCATACAGGGTTAACCGCTAACCCAGGACAGCGTTAAGAGTTGTCAAATATATAAGGTTGAACGGTTACCCTCGGGTTAGTCAGCTAACCCAGGAGCGGTACCACGAGCATCGAAGTTCGTATATTTCGGGCATCTGCCTCCTTTACTCCAATTAAGGTGTCATGAGAGTGACAGAGACAATCGTCCGAAACTTACGAATATCGTTGTTTGCGGTAGCACCGCAGGACCGTTTAAAACTTCATATTCGTGTAGGGTTCTTCATCTAGACAAGTATATTACTAGTATCATATTGTGTTCATGTGGCATTTGGATATGTGGAAGGAGGTCGAAGTACTTATAATGTCACGAAAAATCATTATGGGGAAGGGAAATGTGATAAATGTAATTTAGGTAAGTATCAATATTCCCTTCAATTAGGCGTCAACTTACTTAATTTTTTTACTGTATTGTAAGCAGTATAATCTGTATCTAATGACCGTACTAAATATTCTACTTACAAAAACTGTTATTTTTTTTTACAAATATAACATTTGTTCGATATTTCGAACAATAGAAATGAAAATAGAAAAACTTTGACTCGCATCGGGACTCAAACCCACAACCACTGGATCACCATCCCAGTGCACTACCAATTGTGCTCTACGAGTAGATACCGCAGGCTTGTCATTTTTTTTCTATTTATCCCTCGTCGTATACGTCATCATGGGTGACTTTTAAACACATCTACCGGCAGCGTATTGAACACATAATTTATGTATTTGCTATAATATAGTAATGAATAAGTAAATAATAATATATTCTTGATAGTGCAGAAAAGAGACCTTATTAACAACGAAACTTATTAACATACATAAAGTCAAGAGGATCTAACAGTTTCTCCGATCCTCTTTTGACATGGAGCCGTCGATTTCTTTTACGAATCAAAAAGGAAGTCCTCCATTTGTGGAAATAACTTAGCAAAGTAAAGTAGGGATTTCTCATCATGTGGCCTGGCACGGCACCCTAGAGACGGGTCTGGAATAGAAGGCCCTCAATTCAAAAGATGTTCAATAAGGTATTTGGTAAGCGACAGAAAATATTATAAAGAGTTGTTGAAGGAGGCTACAAGGAGGTCAAGGGCACACTATTAACTTTTGTCATAATATTAATATAAGTATACACATGGAAAATAAAAGTTTATGTTCAGAATAAAATTTTCTTGAAATAAGTTACTTAATACACGTATAAAAAGCCAAAATCCTAACGAGCGTTCCGATATTTAAGCACCAACCCGCCAATTAAAATCGAAAATAACTTTGTTATATGTTTATAATTAACATTTTTCGTTGTTACAAAACAGTTAATAGATTATAAACCTAATTTCGTGTTACTTTAAGTAAATTTTGTATGTAGTGTGCTCCACGTATACTTATGACGTTTTAATAGTACCTTATGTCTAAAGAACTTGTTACAGTCACGCAAACGTATTTTCTTCATAGATCAATTTAAAATTGTAGATGCGTATTCAGCGCTATGGATCCTGTAGTAGTAGACTACTTCGTTACAAACGGATAAACTCAGGTGTAATTATATCGCACTAGGCGACATGTTTCGGGTAAGCTCTGGTACCCATCTTCAAGCCGAGTCAGGACACACCGATCGCGTTGAGGGTGGTATCGCTCACATCCCGAAACATATCGCCTAGTGCGATATAATTACACGTGAGTTCATCCGTTTGTAACTAAGTAGTAGTAACATGGCTCACAACAGTTTTAATTGTACTATGGATGCTGTTAAAATCTAAAGTACCTAAGCTAAAGAGGGGGAAAATTTAAAGTTTTTTATGAAGTGAGGGGTAAGACTAAAAGGTTGCCTACAACGCTTCGGTATACATAAGATTGTTTCTCGTATCCTTCATGAAAAGTTATTAATTCTTGACCCAATTTATACCTTATGTTAGACGTATAAACGCATACTAGCTATGTCCACCGAGGCAAGTTCACACATTTCAGTTCACGCATCATCTATAGTTCACACATTTTCATTTGTGAACTATGATGATGAGCTCCTGTGATCGTTTGTTAAGTATGCGCTAATTTTGTAATAATCATAGATATACCTAAATCGCATTATTGAAACAGTTTAAACTCGAATTTGCTACTTGTAACATACACGTGCAGTCGTACAAACGTATGAAATCATGATGGCGCCGGCGGGACCTTTCGCAAGCGTGTAACAATATATTTAATTATAATAGACGCAACTAATATTGTATTATTCTATGACTCAATTCCAGGCCTGAACTTACATAATGCTTATTTTGTAGAAATCTAGGTATAACATATAGTATGGTCCTAGTTCAGGCCTTTCGGCTAGCTACATTAAGATTACCTACATTTTTGGCAGTTACCTATTTGTCTGACTGTGAGAGTGTGGGCTAATGTAAAAATATGATGTATAAAATGTCTACTTGAGTAAGTTAATCACTGACGCAGAAGATTCAAGCTAGGTTTCTTCTTTTAAAAGACTTTCTTTCCAAGAAATAGTAAATAAAATGTTAGTAGGCGTCTTAATTAGGGAAAAGAGACGTAACATGTAGACACCTATTGAAATTCTGTACTGATACTACTCGCACGCCATTATTTGATGTTTACAAGCATACGCTCCCTTCAGGTTAACGACTTCTCTACGCTAATAAAGCCACGAGTACCTTAATCGCGTAAAGGGCTATTTTATAATATATTTGTTACATTTCTATGTAACCATCTGCATAATACATGTAGGTATTATCTAGAGATAATAATAATGTATTAAATTGTTGAAAGGGCCTCTGCGCGCTGGCTCGATTCGACTCCGCGTACGCCTCCCAAATGTACGGAACACCATTGTTGCGTGTACGGATAAGACATACAAATAAAAATGTATTAGAGATTAATTCTACGTTTTCATCACACTCTTTTCTGTAGTGGTACTTGCTACTTGCATTATATCAATATTTATGAGCTGAAGCAAAAATTCTTAGCTGTTGATAAATTAGAGAAGCCGGTATTTATACCGGTGTTTTACGGATACACAGACCAGCGCATAAGTATCGATATAGTTCGCTTTGACATGTACAGATTCGTCTTACCATGTCTACCTGCAAGGCTTACCTAAAACCTTTTTACAAATAACAAAACTTACTTACCTGTTTCCAGAATTTCATAAACCTAGCCCGGTGTGAAGTAGGCTAATCCCTAGATTCGGTTTCCGTGCAGATCTTCGGTTCTTTTTGAATGTGACCCAGTTGCGAATAGGCATAAGTGCCATACATGTTACGTTTACTTTTCCTGTTTTTCCTTTGACCCACGATGCTGTGTGAAGTAGGCCTTAAACCACTATATGACGATAGGATTTTGTTTATTCTGGGTTAGATGTGAAGTTAGTTATAAACGGGTTTCTTATTGTATCTTGAAATTGTAGTAGATAGGTACAGTTTAAAGGAAATATACAAAAATGACCTTAAGTTTATAAAGCAGTAATGACGTCAGAAGACACTTTCTCTTGACAAAGCTTTGTTGTTTTACGCAGTTTTATAAAGGTATTTTTTATGCGAAAACGTTAATGACAATTAAAATGATTAGGGCCACCATCGTGACTAGAGATGTGACGCAGGAAATGACCTCGTTCACAACACGGTTACAATCAGTAGGAGCCTGCATTGCGCATCTGATGCATATTAGCTTTTATAAGTTATAATATACAGAATGATTGCGAGGTCGTGGAGCAAGAGAACAAGGCATGACACAGAATTCATAGAACCTTATTATGTGATAAAATAAAATAAAATGAATCATTAATTATCACCCTACTCAATGTGGCGTATGTCGAAAGGTGACCATAATTTTGTTAGTTTAAATATTATTTTAACTGAAAAAATAAGAAAAGATAATTAACGTTGTTTTGATCAAATACTACCATAAGACAATATTTGCCAGTTACTGAGTTAGAAAACTGGTTCTGGACCACGACCCAAAAATCATCCTGTAGTATCCTCTTAGGGTTAGGGGACCCTGGTATTGTCCCTATTAAACTGCGAGAGTGGTTGAACATACTGCCATCGCCAACCAGCCTATCAAGCGTGGCGATTATAGCATTAAACCCCCCATGTTGCTTATCATGTTTACCATGAGTCTCATGTCCAGAACGGATACCATGGTTGCCATTTTATCGCTTATCGGTCACTTTCGCACTCAAGCGTGACATATATTATGACAAATGATAATATCTCGAATTAGGCTAGCAGCAGTGGAGGTCCGTGGCTGAATAATAGTAGGCTTTGTATCTTTGCTTTCTATAACGAGATTTTCTCCAAATCGTAAATGGACTGTCCTACTTGGCATGGTACTATACCACAACTGGAGCTCTGTCAGCTTCTACGAGTAGGAGCAAGTTATATACCGTAGGTATGTACAGTCAGCAGCAAAAGTGGCTAAGCGTTTGAAGTGTTCAAAATGACCTACACGCGCTCTTATTCTCTTGACAATAGAGATGTGTAGACCTCATTTTGAAGACCTCAAACGCTTAGTCACTTCTGCTGCTGACTGTACTAATATCCGAGTTGGAACGAATATTGATGTAATTAACTACCATAGATATGTAGAGGTAATTATACATGCAATTAAAGGATACTGAGTGATGATATAACTATGCGCGGGAAACTCTTGATTAAATTATGTAAATATAATACCTTGAAATGAACTTTGAAGGAAGTCGTTAACAAGTTACAGAATAATATATGTCAAATAAAATATTATATTAATAAATAGGCACGACTAACGCTATGGTTAAAAATATTGAATTGAGGTACCTACTAATGATTACTTTATCCCTTTAACGGGCATATGGGTGTCAAAAATTAAGCAAAACTGAACCTTATCACTTTGAACTAAAGCTCAATTAATGGTGGGAGATATATTCCCTGCGACTTGCTTAATCAAAAGGAGGTTTTGATCCCGTCACTTTACAGGATAAGCCACTTGGCTTTATAAGTAATGTACCAACGTTACCAGTCCACCATTTTTGTGTAGGTATCTCATTCGTGATATTGATTTAAAACTCCGATGTCCTAGTATGCTACAAGCACAGAATATATATATATTATGTATATAAGTCTATTCTGTATCTTTGTTGCTCTGACAGTTGACTGGTGTTGAAACTGTTGAATCACCGACCAGATGCGCGCGCGCTAGTCGCGAGTGCGTTCGGTGCGCGCGCACCGGCCGCGTTGCGTCAGAGGTTCCCAGCCTTTACAACGGTAACTCGTAGCGAGTGCAACACAGTTGACCAGTCAAAAATCCATGTCAAAAAATGGACATAAAAATAAGAAACATAATATTGAAAAATATTGTTGGGTTGTTTAAGGGCATTTTGACAAGGACGAAGACCAAAAAAAAATTAATATTAACCTCAGATCCGAGAACATTATTGCTGACAAGATATTCGTCGGGA
Organism: Grapholita molesta; assembly: GCA_022674325.2. Taxonomy (NCBI): domain Eukaryota; kingdom Metazoa; phylum Arthropoda; class Insecta; order Lepidoptera; family Tortricidae; genus Grapholita; species Grapholita molesta. Next base: position 22,035,484 of record CP053121.2, on the reverse strand, counting down.
CTTACTTGTTACATGAATTAGGTAATGGCATGCAATAGGTAGGTAGATACATTATCATTTAGTGACCACTAGGTTATATTAACAATTATCAAGTGAAAATAATCTGCATACGAATTTATAAAGCGCGTACGTGCTTAATAAATTCCTATGCGTACGAATTCAAAACTTTAGTTGCTTACTGTACCAACTGAGTGCTCTCGGTGCAAGCGCACCGATCGCGGCCTTTGCAAGCTAACAATCTATGCCTTTAGATTTATTTGTTAGCACGCACAATAGTTTACAGCTTCTGAGGGCCCATTTTTGAGAGTCGTGTACTCGAATTCATAAAACTTTGAGAACGAAAATAATCACACACAAATGTGTCTTTCCATTATTTTTGCACAAAATATATAGTTTCGATACCCAAGATTATTTATTTATATCATTCATACTTCTCAAATACCATACCATACCTTAATGTTTAAGAGAGTTTAAAATATCACGATTCGAGCGTCGAGTGTTCAAAAATTTACCCTCCGATCGAATTCCGAAATTTAAGGGAGCAATTTTATACAGACCTCATTTTTGGTTGGAGATAAGTATAAACACAGTAGCTTAACTAAACCTCAATAGGTTTTATTAGTCGGGGGTCAAAGCAGCATTTCATATGGAATTTCTGCTTGCATACGCCATCAAATACCCAATGACAAAAGTACCTCAGTTTTTCTAACGTTTTTGTAAAATGCCTAACATTGCGTTAGAGGCCGAGGCCAGAAATCGGTTGGTAATGTTGGTATTTCCTCCTCCATACAGACATTTTTTATGCCTTTCGTTCTTTTTTATTAACCTGTTCATTGTGCATAAAATCAGTAAAATTATTGGACTATTTCAGGGGTTTTCAGGAAAATCGGTATCGATCTCCACCTCAGCTACTGATTTGGATTGTTATTTAGATGCCAAAATAAGTTGTTAATTGTTCGTGTCAGTTTCACGTCACTTTTTAATAATGAGCGGCTAAACCAGTCGACCAACTAGGTACCTACTATTATCACGCCGTCGTCGCGTAGATAAGTACGACCACCATATCCGGACAACCATAAATAGATTTTATTATATGAAAATTTATTTACCCAGCATTACAGACATGTCTACTCGTGATACACTGTAAAACAATACTATATCGGAACAATCTTAAATTAGGAACTTTAGAACACATCAACTCACAAAACTTTGAATTAAGAATTAAGAACTAAACTTTAAACATTCTTCGTACGCACACAAGCACTCCGGTGTTGATACCAGAATTAACAGAACGGATAGGACACTTCCCATTTGAACATTTTATCACCTATTATATCAAGATAACAGGAGCGGTACCGCGAACATCGAAGTTCGTATATTTCGAGCATTTTTCTCTTTTACTCCATTCAAGGCGACATGAGAGTGACAGAGACAATCGTCCGAAATGTACGAATATCGTTGTTCGCGGTAGCGCCCGCAAATGACATTAATAAACCAACTTAGGTTACGGAGCAGCGGCTACTTGATCTGATGTAAGTACCTACAGTGCGAGCAGCGGCGTTACCGCGAAATACGATATTCGTAAATTTCCGACGATTGTCTCTGTCATTCTCATGACGCCGTAATTGGAGTAAAAGTGACAGATCCTCGAAATATACGAATATCATTCTTCGCGGGAGCGCCGCTGACTATTATCCTCATACGATATAATATTTACATATATATACTACTGAGGTTGTTACTGCTTCAGTTAATGACTGGAAAGTAATAACACTTAGGTAGCTTATCTATGCTAAATGCTGCGTTGACTGATTGCACTGGAGAAAACCAGTGGGTGATGGGGTCGTCACATCCCTACGCCATTAGTATTATTAGTATTATTACCAATTACCGCCACAAGAGAAAAAACTTTCTGAAATGAAATTTACTAAAAATGTTCACTAATCGTAGTTTATAGATGACCATCTAAAGTGATTATTCATTATTAGCAAAACTTCATTCTAGGTACTCCTCAACTGTCAAACCGAGTTTCCAGTGAATCACATTTACGCACAAGTTGCCGTCTTAATTTTAACAATGGAATAAAAAAAATGGGAACGTATCAGGAATATCTAGAACTCTAGATTCTAAGAATTAAATAATCTATATTGCGCACATATAACAGCCAGAAGGCATTATTTTCCGTTGAAAACATGGTACAATCTTGTTCCTATGTTAGTTTTATTCCTCGGCTTCCAACACAAGCATGCTCGTCAAACAACAAGCTTGCGGAATAGCAATAACAAAGAAGTGAGTAGCGACGCGCCGCCCGCATACTTTCTTATACAAAAAATAAAAATATATAAGGATCTATTTTCCGGTACTTCCATTTCCTCAACTGCTTAATGCACGTTAGTTATAAAATTGTTGTTACCTATTTTATCGGAAACTTACCTAGAATATACATCCTAGTTTTTTATATCTTTTCCGTACACGGAACAATGGTGTTCCGGACATTTGGAAAGCGTATGCGCAGAGGCCCTTTCGACAATTTAAAGAAATGTAAGTGGCACACTAAGCGGATGTTGCCCCTGTCCTTATCATGGGACGCGCACAGAGACAGCACCCGCCATGGTGTAAGGACTATTGAGTTTTAATGAAATGTAGAATGTACCTGCTAGCTATTGGGTGGAAACGATGGACTAGCTACTGAATAAAATTGGGCTATTGGATAAAAAACCGGACGTCTGCCTAATAAAATGGTATACAATTTTATTTCCGGCAGACGGTGACTCATATATATCGTATATTATTATAAGTACTAACTAGTATTTAGCATGCAAGTTGACATTTGACTACATTGTGCACTACAAGTTTACACAAAAAAACTAAGCTTGAACATTAATCTACCACTCTTTGGTATTGAGGTTATGAAAAACAGATGAATGCACTAAATATTTAGGCATTGAATAATCAAATACATATTGTACATGCATTAAAGGTATATTTTATAATAGAAAAGATGTTATAATAATAGCACTTGTTATGATTAGCATTTCATAAAAAAAATTGAGAACGCACACATAAACTGAAACTGAAGTAAGTATTAGTGCTTATACTAAATAGTTACTAGGCCCTAGTGTAAGTTTCTTTTGACGTAAAAAACGTCTCGAACGCGTAAGTGATAATGTTATTCATATGGGTAACTCTAACGCGATGGTGACGATTTATTACGTTAAAAACTTTCACTCAGGGCTCAGTACCTTTACCATGAGTTGTTACATTGAGGTTTTCGATAACGAGCATCGAGTTTACTATGTCTGCATCTCGCTTGTACTATTTTAGTTTTAAGTCAGAACTCATGGTAAGGGTGCAGGCAACTATAGGTACATATATAATTGAAGTTTGTGGTTTTTAACAAACGAAAATAAAACGGAGGAGGTTATCAAGTCGACAACTATATTTTTTTTATATGTAGGTATGTCCACGCATATCTTTTTGCAGGGTAGTCCGATTTTTTGAAATAAATATACACATAAAAGTACAGTAATTGTGTCGTATATTCTCGATTCTCAACAAAGAGGAGACCAAAACTATCTCAATTGTAATTCGTGAGTATTTACTACACTTTTTTAATAGATAAGAGTCACCGTACCACAACGAAAGATCTAGGATGAACATTCATTTATTTGGGTACCTACGGATTCTAAATGCGATATGTACGGAGGCAATGCCACGTCAACGTCGATGTCCTGTATACATATAATTGTTACTATTCATCAGAACTCCAGCGCTACCGCGAACAATGCTATTCGTAAATTTCGGATGATTGTCTCTTTCACTCTCATGGCACCTTAATTGAAGTAAAAGAGAAAGATGCCCGAAATATTCTAACTTCGATGTTCGCGGTACCGCTCCTGCATAGCTAGCACATTTTTACTCTACTCGAGTGAGAAGGACATATTCGAGGGACTTGATCTCGCTGAGTAGAAGCAAGATGTGCTGACTTAATAAGCAGAATGGAACCTACAATTATAAACAAATCGTAACATTGTATTGGGCCTGTACCTACTCGACCGATGCGCTGCCTTGGCGAGCATGAGACACTAGACCTAATATAACTAGCTAAAAGTTCAAGTCTGTCTAATTTCTAATATAGTAGGTAGTAGTATTAGTAGGTAACTACTTTATAAAAACTCAAACACAAAATGCAAATCTCTCAGAGTTACAGCTTTCACTTGATATTGTTGATTATGGAGTTCGAAAAATATATATATTTCTTTTTTTTTTTTATGACAAAAGGTGGCAAACGAGCAGACGGATTGCCTGATGGTAAGCAATGACCGTCGCCCATGGGCACCTGCAACACCAGGGGAGTCACAAGCGCGTTGCCGGCCTTTAAGGGGGGTTGGAGCTTCTGGAGGGGGAACCTTACTCACCACCAGGAACACAACACTACATGCCTGAAAGGTAGCAGTGCTATTATGGCTGTGGTCTTCTGTAAGGAGGAGGTACTTCCCCAGTTGGGCTTCTCCGGACTCAAGCGTGATGGTACTTCGCTGTGCCCTACCTCTCATAAAATTAAAATTAAAATTAATTAGGTATCATGTAAAAAATTACGCCTCGTAGCTATAGCTTCTACAAATATCTATGTTTTGTGTATTTAGAGGAATGTAACCATGGCAACGAGGGACAAATAATAGTTGATACAGCCATAATATAAAGGTTGATTTGAGTTTTTACCTCGCTTTTGCTCTATTTACTAGTCAGTCGCGTTAGAAATCTTGAATACTAATGAATGATAATGACATACCACGGAGTCATGGCCTACGACTACTAAGAGCTATGCCTATTGCCTGGCACAGTAACGGGCATTATGTTCAATTGACATTATATTGAAATCAATTCATCACTTCATCATAATGATTGAGTAGGGTTGTGTGGAAATATTAATAATAATAACGAATAACGTCAATACGAGCCAAATGATGTTTCGAATCTGTATAACCAGATTTACCTAAGATCCTTTAGCTCAGACTGAGGTTAGGAGCTCAACAGAGCCTAAAAGAATCAAGCTATTAAAAACGAAGCTATCATTTGGCTTTAAGAGGAGCACTAGAGCAGCAAAGACTAAAATGGCCTTTCAACTGTCGTGTCGTCTTCCTCTGTAACCACTACGCAGTAGGTTTATCAGTTTCATGTAACTTTAAAGTCGGAATTCTAGGGAAATGAATAAAATTTATTTCAAAACAATAACAACAAAACAGTTAACATAATTCTTAAATCTAAAAGTAGGTATGTTGTGGCAGTTGTCTCAAAGGAGTCCACTCAGCATAAGTCGAGGCAGGGGGCCACGTCGCTGATTTTCAGTGGGTACTATGATGAGTGACTTAAAACTAAAGCTACAACTAAGGAATCGCTTGAGACTTCTCGTGCTTATAATTAGAATGTTCAAACTGTTTGCAGAAATCGCGAAGCGTCTGGTTGACGTAACTGGTGAATAACGTACCTATCAGCATTGTGATACAGCGAGGAAATGCGCCAGCATCCTTGGTACAATGCCTCAAGGGCCTATTTTAGATTTAATGTAGTAGTTAAGTACTCGTATTTATTATAATATTGTAATTAAAGTGCTTAGTATTTATGGAGGGACAGTGCGGTGCAAGTAAATGATGTATTTAATAAAGCCTACTACATTCCATGTCATTTAAACTTGTGTCACATCAACCGTAGTTTGCAGTCGTCAAAACCGTATTGCTTGTATAAAAACATGATCTCAACACGACACCGTTTACAACACCAATTCATTGTTCTTTCAAACAATACCAACTAATTTAACCGGGCCTTGGGTGCTAACAGTAATCAGTTATAAGCAGGTCAATGCGTGCTGGTCGGTGGTATCCGCTGGGCAAGGTCCGTCTGAGTGCAGCCGGTGCACGCGCACTGAGGTAGGCCCAACGGTGCGTCATATTAGGGTCGCTGATACCTGCTTAGGAACTGAGCTGGGTTTTGGTCTAAGGGGCCGTAGCCGAGATGAAAACAGATTATAGAAAACGGTATTTAAAAAATAATGTACCAAAAATAATTCAATAAGTAATGTAATGTTATAGCGTTTCTATCTTTACAAGCTATTTCGAAAGTTGGTACTTTTGTAAGATGTTTTTGCTTGAAAGTTGTAGTCCTTAAAAAAAGAGGCGAAAATTTAAACGCGGGCCATTTTGGTCTTCTTCTGTAGTACTGTATATTTTATAATCCCCAATTCCACATTAGTATGTAAACTGTATTGGACAGAAGACCTCATTAAGGTCGCCGGTAGACGCTGGATGCAGGTCGCTTCCAACCGGTACATGTGGAGGTCCAAGGGAGGGGGCCTAAGTTCAGAAGTGTATCTTATGGCTGAGATGATGATGATGAAACTGTATTTTGGACACTTGTGGCGTTATTAATTAATACATACACATCACATCATACATACATTTCAGCCGTATGCAGTCCACTGTTGGACATAGGCCTCCCACAAATATGACTTGTATCAGTTGTATCATCTTGGGGGGTAGTTGCCATAGTCGCTACGCTTGGCAGGCGGGTTGGCGACCGCAGTAGCTGTAGATTGGGTTTCGACGGACGCTGCTGCCCGTCCGTAGGAATTTTCCCTTTGTCGCCTCTTACGACACCCGCGGGAGCAGATGGGATGGTGCTATTCTAGTCAGCCGGCATCACACGGCATACACGGTTATTATTAATTAATATCACCTGTCATCTATAATGCTTGGTTGATAATCTCTTGTGGCCAGCTAGCAATTTGATATTAGTAGGTACTTGGATCAGAATAGGCTTCCGTAGGATTTACTATGGACACCTAATCGAGGTGAGCTGTATGCTTGCCTCCGACGTTTACATGTAAGCAAAGTTAGATGAATAAGGGGGTCAATGCGTATCTAGACAAGCGATGCAGTCGGTTGGTGCACGTGCACTGAGGCGGTACAAGGCGACACTTATCGAGTATTTGTAAACCTTATTACCATGCAATAAGGCCTACAAATGGTCAGTTAAGAGACAAGTTGCTGTACAATGGTGCGTCATAGGGTCACTAACACTGGGACAATGTTTTGTGTTGTGATTGAGATTGAATAGTTCCGATTCCGAGCACCAACCGCGAACACAGAAATTGACTTTGCCACTAGGTATATCAATCGTGCACATTCGGTCCCGGTGATAACTCTTCGAGTGTCGCTGTAATTATGTGTTAAAATTGTGGAAGTTTAAATCTATATTTCCATTTAAAGTTGTCCAAATGAGTAAACAACCTTACGTCATTTGAGAATGTATTAAAAACCGTAATCAAATGTAAATCATACTCGAGTTCAATTTGTTGGTTGCTTTGCAGAACTGTTTTGCCAAGAAAATCACAGGCCTACCACGAAAATGGTAATTCGTAAATTTCGTCTTTTTCACTCTAATTACACCTTAATCGGAGTAAAAGAGAGAGAGATGACCGAAATTTTCGAACTTCGATTTTTGATATAAGCCTTTAGGCTTACATGCCTGTTCGGCATTTGCTATGTTGACAAAGTTTATTTTCCAGTCGATGTGATATCAATCATATAGTGTTTCTAGAGTAGCAAGAGCCACTTCCTCATTCCAGTGACAAAAACATAAACCAATATTACATGCAATATTCTCAAGCACAGCATTGCTATTCTACATGACCATATATAGCAATTATTTTCCAGATTACAGTTCTGAGAAGCAGTAATTGCCAGCTATTTGCCCCGCACCAAGTTTGCGGCAAAAACTGCTCATACCTATGACGCTGGAATGGAAATGGAAGGTTCAAGATCGCCTTGTGCCTGGAGAATACATCCCGTAGATACAGCATGATGGAGTTCATCAAAATACGTGGTGTATAGTCAAACTTTGCTTGCGATGTCAATGTGTAGGACATATTACATGTATAAAATTTACCTTGGTCAGGTAGAATGTTTAGAATTGCAATATCGTTCATCATTTTATACTGCTACATGATGCAATGGGTTAAATTTTGTGTAATGTTTTTAATTTCCACAACGAGTTATTAAAAACTGAGAGCGCTGGTAGCCTAGCGGTAAGAACGTGCGGCTTGCAAACCAGAGGTCGCAGGTTCGAACCCCGGCTCGTACCAATGAGTTTTTCGAAATTTATGTACTTACGAAATATCATTTGATATTTACCAGTCGCTTTTCGGTGAAGCTCATCGTGAGGAAACCGGGCTAATCCCAATAAGGCCTAGTTTACCCTCTGGGTTGGAAGGTCATATGGCAGTCGCTTTCGTAAAACTAGTGCCTACGCCAAAACCTGGGATTAGTTTCCAAGCGGACGTCAGGCTCCTTTGAGTCGTGGCAGATACCGGGATAACGCGAGGAAGATGACGATTATTAAAACTTAAATAACATAATATACGTAATTAAAATTAGAGATGGTCGTTATTTGCCTTTATATATGCTTAATCTAGTTGGCATCCAAGTGATCTGTGGCCGTGTCGTAATAGTTGTAATGGGGTGATGAACGCGAGTCACGCAATATAATGTTGGTGAGCTGTGCCAGGATGTAGGTATACTTGAAAACATAGGTTGAAGGCGGCGTAGCTCGTGTGAGACGAGTGACGCGCTCTCTAATAGGAGTGTTCTTTTCTCGTAATTAACAGCCGCTCTACCGTGAAAAACGATATTCGTAAATTTCGGACGATTGTCGCAGTCACTCTCATGACGCCTTAATTGGAGTAAAAGAGAAAAATGCTCGAAATATACGAACTTCGATTGTCCCGGTACCGGGTTAGTATATAATGATTAGATGTTATTTGGGCAAGGTTTCATTCAATTTCATTATATTTATCCAAGTTTTCTTCTATAAAAGTTACCTATTCTTTTTATAAGAATATATTGTATTTCGATACATTTTATTAGTCAAAATTAGTTAGGTACTTATTCATTTTAGATTTCGATTTAAGGGCGAATTTCAAAAATATTGTTGCTAATTAAGCTGAGTTTAGAACCTGCAACTTGTCTTAAGCAGTTGTTATCTAAGTTATTTACATGCATGAAAGTGTGTTGGTGTTTGATGTCAACTTATATGAGTATGAATTAAGTATAATAAATACAACAATTGATACCGTTTAGTGGTTTTAAGTTTACGAATATTTATATCGCTCTAGGAAAATTCGATAAAACACCTGTGTTTATCCGTTCTAAATTAATTTTGGTTTAAGTGTTCATGTGATTTTTTGTACTAGGTATGCATTAAATATAATCTAGAGAATATAGTATCCGTGTCATTTATACCAACGCTTAGATAATTTTATGGACAATGTTTTTAGGTACCTAGGAAAAATTACCTGACCGGGCGAAGTCGGGGCGGGTCACTAATTGACCTAATTGTTTATAAAAAAATATTAACTTAAGCTTTTATTCCGAATATAAGTCGACATCGATTGTTGGCTTCAACGTGGAGAGAGGTCAAGAGATAACTCGACTTAGATGAGGGTGTTTGAAACTGGAAAGACAAAGCTGGGTGATATACCGGACGTTCGGTATATATCAGTCGGATTATGGGTGGTCGATTAAGCCTATGTAGGTTCAATACTATAAGCCATTGCATAATATATTGATAGTTTAAATTAAAATGTATGCATAATATATGTTAATTTCTAAGAGTTTCCGATATTTCGACACTGTTGCAAGCGCCATCTTTGCGGAATAATCGAAACTGCTGATTTTGAGAAACAAAGCGCATCAGAGAGAGAGTAGATCGTACGGAGTGTGATTTGACCACCGTTAAATCTCACAGTACCTAAATTATTCCGTGTGGATGACGCTTGTAGCAGTCCCGAAATATCAGAAACTCATTCAAATTAAATATCCCGTTTTAAGTAAGACTTTTAATTACCTCATACTTTTTTTATTTGGAGCTAATATAATTTCCAAAATGCCTGGAAGAGCTACTGGTCCATGAAGGAGTTAATGAAGGGCGACCTTCCAATAAACTCGTTGACTGCCTATCCTAACCTACGGCGCCCAAACTGAAAACCAGAAGTCCAAATTGAAGGTTTGTCAGCGAGCAATGGAGCGCAGTATTCTAGGTCTCAGAAGGATGGACCGCATAAGAACCCAAAACACGCATAGCTGACGTTGGTCGGAAGACTGCTAGGCTCAAGTGGGATTGGGCCGGTCACGTCTGTCGCATGCATCCGGATAGGTGGGTATGCGTAGCCACCAAATAATTTATTATTTCCTGGGGTTACAAAAACAGGTTACCTATGAAATCACTCAACTCTTGATCAACACTAAAAAAGCTACGTAGGTATACAGAAAAGGCCCAGTACTAAAAGTAAGCATTTATTAACATACATTATAATACTCGAAAGATATTCCTTAAAAGCTAGATAGATATATAGTCATGGAATTATTGTTAATTTTAATTTAAGGGATTATTTGTACAGAATAGGAAGTTTTATTAAATACTATTTATTTTCATAACTGCACGTAGACGTTATATTTGTTTATATTTTTGACACATCCATATTTTCAAGACATCGAATTGAATTACCTGTAGGATTTGTTTACTCTATTACTTACAATAGGTGTTATACTTATAAACTGCACGTAGTATATATTCCCAAGAACATTAAACTAGGTTATATAAACACTGAAAACCTAAACAAAAAGCTTGGCAATACAAACATGATGACGTGTTTACTATCGTAGCAATATTGAAACCAGCCGATTCCGATTCGTGGTCCGAGATTTCCGTATATTTACAAAAACCGAAACTTCTAAGGTACAGTGCCATCTATCGACATTATATCAATTTTACAGGAATTATTCCGTTATTATCACTTTCTTCGTTAGGGTTTTTTATCCGGTATTAGGATTGTTTGACAGGGATTTCAAGAAATTAAGTAAAGCAAATATTAACACGTTCATAGACCAGTGACCCATACATGGGTCACGACGAACTAAATATCTTCACAAGGCCGTGCTTACACATGAGTCATACATACATGGGTCACTATAATCGACATCGTACGTTAGGAGTTATCAACTCAAATCACTTCTAACTGCATTCAATGGTGCTCATACTATAAATAATTCTGATTTCTCTGCCAATATTTTTGTTACATTCAACAGATATAAAATATTCTAATAAGCGCGTTTGTTAGTAACCCACAAGTGGATCACGATTGTGCGATGCAAGTCGTTTGGACGTATGAGGAAATCAAATATTTTGTACAGGGACTGCAAACATGTAAGGTAGTTCTAAATTAATTTATTAAGCACAAAATAATTCTTAAAAATAAACGAAATACGAGTATAGTTAGCTTTACCCATCTTGCTGTGACATACATATGTCTAACTATTAGGGAGTTTTCAAAATTTGGTACACCCAATTAGCGAAAGATGTAAAAAAAAGTTATATCACTGTCAGTTTCGTGACGACAATTAAGCATTAAATCTTTATGAAGATCGACTTTTTGCCTTCTATTATGTTGTAATATCGACTGAAGTTTATAAAACGTACATCAAAACCAAGCTTTTATCGATATTTAATGCTTAATTGTCGTTTTGAAACTGACAGTGATTTAACTTTTCTTAACAACTTTCACTAATTAGGTGCACAATTTTTTGAAAACGCCCATTAATGTGATGCAAGCACATTTATGTGTCGATTCCTGTTGAATGTAGTTATGTCAGGAACAGAACTATTCTAAAACTATTGACCCTTGCCCTGTTTACAAGTTCGGGGCTCGCATGAAGGAAGCCTTCCAATTAGGTATACAGCCGCGCTTGGTATTCGTCCCTCTTCTCTTAATTGCGAATGCGAACCTTGTTTTCCTGAAGTACCTATGTAGTGTGTGCATGACAAGTAGACACCTATGACGTAGGTAGGTGTACCGAGTTAAAACATAAACGGCGTCTATACGAACTCTTATAATATAAACGTCATTGAAACTTAATCATTCCGAATTAAAAACTTCGATGATTTATCGCGATGCGATAATTTATCCCGTGGTTAAATGTAAACTAAAGGTTGATTGGTAGAGAATTAAGTATATTAAGCATAGCATTTGTATTAAGTAAAAGTATGTAACTTGTAGGTAGCAGTTTGGTAGTAGTGTCCTATAAAGCTTTGTAAATGTTATTATTATTTATTAGGTAGGTACACCCGTAAGTTTAGAGTTTTATTTCTTACCGATGTTAAAAAGGGAGCAGGCTGTATATTAGGTATATCATTAATCCTACTGAGTTCAGATATAAAGTTGATATCCATTATTGGACAGCAGGTATTGTATCTTAAGTTCGTCGCGAAAATTAAAAGGTTTTGTTTTATTCTGCTTGATGCGGGTTTTTTAACAAATGCCCACACTGCCTCATGCTAGAATTTAGTTCACCGAACCATCCCAATGAGTACTAATCCTAGTTATCTTTGTTATATTAAAGCAATTTGTGCCGTTATCAATCGGCATGGAGGCATCAATTGGAGCAATTTGCGGCTGTTAGCATACTTAACACCAATTGCCTAATGTCAGCTCAATCGAAACGCGCCCAGATGTTTAGGCATGCACTGATCTGCGGGTTCCATTCCATAACTAACCTTAGTGCCTGGTAAGAGAGTGTAAAATAAGTAAAACTTGTGGTGATTCGCGGGACACGTGGCTTGAAATTATACAAACAAAAGGAAGGTGCCAGGTTTGTAGTCAAAGAAAAGAAAGGAAGTCAAAGGAAATAATATTTTCCATAGAGAGTAAATGACTTCCCTCTTTCTCTCTCATTCCAAAGTTCCAGTATATGTCCAATTTTGACAAATATGTTTGATGATTTCGAATGTTTGTGATTTTTTTTTCAAATACCTAATTTGATTTAAAAGTTTAGCCAACATCATCATATCAGCTTTGCGGTGGCCGGTCTTTTATATGTATTATCAAAATCCAAATTTATTTCATGAGGTTAAATATCGGTAACATACCGGCTGTTATAATCATGGACCTAGGTGACAGTTGACGTGCGTTTGTCTGAGAATCATCCTGATAGCAATTTTCCGCCGAGTGTACCGGGAAACTGGAACAAAGGAGAGACTTTGTACAGCACGTGGCGATGAGTAAGCGGCGGCTGCTTGTTTCTGTGTGTAAGGACTAGATGAGTAAAGATAATGTTGACATTAAAAAGAATAGTCAAAAGTCAACGTGAACGTCTTGACCTCTAAAAATATTTTTGTGACACATTTGCGTGTCGCATATATTTACCTCTGGCACTACGCAAGTACGCACCCTTAAGTTAGTTTGGGTTATGTCATGATTTTATGAATGACAAAATGATTGGCTATGGCTTATAAGTCGTTGCTGTGTTATAGTCATAACGTTAAATATTTACTAACACTTCAGTTAAAACGGAAAATTTTTGCAAGTTAACACCTTTGCTGCGGCAATTAGTTAACATCGCAGTTAACCATACTTTGTGAGGGGTCAATAGGCCCCATGCCACAGTGAATGTGGTAAGGTTTTGGCATCGGCTCATCATCCGTGGCATGCGATGTTGTTAATATTACAGCTGCTAAGGGAATTTCGAAAGGGCATCTAAGTATTACAGTGACAAGTTAAGGGACAAACTCCTATAGCTGTTAACACTTCAAATCCTCGATATGAAGAGGGTCGACAACGCGCATTAGAAACCCCGTTGTTATATAAGACCATATAGCTTACCTTTGTTATTACTTCTTAGTTTATATATAGGTAATGTTCGTAGCGGTTATGGTGCTAGGTGTAAGCTGCAAAAATAACAAATAATTTGAAATAATGTTGTTAATTCCTAAACAACATAACATCATCAATTATATAAACAAGAAACAGAGAAGCGACAGGTAGGGTTTATTTTGGGATTAGCATTGTACTGTTCTGTTCTATCAGTTACATCACTAAGCTATCTTTTAAATACTACAAGGCTCAGTACTTGGTCCCATCTTCTGGAACATCATAATGGACACCTTGTTGGAGCAGAACATGACAGATGGCAATTATATCCAGGCGTACGCTGACGATGTACTGCTGGTTTGCTCAGGAAAGAACGTCACAGAACTGGAACAAAATGCCAACAATATACTTGACAAAATATTCCAATGGGGCAAAAACAACAAGTTGAAATTCGGTCCACAGAAAACAAAAATGATCACTTGTACACCCAAGGCAAAAGCGGCTAAAATACACATGGACAATATACAGATCCCGTTTGATGATAACTTTAAACTTCTAGGAGTCATAGTTGATCAGAAACTGAAATTTATACAGCAGCAGCACACAGAATACACAATAAAAAAGGCACAAGCGATTTACAGAAGACTATGCATATTCATAAAACCCACATGGGGTGTACATTCGGACAATGTTGACATTATCTATCGCCAAGTTATAGAACCCATCATCACATATGCTGCAGAGATCTGGGGTAATGCCACAAATTACAAAAAAGTATGTAACTCACTGCTTAGTCTACAGCGAAGTTTTGCTATAAAAATGCTACGAGGTTTTAGAACCCTTCCAACGATTCCAGCCATTGCCCTAGCAGGCTTAACGCCATTACCAGACAAGGTCCGAGAAGTCGCATCCACTGAAAAGGTCAAAAGATCATTAGTAACCGAATACCTGCCTAACAACATACTATATGATAAAAGAACACCAATCCCGGAATTACTGCACCCCGCCAGACGTCCACATATACAAATAAGCGATATAAATAATGAAAACGACTTGCAGCCCTACTATACAACAGAAATGTGCCGAATTTACACAGACGGAAGCAAACATGATGAAGTGGTAGGTGCAGCAGTAGTAATACACCACCCTGATGGGCGCAGCACAAGGAAGAAATTCAAATTACATTACAGTTGCACAGTGTTCCAGGCTGAATGTTTGGCAATCGAGCACGCATGCAACATGTGCCGGACCCTTGGTCTGGAACAAACAACAATTTTCTCGGACTCAAAAGCTGCTCTTCATGAGCTAGCAAATCAAAATACCACGAATTCAATGATGAACAGGGCACAGAAAAGCATTGTTGACATAAGAGAAGAAGGCAAAAGCATCAACTTCTGCTGGATCACAGCGCATGTCGGCTTACTCGGAAACGAGGAGGCCGACATGATTGCCAAGAGAGCAGCAATGCAGCACAAACATCCAGACTACACAAAGTTCCCACTGTCATATCACAAACGTAACTTTCGTAAAGACACAACAGACAGTTTTGACAAGACATACCAAAACAGTACCACAGGAGCACACCAGAAAAACTGGCTACCCACATTAAAAAGCATAGAAACCTTTCGCAAACACTTCAAACTCACCTTTCAGATGACTCAAATTATAACAGGCCACGGCTACTGCAAATTATACTTGAATCGATTCCATATAATAAACTCTAACACATGTCCATGCGACAACACTACACCACAGACCATGCAACATTTACTCACAGACTGCCCCGCTACATTAACAAACGACTTCCACACGAAATACAATCCCAAATGAACAATATAGAACCATATAATATTGAGCAAATCATTACAAAAGAAACAACCAAAGACTCATTTAAGGAATTAACAGAATACATAATAAATACACTAAAGAAATTCAACAACACATAGATACATAATAGAATAATATATAAAATATAGATATAAACATAATATAAGAATACTTAATAATAGGTACACAAACATAAGCAATGTGAAAGAAAATAACAGGAAAAGTAACTTACCGTAAAAAACATAAAGTAGAATTAAACCACCGAAACAATAGGCTGCCCGTATCCCACGCGGGGGCCATCCCTACAGGTTCAAAACCCAACGGTCGCCCGTATCAATAGCGAGGGCCGTTGGGTCAAACCCAACGTTCTTTAACTCAAAAAAAAAAAAAAAAAATTAACAATACCCAGTGGAACAGGTCGAGAAGCAAAAGACATGTGGTCCACGTAAAGCATGACCCTCAGCACAAAGCAAAAAGGGGACTTCATTAAGTATTACCTGTGGTATTACTATTTTGTATGTCTTTTCCGTACACGGAACAATGGTGTTCCGGACATTTGGGAGGCATACGCGGAGTCAGATCGAGCCAACGCGCAGAGCCCCTTTCGACAATTTAATGAAATGTAATGTACGGGGTACACTAAGCAGATGTTGCCCCTGTCCGTATCATGGGACGCGCACAGAGACAACACCCGCCGTGGGGTAAGGGCTATTGAGTTTTAATGGAATCTAGAATGTACCAGGCTATTGGGTGGAAAGGATGGACTAGCTACTGGGCTATTGGATAAAAAACTGGACGTTTGTCAAATAAAATGGTATCCAATTTTATTTCCGGCAGACGGTGACTCGCCCTGTGCGAGATGGGCCCCCACAAAAAGCGACATCAAAGATGGCTCAAGGGCAACACCGGTGCATAGGGCTAAGGGTAGAGAGGTGTAGGGTTGAAAAAACCCGGAAAAATTCCCGTTTTTTTCTAAAAGCCATGTTTTTTTACGTTTTATTCGGAAAAAAACAATGTCACTCAGTTTATATATTTTTCCGAAAAAACAAAAAAAAACGGAAATAAACGGAAAAAAACCCACTTTGAAAAGAACTTGTGAATTTTTCCATTTATAATTAATCCATAGTTTAGGTAACTAACTACACCTGCTTAGTCGTGTGTTTTGTTATCTAAATGCTAGCGATCGCTTGTGAAAATGTCTATTGACTTTGACGCTGTCGTTAGTGGCATAATTATTGCAATTTTATCATAAAATATCTTTGTTCTTATCGCATTTCTAATTGAAAACTGCACTTAGACTGTGATATCGATATAATCGTGAAGTAACTATTTAAAAGATGCCTCGTGTAAAGAGCAGTGTGTGGCAGCATTGCGAAATATTCGAGAAGGATGGTAAAAAAATTGCTAAATGTGTGTTTTGTTCAAATGAGTATTCGTTTCCAAATGCAACACGTTTAACGGAGCACATGTTTATATGTACCAAGTGTCCTCATGACATAAAAAAATCCTTTAAAAAGAAGCCGTTGCGTAAGAAGATATCCCCGTACGTAAAATCAAATACGTCCAGTAATTTTGTGGATGGTTCGCGACAACAGGAGGATGCAGAGGACGAAATCAATCGAATAGACTTGTCCTCACATTCGACTTTGCAAGATGCAGAAAATGAGCCCCCTATGGACACGACAACGTTACATGAGCAAATAGATGCAGCCTTAGCCCGTGCTGCTTATGCAACTGGTATGCCACTTTGCAGCTTCGAAAACAAGTACTGGAGTGATGCATTAACATTATTAAAACTTTATTACAAACCCCCGACGAAATACGCAATGAGTAACGCATTACTGGACGCAGAATATTACAGAATTAAGAATGATATGGACGACAAAATTAAAAAGTCATCATTGCTAGGTTTGATTTCAGACGGATGGACAAATGTCCGAGGCAGAGGGGTTGTAAACTTTATTATAACAACTCCTGAACCAATTTTCTGGAGCAGCATTTATCCTGGCACACAAAGAGAAACAGGCGAATACATTCATGATCAAGTGCGGAAAGTAATGGATGAAGTTGGTGCAGAAAAGTTTGTAGCTCTTGTGACAGACAATGCCAGCAATATGCGAGCAGCATGGCGTCAAATTTAAGCTCACTATAACCACATCGATTGCATTGGATGTGCGGCACACGGATTGAATTTATTATTTGGCGATATAATGAAAATAGACTGCTTCAAAACATTTTTCACCCAATGCAAGAATATTAATAGGAGACACGTATGCCTTGCGTTATTTGAAGAATTACAAAAAGAAAAATATGGGAGTAAATACACCACTTTGAAACTGCCTAGTAAAACACGATGGGCTGGTGCCATAGCGACCTTCAAATCACTTATCGAAAATTGAGAAGCTTTAGAAGCTCTGGCTATTACAAATGGGGGAGCTCACGTTGATCGTAATATTAAACAAACTATTTTATCTGATTATTAGTGGTCTCAATTAAAAGTTACAGAAGATATTTTGTTACCCATTTCGACTGCGATCCATAACATAGAGTCCGACAATGCACTTCTTTCAGAGGTTCCCGCTGCATTTTTGATCATAGAAAAACAAATTCAAAAAATGGATTTTCCAGATGACCGTAAAGAACCGCAAAGAATTTTGCATACAACCTATGCATTTAGCCGCATATATGTTGGACCCCAGATTTCACAAATCAGTCTTCACCGAATATGAAACTTTAACTGACAATGATTTTTTGAAAATGACACAATATTTAACAAAATTAGCAGACTGTATGCACATTAATACCTGTGACTTAATGGGTCAGTTTGCTGAATACCAAGCAAAGGGCGGTTTCTGGGCCAATGAATTCATATGGCAGCCTGTAATGACCATAAGTCCTCTGAATTGGTGGAAAGGATTGTGTGCAACAAAACTTCTATCAACTATTGCCGTAAGGTTACTTAGTGTCCCTCCGTCATCTGCTGCATCAGAGAGGAACTGGTCGTTGTTTGGTCGCACTCACACCAAGGATAGAAACCGGCTTTTGCCAGAATGGCTGAATAAACTGATTTATATTAGGTCTAATTTGCACTTGCAAATTAATTGTTCCATCGTCGACGACGTCATCGATTCGGGTATTTTAGACTTAGATGATGGCAGTGACAGTGATGAATAAATATAGTAATTAGTGTAAAAGTTTCGTTTCTTTCCCAAAAAAACTGAAAAATACGGAAAAAAACGAAAATTTCAAAACGTCCTGAAAAAAACGATTTGATTTTTTCGAGAATTTTCAACCCTAGAGAGGTGTCACTGGACTTTAAACATATAGCCAACTCGCCACTTAGGTTTCCACATCTACCCTCGAGAACGCAGCTCTCGCGACCCCACTCTGGACGGCCGGTGAAGGCAAGCCAGAGGCAGGGGACCTGTCCCACCTGTCCGACAGGGCACCCCAGGGGCACTCAGGTACGTGGAGTCGCTACTCTCCAACAGCTCGCCACAAGCTGCCCTGCGTTGACTGATTGCACTGGAGAAAACCAGTGGGCGATGGGGTCGTCACATCCCTACGCCTGTATTTCTATTATTATTAGTATAAATATCAAAACAATAGCAACAAAACTCGCTTTTTTTAGGGTTCCGGGTTTGTGAGCGTTCGTGTAGAAAAAAACCCCTGTTTGTTTCTTCATAAATAAAATAAAATTAAAAGTTGTTAATTATTATTTATTGTGTTGCGTAGTTATCTGAGCAGCTTCGAAACATTATATCATGCGTCCTATTTACTATTTTCTGTTATTCATATTTACGATTCGAGATAAACCATTTGCGCAGTGCTGTTATCATTAAAAATATGTGGACTAACGGCAATTGACTAATTGGCGAAAAATTGCTACATTGATTCTGTTTTCAGCTTTGGCACCAAGCATAAGACTGTGTATATAGGGAATCTATCAATTCATATTTCGTATACGAGAAATAAATGTGAGTTTTTTTTTAATACGGAACATACAGACAACTGCAGTTAAATCGATTGCATCGTCATGTCGTCACTACTTTGTTCGATACCTAACTACTTAGCTTAGGGGTGAGAAATACGAGATATTTTCAAAGTAGGGGCGATATATCTAGTATCCCTCTATGACGCGATCAAAAACAGAAAATAATAACCCACATATTTGTACACTATTTTGTTTAAACATATTTCTTATCTGTGCAGCTGTGTATTCATTATTAATTTATTATATCAAAATCGATATCATATGACATTTAAATTTCGAACGTTTGAAAAACAAAGCAATTGGTTACAATACGATATGAGAAAAGGGCTAGAGCCACTAGTTTGTCACTAAAAAAAAACTACGGTTGTTTAAAAAAGTTTTCATTCGCCGCTAAATATTACAAATATTCGTTTGACATTCCGGTTGCGGGTTTTTAACCCTTTAGTGCATACAGTATCAAAAATGATACCGTTTATTAAAACTGAAGTGACACAAGTCGTATTCAAACGAATGTAAATTATAGAATGTGACTTGTCTATACAGAGTGTTAAACATTGTACATAAGGCACGTTAGACGCAAATTGATTGAAACTTCATTCACCTATGGGATAAATTATTATTGGCTTTATCTATTTAGCCTAGCATATGCCTTACATTATATAGTAGTGTAGCAGTAACATAAACTACTATTTCAAGTTCAATGCCCTTGACAATTGTCGTATCAAGATTATTTTGAAGCCGCCTCAGCTTCATGCAAAGCATAAAATATTATTACAACTAAATAAATAATTATAATTCAATCAATTTCATTTTTTTAATTTTTATTCAAGTAGGCATAGCAACAAGCACTTTCGAATAGTCAAATACAAATATAATCTTAATCTAATAATTAATTAACAGAACAGAACAATTCATTGGTAAAATTATTACAATATAATATTTATATGTATACCAATAATAAATGTCACAATATATCAATAATAAAATAAAAAATATTTTAAACATTAAACATCTTGTATATGAATACTAGTCTAGAACTGTCTAGAATAAAATCTAAATGTCAAAAGTTAACACAAAAGGACAGTCATTATAATTCAATATTGATCCCACGGTGTATTATCATTCATGTAGTCATGTGTGCTATAATAGGCTTATAAATGAATGTACCACGTATACGGAAGTAGTCTTTCTAATATTGTATGGTAGTACTTCAGTAAGTGGGGAGGCAAATTAGATTTTCTCCCGACTAAAGTGTGCAGACGACCCGGTCAATGACCCACCTGGCCTGGCCGTGCCCCTGTTGCCAGTGCTTACTGATCGGGGTCGAAGAGAACGTTTAAGGAAACCAGTATTATACTTGATAAAAAAAAAATATAATAAAATAATCACATACTCTGTTCACGATGGATCTCAAAGCTATTAGCTATTCGCTGGACGCGATTACATGAAGCATGATTAAGTAGCGTCGCAATAGTATTGTCATGTTTTTAGTCATGATAAAGGTTGAGACCATAATGTGTGGACCTGTATACAGATTGTTTTAGATAAAGAAGTAGCAGTACATTTTATACGCCCGGTGCAAGGTTTTTAATTGCACTATTGTCTTTATTGTCCAGATCTCTAGTGTAAGTTTCTTTTGACGTAAAAAAAACGTTCACGAACGCGTAAGTGATAATGTTATTTACTTATATGGGAAACGCAAACGCGTTCGTGAAGTAAAGTAACGTTAAAAACTTACACTCAGGGCTCTGGTGTGGTCATTGCTGCATTACTCTAAAATCGCTAGCAACGCCTTCCGTTTTATACTAAAATAGAACAACAAATACACTAATGGGCATAAATATGTATACATATCTTAACCTTAGTTTATTACAATTCAAGGTGTACAATTGTATAGGTACATATCAGCGGCATTGCGTCCATTCAAGTGGTGATCCGCCGGATTAACTAACTTTGCCGCAGTTCAAACAGGTCTTTAAGCTCATGAAGAAAACATTGGCAGTGTTATCTAAGTAAAAAGTTGACTAGCCACTTACCAGTGGCTCAAATGTTTCTACCGAAACATTTACCTCTTTGACTGTAATCACACTGTAAGTCACACTTGAGCTGGTTCGCTGTTATTGTTAAGCTATTAGAATAACACTTCTACGGGCCTAGCGGAAACCTATCCCTGATTTACATAGACATAACATTAACTATCTTGCATGCTTTGGCATTTGGTTCAATGTTGAATGGACTGCCCGCGAAGATTTTATTAGAAGTTTCTTTAGGAAGTTAATACCTAACGGTTAATCTTGAACGCAGTTCTGTGTTCTTTTTTTGACAATTAATGACATAGCAAATATTGTTAAAGATGTATTAGAGGTAACAGTGCCTAAATAAATATTTCGTCATTATTTTGCATAAATCTTATATGTCACACTGCTAAGATGAAACAGAGTCACTTTTTAATACTATGTATCTCATGCATAGTTAGCACATTTTTATTTTGATTGGCTGAACAAAATACGAGTTTTTTAACAGTGTCGAATTGTAGGCAAAATGAAGGAAAATCTGTAGAAGCAAAACTCAACTTTTTGAACCGAGTTTTATAGGAAAGACTATTGAGGTTCAGACCGATAACTCTATTTTTCTTTTTGTTCTCTCTTGCTCCCTATTTACTTATCAGTGATACTGGCCTAAAACGACTCTGCTTACGAAACTGGGTAATTTAGTATGAATGAACCACAGATAAGTGCCATGGAACATATATCATTTTTCGCAACTTTCTGATGTTGCATTTTAGCTCTGAGCCCTGTAGGACTCAGCTCCAAACTGATCCAAACTGTAGCACTAAAATAGTACAAGCGAGATGCACAGATAGTATACTCGATACTCGTTATCGAAAACCTTAATGTCACAACTCATGGTACGGGTACTGAGTGTAAGTTTTTAACGTAATAAAACGTCACCATCGCGTTAGAGTTACCCATATAAATAACATTATCAAATTATCACTTACGCTAGACGAGACGTTTTTTTACGTCAAAAGAAACTTACAGTAGAGTCTCTGTAAGTTGATAAATGTAAGATTGTTCCCAAATATTTAATTTTTGTATTATAGGTTTTGTTAGTCGTTTCAAAAGTCGAATGCCGCGGTGCCGTAATTATTTAATTTTGCTTTCAAAGAGATCGGCTTTGAATGTAAATATCTACGTTATTATTCGAAACGAGAATACGGGTTAAAGTTGACTGAGGCCCGGTGAACCGAGAATGGTTCTCTCTCATGTTGACACGACCTCGGCTTTCTTAGAATTAAATATATTTATTTCAATTTAGCAAGATTAGAGATCTTGATATCACAAACATGTATCTTAGTAGACTACTGCCATTTCACAGATTTGGTATTAAATCTACTTTGTTTTTAAGTTTTTGAACGTTGAATGTAGAGTTTCTGAAAGTCATTCTATAATTTCTTACTTTTAAGGACAATTTTTACACCTGGACTTTTTTATATTTGAAAGATTTCCGATATTTAAATCGAAAGAAAAATAGAAAAATTCGACTCGAAACGGGACTCGAACCCACAACTACCGGATCACTAGCCCAGTGCACTTCCAATTGTGCTATCCGAGTACCGCTTAGAATTGTCAAATTTTTCTATCTTAACCTTCGTAGTATAACGTCATCATTCAAATCGAGTCAATTTTTTCTATTTTTCTTTCGATTTATATTTCGAAGATATTCGCTAGCAGACGTTTCTGCATAATAATTTAAAAGATTTGTTAATTATTGATATTTAAGTAAAAACAACCTTCGTTAATTACGTCGTGTAATTGCCACTTTTCGTTGCTACCATCGATTAGCACATTTTGTAATAGTACATTGTGCAACGAGGATGGTAAGTAAGGTATAGTAAACGCGAGTCTATTAGAAGCCCGACGACGAAGTCGGAGGGCTTTTAATGACTCAAGTTTGTTATACACTTACCACCCGTGGTACACACAATGTTTTTCATCACATTTGCGAGGAAATAAAATAAATTCGTTGGTAAAATATTAGTTAGTACTTATGTAGGCTTAAAATCAAAATACACTTTGAAAACTACAATCAGACCTCATCCACTAAAAAAAGATTGTCAACAATGTCAACTTTTTTCAATGTCTTCCACAGATAATGTTAACAACTGCGTTTTGTTTTCGAATTTGACAGATCATCCTGCCAAATAGTATCAATTATCAAAATCAAATATAAAACAATTATTTTTAATAAATACTAAACAATAAATTGCAGTCAAATTGAATATAAAGATATGTTTTATACTGTTATTTGAAGATATGAAATACACCTTGGCTGTTTGGAAACATCCTCAGTCCGAAGTGAAGTATGAGTTCTATATATTTTTAAAACTAAACTTAACAGCCCGTGTGAGCTAAATCGGCTATAACTGCTCTGTACTCTCGCAAGTAACAACGCCATTGACGAGCAAGTGTGATGAAAATAAGTTTTTCTCTATATTCATGGAGATTAAATATGTTATTACAGAGTTCATTAACTCTATACCAACTGTTTTAAATTTTAACGCTTTTTAGACATTATTACGACGTTGTCCTCGTGGTCTCGGATTAACCTCTACCTGCCCAGAGATCAAAACTTGCCAGGCCAAATGCAACTCTGGTTTGTCATAATTAAAATTCAAAATGGCATTCAATGGGAGACCTTTTTATAGGCCTCTGGGCGGCTAGAGGTTAAGACGCACGTACAGCGGCGCTACCGCAAAAAAACATATTCGTAAATTTCGGACGATACTCTCATGAGTCATGACACCTTAATTGGAGTAAAAGAGATAGATGCTCGAAATATAAGAACTTCGATGTTCGCGGAACCGGGCCAGTCTTCGTCCTCGAAACGTCGGAGGTAATTTTTAAAGTTAATATACGCGATTAAGTCCCATTTATTTCTAATAATTAACTCTGTGTTTATATATCAGTACTTCATGCGAATAGTTATATGAAATTTTACTTGTTGAGTGTTTTAGTATTGTAATCACTTTCATCTAAAGTTTGACTAATGACTATCCAGTTTGTCTAAAGTATACACAGATCTAGATAGACAGAGACGTACCTACTAAAAATTCCGTCTGCAGTAACAAATTAAATAGGTACAAAAGGAATGTCCGCCGTGAACTATTTCTATTCTGAACTAGTTTATTTTTACATCCGTAAAGTTGTCGTTATGTAGAAGTTAACCCCAAAATAGGACAGTTAATTTTCAAGCCGTGAACACGCCGCCATGTCCGCAGTGCAATGAGTGCGAGCGAATCAACATTGAGAGCGAAAGAGACCTACACAATGACCGAAATCGATGTTAGACCGCGAGAGGAACATCTGGCCTTTCACCAAACCGTCGGTACGCGCGCACCGAGAATGCACTCGTCGACAGTACCAATCCAATGTTTATAACTGCTTTTTATCGTATTGATTGTTACGACCGTTTTGAAATTGGAACATTAATTATGTCAAAGATCATGGGCTAGGGGCCAAATATTTAGACTGATATTTTCGTTGGCATTTTCTGCGATTCCTACGCCTATAGGGTAGCTGTAGTTGTTACGTCATTAGCAATGTATTCGTCAATCGATGACAGTGTCTAGGGTTCACAAACATTGAACAGCTGTGGTCTTTGTTCGTGGCTCGCCAGCGACTGGCGGCCCAGAGAGTGCGAGCGGGCAACACCACCAGTCAGTAGCACATCAGCCTCCGCGTTTGCTTCACGCGCCGCGTTTCTTTGACAGTAACCCACTGAGTATATCGAATTAGGATTATTATTATCTGTGCAGTGTTAGTGAATTTGTATTTGTGCTGCGCGCGAATTTCAGGTAATGTTGTTGTTTTCACCTCTAGAAATTTGAATGCTAATAGATAACAAAGACGAATTTGTTTTTTTGTACGGATTATTATCGGTGTCAAAAATAACAATGTGTGTAATCCTTTAAAGTTTTACTGCTTTCTTTTGTTGCTTTGTAGGCGTATGACCTAAAATAATATATATACAATACAAGAGTATTGTATACTTATATACTTATTATTAATCTATTCACCAAAATCAATGCAACCACAAAACTCTATACCTATATAAATAATTCAACTGTTGTCCAAGTGGGAAAGTTAAGCATTAATGCCAAATTAAACACTTACACTTTTTGCGAATTATCCCTGAACTAGGTACCTATTAAACAACGCAACAATTTTAACATAATAATTAATAAAATACAATGTCGCACGAAAGTCGAAAATAAATATTGCATCCGAAACCTGTTTCCATGAATGTCTTTAATTTGTCCAAATCCGCAATCATCACATCATCAGATACTATTAAGATTTTAGTAAATTAAGGATTTCGCCAATAATTCAAATTAAGTTTTCAGATGTACTGAAACAGTATTTATATTCATTTGGCAACACAGTCGTGATCACCCCTAGTACATACCTAGTTAATTTTGCTGACTGTACCTACATTGGTACAGTAGTGGCAGCATGTGTATGCAAGCAATACACTGTGCATCCATCATCTTAAATTATCGGTTGAAGCAAAAACCATAATTCAACTGAGACTATCCTGTCGTTACCAGAGTAGTGTGTTCATAAATTTTGAGACAAAATTAAATTGCCATATATTTTGTATGGTAATGTATTTTTGTTATTTTTGACTAAATAATCATAAGTACATACTAATTAGTTAATAAGTACACCGCAATACTACTCGGAATGGCCCCCTTTATTTTTCATACAAACTGTTAAGCGTTGTTGACCAGTCATCAATTGCGGTACGAATCTTCTCCTGAGGAATTTCTTTCGCTGCTTTGATCAGGGCTCGTTTTATAGAATCTAATTTGGATGGGACTTTTGATAGGCCCTGAGCTCCAATTCACTCCATAGAGAATGGTCAATGGGATTAAGATCAGGACTGGAAGATGGTCATTCTTCCGCCGATATGAAACCTGGCAAATTGGCTCTTAACCAAGCTTGGGTGGTTTTTGACTTCTGGGCCGGTGCGGACTCTTGCTGGAAAATCTAGTGACCAGTCCAGGCCGTGAAAAAAGGGAATCAGGGGTTTCACCACCTTTTCTAAAATATCTGTTTTGACTTCAAAACGTTTATTTTAGGCTGTTAAATTCTCAGGGACATACCTACCTACATTTAAGTATGTAGTAAGAATCATATATAATTGAATAACATCTAATTCCAACGAAACTTTTGTATAATGTTGTTGCTAACGAAACATTTTTAGCGAAATAGGTATCGAAACCGATGGTAGAATCCAACATTATGAACATCATATTAAAACACTGGTTATAGATAAGGGCAAGTTTTTAAAAGGATTGTATTTAAGACATCTCGAAATACTCGTAGCAACGTGATTCTACTGATTCATTTCTTTGAAATATCATCCCCTTGCTTGATATCGTTTATTGGTTGGCGCCCTATCGTCTGCGGCGCTACCGCGAAAAACGATATTCGTATGTTTCGAGGATCTGTCTCTTTTATTCCAATTACGGCGTCATGAGAGTGACAGAGACAATCGTCCGAAATTTACGGATATCGTCTTTCGCGGTAGCGCCGCTGACACCCAGTCGTGTCCTCATTATAATTATAAAGTGCTTTATTTTGTAGTTCACGCAGGGGTAAATGGAGGCGTTTCGTAATCTATCAGGCATGTTCTTGATAAATGAATCAGTTGCGTTATCTAGATACTGGTATTAAAAACAGGGTAATAAAAGTTTTGGGAGCTAAAAAAGGTAACCGCTTGAAACAAACATTGCTCAACTGTCGAACGACAACCAATGAACATACCTACCTCTGCCACGAGTTGCCACCTTCCAAACGTTAGATCAGGGGGCCTATTTTTGAGAGTCATGCACTCGAATTGCAAAAACTTAATATATTCTCACCATTATTTTTGTAGGTACGAAATCAATAGTTTCGTTTCGATTATTCATTTCTATCATTCATGTTTCGAGACTCCCATTTCTTCGTTTCTGACAGGGTTTAAAATGTCACAAGTCCAGTCTCGATGCTTTTTACATTTTTTTAAATATGTCAGTTGCTTAAGGCTCCATAGCCGTGTATGTAGACTCATAATGTAGAGTCTTTATATGTTACTTTTCTATCTGTTAAGAATAAGAACTTGTTAGAACAAGTACTCTATAGAGCTTGTGTGTTATCTTGAAAAGTAAAATAGTTTTAGGTTACGCAAGTCATACGTATCTACACTATAAATCCTAAACGAATGGTCGACCAGATTGATATACTATTACTACACGTCAATCATGGCATTCATGCACATTAGTCACAAATGATAAGACATGCTAAAAGAAACATCTGTACACGATAAATCTGTGTAGCAACTGCAGAGGTATGAATGGTTGATTTTGTCATACATTAAGTTAAGAGGGTTAACATTTTAAACGTTATCTATCAGGCCTGGTACCGCAAACATCGAAGTTCGTATATTTCGAACATCTATTTATTTTACTCCAATTAAGACGTCATGAGAGTGACAGAGACATTTGTCCGAAATTTACGAATATCGTTTTTCGCGGCAGTGCCGCTGATAAAGCCACTAATCTATGCTAATTTCTTAAATTATACAAAGTGACTAGCTCTCGTACTAATGTAGCAATAGCACAAAAAACAAGGGCTCTATAGTATTTTACAAATTCACATATAGCTATCGTAGATTAAGCGATTTGCACTCAGTCTTCCCCTACATAAACCTGTAACGGACTTACTGACCACGTAATCAATCAGGGGTCGCGAGCTGCATACAAAGATAACCGTGCTATACAGGCCACATGACATAATTGAGCTGGCCCGGTAACACCAACATCGAAGTTCGAATGTTTCGAGCATATTTCTCTTTTACTCCATTAAGGCGTCATGAGAGTGACAGAGACGATCGTCCTAAATTGACGAATGTCGTTTTCGCGGTAGCGCCGCTGCTCATACAAATACCTTACATTGTTTCACACGCTAGCATGGCTTAAAACACTGCTATCATTATCATTAAAGCTATTGCTTCCGTTAGAAGGATTTTATCGACTTCAATTTGAGGTTAATCATATATTTCTTCATCATAGAGTATAGTGTCAGTGTGGGAGTATTAAAATTAGCTGCAGATAATCTGCCTGACAACCCTTATGCATAATCAGTATAATTACTAATTAGTTTCCTGAACAAGGAAAAGGGATTGTTGGATTGAAGGGTTCTTGATAAAATACACAAGGTGAAAATTTATTTGTGCATGCATTTTTTTTTTTTTTCACGTTTAATTATAAATTTTAAGCATAATATAGACAGCACACTTATGCCATCATGTGAGTCTGAGCCCAAACGCTGGTCAGTCGTGTATATAGGTAAAAAATTGTTTGACTAAAGTTTATACAGTATACATATACGTACCATCGCAATGTGGGCAAGCTTCCTATGCTGTGTCGCACTTAATGTTATTAGAGTATTCATATTCATCATCATTATTCAAATCAACATCTTTCTTTCTACCTTTTTTGTCTTAAATAGATACTTTCTTGTCTTAAATTGTTCTCGCCGCAGTAAACTTTATCTCGTGCACTCCTTCCCTAACGATGTCATCAACCGGGAGTTTATTGCTAGGCCTTAATTTAGAGCTTCTAACATCTGTCTGGATGCTTAAGTTGTATTTACTTAATCAATGTATTATGTTATTTCCCAGTAGTTACATACAGTTCGAGCTAGTCTTTTTAAAATCTTAAATCTTTTTACAATCTTAATTCTTTTCTTTAAAGTTGTAACTTCTATAGTCTGTCAGTAGCGTTTGAAAATGAAAGTACCTATGCTCATTTCTGTCCTATTACATACACCTTAACTTCCCATCTAGTTAAACAATGTAGCTACTCTTCTAAGCGTAATTTTCAAAGAAGTTGTAATAAACAGAAGTACCACTAATACAATTTAATTAAATATTCAACTTCATTTAAAAGTATGATGTGGTTGATAAAATATCTCTGCTAACCCGGGTAAAGTTGAACGCCATTGAATTTAGATTGACAGAGTATAAAAACTTGACAGCTGCCGAGATAAATCTCGGTGATTTATTTATTAATCGTCTCTTCAACTTTGATAGAATTATTTTTTACCAAACTATAAGTAAATTGCTATAAAGCTGTCGGACCAGGTTTTGTAAAATTGTTCTGGCAATACTGGTATATCCTCTAGTTGATTTAAATAAAAAAATATATAATGAGGCTTTCATTTTCCGCATAATTCTTATACAAAGCTTAAACTAACACTGTATTTAACAGTTTTAAAACTTTGTAGTCTCTTTAAACTGTTAAATATAGAGTACTAACTTTTCCTCGCCATTTCGTCGGCCAGCCATGCCGACATAAAATATGATTGTGGGATAAAAAATATTTATTTATTTATTATATCTCATTTCTTGTAGCTCAAACTCTGATGTCCATACAAAATTTCATCCAAATTGGTTCAGAAATTCAAAAAATTACGTAAGAAATAGCTCACCCAGCTTTAGCCTACACTGACATTGTTATTTAATTCGTAGAAATTAGTATTTTACCTGTAAAAGACTCTTTGCATGCAAAAAATTAATGACATACTTTATTTCAAGGCTTCATCAAAGGAAATCCGCCTTAGTATTTGCGGTTTTACCTACGTAGGCACAAATAATGGCGCAGGGATAGCTTTGTCAACAGAAATGGTTTATCGAAATATCCGTATGATATTCGCTATTCCGAATTAAGGACGATACCTATTGCTATAATTCGTTATATATTAAATATGTTAATAGCTTAATGTAAAACAATTTAGGTATTATAAATAAAGAAAAATAAAACTAACTTATAAAGCAAAAAATAAAATCAGATGTGAAAAAACCTTGCCAATCTCCTGCCTCCCGACTTCTACCCAGGATGTCGGCGGCGTTTTCTTTCTGATGTATCTACCGATTAAAGATCTTATATCACTATAAAATTGGGTAATAAAACAAAAATACTTATTAGTTTATTTTGCACTAAAAGAAAAGAAGGAAATTATGCTACGAAGATCCTTAATTAAATACCGAATGACAGGTCGAGTTAACCGTATAAATCTCGAAGTATCTGCTTTTAATAAACCAATTCCAAATTTTTGCTTCTTTATCTGTAAGTTAAGCAAAGGTTCACGGATATGAGAACGCGGACTCTGATATTAAGCAATCAACGTAAGAAAATTAACCTCTTGTCTGTTCGAGGTTAAGGCCATATTTTGTATTATTTTTTGGATACAGAGTTTTTTTGCTCAAAATGGCACAACCGAGGATAGAACCTACGATTTTTTGACGAAAGTTGAAGAATCAAATTTAAATATATACACTGAACACGTCGTGCTGTGTATGCTGTAGTATTTCTAATAATAAAATTGTAAGAAACTATTAAATTAAATTGTCAGAACAAATCTAATTTTATTTACATAAATGCGCGTTCAAATCCTGCGGCGCTACTGCGAAACACGATATTCGTATATTTCGGACGATTGTCTCTGTCACTCCCATGACGCCTTAATTGGAGAAAAAGGGAAAGATGCTCGAAATAAACGAACTTCGATGATTGATGAATTCGGAAACCGTCCTTGTCACTTTTGTTAAGTAATTATCATCTATATCAAATTAGCTCACCCTAGTGGCAACTAGGGTGAGCTTACCCGACCAACAAAATCGAACCCCGATAGTTATTGCACGGCTTTCTGGGGCAAAAACAGATTCGTTACGAATAATCAATAATACAGATTTCACATTTTTCACGAGAATTCGTGAATATGCGGAAGAATGCCAACAGTTCTAGAAAGTAGGAAACTCACGTTTGGCGTGCAAACGAATACATACGTTATGCTTCTACGGTATCTCTAAAATGTCTATTAGTATAATGAGATATTGAACTGTTGTTTCTAATATTTTTCTAGTCTTTGACACGGATTGATGCGTACACATATTATATACCTTATACAACTTAGCATATATTTTATGTGATTATGTGTGTTTATTCACTGTTTACTGCTATCCTGCTATATCGTAGTCACCTCGCTTTTACAGATTATTCTTAGACACTCGACATACTTTAACTGGATCAAGAGGTCTTGGGAACTCACTTCCCTAAAGTGAGTTCCCGTAAAGTAGGGGAATTGCTAACACGACTGAAAGTTGAAACAGGAACACCCCTCTTTAGTTTACAATAATTTAAGACGTTGAAACTATGTAATGTAAGTAGATTTGATTGATTTTGCGTAATATCTTTTGTACATAGCAGCGCTTTATCTACCCGTATAAATGTCTAAATCTGACAGATGATACAACGACGACTTGTTACGTCATTGCCTGTCTTATTTGGAGCTTTGAAGACTCTCAGTGTAATGAAAATCAATTTGACCTTAACCCACAAAGGGCCTATTTTGATAACTTGACAAACGGCAAAGTCCTACTTGAGACTTCCGCCGGCGCAAACAGCCTTGTTACTCTTGATTTATTGTGTTACCTAAAATACAGCTTTGTTTTCCTTACTATCGCACGGAATACTAATGGCATCGACGAAGTTATTTTTTTTGACGGCAAATTAGTGGTCTAGGCAACAAAAATACCTACTTTTGTAAATCTTCGATAACTTACACGTTATTGATAAATAAATATTACATTACATTCTTCTTTACACAAGTTGACGGAACCCCACGGTAAGCCCAATGAAGCTTGTGGTGTGGTGTGGTGAATATACAAACTCGTAAATATATATGAAACACCCATGATATAGGAACAAACATCTGTGTCATCACACAATTAAATGTCTTACTAGGATTTGAACCCAGGACCAGGCAGCAGGGAGGGTGACCCTACCCATTAGGTTAGACCGTTATGTTGCTTATGAAAGGTTGATACGACCTAATCAAGGATAAATTATCGGCACTAAATCAAATGAAGTTAAGTGGAATAATTTGTGGAAATGGCCTGTAGGTGTCGGCCTCGGGAAAAGGTAATTTCTCTCACGCGTCATTATTCATTAGGTACTAACGCAATACATACGGGGCTGGTCACCTATAAAACGGCGGAAGGTAATTTGCAGCCTCGTTCGTATCTATAGGATTAATATTATAGTCCTGCATGAAGCGTGAAAACGTGCTAACATAACATCAATGCGTGAAATATTAAAGTAGGATGCTTTGTGTCTGACCTTCCTTAGAATACAACAAGATTATACGTAAAACAGACACAATGTCGATCATAGAACGTCATTATTTCAACTAGTTGATTACTTTTACTACACACACAGAGAAAGTTAATGACAACACAACGTATGTACGCAAAATACAAACTAGTACATTTATAATTTGCCGCAGCTGTTGGTGTATAATCATCAGCTTTGTTCTAGCTAGGGCACACTGAGATTAAAATACAACATTATATTAAGCATATGCTCAATACCAAAACTAAAATATGGACAGTATGGAGGGGAAATATTACTTCTCGATTTGTTTGATAGACCCAGATAAATCATCTAAATATAATTGTTATGTTCGAGTTGTATGTACAGGGTAGTTATACATTTTATAATGAAAGAACTTGTGGGTATCCTTATGTGTTAATGATAAGGTCGCAAATCCCTAGTAGTTTGATTTGTATAGATGGACACAACCGATCACTAATTTACGTCGCCTTCCTATCAGTCAAGATGGCGTAATGGTACATGCTCTGACTACAGCGCAGGAGGTTCGTGGTTCGAACCCCGGCGGCGCAGACTTTTTCTTAATTTAAATTTAGATTTTGTTATTTGAATATTTAAATGACAACTAACCGACATTTAGATGCGCAACGGCTAACGAAACACGCGTCTCCTGCGGTAATTTCGGAAATTGTCGAAATTAATAAAATAAACATATAATTGTATAAAGATCGAGAAATTTCACTAGTGAAAGTGACTTTATTTTGAGTTTGAAGTGCGGGGATGTGACACCAAAGGGGTAAGTCATAGTATTATAAGGGGAACGAATTCCAACGGCTAATGTAATAATTACACTTAGTTATTTTTGGTATATTTTATTTTAGCCTACGGACATGCCCTTCTTGGTGTACGGCAATTACGGGGTAATCAACAAAGACTGAGTTACACTAGCTGGAAAGGCAAAGGGTAGGCAGAGAAACCCCGTCGCACACCAGACGAAACTCTCCTGGCGCCCGCTTAAATTTAAGTAGAATTATTATTTATTAAACATTGTATCCTGTACTTAGCCAGTGCTGTTATTTTAACACCCTCGACAACACATAACAAATGGCGCCCAACGTGGGGCCCGAACCCACGACCCTGAGATTAAGAGTCTCATGCTCTACCGACTGAGCTAGCCGGGCTTGTTAATGCGTCACAGACACAACAAAGGCTCATGGACGTCTTGTTTCAAGCAGAAGGAGATAAGGTATGGGCATATTTGGACGACATTGTCATTTGCTCTGCCAGTTTTGATGAACATTTGATCCTATTGAGGAGGGTGATGTCGATTTTAAGGAGTGCAAATTTGACAATCAATATCGCCAAGTGCAAATTCGCAAGGTCCAGTCTCAGGTATCTTGGTTATATTATTGATAAAGATGGACTCAGAACAGATCCAGAAAAAGTGGAGGCAATACTAAATTTTCCCAGGCCAAAGAATTTTACCGAATTGAAGCGGTTTATAGGGCTCGCCAGTTGGTATAGGCGCTTTGTCAGAGATTTCTCAGATGTAGCAGCTCCACTACATGATTTGACAAAGGGTAAGGCTAAGAAACTAGTCTGGACAAAAGAAGCAGAAGTAGCTTGGTCAAGACTGAAGACACTGCTTACATCGACTCCGGTGGTAACTTGTCCAGATTACACTAAGCCATTCGTGATTCAATGTGATGCATCTAACACTGGAGTGGGAGCTGTCTTATGTCAGAAGACGGACGATGTAGAACGTCCAGTCGCATATTTAAGTCGCAAATTGAATGAGCGTGAGATGAAGTACTCGGCTTCAGAACGAGAGCTATTGAGTGTAGTTTATGCGGTCGAGAAATTCAGGTCATATGTAGACGGTACACATTTCACGGTTATAACGGATCACAGCGCCTTACTCTGGCTGCATAAGATGAAGGATCCACATGGAAGGCTAGCACGTTGGGCAATGAAATTGCAGCAATTTGATTTTGACATCATCCATAGGCCAGGCAAGAGTCATACGGTACCTGATGCGTTATCAAGAGGTGTACCGCAACCGGAGGCGGAAATAAATGTTTTGGAGATCACGGAAGAACATAAGGACGCCTGGTACCACAACAAGGTGGCCGAAGTATTATCAGGTTGTAGGAATACGGATTGGGCAGTCTCCGATGGCCTGCTTTATAAGAGAGTGGCGATGAAGCAGTTTCCAAGGGAGGAAGAATTATGGAAATTATTTGTACCTGAGGTGTTACGCAATAAAGTACTGCAGGAATGTCACGATAGTCCTACTGCCGGTCACTTGGGAGTTAGAAAAACGTTTTTTAGAGTCAAACAGAAATTTTACTGGAAAGATATGTTACGAGATGTAAAGGTCTATGTGAATGCTTGTGAATGTTGTGCCAGCCATAAGGTGTCTCAAAAGTTGCCATTGGGTCACATGGGCCATCATCAGGATGTGTCAGGTCCATGGCAAGTAGTAGCAGTAGATTTTATGGGTCCTTTTCCTAAAAGCAAGATGGGCAACACCATGTTGTTGGTACTAACTTGTGTCTTTAGTAAATTTACGTTATTGTTTCCTTTGCGCACGGGCAAAGCTGATAAAATGTGCGATATTATAAAGAAACAATTTTACTATACGGAGCGCCTAAAGCTATAATTTGTGATAATGGGAAACAATTTGAATCTCACATTTTTAAGGATTTAGCCACTAGATATGGTACCCAAATATGGTACACTCCTCATTACCATCCCCAAAGCAATCCTACAGAACGAGTGAACCGGGTAATAGGAACCATGATTTCCTCATACATAAAGTCTAAAAGGCACAATGAATGGGACGTCCATTTAGACGAATTAGGTCATGCAATTAGAACCGCGGTGCATGAGTCCACGGAGTATACGGCCTCTTACTTGTTTTTGGGTTGGGAGACTGCTATTTTAAATGTAACAGTTCCAGGTCTATCGCAGCCTATAGTTTCTGGAGATGATAATGGTCCGGTAAATACGATATATTTTTGGAAAATCTTAGAAAAGACAAGGGATTTTAAAGAGGTCCAAGAAAAGTTAAGTAGGGGACATGCTAAAAGCTGTGGACACTATAACGAAAAACGACGCGACGGAACGTCTCAGGTAGGAGATATATTCTGCAGACGGACGAAATGTCTATCGATCGCTAGTAACAAGTGCATTGCAAAGCTAGCACCAAAATTCGAAAATGCCAGTATTGTTGAAAACTATCGGACATTGTCTTTAAGTTGAATAATAAATATGGTAAGAATGTTGGTATCTGGCATATCAAGGACCTTAAGCCTTATGATATAGAAAATAAATAAATAGGATTTATTTATTTTATTGAGGGAGGGGACATGTTATGTTCGAGTTGTATGTACAGGGTAGTTATACATTTTATAATGAAAGAACTTGTGGGTATCCTTATGTGTTAATGATAAGGTCGCAAATCCCTAGTAGTTTGATTTGTATAGATGGACACAACCGATCACTAATTTACGTCGCCTTCCTATCAGTCAAGATGGCGTAATGGTACATGCTCTGACTACAGCGCAGGAGGTTCGTGGTTCGAACCCCGGCGGCGCAGACTTTTTCTTAATTTAAATTTAGATTTTGTTATTTGAATATTTAAATGACAACTAACCGACATTTAGATGCGCAACGGCTAACGAAACACGCGTCTCCTGCGGTAATTTCGGAAATTGTCGAAATTAATAAAATAAACATATAATTGTATAAAGATCGAGAAATTTCACTAGTGAAAGTGACTTTATTTTGAGTTTGAAGTGCGGGGATGTGACACCAAAGGGGTAAGTCATAGTATTATAAGGGGAACGAATTCCAACGGCTAATGTAATAATTACACTTAGTTATTTTTGGTATATTTTATTTTAGCCTACGGACATGCCCTTCTTGGTGTACGGCAATTACGGGGTAATCAACAAAGACTGAGTTACACTAGCTGGAAAGGCAAAGGGTAGGCAGAGAAACCCCGTCGCACACCAGACGAAACTCTCCTGGCGCCCGCTTAGATTTAAGTAGAATTATTATTTATTAAACATTGTATCCTGTACTTAGCCAGTGCTGTTATTTTAACACCCTCGACAACACATAACATAATCATCTAAATGAATAATTGATAAGCAATTAATACGACATACGACGTAATACGATAAGGTTTAGGAATACTTTATAAAACTTTTAGCTTGTAAGAGAAGATAAATAAAAACGGTCAGTTTACAGTGTATGACGATGTTTAGATTGCGGAAACAAAGAAACGTTAACCCCTTTGTGAATCACCATTGTCATCACTACCGCATTGTTATACCTGGCTGAGTATTGTGCATCAGTAAAGTTAAGTTTCATCGATTCAATAATCGATCATTCATAACATCATATGTAGGAACATCGTCAAATACCTACAACATAAAAGTTATTGAGCATACTGTGGGACTATGCGGATATGTGTATATAAGATTGATTGGAAACATTACTTAGTTCTGTAAACGTGTTTGTTTAGTAATTGTATATAAATTACTCAAGCTACACCTAATACTAACTGTTACTTTAATGATAATATTGATGATACGAGTTTCGTATTAACGACGTGTAATTAACGTATATATAACGTATTATACGTCAACTAGCTAATCAGCCCACTAAAACAGAATAGAAGATGGGCAGATATTTTGAACTACTGTTGTTCATAATACGTGGATTACAAAGTTATTTAGATTAGATAAGTTATTACCTTTTTCTTAGTAGTTTCGTAACCACAGAAAAGTTCAAAACAAGGTTAATATCGCATTGCCAGACAACGTTTTCTGCTTATTACTGAAGAGAAGAAAGAAGCACAATCGATGCCGTTTGTCATTCACTTCTACTATAACTACAGCCAGGTCTACTGATCGCTCTACTGAGTTGACGACTAATAAGTATATTGAGAAATAAGAAAAATGCATTATAACACTTGGATTAGATAGAGTCGAGTTCACTTACTATAAAGCAAATTCTTGTAAAAAAATCAGTTATTCACAGAGCAATTATTAACGAAATGTCTGGAGAAAAATCTGGAGAATGGGAATTCAGAGTGTAGTGTATCTTTACATTGAAAACTGAAACAAAAGCATGCAACAATAGAAAACATACCGCCTGTTCTTTTTAGATACATATTCTGGGATCTTAAGCAAGAAACTACTATTGGAATAGCCGCCGCGATATATTAATGGCTATTTTAAAGGAAGAAGTAAATAATAAACCAACTATATTTTGAACTATACTTATATTAGATGTATTTCTCAACCAGCTGACTACTTGTTTCTCGGCCTTGACCTGTACTTGAGCCTTCGTCTCTTAGAAATATTAAGTTCAAATACATCAATTTAGGTTGCCTCTAAATGACAATGTTGTGCTGTTTGCGTTGCAGTAAATTTGAGTCGTCATTTTGAGTTCTACGATTTAATGTTTTTATTATTTAAATCACTTGTTTTTTTCACGTTTAGTTACAAACACAATGGTAAGTAATATCGTCAAAAAATAAGTTTGTGAAATTAAAAATCGAGATTTGATTATTTCAGTCTTAGCAACTGTATGTAAGTGCTACGCAAGGGATTGGTATTTAAATATTTACTTCAATGAGAAGGCCGATCCCAATTCTCTCATATCCCACGGTAAGCAAACGTTCCGATAATAATATGTATCTATGTATCCTGTATAATAAACAAACGTTTCTTAGTCCTACGCATTACAGAAACAACAAGATTCTATACTGAGGTCTATATTGAGCCATCCTTATGGTTACTCGATGTTTTCTTCAATAGAAACCGGTTGGTTTAGCTTCATTCGGTTTTAAATAGCTTCATTGTTATTGTAAATATTTGCTATGAAAAAAATACCAGTTCTTTTTTGGGATGACAGGCTAGCTATATATACATAATACTAATATGGAATAAAGCGCCCAAAGTATTGTTAAGTCGAGCATCCTTAGTGGAAATAGGTCTTCTTTGCACTAAGAATGTAGGATGTGAATAAGCTAAAAAATTACATGCAGTCATAATGACACCTTAGAACTTAGTGTCCTTACTGCAGTTCTTTCAGCCACTGTAGCCCTATCCATAATACCAAACGGAATTAGGCATATCGTTGTATTATTTAGCCTTCCAGCATTACGTAAGGTTCCAATATGAAACGTCACTACAAAGGTTACGGTTGAGGTCGGGCTTAATCGATTGAGATCGAATACAATCGTTTACATATTTCGGCTTAGAATGGAAAAATCTTTACCTTAATAACTTACCCTCACCTCTACAGGGCTGTCACTCCACTTAAAATTGTCTCGTAAGAAAACCTATTTTATACATTTAAGTCAAAATATCATACACTACTTCGCCGAATGCTAGTGCTCTAACACGCTAACTTTGTACCTTTGAAGTGTGGATGTATAAAGCGCCATACTTACGAGTTCATAGTAACAATAACTTGTTATCAAAATTATTTTGTATACTACCTTCACTTAC
The DNA here is from genome assembly GCA_022674325.2 of Grapholita molesta. NCBI lineage: Eukaryota > Metazoa > Arthropoda > Insecta > Lepidoptera > Tortricidae > Grapholita > Grapholita molesta. The sequence goes on along the minus strand of CP053121.2, from coordinate 21,996,215 downwards.
GAATTATATGAAGGTATTCACTTACAATACAAGTGTTTAATTTTGATATGATCCACTGTCATATTTACAGCAATAAAACAGTTATAAAAGTCTCGATTCCGGACAAAACTAGAATACCAAAAATCATTTAAGGCGGTCAATAGTATATTATAACCTAGGTATTTATTGTATTGTTACCCAAATAGCCACGGAAGCGGATGTTATGTCCATTGGAAAGCGCGCCCATTCACTTTGGCACTATTTTTGGCTTCGTCTGTATGGGTTAGTCTAAATATTGCATTATTGTAGGCTTAAGAATGTGTATTCATTATGAATATATTAGGTGGTAATGTATTCGCGATTCTGCATTAATATAGTTGTCGAATAGGTAATATAAAAAAAAGCGCATGTTTTTTTAAATTTTTATAATGATTTCAGTAATAATTTTATAACAAATACACAATAAAATTAATATCCTTATGTCCACGCAGTCTCAAAGTCGTAGAGTTACGGATGACTCACGTTGCTCGTACACTGTGAATGACCTATAAAGACTTAACCGTGCCGTTCACTTCAGCTCTCACTAGATTTATACATAATATTTGCTAAATAATAATCTCGAACAAACGAGATTAAAAAAAAGCAACATCTTGTATATCTTGACTAAATTGAAAGCGGACCTGAAATAAAAAGAGCAAAATAGTTATTAGTACTAAAAAAAATAATGATCAATATCGGTGTACCTAGAAAACAATTCTCAGGAAACACACATGACAAACTATCGAATCTCATTTCAACTATTTCAAGTCATTTTTTAACCTTTTCGCCATTTAAAATTCTGACGTGCGTCACACGCCAAAGGTTTTTGCAAGCAAGCGAAAATAAACCTTACCTCTCAGTACGTAGGTTCAAGGCGCCGACTTGATGTGTGGGGCACGAAATGTCCGGACTTCATATCAAGTCAATTGCGGCGAAAGGGTTAAAAATGCTATCGTGCGGCGCGACAATAACAACAAAGACTTCAGTTAGAGTATTCATTTTAACGCACGACATCAGCAAATGTGTGGCACGACATATGGTTGATCAAATGATCATACAACGCAGAATGAGTTTGAGTCATCTTGAGTTTCCGTCCACAGAGAAATCAGTACTAGCAAAAATGATATCCAATCTGGATACCACTTTCGTCGATAATTTATATCAGACGTCGAATTAATAAAACGTCGAGTTTAGAATCTTGTTCCTTCGAAGTGGAGCATCGCGTGTTACGTTCAAAAATCTCGTAAAATTTGCAGTTTAATACAGAGTTCTTAAATGGGAAACGTTTTCGTCGTCTGAACAGGTTTATTTATTTACTGACATGCTTCGGTATCAACTAGAGATATAGATATGTTGTCATCGGATTTGTTGAACTGTGTTCCTTCTATATGTTATTGGCTGTAGCTTCGTTCTATTTTCCACTGCTCAAAATAGATTTAGCTAAATTGACGGTTAGTTTTGCTTCAAATAGAAATGCCCACAAGTCTTTTTACAACTTGCATTCGAAGAAAGAGATTTTTGTATTATAGATAGTGGATATAAATTGGAAAGTGTTAAATAAAGATTTGGTTTCTATGAGAAGATACTATAAAATAAAGCTAATGCTTCGAATTAATGTTTTTCTGTTTCTCTAAATTTATAGTTATAGAGGACTTCACGTTCAAACACTTAATAAATTTTAATTTACAGAGCTTTAACAGTAATCACTGATAAACGAGTAATGTTTGACTTTGGGGTGTCTAGTGGCAATCAGTACGTATAGGATGGTAGAGATTTTATTGTCTGTGGTGTCATGCGCTACTCACGCATACTCGTATGTCTATTTCGTAAAACGCAGGCAACGTGATACGATCGTCTGAGGCCACCTGGTGACTAAAAGGCAGTCAACTCGCAACATTGTCAGAGCATTTGTCTTATCAACATCACAGGTATGTACACAAGTAGATCGCGCACCTGCCGACTTACGCCGACTGCCAAAAATGCCCTGAAAACTTTGACCTTATCCGCAATAAGACATTCATTCATTTTTGGACCCGGGTATGTCCTTAAACTGCGTCCAACAATGAGAGGTAGGGCACAGCGATGACCATCACGCTTGAATCTGGGGCAGCCCAACTGGGGAAGTACCTCCTCCTTACTGAAGACCACAGCCATAATAGCACTGCTAGCTTTCAGGTATGTAGTGTTGTGTTCCTGATGGTGAGTAAGGTTCCCAGAGCTCCAACCCCCCTTAAAGGCCGGCAATGCGCTTGTGACTTCCCTGGTGTTGCGGGTGCCCATGGGCGACGGTAAATTGCTTATCATCAGGCAATTCGTCTGCTCGTTTGCCGCCTATGACATAAAAAAAAAAACTTATTTTGGTATCAGTACATTTTCTAATATTTATTGTGGCTGACTTGGAAATCAAGAATAGGCTCAAAAATCTATCAAGCATGCACTATACATATGATGGCAGCCTTTGGCTGCGGTGACCGGTTAGTATCAGTCAGTCACACGTTTGTATGTCGTTGTCATGGTATTGAAAACCCTACACACAAGTGCTATAACACGAAACACGAATCTCTGCTTTTACCCTAGATTGAACCATGAGTCGTCTGTCAAGATTATATGCCTGTGGATTTCAATTTATCGTGCAATAATATTAAGATTAATAGAGATAAGATAATTTTAACACTCAATCACAGCGTCTGACGTAATTCTGATTAATGTAGATAATATATGTCAATGCTAAGAAATCTTTAGAAGTTAGAATAGAGTGAGAGAAAGAAAAATCTATACTATTTTTATTCTTAAATAGCGTCTCATTATTACAAATCGTTGTTTTGCCCACACCTTCTTCATACACTACACACCAGTGAGGGCGAGGTATATTTTTGCCAATTTATTTTATCAATATTTATACTCACTATTGTTTAATATTTAATTGCAGGTGCAGGTGTGCATTTGTAATTTTAATAATAATAATAACGCTCCACCAGCCGGGTGGTAGTGACCCTGCTTGTGCAAGATTGTCTTAAAATATTAATCGTCTATGTAATTTATCGCAGATAGCACGATTGCAGGTTTGTTCAGTTTCATAGACAAGTTATTCCAAGCATCGAGTATTTTCCTCACACGGGCTTACCGGGATAAATCTGCTTCGACAGCTCTATTTATGAACACTGAATGTAGGTGGAATTTTCTAACAATAGTTCTTTTACGGCCACCGAAATATATATGAAATGTCAAACATTTTGAATCGGTTCGACTAAATTAGCTACCAGGGAACTAAATTTGCCAGTTCATATAAAATTTCGTTTAGTAAGAGTTATAACCAAAATCAGCTTTCATTTTCAATCGTAGGTACTTTATAATTATAATGCCTGTCCAATGTGCTCATTTTGAGAAATTTCATTTAAATAGAATACCAAAGTAACCCTAATAGTAATGAAAGGTTAAAAAAATTAATATAAATATGATAACTTCATAATTCATATCGATATCGACAGTAACATTCGTTAATATGCTAATCACTAGATTGATTGCAGATATAAACATCACTATCAGTCATGGTCACGTCCTTGGCATTTACTATTGTCAGATACACATAGATCCTAGCCCTCATATTTGAAGAGCTGGCCATTGTATTAAAGTTATGCCCTGACCGAATGTGGTACCTATTTTGCATTTGAATTTATTGTGTGCCAGACTGTGATTGAATTGCTACTCAGTTGTTCGAATTTCTGTTTCTAACTAAAAATATAACAGGTTAGTTTGCCACATACAATGAGAAAGGTTTAGGTGGTGCTTCCAAAATGTACTTAACTGCTTACATTTGGAGTTCATCCAAACGCCCAGAACATGAGGGTTATGTACAAGTTACTGGCAGATGCAGCCAAGGCGGTCTTCATCAACATATTTAATACGAAATGTAGTATAGTTCATTTCCTAGGGTAAAATACGTATATTTATGTACATATTATTTAAAAAAAAAGTCGAAATGTCATTGATCATTGAACTAAAGTATAGTTGAAATAGAAACCATTATCGAATGTTCCTGGAATTGGAAAGCGACATGTCTCATTTTTTTTTTATTCTGAATTTTGGCATTAATTTAATATCATTAGAATTGATATTAAATTAATGCCTTCAAGTTAAGCAAGATAATTGAAAGATAGACGGTCTTTGAAGTAGCAATTTATACTGCACACAAAGCTATTATATTATACTTATACATATACATCTATTTATCATGGTGTGAAAGAAGATATAAATGTCGAAAGATAGAGGGGAATGTGACACAAAACCTGGGATAAGGCCAAGAAGAAGAAGAAGAAAATTTACTTTACTTGCGTATTTTTTATGAAATGGAGCACAAATTCTACTTTTTTTGAAATTAAAACTAATGCCATATTAATGTAGGTTTTACTGAATATTTTTGACGCATCATCATATTTTATATGCGCCTAGAGTTTATTACAGAGCAGGTTTGTAGGCATAAAAAGGTCCTACCTTTAGTAAGTAGGATTTATTAGTTAATTCGTTGGTGTGCGTACCGCTTTACTAGATAATCTAGTTATTATATAATAACTTCATATATATGAAAGGTTGGCAGGAAGCCCAACGGGCGTACGTACCGTGTGGCACAGTACAGCCTACCCAAATCGCTTCGGGTCGCGACGCTTTGTTGTGGGTAATCTATTTAAATGTGCCAATAACTATGAACTATAAGATGGTTGCTAAATACTATGGACACTTATAAAGGTTGGCCAGTGCAAATGATAAGCTATGAGAACTAATTTCATAAATGTGGCGTGACACTTACGTAATATATTTGATACAGTCTGATTTTATCTGCCCAAGTGCGAGTGCAACTAGCAGACAGGACGTCAGTGAAAAGCACCATACTTCTTCTAAATATATCGTAAGTATTGGATACCTAAATTATGTTCATAAATACTTAAACAAAAATCCTCGTTTATAAATTGCTAACTACTGTGACCTCGACCCTTACCGTTCGATTATCCAAGAGCGACAGAGAAGCAAATACCTCGCCTTACGTGTAAAAAGCCATCAGTATACTTCATCATTCGACAAAAACGTCGGCAACTTTATATATGTAACCTTCAACTTGAACTCTAGTGGTTTGCATGTCGTGAGCTTTGGATTTCTAGTTTTGAGTACAGTTATGTATAGGTCTTAGTAATATAATGGTTGAAATATGAATATTCTTTTTGAATAACTAGTAATTGATTTAATTGCTTTAAACACTAAATGTATAGTAGATATATCATGGTAGCCGCGTTTAAGAACATCTGACAAAAAATATTATTTCAGCATAAACCTATTCGAGGACCATCGATGGGGGTATATTGTATTCACTTGATGTCGGGTTCATTAACCTAATCACTGTTATTGGTTCGCGAATTCTCTAATAATTGGAGGAAACCACACCCAAGTCGGACGAGCCATTGAAGATTCAACATCTGTCTTTATAAACATTGGAAAATAAATAATTTTGCAATGATTATGAGTAAGTATTAAAAAACAACTCTGAAACAAATTGTTGTCTCATTATAATGTAATGTCATTCATGGCTAAAGAAATTGACGTTTTTAATACCTTACTGACACGTATTCAAATACCGGTATTAATTAATTCAAGGTATGCGAGATTAAGTACTAATTATTTATATCACATGTGTGTTACCAAGTAAATTAGTGCGATAATAGTGATTTTGATTAGCGGCGTGATTCGAGAGTGCGCTGTGAGCGAACACGTTCGTGTTGTGTGTGTTCGAGTGTTAAGTGATGGTGCTGCTGGTTAGTGCCACGGAAAGCCGGGGGCAGGTACTGTGTTCCAAGGTTCAGTGGGCTGGACACACACAAACAGGGTTTAATCCCTTTATTGGGATCGTACATTCGTGAAAAATCATGTATCTATTTATTCTCTTAATATATCCTTAAACTTTGTTGCACTGACAAATGAGCACTCATATTTTCGCACGTATGTGCTTACCATTTCTTCATTCAGGAATCGCCTAGTGACCATAGATTCTTAGAGTGAATTTAAGGTAAAAGTGAACCGCAATTTGCCAAATGTTTACAATAGATCGATTTTGTCATATAGATAATATTAGAAAATTCTCCGGGTAGTTATTTATACACTGATGTGAAATATAATATTGGCGTGTTCGTATATATTAAACCCTTAAATTATTAAAATAGTTAATAACCTTCAAATGATTGATTCTGAAAATTCAGGCTTCATAAAATTATAGACAGGCGGCTCTGGATAGAATCAGACGGAGAGAGCTACACGCTCCGTCACATACACTCTAAAATACACAACAGTATTACTCGTATACTGCTTGTATATTTTGGACAAAACACTGAGGCCTACAATACCTAATGTCATATTACTGTCGCTAACGCACCAGGTTTCAGTTACCATATTACAGCTTACCATCAACGCTTAGATTTATTGTTTGAGGTTGAAGTTTCACATGACCTTAATTCGTAAATCGGTTATAGAACTTATAGAGGAATATTACTGTCTATAGATTTATTTAGTCACAAGCGATCTGCCTTGATCTCGCATGCTTATAATGTTATTATATTTGACGACCGGTCTGGCCTAGTGGGTGACCTTGCCTATGAATCCGATGATCCTGGATTCGAATCCCAGGCAGGGCATTTATTTGTGTGATGAGCACAGATATTTGTTCCCGAGTCATGGGTGTCTATCTATTATATATATTGTCGTCTAGTACCTACAACACAAGCGTAGGACTAGGTCGATTAGTGTAAGATTTTGCCCTAAATATTTATTTATTTATTATATTATATTTGAATCTCCTTAATCTGTATATAAGTAGTGTTAAAAACCACGGCTGCGAGTTTAAGCGTACAGACGCGACGTGCGACTGTCATATACTTATACCTTATGTATACTTAGATGTATACACGAGGTAGACAAATTCATATTTCATAAAAGGAAAAGCTTGTCGCTGTGCGTGCTCGTCACAAAATGAAACTGTCACTCAACATGGTTTCACTTTGATTGGACGTGGTGACGTTTTAGTGAGGCAATAACAAGGTTAGCTCTTTCTGTCTAGGTATTTGCCAATATTGGGTTGTTCTCGACCATCTAATCTAGCATTGCATCTAGTCAAGGGCTCTTAAGATATTTATAACGTCATTGGCCTGTAAGAGTAGATTGCTAAAATCATAACTCATAAGCATGAATTGCATAAATATTTTACCTGATTAAGTTAGTCTCAAGATAATTAAAATTATTTTTATCATTAATATAATAATTTTGCAGTAACTTTTAAATTCAGGTTATATTGAAGTACCTTAAACACTTTTTTACATGGATTAGGTGCATAGAAATTCAAATCATAGCAACGATGTTGCCTAATTTGTTGATAAGAGAACATTACTGTTATCAGTCTGAATACTCTGGATCATAAATCGGAGCAGCTGTTCCATTCATTGTTATCACTTATCAGTTGGTTTACATACAGTTAATGTCATACAATTTGTGTTCGCTACTGTTATCATTAGTGCTTGAAATGATTTAATAATTTTATGTAATAGGTAGCTGATTGTTTCAATGGATTATAGGTTAATGGTTATTTATTATACAAGAAAACATAGTTGTTGTTTACCTCCAGAATGCACGAGAGGCAAACTAACTTTGTTGCCGAGTGTTGCGTAGCGTCTAGTGTGGGAAGAAAAATACAAACTGTAAAACATTTAAATTAATCTAATTTTGATAAATTAATTAATGATATCTATTTTTTTAAGTCATACATAAGACAAAATTTTCGTCAAATTACTTTCATTCTTTACTTTAAATTTTATCCATTCATAAAAATCGATTTTCTGCACTGTTTCTAAGGGATTTAGCGGGTGAGCTGAACCTTAATATGATACTTAATTATTTGTAATTGTTACATGTTACGTTCATTTTTAGATTAGCTGCGAGAGATCCCTTAAAAGGATAAGCTCGCCTTGGTACCTTTATTTACCCCTTCTGTACGTTTATCATTTTGAGAAATAAAGAGTTATCTAGGTATTAATTTAAAGTAAGTACCATTATCACCGTTACAATAATGTAACAATCTTTATTGGCAAAATTACAATAAAACTAAGTGGCTTCCAACTGGAAATCAATAAGTATCCTATTTACTGCTACCTTGAAGTAATTAATAGTACTCGTACTGATCAGTCCCTACATATATTACTATAGGTCGAAACAATTACGGCTGTCTATTAGTCATCCAGCGCGGTAATGGTTGACTGGTAGAGAATGCCATTAGGTATTAAGGCTTGGGCACATAGGCGCGTTTTGTGAGCGTGGCGCAGCGGGGCGCGACGCTGCCGTCCGAATGTGTGACTTATTTCGTTACATTGGCCACACCGGTGTCGCGCCTCGCTGCGCCGCGCTCACAAAACGCGCCTATGTGCCCGAGCCTTTAAGTCTGCCATTTGTTTTTTTTTTTATATTTTGTGCAATATAGTTCAAATAAATAAATACATAAAGGCGCTAGCATTATGGGCGCTTTTGCACTAGAAACTACAAGCAATTACTAAATTTTAGTTTTAATTAATATTAAACTGTTAGTATTGAATGAGTTTAAATTATATTTATTTTAGTAGACTGTTTAAGGAAATTAATATTTTTTACTTTATCATTATAATTAGGTACTCTATCATTTATAGATTTTCACCAGTTTCTAAGCAATCTAGTTTCAGTATTTGGATTGCCCTAATGTTAATCATTAATCATTATTCTAACTCGTAGCGTTCAAGCAAATAGGTCACATAAATTCAAACCAACATCGTGATTCCTGGTTCTGTGGCGATGCGAACTTGATTGACGTCACACCCGATAAACAATTCCAATCCCGATCGTGGGCGGTCAACCATCCCGCAACCGAAGCCTCGCAAATTGGAATGTCAAAGTTATCCAACTGTAATAGAACTTAAAATTGAATGTTTGCGGCTTGTAAACTGCAACTTGACCTCATTAGATGTACCAAATAATATTATCAATATGGCATATTTAAATGTATCATGATTATCATGGTATTTGTAATTCGTTGATTGCTAGTTGTAACGTCGATTAGTTCGTTAATTGTGAGTTGTAACGTTGATCAGTTCATTAATTGTGGGTTGTGATGTTGATCAGTTCGTTAATTGTGAGTTATAACGTTGATCAGTTCGTTAATTGTGGGTTGTGACATTGATCAGTTCGTTAATTGTGGGTTGTGACATTGATCAGTTCGTTAATTGTTAGTTGTAACGTCGATTAGTTCGTTATTGTGAGTTGTAACGTTGATCAGTTCGTTAATTGTGGGTTGTGACGTTGATCAGTTCGTTAATTGTTAGTTGTAACGTCGATTAGTTCGTTAATTGTGAGTTGTAACGTTGATCAGTTCGTTAATTGTGAGTTGTAACGTTGATCAGTTCGTTAATTGTGGGTTGTGACATTGATCAGTTCGTTAATTGTTAGTTGTAACGTCGATTAGTTCGTTAATTGTGAGTTGTAACGTTGATCAGTTCGTTAATTGTGAGTTGTAACGTTGATCAGTTCGTTAATTGTGGGTTGTGACATTGATCAGTTCGTTAATTGTTAGTTGTAACGTCGATTAGTTCGTTAATTGTGAGTTGTAACGTTGATCAGTTCGTTAATTGTGGGTTGTGACGTTGATCAGTTCGTTAATTGTGGGTTGTGACATTGAACAGCTCGTTGATTGCTAGTTGAAACGTTGATCAGTTCGTTAATTGTGAGTTGTACCGTTCATCAGTTCGTTAATTGTGGGTTGTGACATTGATCAGCTCGTTGATTGCTAGTTGTAACGTTGATCAGTTCGTTAATTGTGAGTTGTACCGTTCATCAGTTCGTTAATTGTGGGTTGTGCCATTATTGATCAGTTCGTTAATTGTTAGTTGTAATGTCGATTAGTTCGTTAATTGTGAGTTGTAACGTTGATCAGTTCGTTAATTGTTAGTTGTAACGTCGATTAGTTCGTTAATTGAGAGTTGTAACGTTGATCAGTTCGTTAATTGTGTGTTGTAACTTTGATGAGTTGGTCGGTCGACGACATTTGTATGCAGAAACAATATTTGAGCAGCCTTACTCCTATCTGATGTTTTCCTTTTTAATTTAAATTTATATTATTTATTTTAATCTAAGTAAGCTACCGTTATTCCCATTTCCTTTCCAACAGTACGTTTGGTTATTAAGAATTCTTGACGTCATCGCTGCCATGACTTATTGATAAGTAGTTTTGTATTCCGCAACGCGATTTGCCTAGAACAGTTTCTAAGCGGGAGTAGGCATAAAGGTTAGAAAACTTCCACATGAATAGAATTCTTGGTAGTTAAAGTAATTTGCAACAATTTATTCACGTACGTCTTCTATAACATTGAATATGATTCATAAAATTAGTTTAAAAGCTTTAACTAATGTAGCCGCTCCCATGTTATTGAAACCAGCGACGTTGACATACAATCAATTAGTGTAAATTCGACATTAACCATGCCCAATTAATAAAAAAGTGAATACTATCTTATTGTTTCCTAGAATAATGAGCGACATTACTTTTTATTGTAATTAAGTAATTTATGTATTACTTACATTCTAATAATACCCAAATACTTACATACCGTGATGTAATTATTTTATTCACGTTAAAAATTCATTCAATTTATAGGCCGATGTGTTAATAAATAAACAACAATACGTACGAAAAAGAAAAACCGTCCAGATCACAACCTGCCAAGATTATTGCAATTTTAACCTGTCAGAGTTCTCAACAAGATAGAATGAAAGATTTGTTCAAGTACTCTGGCTGCTAGAAGATAAATAATAGCTTTATGAAGTTTCATAGTTAATTAGGGATTCCTAGAACTCCATCTGCCTGTTCATCTCAATGATCGTCAGTCTTAGAAAGTACTAGGTACTTACTACTTTCAAATCCCGTAAACTGGGATTATCAGCATCTTCTACTTCATCTTCGCTCGTTTGTTTTACTTTTAATATTGTACTAACAATAGTTTTAAATGTTTCAGGGTATAATTCCTCACAATGGTAATGCAGCGATGACGTCCGAGCTGACGATGGAGTCGAAGGGCACCCAGATCCACTTGCCGCTGGCTGGACGCGGCAGCCGCGGGGAGCTGGGTGACAAGGTGACCTTCAGTCAGGTCAAGAGTCCGCCGTTCGCGGAGCAGCTCAATAATGGACAAGTGTTGGGGTAAGTCCGTGTTAAATCCACTGCTGCTTGTGCAAGCAAAATTATACTACTACGCTGGGATGAGCCATAGAGTTATTTCAATCCACTAATCACGAGCTGGGTGAACTTCGGCCAAGTCAAGCCACCGTTCATGTGCAGCTAATATAAATACAAAAAAAGTAAAGCCGTGGTAAGATCCACTTCCGCTAGTCGGGAATGGTAATTTAGTTTGCATTTTAGCTGATTGTATTTTAGTTTAATCAAAGCGCTAATCACCGAGCAGCTTACGGAAATCTCAAGTCTGGGACAAATCCATTGTGAAATGTCAATGGAAGTCTTACGATTAAATACCAAATGTTAACCCGCATTTCTTCTTACGAAACATCAATTGTTTACGTATTTTAATAACTTAGACTACGTAGATACTATACATAACATAGTTAGAGTAGATATTGTACTCAACAGCGAGCTAACCTTTTATATAAGTAAATGGATTGTGTAACGGTTTTAGCTTGTTGCATAACACGTTAGTAGCAGCCTGAAACGATTAAGAAAGAGGGAACTAAATGAAATGCATTAATAAATATATCGGAATGCGAGTACCTACTGCAGTAGGTATGGGATAATGCTTTCTCTGAATCAGCACGATACGATATCTCAGGCAGTTGAAAATGCGTACGAATAATGTCGATTGATGATTTCTATCCCATCACAGTAGACCAGTTGTGATTATTTTCTAATAATAAGTTTAAGAATCATGATCCCCAAATGCGTTTACCTTTTATTTATTAACTAGCAATTTGCACCGGTAACATGTAGATAATTCTTGTGCATCATGTTTATACCTTCCCCTTGAATCACTGTGTTTATTGATGACACCCGTAATAAAATCCGTTGCGTAAAAAAAAAGTTAGTTTACAGACAACGGGTGGTGACTGTTTTATATTATGTGTTGATTTGGCATCCAATGAAAGTGAGTTTGACTTTGACTTCTATAAATTAAATTAGATTCTATAAATTCTTCAAATTGTTTCGAAAAAAAAATGCTTCATTTGAATAAGTCATATTAATGACTGCTCTACGCCTGTTCCTTTACCTGTTATTTATTGGGACTTAAAGAAAAGCATACCTTAACATCTACTTCAAAAATGAACCTTCCTAATTTACCCAAAAATGTTCTGCAAAATTATGACAGTTCCCAAGGTTTTTCCAATAACCCGGAAAATTACAGGGTACAGCAGATAGATAACATAGTTACTAGGCACATTACGTATGCGCCCTTGGTCCACTTAGGGCACAGCTGTGCGAACGAAACTAATTTTCTGGGCCAGAACACGTTATAGAATGAGACACCGTTTTATTCGCCCGCTACTACGTCTGCGAAGAAATCGTTATCTTTCACAAGCTCGTTTTCACCTGGTCAAAAGGTTGAAAGTCAGAAAATCCTTTCTGAGTGAAAGCAAGAAAGCAGAAAATAAATAACGTTGTGTGTCGATGTTTACAGAAAACGTACGATTTATTTACCGTAAAAATGATAACGTAATTGATTTAAAATGTATTGTTATGATATTTATTACTAATTGTCACTCGCTCTCATTCACTGTTGCGAGCAGGTAAATAGTATTAATATCAAAATACTTTGTATAAAACCAGGTTTGCTCTGTGTCATACACAAAAATAGCCACAATAAAAACTCTAGACCCTCCTTGTCGCTTATTCAGGAGATGAATTCAAAAGCCTTTTCGTTAAAAGAAGCCTTCAAGTAAGTTCACTTTTTGGTGTTTAAATTTATTTTTTTAAATATGTACTTGCCAAAGACGCCTCGACTTTCAAAAGGTCATTGCGTAGGTGTCCTGTTAAAAACTTTTCTACATGCCTTACAAGGCTTTCATGGAATTTGGATATTTTAGGTACACTTTAAAAGTTGTCGACAAGTTGACGACTTTTTATACAGCATTTTCATTACATCTTATCACTTCTAAACTGTATTCGTTTAATCATGCCCAACCTTTAAAGACTTTAGATCATACTTCAGACCGACCAATATTAATTTAGAAGGAAGGTTAAAAGTCAGGTTTGATATATATGATACAATATGATATCTTGCTGATAAGACGGGTCGCCAATATCTTGATTGCTCTTCGTATTTAATTGATTGAAGGTATTTTTTTATATACCTATACTCGTATATTGCGTGTTTAGTATTTATATTTACAATTACGATCAAGGCATGATAAAGGTCATATTAAAGAGGGTTATAATTGGCATTTGTAATAAACTCTTTTCTTGTAGTACACAAAAACATAGGCATATAAGCAAACGTAAGCACAACCTGGATGGCAATAAATACGTTTTATGACGAACGTAAAAATATAATACTTGAACCAGTTGAACTGCAATATCGTTTATATATGTACACGTTTCAAGTAGGTATCGAGGATGAATAGTAGGAGTAATTAGGATTCACTAATCTACCTACCATTAAGCCGTGGAAGTGATTCCGGCCCGTAATGACGCATAATGACTTTGATCATGATCATCAGAGTACAGTCGCAGCTGTTCAAAGACACTAGCTTGCATCGCGTTGACCTAGTACCTACTGCAAAAATCGAACTTAGACATTTCGTATTCTTCTCCCTCACTCACTTACTTTTGAATAATTGAGCGATAGAGAGGTATGTGGACTTCGATTCTTACTGTTACCGCTCGCGGTATGCCAAAGTCACTAGACTAGCACCAACAGCGTCTAGCCAGGGATCAAAGTTAAACTAGTCTGAGTAATTGAGTATTCTCTCAGAAGCAAATAGATTTCGTACATTATGAACTTGTGAAATAAACTGGATAATGATAATGATTTGTTTTGAAATTATCTTTTATTTGGATTCCAGTTAGGCCATAACGATGTTTTTATCGTTGATGTACTTTATTTGCAATTAGGTGATTCAGGGTATCCGAATCCAAACATTATGTAGGTATCTAGTTCAAGTTGATTGAAGTAATTATGATTCAATGACTAGATCTAGGCGTAATATACTGCATTTTTTTTCTTGTTCTGTTGCCATAAAATTAATACAAAGCACTGTCGAAAGTACCGCCGCAACAATTTAACACAGTATACTTACAAGTAATTACGCAACTAATCTCATTTCCTCTTCGTCACCCATAACCTAGGATCTTCGGCGGGTAATCCTATAACGAAAACATTGTATGGCTGCCAGATTCAAGCGTGGGCTCTGTCGTAGGAACATACACCCACGTTACCTATTGGCTACTACGGTACCCTTACCATGAGTTGTGACTTTGAAGTTTTCGATAACGAGTATCGAGTTTACTATCTGTGCATCTCTCTTGTGCTATTTTAGTGCAGTGTTTACAGATAGTAAACTCGATACTCGTTATCGAAAACGTCAATGTCACAACTCGTGGTAAGGGTACGGGTTGAAGTCCTCGCACAGAAAGATACATGGAGATACCACGGGAGTCATATATGCCTTTCTAAACAAAATTATCCCTGAGCATTGATCACTAAACAGGTACATGCATTTGATTTTTCAACTTTTCCTTTACCTCCGTTTTACGTGTTTATTTATAATGGATGCATGACCTTAGGTCATATTGTATTATTACATCATCATTAAAAAAGTTTATAAGCATTTTTTCACATTCATGTTTTTTTTTACGCGAGGAAGCAGAGTTCATCTGAATTGCACGAGTGAGGTCGATGCAATCTGCGACACGCACATTTAATTATTCAACTTTACTCGCCATAGGAAACTTCTGATAATTTACGTCCTGTGTATTGAGCAATCCCATATTTACATTTTCTATTAAATTATTAGGTTAACAAACCCGTTTTAGAACACATGCGTCAGTTGCGTCACTAATACGAGTACCGATGGTGTTAAGGTCGTATCTCATGGCACCTTGGCTGGTTGTATTAATTTTATATTAAAAACGTACGGATTCCCTAGCCTAGGTTAAGGGCTGGCTGCGCTAACTTTTGAAGAGGATTATGACTTCCATCTTCTCTTCAAAAGTACTTAGGCACTTAATGTTGATTACACAAATTTTTGTAATGAATATTATTTCTTATGATTAATAAGAAATAATAAACAAAAATGTTGATCACGAGTTCTCTCAATCCGGGTACGAGAAAAATTACAAGTTTTTTACCATTTTTCATAGACTGCGTACAGTGAACAAGTTGTACTCAGTTTAAATGAAAACGGTCGGCGGGGGTCATATTGGCTGTTAATCATAAAATATATGTCGGATTTCGATAGTTTAGTTTAGGCCAAGTTCGACAGTTGTCTATTTGTCTAAACTAATGAGACCGTCCCATTAATTTTACAAGCAATTTAATACCCATTCATTTGTTACAGTAAAATGAGGTGAGTAGGGATTGCGATGGCAGTTAGGTTAAGAATGGGGAAAATAGGGATGACAGGCAGGCAAGTTTTTTTCGGGGCTGTTTTTTACTGTTACACATAAATTATTCTTGCTTCAAATGGAGCTATGTAATATTCATAATTCATAATCCAAAAGTGTCGATTCAACAATTTCCCCAAATCAACTTGTTACGAAATCCCACCGATGTCATAATATTCTGTGTTTATCTTTAAAGTTATGAAATGAAACAAATTAAACTACACAAAACTAAATTACAAACGGACGGAACATTTATTGATAAAATGTAAGTTGGCATGAAATGTAAAAAATTCTATCAAGGTTTCAATGTCAGTTTAGTACCTTCATACCCCGTTTTACGGTATCTGTAGTTTTACATGTGTTGAATTATTTCCGTGTCAATCCAGTCATCGACAGCTAACCAAACGTTAACTCTATCAGTTGTACGATTGAGTTATGCACTCCACACATCAATAACTTAATTACAAGGTGCGAGTTGGCAAGTAGTCGCGAACTAACCGGTGCAATTATCGCTACCGTTGTGTTCCTAGTTCGTACACAGCCTTCTAACAAAGTTTGTCTTTGCTAACTGGGTTATGATTCATAACACGTATGATATTAGGAAAACTAGTATCTACGTACGACTTATGCAATGTAAGCAGCATAATATTATGATAGTGCTGTATGAAACGTCATTAGAATGTACTTGTGCTTCTATTCTGACGCGTGATGCCAAAAAGTGACGTATGCTGTATCTTGTAGGGGTAAGCGTCATAAGCTTAAAATTCGTCTTACAATCTCTACTTTGGGAATAGAAAATAAGAAGAATAGCATCGATTTTAGGTTTGATAAAGCTGATTTTACTTGTTAGGAAGTAGTTAATTGTAATATTACATCATCATCTTCCTTGCGTTGTCAAGGAATTTCACCACGGCTCATGGGAGCCTGGGGTCCGCTTTGCAACTATTCCAAAAAATTGGCGTAGGCACTAGTTTTACGAAAGCGACTGCCATCTGACCTTCCAACCGAGACGGTAAACTAGGCCTGATTAGTATTAGTCGGTTTCCTTACGATGTTTTCCTTCAGCGAAAAGCGACTGGTAAATATCAAATAATTAATAATTATAATCGCACAAATTGTCAAATCCAAAATGGGATTAGGTACATTTACTTGACAACGCGCAAGTCGCTCAAGGTACCTAGAGATACCTCAAAAAGTCCTGTTAACACTTATTCTGTTTCCATGACTACATTTATCCTCATCATCACGTTACGATTATCAGCCAATTTTGCCCTGAGAAGATAACACTTAATGCAAATTTTTGAAACAGTCCGTAGGGAATTCCCTAGAGGCTGTTCCAGGGGGCAATATAGGGTTATTTTGCTACGGCCTTTGTAGTGCAATGATGGTGTACATGACATCATGCTACATCTCTGTTCTCTGTCAAATCTCAAATAAAATGTAACGATTACAACGCTACTATTTACAAAATATGTTGTATCGACATCCCTCCATTTTGTTGGTCAAGGGAAAATTTCATTAGGTACAATATTGTTGAGTTCAATGTACAGAAATGTTCAGTGAAGTACATGTGTCATACTGTGTAAACTGAGAACCGGCTGTCCATTAGCTTGTTGCCATTAGGTACGAGTACTTAATTAAATTAATTAGTCAGTTCCGCCATGTTACGTTCTAGTTTCTATACAAATGTTTTTGTTATTATTATAAGTAGCGACATATCATTTTGTCACCATTTCACATCACTCAAATTTCATATTTATAAACCGCTACGCATAAATATTTAAAAACTTTTTTCGGTTAAAAACAACATACATTTTTTTAAATTCGTGCAATATTAAACCGTTCTATTTGAATTACAACTAACCTAGATAAAACTTCGATAAAGGAATGTCACCCAACTTCAGTTATTATTCATGCAGTATTTTAAAGGTTCAAGTGAACGACCTAAGAGCTTCTCGTTATATCATCCTAAGCTTTAAATGCCCTGAGTTTCCAAGATAAAGAGCTTTAGACTGTTCGTGGGCTAAGAACTTCAATCGCTACTAGCCTCCAGATAGAGCATATGTTTAAGTCAACTAGCGCATGACTAACGCTCGCCGTTCTTAGTGGGGTGTCTAGACTGGGGTATCTACTCGTATAACATATGTACCATATGCATCTTACACTCTTATACTATAAAAAAAAATGATAACCGAAAGCAATATTGTTGTTTTTTTTGCGTTTAGGAAGAAATTATAAACCAAGTAAACAGATGATAAAAATAAAAAGTTTAGACAATTTCGCAGAAATGAAACATAATAGGATAGGCTGGGTCACTAACGAATAAGCTTTACTAAGTAAGAGTGTTAATATGAAGTACAAACGTACATATAACTTACGAATTCAAACGGAGATAATCTCTGAGTGAGGGTAATCAAAGCGTGTGTGCGTAGATGGAATTTAGGTAAACCGGATACCGAGGTCATATTATCAATTTAGCTAACGAAGTTCACGGAGCTACGACCCTTATTAGGGCCATACGGAGATTTAGGTTTACCTCGTACCCGTGGACGTTGTCAAAGTTAAGGATTTTAAAGCCGAATGGTTATGTTTAATTTCCGCATAAACGGCTCTTCCTCTTAGGGCCCGAGCACGCTAATGGCGGGCACTCGACGTTTTCCTGGCGATTGTATAGTAATTGGCATGCCGCGTGAACGCGGCGTCTCCGCAGCGTGCATTTCATATGGGAACGTCGAGAAAACGCGGGACCGAGATGCTACTGTGCCCATGACCTTAAGTATATCTTTATACGATAATGAGAACGTTATGCAGTCGCTGTGACCGAAATTGTCTAGGAAGAAGAGAGACAAGAAACATCTTTTTTATTTAGTTAAGCTTTATGTTTATGACCCATTAGGCCTACGTACAATAGCTACTTATAACAACAGTACTTACGACACGAAGATGGAATGGCTAACCACGGATGCTATTATGGTTATGAAAAGTTCTAGAGTTGAGAATAACACGCGTAATAAATATTACAATATGTTATACCTACTTATAAAATATAAACATTGAAGAAAAAAAAAACGTACACTTTTTTACTTTTGTATACAATTTGCAGCAGTTAGGTATATTGATTCTTAGGTACTCATGAGTCGCTGTTATCCGGGTAAGCTTTTGAGCTACAATAATGGTTTATAGGCAGTATTTATTAAAGACATTCAATGAATGCCACGGTAAAAAGAGTCGATCGATATTTTTTAAGATAGTGAGGTGTCTTGGCATATTACATCTCTAGTAATTAACTGCTAGATATTTTAAAAAGAAGAGGTTGTCAATCTGAAAATTTTAGTATGACAATATTAGGTAAACACACACATCTCCAGTCCCATATTTAGTAACCTTAAAGCCTATTTTTTTCAATTCCCTGGACCACCCGACGCCGTCAGATAAAGTTTTATAACATTTAGTAGAACTAAACTATTGGCTCTTAAATGTAGGGAGCCTCTCTGTCTAGCGTCTGGATTTCCGTCATGAATAATTTATCAAATCGTCTCGAACCGTATCTTCCTCCTCCCTCTAACGATGGTTACGTAACTGAGACTTCATGTCTACTTAGCATATCTCTCGAGATATTTTCTGGAAAGCTATATAATTAAATTAAAGGAAACGCTTTTCGGTTTAAGGTTGTATTACTAAAACTAGTGCCTCCTAGTATCCATAACTGCCTAGTAATGGATACAAAAACTCTTTTTCTTAAGCATGCAACGAATTTTTGATGGTCTTTATAATAGTTCGGAAGTATCAGGTATCCCGTTAAGAGACATAAACTCAGGAACTTCTAGTCAGAAGGATTTTATACAAAATCGCGTTTCTATATTACTTATTTCGAATATCATCAAATATGGCGACGGTTTTACCAACAGCTTTTTTTAAGGATAAAATTTCGTATGCACGAATGTTGCCTGTATTTCTTTCTGAATAAGTTCCATACGAGTTGTTTGGGACCTACTAGAACGCCTGGAACCATAGGTATTATAGGGTTAGATATAGCTTAGACACATTTACGTGAAGTCTACGTCGCGGCTTGGAGCTCGTTGGCGACGTGCCAGCGGTATACAAAACCATTGATGGGATGGAGCCGGTATTTAGTCATATATGTGCTGAAACATTTTATTTTATACGACATACATAATGAGAGTGGTCTCATGAGGTATTTCGTACAGCTAAAAATGAAATGTGATATAAATATTATAACTGTTTAATACTCAAAAAGCTGACAACACCTAAATTCAGTCCAACGCAAAATGTTCATAATACCATTTTTCTTATATTACTATGTTTGACACGTCCGAACATAATGTCCAGTCGACCAAAATGGGACGAGTTTAATAGTGTGTATAAGCTCAATACCGGATAGCAAAGAGGCCCGCTGTTTAATGGCGCGAAGTCTATATATTTCATTCCTGACTAACGCCGTAGTCCGTAAGCGAATGCAGCCTTGATATATTTCCAATCTGATAATGTTAAATTTAAGTTTCCTATTTAGACTGCAAGATGGCAACTCCAAAACGCTGCTGAAGCTGCTTATCTGTTTATTGACATATACATCATGAACATCAAGTTAAAATTGACAATTTAGACCACCAGCGCGCTTGTTCAGTAATGTTTTTGTACAGTCAAAATGTTTATAGTAATGAGTTCTGGAAATTGTTATTGTTAAGAATATTGAACACGTCAAATAACTCCCGGGAGTTCCGAGAAACTTGGAGAATAATAATTACGCTGTCAGTGAAGTTAAAACTTTTTCATCGTCTTGTAAGAATGTGTCACGTCAATTATTAGATTTTTTTATAGTTTACCGAAATAGGTAACCAGAGCATACCTACCTATGCACCCAGAGTGCTGGACGAAACTAGCCACGGAATGGGTCTCACAGGACGGATCTCGGTGTGGAGGAAGACCAAAACGAATAAGGCGGGACGACCTTAATACATTTTTTAAAGAGTGTCGAGAGAGTGCATTGGATAGGACTATATGACGAGAAAGAGAGGAGGCCTTTGCCCAGCAGTGGGACGCTCTTATAGGCTAATTATAAAATAAAATAGGTATACCTATACCTATAAAAGTCTGTAGTGAAACAAGCGCCTGTGAGTTTCATGTCAAGGGCACAATTAAATTATAGCATGCGTGAGTATTTCTAGCACTCACACATGTGTTACACCACTGTTAGTGTAACATACACTTTTAAAAGGGCTCGTGTCAATAAGATGCTATAGGCTTAAAAGACGTTTCTATTTCGGTGATACTGTTTGACTTTGAGTGGAATAAAACAATTGGTATCATTAGATGTGACGACCTAATGACGTCAGTAAGTGTGATATACCGACAAGCATGTTTGCGTATTTACATCTAGCTATAGGGAAAAGTAAAGTGAAAAAATGATATTCCTTAATAGTGTATCGAGGGCGTTAAGGTCTTGCTAGAAATTGCTTAGTTAGTGTTACCGATGTAGTACGTGAATATACTTGTAATTGGGCAATCACACTGTTAAAATGTGTAAAATAGCTAATAAAGAACACATAGGTAATGAAGACTGTGATTTTTTAAAGGCTTCGACTTGTTAAATACGTCAAAGTGTAAAAAAAGGGTAAAATATATATTTTAAATCTTTTAATAATAACTAAATAGACCGTGGCTAATTAACGAATTTTGTCTGTTCCAGAGGCTCACAAATCAACCTATGCAATGGCGGCGCGGGCACAGCGGCCATGACGGGCCTCGTCCGCAAGATCCCAAATGGCTACGACCAGAAAAAACCCATGGCGTCCCTCACACACCTGCCCAAACGGCCCCCAGTCGACATCGAGTTCTCTGACCTTTCCTATTCGGTCAGCGAAGGTCGGAAGCGGGGCTATAAGGCACTTCTCAAGTGCATCAATGGAACATTCAGGTCTGGAGAACTGACAGCGATTATGGGGCCTTCCGGTGCTGGGAAGAGCACTCTTATGAACATTTTAGCAGGTTACAAGTAAGTAACATTTACTTTTAAAGGTTTCGGTCTACGAAAACAAATGTACGATTTATTATAATCTCAATCCATCAAGAAAATATTTATATTGAATACCAACATAAGGCAAGTAATGGCCTTCTATTAGGGCATTTGCTGGGGCTAGTTCTTAAATTCCGTAACGAAACGACTGACCTTCGCCTTGGCTTGACCAACTGGGCGGATACGGAAGACGAAAGAACTCCGAGGTTGGTTTTAGATCTATATTTTCCTTATCAGTTCAGAAAGAAAGAAGTTGGTCTAAAATGAAAAAAATAAAATAACAAAATCTTAGTAATCAAAGGCGAATGTTAAAATATGAGTCACATTTTTTAATAGCGTCTAGTGCATGCATTATTGATAGTGTTTTACCTTTCCTAGACAAAGTATTTTTAAATCGACTATCCCAGCTATTGCGGCACGCTGTCCAAATCGGTCTTGGAGTGTGTCCAGCGCAATCTAGAACTTCTAAAACGTGACTATTAAAACATCTTTCTCCAATTTCAGAACTTCGAACGTCAGCGGATCGGTGCTCATCAATGGCAAAGAGCGGAACTTGAGGCGGTTTAGGAAGCTGTCCTGTTACATAATGCAGGATGACTGTCTTCTACCACATCTCACAGTGAAAGAGGCCATGCATGTGTCGGCCAATCTGAAGTTAGGGAAGGACATGACAGTGCAAGCAAAGAAAATAGTGATCAACGAGATTATAGAAACGTTAGGGCTTGTAGATGCGAGTGATACACGGACGATTAATTTATCAGGCGGGCAACGCAAGCGCCTATCTATAGCTTTAGAGTTAGTGAACAATCCTCCTGTGATGTTCTTCGATGAGCCGACCTCCGGGTTGGATAGCTCCTCGTGTTTTCAATGCATATCGCTGCTGAAGAGTCTGGCGCGGGGCGGGAGGACGATCATCTGCACCATCCATCAGCCATCAGCGCGGTTGTTCGAGATGTTCGACTTCCTATACACGCTGGCGGAAGGGCAGTGCATATACCAGGGCAAAGTGAAGGATCTGGTGCCTTTCCTGTCTAATATGGGGCTAAACTGCCCAAGCTACCACAATCCCGCTGATTATGGTGAGTAGAGTAGATTTAGGTTATACCTTATAATTAAACCCCTTGTATCTACGAGTATTTCAGTTGTTACTTTTCGCGGCATTAGCTTACTTGCATAATTTTTCAATGAAGTATAAGAATGTTTGATTAAGTTATTTACCAATAATCAGAACTTCGGAACTGTTTCTTCATTGTTTAGTGTCAACATATTCAATGTTCTATTGTAGGTAATTAATTATACTTACGTTAAAATACAACAACTGTAGGTACATGTATGCTATACATATACAATTTACTATGCTACTTATTTGACGAGACTTCTTTACACTTGTAAGTAATTAATATTCCCCTACCCAAGCAAGCATGTTAATATAAATTAGAACAAAGGTTCACACTGAACTTTGTACTACAAACATGGCAACTAAAAACGTACCTGTGGACACTGTGGGCAAGGTCTCGCCTTGTCACCATTATAATCATATGATAATAGGTTTTCCTTCTCAGAACGTGTATGTTAGTAAATTTTCCTTAACACTTTTATAAATAAGCCACGTAAAGGTCGATCTTATGGTAATGCAGCGTGTTATTTAGGTAGTGATTTTACTAAAAATAGATGTTGTGATCATCATGATATGATAGTAACGGCATATATGTTGTGATACTGGAGGATTAACTCAACATTTCTTTGGCACACGATTCCATTGTTACGGTCTTCTGGGTCACTGTTTGTTATTATGGTAGTCATCTTATAAATATAAATATATTTTATTAGAATGCGTTATCGCATTTATATAAATCACCCTGCTGAATGTTCGTTATAACTGTAAACCAGCATAGTAACAGTATTAAATGATTTTGCAATAGTATGAAATGTGACCCACCACCACGCCACCCGATAACCACGAACGCTGCTAAAGGGTTCGAAACGTCCGGATGAAGTTTAAATTAGTATACGCGATTTAATCCGTTTTAGTTGTTTTATATCACGAGTAATTATCGCGGCAACCGAAGACAATATTATTTGCAATAGTAGTAATAAAGGCAGTGATTTTCACTTTCACTATATAAATAAATCCGAAACATTTAAAACTGATAATTAGTTACCTAAGGGCTGGTCGTTAGCAATTCCGAGTTTTATGGAGTCGTAAAATTCTACAAATCAGGAGCATGTTACGTAATATTAAATAGGGCCTAAACGGAACTTTTGAAACCTTAATAACATGGTTACAAATGAATACCTCGTATGTTCATAAGTCTTGAGACGACTTTTGTTAGGGTAATAAAAAAAAATTGCAACTGGCAGCTACTAAAAACCTTCTTCAATTTTATAATTAGAATGTTGTCAATAAAAAAATACAAATTTGAATGTTTTTTTCTCATTCTTCGTTAAAATGGCGGGAACGAAAGGTTTGCGTGCAACAGTGATTTCTCTGCATAAAGCTGTAAAAAAACCTATGGAGATTTTTAGGCAGCTGAAATGTTTTAAGGCTAGTCGTAATTTTGTTTACTACACATTAAAGCGGTACAGGGCGACAAGTTCTCTTGATGACCGCCCGAGAAGTGGCCGTCCTCGCTCGGCTAGGACGGCTGCTAATATCAAGTTGATCAGGGAACGGCTTCGCCGAAATCCGTGTCGGACACAAAAGAAGATGGCTCTACAGACCAATATTTCCAGAATATCCGTGAACCGAATGTTGAAATACGAACTTAAAGTAAGGGCCTACAGTCGAAGAAAAGTTCACTACTTAAATGATCGTTTAAGAAAATTAAGGCTCGCTCGATGTCGGCAATTGCTAAAGAGACACGATCATAAAAAAAAATTGTTTACCGACGAAAAAATCTTCACCGTCGAAGAAAAGTTCAATCGACAAAACGACAAAGTTTATGCCAAATGCTCAAAAGATGTCCCGCCTTCTGTGCGAAATGTCCAGCGAACGCATCACCCCGCTAGTGTTATGGTGTGGTGGGGTGTTTCGTACGAAGGTGCTACGGAGCTGCATTTTTGCCAACAAGGTGTTAAAGTAAAGGCACAAAATTACCAGACTGAGATCTTAGAAGGCGTAGTGAAACCACTATCAAATACTCTTTTTAAAAATAAGGACTGGATTTTTCAACAAGATTCAGCTCCGGCACACAAGGCGAAGTCAACTCAGAAGTGGCTAAAGGACAATTTACCAGGGTTCATCAGCACAGAAGAGTGGCCATCATCAAGTCCAGACTTGAATCCGCTGGATTACTCTCTTTGGACTGAACTGGAGCTGAGGGCCTGCCGCAAGTCTCATCCAAATCTTGAGTCCCTAAAGCGAGCTCTGTGTAGAGAAGCGAAGCGTATTCAGCTAGAAAAGATTCGTGCCGCTATTGATGGTTGGCCTACACGATTAAAGGCCTGTGTTCAGAGCAATGGCGGCCATTTTGAATAGTTTTTATTTTTTTTGTATTAAATTTAATGCTTGCTCAGTTGTGTAAATTTTGTTAAAATACATTAAATACTTTCCGAGAAAAAAAAGTTTATCTTCGTCTCAAAACTTATGAACATACGAGGTATAATTATTCTCCTTTAACGTCTTAATAACTGATAAACAATCCTTATAACTGATATGTAACATCATCAAGTTGACATCCTAAAATAGTATTTACTTTTGTGTGTTTTTTACACATTTGTAAAAGATATCCCTGTATATGTCTAGAAGGGCATGTGTATTTATATGTCCATTGTCCAGGGTGGCAAGCGTGTAGGCTTGTTTACTTCGCCATTATCACGCAGAACTAATAATAATGTGTCATGAATGAATAAAATTACTAAAGCTAATTGTAAATAAAAAAAATGTTGTACTTCAAACCCGGTGTTCCCCAAGGTAACATGTTAGGACCTCTTCTTTTTATACATAAATCACACATCAACAATAATATGTAATATTCCAGTGATGGAGGTGGCAACCGGAGAGCACGGCGACTGGGTGCACAAGCTGGTGATGGCGGTGAACAAGGGCAACTGCGGCCGCGTGCAGCCGGCGGCCGCGCCGCAAAACTCCAACTACAACAACCAGGCCAAAAACAATGTCAAATCGCTGGAAGTCGCGCTTGGTAAGTGAGGCTTTTTGGTAATAAATGATCTTCATGAAATATTTTTTGAGATAGATAGATAACGCTTATTTCACTAAATTATAAAGGTACCTATAGAAAGCCTAAAAATAAATAAGGTACAAAGGCGAACTGATAAGCTGATTTTTTTCCACACTGAATACACATATAACAAGAAGGAATAAAACACGTAACAGAAAATGTGTTGCTTATCAGCAGACCAGGCTTGTACTACATGTGGTTTTCCAATCCCTAATATTCCAAATAGCAACGTTATGGTTATTAATTTTAAATAAAAAAGGCACAAAGGCGAACTTATTATTTTAAGGAATCTCTTCCAGCTAATGCTGATAAGCTGATTTTTTTCCACACAGAATACACATACAACAAGAAGGAATAAAACACGTAACAAAAAAAATTGTTGCTTATCACCAGACCAGGCTTGTACTCCATGTGGTTTTCCATACCCTAATATTCCAAATAGTAACTTCATGGATATTTATTTTAAATCTTGTCACTATAATATGTCAATCTAATATGAACTTTAAAGTCGAATGCTTAGGTTGAAATTCAATTAACACGATTAAATTTGATAAAATGTTCTATCTATGCCTGGAAATGGTAACGTGTCAGTTAGTTAAAAACAATAAACAATCTTTATTGCAACTTTAATGTGAGTATTGATGATGATGAGGTTGGTCTCTGGCTCATAAAAATGTAAACGTAAAATAACCTTATGCTACATTTACAGTAGTTATATAAAAACACCAACCAAATGAGAAACAAACTCTTATTTCATGAATAATGTTTACAACATTTACAAAACGTCATGTGTAAACATATCTTTGTGCACGAATTATCTTCATTGCAAATCAAATGAATCCCAATCTAAATCACCTCAACAGTTAGCTGTATGTTAGTAAAATAATACCCCCGAGAATAAGTCAGTGGGAACAAATGTCGCCTCGTGAAAGTTGTGCTATTAATAAAACGTAGCTAAATATTTTTAGACGAATCAATGTTTACTTAACATTCGTCAAACAAGTAGACAAAAAGCAAAGGTCACCAAAGGGCTTGGCCTTGGCATTTAAGTTAGGCATGTAGCAAGTGTCTATGTAGTTGTGTAGAGAATTACGTCAAAATTTAGATATAGAACGACAACATATTTATACACACACGTTACTACTACATAGGCCAGGTGCTTTAGCTAAGTTTCTGGCCTATTCCGATATAGACTAACGACTTAATCTAGAAATAGAAAAAGGTTCAAGAGAAACCATTATATTATTTTTGACGTGGATATTATTTTTGTAACATTCATTTGGTATTTATGTAAGTTTGTACCGATGCTTATATCTAAAACTCGGAATGTTTTTGGTTCATTTGAATTCTAGTGAGTTCTCAGTCTGCTTTATCTATCACAACAATATAGGATTCAAAGTTTTAGAGTAGATGAAAAGTAGAGCAAAATGGCCGTATCAAGAGGCTGATTACGGAAAGGCCCAGGCAAACTAAACTCAGTAGACAGAAAACATCGGGCAGTGTTTATTAAACAATATATTTAACATTAAATTCAAAGTCGATTTTAGTGCTAGCAAGTGTTACGTCGAAGTAGATGCTCTTTAATTCTTCCGTACCTACCTTCATTTATTTTTTACATAATTATTGCTGCCATGCAACTAACTCGATTTGACTTAAAATTAAGCTTATATAAAACTTCTTATTAGGCAAACTGTTTTTCATTAGACCCATAATATATTAGTTTATTTTTATTTTTCAGATAAGCCCACTTGCACAGTAATAGACAT
Source organism: Grapholita molesta (assembly GCA_022674325.2). NCBI lineage: Eukaryota > Metazoa > Arthropoda > Insecta > Lepidoptera > Tortricidae > Grapholita > Grapholita molesta. The sequence goes on along the minus strand of CP053121.2, from coordinate 21,968,561 downwards.
GTCGGGCCCAACTCCGAAGCCAGAGAAACAGAACGCCCTCCCAAATTCTACTAACCTCGCCCCGGTCACTTGTACCACCTCTCTCCTGGATTCCAGCGAGAGCTTCACCAAGAAACCAATTAAAACCGGCTTCCCGACCTCCGGCTGGAAGCAATTCTGGATCTTATTGAAAAGGACATTTAGAAGCATTCTTAGAGATCAGATGCTGACGCATTTAAGGCTATGTTCGCATACGGTGGTCGGGTTGCTGATCGGGTTCCTGTACTACGATATTGGGTCAGACGCGGCGAAGGTTATGAGCAACGCTGGATGCATATTTTTCACTGTTATGTTCACCATGTTCACGGCTATGATGCCTACAATCCTTACATGTAAGTTTATTTTGTTCTTGATCAAGTTCGACGGTAAATGTTATTGTGCTAATTTAAATTTTCATCATAAATTGAACAACACCCACCGCTGTCAATAACCATGGATCGTCTTTTGTTTCAGTCCCAACGGAAATGAGTGTGTTTGTGAGAGAGCATTTAAATTATTGGTACTCTTTAAAGGCATTCTACTTCGCAAAAACTCTGGCGGATTTACCATTCCAGGTAATTAAATGTGAATTAATTATAGGTACTTTTGGATAAGATACTAGAAACTTGTATTGAAAAAAAGTATCAATATTATTTTTACGCTCTGTTTTGGAGCAGGTCGTCTAAAACTTCATTTTATGATTGTCTGGTTTCAATACCCAAAACAATTTTAATGATCAGGAGTAATAAATCTAAGAGTGTACGGGCATCTTCTGATTTGTAAGTCTGCCTACCAGAAATTATTGTTTAATAAATACTAAAATACCTAAAATATGCTTTACAGATAGTGTTTAGCGGCGTGTACGTGATAATAGTATACTTCATGACGGGGCAACCGATGCAGACGGATCGGGTGTTGATGTTCACCACGATTAACATACTGACGGCCCTGGTGGCGCAGTCGCTGGGGCTGCTCATCGGGGCTGCCATGAAGATAGAGACTGGAGTCTACCTCGGACCCGTCACCACCATCCCGGTTGTGCTGTTCTCAGGTAAGAAATGTTCAGCAAGATCAACATCGTGACGGCCCTGGTGGCGCAGTCGCTGGGCTGCTCATCGGGGCGGCGATGAAGATAGAGACTGGAGTCTACCTCGGACCCGTCACCACCATCCCGGTCGTGCTGTTCTCAGGTAAGAAATGTTCAGCAAGATCAACATCGTGACGGCCCTGGTGGCGCAGTCGCTGGGGCTGCTCATCGAGGTGGCCATGAAGATAGAGACTGGAGTCTACCTCGGACCCGTCACCACCATCCCGGTCGTGCTGTTCTCAGGTAAGATATCTTCACCAACATAAATATCCTGGCGCGGTAGTCGCTGGGACTGCTCATCGGTACGGTCGTGAAGATAGATAAATTACTTGGGACTGGAATTTACTTGGGACCTCTGGCCACCAGTCATGCTATTCTTAGGGAAAGCTTTATAATCAGCAATCGCACCTAATTGGCACAGCAACCTAGGATCTTAGAACTAACTTAATAATTTTACCCAACAGCTGCTATTCTAGTTTTTCTCTTAAAAGCTCCTTCAATAAGTGACACATATTTTGAAACGTGGGTCGCTTATTGAAGGTATAGGAAATTATAATATATAAATTTTGAACACAACTTGATAGTAAACGTTAGGAAAGTGCCAAAAATAGCGTACATTTCCGCTAAGAATTATAAGTCACTAACATCAAACTTATTTTTTATTTCTAGGGTTCTTCGTAAACTTCAAAGCCATCCCCAGCTATCTACAGTGGCTGACGTACTTAAGCTATGTCAGATACGGTTTCGAAGGCGCCATGCTCTCCGTGTACGGGTATGGGCGGGAGAAACTGCACTGCTCGGAGGTCTACTGCCACTTCAGGAAGCCCGACACCTTCCTCAAGGAGATGACTATGGACAAAGCCAACTTCTGGATAGACGTGGGCGCGCTCAGCGCGTTCTTCGTATTCATCAGACTCGTTTCGTACTTAGTGCTAAGGTTTAAACTGAAGATGATGCAGTAGGCACAATCGTAGGCTTTATTAAGGTTTGATCCCTTTTCAAATGACAGTTTTTACGTAATTAATATAATGTGCATTACGTAATTATACGCTTGGTCCTCTATGAGCGTTTTGCGGAGGTAGGTGCAGGTCAATTCACTAAAGCTGAACTGAGTGAACTGACTGAACTCTGAAGAGGTAAAATTTTGTGAAGAGGTTAATAATGAAGGTACATCAAAAACATATGCAAAACGTGAGATGTGCTTGTAACCATTTTATTCAAAAACATTCTGTTTCTGTAAGAGGATTTTTTACCCTGAAAAGAGACAAAGCACGGAGTAAAAGTAAATTCATCAATCTTCTTTAAACAGTTAAAAATATTCTTCCATCATAAAGTATTCTATTAGACATGGGTATGCGTTCAGCTTTAAAAAAATCGAGTTGTTGTTATGCAATGGTAACAAATATAATAGTGTGCTTCTCCGAAGTACGCTTAGCAAGTAAAGGGAGCCTTACACGTTGAAATGAATGAGTAGTTGTTTTTGTATTGAGCAATTGCGCATTTGCGGCCTATTTGACTTAATCCAATCGTAACGTACAACACGAGAGATTTGAACTGTTTCAAACTCACAATATCAAACTTTATAATATTAATCAGTTGACACCAATCGTATCGATAAAGAAAATTGTTTAAATTAGAATGTATTTAAGAAAGGTTTAGAATAGTTATCTAGTTGTCAACTCAGCCTTTAAAAGTAATGTTAAGGCACGCATGTTCCAATAGGTTTAAGAATACGGAACTATCATGAGCTGGTATGATACGTGACATAATTGAAAATTGTGAAAGTCGCTACTATTCCATTGTCTCGCTCAAACGACTATTATGTGTCTGTTGTTATCCATAATAACTATTATCTGCGCATTATTATGGTATTTCTTGCAAGGTTAGATGCAAGAAAACTACGAAGGCGATGATTACATTAAAACTTTACTCATATTTAACAGTCGGGTATAAACTCAAAGGACGTGATTACACTTTTTACGCTTGACGCTTTAAACGTCATAAGTAAATAGGTAGGTATCCTTCCTAGTGACTTTACAATCATTTGTGATATCATTGTTATCATACAGCTCGTGGCGAGTTTTCAGATCGACTGTAGTTAGTTAGGAACAGTTAGAAGAAAAGTTAATGTTTCCGTCAACGCTGTACGATCGGTCATTAATATCATTCACTCACTTAGGATCTAATTACCGAATTTGATTGTATCCATTCATAAACATAAGAAAAATAATTATTAAGTATGTATGTACTTATTTATTCACGTAGTCTGATATGCAAAAATATGCTACTAAAATTTGATATGTTAGGATTTTTGAAGAGTTCAATTTCAGAAGCTAAAAATGATTGCATTTGGGTTTTGATATAAAAATATTTGATGTTAGTGACCGATCGTGTTTTTTTTTTGATATTCGGCAGCCGCCGGCTTGGCTTAGGTTAGGTTAGGATAACGTTCGGTAGATCGAAATATTATAGCTTAAAATTAGTTTGTTACCTAGGGGTTAAGTAAGGTTTTATAGACCATCGGGCCCATGACTTAAACTTAAGTTCACAACGCAATCTTGCACCAAAGTTTTGTAATTTATATGCAAAATTCTACCTTTTTCATCATTACAAATGTTTTTTATTTAAACGTGGGTAATACTCAATTATGGTAATATTTATGTCCGAACCTCGAATCATGACACGCGTTAGTGAGGTGCAGAGTCGCGAGTCATTCTAAGGTGTTAATTCAGTTTAATAAAACCAACCATTTGTTATGAGTATTATTTCATAGAATCATATAAATCTTATAAAAAACCTTGATTTGTTATTAATGTAATAACAGCATGGCACGACTCGATACACATCTACCTGATTATAAATTTTAAATTAGGGTTTTCAAAGTTCGGATAGTCATATTCCCATAACAAATTATTGTATGTACTTACAGTAATTTTAATTACTTATTTACCCTACTGTCGAACATCACGAATTTAATAATTTTAGTATAAATTTTCTACTGTGTTCATTTCATTTAAGTTGTAACGAAATAATCTGTTCAATAAGCCTGTTACTGTTTTAGCTAGAAAGTTGACAAATCGATTTGTCTAAACAGATGTAAAAATGACAGGCATTTCCAGAAAAGCTTTGTAAGAAAGTTACATAGTTTGCGCCGATCAAATTGCAATTTAGGTTTTTTTTTCAATATGTTCGGTTCGGCCGTTGCTCAGTCGTGACATCACTTATTTGCTTTAGTACGGTACTTATCTGCTTTAGTACAGCACTTATCTGCTTTAGTACGGTACTTATCTGCGTTAGAATGGTACTTATTTCCTTCGGTACGGTTTTTATTTGTTTAGTACGGTACTTTTTCTAGTGAGGTATCTCACTAGAAAATCCGTACTCAGAACTTTGAATCTCATTTCTGATTTTAGCTCCGTAAATATGTACAGAAATGCAGAGTCTGTTAACATCTTGTTGGTGCAAAATACTTAATCAACACGTGAATTTAACTTACATGTTTTTGCTCACACAAGACAGTAAATTCATCATTTGAACGGCTTATTTTATTATAAACCGTCGATCTCAAAGAAAATCAACTATACTTTATACATAGATATAATTATTACAACTATACCTGGTTCTGCACATATGAACGTGTTATAAACAATTCATCAAAGAAACAAACAATGTAAAGCTATATTATATTTTTTTATACGTAATGAATTTATTTATGTTATAGTGATGTATTAAATTTAAAAAAGGTAGTCCGTACACTCAAGGCTAGATTTACCCGAGCCTAACTCGAGGACTACGAGAGAAATACACCGAGTTGAGGGAATCCGCTTGGAGCGATATTCGTATTTGAGGTAAAAGTGGTCAAATACACAGCAGATAGCGGAGCGTCCGTTGAAATCAATACACTTGTATGTGGGTGGACTCACTAGACGCTTGTTTAGAATAAACGCTGCTGGCCTTTCGGATGTGTCTCTAAACGTTCACTGCTTGGACCTTACACTTATTTGTGGCCGAGGCATAGGGAAAATAATCAAGCTCTTTGAAATCAATAAATGCAAAATAATGTGTATAGTGAGCTGTTTGTGATACAAAAAGCGGTGCAAGAAGAGCCTCTACGAAATTATTATTTTGCGAATTGCGTAATTTTTCATACCTACTAGTTTTATTTAATTCGCGATAGGCTACGTACTCATAAATATGGCTGCTATTGAAATAGCCATGTTAACATGTGCATTTATATAATGTTTACTCTGACGCACTTCTAGGTCCCACTAGACTTTGCCATACAACGCTGTATTCCCCCAGTGCTAACTAGATTTGCGAAGGGTATAAAATGTAACGTACTGGTACATAAGGCCTGTTAACATGGACATTTTGGTACATACTAGACTAGACTAGATTTAATGTACCTTTCCACAACGCTAAAGGTTTTGGTAAATCTCTATGTCTATCCGTATAACCAGTATTTATTAATTATTAAACGACTGTGATTTTTATTATAACCGATATGCTTTTATTTATATCCTAAATCAGCCTCGCGACTACGCGTAAACCAACCGAACCCTAAGTCCCAACAATTTAGATGAAGTTTTTCAAAAATCTGACTCCAAGTGCTTCTAGAGTCTAGATAACGATCCAGATTAACCACCAACATAACAAAGATGGTTGAGGTTTTAGTTACTAGCGAGACTTCAAGTTACAATATTAAATAAAACATATAGCCACGTTAGAGAGATCAGGGACTTGCTATTTCTCAGAAGCTTGCTCTTTTAAAAAAGAGGTGGGGGGGTTGACACCTTTGTACTACTCGTATGTGGCGCAACACGGCTAGAAATTTTCATACAGGTAGTATAAAATGCGATATGGGTGGCTGGTAGCTTGCCCTAGATTACGGTTGATTTCCAGTATTCTGAATATGATCCTTGATTAAAGTATTCACTTTATTCAAGCATACCTTTGATTTTATTTCATAAACTATAAATTAGCGCCATCTGTGATTCGGCGGTGAAATCATAATGGTTTGCACTTTGCAGTCCCTTTCTTTATCGTGGTCTGTATGTATCAAACATTAAGTACAGCAGTCTGGAGTTTCTACCTTCGTGCCAAAGATGGCGGAAATATAATAGTGCAGATAGCTGCTTAATAGAATAGTTGGTATCGATGTAAACAAAATAACCAGAACTTTTTGGTGGAACAATCACTTAAAGATCTGTTTTTAACCTTTTTTCTTATTTGTAAGTTGATGAATAGTTTAAAAAGTTTAATAACTGAAATAATATTATTAATCACAAAATGCGATGTATTGTTTAATTTGTGCTTCAGTAGCCACCACAGATATATCGGAGATATTTGCACATGCACTTTATCACCTTGACAATACGCCTCTATTGTTACGAAGAAGAATATCCCGAAAGTAACAACATAAACATCATTCCTTATTTAAGAGGCACAGTTCATTGTAGTAACTAAAATAACACAAAGGCATGAATAAAATAATACAGAATAAAAATAATAATTGAAGTTTAGGAAACGCTTGCCACTTTGCCCGCGTATTGGACCACACCTGTTTTGGCCGAAGATTGGCGTAAAAAAAAGAAAATAACTGACGCAAAACAGGAGTCCGGGTAATACGCAACCCAGCAAATGACGGCCCATCATTTGGCGACCATATTTTTGTACGCAGATTTACAACATAAAATATCAGGGCCCAGGGGCCTATTTCTTGAACACTTATAACTTGTAATACAAATGGAAGTCTCTTTCTAACAACGGGTGTCAAAGAATGACTACCGTTTTAGTGTTCTAGCACTATTGGATATAATAATATATGGTATATTGGAAAGCAAAAATCTTTTCCAATCTTAATACAATAATAGTACCCGGGCGCATAGCCACGACACCTCCTGCTACTTTCGCAGTCAAAACGGCTCCGAGTCCAGTTAACGACTGCAAATAGTTGCAGAGTTATGTAGGGGTTAAACTATTTCAATGGCCTCCATAAACTCGGCCGGCGACATCCTCGACTTAGTTCGGATGACTTACAAATGTTACTTTTAGTTGCTCCCACTTGTAAGCCTGAGAAATGTATGGGGTGTTTGTGTAATGTGACCGTAAGTGAAGCTTTTGTGTATTTAAAATAAGAGTTTTGTTTATTGTATTGTGTTTTAATAAAACTTATAACTTCCTAAAATCAAGTTATGGTTTGAATTAAACATAGCAATATTGAGCCTTACGAAGTTAATATGTGATTTCTATTTCATATTACTTTTAAGAGAGATGGCGTTTTTATCGTATTTAAAAAATCTATGTTCGCCTGGTTGGCTAGGTTGGTTGCCCCTCTCGACTGTTATTCTTCAAAATTGTATCGTTATAATCTGGAACACCAGTTTTGTAATTTTTTGTAAGTATGACATAGGTGGCAAACGAGTAGACGGATTGCCTGATGGTAAGCAATTACCGCCGTATATAGGCGCACCGGGGGAGTCACAAGCGCGTTGCCGGCCTTTAAGGGGGGTTGGAGCTCTGGGAACCTTACTCACCACCAGGAACACAACACGTATCTGAAAGGTAGCAGTGCTTCTATGACTGTGGTTTTCTGTAAGGAGGAGGTACTTCCCCAGTTGGGCTGCTTCAGATTCAAGCGTGATGGTACTTCGCTGTCCCTACCTCTCATTGCTGGACCACAAAATAGACAGATACAGAAATCAATCTCCATACAAAGCGCGCTCGATCAACGCACACATAGACACTGCTCACAGACACGATATCTCGGACCAGTTCGGACCACTGCAAGCGTGAGTGCCATCCGAAAGAAAAACGAAGATATTTCTCCCCATACAATCTTTATCAACTCGAAAAAACAATAAGCGCCGCAGGATTTCATACATCTTACGCGTTTTGGTAAAATGGTCTCTGCTATCATCGCTCGAGAAAGGCGGAAGCGCCGCAGGATTTCATACATCTTTCGTTTTTTTTGCGAGGATATTGGATATCTTATATTATTCCAGCACTAAAGTTGTTTAGGCGATAGTTTCTTACAAATTGTTAATAGATTAGCCCTTATTCCCTAAGATATGGCTGTCAAAATCTCTATTGAATGACAAGAGACACGTCTTCATCTCTTCAGGAGCGGTACCGCGAACATCGAAGTTCGTATATGTGACATTATCTATGAAAAGGGACCTTATTGTCGATGGCGCTTATGACGTTGTTAGAGATGAAGCGATACAAACGTAACGCGGTTCGACGTAAGTGCCATCGACTATAAGGTCCCTCTTCATAGATAATGCCACATATTTCGGGCATCTTTCTCTTTTCTCCAATTATAACTACGGCGCTACCGCGAACAACGATATTCGTAAATTTCGGACGATTGTTTCTGTCACTCTCATGACGTCTTAATTGGGGTAAAAGAGAAAGATGCCCGCAATTTACGAATATCGTTTTGGGCGGTAGCGCCTCAGATATCCGTTTCGTGGTTACGTTATTGAATGCGAACTTATTACACTTTAAAATATAATAATCGTGCTTATGCCAATGTCGAAATCGTCGCAAGATATTTTCAGTGACAAATTTGTAATATAATAATAACATTAAAATAAAAAAATATTCTGATGATGATGATTGATAAAAACTATCCTATGTCCTTTCTCGCGACTCAGACACTCTCCATACCAAATTTTATTTAAATCGGTTCAATAATATTAAAAATAGCGTGAAAGCGACACAGACAGACAGACAGAGTTACTATCATATTTATAATATCAGTTAGGATAGTTATATAGTCAGGATTCTCCCCGTTTCATTCTCGACATTAAATCACAAACAACTAGATAGGAGCGCCAGTACCACGATAGTTTTTCGTGCATAAGCATAGTTGGCAACCCTAGAGCGACCGCCGGGAGTAGGTATGAAAAATGAAGTGTATGTACTTCATATTTGATTGACTTCTGTACCTGTCTATTTTGTGGCTGGACGTAGTTTAAGAACATACCCAGGTCCATTACAGTAAACAATAGTTATTTGTGCAACAAGAGAGGAAAGTTGTTTTTTCTTGCGAGTGTTAATTTTGAGTCCCGAGTAAGCGAAAGATTCTATAATTGAATCACGAGCGTAGCGAGTGATTCTAGTGTTAGAATCTTGAGCGTAGCGAGGCACTCAAAAACACGAGATGTAAAATAACTTTACTCTAGTGTGACACATACAACTTTTCACCTCAGTAGTGAGAACATATTAAAGGTTAAATAAGTTGCCAAAAATGTCATTTTTAGTACAAGCTTTTATTGCTGACTGTATTTTTTTCACAATCGTCATCTACTCTTTGAAAGGATTCTAATGAGCCTAAAACACCACGGGTTTATCTTGTGTATTTTAGGAGTTGCTTTTGTAACCTTCTGGCTCCATCATCAGATCAGATCACTGGTACCATAATATTGCATTGTAACCGAACTTACATAGGAGTGCTAAATTTCAGCTCAATCGGTTTAAGATGTCTGCTTCAAATTAGAGTTACATTGCAAGTTTCCACCCGGATAAATATACAAATACATACATCAAGTTAAATGAAATCTTATAAAAAAAATAACATAAAGTTAACCACATTCATTTCAGTGAACTGCACTGGCTTCATTACTTAATGTTTTGTTTAAATGTTTTTCATTTTAAAATACATTATGTACCTACATTTGAAAATCATAATATTTTATTAATTTGTGAGTTTCCGAACGTGTTAGTGGTGTTAAGGGGTCCATTATGTCCTATTATAATATATATATATATATTTTTATGACATAGGCGGCAAACGAGCAGACGGATTGCCTGGTGTTAAGCAATTACCGTCGCCCATGGGCACCCGCAACACCAGGGGAGTCACAAGTGCGTTGCCGGCCTTTAAGGGGGTTGGAGCTCTGGGAACCTTACTCACCATCAGGAACACAACACTACATACCTGAAAGGTGGCAGCGCTATTATGGCTGTGGTCTTCTGTAAGGAGGAAGTACTTCCCCAGTTGGGCTGCCCCAGATTCAAGCATGATGGTCAACGCTGTGCCCCACCTCTCATTGCTGGACGCAGTTTAAGGACATACCCGGGTCCAAAATACATATACAAACAAATAGATACATATAAATACTTAAATACATAGAAAACACCCATGACTCAGGAACACTAATAAATGGCCTGACTGGGATTCAAACCCAGGACCACCGGCTACATAGCCAGGGTCATTACCTACTAGGCCAGACCGGTCGTCAATTAAAAAGCTACTTTGTCTCACTCCCTGGAGTGAGGAAAGTAGTCGTGTTCGAGCTGCTGAGGTGAAATAGTTATTTGTGCAACAAGAGAGGAAAGTTGTTTTTTCTTGCGAGTGTTTATTTTGAGTCCCGAGTAAGCGAAAGATTCTAGTGTTAGAATCTTGAGCGTAGCGAGGCACTCAAAAACACGAGATGTAAAATAACTTTACTCTAGTGTGACACATACAACTTTTCACCTCAGTAGTGAGAACATATTAAAGGTTAAATAAGTTGCCAAAAATTTCATTTTTAGTACAAGCTTTTATTGCCGACTGTACTTTTTTCACAATCGTCATCTACTCTTCGAAAGGATTCTAATGAGCCTAAAACACCACGGGTTTATCTTGTGTATTTTAGGAGTTGCTTTTGCTACCTTCTGGCTCCAGCATCAGATCAGATCAATGGTACCATAATATTGCATTGTAACCGAAATTACATAAATTTGTGTGCTAAATTTCAGCTCAATCGGTTAAAGATGTCTGCTTCAAAATTGAGTTGCAAGATTCCATCCGGATAAATATACAAATACATACATCAAGTTAAATAAAATCTTGTAAAAAAATTAACATCAGGCTAACCACATTCATTTAAGTGTTTTATCTGTGACTGCACTGGCTTCATTACTTAATATTTTGTTTAAATATTTTTCATTTGAAAATATATGTACATTTCAAAATTATAATATTTGATTAATTTGTGAGGGTCCGAACGTGGTAGTGGTGTTAAGGGAATCCATTATGTCCTATTATAATAAATAGATACATATATATACTTAAATACATAGAAAACACCCATGACTTAGGAACAAATATCTGTGCTCATCGCACAAATAAATGGCTTGACTGGGATTCGAACCCGGGACCACCGGCTTCTTAGCCAGGGTACCTACTAGGCCAGACCGGTCGTCAATTAAAAATCTACTTTGTCTCACTCTCTGGAGTGACGAAAGTAGCAACTTTACTCACTCTCTGAAAGTGAGGAAAGTCGCACTTTCCTCACTCCCTGGAGTGAGGAAAGTAGACATGTTCGAGCTGCTGAGGTGAAAAAAAATGTTCATCTGTATGTGCCCATTAGGACAGGATGATAAATACTTTATCTACGTACATATCATTAGTGCTATAAAATGCGTCCAGAAACCGTAGGCAATGACCAGCATTAATGGAGATGAAAACTTAAAATTAGCTCCTGAAAACAGTAGGTTATGAGTTTAAATTTGGAACAGATGTCAAATTCAAGTGGGGTGTATATTCTAGTATCTATGTATAGATATTAAAACAGTCATTGATACGAAACGCCAATTCGTTGTTTTTTTAATATAAATTAGGCATTACAACAATCGTGTGGTATAAACCCACACTCTTGTTGTAATGCTCTTCATTATGCACAGATACATAAACTACTATTGTACTTACCAACAAAACTTAACTAAAGCAAATTTTGAGCCTAGGTAGTGAAATGTTCAAATACTCGTAGAAATTCGATGTTTGAGATTATAACTACTACCTATAGCTTGCCATATTTCCGTTTCACTATAATAACATTCAATCACTTCACTTATATTGTAGTGCAGCTTTCAATGTAATCACATTGTGTTCGTTGACGTAGCCGTAAACTTTGTACCGTTTATGAGGGCGGTAAAGTACGGATGTCGTTCTAAAGGAAAATAATACATTTTAAACTATAAACAGGCATATACAAAGAAAGGCTTTTAACTGTCAATAAGCAATGTAGGAACAACATAACTGCTGACCCTTTATTGTATTACCTAGTTACCGGTTCCGAATTATTCAGAAAACGTAAGGACTTGAAATAGAATTAGGTAAGTAACTACAAATAAATAAATAATACATGATTCAAGATATGAGAATACTCAAGAATACCTTAAATTAGTTTTCGAGTGTTTGCAATAACCTTTCTGTGACATTTGTCAATTAATTGTTTTTTTTTACACATGTGCGACGAATATATGTATGGACAGATAATGGTAAATACACTGAGTGCAACGAATGTTGGCACCATAAAACTTAAATGGGGTGGAATTTAAAAATGCATGATACAAAAATGTTTGGGGATCATTTAGTCGATGCAATTTATAGTTAACGTGGTTATCGGCTTTAATATAGATTTTATACGATGACAGTGGCAAACAAGCATACGGCTCGCCTGATGGTAAGCAGCTTGTAACTCCAGAGGATCCACATGGGCGTTACATTTACATACTTTTCAGCCGTAACTTGTACCTTGGGGGTAGTTGCCATACTTAGTCCCCACGCTTGGTAGGCAGGTTGGCGACCGCAGTAGCTGTAGATTGGGTTTCGACGGACGCTCAGCTACAGAAAAAAGGTACCGCCTCTGTCGTTCATGCTGGCACATGGGGGGTTCTTTTTTTCTGCAGCTGACCATAGCTCAATATGAAGGAAACACAAATTGACTATAACACAATTAGTCGACGCGGAGCTCCCATTTTTAGCTTTGCATCATCTTTTCATCTATAAATCATCCACTGCTGGAAATAGAACTCCCCCAAATATGACTTGTATCATCTTGGGGGGTAATTGCCTTCGTCGTCACATTTGGCAGGCGGATTGGCGACCGCAGTAGCTGTTGTGATTGGGCTTCGACGGAAGCTGCTGTCTTTGTCGCCTTTTACGACACCCGCGGGAAAAGATGGGGTGGTGCTATTCCTAAACGGCGCCATACATACAGGCCGACACAAAACAAACATAACCTAAACCTACGTACGGGACAGTGGGTTTAATTTTCCCCATACTGGTGTTTTTTCGAATGGGACTAATTGTGTTGTAGTCATTTTGTGTTCCGGTCATTTTGAGTTATGGACTATGAGCCGATTTTGAGTTCTAGTCCGTGTGAAACCGAAGCGGTTTAAACACATACCCTGGGTCAAACACTGCCAGCTGTCAAAACACAGAAACGTGACGCGGTTGATTTGTGTATGATTATTATTATACGATATAATGTTTATTTTATCTATAAATAAATTAGATATTTATGTAAAAGGTGTATAATACCCAGCAGAAATTGGTAGACAGATAGAATGGAGGGCGAAGTAACAAACACGGCTAGTCGTTAAGCCGCTTCGTTGTCATACTGTTCGCATACCGAGTAGAGGCTACTCGTATTAGAAAATCGTTATTGCATTCTATATTAATTTATACCTCACTTTTACTATTATGACAAAATAGTACAAGCGAGGTATCAGTAAGGGTAATATGAAATGCAGATTATATTTTAAACAACGGATACACAGTTTTGGCTATACCTCTAGGGCTCAACGCATTTGAATGATGCTTGGTACCTTGAAAGGCTCATAAAATACATTAATAATTTTTATTAAAATTTCATAAGGGGAGATAAGGCTTTAACTTACAGAAGTTGAAAGAAAAGGGGTTTTGGAATTATTCGAGTTCTCTATGGATCGAGTCGTGGACATAGGTAATGATATGGTGTACGTTTGTAGATTTCATTAATCATTATACAGTTACTCTTTGTAATGCCATGTTACACTGGCGATGCCCCCGTTCTCGCGGGCCGTTTGCGAATACAATGGCCAGTTCTGCCTTAATTAAACTCCTAAATCGCTATTACGCCACTTTCTAGACTTTTTGCTTACAATTTAGGGGAGCCCACTTTACAAATTATGGACTTGGATTATATCGGATTTGATAGCTTTATTTAGAAGTTTGATCGGACAATATTATTGAGGAAATTTAATAATTAACTTCCTGGTTTTTCTCGCGACGTTTCGCTGTGGCTGAGGCTGAATGGACCCTTGGACCCGAGTCCCAGGATTTGACGTAATATTACAAATGTGACTGCGACTTGACTTTCCCAACCCCGAGGGAACACTAGGTCTCATCGGGATTAGGTCAGGTTTCCTAGGATGTCATCAAATAATTTGTGTCACACACGCAGCGCCGGGAAGCGCACTTTATTTTAGTTGTCGGGAAAATCTAATTTAATTTGGTAGCCAAGATAAACTAAAGGAGAAACGGGGCAACACCTACTTTTTCTCGACACGTCTTGGGGTACGGTAGGGTGCAAAGACAAACTAAACTAGGGCATTTAAAAAGAAAGGAAATTCACTAAAACATTTCATCTAACATTGCGTCTTCGGGGTTTCTTTGTGCGACCTATATAGTGACTATATATACTATATAGTGCTTTAAGCGCAGTAGGAAAAACTCAGAAACCGTATTTCCAGTTTATACAACAGAATAACAGTTTCTCGGACCAATAGCATGTCAACCGACGCCACCCCCAGGGTACAATAAAATAAACCTTCGTAATAGTAGAACGGTCACATTCTAAGTTCTTTATTCCCGAGAATAATATTTATTGAAGTGTTTTTGTTGTTTTTGCTGTCTGAGTTATTATTGGCTCTTATTTAAGATGAGTGTTACTTACACGCCTCAATGTAAGATAATTCATGGAGATTTTTCTGTTTACAAACGAAATTCGAATAAAATATAGCTATTTAAAACAAATGTTGTTGTATAGAATAAATAAGAAAAACCAATAAGATTATATAAAGTCATATTCGTATACTCAAGATAGATAGGGTACAGTATAATATTTTTAGACAATTTTGAATTATTCACAATTAGAAGTCCCGTTTTATGTCCAGACCATCTTACTTTTGGAGCCGTCTAACGCTAAGTAGGTACCACCTTAGAAAACGTGTTATAGTCCGAAGAAATTCAATTCTTAATCTAAATCTAAAAGTGACTTAAAGTTACTCTGACGATTCTTACACAAAAAAAAATAGCAACGTGAAAGAAATAGATCTTTAGAGAGAAAACTATACGAGTACTTAATATACATTAACTTATTTTTATTGTATTATAGTTAGCACAACTTACCTGAAAATTTTAACCGGTAGGTTAGTACTAAAAATATTTGTTAATACCAATTAACACTTATTTACTTTCTATGAATAAATTCCATGTGTTTTTATAAGAATATCAAGACAATTAAGAAAATAAATTTGTAACTTTTCTAAAATCGTTGTATATCTCTCTCTCTGTCCAATTTCTGGTATTTTA
Organism: Grapholita molesta; assembly: GCA_022674325.2. Taxonomy (NCBI): domain Eukaryota; kingdom Metazoa; phylum Arthropoda; class Insecta; order Lepidoptera; family Tortricidae; genus Grapholita; species Grapholita molesta. The sequence continues at coordinate 21,953,106 of CP053121.2, read as the reverse complement.
GACTAAATTTTAATTGCAGAATGAACAAGATATGATAAAGAATTTAAGAGCTACGTATATATCTTGGTTATTAATTTTGTATCACCGACGACAATGTTTACTATTATTCAAAAAACCTTAACTCAAAGAACCTTACTCAATGTGACGCTTGTAGCAGCTTTTACTATCAAATCATAAATAATAAAAAACAATCCTCTTTTGATCAAATATTACCATATATGACAATGTTGATTAGATACAGAGTGGGAAAAATTGTTTTTTGAATACGATTCAGAAATATCATTCCGTATACCTGCGTAAAGTCTTTGTTTTAGTTTAAGCGATAGCCCGGAATTACCTAGACCATCAAACGGCTACAAAGCAACTAGACGCTTCCAAATAATAAAAAATACTACTCGAATTGTTGGCAAAGCTTCCTACGTTAGGGAACTAATTATTTCACAGTGTTTAGCCTTTATTTTTCAGCGTATTCCTGGCGTTTGGCCAAAATCTGTTAAAGCCGTATCGGTGTAGCCAGAATTAAGTACTTACTCCGATGTATTTTATGTTCACTTGAGTTTCTTAGTAGTGTTTGTCATTCTGAAACAAAACACGGCATTGAGTATAAACTACTACTGATTCATAAAAAACTAGATCAGCCCTTTTTATGTATTATCTTTGTAAATTATAGTCTATATTTATATGTTAAATCTAATATAGTTTTTAAGTACTAACTTTAATTTTAAGCCTTTACTAATAAAAAATAATAATTATGAGATCTTTGTTATCTTATGAAATAAATGAATTTGAATATATTTTGAATATAACGTTTCATTAAAATTCGTTTAATAGTTTAAGAGCAACAAACATCCGTCCATTTATACTCAAGAGCAATAGAAACGGGGCACTTTACATGGCAACGTCTATAAAAAATGACTCTTTATTATTGTTCTTGAGTGTATACAAATTTGGCGTATACCGGGTGTGGCCTGTAATAGGAGCTTTAACTTTAGGCATCGTTTCTACACCAAAAACGTAGCAACATTTGTTCTACGACTTTTGAAAATAACTTATAGTTTAATAAATATTAATAAAAAAAGATTTTCCAAGCAAGCAATGTATTGCAAAAACTATGAAGTTTGTAGGCTGACAGTAAACGTCAACTAGACTATTGGATGCTGTTAATTGAAAATACTATTTACTTTTTTCGAAAAAATCACACGTAATATATTACCCAATTATTTAAAGTTGTAGAACAAATTACCTATAAGTTCGTGGTGTAGAAGCGATCCCTAAAATTTTTGCTCCTATTACAGGCCGCACCTGGTAGGTATACTATTAGTAAGAAAATATTATAACCTATGTAAGTGAATTGCAAAATTTCTACTATTTCTTTCGTGTGCTTTATAAACTATCAGTCCTATTAGCGTTAGAATAAAAATTCAGACTAAAAAAAATAAGCAAGGATAGGTATTTAACTTCGCGAAAAATATATGTCTTTGTCAGTAGGATGAAAAGCAGTAATTTATGTCACAAGAGCCTAAAGGTTTAGCGAAACTGTTCAGCAGGAAGAATTGAAGCGTGTCTAATGAATTTATTGCAGTGCTTATTTCAGCTATGGCTCCGGACTTGTTGAATAAACGTTTTGAATTAGCCCGAAATTTCGAAACATTTATCCAAACCTAAATGATACGAACAATTAGAGTAATCCTGGGCCTCTGTCCGTGAGTCACTGCTTTGATAATATTTAGATATCACCTTTGTCGCCTCTTGTTTTGATTATAGATGTTTGATCATAATTCAGTACCTACACAAAACACATCCTTAATCATTTTCGTTAGATATTCCATTAATGATAGACAATAAGTTGATTGACTTACGTTGAGAGGTTTATAGCTCCCATGAGCTTACTAAATACGATTAGTGGAGGCCACACGATGTCTCCGTGATAAAGAGCTACTCGCTGTGGTATTTTTTTTCTCTAGTAATCAGACCACATGTTTTTTCTGTATTATCGCCCAAATCTGTGGTACCCGAAGTTGATTGGATCCTACCTTTCTCAATAGATACCCTCAATCGTCCATAACTTACTATTACTAATTTTAATATATTGATCTCATTATAATTGTACGTAAGCACTAACCAGAGAGATGCTAGTCGGGTTGTCTATTCGTAGTGGCTTTTCCCTACACAAGGAGAACGGTTTCTTTGCAACACAACGAGTTTCTTTGCAAATGTTCCTCACTAATACTGATAAATTAGAATATCATGTTTTGCTCTCCGGCCATTTTCTCTCTAGGATTCGTATAATATTGCCAACACCAAATCTCATAACAAAGGTATCAAGTCACTCACCTTTGATTAGGATTCGCAGAAATTCACGACAACTTTAATAACCATCCATTTGGATAGTACGTAACAAGGTTAAACATTAATATCTTTTACCAATTACGGTTTTTAGAACTTCAAGCTTCTATCTAGACCTATTTATTAGAACAGTGGTGGGTTGGACCACAGGGACTTTGCATGCCAAACCACCAATGTATTAGAAATCAGAAAGAGCGTCGTGCGTCACTTTCGCACTTACATACCTAAGTATGTACTTGTTAGAACGTGACCGCCTTGACAGGTAAGTAGGTAGGAAAGCCTATTATAGTTTATGACAAAGTCATTTAAAAATTCAGTAAGGTATGTAAATGAAGATGATGTGGCTCTTTGTTTACAACTTACATTGAACATAAAAAAGGAAATAAGATATCGGTTTTTGTTATTAAATTGTTGTTTTTAAGAAACGATTTTATTTTGGGATCTTGAGTACGGTACAACCATACCAATTCAAGAAACTATGCTAAACCGCCTAGCATGTAATTCATCAATTGTAGCTATGTATGTGCCTTAACTGCCAGATTAAACCAAATTCCGGTTTCGTCATAATTATGGCAAACAATGGCTATAATTAAATGATTATGACTTTGCTCATATCGAAATTTTCGTTCATTTTCAACAACGCGGAACAATTTCAGACACACACGGGAACTTTTAAGGGCATAAACCAATTTGGAATGAGGGAGGTTCATCCGGTTTCCAATTTGGATTCAATCACGTCGCAGTAGGCGCCTGCTTCGGCTGTGCGAGGAACTCACGGACATACACTGCGTTTGGGATCATCCAAGTTTTTATTATATTCTTGTCTTGTGTAAAAAAAGAAATTACATCTTTTACTTTAATATTTACTTTTTATTAAGCAAAATTAGAAAAAAATACAACTAACTTTCATCAAACGAAATATTTGGAAGTAACCAATTAAAGCAACAACATAAGATATACACGAAACAAATGAGTGATACTAGTATTAAAAAAACCTATTTGAATTATATGCTCGTATATGTTACTTGAAGGTAGAAAGTATGAAGTTCTTTCGGTTGATCTTAAATATTTATGTCTTGTAAAATCCACTATTGTAGAAAAAAGTACTGTTCTTGACAGTCTATTACCCACTCTTGAGATTGAGAGTATCGCTGCAATTGTCATGTAAGGCGTAAGTAAACTTATTTTAGCCCTATCTTTTTCTAGCTTACTTAATAATTATGCACGTATTGGTAGTGCCCGTATGAGCTGTCTAAATGAGAGCCTAGTGTCGTCAAAGAGCCTGCAACTTGAAACACGATCGAGCATCTAGGATTCTATCGGGTTGGTATGTGCGATCGAATAACCTCATCACCTTACACATGAGGTGCAATCTATGCTATCATTTATGAAGAAACAGTATATTGACAATACAATCATCAAGTATGAACTCTTAGAGAGCTTCGCGTCGTCAAAGAGGGCAAGCTGTTCCTCGCCTGCAAGACACGAGCCTCGCGTCTGGGATTATATCGCGTTGGTAACTAACTACCGAATAGCTTTATCACCTTACATATGATATGCGACCCATGTTATTATTAATGAAAGATCAGCGTGTATCGACAGTATAACATCCCGTATGGCCTCACTAAATGAGAGCCTCGCATCGTGAAAGAGAGCAAGCCGCCCGCGCCAACAAACTCAAGACACGAGCGGGCCTGGGATTCTATCGCATGATAAATGACGACCGATATTTTGATCATCTTGCATGACATACAGTAGCTGCCATAATTAATGAAAAATCAGCGTGTAGCGACTGTGCAATCACCCCGTATGCGCTTTGTAAATGAGAGCCTCACATAATCGTGAAAGAGAGCAAACCGATGAGCCTGGAAACTCGAGACACGAGAGCACGTCTGGGATTCTATCGCTTTGGTAAGTGACAAACGAATAGCTTGATAACCTTAAACGCCAATGTATACGAGTACTTGTATAGTCAATAGTAAACATTTGGTAGCAGACAATGTATAAAATAATATTTCGCAGAACACATTTATTTTATAAGCGGATTAAATAATAGGCACATTGCACTTGACAGCACACTGGTCGGTTTTATTGCTAGCTTAATAATAATTGGCCGTGTGATGTCATAAGAGAAAAATCCTACGGACGGGCAGCAGCGTCCGTCGAAACCCAATCTACAGCTACTGCGCTCGCCAAACCGCCTGCCAAGCGTGGCGACTCTGGCAACTACCTCCAAGTTGATACAAGTCATATTTGTGGGAGGCATATGTCCAGCAGTGGACTGCATACGGCTGAAATGTATGTATGTAATAATAATGTTCGTTCAGGCTTTGTTTGGTGCGGAAGGGTCCTGGATTTTCCCCAGGCTATGTTCCCCCACACAGTCCTATTGCCTAAATTCGGTTAAAAAAACTTTCAGGCTCAAGTGTATATATGATATTTCAAGACTTTTTGTTATTCCTATTCTGAATTGTGAGTACTGTTGAAAATATTGGGGTGTTTTATTTTTTATTAACTAGGACCAGAAACGGTAATTAAAAGCACCCTGGTAGGTAACACTAATCCGCACTTACTGAGTTTGTGTGCTTGTTTTCACCTGAAAAAAATCGTTTCTGACTTTTCTGTGGACACAACAACTAAAATTAAAGGGATTTCAACGCAATTTTTTTGAATGGACTCTAATATCGTCATAGACACAATTTCCAGGTATATTTTAATGTGTAACAAAAATATAACTTTTATGCACATAAGCTGCTGAATATTGGCCACAGAACACAAGCAAACATATGAACACAATGTTTTTGATACATTTACTTTCTTCTTCTTCTTCCTCGTTTCATCATGTCTGAGTCGCGACTACATGAGGTCGTTGCTTTATGCACCAAGGCTCTCCACTCTGCACGGTTCTCCGCCTTCCGGATAGACTCTTGGATAGATCCTTTGCAAGCTTCCTTTTTCCATCTACGTGGTCAACCACAATGAGTTTTTCTAAACTGTCTGGTTCTCGTCTGGCCACGTGTCCGAAGTACTTCAGGACCCGCTGGAAACAAATGGTAGACAAGCGGCACTGGACTTTTAGTTCAGTCAAGATCGACGCATTAGTGCGCCGCGCATTTACTTTAGGTTTTTATATATGTTTAAAACGTTTCTTGAGAAGCATTCTCACTAACACTTAATAAGTTAAACATACAAACACGCAGGTTAGGAACGTAGTCTTTTTATGTGAAATAAATTTGAATGGCACAATCTCGACAATGGAACAAATTTTCTTGCCCACCATACTACTCGGTCTCCAAGTTTCGGTAACATTATAAATAATGTAGTGGATAATAAATATTAAATAAATAGCGTACAATCTCGTACAAATCGATCGGAAGCTTAATTACCACATATTGCATTTAATAAATGTCGGAGTTCATAAGTAGTGCGCAATGTAATTTAAAACCTCATCCGGAAAACTGGCTTTACTTCTAAGTGTTGAGCCAGGTAATTACATCACCGAACGCCTCTAACAAGCTTCAAAATCCTGTATATAAACTACGTATAGGCAATCACAGAATAAAGCGTTTAATCCATTGCGGGGTGCAAAATGCCCTAACATTAGAACCATGCGTGTAATTTACGTCTTTCTGCTCTCGGAAAGGGGACGTTCCAAAACGTTCACGCAGCTTCCATTTGCTGCAAAAGCTAGCTGCCACTAAATTTGGAACGGTACACTTGATAACGAATGTGCAGAACACGGCTTTGCGGCAATTAAGTTAAGTTTGCGTGCTTTGTATTTCGAACGTGTCAAGGAGTTGTGTATTAGTTTTTGACAACGATTTATTGACTTTATAAGATAAGTAAGAAACAAACGTGCTTTGAGTTTCTAGCGAGATTGTTTTGTGATTAATTCAGTACCCGTACCATGAGTTGTGACATTACGGTTTTCGATAACGAGTATCGAGTTTACTATCTGTGCATCTCGCTTGTACTAGTGCGAACGAGATGCGAGAAAGAGAACGAGGTCGACTAACCATTGTTTGACAATTCAGTTACCAGAAAACATTCTTCATCTTTGCATTGTGTCGGCATTTTCCACGGCTCATGGGAGCCTGGGGTCGGGTTCGCAACTAATCCCAGGATTCGGTGTAGGCACTAGTTTTACGAAAACAAATGCCATCTGACCTTCCAATCCAGAGGGTAATCTAGGCCTTATCGGAATCCGTCCGGTTTCCTCATGATGTTTTCCTTCACTGAAAAGCGACTGGTAAATATCAAATGATATTTCGTACATGAAGTTCCGAAAAATTCATTGGTCCGAGCCGGGGTTTGAACTTGCGATCTCCGGATTGCAAGTCGCAGGCTCTTACCGCTAGGTCACCAACGCTTACCACAATCCAGAAAATCACCAACCAAGTTTTCTAGTTACCAGAAAACATGGTGCCTTATTATTATAGAATGTAACCACGAGCACGATAATTTCTGTAAGATTAGGTACGAGTATCTTAGGTATCCTTTATTTGATTGCGAGGAAAATAAAATTGCATGGAATAAAAATTATTGTAAAGTCTTTCGACCGAGTTGTTTGGAGTTTAAACCCTAATTTAACTTATAACTCATTTTTTTTTATAACAGGATTAAGTATAATAAACGAGTCCTTTTGCGTCTTCTAAATAACCGAAACAAATACTCCCGGCTAAAAATACTTGAAAGCCCTTATACCGCGCAAAACTAACATGCATTTAGACTGAATAATAATTCTCGGATTCACCAGCCAGTACTAGAAATTTCTGCGTAGGCGGACCATTTTATTTGAAGTTGTATACCTACTCGACAATTTTAAATTTGGATTTTTTTGTGTGGTTTCTACTCAGAATCATGAGTCCTTTCGAGGCTGATAGGAGAAAAAATATGTGCCAAGCTTTTTTATTCCATTCCGTTACTATTTTTCATACTTTTTATATGGCGGCAACAGAACGGAAGTAATAAAGAAAATTTGAAAATTTTGTACGACATTTTGTCTCCTATCATGCTCGAAGGGAGTCATGATATTCTAATATTAATATAGTTATGTAATAAACTCGATCGTCGAACACCTTAGAACGTTAGAACTATAAATGCAGTTCAATGTTTAATGTTCAATGTTTCTACTCAGAATTATGACTCATGATTCTGAGTAGAAACCACACAAAAAAATCCAGATTTTAAAAAATGTTGAGTATACAACTTTAAATAAAATGGCCCAGGCACTCATTCAAATGCGAAATCTTTCCACCCGTGCGAACCCGTTCAGCATCCTCCTCATTATCACGGGCATATTCCGCTACGACACTTAAAACTTGGTATCGGCCCGTAAATAATTCAGCCCTTATTAGGCTCTTGACACGTAGCGCTGAATAGAGTGAAAGAAACGTGCCGCCCCCACACAGTACTTGCCTACGTAGCTGTCACAAACTAGTCAGATCTTCTACTGGGTGCTGTACTTATGGTTACGACTTACGTTTGTGGTAGTTCTGCTATCATTAATGAAACAAGCTGTATCCACACAGTACAATTGCCTACTTAGCTGCCTAGCAGTAGGCTAGTCATAGCGCACTGTATGGTTTGTGCTCACAGGCGGTTCTGTTTTCAATGAGATAAATTAACGTTATAACCCCACACAGATAACAGAGTTTACTCACGTTGTAGTAGTCACATACTGGTTATGTTTTTTACTACTCGTACCGCGCAGTGCGTTGTGCTTATTGGCGGTTCTGATTTTGGTCAATGAGAGGACACAATCCGACGCAACCCAATAGCTACTTATGTATTTTTCCAATGAAGCACTGTCCGTATCGGTGCCGTACGAACTAGGGCCGACTGTCGAACACCTTTCTACGTGTATTAAATTTACAGTTTGCGAGTTTGGGAGCCTTAGAAGGGTGATTGCGAAAAGTTGCACTCGACCTGAGGACTGTCTGGGAGGGTACATTTGTCTGTACTTAGTATTTGTTCGGGAGGGTTTGTTTACATAGACTCATTGTTGAGCAAGGGAGGGTGGATGAATGAGTTATGTCTCTTGACGTGTCTTCTATGAAACTTAATGTTATTAGTACGAAAGCGATTTGTACTTACACTTACGTTCGATTTAAATTTTTAAATTGATAATAGCCTCCGTTTGTACCTTTGTCCAACCATGACCTCTAGTTGAAAACTGTCACTTTACTCCAGTAAAGAACTAGGAACCCTTTATAGTTTCTCTATGTCTGTCTCTCTGTCCACGGCTATGCTCGTGACCGTTAGCAATATGTAAATCAACCACGCGGACAAAGTAGTCAATATAAAATGGGTTTATCGTTTTTTTTAATTATCAGCACGACCATATTAAATAGTCACCAATAATCATACATTTTAAAGCCAGTTATGTCTAGAAATAAATCGTATTTTAGTAGTAAGTAATAATCTTCTGATGTAATTTACACATATAGGTATACTTGTGCGTTCACTCTTTAAATAGCTTAACCTTAGTCTGAATTTACCCCACAGTGTTCAGGGCACTTAAATCGTTCAAAGGGTCTAATCTTATTCCGAAATATAATATTATTTAGCCATTTTTTTATCAGCAAGTACCGTTTCTATTAAAACCTTTCAGTGCAAAGTCTAGCGAAGAATGCCTTAATGTCCTTTGTTAAATAAGGTTTCATTCAATTATTCTCACAAAATTTTTCTTTTAATGAACATGTCATTGTAATTGATTTTTGAATGTAGTTTAAAGTCTCTTCTACGAATTGGTAAAAAATCACAGGCCAAACCGATGGGAAGACAATGAATTGGATTTATTTAACTTGAATTAGTATAACGTCTCATATACAAATACATATGTAGATGAGGCTTGTTAGTGTGCGGCCTTAGCCTGAGCAACCGTTCAGTGGCGCATTTGTCTTCGTCGAGGGTCGAAGACATTTGAACATCGTGCACTGAGGTCACTCGCTGTAATCGCACCATACAGCTGCAAGATATAGAATCGTTAAGGACCTGAAGGGAGAGTTCATCTATCACTCGGGTTACATTATGATGTTGCAAAATCCAATAAAAATTGTTAAACAAGTCCGATTGTTTTTATGTTCTACCGTTGATAATTTTTCGCTTGTCTTTTATTTATGTTGCTAAAGCTGTAGTTTTACAGGAAATTCTTAAAATGTATTGGATGAAATGGGTTCTATAAATACAGCTGTAGTTTCAAATTATAATGAGTTAGACTCGATGCCGCTATTCGCACAGCTTTGCTAAACTGTTAACTCAATTTACGAGTCCGCTATATCCGAAATAGAGTGCAATTAATTTAATTTCGGTAGGTGAAACTTGTGGTCGTCTGTATTTATACTAAATTTTATATCCCTCATAAAACCTGGCTACGACTAACGAAAGATGACACTGAGCATTCATTAAAATTAATGGCTACAATGTCATACTTCGTACACGTTACTTGTGTTGTAAAACTCTTGTTAGTTTGAAAATACATTGGTTTACTTTAAATGTATATGAAGATCATTAGCAAAACCACAAAGAGAAAGCGTGTCATATATTTAAATTATTATAAATAAATATTCATGAAAATGTAACTGGATATGCTTAACAAAAGCCGCTTAGTTATTTTATTTTGGATAAATCAGAACCTCAAAAAAGGAATACGTATTTTTTCTAATATTAGGTGCTTACGGTCCACATGATTAAATAAACAATAACAGATTCAGTAGTGTGTTGGGGTAATTTGGACAGCTTGATAGGTGCACATAATGATTTCATTGATTACCATTACCAGGCTCTATGTAGTAAACATTTAGCGTCTTATCATGAAATCATTATAATGTAATTACCGTAATTACATTACCTTGATAATGTGGCGTTTTCATTCATTTTGAAATTATTAGGCAGTTACACAGAAAATATATATATTCAATATATATTCTGAACAAATTAGAACAAAAAGTATTATTTCAAGTTAAATAAAATACCTACAATGAAATATTCTGTTACTATTTTGACTTCCTATCCAAGGCTCAGAACCGGTTTAAAAAATAGCGGTTAAAACCGGTTCATTTCGGTTTTACTCCGAACTATTGTGAGAACGCGAACGTTTGAAGAACTTTATTAAAACCTAAATAAACCGGTTTATTCGATGAGTGACGATGGCCGGTATGCCGCATGTGCCGCGTAAATACAATACACGTAGCAAATTGCTACTAGCAACTTATGCTTTTTTGGAATAATCCGGTTTTAAAGTTCCAAACCGGTTAACTTGACAAGAAATTTATGAAAATGTTTCCCTAAAAACCGGTTTAAAAGTAACGGTTTCGCGAGTGAAACCAAACATATTTTTTTTTTGCGCCAAGTAGATGATAATGGTTTGGAAATTTAACCGGTATCCGAGCCTCGTTCCTATCATCATCATTTCAACCGAAGGACGTCCACTGCTGGGCATATGCCTCCCCAAGAGCAACCCGCAATAACCGGTTTTGTGCAACTTCCTATATTGTTATTTGGTGCTTAATATTAAAAGCAAAAATGGCAATTTATGCGTTGGTTGTAATTTATTTGTGAAACGGCAAGCTTCTCCGCGGTATCATTAATAACAACAAAGAAGGCTTCACCAGTGATCGGCTCCATACATAATTAATGATCCAGCTGTCATTTCGTAAAGTCAACTTGTTATAGCTACCCGCAAAATCTAACACCCAATCTACCCGAGCACGCGAAAACGGAATACAACTTTGTATTGCAATTCAGAAAGTTTAAAATTGAATAGCAAAACACATTTGTGACTAAAATTTGTGCTGTGTCGTGGTTCATATCATTTGTAATGGGAGAAATCAGTTTCAGAACTACGTTGTACAAACGTATTTACTATATAGGAAATACAAAGGCGATGTGACTGTTATTTTACAAAGGCGGTTCTTGATTGGTTTATTTATGGTTCTGTGATCGGAAATGGTACAATGGATCTAACATGGTAATGATGTCTACGTAAGTTTACATTTGACCTCTCACCATACGTAGTAAACAGAAGAGCATCCTAGTTGCATCCTAATTAAGCCCGGACTCCACGTCTTGCACTCTAACGAGGTATATTAAAATCTTGTAACTCAATTTTAAAGCAGTTATCCTCAACACATTGAGAAATGTAGCACACTTGTGTAAGTTTAGTGACAATGCAATAATATAGTATCTATACCACTACAGTTTGCCTTAGCAACTTCTAAAATACACAAGATAAACTCATTGTGTTTAGGCTCGTTAGAATCCTCTCGACGAGTAGTTGATGATTGTGCATAAAAAAGTAAAAAAGGAAAGCAAGCAAATTTTTTGCTTGCTTGTATCAAAAATTTTGACAGAAACTTATTCTTTTGAAATGATATTTTTTTACTCTTTTTCGACGCATCTAAATAAACACCTTATGTACAACACACATAAATACTGTATGAAGGCAAGCAATATATTTGCTAAAGCATGTGTCGAAAACCAGTTTCCTAGCGATGATTTCCTGCACTAAGAGGATCATTGATACGAGCTAGGATTCGAACCTATAATCCTCAGTTTCAAAGCAAATTCGTTTCCAATTGAGGTCAAATACGTTTTAATGGCAACGTCTATTTGTTTTAGCTAAGCCACACGAAACTCATATAAAAGTTCCAAAGGACGCAAATTAAAAATGCACAAGTTAGCGCGAGTTTCTGTATCGACTAAGGGACCGCAGTTTAGCTAAGCCGCCTGAGCCTCGTAACTTATCAACTAACGGCTTCGAAACTAAACGACGTAACTGACTGTTATTGCTTATACTTAACGAGCGCTCGACTTCCTAAATTCGCACCTAACAGGTCTGTAGACATACCAATAGTTATTTGTCTTACAAGGGAGCAAAGAGACCCGAGCCTGGAAGATTCAAAATGTGACAAATTGAATCACAAGTACAGCGAGTCTTGTGTTTTAAGAGGACTTTAAGGCACGGGATGGAAACATTTTTTCTATAGAGAGAAACACAACATTTTTCATCTCACTATAGCGAGGAAAATATTCACTCTCAAACATTAAAAAAAATATTCCAAATTTTCAAGAGAACGACATGGTCCTCGTGAAAAAACCGTGAAAGTTTAAATAAGTTATTTTTTGATTAGTTCGATTTTTTTGCTTTTTCCTCTTTGTCAAAGACCTTAGAAGTATACAGAGTGAAATTACTTCTTTACCTCCATAAATCAGAAATTTTTAATGATTCGGCGCTCTATAGTATATTCGCCTGCGTAAGGGAAGTCTTGGGAATACTTAACAACTCGGGAGATGTTTTCGTATGGACCCATATCGACTTGAGTTGCTAACTCGTGAGATTGAACACAAAGGACGTAACTACATTAGTAAACGCGTTACTTGTATTCTTCATTGTTTGAGTGTGTGGGTTGAAGGTAAACACAGAGTTACATGACACCGATATTGGGTGTATTGTTCATGTCTTCGTACGGAATTAGGTAACTATGGACGGCTTAACCTAGGCCTGGTATACTGCTAGTTCTAAACGGGTTAAATAGCGTTTAATCTCCCAACTATAGCCCAGTTCTGTGTATGATTGACAAGTATCGTTATCAACGTTATGGTTGAATCAGTCTGAGCTATTTTATTTTCTTCCAGTTTCCATTTATGAATATAGTTTTTGCCAGAAACACGTTACAATTAAAGATTCTTGCCTGAAGGAAGAACTTTATATTAACAAATCGTTTTGACATTTCATAAAGAACCCCTTCCCGAGATCTCGTCACCTCAATTTATAATTTTGTTACCAATTGTGGGTAGGTATTGCCCCCATTTTTGTTTTAAAGGCTAATGCCTTAAAGGCTTCCTATTATGCTATCTGATCATTACTTAAAATTTAGTTATAAATTTTAATCACAGTATGTCATAACAAGTAAAATTATGATAATTAATTATTCCTAATGACTGACAACTATGTTTTGTTTTTATACATAATGTTTATTATAAGTATTAAAAAATGAAATTATCTTAAAAGTTTTCATTAAAATATAACGGTCCTCCCGGGCTATTTATTTCTATAAAAGTTGTCTTGATACCTAAAAAAAATCCTCACTTGTGGGTCTGCCATGTAGAACGGAACGCACGCTCCAAGCCGACACGAACGACGCTGTCGATAACTGCCATACAGTTGTTGAACTAAACACATATATAAGTCCCCAAAGTAGTTAGTACTCGACAAACCTGTCCGTCCGTCTGTCTATCGCAACTCCGATCCCTGCGGGCCGCTGGATTGATCAGAACATGCTTTTTGCATTTGGCGCTCGAGCGTAAAAGCATTATTGGGTAATGTGAATTATTTAAACAGCAAGCAATTTTATAAAACAAACTTAATAAATAATCTGCATATTCTCCTGCAGATTCGTTCGCGTGATAAACAGTATTGGCAGAGTGCAAAGCGGGTGGAGGTGGTAGCCTAAACAATCACAGCGCTCTCTACGGCTAAAATTGTCATTTTTGTCGCTGACTTGAGATGTCAAATCCATATTGCAGTAAACGTTTTCTAATCGTTTTTGAGATAAATTTAATAATATGGTCCTAGTAAGACGTGCTATTGTTAATTGTAATAATACCAAAAAGAATAGCGACTGTAAATAATACCAATTTCTAAGACCGTGGTGGAAACGAGAACAAAGAATAAGTGGATAATTTCCGTAAGAAAAATAAAGAAGTCACCTAACCTGTAAAATTAATATTATTATTCAATTTTAATATTATTGGTTATAATGTTACTGACTACCATTGTCCAAAATTGCGCAATATAGTAAAATAACACAAGATTTCATTAATATTATTTACAATATTTACTTACTTCTTGTTTGACAGCGGTGACAATATTGTCCATAATGGCCGCCTGTCACGTGGCGCTGTCGTCGCGCTCGGTCCCAATAGCCATACTACAACACGTCTGAAATTGCATTATCGATACGCACGTATGAATCAGATTTTGGTATCACAAGCCAAACATCCGATCTTTCACTACATGCAGTAACAGAACCCTGCGCCCCCCTGGCGTTCCATAGGCTCTGCGATAGACTCCTGAAGGTAGTAGCTGGGAGGTGGGACAATGGTCTAATCAGGCACTGTTCTTCAATCCACTTGAATTAAACGCTGCCAACATTTTCGGCACCATGCCAAACGGGCCCAATTTTTACGATATTGTAAAAATTATAATTTTTTTGTTTACTTTTCTTGTTTAGAATTATATTAATTTTATTGTATTTGATATAATTATATGAAGCCAAAATATAACTATCTCCATCTCTATTACAATAATCTAATTGGTAATGGTACTAGTGGTCCGCAGTGGATCCCTTCGGTTGAAAGTACTTATTTTCAAGAATTAATTATTCCTGTTGGTTTTCTAAGCCGTTAGGATATAGGTTTGTCACTCGTGTGTCATTCTCTGGCCTCGCTCGGTTCTTTGATCAACAAAACCCCAGCATGTCCCGCTTTGACTAATCAAACCCGGAGTAATCGAATGTAAATCGGATTCGCCGCACCGTCTCTGCCTTCTGTTTCTTATGTGTTTACTTGCGTGTATTTGGGGTGCGGTACGGAAGGTAATTGAGGTTAGATTTTTTATATTTAAACTTGATACACCATCACTTGGTCTTCGAAACTGTTGAGGTTAGGTAGTTTATGTTCCTAAATAGTTTTGCATGATGGTATACCCTCCTGAGGTTCAAAGTGATAATACTAGGACAAAATCGGTTTGCAGTGAAAACCCAAGTTTTAAAACAGACACTTGGAGCAATCGCCCACTGTCCTTATACTAGAACAAAATATTTAGTGTCACCTGGTATGTTTAAATTACGCGCCATGTCTAGTCTACGTTGTCGGTTAGTCTGTGAATATATTTGCCATTGTGGCAACACTGCTCAAAGTGAGCGGAGAGGGGTATCTTCAGTCTTCTGTCACGAGTTGTCGCAGCAATGACAAGTGCCACGAGAGCAGGTCAGTTTAACTCATTAATATCTTTTTAATCTTTGCTCAAAGCTTACTGTGTTTTGGATTATTTTAAAGATAGATTAATAATTTAATAGTAAATACTGCTATTTTACCAAAATGTGGTCATTTTCGTCATGAATTTTTGATGTAACTTTATTTGTACTAGTATTAGTACGCCGGGCGGGTATACTATTAATTGCTTTTTGAATGGGTTTTGCATTTTCTTATTTTAACTACTTTTGAGGATATTAAAATATGACGTGTAATAAATGAAAAAATAACTGAATACTTATTTTGTATTTAATAATATAATTAGGCATTGTTTTACGTCACCGGGCTTATATATTTTCTTTTTTTACAGCGTTTAAAGATAGTAAAGTGCTTGATTTACTTCAGCAGTCTGGTTGTGAAGACGATAAGGACGATCCTTTCGGAGGTGATGATATAGACGATGTGTATACACCTCCACGTCGCACCGGAGCTACTTATTACACTAATAATACAATTGTTTTGTCAGTTTATTTGTTAGCATTATTTTTTTAATTATTGTAACTTTCTATGTGATTTTTATGTTTATTTTATAAAAATAGACGAATAATGGTAATTGTCAGTATCATGATCGTTGAATTTTATATTTTGTGTTTTGATTCACAGTTGATGTGAGATTTTTGAGTTTTTATTCGAAATAAGCCTAACAATGTTACTGGAATGGTAAATATACCACTTTTTTGGTTGATTTTTATGACAATTTTTTAGTTAATTTGTGAATTTTTAGATTAAAAAAAAGAAAACTTGTTTTTTGTGTATTTGATAACTCTTTTTGTTGATCTGTTTCAGCATTTAGTGCTTAAAAACTAATTTTTTAATAAGATATTCAAGACTGATTGGTATGTCTTAAAAGCCCAATGTGATAAATAAAGAACAAAATAATTCGGTGTTTTTTCATCTTGTTAAGCAAGCTTATATCAATATTATAGCAACCCTAAAATATCACATCTGTACCTTTTGAGGTTACAGAGATATAAAAAAAAATTGGTGTGGGCGTTCAGTACTTTATTTATTAGTTCTAATATTAGGACACTGGGTCTTTATCGGAAGTACCCTCTATAAAATTGGGCCTCAGGAGGATACTTTCATTTTACAAATATACGTAACAGAATATTCAACCTATTGTCACCTAGATCTACTCAATGAAAATGATATACCTGTACCAATTAATTGCAAATAAATGCTTAGTCCCCAAGTAGTTCAAGCATTTCGCTCCCGGTTTGTGTTTAGGAAATATATTCTTTGTTTATAAGAATTTTAGAAAAGCAATTAAAGTTATATAACGTTACTATTTTGTTAACAAGGGAATGTATTTATTATGTGTCATCGAAATAGTAATAATCTTCTATTCGGTTTCTAGGAGTAACAGTATACTGTCATAATAATTGGAAGCAACACACTGAAAGCCTTATTAGTAAGCTGATGAGGTTTGTTACACTTAAGCGCATGCAAAACAGTCCTTCTGGCTTAAACATTGTTACGTCATGTCAAACCTTAGATTACAAAACTGCATTAGTGATGTAAATACCTATTCTACATAGCTAACTGTAAATTTAGTATATAACTAGTGATAAACCCTTTTAATTTGCATGTCTGTGACCGGCCGCAAATGGTTATGCTGAAAGATGTAATAAGATCCGCTGTCTACCCGTTTTCTACAAATATTTAAATCTAATTTCATTTTACAATACTTTCTTTAAAAATTCCGATTTTGTATTGGTGAAAGTCATACTCCACAGACAAAAAAAATGTGTTGTGTAGGGTCCCAAAACAAAAGATAATTGTGAACGTAGAAATTAATCATTTACTATATCGTGACAGCTTGTAAGAACTCAACGTCATAGGTTAATACTTGTAACAACTTCACGTGACAATAGCTATTTGTTTAACAAGGGAGCAAAGTTACTGTTTACTGTGTCGTGCTAATATTGAGACACGAGTTTGCGAAAGATTACAAAATTTTTAGGTGAAATCTTGAGTGTTGGGAGGGTTTCAGAGAACAGAGGGGAACAAACTTTGTTACCGAGTGAAACACAACACCTTACTGCATCGAAAACATATAAGGAAAATACTAACTCTAAAACATTTCAACATTTTAAAGTTAATGGAATCAATTATTTATCATTCAAAATTATCATTTAAAAATACATCT
Source organism: Grapholita molesta (assembly GCA_022674325.2). Classification (NCBI taxonomy): domain Eukaryota; kingdom Metazoa; phylum Arthropoda; class Insecta; order Lepidoptera; family Tortricidae; genus Grapholita; species Grapholita molesta. The sequence goes on along the minus strand of CP053121.2, from coordinate 21,935,573 downwards.
TGTGAAAAAAATGTCATTTTGTTATTTATCTGCTTTTTTTTTTTAAATGAGTCTGGCCTTAGCCAGTTACAAAGGTGAAAATTATTTTAACTTTTCATAAAAAGTAGTGACATAGACTGATTACAAGAGTACTTAAACAATTATGATATGCGTGTATTAATCTCAGTCGTGACGTTATTTCTTATGAAGCTATAACGAGCGTAAACAAAAGACAATTAAGTCATTTTAAACATATGTGTATGTAATCGGCATTTATAATACCTAATTGAGATTTTAACCCTGCTGTGAACTACTGAACACACTGGTGGATTCTCGCTACTCAAATTGTACACCGTGTCGAGCCTCGGCTGTGTCAAGCCCTCGAAAACCCTCGGGTTTTCTGCGGCTTTTACGCCTCGTGTGGCGCTACTACCTACTCCATAGATTTTTGCACTAAAATTTGCGGGACATTTTTACATTTCAAACATCGTGAGGAAACCGGACTAACCCCAATAAGGCCTAGTTTACCCTCTGGGTTGGAAGGTCAGATGGTAGTCGCTTTCGTAAAACTAGTGCCCACGTGGAATCCTGGGATTAGTTGTCGAGCGGACCCCAGGTTTCCATGAGCCGAGGTAAAATGGCGGGACAACCCGAGGAAGATCATGATTGCTAATACATTTGTACAGTCAGCAGCAGAAGTTGCTAAGCGTTTGAGGTGTTCAAAATGTGGTCAACACATCTTTATTGTCAAGAGAAGAGCGCGTGTAGGTCATTTTAAACACTTCAAACGCTTAGCCACTTTTGCTGCTGACTGTACTACAATAAGCTACACCCTTGAGGATTTTATGCTAACATGCAACAGTATTAGATAATTTGGCATTTTATAGATTGGTAAACCCAATTTCTCAGTAAGATAAACTGTCTATGCTTGGAAAATGAACGTTTTATAGACACATTTCATGAAAACAAACTCGAGTGCCACTAGAAGCCGCGCCCCGTTCGTAAAACCTAATAGCCAGCTTATGGAAAACACCCAGTTTATGGAACAGCGATGAGCGTCAGAATACATAGTTATCTTCACAATTTCGTATAAGCTATGTGAAAGACCTTTCTTTATATTTATGTGTAGCATGAGCAGTTTAAGCGAGAAAGGCTATATTGTATAAAAAGGATAATGACGTGATGCCATAACGAAACGAGCGAATACTGCTGGTAATATATGTATTTGCAATAGTTATATAGGACAGATAAAAAGGCGATCAATATTCTAACTGACGATGCAAAATATTACTTCAAGTACTAATATCATTGTGTCACTATAATGTATATGTCATTGGCGGAAATATCGAAAAGTTGTCAAATATCATTGTACTTACTTTTCTATTCTAATAAGAATTACGGAATGACCCGAATATCTATTTATTTATTTATTATATTGTGAAGTCGCGGTCAGGGTAGACGATGCGTAAAGGTATTTCCCACTTCGACAAAAAAAAGGTACCGTAAGGTCGAGAATCGGGATACTTTATTTTTACGGTACATCATTTTGTAGCCATTTAGTACTTGTTCATGATTTTAATGAATGGGAAGGTACCTAATATAATTGGGTAAATAAATTAACATCTCAATTGATCGAAACACAACGTGATCGCATCAGGAATGTTGTCATCCGCAGTAGAAACAAAGTTACCGATATAGCCCTCCGGATCGCCAAACTTGAGTGGCAGTGGACGGGGCACATTGCGTGCAGAACTGATGGCCGATGGGGCGGAAAGGTTCTGGAGTTATGACCACAAACTGGAAGAATCAGCGTGTGTAGGCCTCCCATAGGTTGGACTGACGACCTGGAGAAGGTCGCGGGATGCCGCTGGATGTGAAAGGTCGTTTTGGGGGATGCCTATGTCCAGCAGTGGACGTCTTTCGGCTGACATAATGATGATGACTATATTTTTGTATAGGCACGTTATTTTTCCACTAATGTGTACCTCTGAAGGGTTTGAGGGTCACGGACCCCGGTCTCCTTCATAAAACATCCTATAACTCTGGTACACAAACTAAGGTTACAAAACTCCTCACCCAACACCCGTTAAACCCCTTGCGAGCTAAATTAAAAATTCTTCCCTTAAAGTATTGGAATATTTATATTTAAGTTTGTCGAAGTATCCGGGTCTCACGGTGCGTCGGGCCGGCCTTTCGATACATATAAGGCTAGGGACAGATTTGCGCAATACTGTTGGAGCAGCGTAGACTATAGTAAAAGCAACATATTTATGCGTGAAAAGGAATAAAGAATGCGAGCAATAGATTATACGAGTACTTAAGTTACAACTGCGTCAATTAGAAAGGTTCTACGTTTGCCTAATAATATCTATAATTCTATACCATGAATTTGAAATCTTAAAAGAACTTCTCAATGTGACACTTTGAGATAAATATTCGCATTCATAGGTATATGTCCCGTGTAATATATTTATTGTGTGTTCTCTTTGGCGCAACTTTGCATGTCTTCGGCGATTGATGTCCCAATCGGAATTTAAACGAACATTTCTTTGAAATAAAAAGTAACTTTATGAAAATGTAGTCATTTATATTTCACTAAAAGTTGAAGGTGACTTAGAATCAAGGTAGAAGTTCTAAGAATAATTATATATTTTGGTTGGTACCTAGAAAGAAGCTGGATACGGCAAATGCTACGAGATATGCTACATTTACATAAACACATTCTGAAAATAATTCCATAAATTTAAATTTATTACCCAGTTTTCTCACCCGGCAGCACACGACACCGTGCCATGTGGCTGAGATGACTCCACCCCACCTCCTCCCGCGGGGGTCGTAAGAGGCGACAAAAGGAAAAGCTGACGGACGGACAGCGTCTATTGAAACCCAATCAACATCGACTGCGGCAACTCAAAGAGCATGGAAAATATGGCAATTCAAGTCATATTTAGGGGAGGCCTATGTTCAGCAGTGGACGTCTTACGGCTGAAATGATGATGATGACCCAGTTTTCGTACAATGTACACCCGCCCTAATGGGACCGTGATGTATGCAAAACGCGCGGTCGGCCAACTTTATCAAATTGTTTGCTTTGCCAACAACGGGACGGTTTGTGAATGAGTACCTTCCCAATCGCTTTTACTCCTTCGTGTGGGCGGCATGTGTGAATGAAAATAGACAACTTTATTTGGCTGGTTGGTCGGCTGAACGACACATGTCTAAAGTACCTTCAATACCTCATACTTAAGTACATAGTAGCACTACTATACAGAGTGGGCTTCAACTTTTTGACCTTTTTTACTTACAGAAATAAAACTGCACCCTTTATTATTTATTTAATTTAATGAACCTGTGTTGCTGTGTTGCAGCTGCTAAGTCTGTGGCTCTCCTGCAATCGACTTTACATATTGTCGAAAACTCGCCAACACATTACTTCAGGGCCACTCGACTTTTTAAATATCCTTACAGAAAAAAATCGCATGTTGTAAGGTCCAGCATCATCAAAACGTTGCTTAAAAAAATACAAAAGCTCGTGGCTGTCCTGCAACGCTAAATTTGAAATAAAATTGCATAAAGTGGTGTTTATTTTCCAGCAAATTTTGCTCGTCTCTCATTTTGACAGTTTTAGATAAATTCAGTGTTAGTATTTGCATAAATTTTTGCCCCACGCTGTATAATAAAACGAGAAAAAGGCCACTCGTGTCCAAGACACAGGAGAGATGGAGGAGGAAGGAGGTTATACCTGCAGGTATCGACCGAGCTTGTGGATCGTCACAAGAGTCGGCGTGAGTTACTCAACTGTCAAGATCTATATGTACCTATAACCTCCTAAAACCTACCATACAAGTAAAATCCTACTCGAATTCCTTTTCATACTGTAGAAAATAAAGTCTCTTTTGTGTCAAAATCTAAGGAAACATAAAATTCAACATATTCCAATTTTATAAAATTCTAATTTCTTTTAAGTAATACTTTAGGCTCGTGGGCCTTAGGAGGATAGACAAACGGTACCAACTCTCGTGAATCAACCAGATCGACCTGTACATATTTTCAACATATTTATTAGTTTCAATTAAATCTAACGTAGAAAATAGAAAGTCACTAACCAGCTTATGGATATAATGGTTTTTGTTACATTGTAATACAATAATTACTTAAAACAATCTTAACATTGAAGGGCCTTCTAGCCTAGGCTGTAGTGACCCTGATTACGAAGCTGAAGGGCCCGGGTTTGAATCCTGGTCAGTGCATTTATTTGTGTGTTTATCACGAATACTTGTTCCTGGGTTATGGGCGTTATTTATGTATTTACGTATTTACTTGTACTTATCTATGAATGTATTGTATTATGTCATCGTCTCGTGCCTACAAAGAAGCCTTAGGCCCACTTGCACCATCCAGAGTTAGGTAACTAACCCAGAGTTAGGGTTATGTTATATGTTAGGACTTAACCGTTTAACCTGAGGTTCTTTGGCTAAACATGAGTGATGGTCTTTATTGGGCTTATTATAAGATTAAATAGAACGATTTCTGTAACATTGTTTCAATATATTTATCTATTTATTTGCACACGACCTATTTTTGCTTAATCGTTGAATATTTTGTAAATAAAAGTTGAAAATAGATAACATATACTTAAGAAAAAACGACGAGGACCTCCGGTGTTCGAGACGGGATATATATATAGTAGTATTACTACGTAAAAATCAAAGCAAATCAAAAATATTTCATAAAAAATAATTTGATTTGTTCTTAGATTTTGTAAATAACTTAAAAGGAGACACTAGCCATTGTAAGATACTCCACTATTTGTGCACTATTTGTATTGTGCTTTACAAATATGAAAACAACAAGTTCGTGCACAAACACATTTGTGATTCAAAGTGCCAGTAATTCACAGCTCTGTGAGTTATTTAGATGACGACGCTAACCCGTTTATTGCGTATTGGAGCTGACAGCCAAATCAATACAGGCCTCAGGCCATCGCATATGGATACAGAATAAAACAGATAGGTACGACACTCTTTTACAACCATGACAAAGTATTAGATTTCTTTTTTAGTTTACAACACAGTGCCTACAATCATCATCGCCTCAAGCACATTCCTTACTTTGCGCTAATATTAAGAAATGTAAAAATATGTTTGAATTTGAATTTGTAGACTCAGAAAAAATTGTAAAGACATTCAAGTCACTCAACTTAAAGAAGACAGAAGACTTGTGGGGAACGTCAGTCGCGGTCATTAGTCATATTATAGAAGTTATAGCGCCTTATTTAGCTTTAATTTACAATAATTCCGTTTCAGAAGGCGTCTTTCCAGATCTTATGAAATGTAGTAAAGTCATTCCTCTTTTTAAGTCGGGTGAATCGAGTGATCTAACTAATTACCGTCCGATTTCAATACTCCCTGTACTAAGTAAAGTTTATGAAAAGTTAATGTTAAATAGTCTGCTGAGTCACTTTAACAGACAAAGATTACTTACAAGTAATCAGTTCGGTTTTACAAAGGGACGTTCCACAACCGATGCTGCTTCGGTGCTTATTCAACACATTTACAGTATTTGGGAAAATTCTTGTGATGCCATTGGAATATTTTGTGATCTTTCTAAAGCTTTTGATTGTGTAGATCATGGAACTCTCATTCTGAAACTAGAACATTATGGCCTATCAGAAAATGCCTTAAACCTCATGTCCTCATATCTTAGCAATAGAAACCAAACAGTCGTTGTAAATAACACCCAGTCTAGAGGAGCCTTAGTAAAATTAGGAGTACCACAGGGTTCTATATTAGGCCCGTTCCTGTTTTTGGTTTATATAAATGATTTACCTTGTATAGTAGAAAACCGTTGTGATATAGTTTTATTTGCCGATGATACATCATTAATTTTCAAGGTTGACCGGCAACAGATTACAGATTTTAATGTAATTAATAACACACTAGCTGATGTTCTCAACTGGTTTACTACTAACAATCTGTTGCTTAATGCTAAGAAAACAAAATGTGTTAGATTTGCTTTGCCGAATGTTACACCGGTGGATACTAGAATACTTTTAAATAATGAATGCTTAGAGATAGTAGATAAAACATTGTTCCTTGGTTTAACATTGGACAAAAGTCTACAGTGGAGTCCTCATATAACAAAACTCGCACATAGATTAAGTTCGGCCGCTTTCGCCGTTAGGAGAATTAGGCAACTGTCGAATATTGAGACAGCTCGATTAGTTTATCATAGTTATTTCCATAGTGTAATGTCATATGGTATTCTGGTTTGGGGCAAAGCAGCTGACATACAGACTATATTTGTGTTACAAAAAGAGCCATTCGTTTTATGTATAACTTAAAAGCAGGTGCATCTGTTAGAAAGCTTTTTAAGAAATTAATATATTAACTGTAGCTTGCCAATATATATATGAAAATATTATGTACGTTATTAAAAACCTTCAGTTGTTTACCAAAAATTGTGACATCCATACCTATAACACTAGAAATAAGAATAAGCTTGCTATTAGAAAGTGTCGTGTGCGTAAAATGTATAAATCATTTTTTGGGCAATGTATTCATTTATATAACAAGTTACCTGATGATGCCTTAAAATTACCCTTCCCAATACTTAAGAATTACTTAAAAAAGTCTTTGATGTCTAAGGGCTATTACAGAGTAGAGGATTATTTGACAGACAAACATGCATGGCCCAAACCAGAAACTAACAAAACCGCCTAGCAATTAATTCAACAATTCTATGTACTTCCAGATAATGTAAATGACACAGTTCAGATAAGAAAGCATATTAAAGTATGTCTATTTTGTGAAGTCGAATTTATTTATACATTATTATTTTTACTTTTATATTTTAATATTTTCTTATCTTGTAATAAACTGTTTGATATGTTTTCTTATCGGACTACGCATAATTATGTAAGTACCTACTTTAAGATTTGATGTATCACTGTTTTGAAAAAATAAGTCCCGCCGTAGTTTCTTGCCGGTATCTTCACGGGTCAGAGGTGTAGGGTTTGAACCGGTGTAGATTTTTTTTTTTTTTTGACGTTCATAAGTGCATGTAATGTGCCTAAATTGAAAAATAAAGATCTTTTATCTTTTTTTTTTTCTTTTTTTTTGGCCCGTCGTTATATCCCGTATTCGGCATTGCATTTCCGCCATCCCCGTAAAAGGCTTACGGAATTTAAAAACACTGTGAAAAATGTACCAAACGGTGCAAATGAAAAGCACAGCAGGAAAACATCCTTTGTATTCAGTATGTACTTTTGCTAAGGTGGTACTCACTTCACATCAGTGGCGCTAGCGTGAAAAACGGACGATTGTCTCTGTCACTTTCATGACACCTTAATTGGAATAAAAGAGATGCTCGCGGATGCACGCGATATACGAACTTCGATGTTCGCGGTACCGGGCCAGGTTCAAAATTAAAATTTCTATTATAGTTTCGAACACCTTACTCTAGACATTTCTGCCAGTCAACTAGATGTTCCTGAGGCTCTAGTGTAAGTTTATTTGACGTAAAAAAATCGTCTCGAACGCGTAATTGATAATCATACGTCGGACTCCAGCGGCCGTTTTCGCGGAATGATAGGTAAGGTTCGCAAATCAATCAATTGACTTTCGAGTATTTGGTACCTTAGTATTTTTAATGTGAAATTCCAAATATCATAGCAACTAAGAACTGCGGTATTTATAAACGTACTTTGGACTACACATAAGTCAAAATGGCGAAAAAGTTCGTTTGGCTTTATCTCATTCATCTTCATCATGAGAAAGGAATAAAACACAACTTCAAAGAGTATGTACCTATACATTTAAGATGAATAAATGATAACGGGCCGTAACTAATAATTTTATTATTAAGATTTTTTTGTAAACTTTACCTTGCCCTCAAACTGCCCCCTATAGTCCGACGTATGGTGATAATGTTATTTATATAGAAACACTAACGCGATGGTAAAGTAATATTACGTTAAAAACTTACACTCAGGGCTCTGCTCTCACTCTGTATATTTGGAGCATCTTTCTCTTTACTCCAATTAAGGCGTCATGATCATGAGAGTTATAGAGACAATCGACCGAATACGAATACTCTTCATCATCCCATTGACAATTTCTCCCCTTAACTGTCACATATATATTTTTGTTGATATCAAAATAACGCCTTTGTATACTTATATATATTTAATAAATAGTCTGCTACTACAACGAAGAAATAAATACATACAAAGCTTTAATGCATCCGGCACATGAAACATCTATCAGGTCTTCCGAAAAGGTTCCGGAGTCTGCCTCTGTGTCTCGCTTGGATCCATCAGTGAAGATTATCAGATCCCGTGTATCGAGACCTTCGGTTGTCGTCCTCGAATTCGTATTTCACACCTCTTATTAAAGACGGCGCACTGGTGAATCCTATCTGTGCCTGCCTTGAGCGTTACATCTATCGATTAAAACATATCTAAAAACTATACTTAGCTGTTGTGCCACTGCCAATAACCCTGATCAAACTGCTTAGAAGACAAATGGGATACCCATGTTGTATGGTCACACGAAAGACATTTCACTTTTAACTATTTTATTTTTTATGACAAAGGTGGCAAACGAGCAGACGGAGTGCCTCGCCGTCGCCCATGGGCACTCGCAACACCAACAACAAGCGCGTTGCCGACCTATAAGTGGGTTGGAGCTCTGGGAACCTTATTCACACGCACCTGAAAGGTAGCAGTGCTATTATGGCTGTGGTCTTCTGTAAGGAGGAGGTACTTCCCCAATTGGGCTTCTCCAGATTCAAGCGTGATGGTACTTCGCTGTGCCCTACCTCTCATTGTTGGACGTAGTTTAAGGACATACCCGGGTCCAAGATTAAATTGATTTGACGGGATTTAATTGAGAAAACTCCAGGTCAAACTATATAAATATAAGCACTATTTTAGAAATTAACCTTATCCTGCCTCATAGCATAGCAGAGGCAGCTTCGGCGAACATCCTGAATTTATGTAGGTTATCCCAAAAAATAAAAACCGGTACAAAATTTTCCCTGATACTGCAGGCACGAAATTTGCACAGGACTGTGTTTTTTATGACATGGAGTAGATAACGGTCAATCAATACAGACTATGTGCCCTCAGGCGAGACGCTCCTGTTTTATTCAGTACGGCATAGCGAAATATCATCACGGTTATATCCAGAACGGTCTAAATGTTACCGAATTTGCACTTTCAAGACTGCACTAATAACCAGGGGTTTAAATCTTAACCGGTTTTCAAATAAATGGCTAGTATAATAGACTAATTTACAATTAGTTCCTGCTTTTTATTCAGGCCTCAGTATTTATGTTATTGCTCCGAAAAGGTATATTTTCCAAACAACATGTAACATTATTATTACATGTTCCTATTAAAATGTTTAAACCTAAAATAGGAACATTTAATAATGTTAAACATAAAATGGGAACATGTAATAATGTTACATGTTTAACAATTAAACATGTAATAATGTTGTTATAATGAAATAGGAAACTGAAGAATAATTAATTGTTACATGAAATTTAGGTCGCTCAGAATATTATTACTAAGTTTATCTCGCTGCGTAACTCAGAGATATTAGTCGTTTTATAAGATAAAGATGATACGAGTATGACATAAACAGTTTAAACTTGATGTTAGCTCACGTAAATAGTGAATTTCTATACTGTACAACTTACGTATACTTAAATAGTGTATAAACATTAGCATTACAAAATTACCTTCGGCCGGCTCTAGAATATGGAATTTAAGAGACCCGATGGGATGTCGCTAATTCCGTGGGGATTAGGACGTATGCTCGTGTGGGACGCGACATGCGTAGACACACTGGCACCATCCCACGAGACCACAAAAAAAGCAGGCGCGGCGGCAGAGGCGGACAAAGCTCTCAAAAATCGGTAATATAGGGGTCTCGACACCAATTACAATTTTGTTGCCTTTGGCGTCGAGACCCTCGATCCGTGGGGTCAAGCAGCACAAGGCCTGTACCGCCAGTTGGCTAAACGGCTGGTCGATGTCACCGGTGATAAAAGAGCTAGCAGTTTCCTCGCTCATCGCATAAGCATAGCAGTTCAGCGAGAAAACGCTGCCAGTATCCTCGGCACTATGCCACAGGGGCCAACGTTAGAATTAGATTTTTAGTTTTTCCTATTTAAATAGTAAGTTTAGATTTAGTTTTTTTTATTTTTATTACTTTACTTTATTTTTTTACTCTTAATATTTGTTTGTGTCCGTATAATGTTAATTTTATTCTTATATTTGATACAAAAGAAAGTAGGTACTTATTTATTACTTTTCCGACTAATGTCATACGGTCATGTTGAGCGAAGATCAAAATATCACATCGTGAAGAAAATGTCTTCACGGGTGTCCGTGAGAGAGGTAGGTCAAATACTTCCTGGATAACAAATGTCTGGAAGGACTTGAAGGATCACAGTCTTACTCCTGACGATGGTTATCAGCGGGGCAAATGGCCGCTCAAGATTAAGACAGCTGACCCTGCGTAACGGGAAGTGGCGAGGAGAAGGAATACTTTTTTAAGAAGGAATACCTTCGTAGTTAACCATTGTAAGTTCTAGCTTAATTACATACTAGACCTGGTAGTTCAATAAATTCTTAAGCTTAATATATATGTAGAGAGAACAATACTTTATTTTTCTTATACTAGGACTATTACTACAAAAATGGATGAATATTGTTTTTCTAGGTAGTTGTACTGACAATATTAGTTATCTAGACTTTTGATAGTTCACTATGTTGTCATTGGATTGTTTGTTAATAAACATTATATATTACCATTTGCTGTCTGTTTTCAATAATAACATATCATGTATGCTAACATAAAGTCCTTATCGCGACTATATTCCGGTGCAATAGTAAAAAGGGCATAAGTATCATACAAGTCGTATCACACTTGTACTGTTGTTCAATGGGGCCACTGATCGGTATGCAGAGACCTGTCGTTTGCTCATTCGTTCAGTCGCACGGCGTGCTCGACGCTGTCGGCTAAATCGATACGTCTGGGCCGCGGGCTTCAATTTCCCTCCCCTACCATCGGCTTCTAATCAACTTACTTTTATATTCGAAGTCGTAGAAGTTTTGTAATTATTCGTATAGGTGTAGGTGTATTGAGAAAATATGATCTAGTTTAAAGTTTTATATAACGTATTCTAAGGAAAATATTGTCCCATTTGTCGATGAATCTTTTAGCGGTTTTTACTTTCGATTTACCGTACCTAAACGAATAGGTACTGCAATTTGATAAATATTAATAATATCTCATCATCGGTAGTGCCCAAAAAGTCATTCAGGATGTCTTAGACGCGCAAAAGTGAACAAGGAATGTTATTTTGCTTCAATAAGTCGTTATTTACTAATTAACTACTTTAATAAGTATGTAGCATGGACGGGGATTTTGCCATTCGTGGCCTTTTTTACATGTTGGGTGGCCAATTTAGCCCGGCCAGCCTAAATCCTCAAGCATTTGATGTTGAGTAGTATTTCAGGGAGGTTACTTGGAATACAGAGATATATAGCCCTATGTGGAGCTACTCCGCTGTAGCGCCATCTGAGCAGCTGTTTCTTCTGTCTCCAAGTGTTTTCGGCAGACACTTCTGTCCATTGTTACATACAGTACTATAATACCTTGATACCGATAGCATGATCTCCAGGGCTGCAGTGGGGTGCTCTTCATATAGCCCCCCCCGTCGTGGCATGCAAGTCTTTGTAGTTTCTGGAGCTTGTCTTATAGTACGGTGTCATGATGAGGCATGCTAGTCAGGTTCCAGAATTAGACCTAGTCCCCATTATAGTAGAGCGGGGAAGATCCCATCTGGTCTGACCGCCTTGAAACTGTTAATGGCCCTCCTGAGCTTCTGAGTTGTGACTAGTAGGTACTGTGTTATGCTATCCTCGTCCCGTTGATCTAAAGGCGAGAGTCTGAAGCATCCCGAGAAGTGGTTTTCTAACAAGGTGCGCTGGGTATTCTCGGGGGAGGATGTGTAGGTGCCCTCGGGTTTGCATAGTGATCCCAGTATACCTGAGAAATTTCTGTGCTAGTGTTTTATAATAATACGGCCATTGTATCCTACTAAATCCTCTTTTTGATTTGCATGCAATCACGGAAAAATTCAACAATCGTTGCGCCACAAGTTTCTTTGCCGGTCTTGTTGAATTGTTTACATAAAGACGATGACGAAACACTCGCCGCCATAAGACAAACTTTCGACTTGTGAGAGAGAACCAGAGTTGCCGCCGCCTTCCAAAATTGAGCTCCGATAAAGGAAGATGAATGACGATGAATCACCCGGGTCAGACACACACACATACATTCCAGTGCGCATTAGTGCTAACTAGGGAAACTATCATATCACGATCAGTAAAGCTTTCAGATATATGAATTACACGCAACTTAGCTTCTAATACTTACGTAGACCCATATAAACAGTTATTACAATTAAACGGCCTTAACCGAGGACTCCCGCACGACGGGGACCCTTCTCTACAGGTACATTAGTCACTATATTATTAAATCACGTTGGTTGTAATTTTCATTTAATTTGATTTGGAAGTGCATATATTATAAGGTTATTGATTTTGAGCAAAAATTATCAAAAATGAACCAAACACTTTTCTTGTATTCATAGTACCTATTTGTTGTTATAGCGACAGCAGAAATACATCGACTGTGAAAATGTCATCTGCTATAATGATTCATGAGATACAGTCTGCAGACAGACAGTCGGACACAGGAGTTTTAATAATAGTGTCGTTTTTACCCTTTGGGTACGGAATCCTAATTATGTCCTCTTACTTATAAGTAAACATTCTTAAAATTAGCCTATTATCCTGGCCTCTCCGGCGACATGTTATTGTTCCCAGATTCCCGAATGAAGTAACTAAAAAATAGTATAGAAATCTAATCATCAATACTTATTCGCTTCACTCGGCCATAATTTGTCGTGGCTCATTTTCCCTGCGGGACCAACTCCGTCGCCAGTAAGTGAAATATAGGCACTAGTTAAGATATTTACATTAGTTTAACTACAGGTATCACCGGTTGGACCCGGGTATGTCCTGGACCCGGGTATGTCCTTAAACTACGTCCAACAATGAGAGGTAGGGCACAGCGTTGACCATCATGCTTGAATCTGGGGCAGCCCAACTGGGGAAGTACCTCCTCCTTACAGAAGATCACAGCCATAATAGCACTGCCACCTTTCAGGTATGTAGTGTTGTGTTCCTGATGGTGAGTAAGGTTCCCAGAGCTCCAACCCCCCTTAAAGGCCGGCAACGCACTTGTGACTCCCCTGGTGTTGCGGGTGCCCATGGGCGACGGTAATTGCTTAACACCAGGCAATCCGTCTGCTCGTTTGCCGCCTATGTCATAAAAAAAAAAAAAAAAAAGGTATGGCCTAGTGACGAGTGGTCTGCGTATGAAGACGACGGTCCTGGGTTCAAATCCCAGTAAGGGCATGTTTTTGTGTGATGAGTGGGTGTTATTATATCGTTGGCTGAGTACCCACAACACAAGCCTTCTTGAGCTTACCGTGGGGGTCAGTCGATTTGTGTAACATTTATTTAATGTAAATAAAAGTGATATGACCTTCCTTTGATCAGTGGCATGGACGTCTAGCCCGGCAATTAGACATAGTCATGGAAACAGAAAAGGTTCTGTTTTTATTTCATGTCAAAGGAATACAGACGAAAATATAAATAAAGGGTTTCGAGGCCGTCGCTTTTCACATGAAATAGTCGCGTGTTTCCTGTTATAGGCTTAATATATAGGTACCTATTAGGTATTAGCTATTCTTTTTTCATAACAATATTTTAAAGATATATGGTAGTGCATAAATAGATACATTATTATCCAGGAGCAGAAGACGCATATTGCTGGCTGACTAGGTATAGTTTTTAAATAGCGAAATTGGGAGTTTAATTTTTTTATTTAAGCAAATACACTACACCGATTAAAAGAAATTATGTTCTCAAAAATGCAACAACATTATTCAGTAACAAAAACGTATATATCTATTTACTTCGTTATTTATCAAATTTTCAAAGATACTGAATTAAAAAACATTTGCTTTGAGGTTTTTCAACTTTTTATTTTCATTCTGTAACATTTACCTAAATGCACGCAGAACTAAAATTATGACATGAAACAATTTCTTCAATAATTATTTATTTTTATAAGATTTTAGTTATAAACAGATTTTATTATGTTCAATTATATTTTCTGGATAAGTATGCCGACACCAAAACTGAACCAAACTGTTGCTGAACCAAAATTACACAGGAACAAGGAAACAAAAAAAAAACTGAAATATCATGTAATGACATTCACAAAATTATATCTGCGGCATTTGATCTTTATGATCTGCGACATTGAAAGTTAGTATTAATTATGGTCACATTATACTACTTCCCCAAACTTTTTTTACACGTAAATAGTAAAAGTTTCATAACTTAAAATAACCTATCCCGTACCCATTGCTTGTCCTCCTAAAACTCATAAGGGCCAATTACCCCACTCTCCTTAAGTATTGCAGTTACCCTAACAAATATGATTGCTGAATTCACATAAGTGAAAAAGGTAAATGCTGTTATGAAAATTGTAAAGGGGGATTTCAAGACGTCGTTGGGCACCAATTTCCATTCGGGAACTTAGGAATACCGGTACAAGGATCAGAACTTGCGATAACATAATTATTATTGAACTATACTTTGGATTGATGTTTTGTTGAAAATATATATAAAAAGCCAATTGTTAATAATTATGGGTAATAATCATATATCGTAATAATCTTTAATCAGAAACCAACCCGCGGTATAATAATTAAGCACATGAAAATATTCGAAATAGACTGCAACAAAATAAACTTACAGCTTTAATAAATCCGAGGTTTACAGAAATGTAATCAATCAAAAATTAATTCAGCACCAAATCATTTGAAGTTTTAATCAAAATGAAAACTCAACTTAAGATTTCGCCGAATTAGATTCAAAGTATTATTCGTTAAAGCGAGTCCAGGAAACAACTTACAAGGCCGTGTCGTGACAGGCTGTCATTTTACATTATTTACAGACTCGTGAAATGAAAATGTTCCTTAGGTTTACACTGAAAGTTTGCTAAGTACGGGAACCATGATCAAAGTCACAGGGCATCAGACAGTGAGTTCACTTTGTAGTCATCTTGAGATTGTTTTTTTTTTCATACGAGCCGTATATGTACATAATATGAATACATATGTGGCAAGAAAAGTTCCAGCAATAAAATAAAATTATCCCCATTACGCTGTCCATGTGGTTGTCCAAGCTAGGTGCTATAGCTTCATACAGTAGACAACTACTAAGTCACTCGTACGTTTTGTAGCAAGCCGGCCATATGATTTGTGGACGACTTAAAGTTGGTGATATGATGGCCTTAACTGCTGTTACCATGAAACAAGTTCTCAAATGAAAATATGCAATTGCGCATCTGATTCTTAATATTAAGACTAATTGCAATTTACATTTTGGATTATCTTGTTTGACATAAGTTATGTTCGTATTATTACGGGCCTCTGCGAGTGAGATAATGACTTTCGGACAAATAAGTGGTTAGACGGGTAATTTGGAAGTTTCTTGTGCTAAGGCTAAAGACAAGGAGCCCATCCTGTCAATTTCATACAGTTTTATAGGTTTTATAGCAACAAAATCAGCTTGAGAACGAACAATGGTAAACATTTTGATTTTAGATTGATTTCAGTAAATATAAATTAATATATAAATAGTTTAGGACAACCTTTGCAAGTCGACCTAGTTCAATCTAGTTCTATTGGAAGCTCTATAAATAATTGACAATGTATCAAACGTAAATGATCTAACTGTGACAAATTTTAGTTCTTGGCAGTTTTTGAGTTTATATATACATATGTTTTAATATGTTTGAGATGTTCACATAATAATGAACGGGAATATGACGTTTTGACAGTTTTAGTTCTCATAGAAGAAACATCTGTATGAGCATGAGAACAGGCAGTAGCTTCCAATATTAGGTATCATGACATCGTCGTAATGCTGTTAAGCTCTCGGTCTATAACGCACACAAAACTTACTTATCTACCAACTAATTAAACATTTATTCGGTTTTGGATTAAAAGTAACTTTGATAAAAGGTGATAACAAAAGCGAATTTAGAAGATTTGGCTTATGGAATCAACAGCTCGTAGAAATAAACAACATTTTGGTAGACGAGATCTGCTTGCGTAATTACATTTCACTAAAATATTCTTCTTCAAGAAAAAGAAAAAAGGTATAAACTGGCAAGTACAGAGCGTGAGTTGGGTCTTTTGAATCCATAGAATGAGTTAATCCATGTTAAAATATGTCGGGACAATCTAAAACAAATCGACCTAGTCCTACGGTACATAGAAAACACCCATAACTCAGGAACAAATATATGTGCTCATCACATGAATAAATGCCCTGACTGGGATTTGAGGCGATGGTCCTCGGTACAAATCCCAGTCAGGCATCGGCTTCATAGGCAGGGTCACTACCCACTAGACCACTGTTGTTTTGGCGCAAGATGCCGACTTATGATCATGAGAGATGAATTGATTGCTAGTAGGTATCATTTATTTAAATAACAAAAGACTGTTACAATTTAAGGTTTGTTACTTGTTTTGTTACAATTTCACGAATAACATCCAAGAATTCAAACTTAACCGTGATATCCATAGCTTTAACACTAGAAATAAAAATCAAATTGCTGTGCCCGGCCACCGCCTCGCCAAGGTTCGTTCATCTTTCGCTGGAAACTGTACACGCTTTTATAATAAAGTTCCTGCTGATGTAGTTAATTTGCCACGAAATAAATTCAAGTCATACGTCAAACACTATTTGTTAAGTAAGGAATACTATACTCTAAAAGATTTCATTGAAGATAAGGATGCCTTTAAGCCTGTAGCTTGATACTGTAGTACAAATTATTCCATTACTATATGGTCTTTATCTACTAGTGTCCAGTTTGTTTGACACGAGACATGTTGTTCTCTTCTTTTTTTTTTTATTTGTTATAATGTTTTATTTTAATCTTTAGACACTTAGGGACATTATACATCCCTAATTATTGTATTTTTATTATTATTCATGAATATTTATTTGCATAAATAAATATTGATAGCTTATGACGCATAGAGACATTTCTCTATATGCCTTTCATAACAAAAGTGTTATTTAAGTATGTAATGGACAAGCACAGAATGTGGCTTCTCACCAGGATGTACATGTGACTAAATTTGTTAATTGATAGAGCCTGCCAGCCTGAACATGTCATGCTCACTTAAAAGTCTTTGCTTATGGTGGCGTCGTTGATCGGGTCGCCACTTTCCCGAAGAAAGGTTGAGGGAGGCGATGGCTGAGATACGCGTCATACTCGTGAACGGGTGCTGTTTGTGGAGACCGGTCTGTTTTGGGTATTTGGGGCTATGTTTTAGGTAGTTTTCTTCTTATTGCATTTCTTCTTGTTTATTTACGTGATACACTTCATTCGGTGCTTGTTTATCTTTAAAAAACAAAAAGTGTTAGTATATTGAAATCATGACACCTGGAGACCTTATACATCTCTGAGGTTTATTTGTAATAAGCATGTATTTTTATTTTTGTGTATATTTTGAAAACAAAATAACTATACATATAATATTTTGTTTGAAACTTTTGATTACTAATTTTGTAATTTCTAAATTAGAATAAAGGACACAATTCAGATAAGAAAGCATATCGAACGTTTTGTTAACTTCGTTCTTAGCAGTCAGCTTTGGACTTTTAAGTAATTAATAATTATTTTTTATTTTTCCTTTGGCAGAAATTTTTTGTAATTGTTGGATATGTTTTCTTAAAGAATAACGCATTTTTATGTAATATGTATAAGATATCTTTTGTAATACTGTTTTGAAAAAATAAGTCCCGCCGAGTTTCTTGCCGGTCATAAAAGTCGAAATGCTTCTCGGGTCAGAGGTGTAGGGTTAGAACCGGTGTAGTTTTTATGTTTTCTTCTTTTGTATACTCGACGTGTAAAAGTGCCCTTGTGGCCTACTTACTGAATAAACGTTTGAGTTTTGAGTTTGAGTTTTTGAGTCATGTTTGTTAGCCATAGTTTCTACACCAGACACGTAGCAAAATTTGCTCTTATTACAAACAACACAGTATTATATAGTGGTGGTGGAAACGGCAAGTCCTTTGATCATTGTCCTTTTTTCTAGCTACATTTCCCATCATATAATACACACATATAATACACTTTATTTCCAAATAATATACAAGGATTACAATGAAATTTTTCAACAACTAATACATTAATTCTTAAAAAGACCTTTAAGGCATTGAGCCAAGGATGCTGGCGGCATTTCCTCGTTGTGTTGCAATGCTGATACGATGTGTGAGGAAGCTGCCAGCTCTTCGGTCACCAGTTACATCAACCAGATGCTTCGCGATTATTGCAAAAAAATTGTGCGCGCTGGGACGTCATAAACCTACCGATATTACGCCAAACGTTAAAAATCGTACTCTCTGGCTAGGATCTTATATTTGTTGAGTTTAAAATTATAAATGAAGTATGGAAATATGTTTTTTTTTCGCTACTACTATGTTGTACAGTTCTGAAGTGTATCTAACTGTATGGGTACATAAGGTGTACAAGTGTTTTGTTTATTCATGCACGACAGACAATAAACACCCGAGTATCATCTGCAAGCATGGTTTCCATTTTATCACCAATCGTGTCATGCATAACTTTCCACTTACAAACTTATCATTGACGGCTATGGTCATAGATGATAAAAACACGACCATCCTAGGCTAGTGGCTCACTTCACTCGCCGTTTCCATAACTAGGACTTTCTTGCAGTGACTTGAACAACGTGGCCAAGCCAAATGTAAATCGTTTACGATTCAGGGTAAAAGAAATGCAATCCAATGGTGCACAAATTGAAATTCCTTTAATAGCTCGGTTCTTTTTAGCCGGTCCGTACACAATAGGTGTTTTAATTATATCGTACCGGCTTACCCCGTAATCCAGCCTGTTGTGAAAGAAAGAAACAACAAAGTTTCTGGCGCATGTAAAGTGAAATAAATAAAACGCGGCTTAACATTCTGAGTCCGTTTGGCAAAAAAGTCAGTCCCATTTTTTTACAGGTTGGGCAAGGATGGATAAAGTGTACTGTACAGAACCGGTGTTGTATCCCTAGGTAAAGTTTACTTATTTTTTGTAATTCCCATTACTGGCACCGCACAGGTGAGTCGAATGCTCAGTTTCGTTGACAACCGGTTCTTATAAATGTGATTTCGTAATACTTTAAAGAGATAGCTTAGTCCACTATACAGGATGGCTCATTCAAATCGGTCAGTATGGGAATGTCTGAAACTATAAGACACACGAAGATTTGTGCTTAGGAACCATGTCATCGATTTTACTGCATACCTACTGCAAACTGCGTTTTTTCCCTGATAAACCGCCGGTAAAGGTAACACCGCGGGGCACAGCTAGTATAGTCATAAAGTAAATAATCAGCCGTCAAAAGGCATTAAGGGCTATAAGTATCTCTTACAAAAAACGTTTCTACGAGTATTCAACCGTGCTGTTACGACAGAACAGTACCTAAACCACAAGGGATTGTTCGCGCAATTTCACTGGTATGTCAGACTCGGCTATCCGCCTTACGCAGCCAATAGGAACGACACAGCAGGATTTAAAAGACATGTTTACGGCGTCTAGTGTCCCGCAATTTTTCAACGGCGACTTTTCCTGTCCGTGTTAACAATCCGTTGCACGAAATCGCGACGAGAATTCTGGTCGAGTCGAAAGCAGTTTACACTAAATTTTAAAGACATCTTTGCTCTTCGCCTTTGTTTTGTATTTTATTCGTACCTACTTATATGTATCGAGGCTAACAATAAGTTCACTTCACATAAATTCACTTGCATGCATACTTCTATCTTCTCATAATTTCTAAATCATCATCCTCGTCGCATACTTACTACTGGAATGATGAGAGATTTCCTCCATTGGCATATATGGCCTTACTGAATTGGTACCTCTATTATGAAAAAAACAACTAACAATAACCGGCTCGGACCCAGATTAGACCAAATTGTACGTGTGGACTCAAGCTAGATGGTGGTGGATTATACAAGAAGTTCTGTATTTAATAGAGCTTAGAGTGGAGTGGTCGCAGGAGTTGCCAATAGTCAACTCTGATGAGTCACAACCCAGAAGAAAACCATGCTCAGTGTAGGGTTTCGTAGATACCCATCGTTCACAATAGGAGTACTGAAACGGCACTTTGTTTGATATGCAAATAAAATTCGCAACTTTTAGCAATACCTACAAACGGCTTAATCGATTTTATTCAACATTGTTTTCATTGAAAGTACTTTAGCGTAGCCTAACTTTTCTCAATTTTGCCATAAATTTTGGACCAACGCCAAGTCGGGGAGACATGGCCATTCTATAAGTGTTCCTAGTTAAGTAGCAACCCAGAAATACAAAAGGCAACCGAACACATCACTATGATGAACTATATTAAAAAGTTAAACGGAATAGTAACATGTAGTAACTTATTTACCTTTACAATTGTTGCAACTGTTATTGCTTTCCAAGGAACAGTAAGTAGCAAGTAGCAAGATGTAGACATTTGTAGTTTCTATTTTAAACGGGATTTTAAGCGAAGTAAAAGCGGGTTTAAGCGCAGCGAGCTATCCGAGTGGCATGCACTAATCACGAACGTACTTAATGTATCCTTCTGAGACCGAATAGTCTGAGCACGATGTTCCTGCAGCTAACTAAACAATTACTTCTAAAGAACTTATATAAGTGCTAAGTTATATCAGAACAATCAACATAAACAACATTATAAAACGTTTCTACCTAATTGAAACAATTTTGTGGGCGGCATGTTTAATATTGAGGCGAGGTAAAATCGAACATGATTGGAAATAATCACGTTACTTATCGTTCGCAGCTGACATCGGAATATTTGATCGTAAATTTGTATTTTTTTGTCTACACTATTCTAGGTCAACTCATTTTAATTACTGTATTTCGTAATTAAATGACGATAAAATATACTTTTAATCAGGATTCAATTTCTGAGAATGCATAAAACACAACTACAAACTATGTAGTACAGTCGCCATCAGATATATCGGAGCTGTGGAGGTGGTCACAAATAACGGAACAACGCCTCTATTACCAAGGCGATAAAGTGCATGTTCCGATATTTATGACAACCTCCACAGCTCCGATATATCTGATGGCGACTGTACGAGTAAGCTAGAGTCGAATGCTCTTCAGTCCATCGTATCGGCCGGAATAGCAAGGCGAAGAAGATTCGGGATACTCGAATAGTTTTAAAGTATTTGAGTTTAGATTCGCAGCTTTACCTTTAATTTCACGACGTCGCTTAACCAAGAAGAATGTTCCGAGTAAACTCTTGACTGTCGTTTTTTTACCATTACATGAACTATACTAATACTTACTACTACTAACACATTTTGAACCTTCTAAAACAAATTTTCTGCTCTCTCTAATACAAATCTCTTTTTGTACTTAAAACCTCGTAATATTTTGTGAATGAAACGTTTATTAAGACACTAGCGGGTTATATTTCGGAGAGTATAGGTCTCCATTTTTAAGCACTAAGAGTGCCGAGTATCCGTTCGCCTCGTCGTTTGCACTGGCGGCTCGTCACTCTCTTGCTGTCTAAACCGGGTGAGGGCGATCCGAGACCGGAGCCATTGTTTGGCTAGGACGCGGATTTAATTCGTCCTAACCAAACAATCATTAACGGCTCTAAGATCACCGAACTCACAGAAGTCAGTGCGTGACATTCAAGTATTAGGTATATTTATCCAATAAGCTTCTAGTTAAGAGTATAACTACCTCCTACCTACCGCGGGGTTATATAAAGCGACCGAATTCGCCGTACGCCCATAGCCAGCAATGTAATGAAAATCGTATAGAAGTTCTTGCCTGGTCTAAATGGGGCTTTACTTTCGATTTCTGCCTGTTAAAGTTATCCAAAGTGTTTGTATGTCCATCAACATATACAAAATATGGTTAATCTTGTATGAATACATCATGTGTGTGCCTCGGGCGAGCATTAAGACGGTACTGACCGAGATAATGCCAGTCAGCTTTCGGGCCGCCTGTCTTCCGCCTGACGTGGACGCATAGAACTAATTTAACTCAAATAGATTATCTTTGTACAGTTTGCTTGAATACTGCTCCAGAATTAGGAAGGAAAATAGTATATAACTAAATATTTTTATTAATAAGCAATTTGTGAATTTGTTATCATTGATATATTTGACAAAAGTTGATATAGATAACATATACTTAAGAAAAAACGACGAGGACCTCCGTTGTCCAGGGATACGAACCCGCATCTCCAGCTATCGCGGCTGAAATTATTTGAAGTGCTGTCTTTACTATTTATATTTCAATAGATTTTGCTCGCATTTTACGATCACTAGTTTTTATTACTTACTTACTTATAGGATTTTAATCTGAAACTTAATTTTGGTAACATTGTTTTTATGATAACCAAGAAAAAGTATATTCTAAAGAATGATTTCTTGAGTTAGTTAATTAAAGCTATTATAACTACGAGTATTATATTATATAACTTATACGTATATATAAAACAATTGAATGAATTATACAAAATAACAAAGTTTCAATGCCAACTAAAAGTGCTATTACCTCGCGAACGTAGAATTAACATGTCACAGTAGTTGAGTGGGTGAGAAGGCCTTAAGAAAACTATTTACTTGGTACAAGTTGGACGGATACCCTCCTAAAAGTAACTATGGACATCATGTGCTCTATATAGGTATGTAGTTATCAATGGCGGTGAGAATCGATTTGTACGGATGCGTAGCCGCTGGTAGTAACGAAAACTAAGATTTATGGAAACGTTTTTTTATTCAGTTTTAGCAAGAAATTAAGGAAAAATATGATATTGGCATCAAAAGTGTGAAAAGTCTTCTGTTCAAGCCTTCAATAAGTAATGACTGTGGAAATTACAGATCGTTTTGTGACTTATCGAACATAAATATTTACGAGCGTGACTGTACCCTCGGCCTTCATCAAGCCGGGAGTTTCTAGATTTGTGCCCAATTTAAGTTTCCCGGGATTCGGAAATCACCCGCCGAATCCCGTCACTCGGAAAAGTTGGCGGTAAAATGGCGGATCGTGTTACGCGTAATTATTTCCAAATGTGTTTGGAATGTGTTTTGAAGGTAGTTTGATATTGCTTTTGAAACTGACACGCAAGGCTGTTGAGTGAAGTTTTAGCCGAAATAATTTCTCAAAGGATTAAATCAAGTATAACCATGTTATTTAAGGCATTTATTAGTGACTTTATGAATGACGTGTGAGAGTTTAAACCCCACGGTACCGCTATAAAAGCATAAGGATAACGAATGTATCATGCTGTCGAATGCACAATGCCTCCTCTGGGCAACCTACTATATGGCGCTGAGCAGAAGAAGGATTTTTTTATTTGTAAAAGTTTGTATACTTAATTGTTTTAAGGTTAATTTTGTTATTTTTATATTGCAATTTAAGGGCAAGGTATACATGTTGCAAATAATAAATGCACGGTTTTAATTTCAACTACAAACTACAAAACACCGCTGCTTTACTAATTAGGACCTCATTTTTCTTCGCATTAAATATCAAACATTCTAAATGCGCGGTAGAATATGGAACAGTGAATCGAATATATAGTTAAAATACCGGGGAAAATACTGGTGTGTTATTATAACATTTCACGAGTCTTTGGCGTAGACATTCTCAAAGCGTTTGATTCATGTGAGTGGAGCAACTTTGATCCTTTGACATGCGTGTATTTGTAAACAGACGATGTCCTACCCAGGGAAAGGGGTCTCGATTTAGTACGCATACGAAATTAATAATGAAGCTTCAGTATAATAAATACGAATCGCCCTACTGCCAGAGCCTACCGATCTAAAACAACTTTGTCCTGGTATATGGGGATTAGATATGCATATCTTTGGGCTGTATACATTTACTAAGTTATATTATTAAAATTACTTGGTTTTGAGTGAGCACGGATTTTGGTTTTGAATGGCACGTTAGATTAATTAATTATGTATAGCTTGCACTATGATGAGAAACGTGTCGTAAATTATTAAGTAGTTGATTTTACCATATTTCAACACCATTTTAGGGTTAATATAGCACTTACACTTCAGTTGTGTTGAGTCAACAATATTTTTTTGTGAAAACAATGTAGATTTTTGTTGCTTTAACTTATCATTTTGTTAGTTCAACTAACCTGTCACTAACATGTGCAAAGTCAACCTTTTTTGTCTTTCAGTGTAGATACAGTCGCCATCAGATATATCCGAGCTGTGTATGCGGTCACAAATATCTGAACATACGAGTACACTTTAATACATTGACAATAGAGGCTTCGATATATCTGATGGCGACTGTACCTTCCGATGATATTTTTTGTAATTGCGATTTTACATTGAGCAAGTACCAAAGGAGCTTTGATCGATTCTGATCAGATCCATTTACGTCTATTTCATTCAACTGAAAACGGCATAGACCCTAGTCGTGTACTGGCTCGAATGGAAGGGTATATATTGGCTGGACTACGGAAGTTGCAAAATGTCATACATTTGTTTAAATATAAGGGGATAACTAATTATTTCTCGTGTCGGTATCAGCGAGTATCATAACGAGATCTTCAAAGGTATTGACGAGTTGTCGGGAGTTTAAAAATCTATATTATCTATTATTATATATAATTTCCTTATTGTATACGATTTAAGTCCCAGCAACGTAAAAAAAGCTATAAAAAAATCTTCTGTACAAATACTTATTGCAAGAAATTGAACATGCTCCATCTTGAAAAGCAAAATATGATGCCGAAAATTATTAATGATAATAAGCTAAGTTGCCAGTTAATGGTATTATAAATCCTCACATTATTAGGCATACTCCAAAAGTTAAAATTTAAACTCGCTTTAAACTTTAGTGTTTAAAAACTGGACTAAGTTGGCAACTATTACTCGAGGGTGTCGGCATAAATCAAAAGTCTTCTTAATATAACTTCCCGACTTTTAGCCCGACTCCATAATAAATAGCGTCTGTATTACCCGGTTTAGACAACTTGTTTTAACTTGCCCCGGGCTTCGGAAGTGTACAAAGTGTAATCCGATATCGCTTTAAATACGTACACATGGGGAATTTTAAACCCGTAAGTACAGATGAGAGACATTTTAGTGGAATATAAGTATAACATATTGACGATAGTGAAGCGAAAATATCTTAAAAATTTTAGATGCAACGATCAGTTTTGTCTATTCTTTAAATGAATCTAAAGGAAAAGTCTTAATTTCTGGGAATAATAAACTAGATGCGTTACGAAACACCAAATTGATGTAAGTATTTAAATAAAACTATGAAAAAATAAACGCAAAATAGAAAATTTTAGACTCGCAGCGGGACTGCACTGGGCTAGTGATCCAGTGGTTGTGGATTAGAGTCCCGCAGCAAGTCAAAATTAATGCAAATAAATGCACTTACTACATTTGAAGGCTTCATAGGCAGGGTCCCACTGAGACCTGTCGTCACTTATGCATTTATTGTTTTTTTTTTTTTTTTACCCAACACATTGTTTTAAACAAAGACTGTTTTGGAATATCATAGAAGCCAATTTTATTTCATCGTTAGTGGTAATAAAATTATGTAAAGTTGTTGAAATATAAAGTGTATTAAGTAAAGGTTAGTGGGTAGGTCGAAATAGGAATATTTTTATTATTTAGCTTGACAAATTCAATTATTTAAATTGTATAACTACAGACGATAAGTATCAAAATAATTGATGTCAGTTGTTCTAAAGCTCGTAAGTATCAAAACAAATAATCGGCAGCATAAAGACATTGTTGTTTGAATATACGAGTAGTCAGTTAAAATATTAAGAGTACTTCAGTGGCTAAAGTCTTAAAAAACGGGTGAAAGAGAAGCTGTACCTAATGATTAGAGGGAGACTGATTGTAAAATTATATAACTGACAGATTAAAAATTGAATATCACTGGTACATCTTAATATTATCTAAATATTTCAGGACCAAACCACTGGATTGAGGTCCATAATCCTAAAATCCTTTCTACGGATCGTCGTTTTTATAGTAGAAAAGTTCGTGAAGCCATTGAAATAAAAAAAAACATTGTAATTTCAATCGGGAAGGTGGTTTTAGGATCTCATCCTCATGGAATCCAATCATTAGTAAATGCAGGCGTCAAATAACACAATTTAAAAATACCGATATCGTTAGTGTAGAGTGTCGACCGAGTGACATCCCTAGTGCGCAAAACGTTCAAGTTGATAAACAAGATTAAGTGCGGGTAGTTCGAAAAACTCAACGCTGCTAGAAGATGTTGATGTGAACTTTAGCCAGTCTTAATCCGAGACCACGAGGACAACGTCGTCTTTGAAACGTCGGAGGTAAATTTTAAAGTTAATATACGCGGTTAAGTCCCGTTTATGTAGAATAATGTGTACAAACCGTGAAAGTTTAAATCAGTACATCTAAATATATATATCTTTAAAAGAAAGTAAGGTTACATGTCTGGGGACTACATTTGGTGATCTCTGGTTTTTCGGAATCGTCTCCTTCCAGAGTAGCAGAATAACTACTAAAATTGAAAAAAAAAGAAACATAAGTGTTAGGCAGTACTACATTCACGGGATCAACTATATTTGTTATATATAATTGTTTTCTAAATTTCTAAAGATAGGTCTTAAAATCACTGTTGAAAAATTGTATTTATTTTAATTGTAACTAAGAAAGCAATTTCAATTTTCTATATACAATACTGGTTTTTGTATTACCTAAACGTGCACAATTTTTTTATCATCATCATCATCATGTCAGCCCAAAGACGGCTATTACTGGACATAGGCTTACTTATATTCCCTTTCAATATAAGAAAACTGAATTTAGCAGAGCTCGCAACCTTTACCACCCGCGTGCCTGTCTCCGAGTGGTACTGGAAGCCCCATTTTTCCGTATTGATCACGCCGTTACGTGGCAACTTTCTACGCTTGTTCATTTCATTATATTTAACAAGGTTTTTCTTATTGTATAAGAAAATATGTTTCTGTAGTACCTGACTTATCTATGTTTTGGGGAGAACCTCAGGAAGGCCGATAAGGACTAGTTCTATATAGTTCGCCTGAAAAAAAAAAAAATTAAAAGAATCAAAATAATTAAGCAAAAAATAAGCGATTTTATAATTATAATTATACGTATGTACTTTGTTATTTCAAAAATAGGTATGTACTTAAGGAGTTCAACAACATAGAATTCCTTATTCAAATTGTGTTATACATTCCGTTCCAATAAAATCTCGTTACTAAACCTCCGATGAAATTCTAATTTGAACGTATTTTTATTGTATTCGGTATCCTACAAATTGGGGCCTCGATTATTAGTCAAAAGAAATAAAATAACAAAGCTATCAGCGACAGAGCCCCAAACATAAATATTTGAAAGTCGTAATTAAATATTCGAACAAACGTAGGCGTAGAATCGCCAGGTCCCTAGGGGTCAACTTTTTGCAGAAATTTCTAAGCGCCTGGTTGAGGTAACTGGTGACCGAAAAGCTGGCGGCTTCCTTGCACAAACTGTCAGCATTGCCATACAACGAAGAAACGCCGCCAGCAATTTTAGGGTTCCGTACAATGTATTAAAAAACGAAAACTTTATACGATCACTCGTGCATCTGTCTGTCCGTCCGTCTGTCACAGTCAATTGGCTTCAAATCAACTGGAACAAATTAGGTGGAATTGCTGGAAAGGGGTAACCGAAACACACATGTGCAAAGTGAATAAATATAATTTTTAAATAAGGGTTATTTTCGGGGGATAAATTAGCAATTTAAAAAATAACTTTTTGCCGACATTACGGTGTCATACTCGTATATGAAACGAAAGGGCTCGTTATTTGGATCTGTAATATGTTTTTTTTTAATATTATTGTTAAGTAAATATTATTAACCCATATAATTGAGAGGTTTGCTCAGATTAATATGACAGTACACATTTTTGATGAACAAATTTGTTCAGATGTACATTTGTTTTTGCTACCTGCTCATCTATTTACGAACCCAACGTACGGAACCCTCTCTACGCGAGTTTAACTCGTACTTAGACAATTTTTAGATTTAATGTAGAGTGGTTAAGTAATTATTGTAATTCCTAAGCTTAACTTTATTTGATTCGAAAATAAATGTAAAATTATGCCAAGCTGGTTAGTGTTTTCGTTAATGAAATACTTGACAACTTGGGTTAGTTAGATAACAAGATACCTACCAAGTAATTTTGATGTTCCCTAGACACAGATCATTATGCTTAATGTTCTACGATTTAAATAGTGCTATTTGGCAAGTTTATAGTAACTAATTAAAACTTTTATTACCTTGAGTCTCTTTATAAGTTATCCCTTTTAAAAATCATTCTCTTTTACTCCTGTTAAGGCGTAATTAGAATAACAGAGACAATCGTTCCGAATTAAAATTTTCGCGGCAGGCCTTCTTAAATATCTTTTTATAAGCCTTTTACAACTTGGTATTAATAAACATTTATGATTTTGGCGGAATATTATTATTGTTTTGTCAAGTGAGTTATTAGCCTCAATACAAAATATTAGCTAATTTCACTTTGGCCCCGTGCACCATTTTTTATACTTTGCATTCTCACCCTTTACAACGCAGTGAATTTTAATTTTTTGGATCGATTATTTGTCATTATAGCCAATGTCAATAATTCATCAATAAAAAAAACCTTAGTCACATATTCGCAGCATGCATAGTTTTATATGAAATTTTGTTAATTTCATTAATTGGTTTGCGCTTTTCCTGCGATCCCTTGAATACGTAACAAATAACGTATTAAAACTAAGTTATTCATGCAACGTATGTATTAATTTATATCTGTTCTACTGCTTCTACCCTTACACCGCTTAATGAAAATGCAATACGCGCTAACAATATTTCTTTCACCATTTCCACAAACAACCCCGTAACTGCAAGTTTAACAAATTCGTTCGCCCCCGAATGGAAATATGACCATTTTCTCTATTACATCGGGTGTCAGCCCTCGACGCTTATGGAAATAGATAGCTAGTATCGACTACGCTCCCAGAATACATTGCGGGAAAAATACATCTACAGGGATACCAATTTAAGGAATATACGCCGTTTGACACCCAATTTAGCCGTATTTCTCGAGGCGGCGACGTAATGCTACGGCTTATACGGTTTTTTACAGTCGTATGGGACCCCCACCGGTTGAAACGAATGTTATTTGCCCTATTTTATTTTCGTAAGTGCTACTATGTTTAAGGGACGATATAGCTACCTGTGATTTTGAGGAACGGTGAAGATATATTATCGTTTTTTGATCCCAGATATCGCGCACATAGCTTAGACGAGCAATGACTGATTGAAAATTATGTATATTATTTTAACACTTTTTATCAAAATCTCACTCTGCAGCACATTGTAGATTTTTGCAAAAGTAAATACTTTTGTTGGTATTTACCAACGATCATAAATGCATGCTACATTGCTTTCTAGGGGATAGGTACTAACGGCTACTATGCTTTGCTTCGGATGAAGGACTAGAAACCCTACAGAACTCGAATAAAAAAACCCTTCTCGCACCAGCCAACGTAACCGTAAACTCGCATACCCTAAAGTCAATACTAACTCCATGGGTAAAGTAAAAATTGATGTCAGTTGTTCAAAAGCCCAGCTATTAGGCGACCCGGGGGACGGATAAATCCAACTTAGAGCGCTGAGGAGCTATAAATTTGAAACAAAAAGAACGCCCATGAGAAAATAATTGAAATCGGAAAGGGGCGTAAATCACGCAATTTTCATAATTAAGATCAATTATGTGGGCTTCATTGCGCACGGTTGGAATTAATTAAATTGACAGAGCAGTTTTGCGTAACGATTCCTGGCTAATCAAGTTTTTTAAGGTTTCGCGCTTCAAAGGAAATGGCGCCATGCCTATTAATGAACTCCCTTTTTATTTTAAATGTTTCGTCGTTCATGCATATTTTTATCCATCACTTACTCTGAACCAAGCGTTTGACGAAATTAAAAGAATAGATACGGCCAGCAGCAAAAGTTCGGGCGAAGTGTCAAAATGAGCATGCCACGACTTTATTGTTAAGAGAATAAGAGCGTGGCATGGTCATTCTGA
The DNA here is from genome assembly GCA_022674325.2 of Grapholita molesta. Classification (NCBI taxonomy): domain Eukaryota; kingdom Metazoa; phylum Arthropoda; class Insecta; order Lepidoptera; family Tortricidae; genus Grapholita; species Grapholita molesta. The sequence continues at coordinate 21,905,270 of CP053121.2, read as the reverse complement.
ATACTAGGCCAGCAGCAACTACTGCTGCTGACTGTACAGTAGATAATAATAACTTTGTCCCTAATCGAAAACTTGTAGGCATCAAATTTGGAAATCCAGGCTGGTCTTCACAGGTAGAAGGAGTAACTGTCTCGCTGTGGTGATTCGGCAATAGAGTATGCATGTATGTCAACACTGCCCATGCTTTATTCTAGTACTCGTGGGTCAGCAAGTGAATTAAGAGACAATGCGCACGTGAATCCTCTGGAGTTGCAGGCGTCCATAGATCGTTTGCCACCATAGTTGTATAAAAAAAATCATCCTAGTTTTCCCTCTGGGTCGGGCGGTCATCTCTGCTAATCATATCTAACAATAGCATTCGTCAAAATTGGTGTCTACGCCAAATCTTGGGTTAAGGTTGTCGGGCGGACTCCAGCCTCTATTGGAACGTGCCATAGGGCCGGGACAAACGCTTGCTTGTGTACGCTCAAGTTGGGTGTGCAACGAGGGGCGGTGCAACGGTGCATCGGGGCGAAATCCCTTGTAAACTCGACGCACTTGACGCACTCGACGCAGTAAAGAAAGCTCCGCTTCGACCATCCACTTGAATAGTGACTTAAACCTTACACTTTATAAAACATCATAAAGAATTTTGACTTTAAATTTAGTAAGAGAAATAATATTGCAATGTCAATAAATACTAATAAATAAATATTTCGGGATCATCTTACACAAATCGACCTAGTCCTATAAATATTTATATGAAATCTGTATAAGAGCCCTTGTTCGTTCAAAGAACTTTACTTTTCCAGTTTTTTTCCTAAATAGATTTGAAACCTCTAGATTACCTATAAAATTAATAATTATTGTACTTACATTACTATATAAGTCAAACATATAAACATACTAGCTATGCCCCGCGGTGTTACCCGCGGTTTTTTAGGGAAAAACGTAGCCTAAGTGTTAATCCAGGGTGTCAGCTAACTCCTTACCAAATATTAAAATCGCTCCAACCGTTTAGATGTGAAGAAGTAACTAACATACACACTCACACACTTACAAACTTTCGCCTTTATTAGTGTCGATGTCCAGACATATTTTTTTCGAAAAGTAAACTTTTCCAAAGCAATTGTGAAATACGAAATTGCTATTTGTCTCTGCAAGGAAACTACTAAGTAATAATGCGACCACGGAGAGCACGGCTGAAACCGAGACTCTGAGAAATGGCCGATTATGCTCGTGTCTTCCTGTCCGTTTGTCACAGACGATTTTCTCGGTAACACCACCAAAGACAATGGAAACAGTTGTGCATAATGACTCTTTGACCTCTGTATACCTCTATGGAAAGCTTTATTTGTCTTGCTTCTTATTTATGAACGCAGTAAAATGTATTGACTGTATTTAGTTTCATGCTTTTGAGTTAGCATTGTACTACAGTTAGTATTTTTTCCATGCGTATATCGTAAATTTTTCTTTATAAAAGAAATCTGCTTTCCTCCTATCTATTGAAACGAACGACATTTCTTATTCTTTTATTTTACAGTCATTTTGCGTAATGAAATCGTGAAAACCTTAACGATTAAAACCATACAAAAGCCTCTCAATCTTCAAAAATGATCCTGAATATCATCGTTACTTTGAAAAGCCTGTAAAGAAATGTGTACGCAATGCCTTAATAAGAAAACGAGGGTTTTCAAGTCGTACTTCTATTCAGAGTTGGCAATCTGTACAGGCTATGTATTCATACTGCTTACATAAGGCAAACTAGGGAAACGTTAAGACAAACCAATGTAACTAGGATCTCTAGGATCGGAACAACCATGTAAAACTGAAGACCGATTTTAATCTGTACTCTTAAACATTCGTCTCTGTAGGCGAATGAAATAGCATCCGAGAGGTTTAATATCTTGCGACATTAGCTGGTCAACAATACTTGCCTCGGTACTAGAAAGTCAGAAGTGCTGTGTCATTCCCGTTGGTGTGAGCTCTTATCCACAAGTAGGGATGAATGCTGCGCACAATCGCAGCTCGGCTACAATCAAGATTCACTCTTTGTGTTTAAAAATCTCCAAATTACCTCGCGAGAGCGTGGGCTTCACAATCTTCAATTCACATTGGACAATGTACACGAGTCATTCCTAAGCTGTTGTACTCCTTGATCATTGTTTAACAAAGATTTGCTTATTCAATGTGTATCTATGCTTAAATAGGTCACAGAAGCATATGGAAGAGACTGGTCAGCAACATTAGGACATGATGTCACGATCCTCAGCATTGAGGGAATAACTGATGATGATGCGGTAATTGTGAAAATTCATACCATACTGCAGCCAAGGGACCCGCAAAAATCTACATACAATTTTGAGAACCAATAGCCTTCACTCAGTGCCTGAGGTTGCTATAGCCTTGTTGTCTCTTTCGCACCTGCACGGCTTTATGAAGCAGGCTGTGCAACAATAGTGCAGGTAGGAACAAAAAGGTATATGACGTTTACTTTATTGCCCGACTAAAGAAATAAAAATAAATAGTAAAGGTAAATACATTTTCATTCCCGATAGAACCGTTCTATAGCATTTAGTTTTAGTTATAGAACTCTATAGGTTTTAGTTAATCTTAGTTTAGTGTAGCTCAGATTTATTAAAATATATCAGACAAGCAAAATAACTATGCATATGTTATTGTAGGAGAAATCGCAGTTTCCTGTTGTCACTGCCACTGTTGCGCAGTTTAAACTATACCGAGCATGTATCAAAGGAAAACTAATTTGTTACGGAGTACTGTTTTGGCCTTTCCTGATTTACGTAAACATACAAGTAAACTAGCCAGGGTACAGTACGAAATAGTTTACATGAAAACTTAAATATACTTTAAACAATAACCACATTCGTGGGAGCTTGATGAAATAATTGCAGGCAAGCTAAATACCTAATATTATGGATTATGGAACATCTTACACAAATCGACCAAGACCCAAAGTACCTAAATTCAATAAAGGCTTATGTGGTTTGTAAATTGTAAGCTATTGTGTTTGTAAACCATTAATGAGACGTCCAATAATGAGAGGTAGGGCACAGCGATGACCATCACGCTTGAATCTGGAGCAGCCCAACTGGAGAAGTACCTCCTCCTTACAGAAGACCACAGCCATAATAGCACTGCTACCTTTTAGTTCTTTAGTGTTGTGTTCCTGATGGTGAGTAAGGTTCCCAGAGCTCCAACCCCCCTTAAAGGCCGGCAACGCGCTTGTGACTCCCCTGGTGTTGCGGGTGCCCATGGGCGACGGTAATTGCTTACCACCAGGCAATCCGTCTGCTCGTTTGCCGCTTATGTCATAAAAAAAAAAAAAAAATACATACAAATATTATCTTTAGAAAACACATCTGAATCTCAACCCGTAGGTCCATATGGCTATATTTATTAACACGATTAACAGAATGGTGGCTATTTTCATATAAATGTTAACATTGATTGCAACTGGTATTAAATAATGGTACAAACTGGTATTAATATAAAAAATTGTGTCACGTTATAAACTCCGTAATTGCCACCACCATGGACTTCCATATCATGATATGGCAGTCGATCAGAGTGACGTATGACAATGGGAACGTGACACTTCATTTACAAGTATCATTATTGGTCCGAGATTACCTGAATAGAATAACAAAAGAAAACATAAAACCGACAGCACTAAGTACGTAAATGATACCTATGGAATATACTAGCTAGAAAGCCGTAAATACCTAAGGATGGCATTCAGACACTCATAACAATATATACCTATTCAATATCAATATCGTTGCCTCGCATTCGCACGCATGTATCTTCACCTGAGAGTATGAGTAAGAGATAGATTGAAAGTAAGCGCTATTCTATTTAAATATTAGTGTGATAACAACATTAGTTTCTGAATACACCCCAGGTTCTTGTAAATACCTAGTGTTACTCCAGAGCTTCAAATTGCCAATAACGGTAAATTTGTAATCATGCAATCAACGTTCCAGCTGCAGAACTTTGAGAATGTAGAACCTGGGATCAATATCACGAAATAGAATCGCAGATGTGTTGCAACAGAAGCAACACTTAAAAAACCGCTTCAAAGGTCAATCAGGTTATTTCTAAGAGTTTATTATTAAGTGTAGTTTTAAGTTATTTTTAGCGGTTTTAATGTTAGTTTTGTTAGTCCTTGTTAAATGTTTTATTATTCGTCCTAATTTAGAATAATTAACGTTATTATTTACAAACGTTATACTGAAATAATAAATATTGGATACTGGAATACTATTGATGCCAAAGATTACAAGTTATAGCAAAATAAATAGGAAAACTGCATTCAAGGGACTGTATTAACGACAAATAGAACCTTTTTTTAAAGGTATACTAAATATATCATTATGCAAGATGATAATTGCCGTCTGATCTTACTTTATTGGCAAAAAACTTGGTACGACTAAATAGGGTTTAGTTGCTTTGAAATTTGGGAACATTTAGCGTTCTTTCTACGCCATATTTTACTGGGAACTTAGGCTTAGGTATGTTGACAGTTTGAGTTTAGAGCGTTTAAATTGAGTAGTTTCTGGGTATTTGTATATCCTGTGATATGGATCAATCTAAATATTGTACTTTTGATATATAATTATTATCGTTGATTTGATTGTCATCATCCGAGCTGCTTTTGAGTCTCTTCTGACATGCGCAAGCGGTTGAGCATTATAGCTTTGTGACTAGTAGTCATAGTAATGAGAGTTTAGATGCTTGGACAAGATTGACTTTACCTAAGCGATATGGAGATAGGTCATGGAAATATGCTAAAGCGGCTGAATGACAGTGGTGACGCTGGACTAAGCTATGTCTGTAATGAGAGCCCAGACACAGGCGAGACAAGTCTCATCTCCGCGAGATGAATGTCGCGGTCGCGAACAAAGCCGAAGACACTAACAAAACATAGTTCCTTCGTAACTACACACCAGGGCCACTATAATGTACAAAGAAAAAGATACCGTTGTGATATATCGACTCTAAGATTTCCAAAGTACAGCCGACAGTTTTTGATAGCAGAATTTAACGATTTTCGTAATCATTATTCTCTTTGTTTTTGCGTTTTGCAATTACTGTTTAGCCCGGCTATGGTTGACTGGATTGGCTGACTGTCAGAATATGCCATTAGGCATTAAATGCGCCAGATGTACATATTTTTTTATATTTTGTACAATGAAGTTTAAATAGATAAATACAGTTATTATTTTCAATATTCTAACAGGATTTTTTTAAATATTAATTATATCGGGACAATTTGACACAAATTAACCTAGTCCTACGGTAAGCTCAGTAAGGCTTGTGCTGTAGGTACTAGACGACGATATATATAATAGATAGATACATATAAATACTGAAATACATAGAAAACACCCATGACTCAGGAACAAATATCTGTGCTCATCACACAAATATATGCCCTGACTGGGAATCGAACCCAGGACCATCGGCTTCATAGGCAGTGTCACTACTCACTAGGCCAGACCGGTCGTCCGATTAGAATAATAGATACTCACGAAGTAGAAGTAGTTATAGGTGCTTAGAAACTATTACAGTGCAACTGCGAAAGGAAAGTGCATTTTCAGATATGTGTGTCTCACCCACAGCTCCGATATATATGATGGCGACTGTACCTATTCATTGATTTTGATTAATGTCAGTTTCGTAATGAAAATATAATAGAATACGCCGAAAAATCTAACGTCTCAATATTCATAATAAATCGCATCTACTGAAATTGGCTTCCACATTAATTTTAGATTTTTTATCTTCCGGCAAGTCATTGCAGAAATTACCTTCGCGGGTGAAAAATTGCAGTGACGACCCGTATTAATACAATCTACGAAAGCAGATATACTTTTGTACCTTATTTCCTTGTAATAAGTGCGAAGAGATACATTGATTTGCCTTACATCTCTTTAACTTGAATATAATAAATAATAGACTATTCAGAAACACTAGTAAATTTGATTCTGATCCGAGCAATAAGGTGTAACTTTTTTGACTGTTTAACACAAATCGTAGCAGGAATAGTATTTCAGAAAAATGAATCACGTTGCCATATTATTCATACATACACATTGCGACATGAAAATATGTTCCGTACACAAAATCCCGTACTCAAAGGAGTTCTTTATATACGTAGCCGCTGTGTTTGTGATGAAAACTGTGTTGTGTAAAATGTAATGGTGGTTTTGAGTCGTCAATTCCTTAATAATATAAGAAGTATAAGAAATAAGTAGAGCTCTCTTTATCCTCGCGATGAGTGAACATAAAGCCTGTCGGATGTCTGTGTCGCTTTTAAATCTATTATATTGAAGACGACACCTGCGAACAAGCTAAGCTAACAATAATTGCATGCAGTAAACGATTGAAAATCAAGCATATATAAAGACGGATATAATACAGAAAGGCCATAAGTACATATTTATAAGATAAACTTTGTCGAAAAAATCGAATTTTTAAGAAATCTTATCGCCACAGGCAGACTATTTTTAACCGACTTCAAAAAAAGGAGGAGGTTAAGTTGGCATGTTGTTTCGAGACATTTTGTTTCCCGCAATATCAAAAGTAAATTGCAAGTAGGTATGAGTAAAATGCGATTGAAACTAATATATTTGTCAAAATTATGAAAAGTGGATTTTGAAACCGTTGCCTACTTAACATTGCAATCAATACAGGTAACTTGATATATTATGTATTTAGGTATTTTTTTTAACTTTAAACAACTAAAACGGATTAAATCCACCCGATGACCACGAACGCTGCTAAAGGGTTCCAAACGTCGGGATGAAGTTTAAATTAGCATACGCTATTTAATCCGTTTTAGTTGTTTTATTTCATGAGTAATTATCGCGGCAACCGAAGAAAATATTACCTATATTTCAAAAAGCCAAATCAGGGCATTTTATAGATAAGATCTAAGGATTTTGATTTTCTTTGGAAGCAGCTTATATTTTAGGTATTTTTTATTTGCCAATTTACCTACTGGTAAATATTTCAGATTAAAAGTAACAATAACCTTTCGACTCTAATGATGTATTAGCAAAAATCATTTACGTAGTTCTACCAAGGGACAACCGAAAACTGAACAAGAAAATGTTATTCACTGGAAATGAGGCAGTCTCATAACAAGCAATTTGCGCTACATCATGTCGACTTGTGTTACAAAATTAGCCTCAAATTTCCTATTCGTCAGGTGCACGAGCTACAATGTGTATTTGTGGCAAACGTGTTTAAAACTATTTACGTGCCTACCTATAAAATCTAACAATATCCCGCAGGAGTTGAATTGTTTAAGCAAACACCTTTTAATCTTCTTGGGTTCGTTTAGTCGGTTTAGAGAGTTATTTTTGTAAATACTCCTGGAGAGCATCACTTTTAATTATAATTCCCTATATTTATTTAAAGTGACAGTTGTTGAAACTAACCAGTTCATCTTTATCAAAGTTAATGAGAAGAAAAATATATTATTCTACTGAAGTGAGAGCAGGAATTGATACATTGGGATAACAGAAGAGACATACCAATATGCCTTTTCTATTCTCTAATGTTTTCTATGCCTTTCTTTCTCTCTTCTTCTCTTTTATTCCATACTCTAAAGTTTAGAGAAAAAAAACAGAACTCAACATATGACGAGAATCCAAAAAAAACCTGGGTACTTAATGTATCTTAAATTTCAAGGCTAAATGTGTATTAGATTATAATCCGCCTCGGGAAATTGTTGGTACACAAAAACAGCTGCAAGTAAAATCCGCAAGTCAATTTCTTACAGAAGTATAAAGAAAAACACGGTTTACTCACGTGTATTGAGGCCAAGTATTTTACAGCACATTGGTGGCGATTTCGTTTCTACTCCATTAACTCTAACCCCGATTCCTGTTTTAGTTCCCTTGGCCTTTTTCACTATTCCATCTGTAGCTAAGTGGTTGTTAACCCTTTCAGCGGGTTAGTACGTTCATCACTTCACATCCAGAGTATTTGGGGCACGGTACGGCACGGTAATGATTATGTAAATCAAGATCCTTCGCTTGACATTGTTCCTTCACCCACAGATAGCACTGTATTTTAGATAACTCACTTTCTTATAAAAATGAATATTTTCATTAGCTTTCGAGCTATTATAGAGTTCGCACTTAAATGTATTACTAATTGCGGTACAAAGCCGATCGATGTGAAATCGTGTATTTAACCTTCTTACTAGATGGATCATCATTCAAACCGAATCATCAGCTACTGCGGTCGCCAACCCACTTGTCAAACGTTGTGACTATAGCAACTAGTTCCCAAAATGATACAAGCCATCTGTATGTGGAAGGCCTATGTCCAGTAGTGGACGTCTTACGGCTGAAATGATGATGGTGACTAATAAAAATTTGTTCAATTTATTAAAGCGTTCATCGAAATAGGTTTAGGCGATACATATATTTCCATACTGTGATTATCCTCTATGTCTATTTAGTACTTACTAGTTCATTCTAACTGATTTCGTTTTGATTAGTATCAGCCACCTTCCCCACTCCACCCACAATACAATAATATTTTGGTCCAGTTATAAAACAGGAAACAAATAATATTATTAGTGGCGTATCGTATCTATTATTTAACCGATGCTTTAGCCAAGGAGCTCCTAAATGCAGGCATTTCCGCGACGATCCGCCATGTTGTATTAACCTCGTTTAACAAAATGGCGTCATATTTATTTGAACCAACCTGACTCGCGACGTGCTTATGTTTTATTAAGTAATTATTTCTTAATCGCGACTACTTTAAATGAGATCCAGGTTTGTGCACTAAAATTTTGTACTTTCTGGTAAAAATGATGACTCAATCTTCAAATTGTTCCACTTATTCCACCACGTTAGTTTTGAATTGTTATTAGGTATGCTACTTATGTGGATCTCCTACAGAACTTGGCATCCTTTCAAATGTTAAATATTATATGGGACTGGATCAAGGATGTAAGTTTCTCCTACTTATAAAGTATAATATTAGAATCTGGAGCACATTTTATACATATGTTTATAAATCACATTCCAGTAAACATTTCCTTTCTTTTAAATAAAATTGGTACATCTTTTCTGTGCTACTCGTTATTCTTGTTTTTTTTTCGTATTCTTGTTCATATATTTGGTTACAAAAATGAATACGAATATTCATAGGTGTACCTAAGTAACTATTTTAAATATGTACTTGTACTTAATTAAAATGAAACTCGGGCGCACTTTGAATATAATTAATCTGGTCTGGTACCAGCAACATCGAGGTTCGTAAATTTCGACCGATTGTCTCTGTCACTCTCATGACGCCTTCCTTGGAAAGAGAAATATGCTCGAAATTTACGAACCTCGATGTTGCTGGTACCAGACCAGATTAATTATATTCAAAGTGCGCCCGAGTTTCATTTTAATTAAGTACAAGTACATATTTAAAATAGTTACTTAGGTACACCTATGAATATTCATATTAATTTTTGTAACCAAATATATGAACAAGAATACGAAAAAAAAACAAGAATAACGAGTAGCACAGAAAAGATGTACCAATTTTATTTAAAAGAAAGGAAATGTTTACTGGAATGATTGTCTCTGTCACTCTCATGACGCCTTCCTTGGAAAGAGAAATATGCTCGAAATTTACGAACCTCGATGTTGCTGGTACCAGACCAGATTAATTATATTCAAAGTGCGCCCGAGTTTCATTTTAATTAAGTACAAGTACATATTTAAAATAGTTACTTAGGTACACCTATGAATATTCATATTAATTTTTGTAACCAAATATATGAACAAGAATACGAAAAAAAAACAAGAATAACGAGTAGCACAGAAAAGATGTACCAATTTTATTTAAAAGAAAGGAAATGTTTACTGGAATGTGATTTATAAACATATGTATAAAATGTGCTCCAGATTCTAATATTATACTTTATAAGTAGGAGAAACTTACATCGATTTCCGTGGTAGCGCCACAGGAGCGAGCAGGCATTGTATAATGTGTATATCCATAATCTAGTAGACGCATAATATTCCGATGCTATAAGACACTGACATCTCCGCGTAGCGTCAACGAAACTAGATAATACTTCGTTCATAGTGGCAAGGTACCTAAAGTATAGAAACATTCATAAGAGAGCGTGTATGATGTGTTGTTGTTTAATAACAAACACTCTGAACCTAACTTACTGTATTACGTCCATACTATATTTATTAATAGAAAAATCTATCTACAAATATTGTTTTCGAAAAGCTGGTTACGGATTAAAGTTGTAGTGTATTTTTATTATTCAATCGATGCATTTCTTCAAAACTGCTGTACTTAAATGCCTTCATGACTGAAACTCTATAACTATAATTTAATTAGAGGAGACGGGAGAAAAATAAATTACCCTCAATCTACTAATTATTTACCCCGTTGCAAAATTTCTAAGTAGTTTAGCTGCCCGTTGGTTGCTATATGAATTGTAACTATACCATTTATCAACAATGGTAGATGGATTATACTTCTTCTCACGCCCCGAAATGTCGGTCAAATCTATCTGTTCGATTAAAACTCATTATGTTTGTCAAAAATCTGTTTGACGACACATCCGTGACTAATTCCCACAATCTATTTATCCAACAGACACATTCACCAGGCAAATCCTATAGGCAAATCTGCACGTGTATACCCTAACTAACCCAAATCAACGAAAAAGATAGACAAGAGAAAACTGGAATAAAATTCTGTCTCTCATTTAGACGTGTTTGTATACAATATAATGTTGAATTCGTTTGCATATTTAATGCGAATGGAAGGAAGAAGCGTTATTGTGGCACTATGTACATCAACAAATAAAATATGTTATATTTCACTTAAGGGATTACATTAGGGCAATGGTGGGGTTCCTGTGTAAGCGAAATTAATTTAGGCAAAGGACGTTTCGTATTTATGGTAACGCCATGTCAGATTGAGAGTTTGTCCGTCTGCCTGTCTGCATATATTAGTGATCTTAATCTCGTAACAATGTAATATAACAAAATCTGCACACCATTTTTTCGGCACCTACAACAAATAAATAACATAAATCCCATTTTACATGTTCTCAAAAATGGTATAATACCGACGTATATATACAATTTTTAACCGACTTCAAAAAAGGAAGAGGTTATCAATTCGGTTGGCATGTTGTTTTTTTAAATGCCTTCTTTAGGAATTTTATAGAAACTTCATTAAAATCAATATTCCTTTATTAGGTGAATTTTAATTTAAAGATAATTAGGTCGCAAAAAGTATTTTTTATAATCAGAACTGATTGTTTCGAAAGTCCAAAATAATAGGTATAACTACAACCCCTACTAGGTGTAACTTAAACCGTGATCTAAAAAAAATCGTGTTAAAATATATGGTGATAGTGAGGCGTTACTAGCACTTTCAATGAAAATCCTGGAAAAAAGAAACGGCCAAAATAAACGTATAGTGTCGAACAAATATCTTTTTTGTTCCTATCTAGTACCAGCGGCGCTACCGCGAAACTTGATAATGAAATTTCGAGTATTCGTCTCTGTCAGTCTCATGGCAACTTTATTGGAGTAAAAGAGAAAGATGCTCGAAACTACCTTCGATCTCCGCGGTACTAGAAGTGAACTTCGTGTTCGAAGCTCCACGCCAGGACTTAAGATATTATACAGGAGTTACACCCCAATACTCTTCTCAATCATAAATTGGAATTGTTTAAGTACACTTTCATTCTAAACCATTCCATTGAAATATAAACTTGTTGCATTCTAATGACTGGGCTTAGTATCTACTAAGCCTATTTTAAGACTATCTATTATTTTCCATTACTGATGTCCTACCTACTACATGCTCCATACCTAACTAGTAATTCTAGCAAGTTACCCTGTTCTCCGATATGTGTATACTTTGAAACGCTAATAGTAGGCTAAACCTTCAACCCGGCGTTGTCGAGTTTTTGTCCCAGTTGGCGAATAAGAATTTGCATACAAACTATGTCTTTACATTCCTCACTGTCCCATCCTAGGCTTAAGGCGCATCAGAACCAGGCAATGTTACCATATTTTGCAAACATATTTTTGTATAAAATTGTTGATATTAGGAAATTATTGATTACGAAGGTTGTTTTTGACTAAATCAAGCTTGTTGTTTCCACTTCAAGGTCATTATATAATGGCTCTTAAATTAAAAGGACTTCCATACTTCTAAGAAATTTTTGCCGCTGTTGTCTCCTGTTCTGGGAGTTATGATAGAATAATAAAAAAAATGGTTCATTCACGCATCTGATAAGTATATCAATCGACATGTTCACGTAACTACCATACGTGGATCAAAATTATCATAAATTTCAATTGATCAGATTAGAATTTTACCTTAAACCAGTACTGAGTAGTCGAACATTTGTCAGATATTAGGTTGATGTTATCACTGTAAATAATGGAAATAAACTTTAATTTCAATCCATTAGGGGGTTGCACTCTGACGTATCCCAATAAGTACATTCAATTCTTTTAATATTGCTTTCAAGATTTCATTACATATATATATCATACAAATGTATGATTTTCACATATCATTACTTTAAAGGTTAGTAAGGATTTGTAAATAGCCTCAAAGCCCCAGCTTTTTCACAAAAAGTGAGCTCCCTTAACAATGTTTGCATCAGCCAAGCCTTGTCTCATCGAGTGTAATAAAATTTTACAGCACCTACAAATTGTGAAATGCAAATTCTTTGGCCTGTTCTGCCGATTCCCTTTTATAGTTATGTTTGGGCATTATTCAAGAACTCTCGCTTCATTGCTGTTCTACGGAGTTATTGCCCGGTTATTTCTTAACCGAATATTCAGGATGTAACTTTACGCTGCTGGAGAGGAAGGGTTCATGTTCTATAAAAAAATCCTAACTCGGTGCCAATAGTAATACTTGGAAATAGAGTTCTGCCGTTCTCGAGAACGTACTCTCGATTTTATGGAGCACGATCACGGTCGAGAATATTCTCCATGCAAAATAGAAAACGTTCTACAGAAAGTACAAGTCTAAGTATACTCTTTTAAACTTAACTATTCAATTCGCCAAAAACCTCAGCGTCTAATATTGTAATCAAAATGTCTCCGTTTCTGAACGTTGTGTTGTGGAACCACAAGCATGCCGCGGCTGACGCACAACTACTGCGGCTAAATCTTGCGGTGGTCGCGCGTCATGGCGGCGGTTTACGTGCGGTTTCATATTCAAACATGCATTTCTATGAACATTATTACGGTTTGCAGTACTTAATAATGTACATTTTAATTGTACGAGTACAGCGCCTAAAGCAACGCGTTTAAAAATTGTAATTTCTGTCTCCGATAAACCTGTTGATGTTATTTTCTATGTTACTCTATAAAACAACATTATAGGAGACACTATGGTCTTATTAGTACGAATATTACGCCCATAAAAAATAAATATGCCCAGTTATATTTATTTGTTATTTACGCTAGTCTTTTGTTTTGGTGGGTTTTAAATGTCATCACACTGCAATAATGGAACTCACTCGTAAAAATATTCGTGCTATGATTTATAATTGGTTTCCCTCTATGATTTATCAGGTAACTTCAACTTTTGGTGTACACAGTGGTTTTAGATGAAACGCCGCATCCTAAATTTTCAAGAAGTTTGCAGCAGCGTGACAACTGCCTTTATTACATGTGCCCTATGGCTGGCTATACGAACATGTTAAGAATATAGTTTGTAACTTACATCGAAGGCGCTTACAACGTTTTAATATATGCAAACACGCAGACTTAAAGCACGCGGCAAGCGCCCATCACTAGGTATCGTCCAAAACAGGTTCGTTCCAAATCTGTACATTTTGATCATGCTGCATGGAGCGGGCGGAACGAGCCTTGAACCACACTACTCACACTAGTTCATATTATACTTATGTTCACATTGAGTAGCCGAGCAATGTGAGTGCACCCTATGCGAGTATGCAGTCTGTTTGTCTTTGTACTCTCTGGTTCGTTTGGCTAAGTAAATCCTCCATCCGGACGTTTGCGGTTCGTGACAGGTCATTCGGGGTTTTACATAAAAACGATTGAAATTGAAATCGTGCAAGAGCGGAAGGCAGCTATCTGTTAAAGTGAAATGGTGTTTCTTGTATAGTGCCTGCAATTGTTTTACAAACTAATATACAGGGTGGAAATAGATTTTGGGTCAGTGAAGGCCTACGCTATCTACCGTGTTGCTAGGCGGATAGGAGACCTTTCTTCGATTTCAAAGTAATGAAGATTGGCGTTTACAGATTTTAGAAAAACAATTTGGTTTCAAGAAAATGGTCATTTTGACCAACTTTTTTTGATGTCAAATATCAATTCCTATCCAGACTCAACGCTTGTATGGGACTATTCAATGAGAGGTAGGGCACAGCGATGACCATCACGCTTGAAACTGGAGCAGCCCAACTGGGGAAGTACCTCCTCCGACACCTTACAGAAGACCGCAGCCATAATTTGACGACCGGTCTGGCCTAGTGGGTAGTGACCCTGCCTATGAAGCCGATTCCCAGTCAGGGCATTTATTTGTGTGATAAGCACAGATATTTGTTCCTGGGTCATGGGTGTTTTGTATGTATATAAGTATTTATATGTATCTATTTATTATTTAAATCGTCGTCTAGTACCTACAACACAAACCTTATTGAGCTTACCGTAGGTCTAGGTCGATTTGTGTAAGATTGTCCCGAATAATTATTTATTATTTATTTATTTATTTATAATAGCACTGCTACCTTTCAGGTCTGTAGTGTTGTGTTCCTGATGGTGAGTAAGGTTCCCAGAGCTCCAACCCCCCTTAAAGGCCGGTAACGCGCTTGTGACTCCCCTGGTGTTGCGGGTGCCCACGGGCGACGGTAATTGCTTACCACCAGGCAATCCGTCTGCTCGTTTGTCGCCTATGTCATAAAAAAAACTAAAAAGAAATTTCTGGCTAGAAAGTTGACCCCAAGGATACTATTGATACTGGATAGAAATGGAATCAATTTACATAAAAAAATAAAAATTGTATGGGGAAAGTTTTTCTCGATTTATGGCTTTTCTAGCGGCAAATTTCATTTTGGTGCCATACAAGCTTTTGACCTGGACAGGAATGGGATCGATTGGCATAAAAAAAAAGTTTGTCTAAAATGACCGTTTTCTCGCACCCTGTATGTTTTTTCCAAAATCTGTAAACGTCAATCTCCTAAGAACATTTTCGTCTATCTCTGGATCTGGTAGCTGGTTATAGGAATGATTTCCACGAAAGGTTTTATCTTTTCCGAAATGTTATGCATCGCGTGGCATTGCGGTGTTCGTCTCTTACCTAGAACTAAGTCAGTCTTAAGGTCCGGATACACAAAGAGAATAAAAATTAATAGACATTTTTACACAAATTGACTGAGCCCAAAGATAAGCTCAAGAAGGCTTGTGTTGTGGGAACTCAGCCACAAAACATATAATATACAAATACTAACACCCATGACTCAGGAACTGCTCATCACACAAATAAATTAATAAATGCATCCGTCAGAAATTTCCAGTGTACCTGTAATTTAAGTAAATTCTGAGATTTTGTGACGGGTTCTGGGGTTTTGTGACCTACTTACTTAAGTAGGTACGATTTTCAAACTTACAAAAAAAGGGAAGATCTCAACTATCAGCTTTACCTAACCACATCAACACAAAAGCTACCTGCACTATCAATATACATTACAATAAAACTCATAATACGTGTATGTAGACGCTGTTGGAAGACTGCAGCGGGGCGGGCGTGGGTCGTGCATATTAAACTAATGTATACTTATGGTAGTGACCGCAGTGCACGCTCAAATCTCTTGGAAGCTCGAAGCAATGTTGCACGCCCCACCGCCCCGAGCGTCTACTAAGTACTTTACACTAGTTTCGTATGTAGCAGTGGCGGAGGGTTATTTTTTTCTGAGGCAAGACTGAGCCAATATGGCTCTGCCTTTTCGTGATGAGATAAAGAAAAAATATTGAAGTGTGGTAAAGTTAGTAAAGCCTAAAGTTAGTAAGCTTACCATGAGTTGTGACGATAACGATTCGATAACGAGTATCGCACACATGCACAGATAGTAAACTCGATACTCGTTATCGAACTTGAATGGTCGCGCCCCTGCTGTTTGGTAGAGAGCTTCCTAGTTTTGCTTTATCTTAGATTTTAGAAAAGAATATTTTTGTAATCTGTTCGTTCATCATCATCTTCCTCGCGTCGTCCTGGCATTTCGACGCGGGCCACGGGAGCCTGGGGTCCGCTTAGTAACTAATCCCAGGATAAGGCGTAGACACTAGTTTTAGGAAAGCAACTGACAACTGGCATTCCAACCCAAAAGTGTAAACTAGGCCTTATTTTGATTAGTCTGGTTTCCTCACGAAGTTTTCCTTCAATGAAAAGCAACTGGTAAATATTAAATGATATTTCGTAAGTTCCGATAAAGTCATTGGTACAAGCTGGGGTTTGAACCTGCGATCACCGGGTCGCACGTTCTTACCGCTAGGCCACCAGCGCTTCCCTGTTCGTTCATGTAATTTGCAAAAACAAACAAGTAGGTATCTATAAGTTCTATAACAGTGACATAACAATATTTGTCAATAAGCGTTAGAGTATGGCTCGTTGTTGTAACGCAACTTTAAGGCGAAGGATTTATAGCATCCTATATATCTAGTACAATGCTCAAACTCGCTCCGAACTGCGCTAATAGGAATCAGTCTCTCCTGGCATTGCCTCTACTCGTAACAATGCAAACTTGTTATTATTGTCATCTCTTCTCCGTAGCTGCTGATTAGTGATGCGATACAGAGATAATACTACTGTGAGCGACGCGTATAGTTTTTATATATTTGTGTCGGCAACCTGACACTTTCACAGTCATAGATGGATCATGGCGCTATCACTGAAATCAAATTACTTCTAACTGCAATCAATGGAGCTCGTACTATTAATTCTGATTTCTCTGTCAATATTTTTGTTAGTTTAAGCATTCTATTAATATATTATAATAATCTAGTGCAAACCTGCTAGACTAATATGGTCCGGCTTTTGTTGATTGATTTACATGCCAAATTACAATTTTCTATAACTAACAGTGATCACTGAGCTGACAGACAGAAACGGTAAAAAAAATGTTATTCAGATAACTAAGATCCATATGTGTGTTTGTTAGAAAAAAAAAAATATTGTAGAAAAATTATAAAACTACATGTGTTAATATCTTATTTCTAAACCTTTTTCCTTTTAAAACTAAAAGGGTTTCTAGTTGGATATGGAAACCTAAATAACTACTTATAGTAATGGAGAAACAGAGATATATAAAAAAAAAACACAAAATTATCCCCTCCTGCCTGCGGTTGCCCGTGCAATGGTCCCCACGATGCTTGCAGCAATTTCCCAAATACAAACATTGTACCATGAATGGCTTGGAGCTGGGGTCGTCCGCATTTTATCTGAGTCGAAGTTTTCAAAGGCTTAGATCTGCACCTTCTGGTTTCCACTACAAGGGGACGAAGTTAGATGTGAATTAAGTGTATTTTTGACGTTTGCCACAATGTCGCTTCAGCCGCGCGTGGTCCGGGCTTATGTGAGAGGCGGCGAAGGTATATAATATTAATAATTACTAGATATATTTTTAATGAAGACCGTTATCATTATCTTTCTACCGTTTCTTTCATTATCTCGGTGTTTTTACAACGGCTCCATTGGTAGTGTACTGGGCTAGTGATCCAGTGGTTGTGGGTTCGCTGCTAGTAAATTTTTTCTATTTTTCTTTCGATTTAAATATCGAAGTTTAGATTTGTTTTCTGACAGTCAGTCTATCCAATACATTTTTTACAGAAACAAAAGATTCGTTGAAAAATGTATTTATTTCGATTTAAAAGTCAAGATAGAAATTTAGTTATATTTTCATATTTATTATTTTATTTAGTATGCCATAAGTAGTTTCGATGTGTCTAGCACATCAAGAGTGCTAGTAACATAATCAACAATTTGACAGGCAATATCACGACATAAGCGGTATTTTTTTACTAAGGAACCCTAAAACGGTCGGCGGCAAGGGCTCTCAGAATTAATTCTTACTTTTTTGCGAAGTTGTCGGTGTAGCTTGTGAAGTACATAGATTATGAAATAATAAAACGTAGACAGCTAAAAGCTAGTTTAATCAAAAGTTTTAGTTTAAAATCCAATGCAGATAATATCGTCACCCTAGTTCACAACCGTACTAATTACATTTTTTTCAAAATTTGTTTTTTTATCGCTATCTATATAAAATTGAATTCTGCATCGTATGGCATTAACAAAAACCTTAAAAGCCTTCTCCTTCCATGAAAAACAATGTGACACAATGGTACTAAGTACGAAGAAAGCATGCGCTTTTGTACTAAAATCCATTATTTTTAAAAAAATTATGTACAAAAGCATTAAGTGACTTTAGTTCATTTGACTCCTATTTGAAATTATGCACATTCGTACTAAGTGTAGTTAGTTCAATTGGAACTTACTATATTTTGTATGCAGTAATGTATTAAGTCGCTTTAGTACAAAACATTACAAAAAAAACATGTAACAAGATTGTCACAAGAGCTGTTAATTGAATGTCTTTTGAACTGGTTGTTTGACAAACATGTTAAGTTACTTTAATACAGTCGGTATGTTCGTAAACTTTTTTAAAGCAAAATTGAAAAAAGTATAAATAATTCAATTTCAGGAATAATATTTTCTAAGCGGTGACTAAGATGCTTCGTTATTTACTTGAGCCATTTTATATGAATTAATAGGAAGCGTGAGCGCTACTGTACCACGCCGTGCGCCGGCGCCGGGGTAGGAAAACTGCGCGCGCTATTCTTTTTTTAAAACATAAACAAATACTCGTATACCCACAACAGTCTCAACCTAGATTTTCGGAGGGAGTCAATCGTTGTAGTAATAGTAATTGAAAATATTACGTTCGTGACAATATTAAGTAAAGGTCGAAGACTTGTAAATTTGGTAAAGCAGAATGATGTCAAAATCACCAAAACATCAATAATTACTAGATACTATAACAGCACTTAACATGGTTGTGCGCAGTTTTTTTATACTGTAAAGGTTAGATTTTGATGTCACTAACAGCACTTAATACACTTGTGCGCTAGCATTTTAGTCGTATTCAATGAATGGTTTAACATTAAGAGCACTTAGTGTGGTAGAACATAATAATGGAAGTGATGTTGATACATTTGATTCGTGTTTGGTTTGGCATTTTGTCACACCAAGTACACTTAATTAATTGAACTCTTGGTCGAATAACGTATAGTTAATGCAACAGTTCCCTTTTCATGCATTATACAAGTTACAAAGATACCCACACTAACATGTTCTTTAGTTTTTTAGTTATTTTTTTGTTCAGTTATTTTCATAATGTATTGCGATAGTGTTAGGTTTAGGCATTTTTCATCTCTTGCCTGAAACAAATAAGCAATTAGTTTAGTAACAGGCGTGCCGCGGCAGCGGCCGGCGAAGCGTCAGAACAGACTTTTTTTAATAGTATACATTACCCACAAAATGCATCTACTAGTAAAGTTAAAAACAATAAACAACCAAATTTATATTATGCCAACTAAAACATTCTACAACATGAAAATAGGCGTTTTGAAAAATGACATTTTACTTAAAACACAGACCAAATGTTGAGTTGGTAACTGTTAAGTTGTCAAATGAAACATATTTGTTTTGATAATTTGGGAAATGAACGTTCGGCGAAATAAAATTACGCGAAACGTGAGTTGGGAAGTGATATTCGACAATATGATTTTCGGCGATAAATAAGTGAATCCATTATAACTAACAGTAAAAAACTGATACAGAAATTAATGGATCTCAAGATTTTTCATTATTATGTTAGTAAGATGCGACAATGTTTATAGTAGTTTATGTATCTGTGCATAATGAAGGGCATTACAACGAGAGTGTGGGTTTATGAAACGAGCCGAAGGCGAGTTTCATAATAATATCACTCGATTGTTGTAATGCCTAATTATGTATAGTTACATACACTACTTTATCTACACACATATCATTAAGTGTTTTAAGATGGGTTCAGAAACCGTAGGGAAATGACTTATTACTAGGGTTACTTGTAAACATTAAAAAGTCAACGAACAAAACAAATGACAGCTTGGAACGGCGGCGTTGCGTATTTCGTATCTCAGTCAATTTTTTTTTAAACCATAGACAAGCGAATGAACTCCCTATTCTACTGTCACTCGAGTTCAAATGTCGTTCGATTTATATTAAAAAAACATAACGAATTGGCGTTTCGTATCAATGGCTGTTTTAATATCTATAGATACTAAATTAGACACCCCACTTGAATTTGACAGCTGTTTCAAATTTAAATTCATAACCTACTGATTTCAGTAGGTAATGTTAACATTACCTACTGAAATCTTTCTGATGGTTGGTAATGCCTACGGTTTCTGGACGCATTTTAGAGCACCCATGATATGTACGTAGATAAAATAATTTAATTACATTTTTGTTAAATAGAACCGCAAAAGTTTTCATTTATGTTTTATTATTGTTTTTAACACACAATGCTTAGTATAACTATGTTTTAAAGTTCGATTTTAGTTCAGATTTATACAATGTCTGTTTTAATAATAAAAAAGTAATAATTCAAAACATGTCTAGTTGTTTCTTTTCATTTCCATTGGCTAAATATTTTAATAATTACAGTACCTTATGTCCTAAAAACATCGATGACGTATTTAACACGTGCACACTTGTATTAAGTGAGGGGTTTAGTTGTCTAAAGTTCAATTTTCAGTATGAAATCTTTCGAAGTGGTATATTATATTTGAAATATAATATCTCGAAGACCTATTTTACGTCACTAATACATAATTTATAACTTTTTGTATACCATTGATATAATATTCATATGCAAACATTAGATTTGCTCTCCTGTAAAATTACTCAAAGTGTAGTTAGTACGGTTGTGAACTAGGGTGACGATATATAAGTACCTAATACCAGCGGCGGGTAATAAGGTAATATTCCTTAGACAAAACGGGGACAATGTGGCTTTGCCATTTCTTTACAATTTTAACTGTGCGAAAGCGTTGCTACTTATGCTATGGTAAGGCCTATGTGACAACCCTGCTGTCCGGTAAGCTAAGTAATATGTATGTACTCGCATAGGATAGGTAGGATAGAAAAAGCAAACTAAACATTTACTTGAATGATTAGGTACCTAAGTATATTTCATAAATGGAATTTTCCGTCTAGACTAGTTTCCAATTTATCTGGTCAATTTTTCGTTGGCCGGTGGAAGTGGAACTAACTTAGACAGCTCACGTAGTCTGCTTGTAACTCACAATTACTGCTCCAAACCAGACATTGCACACAACTTAAGCTAACTTGTTAGTTACTAACGGGTTTCTTTTTTATTGGCATGAAGCGTCGATTGCATGCTTTTTTAGAGCGCAATAAAGAGTATTACTGCAAGATAAGTCTGAACAGATTCTCATATTAATGGAACAGATTGTAACGTTGAATCAATGTGTTCTTTGTTTTTCATTATTCACTTTTTGCCAGTATCACATGGACGCGTAAAATGAACCAACGTGCATTATATTTAGTACGGTCCTGCGTATGATACCTACACAAAAATCAGTGTAATTTTAAGGTTCAACATTATGCGCGAACTACGAGTAAATATGTCGCACAAACTGTAGCTCCATAAATAAAATGATGTACCGTACCGTTTTTGAACCGTTACTCACTACTGATGTAGGTACGTATATTCATACTCTTTTTAGGTTATACACTGATACACAAATCGAAACAATTAGATATTAGCACTATTATTAAAAATTACAAAAGTAGTATTTCTTTGATTTATAAAACAAATGCAACTCTAAATAAATAATATTCAAAGTGAAATTCGCTTTAAAATTTCAACACGAAATTTACATCGGCACAAAGCGAAAGCTAAAACGGCGGTTAAAATTTTCAGAAGCACCTGCTCGCTAACATTCTTGCGGCTACCCGGGCTAGTTAATTTATTTTCATTTCGGTAGCGTTTGAGCGCGAGTTACTTCAGTCTTGCTCAGAGGTTTAATTTTGGGTCGCCCAATCTTGATTGCCATAATGTATAATGCACTTTGTTTCCAAACATGTAATCTGTTCGAAATTATTATAAAATAAAGCTATCTTAACCGAAAGTGAAATAAAACAACTAAAAGTGGATTATATTGCGTACACTGAACTCAAATTACATCTAGACGTATCGTCTTATGCAGCGTTCGTAGTCCCGGATGGATCGTAAACCGAAAGTATTAAAGAGGATAATTACTTCAAAAGTCTGGACAAATCCACAGTAACCCGGACCGGTTCCGGTTATGGACCCGGGTATGTCCTTAAACTACGTCCAACAATGAGAGGTAGGGCACAGCGAAGTACCATCACGCTTGAGTCTGGAGAAGCCCAACTGGGGAAGTACCTCCTCCTTACAGAAGACCACAGCCATAATAGCACTGCTACCGTTCAGGTATGTAGTGTTTTGTTCGGGTCTATGTTGACTCCCATAATGTTAAACTTTCGATTTTTTTTATCCATACCGATGTTTTTCATACTCGTTGGTTGACATATTGTCATTAGTCATAACTACAAAAGTCAGATTTTTCTTTTACCCGTTATCATTAGTCATAACTATTGAATTTCATACCGTTATTGGTCATAACGTTCAATATAGTAATTGTATTAAAAGGTAGAAAGTCAAAAGGTATACTAGTTGGATCTGTGGGGGTCACAGTTCTAACCTAACCTAACCCCCTTTCGTGTCTGTGGGGGTCGCAGTTCTAACCTAACCTAACCCACTTTTCTGGTAGCAGGTTGGATCTGTAAGGGTCGCAGTTCTAACCTAACCTAACCCACTTTTCTGGTAACAGTTCGTCTCTGTGGGGGTCGCTGTTCTAACCTAACCTAACCCACTTTTCTGGTAACACTTCGTGTCTGTGGGGGTCGCAGTTCTAACCTAATCTAACCCACTTTTCTGGTAACAGTTTGTATCTGTAGGGATCGCAGTTCAACCCTAACCCACTTTTCTTTTCTTTTTTTCTGTAAAATAATCGTTATAAATTTTGATATTATGCTGATTGGATTTATGATTTTTGTCTTAAATGATGTGTAACATTATGGCATTCAATTATTATATATATTTAGTTGTATGTCTGATAACTATTATGACTATTGATAGTTATGACTTAAAAAAATATGGCTAACAATTTCTGACTTTCGAAAATCAGAATAATAAAATTATGGGAATCAAAGGGATCCCGTTTTGTTCCTGATGGTGAGTAAGGTTCCCAGAGCTCCAACCCCCTTAAAGGTCGGCAACGCACCTGTGACTCTCCTGGTGTTGCGGGTGCCCATGGGCGATGGTAATTACTTACCATCAGGCAATCCGTCTGCTCGTTTGCCACCTTTGTCATAAAAAAGGTCACTTCCAATTAGTTTATCTCGTCAATCGGCTCGCCCCGTACTCGTCAAGCAATTATTTTAGCGTTGGCTAGTCGTGAAGCGAAGCACGTATGGTCGAAGCGCATTGGCAATTTACAAGTGCAACATATTACGGCCGAAATAAAATATCCCTGTACGTGTTTTTACGCTTGATGATCCTGGCAATTTTTAATAGAAACAATTTGGTTTCTACGGTTATGTATATAAATATCAAAATTTTAAAGGTACACGACAGATCGATGCGTCGTCGCGACAAACAATGCTTCGATATTTATACCTTACTATATGATAAAGTTGACTGCTGTAGACATACTTTGAAAAACTTATTTGGACAAAAATGCAGCAATTTTCCTATTCCTAGATTGAAAGTGTGTATAAAAAAAAGGTATTTTTGTTACTAAGTGCACCTTAAAGGTTAGACTGTTTTTATAACACGAAGCCTTATACAAACGAACCAGTACCAAAGCCTCGCACACTAAAAAGTCTAAAACCCCAAAGAAAAATGAGACTGCAGTTAACCTCGTCAAATATAAATTCCAGGAAAAACACTAGACAAATATACCGCGCCCAGAGAGGCGTTAGAATAAAAAGAGACATTATCAAATTGATGCTGCAATGAGAAATCTCGTACAGGCCTTCATTGCCCCCCGGAGGGCACTAGCTTAAGGCTTGGCCACAGTAAACTTACGAACAATACGGAAATTTTATACCAGACTAGGTACTACATAAATTGGTATTTTAATCAGCTTTGCAGAATCTCTCGTGTGATTCTTCGGTTCTGTTTTATGTAAAAATACTCTAAAAGTTATTTGAACCCACCGAAGTAGCGTGGTCGTCCACGTCACAAAATTGCAGGAGACTCAAATGTATGGAGTTTCATGTACTTAAGTGATTTTAGTTTACCGTCGAATGTTTACGGTATATCGTGGTAATGACATTCACGACGTAAGGGGGAGGCCTATGTTCAGCAGTGGACGTCTTATGGCTGAGATGATGATGATGATGATGATGACATTCACGACTATGGTAATTTAAAAGCAATAGCAATTAATCTCTTATATGTTGAAAGATGGCAATTGTTATATATTGAAACCATTACAATAACAGAATTAGAAAGAAAAGAAACTTTGCAGTTTAGAAGTTGAGGTTTATGAAGCTCCTGCTCGCATTTTTCTTTTCTTACATCAATGTAATAATTATCGAAATCATCGAATTCTGTCGCTGTAACTGTTTCGTGCTATAAATTACAAATGAACACTGGTCTTGTGGTTTTACATGTATTTACTGAGGCATATAATTAGAGAGTTGTCAACCAAATTTTCATTACAAACAGCAGACAATAGACGAACTCAATGACACGCTATTTCTATCTGTAATAAATTGCATGTCGATGAGCAACCGTGTATAGTTACAAACAGGTGCTTTGCAATTTCATATTAAGTAGTTTGCAACTCAATTATAAAATCCAGAAGTCGTCAAGTAAAGTAAGTGCTGATTAGAACAGGTAGTTTACTTTATAGTAGATAAAACGGCACTCTCAATTTGGTACTCAGTTAATGGGAAACTCCAATCGAAACGTATCAGTTTAACAGATCGAATGCCATGCCCGTCTTGAAAGTATGGTTGGGGGATAAAAAATATCCTATGTCCTTTCTCATAGCTCAAACTCTGTCCATACTAAATTTCATCGCAATTGGTTCAGCGGTTTAAGCGTGAAGAGGTAACAGATAGACAGACACAGAGAGAGAGTTACTTTCGAATTTATAATATTAACGGATCTATATTGACTCCCATAATGTTACACTTTCGATTTTTTTTATCCATAACGATGTTTGTCATACTCGTTGGTGGCCATATTGTCATTAGTCATAACTTCAAAAGTCACAATTTTATTTTACCCGTTATCGTTAGTCATAACTATTGAATTTCATACCGTTATTGGTCATAACGTTCAATATAGTAATTGTATTGAAAGGTAGAAAGTCAAAAGGCATACTAGTTGGATCTGTGGGGGTCGCAGTTCTAACCTAACCTAACCCACTTTTCTGGTAACAGTTTGTGTCTGTGGGGGTCGCAGTTCTAACCTAACCTAACCCACTTTTCTGGTAACAGTTTGTGTCTGTGGGGGTCGCAGTTCTAACCTAACCTAACCCACTTTTCTGGTAACAGTTTGTGTCTGTAGGGGTCGCAGTTCTAACCTAACCTAACCTAACCCATTTTACTGGTAACAGTTCGTTTCTGTAGGATTATGAATTTTGATATTATGCTGATTAGTTTTATGACTTTGATCTTATATGACGTGTAACAGTATTGCATTTAATTATTATATTTATTTAGTTGTATGTCTGATAACTATTATGACTAATGATAGTTATGACTTAAAACAATATGGGTAACAATTTCTGACTTTCGAAAATCGGAATAATAAAATTATGGGAATCAAAGGGATCCCAATATTAACAGTATTGTCATTTCGGCTGTGACCTACTCGTATGTTCTCCTTTGGGGCGTAAGTAGTTCTCACCTAGTCTACGGACAGGCAAGGGTTAGAAATTGCAAAACGGTGTCTGCTGCATATCGATCATAAAAACACGTTTGTTATGACAGCTGTCAAATATATGAATCCAAACACCATTTTTATACGTTTATTTTTTGAACCCAACTGAGGCAAGTGCGCTCTTAAATTAAAATAACATTTTATTGCAGTGTCTACAGTCAAAATCTAAATGTTACTCCTTTCTTATCGGTTACTAGAGTGAAATAACGAAAGGGATCGGAATGTTCAAAATGAATTTCTTAATATTCCAGTAGCGTTACTGTATCCACTTTAGTACTGCGCGGGTCGCATTAAGGGCGACGTTAAGGGCTACATTAGTTTTTATCCGTCTGTTACCTCGGCCACTGGCTTCACTTTTATGACGGCGCGTGCGCTGGCCGGGAAGAGCTGGATTACATCCATGTTTATTGTGGACAGTTCTGTCTCTTAAGATTAGGCTCACAGTTGAGGGGAAGTAATGTCCAAATCCGAGGCTGAACGGACTATTTAGGTATCAATTATTATTTGTGTATTTATTGCCCCGTGTATATATTTTACATATTATTATATTTATATATTTTTTTTATGACATAGGCGGCAAACGAGCAGACGGATTGCCTGGTGGTAAGCAATTACCGTCCCCCGCACCCGCAACACCAGGGGAGTCACAAGCGCGTTGCCGGCCTTTAAGGGGGGTTGGAGCTCAGGGAACCTAACTCACCATCAGGAACACAGCACTACATACCTGAAAGGTAGCAGTGCTATTATGGCTATGGTCTTCTGTAAGGAGGAGGTACTTCCCCAGTTGGGCTGCCCCAGATTCAAGCGTGATGGTCATCTCTGTGCCCTACCTCTCATAAAATTTTAAGTTTTTATTGTATTTCAATGATAAACACGCAGAAATCTGCCTTTTTATGGAGCAATAATAAAACCGTAGATATTTTTGGTGTGCGTGTGCTCGTTTCATACGCTTCTATTGATGCTGACTGTAAGTAATTAATTATGCCACAATAATATGTATTATCCCACAAGAAAACATACCAAACAATTTAATAAAGTACGACAGATCTGGCCTAGTGGGTAGTGACCCTGCCTATGAAGCTGATGGGCCTGGGTTCAATTCCCAGTCGGGGCATTTATTTGTGTGATGAGACTGATGAGCACTGATTTTTGTTCCTGAGTCATGGGTGTTTTCTATGTATTTAAGTATTTATATGTATCTATCTATTATATATATCGTCGTCTAGTACCTACAACACAAGCCTTACTGAGCTTACCGTAGGATTAGGTTGATTCGGTAAGATTGTCCCGAAATATTTATTTATTTTATTTTATTTAAGTACAAAATATAAGAGAAAATACTACGTATACGTTTATATATAGAAACAAATTTGATTGCACGAAATAGCTTTTGATATGCTTCTATACCTGATCTGTGTCATTTAAATAATCTATAAGTACATACATACAATTGATTATTATTAAATCATAGGCGGTTTAGTTATATTTTCTGATTGGGGCCATGCATGTTTGTCTGTCAAATATCCCTGTATTCTGTAATTATCAAAGATTTTCCAAAGTATTTTTTATGTGCTGGGAAGGGTTTGTGGTGTCAAATGTCTATAATAAGAAATAAACTGCACCAAAACGCACGAGGCGCCGGCACAGTACGGTTGGTATGTAAAACTTGAAAATACATTGCAGCATTGGTAGGCTGGGTATTGTTATGAATGTAGGTATTGTCATACTGAGGTGAATATTCTCTATGCCATGGCAGTGCTACGCTTGTAGCTGGTTCTATTGTTTTCCCGCTTTGTAGTTACAGGAAAGTGAATTCGAATGTGAAACCTACCGCTAAAATCAAAGATCGATAATTTCGGGCATCTGTTTCTTTTACTCCAATTAAGGCGTAATTAGAGTGGCAGAGACAAACGCTCGAAAGTTGCAGGAAACTTCCATTTGCTAAAACAGAATCAAAGCGCTTCTGTTTCTTAGGAAACAGAACTAGTCGTACATTCTTCTCAGAGTAGTCATGGTCATTGGAGTCGTTGCTTTCCTAATTATACTATGCCATCCATCAAACGAACTTCACTTGGAAAATTTCGGTCTTGTACCATCGACTCTACCCTGAACAACGAGCCTCTCCAAGGCGTAGTCTACTTTTCGCTTAACGTGGCCGAACTAACTTAAAATACAAAAGTTAACGAAAGTCGAAAGAGTGCCGAAAGTCTTTATTCAACTTTGATTAATGAATGGATATGGAATGGTATGAATAAATATATTAGTACAGCGCTGTTTCCACGATATCAGCAGCATCCTTCACAAGCACCACAATTCCAAGGCATCAATGCGTTTTCGCTAACTCTCCCTTACTATATAGACTTTTTTTTGTCAAGAGTTAGTGTAAAAACGGATTCCTCCTAATTCCAGAGAGCGTAATGAGGCTATAACTTCCGTAAAGTGTCCATCAGTCATTCGCGCGTTTGCCGAATGGCTTACTTTATTCTTATGTTTACTTGTGAGACACTACACTCTATTTGATATACGAGTTCCGGAGTACGTAATTCATACTTATTGTAATATGTTGCTTACTATAATATATTCATAACTTCAAGGGAAAGTTCTTCAGTACAACTCGAAGTAGTATTTCAACATTACTATCAATCAATACTAATACTAATAATATAAATGAGAAAGTAATTGTGTCTATCTGTCTGTCTGTTACCTCGTCATGCTGAACCAATTGGGATGAAATTTTTACGAGAAAGGACGTAGGATAATTTTTACCCCGCAACCAAAGTTTAAAGTCGAAATCACGAGGAAAAGCTAGTAATTAATAATTCAGTTTTGATTTTCTATTCATAATTATGGGCAACAAATAGGTTTTTGTGTGACTGTGGTAATGAAACATTATGGAAATTTATATGTTACTTTTAATTGTAAAAATAATATGATCTGCATACTTTGCCTTGTATATGTAACTTGTCATTACTCGTTATGTCAAGGTCTTTGCTTTAACCTCTGGCCCGTTACTGCGAACATTGAAGTTCGTATATTTCGGGCATCTTTCTCTTTTACTCCAATTAAGGCATCATAAGAGAGACAGAGATAATCGTCCAAAATTTACGAGTATATCGTGTTTCGCGGTAGCGCCCCTGTTATGAAAGAATTATACCTACAATGTGCTGTTAATGAATTGTTATCATGTTTTAATTAACAAAAAACAAATTAATATGTCGCTTGTATTAATATACTAAGCAATGAGTCGGAAAAATCCAGTCAACTTGTGTACTTAGGGGCCATAAGGGGCCATCCACCTATTATATTACAAGAAATTTTCATTTTCTAATCTCATCTGTCATGATTTGTTGCGATTCCTTAAACACTTAGATACCTACTGTGACAGTAGTTGGCATGACTCGCCTGTTTTTATTGTTGTGACATAATTCGTTGATGGCCCCTTATGTAAAAATAACTAGGCATAAGATTATTCATGAAAATACCAACAAAAGAGAACTGTACTGAGGTACAAACTTCACTTTTCTGTTCGATAACTTCTACTACTACTACTATATTTTACAAACTGTTTATTATACAATATATTGTTTTATGGTGTATCAATAAACCAGCAATTTCTATTTATACTGAGTTTTTATAGCAGCGCTGCAAAAAAAAAAACAATTATGAAATTTTTAATCTCTACCTATTGCGCATTATAACCGCAGCCCTGTTAGATATAGACGGATAGACAGACCAGTCCCGTGCTGTGACTTTATGACTAAGGTTTTGAAAACATGTATTATTAAAACATCACTCAAGAATATAATTTCCGTCTGTTCTCATCTTACTAAGTACTTACACGGACATAACGTTCTAGCCAAGCCAAGATTATACACAAGCAGCTTGCTCTTATGTACGGTCTTACGGACCACGAAGTGCCGTACTACAAGTACACACCTGCGCCTTGCCAGTTCTCGAAAATGAATCTCGAAATTATGCCACGCTCTATTGGGATCGATATGTTATCACGGACTGGACTCTTTTAGCCAATATGCCTAATGTCGTGGTGATAGACATCTTGAGGATCTCCCGAAGGCTGAGTAGGACAAGTCCAGGAAGTACCTAGACTTGGCTTACGAGGTAACCGCAATGTGAGATTGTGTGTTGATTGGGCATCATTGTACGGATAGTTGTTTCAGCGAATGGTCTTGTAGCGAAGAGTCTGGACCAACATCTTGAGACTCTCGCTACGTGGTTGTGGTTAGATCAAGGGTCAGATTCAGAAGGCCAGGTGGTAATCTTGAACATGACGCATATGTCTGGTTCCTCTGTCTGCAGCCCTAACCGCCGGCAGTCTGGGACCTGCTCCGCTGCTGGCGGCATCCTAGGTTAGGTTTTTATTTTATTTTTTGTTTTCACTTGTCATAAATATATTGTTATACTTTTTTATATAAAAATTTTATAAACTAACCTAAGAAATGTGATTAATAATAATTTATACATCAAGACACTAAAACGTTATTACAGACGGTAGCAGAAACAGTAAGTAACAAACAGGTGGACTTATCGCTAAAAAGCGATCTCTTATAGACAATCTTCAGATAACGAAACGGCGGATAAAGCTGAATTAACGGCGGCGGGCTGAGTTAACAGTTGTTATTGAGTTAGCAAAGTATCTATTAGATAGCTAACTAGCAACGCAATGGACTAACGAGCCACAATCAGTCTCGGAATAGTATTCCTAGTTCATTAGCGTAGCGCACGGACAAGTGGTGGCATTCTGAACAGGACAGCAAATGGAGTCGTTATTATCTACTAACTTTTAAGGATTGAATGATAAATTCAAAGTAGCTACTTATTATAATTTTTCTTCATTATGTTTAAAGACACCGGCATCATGAGTAAAGACACCATTGACTGGTTGACTTAGACTACTTTATTCCTACTCACTGGTGCATATATACATCTGTGCTTCCTTAATATTACGTTGTCAATCTACATATGAACAAACCTAATCTTACTGAATCAGCGCGTGATGAAATACTATCAACCTATCGTCACGCGCCGAGATACTGCATACACTAATACTGCGTGCCTACCGGCATAGTCATCTTTGGCATAACAGTTACATGATAAACATGTAGTTTTAATAGGTACATGATTTTATTGATTATTTTTGCTATAGTCAATAAAATTATTGACTGTCCCATTTTTAAGTAATCGCAGGTCCCCCTTTTTTCTCAAGACCAAAGTTTACATATTTTTTCGATTTATTTTGCCCTTAGTTACATTGAGCCATAAAAAATATTTACTTTTAGTCTAAAAACTACTTGAATAAGAATTAAAGTGTTATAAACATGTTTTCGAAAACTCATTTAATCATAAAGTGCATTTAGGCGACTCCATTGTCTAAAATGCCACCATTAGTTCGTACGCTACGGTAATAAACTAGGAACAATATTCCTCATATAATATATTACTAGTATAATTTTATTAATTATTCGTTGATTTCGAAACAGATGGGTCCAAATAATTAAATTCTTACAATTAAATTAGTTAGTCTAATGGATCCATTAGCGACAAATTATTTAAGTCGCATTTAGTGTCCGTAATGGGATGTACTGGAGAAAGGACAGATATACGAAAATGTAGAACGAGCAATGCTATATTGTTAATAGACATTTTTTTAACAAGGCACAATAAAATTTATTGGTTAAATAAGATTATGATTTCAGCAGGGCTCGAACAATTCATGCAGATGACGCAAAAATGACGCCTTTTGTATTTAAACTTTCGTGTGATATATCACATGAAGTAATCGTCAATAAAGTATATGTGGGTATAGCAGTAAAGAACGATTATTTATAATAATAAAACGAAGTATGGGCTCACGAGGTAACCGCCATGTGGCAAGTTGATTCGGCGATCATTGTACCGGTAGTTGTTTCCGCGAACGGTCT
Organism: Grapholita molesta; assembly: GCA_022674325.2. NCBI lineage: Eukaryota > Metazoa > Arthropoda > Insecta > Lepidoptera > Tortricidae > Grapholita > Grapholita molesta. The sequence continues at coordinate 21,873,233 of CP053121.2, read as the reverse complement.
CATAGCGAAGGGTCTCTCTCGATCGACACCTTGAGAGACTCGCTACGTGGTTGCGGTTCGATCAAGGGTCAAATTCAGAAGGCGCTAATCCTGGACACGGCGTGCATAGTCCGGGGCCTTATTTCAAATGACGATATCGTTTATGATACGTGTTATTGTTTGTGAAAATTCTATTTAAAAATCATCCATTATTTTCTGTTAAGCATTTGATATTAATGAAACATTAAAAACAGAAGAATTTTCCTCCAATGTTCTGCCGAATATATATCCAACAACTCTTTAATATTACGCTCCATACGCTCTTGTGAACACAATGCTAGTGGACGTGTTATCGGTTAAATTGAATATTTGAATAGTCAGTGCATGCCATCTTGTCAATTATTATCATTTCATAAGTGCTAAATTCCCGCGAGTGTCTAAAGAAATAGTGCGTTGCCCCCTTTAACCCGCCTGCCTCGGGGGAGAGAGACGGTCGAAATAATTCATCCCGCTTCACACCGTTGCTGTGCGCTCGGAGACTATCGGCTCTCGTCGTACGCCGTGTCAAACTGGACTAACTGGAGGTGTTATTGTTGTTTCTAACCGCTTACATTGTTGCTTATCGCTATGACGGCTAAGTGCGACGATTGTGGCAAATTTATTGCGGCTGGCGATGTAATGGTATGCGTGTCGTGTACCCGCAGCTTTCACTATTTTTGTTTAAAAATTACTCAAGATGATTTCAGGAGGCTGTCTAAAAACAATAAAAAAGTGAAGAACTGCTCGGCATGCGTAACGGGGGAACGGACCCCAAAAAACGCGTCAACGGTGGCAATACCTGCGGGTGCGAACTCATCCAAAGGGACTCCTGTTTTACTGTCGGAGCCGCCGGCCGGTAATAATAACGAATCCTCCGCCAGTCCCCTCCTGCGCACCGCATCCCCTTCTCCCCGCGCGGGCTCAGCTGAGCCACCACAGGCCTCCTGTAGTTCCCTCAGTGATTTAGAACTACGTCTTACGGAATTAATTACGACAACGCATCGAACCTTAGAAGTCCAACTTAGGGAAATAATTAAAACTGAGATATCTACACAGTTGGCTATCGTAAAAAATGAACTGGATCAGAAAATAGTTTTATTGGAGGAAAAAACAAATAAAATTCAAGATTTAGAGGACAAGCTTGGAGCCGCCCAGGAGCGTGTCGCCCAGCTCGAGAACGAGTTTGGATCGCACCAGCAGTGGCTCCGCATGAACAATTTGGAAATCTCGGGAGTGCCCGAGCGGAACAACGATTCTCCCAGTACTGTTGTCATCAATATCGCTAAGCATGCCGGCGTTACTCTCGAGCCGGGTGACATCGAATTTGCGCACCGAGTACAGCCCGCGCGCCCCCTACAGGGCCGACCGAAAAATATTATAGTAAAGTTGAGACAGCGCGCGCCTAAAGATAATATTCTTTCCGGGTTACGCAGATCCCGTGGTGTAAACACGGCGGACATAGGCTTTAACGGTGATTCGCATAAGATTTTTGTTCACGACCATTTGACTCCTGCCAATAAGAAGTTGCTTAAAGACTGTAAAGATCTCTGTTCCTCTAAGGGATATAAATATGTCTGGGTAAAGAACTGTAATATATACGTACGTAAGGCTGACCAGACTCCTTTTCTTCATATCCGTTCACACTCGGACTTTCGCAAAATTATTTAAATTACTGTTGATGACGCGTGCTATTTTATTTTTATTACTAAATATCACTTGCTTTGTTTTAAAAACTAACTTCTACTTATTTATGTTTATTACAAACGTAACACTCACTCAACTACACATGCACATAGTACACTCTAACATAGACTCACAATTTATACCTATAACTGACAGTCTGCTGTCGCGCTTACATGAGGTCACGAAGGTGCTCCGCTTTACTGTGTCGCTGGCATCATTTCTTATCAACAAATTTATATATAATTTGTACACTTTGTATCAGTATTTCCCTTGTTCGCCATTACTTCGTCATCCCCCCTAAAGTACCTAAAGGTATTCTATCAGAATACACGTGGATTGCGCACTAAAACACTTCAATTTTATCGAAACGTGTTTTTTCATAGGTACGACGTAATTATTGTTACGGAGACCTGGCTTAGCGACGGCATTCTGGATTCGGAGCTGTGTGATCAGCGATACGATGTTTTTAGGCTAGATAGGGACAGAGTATTGAGCGGTAAAGCCGACGGTGGCGGAGTAATGATTTTGGTGCTTCGATCTTTGGGTGCCCGTGCTCGTCCCGAGTGGTTGCGCGCGGGCGTGGAATGTTTATGGGTCACTATTCCAGCCAGTTCGTTGCGCTCTCACTTTATTGACTCCTCTTTAAAGTATTGCCAAGATCTTCATTTGTGTTCTATCTACGCGCCTCCGGGACCATCGCTGGCAAATAATATTACTAATTTGAATTTGTTGCTCGATGCGGTATTTTCTGAATCACCCAACGCGTATTTTTTCGTAGTAGGAGATTTTAATTTACCTCATATTAAATGGAGTAGCGATGCACTGCCAGTATTTGAAAGGCGTGGAGCTGTTGAAGTTCAAAATGCCGCATCCCTACTGGTCGAAAGCCTTCTTTTTGCAAACTTAGAACAACACAACTTCACACTTAACCATAGTAATAACACTTTAGACCTTGTTTTCGCCAACTTCTCAGCAGAGATTTCAATTTCCGATTTTCCACTAGTACCAGCTGATAAATATCACCCTCCACTAGAAATTACTGTAAGTGACATCATTTGCGACCCTTTAAAAGACACTCCTATACCAAAGTTTAAGTTTCGTAAATGTAATTATGTTAATATCAACAATACTCTTAATGACATCGACTGGAAATCTTACCTTTCTTCGGATTCAATTGAGCTTGGGCTGTCCAAGTTCTATAATACGCTTAATGAGGTAATTGCCAAGCACGTACCGTTAGAATCCTGCCCTAATAAGCATAAGTATCCCATTTGGTACAGCACATGCTTAATTAAGGTTATTAAGGATAAGAACAATATGCATTCCAAATGGAAAAATATAGAAATTCTTTGGATTATGATAGCTTTTCTTTATTACGCAAGCGTCAAAAATTGCTACAAGAAATGTGTTGGAAACAATATCTCCAGTCGGTCCAAGATGGGATAAAAACCAATCCGAAGCAGCTCTGGTCTTTTGTAAAAGCTCGCCGGGGAGGTTCCGCCTACCCTAAGGTCTTTGAATATCAGGATCTGACTTTACACGGTAATGCTCAGATTTGTGAAAGCTTTAGTAACTTTTTTCACTCCGTTTTTAGCTTGCCTCTCACAATTTACCCTGAGATGCACCTTGCGCCACCCTATTGTAATAGCGATCGGATTGTCTCGACAGTAAACATCTCACCCGTAGAAATAGAAAATTTACTATCTAAATTAAATCCCAATGGCGGAGCCGGTAGTGACGGTATCCCCCCTTATTTTATTAAACATTGTGCATCGAGTTTGAGTAATCCTCTGGCGATTTTATTTAATAAATCGTTATCACAGGGCTTATTTCCGGAAAAATGGAAAGAGGCTTTAATTGTCCCAATTTATAAAAAAGGACCTAAATCTAAAATTACAAATTATCGTCCCATTTCAATCCTAAATCAGTTTGCTAAAACTTTTGAGAAAATTATATTAAATAGCGTCTATGATGTAATTAAGCTAAGTATTCCTCCACAGCAGCATGGGTTTCTCAGAAATCGCTCTACGATTTCTAATCTCATTGAGTTCACGAACTACGTAGTTAAAAATATGGATAAAAGAAGGCAGGTTGACGCGATCTACACTGATTTCGAAAAAGCTTTTGACAGAGTGGATCACGTCATCCTGCTTCGCAAGCTTCACTGGCTGGGTCTCCGCGGAGATGTCTTTAGATGGGTCACGTCATATGTTTCGAACAGGCGGCAAGCGGTTGTCCTCGGTGGATGTAGGTCAAATTTTGTGACAGTCCCTTCTGGCGTCCCTCAAGGATCGCACCTCGGTCCATTGCTTTACAATGCATATCTCTACGATATTTATTCAGTATTTAGATCTTCGAAATTTCTTATGTATGCTGATGACAAAAAAATCTTCACAGAAGTTAACAGCTTGGGTGACTGTCAACAGCTGCAGTCGGATCTTGACCGTTTATATTTGTATTACATTACTAACCGTATTAATGTTAACATAACTAAATGTGCACAAATCTCCTTTACTCGTAGTCCGTATCCAATTAAATTTCAGTACAGTATTGGAGGTGAAGTTGTGGAGCGAGTAGACACTATAAGGGACCTTGGTGTGACCCTGGACTCAAAGTTAACATACGTTCAACATATCGACGATATTGTGAACCGTGCCTTTAAGAATCTGGGTTTCGTGTTTCGCGTCTGTGGTGAGTTTGACGATACCGGGTGCATCAAAGTAGTATATTACGCCTACGTCAGAAGCGTCCTCGAATACGCTTGCTGTGTTTGGTCACCTCAGTACATGATACATAAAGAAAAAATTCAGCGCTCCTTCTTGCGCCATCTTGGCTTCCGTACTAGACAGTGGGATGCCGATTATAAGTCCAGATGTATTCGCCACCGCCTCTTGACTCTCCAGAATAGAAGAGTTTTATTAGACATATCTGTACTGTATGACATACTTTCAGGGGGCTTCGACAGTTCTTCTTTGTTGTCGGAGATCAAATTCTCAGTGCCATCCATTAGAACGCGTAATTCCAAGCGCTGTCTGTTTAGTATACCCAGAGTTCATACCAACTATGCCCAAAACTCGCCCATAAATCGTATTCTTAAACTTTACAACAAACAATTTAGTAGTATCGACCTATTTGACTGCACAAAATCTACTTTAAAAAAAAAAGTTCAGTCTCTGATACTGAATTCCATAAAAAGCGACACTTGACAAAATCTTACGAGTTAAATAAATCACACTTCTTCAATTTATCCGTCTGACAGTGTACACATTTAATAGCATTAATTATACTTATACGCACACACGAACACACACACACACACACACACACACACACACACACACACACACACACACACACACAATCACTCATTCTAAACACTTTCTCACACACGTTATGCAAACAATGTATTTTTTAACCGACTTCAAAAAAAGGAGGAGGTTATTGTATAAAAAGTTAGTTTATGACTCCTTTCTGTTTTTTTTTTTTTTGTAATCTCTTGTTTTCCACTTAGATATTGCATGTTAATTGTATTTTTGTGGACATCTGTTATTGGCTATGTTTTCTGTTTATTATGCTATGTATTTTTTTTTTGTATTGCTGTTGATGCCCCAAATAAATAAAATAAAATAAAATAAAAATATTAATTGTATTACCACACAAGTGCATTTTAATTTACACGCGTACTTTTAATTAAAATACATTTCAGCGTTATACAAAAATCTTTGCATCAAAAGTTTTATTAACGTTATTTATTTGCCTATGTTGATGAATGGAACATCATTTTATTTAATACGTCAACGGGAAACATCGAATGTGGAGTGTGATGTGATTTGAAATAATAATATCCTGTTACATCAAGATTTAAAAAAATTTTAGGATTAGCACACGCCTGCGTGACATGAACGTTATTCTTAAAAAAAAATATATATTATAGGACATCCTTACACACACTGACTGAGCCCCACGGTAAGCTCAAGAAGGCTTGTCTTGTGGGTACTTAGACTACGATATATATAATATACGAATATTTAAATACATAGAAAATGCACATCACTCGGGAACAAATATCTGTGTTCATCACACAAATACTGGGATTTGGACCCGTTGGTTTCATAGGCAGAGCCACTACCCACTAGGCAAGGCCCCGTAACGTGAACATCGAAGTTCGTATATTTCGAGCATATTTCTCTTTTACTCTAATTAAGGCGTCATGAGAGTGACAGAGACAATCATCCGAAATTTACGAATATCGTATTTCGCGGTAGCGCCGCAGACCTCTCGTTTGTATTCTTTACCTATTTTTTTTATCAAAGACGGCTTGATAAATGTTGACGAAATTTGGTGTGAACCCAGCTGACACCCTGATTTAACATAGGGTATACGGTAAGTATAGGTACCTTTTTACCCGATTTCCCAAAAAAGGAGGTTAAAGTGTTGTGTTAACATAGGTAGTACGAGCTTAGCGTTGTTAGCTAGTACATATGTAGCATGGAAATGATCATAACAGAGATTTAAATAAATCTCTAAGGGATATAATCAAATCACGCAGGATGTTATATTAATGGCGAATCCATTTCATCATTTCTCTAAGATTTTTCTTCTCAAGGAAACAACAAATCCCTAACTCTGTTTAGTGAAATCGCAAAATGGGCACAATAATAGACTTTTACTTTCACTATATTTGTTCAAATTTGTACGTAAATTCTGTGAAATATTAAAACAAGATGTCAGAAGTAGGTATTATTGTTATCAGCTTCACCATTTTCCTCGCGTTGTCCCGGCATTTAGCCACGGCTCATGTGAACCTTGGGCCCGCTCGGCAATTCATCCCAAAAATTGGCGTAGGCACTAGTTTTTAGGATGTTATGTTTAGGTTTTTACGGGGTCGGCAACGCGTGAATGATGCCTCGGTATTGTAAACGTCCATAGGCTGCGGTGACCGCCTACCATCAAGCGTGCATGCTTGTTTGCGACCTTTGTGGTATAAAAAAAATGCCATCCGACATTCCACACCAGAAAGTAAATTAAGTCTTATTGGGATTTGTCCGGATTCCAGTCGGACAAAAGTAAAGGAGATGCAGGAAAATTAGAAAAATTTCGATGGATGTTGTCGTCATCATTGTTTAATCGTAGGTAATACGCTAAAATAAGCATGTTGCGATGACCACGAACGTCGCTAAAGGGTTCGAAACGTCGGAATGAAATTTAAATTAGTATACGCGATTTAATCCGTTTTAGTTGTTTTATTTCATAAGCATGTTTGTTACAACGACTTATTCAGAACATTTACCTATAACTCAAGAACAGCTCGACCGATTCTGATGATTTTAGCAGAATAGCAGAATTAATGTCTACGAAGTTCGCAGCTAGGTTTTTTTATTCAATTTTATTGAGTTTGAGTTGAGAGTTGAGATTTGTTTGAGTTTAATAAAATGAACCTATCAAATTGTGCCATGTAAAATCAGGAATAATAAATATAAAACAAAAACAATTGAAAAATATAAACAGGCAGAAATTGTCTTGTACAAAAAAAATTTAAACTTAGTGCAACGCGTTCTTAGCTTGTTTTAAGGCAAATTGTCATCACGAAATAAGGTAAATATATGCAATATACGAAATATAATCAAGGCTAGTAAAAAAAGATTTTTAAACTTTAGCGGAAGTTACATTAGCAAGCTTGATTTAACTTTCCCTTGACTTTGAGCACTCTTTGCCTTAATTTTTTTTTATAAAAATAGAAAATACCTAGTTTAATAAAGTAATACTAAGTTTAAAAACCGTAAATTACATCTTCAATAAATACTGTAGAAGTTAATCTCTTTGTTTTGTGATGCCAGTTGTTAAAGAGTATGCATTTATTATATTTGGGAACATATATATATTTTTTTTCAATTTTTCATTAATAATGATAAACCTACCTTTATTATTATAATATTTAAGCTGTTTGTAATATACAAATGTTTCATGTTGCGAAAATAAATCAAAGTTTGTTTCCAGATTCTCATTTCGACGCAGGAGTGGCTCAAAGGAATCGATATAGCTCGGATATACCGACTCTTGACATGATACAATTGCTATTACTTTGGACTCAAATGTAGGAGGATAGCATCTAATCTCGCGAACGTATCTCTTATCGGAAATTGAAACGAGATAAAAATGGTGCAATATCGCGTACCACCTGACTGCAGTACCGGGTCGAATGTGAAGTCCAGTTGAAGAAGCATTTTTTGTACTAATAAATTATGAAGGCCGAAATAAACGTTCTAGAGTTATTTTTAAATGATGTTTCCAAACCGACTTTGTTTTGTATATGTTTGTAAAATTATATAAATGAAGAAATGGAGGACATAGATTAATCATTATTTTTTAACCAATCCCAGAATATTTTGCTATAACATGTTGTTTTTAAGTATACCATCACAAAATAAACAAGGAAGAAGTTTGAAAACATAATTTGTTTAAATACTTAACAAATTAAATTTTCAAACTTCTTGCGTATTGCATCTAATCTACTCGTATATTGAATATAACTTGAAATACAACAAACCTTTGGATAAAAAATATATTAATTATTTTTAAATAACTATAATACTACTATATTATAATTATGTTACTATTATTACTATTAAAAAAAAACTAGCTAGTATACATATTATTATTCAAACTGCTATTGTATATATGTCTTTAATTAAAGGAAGTTCCATTCTACACAAGTAATATTATTCGTGAAAAAAGATACCATTTTTTTATATCAAATTAATACCAAAACTGAGAGCTACGTTGACTGGTGTGCCGGACGCATTGAGGTGCTTTATTTATTGAAGCGAAATATTTGGTCGCCAAGGGATGTTATTGAATTTTGGGGTATGTGATTGCAAAAGGTTTAGTATTTGAAATTAAATTTAATATTAAGTAGACCTAGGTTAAATACAAGAAATGCTGGGTAAAAGATCATACTACACACAACACAAATATCACAACATTTTATATTGTGCACCACAGTTTAAATTCAATATAGAATAGGTACGTATCATAATATTAATTACATACATGAATTGTTCCTTCATAACGCAAACACTATTAAAATAATTTGCTGCCTTTCGTGATCTGAAACGCATAACTTATTTTGTTTCATTGCTTTTCGACGAATTTCCTATTTCGAAAAGTGTCGGATAAACGAATATTTTGCTAAAGCTGAGTTTAATAACCTGAATTTGAAATTGGCTGCTATTATCGTGGTTTATTTATAACGAAAATGATAGTTTTTTTTATATTCAATAGTCCGAAACGTGACTAGCATATATTATCTTGTTTAATATAATATTAGGCTAAATATTTACATAGCAGAAAACTTATTTTGTATACCTACATTACAATTACTCGGTCTTTCGGCTCGATATTAAAATAATATGTTATTATGAAATAGGTTTAATCTAGCGCAGTTAAGTAGTTATTGTTATACATAGTTTAGCTACATTTTATTAGTAAACGATGATTTATAACATTGAAAAACAAAAGTAATAATAAAACTAAATTTAGATTTTTTCCGAATTACCAAAATATCATGGTTATTTGGCTACTCGGTACCTAAATTGAAAACAAAAAAAGTTCCTCAGAACGATTCAACAATAGGAAATCATTACGCAAAGCTTAGCGTAGAGGACTTCGCTAGCAGAACCAACACAAATACCACCATAACGCATCGTCATATTTATTGAAAATAATGAGAATATATCATTATTAATAAATATGACATAAAAGATTATTATATCTGAATTATGAATTATGATACTTTTATTAATATTAATTTATTAAAAATCCGCTGCTCTAATATTATAGCATCCTACGGACAAAAGTGTTTGGCCAAAAAATAGTGGTGGTGCGAGTTTAAAGGGGAAAAGAAAGATATGTTGAACTGGTGCATTAAAAAAAAAACATCTTATTTAGTAGTTACTAAATTAAATAAAATTTAGTTTATTAAATAAACTCGCATTTATAATAAATAAATATATTAAATATTACAGGACGTTCCTACACAAAATGTTATTCTCCTTTTGTGATTAAATCAAGATAACAAAACTGAATCTTGAAATGTATTAGTTACAAATACCAAATCAGAGCATCTGTCATACACTTTTGACAGGAGAGAGAGGACACTCGTTTGGCATACGAGCAGATTGTAACCGAAAAAAAAGGTATTTTTTATACTAATTAAGTGAAATAGGGGCCAACATTGAACGGGACGTACATGTATAGCGACAAGCAAATTTACGAATTTTATGCGGACGGAATAGGTAGTGCGTGGTAATATAAATTCGTTTTCCCCTAATTGGAAATTACGCGCACTGCAACGAAAATCTAGTTTTAACCCAAAAAGGGGTAAATTTAGAGCGCACCATCAACGAAGTTATTTATTGGTGCGTTGCTGCACTTTCATGTTATATATTAAGAAAAGAAATGTAGATACAGGATAGCAAGTTACACAATTAATATCAGAAAAAAAAATGAAACAGCGCATAGTCGCGCGTAGTCAACTGGGCATGCAATAAGTCTACGTTATTACTGGGTATTTGACACAGTAAGAGGGTAATCCGGCTTCCCAAGTGCTATTGTGCTGCGCTAGGCTCTTACAACAGGCCGCGAATTGACATTGCAAGAGCTCGGGCGCTTCAATGGTATAAATAAACCAACTAGTCTAGACTAAGAATGTTTTTATATTTTATAACAATATTGCAATAATAGACTTTTTAAGCACTTTTGCCGTGTGATGCCGACTGACTAGAATAACACCACCCCATCTCCTCCCGCGGGTGTCGTAAGAGGCGATAAAGGGAAAAATCCTACGGATGGGTAGCAGCGTCCGTTGTAACTGAATCTACAGCTACTGCGGTCGTAAACCCGCCTACCAAGCGTGGCAACTATAGCAACTACCCCGATGATGATGAAGATGACACAAGTCATATTTATGGGAGGCCTATGTCCAGCAGTGGTTTACATACGACATAGATATACATAGAAATGTAGAGTTTTTAAGCAACTTTCAAGAAGAATTGATCGAAGTAATTACAAGATAACCTGCCTTCTAAAGTGCCGTTGTGCTAGGTTCGGGTCCTGCTACATTTCATGGATTTGACATCGCGAGGGACTCAGTAATGGACGACTAGTCACAGACTGTTCACGTGGGTTGTGTTCAGAGGAAATATGCTTGACACAAGCACAACACAATGGCAATTTGGCTTCCCAAGTTTATCATGTAGCTCTCACAATAGGCTAAGTTACATGAGGAATCTGTATAGTCTGAGTGACTTTGATTCTTCATTTGAGTTGTATTCTATCGCATCTAATGAAATGTAATGACAATTTATACGTCACTAAGAAAAAACATCCTACCGTTTTTTTTTTAGCAAATATAAACTTGATACAACATTTACCACATCTCTTTTCAGTACTAAACAGTAACGAAAATTGCTAAAGTTTGCAGACTCGGTCGAATCTGAATGTCATATAAAATTGGACGATAATTCGATTTTCAGTGATCTAGTTTTCGTTCCATAACTAGGGACAGACCACTACATATATGTGCACAAACAAAACAATGGGTCAATGAACGATCGATCATAGATTTAATACGGTTAAACATATTGAGTTAACGCACTTTATTCAAGTTACGGCCTAACGTAACACAGTTTAAAAAAAAAAAACTTTTTTCAAACATGCAATGTAAATGGAAACATGCAACATGCAAATGTCATCATTACCTATGTAATATCAGGCGTCAAAGTATCACATTTCGGGCGGAGCAACTCGAGAAAAGGGTTAACGATTTTTATACAAAATTGTAGGCCTAGGCCAGGAAGTAATTTTTATGTTAACTTGGCGTCTGAGTTCATGAAGCCTGTTCTAACAGCGAAATTATTTTTAATGACTAAACGATTATCGGACTAAAAAATAGTATCCTTAACGCTTGTTTCAGACGATGATATTAAGAGATTTATTTTATTTATCATAAAAATTAAGGGTCTCATTATTAGATTCGAGGTCAAGTCTCCGAAACAGCTTTTGCGTAGACACAGAGTTATCGCATTCCCTTTCTTCCAATCTTCAAGTGCTCTCCGTATAAATTAAATAGGGCCGGGGATAGTATGGAGCCTTGTCGCACTCCTTTCTATATTTCAGACACATTACAACAATCGATGCCGATTCTAACATAAGAGCGATTATCGATGTAAGCAGCTCGAATGAGATTGAGCAGGTATTTTGGTACACCCATGTGCAATACAATCCATAGCTTGTCTCATTTTACACAATCAGAAGCTTTGGTATAATCGATGAAGCACAAGATAATCGGGCTGTTGAACTCCCCTGCTTTTTTGACGACTTGTGTCACCTGTTTACTAATTTTGGTGGGGTCATTATGCCGACTTCGTTCATCATCTAGTTATATTATCAATCGCTGCATAGACGAGAATAATAGCGCCCTCTTAACAATCATATATTCCTGGCCAGGCTTTATTTATTTATGCTACAATTCCATACTCGTATATCGTTTGTTATAATGAGATTGCTCTTCCAATTTATCAAATATTAATCATCAAAATATTGTAGAGCACATTCAATACACTAAATTAGTATAACCACATAAAAGAGAAAAAACTAATTTGAAATCAAACCCTCAATTAATTTATAATCGGTTATGTTTATTTAGTTCTAGATTTTTATATCGAAGAACATTTTTACTTCTCTCGCTTTTTTCAGTTTAAGTACATTTATTAAATTTAGAGTTTTAGTTATTATTTTTAATATTGTTTATTTTATTTTTAAGTTATTTATAACCTACTATAGTTTATCGTTATTTTTCATTACTTCGTCTATGTACATATTATTTTTTAATTAAAAGTAAGTACATTTATTAATATTAATGTTCTGAATATATAAAACAAAAAATAAACCACAGAACGACTTAGCTATTATAATTGTAAATAAAAACATGTATGTTGGAATACGCAAGGATTATTATTATAACTACAATTCCTTAATAAAGTTTTTTTATTGAACTAATACTTAAGTTGCCATACAGTAGTTTCAGCGTTTCTGATCCAAGAGTTCCACAAGAGTCATTCATTGCCCTTGCCTACGAAGCCACGATCCTTCAAATCCGCCGAGTTCAAATTCCAATAAGAGCACCCTTAACTTCCACAATGTCCACAGGAAATACGTGAACCTAATTGATCTGTATGACCCAAAAAATCTATCTGCCATAGAAATGACAAGAATTGAAACCGATTAATAGCCTAATCAAAAAATTAAGAAATCACTTATACAGAAAAAAATAAAAATAAATAAATACAGGAATACCTAGTCTGATATGAGTCGACGAATATGATTTGCTTCGTTATAACTTTCCCAATGTTTCAAACTTCGTTCCATATACTAACTTGGATTTTATGTCGTAGCAATAATTTAAAAGATTACGCTCTCGGCCTCGGCTGCTACTCGAAAAGATTTTCAATTTTCACTCCGATATAAAATTTAGATATTACTCGTCTCGGAAATTTGCCTATGAAATCGAATTTGTTTCAATGACGCTGTGCCCCCAATGTCCAACGCGGAACTTTTTTCTTTTCCTAGTAAAATCCGTACAAACTTTGATAGGAATCCAACTTGTTCTGACATTTCTGTACAATGTTGGCCGGCAGAGACGCAAGTAATGTTATGTCGCCGCAAATATGTAGGTACTCGTAACCCCTGACTATAATTTAAATATAGTGACAATATCTACCGTATATTAGTAAATAAATACAAATTCACCATAAGTATAATGTTTAGTAAGCAATTACTATATGACTTGTCTCTACAATTTTAAGCAACTACAACATTTATCTGGTCATGTCATAAAGTTTTAAGGACAATTGATAGTATATCGCCTTTGAGAGTTAAAGACCCTACACCTATTGAATCTTTCCGTTTAGCGACTGGTAGAGAATGCCTTATGACATGAATTCCGCCATTTGTACCTTCTTGTAGTCTGCAGTAAAGTTTACTAAATAAACATAATAAAATACAATTTATATACTCGGTATTATTGGTATATATTTATTCATAGAGGCGGATAGAACTGACCCCGGTATTGTCCTTGAAATGCGATAAAGAAGCGTCCTCCTAGACCAGTGTAACATAATGTGATCGCCGTCCCGCCTGCGTAGCGATTATGGCACTCAACCTGAGATCGCTCCCTGTGGCGGTCTAAGGGGTGGCCCGTGTCCAGCAGTGGACATACGTGGCTGTTAGGGGGATGAAAGACCTGTGGCTGTTAAACCTTCGAACAATCATAAATATTTCTTTTTAACTTTTAGGAATATGAAAGATAGTTTTGATGATTGCCTCCTTTTCTAGTGTCCTCTTTCCTAGGTGTTATTTTTGTGAAACAAACCTCATATAATGACCTTAACTATGGTATATTCACATGTTTTTACATATACGTCAAGTTATGTTTCAACGTTGACGAACAAACTACTAAAATTGTGTAACTCTTATAACTGCGTTAGTTGTACGTGTTTAACGTACATTACCGTCCCATAGCTTAGTTATCGTAAGCCATGGTGGTACAAAGCGCACATTGCAAAACAGTCACGCGTTTACTTCCAATTCTTATCTGCCCTGCTCGCCAGAAAATACAGCTTACTTTATATCATATATTTATCCAGGTCATTCTTCAAAATTGTGAATATTCAATAGTGTTATCCATCTTTTACTGCAACTGAGGTTCAATATCCGCCATATTCACTTTATTCACGAAGGCGTCATTTATATCTTATTACTTGCCGTCTAGACAAATGTAGCGAAGAAATTTAAGAGAATAGCGCCCGTCGCTTCAAGTTCTGAGCGTATAATAAAATATTCTCACGGTTGAATCGGGCTTCTATAGGTTTACATCTAGCCTCTATAGGTTTTACATCTAGCCTCAAGATATTTAAGGGTACTGAAGCAAGAAAACAAGGCATGACGTAAAATTCATAGGTATAGCTATAGTAGATTGTTTGACAAGGGGCTAAAGTAGGCCATAGTACCACGAGATGGTTATTTTCCCGAACGAAGTGAGGGAAAATTGTTCGAGGGGTAATATGGCGTTTAGACCCGAGTTATGCATACTAGTTTTCACTTCGATTGCGAGAAAATAAGATAAAGTAACATTTTAACAATAAACAAATACAATTTTATCGCCCGCAATGAGTTCTGAGTCAAAAATGTTTAATTTGGCAATCTATGTATTTTTTTCAGTACTTTGATACAGATAGGATATATATACGCCGTGAATAAATGCCATAGACAACGTATAATTGGGGCTTCAAAGAGTTTGCCAACGATTTAAACTTTTTTTAATGCTTGTGAAGTAGGAACTAAAAAGCACCTAATGCTTTGACAATTTGATTGCGTTTCCTCATTGGTCGATTTTAATACTGTGGTATTGTCTCATTGGTTGAAACTTTATACAAAGTTTTTTTTAATGATTTCACATTTTTAAACAGTATTCGCACCAAAAAAGAATCTAGAGTTGCGATTAACTTCGATATGTGTCGTGATTGGTGGATTTAATAAGATGAAGTGTTCTGGTTGGTCAATTTAAAACGTTTCGTATATCATAAATATGTATACATATTTTCCCAAGAGGCTAAATGTATTACTTTAGTCCGCCTTGGCAAGCATAATATGACACACTTTTAGAGCATGAGAAGTGAAAATTATATTAAACATTATTTTTTATCAGCAAAAAATATGATTATTTTTCAAAAGGTAAATAAAATAAATAACCACATACTGAGTCATATAAATTGGTTTTGGGTCATGACCCAGAAAATGATCATCGCTGCTTAAGTGTTATTGTCCATTGTTTAAGAATCCGGCATATCTTGAAGTACTATACACAACCCTTAGTGGGTTGTGACCCATTTGAAGCCGATGGTTCTGGTTTCAAAATCAGTGAGGGCATTTATTAAAGAGATTAGCATAGGTATTTTATCCTGAGTCATAGGTGTTTTGTATATAGCTGTTTAAGTATTTGTATATTATATATGTCGGTGGCTGTGTATTTGAGTAACTACAACACAAGCTTTATTAAGCTTACCGTGCGGGTTAATCAATTTGTGTTAGGATGTCCTGTAATATTTAAAGAGATAATTTACCCAAAAAATACTATCTCTTGGTCATCGTACATCCTACTAGCGAATGGACCACAGGGACTTTTTTCCTTATAAAGCAGCCATCAAAACATTACTTACTTATTTACTATCAGAAAAGATACATGGCTGCCATTTTATCGGCTATCACGCTATCCGTCACTTTCTTACTTTCATGCTTGTTGGAGCGTGACAGATATTGTGAAAAATGATAAAAACCCTAAGCTAATACTCCTAAAAATCGAATGTATTTATTTTTTATTTAAATTAGGTAGGTTTTATATACAACAAGGCAAACAGAACCGTTAGGTCTCAATCTAAATATTTAACTTCCATGAGCACTTATCATATTGGATGGTAGGTAGCTACTTGCAGTTTGTTGTCAGATTCAACTACAAAGTTAGTTAGTGTTGGGTTGATGAAACAGTGCGCCGGGGAGCTTTGGCACCTAATTCATTAAAGTCTGCTTGTCCTGTACGTGCGCTAAACTTTCATTCAATTCATTTTGTTCAGTACAGATAGAGGTATTTATGTATTTTGAATTAGGCTTAGTGTTAAAGTTTACAGTAAGCAAAGGTTGATTTTGAAAGTAAGCAAAGGTTGAGATTAAAAAAAAAATCTGGTACATATTTATATTTGTATCTTAACTTTCGTGAGACATATCATATTTATATTACTTAATTATGGTGGTTATATTTTTGCACATATTTATCGTATTCAATAAACGATGCAAGCGCTTAACTGCCTACCTATATAAGTAGTTACTCGTATTTATATCGATAAGCTTTTATTATACTCGGACTCGGGAATGTCCTAAAACTACGACCAAGACCACCGAATGGGCAGTAGCGGTGGAACACTGCAATCGCCAACCCGCTTGCGAAGCGTGGCGATTGTAGCATTTACCCCCTATGCAAGGCACATGTTGGGTCACTTTTGGGGAGGCCTATGTCCAGCAGTGACATGATGATGATCTTATAATTTTCGGAACATTTTGGTATTATGTATATAATCACATTTTACCAATTCTTTCGTTAACCAATCCATCTTTACTCAGTCTAAGATATTTCCCAAATCGGATAACAACCGCCGTGAACTCAATCAAATTATCAGAAATTGATTCAGTACAATTTCATCGACAGAGCCGCAGAAATCTCTCGCATTTCGTGCGGCATCTCCACCACTGCATTTTCAATTTCTCCGGAATCAGTAATTGGAAATAAAATTTCGACCTCTCCACTACACCGTGACCTGAAGGAGAAAATCAGAATAAGCAAGGAATATTCTTAGAACCTTTTAAATTCCAGCCGTGCGCGAGGCACGTAAGCGTTCAGTACAATAATGTAACGGCCTTCATAGCTGAACAAACATAATAATAAGCAAATTGAATTCACAAAACTCGGTCCAGCGGATAGAGATAATAACGAAGACTATGCTTTGAGTAAAAAAGTGATTCCTGGAAAAAAATGTCGGAAAATAAAGATTTCTTCATTTCGCAATATTTACACTATAGGTGATTTGATTAGTTACATATTGAACTTAATTTTCTAGTTTATTTAAGAATAAATCTACAACATCAATCATATATTGGGCTAAGAAATGTGTAGATTTATGAGAGGTAGGGCACAGCGATGACCATCACGCTTGAATCTGGGGCAGCCCAACTGGGGAAGTACCTCCTCCTTACAGAAGACCACAGCCATAATAGCACTGCTACCTTTCAGGTATGTAGTGTTGTGTTCCTGATGGTGAGTAAGGTTCCCAGAGCTCCAACCCCCCTTAAAGGCCGGCAACGCGCTTGTGACTCCCCTGGTGTTGCAGGTGCCCATGGGCGACGGTAATTGCTTACCATCAGGCAATCCGTCTGCTCGTTTGCCGCCTATGACATAAAAAAAAAAAAAGATTATTAAGTCGATCGTGTATTCTTGTCGAGTGCTTTTTGTATAGCCTCTTCTACCGCCTACTACCCTCCGATTGTACTCTCAATTACTAGATATAGTTATCAATTAATAAATGAATGTTGCGCTACCCATTAATTAATACTTAGTGATTTTAATTATTTTGGCATATACCTAGGATTTTTTATGAGTAAACCGGAGCGGGATAAGTATTTCGGAGATTGAAAAACCCGTGACCGATCTAAAAGACTTACAATACATTGTACTTCTCGTACAGAGTGGTGCTACGCTCGCAGTGTACGTTTTGTCATCGATGCGGAAGAATTAAAAACAGGTTGTAAACTCTACCTACTCGTATACCTATCAGCTACGGTTCATAACTTTCGTAGAACGGTCAGAACTAATTTGGCTTCAGTTGAGTAAAAAGAAAACTGCCAAGCCCCCGGAAACCGGGTTCTTTAGACGCCCCTCTACTCCTGTATATTGACAGTGTATACGGCTGAGAATTTAGCTGATTCACGTTGTTATGATGGTTTTGGTTCGGCTGCATACTGACCTATCTTTTATTCCCCCGCCCCAAGTGATGTATGGGGCTAGATAACATTAATGGCAACGTCATTTCAAAATAACAAGTCATGGAACTATTGTGTGTAAATTATAGAATAAGTAAAATTTGAAAACGAGAAATTCGTGAAATATTCGAAACTGTATTTAGATAATTTATTTCTTACGATTCGTGCGCCAGAGGGCATTAGCTCCACTGCTATGTGTAATAGGCTGAGATTATAGGATTATCCTGCAGATCCGCTTTTAGAATAAGGGCCCATCAAATCACAATAAACCGTTGAGGTAAGTAAACATCAATATGGCGTGTCCCTTGAATGTTAATTCGATTTCCACGCAATCGAAAAAGCCTAAATAAATACGATACTCTATTAGGTTTAAAGTTACCAAACGTGACTTGGAGTTTTTTCGTCAATTGGCGTTCTATTTGTTCAGTACCGTTGGTTTTGACAGTTTGTCCCTTCCTATCTATTTATAGGAAACTATCTACTCGGCGCCGGACATGGGTGGAGTCGACATGCCTCGTGCTAAGTAAAGTTGTTAAATTTTGACATACCGTAAAATGGGGTCTCCCCATTATTATGCTCCCCGTTTAGTGGGGATGACATAGGTGTGTTTTTGTAGGCTACTGCTACCTAAATAAATAACATATTCTTATTACAAATGGAGCTATAGTAATATTTATAATCCAAGATTGTCGATCCAACAATTGACTACATTTGAAATCCCATCTCGCCCCAACTACGGGGTGAGTTAGGATATCCTACTAATTTGTGTTTATCTTTAAAGTCAAATGATAACGAAAGCATAATAATAACGCAGTACACACACACAATTACATAAAATGTATATAGGAAAATTTGTTTTTCAAACTATCTTACGGGTTTTTTTGCCTTATCATTCAAGGAACTTTATATAGGAGGGCGTTGCCTAGCTGCCAAGAGGTTGATGACCGAGGGTGGAGGAAAGTTTAAACACAACGATGACTCTTCGCTTAGTATCTGGTTTAGCATATAAATGTATAGTATGGCTATATATATACACATACATACATATACTATATACATTTACATGT
Source organism: Grapholita molesta (assembly GCA_022674325.2). Lineage (NCBI taxonomy): Eukaryota > Metazoa > Arthropoda > Insecta > Lepidoptera > Tortricidae > Grapholita > Grapholita molesta. The sequence continues at coordinate 21,853,821 of CP053121.2, read as the reverse complement.
TTAAAACAATTATATCACAGGTGTAAACCACAGTCGTATAATAATTCGACTGTGTACTCTATTGAGTATACCTACTATTTCGACCCTAATATTGTATTTTTTCTGTGTTGTATTGTATGCTTTCCAGCATATCCAAATATAATGAACGTTGTCTATGTTTTTACATATTTATCTGTAGTATCTATTTTTTTTTACCAACTAGGCTTCTTGGCCTCACTATGGAACTACGACTAGAGTGTCGTTCATGCATATTATAGTAAAATAATAATAGTATATAAGTTCTATTTTTACATTTTGTAATGTTCCAGGAGGTATTTGGGGTTAAGTCCTATCAGGATTAAATTATTGGAGAGAATATACGCAACTTGATCTTACTCGTAAAAATTGTGACCTATTACTGCCTTGTACAGTCAGCATCATTTATTGCGTAGCAGACAAAGTAGTCAATTATATTGTAACACATACTCAGTGTTATACAAATACACTTTGGTTACTACTGAATATTTGACGTTGAAATTATGCCGATGCAGCTAAAAACTTGAGGTCACAGCGGGCACATTAGAGTATCTGCCCCGCGATTTATCGGCTATTCTTCTATATAAAATAGCACGCTACAGAGACGCGGCGTACCGATCACTATGGAATCGCCGCGAAAACGTCGAGTAGCCGCTGCTAGTGTGCCCGTGCCCTTAATGGTAGATTGTTTAACAAGGGCCTAAAGTACGCCATATTAATAAATAATAAATAAATAAATATTTCGGGACAATCTTACACAAATCGACCTACTTCTATGGTAAGCTCAGTAAGGCTTGTGTTGTAGGTACTAGACGACGAGTAGGTATTATATATATAATAGATAGATACATATAAATACTTAAATACATAGAAAACACCCATGACTCAGGAACAAATATCTGTGCTCATTACACAAATAAATGCCCTGACTGGGAATCGAAGCCAGGACCATCGGCTTCATAGGCAGGGCACTATTAGGCACCCACTAGACCAGACCGGTCGTCAAATTACTAGGAGATAGTTAATATATTGTTAGAGGGGTAATACGGGTATGACTTTTAGACCACACACTAAATTCTAAGGCAAAAAATTTTTTTACTTCAATATGTGCCGTGATTTGTGGAATTAATAATGGTAGTGTTCTAATTGGTCAATTTAAAACGTTTTGTAAATCATAAATATGTATGCATATGCCTTAGTAAGCATAATAAATGACACACATTTAGAGCATAGGAAGTGAAAAAATATTTTTGTAATCAACTATACACTAATCGATAAAAACCCGCTTGCTTTGGGCTCAGCTTGATGTAACGTGTAATATAAACGGTGCATTTTGAAAGAAAAGTCTCGTAACATACGTCATTACAACGCCGAGTAGCACAGCCATTAGGAACATGAGAACAGAACTAAGTGCTTCTAAAATTACAAACATAGTGGAGTTTTAAGCTGATGACTGATGGATCGCGGCATTCTGAGCATAACCAAGACTCAAGAGAATATGAGTCCGTGATATTTGTAATTAGAATGACGCATTGTCTCTTATACAGATACCTACACTAAATCTAGAGATATGGCTTTATTCATTGGAATAAGGTTATTAATATGTTTCAAGAAATCTGGAAATCAAACACCTAGACCTTGTAATTAGTAATAAATAATGATATATTATTATCCAATGTTTTTTTACCGCGTGTATTTATTTTATGTTTTTTTCTGATTCTGATCACAATAAAATCAGACCCTTCCCAGAATTTGAACTCGGCAGTCTCGGGATCTCCTATACCTTGTAGATAGGAACACTTCCACCTGCCGAGATTGTTACAGAGCAATTAGTTATTATTGGGAATTGGAGAATTAGGGCTCCAGCAGAGGTCCAGTGGCGATAGTTCAAAACAAGTTATCGTGGTGAAAGATATATTTTGAGTGACACAATAAGTCCAGGGTTCGGACAAGTCATCGCAAAACAATCGCAAGACGGCTTTAGAACAAGATCAATAGAATCGTATTATGTACAATGTTATTTAATTCTATTTTTCAATGACATTTATTACTGCAACCCAGAATTCAGCATGAAGCGTGAATTACTGAGTTGATGCCAGGGAATATTAGCAGAAATTAGGAACATCAACAAATCGATGCAAAAAGTTTCATAAGAAATTTCTTGCGGAACTGTCTTCAATTTGTGATTTTTTGACCTTATATCAATATTATCTTTCTTTAACTGTTTAATACGAATGTCACATGCTGTACACAATATTTCCTTGACATTTTCTTGATAACGGAGTTCGGGGTAGTCCTTAATCCACTTGTTAATTGTATGTATTTGCACCATATTTAAAAGATTTATAAATAACCATAGAAAAAAAACAAATAATTGTATTAGTTTAAATTGTCACCACAAAACTGTTTCAAGTATGCCACTTTGACAAATCCATGACAGACATGCGACTAAAAAGGTCAAATTTTATATTATAAATTAAGATAATAATATATCAGCTTTAGATAATAACAATCTTAAGTCGCGACTCTATAATAGTCTTGTCCCATGTCCATATCAGTTTCTGCGATGACTTGTCCGAACCCTGACAATAACAAACAATACTAAAATATTGCTCTATGAAACATTTCAAACTTATGTCATAATATGTCGTATGGATTATAAAACCGGCATACGTATATGCAACCTCCAATAGTTATCACTGGCGGCTCGCCCACACAAGCCGGTTACCGGCTGATAAACTCTTAAAAATCGTATTGTCGCCGTTCTCTGTATTGCCTACGAAAAAAAATAACACGCCGCTAGGTATTCTATAAAATGCCGGAATGTTTGCAGGTAACATTATATACATTTACAATCTTAATTATACAACGGTACAACCATTTAACTTTTGAGCGGCCCTTGATTTTTTAGGGTGCTCATTCCCATTATGCAGATTTTTATCCGCAAAGGCGCTTGACGAAAACACTTATTCATAACTAAGTATTCATTTATTCTTAACAAGGAAGTCATTTTCGTTCAGGTCAAATTGTCTACTGGGAAAACAAACTGCAAAAAGACGGAAAAACATTGCATTAGGTGTAATTTGTTTTTGTTGTTAAGATTCGACATAAAAATTGTCACGTCCAAATAATCCTCATCTTATGTTTTGGCAATTCGTCTGATCAGTTAAATCATTATTTCGTCTAATTTTCTGCAAAGACCGATGTGACGAGCGACCCGTGGGACAACCATATCCGGTCTCCATTTTGTAAACATTAATGGTGTCATGAGACTTTTTTTTATATGAAGCCACCACCACTAGTTAATCCTAATCATGATCAATAGTTGTGTACGTGACAGCATAATAATGACAATAAATCTATCGTTTTCAATCGCACAATTTAAAAAAGTGACATCTGCTTTGTCACGCCCGTGACAGCGCCCATATCGTCGCTTTACTTACTCAACCTAATATCTGCAACAATCATTTGATGGAAATGTCGCTTTTCTTTCATTTAGAATAGGGATGTTTTTGTTATCAAATGAGTGTTACAGACACGAGGTTGAGTAAGTATATAGGCGATATGTCCCCGCCTGGTGACATGTCCTAAATAATAGCCGAACTTAATCCGGTTTTCATTTTTTCCGGACTAGAATAAATTATGCGATCTCGCAAAACTAGGCAAGGCAATATTGACGCCTGCTATTATAATGCTATATAACATCCCTCAAAAACAGCAAAGAAACCCGTTACGATTTTGAATAGTTGCAAAGCACAAGACAATTAGCGCCGTGTCCAGGAACATTTTATGTTAAAAGTATATAAACATTTTTGCTTTATAAGTTTATAACAATGGGATAAGGCGCAAAACTAGAAATATTTGTGACGTCGACTATACGTGCCTTAAGTGACGTTTATGGCCCATAGTTCTCCCTAACTACCCGACGTGGCGCTGAAAAGCACAACCCCGCTATGGAAATATAGCCAACGACGATGGCATTTATCATGATACGCCGATTTGAGCTTCGATTCCGACCAGTTCTATTCCTGTGTCTTGACATCTCGGAATTAAACAATGAAAGCTAGACTCGACATAATACGTGTTGGATGTGTTCTGTAAATAGAGAGTGGTGTTTGACTTGTATCAAAATGTTATAGCATTAACTCGTAACATCATATCGCTGTTTGTATGTTGTGAAAAACGTTTGTGGTATTCACAACCATCAATGCACTCTCATATAATGTTCGTCTCATCAAAAACTCATTCCATTTTACTCAACCGTACACGCAAATATGTTCCCACAAGGTACTTAAGCAATATCACAAAATATACAATGACTTTAACAAATAAAGACTTAAAGCTTCAAACTTCTACTCAAGACGTTACAAGGGGCCTTTAACATTAAGCCTCTTGTTAGAAATTTCATAAAGGAATAACTAATCTGCCATATTGTAGTTAAAAAGAGTAATCATTTGAGTTTTTGTGTCACGAAGTCAATAGTGTATGAGGTTATATGTTTATTAAGAGGTTTAATGGCTCTTGTAAACGCCAAGGTGAATGCTTGCAACAGTTGCAATTCTTCACTGAACTTTGAAAACAATATTAATAATGTCTAATTTTTTTATCATCATATATAAGAAGACATCCTTAAAACAAGCGCATATTCTTCTTCGTCTACTCACTAGTCAAAATTGAACTTCACTGCTGTAACAGACTAGTTAAGCACTCCCGAAGCAGCCCTACGGCTAAGTTTCCAAAGTTTCAAGTTATTCCCTAACGCACCTCTGACTTTCATTACCTTTTCAGCGATCTCGTGACTTCAGCTTTTGAAATTAACTCGCGACTTTCTCCTTTAGGTCAATCTAAAGACGTTATAAATGTTTAATTACTGTACCTTTGACTCAAAGCAAGGATACATAGAGTGGAAACACTTGTAGGGGTAAGAAAAGGATAAGTACAGTTTAAAAAGGCATGATGAATATGCAACACGTTCCAAAATGACTGATAGCACACAATTCACTTTTTCGGTTTAGTGTTAGGTTAAATTCACAGGAATTGAATATTGTAACAATTACACTATTTTCAATTAATTTGCTAAATTCTATAAGTATGTCTTTACCACAAGTATGTAACTTAACCCCTTCAGGTGAGCGACATCTATTGACAGCGACTTCTTAATAACAACTTAATTGAGATTTCCAGTTACAAGCATAACCTTTAATGTTTCGTATTGCATAATAACTACGTGGTTAGCTATTGTCAGTCTCTTAATAACGCACGATGGGTATCGAACCTAGCTGAACGCAATACGCGTTACCCTAGTCATCCTTGAATAAACCGTGTGACACGAGCGGTGTTTACGTTCATTATTTAAATCAGGCCGTTTCGGTATTCCTTCGCGACTGGATAAAGTGTTCCATGCAAATGACTTTACGAGGCGACGCGAGTAACAGGGTGTAGCGAAGATAGTATTATCTGAATGATAATGGTTTGACCCAAACTTCTCACAAACTTTGTCTCATTCAATTGTGAAATATAACTACAATATTGGAAGTTTCTTTACAATACATGTAAGCAAAAATGTATACGTACCGGCTACATGTAAAAGAATAATCAATGCTATCACTCGCAAATCTAATAATCGTACAGAACCTTATAACTTTTATTAACAAATCAGGTCTATCATCTGAAAACAAAAGTCTAATTATTGTGACTTCTTGTATTAGCGATCTTTGAAAAAAAAAATGCAAATAATTATGTCGAAGCCAGAAAATCGCTAATAAAAACATGTTTTTTTCATTCGCTTTTAGATAACGAAGTCTCAAATTCATCTTCAATCTTCCTTTCTCTAACATACGGTTCAATACTCCACTCAAAAGGACCGGTATATCCTTATAAGGATACTTCAAAATTGGAATGGAAACGAGCATTTCTAGGGGCTTGTTAGAGTGCGCGTAGGTACTGGTATGTAAACAAAAAGAATAAACTAACCCGCTCTCCACATGTACAAGCTTGATTGTGAAGTAAGACAGGGTTGGCTTAGCTCACCTAGTTTTTTCAACATGCACATAACACCTTGATACATGAGCTCAGAGTCATGAGTGCCATGGTTAGACGCAAAATGATAATGGTGCAGTTGGCCCGATTTATTAACGCCCTCAACGAACTTCTGTGCATATGTGAGAGACTAGTACAGCGGTTTTGTGACAACGCAGACAGCATGTTAAACACCAGCTGATATATGCAAAGGCTGATTTTTCAATGGAACCCTCTAGATTGTTCCCAAGAATATTTAAGCGATTATTTTTTAAGTATGTTATTTGTTTTTATATTAATTCTTAGCAAACTGTCTTACTAGGAAGTACATAAATTATGATATTCATTTAATTTGAATAATTAATACTGAAATAAATTAATACATTGTTTCCTTGGTACAATGCCTCAAGGGCCTTGTTTAGATTTTATACTATAACTAGTTAAGTGCTTGTAGTTATCATGATACGCTTGTAATTTCTGTAAATAAATATATATTTTCTCATACTAAAACGTCACAGTAAAGGTAGTATTGCTTGGATACTCATTCGCAAATGTTTCGTGAGCTGAACAACTGTTGAACCTATTGAACCGACGGTGATTCGGAAGCTCAATCTAATTTCAGTAGCTACCATTGGTTTTAGTTCCAACACTGTTTGTCGATTCATTTGCTTATATCTCTGAGCAGCGTTAGGCAAATATCCGGAAACGTCGAGCTTTAGTATGGCGCTCATGTTCATGATAATTTAGTGTATGAATTCGTAAAAGCAGAATATTGTTATCACCGCGATCATAACAAAAAAGCCAAAGAATATATTTATTGAATAATACAAAAATCGAAGGAGTTCCTAAGCGTGGTGAATTAACAAACGCCGAATACAAGCAGCCTGTAGCTGAATATGAAGCGTATTTATTTTAACTTTCACTTCTTGCCTCCAGCATCGCCACATCCCATGGCTGACGCCTGTGGCATCGGCATCTTGGCAAAGCAACACAAATGTTTGTGTGGCTTGTGCGCAACGAATGGAATGGAAAATGAGATCATTTCGTCTTCCCGCGTTTTACAATACACTCTTGCCTGTCGGCGGCTTTGTCCTCATTAGTTCAAGTACATTCTTAAGAGCAAACGGCATAACTTAAAATTCGTATACAACTTAATCGAGTCCTTAAGCCATTCTATTTTGGCTCAAAATGGCGCAAAATTATTTTTACATTTATTGACAGAGTCTAAGATTTAAGTAAAGTCTGTCATGCTGTACGGATGTATTTGAATGCCCATTTAATAATAATAAATAATAATAATAATAAATATTTCAGGACAATTTTACACAAATCGACCTAGTCCTACGGTAAGCTCAGTAAGGCTTGTGTTGTAGGTACTAGACGACGATATATATAATAGATAGATACATATAAATACTTACATACATAGAAAACACCCATGACTCAGAAATAAATATTTGTGCTCATCACACAAATAAATGCCCTGACTGGGAATCGAACCCAGGACCATCGGCTTCATAGGCAGGGTCACTGCCCACTAGGCCAGACCGGTCGTCCATTTGTTACTAAGCATGCTTGTTCATTATGTTTTTTTTTCTAATTGCACATTGATGAAACCGGTTCAACATGCATATTTTTTATTCACATATGCAGTAAATAATATTTAATCAGCCATAAATGTTCAATGTTTGTTAAACAAAAAAGTAAGAGATAACCGACAAAATTGTGTTATAATATGGAAACGTACCTTTTAAAATCAGACATTTATTTTCGCACCTTCTCACAATAAAGTTTTATTTATAGCATTTAGAAAAAAATTGTTAGCTAACACCTTTTATAACGTTTTTTAATGATACTTATATTACATTAAAAAAAAAAAAAACGTTTTACTTTTGTTACTAATAATCTGTAACATAGTCTATAATGTTATCGGCAACGTGTAGTTTCATTCATAAACTATCCTAATTCCTCCTCGTAATAAGCCAAAAAGTTGTATGTACTTTTTTTTTTTTGTTTAAATTTATTATGTATTATCTCTTGGCATAACACAGTAGCTAAAGCTCTCTTAAAATATTTGTGACATTGCAGTAAAACTAGATAACTAGATATTTCTATGAAAATTATACTGCAAATTAGAGATTCGTTTTGACACAAAATATTCACAGGATCAGAAGCTAAAAGTTCATATTGAACTTGATACTTAAGTTTTGAGATTATTAAACGAAACAACTAGGAAAATAGTAGCGATTTATATTATTTATACGTCAATGATAGTTTAAGTTCCCGTGGTTCTCAATACTGGCGATGATGCTGCTCATTGTAAATTTAAAGAGAATGTTCGATATTTTCAAACTTCGATGTTTGCCTGCCTACTGGTCATTTATTTGCTATCATTAATAACGAGAACTTTTTTCAAATCTTAAGTAGAAAAATACATTCATTCATAAAAATTAGTCAATGTGACGTATTTATTGTATTTTACGTACGTTTGTACGACCTAGAAATCAACCTATAAAATGTGTTTTTATTTTTACAGCTAGTCATAAATACATACACATATTCTAATATTTACATTGCAACGGGTTTGCCGATATGAATATGGTAAACCTAGAAAAATACAGCTCTATTTCGAAGCTTTGTATCAATATCACCTTTCTTTTCAAACCAGTAGGATTTTGGTTTAAATTTGGAATTTAGCTGTTCAAGTTGGTCGCTACCTGGGCCCTCTTGTTAAAGTTTGGTTGGTTGGGATTTGTCTAAAACTACTAAAATTCACTGTAATGTTTTAATTTTTACATTAACACCTACCTGATATGGTATGGTATAACACACTCACTACCTAATAACGCAAATGTATTTTAACAACGCACAGCTTATCAATAAATGTATTTCACATATTACATTTTTATCTGTCAAATAGACATCATGTATATCTGCTTGTTTTTGATCTACTATACAAGTGTTTTCTTGAACGTTATACGAGAAGGTATAACTTTGGATTATTTTTTGTATCACTTATGAAAAATATAGATAGAAAAATATTTTTATACATTTACAATCAGAAACGGATAAGGGTTTAACAAGCTTACATTTTAAATCATACCTTTTATAGACTTAAGCGGATCGAGCGAGTTGTACTACCCCTTTATCCTTATAATATGTACATGTTGTTATATTTTCAATGTTGATGTTAGAATTCATTTAAAATACGACTGCTAGCATTTTTGGGATTTTTGGACTGGGTGAGGGCCGATGTGGGGTTTAGATACATACGGCTTACATACCCTTTTATGTTGGTATTATATTTATTAATTTACCGATTTCCTGCTAGATTGGTGTTGTTGTTATAGCTGAATTCGTCAACAACAATATTGTTGACAAAAATAAAAAAAACTGACGTAGTTGCATCCATCGTTTGTTGATGCCTTTGTTAAAATATTCGTTAAATATTAACCTTTATTAGTCTCATCATTTAAATAACATCTGATTAACTACGTAACAACATTATGCAGATCTCGAAATTTCATTGTATCATTTACATTTTTTTTCACTTAGCTTCTAGGTAATGCTAGAACTGGTTCAAGGTGTAGTGCTAGAACTGGAAGTTAAAGAAAAAAGGTTTTCCTTTTTAATTAGGTACGTTATTTACCTAACATCTACTTTGTGGATTGCTATTTTTTAATGTTTAAATTTGAAACAATGTAGGTAAAATGTCAAGGTTTAAAAAATATCACTCATTATTCTCATTAATAACAAGTAAACTAAAAGCAATATTCTCCTCTACAGGCCTGAAGGGCCCAAATTAGACTCATTAAAATTTTCCCGCTGGGCCCCTCTGGAGTTCTCCAGTCGTAATGAATACATTTCTAAAACAACGTTACATAAATTTTGATCCGTGTTCCATAATTAAGTGACCATTAAGTGGGCCTCAGCGGCACTTGATGGGGTGAGATTACGGAATACTCTTACATCTTATTTAAATACTTATAAAAACAAAACTAGGAACAAATAAAGAAGTATATTTTCTTAAATATACAGGTATCAGTTATAACAGGTAGTCAGCAGCGAAAACTGTAAAGCTGCATCATCACTAGTCTTGGACACTGTTGGGATATTTCACTTCTTAATCAAATAACATATATTGAAGTTAGATATTTATGAGACCTCCGTTCTATTTCGTTCCATTTTAGACGTATACATATATATCCAAAGAACGCAAAGTGATAATGATTTTGATTATTAATTGTATTTAAATCGATGCAAATCTTCACAAGAAATCACACATTTGGCCAGCGTTATCCGCTTTATACAATTGAATGGCGACATGTATTTACTATCATCAGTATACAGTTTCAACAGAGGAAAGAAAAATGTAACTACTAGCACAGCCTAACGATTATATAGCTACACTGTGCTACTAGGCAAATCTACATGGGACCATAGCCAAGATGACAATCATTTAAGAAAAACGTATATAGATCGAACGAAAATTCACGTGATCATTTCCATAAGTCTACAATATTTTTGTTTCGATTTCTTCCTCTATAAATCTCAACCAATTGATATTAATGTATTTGTAAAAACTATATCAATTATATATTTTAAAAAGATGAAGCTTTCCCCAGATTTCAAAAGTTATTACAACATTTTGTTTTAACAGCCACGTAATGAACTAAAACATTAATTAAAAAGTTCAAAGTTTTTTGAGGAACTAAGTCTAACGCTGTTCATGAAATCATAATCAATTAAAATTAAAAGTTTCCCTTGGAGTCAGTGCAGCCAGCGAAAGTTCATTGAAAACTTACGTCTCTCGAGTCTCGAGTCATTTCAACAAACTTATTCAACTACTGTTATTTATCCAACTGACCATAATTTAGGAATATTGTGTTATGTATAGGGTCAGCGATGGAATCGACGCATTTTTTTTAAATATTTTACTGTGCACATGTCTGACACTACGCTTTTCTTGTATACTTATATATTCTATCGCCACCGGTCGCCACTTTTAAGACTTTTCTGCCACAACGGCCATCGACTCTCCCGGCTACTTGGCCTGCCCATTGCCAGTTCAACAGTACAATCTTGCGAGCTCTGTCGGTTACTTTGGTTCTTCGACTGATATCCTTATTTCTGATTCAATACTCCTGTGATTCTGAAAACATTAATGATTGTGTTAAAAATAATAGTTTCATAAAAATATACAGCTGTGTTTAATTAGCAGTTAAAGCGGATAAAATTTAAGTAAGCCTATGAATTACTACAAGTATTACATAATCTATTTTGTATAAATAATGCAAATATACATATTATCTATCTTATAATATACGAGTATGTTATGGGTACCCTTTTGGATACACTTCGACCCATTGGGATCTTTTGTAGTTATCTCCCGTTGCATCTATTCCAGAACTTTTTTTACTGTTGTCATATATTTTGTAATGGAGCTCAGGGATAGCGCTCTGAAGTCTTATTTGGATCCAGTTAGTCCTTCATTCTTTTTCTAGCGAGACAAAGAATGAATTAACACATTATGTGTTCTATTGTGTCTTCCTCTTCGCCACACAGTCTACAATCGGTTCTGGGAAGAATACGGCAACCGGTATTGCCAGAACTGTTCTAATGTAATGGCTAATATAAATATAACAGGACGTGCTTACACAGCTGTGGATGTAGCTTATGTACCAGTGTTCAGCCACTGGAATGTTTGTTATGAAGCAATTTTAGCACTAGCCAGCGGAAAAGATACCTACATTCGCTTCAGCTATTACTGCCGAGAGAACAGTGCCTGAGCTTCCAAATAACGTTGCCATTCACATCGCTCTTCATTACTGATAGTAATCAACTGATGGATGACGTAATCTACAGACGAGATGACGTATAACCATTCAGCTCGCTATTATGGTGGAGCCACATACACGTTTTAGCGAAAAACATTATCTTGTTGCTGAAAAGCTTTGCAGCAATGATTTTGCTGTCAAATATAACCTTATTCGACGCATACACTGTCGCCGTTGATTCGAAATACATGTCTATCGTTTAGAATTTTATCATAAATTACCATAGACATACCATTTCACTAGACGGAGCATGCTAATAATAATAACAGGATAGAAAGGGACGATCTTATGTAATTTTCGTCCATCCTTATTTTTGTTCCCCTCCAAACTGGACCCTTCAGAACTATCAAAGTTGGAGGGGAACAAACAAATACAATTTTGGACCCGGGTATGTCCTTAAACTACGTCCGACAATGAGAGGTAGGGCACAGCGAAGTACCATCACGCTCGAGTCTGGAGAAGCCCAACTGGGGAAGTACCTCCTCCTTACAGAAGACCACAGCCATAATAGCACTGCTACCTTTTAGGTATGTAGTGTTGTGTTCCTGATGGTGAGTAAGGTTTCCAGAGCTCCAACCCCCCGACCCAAAGGTCGGCAACGCGCCTGTGACTCCCCTGGTGTTGCGGGTGCCCATGGGCGACGGTAATTGCTTACCATCAGGCAATCCGTCTGCTCGTTTGCCACCATATGACATAAAAAAAAAAACAAAAATACATTTGGAGTTTTCTTGGGTTTTCAACCAAAGTTGCAGTAATTAATACATAATAGTTAAGCTAATGTTTTTGTTATTAAGAATGTCCTGTAAAGCAAAACTATATTGATTGTTACATTTTGGGCTAATACTACAAAAGCCAGTCCCTTACTGGCGCTCGCGGATACGTTCTCCAGACAGTAATCCTCCTAGGAAATTACGGAATATACGGGTCGTTCACGCGCATTATCAGTTATATTCTTATAAATAAGTTATTATGCCTATGCAAACTGATTTCTATGGTTTTTTATGTAATTGTAAGTTAGAAATATAAAATAACTCTCAAGGAAAGTTACCCAATGTCCGACAAAGGTATATTTTTTAAATATTTTATTAGTTTATAGAGTAGTTTAAAATCTAAAACAGACATGAATTTTGTTTGCTCCCCAAACTTGCCTTCTTGGGAAAGATGCCCACTTTCCTTGTCAAATAAAATTACAAGGATGCGGGAAATAACTAGTCAGTTATATTTTATGAATAGTGTTACAAGAATGACAGCTGTTACGTTACAGAAACACTATACATATATTATATACGTGTCGCTTAACTTCAAACTCGAATAAATCCACTCTGCTTTAAAGTGGATTATCTAAAAAAAATTTATAATTATCTGAATGCTTATAAACCTTAGAGACAAAATGGATATACCTGAGTTTGAAGTTTGATTTTTGTTTCTAGTGTTAAAGCTGTGGATATCACTGTTAAGCTTGAATTCCTGGATATTTTTTCGTACATACATTATGTTTTCTAGTATGTATTGAGATGCTACAGTAAGAATATGCGCTTCCTTAAATTTTCCTCTTACAGATGCTCGACCGCGCATTTTATAGATGCCGCGGACAGCTCGCTTTTGTAGCACAAATATGGTCTCAATATCAGCCGCTTTACCCCATAACAGAATTCCATACGACATAACACTATGAAAGTAACTGAAGTATACCAGCCTGGCAGTCTCAAAGTTTGTTAAATGGCTGATCCGCCTCACTGCATAAGCTGCCGAACTAAGTTTGCCTGCTAGGGTGGCTATCTGTGGATGCCATTGCAATTTTGAGTCCAGAGTGACTCCCAGGAAAACAGTCTGATTTTCAAATTCCATTGAATCACCGTTTATTACAATCTTGCTGTTGTTAATCTGCTTTACGTTGGGAAGAGTAAATTTGATGCACTTCGTTTTCTTGGCGTTCAACAGTAGGTTATTTGCCGTAAACCAGCTCTCTACTGTGGACAGCGCACTGTTAATGCTATCGAAGCTATTTTCCTTTCTGTCCACTTTAAAACCAGCGATGTGTCGTCTGCAAACAGCACTATGTCATGTTTATCTTTAACGAGTTTTGGTAGATCATTAATGTAGACCAAGAACAGGAACGGGCCAAGTATTGAGCCCTGAGGTACGCCAAGTGCTACAGTGGACCCGGGTGATTGAGCTCCATTAATAACCACTCGTTGTGTTCTGTCCGAAAGATAAGATGAAACAAGATCAAGGGCCCTAGTTTTTATCCCGTAATGGCATAGTTTTCGCTTCAAACTTTCGTGATCAACGCAGTCAAAAGCCTTCGATAGATCGCAGAATATTCCAACAGCATCTTGTTTTGCTTCCCAGGCGGCAAATATGTGATTAAGAAGGACAGCACCTGCATCAGTGGTCGAGCGACCTTTGGTAAAACCAAATTGATTTCTATCAAGCAAATTGTTTCGGTTGAAATGTGTCAGAAGTTGATTTAGAATAAGTTTCTCGAAAACTTTGCTTAATGCCGGCAGTATAGAAATTGGCCTGAAATTGGTTAGTTCCAATCTCGATCCCGATTTAAACAGGGGGATAACTTTACTGTGCTTCATAATATCTGGAAATATTCCTGTTTCAACACACATGTTAAAAATATCAGCTAAGTGTGGCGCAATCGATTCAACAATGGAATGTAGTACTTTAATAGATAGGCCCCAAAGATCTTCAGTTCTTTTTAAATTTAGAGATCTAAAAGTTTTAATGACTGCGTTCGGAGAAATATAAGAAAATTTGAAGAGTTCTGTACACTCCGTTACATTCGTTTTCAATATTGCCTCAGCGACGTCAGGCGATGATTGAAGGGACTTTGTGGTTTCTACCGGTACATTAGAGAAAAACTGCTCAAAATGCTCCGCTACTTCCTGGTCAGAACTTACTAAAGTATTATCAATACGAAGGTTATAGTGTGGATCTTTGATCTTACGTTTCCCAGTTTCGTCATTGATTACTTGCCATACAGTTTTAAATTTGTCCTTGGAATTTTGGATCTTTTTGGACAAAAAATCAGTTTTAGCAGCGGCACATAACACCTTGAATGATTTGGAAAAGTTCTTGACATATTCTAGAAATTCCGGATTTTTATTAGTACTTCTCAAATCATACAAATCATAGAGCTGGCGTCTTTTCTCATGAATATCCGGCGTAGCCCAGTCGCTAAATTTCGCCTTGATCCTGCCTTTCACCTTTCTCGGAATAAAACAGGCATCAAATTCCCTTTTAATACAGTTAAACAGCTCGATACTCATACGGTTAGGGTTTTCCTGGGTAAATGAAAGATAACATAATCGTTTCTTTATATTCCGACTAAATAAATCTAATCGCTTTTCTGATATTGGTCTGCACATGGTGTCTTGTGGAACAACCTCAGTTTTTCCACTGAAAGAGGCCTTTTGTCCGCAGTGGTCAGAACTCAAGGAGTTTATTATAGATTTACTAATCGCATCCTTGTTACTGAAAATGTTATCTATACATGTAGCACTGGTCGCTGTAATACGCGTAGGTTCACAAAATAAATTTACTAGATTATAGCATTTAAAAGTACTAAGTAACCTCACAGACATGGATGATGACTCAAGTAAGTTAATATTAAAATCACCACACACAATTACACTTTTATTACTACTGAACACACTAGTAAGAACTTCATCTATCACTGATTCAAATAAATTAAAGTTTGCCAATGGAGGCCTGTACACGCATATGATTATAAACTGTTCAAGCTCCACACAAGAAAGTTCAATATGGCGTTCCACAGACAAGTCAACAATGTCTCTACGCTCCTTACTTTTAATATTATTGTTGACCATGATTAATGACCCGCCGCGAATGCACGATTTCCTAAAAAAAGAACTTACTATACTATGATTGTTGAAATTAAACATAAATTCATGACCTTTAAGCCAGTGCTCCGTTATACAAAGGACGTCAATGTTTGAGTGCTGTACGAACAAATCAATTTCGAGTTGTTTACTGGTAAACCCTTGAATATTCTGGTGAACTAAGTACAAATCATCGGTTTTATTACCCATACTAGCATCGCAGTTATGTACGGGAACGGAGCCGGTTGGTGCACACGTTGTCGTAGGAGTTAGTTTAAATTGATATCACCAGACGGCTCCCTCCCTAAATCCGCCGTGTTAGACGAGACGGGTCCCACAATATTACATGCTAACAGGTTAGCACAGTCGATTAGATATCTTTTGCGAACATAAGTTCTATTACAGGGCATCATAGAATATTTAAAACATTCATTTGTATAATTATTAACATTACCAGACGGCATCTTCTTTAAATCCACCGAATTAAACACGTCGGGGCCTTCAATATTATATGCTAACAGGTTAAAGGGTGAACACTATTAAATTGTCGCCTACATTTTTACTTTGCTAGCGTGTTGCATCGAACCTTTTTTGAATATTCTTTTAAAATTTTAAATTTAGAAGGCTTGTAATATATTAGACAACCATAAAATGTTCATTTGTTTTTTATTTATGAAAATGGCGTTACACGAAAAAAATGTTCGCGAATTAATTTTGCAAGAATTCAGTAAAAATCCTCATTTATCAACTTTAGATCTGGCAAAATCTTGTCAAACAACTTGGAGGACGGTTCAACGAACCCTAAAAAAAATTAAACAAGGTGAAACTATAGATAGGAAGCGGCGTGAAGGTCAACCCACCAGAAAATCTAATGTTAAGTTACAATCAAAGGTGTGCAAGCTATTTGATAAGAATCCGAGTATCTCTTCCCGGGATGTGGCGAAAAAAGTAGGCACTAGTCAAGCAAATGTCCAAAAATTAAAAAGAATGCGGCATTACAACATATAAGAAGCAAAAGGCTCCCAAGAGAACTGTGGATCAATATAATCGTGCGGTTAGACGTTCTAGGTTATTGTATACCTTGTTGATTGAGAAAAAATGTTGCCTAATTATTGACGATGAAACCTACGTCAAGGCAGATTTCAAGTCTTTACCAGGTAACCAGTACTATTCCTCTCGTGACATCTCGAATCTTGACGAATCGGAAAAGGTGATCCCGGTAGAAAAATTTGCAAAAAAATACCTTGTTTGGCAAGCTATATGCCAGTGCGGCATGAGGAGCTCACCATTTATCACTACCGGGACAATTAACACCGATATTTATATATCAGAATGCTTGAAAAAGAAACTCACTTCCTCAACATTGTTTTGGCCAGATTTAGCAAGTTGCCATTATTCGTCTCGAACTTTGGAATGGTATAAGGCGAATTCAGTCGAGGTAGTGCCTAAGGAGAGTAACCCACCTAACTGTCCCGAACTTCGCCCCATCGAAAAATATTGGGCTAATATAAAAACTAAACTGCGAAAAACTTGCCAACCTGCCACTTCATTACCAGATTTTCAACGAAAATGGATTAAATGCACAAAATTGTTAAGCGATGATTCCGTGCGAAATTCAATGAATCACGTCAAAAGTAATGTCCGGAAATTTTCTCGTCGTTCGATGAAATAGCCCTAATATTTTTTAAAATGATTTTACGCTGTATAAAATTAGTCATATAAAGAATTTTGAGCACTTTGGATTTTTATTTTGTCGTCTGTAGCATGTTCGACCTGCGACAATTTAATAGTGTTCACCCTTTAGCACAATCAATAATACATCTTCTCGGAAGATAAGTTCTATTATAGGGCATAATAAAATTTGTAATAAATTTATTCGTATCAAAATACGAAATCGTACTACTGTACAAGGAAAGATTATAAAATATGGAGTTGTAAGAATAAACCCTCTCATTTACTTTACTCGACATTCTATAAGGCAAGGCGCAGATAATTATTTTTACACAATTTCGCCGGTCAATACTTGACAGGGTTTCAGCTAAACGCAAGATACCTCGTTTGGTGCAATCTACACTATTACCTAGAAATACTACAAGCGTGGAATAGCGCTCAAACTCGCCGACAGAGATACAGTCGGTCAGACGATCGACGGAGGCGCCCGGGTGACAGTTGTTGAGGACGCCCTGCGACAGGCGCTCCGCCAGCAGCGCGCCCAGGCCAGCGCCCGCCTCGTCCGTGTACAGCAGCGTGCGCGGCGGCGGTGCTGGCGCCGGCGGGTGGCGCTCGGCGGTAGTGGCGCCGGCGGCGAGGCAGTACAGGCCGGCAACGGCGCCGACCGGACGACGCACGGCGGTGATGGCGCGCGCTCGTCAACGCAAGGCGGACATGTCCCCAGCTCGACGGGGCACGACGGGAATGGAACCGGCAGTGGCACCCGGCCGCCCAGGTTCGGGTCACGCTTGAGCTGGAGGCGCGGAGTGATCGCGCTGGAGTCGAGCGGCAGCGGCGCGGGCGAGCCCGGTGGCGCCAGGCGCGGAGGGGCAGGGGGAGTCCATGCGCAAAGGGTAGCTGCTGCCCGGTGCTAAAACAGTGTTCATAAAGGCTATGTATTCCTGTAGAGTTTTACTAGACAATTCATGCTTGTTATTAATGTCTTTTAACTTAAATTCTAATTTGCTTAATTCAGAGGAGCGCTGATTCAGCTCCTCCACTGTCTGGTCTAATTGATGCTGGCACTTTAGGAGTTCATTACTCAATGTGATAGTTTTACATTTAGAGTTAATTGATTTAAATAATAATTTTGTGCCATTTCAGCAAAATTTTCTATTTTTTTAATAAATCTATTTAATTTTAAGTATTTTTTAATCTTTTTTGCTCCGTTCAATAGAAAACTCCTATTACTACTACTACTACTGTTTTCTATGCATACAGAGCAGGGCAAATCCATATTATGTATAATAGGGGAGTCCACTATACTGTCATTTATTAAATCTACCTCATAGCTATTAAGTTCAGCAAAAATACTTAAATTGTTGTCTGGCGGCCCGGAGTGCTTGGAGCAATACTTGCAAATATTGTTTTGATTTAAATCCTGTTCCTCTAGCTGCTGTTCCAGGTCCTTGATGCGTAGTAATGCCTGCTCATGTATCTCCTGGCATTGCTCAAATTTGTCAACAGTAGCTTGAAGTTGATCCCGCTCCCCTTGCAAGTCTTCATATTCGATGTCCTGGTTGGCAAGCTGAGTTTTGAGAGCAGTGTTTGTTCTGACAACGCGCTCAATTTCCTGCTCACTTTCATCCTGCTCTTGTAGGAGTCGGTCATTTAACTCTTTTGCTGTTTTAAGGTCTTTTTGCAGTTGTTGTACTTTAGCCACCAAAACATCCTTGCGTGTAGTCATTTTACAACTTTGTGCTGAAAACATATTGACAGTGTGAGTAAACTGAACCTAACAAGTATGACTTACAATTTTACTAGCAGAACAAAGTGTTTAAATACAAGGGAACTTTAGTATTTGACAATAGTTTACAGTAAGAATTTAAACTAATAAACTTCTTAAATTATTGAATAATTGACATATGCAAGTTAATTGTTGAACACAATTTTCATTATCAGTTACTTAATTTAGCAATTACTCGTCCTAAACTTGAGCTATTTTGTTGAGACAAATTACTGTTTTTAATGAAGTTAGCTTGTCTATAGAATACTATAGGTTAACAGATATGGCAAATATTAGGATAAACTGGACAATTACACTAAAAGTAAGGCATATAAATGTGAAATAAATGTGAAAAACAATACTCCCTTCAATGAAATACAGTCAAATACGGTTTCATTTCAAATCTTGTTCGTTGAAGAGCCGTTGACAGTTCAGCTCATTCCGTCACCGAAATTTTGGTTCTTATAGTAAACTAACACTAAATATAACACTGGTACACTTTAACTACACTATTATCCTTTCGTTGCACGAAATAAATAACATTATAGATCACTTTTTAGTATTATTTTAAATATTTAAATACGCCAGGGCCATTTGACGTTTTAGCGCGGCCAGTGTTGCCGATATAAGTTATACGTTAGCCAATATTACGTATGTCGCCTCCCTGCTTTATCATGTCGTTAAGATACCGTCGACGTTGATGGCAAAATATAAAGGCGATCGTTCTCGTTATGAAATCATAGCAAGTTAACCTCGAAGCCTCAGCTAGATAGCACTTAGCGGTTCGTCACTAAAATCCAGCCATAACGCATCTGATAGCCAATTCACTTTTTATTAGCAATAAAACCACATGCATCCATTTAGCTGAGAGTGCAGGTCGGTTGTGTTCTCTTTGATACCTGAGCGCGGGTGGGTCGCGTTGTCACACAGATGGCTTTTTATCGAGAGCTCTGAGTGTAAGTTTTAACGTAACTTTACGTCACGAACGCGTTAGCGTTTCCCATATAAATAACATTATCACTCACGCGTTTATAAACGTTTTTTTACGTCAAAAGAAAATTACACTAGAGCCTCTAATATATGTGCCGCATTACTTTATTCAGTAACTTATATAATTATGTATGTCCGTCTATCTGTTCTGAGACTTACGTCAGTGATCAGTAGTGTTATCAGCTGAAAAGTAGGAACTACATCAGTGGATGTGCGTCCTTGGAACTTTCTCTTCATACTCCCCTCCGGCTTGACTGATTTTCAGGCAATTAATAAGTTTTCAGTAAAGAAAACATATCTATAATTATTAAGAGCTGATACAGTGATAAAATACAATTATAAAAACAAAACCTTTTTTTAATCACTCGGAGAAAAAATACTTGTTTAAACTAGGTATTGATAATCCTTGTTCGAATAAAGTAGGTTATAAACCTGATATAATATGTCATATTTCGAACAAAGAACTTAACATGGCTGCCACGAAATGGTACTGAATCATGGTGTTAACCTGGATCACCATGCTGAGTGAAGTCATGGAGTATGACACCTTAAATAAATTAAAAATGAAAACCAGTTACGTTTAGCTTATTCAGATCCTTTTCATGTAATCAATTGTGTACAAATATATTTGCTATCTGTTTAGATGATGTCGATAAAATATTATTTGTCAACTTTGCAATAATCCGAAAATTTAAGTTAGAACGCCGGCCATGTTGGTTAATGGTCGTGTCAACCGCAAAATGTTAGAGGGATACAACATGTACGCTATTTGCGTACGTCTATTATGAATTTATAATTAGTACAGCAGACATGAACATCAGTGCCACAAGTCAAAAAATTTTTAATACTAAATATAAATCCATATTTACCATTTTCTTTGTGGAGGAATAATGCCTAGGTTTAACTTGTGGTTTAACTTTGGGGAACACGGGCAGCTCGAGATTTTCGTAAAAATTTTTGCCTGTGCCCAAATATTTAGATAGTTGGCAATAAATGCCTGGACCAATCTATGAGGATGTTGATAGCAGTATTTTTAATTTTAATAAATATAAAGAACAATAATATAAAACGTGTATAAAAATAACGTAATAGTAACGTAATATAAAAATTGTAAATATATTTATGTGTAAATTAAAGTTTTAAACTCGAGTTATTAAGTGTTACGATGAGTAATTGTTGTTTTTCAACGCCATCCCCAAGTGTATACAGAAAAAAAGACAATCATAAACCAAATATTTCCCGAAACTCCGCAACGCGACGTTATTAAGAATTTTAATGACGATGTTAACTTTTAAATGAATTCCTGTGGCGGCCACTAGGTATATAAATTACCGTCCGGTTATGGCAATTTTGAATGAAATTGTTTTCTTTATTGGCAATTATTTTTCTTTAAACTCCTACAGGTTTTTATTTAGAACCGGATTTTAGGGGAAAATTTGCTTTAAAGCAACTTATCATCACACTTGAGTCTAGAGAAGGCCAACTGGGGACGTACCTCCTCCTTACAGAAGACCACAGCCACAATAGCACTGCTACCTTTCAGGTGCATAGTGTTGTGTTCCTGATGGTGAGTAAGGTTCCCAGAGCTCCAACCCCCCTTAAAGGTCGGCAACGCAGTTGTGACTCCCCTGGTCTTGCGGGTGCCCATGGGCGTCGGTAACTGCTTACCATCAGGCAATCCGTCTGCGCGTTTGCCACCTTTGTCATAAAAAAAATCATCCAGATTTAAATAAGTCTTTTTTCAGTTGATTCCTTTCCGTGTCTTCAAGATAAATTGCAAATTAAGAAATTAAAACATTTATTGTATCAAGATCAATATGATAACCGTTTATATAACATGCAATCTAAACAAAAATAATGTATAGGAATGAGTGATTCAAAGAAAATTCACATGATCATCTGACTGTACTTTTAGGACAAAGCTTTCGTAAAATTATTCAAATTATGAAATTAAGAAAATGATTTCACCATCACTTACGTATTAATTATAAGTGGCGAACCCATTATGTTTGGCATCTGCCTCACATTACGGTTGCAGAAATGTAATTGACAAGATTTAATTTTTTTCGTGCATTTTAACACACACGTATTTTTAATTAGCAAAAATCTAATATTTAGTATAGCTCTTTCCATTTCACGCTGAGCGACTCTGAGCCGCCTGATGAATGAGTGACTCCCATTGTGAACGACCAAGTTTCAAATTCATAGGACATCACTGCCGACACTTCTTTAGTGAGAGCGCGTAAGGAAGTCGTGTTACATCAAGTTTTTATTTCGTTAATTGTAAAATGTTTTTACTGTCGGATACTTTCGTTGTTTCTCCAATAAAGAAAATAAAATAGAATAAAACACGCACTGTTCCAAGACTTTGGTTTTCAGGCATTGAGGACATTTTGGACGAGAAGATATGACGCAGCTTTCTGAACGCTGAGCAACCAAGCTATATACCACTGCACAATATCTACGTATCTGTTAGATATATAAAGCAGATATATTTATCTGATAATTCCATAATTGGAAGTATTGTGATCGATGAACAATGGTACGTTTCATTAATATTGTAACGTCAATCTAGCGGCGGTATTGTGTGGTATTCACGAATGAACGGACTGTAATGTTATCTTATTTGCGGTCTCTACCCTAATCGATAAGGATTATTACTCCAAACAAACGGCAACCCTTTTAAATGGATCAACGAGGGACGGATGAACTCGTGCAATATGTTTATACTGATTTAAACTTGTACGGTTTACAAAACAATTTTTAATTAAATTTTAAACGCGACTAAAATGCTTGTTTTCGTGGCTATCGTGCCACGTTGACATTCTGTACATTCTTGCAGGAAAACTTAAAAGGATTTATTATAATTATACCTAGATATTTTTCTAGCAGGAACGGCATTTGTTTTGTGCTTGCCACAATAAAAATATTTGTCTTTGTATTACCTGTATGGAAATTGAAGGGGTACTTATCGATAACAGGACTGTCGATGTTTTTATTTTGTCAATCACTTACAAGAAATCGTTCGTGCTAGAAAAATATCTAGGTATAATTATAATATTATATTCATCATCTCGCTGAATATCAAAGTCTAACTGCGTGGTTTTTGAATAAATAGCATGTGATCGTGATTGTGCTCCTTTTGTTTGTGTGTGTATTGTGTTAAATTTCGAGAAAAAAAAACGATGTCATTAGCCGGCTACAACTAGTTAAAGACGATTTTTCAGGCTAGTCAAAGAAGAATTGACATAACTCTTTAGTAATGCCAATTGTTATATTGTTTTGTATTTATACCCTTAATGATTTTTTTAACTATATTCTCGTAATAAATGAATATAGTATCATTACAACATAAGTTTAAATATTCGTCTAATTACATTGCACTTAAAGATTTCATGGACATATTTTTAGACCGACGATAATAAATTTTGGCCAGTCTAGCCCTAAGGTGACTGGCGTACAAGTGAATTGGAAACTAAGTCAGTTTACAAACCCAATCTGATACCTACTGATTTGTATAAAGTAATTTGATTCGACTTGGTTATTCCTATCTGGTTATAGGCGAAACTTTAGCTTTCTTACCTACAGAATATTTAGCTATGTACGTCTCAATTAATTTGGATGAAAATTATCTATATTATTATATTAATATAGGGCTGAACTGTAAAAAAATGACAACCCTTCACATTTATGTAGCCCAGGATTTTTTTTATTTTACCACTTTGCTTTACCATTTGTTACATATGCGTTTTGCTCTAGGGGGATGAGGGCCCTAGAGGGTAAATATATGTAGAAAAAAAACAAAGAGATATATTTTAAAGGTTTATTTATGAAATATTAAACTAATGGTGCCGACTAGCTCGTGAGCTTAAATGGGTTTAAATTAAAGGCTATAATGAAGCCATAAGGGAGAGACTCTGTGGGCTAACTAACTTGACTCTTAGTACTTGCTACCACTGCCACGTAAACAACTAAAATTCACCAGAAGGGCGCCATCTCAGTCATTTCTGAGAAAATCAAGATAGGGGTAGTACGTCTGACCTCGCTACGGTGACCTGGGGCCGAAAAGGGTCCGGCTCAGCAGCTTCCGGGGAAGGCCTGTCCGCGGAGCCGCTGGCGGCTACCTCCTGCAGGCGAAGCACCGAAGTAAGGCGCGACAGCGCGGCCAGAAGACAAGTAATGGTGATCGTAGGCTGGTAAGGCGGGTATATAGTAGGCCCTGGAAACAAAAGACGACTTATAACCTGCGGCTTGGACATGCCGGCGGCGGAGTAGAAGGCTGGTCGCGGACGGCACTGTACTTACCCTTCGCAGAAAAGAATCTCTCTTAACTTATTCTGATATCATGTCAATGCGTCGGGGCCTACTAGGTCGTCGTTAGGCTAGGCTTCCGAGTCACAGGACGAACACAAGATGCCGGGACTGAAAATAAATAATCACAACAGCTATTAATCTTTATATTCGTCGATGGAAATACAACCAAGGATAGATAAAAAAACTCACTCAAAAGGCCGATGGGACCAGATTACAATATTTTGGGAGGCTTCTCCCTCCGCGTTCGCAAACAAGCTCACTCCTCTTTCCATAGCGGTGACGCTGTCAGATTTGACAACTGAAACGCAGGTTGACCATAGCGAAGACAGAACCAAGGAATCGAAAAGCTGCATCACATTTACCGGAATGTACTCGAAGTTTATTTAATAGAAAAAAAACCCAAATGTAATTAATTATTTGAAATAAAATATAAGGATTTTAATAAAGGACAAAATCGATATATTAAATTTATCGATTTCTGATGATTATCCGACAAGGCGATATTAGCGACACCCAACAGCCGCGGGAATTCGATATCAACACCTTCTCGTGTCGATGTCGGTATCGACTCCCGCAGGCTCGAATAGATGGCGCCAGTGGTTCCTTAAGTCACCAGATGTTTAAAGATATTAAGGTGGAATAAAAAAATATTGTTACACATTTTACAGCTTGATTTAGGTATTTACATATTCATACTAAAATACAACTTTCTAAAACTAACGGTCACTGAAAAAAGTTGGGAACTGACAGACAAGCAGACAGACATACATGGTGAAACTATAAGGGTTCCTAGTTTACTATGGAACTCTAAAAAGGAAGTTATATTTTCGTGTCGATCGCAGCAAATTCGTGAACAGACCGTGTATACATTGTCTGAAACTCGGGTAAATATCCACACCATGTACTAACACTACATTCTGATTGTAAGTTGATTAGTAGATTGAAATCGCCGAACGAGATCCCGTAATAAGCTAAAACCAAAATTTGACCTAGTCCCGTTGAAATATGATCTAATTTGCCAAGTGTATTATGCGGTCTACTGTAGCGCTGTAGGTAACCGGATTATAATTACCTACCTTGTTGCCAGTTGCCTATATACAACACATTTTACAGAACTGAATTACTACTCCCATTAGCATATCTATCTGTTTTTTTTTTTTATGACATAGGCGGCAAACGAGCAGACGGATTGCCTGATGGTAAGACCGTCGCCCATGGGCTTCCGCAACACCAGAGGAGTCGTTGCCGGCCTTTAAGGGGGGTTGGAGCTCTGGGAACCTTACTCACTATCAGGAACACAACACTACATACCTGAAAGGTAGCAGTGCTATTATGGCTGTGGTCTTCTGTAAGGAGGAGGTACTTCTCCGGTTGGGCTGCTCCAGATTCAAGCGTGATGGTCATCGCTGTGCCCTACCTCTCATTGTTGGAAGTAGTTTAAGGACATACCCAGGTCCAAAAATAAAAATGTAAATATTAACCCTGGTTTTCCACCGTTTTCGGCACAGGCCTCTCCCATACACCACAATAGGGAGCGATCTCCAGCCTTACCACGCACATTAGTATGTATCTATATGTATACTTATATACTTAGATCATTTGATAGCATATAGGTAAGTTTTCGTAAGTACAAGTTTGCTGACGAAGGTGAAGAGTTGTCTTACGCCTCAATAATTTTTGGAAGGACAGTGATGTGATAACACAAAAAGCACTTTAATGCAGAATTATACCTAAGGTTGAAGGTTTGCTGAGGTTTATTTGACCGGCTTACTTTAGCCTAATCCGTGACCAGACTTGGGGAGAGCTCGAGGTAGAAAAATGATTTCTGGTAATCATTCTACAAAAGTTCAACACTAACAATATACAAGTAGTATATGCCTAAGCACATTCATTGAGCGATTAATTACTAATATCAATGGTTTAACATAAACGACCATAAAAAATGCTTATAGCATAAAATTTTCCCAATGGATTTTAATATTAAATGTGCTAACAGAATTCCGTAATTTGTGATAAATTCTTGATAATATTACTTTATTATCATCTCTCTGGTAAGAATAGAGTATACGTATAGCCGGATCGAGCCAACACGCAGAGGCTCTTTAGAGAATTTAATGAGTAAGGGGTTCACTAAGCGGATGTTGTCCCTGACCGTATCATGCGACGTGCATAGAGTCAGCACCCACCATGATGTAAGAACTATTCGTTTTAATGAGATCTAGAATATACTAGGCTATTGGGTGGAAAGGATCGTTTAGCTACTGGGCTATTGGATAAAAAAACCGGATGCCTGCCTAATAAAATGGTATACAATTTCATTTCCAGCAAATTTCCCCTTATGCGAGATGGGCCCCCATAAAAAGCGACATCAAAAATGGCTCAAGGGCAAAACCGGTGCATAGGGCTAAGGGTAGAGAGGTGGCACTGGTCTTTAAACTAAATAATGTGATATTATTAAAATTATACTTTAATAATTTTGATCCCTTGCCATCATCAATGTGCCTGCTCTTATTGAGCCACCAGGCATTGTCAGAGACGATGGCAAGATGCCTTGGTTCCTTGGAGCTTGGGACGGATGTTGGTGTAGGATGCTACCTGCGTAGATACACCAGCGCCGTCCCGTCTCCAACGAACTAATGTAGCGGCGGAAAGCGCCGACATTTTTAAATGTAACTAATATAAGAGCCTGGGCAAAGAGTACTATTTTGTACCGTTTGAGGTAGAAACGCTAAACTCAACCTTATTTTTTGTTTTGATTGTATATATGGCTACTTTCGTAACTGAATAATCTAAAGTAATACACAAAGTAAATTAATGTACTTACAAAAGTTACATGATACTGTAAAAGTAATAATAAGCTTTATTCTTTGCAACAGTTTCTGTTACATAAGAAATATTTTAATAAAATTAGTATCCCTTATTCATGCTACGTCTACAATATAGGTCTTTCGTTTTTCGCAATCTACTCATTATTAATAATAAATCTCTCAAATTCATTAAAATGTACTGAGCTCTGCAAAAAAATATCAAACTCGTAAGTACCTACTCAATTCTTTAAACAAGAGCTCATTTCATAATAATACAGCCAAGCCGCGGTATATAAATAACACGAAAAGTTGTCAGAATTCCGATATTCTTGGTAACTTTACAATTAGGGGGGCGGTTGCGGGGGGCTGAAACCGGAGGGTGTTTCCGACCATTTTTGGTACCGAGACCTTTACGTGGTATTGTTTGATTTAGCCTTTAATTCCAATGTTCGGAGGTACGTCCGCTATTCTATTATAAGAATACTTGTCGGTAGGTAAGAAGTACCTATAGGACGATTCGATTTCCTGAGAAATTTATAATACGAAGAAGTTAGTTAGAAGTTTAATGTAATTAAAGTAAAATTAATAATCTTATGGTATAAGCTACAAAAAAATATCTTGCGACAATCTTACACACGTCTGTCTTACAGTAATCTCAGTAAGGCGTGTGTTAAGTACCTATTGGACGACGATATATTATAAGTTTTAGTTTTATCGATTCACATTTGCAGTTAGTGTTGACAAGGAACTGAATTTAGAAATGCACATGTCAAATTTTATATATATGAAACGATTGATAAATATTCGCAACAGGCTCCTTATACAGAATGTTATTTTTTTTGCATGATACAAAATATGTTTTGTTTCATGTAAAACACTCCATAAAATACTTGCAATTGAATGTATTGCAAATTTATTTTTTGTTCATCAACGGTTCATTAGGCTATTTAAATTAGTAATGTGAAGGAACTGTTTGAATCATAAATATCAATAACATATTTTTTGTGATTAATGCCACTTAAGTAAAAGTAATTTAGTTAAATTTAGATTTTAAATGCTGTATTAATATCATAATATCCTTTACAAGTAAAAAAACACAAAAAGAAAACGTATAAAAATTAAAAATAATTGTTTTATCTTAATCATATCTACAGTTTTCACTTGCTAGTTGATTATGAAGTTCGGAAAATAATAATATATTTTGTATCATGTAAAAAATGACACAATTGATTATACTAAAATCTATAAAAAAGCAACAAAAATAACTCATAATACAAACCTGTGGCCTGACAGTTTATTTCCATTCCATTATCTCAAGATATTTATTATAACATAATATATCACGTTTAAATGTTCTACTGTTTACTACATAATGTCTTCGGTTGCCGCGACAATAAAACATAAAATGAAAACACTAAAAACGTTTTAAATATATCGCGTATGCTGAATTTAAATTACAACTCGATATAAGCTTTCGTGATCAACTAGTCGTAGCTACGTTGGCTTGATATTTTACACTTATGATATGTCTAGTGGTCCACTTTGAATGGTTACTCGAAATGGGACAGTGGCCAAGTGTGATCAATGTTGCCACAGGGTGACACAGGTTAGATTTTCGTGAAAATTCATCGAAGTTCTACTTCGAAGAAAACATGATTTAACCTGCGACCTACGATGGCTGCTTTACATAATGGCCCATCATGCTGGCTCATAAAAAAGGACTAGCGTGTAGAAAGGTTGTGGTGTCGGATGGCTAATGGCGCGGCGGGATGGCGATGGTGCGGTCGTCCTGATGCGGTTGTTTGGGTTTTAGACCGCACACCATAGGCCAAAACGATTAGATCACAACTAAATGTCGCCAAAGTGTAGTGGCGTTTCAACCATGGCCATCTCGCTGGCCCAGCGCCGGGCCATCAAGTAGAGGAGCCATGACACAAAGTTACATGTACATCTTGAACTATTACATTATATTATTTATTTTTTTAAAGATTAATATTCTTGCTCTTCGTCTTATTTTTATGTTCAATTTTTAACTTTTTGAAATTAGTTCATTGCTGGTGTTTCTACTGATTTTTGGAGTAACAATGCCTTTGTTTTCTGGCGGCCAGTCGATTGTAACACACAAGAAAAATATAAAATAAGTAATGGAATCTCAAGTGGAAATCACCTTGCAGGTGTTATAAAGTTTTCTTTTCTTAAAGATACCTAAAAAAGGTTTAACAAGATGATAATTTTCCTATATTTTGTGCAAGGGAGGTATTTTGTAGCTTTTAAACGCAAGTGCATTTGTAAAACAACCAGATTTTTTATAACGTAACCTATGTTGTGTCCCACTGCTGGGCAAAGGCCTCCCCTCGCTTTAGCCACTCGTCGCGGTCTAGTGCATGCTCCCGATAGAAATCGTCCAGTTAATTTTATATCACAATTTTCCGACTCGTGGACAGCGACTTTTAACGATTTCAAATGTTTCATTATTCTACAATTTTCAACCAATACTTCGTCCCAAAGAACCCTGTTCGTACCAATACGACAGCGCCCAAAACTGAACCCGAACGAACAATAGATGCATTAGCGTTCCATTTCTTTTGCCAAATGCCCCCTATCAGCAAAAAGGAGGGATAAGAGAAAAAGGCTCTCTCAACTTGTACACACACAAAATCTTAGTGATGGGATTCTGCTGAGAATATTGGAAAATTACCGGTAATGTAACCAATAAGTAAGTAGTCTTTTTACGTGTTATTGAATGTTTCTTATTTTGTAGGAATGATTCTTAAATATCTACACTAAAAATAAAATTACAAAGGCGAAAGTTTTTGAGTATGTGAGCGTGTATGTTTGTTACTTCTTCACGTCTAAATGGCTGGAGTAATTTTACTAAGATATGGAGTTAGCTGACACCCTGGATTAATACATAGGCTACGTTTTTTCCCCAACAAACCGCGGGTAACACCGCGGGGCACAGCTATAGTTATTAATACTTAATTATAAATAAAGTCTTAAATAATATTGCAAGCATTGATGAAGTGGATGTATTTATTAATAATTCAATATCGTTGTTTTTGAAATTTTGACAGATTTTTTCTATATTGAAACATTTCTAATGCCTTTATTTATTAAGTACCTTAATTTCGTTTTGATATTCATAAACGCTTTCTACTTGATTGTGTATACGCATATAAAAAAAATAGATTGTTACTTTGTTATGTAAAATGAAGTCTGGCATTTATGTTTAGTGGAATTTTGAGTTCCTTATTGGGATCGGAAATAATAAAATCGCCACATCACTAACACCGTCTTCTTACGCGGGAATCGAAAATTGGGTCGACGGGAAAATAAGGGAAGGTTTTTTTTTTCAATTTCTGCGATAATTAAGTCTAGGGAGTGTTCAAAAGAAATATTTGACTTGGCTAATTAATTTTGCATGAAACAAAATGATTTCCTATCGAATCCCAAGAAAATGGCAAGTTCTCAGAAAAATAGGCTTGATATAATTGGAGATTGTATCCGTGTTTCTACTCTGTTATTCTGATAAGTTACTAATAATATTTGAAAGTAAATATTCCACGTAAAGTACGTATATTGGACAAAGAACGTATATAATCAAACTCACTTATGAGTTTTGTGGGGCAATGTTTTAGTAAGTAAGATAAAACACATGTATTTAATAAATAAATAATAATAATTAGCCTATAATTTGTATTTCAATTAAATATGATGTAGTTTTTTGTGTGTATTCATATCGTAAGTATGTAGGATTATGCCGACGGATCTGTAGATGCAGTGGTACTTCAGACCTTTCAGAGACAAGTGACCGAGATAATTAGACCCATGAAACTCAAAAGGAGAAACAAAATAATAATAAAGATTTGTTTTCCATATCAATGTACAGTGTACTGTTTGACCAATGACGTTTAGAAGTGTCTTAGACAGGTGAGATTTGGGCTTTACGAGTAGATAACTACATATCCAAAAAAACATACTCGTATCTAAATTGCAACTTGCGAAACATTATGTTATTCTTGAATAGCAAACTACACCTTTCATATTAACTATTTAATCGTATATTTTTATTTTTTATTATTCAGAAACGTCTGCTAGCGATTCGATATTAAGGGAGAAAAAATTGACTCGAAGAGGGACTCGAACCCACAACTCGATTATCGATGTAACAAAAATGGCTTCATGTCACTCGAATAGAATAACTCGAATAATATATAATATACATAGGTACCGCAATATAAATATAAGAACTCCAACCTTAAGAATCGGTTCACTTTAATAGCCTGTCAAACTTCGCCATCTAACTAACCGTAGCAGATCCAGTTTTGTCCAGTTATAGCCGGCTCCCGTCCGGAGTTCCCGTTGGTCGAGAACTGCTAACCCTGCAGAAACTATAACTCCTACGTGATTAGGTTAGATAAGATTAAGTATAGTGCGAAAACGGTCTAAGTGGTACTGGTTATAAGATGAGATTTAACCTTTTGCGAGTATTAGCAAGAATACCCCTCGAACAGAGTAAATATTTGGAAAATAGTAACAGTGTTATTTGATGTATTTATACAGAGCTGTGTATATCATTTTCTCTCAACTATTTTTTTACTTTGGAATATAGATTGAATTTTACTTTCCGAATTCGTGATGTAGCTGTAATTTTAACGTCAATAATGTTGTAAATGTTATCGTATAACTGTACTTTAACGACAATGTTTTGAACACAAAACTATCGTAGACTCAAACATATTAATTGTATTAAAATTATTTTTGTATTTTACGTTTATTAAGTCAAATATTGCGCGACATGTTTCGTTCCGTTGGCTGACGCTGCCTCGGCGTCGGCGGCCTAGACTGGGGAGGCTACCCTCATGGCAGCATTATATAGTAATAGTAGAGTTGCACACTACACTCGCTACGTCAGTAGCCTACGATAATATGAATAACGTACTCATCCGTAACAAATGCTACGCAAACATCATAGACATAGCATTTAACTAGACGGAGCGTGCTAATAATAATGCCACGATCAAAAGGGATAGTCTTATGTAACATTCCATAGATATGGCAGAGACGGCGCTATTTTCGTCCATCCTTGTCATAGTCTCACACATTTTTGTTACCTTCCTAACTGGACCCTTCATAACTGTCAAAGTTGGAGGGGAACAAACAAATACAATTGGAGTTTTCTTGGGTTTTCAACCAAAGTTGCGGTAATCATTACAGAATAAGCTAATATTTTTGTTATAAAGAATATCCGGTAAAGCAAAACTACAGTGAATTGTTACATTTTGGAATACAAAAGCCAGAATATCTTTGTCCATTACTGGCGCTCGCGGATGCGTTGTCCAGTCATTATTCCTCCTAGGCAAACCTAGTAAACAACTATGTTTTTCAAGTCTGAAACAAAACGCAATTTGAAAATTTTATGGCACACAATATACCTATTATTTGCCTAGTTTAAGTAAATTATGTATTTTGTAATTTTAACACTGTAAAGGGAGCATTCAATACTGCTTTCTACTACTGCAAAAATGAATATGCAAATAAATATAACAACTTTGCGAGCATATTCTGATGATGCCTCGTTGAGAAGAAAAACACATACAGTTTTATTATTATGTACCTACGTACGTATTTAGTCTTACGTCGAGAGTATGGAAACATTAATCCAAGTATATAACAGATTGGCAGTACTTAATAATCGAATAGCACTTTATTAAAAACGGAATAGCAGTGCAATTAATGAATGTTTTATGAATTATATCTTAATATGATGATTATTGTAAATGTATAAATATATAATGTAACAACTATGCCGAATATTTAAATTTATCCATGACACATTTTATTATCAATTGTATTATGTACGTATCTTGTGTAGAACAGCTGTTTTTAGGGTTCCGTAGTCAACTAGGAACCCTTATAGTTTGGCCATGTCTGTCCGTCCGTCCGTCCGTCCGCGGATAATCTCAGTGACCGTTAGCACTACAAAGCTGAAATTTGGTAGTAATATGTATATCAATCACGCCGACAAAGTGCAAAAATAAAAAGTGGAAAAAAATGTTTTCTTAGGGTACCCCCCCTATACGTAAAGTGGAAAGTGATTTTTTTCTTCATTCTAATCCTAACGTGTGATATATTGTTGGATAGGTATTTAAAAATAAATTGGGGTTTCCTAACATCATTTTTTGATAATGTTAATATTTTTTGGAAATAATCGCTCCAGAAGTAAAAAAAAGTGCGTCCCCCCCCCTCTAACTTTTGAACCACAGGTTTCAAAAATATGAAAAAAATCTCAAAAGTAGAACTTTACATAAACTTTCTAGGAAAATTATTTTGAACTTGATAGGTTCAATGGTTTTTGAAAAAATCTATATATATAAAAATGAACCCCTATTTCTCTTGGTCACGCTATAACTTGCGAACGGCTTTACCGATTTGGCTAATTTTGGTCTTGAAATATTTGTAGTAGCTCAGGGAAGGTTTAAACGATGAGAAAGTATGAAAAAAGATCGAGTAATATACTAAAAAACGAAAATATGGTTCCCCCATACAAACTTATCAACTCGAAAAAACTGTAAGCGCCGCAGGATTTCATACATTTTACGCGTTTTTGGTAAAATGGTCTCTGATTTCACTCGAGAAAGACGGAAGCGCCGCAGGATTGCATATATCTTAGGCTTTTTTGCGAGCAAAATAGGTACTTTATATTATTCCAGCACTAAAGTCGTTAAGGCGATAGTTTCTTACAAATTGTTAATAAATTAGCCCTTATTCCTTAAGATATGGCTGTCAAAATCTCTATTGAATGACAAGACATAATTCGTCACTTCAGGCCCGGTACCGCGAAGATCGAAGTTCGTATATGTCGAGCATTTCTCTTATACTGCAATTAAGGCGTTAAGAGTGACAGAGACAATCGTCCGAAATTTACGAACATCGTTGTTCGCGGTAGCGCCGCCGTTTTATGTATAATTTCGCGTTTAGTTTTAACCTTAAATAAGAATCTGCACTAATATTCATCGCCCAATGCGACCGTCCCCTCCGTTGTACTACTTCAGATGGGTACTGAGTGTGGGTGAAGTAGTGAGACAAATACGAACATTTCCGAGACAATACGATAGGAAAGGATTATTCACTACATCTGAGCCCCGAGTGTATGTTTTTAACGTAACGAAACGTCACCATTAGCGTTAGTTACCCATATTATATCAGTATCACTTACGCATTCGAGACATTTTTTACGTCAAAAGAAATTTACACTAGAGCCTCTGTACTTTAAGCTCGCGCGCATAGTTTACTGAATTTGCCGATAGATGTCGCTGTAGGTGGAACGCTCATACCCTACTTAGCGGTTTTAAGATTATTTCTGAATAATGGGGTCGGAGCATACATGCCCATACATTAGGTTGAAACTGACTGACTGACTTCAAATGACGCTGGCTGGTTATCACTCCATGTTACAACTCCTTTTTACTACTCGTGGTGGGACTGAAATTGACAATTTTATTCGAATTTTCCATTTATAGTTGGAATCTGTAACTCTTTCTTTAGTTGTCAGGGTCCTTTGTGGGCCCGTTTTTAGGGTTCTGTACTTAATATTAATATGTCAACAACAATGTATCAAATAGCCCATTTTTAACTCTTAAGTGGGAACACTTACTGTGACGGACGAAAAACTACGGAACCCTACACTGAGCGTGGCCCGACACGCTCTTGGCCGATTTTTTAATTTTGAAATTTAATACAGGGTTTATCATTTTTAACTTCATAACACGATATTATGCCAAACAATTACTTAACAAAACCTGGGTAATATCATGTAAGTATTAAGGCCACGCCATCCAATATAACAATCTATATTCTAAACCATTATTCTACACAGCCTTCAAAACTTGAAAGAAATGCCATTTTTTTCACTTGTTCAAGCTTGAACACTA
Organism: Grapholita molesta; assembly: GCA_022674325.2. NCBI lineage: Eukaryota > Metazoa > Arthropoda > Insecta > Lepidoptera > Tortricidae > Grapholita > Grapholita molesta. The sequence continues at coordinate 21,818,616 of CP053121.2, read as the reverse complement.
ATTGGCATGATTAATGTTTCCTTTGCGGCGTGGAGACGAGACTAATTATAAATAATGAATGGGTGACACCAAATCATTATTTAATTAGACGGAGCTCCGGCTGGGGCACATGACTACTTTTGTTTTGAATAATTGTTCTTCTAATACACAATAATGAAAAACCGGCCAAGAGCGTGTCGGGCCACGATCAGTGTAGGGTTCCGTAGTTTTTCATCCGTCACAGTAAGTGTTCCCACTTAAGAGTTAAAGATGGGCTATTTGATACATTATTGTTGACATATTAATATTAAGTACAGAACCCTAAAATCGGGCCCACAAAGGACGGTGACAACTAAAGAAAGAGTTATAGGTCCCAACTATACATAGAAAAACCGAAAAAATGTTGTCAATTTCAGTCCCTCCACGAGTAGTAAGAAGGGGTTGTAACATGGAGTGATTACCAGCCAGCGTCATTTGAAGTCAGTCAGTCAGTTTCAACCTAATGTATGGGCATGGAGACTGTATGCTCCGACCCCATTAAATCAGAAAGAATCTTAAAACCGCCATGTAGGGTATGAGCGTTCCACCTGCAGCGACATCTATCGGCAAATTAAGTAAACTATGCGCGCAAGCTTAAAGTACAGAGGCTCTAAAGTGTAAGTTTCTTTTGACGTAAAAAATGTCTCGAATGCGTAAGTGATACTGATATAATATAGGTAACTCTAACGCGATGGTGACATTTCGTTACGTTAAAAACATACAATCGAGGCTCAGATGTAGTGAATAATCCTTTCCTATCGTATTTTCTTTTCAGGGACGGTCGCATTGGGCGATGAATATTAGTGCAGATTCTTAGTTACGATTAAAACTAAACGCGGAATTATACATAAAATGGCGGCGCTACGCGGTAGCGGTACCGCGAACATCGAAATGCGTATGTTTCGAACATCTTTCTCTTTTACTCCAAATAAGGTGTCGCAAGGAATTTTTAATATATCTATGAGGTGTCGTAAACCATATTCGTAAATTTCGGTCGATTGTCTCTGTCACTCTCTTAGCGCCTTAATTGGAGTAAAAGAGAAATACTCGACATATGCGAACTTCGATGTTCGCGGTACCGGGCCTGAAGTGACGAATTATGTCTTGTCATTCAATAGAGATTTTGACAGCCATATCTTAGGGAATAAGGGCTAATTTATTAACAATTTGTAAGAAACTATCGCCTTAACGACTTTAGTGCTGGAATAATATAAAGTACCTATTATGCTCGCAAAAAATCGTAAGATATATGCAATCCTACGGCGTATCCGCCTTTCTCGAGAGAAAGCAGAGACCATTTTACCAAAAACTCGTAAGATGTATGAAATCCTGCGGCGCTTATATTTTTTTTCGAGTTGATAAAGTTTGTATGGGGGAACAATATTTTCGTTTTTTAGTATATTACTCGATTTTTTTTCATACTTTATCACCGTTTAAACCTTCCCTGAGCTACTACAAATATTTCAAGGCCAAAATTATCCAAATCGGTAAAGCCGTTCCCAAGTTATAGCGTGACCAAGAGAAATAGGGGCTCATTTTTATATATATAGATTTTTTTCAAAAACGATTGAACCTATCAAGTTCAAAATAATTTTCCTAGAAAGTTTATGTAAAGTTCTACTTTTGAGATTTTTTTCATATTTTTTAAACTTGTGGTTCAAAAGTTAGAGGGGGGGGGACGCACTTTTTTTTACTTCTGGAGCGATTATTTCCAAAAATATATACATTATCCAAAAATGGTGTTAGTAAACTCCTATTCATTTTTAAATACCTATCCAACGATATATCACACGTAAGGATTAGAATAAAGAAAAAAATCACTCCCCACTTTACGTATAGGGGGGGTACCCTAAGAAAACATTTTTTTCCACTTTTTATTTTTGCACTTTGTCGGCGTGATTGATATACATATTACTACCAAATTTCAGCTCTCTAGTGCTAACGGTCACTGAGATTATCCGCGGACGGACGGACGGACGGACAGACATGGCGAAACTATAAGGGTTCCTAGTTGACTACGGAACCCTAAAAATGCAGGTACATACTCTGCAGCTTGTACGGTCAGCGACTTTAATTGTTGAGCCATTTAGGGTTCACTTTACATTGGGCATTTCATAGTGTAAGTATTAAACAAAAGTAAATAGCTTGAACCTTAAGTGGCTCAACAATTAAAGTCGGTGACTGTACTTCATTTTGTCTACAATACTACTTACTTAGATGAGATATTTAATTTAAAAAACGTATTTAATTAACTACATTATTATAAGTACATATTTAACATAGTTATAATATTTTATAAAAAGACCCCGTCTAGCAGCTCCGCTTGTGGCATAGTGCCCATTATGCTAGCGGCGTTTCCTCTTTGCTTGTACTTGTTTTAGTGCAAACTTACCTCTAAGATATCAGACTGATATCTTTTAATTCCGTTGATCGGTGAACGCCATGAATCAGATCTATAGTAATAAAGTCGACTGTGAATTTGTCCGTGTCGTTCACACCCTCGTCTTTTGGAACCCTCAATAATATTATTTAGGCTACGAAGTGTTCAGCCAAGACTGAAAACAAGCGCAATGTTGCGATGCTCGATTTTGCAATGATTGTTAGTTTGGATTTTATATTTGTTTGTGTCACGTTTTCAACCTATCTAATAAGGTTTTGGACCTATCAGAAAACCAATAAATGTGTTATTACAAGTCACGAATTATTCAGTACGTACGTAAAACTAATTGAAAGATAATCGTTAAAATGGTAATGTAAGGCTTAAAAATATATTAAACTATGCTCCTTGTTGTTGGTAAAAAAAAAACATAATAAATATAAACAAATGTAGTTTGGCTATACATAAGTATTTACTTAATACAGTTAAAAGTGCCCATTTCTTAGTGTACCTAATTAACTGGAAAGGAAACGATGAAATTAATAAGCATTTTAAAGCTTAATATAGTTGTAGATAACTGCATATTACTTGGCGGGTTCTTTACAGTCCCCTTATAAATGGGGATAGCTATTGGCGGACAGCGGATAAAGTTCCAGCGACGAACAATAAATCAAAACGAGCTCTCATTTCTAGTACTCTAGTGTAAAAATGTAGTAACTCTGTTCTTGTTACAAAAAATCGTATAATACGAGTATCTGTAGTCTTAGCAAGGAGTTTCCATCATTACCGTAAATCAAAACCCAGAATAATAATGGCACTTCTACGATAATCTAGAACAGAAATAAGGGTTCTAGTACGTTCACAATCGTTACTTTGTGTTTACAATTCTGCATAACATTAATTTTATCAGCCAATGACATAAGTACATGTTAGTGGCTACCATTGTATCATTTGTTCTGTAGGTCGCGAAGTATCATATTTGCATAGATCTTATAATTATTTTCTTTTGTCGACAGTTGGGTGACTCTGGTGATTTTAAACCAACTGAAATTCCAAAATTGTTAAGTGATATGTATGAGTTTATCAAATAAAACGCTCAACAGCTATAAAACAACCATTCAAACTCAACAGTATGAAAATACTTCCGTTATTAAAGAAAGAGTATTTGCATAATTTTGTTCTAACGCGGCTCGGTGGAGGCTCATAACCGATATTGACTATTATAAGCAAATATTTAAAAGAGAAAAGCTAAAGTATAGTTAGGTGAAATATTGTTGGCACATTTTAAGAATGTGCGAAAACAAAGGTGCGTCCAGATCTATCTCACATTGCACGCAATTGTAAGGTCTGGCTGCTCCTTGAAAATATTTACCTACCTTACCCAGATCATATAACGCGAAGGTTTCAAACTTTCATACTTATTTAAAATTGTGTGTTTTCAGAACACATATCGTCTGTTTGCAGAAGAACTGCCTCCCAGCCTGCCTGCTTCCGTTCCATAACCTGTCGACACAGTGAATTAATATTTGTGTACGTGTGTAAAGTATGGCGTTACTATTATTAACTTTCCTTGTTGCGAAATTGGACTAAAACCAAACAAGTTTACTAAATTATGTCTATTTTTAGTGTGTTGTATGCACGTGCAAGAATTTTCGATCGGAATTCACAAACAGATCGTTAGTAAAATAGCGGGTATAATCATTATAGATATAATATTTATGAGTAATAATAAATACTCTGTTCAATCGAGCGCATAATTATGTACAGTCAGCAAAAAAAGAGAGTTAAGAGAATAAGAGCATGTGAAGATCATTCTGAACTCCTGGCATTTTCGATTAGCAACTTCTGCTGCTGCTGATTTTTATTTTAGCTAATGCGCAATGGAAAATTATTTTGTTAAAATTATATGAACCTACATTTGCAGGGTTTGTGTACTAAGTAAACGTGACGCACAAGGCATCGAGCGAGTGACCTCGGTTCTAAATACTGCCCCTTTGAGAAGAGTAGAAAAGTTAAATTTGGATGTTATTGTGCAAGAATACGATTCATAATTGAATGAGTTTTACATTAGTTGTTACGGTTTTCTTATGGTGTGGTGGGAGGGAATAGTGGTCAGGCCAAGGCCTTGTGCCCGCTTATGCAAATATTCTGGTCACTCGCTCGAGAAAGCTAACCGAAAGGGGATCAAGTGTCTGCTCTCGGTCGTATTGTCAGACTGAAATAATTACAAAAGTAATGTTTTGAGCGTCAAAGAATTTGGTTTAATGTAATTGTTTGTATTTGATATTTACCAGTCGCTTTTCGGTGAAGGAAAACATCGCGAAGAAACCGGACTAATTCCAATAAGGCCTAGTTTACCCTCTGGAGAAGGTCAGATGGCAGTGGCTTTCGTAAAACTAGTGCCTACGCTAAATCTTGGGATTAGTGGACAAGCGGACCCCAGGCTCCCTTGAGCCGTGGCAAATGCCGGGACAACGCGAGGAAGATGATGATGTAATTGTTTGTACATGTAATATGTGTCTAGCAAAAATAAATGTTTTTTCTTTTTTTCTCTTTTTCAAAGACTGCTTTATTCATAAACGCTTGTCAATAAATATATCATGCTTTTGATAATCATTTGTCCTTTTTATCTCTGAATTTCTGTTTATTAGAATGGGACTTTTATCTGACGTTCTCTAAGTTGTATGATTGAGAGGGATATATACTCTTTACATTACTGCTTTACACTCTTACAATTTGCCTTTAAACATTTAAAAATATTAAGAATCTTAAAATGTATAACTTGCACTTAAATAAAATATTGTTAAGTTCGTCATCAGAATGTCATTAGGTATCACTTTCCGATGACGAAGTCTCGAGTGGATGCTATTGTACGTACAATTATAATATAAGATTGTATGAATGTAAATCGAACTGTTAAAACTAATCCCATGTTATTGTTTTTTCCGTTACATTTTTTTCATTCTTAATAAGGAAATTGCCAAATCATTCCTCATTTACATATTCATTAATAGAATTGAGTCCTGTTAATTTAGTGTCAAATTCACTTATAATGACGTGCAGAAACCGCTACAATTTTTTTTACACATATAATTTAAGATAATCATGAGCAAAAAACCCACACACCAAATGTGCAAAGATTACGAGAACGTTAGAATTTGTGTATAAAATTCCTATAGAATTTTTACGAGCCCTAAAATGAACAAAAGCTCAAAGCATTGTGAATGCTGGCTTTGTGGCGGGTGGTGTATATCTGTATGTCTGTTTATGTATATATGTATTTACAAGGGTCAGAGAGGTCACTATTACTGCGCGGAAAACGACACTTCCTTAATCTAAGGGTGATTTCAAACATGGCTTGGCTAGTTTGTATTTAAACTTTCGTAAGACATCATAATTAACGATTAATACGGTTCTACTCACGTTTATTTAGTCACCCGCGCGACATGTTTCGGAGAACATAGGCCTTCATTTTCAAGCACAGAGTGCTGAGTGTCAGAACGGTTCGCCGATCGCATCGTCGGCCGGTCGCGCACTAACGCCCGCCGCGCTGCTCCCGTCGCTCTTTATGTCAAAAGAAATAGTCTTAGCGCTTGAAAATGGAGGCCTAGGTTCTTCGAAATATATCGCGCGGGTGACTAAATAAACGTTTGTAGAACCGTGTTAATCGTTAATGGCTTGGTAGGACTCGAGAATAAAACAAAAACTAATAATAGTTTAAAAGTTTTGAACTCAATAGTGTTTTGACCTTACTATCATGTAAAAATAATTAATATTAGCGCTACCTAGAATTACTAAGACAAGTACGGAGTCAATAACCGTTTTCGCAAGAAAGTTGAAAGGTATATTAAAGCATATTTATCTTACACCTCGACGCCAAAAAGAGGTATTATAAATTTACTATAATTTGTGTATATAACGTCTGTGGCACTATAGGTTTAGAACCGATGAATGGCTTTGGGTGAGGACTTTTTCATTGTGAAGCAGGTTTCGCGTTGACTAAAAAATATTTTCATTTCTGCAGTTTTACATTGTTTTTTTTTTTTTTTATTGTCTTAAGATAAAATAATTAGTAATGGTTTGTACGTTTTTGCTTATATATTTAACTCATTAGCATCAGACAGCTTAGTCAAATATGTGCGAACGATTTTGCTTGAAACTTGAAATTCTGACAATCAATGTTCCGTACCCCGACTATTAGTCAATTAAGAAAGTAAAAATGGAATAAGCCAAAAATCTCTCCTACATAAAAGGTTTAAGCCAGATCAAAATAAAGTATGCATATTAAAAAAAATTACTGATTTTGGGACCTTTACGTTCATATGGTAATCATGAAAACTCGTTATTTTATGTCGCCATCTTCTTGTAACTATCATTTGTCTCTAGAAATCTATTAGTCTGGAATCGTACAATTGCTTGCGTACGGATGCCCTAAACACCCCGGCACCGGCACCGGCCCCGGCACCGGCGGAACAATTCCAAACTCGTTCGAAGATTAATGCGGGCGTCTCGTCATCCGCTCGTTAATTAACGTGCACACTCGCCCCGTCCTGAATATTAACGATACGACTCCGAAAGTGCTTTCTTTTCCGACTTAAAAAGGGGTGATTTAAAACGACCGTAAACTTGGATGCCAAGATTTGTTCATAGTTAAGTAAGTTCTAAAATTAACTTATAAAGTAGCTTTCTCGATAACTTATTGTACAGTAATTACTTTGGGTTAATCAAAATTTTGGCAACTTCACTAACTTTCATTTTAAGGGTAAGTAATTACTAATTAGTTACTATTATTTTGATTGAATGCATTTTAGTCTACGAATACCTTTTTCTTCCAACCAGACATCTTAAATCGATCGATATTCTAACTTTAAGATGTAGTTAGTTGCATTTATTGCTACGAATCATTATAAATAACGTAGTATTTTTTAGCCGATACGCTATCGACACAGAACACGATTCTGACAACCAATAATGTCCTATAGAAACTCAAATATACCAACCTAATTACCATTAATACAACTGAAAAAATCATAAGTATTTAAAGGAATAAGCCAAAACTTTGTTCTGGCAATTTCAATCAAATTCCAGATTAGTTTAAAATCAAACCAATGCCATTTTCTTCGATATTTTATTTAATAACAATGCATATCATTTACAGTTTATTCAATTGAAGTATGCGTCATAAAAACCAAAAGGCTAACCATTACGCCATAAGGCAACCATTTATTCTACTTGTGTTTCCAGTAGTCTACGAGTATATCAAGTTATAAAATACACACTAAGAATACCTACTAAGCCCGTTAGATACACAAAAACGCCACAGCCAACTTTCTCCCGAAACTTTGTAAGTGAAGATTATATTTCGCAAACAGAGGGTTTGTAGCGACGTAAAAAGATCCGGGTAAAATAATACATTCTCGAGAGCAGCTCATAAACTACGTGAGGGGATTCTGTACCACCAGCCGTAACACCTGTAACAGCCATTGTAAAACTGGTTTAAATTTGGAATCTGTCGGTCAAGGATAAGGTAAGAAATTGACTGAGGTTTTGAGTAGTGAGACAGGGTCGCTCCTACTCGGAAGAGACAGAGTTGAGGTCGTATTGTCAAATGAGCTGATGAGGTATTGTATCAAAAACATTTTTAGAGGTTAAAATAATCTATTTATTTGTTTTTTATTAAGCAGAAACGTCTGCTAGCCAATATAATCGATATTAAATCGAAAGAAAAATAGAAATAAATTACTCATAGCGAGACTCGAACCCACAACCACTGGATCACTAGCCCAGTGCACTACCAATTGTGCTATACGAGTACCGCTTGGACTTGTAAAATTGTTCTATTTTATCCTTCCCTTATAAACGTTTTTTATATTTCTTTAGATTTAATATCATCATATCAGCCGACTCATTAGCGATTAACTACGAGTATTGCTAAAGCGACTCACTAAAAGGTTTAGCGCTACCCGCATCCAGTCCGCATCCGGGTATGTCCTTAAACTACGTCCAACAATGAGAGGTAGGGCACGGCGATGACCATCACGCTTGAATCTGGGGCAGCCCAACTGGGGAAGTACCTCCTCTATACAGAAAACCACAGTCATAATAGCACTGCTACCTTTCAGCATAAATTAACTTTCAGGTATGTAGTGTTGTGTTCCTGATGGTGAGTAAGGTTCCCAGAGCTCCAACCCGCCTTAAAGGCCGGCAACGCGCTCGTGACTCCCCTGGTGTTGCGGGTGCCCATGGGTGACGGCAATTGCTTACCACCAGGCAATCCGTCTGCTCGTTTGCCGCCTATGTCATAAAAAAAATCTTTACTAAGGTCATCGGTCATGCCTACGCTGCGCCTTCCGGTATTTGGTCGCCACTTAAGAACCTTTACGCGCCTTTTAGGTTAAAGCTGGTAGTGATTAGTATACTAAATGTAGGTATACTATGTATACTAAATGTACTATGTGTATGTATTTAAGTATTTGTGTACGTATTATATATATCGTTGCCTGAGTACCCACAACACAAGCCTTCTTGAGCGTGTGGGCTCAGTCAATTTGTGTAAGTATGTCCTGTATTTTTTTTTAATTAAATGATTTTTGATATTTATTAAACCATAGTAATATGATTAATCAATAAATCCTTGCATCAAATTACTTTTATTTCTAGTGGATAAAATACTATTTATCCCCTTGTCACGCGCCACACTAGGTATGTAATAGGTTATACCTAACATTATCATTTCCGTAAACTCCTATAGACTCGAAGATGAATCTCGTATGAGGGAGGCGGGAAGTTATCAGCGAACTATCTAGAAGGGTGCAGTTTAAAAAGCCGTTAATCAAACTGTCACAGCGGGACATCGGGGGCACATTTCATTTCCAACGGTCGAGAGATTTCTTAAGTGAGATTTTAGATGGTATTCGAATATAAAATGATGCTTGAGTTTCAAGTTGTTTTAATTAAAAATTGCATTGATAGAATTAGGTGAAACAATGAAGAAATTTATTTGAAAGTATAACCGAAAAAGTAATATCTAATAATTCTTCATAAGAGTGAAAATTTCCTTTGATGTTATGACGTTCACATTACCTTCTATTTTTTTTGTGTTGAGTATGATAAAAAAAGAAGATAAAAGATCTTTATTTTTCAATTTAGGCCCATTACATGCACTTATGAACGTCAAAGAAAAAACTACACCGGTTCGAACCCTACACCTCTGACCCGAGAAGACACCGGCAAGAAACTACGGCGGGACTTATTTTTTCAATACATACATCAAATCTTAAAGTACTTACATAATTATGCGTAGTCCGATAAGAAAACATATCAAACAGTTTATTACAAGATATAACTGAAACTACTAAAATATAAAAGTAAAAATAATAATGTATAAACAAATTTGTCAAATTTAAACAAATTTATGGTTGTTGAAAACTATATATCACAAACTCCTGGCATGAATTAAGAAGGCCACAGGAATTACTTTTACTTATAACCGAGGCTCGAAAGACCAGACTCATTTCTGAAACAGTCACCTTGTCAAGAAATCTTCAACTTTTTGTACCTATAAGTACAAGTAGGTGTATTATACTAGCTGTGCCCCGCGGTGTTACCGGCGGTTTAGTAAAAAAACGTAGCCTACATGTTAATCCAGGGTGTCAGCTAACTCCATACCAAATTTTATTAAAATCGCTCTAGCTGTTTAGACGTGAAGATGTAACAAACATACACACTCACAAACTTTCACCTTTATAATATTAGTGTAGATTAGTAAATTAGTATGCAAAGGGAAAAAATCGTTGATCAATGATAATTATTTAAAGCTTACGTATAATAAGTATAATTTGGACTGATTTGCTATATCTAAAAGTTTTGCGAGAAATGTGTAAATCCTTTTCGCGACATCGTACCAAATAAATGGCCAGTGCACTCATTACCTCGCGGAATGGCAATTTCATTGCTCTGAGAGAACGCTTCCTGGATCTATAAGTTATTACTTAGGTAGTCCAGATAGACACAAAAAAAAATAAGCGACATCTATAAAAATAAATTTACATTTCTAACCAGGTCTATTGGATTAAGGTCTGGTTATCTAGTTATAGGTTCAATAAATTAATCCCAAATGTTTTTTTACTGAAAAGAAATCATATCGTAAACAAGTGAACATCAAATTATATTTTATTCATAACAATTGAGAAATTTAGTAGAACGTACGAACTACTCATCTGAGTAGCGAGTATGTAGTTAATCGGGTTAAAACCGGGAACTTGGAAGTACGAGTAGCATTAAAAAAAATGCCGTACATTTACTAAATAAAAAATAATATTGGTAAATTTGAATTTGTATGATTTTGCCCAACGTTTCCTGCAAGGCCTTCTAATCTCTAATGCACCATCTTTTCCCGACACCATTATAAAAGAAGACATCACATCAAAGGCTAGGGTCGGACACAATTTTCCTGGTTTCCTGTCACTCGACTGGCCAGATGGGGTCCAATGAGCCGTGAAATAATCAGGGTCCAGTGGGAACTTTCTCGATAAAACTCATACGGGCATTATTGAAAACAAAAACGTAGCGGCACGACTCGCGACCCTGCTGTGCTCTTACACGTGGCTGACGAAATTTTCACTCTTATATGTACAGAATAAGTTTCATTTTACCATAAATTCCTTTCTGCAAAAGTTTGAAGTAATCAAACGATAAGATTTTATCTTCTATGTTTATTAGTCCACATTATTTACAAAAGTTTTTCGTTTACGCGTATGAACTATTGAACTTACTGCAATGAATCAAGTAGAGTTTGTTTATCTAATATTTATTGTGCTGTTATCAAATTAAGTTGTCTATTATTTTATGTTTCGTGTTATACGATTTTAAAAGGATATGCAGTACCTACCTAATATTAGAAATTTAATATACTTTACCAGTTACATCGATTACCAGAATAAGTTCTAAGAAATAATGTCCAGAGTTTTGCGAGTTGAGTTTCTGGACGCATCATCAGTTTCACAAGCAATGACATTTCTGTCTACCGACAACTTATCTTCTTTATTGTATGTTTTTCTTTGTCGTTACTGAAGAACGTGACGACAGTAAACGCTTCACAGATTCACCCCTGGATCCTAGATCCTGTGCTTGTTACGTCAACATGTAATATGGCTTTAGGGTCCGTCAACTCTCCAATTAAAGCACATCGTCGTCCAGTTTTACGAAAACGCTTTTGTGAGTAAATATGTCTATTTTATAATATAGCTACTACGAAATATAATAATAATCATTTAAAACGAATGGGCGCAACTAATGATAACTCTTTGCCATCGCATCGCATAAGAAGCGAATGTAATAGCTGTTGCTTAAAACCGCTTACATTTTGTGAGATTACTTAATTTTTTGCTCATACAAAAAATGTCACTGTATATGAGCAAGTTTTGCATTATTTTTACATAAGAAGATTACTTTATAAGCACGAACCTTCATAAATATATCGTAAACACACAAGCCGGCAATTTTCTTTGCGCAAACTAATTGAGACGTGGCTGCTGATAAGGGACGGTGCGGCACGCGACGCTGGAATACGGTCATACTCGTATTGTGTGGCTATGACCCAAGGGACTTTTTAGGTTATCGCACACGGAGGTACAATATAAATAGGGTTTGCGTATTAACATCATTCACCTATCGCGATACGACAGGTAGACGGACGGACAGCTGGACGGATGCCCCGAATCTCAGTAAGTAGATTGACTAAAAAAACCATAATGTTATAAATTGAATATGTACCAACAAATGCACACCACTTGACTCCTTTGAAATAAGCACTAATTTTCATGATTGGTTCCTTGTCCATTACTGGTGCCGTCACCTTAGTTAGTATTCACAGTAAATAGGGACCTAATGCCGCGTAAAACGTCGTTATTAAATAAGACTTTATTGGTAGCTACTAGTTACTTCTCCCGCCTGCGTACAGGCAAATGGTTCCAGTAGCGATCACATACCGGAAAGCGCGGACCCCAACAAGGTGTACCGACGACCTAGTTAAAGGTCGCGGGAATACACTGGATACGGGTGGCGCAAAACTGGTCGTTTGTAGGGTTTGGTGGCAGTATATGTCCTACAGTGGACGTCCTGCAGCTGATATGAAGATCGTGTCATCATCATAGTGATCTATGCAACCTTGAAAGATATCACGTTAAAAATACAAGTGCATATACGTGGCAATCTGTGACATTGCCATTTTGAATACTTGTTATGTATGGTGGATACATTGAGAATCTACACAATCGGGGTACACTGATGCAGTTTGCGTAACTGCTGTTAATTTTACTGATATGAAGCGGTTAGAAAAAAAAATAGAAGTAACCAATATGTTGTCATTCGTTCGTCATTAATTGCTGCACAGAAATACTAATTCTTCCACATCCTTGTACGAAAACCTATATAATGCGATTTGTAGAATAATTGTACAAAAAGTTTACTGATTTTACTATTTAATTTTACAAACACAATACATATAATATTGATTTTCATACGGCGATACATTATAATAATGTTTAATGACGCATATGGATAATTCTCATTGATTAATTTTGCATACCCTGCGGTAAATTTGAAACTTGAATTTACTCATTCAATGTTTGACAATGGCAAACGAAAACAATACTGCTGTTTAGATAATTGTATTTAGTTAAACTAGAGCCAACATTATACCCATTATAAAGCAAAACTATTTTGTAATGTTGTGTCATTTAAGTAAGTTTGAAAGATAGTAAAAACATTTATTTTAACGTCTCCACATTACAGTATATTATTGAAACAAGGAAAACAAAATATTTATATACGATGGCGCGTTAAGCCTTTATAAGGCGTGGGGAATATATTTCCCACCATTATTTGAACTTTATTTCAAAGTAATAGGGTTCAGTTTTGCGTAATTTTTGACACCCTTATGCCCATTAAAGGGTTAAAATAGATTTCCCACTCACTGTAGTGACACGGCAAGTCATAGCGCTGGTTCTCAGTGCGAACCTACTCAGTCTAAGTTAAAATTAATTAAGTAATGGTGGCGATACAAACACGAACGATACTCAAATTATTAATTATTTTGGACCCGGGTATGTCCTTAAACTACGTCCAACAATGAGAGGTAGGGCGATGACCATCACGCTTGAATCTGGAGCAGCCCAACTGGGGAAGTACCTCCTCCTTACAGAAGACCACAGCCATAATAGCACTGCTACCTTACAGGTCTGTAGTGTTGTGTTCCTGATGGTGAGTAAGGTTCCCAGAGCTCCAACCCCCCTTAAAGGCCGGCAACGCGCTTGTGACTCCCCCGGGGTTGCGGGTGCCCATGGGCGACGGTAATTGCTTACCACCAGGCAATCCGTCTGCTCGTTTGCCGCCTATGTCATAAAAAAAACAGAAAATTAAACGAAAATACAATTGTAATATCAAATAACTAAAAATAAACATACAACAACATACATTTCAAAATGTTGCTCAAACTAGGAAACTATTGAGTAAATTCATCGATATTTGTAAATAATAAATTGAAAAAAATTATAACTACACCACGAGCCCATGCCTGTTAATTTTTTTTTACCGACAGTTCAATTTGGGTATTTTGTAAATGCATACGACATTTTTATTTCATATTAGGTACTTAAAGATTTAAGCGCTCGGTTTGATTATTTAATTTCTATTGATTTCGGTGATTTGATACTATTTGGGAAAAATTAACAATGTATAGTATCGTCAACATGTTTTTTTGTGTTTTGATAAAAGCATGTGTCGTCATGCTTATTGGCCCATTTTTACTGCCTAAACAGACACAGCGGTTATTAAAGGCTACAGACTTTTATGAAATGTGTCCCCGTTTAGTCCATTATCATCAGTCCAATTGGCACAGGCCTAACAAGGCGCGATGGAAGCCATACAGACGGATAACGAAGGCCGTTTGGCTCGGGCCAATCAGGCGATATCGCGGAATCGCTCAGTATTAATAAACGTTGGCGTTCGAATTTAGATAATGTGACCCGTAGCAGGCTTCCAAACTTGGTATCTAACGTTTCGTATAGATAATAAGTTGATGTTTTGAAAAGATAATCGAGCCGAGTTACTATTTATAGGATTTACGCACTACGATGTTACACATATATAATTTTTAGCTAATATGGTCACTAAAATCACTACAATTAGCGTCTATTCTATATTGTTTTGTGTACTTAAGTTTCCGATGTTTCGGCACAGTTGCATGATATGATGCGTGCGCATCATATCACTTAAACTTTCATACTCTGTTAGATAACTATTTAAAGAAATAAATATGTTATTTTTTTATTATACAGAAACGTCTGCTAGCGAATATCTTCGATATTGAAATCGAAAGAAAAATAGAAAAATTTGACTCTCAGCGGGACTCGAACCCACAACCACTGGATCACTAGCCCAGTGCACTTCCAATTGTGCTATACGAGTACCGCTGAGACTTGTCGAATTTTTCTATCTATCCCTCGTCGTATACGTCATCATGGGTGACGTGTAAACACATCTACCGCCAGCGTATTGAACACTAAACGGCATCGAAGTCTCAATTCATATTGAGAATTCATCGATAACAATGTGCTACCCCTTTCTAAATTATTTTTTATTATGCAGAAACGTCTGCTAGCGAATATCTTCGATATTGATCCAGTGGTTGTGGGTTCGAGTCCCACTGCGAGTCAAATTTTTCTATTTTTCTTTCGATTTCAATATCGAATAAATATGTTGACTGTAGCTTACCAATAAATATACGAAAATAAATTTTATGTAATAAAAACCTACAGTTATTTATAAAAAAAAATGTGATACCCATAACTATGATACATAAAATACTACTTATAGAATAAAAATAAGCTAGTTATCAGAAAGTGTCGTGTGCGCAAAGTGTATTAATCATTTTTTAAATATCCCTTCATTATACATACAAATTACTTATAAAAAAATCTTTGATGTTTAAAGGCTATTACAGAGTAGAGAATTATTGGACACACATTATTTGAAACCAGCAACTATTTATAACACTAAACCGCTAAACTATATTCAATCGTATTTTCTGCCAGATTTTTTAAAGAAAGATATTAAAGTATATCTATTTGTTTATACATTATTATTTTCATATATTAATATTTTCTGTAATAATATCTTGTATTAAACTAAGAACAAATCAAATTATTTTTTATGAAATATTTTTGATTTGCTTTAATTTTTTTTTTTTCTTAAGTATATGTTATCTATTTCAACTTTTAATATCTTGTATTTTTTATTAAACTGTTTTACATGTTTTCTTGTGGGACGACGCATATTAAAAGTCCCATCGAGTTTCTTGCCGGTAATGCTGGTTCTTTATTTTCTTATCATTATTATGACAAGGTATGCATCTGACGGTATAGGTAGTTGACAGAGGAGAACCGGTGGTGATTTTTTTTTTGATATTCATAAGGGCATTGTTATGGGCCAGAATTGAAAAATAAATATTTTTTTGTCGTTTATATTCTATGCAATCAAATTGGGAAATATCACACAATCCATAAATACAGATACGTATTATATAATTAATGTATATTTAAGTATTAGCACTTTTTTTTGGTAATTTATTTTCGCATTTACAACAAAATAACAATTCAGCATTTTAACAACAAATATTAATATTGTTATTACTTCCGTTCCCCTGAAACAATTTCATTTTGAAGGAATAAGTCTATTTTTCATGGTCACACATCTTAAATGTAAAATTCTTACAGTGACTTAAAAATTCCCCGCACTTCTAAAACCTTTTGCATTTGACAAGGACATCGGTATCCGAGCGAAATGATTCCTTAAATCTAAATCCAAATGTGCAAGCTAGATGCTGAAAACTAAATTTTTTACCTATACAAATCCAATTTGATGTAAAAGTACGGCCGTCATGCTCGCACTTATAAGGACTGTTCCTTAGAGCGATCAAGGCACAAACATGAATCAATTTCGATGTCAAATGCACGTTTAGCAAACCTCACGTGAAAACTCTTGGACGTTCGAGAATTTTCCGGCGTCTGTCATCTAGTACAAGTCCTTAAAGTGAAATGCGGCTCTCAGATTGTAGACTTGAGGAAAAAGATCTTGATAAGTTTGGTTATTTATTTATTTATTAAGAAGGAGATAACACAGAAACATACATGAGAACAAACATACTGATATAAAGAAGTAATAGTTTTAAGTACAGATGCTTCCTTATATAAATCTCACTGAGGACATAAAAATTATATTATTTACAATAGTATTGACTAAAAGTACAAATACAAGTTTCTGCTCAATTTTGTATGAGTTATGAGAAGAAACAGAGCTTTACAAATAAATTAAATTAAAATAATAAACATATCATTTATGGTTAATAGCCATAAACATGACAAATACCTTTATTTACTAATTACTATCGTTTAACTGAAAACGTGCAGTTACACAAACTTAGTAAAGCTACAAAAAACATTTACAAAATGGTAAGATAAGTATACAATGTTATATAAATTGTCTTACTTAGCCATCTCGCAAAAAAGGTTATAGTTTACTATACCTACTCTTATAGTTTTCTTCCTCTGTTCCTAACACTATAGCCACAAAATACAATTACTTATAACAAAATTCTCGTTCGTCGTGAATAAATCCCGTCAACATTTTGTCTAAGCGGAGCGCTCAATCTAGCGACGTCGCTCAAATGAACGATTGTCAGTATTACTCAGTCTGAGCCGCGGGTAATTCTGTATTCTAGTCACGGCTTTTATAAGCATTGATTACCTACATTTTAATATAATGTGTAAGTTGTCAGCAAAATTAAAAACCCGAGAATACGCGGTAATTACGTCACGTCCTACCTTTTACGTTCTAATCACCTAGTCCGTTTCTGTCTTTATAACTTTCCTTCTTCCTTCTGTAACATAAACAACATAAATAACAACAACATGTAAGTATTTTATATTTATTTGTTTCTCCTTTCGGAAGTCACGGGCCTTGATATTGGAAATAAAATGTATGAGATTGATATTGGGTTATGACGAGCTTCAATTTCAATGGGGTAAAATATTGGATTATGCATAAAGGTCCGACCACCCGCCATAACAACGTTAAGACAGTTCACCCAGGAAAAAGACTACCTGCCGCCGACTAGATGGGCCCCTCTGAAACTGCCGTCGGAGAGACGGCTAGTATAACGCTACCGGTGTGAGTGAATTATGTTGTGAAGAGTCGTGCGCCGCTTTAACAGCGGCTGTAGACAAACCAAATAAAAACAGAAATTGAATTAGCTTTTTATTTCCCATAGTTAAAAAGGCCTTTAATCGAAAGATCGCTTTAAAAACGAGACGTGTTTTCATAGTCTGGAGGTACGGAATATTATACGATTTGGAAATGTTAAAAAAATAATATTTTCAGCAGGGTTAAAATGAGAATAATCCGCGAGTGACGAGAGAAGCGGGAAGCTGTCGGAGGGTAGACGAAGTATCCACAAATGCCAGGGTACTTATTAGTACTCGCCAGTAGGCTGCGCTAGATTGAAAATTAAAACGCATATCTTGATTCATCTTATAAATAATATAAAAATTTGCAAGTATGAAATTAAACACTTATGTCAAAAAACTGAATTTTAATTATTTTATCAGCCACGGTCGTCCTCCTGCATATGGAACCTCCTCCATATACCGCCATAGGGACCGACCCCAGAGCAAAGGGGGTTTAAAGGCATCATCGCTATGCTTGGCAGACGGGTTGGTGAACGCAGTGTGATCCACCGTTCCACAGAGACGTAACGTGTAGTCGTGTGGCAAGGCAAGGAGCCGATATTCTGTGGTTTGGTAGAAATACCAGAAAAAGGTAATACTTAACAAACAAATACCACATTTTACAAATAATAAATATATCATATGAACTTAATAAAGTGTAAACTTTTACTGTTCTCTACTTTATTAATACATGGAAACTTTTACGTTTGTTAGTTTTCTCTAAATACAAAACCCTAGGGAAAACTTTTATGTGAAACCAAAAGCCATAAGTTTACTTGAACATACTCCTATAGATAATATTTGTGTTATTAGTCAGTATGAAATACATACGCTCCATTTTAATTTCGTGAGATGTTCTTTTACTTATTTATGCTAGAATTATTCCGATTGTTCAGTGGAAGCAGACGGGTCATTATATTTTGTGCCACAGTCGAGACAGACATCATAAAGGATTTCCGAAAATCCCTCTGATGTTTGTAATGGTCACGGAAATGAAACAGCTACAAACGGATTGTATTACTATACCAAATAAAACAACTAACAAATTAAGTGATACTACTGCGGTCTGCCAAACGTGGCAACTCCCCAAAATGATACAAGTTCTATTTGGGGGAGGCCTATGTCCTCCAGTGGACGACTTACGAAATGATAGGTATCTAATTGATACCTGAAATGAATTGGTCGGAAAAAATGTATAAAAAAAATTGTGTGATATTATAATATGTTTACACTTTTTCACCTTAATCCTTTGTAAAAAGATGCAAAAAGTGTAAACATAATCTTCGTCGACTATACGTAGCTCATATCTCTATTAATTATCTCTTCAGTTGCCGCGATAATTACCTACTCATAAAATAAAAAAACTAAAATGGATTATATCATCATATATTAAATGAATATTTAACACTTGGTGTACAAAGACCAACTATTCTGTTCCAAACCAATGAAGAAAATATACGGTGAGGATAGCGTTTAAGATCTTTCCGTACTATGCAAGGTAAGCGTGAAAACAAGGGTGTTCTGAAAACTAAGGTCTTAAACTTTGTGTTTATCCTTGCCTCTTAGGACCTTACAGAGGTTGTCAGATGTATAATGTGAATGATAAAAGTGAACCCATGTCAAAATATCGAGTGTGATAAGGATTCATTGATGATCGTATATATCGACAGTGGAAATTTCAAATGTCGTAAGTCGCATATAAAAGTATGTCCCTTACGACATTTGAAATTTCCACCGTCGATATGAGTCTTATTTACTACTGGGAGAGGAAAGTGTCTTAGAAGACCTGTAGCTAAAGGTATTCATAAGTCACTTTAAATAAGCACTGTAGGGACTAAACAATTATTATCTCCTTGCATAACTTTTTTATTCTACAAAGAAAGACGGGTGGTGTGTTGTTCAACTAGATTCTCCTTAGTATACGTGTAAGTTCAAAACGAATATCGCAATGCTAAGGAAGTTTTACTAATAGAACCAAAGTTAAATATTAATGTAGGACTTAGGAAACTTAATATCGACAGTGGAAATTTCAAATGTCGTAAGTCGCATATAAAAGTATGTCCCTTACGACATTTGAAATTTCCACCGTCGATATTTTAGTGGTTTCAGAGTGGGTGGGTTTCAAACGTTTCAAACTATTTTTTGAATCTTTTTCTCTTCGTTTCTTTCCTAATTCCGTCAATGTTTAAAATAATATTTTATTTGTTTTTTCAGTGTCAAAATAGGCAAAAGAAATTCTAATTTAAAAAAGAATAAGCTTAAAAGTTTTTAAAACCCAATTAAAAGTCAGTATCATATAAAAGCAGAAAACAAAAGCTGATAATGAAGCAAAATTCTTTTCCTGTTTCTTTAAAATTGGAAGGGCTTTAATTTTTTTCTCCTAAATATGATTCTAGGTATTTTAACCCTTTATCAAATGGACCGCAAAAAAGGTCCCTATTCATCTCTCGTCGAAACGCAGGCGTGAGCTGACTTTTAAGCGAGACTTTGTTGAGTTTGTAAAAACAGTAATATTGCATAGAAAAAAGTGAATAAGGAAAACGTACAGTTTTCCGAAATGGCACTGGAATAGTTCAACATTTGCCGATTTCTGTGGATCCACTTTACAATAATTTCAGTGAAAACATGTCCACTGCTGGACATAGGCTATGCGTCGAGCGGGTAGCCGTGACCTTGCCTGGGTTTTAGGACTTTTAGGACCATCATGCGGGAGATGTACTCACACCACGTCTTCCGTCACGTTCTTTTTTTTTATGACATAAGGTGGCAAACAAGCAGGCGGATTGCCTGATGGTAAGCAATTACCATCGCCCATGGGCACCCGCAAGTCACAAGCGCGTTGCCGACCTTTAAGGGGGGTTGGAGCTCTGGGAACCTTACTCTCCATCAGGAACACAACACTACATACCTGAAAGGTAGCAGTGCTATTATGGCTGTGGTCTTCTGTAAGGAGGAGGTACTTCCCCAGTTGGGCTTC
Source organism: Grapholita molesta (assembly GCA_022674325.2). NCBI lineage: Eukaryota > Metazoa > Arthropoda > Insecta > Lepidoptera > Tortricidae > Grapholita > Grapholita molesta. The sequence continues at coordinate 21,797,960 of CP053121.2, read as the reverse complement.
TCCAGACTCGAGCGTGATGGTACTTCGCTGTGCCCTACCTCTCATTGTCGGACGTAGTTTAAGGACATACCCGAGTCCAAATGTTCTTCTGGAAATGTGCCCCACACACTGCTGCTTAATAATATAATTTTGCAATTCCGAGAGCAGTTGTTTGCAGTTTTGGACCCGGGTATGTCCTTAAACTAAGTTGGGGAAGTACTTCCTCCTTACAGAAGACCACAGCCATAATAGCACTGCTACCTTTCAGGTCTGTAGTGCTGCGTTCCTGATGGTGAGTCAGGTTCCCAGAGCTCCTATCCCCCTTAAAGGCTGGCAACGCGCTTGTGACTTCCTGGTGTTGCGGGTGCCCATGGATGGAGGTAATTGCTTACCATCAGGCAATCCGTCTGCTCGTTCGCCACCTTTGTGATAAAAAAAAAAAACTTATTTTTATGTTGATTCCAGTAGCCGAAAAATCATACAGATCCTGCTAACAGAAAAATACCCGGGAATTCAAAATCCTAGCGCCCACTCACGTCTGATCATGGCCATTGTCAACTCGTTTGCGCGTCTGAGCATGTTCAAATACTTTTGAGCAAGTGCCTCTTCTGATTTATTTGGTCGCATCTTAGATTCGATTCAGTTTTTAAGAGATTTATTTACATAAAAGCTTCAAAATCATACCTACATTTAAAGGTCCCTCTCAAGTATTTATTGAATATGATATTGATATGTAATATGATTAAATATAAATCATATAACCTTAAACAGTTAAATTATCTTAATAAATCTTTGATCATAAATATTCTGTCTTCTAAAATGTTAAAAAATATGCGGTTCATCACATAGTTCTACAGTAAAACTTCATACTTGGTTTGTGGGTATCAGCCGGAAATATAATATTGGAAAATGAACAGAGAACCTACGTGCGCTACGGACTTTCAATGTTTTAAATCAAGGTCCAAGTAGGTTGACTATAAATTAACTAAGGTTAACTGTTCAATAAATGTTACAAAAATAATGCACTGCGGAACTCCAAAAACGGAAGGGACCGCTTGTCCGTAGAAAGTAAAAAGTTCGTTAAAATTATTGGTATTTGCACAAAAGATATGATAAGGATGACAGTAACAAGTGGGGTAATTAAACTTTGGACTCTCGCACAAATATGAGAGCCTTCAAACAACTAATTTTATCTCCGGGACTGCCAATTCCATTATTTCATTTAAACGTGTAAATGCCGCGACCACCATAGGCATTTTTGCACTACCAAGACCTCCAGCGAGCAGGTTGTTTTTTTGTGGTTTATGTATGTTTAATTCTATTTTTGTGCCTTTAACATCCTACATAACAAAATAATATAATAAGTTTTTGAAACTGATTACATAATATGTAATTATATGATACCTATTAGAATAATAAAAACCAAGGGATGCGTTCTAAACAATCCCAGAACGTTATGCGTGACAGGAGAAGAGTGACACAGAAATAGACTCTGTCTAAGCTAAAGAGCATCGACAGAATAGAAAATTGGTTTTCAGTTAGATCCTTCTTTTATTACTAAAATCGTTAATGAACATTTTTTTTATTCTAGGAAGTAAAATATAAGTGTAATAAATCCATATGAATTACATTCGAGGGTCCGTCCGTCCACCCTTTTTTTATCTTCATCACCTTTATGACCATGAGATCCTTCCCCTCCCCTGCCCCCTTTCACTTAACATTTATGCCTAATTCAATATAAAGTTGTGCTACATATGTATAGGTAAATTGATGTATGTGTCTAGTAGACACACTGTCTAAACTGTGTTTCTAGTCGTAGAAGTAACAAAAGGCAAAAAATTAATGACAACTGTGTTCAGTTTCTTTTTATTTACACATAAATTACCTAGCTGTATAACAACTTTACACTAACTTACGTCTGCTGTAGTTAATTTGAAGATAAAATGAATGCGTGAGCCAGTCAGTCAGTGGTAACAAAAAAAAAAATTTGAGTTCCATATCTCATGAACCATTGGATATTTTTTATTAAATACAGTATATGGCTCGATACTTTTAAAATTATTATGTCCTCGTAAGATTTCCGTATTTGCGTAGGCCACAGACACAATTATGGGGGGTCAAAGGTGTCCCAAATTGTGTAATATAACCCACGACCGCTTTATATCCTTTTGTTTCGTGAACTTAGCTAATATACTGCACTTCGTTCAATCGCCGCCATAACACAGAGAACGACGATGTATGAGATTGTAGTCCACGTTAAAGAGTAGGATAACTTTTTCATGGAACTAGGTCCCAATACTCTTTCATAATAACGACCAAAGTTAGAGAGTTTATCGAATAAATAATTATCTACGTTAGAACCGAAAAATGGAGGTATGATACGTAAAACAACCTCTTTAGCTTAGTTTTAGAATTGCTACTTAGTTACAAATGGATAAATTCACGTGTAATTATGTCGCACTAGGCGACATGTTTCTGGTAAGCTCTGGGACCCATTTTCAAGCCGAGTCAGGACACACCACTCGCTCGATATAATTACACGTGAGTTTATCCGTTTGTAACTAAGTAGTAGTAACATGGCTCATAACAGTTTTAATTATACTAACAGTTTTAATTTTAGAATTATTATTTTTTTCTGTTACTGACATGGTTTTCAGGATTATGTAACTAGCCTGTGCGGATCATGGCAGTTATAACGACAACGGAGCATTAGGCATCCTCAATTTGGCACTCGCCAAATGTACGTCCGGGAAGCTATTATGCGGATATATTTAAAAAGCAAAAAAAAAAATGGCCGGGGCAGGCTTATATCTATTTGCAGTAATGTCACGAGTTTAGTAAACTTAAAAGATAATACTATCTTCTAAGTATCTACTGTAGAAGAATATGAAATATTGTTTGTATTGATAATATGATAATAAACGTGCCCGGCAGCTTTTTTTAATTTTATTTTTCCCGCTCTGAAAACTACTCATTTATTTTTGAATGCATATTTTGGTTATTTTTACGTTAGCTGATAGTATTAACTTAAATGCAAAGAATTTGGATATAATAATTAAATAACATAAATTTTTGACTGAGATTGCTGCGCTTTAACTTACCCATTATGTTTCTCGTGAAATATCAGATTTATACAAGTTGTGTTACAGAGTTGTGCGGTTGCATACTTTATAAAAATGAAGTTTTATCAGATCTAATTCACGCGTGTGACGCAACCAACCAACCAACGACGCCAATCTGACAAGGGCCTTGCACGGGCTAGTATTTTACGGCAGCTACGCGCCATAGATATCTCGAGCCTCTACGCGCTAGCGAGTAGCGACAGACGGCGTATTGTAACAGCAATTTGGTAATCTTTACACAAACACAAGTAATACTCTCATATTCCTACTATATATAGCCTGCTAATTGTCTCTAGTTTCGAATCTCATTGATTTAATAACATTTGAAACTACAAATAAAACGATTAACCTCACATTAATTTTTATCGCCCAAATGTGAACATATGTAAACAAAACCCGCAAAACGCTAAGCATTACCTCAACGATTCCGGCCGCTTAACCCACTGTAAAATATCCACGTAAAATGTTCACACACGGAAGAGATAATATCGTTTTCATTCATTACTGCCATAAATTATATTTATGGTAGGTTTATGTAAAAACAAGTAATAAAACAGTTTGCTCCGCGGCGACGCCGTTTTCCAAATGTAATATTTATCTGACTGTGTCATTGTGTATTGTAATTGGTGGAGCGAGCCTGAGCGAACGGGATCTCCCTTGACAACTATATTAGTAACTTTATTAGTGATTATTTATACAAAATGGTCAATAATGCCCTGCGAGTGTGAACTTGATTACACGTTCAACGGCAACTTACAACGATATAATAATTTTACCTAATTAACTAAATATATCAAAAGGCAAACAATTAAAATTTAAGAAATAAAATATGCTGCAGAAATTATGTCATAATTGAGCTGACCATAAGTATACTGTAAACAAATTAATAATATAAATATACCTGTGGCCTTTTGTAACGCCACATATATCTGACCATTTAATATGTGGTAGTCCAATAATTAGTCCAATTATTAAAAACAAGAAATATGTCTAAGAAAACTAAAAAAACGCTTGATCAAAATTTACATCTAGAGCATTGCATTGTACGGGAGTGAGACTTGGACCCTGAACCAATGAGAGAGAGAGCGGCTGGAGGCCTTCGAAATGTGGTGTTGGCGGAGGATGGAACGTATTAGCTGGACGGAAAGGAAGACGAACGACGAGGTTTTAGACGTAGTAGGCGAGAAAAGATGTTTGCTAAGAATAATAGAAAATAGGAGAGGAAAAATGATAGGACATCTGATGCGACACGACCACTTCTTTTTGAATATCCTAGAGGGAAAGATAGAAGGAAGGAGATGCCGAGGACGGCCAAGATATACCTATCTTAAGCAGGTCAGGGAGAAAGCTGGTGTCGCATCATATGAAAAGCTCAAAAGGCTGGCAAACGAAAGAACTAATTGGTGAATACTCCACCGACAAGAGCAGAGGCTCTTAAATTGTGATGATGATGAGTCCAATAATTTGACACAATAACTTGAGTTTCATTCAGTCCTATACTATAATATTCTTACAAAAAAAATGTACCAACCACGCGCCGTCAGTAGCGTGCGTTTGCCTTCGGCTGATCGGTAAATTCGCCAACGTTCGGTAATGCATTGGAATATATGTATGGATCGCTCGGTTCAAGTTTATGGTACCAAGTTAAGAACTGATTTAAGATTCGAATAACGTGAAATAATTTTACGGTTCAATAGTAAAGATCGACTTGCGTGATTTTACTTACTGTGGCGTTTTCATCTTCAAAGATGAATTCATGACAATCCCGCGTAGTACCTAATAAAATTGTAGGTAATATATATTTAGTATAAGTCTACAAAAGGTGCCCTTTTTCATTAAAATTGATATCATAATGATATCATATTACTGTTTTAGATACACTCGCTATTAAGCCGATATCAAAAGAGCTTTATTAAATTTGTATGCAATAATACATTCCTCTTAAGTTTTTATTTGAAGTTGGTGGTTCAAACCACTTAGAAATGAATTAATGGTTAGTAAGTCAAATTTATTTTTCTGATAATAATCGTTAAACTAATGAAAAGAAATGATAATGATATATAATTACGCATACATAATTCATAATACATTGCACATTAGTATCTGAGCTGACAGGTCATCATTCTGAGGTATTTTTTCATGTTATATTTGTATATAATGCCTGCGACCTACCTGGCTATACATATGAAATGTGCATTTAAATTCGAAAATTGCTTAGATTTAAGGCTCTAACCGTACAGACAGAGAAATGGCCACTGTGTTTTGTGTCATCACATTGATGTCTAAAATACCTTATTATATTAAGTGTATTTATGGGCCGAATAAGTCAGCGATCATCATTGCAGCTAGTGGGTCATCATCATTGTAGCCTATGAAGCCCTAGGTTCAAAGTCCCAGTCCCAGAAAAGGAGACAGTCCTAGGTTCAAATCTCGGTATGGTCATTTATTTTGTGTGACGTGCACAGATGTTTGTGCTGAGCCATGGGTGCTTTCTCTATGTATTAAAGTCATCATCATCTCAGCCATACGAGGTCCACTGCTGAACATAGCCCTCCTTGAACCTCCATATGTACCGGTTGGAAGCGACCTGCATCCAGCATTACTACCTCGGTGGCAAAAAAAAAACATACGGCCCGCCTGATGGTAATCCCAATCGCCGGCAACTCCAGAAGTGTCCTGTAATATTTGTTATTTATTATTATTTATAATCTGCGTCTATAAAGAATTGTGCTATTATCTCACCAAAAACAAAAGAAATTAATAACTTAACTTAGAACAGTGTGGAATGGCTATAAAAATGGCATAATACTGCGCACCCATATTTTTAAATAACGCAGCACAAACAACATGGATACAATATCGTGTAACTGAAGTTATTTATGTCCGCATTCATTTGTTTCGTTCAGTCAGCCTCTAGTTGTGAAATTAAATTGTGCTGATATTTTATTTGCCAACTGGGACAACGCGCCGTCAGCTAGGGTGGTCTAGCCAGTGCCAATAGCCTGACCGTTTTTCACAGAAAAAACTTTTGGGCAACTGAAATAGCAACTGTTTGTTACATTTTGATTTAAAGAGCGTTTTCAGAAACTCATATGGGATAGCAGACAAGAATACATATTTTGTAACGATATTTACAGTACTAGAGCAAATTTAATTGCCTTTTTTATGCGCGAGGGAGAAGTAAAAAATGTAGCGTTACTTGATATTCTTCCCAAGAAATAAAGTAACAGCAATTGCAATAGTGTACTTAAATATGTACGTGATTATTGTTCAATAAACGCGCATTTTTGAACTAGTGAACAGACTGTCTTCTTTAAATTTCCAATGCCAGGACAAAGCATCTGTCATAGAATTGCCAAGTTTATCTCCTTAAATGAATTTAGATTAATAAATCGGGGCACGCAAGCGTTTATCAAGCTCAGCTATTTGTTCTTACTAATGGAGCTTTATTTATATTAAAAATTACAAGGAAATTGCTTAACGTCATCTTAACGGTGGTGAGTATTTTGTTAGTCGATGAATAAAATATGTTCAGTTTTATAATTCACATGGGGCAATGTATCGTAAAACGGGGTGAATAGGAACAAAACTGACATTCATGTAAACTTAATATAAAGTGTTTTTTTATGAGTTAAGATGGTAACATTTCATAAATAAAGTTAACATACTAGTAGGGTAAACGAAGGTGATTCATACACAGGTGATAAGAGCAAATTGTTGGATTGTAATAAAAATAGTTTTTTAGGTAGCAGTAGCCATTAAAACCTCCTTAATAAGGAGGTGAGGAGTCCTCACCCCTGTGTGTCATCTTCGCTCTCCCCATTCATAAACCAAGTGTCCTCGCAATCCCTATTTTACAGTAGGTATAAGACTTTTTGAAGTAGTCTCATTTAAATTGCTATAGACTTCGGCGATTTCCGTCGACTATAAAAAACGCCTGCACATTCTTTAAATTTTGCTCCCCTTTAACGAGAACATTCCCCTTTATCCCTTCTTTAACGCGATAATAAAACGTGACGGTATTGTAGGCGTCTCGAGTGAAATTTATATGCAATATCATATTATATTTTGTCAGTAGTCATATAAGACCAATTTGTAGTATTGTCGACCTCATATCTAGTATTAAAGCTAGTATCGCAATTCAAATAACCATATCACTATATCCATTTAACACGATTAGGTACATAACATAGGTTCGCACAACATACCCACGACACGAGTATCTATTCAATCGGCTTGGTTAAGATTAGATTAGCACATACAAACTAAAGATGGGTCTACACTATGGACTCTGTTTTCGTTCTCATAAATATTGAAGTGCGAAAGTGACACATGACGCGAGAGGCTTCAGGGTGGCAGTCATAAATTCTAGCATAAATTTATTACTATCAAGTTAGAAGTAAGTAGTAAAAGTATTTCAAATCTCCTAAACCTACCTTAAGACAATGGTGCACGTTCAAACTGTCTTAATCTCAATGCAGACGCCACGTTCGAGAGTTGGCAAACTGCGAATAATACGTGCTATACGGACGTGCCCGCTCCCCGCGCTCGGAGCCACAGAGCCACAATGGGGCTCAAAACGCGCTCGGATAAGGCCAATTGGACAGGTTGTCGCAGGTTTTTGCGAATTCGGGGCTTTGAGTCTGGTTCCACGTTGTGAATATGAAAATAGAACGCCGTGATCCGCTACCAAGTGGTGGTAACTTTTTATACTGAAGGTTGTGTTGAAACTTTGGTCCGTAATGCGAGTTCTTAGAATTATAGAGAAGAATGAACGTAAAATGTAATTGAAGTTTACGTTAAGCTTGTTTTCGGCGGATGGAACAAAGGGAAATATCGAAGTGGCAATTACTATACCTTTACAATTGACACAGAATACAGAAGAACAATTATTAACTTCTTAAACGTTTTTTTTTTTGTTTTTCTGATACTTGTCTTTCGACTGCAGTAAAAACGCCACCTATTTCCCTCTTGGTATAATGTACACTTCTACACTAATATTATAAAGGCGAAAGTTTGTGAGTGTGTATGTTTGTTACTTCTTCACGTCTAAACGGCTAGAGCGATTTTTATAAAATTTGGTATGGAGTTAGCTGACACCCTAGATTAACAAATAAGCTACGTTTTTTTCCCTAATAAACCGCGGGTAACACCTAGTCTGTAATAATGGCTGAAGTGCTTGCAGGCAGAGTCTGACTCCAAGCATTCTACTTTATCATCACACTTTGAAGGCGTTTAATAACGTAAATAGTCTGTTATATTTTTGCCAATAAATTAAAAAAAAAACAGTGTCGTTGATAGTTGAAATCTCCTGAAACAATGTTGTCGGCTTACAGAGTATTACATTCTTTATTTTCAGCTGTGGCATGATCCAATTCTGTTGCTTTTTAATTATTGCTTGCAATTTATACAAAAGGTAACTATAGAAAGAACTGATTAACAACTTAGACTTACTACTAGTAGCCTAGAGGAATTCATTTTAAGAATAAAGAATAGAAGAGATATCTAGCTACTATATGCATATTGTATGTACACTATGCAACTAGAACGAAAGGGGTAAAAAATTCTCGCGGGAATTAGCCGTGACAGCTAGGGTTATCGTCCTCCGCATATTTTAGAACGAAAAACTGTACCAATATGACTAATTATCGTGATTATGATAAATAAAATTAATTGAACAAAACAAAACGGAATGTACGCCTATACTTACTTATTTTATTCAATAATTATTTAAGTTAGTAACACATAGGTATGTTATGCAACTAGTCACTTAAGGACAAAATCGTATTTTTATTCGATAGGTCAATTTTCATTTTATTTTCATAAAATATTACACAGGTTATTATTATAATAGCAAACAAGCCACAGTTACCGAATATTCAAAGAATCTCTCAAGGGAGGAAAGCTTTTCCATTACTAGAATTGAAACAATGTGCTCTTAAATTATTCCGATAGCATAAAACTTTCACAGCAGTGTTACTCTAGGTACCTTGAAAATGAAGTATACATATCTAAGTTAAGAATGATAATTAGATATTCTTTACTTCGTTTGCCGCGATAATTATTCATGAAATAAAACAACTAGTAACAGATTAAATCAGGTATACTGATTTTAAATTTCGTCCCGCCGTTTGGAACCCTTTGGCAGCGTTAGCAACCTGAAGAAAACATACAATTAAACTGATTTAAAACAATATTATATTAGTTAGGAACACAAATATAGATTATTGAATCAGTTTGTTTCATTTCAATGATAAGTTCAATTCTTTAATGACAGTGTGTTCCTGGGTACGTTATGAATGTATGTGAATATTGAGGGGATTAGTGAGTGAATTGTCGTGTGATGCCGGTTGAGTAGAATATCACTATCCTTCCGCTGGTGTCATAAGAGGCGACATAAGGAAAAATCCTACGGACGGGCAGCAGCGTCCGTCGAAACCCAATCTACAGCTACTGCGGTCGCCAACACGCCTGCCAAGCGTGGCGACTATGGCAATGAGGATGATACAAGTCATATTTGTGGGAGGCCTATGCCCAGCTATGGACTGCAAACGGCTGAAATGTAGTGAGTGACTGCGCGTGATCACTTTTCCAGCAATACTAAAGTTTCGTAAACAACTATTTTTACTGATATTTCGTATATTTCTATTTGGACCTTATGAACGGTGACGACAATTATGAAACTCGGTTTAATACATTGTGAAAATCGAAATGTGACTAAGAATAATAAAAACTAAATTAATATTATGCTAAAATCGATTTAAGACGCTAGGTACTTTTTTAATATTTATAAGAAACATAACAGTCACATAAACATGGGTATCTGACGTCATGAATATACTACAAACATACCTAGGTATAGTTCTATTAAAAATAAAACTTAATGTGTAGGTAATATTTTGCATGCATATCAGAAATGCGCTCAGTGAGACTTATACCTTGAGGAATGCAAAACAGAAGAATGAAGAAAGAGCCACGTTAATAAATCATAAAGAAAGTAGTTACGTCTAATTTTTTTTTTCATTTTTTGCTTACAGAAGCAATCATTGGTTTTCTTACATAAGAGTAACAAACACTACTCAGTAATTTTAAGAGAGAATTATGTTACACAGAGCACTACTATATTTATTATAATATGATACTGAGAAAGTATTTACATGAATAAGTTACTACCTACTGTATTTACGCATTTATGCAACATTTTCTATTAAACTAAAATTTTAAGCTACTTAAAAACGATACAACAATAAAACAGTCAGTAGTGTTCATGGTAATGCTTTGTTATTATTTATCTGATAAACCGAATAAATTATTAGAAATTTTAATTGGACCGCGCTTTAGAATTCGCGGTACTTGTTATGCTGGGTTTATAATCCCTTATAGTTAAAAGCCATTATTCCATCTCTGTAGTACCTAATAAGTTTTTGTCAAAAATTACATTATTGATACAAGCATTATCGCCGACTGTACTTATTTTTGTACAATTGGCAACTTCTTATTGAGAGGACTCTATCGACCCTAAACACCAGGGGTTTACCTTGTGTATTTAAGTTGCTGTGGCTACCTTCTGGCTCTAGCATCAGATCCTATCAATACTCCCATAATTTTAATTGTCACCGAACCTATAGCATTATACGTGTGCTAAATTTCAGCTTCTGATAGACCTGAAAGATATCTGCTTCAATATTGAGTTGCAGCCGAACATACTTATATATTTACATTGCCTATTAAATAAAAGCTTCTTAGATAAAGAATAAAAAAAGTATCTGACTTTTATTTTGTTGTGTAACAATAGATTTAATAATAGTTGCAGCTGTATTTGCAATAAACTCAAAGCACTCCTATACCAATTTACTTATTTATAAAAGTACGAAAAGAAGTTCTATTTACGTAAGTTTACTATAGCCAAGTTGGTGGTGAATAATTTAGATTTGATGTCGATTTAGAATTAGTTTATTTTGCTACTAATTCATGAGGCAACTTTGCAGATTCTGTTTATCTTTACGTATTCATGAAAGAAAAAGATGCTACGCTATTTAGACTACGACTTTTTGAACAAATCATAATTATAATCAATGTAAATTTATAATATGAATGGAATAGGCATCGTGTCGGGTCGCAATCATTTTGATTGGCATTACTCGTCATTTGGCATAATCTTTGTTTTTATCAGAAACTGGGTATTTTTTATTACATTTTTAGGTGTTACTGTTTACTATATTCAACTAGGTTAGTTTTGTTATACAATAATCCTGAACAGAAGACAGGTTACAAAAGCTTATTTGAATCTCGAAATACTTCTATCGAAAGTGTCTTCAATAAAGTTGTTTTGTTTCCAAATACTTAATTGACGGTCTGTCAGCTAAGTAAGTACCAAACCTGTCTATATTTGTCACGAATATTTATTATTGGGTTATTACATTATCTAAGTTACACCTACAATAGAAGTCTTATACAGTGTGCAAGTCTTATACGGGCGAATATCTTAACGGAGGGTAGAATAGGGCATAATAAATATATTTAGATAACTTTTGCTTAAAAGTGCAATTAAAATGTTATCCATATAAAAATATTCGGCCCGCAATGTAATGCAACACATTCGAGTTAAACACTCGTTGACAGTTAGTTTCAAAAGCTTATATCGCGTAATGTTAGCTGTACATTACTACTCAGCAATTTTACAAAAAAATATTACAGGTGTATAATAGGTATAATTAAAGAAAAATCTTATGGTTAATGATTATACTAGTAATTCCTATGTCTGGTTTAATTCTTCGCCCGTATTAGACTTACACACAGTAGAGCTTACTGCAATACTAGGTGTAACATAGTCCATAATTATAATTATTTTGTGGGCGCATTACACGTAAAACCGATGACTGAGTGGCGACCTCGTACCCGAAGGCGCAGCGTGGGCAAACCCCCACAAGGCGGACTGACGATCGCGGAAATCTACTGGATGCGGTAGGCGCAAAACCGTTCACTGTGGGTTGTTTTGGGGCCTCCCCCAAATATATGTCCAGCAGTGGACGTCCTTCTGCTGATGAGATGATTATTATTGTATTTACAGTTATGGTTTCTTAAAGCCACTGGTCATACTATGTATATGGTGAATATTTTATTTACATTAGTAAAAATCTATGTTTACTAAATTAACATTATGTGACTATAATAATAAAATATTACATACCTATAAATTATAAATTAAGTGCCCCACGCTACCTATGATACCCAAAAGGCTGGCAGTGTTTCCTCTTTGGATGGCCTGGCTTACCCTCTGGCCGAAATAGCAACCAGCCCTCCTATAATAAGGCAGTGATTAGACGCTTGGAAATCTCTTTATAGAACGCCTTTACCTTAATTAATTTTGAACAACTAAAAATATCATATACAAATAATTGTTTCTCCGCGATGAAGTAGGTAACCGGAATAACTACAAACATAGTTTTCACATCTATAATATAGTACATATATTATAATTAATACGTATTATTAGATACGTATGAATACTAAGGAAGTAAGGTATTCAAATAAAAACGTTTTACTAGCTAGAGTAAGGTTCTCAATCTTGCACGCTCCCCTACGCTACGCCTCTTCATCCGAATCTCATTCAAAACCCATTTAGCACCTTACGAATAGCCCCCCTCCGTCTACACCTTCCATTTTTATACACTTCACACTCAATTTCACGCCCTACAAGCCTTATTGCTGCATAGCCTGGATGATGCCGAACCTTTTCATTCAAAAGGCTTACCCAGAAAGGGGAGTCATTGAAAAAATCGGAACAACTCAGGTATGTTTACCTTATTTGGGTCTTTTTTTTTGCGAAAAGATTTTATTTCAAAAATAACGCTGATAAAAGAAAATCACAGTTATAGAATTATGTATCACAGTTATATATTTATACGAAGAATTGCAAGAATTGCCTCTCGTAGACGCTTGCTCTATTCTGCGAAGCCCGAGCTCACTCTCGCCTTAAAGCCCGACTCTCTCGACGCAGAATGGTGAAAAATCGTCATAATTATTATTTCTATTTTTATGTTCTCTTTCTAATATAAACTTTTTTTTTAAAGAATTTTGAACATTTGAACTTTTACTTTATTTACTTACGCATACAAAATAGATAACAAGTTATACCGATATCATCGGTCATTAAACGTTCAAGTTGAACAAGACTAAGTGCGGGTAGTTCGAAAAAACTTGCGCGGCTAGATGTTGATGTCAACTTTAGCCAGTCTTCTTCAGGGGCAACGAGGATAATGTCTTTTTCGAAACGTTGAAGTTCATTTTAAGCTATTAGACTTTATGGTAAATAATTAAAACTTGTGAATTGTATTAGGTAGGTACTTCTACTAAGTTATAAACTGTTCAATTGTTTGTAAGTTTTGTAACTATGTAGTATTAGATTTATTTTTAACACGTTCAGCTCCGACGATAGACGTTCAGACGACACAACGTCTGTGGTTTTATTAAACCTTCTACAATGCCAATGACACAACTTTTTTGATCAAAAATTATTGAACTCCTATGCTAGGACATGTATTTGTATAAAAAAAATCGTTCTCCTATGTCGGTATCACGTAAGTGTGTTCAAAATAATTTACTGGCCAATGCCGGCGACACAACTGTTGTATTAAACACGTTCGTATTCCTATACCACTGACACCAGGTATGAGTAAGAACTTGACTTATGACATGCCGCTGCATGGGAATAAAAAAAAACGTATAACCCCAGTGCAGTGGATAGAAAACATTTAGTTACCATATTCATTGTTAGTGTATTAAATTAGGTTATTAAAGTAACAGTGAAGTCAGAATGGTAAAGCTTAGAAACCTAATACCACATAGATTTGTAAAAAAATACGAAAAACCAACATACTAAAAATATCTCCATCAATTTTTTTAAATTAAACTTTAAACATTAGCTCTCATTATTTTATTATTATAAGTTTTCAACCATAATCCCCAATTTAAGTACCTAAACCTAGTACTAAAATAAAGACAACTAAGTCTGGACTAAACTATTAGAGCTTTTAAGTCCCTGCCTAAGACTTGTTTTAAGCTAATTTCGACTAAACTGAACTAAATATTTCAATACAGATTTAATAATTCCAAAGCAGATACGCAATTTTCAAATAAATAAAAATGGATAACATCTTAGCTTATATTCATTTATTTATGATATAAAAGTTAAATAACACTGTTAAATGTATTCGTGCTGGTGCATATAACTATGACGAAGATTTACTGAACTGTTTAAAAAAAAAGTTGCACCGAGTGTCTAACCGGTAATAATCATCTCGGGTTAACCTAACAAGGGTTAGGTTACCTATGGGGTTAGAACGGGTAATATTATATTTTTAGGCCGTCGACTCAGGCAAAAGAGAGAGGACCCCCGCTCCGAGTCGTTTCTAGTGCAACGGCTGTCTATAGTAATTCAGCGCGATAATGCCGTGAGCATTATGGGCACTTTTGCACCAGAAACGACTAGCAGTTAGTAAATTTTAGGGTTAATTTAGTTTTCTGTAATTTTTTCTTTTTTGTTTAATTTATATTCTACTTTATACATTAACCTTTTTAGTGCCTAAATTGAAGATTAAACATTTTTCATTACATATTCACAAGCGACAGAATGCCATAAGTAAACTTCCACACCACACAACAGTGTTTATATTAATTCTTTAGTTACATACCTGCAAGTAAAAGTTAATCTGTGATACCGTCACAACTTCCCGAGTAAAGGCAAGCATCATTAATATATGTGTTTATGTAAATTTAATTGCGCCACAACAAAGGTTACTACTACCTGCCCGTTATTAAGGTCCTGAGGGATTATGAGGCCAGTCTACACCGTTGCGAACTACCAGGAGTGTAAAGGTGACCGAATACTTTTATATGGAAAAAAGGTGACCGAATATTTTTAAAAGTATAACAAGGTTTTAATTATAACCATTAAAGCATCAACGAGAGTAATTTTATTTTATTACGCCGAAGTTATTATAAGCTGAGACCGTATGTGAACAGTGATATTAGTACTACCTTTATAATTTGTTGCAGCGTAGGCACTTTTGATATAAAAAAAAAAGATGTTATTCATGTCTCTTTAATTTTGTAAGAAAAAAGAAAGAAAAATATGACAAACAAATGATTATAAACATGTATGAGTACATAATAAGTGAGTCAGTACATACTTTTATCTCTAGAGTATAAAGTGTGTTTATTGTAAACATAAACACGGTATAATTGCTTCATTTTCATTTTTACACGTTACAGTTAGTTATTATTATTCAATTTAATATGTAAGTTTTTGTTGTTGAAACTTCACTTGCCCCACGTGTAAGGAAATTGACCTATTTTTTAGTGTCAGTGTCACTGTCACTTCACTTCACTTTCCTTTATGCCAATGTCCGGCCAAGACAGGTGTGGTCGAATACGAGGGCAAGTGGCAAGCGTTTTCTATGTTTTTATTTCAAATTGTTTTCTTTATACTGTATTATTTTATTTTGTTTTATTTTATTCTATATGCGCTTTTGTGTTTTGTTGCCTTCTGTGTTTTTTTTTCACTGAGTGGTTTCTTCGGAAGATCAGCGCTGGCTAACGCTGGCAACATGCTGAGAAGGGACCAATTTCGTAATATATTTCTGTTTTATTTTATTTTTCTATTATTTGCCTCTTTTTTTATGTCATGAATAAAGATTTTTCTTTCTTTCTTACACAAAAAAATGTCCTTACTGGGATTTGAACCAGCACCGTCGGCCTCATAGGCAGGGTTACAACCGGCCGAACGTTTCGTCAAAGCCTTCAGGAAATACGACTGATAAAACTCCAAATTTTTATGCTACTACCTCTATTTCTGGTTAAAAATAATAAAAACGATATTTACATCTTCAAATTTGGATATTTAAAGAAAATTAATACTTAATTATTTACCCCCCGGGGGGGTATTAACCCCAGGGCTAAAAGGGATTTGGCCCGGGCGGTATTCTGCGAAGGTCGCCGTGCGTCTTGTAGGTTATTGCAGGTCATTACGAGACAACTCATTTTTAAGTACGCCTCTGATACCAACCGATACCTCTTGTGGTACTGGTTACCCAGGTGTTTACTTGATTACATCATCCACGTGTATATAACCAATTAAAAGTTTTAATTACAATAACCGCGCAGCTTCAATTGACAGCAGAATTTGTGCCAAACTTTCGCAATTAGCCCGCAGAAACTTATCACGTATAACGCATCAAAGAAAAACGCAAATTGCGGTTTCATATTCCCACTGAATAATAAAGTTGGCAAAACCGTAAAAAGCACTCCGCAAAGTCTAAAATATGCTTGCGCTCGGTCAAACTTCGCGGACGTGGCGTTATGCCTACGTGGTCGTGGCGAACTTACACCGATGCGAATTGTTTACACTTAAAACTTTCGCGTTTTCTACACGTATTAATAACTAAAATATATAGTCTACCGCGAATGAAAATTTATTTACCTTCGGTACTCACCGACCTTTAGACACGGGTTGCACTTGCAAGTGATAGAGAAATAAATATAACAGCTTATTTCTAAACAATTCGTTTATTTATGTATAATTATTTTATTAAAAGTGATAGTAACTAAATTAGTTGCCAAGCGGACTCCAGGCTCCTATGAGCCGCGAGCCGTGGCAAATTCCGAAACAACAGAGGAAGAAGTAACTAAAGTAGGACAAGGAGGAAGCACTTTACTATAGTTATCATTCAAGTAAATGTTTAATTTGCTTCTAGACTAACATTATTAACTGACTTATTATATCTAAAGCATATTTTCGTGAGCTCGTTTCTGCCCCATCGTCATCATCATCAGCCGAAAGACGTCCATTGCTGGACATAGGCCTGCCCATTTAACACCACAATGACTGGTCCTGTGTCATCTGTATAGCGCGGACTAGCGGACTCCAGCCATCTTCACAAGGGGTCTATTGCAAAACAATTTACAACGAATAATATTAGCGGAATTCTCTAATAAAAGTAATGGGAACAGAACTTCCGCTAATATTGCAATAGGCTTTGTAATAGGTTCCTAGTCATCAGTCCACCATGTAGGAGGCCGCTGCGCTCATTTGAGTAGTCAATGGAGGGAAATTGCCATAATCTCCACGCTTGGCAGGCAGGTTGGCAATCGCAGTTAGATGGCTTTGTGTGTGATCTTTACCCTCCGGCCTTACAGTCCCATAGATAAGATCATAATGGTGCAATGTAAGCATGTTTTTCCACTCAGTAAATTCAGCACGGTGTGACTTGCGGTCGAGAATAGTCACGTACAAAATGCGGTCTCCGTGCTATGAAGGAATATTATCACCACCGTGAGCTGCCTCGCCGGCCATTCCGCTGACTTCATTCGCTCATTAAAAGTGGGCGCAGTATGGTGTAGCCAAATAACAGTAGACAATGGTAAAACCAGTACCAAAAACACATTATAAGTTAGTAAAGTATAACAAAGGGAGTTGCGTTTCATTGCTTTGCGTCGCGTTTCAGTTGTGTTTATACTGGACGTAGGTATTAAATTTTACCGGGCCTCCAAGCCACTTTCAGCGCATATTCTATATCGCTAAATTAATATGCCCTTTAAAATATTGAGCAATTTTTTTGTAAATACCAAAAATAAATTCCGAAAAAGAAAACATCGTGAGAAAACCGGACTAATCTCAGGCCTAGTCCACCCTCTGCTAGCTTTCGTAGTGTTTTACTAGTGCCTAAGTCTAATTCTGGATTAGTTGCTAAACGGTCCCCAGATTCCCATGAGCCGTGTAAAAATCCCGGGACCACGCGAGGAAGATGATGATGGTAATAAATATTATGATATAAATACGAGTATGACATATAGTTATGCAAAATTTACTTTATTGTAAGTTTGTCGCTTCATATTTAGCCGTACGAATACGTCAAATGTAAATAATATTGATTGAGACAATTGCATGTTTTAATATGAATGTGTCATTTAAGTTATACATCATAATCAAAACATATAAGCGACGTGAAACCCTATCGGATTTGCGCAGGCATTCGTGAATATAGAGTTTAGATATACTTACATTATCGAATTACATGTTTTGGTGAACATAGAGTAAACAATGAGAAATTTATACACATAATAACGAGAGGCGACAAAGATGTAAAACATTTTATATCTTATTTAAATATTAATTAAATAATAATTCTCTGTCGAAACTTTGTTTCATTTATATAAAAAATGATACAAATTTTGCTTAGTATAACGATAAAATTAGTAAACATCAATTACCCTGACTTTTTTTAAAGACAAGATAGTTTCTTGGGATACTCGTACTCAAAATTATAAGCAAGTTTTATTTTAAATTTTCGTAGACTTAGCTTTGATTATGTACTACTGTCTAATATTCTAGAAATTATGAAGAGAATACCAAGCAAATTTGCTATTTTATGTGATCATTTGACTGAAATTGTGCGGAGCTTCATCTGTAGGATGAAACCGTGACCGATTAGTAATTTAAAATATAAAATTTAAATTTGACTTCTAGAAAATATAGTTACATTATAATCAATCAGAGTTTTAAAATCTTTATTTCTAGTGTTAGACTATCATTTTGTAATAAATGATAGTCTGTTATAAATGGCGCCAGCGCGCGTCTCAGTCTGCGTAGTTAGGGCTTAATATAATATTTATATAAATTAGGATAGAAAACAGTCAGTCATATTGCAGGCGATGCATCAACTATTACTGTTTCATAGTATGTTCTACTCGTACTTTCTTCTCTACCCTCCTTCAGGGATGGTTTTTGTGATAAAAACTATCATACAACCATTACTGGATTTTGAACTATCTTTTTAGACTAAATTGGTACAGTGGTTTAAGTATAAAGAGGTAACAGATATACAGAGCTAATTTTACATAATATTGGTATGGAAATATAAGTTGAAACGGGACCTGGCGACGTTGAAATTAAAAAATCTGTCACCGATATATCCATACCAGCATTGGCCTCACGTGTTCCTTGAGAACGCTGGCCAAACTTGTCATTCATGTCTTCTTGTTTTCGAATGTCGCTTTTGTCTCATTTTGAATAATAAAATAGAACGTCATGAAGACTATTTGTGAAAAAAAAACCATAGTAACTTTTAGCCATTTATTTTCCAAGTGACACAAAAAAAAAAACATAAATCCATCGAAGAGCATTACAGCTAGGCACTAATTTGCTGTAAGATAGAAATAAATACATACATTAGGCGTTTAAGCATTATCTAATTAAAGGTAGGTTTCACAAATAGAACTGTTACGTGTAGTTTAGTTTGTCAGTCTGGTGAAGTATTTAAAAAAAAAGTTGAGAAGAATGCGGGCGAGGAACGTCGGCGAGCTATGATAATCACCATGCGGGTCGTCTCTCCAGCAAGGAGACGATGATTGCGACAACGTACGTACCTATCAGGAACATAAATATAAAATATTTACATTACCAGGTCGGTGAGGAGATTCGTCTCACAGGGATGCTCGGTCGTCAAGTCGATACTCACCATTCACTAAATCAGGTTTTTGAATTTGTCATACCTACCTATTCGTTAACCTTGTATGTTACGGAACTATACATAGAGGAATGAATTGTTGTAACTGTATACGGTCCCCAATGGAACAGTCTTTGGACGCATCTACTCCTAACGACATTTTATCTTATACTGAAACTAAAAATATGATACTATTTTGATGTCAACGCCATTTTAAATACCGCATAGATGAAATTTTATTTGTATATTATATATCACACAGTACAACTCTATCTTAAACTAAACTACTTTACTACGCACAAGAGCCGTAACAGTTATTGGAAATTAATTAAATATTACTCTATCTTACTCTCGCGCAATTAATTCTAAATTGGCGGCGCGTAGTAGGGCCGAAAATTGATAGGTATTAATATCAAATTAGTATCATATTTTGTGCTACCGCATTATGCTCTAGCGTAAGAGGCATCCATTTCGGATTCCATTTATAACCGTGACAGCTGTCAGTATTTGATTTCCGAAGGGACTGTGGGAATAATGCACGGAGTCGGAGATCTCGCGATAAAAATATGGGTGCCTATCACAATTTCAGTCGTCGATCATCGCGGAATGTGTCGAAATCGTATTTATGTCAAAGTCGAAGTAATGTTTATTCTACACTGTGATAATAAAATATAGTGTATTTAGTTCATCAGTCAGATTTACAACAAAATATAGAATGCGATTAAGCACACCACAGGGCGCATGACGTAGCCACTGAGTAAATTATGTACCAACATGTGCCAACGCCTCTATTATCAAGGCAATAAAGTACATGTTCCGATATTTATGACCACCACAGCTCCGATATATCTGATAGTGACTGTACAGTGATGATTCTTAAGTCACTTGCCCATGTTCGTAACTTGGACGTGTAATCTGGCGTAATACAAGTTCAGGGGATCATCGGAATTGGCTCAACAATCCCTGTACGTAACTAAATACCGTTCAAATGAATAGCAAGATAATAATTATTATTGTTCATATTATGATGATGATTCAAGAAAAAGAAATAAAATATAAAATATTGTTCATTTTTTTCTTCGATGATTTGCATTGAAAAGCAAACGGAACTCGCTGTAGATCTGTAATACATGTTAGGTTGTATGTAGGTGTCAAGACAGGGTAAATACCTATAGTAACTAAGAAAATGACTACTGAGCCAATGACGGAACTATTAAAAACTAAAGACGGGACCATACCTAGAACATAATTATCAATATTTGACGATGTATGTTATACGTTCACAAATTAAATGTTACAATAAAACATATTGGTAACCGTACCTTAAATGATACAGCAATTAATACTTCGCTGAAAATAGATATTAAAAAATAGCAGCATTATATTGATTGCCCGCGATAAAAGAACAGGAGCGGCATTCGACTTGTTTCTGTGTAATTCATGACATTGAAATGTTGGGACTTTGTCATGATTCATAATTTATCGTAGTTATTAGACATCTGTTTTGGATATTTTGCATACTTGTGCGTTCTCACGTGAACAAATCCTCTACATGGAAATAATAATAATTTAAAATATCACGAATTTAAAAAGTCCTTAAATAAAATTTAAATCTAAATGTGGGCCTGTAGGGAAGTTGTTCACCACTCAGGGTTTTTTTGACCTGAATTAGGCGGAATGATAGAGTGGGAGGGCAGTGTGGGGTGAGGTGGGGAAAATCCAGGACGCTTCCGCACTAGACTAATTTATACTACTGGAATACACCTACTAAGTTATTTTCGCTTCTAGCGAGATTATTTGAGGCGGTCTCAACCGAATCTGAGTGGCATCACGAAGACGGCATATCGTCACTAATTTGAAAAAATCTTGTATCTGACACAGATACTCTAAGTTGAAACGCAGTACCACTGTACTCATCCCATACATAGTTACGTCATTTTTCTTTCAGTTGCCAGAATGAGGTTGAGGTTACGAGGTTTTTTAAAAGTAGTGACGATATGCAATTCTAGTTATTGCAATTCTTGCTTGCGCAACAAAGCTGCGTCGAGCATCATCAGTATCCGTATGACTGTCATGTAACGAATACTCAAATAAAGAAATTGAATATGTACCGCTTCAGCGATGGAATATGTCTGCCATTTATAAAACTGGAAGCAGACCCGCTTTTTTCTAAAGCTTTTTACTCGCCGCTTTAAAAGGATTTGGATCCGCAAAGAGTACTTGAATATAATATTTAAATGCGTAGGAAAAAGTAGGAGTATAATCTGTTCTGTATTTACACATTCTTTAATTTTGCTGTCCTTAGGTTGTGTCCAATTGCTACGACTTTTGTGCAAGGTCTACAAAACTGGTGATTGAAATTATTAAATGCTTCCCAGACACATTTATTTGATTTCTCATGCTCGGAAAGTGGGTCATTGTTTATCTACAATGCGGGTGAAAAGTAGCACATTTCCACCCTAGGGTCGAAATATGGTATGTCCCTATTAGTCTATTAGTTCTCCCCTTGTAAGCACCAAGTAGAACAAAGTGCCGAAAATAACCTTATTTGCCGACAGAAACAAATACATGAGAATAGGTCTTTCTCTTAAATTATTGGAATTAATTGTAGCGAAAATTTGCCGTGTGATACCGGCTGATTAGAATAGCACCACCTCCAGCGTGTGTCGTATAAGGCGACAAAGGGAAAAATCGTCGAAACCCAATCTACAGCTACTGCGGTCGCCAACCCGCCTGCCAAGCGTGGCGACTATGGCAACTAGCCCCAAGATGATACAAGACATATTTGTGGGAGGCCTATGTCCAGCAGTGCTCTGCATACGGCTGAAATGTATGTAATGTACGAGTATGATATATCAATTAATTAAATCAATTAAAAAAAAAATTTGAATGGGGGGTAGCACATTGTTATCGATTAATTCTCAATGTAAATTGAGACTTCGATGTTCAATAAGTGTTCAATACGCTGACGCTAGATGTAATATCATTCATTGTCGTTGTCGATTTAAATATCAAAAATATTCGCTAGGTAGCAGACGTTTCGGCATAATAAAAAAAAAAAATATTTAATTAATTCAAATGTTTAGATTACTCGGTTCAATTTTTTAAGTATCTTCTTGGTTCTATATTTCAGTCACAAGAAAGAATATACCTAAAACGTTTTTTGTACCTTGAATATGTGCAGGTAAGCAACGGCAGAAAGTTATACAACCAAACATGTCTGAATACTTACGTATTGAAAAAAGTTAGCTTCGTACTAGACATTATTACTTATAGAGTTACGTATAAAAAAAGTGTTAGCTCAATACTTTTGGCAAAGGTTGTATATTTAATTGAATTGCTTTTTATCAGCCATGACTTACATGTGTGTGGGCGAAGATCATACGGACCGAAGTGGGCGGTAGTTTAGTATTAAATGCGAGAAATGTCTAAATCACAAATTAATATTTCAAAATGCACCGATTTGAACCCAGGACCATCGGCTTCATAGGCAAAGTCACTCCCGCTAGGCCAACTTCTCTATGCTTAAATTTTACTAATTCACAAAGTACCTTCAATTCATAATTAGATTTAATTAACCTATTGTAAACAAAAGTGAACCCCTTCGTTTTTATATTTAGGTCTCTTCAAGGCAAGAGTGAATAGGCTGTTACTGAACCAGCGTCCTAGACCCTCGACCTCGTCGACACTTACCATCAGGTGCGACTGAGGTCAATTGAAAAAAAAAAGAACAAAAAGGCAGGTAATGTATAAAAATACCCGATAGATCTAATGTCTGCTAAATAAAGTCTTAAGTATTTACGAAGGTATTACATCGCGGGCGACTGTATATACTTATTCCCTCTATATAGGTATAGGGTTAACAAATAATTCAAGTCGTTTAGTTTTAAACGCGCCTGTGATTTAGGGCCCGTGTGCTCGCCTGGCTCGGCAGTATATAACCACCATTTCGTGCATACCCTCCCCAACGCTTGTTCTTAGCGAGATTAAAAGTATTTTTATTTATTTCACCGAGAAACATATAATTCAGTCATTGTATATAGTACCTAGTTATTTCATGTCCGGTTTTGACAACTTAATTCACCATAATTCAATAAAAAAGCTAACCTTCGCCTGAATTTTGTCCACGTAGCAGTTATGAAGTACTTTCATCAGTAAGTGTTACTTTCCTATACCTATTAAATATCCCTCATTTTCCGATTCAGATTTAAAGTCACGAATAGTTCGCGACAAAATGTAGGAATTACTTATGTGATTCTAATTATTAACAACAAGCTTGTGATAGCTACTTAAAAAAATCTTTGTTTCAAGTACTTACAGTTAAGTTTTCCTCAGTGTTGCGGACTTTATATAGAATACCGGAATTCACAGATTTTCAGCAACATGTATAACGATGATGAGATTCAACATAGTCCAGTAACCTTACCATGAGTTGTGACGTAGGTTTTCGATAACGAGTATCGAGTTTAGGTACTATCTGTGCATCTCGTTCGCACTAAAATAGTATAAGCGAGATGCACAGATAGTAAACTCGATACTCGTTATCGAAAACCTTAATGTCACAACTCATGGTAAGGGTACTAGTGGTCTAGATACTTACTAGAATTAAAAGAGTTTTTAATTTCTTGATTAATGTGCTCTTTGTAAATGTGTTACAGAATATTCTGGAATCCATCTACGCTATTTAAGATATACAGTTGAACCTAACTCAAACTTCAATAAGTCTAAAACATCGTACATACAAAGTCGTATTATCATGCCATAACCAATTCTCTTTACATGTATTCAATATAACTTTACACAACAATTAGACGTATCTTGTTATACCTCTTTTACGGGCTATTATCAAATAAACCTTTGTAAACAAGACAGGGCTTTACGCCTTTGTATAATACGGATATCAGCTTTCTCATCAATCTTGGACTAGACTTCTACTTTTACGGTCTAAAGATCATTGAGACAAAAATTTGTTGTAGCAAGAAGATCGGTGATGTGTTAAAGATTTGTGTTAGCAAGATTTAATTGTATAAATTTGTTACGGTGTTTTTAACACTCTTAGGTCGTTCTCTAGATATGTGCACTCTATCGTACCATATTTCATGTATGAAAAGTTTCATGGAGTCCAGTCCAACCGCAGACATTAAATTTGAGAATGGCCAACTACTCGTATGTCCGTAAACTTTCTAAACTCTAGTACCATAACAAGCCAGCAAGGACATGTCACCGGGGAAGTGCATTCGTAGCCCATCGCGGCGACCTCTCTAAAGTAGGTCGTTAGAGTCGAGACCAGAGTCGATATCCAACAATGACTGCCACTCTGCGCCGTAAGACACAGATATAGAGTTTAACCCGTTAATGGTCATTTATTTCGAGACGTTTAAATTGTATAGAACCGGGTAACTCACGTTTTATAAGTCAAATGTTCCTCGACATGTTTCACTCTATAACGAGGAGCATAACTATGAGCCGTTCGCGTTGGCTGACCGACAGAGACTGCGGACCGCAACTCTCGGCTGCCCGCTAAATGTACGTACGTAAACATGAGTTTATCCGCTTCTATACAATAATATTTGTGAATCTCACGATAATTTCGTGTTTAAAATGATTTTGAGATGGTCTCAAGGAAAATATCAAAAAATAAAATATATATCGTGGTATGAAATCCTTAAAGCCAAAAGCGGACTCGCACTTGACGGTACCGTCAAGGCTAGACTCCCCGTCCCTCTTCAATTAACGCAGTTAGAAAAAAAAGGGTAGTCTGTGTCGCCGCAGGATACTGTCGCACCAACATGTGCTAGGCCTCGTGGTAATTCCATGTTTAATAATTTAGTAAGAGTAAAATATTGTTGATATTTGAGATGTTAATTTTATTTGTTTTTCACTCTTTCATAAAGTATTATTGCTTATCTACGAATAATGGAAGAGAGATGCCTTTTAACACATGTAGGTATTGTGTTACTAAAATCGATATTCGTAGCTAAATACGATTGTATGCGCCTGCCTTAATTGGAGTAAAAGAGAAAGATGCCCTAAATATGAAAACTTCGATGTTCGCGGTACCTGGCCTGCACAGTACGGTTATTAAAAACTTGCTCTAGTGAATAAACATATTATTTACAGTGAGCCTCAATACAGCGGGGATAAGCGAGTTTTTTTTTCTAGATTTCTGTTAATCCATTTTAAAAAATGTACAATAAACAACACTTAGCAAAATTCTCGAATAGGTATTAAAGTAATTAACGATTAACACGGTACTACTCACGTTTATTTAGTCACTCGCGCGACATGTTTTGACATCAAGAGCGGCGCGGGCAGCGACGCGCCGGGCCGGTGACGCGAGCGGCGAACCGATCGGACACTCAGCACTCTTAGTGCTTGAAAATGGAGGCCTATGTTCTCCGAAACATGTCGCGCGAGTGACTAAATAAACGTGAGTAGTACCGTGTTAATCGTTAATTATTAAACATGTGTCATGTAAGTTTAAATACAAATAAAGGTATTAAAGTAACCTAGAAATACAATCTGTATATTGTATTATATTTACAAATAAATAACTGGCTCTAGTTCGTAGCCCGACGGAAGGGTGCCGAGAATCCTTTATGCTTCCATGGTCCTCGTCTGATGATGCTGGAAAAACAATTGTTCATACTTGCACTGAAGCCATTCGAAATCGGACATGAAGATTTTATTAGTTCCTAGGATGGACGAAGTATGCCTAGAGGATAGGCATGTTTCGTCCGCCGCCGCCCGGAGACCTGTAAAAAGGTCTCCCATTGAATGCCATTTTGAATTTTAAGTATGACAAACCATAGTCGCATTTGGCATGGCAATTTTTGATCTCTGCGCGGCTAGAGGCTATATATTCTCTCTTCGAAATCACTCCTGACAAATCCCACGCACAAGAATTCGAGGGCAAAAAACCTACCCATCAGTAGGTTAGTAAGTGGTATATAGTACTCCATATTAGATTATTATCCTTACTTATAAAATAACTTAAATCTGATCTAGTTATTTTAGATCACGGTCGTCGTTTCATCCGATCCGCGAGCCTGGGCTGCGCGACACACAATTTGTCGGACACATAATTGCTTCCAACCATTTTATTTTATTTTCAAACTTTTGCCTGGTATTATTTGTTTCAATTTTCTGTTGTTGACCAGAAGCCTTCTTCTGGCCAAATAGCAGATCTTATTTACCCTTGTAAATAATATCTAGTATTAGGTGTCGCTCACATAAGTCTGTTCCTGTTAAAGCCAAGAAGCCAATTTTTGAGTTAAGCAATTTGTAGTGGCACTCTATGCATTGTGTAGTGGCAATTTATGTTTATTCTTTTATTGTGGATTGATGTCATTTGTTTTTATCATATTAACTCATTTTACTACTATATACGCCCTTACCACACCTACATCACGCCCGTATGCATGCGATAGCGAATCTCTGCAAAACCATTGCAGTAGCGAAACTCTAAGATACGATTAGTACACCAAGGTTGTTTCGCAAAGAAATTACATCCCCTCGTAGATTGTCGTTGCAGCATGTCGTCCCAGTCATCCCTTTCAAATTCTGAAGAGGCAGAATTGTTGTTGTTAGCGTCGGCATTAAAGAGGAAGCGTAGGATCTGGGTGCATGAAATAAATCAGAAACGACGGAAACTTGAAGAAAGTCTGTATTTTCAGCTTCCATAATGCGAAAATTGTCCGCCCGGTTTGTTCGCTGTTTCGCTAACGTATAAGAATGCGTAGGTGGACTTAAGGCGTTAACCTTCTTGAATAAAAGGTCTGAGCCAAACTGACTGACGGATAGGTTTCTTTGGGATAATAGCAGTGAGAATTCAACACCCAATATTACGTACTCAATAAAATAAAATAATACACATGCCATTAACTAATTTAGTATAATTATTGCCTGCTGTGCCAATCGCATGTTGACTAGCACGATTAATAAAGAAAGAAATAGGTAATAGTGGTTATTCATTCCAAAAGGCACTCATTCTTAGTATTTACACGTAAAAAAAAAGATAAAAGATCTTTATTTTTCAATTTAGGCACATTACATGCACTTATGAACGTCAAAGAAATATCTACACCGGTTCAAACCCTACACCTCTGACCCGAGAAGATACCGGCAAGAAACTACGGCGGGACTTATTTTTTCAATACATCAAATCTTAAAGTACTTACATAATTATGCGTAGTAAGCATATCAAACAGTTTATTACAAGATATAACTGAAAATACTAAAATATAAAAGTAAAAATAATAATGAATAAACAAATTTGACTACACAAAATAATAAATAACTAATAAAATAATAAAAAAATAATAAATAATAAATAACTAACAAAAAACTTGAATATGCTTTCTTACCTGAACTGTGTCATTTACATGATCTGGCAGTACATACAATTGTTGAATTAATTGCTTTAGTTAGGCGGTTTAGTTAGTTTCTGGTTTGGGCCATGCATATTTGTCTGTCAAATAATCCTCTACTCTGTAATAGCCCTTGGACATCAAAGACTTTTTAAGTACTGGGAAGGGTAATTTTAAGGCATCATCAGGTAACTTGTTATATAAATGAATGCATTGCCCAAAAAATGATTTATACACTTTACGCACACGACACTTTCTGATAGCAAGCTTATTCTTATTTCTAGTGTTATAGGTATGGATGTCACAATTTTTGGTAAACAACTGAAGGTTTTTAATAACGTACATAATATTTTCACATATATATTGGCAAGCTACAGTATATTAATTTCTTAAAAAGCTTTCTAACAGATGCACCTGCTTTTAAGTTATACATAAAACGAATGGCTCTTTTTTGTAATACAAATATAGTCTGTATGTCAGCTGCTTTGCCCCAAACCAGAATACCATATGACATTACACTATGGAAATAACTATGATAAACTAATCGAGCTGTCTCAATATTCGAGAGTTGTCTAATTCTCCTAACGGCGAAAGCGGCCGAACTTAATCTATGTGCGAGGCGTAGACAGTACAGGCTGAGAACAACCATTTAAGCTATCACTTAGAGAGTATTTACAGTAATTATAAGTGTTTAATGAATTGCAAACTCCTTGACAGTAAGGTAAACGTCCGGGTGCACGACACTTGACTACCTATATAATCATTACGAAACTTAAGTCATTAATAAATACGGTAATAGCTAGATGTTCAGAGTATGGGGCATTAACAGGTCGAGCGCTAGTAGGTACGTTTACCTTACCTTCATAAATATCTTAAGTATATTCGTTAATTAACTGAAGCGCCGTTGGACCAGCGGCAAGAGCATGCGACTTGCAGGTTCCAACCCCGGTAATTATGAACGAAATAGCATTTGATATTTACCAGTCGCTTTTCAGCATAAGAAAACACCTTGATTAAACGGGACTAATCTCAATAAGACCTAGGTTACCCTCTGGGTTGGAAGATCAGATGGCAGTTGGTTTCGTGAAACTGTGGCTATGCCAAATCCTGGGATTAGTAGCCATACGGATCCCAGGATCCCATGAGCCGTGGCAAAATGCCGGAACAACGCGAGGATGATGATACTTGCTAATTAATCATAATCGTTAGGAAATTTCATTTCACATTTAGCAGCATTTATTTGATATTGATATGATATGTTTGGTGAACTTTGCGTTTTAGTCCAAGCGCTATGTCCAAGGCGGAGTACATAGTATTAAATGATTATATAAAACAAAATACCATTTTTGGTTGGTTTGAGGCATACGACACAAACTATACTCAGTAAATGGGAATAATGTCCCCAGCAGACGACAAAAGAGATACGACAAAGATTAATACCTTGTCCGGTCATTACGAGTTATCAATCAGCTGTCTCGTCGAATAATGATATATAGGGTGGCACAAGCTCACAGGGGCGACTCTGTATAATGAGCAAATGAAACGGTAGATTTTAAACGACTTTAGGTTGTAAATAAACTTAATTGGTGGATTTAATGAAATATGCGTTTCCATTCCTTGCGAGTAATTCGGCTTTTGTAAGTATTGGGTAGCAATTGCATTTTATGAAATGTTGAGAACGCTATTTAAATTATCAAATTCTTGAACGATGATCTGATATTACTTTAAGTGCATCTCATAATTTAAACGATTATATGTCGGTGCGGAAACGTGCACAACATTAATAATTATTATCGACTCAAAATTACTAAATTGCCTCTTAAGGTTAATGTAACATTAGAGAATAACTTAAGGATCCTTCCAACCCTTCAGCCAATTCGTATTAATTTATTTTATGACCCCACATTTCCACATCAATCATTTCGACATTAACCCTTAAACGCTTCCTACGCACGTACCGGTGCTTATAAATTATGGACGCAATACAAATGCTCTGTCGGCGGTATTAACCCAAAAATGTTCATCATTGGCCCCTCTAAAAAGTAACGTATGGGGCCATTGAAACATTCCCCGGGCCGACAATTCGCAAATGGGTAATGTGAGGTCGTAGAGAATATAAGGGAACCAGGTAGCACGGGAATATGCAGGGAATACTTTATAACAACATAATGGACATGTCAAGTAACGGAGTCTTAATTTTATATTAAGGTGAGGCGACACACGAGTACTACTTCCCGGCTATCTACTGTTCTTCGGAATACCGATACTAAATCTGTCGCTTCTAATGACCATCCAAATTTAAATTTTTATCCGTATATTACACACACTTATTTTTTTATTTCTTCTTTATTGCACAATATAATAAGGTAAAAATGGCGGTACTGAACGCATTCACTGCCACCGACGCATATGTGCGTTCATTTCCATACATTTTTGGAGGGGGTGGCAGCGAATGTGTTAATGCCAGAAGGTATTCTCTATTATGTTAGGCCAGACCGACTAGTATAATTTAAATTTAATATTTTATATTTAAAAATAAGAAATGATAAAAATATCGTAAAAAACATGTATCTTCGCACGAAGTATTACGATACTACAAAAATCAACGTACGGGTGTTAATAGTTATTACTTGAATGAATAGTAAAAACCTGTTTAAATTCATTGCAAAACTTTATTTTTTAAATTACGTATATGCCATATTTTAACGAGTTTAACTCGCAGTTGCCTTTTTGAATTTTCCGTAAAACTTTAATAGCTTTTCGATGCACAGCGAAATTTTATTAATGAAACTGACAAACTCGTTATTAAACTTGATTATAGTTGAGGTTTTCTTTATTCCTCCTAAAAATAACGTAATGCAAATCTCGTTAAGGTTTTATGTGGCAGAAAATTCATTGATATTATTTATTAAGTATAATATAGTTCAGCGAATAAAATATATGGCTTATTATACCCAATGATCCTTTGCTTACTTTAATGTATTTTTTTTTACAATATTTTATTGCCGACTATACCTTTTCTGCACAACTCATCGAGAACTAGAGACCGGAAAAGCCCTGCATTTGATTAATCTTATCGATAGGGTAGCCCTATAGAAGTCTTACCGAAACGATGTGGTTAGCCTATAATAGGGTTACCCTATCGATATGGAAACCATTATGGATAGGCTTACCCGGGTTTCACATGGTTACCGAGTCGGATGGGGTAAAAATAGCTTCAATGTTTAGCGCTTACCATTTCATAGGGTTACCCTATGGGCGTCTCTTTTCCACGTAGGCAGATAGTTCTAGAGTTAAAAATCGCTTAAACGCATTTAAAAACACACTTGATAGGGCAACCTTACTGAGGGTTTTTGAATTTGGTAAGCGCTAACTGAAACTAAGTCCATTAAATTGGTTAGCCTATCATCCGGGTAAGTCAAATATACGCTTACCAAACTGATAGGGTATTTAAAAACACCCCTATTAAAAACCCAGGGTAATATTATTTGGTAACCGGTTCCGGTCCCTGTCGAGAACATTCTAACGAGCCTAAACACGACTACTTTGTGGCTCCATCATCAGATCAGTGGAACCACAATTTTGCATTCTCATCGGACTTAAATATTATCTAAGTGTGCTGAATTTCACTTGATTAGGTTGAAGATAACTTGCTTTTGTAAACGGATTATAGGAGGTCTTTGGAGCTTTATTCAATGACGCGAAGGCACTTTGGTTCAGATGAACACGGTTTATGAACAATTAAACATACATTTGATTTGACAAACACATACTTGTTTTTCATTTCAGAGCTGTCAGAAGAGTAAACATTTGACATTGGAAATATGTTTCTTTATTTAAATATCAAATCGACAAGCAAGATTCGACTGTAGAGGTTCAATAAATAAACACTGAGCTTACCGTGCGTGTGCGGGTTTCAGTCAATTTGTGTAAGGATATCTTGTTAAAAAAATAACTGAATCGTGTTACTATGACTTCCCTATTCATATTTATATATTAAATATGTCCTTTTCGCAAAAATAACAATGGTTTTCCTGACATTTGGTCGGCGTCGGTACGTGGAACGTAAACGCGCAGAGACTATTTCAAAAATATAATGAAATGAAAGGTGTACTTACACTTTTTTTGCATTAGAAATAATTGCACAGAGGTTTCATAATATCTGAAACATGTATTTAAGGAAACACTAAAGTTTAATTTTAATATAAGTGCTTAATAAGTAGTTTAATAACTAGTAATTTTAATATAAGTGCTTTAAGTGAGAAGTGCAGAAGCAGTTTAAGTGCCAATGTTTTACAGAAGCAGACAATACTTATGTAATAAAGGTTCTGGTTTCAACCGTTTTATGCCACTGTCAGTTATTTGTATAGTCTAGTGTATCTTCAGATTTCAAGTTCAGAAGTAGGTATATTATAATCACCATTTTACTAAGGGAATATTTGATCATGATAACCTTAGAGAGGATATTACATACCTACGTTTAAATAAAACAACGAAAGACAATGGCGCATATCATGGGACGCACGCAGATACAGCACGAGTCGTATGTTCAGTAATTGGCGAAAAAATGTAAAAAAATGTTGATATGACGTCGTTTATAATAAAAAATTCACTACATAGGACTGTTAAAATTGACCCAGCACCTGAATGAACCACGAGGTGGAAAAAAAGAACTCTCGCGAAATATTTGTAAGGAGAAATTGTACAGAATGTTAAGAAATCCAGGTAAAAACGTAACGTTTTTCAACAATGGCAACTCATCATCTTTTCAGCCGTAAGTCGTTTACTGCTGGACATAGGCCTCCCCCAAATACGACTTGTATCATCTTGGGGGTAGTTGCCATAGTCGTCACACTTGGCAGGCGTATTAAAAAAAAAAAAAAAGATAAAAGATCTTTATTTTTCAATTTAGGCACATTACATGCACTTATAATAGGCTGGAAAGTGTTATATGTCGTTAATATTATTACGAGATTGGTTTCTGTTATTATTTCCATCTTCATCAAAAGTCGGACAGTAAAAATGTATCGATTAACCACTTAATAAAAATATCGATGCTGAATACCTAGACTCTTAATACTTTATAATACTTCATATTTCGTAATTTTATTTTACTCCATTAATGCGACGATTCAAAGATAAAAGAACAAGAAATAAGAGGAAGTTTATTTCTTTGTCCATTATTATTTAACGCGTTGAATAATTAAACTTTCTTCTATATTGAGAAAAATGCCAGGAAATATTAAATGGTTCCAGTTGTATTTAGATTTTTAATATCTCACACCCTATGACTGCTTCTGGAATTCATCAATGACAAATTCAACTCACCAATTAAGAAGCCTCGAACAACGTAATTAATGACAATGGTGTCATTCAGCATATCTTCATATGTACCTTGTCCCTAGATCGAGGTCGTTGGCAGACACCATCTGGGCACAATGCGTTCGCCATCTTGTGGATGATGCATCACGCCATTCGTCACGTTCTTGGCGTGGCTTGGCTAGCGTCCGCCCAAATTGTTTCCAAGTTCCCGTACTGTACATCAATAGCAATGCATCATCCTAGGAGATAGTGCCGCGTTAATGGACAAAAGCGTAAGTGTCTGCAGCAATAGTTAAGTAATTTCGCGATTAAAGATGGTCGTCCAAGCGCAAGTCGCAAGAGATACTCATACATCTAACACGAGTTGCCGTGTGGTGCCGGCTGAATAGAATAGCACCACCCCACCTCCTCCAGCGGGTGTCGTAAGTGGCGACAAAGGGAAAACACCCACAGATGGGCAGAAGCGTCCGTCGAAATGCAATATACAGCTACTGCGGTTGCCAATAATCTCAATATAGAAGAAAGTTTAATTATTCAACGCGTTAAATAATAATGGACAAAGAAATAAAGTTCCTCTTATTTCTTGTTCTTTTATCTTTGAATCGTCGCATTAATGGAGTAAAATAAAATTACGAAATATGAAGTATTATAAAGTATTAAGAGTCTAGGTATTCAGCATCGATATTTTTATTAAGTGGTTAATCGATACATTTTTACTGTCCGACTTTTGATGAAGATGGAAATAATAACAGAAACCAATCTCGTAATAATATTAACGACATATAACACTTTCCAGCCTATTATAGAGATGAAGCTACTTAGGTTCCACTTTCGTTCTTTTGAATGGACTTTTGTACTGCGTACCATACCTCGTGCCACCTGATCTCAAATCGATTTATATTCACACACGTAATAGACCTAATCTTTGCGTCTCAGCTGGTAAAAAATAATCATGACCTATTGCTTTTTTTTCCTTTGAATATGTTAGATGCCCGACACCGTCCCAATGGATGCCACTTTTAATGTTAAGTCATTGTCAATAGAGGTAACAGAAGGGTGCCATCCATTGGGCATTCGCGTGTCACACACGCACAGGTGCGTTTACCTTATGAGATATTTATTCTTTGTACTTTAGATCTTTGAGGGTTTCACATATATACTTATAAGTAGTATGTTGGATTAGGGAGGTAACGTGACTGTTTTAAGTATTTACTTAAATTTACTACCTGTGCATCTCGTTCGCACTAAAATAGTACAAGCGAGATACACAACTCGATACTCATTGTCGAAAACCTCAATGTCACAACTCATGGTAAGACTATTGAGAGTGTATCCAGGGATATTATTTTTTGTGATAATTTGCTAATGGACTCACTTGTCTGTGTTTTTTTTTACTTACCATCGTACAACAAAATGAAACTATCTACATATATGACAATACAAATACCAAACCGTTCTAAAATTACTTGATAGCACTAATGTGGCGCTTTATCAACTTGCTTAACTCTATCCTAAATCCTCCAAAGGATATGTTTAACACATACACCTTTACACGCATCCCGCAGCTACAACATCCCGGCATGACCAAACACAAGATGTTACTTTAAAAAAAAACAGTATCCAGGGCATTCCCATGTGTGTATACTGTATAGGCACTCAGGTCAGGAGAAATATATGTTTTAAGAATGTTTTATGTTATTCTGGTGAGCTTTGTTGTCTTTGAATTTGTGGATAACACAGTACTAAATAATACATGAGAAATCTTCATCTTCTTTGCGTTGTCCCGGGTCATGGGAGCCTGGGGTCCACTTGGCAACTAATCCCAGGAATTGGCGTAGGCATTACTTTTACGAAAAGTAGGTACTGTCATCCTTTCCTTGGGATCTTTTCCTTCACCGAAGCGATTGGTAAATATGAAATGACATTTCGTACATATTATGTTCTGAAAAACTCATTGTTGCCAGCCGGATTCTGAACCTGCGACCTCTGGATTTCAAATTGCACGCTCTTACCGCTACGCCACCAGCTATTCCATACATGAGAAAAGTAAGAAGAACATAAATACAAGGTACTCACGAAAACATGATATAATAAAATATCAAGTCTGTTTTAAGATAATTGGAATAAATAAATAAATAAATATTTCGGGACAATCTTACACAAATCGACCTAGTCCTACGGTAAGCTCAGTAAGGCTTGTGTTGCAGGAACTGGACGACGATATATATAATAGATAAATACATATAAATACTTACATAGATAGAAAACACCCATGACTCAGAAACAAATATCTGTGCTCATCACACAAATAAATGCCCTGACTGGGAATCGAACCCAGGACCATCGGCTTCATAGGCAGGGTCACTACCCACTAGGCCAGACCGGTCGTCAAAAATCGGTCGGTGGAATCAACCGCCAGAATTTGCTGATGCCGTCAAGGGAATGTATTGAAGCTGAAAATAAAAAAATCTATTTAAAAAAATATACTTATTTAGTTTAGTATAGCACTTTCGAATAGTCAGATACACTCACTACAAAAAGTTTTGGTACTAATGCAAGTAGGATGAATGAAAATATTGAGAGCAGTTCTGCGGTAGCACACTTAGGTAATATAGTGGTATATTACCGTTTCACTTGATTAATCTCCCTATACTAGTGTCATATTATATGTATCGGTAGAGTGGTTTAATTAGTGCGCTAATCAATCGGCGATGATATAGCCGTCTAATGGATTAGTATTTCTGTGTAGTTATGTTCATAGTCTCCACGGAAACTATTACGGGTTTGATAATATGTCAGCCCAGCATTTTACAGTCTGCGTCAGTTAAGACATCTTAGCAACCCCTGAAAACAAGTCAAAGTATACTTTTGAAAGTTGAAAATGTCGTATAAGATTTTGTATTTTATTCAATATTTATCCTTATTGCGTCGACGTAGGGTATGAAGTAGATAGTGGAGTGGACTGGTTTTAGTGAAAACAATGTTAACAATATTAAGGAGCTGTTTTCACAAGCAATTTCGCAACCGCTCCAATGAGACGGGCAAATAAACGCGCCGCACTACTGTTTTAGAGCTCGACTTGCTTGCGCTAAATAAATGGTACGGTGCGCGGTGCTGTACGCCTTGCATGTTGTAATAATAAATTGTAGGTACAATTGGCCCCTTGGGGAACTATGGTGGCCGGATTTATGTGGTCGTGGGTAAATTCTTCCACAGACAATTTACGCGGTTAAGCTAAAAAAAAACTAAATTAATGTACATCCGTTGAAAGGACTGATCATTTAGAAACTGATTTTTACAAGTTAATTTAAAATATATTATGATCAGTGATCAAACTGAAGTTGACGTATGACTGAAGTATACGTTAGAGGGCATTAAAAGTATGATTGTTGATCAGTCTAAAGTAGATGTTAAAGGGCATTAAAAGTATGATCGTTGATCAATCTGAAGTAGATGTTATGGGGCATTTAAAGTATGATCAGTGATTAATCTGCAGTATATGTGAAAGATTTGAAAAAAGTTGCCATTTGATTTGTTTATAGTTATGATCGCCCTTGCTCTGAGAACCGAAAGAAAAAATGTTTAATAAAAGTTCCTTATTAACTAAAAGATGACACAGAATAAAAGTTATTTGCTGTATACGGAAAGATGGTGCTCCAAACATTGAGGAGGGCTACGCGGGGCCGAATCCAACGCGCAGAGCGATCGAATCTAAACATAAAATTTAATTTTCTATTTCTATTTCTATAGTTCCTGATGGCGAGTAAGGTTCCCAGAGCTCCAACCTCCCTCGAAAGCCGGCAACGCGCTTGTGACTCTCCTGGTGTTGCGGGTGCCCACGGTATTTGCTTACCATCAAGCAATCTGTCTGCTCGTTTGCCACCATTGTCGTATAAAAAAGGGTAAAATAAAATAATTTGAGGGTGGACGATAACTAGCGACCTTCCCTAAATGCCACTGTGCTCATGATAAAACGAATAACGAAAATGGATATTCTTATAACGACGATCGGTCTGGCCTAGTAGGTAGTGAATTTGCCTATGAAGCCAACGGTCCTGGGTTCGATTCCCAGTCGGGGCATTTATTTGTGTCGTGAGCACAGATATTTGTTCCTGAGTCATGGGTGTCTTCTATGTATTTAAGTATTTATATGAATCTATCTATATACATCGTCATCTAGTACCTACAACACAAGCCTTACTGAGCTTACCGTAGGACTAGGTCGATTTGTGTAAGATTGTCCCGAAATATTTATTATTTATTTATTTATTACGACCTTCGAAACGACCTTCGGCACTGATGCATCGCTCTTATGTCACGTCTTGGACTTAAAACATCAGATTGCCTCGTTCACATTTAACCTACAGTTTCATTAACCAAATTAGGCGTGCTAACAGCGCCGTAACCTAATTCCGGGAGTCAATCAGTGGGCCCGTAACGTTTTGCGGTCGCATTACAGTGCGGGAGGCAGGTAAACGTGCAATTACTGACGTCCGCATTCCCTAAAGATATATCCGGAACTTCCAAAAAGTAATTTGAATAAAATAAATAATGTTGTTGCAGCCATTACGGGAGGAATTAGAAGGCAACGGAAATACTCTAATAAGTGTGCTGAAGAAAAGTACTTACTTTGGAATAATGTGTGTGAAAAACTGGGATTTGGTAAAAAAGAAAATAGAATAATTCTGTTTTTTTTTTTTCAATCTGATACTTTTAAGTTAGACTTATATCTTAAATTTACAGAATTTACTAAAATCCAGAAAAGAGCGTGACGCGATGACAACCTCACTTATGCTCTAATAATTTTCAGCTTGAGTTTTCTTATCAGAAATATGTACTCGTATTTTAGAAAAGCTTTCTGTAAATCATCAAACATTGATAGCAACAGCCTTCTTGCTCTTGCATAAACGCCAACTACAGAAATTTTAGTTGTCAATAGACAATAACACTGAAACCCAAATAATTTAATCGTTAAAATTTCAAACAAATCTCGATCCCGTGATTCAAACGTGTTTGAAACCGCGCGGTGACACTTGCACGAATTAGCAACTCAAATCCCTTTCGGTATCACAAACTTCACCTCTTCTATTCAAATATACAGCTTTATTCACTATGTCGATGGCTTAAGGAGTTCGTAACAGCAAATATAAGTTGGTTGATCTTTACACTCGCCAACTTGAATCTGTTTTCGAATTGGACAATATTAGACTCTATATATAAGGACATACGGAATTTCAAACTTCAGGGCAACTGGTAGATGTAAAGTAACCGATATGGGATGTGCGGAGCTGGGAGTCAAAAACAGAAAGTCAAGAAAATAGTGCTTGCTTTGTGAATCCGTTGCAGCATAGATTACATTCCATTGGATAGTAAACAATTGATTTTGTCCCGAGAATTTGAAAATTGCTTGATAGAGTCTGAAGTCCGCTCGGATAATTAAAATCTGGTATTTGAACCCATAAAACCTCGAGGGTTTTGGAGATAAAAGCAAAACTTGCAAACACGATGTCCACCTCAACCCAAAAGCGGAATAAAGGGTACAGTACCTGGTTCCTCAAAATAGGAGTGTTCATAGGTTTTTAAACCCTTTAAATCAGAGCGCTTTTGTATCCTCCAGAATCGTAGGCATCCATAGGCAACGGTTACTGTTTACCATCAGGCGGCCCTGCATGTTTGTTTGCCACCGTCGTAGTAAAAGGTTTCATACGATATTTTATTATTCATAAGTTTAGAAAATTTCACTCGTACGAACCGGTGTACTAATTCCCTAAAAAACTGTTGTGGGTGAATTAAATATTAATCGTAGATTTAGGTAGAAAACGTATAAAATAATCATAGTCGTTCTTGACTGTATTTATATAAGGAGATTAGTATATTCCATAGGCAATCAAAATGACTATTAGATGCCAAACAGATGCCGTTAAATAGTTTTAGTAATTTTAGCTCCATTATTGCCATTAAGTACGTCCTATAAAAATATACTTTGTAATTTGAGTTTGAATATATATATAATTACTAAGATATAATTCAGCGAGAACAGAACTTTAACGCGTAGCGTAGGTAACTACTTTTATTTGTATGTTTAACCCTGACGTTTGATGTATATATAGCATAAACTTCATGTTTGCAGGCAACCTAGGTACAGACAGCAGCAAGACTTAGTACAGTCAGCAGAAGTAGATAAGTCAGTCAGGTGTTCAAATTGATTTTGACACGACTTTATTATTAAGAAAATACGACCGTGTCAAGATCATTATGAACACAATGCCAGCTCAGTTACATCGTTGGGCTAAGGCTAAATAAAAGTCAATTTGTGTAAGGACATCCTGTAATATTAGTAAAAAATATTCTTTGGAAATTCTTGATTATTTATACAACCGTCAATGCTATGACAATATAACAACCAATAATTTGTGCGTCATCCGTTCGTATGACGCTTATTAAATTTGCGATTTTCCGCCTTTGTAGGAGAGAGAGGAACGATAAGTTTTAAATTGCAATTACTTAAATACCAAGATTAATTTTACACCACATGTAACTCAAAAGAACAAGCTCGGTGTCAAATTGCAAACAAACTGAACAAGAATTTGTAAAGTTTGAGAACGTTTGAACGTGACACATGTGAATTATTAACACAGGCAGCCGCCGTAGTAATATATTATATAACATTTTCGTGTCAACCCCTTAGGAGTTTAGGCGTAAATCAATAGAGCACTTCCATATAATTCCTACTGCGTACTAAATACGAGCGAATATTTTACTCGCGCTTAACATTATTCATTACAATAATTATTTTGCGTACCAGGCCAAGTGGCTTTTGGTTTCTTAGCACCTTCGCTGCGGCAGTTAGTTAACATCGCAGTTAGCCATACTCGTTTAGG
This sequence comes from Grapholita molesta, assembly GCA_022674325.2. Taxonomy (NCBI): domain Eukaryota; kingdom Metazoa; phylum Arthropoda; class Insecta; order Lepidoptera; family Tortricidae; genus Grapholita; species Grapholita molesta. The sequence goes on along the minus strand of CP053121.2, from coordinate 21,757,782 downwards.
GGTCGAGCGACCTAATAACGTAGCGAAATGAGTAGCGTAGGTTAATTTACCACCTTAGTTATTTTTCTTATATAATGATAGATGATTCATAGAATTGAGACAAAGATAATAAACGCTACCCTACCCTACCGTAAGTAATTTAAATTTACTTGTATGCATGCAACCTAAGCAATTTGTTTTTAACCCAACTTGATGTTCAGGGTATTGGAGGTTGAATATGCGTATGCTGGTTTTATAATCCATACGACATATTATGCCATAAGTTTGAAATGTTTCATAGAACAATATTTTAGTATTGTTTGTTATTATGTCACTCAAAATATATCTTTCACCACGATAACTTGTTTTGAACTATCACTCACTGCACCTCTGCTGGAGCCCTAATTCTCCATTCAACAATACAGGGTACAGATACTTAGTGCGAATCAGGCAGACAGCCTCTGGTCTGCCTTTATTGGACTATTTCGATGTGGTCGGTAAATCATTGGAATAGGTACTCGACGACTTGTTGGTTTTACACGATTGCCAATTTCGGTGCACCACAAAAGTAATTTTATGCGTTTAAATGACTTGACGATCTTGTATAAAAGAAGATTCTCAATTAGTAAGAGTGTATTCCATAAATCAAGCGCGTATTTTCGTCTAACGACAATTTCAAATTTTGCGATAATTGTACTTAAGCTCTCGTTTCAAATTATGTACAACAAATGTTTTATCAATAGCTTTTAGATACATTTTATCTTTCAGACGTCTAGTTACTGATCTTAGTAACCGACTTGGTACTTCGTAGTACTTCGATGGATTCTAACTAAAATTAAATGCTTTTACTTGTGAATCTGGGCAATTTCACTTTCAGGGACACCCAATTAACTTAATTGTCAAATAAAAGTTAAATCAGTGGTCAGTTTAGTGACGACAATTAAGCTTTTAATTTCAATATAATCTACTGTTTTATGTTTAATCCATAAATAATACGTGTTATTGTAATAGAAAAATGCGAATAAAGATGATTTACATAAAGATTTCAAGCTTAATTGTCGTCACTAAACTGACCACTGATTTAACTTTTATTTGACAATTAAGGTAATTGGGTGTCCCTGAAAGTGAAATTGCCCATCTACGTCATTAACTGAAGTCTACTGAAAATAATGTATTTTATCAATATCACGAAATAACTTTATAGCAAGATCAGATTCCTTTTCTATTTTTTAACAATGTGTACGTTATATTAATTTACCTCATACTTATAATACTTGATTATATTTAAAACATGTCATTCTAAAAAATCCATATTCTATATGATTAGTATTTAGTACGTATTATAAAAATAAGAAACCATAATAAGTTATTCAAACAAACGAAAAGTATTGATTTTTGGCTCAACAAAATTCACACAAGTTTTGTAAATTAAACAAATGACAATATAATTATGAATTGTCCTTTTAGGACTTTATATAGTCTATACCTACTGAAGAAAAGTAATTGTCAGTAACTTGCACAGCAACAGTGTAGTTTATTTCTAAACCATATCTTCATGTTACTTCTATTACAAAAAATATTTGATTTAAAAAAACAAAAAAAAAACAAAAACGAAATTTAAAATGATGTTAACCTTACGTGTTTTTATATACAACGTCGGTGGCAAACAAGCACATGGCCCTTCTCATGGTAAGCAGTTACCGCAGTCTATGGACGCCGGCAACTCTAGAAGTGTTTACACTCATTTTTTTTAAACCCCATACTGTAATCCCACGGGAAAATCAATATAGTTCCGTTTAATTTGTTATTATAATTTAACTAACAATTTTTTCTTCTATAGTTCCATGTTAAATATATCATCACTTGAATTTAGATTCTTCCTCTTCTCTTTTACGTATTAAAAGCCCACAAGAGCAAGCTAATTCTGCAGTATGCACACACATTTACGGAGTGCATTTCCTAATGTACTTTACACAAAAAATCTACGAGCAAACAGCTCTGGATAAACTCGAACCTTTTGGAAACGGAACGGCAAAGCAAACTTCAGTACTTTTAAAGAAAGACACAATATCAAAGCTCGGAAAACACGCTAAAAAAACTGCAATTTACTACATTAAATAACCCTTAGACTAACGTAATGTATTAAAGGTTATTTGGCTCTGAAAAAGGTATAAGACCTATTGGATTTACATTATAGCGCAAACTGCTGACACAAAGCAAATAAAATAGTTGTGCAAACTCAAATATGGCTGAAGCAACCCTATTTCAATTTCAGCTGACCCGCGCTCCTCACACGGCACTTTATTTTCCCCGTGCCAACCCTATGTGGCGCAAGTCATGTAAACAAATCTTATGATTTACTGGACATTTGGTATACCAACATGACAAGCAAGAGGAAAGTTAGATAAGAGGTCACCATAAGTATAATGTAATTATGTATATCTATCATTTGTAAAATTGAAAATACTTTTAAGTGAAACTGACTGGGACCCATTTGCCTATATTTAAGTTTGTTTTTTTTGTGTTTTTAATGTTTATTCAAGTGATTGTTTCTTCTCTTTCGTTCTATTAATTGTAATTGTATATTTTCTATTTAAGGCAAATAAAATAAATCTTATTCTTATTCTTAAGTCATATGACTCATTCTATTATGGCTCCTTGGTAACTATTTTTAATAAATACGCATTGGGTGTACATGCATAATGAATTCCACTGTAAAATTGTTATTAAGGTAAGTAGTTACTACAGTAAAGATCAAATACATGCCATAATATTTATTATAGCAGATTGTTTTACAAGGGTCTTAAGTAGGTAGCTTCTAAATAGACCAGAGTTACACACTCTACTTTAAAAAAAAAAAATAAGGGAAAAATAAGTTTAATTTCTGGGTCGTTGTAAATTTTTAATAATTTTATACAGATTGTCACCGGAAAAAATGCTCATGATGTAGAAACTACAAAACACCTCATCTTTTGAGAAATGAACTGCATTTTCTCATTGGTTGCGGTTCTCACTTTGTATTCTGGTTGGTTGATACTAAGTACAAAGCTTTTTTAATGACTTACATTTTTAACAGTTTACCTACGCACCAAAAACGAATCGAACGTTTCGATTAACTTGAATGTGTCGGGATTCGTGGAAACAATTAGGTAAAGTTTTCTGATTGGTCAATTTTATAACGTTCTGTAAATCATAAATATGTAGTCATATGATTTAAACGTAGAAGTGAAAAAGTTTATTTTATGTGTTCATAACAATTCTTAAACAAATTACAACAAAAACGCTACAAACTCTCACCTTCCACCAAGTAACCGAGTGTGAAATAAGAATTTATTATTGGGCCGCTCAGCTGCGTACTCCTATTGGTTTACCGTGGGATGGATACCGGCCCTTCGTTGATACATGAAACCCTTTTCACTTTTAAAGCTGAACTCATATATTTTTATTAGTGCTTCATTATTCTCTGTAGGTACCACATTACATTTAAAATTGTAAATTAATTTTAAATCAAAGCATCAATAACTTATGGTGACATTTTAAAATAACAGAAATAAAAGTCTGTTTGAAGTACAATAACTGAACAATCTCAGTGCTAGCTGTGATGCAAGATGTGAAGCATGTCTGAAAACAAATTGCCGATACAATATTAGCTTAAGTAAAAGTATGACTCACTTTAGATAATCGTTATTAACAACAAAGGTAAATACTCCCCCTTCCCCCTTCAAAATCGATCCTGTGCATGATGCTTTAAAATAAGAATAAAATGAAATAATTAAAGTTTTATTTTCGAACAGGATGGGTGTACCCATATCATTAATTATAGCGTGCTTTACATTCACTCAAATCAAAGTAGTTTTAAGAATCAGGTAGAATATTTTCCACGGATCAAAACCACACAAAACAAAGCTCCAATAATGTAGGAAATGCCCAAAATTCTCCAAACAAAGTCTGTAGAGACGAAACTCTTGTAATCTGCATTTGCATAACGCAACATTGCACAAACAGCCCCTCCGCCGCTGTTGGCTTTTTCTTCAGTTTTTATTAAATTTAAGTCTTCTTTGTGCTCCTCAGTTGTCGCCAAGTTTTATTTGAGTTTCGACGAAATTAGAATGTCTGAGTGCAATGGCTCCTTTGCTTGAAAAGGTAATTTTACTTCGGTAGCTATTCCCATTTTGAAACCACCACAAAGCTATACTTATCTGCTTTTAGTTCATTGATCCAGAAAGCTTGGAACCAAATGCGAGACTCGTAGTTGACGGAACAATATAATTGTCTCTTTTGTGTATTTATTTGATGATAATATATTTATTGTAAATAGATTAGACAAACATATTCTGCATTAATTTTAATGAGATTATATAAATCTATAGTGCTATGTACAACAATCTGGTATGTAAAAAAGCGTATTGTTGAAGCTGCTGTAATTGTATAACATATGCAATTCATATTAATCGATCAAGCCGTTTCAGAAAAGAAAGTCATTGTTGCTTCGAAAGTCCCATCGAAGAGCCAAGACCGATTTTAATAAAACATGTCTCTAATTCATAGCTGAAAAAAAAGATTTCATATAAAACACTGCATACAAATCTATTAAACCGTTAAGTACCTACTATGGTGTTAAAGATAGACAAACTCATGTGTACACCCACGCTTATAATACCTATTTCTACTTTTGCGTCAGGGGTTAAAAATCCGCTCGTGCTACTACGAGTACATACTTCCTGCGTCAAGCGATATTTGCAGAGGGATATCGCTCCAAGCGTGTGTTTAGTGGCATTTGGATAAATGCGAATTACCGTCTCCGTTTCCTCGTGGCTAAAAACACTCTCAATTCAGTAATACGAGCACATCCCCAGTTCAGACGCTGAAAAACTCCTAAAGGAATTCCCTCTTTCTCGAGTAGGATTTGAAAAGTGATTTGTCAAAATTTCGCTTATGCAAATCCGTTGGTGACAGCTGGGCGCGAAGCTCCAAATATATTTCGCCGAGATAAAATAAGCACGCGAATATCCTACAGTTTATGCTGCCGATTTGTTTCGCTATAAAAGTATAACGTTTTGCGCTGGAATAGGAGAAAGCTTGTAAAAAACTGTTACCAGACTATTGTTTTTGCTCATATGTATTAGGTACTTCAAATTCGAAAGTTTACATATTCGTCTGTTGCTTCTTCACCCTTAACTTTAAACGGCTAAATTGATTAGGATTTGGTATAATGAAATGATACTAGTCTTGGCGGAGGCAAAATCTAGTGTAAAATAGTATCAGTTTGCCAATGAATAATAAAATTGATTTACGTCTACTTTATGAAAATCGACCCTAACTTTTAAATTATCTTGTCTGACATTTATTAACTACTGTTATCTACATTGCGCTGTAAAGTGCCCCTGTTCCTTTTTTGTTATAATTATCACAGTTATCTTAGAAAAATAAATCCATGACTCCTAAATTTTTTTTTATATCTGTCTGGAAAGGCTTAAATTAATTTTTGTTTCATTTCTTTTATTCAGTATTTAGTCGTATAATAAAGACAGTATCGGTATTCAGAACATTTTTGCTTGTATCTTATTTTTTCATGCATTTCTCGCACATACGGCTCAAGTAGGTATGTGCGAGAAATAAATTAATTATATTTTCCATTTCTGTATTTTCCTCATTTGAGAAAGTTTGCGAGGTAAGTCATTTACTGTTTAACAAAAGCTGGTCGTACTTTTAACCCATCTGTTTTCATTCTGTGAAGCAAGGTGTCGAATTTAACAGAAATGTCCTGTGTAGAATGGGAAACTGAGAATATAGTGTCCCTCATAACCAGGCCTGCGTTGGCTACCCTACTAGTAGGACTTATTTCTCTTCCCTTCATGGAATCCATGATACTTACTTCGTATTCGTATTTATCTCTGTCTTTATCTTAGAATTTAGAAAAATGAGATGAAATTTTACAACTTAAATACATACAATACAAACGGATTATTTGCCACACCATACCTGTATGGTGTGGCAAATAATCCGTTCTGTCATCAATGTTAGAATGGAAATGTTGTTTTTTTTAAGGGTAATAGTGTAAAGACAAATATATTTGTCTATGCTCAAAAGCTCTTTGAACAAACTAAAATATTCCGCTTTGAGACCTTAGCACAAGATCTTAAGCTCTCGCAGTGCATCTACGGGAAATTCATTTTCGGTAGCCATCTTCGAAACTGTTACTTTAAGTTAGTTACCAGCTATAGGCAATAGTACTTAATGTTTAGATAATTATGTTCGACGAAGTGAACTATGGAACAGTACATGTACTATAAGGAATATTTGATAAGGAAGATATATGTCAACTGTAACTGTGTGTGTAACTTAAGTGGCAGTGGGTGGGGCACATTGCACGTCAACCGATGGCCGTTGGGGAGGTTCTCGAGTGGCAACCTCGTACTGGAAGGCGCAGCGTGAGCAGGCCCACCACAAGGTGGATCGACGACCGGGTGGCACAAAACCGGTCATTAAGGGTCGTTTTGGGAGAGGTCTGTGTCCAGCAGCGAAGTTCCTTCGGCTGATATGATGATAATGATAACAATATATGTCAAAGTGCCTCCAAATTGAACCAATGTAGGATCTGTAAGAGAAAACTATATTAGTTTTAAATTGTATGACTAATTAGTATTAATGCACGATGCATTTAGGCAACCGGGATGATTCTTCAAATACTATCTTTGTACATATTGGTTTCATTTCAAAGCACATTGAGAGAGAGAGGAATTAAAGGCAAGAAATGTACTAACAAGTAAATACAATCTCCCACAAATATACTTAACCTTATACTATATTGTTTTAGTCAAAGTCGTAGAGTTGCAGTCAAAAGTCCTTACTTTCGGCAAGAGGAGATAATTATAAGTCTCGCAGTCAGGACAATGGGCTCTCCGGAGCTGGTTGCCCGTGAACTATAGTTAGAAGACCTCTACGCTAAACTATAGATGATATGGAGCTGTATGGTTTCAAATTGTTAATAAATATTTATTAATTGATTGTATTAAGCTTCGCCGAGTCTGCTCTCATTTTACATCAATTAACAACAAAGTTTGTAAGCCACAAATTTGTCAATATTCATGATCGTAAGTCCGTCGTTGGAACCTAAAAGTTGTTTGGTGTTAAATTTCAATATTAAGCTACACCCATATATAGGTACAACATATTTATATGTGTCAACAGATTAATTAAAATACAGTAACATTTGAGATATAAATAGGGTTCAACTACCGAAATCTAGGTAGTCGTCCGACTTTGCTAAGTCATTTAATTACACCTAAATGGTCAATATAAGTTATAAATTCAGATAGCAGTCGCATCGGTAAATAGATGGTAAACCTACTACTTATGTTACTATTTGTTGCCGTGTGGTGCCGGCTGACTAGAATAGCACCACCCCATCTCCTCCCGCGGGTGTCGTAAGAGGCGACGAAGGGCAAAATCCTACGGACGGGCAGCAGCGTCCGTCGAAACCCAATCTACAGCTACTGCGGTCGCCAACCCGCCTGCCAAGCGTGGCGACTATGGCAACTACCCCGAAGATGATACGTCATATTTGTGGGAGGCCTATGTCCAGCAGTAGACTGCATACGGCTGAAATGTAAAATGTATGTTACTATTCAAGTCATACTGGTAACAATTGTGCTAAAAAAATTCAAAGATACAGCCGGAAAGATACAATAAAAATCGCATAATATGGTCGAGTTTTTATTATTTGTCACAATATCTGTCACGCTTCAACGAGTAGGTATGTGAGTGCGAAAGTGCCAGATAGCGCGATAGTCGATAAAATGGAAACCATGCTATCAGTTCTGTACAGTAACAATTAAGAATAAAACATTGTGGTACCGTGAGGCAATTTTCCTCTGTGACTGGATTCATAGAAAGATTAATTTAATCATGTGGCAATTGTTATAGTAATTAATTTCAATATTTTTCATAGTGCGGTTATATTATGTTCCATATTTTTTACGGTCACTCTCGGCTCATATGTGCGGGGATATAAATAACTTTTGATCACCCCGATCGGGCATTGGGCTTAGCCCATTTATGACGATCAAAATATTATATCTTATCGTTTGTAATATATGTTGCTATTCTGCAACATTTTGATAGCTAAAATATACAGCGAAATCCCCTGTAATTGCACGTCACTCCAAACAGACAACTGAAACACCACAGAATTGCTTAGAAGGAAGCTTGATGCAATTAATATAATACATAAGACCGTCTGCTTTTGATATATAGAACTACTAACAGAGTAGACTTATTTAAAGTAGTATATCTTGGAAGGCCAAATTTGAGAACCTGACCCTTTGACCGTTCGTATGCCTACAAGCTCAGAGATCTTTACAGCTAATTGCATTGTAAGAACAAGATGAGGTTGGGCACTAATAAAATGAAATTGTTTAAGGCTATCAAAATAATTAATGTTCCATAAATTCAGAGAGAGATTTAACGGCGACAAATGGTTTGGTGCCACCAATTTAAAGTTGTAATTTTGTCTACTTTCTATCAATGAAAATTTTTAAACAATTGAGCAAATTCAATTTCTAGTATTTTCAATACGTCCCATGCATGGGATTGAAAACTACGAGAACTGTTTTATGGAAAACAATTAATTACATTAGAGATAAGATACTGTCACTGTTCCTGTACTGAACTACTAAGGTGGAATTACTCGTCTCTAATACCGTTATTCCAATTTATGTCTTCGTCTATTGGATTAAGACCCAAAGTCGCAATTATCCCATTAATCCGTACGCTACGGATCACTGGACTAAGCAGATTTGGGTGGCAAATAATTTAACTGTTTAGTAATAAGCTAATGCATCAGCTATGTAGAGGTTTAATGTATGCTTCAAAGTTGCGAAAACAAAGTGTATTCATTAGGGGTAGCGGTTTGACCTGAAAACCTAGATTAAAGTTTTAGCTAATGCACTAGAATTGCGATGCTGTTGATATTTCGGAACAGTATCACTTTGAATTATATGTACATATGAATGAGTTCTTAAACTAAAATAAATCTAGTTTTCTTTAAGAATAGTTGTTTCAATGAGGTAAAACGATTATTCGATGATATGTAATCAATACTATAATGAATTTTGATCATTGTATCACAAAACCAACAGCATAGCGGCGGATATTGGGAGCGCGTAAAAGTAATAAATTTATTTTTGAATATTTCGGTCTTCGTTGTTCTTGTTTCATCTTCTTCAGATATTGTTTTGACCAAGTAAGAGAAGCGTCTAGTTTGAACGTTTAGTTCGACACGATGCTGATCTATGCGGATGTCAGCAGCAGAACGAACCCGGTTTTGGACCCGCGGTTATATCCTTAAACTACGACCTTAGGAGAAATATGGTCACTACCAATGTCATTTTGCTATGTTTGGTAGGGAACATTTGACGAATAACTAACATCTCTCACAAATCAAGAGCTCCGCTCTTTTCTACTGAGGAAATACCTCCACTTTCCATCCACCCACAGAAAACCACAGCCAACTAGCACTAGATCCTACTCATAGTGTGGTCTTCTTGCCTGTGAGTAGGATCGACAGAGAGCTCATAGCTCTAAAGGGTCGGCAACACGCGTGAAAACTCTCTGAGTTTACAAACGTCTATAGGCTACGGTGACTGCTTATGATCAGGCGGGCAGTATGTCCGTGTATGTCTTACTTTCCCATACATTGTTAGCTCAAAGTTCAAATATAGTGTCCAGTCTCTAACAAAGTCTAATTAACTTTTCCTCAAGAGAAATAAAACACAATTAAGATTATGGGAGTTTTCAATATTTGGTACACCCAATTAGCGAAAGATGTAAAAAAAAGTTAAATCACTGTCAGTTTCGTGACGACAATTAAGCATTAAATCTTTATGAAGATCGACTTTTTGCCTTCTATTACGTTGTAATATCGATTGAAGTTTATAAAACGAACATCAAAACTAAGCTTTTATCGATATTTAATGCTTAATTGTCGTCACGAAACTGACAGTGATTTAACTTTTCTTAACAACTTTCATTAATTGGGTGCACATTTTTTTGAAAACGCCCTTATTCGTTATCTACCGCGCCGAAATGAAAACCCGTGAAAAAATAAATTTACGGAAAAAACTGCAATAGTCGTAAACAAGAGAGGGAGATAGCAGATATGACATGATTCCAGCGAGCCACTTCGGTTTTTTACGGTCTTGCTCTTAAATTGTAATTTGCATTTTGGGAGGCTAATTTTCAAACATTATTTTAAACTATATTATGTTTAACATACCCAGTAAGCGTAAAATTAATCATTATAAAAAAAAAATGTTTTCTATTTTACTTTTATATTCATATTGGTAAAAACCTACTCTAAGATAGAAACAGAAATAAATAATTTATTTATTATTTAAAATATGCCGAGTTGTGTCCATTTCGTGATGCTCCCTTAATGTACATGTTCCCTGTCTTTTTTCATTATACACGTTTAGTGACTGTCTCGAACAAATATTTTTTTCTTTTTTTTTTTTAACCTTTTAATATATTTTTATCAATGAATGATCGTTTTTATAGTTAATACGATACGATTATCTTACTGTCAGATTTTTTTTTCTCTACCCACGAGGCAGCCGAATACTCACTATCCAAACATAAGGATAATGTGCTTAGTGTTAATACTGTAAGGCGGTACGAAGTAAGCGGGATCAGCTAGTTATTAATAAACGAAATTGAATTTACTGGCGGTGAATAATTATATTAACTATTTAATTAAAATACGTTGTACTAAGTTTGCCAATGAATATCTCGAGGAATAAATTAATTAATTATGTAAATCATAATACAACAATTGAATTACAATAAATTTCAACCTAATTTGTACCTGTAGCCTGTAACCTTTCTTAATATTTTAATTAGTTTATTCAACATTAACACAATTTATCAAGTGTTACTATTAAATTATTTTTTGTTAAGTACGAATTCGCTTCTTGTGTTAAATATAATAAGTTTATACAAATAAACGTATCTACGGTTTTTCTTGTTGTAGTCAGTCACAGGCAACTATTTAGACAATTAAAATAAAAATAATTAAAATGTATTTTTTCAAGTAACAAATGACTTAGATATATTTTATTTTATCCTCAATGTGTTAACCACAGAGCTGCCGGGCGCATGAAGTCCACAGCAAAATGTCATGATTATTAAGGATATAAATTGAAATCTTGACTAATAATGATTTGGGACCGATTTTTGACGACAATCGAATAAAAAAAAACTCGGATGCACGACTCTCAAAAATTGCGCCCCACGACCATTCATGAGTTAAAAATTTGAAAGTTATACTTTTAATAGCCTACGAATGACTTTAAAAACTTAGATACTTATATTTGTTTAAAACTGTTATATTTTAAGCAAGTAGCGAATTCGTACTTAAATTGAGGATAACTATTCCTCTGTACAATATAGGTACGGGAAATTTGGAACATTTTGCATTGGATGCCAGCGGTTTATTAAAACTTTTCACAACTGTCGGTTTGTCGGTGATGCTTTTAGATTGTGATATCGGTCTTGCAGTAGTACGAACCACAGACCTAGTATCACGCTCCACATAAACTGCAGCTGTAGTTTGCGAAAAAGAAGCCTTATATATGAATATTACACGACGGATAGGGAAAGATAATAAATCTAAAACGTTACAACTTTTGAACTTCTGTAAAATTCCATCATTCCGCGATGCCGGCAGATAGTCCGTGGGGTAAATAAGCAATTATGCTGAATTAATATAGATTCAGCTAAGAAAAAATGATATGATTTCGTGTTGTGTACCAGGTTGCATTGTAACATATAAAAAAATTCATGCTAATACTCATTTCACAGGTAAATTTAACTTTTGGTCAAACTTTTTGAAACGAAATTGTATCAAAATATTTACATAAACCATAAGTAAGTGTTTATTATTAATATAAATAATTACAATGTGTTTTTTTTTTAAGAATAGTTAATATTCAAGATTATTTTGTGTAAAAATCGATATTGCAATTCTATTATTATTCGGACAGATACAATTCTAGCAATTATGCTATATTTATTCAGCTTTCGTAGTAAATAATGATTCACGGAGTCAAAGGCTTTCGAAGACAACTTTCTGTTTGTTATCTAGGCATCATATATTAATCTCTAATCTATACACTATAATATAGGTCCGTTATCGATAAGATAGCAAATAGTGATACATAATTAAGTATCGTGTTGTCGTGGAAAATCTATTTTGACGCTTACATAGACAATTTATGCACACTATTACATTTCAGCTATCTTGTACATTATATACCTGTGGTTGGAATTTTGTTTTCCAGTCACTGTGACATCTACTGTTACTACGCATATTCATCTATATACTATATACGCACATTCCCTGTCAACTAATTATAGTCGAAAGTTATCTACGTGACAACATGACAGATCAACAATCTTCAGCCATATCATGTCGAAAACAGCATCAAGTAATGTAGTTCCAGATAATTACATTTCTGTTTGAGAAAAGTCATTGTCACAATTTTTTTTTTTTTCAACATCGATTTTATTTAGATTGTTTTCATTGAAGTAAAAAAAAGTTGTGCAGCTATTTAAAATCTTGAATATGTGACTTAAAAAGTTCCTTCAACCGTTTGTGAGTTATCACAATAAAAGACAAACACATTCTATCGAACAAACTGCTGTGTTAAATTCGCCTGTTTTCACAAAGGAATCTGTCACTGAACAAGTATCTAAATAACTAAGTTTTACACAATTTCGAGTAAGGTAATGGCACTAATGTCGGACACTTTAAGCTGATGGACACTTAGTTTTTATTTCAAAAATCATAAAGTTATAAATTGAATATGTCCCAACAAATGCCCAACACTTAACTCCTTTGAAATAAGCACTAATGTTCATGATTGGTTCCTTGTCCATTACTGGTGCCGTCACCTTATTAGTAGTACATAAGCATAAATAAATAATAAAATAGTATTAGAAAAACTGATAAGTATTACTTTTTCTTTCGCTAATAATTGCTTACGTCTATGTAAGATTGGAAAGGATCATTTGCAAATTTTGCAAAAAGAAATCCAATGCCTGGCATTGTCTTACGCAACTCTATACCATTATGTCAATTTGCGACTACGAAATTCAACCAAAAGGGGTATTTCACCGATAGGTATACCAAAGCCAAGTTTCTTCCACAAACATATATATGGCAGCTAGATAGATTCGACCAGGTATAGTTACCAATAGTATTCTCAAACTTGTCGCTTTCGAAGGCCTAATATGTAGTTAGTACAGTGACTGATCACTAAGAAGTCCCAAAGGACTAACTGTAGGTAGTTTGAGAAGCTGGCTTGTGATTATTTCGACGGATCCTCCACGGAGGGTCCAGTAATTGGGAGTTTAATGAGGGTCAGCACAATAACGAATGACATTAATTACCTCCATCGCTGAAGGCTCTCACGGACAGATACACTGTGTAATGCATAGGATTCAAGCGTTTTAATCATTGAATGGTCATTAAGTCAACATACTGTCCCTCCTCAGGAATTATATCAAGAGCCGAACTAGGCATATACATATATGCATATATATAGTATAGGCATAAAAAGTACTTTTTTTTGACATATTTTTACCAGTTAGTAAGTAAATTTGTATATTATTCCTAGTTAATTCTTTCAAATTATACGGGATTCTGACCAGATAACTAGAAAAGATATAAAGATGAAAACTATTAAGAAAAATTGCTTAAATAATACCATACAAGGCAAAAGTCGTGCTCCGTTTGTAGCTGATCCATGATTTGCGAATTATATTGTTGGGTTCTCGGATTTCGGTGTGTAGGGTGGAAAGCACCAGAACTCCAGAAGCTATTGTACATGACTTGTTGCTCACAAGTGTCGTTAAAACCAAATTATGAAATTTCCATTTTCGTTTTTATTAATGTATTTTATTTACTCATACATAATCTTAAGTAGGAATACATTTTTTCCGGCAAACTGTTACGTTCGATTGGGGAATGCGATCATTTTTTAATACTCTTTAACCAATTTAAACTTACTTAACTATTTAACAATAATTATAACCTAAACTTTACTTAAACATAGCTACAATAAATTTGCAAAATATATGTAAACTACTTATATATTATACCAAAAACATACTCTAAACTCAAAGAGTATGTGTACTTAACTTAGGAGTGGGACTTTGTGGTAGTATACTAATTTTATTCCATATTTTTGGTACAAGGTATTTTTTTGAAAGATGGTCGTATTGTACAACTATGTACCCGCTTATCTCTTGTAACATTTACTACAGCACCGGACCGTTAAATAGCTTTGAACACACAAAGGTTCGATTTCCATTGTTAAATAAGACCAAACGAGAACGCATATTGCATGCCGGCCAAACCAATCAACCAATAAAATTTCATTTTAAAATGCCTCGTATTTTTGAACCGTGCCTGGCATCAAAATTCATTCGAATTTGTAATGTTAAATGGAAGGTCAGTGAATCAACTTTTTCTCTTTATTATTCTATCCCTTCAGTTAAGAGAGGACATCAACACAATTTGGTAGCCGATCCCTTATGGAAATAATATAATATAACAAACAACCAATTTATTTTTTAAATTAAAACGGTATTAATCGTGGTTTAAAATAAGCAACATAACCTCATGCATAAATATTATCCATCTGACCAAATCAATGTTAGATTTGGCATATGGTATCATTAGGGCTCCTGGTAATCACAAAAGTGACCAAGGTCAAGGAACATGCAATGCCATAAAAAAGGGACAAATAAATTGTATAAATGGTAAAGTAATTTTAAACACAAAACCAGAAAATAGACAGATACAGAAATCAATCTCCATACAAAGCGCGCTCGATCAACGCACACATAGACACTGCTCACAGACACGATATCTCGGACCAGTTCGGACCACTGCAAGCGTGAGTGCCATCTGAAAGAAAAACGAAGATATTTTTCTCCCATACAATCTTTATCAACTCGAAAAAACAATAAGCGGCGCAGGATTTCTTACATCTTACGCGTTTTGGTAAAATGGTCTCTGCTATCATCGTTCGAGAAAGGCGGAAGCGCCGCAGGATTTCATACATCTTTCGCTTCTTTGCGAGTATTTTATATTATTCCAGCACTAAAGTTGTTAAGGCGATAGTTTCTTACAAATTGTTAATAAATTAGCCCTTATTCCCTAAGATATGGCTGTCAAAATCTCTATTAAATGACAAGAGACACTTCACTTCAGGAGCGGTACCGCGAAGTTCATATATGTGACATTATCTATGAAAAGGGACGTTATTGTCGATGGCGCTTATGACGTTGTTAGAGATGACGCGATACAAACATAACGCGGTTCGACGTAAGTGCCATCGACCATAAGGTCCCTCTTCATAGATAATGCCACATATTTCGGGCATCTTTCTCTTTTCTCCAATTATAACTGCGGCGCTACCGCGAACAACGATATTCGTAAATTTCGGACGATTGTCTCTGTCACTCTCATGACGTCTTAATTGGGGTAAAAGAGAAAGATGCCCGCAAATTACGAAAATCGTTTTGGGCGGTAGCGCCTCAGACATCTGTTTCTTGGTTACGTTATTTAATGCGAACTTATTACACTTTAAAATATAATAATCGTGCTTTTTGCCAATGTCGAAATCGTCGCAAGATATTTGCTGTGACAAATTTGTAATATAAATAATGCATAAAATCAAGGTGATGATGATGATGATGATGATGATTGACAAAAACTATCCTATGTCCTTTCTCGCGACTCAGACACTCTCCATGCCAAATTTTATTTAAATCGGTTCAATATTATTAAAAATAGCGTGAAAGCGACACAGACACACAAACAGAGTTACTTTCGTATTTATAATATTAGTTAGGATAGTTATATAGTCAGGATTCTTTCCGTTTCATTCTCGACAATTAATCACAAACAAGTAGATAGGAGCGCCAGTACCACTATAGTTTTTCGTGCATAAGCATAGTTGGCAACCCTAGAGCGACCGCCGGGAGTAGGTATGAAAATTGAAGTACATACATTTGATTGACTTCTGTACCTGTCTATTTTGTGACAAAACTATCGTGAGATGAGATTCAACGATATTAACGTGAGTTATCAGCTTATATTCAATTATTAACAGTTAAGTAGATTACACTATTTCTATGTCCATTTAACTTCCACTGATAATTTCGTTTATAGAGATTTTATTTTCATAACACCTTGAGAATTAACTTATTCGTATTCATAACACCGAAAAATTTAAGGAGTTCACTATACGCGGACTTGCCCTTTCTTGGATAGTATTTTCATGGATAGTAATATCACGTCAAAATTTCAAATAAATGTACTGGATTTATTCAGTATTTACTTGGAAGTTTGAGTTATAGATAAGCATATTAACAAATGTCTATGCTTTTAACAGAATCTAGTATAAGCATACTAGAATTGTGTTAAAAGAACAAAACATGTTTACGTCGAGGTATTTACTCGTAATCATGAACGAAGAAATTGATTCTTAGAAAATCCTGAGCGTGAAGGATTCAAGCGTTAACGCCCGAGATCAAGGAAAAATTGATACCATGTGACACAATACACACTGCCTCACCAGTGAGAAAAATATTAGACCGCTAAGGCAATCTCTTACCTAACAATGAGATTTCATTACCTAGAGAAAAGCGTTCTTTAATCATTTAATTTTCATTGTCATTTATCAGATCGGTACCTTAGATTATTTAAGAGGTATTTTTTCTCACTTTTGATTTTCGATAGTTTTTCTAAATATACTAGACAGGTCCGAATTAAAACTAATAGTGTTAATAACTGATCGGTGTTCATTTACAATACACAATTATGCCATCGCATTTTTTCACCTATATTTTATTCATTTACAATATCAATTACTATATTATTTTTCGGAGCGGTGTTAACATTTTTAACTGCCAACATGGGTTATAAAGGTATTCTGATTTTGGTATAAACGTGATTGGTCTGTTCGAAATGCCTTTTCCGCCATCTCATTTGGCATGCAACTCGTGGTTACTGACTCGAGCGAGATACACTGCGAGACGCGTACACGCATAAGAAAAACTAAACCATTTCAAGTATTAAAAAACATTTTAAAGTTGGAAAACAAAGCATAAAACAAAAATTGGCAGCAAAAAATTGCAAATCAAATTTTACTCTTTATTTCCATAGTAATAAAATATAATCGGAAACAAATTCGACATACTATCTAAAACTGTAAGATTGAACTAAAAGCATGTTATGGTTTGGACTTCAGTGTTAACTAAAATAAAATAATAGTAGTAAGTCCCGGGACCCGTAAAAAACCTGACTTCAAAAGACAACGACCCGCGTTCACACACCGCCAGAATGGATTACCTCCCCATACTCAAAATCTCGTATTTATCACTCTATAAAATACCTATTTTAAACTCAGCAGTTCAAACGCCTAAGAAGTTTTTCCAATCTCGGCTCGCGTTGAATATTCCACACATGAAGAGGCGTTTTTGTGTTGCAGCTTGGAGCCATCTTCTTTTATGTGTCAGAGTGGGCCCTTTCACAGGACAAAAGAGTAATCCTGCAGGACGGCCTGCGAAGTAAGTTTGAATGAAGCTGTAGTGCAATGAACTTGGGTTTATAAGCGTGTTTTTTGTGTGAAAACACACGTACTCATCTTGAATTAGGGACTCCTTTCCTTCTTTGCGAAAAAATACATGAAGTACAGTTTATATTTTAGAGTCGTAGAAAGTTGCCGTCATCAGAACCAGAGGTATATTTAAAATTCTACGTTAATCCAATGCGAAATGGACATGCATGCTAATGATATTGAAAATGAGATAGCAAATTAAGACTGAAAGATTCCAGCGCCCAGCGATTCCAGCCTGGTGGCAGACAGACAGCCAGACAGTGGATTCTTATAGTATCCCGTTTTTACCCTTTGGGTATGAAAAAAAAATATTGTCGCAAAAAAGCTTTGTATAGTGACTTGTTGGACAGACCACCAGATAAATGCATCACCTCATCACCGGTATCTTTGTAACTTCCCGTATGAATTATTTTTCCCTAAGTTACGTATTGTCTTTATTTAACTTGTATTTTAACTTAGTTATGTACATAGAAAATCAACCATATATCATAGAAATTTAAAAACATTAATTCATAAATTAAAATCTCATAAATGAAAAAAAATAAGTTATTAGTACAAGTAGTTAGTTATTTATACATCTAAAAAAAATCTTCCATTAAAAAAAAATACATCATAAAATAACTATCTAAATAGCATTTTCTCACTAAGTTCTTGAATTTTCATACATTACGATTGGTGAAGTTGTACACCGTTTCGTTTGCTGCGCCGTAACGACAAACTTTGACTCTTAGTAAGAGGCTCTAGTGTAAGTTGCTTTTGACGTAAAAAAACGTTTCGAACGCGTAAGAGATAATGTTATGTATATAACGCAATGGTGAAGTAAGAATAAAAAATCTTACACTCAGGACTCAGAGGCTTTAGTGTAAGTTTCTTTTGACGCAAAAAAAACGTTCGTGCAAGTGATAATGTTATTAAAATGGGAAACGCAAACGCGTTCGTGACGTAAAGTTGCGTTAAAAACTTACACTCAGGGCTCTGAACGATACTATTAAGAAAAATTGTAACCACTATTTATTATCTTTCAATAAATAAAAAAAAACAGAAACGATCCATATTTTGTAAGATTAGTCAAGTAGTCAAGTAAGCCTAAAGCTGGCTTTGAATTATTTACTAGTCAATAATTTAACTTTAAATTTAAAAAATATAAAAATTATTTAGACTCCATCGCAAGTTTGATTGCTTACTTTTGTTTAAGCTCTCTGAAATGCGATGCGTAAATTTATTTCATTTATTTCTTATCCATTTTATTCCATTACTCAAGATAAATCTTTAAAAAAAGCCTGTCTATTTTTTATATTAAAGGAGATTTAAGTGTAATAAGTGAGAAAATAAAACTCTGACACCTTAGATTACTTTAGGTCAAAATAAATTTAAACTTAAAATCCTTAATTAAAGTTATCATTTTACATGCCGCTCACTGAAACAGCTTCTTGACTATTTATTACATTCTTTAGTTTAATAAGTAGTTACTTGTTTTTTGAGTGGTATCACTCAACTTTCACTATTACGGTTTTAATATAATATTATACCTAAGTAAAAAAATATATATTACTGGACAGCCTTACAGAAATTGACTGAGGCCTATGATAATCTCAAGGCTTGTGTTGTGGGTACTTAGGAAACGATATGTCATTATTATCATCATTAACAACCACAGTCCACTGCTATCCAGTCACTCCATCTAGCTGGAGGGCGTCCCACGCTGCATTTGTGGTCTCCACTTCAGAATTCGTCTACCTATCGGTTACTAGTTCTGTAACAAATGTGAACAACTACTTAGTTTCATCTCGACAATCTTTCAGCGATTTCTAGAATATACAAATAGTTAAATACATAAAACACCCACGACTCAGGAACAATTTGTGCTAATCACAAAAATAAATGGCCTTACTGGGGGCCCTTAAAATTTAAAAGGAACAGGTGTAAAATCATTGTATGTGGAATCAAGTCTTCGGACTTGAACGACTTCATATTTTCTGATTTTAAGTGCCATTAGACCCTGGCACTATATAAGGTTATGTCGCACATTGCCCCAACGTTCCTTTCCTAATTTAGACTTTGCGCCTGGCGGCCTAAAGGTAAAAGTTATATATATATTTGAAGTCAAATAAAGATATATATAGGTATGAATAAAGCTGTTCAAATACAAAATTCTGAGAGTTCCGAGTTGAGGGTAAGATTAAGTAACCCATTTAACGCGCTCCGTCCACGCTTCGCGTGCCGCGAATCAATACATAACGTGATTATAGCCCGGACGCGACGGAGCGATTGAAAGGGTTCGTGGTTCGAAGCTGCGGACTTGGCTAGATATATTATATATAGCAGAACGAAGAATCGTAATAACCGTACTAGGTCACAGTTTCGTTAAAAAATATGAAAATTGAATATGCAGATAAAGAGTATCGACACTCACAGACCGTTAAACATAGCAATTAACATTTAAAACTATGTAATCGTCTCGAAAAGATTTTATAAATTTTAACTCCTAGGAGGTAACAACGCCTTAAAGTTTTAATAACTTCTGCATGGATGACGTCGCGAAGTTATGTCTAGGTAGGTAGGTACCCATATTTGGATGCATTTCATCTATAATATACTAGCCCGACAGAAGTTATCCTGTCTTAACTATTAATTAACTGTGATGTGCACTAACATTTTTTAAAATCCTATTTAAGTAGGAAATAATAATTAACTATTTTACAAATACAAATGCGTTTCAAAAATAAAGTCATGAAATATGACTTTTACAGTGCATTTTATAATTATGTATTTTATTAATATAATAACTCATATTATATTATACATCATATTTGACGACATTTGCAGCACGCATTCTGACAATGTTATGTCCATGTGACATAACATTGTCAGAATGCTCATTATTATATCTTGAATAAAACAGCCCAAATTAATTAATTGGCTTTTATTCAGTCACCATTACAAAGAGTAAACAAAAACAATTGACAAGCGGCGTCGGTCGCGTCCGGAGCCGGAAGTGCCGAACGTTCCGTTCCTCACGCTCTCCCACACTTATTTTAAAGTTTAACAAAAATACAATGCATAAAGTACTAACATAACTCTAAGTAACTTAATATACTAACATAACTCTTCTAACTCATCCGAGCAACTTATCATCTGATTAATGTGACGCTTCCACTTAAACCCTTCTACGTCTACCACGTAAGTAATCCCAGGTATTGACTCCTCGATAACCAGACCTTGAACCCATGGCTTGCTATCCTTCCTATAGTCTTTGACCATTACTTTTTGACCTACATTAAAGTTAATCTCCCTTTTCCGTTGCTCGCTCTTCTCCGCTCTTTCTTGAATCACCTCTGAAAGTGGAGGAGGACGCAATAAACTAAACCTATTTCTTAATTCTCTACTTAACATAAGCCGTGCAGGCGAAACCCCAGTTGTGCGCTGTGGCGTACTTCTGTAGTCAAACATAAACAAATTAACAGCACATCTTAAATTAAGTCCACTCTCTATGATTTTTGTTATAGCGGATTTAAAGGTCTCCACAAACCTTTCAGCTGCACCATTGGTTGCAGGGTGGTAAGGCGGGGAAAATGTATGCTTTATATGGTTAGTAGTACAAAAATCCTTGAACTCTTGACTAGTAAACGTGCGACCATTATCTGTTACCATATGAACTGGGTACCCAAAGCGAGTAAATACACTTTCAAAAACTTCTATAGTGCGAGAACTAGTAATATTTACCATCTCATATATTTCTGGCCATTTCGAGTAACTGTCCACTATAACCAGAAACATTTTGTTGTGGAATGGACCCAGAAAATCAGCATGGATCCTGTGCCACACCGAAGGAGGAACAGGCCATGGTTTCTGTATTTTTGTAGGAGCTTTACTATTTTGCAAACATATGATACAATTTTTTGTTATATTTTCTATTTCTGAATCAAGGTTAGGCCACCAAAAGTATGAGCGTGCAATTTCTTTCATTCTAATAATTCCAAAATGACTTTTGTGTAGTTCAACTAAAACACGTTCTCGAGTGATGGGGGGTATCAATATGCGATAACCCCAAAAAATGCAACCCCTGTCTATAGTTAATTCATTCCTTCTATTATAAAATGGCATCAATTCTTTATCTAATTCCTTTTTTTCTGGCCATCCATCTGTCATGTACCTAATTAATTTGGAAAAAACCACATCCGTTTTAGATTCAGTTTGAATTGTTTTCCAATCTAAAGATTTCATGTTGGAATTATTAGTATAGCTCAATACACTGCAGCTCGCATTACAAAATACAGGATGAATTTATTTTTTATCATCCTCGTTGTTTATTTCAAAAGCAGATCTTGACAGAAAATCTGCTGGATTTCTATTGGTATCAATGTGTCGTATTTTATAATTAAATGCTGCCAAAAATATTGCATAGTGCTGCAGTCGCTTGGCAGCCATTTTTGGAATGCTCTTTGTTGGTCCAAATATTCGCATCAGTGCAGCATTATCAGTCTCTAACTCAAAAATCGACCATAAACATAATTGTAAAACTTAGTAATTCCAAATATCACTGCCATTGCTTCTTTATCAATAGTACAATACTTTTTTCTACGTCATTTAATTTCTTACTGGCGAATGCAATTGGTTTTACTACACCATTCTTGTCTCTGTTTGACAACACAACAGCAAGTCCAGTATCTGAAGCATCACAAGTCAATATGAGCGGCTGATGAGGATCGTAATGTTTAAGATTTCCAGCTGAAGCTAATTTATTTTTAATTTTTTTAAAAGCCTCTTCGCACTCCAATGTCCAAACAAATTTATTTATTTTAGTGCATTCATATAATGGTGTTAGTGTTGTGGCCATGTCACGCAAAAATCGAGAGTAATAATTTATTTTACCTAAGAATGATTTTAGCATAGTCAGATTAGTTGGTGCTTTTGCATTTAATAATGGATTAATATTTGACTTAATGATGCTGATACCATTCTTGTTTACACGATACCCAAACACATCCAAACTAGTTGTAAAAATTTACATTTTCTAGCTTTAATTTAAATTCACATTCATGTAATTTTTTTAAAACTTGTGACAAGGTTTCAAAAGTTTGTTCTAATGAATCACCTTTTATATATATATTATCTATAAATACAGTGGTGTTTGTAATATTTGCTAATTTATTGGACATCAAACGTTGGAAAGCCCCAGGGCCTGAGCTTACACCATAAGGTAAGTAATTATATTTGTATGTTCCAGATTCAGTTACAATGGTTGTGCAATCTTTACTATCCTCACTAAGGGGAGCCTGCAGATAGGCTTCCTTCAAATCCAGCTCACAGTAATATTCACCATTTTTGAGAGAATTTAAAATATCATCGACATGGGGTAGTGGGAAGTGATCAATTTCCATGCAAGGGTTAACTGTCAGTTTATAGTCACCACATAGTCTGACCGAGCCATCTGGTTTCATTATAGGCACTACTGGGGTACCCCATTCACTTTGTTCCACGGCTGTGATCCTACCATTTTGTAATAATCTATTGATTTCATTATTTACCTTTTCACGAAGTGCATAGGGTACTCGCCGTACGGGTAGACATTTGGGTTTAGCATTTGCCTTCAATTTTAAATTGATCACTTCACCTTTGAAATTTCCCCAGCCTGGCTGGAATATTTCTGCAAACTGGTCTTTAATTAATTGTTCTGCATCTGAAACATTTTGAATTGCATAACTATTAACAGAATTATTTTCAAATTTTGGAGGCCACATTCCCAATGCATAAAGCCAGTCCCTACCAATTATTCTAGGATAATTATCCGGTGCAATATACAGTTTTAAGTATTTACTGACATTATTATATGTGACAGGAACATGAGTAACAATTCCTAAGGCCTTAGACATAGTTTGGTCAAAATTTCTAAATAAAACCTTACAATCTTGTAGCTCAAAGCTACTTAGATATTTATTTTTATCAGCCATTGATATGACCGTCACTTCTGAGCCAGTGTCAGTTTGAAAGGGCAGATCCTGCTCATTGACTACAATATTTAGGTAATGAGGTGGTACTCTACTTACACTATTCACTGTATAAGTTTGAAATCCTTCATACAAATTTTTAATGGAATCTTCCACCATATCACAGTTATTCTCTTGATTATCTGATGTGGCTGCCTCTAGAACATTAGCTTGTTTAATTTTTCTGGGGCACATCCTAAATATATGTCCTTGCGCTCCGCATTCAGAACAAAATTTCTTCTTCAAGGTACATTCAGCTTTTATATGATTCCTCTTACCGCAACAGAAACATTCAGGGCCTGACACTTTATTGTTATAATTATTACCAGTCTTCTTTGTTTTATAAGCCGGCCTGGATTTTCCTTGGGTATAAAAAATTTCACTTACTTCACCGGAACCTTTAGTATGCAGTAGAGCAGCTTCCACAGTTCTTGCCAGTTCAATACACTTTTCTAATGATATTTCAACTTGACTCTTCATTAGTTCAAATTTTATCAATTTTGAAGACACTCCTTCCATAAACTTTTCTTTTATCTGATCATCATTATCTTTAAAGTTGCATTTCCCTGCTAGCTTTCTTAACTCCAAGGCATATTCTTGAATATTTTCATTTGGTAACTGGTTTCTTT
This sequence comes from Grapholita molesta, assembly GCA_022674325.2. Classification (NCBI taxonomy): domain Eukaryota; kingdom Metazoa; phylum Arthropoda; class Insecta; order Lepidoptera; family Tortricidae; genus Grapholita; species Grapholita molesta. The sequence continues at coordinate 21,733,497 of CP053121.2, read as the reverse complement.
TTCTGAATTCAGCTCTTTCTAGTGCCGTCGATAATGTTTTGACATATTTATCTTGAAGTTTCTTAATTAGTTCCTTATATGTAAGGCTTTTTGGTTGTTTGGGTGAACATAGGTAGGTAAGTGTCTCGAAAACTTTGGCCGATAATTTTGTAATTAATAACGGCACTCTCTTCTCCTCTGTGATATCATTAACTAAGATAAAACATTCAAACTGTTGTTCAAACACTTCCCACTTTTCTCCATCAAAGGGTTTAAACTCTCCTAATGCTGACATTTTTTTTTTAACCGCACGCACTTTTTTATTTTGTTTTTCTTTGAGATGGTCACTTAATTGTTTCCGTAATTGGTCTACAGTATCAGTCTCGGCAAAATCTAACCTCTCTTCAAGTAATATTTGCACCAGTTCCGATTTCTTACATTTATAGATGTAACTAATTTTACCACTTTTCACTTGAATGATATTATGCTGACCCTTTTTCGCATCTTCATCTATAATTACATCAGATTTTCCTGCGAGCGACATTAATTTGGTAATAAACTTTACACCGGCCGGCCATTAATAGTCATTTAAACAAATAATTCGGACAAACACTCTTTGTTTCATAAACTAATAGTTAATTGTGCACACTAGGTACGTTTTATCTCGTCGCCAATTATTATATCTTGAATAAAACAGCCCAAATTAATTAATTGGCTTTTATTCAGTCACCATTACAAAGAGTAAACAAAAACAATTGACAAGCGGCGTCGGTCGCGTCCGGAGCCGGAAGTGCCGAACGTTCCGTTCCTCACACTCATTAAAAAAGTTTATGTTGTCAAAAGAGCTAAGGTTAAAATGAGGGCGTAAAATGGTAAAATGGACGGAGTACCGCGCGATTGAACTGTCAATGCTCGACGCTTGTCACTTCGATAAGTCTGACCATCCCATTCGTGATGGAGGACCTTGTATGTAGCTAAATTAGCAAGACCAATATTTATCGTTTTGTGTTGCTCTACGTAGGTCTCGGTCGTTTACAGGGAACATAATTTACAGCTCATTGATGGTATACTTAATGACTGTACGAGTATAATGTTTCGTCCTAAATAATTTATTTTTGCGTGTAAAGTTCCAAACCACTAAAAATATAATATAAAATAAGTCCTTAAACAGAAACATATAAACAAATTTAAAGAAAATAATATACAAATGCTTTTCCTTTGTGAGAGAAGGACGTGTGATAGTCAATATTAGTTTGCCATACACTTACGAATTGCGGATTCAACGCAGTAATAGTTGAACTGTCGCATCAATTGATACTTATCTTAATATAAGGTGCTTTTAGAAACACAGTTACCCTATAGCAGAAACAAAATCTATTTTTATGCGTCTACGATTATATAAAAAATATATTAAACATAACAGTCCCAAATCCGCATTAAGCTAGCGTCGTAGGGGTTTTAGCCTGATCCTTTTCCAATGAGAAGAAGCCTTTGCCCGGCGTAGGGATATTATATAAATAGTATATATTGTGCTGCCTTGTCTTGGTTCGCATTACCAGCTATGTCAAACTTATAAAGACGGTTTTTAAAGTTACAGGCACTCGGGTTAGTCTGATGTCAACTTCGCATATCACGAGTGAGCTTTAGAAGCTAAATCAACATTCAAGTTACGGTTATACCTCAGTGTCGGATTTAACAACAGAGTACTTTTCAACTCAAGAATCACTCCCGCAAAATATTAAGCATTATAGGTAAGAGATGGAGAGAATTTTCGGAACTTTCTAATTAACAAAGAATCTATGGCTTTAAACATTATGAACAATTTGTCAAAACACACCTTGAGTATTTTGTTTGCAGATACCTGTACAAGGCGATTAAAATCGAAATATATTTATCCGTATGGAGAAATCAGAAACAATGACTTTCTTAAAGATTAAAAAAAAAAAAAAATTTATAAGACTCAGAAAACTAGGAATCTAATTTGGTAAAAATTCTGCAAGTAATCGCACGTAGTGTTTGTTCGTGTAGTTCCCGTGAGTATAAAAACAATTTTTTTACGAAACCTTGTATCAACATAAGACTGAAATTAATCTTTTTTATCATTTATAACCAAAACAAGTAGGTATATAGGAGGTAGTGATACATAAAACACTTAGAAAGACGTAATAATCTTACTTGTAATAGGTATGCCACGAAAATATTTTTTTGGATGCGCTATTTAAGCAAATCTAATGATAGGTTTTGTATATATCATTTAATTTTAGCATTTTAATAATCTTACCTTCACTGTAAATAATTTATAATTTTTCAGAAATATTAACGGTTTTATACAAATAATGAAAAAGCTGTGCGTTTAATATTTTGAAAAATAGTACTATTAGGTACTATAATCATCAGTTGTATATGTGACTGGATTTTGCTTCAATGTTCCTTTTAAGAAAATTTGAGTTTATTTCACAATGCAGGCATGCCAGCAGAGCAGCCATGTTTAATTCAAGACTGGAATGATTTTGCGCGCGATTTCAATGGTAGTAAACGGTAGTAATGGTAGAAATAATGGCGTCTCTGAATGCATGACGTCATCAATACAGCGTTGGAAATGTGCCATGAGCGTTGCTGCCTTTAGGCTGAGTCTGATTTGTATAGTATTAATCCATTTGTTTACCGAGCTTGCTGTCTAAGGTTAAAAATACATAAATAGCAGTCGAATACAGCATATGAAATAAGGTACAATTTATTTTAGAAATTATCTGTTAAAAAGGTCTTTACTTTTTTATATACGTGCATGTATCATGATCCTCAAGAAATAAGCTAGCGATTATTCCGATCTGACAAGATTATCTACTTATCGGCGGCAAACAACTCAGCGGGACTCATACTTTAAAAACAGTCAATCATCATTAATCGTACAATAATACATCAAATCTTAAAAATATACCATTCTTTTGCACATCATTCAATTTTTGTTCGAGGTATTGGTACATGAATATTTGCTTTAATAATGACAGCCCGATTTCTTTATAGATCACTCTTATCGTGTATTTTTTTCTTGAAAAGAAAAATCATACAATATTTATTTTCTCCGGTTTACTTATTGGGAGGATTGAAAAAAGATATTTATAGGCTTTTTGGTATTTCCGATACATATTTTTATACTTTCCCTAAAGTTTGACTATACAAGATCGCACTTCAACGTTAAAAACTGCCTCTTGTTACAATTTGTGTTACGTTTAAATTCTTGTATTGTATTTTATTGTGTTGCACCTACATATTAAGTTAACTATTGTTAAACCACACTCTACTAACTGTAAAATTTTCCAGAACCACTTCCGTAAAACAGCACTGCATTCCAATTATGCTAAAACAGTCGGTGCGGCGTAGTTTGCGAAATAAAATTAATGTCCAAGGGAATAACCGTAAAATGGAACGCGCAGCCGGTGAGTACGAGCAACCGTGTTTTTCTAACGAATTACAGTCTCATTCAAAAGTCATTACAGTATCTTAATCAATTATAGATATAAAATTTACAATTCAGACTTGATTTGTGTATCTACTCAGTACCTTTTGTACCTTTTAAAAGGAGCCGACGATATTATCTTACTTTTAATTTTGTTAAAATCCGCGGAGCACAGAACACATAGAGGGTTTGAGATCCTTTAAGCCAATCATGGTCGGTAGTTTTACTGATAATTATGGTGTCTCTTTCATTCGCGCCGTTTTAATACAGTGTCATTTGTGACAAAGCAACAACTGTTTCATCTGTCAGATTTGCTATGTGCAAACCATACCTCATTTTACAAACCTAAATATAATGCTGTTTATATCAATTTTGTACCAGCGTATATTAATTACTATTCTTTTACTAGTATAAGTCCTGCCTAACTGCCTAACTCCACAACTTGCTGATGTATGGCATCGATGTGATAGGCTATCAACAACAATAAAAAGGGTCGAGGATCGACCGGGCGTGGGCTAGGAGCGTGGGAGGCATAGTCTGCCCTCGCGAACAAAATCATCAATTTAACCAAAACCCTAAAAGGAAACGTCCGAGTGTTTGACAGCTTTATTTCAATAGTTGTCAGACTACTTGTAGTTTATATTTATTTCAGATATCATCATTAAAAGATTGATAAGGTGAGAAAATCGGTGCCAATGTAAGTCTCGGTATTTTTTTAGTTAACTGTTAAACGCAACGGCCCTCGCTAGGGATACTACCTATAGGGCGACAGTTGGGTCTTGCTGTTATGGAGTTGGCCCCGCATGAGATACGGACGACCGGTGAGTACCTACTGTCATTTATGTTATATCGTTATTCTCTTACACTGTCGTTTTATTATAGTGTAATTTTTTTATGCTATTACTTCTCGGCAGTTATTCAGTCGATTTAGCGGCGAGCTTGTATACAGGATTACCGGCCGAGAGATTTTGACCTACTTATAAGTCTTTACTACATTATGAAGAATGAAAAATACCTTCAAGAATATCCTGTAATCCTAAAATTCAAGCCATAATACTTAGAAAAACTAAAGTAACTAGTGGAAAAATTGTGGATTCAGATGACGGGACAAAGGTGTGGATATAACAAACAACATCCAGCCTTTTCGAAAAGTAAGACCATCTGACACAGTGTATATTAGATATATGAGGCGCATGAACAAATGAATCTGTTTAATTGGTTTACGTGCTAAAGAAAGTCGAAACAACCATAGCGGAGGCGGACGTTAAATGTTTGTAAAATGTTCACACACGCTCCAGCTTGCACCTTAAGCCACTTTTAACAAATCGGACAGGCCTTCTTGCGGAATAGGAGCAGCTCGGGAACGAATAAATCAGCTTTATACGTGGCAGTTTAGCCCGAATCGGGCGCAATACTTCTCGCATCCAACATAGAAAAACCGTACGGTCAATCAAAAAACTATTATAAATCTTGTGTCTTCTTTATCACTAAACTAACTTAACTAGAGTACTATTCTGTGTAGGTACGCGTCATGAAATGGCTAAACATAATAAATGCTAGTATATAATATATAAAGAGTACTATAGTGCATTCCACGGTATAGGTGATGAACCCGTGTGCCAAATTTCATACACGTTCGGTTGGCTGTTTTTACGTTTAAGAGACGTTTTTACCTCCAAATATCTAGACATTATTAGTATACAATATTTTATTTTTCGTCTCCTTGAAAACCAAAGTGGCGGTACACAAAGTCCGGAAGTATTAAATAAATGATGATGATGATGATGTCTACAGGCCACATAGCGTAATGTTTTCGAAATTCTGCGCTGTGCATTTTTTTAAGTCCTTTAAAAAAATACGGACGGACGCAACAATGTGGACTGTTTATAAGAAATAAAACCGATCTCACGGAAGACAAAACAACTTATAAGTTAGAACGTATAAACTCACGAGTATTTATATCACACTTAGCGACATATTTCGGGAAGCTCTGGAACCCGTTTTTAAGCTTACTCAGGGACACACCGCTCCCGCCTATATTATGTCGTCGCGCTGACGTCGTGTATTCACATCGCCTAGTGCGATAGGTATAACAAATACATGTGTGTTTACCAATTATAACTTAAACTGGGTATAATAAGACTCACAATTTTAATTTTTAAAGTCTTCTTTGCCATGTTGTTTTAATTGTTACTTGCCTTGTTATATTTCATGATTATTTTATTTATTCACGCATTCATAAACATATTTAGGCATCGTTTCACCATCTTCCGTGAGTTTGGTATTATATTCAAACATTGCGTAGTTTATTTAAAATCAAATAAAATATCTACAAGTGTTTGTCAGTGAAGTGGAGTGTATTGCCGTTAAATAAAACCAATACCACTTGGAAGCCACTTGTTGATCTCTTTCTTTCAATCATGAATATGTCTACACAACCCTTACCCAAACAATATGTATACATATTCAATTTAGCTTGGCATATAATAAACTTCGCTCGCAAAATGGGTTGCGAAAAAGTATATTAGACCTAAATTGTATATCGTACAATATTTTCTTGCATATATTTTCATATAACAAATAGTTATGAGTTTCTCCTTATGACTGCAATGTTTAAAACAAGGAACTATTATGGCATTTCATGGCATAACATTTCGACCTACTTAGCGTAGCGTTTCCGTGTCAGTTAGAGTAAAATACTTCGTATGTCCTTGTCTCTTATAAAATTTTGGGCAGAACACCAAGTCTCTGTATTGTGTCACGTTCACATAAGAGTCGCCTTTATAGACAGTTTCTATAATATATTTTGCTTATCACGCCCGGTACAGTGATATAGAGGTATCTTAGACCGGTTCGACTTAGGTAGCCCAGATAAAATGAAGCCTGCATAATGACCCCACAAATAATAGTCCAAAAGACAGTCCTTCAACTGCGCATGAGGCTTGACGTTTAACATTCTATTTTATCCAGTCATAACTTTGTTGGACCAATGACAATTTTTTTTAAATAGCGGGAATTTTATTATTGGACAATATCTAAAGCTAAAGAAGGGGGTAATGAGATAACTATCAGTAGAATAGGAAGGAAGGAAACGATGTAAGTAACTATATAGTTCAATTATTGAAACTCCTTGCTTTATTTTGATAGTATGCAGATCTGTCCGCTTAAAACCTATGTTAGGTGTGAAAGAATCACGCTTATCAAAGTGGTAAAAGCATAACTATTTTCGGGTTTGGTACATCCGGTAATTGCAAAGTGGGGATAATGTTTACTGACTTTGGTCATATTGTATGGGCGTAGATACGTTTTCTTGTAAAATAATACATATATTAAGCACTGTTTTAAGTCCGCTTATTGTAAATAATGAGAACTAAAAACTACACTGATCATAGGCTGAGCTGACAGCGTCTTAGTCGGTCTTTTGTTCGAATTTAACTACATAATTATAATACTTAATTATAGATTCTGGTTTTAGCGATCTAATTTGATTGTATCTACCCGGCGAGTTTAACAGAACATAATCACAGCTTAAATTTAGCTTGGTGTCATAAGCCCCCAAGAAGCTTAAGGGACCGTAGTTTATTTGAAAATGAAAATTGTTAATGTGAAATAACCATTAAATATTGCAATTTTTATAATAAAAGTTATTATATATATCTAAGTATGTACATTATTCCAATTAACTCACTTCCGAATTTTCCAAGTTATACCTTATATATAAATCAACAAAGCTTATTTCTTTAAATCATTTAAAATAACTGCTAGATGTCACACTAACTCGAACAATTCTATTTGAAGCAATATTCGAATAAAGGCTATAAAATATCTAAATCCTGTCTTGGTTCTATTTTCATGAAACCTTCTCCAACTTAGAGTATTTAAAAGTTTGTGCTTCCTATTAATCCGTCTCATCCCGTATGCCGTTTATGTTAAATGCAAAACCTATCTATGAGGGACGCATAACTCAATCCGGTGGGTAGGTCTGTTAAATAAGTTACCAACTCGAAAATCTCATATTTCACGCATGGGAGATTAATCTATAGGCAAGAGAAGAAACTCAATAGCTATCGACCATTTCAGTCTAGTAAAGACCAGTATAAATATGAGCTTAGGTGTAACGTTGTAGTTATGAATATAAGTTTCAAGTAATGCTAGAAAAGAAGCAGTATTGGATATTTTGGGTATTATGGACTCTGTAATGCCTCAAGCCAAAAGATTGAGATAGTACACGGCAATACTTTTTATCTTTTAAATTATATTGATTCAACATTTATAAATAAAATATGTAGGTGTAGCACATAACGCCAAGCGGCAAGATGTTTAACTTATAATTCGGTTTTTATTAGTTAGTACCTATAAGCATTTAACTTTTTATGATTACAGCAGTGCAAAATATAACACTAAATATAAAAAAATATATATATTTATTTGGCTAAAAGTAAAATATAAATACATGGTATATCTGGCCAAACTAGGCTGAGCCTGTATCTTGGGATCCTATATCAGATTATTATATCCGCTTTTGGGCTCAGGACCGATCTTTAAGGGAGTTTTCAGATAATAGTGTACGTGTAATTGGCGTGAGCTGTGAAGAAAAGTTAAATTACAGTCAGTTTTGTGACGACAATTAAGCATCAAGCGTCGTTTAATTTCATAAATTACACTGCAAAGTTAAAAAAGCAAAAAAATCCTTAAAAAATGAGAACTATGAATATATTTTTTGAAGCTAAGAACAAACCAATTTTTTTTTATGAAATATTTTGATTTGCTTTGATTTGATTTTTGTTTTTTAATTTTTTTATTAACTATTTTCCCAAATTAAGTATAAGTACACATTTTTGTTTAAACTGTAAGATAGCAGAACTTTAATAAATATGTCAATTCGCCTACATGAACAAATGTGATAGTTAAGTTTAACCAAAAAAATTGCGCCTGTTAAATTAATTTAGTTTTACTTGAAATTACAAGAAGAACGATTAAATAATTAAAATTGTTGTGAGCCATTTACTACGTCTTAGTTACAAACGGACCATCACGAGATTGTTTCATGGAGTTTTTTTTATACTTTCCACTGGAAGAAAGATCACATTTATGTAGAATAACTTTGACTTATCTTTTTTGTAATGTTATACAACATGAACAAAATAAAAATCCATTAACCTCATGATATGTATTTTACTTCCTCCATATTCCTCTTTTATAAAAATTTCGCAGGTCGATGGCAGCATGGGAAATGCCAAGTAAAACAAGTGCTACTGGATTCATATTGACCAACCGCCCGACAAATTACGAGGTCTGTATTTTATGCATTGCCTGTAACAGCTGAACCAATACGTTTTCGTGACAATTAATCTGCGATATGATATGTATGAATTCGTTCAATTTGCAGTATTTCAATTTCCGAATTTGGTTTGCTTTTTCATTTGTTGACTAAGGCAAATTCAATTCCAATGTGATTAAATGTTGACTGTTAACTGCCACACGAAATGTCAGATCAATCGCATACTTTTTATATCATCGCACTAAAGTATGTTAAAAGTATCAAAGAAATATTATGTCCATATTTTCATTTATTGTAAAGACTTGTACCAAGTTTGGTTTTATGAACGAAGCCAGGCTGAGTTTCATAATAACATCAAACGAGTATTTGTATGTCGAATTATTTATGTACAGTGACACTGATTTATCTACACAGAATATAAGCTCACAATAATAATTTCTGGTGCCGCAAACGAATAATCATACGAACATTTGTAATAGCGGCGGTGGATTTAAACTTTTTCCTAGCAATCGTAGTTTTTCTTATTCAGAGACAAACTAGCGTCAATTAAAGTCAAGCCCAATTCTCATATCTTTTCTATAAACTAATCATTTGCTTTCATTTTCAGAGATGTTCGGAATTTAAATGTCATTAATGTCATTATCATATCAATTATGATATATTGACGAAGGATTTATAACATTTACACAGATAAGAAATATTTTTTAACTAAATAGTGTACTGTAGTGTGTGTATTATGTGGGTCGTTATTTGCTGTTTTTGAATGAATTACAAAGGGGTTACGTTATGGATGTAGATTAAATCTGCTATGATTATCTAACATGAAATTAAATTAGATGTTTTAATACCTAGTACCTTCAATTAAGTAGAAAACATTTACAATATAGAAAATATACACAATATCAATATAAATTATAGCCTATATGTTATTCTGATGTAAGTATAACTACACTACTGTAATTCATTAATATCATTCAGTAGTTTTTGCGTAAAAGAGTAACATCCATAAGTAGATCTCGAAAAAAATCCAAGTAAAAAAAAGTTGAGTATATACTACTTTAAATATTTTATTTTTATTTTTACAAACCATCTATGTATTTTACTTACACCCTATCAGATACATAATAAAACAATCAAAAAATTGCATGAACATCCTTTCTATTTAAATTTCCATTCTATTAATTACGACAGAATATGCTTTTAGCCACTGTTGTTAAGGGATAAAGAACACCATTCCGGCTAGGTCCGCGAAAAACAATTTCGCAAATGTTGCCCACTACGCTACGTAAAACATATAGTTGAAGTGTGAGTGTCTATCACTTACTTTGAAAACCTATATCAAATTGTTAACCAGCGGCTGAAAGAGATCCAATATTTACACCTGAAATATTTTAGCGCTCGATCGAACATAGCCCTAAATATATCGAGGGTAAAATGGTTATTTTACCCTCTGAAAGAAAACTTTAAAAAATATCCTTAACATGGGTAATAAATCGTACATAATAAATCATACAGATTTACAAGTAACTAATAATTCCTGTAGTTTCCAGGATTAAGCATGAAAAGCGTTACCAATTATTATTATAATTAGGTAATAAATATTACAGCTGCGGACATAATTTTGCCATTTTGAAAATTCTCAACACTACTTTTTTTTTTAAATTTCGAAGTATTCGTGTACTTTCTTCAAAGAAATAAAACCTGTTTCGACATTGATCTGTCTAAAATTGTCTAATTTTTTTTCTTCAATTTTTTTTTATAAACTTAATAAGAAAATTACGTAATGGGTGTAATGGAAGAAAATTGTAATATCCTGTTTGATTGAAAGAGCTTGTAATTTTGAGTAAGAAGCCCAAACAAAATTATACTATGTTTTATAAAATCAGAACACAATAATACTATCATGTACATATTTTACTTCCGACGTTACCAACATCAACTTAATCACACAATACGCAATGTATAAATATCGCGCCCAAATATATAGCAATAAGAAATTTAGCTGGAATACAAATAAGGACCAATTTTGATTGCTGCTATATTTTGACCCTGTTTATACCAATTTCTATTTTTCTGTACACTGGACCAGACGAAACAATAATAATAAAATACGATATTGTATATATTATTAACAAATTTACCTAATGAACGGCACAAATACAATTTTAAACAAAATATCGTGAGATTCAAACATATTAATTGTATACAAGCGGGTAACTCACGTTTTAGAAGTCGAATATTGCTCGACATGTTTCACTAACGACGTTCGCGTTACCAACCAGGTTATGATTATGCTCCTCGTTATGGAGTTAAACATGTGCAAGCAATTTATGCAAGTCACCCGCTTCTTTACAATTAATATGCCGCAAATGCATTTTATTATTCTTTAGGGTATAAATCTTAAAGCGAATCTTTAGATTCTCAATGTCTTTCTAGGTTAGGGTGAGAAAAGCGATTAATACTCTGCTTATGAAAACCGAACTTTCCGAACAGGAGTGATGAATACAAATTTTGCTTTATAAGACAACACTTTGCTTTAAAACACGATTTAAAATGGCTAGCTGAAGTCTGAAATTAATAATTTCTATCGCAGTTTTTTTTTTGTGGTTTAGGCACAATGGAGGTGGGTTCTTAGTGTTAGTGACTAAAATATACAATAGTGGCCTTGATGGTGCCATTTTTTATACATTACTGGATAAACAATTCCATAGCAGTTCAACGTGACAGCTCGGCGAGTTAAAAATATGCAGGGCGAATTTCAAGGATAGTTATTCATTATTTTTTATATTGTAATGCGTCATAATTATTGTATATAAGTCATATTGCTAAATTGTAATCCATATTTATTAGTAATAAATATTTACATCTTAAAAAAAACTATATTTGAATATTATATATATCCAGAACACAAACTTATGTCCGAGTGTGTCCCGAAATGCGTTCTCATTTCTTTAGAAGCTGTTCACTTATTCACTTTTGGTCAATTTTCATACAAAAAAAAACCAAAGAGAGTAATACAATAACGCGGGTCCCCACTTATATATACCTAATCTTGTTTAACACGGCAGCGGCAGCCCACTGCCACAGTTTAAATATAGCAGTAGTTTCATTGAAAAAAAAAATCGTTAAAATGCGTCATTCAAAGGTGTGTTTCAAAGCTGTAGGGAAACTTAACAGATTATAGATATCGAAAAATCATTGAAATTGTAGCAACAACGGAAAGCCATCTTTGTCACTGTTCATTTTTTTTCTTAAATTTAGTTCCTGTCATTTACAGTACATATTGTTTAAATTACTAAAATAAGGAAGATAGAAACATAAAATTCTTATGCCCAATTATTACCACTGCAATGCTGCTCCGAAATGCTTTGGCAAATAATCTATAACCACCAAGAAGCGTTCATATTAGCGCAAACACACTTTGCAGACATGTGATCATGATTAATAGGAATATTACTCTTCATTTCAACAAAACCGATCACGTTATTTCTATGGAAGCACGGTTTAACCATCTTTATTACCGTGACGGAAAATGGCAAATACTATCATAATTTTTAGAGGTACTTAATAAGGAGCGTTCCTGATTTTCAAACAACTGCCACAAGCCAACTGAACTGCGGCCCGGGTTCCGAACTTGTCTAACTTGGTTACAGAAAGTTCTACATTTCTACGTGTCTATGTATTGGTATCATAAGTTTGTTACATTGTTTACTCACGTGACATCAATGGAAAGTTCTTTATTGACTCCCGCCACGTCGTTTCAATTCCTCATTTGTCTTAATTTCAAATGGTATTCCGAAACCTACATTACCGAAACCAAATTATATAATTTTAAAATAATCATGTATTGATTTCTGAAATGCTAAGCGGAAGTAATAAAAAACGCACACAGTATATTGAATTTATAATTATAACTATATTTATCGATTGCATCAACGAAAGTATTATGGTAGTAAACTCAATTTTTTTCTACCAATAAATTTAACCTTCTCGAACTGATTTCAAACTCCCGTCATCTATTACGCAGTGGATCATTCAATCGTGCAAGTCTAGAAATATTTTAGAATTTAACAATCCAAGATGGCTTCAGATTCTTAGATATCTCCCGCAATTTATTCAGAAGTATGTATAAAGATTGTGCATTAACTGGTTGCACACATGCACACTGCCATATCTTCAGCATTTCAAATCGCTTTAAAATATGTGAACGTAAATTAATGCGATTTTATCTTAACTGTAATGTGTTAAGTGAGAGTTATACCTATCTATATCTATTGTGGCAAATTACAGTTATAAAACCAGCCAAGAGTATGTGAAGGTTTTCATAGTTTTCGATCCATAACTCAAAAGCTTTTCAACTGTTCAGGTTGAAAATATTTTTTCTTGAAAATAATAAATAAAAAAATATTACAGGACATTCTATACAAATTGACTGAGGCCCATTTTAAGCTCCAGAAGGCTTGTGAAGTGGGTACTCAGCCAAACGATATATAATATAATATACAAATACTTAAATACATAGAAAGCACCCATCACTCAGGAACAGATATCTGTGCTCATTAATTTGTTTCTAGACCAAACCTAACTTCCAGAGCGATTATTTTTGAAAATATTCACTTTGTCAAATAATATTTTAGGCAAACCCTTATTGTATTTCAAATAACCATCTAAGGACATCTAACAATTACGAGTTGAGCCGAAAAAAAATACCCTTCACTACACAGACCTCTACGTATGAAGGGTATATTTTTCCAAAATATTTTATTCTATATTTTTCTTTAAACACTTTACAGCTCTGTAGAACAAACAGTTACTGAGCATAGCCGGGGACAAACAGACAGACATGGTGAAATTGTAAGGGTTGCTAGTTGACGGCGGAATCCTAAAAATAAAAACCACAATGCTATATCATCATATAACTGTCAATATATCATTTAATAGTTATGATTTATTCTGAAGGTTCGATGGCAGCTTAATATTGTCAAATTTATTTTATTTGCTCGCGTATTATTAAATGAATGATTTTGAATTTATTTGCCTTGACGGAAATGTCAATTTGAGGATACGTATTTATTGAACCATGCAAATATTACTTACTCATCCACGAATGCCTTTTCCCGGATAATGTACAGTCAGCGACATACTGTTGCAGTCAGTATGGCCAAATATATCGTAAATCGTAACATATCCTTACAGCTCTATAATTAAAGATCTGTATCTATATACTTGGCCATACTGACTGCAACTAGCTATATGACGCTGACTGTACAGTTCACGGAATATTATTCTAAACGAGCTCCTAGACTAGTCCGTTGTGACAATAGCTATAAATCCGCCGGGTTTCAATCCTGGCTAGGTCATTCATTTGACATCACGAATATTTGTTACTGTTTAGTAACATTTAGTTATTCAAGGTCATAGACTTTAATTGTTGAGCCATTTGGGGTTCACTTTACAGTGGGTATTTTGTTAAGTATACATTTAACAAAAAAATAGCGTGACCCGTCAGTGGCTGAATAATTAAAGTCCGTAACTGTAACCGTTATTAAGTATTTATATATATCTGTGTACTATTTATCTCTTAGTCTTGTACCTACAACACAAGCCTTATTCAGCATAACTTTATTTTATTTGTTTCAAAAGAAGTTTTACATAATCTTCTAATATGCATACAAATATCAGTTAGACCTAAGTAATAATGTACTTTCTCGTACACGAATTTTCACTATTGTATTAAAAGCTACAACTATTATAAGAGCAATCTATTTCTTTGGTTAAAATCTATGTATAGTCAACATCATATAGTTAGGTACAGTCAAAGTGCCAAAATAACACATCCTTAATAATATACAAATAAAGATGTGTACCAATATATATGGCTGACTGACGGTGACTGTAATTTGCCCATATATATCGCTATCGCTGATTCACACAATATCAGCTCATATGTATTCAATGTCCAACCACAGTGATGGACCTGGGTATGTCTTTAACCTACGTCCAACTATGAGAGGTAGGGCACAGCGAAGTACCATCACGCTTGAACCAGGAAAAGCCCGACTGGGGAAGTACCTCCTCCTTACAGAAGACTACAGCCATAATAGCACTGCCACTTTTCAGGTATGTAGTGTTGTGTTCCTGATGGTGAGTAAGGTTGAAGGTAAAAGCTCCAACGACTTTTAGGGTAGGCAACGCGCATGTGAATCCTCTGGAGATGCAGGCGTCTATAGGCTGCGGTAACTGCTTACCATCAGTCGCGCCGTATGCTTGTTTGCCACCGTCGTTGTATATTTAAAAAAAAAAGAGTGACCAAGCTAAATAGCACACTTGTGTCATAATAAAAACTATTAACATCGCAGGCATAGGTTGCATATTCTTGTATTCCGATCACGCACATACGTATTTTCGGCGCAAATTGCAGTACTCGTGAATAGGGCTCCTAATCTACCATTACGAGTACTAATCACCTCTTTGTAGACTAAAGTCTAAGCCTTGCAACTCACGATATGAACCTCACAGATTATAGACAGTCAGACACCGCATGATAAGCATTAACAAAGTTCGCGAGGTTACAAAACAACTAATTATATTTGTGAGATGCTACGTACGTGGAGCAATAAGTAGAAGCTTCCTACAGCATTTTAACTACAACACAAGTAGCTTAAATCAAAAACTACCAAAATAGTTATTTTATAAACGTTATGTACGCAGTAAATATGTGGACACGTACGCTTCCATGATAACTTTGGGTAGCTGCGATCATCATCATCTTCCTCGCGTTGTCCCGGCATTTGCCACGGCTCATGGGAGCCTGGGATCCGCTTGGCAACTAATCCCAGGATTTGGCGTAGGCACTAGTTTTACGAAAGCGACTGCCATCTGACCTTCTAACCGAGAGGGTAAACTAGGCCTTATTGGGACCAGTCCGGTTTCCTCTCAACGTTTTCCTTCACCGAAAAGCGACTGGTAAATATCAAATGATATATCGTACACAAGTTCGTAAAAACTCGGTACGAGCCGGGGTTTGAACTTGCGACCGGATTGCAAGTCGCACGCTCTTACCGCCAGGCTACCAGCGCTGCGATATAAAAATATAATTATGTTAAAAGTAAAGACTTTATAAGTATACAAAAAAAAGGTGAGCTTCGTTAGATAGTGGTAAGTATTCACTGGACAAGTATCCACAGTCCTCTTATCACTAATTGGTACAGGGCCTTCAACCCCGCAGTGCCTTCGACTGCAAGTTTACACCGTCTGAAGTGATCTGTGGCATGCCTACAAATTGAATTCTCCGTACCGACTAGCAGAAACTTGCAGGTGTTGATTTGCAATTTCCTTCAGCCTTCCTTCTGCCTGAGAAAATAATTTGTTTTCTTACAGAAATTGCATCAATCAAACCTTGTAAATATGTTTATTTGTTGTAAATAATAAACTAGTAATCCAATTAAACAATGGAGCTGAGTCTTCTAGGATAAACTTCCCCTTAGCTCCAGTCAACATGCACAGAAATTATTTTTTCCGAGGTAACCAAAATTTAGTCATAGCTACCCACTGATATAAAACGAGCTAAAATATAAATCATCACTCATTAAGAAAGTGTGTTCAATTCTCTGTGGAGACCGCAGGCCGTAGGTCTGCCCCCAATTTGACTTATACCCTTTTTCTTTTATAGAATAACGCATTTTTTATGAAATGTGTTTAAGATATCTTTGTAATACTGTTTTGAAAAAATAAGTCCCGCCGAGTTTCTTGCCGGTCATAAAAGTCAAAATGCTTCTCGGGTCAGAGGTGTAGGGTTAGAACCGGTGTATTTTTTATTTTTCTTCTTTTGTATACTCGACGTGTAAAAGTGCCCTTGTGTGCCCTTACTGAATAAAAGTTTGAGTTTGAGTTTCACTAGGACTACAGAATTGTAATCTACACTAATACTCGAAATACACTGTGTTCGCAGGCAGACTGCGTTGCGATGTGAATCCTCTCCCTACAACGAGTATCAACGTTACAAGAAGATAAAAAATAAAGGATTTTTACCAATCCTTCTATAATTGAATAATATTATTCTTATAAATAAAGGAACAAAGGAAAATCAGCTGCCCCGGGCGAGACTCGAACTCGCAACTCTGAGATACATGCCCATCGCTCTACCAACTGAGCTACAGAGGCTTGCCCAAAGGCTGCGAATTTCTCTACAATATCTTATAATGTGCTTAGGTAGTATTCAATGTATCTCAGAGTCGCGAGTTCGAGTCTCGCCCGGGGCAGTTGATTTTTCCATCATTCCTTTATTTCTAAGAATAATGATATTCAATTATAGGAGGATTGGTATAAATCCTTTATTTTTATCTTCTTGTCAGTGACGTCAGTCATTATACCCTGTTATAATGATAGCAGGTTTTTTAGCAACTCTTTGATGTACTCCTTCCTTAAAACCTTTTGTTTTACAGAACTAAGGCAATAAAAAAAACTTTCAACTTTTTAATGATCGCTCTTAAGAACTCGCATCTTTAAAGGGTTTTGTAAGCGCATGCACATTTTATAAATATTTAACTAAAATAGGATTGGATTAATGTATAGTTCTTAATTTGAATATTTGAGTGTATATAACAATATGACGCTTAGCCACTAAATAAGCTAAAGCTAGCAATATGAAACTGAAATAGCATACCCACAGTTAGCGTCAAATAGTTTGTAGCAACCAATGCAGCCAAGTATATCGCTACGGATGTGTTACGGTATTTTATTTGGCCACTTCGACTGCTACTATTTATATTATGTTGACTGTACCCAGCTGCAAAACATCGGTCTAAAATATTCATTAAATGACCAGACAATGTGCGATACATTTATTTTAATAACTATAATCTCTTTTTGTATTTAAACCTTCGTGAGTCATCATAATATTTTTTTGAATGAAAACAACGGTTAAGGCTTGGGCAGATAGGCGCGTTTTGAGAGCGTGGCGCAGCAGCGGGGCGTGACAGCGGTGTGGCTAATGTAACAAGATAATGCACACATTCGGATGGCAACGTCGCGCCCTGCTGCGCCACGCCACAAAATGCGCCCTATGTGACCAAGCCTTTACTCGCGTTTTTTTTATAGTTAGTCACTCGACGCGCGACATTTTTCGGAGATCATGGGTCTCCATTTTCAAGCACTAAAGAGTGCCGATTGTCTGTTCGCCTCGCCGCTTGCACTGCTGCGACGCTCTTGATGTCAAAACTGTGTGATGTTTTATTACTAGGACGCGGATTTGAAATGAAATGAAAAAAAAAAAAACAAATATTCTCAGAAGCATTTCGCGCGAGTGGCTATATAAACGTGAGGAAATTGGTCAATTTACTTCGTATAAAACTATGAATACAGTAGGGAAAATACATAAGTATGATGACATTTTTTTAAAGTAGAATGAATGATAAGAAGTTCCTCTTAAGTAGAAGTATTATATCTGTTGCATTAAAATATTTTGTTTTAATCTAATTCTTGAAACAAAAGGCAAAGTTAAAACTCAAGGTCATAAAAAAACTATTCTGTAGCATTATATTTGTTCCAAATTAAAGAAACTGAGAAAGAGAGTAGGTAGGTACTTTGATTTCGGCTTGGCGATATTTCCAGAGACGTTGTAAAACATTCTAACTGTTTTCGTCGCACATTACCAGTCTCCTATTTGTAGAAGAACATAGCAAGTGGTAAGAACGTTGCCTAAGTTGCGCCCTTTTATGTAAGCTGTGAATTTGCATAGTAAATGGTGATAAAACGTTAGTGTCGTGCCCAGGACAGTTATTACTGAGCGTCCTAGAACCAGTATGGTAGTGAACTCCAATTAAGCATATTTAGTAAAGGTATTTTGGTCACCGTTATACTGGTGCTTGGGTGTGCTTAATAGGTAATCAATGGAATCAACTTCTCTCGGGGGTGAATCCGAACGTTTGCGGAGTGCGAGTGATTTTGATCATTTAGCTGAACCAATATACGTAGTCTATGAAGCCGACGGCCCAGGGTTCAATTTCCAGTAGGTACTTTTTTTTTATGACAAAAGGTGGCAAACGAGCAGACGGATTGCCTGATGGTAAGCAATCACCGTCGCCCATGGGCACACATAACACCAGGGGAGTCACAAGTGCGTTGCCGACCATTAAGGGGGTTGGAGCTCTGGGAACCTCACTCACCATCAGGAACACAACATTACATACCTGAAAGGTAGCAGTGCTATTATGGCTGTGGTTTTCTGTAAAGAGGAGGTACTTCACCAGTTGGGCTTCTCCAGACTCAATCGTGATGGTACTTCGCTGTGCCCTACCTCTCATTATTGGACGTAGTTTAAGGACATACCCGGGTCCATTTTAATGAGGTATTTGTTCTAGTCATGGCTGTTTTCTATGTATCTAAGTATTTGTATCAGGGATCGTTACTGGTGTTACAAAAATATTAAAGTTAATTTTAATTTTACTTTGATTTTCTAAAATGTTATTTAGGTAAGGTGAATCTCATAACAAATAGAGATACCGAAATAAAATACCGGTTAATTTGTATGAAAAAATAATACTGGTATTCGATCTCTGAATTGTAGGTATGTTATATATATAGATGCCTGAGTACCTACACTGAGTACCCCAAGCCTCACGTGGAATTCAGTCAATCTGTGTGACGGACGTCCTGTAATATTTATTCATTTAAGTTATTTATTTCGTCTTGCTTCTCCGTGCACCATTAAAAAAAAAAACAACATTATAATTAGAGGATGGCGGAGAGGAACGATACGGCATTGCCAAGTCGATATTTTTTTAATTATTTGAAGGGTGGTGAAAATCAATTTGTCTTGTTTTTAATATCATATTATACCTCTTACCTTACCTACTAAATGTATGAGTTTTGTATTTAGCGACTTTAAGTTAACGAGGATATAATATATTATATGCTTGGAAGACCATTTGTAAATGTGGCGGCGGGTGGGTTTTGGCGGCATTACGTATAAAAATGAGTACCTGTTCTAGTATTTTAATAACATTTTAGATATGTATTTTTTTAAGACACCATTGTACATTTACCCTACGAGTTGATTGAATCGTATTAATAGTATTTGAATCGCGCCAAGGAATTATTTTGCGTGTAAATAATTTGATCTTTAGCTTAAATACTAAACTATATGTATTGCTACACATCTTTTTTTGTAACCTAAAAATATCTTTCCGGTTAATCTTACATGCATGTAACCTATGGTATTCAAAACAACATAACGAATATAGAAATTCTAGCATTAAATTGAGACAATATTTGTACAAATAATTTGTACTATATTTAAAATTTTGTTTGTCGATCCTTAAATATATGTATGTATCTCCCAGATACATACATATATTTATTATTGTACAATATTATCACTAATTATTGCTAATAATATCTCTAAACTACAAGTTATAAGATTTCAAATTACTAGCACTAATAAATTCTGTTGCATAATATATTTTTTGGGACTTGTAACATTGGTGCTAATATTATCAGCAAATTATACAAATCATAAGTAAACTTGTTGGCTGAATGAGTAAAACCTTTGCCTAGTTCATGTTTTTTTTTCTAAAAAAGTAACATTTGGTCGGCAATTTGAATACTGAATATTGACATATTTTCGGCGGCAGCTATTTACAAAATATAATTGAAGTTTTTCAGTACAAACATCATCTTCCTCGCGTTTTGCCACGGCTCATGGGAGCCTGGGGTCCGCTCGTCAATTAATCCCAAGATTTGGCGTAGGCATT
This sequence comes from Grapholita molesta, assembly GCA_022674325.2. Taxonomy (NCBI): domain Eukaryota; kingdom Metazoa; phylum Arthropoda; class Insecta; order Lepidoptera; family Tortricidae; genus Grapholita; species Grapholita molesta. Next base: position 21,713,027 of record CP053121.2, on the reverse strand, counting down.
CGTTTTTATCAAAGCGACTGCCATCTGACCTTCCAACCCTGAGGATAAACTAGGCCTCATTGGGTTTAATTCGGTTTCCTCTCGATGTTTTTTATTCACCGATAAGCGACTGGTAAATATCAAAATGATATTTCGTACTTAAGTTCTGAAAATCTCATTGGTACAAGTCAGGGTTCGAACCTGCGATTTCTGGATTGCAAATCGCATTTTGTTACCGCTAGGCCACCAGCGCTTTTGAAAAGTTTATCAGTACATACAAACGTTATTCAATATTATAAAAAAATTACGAGAAAAATAACAACAGCGAAAATTTTAAAAGTGCGTTTTGATTTTAAATAAATGGTGAATTTTGATATAACTGTTTAACGGTTCATCAATGGAATACTAATATTTTAAAAATATGGTGCCCCTGACGTACGTAGAAATAATTACAAGTTTGTTCCAATAATTTGTGTTTTTGCTTTCATTTTGCAACTGAAACTAGTAAAATTCACTAATTATATGAGTTATTCGTACTAATATTTTGCAACTTCTACTTCATTACTGCTACTTTATTATGCAACAAAAAAATATAAATTACAAGTCGAGTTACTAATATTATTAGCTTGTAATTTAGATACTTGTATATTGTATCTTGTATTTTATTATGCAACATAAAAGTACAAGTTACCACCAAAACCGCTGATAATATTAGCTTGTACTTTGTTATGCAATTGGCCCCTGTTAGTAGTAATCATAATTTACTTTATACTTTTTTTTTCCATTAGTAAAGGGAATTAAAAGAGGCAAGTTACTTTATAATACAAATAAATGTATCCCTACATCGGATTTTGCTTTAAATGTGCCTCTTGATTTAGAGTGACAGCGTCTGACCTGATAACTGAGGCTAAAGTGTGCAACCTAAATGTAACTTTATTAATGTGGCGCACTGACTGCTAAAGTGGAGCTTAAAATACTTTTTTACACCTATTTACAGTTGAGATATGCTTTCGTACGGTGATCCGATAACCTTTATGCTTCGCACATCTAAATTGTTGAATGATTTGCGGTATTTTTGGACCTATACGAACCTCATATCTTCAAGAAAAGAGCGTACTTCTATCTTTAAGGCCGTCACCGCGTTTGTGACTCCTCTGGTGTTGCGGTTGACCATAGGCGACGGTAATTGCTTACCATCAGGCAATCTGCTCGTTTGCCATCTTTGTCTTAAAAAAAATGAGAAAAAAAGTAGACATGAGACAATTTTATCTTCTATTCGATGTGACCGTGGCACCTAATATATTTGTATTTGACAGCTAACGTAAGGGTATGAGCTCCAATGATAATAAAATATTTCCAAAGATTTCCAACTGCGTCGCTTAACTTCCTTCTGCCATTGCATAATGCGGTAGTTACGTAAAGCATGTTTTAGTTCCAGTTCCCGAGTGTTAGAGTTCCCGGTTTAGAATTTAAAAATAACATCGTTATGCCTTTGTTTGGCGTATGAAATAAATGAATGAAAATTGAATGTAGTGGAAGATGACTTTGGCTATCATCGTTTAAGCACAAGGTAGATTTGCCAAATGGGTCGACGAAGTCTACCAGATCCCATGATGCCACGAGCTTGGTCTTAAGAAATATTTCTGAAATTTGTAACGAATGATGCCATTACTATAATTTTTTTTTCGACAAAAGTGACCTGCAGTGACTTAAAAAAAATACAGTCAACGATTTGTTCACTGTTGGTATCACGAATCTAAAGTCTCTTACAGACCAGCTCAGTCATTATTTAACTATTCGGAAACTGCACCTAATAAGTATATAAAACCATAGCATATTTAAGATGCTAGAGGAAGAAACCTCAAATTGTGAACAAACATTTATCTATTATTCTGCAAATCTATTAAGAAAAGGTTTTTTGTTAGTAAAAGCGAATGTGTTAACGCCAATAAACATCAAACGCAACGAGTGCCCAAGTCGCCAGTGATAAAGGCAGGATGGGACTAGTTTTGCGCTGTTTCTAGCGAAGTGTCAATCGTCTATCTACAGAAATCTGGACAGAGTAATAAGAGCGGTTCAAACGCCCGAATAATCACCCTTATTAGCAATGGTAATTAAAACTTAAATAATGCATCGAATAATTTTATTTTATGATTTAAATATTAGTTTTTTTAAAGTCCAACGTAATATGTGTAGTAATACTACATGAAAAAATCAACTGGAATTAAATCCTACGAGTATTAATAAGACCAAATCCTAATTGATTATTCTGACAGACTACATCATCCGTAACAAATGATATTCTTTTAGGTACTAGGTCTGTTCGTTATATTTATCTATATGAATAATAGGTATATAACGCTTAGCAATACTGCTAAAAGTCAACAAAATTTTCACTACCCATCGTTAAAATGTTAATGTTCAGTTGAAATTGTTTTGAAGGATTAACTGAAATGGCCAGAACCTTGGGCGCGAACAATGACTGGATTTAAATTTAATGACGTTTTAATAAGAAATCCTTATTATGGCCGTTAATAAGGTTTGGAGTTTAATAAAAGAGGTCCAGATTGAACTTGATTTAATTTAGAAAATCCTTTGTTGAACTTCGGGTTGCTGGTTCTTGGAGGGGCTTTAGGACTCTTTACATTCTTGTTAGCCTAAATTAGGCTTAGCCATGTCACTGGTGAGGGCTGACCTAGTCTGTAGACCGACATTACATTACTGGCGCCCTGTTTTTAGGGTTCCGTCGTCAACTACTTATAGTTTCGTCATGTCTATGCCATCCTATGTCGATTGACCGTTAGCCACATTGAACTGTAATTCGGTATGACTAAATCAATCACGCGGACAAAGAGGTCAAATAAAAAATAGAAAAAAATAATAGGGTAGGGTGACGGCGCCAGTATTGGATAAGGAACCAATAATGATTATTAGTGTTTATTTCAAAGGAGTCAAGTTTTGTACATTTGTTAGTACATATTCAATTTATTACGTTATAGTTTTTTAATTAAGAACTAAGTGTCCATCATAGTACCCTACATGTGAAGTGGGAATCATTTTTTTCGGTTCATTCCCAAAGTATAAGACGGTGTCGTTAGAAGTGTGGGTTATCGAAAACTATGAAACCTACCTACACTGAGCATGGCCCGACATCCTCTTGATCGGTTTATTAATTCCATTAATAATGAGTCAGTCTTTAGGATCGTATAAAAACAAAAAAGTATATATGAATAATCCATGGACCCGATCTATCTGACCTCGTACAACAAGTTAACCAACTCTCCACAGTTTAATGTGGCAAACTATACAACAATCACCTTCTGTATTTATTTCATTTGTTATAAATTAAGTAAATACCTACCCAATACTTATTTACAAACATAGTTCTACTATATGTATGGGCTGTTGAATTATATAATGAATAACCTAAATTAAGTCTTGAAGATAAAGAGATATAGAACGAACTTTTTTTAATTATGATTATTTTTGTTCTTGTTATCCTAACTAATAACTCTGTCGGGTCCTTTTATGTAAGAACGGTTAAAGGTTTTGTTATTTAGATTTCCAAGCATTTGTATTTTTACCAACATAAGTTTAAGGAGGAAAAACATTGCTATGGAAAAGTCAAGGATACCGATACTGATTGGAGTTTCTTTTAGAACTTCCCAGCAATAGTGATCCCGACTAATGTAACTTTTCTTATATCCTCTTACGCAGTTCATGTGTTACATTTTATTATTCTTTGAGAGCATAACTGCGCAAAGACACCGGCGGACAGATAATGCTGTAATTGTTACAACAAAATATCATCTTAGGTATGTCAAACTCAAACAACATAAATAAAAAATCCTATTATTACAAGTAAATGTGACTAAACCGTGTATATAAACTTTATCTTTTTTTCCTACTTTTGCGCAATAAAACATAATAAAACCAATGATGTTGTAAAAATATCCGTGACTTATTTGTTAACACCTTATAATTATTATAAGCAAAATAATATAATGTGAACCGTGCGCTTGTAGTAAGTGATACGGTATTAAGAAAGATATAAAACTTTCAGACAATAGAAGTAACGTTGCACTACTTACTTCATTTTACGTTCGCGCAGAGTGCACTGCTGTGTTAAGTCGCTCTCACATTGTTTTAAGTGGAGAAGTGGAATTGAGATGCTGAAAATAAAACTACTCGATGTAATAATTTGATGTACACATACTACTGGAAGTATTGTGGTAAAGGTACTGATATAGCTGAAGTAAAATAAAATAAAATATTTAAAGCAAAGTTACTTAATTGTATTGAAACTGGTAACGTTTCATTACACTTAATATGATTGTGTCTCACGATAATTTTGTATTTAAAGCAATGCTCATCACTTGCTATTATTACACACTTTTGTTTGACTGAACTCAGTACATTTTGTTCCGGTTCAAATTTAGGAATACCTTCACATTTTAGCTGAATGAAACAAAGGGAGGTGAATAAAATTTAATACACTTCTAAATTTCTACTCATTCAAACAAACGGTACTTTCGCAATTAACATGACAATACTATAACAAAACAATTATTGAGCTGATGATAAATAAGCAAAGGGACGTGAAATCCTATTAAAAGAAACATTTTGTTATTAATTTGAGTATAATAACAATATATAATTTAGGGTGATTTGTCTCGTCAGAAGTGCCGGTTAATTTAGTCTGAACCTTTTTTTTTCAATTGTTACTCAGAAGTTCACCGTATTAAAGTGAAATTATGTAACGATCTAATTAGATGTCTAAAAACACTAATGTATCGTACTGGTGTTAATTAACAATGATAATTTTGATGACGAATGAATATTCATAACAGTTAAAAATTGTATAGTTAGATAATAATTAGGGACTCCTCAAAAAATTACGCTTGCCGAATATAATCACAAATATCATAATATATCAGCAAGCAAAGCTAGGTTGTTAGTTAAGTTAAACTATTCCCATAATTTTAGAATGGACTTACGTACATCTTTTTTGGCAGGCGATAGAAAGAGATAAATCCTGTCATTATCACACTGTCCTGTAGACACCTACGCACCGTGACTTTTGGGCTATTAGGTAAATGATGTAGCAGGAACCGGATTATTGTATTCTATTGAACAGTATACAATTTTGAATCTAGTATAATTCAAATGACAGGTACCAACATATGCCATCCACGAGAATATCGCTAACATAATATATGAGCCTAAATCTAAATAGACGTGTATCGTAATCCATTTGATACGCCATTTCTGTAATGCTAAGTGAAAAGAACAATGTTCTTATTTCGATTATAATAAACAAGAGAAACGATAAGAGGACCTTAAATAAATACTTTATCTTTATGATGGTCATGAGATAGAAAGAGATATTCTTTGTAACGTACATTAAAATTGGCATTTCTAGTTGAAATTTCAGCTAGGAATGTAATGGGCAATTACATTTCAAAGTACAGTTACTATCCAAAAATATAATGAAACAAGAATTTCTTTTAATTATAATTTTCACAAGCATGAAAAGCTATTCTCGAGACGACTACTCCATTTAGGATCTTAATTGGAGACTATTTATAACAAATACCTTTGTATAATAACAGAATAAAATTATTATTTATTTGTCATTCTATATTTGTCAAAATGTTCGTTGTAAATTATGAAATACGAACTCATACCCTCAAATTTATTCTTCAACTTCGGCGGGGTGTTTTCTTTCCTTGGTTCCAGGAAGAAGATTATTATTATTGAGTATGTTTGATATTCTTTCTTATAAAATCAGAGCATGTTTTGTAGACGACTGCTTACGTATACGGAGAATTGTTGTCATTGTTAGCAAGTTTCCGAGTTCAGGACGCTTGTTTGTGATTCAAGTTTCCAAATTCAACGTTTCACTCTCCAAGGGACTGGAAGAAAGAATAATATTTTCTGGCGTGTCGGTTTGATCGACCTCAAAAATGATACTTTGTATCAACAATGTTATTTAATATCGTGTTATACTTGAGATACTGGGCACTGACCTATGTGGGGAATAGATTGGGATAAAACTCGAGGCTAATGGGTAACGGCAATGAGCAAGAACAATGCTAGGTACTATAAATTAAAAAAACGTCATATGTTAAAGAAAAGTGTCTAAGCCCTCTCCGGTGTCTGAGGCCCGATTTCAGAAGGCGTTCATATGAGATAGTGTTACAATAGAGAAAATCTGCAAAAAAAATCTTGATATGCTCTCGCGACAATGCACAAATGTTTAGTTACTTTGTAAAAGTTTTGTTTTTAATAAATGACCATGTAAGAAAATAATAACAATAAAGGAGCAGTTGTTTTACAAAAGTACGATGCTGAAATATTAATTAACAATGACTTTGTACTGTAGTGTCCTGAAACAATTAACGCATAGAAAAAAATGCAGTACCTACTCGAATAGCGTGTAACAGCGGAATAGCAAAGGTAATTTATTGTAGTATAATTACATATTTTTGTTATACTGAACACAGAGTTGATCTATCCTGTAAAAAAATATTCTCGTACATTTTCGACTGTTTGTTAAAAATAGACAAAGTTTATCTGACGATTGCTTGGTTTTATGCATAAGGGATCGTTAATAGTAGAACAAAAACCTTACTCGTACCTTAAATTATAGTGATGTACTAATTTTTACATTACTAAGATAGGTACAGTGAAAGCTGTTAGCTCATTAAGACCTGAAATTAAATTTTGCCTTTCAAGATGCAGACGGTTGTAATCTTATAAAAGTTTTGTAGAAATAAAATTAAAGTATCAGTGTATATGTTTTAGGACATAGCACAGTATGATTATCTAAAAATCTTGAATTGATCTCTGACCAAACCATAGGTACCTAATCCACAGCACTCGATTCCAACTCTGATTTATTAACCACTGCAGCTTTCTTCCTGCATTCGGTATTTACTCAGCAAACACAACGCGGCGTTTCTCCGAAGAACGCAAATATTTGTGGCTCATTAGTTTAAACGAGGCCCGGGGGCTAAACGGTACTTTTCTTTTGTTTATTCTCTCTGTACATGACAGTAGCGCTGAGCTGCCAGTATGAGACATATCAAGAATATGAAAACCCATAGATTAAACGTCATTTTACTTGCTTGAAGTTGCATAAAATTACCGTTTCTTATTATCTTTAAAGTAGTCGTAACTGGTGGTCACTAATAAGTGCAACTTTTAAAAGACAAACCCTATTTTGATTAACCCTATGCGGAAATCATAAATCATGTTGACATACTCAGGGCACAATATCTTCGGGAGATATACATTATTGAATAGATGAAGTTTGTAATTTTAGTCTTAGATGACATGATTTCACAATGGTCATAGATTAGTTATAACTTGCAGACAAAGCTGAATGTTGTGCAAGAAGTTGCATTGTGGAGACCATAATTTTATGTATTTCAGAAGAATATGTGTTCTTGGATTATAGTTAAAAGTACCCATATTTTTCACAAGCCTGCATGAGATTGGGTCGATACTTTGTACAAAATTTGTCACATATTTACATATTAGTTGTATATTTATCCTTACTTCTAACGTAAAGATTCTCACAAAATACACTAGTCCACTGGGACGGCCACCTTTTGTACTAAGGTTGTTTACTATGTATCACATCGTCTCCTATTAGTATTCATCGCAATAGTCAAAGGTGGTTATTGTGTTTTGTATAACCTATACTTAGGTGTAAAATACTCTTATATTATCCATGGTAACAATGCCACACCATCGCCACAAAGACAAGTGAAACAAGTTTCCAGCCCTTCGCTTCGAATGGATCTAGACTTAATATGTATATCTCTCGTTTGCATATATCCGAAACTTAACTATTTTTTTTAAACTTACTTTAGTCTGCCAATAAAACTATAATTGGCATGTATCCCAGAGTTCAAGTCTCGCCCTGGTAATAAATTTTCTAAGAATTCAACTTGCTTATTTTTATAAGTATTCAACTTTGTACTTTTGCATATTTAATATTTTGGTTTGCTTCTGTTTCATAGAAAAGCAGTTGAATGAATTGAGGTTAATTTTTTCACACCTGTTGGTTTGGGCATTTATACAGTTTTGGACAGATATTGTTTAGATAAGTTTTATGTTATACACAAACGTTTCGTTTGTGCCATATAATGAAAATCCAACATTTTACTATCCAATATTTTTGCAATTGCATTCTATGGAATTTTACGGTTGAAATGTGAGTGGATTAAAAAATATGATTTGTAGGTTTAATAAGAACTCACTTAAAAAAAGAGACAGTTAAGCCTCACAAAACACTTTATTTACGTGCATTTATTAATTAGCTGTTATAAACAAAGTTAAGTTGCACAAATTTGCAGTTGGCACAAATTGTTTAGAAAATAAAATAAACGGTGTTCCTACGCAAAAACGTAAAAAAGTTGTTAATAGCATTTGTTCAGCCAGCTTCGTGCCACAGCCGAGAGTAAAAAGATAAACCAAAGTGTATTAAAATCATTGACTTATTTTTATTTAGGTTTCGAAAATTCGTTTATGCAACCCGACGATTCCATGGGTGCGTCAAATTTTCAAGATGTAAAGTAGGGAATCATCTAAAAATCCAACGACTGCTATCTCTGTCTATAACAGGTCATCAATTTTTGATATTGTATTTGGTGCCGCAGCGCCATCTGAACTTAATATGGTTAACTAAAACTTAGTTATAGCTGCAGCGTGAAGTAGCAACATCAATGTAGCTAGACTTATTGCGTTTCATATTGCCACTACAGGTGTTAAGTAATCCTTTAGCCTTATCTACAAAAAAAAATGTACACAAATTGACAGAGCGCCACGGTAAGCTCAAGAAGGCTTGTGTTGTGGGTACTCAGCCAACACATACATACATATATATACACACACACACACACACATATATATATATATTGTACAAATACTTAAAAACATAGAAAACACCATGATTAAGGAACAAATATCTATGCTCATCACACTAATAAATTCCCTTACTGGGATTTGAAGCCCATCGGTTTCATAAGCAGGGTCACTACTCACTATGCCAAACCTGTCGTCAAAATGAAAAATGATATATCGCGAATATAGGTATTTAAGCTTTAAAATATTTACTATTCATAGTGAGAATATAGACCCTGTAGACAAGGATCAATGTATAGCGATATTTTTTTTTATTTGGAAAATAAACTACGTAATATTTTATACTTATTTATACTCTCGCGATTGTCTCGACAAATTAAATTGTAGTTATTTTTATACTTTGTTTTAATTTGACTTTATTTTTGTGTTCTGGTTTTACCGCCTAAAGAGTAGAATGTATTTGAGAAAATCGAATTTGGATTTGAATTTTTAAACAAAAACTTGTCAAATGATGTGTCCTCTCCGCTTTTCTGTGCGAATGCCGCTGATATATAAAACCCGTGAAAATAAAAGGGTCTGATTAATTGAACACCATTTGTAATTTAAATTTTATATCAGGTAAGGCGACGTAACGAGTTAATTTACATAAATCACTGATAATTCCTTTATTGTAATATTTCAGGCTAGCCGGAATAGAATAAGGACGTTTTATGGAATTTAAAATGCAATTTTGGTTAAGCTGAAATGCTGTAGGCTGTTTTGTTTACGTTTTGAGATACTGCTGGTTCTGTGGTTATCTTTGTCACTATTTTAACGGCCTAAAAATGTACACCAATAAAGGGATCGTATTATATTGTTATATGTAGTGACTATAAATACTATGACTATAAGTAGATACACGCATTATAAATATAATTTTTCCTAACTAGTGCGAAAAAAGTACACTTTGCGCACGCTTCGCATGCGTAAATTTCACTTTTTAAGGCACTTGTTATGAAAAATTGGGTTCGATACACGTGTAAAAACTTCTTTAAGACTCGGGTAATTGTCACCCTCGTTTCACTCGGACTCCAACTTTCACCCTCGTCGAAAAATTTGTTTTTTCACTAGTATCGAAATATACTATTTCGGTTTCTTGTCGCTTTATATAAATTACAATGTTGATGTTATTTCCTGCCGTTTTAAAGGTACTTTACCGGGACTGTGAGCTCTAAATCTTGCCTCAGAGAAGATAATACTATGAAACTATTTAACTTTCAATTTTTTCGCGAAATTGTTAAGGCAATTGTAAACTCAATAAGGAGTAAATTTTTATTATAACACTATGCCCTAAGTTGTAAATTTAAGAATGCGTAAATGAGCTTTGGTTTCTAGAAATCGTGGCTTTGGATTATGTATTGTTTTCAGGTTTATTTGTATGGATTCTCTTTAAGAGTTCTTTATTTGTCTGGGTGAAACGTACACGAATACATTTTTTGGAAATCGTTAGTACATAAGAGCTGGAATTAAATATGAATAGAAAGTACGCTATTACAAGCAAATATTTGCGAACCATTATTCTACAAATATCAATTTGTTAAACGCTTGTTGGATTCTTTTTTATGGATTTTACTGAATACAAGAAATAAATAAAATAATCCAACTTAGAGAATTCAAAGTATTGCTGAAAACCTATAGTTAAATAATAAATACTTGGAATCCTACTTAAACAGGATTAATACGCAGACATAACTATATTACGCAGACCTAACTAAGCTGAATGGTTAGTTTGGTACGCATAATTTGGAAAGACCGAATTAGTGTATTACGATTTTTTCGCAGGAGTGCGTTTATGTCCTGGTCGCTGTTATACCCTAACCTGACCCATCTTATTTTTCTGTTGTGGTCACAGTTACTTTGGACATTGGGCCTCAATCATAATATGCCAATATATTTTCGGACAAAGTGGTAGGTATTCGGCTAAAAAATAATTATGCGAAATAAAAATTCGCCAACATGAACAATCGGCGTTAATAAATTATGCGAAACTTGTTATGCGTATTAAGACTCGCACAACACAAATTATGACAAATAAAGGGAACCTGAATTAACAGTGGTACAAAAACATACAATAATAATGTCCAGCAGTTTTTGGAGTGATGTAGATGTAGATGTAGTATAGGGACGCCCGGCCGGACTCAGTCGGGCTGTCAATCGCCTGTTGCAGTCATTCAGTGATAGGCCTAGTGTCAGAAAAGGAAAGTCATTGCTCTAAAAACTCCCAAGTAAAACCATACATAGTATATAAATCGAATACAACTCATTTATGATATATTTTTTATTATTTTTAAATGTTACTCAAACATGTTGCACCCCAAGATACAGGCAAAAGGCAAAAGGCAGAATACAGATACAGGATATATTTTGTATATTTATCACGCATTGTGTTATAAATTAATAAATTTACCTTCCTTATACTTTACTTTAAAATATGCTGTTGTTTACTTTTTTAATAAATTTATTTATTTATTAAATACAATATAAATAAAATAATAAATTACACATTTCAGCAAATAATCAAACATTCATATGAGTAAATAAATACACATTAAAATCACATCATATCTAAATTATAACTAATTACCATTTACATTTGTGTGTGGAGTTGCTTACTAGTATAGGATGTTGTGGTTCGTGGTTGGAGTAAAATCATAAACTATATCATGAATAATTCCGGGCCTAGATACTGTCCCTGCGGGACGCCATCATCATCCATCAATTACCAACATTGATAATTTAACGGTATGTATATTTGTATAATACATTGCCGAATTAAATAACATGGGAATTGTGAGATTTATTATTGGCATTAATTAACAACTTTGCAATTAAAAACTCTGATGACAAGCATATATCAGTATTTATTTATTATCGTACTAGTTTTTCCTCGCGACTTCATCGGCCAACCATACCCGTCTTTAAAGTATGGTTGCGGGCATATTTTTTTCCTGTCCTTTCTCGTAGCTCAAAATTTTCTTACCAAATTTCATGGTTCAACGGTTTAGGCGTGAGAGGTACCTAACAGAGTTACTTTCGCATTTATAATATTATAAGTTAATTAGTAATATAAGTAATTAGTATGGATTATTAAACAGTTCATTTAATTATTAGTATTTAACGTATTCCAAAAGACTATACAGCGTATTTCAAAAATGCTGGTGATCCGTTTAAAGGCATATTCGGTATCGGGTTCTGATTCTGATGAGGGGATCGGAAAGTGGAAGAAAAATTTTTTTTACGCGTAAAAAAAAAATCTATGGGGCAGGCCCAACCCTCCATACACAATTCTCCATAGTCAATTTTTTTGCCTTTCAATTTTTCTCAATCTGAACACGATACTGAATATGCCCTTAAACTGATCACCAGTATTTTTGTAACACCCTGTAGATTACGTATGTGACTAAGTTTGTAACTATTTTGCCTTAATAATTCGATTAAGTTGTTATGTTTTATACTATTATACAAAATTAGTGTGCTCTTGTAGTAAACGCGAAATTTGTTTTAATGCTTAATTATAAAATAATAATTGAAGGGTAACCCCTTCTCCACTCCGAGTTTCTACCCCGAAGACCAAAAAGTGGTATTGGGAGCCGGTACCAGACAGCTACCAATTTGGAATGACGGACAGGCGTGGAGCCACTGACCGCTTTTCTATTCGGCAGCAACCAACAGCCGCGCGCGCAAATGACCTGAACTGGAATTTAGGATTTTGTTATATTCTATTTAAGAGAGAGCGTCATCCCGCCTCCGTTCAATATTATCGGGTGCTTCATGTAACAAGAGCAATAACGTTAGTTTAGGCGTCGTTTCTATACCACAAACGTAGCAACATTTTGTTCTTTGTTTGAAAATAACTTATAGTTTACTAAATATGAATAAAAGAAGATTTTCCAAGCAAGTATTGTGAAAACTATGAAGTTTGTATGCTGACAATAAATGGCAACTGGGCTATTGGATGCTGTTCATTGAAAATACTATTTAGTTTGTTCGAAACAATCACAAGTAATAAATAACATATTTTTTGTATTTGTAGAACATGTAATTGTTTTGTAGAACAAATCTTGCTACGTTCGTGGTGTAGAAGCAATCCCAGTATATTTTTTCAGGAATATCTTGCCCCGGTCAAAGCATCTGTCAAGTATTTCTTGCACGGCCTCCGTTAGGTATGCCACTCTGTAGTCTAAGGGACAGGCCCGCAGGATTTTACCTACGAAAGCGGAAGTACGGTACGGACGGACGATAAGAAGGTTGGCAATGCGACTCAAGATATTTTGCGCGTTCCTAAATTACCAAACCTGATAGGGAAGGAATCTAGGGAAGATCTAACGATAAGGTCAATTAGTAATAATACATTTTACCGTTTCCAAAAAGGGCAGCAGCAGAGCTAATCGTAATGTAAAATTAAACTCGTTATACTCGTTCGAACTCTTGCTGTAAAGAAAGCCAATCATGGCTTTAGCAGTTAAGTATATTTGAAACTCCGCGATTATTTAAATACTTGTGACCTTTAATGAAAAAAAAAAACATAACATCTCTCTTCCCAGTACAAAATATTTTAGTTAAATCCCTTTTAGGACCCCTTAAGGCCATTGGCCGATGGATCATTGCCAAGCCATTGCATGACTATTCTCGTAACGCGCGACTGCATATTTTAAGTCGTAAATCATGCTAGAGTATGATCTCTACATCCCAAACAAGTTAACCCATAGGTATATTTACTCTTATGTATCTAAGATATAATTTTCCCGAGCTAAATCGATCACCCAAAAATTTTTAGAAGTGACAGAAACAGTTAATAATATCTTAAAAGTTACCAATTACAACATTTCAAAGCCTTGGCATATTTCTTCCGTTCTAAAGCGGCAAGAAGTTTGATTTAGATGCCCATTTCAGTGTTCAGGTGGGCCGGCAAAAAGTCCTGAACCGTTAAGGCTGAGCCAATTCAAATCTTGGGATTCTGCAGGTCACCTGCTTTAAAATTGTTTTAAATAATATAACGATTTTGCACCGAGAGTATCACAAGACAATTACAAATTTACTGTAAGTAATTATAAAGATATCATCATGAAAATACTCGTAGTTTCAACAGGACATCATTAAAACCGCGCTATAGATTCGAACACACGCCGCGCGGTTTTAATGTTTGCACGCCGTATCGGTATGCATCACATGTTAATTGAGACTGAAAGGGGACGAAATAATCCATACTGTCTACAGACGAACGTTTGTGCGATCACTGTTTTTTGTCACGGGTGCTATTATTAGATAGTTTTTGGGTTCAACCAAAACCAAATTTCATTCTCTCCTTCCCGGCGGGCCTGAAAAAAGTAAAGGGAACCCAATGTTTTTAATGGTCTCTAATCCGCGTAGACACCATTTCTTGTTATTGCATGTTCACCTATATTTTATCTTATTAGGTGGTGAAAAAATATGACAGAAAAATCGATTGAATGAAATATTTTTGACCCTTTTATGCCTTTACTACATATTTTCCTAGAATTATTTTATAATAACGGTATCAACGAGGGGAAAAGAGAAATTGAGTAGGTAGAAAGGTAGGTCAGATTGAGATTGCTTGTTCAGGATTTAGTTTTTTTTTTGTTATGCATACGACATTTTTTATGATAGACAGTTGCATTTTGATATAACATACGTGAAAAATTCCAGTTATAAATAAGTTGAACATAATTGTGCATTAAATGCTAGAAAGTTTGTTACATCGTCACGTCTGTGGCAGCCTTTTTTACTCGTGTCATCACGGCCAATTTATAAATTATAACTTATAAATAAATAAATAAATATAATATAAATTAAAACTTATAATGTCACAATTAATAATGAATCAATAAATAAATAAATAAAACCGGACATCTTTACATATATTCACTGAGCCCCATGGTAAGCTCAAGTAGGCTTGTATTGTCGGTACTCAGGCAACGATATATATAACACACAATTACTTAAATGCATACAAAACACATGGGTGATAAAATACCTGTGGTAATCACACAAATAATTGCTCTTAATGGGATTTGAACCCATCCTGGGTTCGGTATCATAGGCAGGGTCACTAGGCGAGATCTGCCATCAAATTAATATAACATCATCAACCCAGCATGAGTTTCAAAAAGAGAAAATATTTATTGACTCAGCTGAATAATATTTACTTACTGTAAACATTTAAACAGGCAGCGGAAACAATATGACGTCATATTACGCGGCGTTGTCAGAAAACGACATGAAGTTATGACGTAACTTATCATTTTCACGCCGACGTAAACAATAAAAGCGAGCACGTTACGGTAATGACGACATTAAACCATCTTCATCGACGGGGCGGTAACGGCAACATTACTATCTAGTCTAACTATTTACAGGCATGGAAAAGTTTATTTTCACCTCACTTGCTCAGAAACAACTGTTATTCTTTAAAAACAGATATCAAAGTTTAATTTTATTCCGAAGAGTGAAAAGTAATTTCATATATTTTTTTTATAACCAAACGAGTGTTTTTGACGTTAGCTGATTAAATGTTTACCATTCAGTCTTAAAGTCTTAAAATACAAAGAAGTATAACGACATATTACCGCATTGTCTCACTTAAAGCGAATACAAAAGAGAACAGTAAAAAATTCAAGGGACCCGCGACAGAATCTCAGCTGACGTTTGTGAATCTTGTCGTATCCCCCACCGCTGGACGTGCTGAATAAATAATTGGGTTCGGTTTTATTCTCGAAAGTTGTCGTTGATAAAATGGCAGGATTTGAGTACCGTCTACCTTTGGAAATGTTCGTATTTCCGGCGAGTTCTATTCTCTGATTTTAAATTGAATATTTACACCGTTATTTCTAACAATATTCTGATTGCGATAGCTTTTGTTATAAACTTTATCCAAGATGTTTGTAGTTAATGTAGTATTTTTTAAACTATATTTCAGATTGTCTGATGACTGTATCAATTGTATCCTGTATCGAGTTTTAGATGTTTAAGTTATTCGATACAATAATTCTATGGAAATACATGTATTTTCTAAGTATAACTCATAAATAATAACTATCAGCAGCATGGGTAGAACCCCACATGGTGGACCGACGACGGGTGGCGCAAAACCGGACATTGTTGGTCGCTTTGTGGGTCCAGCATTCGGCTGGTAATCATACTATGAAAACTGTCGGCCACAAAATACCTATCATTTTTATACAGGTTCAAGAAATTGTAAAGTCTAAATATGTTAAACAAGATATGTGGAATATTCACGCATTACGCAACCCTAAAATGCGGCTATTCTTCTCACCAGTGTTTTATCACGCGCCAACAAAACAGCTACATAAGTAGCAGTTTGTGCAAAAACACAGAGATACCGTCAGTTTTTGTCGTCATCCCTTTGATCAATCATCTCGTGATTACGATACCGAAACCGATACCGATTATTTGACTGCACTTTGATGATAGGAAACAACACATATATATTTCTGTAGCTTTATTGAAAAATGGTATTAACTAGTCCAATAACTTGAATATACGTACATTTGCCGTTTTTTCAACAGAGCCATAGATTTAGTATTTGTAAAATACGTCTGTTTTGTATCGAGCAATGTGATTGATGCAGCCTGGTTCACGGTTGTATGAACGATGTGTATTTATCATAGTACTGATATTTGTGTATCTGATCCATTCGATCTATTCGATCCATTCAATTTTAAAAGGTTTTACATAGAAATGTAAAATGCACCGACTTCAAATTTATCTGTTTGAATATTTGAATACGTTTAGTTCCGTATTGTCAAATGCTATAAAAATGTATGCAAAACTGTTACAGTTTAAAATACATCATAATATTAACCTTAATATTTAAAATGCGGTCCTCAAAAATCATAACATAATTTATGTAATGCCTAATAATTGTAATCTATGAAACTATTTTAAAGGAGTTTTATGTTACGTCAATTATAAGGCAAACAAGGAACGTCCAGATACAGGGATTGAAGAATGAGAAAGGACATTGCTTTATCGACTAAAATTCCTCTTTTGATGATGATGTCGAGATGTATTTCTACTTTCTTTGAATTTCTTTAGGTTTCGGAAGTAAACTCGAATTAAAATCTTGGTAAATATCGTTCTTAAAATCGTAGTTAGTGATTTTACGATAGTGTCGACGCGGCGCAATGTATTTATAACCTTAATCGCGATAACAGCTTTATTTCATCGCTCGAATATTAATTACTGGGAATTTTAATGACTGGAAATTTCCCGAAACGTAGCTAGCTGTGTGCTCATTAAGAAATATAAATTATAAATAATTTATGGGAAGTGTAATATTTCCACTTCGCTAATAAAAATATGATGGTGTTGTATTTTATTACGCTAACGATTGTAAACGCAATTGTTAATAAGATAATTCTACTGCATAAAATATAAAAGTTCTTATGAACTAAAAATCCTTATGAACAAATTTATACTCTGATTTTCAATATATATTTTTATAATAATTTAATTGAGATTTCAGATTAGCATTTGATATGTTAGCGTATCAAACATAAGATAAAGATTTTCGGAATGTATTAATCTCTACACATGTAATACAATTTTTTCACTTATTTAGTTTTATTGCAGGTTGTAAATATGTAATAAAAGTAAATAAGTAAACATGTATAAGTTGAAAAAAAAAAAATATCTAGATACCTACTAGTAATTGGTATCCAATATATTATCCTGGCACAACACTATGGACTTATTAAACCGGTCGGTCGTTAATGAGCAGTTTTTCTCCCGCGCTGGTTTACCTAAGACCGAGATTGCCAGACTTGTTTCATTTTTTGTGATTCGCTCTCTGTCAAACAAATTAGGCTTTTTTTGCGGCTAACCACCGTATAAGTAAACAGGCTACTTTTAACGGTTTATTTACATTATAATGTAAAAGGCACATTACTTGACGACAAGTCTGGCCTAGTGGGTAGTGGTCCTACGTATAAAGCCGACGGTCCTGGGTTCAAATCCAAGTAAAGGCATTTATTTATGTGATGAGCACAGATTTGTTCCTGTTTCATGGGTGTTTCTTATGTATGTAAGTATTAGTTTATTATATATATCGCTGGCTGACCCACCATACAACCCATCTTGAGCTTACCGTGGGGCTCAGTCGATTTGTATAATAATTGTATAATAATTCTTGTATGACAAATGTATATAATCAAAAATTATGTTTATATCCCGTTCTTTTGCAGTCAGAGGCAAACTGATTTTCACTTGAGAGATGTCGTTCATTTGTTTCAATTGCCTGAGTGACTCATTTTACAAAATGCCTAACGATGTCCATATTCGTGGCCACTCACCCAATTCAATTTCAATCCTGATTTCCAAATAAGTCTAGTTCTTTCCTAAGTCGCAAATGTTCCACAATATTAACAATTTTCCGTTTCTATTTATTATTGACTATGAAGTAGTTAAAAAGCAGGCTAATATTTCTTAAATTATCTTGGATGAAAAAGCTAAATATATAAAAAGGGACCAATTTCTAGGCGATTAGGTTTTGCAATTACGTCCTGCACCATAGATTCTGTAAAACTGCAGAGAACCATTTTCAATGGAGCCGAAGTTGGAAACGAGTTCGGATCCCGATGCTTAATTTAAAACAAGTCATTAGACTAACGATAAGACTAGCTAAAAGTAAGGAAGTTCGCTTGCGAGTTTTATGGAGGTGCACTTTCTGAATCGCTACAGCAGCGCAGTCTACAGTTATTCATAGTTTTAAGTTCCGCTTTTAATAATTAAAAAAAAAATACAACTAAAAATCAGAAAGTCACAGAACGCCTTATTTTTTTTACATATTCACACGGAACCTAGGACTACCAAAGACTAAGTAAAGGCATAAAATTTTAGGCCAAAATTTACCTACAACTTCTCAACTCCCTCAAAACAGACAAATTACAAAGTCACCTATGTATTACTTGTTTATTAAATTATAAGTGACAAGTAAAATATTTATTACTAATAATATTCAAAAGAATGAGCTTTGTGAACTCTAATTTTAATAATTAATTTTAACAAAGCTTGCTCATCACTTACGCATTTTTAGGAAGTTTCTAACCGTTGATATAGCCAACAATTTCATTTTGTTATTTAAATTGTTGCGATCACCGAAAAGTACTGTTTTAACTTATTGTACTGCGATTGTAAAATTGCAAGCTGAGTGAATCCGTTGGATAGCCTGTTTATAACAAAAAAAGCCAAGTTCGTCTTACAAATCCCAGCTAACTTCGCCTCGAATCCCCTTATAAAATTCCGTTACTAACAATTATTTTAGGGATTTTAATTAAACTAGCAATTTGCAAGCGGATTTTGAGCAAAAGCAGTATCTTGTAGAATTTAAATTTTATTTTATAATGATTGATATTGATATTCCACCGACAAGAGCATGGCTGTTAATTTTAAGATGATATGATTAAATTGAATATAACGACGTCTCACTCCAACAACGCTACGCATCGAATGTAATTATCATAGTTACGTCATACTTGGATAAAGATCTTAATCTTCATCTGCGGTTTACTTTGTTCGTATGCCAAGATAAGACCTGCTTTTAGGCTGTCTTGTTGAACTGTGGACACCATTACGAAAGGGCATTGGGCACTGACGAGGGTTTCCAGGATTAAATCCACTTATATGGGACAGGGGCGGTATTCGTGTCTTATTGAAGACATCTAGGAGTATACCAAAGGTTAGACGTTATGGAGATATAACGTTACCATTATCTGTACTTTTTTTTATTCAATATTTTCATGGAAAATGCATGGAACTAATTCGGAGTGACTAATTGACTTCACTAGATTCCACCGGGGGCCGAAGAGCTGGTAGCTACCTCGCTGAGCACATCAGCCTCACGATTCAGCGAAGAAATTCTGCCTGTATCTTCGGTGCCACACCGCGGGAGCTTTTATTTAGATTGACATACATGTTATTATTCTTCGTTGAATTTTCTTGTTAAATATAAATAAGAACTGTTTTGTAGGTATTTAGTTCTTTGTTAACGAATAAAGCGAATGTTCTATTGAAAAAAAAAAGGATTCTATTTAAAGTTTTGACCCTGAAAAAAATAGGATGCATGTCGAATGAATTAGAATAGGAGGTAGATATTTCACATCGTATTTCCAAAAACATGTTGACCAGGATTTTGCAGGCTAAGGGTCGGTTGCACTAAATCATCTGTTAAAGTTATCGTAATAGTTGAAATTACTTGTTTGAATAGTTTGTCCACTTTATATGGGATGACTGTAGTGCCGCCATATTTAAGGATCACATTTGTTTTACTTAGTTTTAACAATTCGTGCAATGTTAATGTTTTGTCCGGGCGTTGGTGTGTTAGTGTAGATTCTACTTGACGTTGGCAAATTAGCCAGAACGCCTTTTTTTTAAAGATAAAAGGATAATAAGATAAATAAGTTCATTGGAAATTATCCTAAACTTTTAAAATATGTACGAGATATAGTGTAGGAAAGTGTAGCAGTATATAGTAAAACTATAAGAGTATGATTTTTTTATGGTGCATGCATAAAAGACAGCATGATTCGTGTCATCTAATTTTTAGATAAAATAAACTGTCTGGCCACAAACTGACAAATACATTATATTATGTCGAATCGAGTCCGGATTAAATTTAAATTAATTTGATACGCAAGTTTGGAATAACGACGTATGTTTGCCAAGTTGAAAAGTACATGTCTATTTTGTACCATAATATACGTTTATGTACTACTAGTTGATTCCACGAACCTAGTATGTAACCACTGTACTGTACAAATACCACCTAAGCTATTTGAAGATTTTAACTACCCTATTAGCAGGCATTTTAATACTTATTTTCATTTCTGACACAAAAATAAATCAAAAAAGCGAGTATTTTATTATGATTACCCATTCCACTTTGTTTTATATAGGTATGTCACTGTTAAAGCTCCAGGTGCAATTAAACCCAGAAATTACTGATAAAATCTAGGTTTTACCGGCTTATATCAGTAAAAGTCCGAAATGTTTTAAAGTCATCATTAATTTCGGTCTTTAACCGGTGATATCTCGGTAATTTTAGGTTTTATCTGTCATATCTATATATATTTATCTATGTCTAAGTATCTACTCGTATTGTCGCTTAGTTCTTGTAGTACAATGTTTACATTGAAGCTTGTTATCAAACTGTATACGACTTCTCTTGAAAATATTGATTACTATTTATTTATACAAAACTCTTAGTTATTGAATACTTAAACAATATATAGCGATAGACTCTCTTATTAGAAATACACATATCTATCAGTTTATGTAAGGTACCTGTCTGTACAATATTTTTTTACATCTAAGAACAAATCAAATTATTAAATTATGTTAAATATTTTGATTTGCATTGATTTTGAAGTATTAACCTTCCAAAGTAATTGAAAATTGATGACAAAAGTGACCGGGTCTTCCGGTGTCCGAGGCGGTATTAGAACCCCCATTTCCAGCTTTCTCGACAGAGTTCATCAACAGCTGGAAATCTGAAAATCAAAGATTTTACGACTGCGAAGAAACATCTTCCACAGAGCCTTTAGGTAGCAACCAAATTTTGAGAGAAGGGCATTTAGTTCTACTCCATTTCTGGTACAACGTTATTACCGGTAAAACCAACAAATCAATCACTTGTCAAAATACTTTTTCAAAAGAAATTCAATAGGGTACTCTGGGGTATTCATTACTAATTAATACGTACACAAGCAAGCATTTGCCTTAGAAACCAGTATAAGTTGGCTAGATTTACGTAATTCTGGGAGTCTGTTAGCATTATCGTTACCGGATAATAATAATGTTACTCGTAATTATAACCAAATATTTTTATACCGAGTTAATACAAATAGTATAGAGGTACGAAAACAGTTCGCTTAATGAAGAAATGACCTATAGTAGATTGTTAATCAAGGGTAGAAAGGCACTCATTGACGACGAGGTAATTTGGCGCGAAGTGAGAGCGCTAATAGCGCGAGTCGGAAATGAGTGATTTTTACCCGATTTAAGCATACTATTTTTCATTTCGAATGCGAGGAAAGTAAAATAAGAGCAAGAAGAAAGTAAAAAAAATGTCTCTTCGATAATAAAATGACTGAATAAAAAACTAATCTTACCGCATCAGCTTGTTTAAGTTGAAGCAGGGAGCTGACGATTTAAGTTGTATCGATAAATCATTGAAATATATAAAGATTTCACTATTCTGACAAAGATTTCACTATTTTCTCGGACCATCATTTCATACAAGTTAACTGATAAGATTTTTTCCGTCAGGTGTTAGGTCGATTTTAGAATCGCTTGAATAACCCGTAATTATTAATTTCAAAATATAACTATACTTTGTTTACTATCCAAGTGTTTTCAATAGTTGCGCGGAATCCAGCCTCTAACTTTTTTCTTGCAGCATAATTGTCCACAGATAATTGTCATAACGGACAGAATCTTTTTTTTCGCACGCTTTATTGGCGAATTAATGGGTGTATTAAACAGCATTTTAGTTTTATCGAAAAACGGCACTCTATATTTTTAAAATTTAAAGCTTGTTTTATGTATAAAGTAATAGAATTTCTAATAAAATGGTCCTATTCAATGTAATAGTGACTAGTAAGAAGGTAATATTTCCAATAAGTAATTATACATTCATGTTTGGCTGTTTAAGTTACTGCCGTTGCTTAGCTGTGCATATTAAAGTTTAAAAAAACTTCGTAGGTTTATTCCTTTTTGTTACTGTAATATAGAACCAAGACACTTAAAAAATTGAACCGAATAATATAAATATTTGAATTAATTGACATATTTTATGCATGATAATAGCTACAAAAAATTCCTATAATTTAAGAGAAAGAACTATTCTAATGTATTTGTTTCTGGCGTCGGTAAATAAGGTTATTTTCGCCACTTTGTTCTACTGAGTGCTCACAAGAGGAGAACTAATAGGAACATGCCAAATTGCGACCCTAGGGAGGAAACGTATCACTTTCCACCCGCATAGTAGATAAACACTTTCTGAGCATGAGAAATGAAAAATTTTAGACACTTGCAACTATTTGTACAAAGATGACATGAGTACACTCGTTTTGTATTCTTTTAAAAAAACCTTGACTAGACAATATGGATATAAAGAAATAACTATTAAAGAACACGGCAGACTAGGCTAGACACTTAGAAAATTTAAAAACAATAGAAGGGTAAAAATCTGAGCACTTGTTTTTTCATATACAAAGCGCTGATTGCCAAGTGCGGGAAAGAGACGTGAGCCGCTCACTACCATGGAAACATTTTATACACTGAAATTCAAAAAAATCTTGAGGAAGTACCTACTAAGTATGCTGGTACTACAACTATGAGACGTTTCGTCTTTTATAACCGCAATAACATTATATCCAGTTTTTTTCTGGGAATAAAATTCGTCCAAGTGAGAGCTGGCGTATGACAATGAGAGAAATGTTATAAATACA
Source organism: Grapholita molesta (assembly GCA_022674325.2). NCBI lineage: Eukaryota > Metazoa > Arthropoda > Insecta > Lepidoptera > Tortricidae > Grapholita > Grapholita molesta. The sequence goes on along the minus strand of CP053121.2, from coordinate 21,689,646 downwards.
TATATTTATTTGTTACTTTTGGGCTTTTATTATTTGCTATGAGAGAAATTTTTAGTTCATTGTAATGTTTTTTTTTTATATGCAAGCACCTTGGTAATGCTAAGCAAGGCGGATTGCGGTATAAAAAAAAATTGCATCCAAGTTACATTTTCTATAGCTTGTACTCATATATTATACGAGTATAGAGATAATAAACTGATTGATTTCAACTTTAAGGAAATAAGACAAGATTCATATTTCAGATACAAACGAAAAGAGGGAAAGACTGAGAGCGCTATATTAGCATAAAAAGGACAAATATTATAATTCGCCATTCCATAGCTATGTATACGGAACCTTGACAACACCATTATGATTAAGTTTCCATATTGTAATTCGTGATCGTTATTCGCAAATTGATGAAAATCTAATATTTATGAGAGGCGGCATTCGATATTATGATTTTGTTACCGCAGTATCAGATTGTTTGATTAATCCGGAGATAGTTGGATCGAAGCATACAACTTTATTATTTTCAACTGCATACTATAACCATAGCCCGTTAATTATATTTATACTCGTACTAGAACATACAAATCGTATTAAAATATATCGAAAGACTTCAAAAACTTTAATGTAATATTGATCTTTTCTAACTTTAATATAAAAAAAAATGTTAGTATTTCATCAACACCCTTACTTCTCAATAGACACAACTAAATAATTTATGTAAATCAAGGAAACAAGTTTTTTAAATAGTTTATAGTTTTGGGTCCACACAGGAAAAAAAATGCAATAAAATTCAGACATGTCTCAACTAGTATAACTTGATGCAAGGCTAATTATTTATTTAACAGACGATAAAAATATACACTGTAATACTAACTAAACTTAACTAAATATAAGTTTTAAATAAAAAATGCACGGCAATCAAAGGGCTGGCAGAAATTTCGGTCAGAGGATTAGCCTGGCCATCCAAAGAGGAAACGCTGCAAGCCTTGTGTGTTGTTGTGAGTTCTTTTTAAATTATTCGTATCATCGTTTAAGGTGCGATCACACAGCTGCTTAAAAACGGCGACGCGTATGGTATGGAATCGCAGTGACGCAGCGCATCCGTTTTTACCACACGCTCGCCAAACCGCTGCTCAAAATACGCAAACGGTGAGGTTTCGCAGTGACGCATCGTATCCATGCGTTTTAAACGCATGTTCTCCACTGCGTGTTTTGAGCAGCGGTGTGGACGCAACTTTATACTGAAATATGTTAAGAACAGAGAACATCGACTAATTCTTATTTAGTTATTAGGTAGGTGGGCAATTTCACTTTCAGGGACACCCAATTAACTTAAATGTCAAATAAAAGTTAAATCAGTGGTCAGTTTAGTGACGACAATTAAGCTTGAAATCTTAATGTAAATCAACTTTATTCGCATTTTTCTATTACAATAACACGTATTATTTATGAATTGAACATAAAACAGTAGATTGTATTGAAATTTAAAGCTTAATTGTCGTCACTAAACTGACCACCGATTTAACTTTTATTTAACAATTATGCTAATTGGGTGTACCTAAAAGTGAAATTGCCCAGGTAGGTTATACCCTCAAAAATGTAACTATCTATATAAGGTATGTAATCGCACTACTGGGCATACATTTTATCCCGCGATAGTTCTATATAAAATTGGTTTTAAAAGTAAACTTAGATAATGTTTTCAAGTTCACTCCTCAGGCATGCGGAAACAGGGAACTTTCATCACGAAATGCGAGGTGCCATTCCAATCCCCCATCACTTACGACATGCCACACGAAAACAAATGCACCAGCGTAACAGTCACTGTTTTAAAGATGATAGAGCACTGTGCTCTATCATCTTTAAAACCAAATAAAAAATATGAAGTAGATTTGGATGTGTTTATGTAGGTAATATCTTGGATTAAGTCCATTCGTCTTTAACGACAATAATAGTGTTAACATTGTTTTCTTGCTTTCACTTATTTTCGTTTCACGTATTGCATATTTAATATTGCCTTGTCGATTTTTTTTTAATTTACTTAGTTCTGTAAGGGCAAAAAAAAACTGAAAAAGAAAAAGAAAATTGATACACATACCCGTACTGTACACACTTGTAAAATAAATGTTTCAATATTTTTTGTCGGTTTTGAGAGTGATTTCATTTATGAAATACATTTACGAGTGCCAAAAAAACATTCTGAAAAAAAAATATATATATAGAGATTTTATATCAGTATTTGTTCCTTACGTTTACTCAAAAACTCAACCAATGGGAATACATTCGACCGTAGATAGACGAAGAACGTTCGTTCGACGACGAACGACAAGTTTTCTACAATTTAGGTGCATGCCACACAAAATCGATCTACCAGCAGAAAAGCACTTTACGAATATCGCGGATAAGGCGAATTTTGAAGATGCCCTAAAGCGATGTTGTCGTTCATTTATGTTTAAAGTGGGCCGTCCCTCGTGGTTGTGATCGTAGAGTATTAGATTGAATAGAAGGTTTTGGGAGTCATTCTTTGTGTGTCATATTTAGCTTTGACAGCCGTAGCATAGTCGGCAGTGACCTACGAAGCTGATGTTCATAGATTTAAATGAACGGGAATTTATTTGATTTCGTATCTGGTTGGCATCTACGCATACTGCTATATTTATTCATCTGATATCGTAAAGACAAACTAAAGAGAAAGCAAAAGGGAAAAAAACAGTATAAAAACCGATGGAAAGGCAGCAGCGTCCTTGCGTCAAACTCCAATTATCTCTGACGGTAAACCGCCATTATGCCTTAAAAGGCATAAGAATGAAATCTGTACCTTTATCATAAAAATTAGGTACAGAAATGAGTCTAACAAGTTAGAAAAATAATCATTTTCCTGGTACCTTACAAAAAACTCTTAAAAATAGAATTATGTTATGCAATCATCTACTCCGAGTTCTTCTAGTCATGTTTTTTGTAGGTCCTGAAAAGCATTTCAGTAGAGGAGCAATTAGATGTTTTTTTTTTTCAGTATTTTTATAATCTATAATGATATTAAAGGTCGCCGAAAATCTATTATAATTACAGTTTAACTATAAAATTATGTAACAGTGCCATGGTCTTTTTTGCAATTTTCCCAAAAAATCTACTAGATTCTCATCATAATATAAAAGCCGATTTAAGGTCAGAAGTAAATCGCAATAAAAAGCAGACGCCTACGTATGGCCCGAATAAATAACAATCTTATCTTATCTTAGCACTCCTTACTTTTCTGGCACTGTTCTTACTTCTAATATACAATCCGTTGGTACAAAAACTAAGAATAAAAGAAAGTTAATAATTACCACTCTCGTACTAAAATGACTACGTTGGTGATAGCGAAACTTAGATTCTATTTCTATATTGTTAGGATACATATCAGCAAAGCTTATTTAATTTATATAATTTCTTTAGACATAAAGTACAAAATGTACTTTATGCAGATTGTCTTGGAATACATTTAATGTTTGAATTTGTTTAATATTTATGATTCCCGGCCCGCCTCGATTTGGCACAGGTGACATGTAATACTAACATACATATTTTAGGAGGCTTATCAATTCGACGGAAAACTGGTAGATAATGAAGACCTTGATTTTTAAATGTATCTTAACCTGTAACTTTATAACAATACACAATTACACACTAAGGTTCTGTACTCGTGCCGTAAGTATACATTTGCATGGCTACACGCGCGAACAACGTCAATCTAAAAGTTTCACTCTGCGAGTTTCTCGTGAAATTACCATGAGTTGACATTCAATATCAATATTACACACAGCTCTCATGATAATGACGTGTATTATGTTAATATTTCGGAACATTCCGAAACTTAGTTGACTGTTAATACCACAAATTGGTAACAGATGTCTATTTTAATTAAGAAAGGAATCGTCAATGACTTCATGAAAATCATGATATTCGAACCCTTATCTTCTCGCATTGGAATTCGGACGTGCGGTTTTTCCAGGAAATAACAAATACATATAATTAATACGGGTTAAATAATATAAACATTGATTTATAAAAATATACTGAATGTTAATATCAATCAGAGTAAAATGTAAAACAGACGCTAATTCGTATATTTAAATAATTTTGTACAAATATTATATGTATATACTGGCGCAGGTCAAAATGTGTAATAAATAGTCATATTAGTCTATTACTAGTGTTTGTTGGCAAATGTTTGCTATACTATGTAGATACTCACCTTATTTGAACATTAATATTTATTCCACAATAAACACACATTCAGAATATTTAATTGAAATATTATTATAGTGTTCCATATTTATTTCGTTTTCCGAATTCAAAATTGATACAATTTGTCTCGGGGACACGAAAGCTGTGGCGCTTGACGCTCCAAGTATTTGTAGCGATAAGAGATCTTACTCCGAAAAGTCACAGTGTACTGCCTCATATGATCCAGTGTAGAGAGAACTATTTGCGTAGGTACACAACAAGTACACAACAGTTTCTGGTTTTCTGGTAAATGGTATCTGTTCACTGGAATATTATAAAAGGCAGCAACCAGCTAAGAACACCGTCTGCTTTTTTTTAAAACTAAAACTACACAATCCTGTGTTATTTACTGTTCAAGTTACCAGAGTGACTAATAACGCATTGTTTGAGGAGGGATAAGACAGTTATTTCGGCGAGATATATATAATATATAATTTTTAAGCGTCGTCATTGCAAACGTTAAAGCGTTAAGCTGCGCTTACGTGTACAGTCGCCATCAGCTATATCGGGGCTGTGGAGTTCACAAATATCTGAAAAACGCCTCTATTTTCAAAGCGATAAAGTGCATATTCAGATATTTGTGACCATCTCCACAACTCCAATAGACAAAATTAAAAAATTGCCTGATGGCGACTGTTTTTTAAATATATCGCAAATTCACAATGTCTCTTGGTTAGCCTTCTTTATAAGTATAGTATCATAATACCCTTAATCCAAATCAATAGCAACATTTAAGACTTAGATATTTAAGGGTGCATTACATCTGATGCTTTCTATTGAGAAAACCCGAGAAGTATGTTTAACCTCTGTCACAAGAAAGTTTCTACCGCGAAGGATAATGAACATTGTATGTATCGCGGATCATAATGGTAATGGAAAACTACTAATTAACAAGCTAATGCAGTAGTCAAGTCAATAAGTACATAGTAATGTGTTTGTATAAGGATGTTGGTATTCTAACTATATTTGAATTTTGAGGTAAGTTTCTTTACAACTGCATAGATAATACAAAATTGATAACTTCGATAAAAAATGCTTTTATATAACTTTCGAGATACACATAGGAATGGTAGGACATGAAAGGTGATTTATGGAAATAGTTATTTTAGTGTCTACTCTCCCCATTCATAACCCAACTGTCCTCGCATCCCTACTCACCCCATTTTACCGTCCCTGTTTCACCTTTTTGGTTCAGAACAATAACAACTACTCTAGAGAAGTCGAGACGATGCGCTTGACATGCGTTCAAGATAACATTAAAAGCCAAACCTGTTTCGCTCAAGCGGGAAATTATAATTTCGGGGAAACAAGAATTCTCAAAGTTAATCTGCTACAAATTTGAGAAATCAATACATTGTTTGGTTTGGCTGTCTACGTTTATGATTTTTGCGACTTTAATACTTTATTTGCAATGTAATAGTCTAATATTTAATAGTCCCTTTGGATATTGTATACTGACTGTGTTGTGTGCGCACGTACCAAACTGTTCAAGGACAATACTTGAAAGAAGGAAAATATACGTTATGTTAGTTCACTATATACTCGTACTGTGAAACAATCGATTGTTTTAACTACCTCCATGCAAACAAAGACGCGGGCGGAAGATATATTCCAGTTTACGACGTATTTATAAACCTCAATAATTCTTGCTCCGTTTCAGGTCTGAATGACCGTACAATACTTAATAGACCATAAAATTGTCATACGAAGGTGATAAAACAATGTTTTCCAGGGTGAAAATCCTGACATAACTGATGTTAGGGCGAACACAGACGAGATTCAGCGCGGCGCCTCTGCGTGGTTTAGATCTCAGAATTAGGGAAAATTCCGATTAGAAATGTCAAATTGAAAGTGGAAAAATTTGTATGAAAGTTTTTCATTACCATAGAAACTGGCCCGTTGTCACAGCAAACACAGTACGTTATTTATTATTGGGTGATTCTCGAATTGTATCACTACTAATACTCCAGCCACAATAGTCTACAGCTAAACATGAGTCTTCGTCATAAGGACCATGAGCGGTTTAATGCAGTAATCGCCACGCTTGCAGGCGGAATGGCATATCAGTACGTTTCTACACTTTAAAAGACGCTGCTGCACGTTCTATGGTGGTTTCTGTTACACGGGTTCCACTACCAGTACATGCAGTTATATGGATTTATCACTACCTACAGGCAGACGGCAAGCGTAGTGTAGGGCGCCCTCAGGCAAGGTGGAGTGACGACTTGCGCAAGATGGCTGGCAGCAGCTGGATGCGAACAGCCGAAGATCGAAAACGATGCCGTGATATTGGGGAGGCCTATGTCCAGCAGTAGACTGCGATAGGTTGACGGTGATGATGACAGGCAGACGATTGCTGATTTTTAATACATTTTACATAGTTTGACAGAGTTCAGGCGCAAACGCACGTTGACAACGATTCATTTTACAATGAAGCTGCTCTTATAATAATGTACCAATGTATGACACCCTTCTGTCACTTCTATTGATAACGACTTAACACGTTCACTGCGATAGGGGCCTATTGACTCCTCACAAAGTATGGTTAACTGCGATGTTAACTAATTGCCGCAGCAAAGGTGTTAACATTGAAAGTGGCATCCATTGCGACGCTATTGAGCACCCGGACGTTTAACTTATTTCGTAAAAGCAAATAACAGGAGCAGAACCCAACCACGCTTGCGTTATCTATAGACCCTAATTCCCTGTTCGAAGCCGGGCCTCGCTATTACCATAAATTCTTCCGTGCGATAGTCCGAATTGTCGTCTGCGTACATACCGATTTTATCGCGGCTTTTAATTCAAATTTATAGAATTGTACAATTGCAAGAAGAATGTGCTTTTAGCGATTTATTTTCGTGCGGAATTTCATGTTTATGTTGTACTGACGTTTCGGTTTAATGGTACTTGGTATTAAATTGAGTTTAATTTTACTGAATAAATACGAATTACGAATTTTATGTAAGTATTTTATTATTTAAATATAATCCAGTACTTTAACGGTACAGGATTATACTTGTCCAATGATGATTCAATTAATTTTTCACTTACTGTTTCATCACGACGTAGCGAAATCATATAAAACATTTATCCAATTACAGTAGACTACAACATACTTATATACAACATACCTACATATTTTAACATTTGCACCTCTATTAAAATACCACTTAGAATCTAAGTGACTCTATTAGTTAAGACAATACAAGTAGATGGTGTTAGTACTCCGTTTAATTATTATTATATCACGTTGGAAAAAAACTTAAGCATTATGTGTGACAAGATGTTCCTAACTGACAATGAAAGATAGAGCTTAGAAAGTAAGTAAGTTATTTCATACAAAAAGTTAAGTCATACAGAAGTATGACCCATCTAACTAACTTAAATACTGACACGAAATAAAACAACTGAAAGGGATTATATGGCGTATACAATTTTAAGCTTTGACTTTTCGTACGTCGACGGAGGAAAAAATACCTTTTTTGAATAATTATCGCGGGAATATTGACACAATTTGAACTTAAATACAAATTATTCTCAATTCTCAACAAGTCTTTTTATCAACTTTGTTTAAATTACCATTCCTTAGTGCGCTTTGATTGTTAACCTAATTCAAAATTAGCGAATCCAAATAAAGGTCAGCAATTCTGTTTGAAGTATAAGGTCAAAAACGTCGCGCCCTCACAAGGACAAGCGGTCATGCAAGATAGTCTAGAGACTTGATTTATGTAGGATTGGAAACATTAAAAGTGAATGCTGAGAAAGCTGATTTGATAAAATATGAATCCAATATAACGTCTCTGATACTTAAAGTGACAGTTTATGGGTAATACGGATTTTTTCGTGGGCTAAAGCGGCAAGGTAAATGAACCGAATGATAGCATAATTTTAAATCACGACTTGTATTTACATGTACTATGATTGAACACTAGTGCTTAGTACTTCGTGTACCGTAACCTTTATTTCATGTTCTTTATGAACTCCATGATAAAAATCCCATGTCTAAATCAGGGATAAAAATATACCAATGTGAAATATTTCTTCAAAATCATTTCAGCCGTTTTAGCGTAATAAAGGACCAAAGATTTTGACAGATTGTTTATTCCTTAAAGGATTCGAAGATTCTTAAAGCAGGTGACCCGACCCAGTGACCCATGTCTTTTATTGCTTCGCCTTCTCAGACTAAAGTCCCTGCGAGAAATACGAACTTTATTACCATTTTATTGTTTCAAGACACTTTGTTGTTGTATTCCGTCCTATTTTATAGGATTGTAAATTATCTTTCACTTTTATTTGTAAAATAAGTTACAATTGCAGTTTACTGTGAAAAACATTAACTCGACTCCGATGTAGTTTAAGCTTCTTATTTCGTGCTTTAACATAGAATATAATCAGTAGGAGTAAAAAGAGTGTAACAATTTAAACTTTTTAAGGGGCACCTGGTCTGGTCGAATTTTAAACACATAAATAAATAAATAAATAAATGAATCCCGTGGCCAGAATACGAGCCTGCGGTTTCCTGCTTTGTAGGGAGGGTTACTTCTGGCTAGTCTAGGACGCTGTTAATTATTCGATAATTCGTTAATTGTGCTTACCATGTTTTAATTTTTAATTTCAATATATGTGCACTAATGTTACTATTAACTATACTACTATATAACTACTAATAACACTAAACAGGTTAATATCGGGGCCCTGGAGTAAGAAAAAAAGGCAGGACATAGATTTAATAGCCGAAGCGAATTAACTTAAATATATTTTTTTATCACCAAAAATTATAATTAATTTTCAGATGACAGGGAAGTAGAAAATAAATATTTGTTTACGGTTTGGTCACCATACTCAATGTGATGTATTGTCAATTCCCATACTGCGTATCTCCAAAAGCATAAGGTGACCATGATTGGTTTAAAATTATCTTTCACTTCTCATGCTCTAATAGTGTGTCTAATATTATGCTTGCAAAGGCGGACTAAAGTAAATTTAGCCTCTAAGGAAAATATATATACATATTTATGATATACAAAACGATTTAAATTGACCAACCAGAACACTTCACCTTATTAAATCCACCAATCACGACACAAATCGAAGTAAATCGCAACGCTAGATTATTTTTTGGTGCGAATGTTTAAAGAATGTGAGGTCATTAAAAAAAACTTTGTATAAAGTATCAACCAATCAGAATACCGCAATATTAAAATCGACCAATGAGGAAACACAGTAAAATTCTCAAAGCATTCCTTATTCATGGCGTAGATATATCCTATCTGTATCAAAGTAGTGAATAAAATACAAAGACCGCCTAATTAAACATTTTTGACTCAGAATTCATTGTGGACGAATACAATTGTATTTGTTAATTCTTAAAATGTATTTATTTTTATTTTCTCGCAATCGAAGTGAGAAGTAGAGTGCATAACTCAGGTCTAAACGCCATATTACCTCTCGAACAATTCTCCCTCACTTCGTTCGGGAAAATAACCATCTCGTGGTAATATGGCCTACTTTAGCCCCTTGTCAAACAATCTACTATTAATTGATAAAATAAGAAAAGATAATTTACGTTGTTTTGATGAAATACTACCATAAGATAACTGACCAGTTACAAAGTAAGCAAAATTGGTTCTGGATCACGACCCAGAAATTATTCGGGTTACAGGCTTAGGGCTATTTGTTACGTAAAATGTACCATGTAAACAGGTTTCAAATTCGCAACGCCTCAAGCTCTGTCAGAAACTCACGAGATAATTTGTAACTTAAATTTGTGTCGGTATTTGTAGAGGATTGTGTATTAAATAAATTAGTATAGGTACTTGTACACTCAGTATCAAATACTTAGTTGCAACCAAGGAACATACAAGATATGGAATGTCTATACAAAACCGCGTTACTTACATTCTGGCAAACACATTAGCAACATCTATCATGTTTAATAACAGTAAGTCTCAGTATTATACTATGCTACTTTACAAATGTCTCGCTGTCAAAATGACACAACATTGTGTCCAAAGATGGCGCTGCGCCACATAATACCAAAATGAGAAATAGCCAGCATGTGGAGGTAGTTACGCGATACTTTGTATTGACATTTCTTGTCTTCCTTGAAAGAAGTTTCCATGGTAGCCAAATAAAAAGACTAAATTATTTTATATCCAATCATTATTGCATTATGTGTAACGATATATTTGGCTACTTATACACCTGCTATCAATATTCTGACTTGTTTAAATGTTAAACATTTGTCTAGGTTGGATTCTTCTCAAGTAAACTGCGATAGACATTTTTTATTTGTGGTGCAACTTTATTTGTCATATGTCGTGGCCCAAAACTGGTCAACAACCATACCAACAAAAAAACAGGCAGCAGCGTCTTGGCAGCAGTGGAACATGTTTCGATCGCCAACCCGTTTGACAAGCGTGGGATTATGCTATCCTGGTACATCAGTGACTGATGAAGATGATTACACATACATACATACATACATACATACATTTCAGCCGTACGCAGTCCACTGGTGGACATATTTAGGCCTCCCACAAATATGACTTGTATCACCTTGGGGGTAGTTGCCATAGTCGCCACGCCCGGAAGGCGGGTTTGTGACCGCAGTAGCTGTAGATTGGGTTTCGACGGACGCTGCTACCCGTCCGTAGGTTTTTTCTCTTTGTCGCCTCTTACGACACCCGCGGGAGGAGTTGAGGTGGTGCTATTCTAGTCAGCGGGTAACACATACAATTCACATAATAAAAATTTTAAGAATTTCAAATAATCTAGATAATACATTCCATATTAAAATGACAACAAAACCCCGCAAGACATGCTCGCAGATCCTTGCGACAAATGCTACTGCTACTGCAATATATAATCTAATTCCAGTAAAGAAGGTTCAAATTTCTTTACCTTTAGTATATGTCGGTATATAGGTAACGTTTGGTGTGAATTATACATTAGGTAACTTTGCTTGTCACCCCACTGGGTGCCCGCTGGCAGAGCATCGCTCCCTGTACGCCAGGAGCGACATTGAGGTTTCCAAAATTAACATAGCCTGGGTTATTGAATTGCAGCCTAGTATAACTTGCAAATCAATCGGGAAATACATTCCAGTACGAGTATTTGCTACATATTTGGTCAGATTGAGAGAGAAATGTCACCAATAATCTAACATAATACACGCTGTCGTGTCCTGTTGAAGAAAATGACATAATAACAAGAAATATGATGTTGTAGAACAAGGAAAACCTTTTTTCCTGCTTGCTCGATATCGAATACCGATTCGCAGATTATAACCTCAATTTGATTCACGATAATGATACCACGGTACCGTAAAACGGGGTGAGTATGGCCAAAACAAATATTCTACGACTCGTTAACAATTTATGTAAACTTAATTAATGAGTGTTCCAGTCGTAAGTGTTTTAGTTTTTTTTATGATTTTAGATAGCTCCATTTCAAAATTTTAAATTCAAATTCAAATCATTTATTTCAGAAATTAAAGATAAACACTCGTTTTCATACATAGTTGATTTGGGGACAAAGGTAAGTTGGATCGATACTTTTATATCATGAATATTACTATAGCTCCATTTGTAATAAACAAGCCTCGGATTTTTTATCGCATGGTAAGACCAATGAAAACTATGAAGTCGATATTAAGACTAAAATGTAACTCGTAGTCTCTACCCTCCCCATTCATAAGCCAACTAAAGCCCTCGCAATTTCATATTGTTGTGTATAAGCCCTGCATTCTAAGATTATTATTGCGTGCAATGATATACTCGTATTGCAAGTGGCGTCTTAGGTCATCATGTCTAAATCCAACGGAACAAGAAAAGGTTCTAAATCTCGAATCGGCTTTCCAAGGGCCCAGCTTAATTTGTTTGCAGTTTTCTGCGTGTTCTTCAGTTCTTCTTCCAGAACTTTCCTTCCGCGAATTACCGACAATGGATTGATACTTGAACCTTTCATGCCTATTAAATTATTTAAAAGGATATTATTTCCTAGCGACGAAAATTATATCACCATCTTTATTCATCACGTCGTTGTCCCGGCATTCTGCCACTACTCAAGGGAACTTGGGGTCCACTTAGCAGCTAATGCCAGGAAGTGGAGTAGGCACTACTTTTACAAAGGCGACTGCCATCAGACCTTCCAAACCAGAGGGCAAACTATGCCTTAGGAGGATTCGTCCGGTATCCAAGGTAAGAGTCTACAGTAAGTTAAGCCACTACAGGTAGTATATTTATATTTTGAAAATATAATGAGACAATAGAAAATCATTTTACAAAATCCAAAATGTATAGTCAAAATAACCTTACTCTTATTTTTTTTGCTTTAATAATACTGAATACAAAAAATATGGGTGTAAAAACCTTGTCAAAATTGTATGTCAACAATTCAACAACAATAATCTCAAGGAGCTGTTTTAGAAAGCTCTTAAATAGCTTTTTAATTATTTACAAGTTCCCGCTTCAAGGGAAAATAAACGATTAGAGCAATGAACAAAAAACGTAATTACGAAGAGTCTTGATACATCTGAAGTGAATCGATAGTGGATGGCGTCTTATTTCGAAATACCATCGCTTGTTAGTGAAGACGAAGTATTGACACCCCGACTGTTCTCAATATATAAATATAAACTTAGAAATGGCAAAAAAAAAATGGGTTAGGATTGTTTATGCTACATGTTTAATAATCACTAGAATCACGTCGACTTATTTTATATAGACATTATTGTTAATGTTTACCAACCAGTTACTCTTCAATGAGTCAGGAAGGAGAGATCAGGTAGATAGCCTAGCTCCGTGGGTCAACAAACTAAGGTAAACAAACGTTACCGCGGTCTAACCGCCACACAGAGCCATCTTTTGGCGGGCTGAGTAACTAATATTTAATATAGTAGCGTATTAGTACTGGGATCCCATAGCGTGGTGTTAAATATTAACAATATCGCTTTTCTGCTATAAAAAAATATATTATATACTCGTATTATACAGATAAGGTAATTAATTAGTGAGTAAAAAGATTTATACAAGTAGCAGTCATGTTAAGTATCGGAGATGGTATTAGTTTTGCGGTGTTCCACCGAGCGGAGGCGGTTCAACTCCAACGTGGTTGCTAATTACTAACACACTCGCACATGATAGTACAGCAGCTATAGATACAGTAGGGCTACTGGTTTGAATTGGAAATTTATTATTTGTTTACTGGGTATGCGTTAGGTCAAACGTCGGTTTTGTTAATCTACATTTCTACACTAATATTGTAAAGGCAAAAGTTTGTGAGTGTGTATGTTTGTTACTTCTTCACGTATAAACGGCTGGAGCGATTTTAATAAAATTTGGTATGGAGTTAGCTGACACCCTGGATTAACACATAGGCTACGTTTTTTCCCTAATAAACTGCGGTAAAACCGCGGGGCATAGCTAGTGAGTAATATTCAGTATTTGAGTATGTTTGAATATATAAGTAGTAAAATATGAGTCATAACAAACACACCGTCATATTTTAGGTTCATAGGCAGTAATGTTTCCATAGAACGTAACTCGTTAACTGCGGTCACACGGTCCAGTTCAAATTGAAGGACACTTGGCGAAAAAAATGGGATGCGAACAAGATAATTATTTCATGGTGACTATATAAGGTACTAATAATTATGAAAATAAATATTTAAAAACCTCCAACGAAATAATATTTTTCAAGAACCATCCCCTAGAATACCTGATTTTATATTATGAAAAATCTGCATTACAAATGTCCACCCGTTTAAGAGCTGTAGCAACAGATAAACACATATAGCGGTCAAACTTATGTATAACAATCTCAACATTTGTAGAGGACCGAGAAGAGTGGTGTACCTGCTAAATATATGCCTATACTCAGCATGCAGGAAAAACTGATATAGGTACTCTGTACTTATTTTATTCAGTATGTTCCCACGTAATAAAAGTATATACTAAAACGTTTTTAGTTCAAAGGAAGCACACGCGTTATAGAGAATTAACTTTGCGACATTGCATCAAAGAAACGAGAAGCATCAGGAATTGTTTCATCGACGAGAAAGAGGTCAATCGCCGATGACGATTCGGTTGGGCAACATTCGAGAAACTACGACATCTTTTCTTCCAATATTCTGCAGTGTCTCATTGTCATTATGAACGTTTTTGACCAGTGTGTGTTGCCAGTGATGATATATGGTAGTGAATTACTGATACGTGATCGCTTACTATGAGCCTCATAAAAAGGCCCAAGGTCACCCAAATGGTCGGGTTTTTATCACTGGTCACAATATCTGTCACGGTCTAACAAGTATGTGAGTGCGAAAGTGACGGGAAGCGCGATAGATGATAAAATATCAACCATGGTAGACGTTCTGCTGTATGTTTGTGTTCATTGAGGACCAGTGTATGAAGTCCAGAAATAACCGACATAATTAGAGGACTAATTAGCAGAACGCGGTCTAATTTAGATCATAACAGGTACACGTGTATTTGTATGTATATTGTATGTATGTATACGTGTGACCCGTAGATTTGAAATAGGTCACCCTATTTCAAATCTACGGGTCACACGTATATTTGGAAATTAAAATGATATTGGAGAATTAGTTACAGTAACAGATATTTGTTCTTGGATCATGGGTATTTTCGTTATATTTTAATATTTTTACACCCACAACACAAGCCTTCTTGAGCTTAACGTGGAGCTCAGTCACTTTGTGTAAGGTATCCTGTAATATTCATTTATTTTGTTTTATTATTAAACCAGTTTCTTACATACAGTCAAATATCGCCCATATCTTCATATTCCTAGGATTGCTCCTGACGTTTTTATATCAGGATTTGTAGAAGATACATTTTTTATGAAAGCGAATGCCTTAAGTACCCATACCATGAGTTGTGACATTGACGTTTTCGATAACGAGTATCGAGTTTACTATCTGTGCATCTCGCTTATACTATTTTAGTGCGAACGAGATGCACTAGATGTATTAAAAGTCGCCCGTCTTGATGCTACATCAGCATACAATTATAAAAAAAAATATTGAGTTCAAATTAATTAAAATATATAAACTGTGCGATAAAGCTTACCCTTTTAAAAATCCGTTCAAAGTGACATTATATCATAATGGACAAATGGACTTTTTAAATATGTAAATTCTTATATTACAAATTAGAAAATAATATGTCGTTATGATCAGGTTTCAAAAAACTGAGACTTTTAAAGTTTATTTTATATTTATTAAAAACTTCTCTTAATTAATAACGCGAAGTTAGCTGAACCTACGCCTAAGGCTGGTGCAAAAACTCATTAATTAACGAGTATGAGTAATTGTTTCAATGACACTTATCGAAGTTGATACTTAAATTTAAAACATTATTTCAATAAGTTTTCTAAAAAGTTTCTATATATGTTTTCATGTAAATAAATATGATGTTTCTGTTTATGTTTCAGTTTGTTTTTAATAGGTTTTGACGTCCCTAAAATTAATATTTTAAATGTTTATACGGATAATTGTTTTAAAGTGGATTAAAAACTTTACACAGCAAAATTTAAATTTTCCATTTCTTTATAATGGATAAGTCAAACTCTTTTTGATATTCCTACTTATTACTACTACTACATACTACACATAACGAGACAGAAAATAAATAGAAAAATGTTTAACACGTGTTTTTTTCTAGTCTGGACTAGTAACAGTCAAATTCGTCACAAATCTCTTTGTTAAGTATATCCTCGTGATTAGCTCAGAATATAAGAGCGACGGGATATATATTAGACGAAGCATGTAGTACAAAAATGCCCCCCTAAGACGGTCAATGGCCATTACTTCTTCCTCGTTGACTTCGCCCACGGCATGGAATATTGTCCCATTCATGAACTTTCCCACTATTCGAAAATAGTACCAATTCGTTTCCATTAGCTAAGAAAATTTCCTCATATCAAGTGTGATGATGCGCGACAGTTCATGTTCAAGAAGTAGCCGTCTTAGAAATTTTATTTGTCTTGAATTTTTTTTTGAAACTGCTTTATTTATTTATATTAAATTAACTGTTTTTAAGTAATGGTAGTTTGTTTTTTCTTGTATACTTAATCAATACAGCAACAATAACATAATTGTTACCCGACCCGAATACCGTAATAATATAGACTATCGCTCGCTTTACTTGCTTTGTTAGTAAATATTTATTACAAAATATATAGATTTCCCCCACTAATACTGAACGGCCCAGAACCACTCATTCAATTTATGCATCAATCGGCATATCGCTCCATGTTCAAGCGACCGCAATCATATTTGGTTGAGCTAATTCCAATCAGATGCGGATGTCATAAATATTCTATTTCACGCCAATTACACAGAGTGGCGCAAATATGGCGCCCGGCGTGATTGTTATGTGTTTTCGAGATTACCCATGATTATTGATAAAACGACACTAATTGAACCGTAATAAGTAACAACAGGTATCATGAGCACCAAATATCATTTAGATACTAATTACAATTTAGTACCTTTCGATACTAGTGAAAAAAAATGTTTTTTCGACGAGGGTGAAAGTTGGAGCCCGAGTGAAACGAGGGTGACAATCACCCGAGTCTTAAAGAAGTTTTTACACGTGTATCGAACCCAATTTTTTATAACAAGTGCCTTAAAAAGTGACCTGCACAAAGTGCACTTTTACGCACTAGTTAGGAAACAATATTATTGTAGTTAAATGTTGAATGTAACAGAACATCAACTTTACTCGACGAAAATTAATAAAAAAATAATTTAGACCAACCATTCAGTGTTTTTCATGAAACGAGCTCAATCGTGTTATTGCATTAATCTAAATACATATATAGGTATATACAATACTAATTTCACCAATTGAAGTTCAGAGTGTCATTACCTACTCAGTTTATTTGTAACTAGAATAACTCACCTGAAACTGAAAATAAAACAAATATAACATTATTTTATTTACATAATGTAATCCATATCAATTTCACACAACCAAGCCCGGAACTTGTTGTTATAAAGAAGTAGCCGCCTCAGATAAACAGTAGATAGGCATATATATAGATATATAACCCATTTCATCTGTTTAGTTTGGTTCTTTTTATTTATAATATTAAAAGGAAACAGTAATGTCGCTAAGAACTTTCCAATGGACAAATAGCCTTGGGCTGTTTATGACTGAGCACACTTCTAGACTCGTATACCTAGTTTTTGTATAATTGTTAAACGTTACCAAAACCCAATTAGTATTTATGGGTTTTTATATTTTTATTTAGAAACATCCACACAAAGCTCAGTTGGCAGTGTTTGCCTGCCAACTGCATTGTTGCTGAGTGCAGACAATTTCGAGAGCATGTTTGTTGTTCCAGCCTCTTATCTTTTTGTCCCTGTTTGCATTCATTGAACCTAAACATTGTTTTATATCTAACGTAAACTCTTTTTGTACAACGACAGCATTATTAAAAAATATACTGATATCATTTTGTTTCAAGATACGAAGTAACAAAAGAACAAATATACATATTGTTTCTAAAAGCAAACATCATTTTCAATATACAAACCAAAAGATAAAGAACCATTTTGATACTTTATAAATTATTTTTTTTAAATGTTACAAGGTTTGCTCGTTACTTTGACTATTTTACTCATTGACATAATATAGAGATTATTGCTGTTTTTGGGCTATTATTTACGCCGCATCGACTAGTTATGACCTTTTTATAACTCATTACTGATTACCGTTGAGTCCAGAAAGCTCCAGATTCTTTGGGCTGTAATGTTGTGTACCTCAGAAGGTTTCAGTACTTGCGTGCCTAGGTGGATACTTCTTTTATGCATTAGTGGCCCGCAGGAACAGAGGAAAGCAGGAAAAAAAAATAAAAATAAAAATTTAGATATATATTATAATCAAATCATTAAACCGTGAAGGCTAGTAGTTTTAAAATGCTTTAAAAAATCTTTTGTACGATTGGTGTGGCCTACAAGCAAACTTGACACATGCACTAAATTATATTTGGTTGCCGCATTCATAGAGTAAAACTGAAAGCGGATTACATTGCGTAAACTCAATAAAAAAAATACATCCCGATGATTTGAACATTTTGCAGCATTTGCTGTCACGGGAGTCAGAAAATCTGTACAATAACCCACTTTTCAGTTCTTTTATTTTATTTACACATGCAATTGAAAGACATTACTACACTTTTATGATATTGCGTAAATATGCGTGACATTGAACCCTACTTAATGTTTTATTTCAAACATTCCGATGTTTCTAGTTTACAAAACATAGAGTTCATAATCCAAAAAATGTTTATCAACAGCAGTTTACTTTTATTTGCAATTTTGTCTGTAAACTATTTGTGTTAGTGTCTCCGCTTGTTCAAGTAATTACGTCAATAAATAAATTAGAATTTTAAAAATAAATTTAGAATTTGTTTTTAAAGAGTGATTTAAAGTATAAATTAGTACCATGTTGTGGAGAGAGGTGTATATAACGCTAGCGTTAAATTTATATAGTAAGCGAGTTTGTAATTATAGTTTATGGAGAATTTGTTATATTGTATCAAGTCTAAATAATTTACGTGTTAACTGATTTGATACGATAGCCAACCGAGATCATTGCCGAGAACATATGTACAGATTTTAAGAAAGTTTTTCTTCTCTCAGTAGTTTGTTTCTCTGTGGAATAGAAAAGAAAGTAAACACAAAAACTTATTTATATTGCCAGATATTATTTTAAACAACATTATTTATAAAATTAAACGAATAATATGTATCTACATCACCGCGGTTATACAACATTATCCTTTATTAAAGTTAGACTCTATGTAGGCAAGTTACAGCAAAAACATTTAAAATTAAATAAATTTAATCTTTAGTATGGAGAGGAGCGGCAGTGACGCTTGATGTAGTGAACTGCGGTATCGATAACGAGGAGACAATAGAGGGTGCAGTACCGAACTACCAGTATCCTTGGCTCGGCGTATTATACTATTCTATGTGTAAGTATAATTCAGGTCCAAATGGAATGGGTTAAACTCGCTTTTTTTGATACAAGACTGACCAACGTTTGACCTCAGTCACACCTGACTTTAAGTGTCAATGAGGTAGAGACAGAGCTTGTTCACTCTTGCCTTGTAAAGACCAAAATTATATCTTAACCGAACATAGAAATCAGCTCGAAAGTAAATGTACGCCGATTGCTCAAAATCATGATATTCGGACCCAAATTATGTCATCACAGGCGCAGTGCCGCTGACCTGCAACTCAGCTGAGAATCCTCGCTAAAGTTTTTCTGTTCTTGCAGACAATGGGCCCGGAGAGACGCGCTCAGTAACGACAGTGGTACTCATACACGTGGAGTTTGTTCTCGCCAACACTGCTGACATCGGTCCAATGCCTAAGCGGTCCTTCAGGTAATAACACCATCTAGATTAAACTTACACGACTACTAGCAAATAGACAAGATAAAAAGATTAGTGTTACAAGACATAATGGAAGAGAAGTCGACTAGAAAACCTTGACGTTGACCTTTAATAAGTAGGTAATATTAATGAACCATTTAGTGAGAAGAAACCGTTACCTAAGTACCAAATAAATGTGGTAGTTCACATGGAAAGGTACCTTATGGCACTTACGCTATTGTTAATGAAGCTTCAATACTAATGTGACACTTTCCAACGTAACCGCCAAGCGCTATAAGGTACCTTTCCATGTGGACTATCACAAATAGTCTTTTTACTAGGTAGTTTAATAATAAAAATCAACTTCGACTACTTAATAACCTTATGAGAATGAAGTAAACACAGCAACATTTAGCTATATTTTCTGTACATGTGGGTGCTTTTCTAGCAATTGAAATCCTTTTTATATCATTGAATCCAGGTGAGAATTAAATTTCTGCTAATATTATTTTTACTATGCCATATCAAGGGACAAGGCACGCGTGCTGCTGGGCGAGGGCTGGGAGCGCGGGGGCCGCCGTGTGCGCAACTACGTCGTGCACCCAGAGTACGGACAGACCATCAACAGCATCGCCATTGTACATCTAAGGCAGCCCGTCCGAAATCGTGAGTAAAAAATACTGCTTACGAAATTCCTAGACCAACTTTTCCACGTACACAACATGTTTTGTTTGCGTACAGTATCCGATTCTCCACGACAATTCTGACTTCACTTGTTTTATTTTTTGAAAAGCACTAGTTTTAGTCATGTCTTAGGCATATCTGATTGATCTTTTACTTAATTGTAATATTTTTGATAATTATTTATTTACATGGGCTCCATTTGTACAGCAGCAAAAAGTAACGATAAAAACTATATAAATAATGTATATTTTTTTATAATTCTAATAAACATTATAGCAGACACACAAAGTAGAAATAGGATACTTTTACTTACGGCGGTCTTGATTGATTGATTGATTTATTTATTTATTTATTCATAAATGGTTCATTTATCACTTAGTCTATTTACATATTATACAGTTAGGTACATGTGTACAAATATAGTTGGAACAGTGGAAATAAGACTAATATACGAATGTATTTAATTTTACCTTCCTCTAGATTAATAATTGTTAACAAATGAATATCATTATATTGTAAATTCTCGTTTTCTTATACAAGTGTAGTATATTTTCTTTCTTAATTTTCAGTTAAAATTATCAGGCCTATATGCCCGCCTCCAGAGCGCTTACGTTATCCAAAATTTTGGGTAGTGAAGTTTGATGAAAGTAAGTAGTTAATCTTTGATTATTTACAATAGCGATATTGTGTGATTGCATAAAATATCCACAATAGTAATAATACAATAATAATTTTAAAAAATCAAGAAAAAAAGTAGTATTTATAGAAAAACGAAAAGTAAACATGCCAAATAAAATGCAAAATTTATCAAAAATTGTTTATTGTTTTTAATGGGCGTAGTGACAGAATGTCATCGAATCAACCAGCAAATGTGACCCATATTTTTTTAACAGCCAATCGCTATGATTTTGTTTGTGACACAGGATCATAACTAAATTATCTTTCATGTGGAATAGCAATAAAAAAGGAGCTTGCCGCCCTAGGTCGGCAATATTAACCTTAACGACTTCAGCGCCTCTCGTCTAGCCATTAGGAACATAATGTCATCATTGTGATGAATATTTGAGAAAAATACCTTATGAGTGTTCTTTATTCAATATCCCATACTTTAATATATTATTATTTTCGGCAGAACTAGATTCACTGCAAAAGCGGGTGTTTCCAGTGACCGAAGTGCCTGCTGCAATGTGCCGTGACTTCTATGTCAACAGAAGTGTAAGTAACATTTTACTGTTATTTTTTTATCAGCATCAGAATCGTCTCTAAACTGAATATGTATATGAAAAAGCCATGACGATACAAAGAACCCAGAGATGGCAATGAAACTACTCGGGTAACTTTCAAGTTTATATTGCTCTGAGACCCCAAGTAGAAAATGAAACTCAATTCTTCGTTAAACTGAATATTGTAAACTTAAGTCTAAGCAAATGTAAAGCTCATTTCACGGTGCATCTTTAGAGAATGTAAATTAATAAAACCCAGAAAAATATAAAACTTTGAACAGTCTATGTAGATCCACTATAATTTAAGGTCCTGGCTTTGATCTCCATTATTCAACGCAAAGAAATAGTTAAACAAACTCTGGAATAGACATGAGTATCTAAAGTATCTCCATGGTTCAAAAACAGACAGTGTCATTTGATGGTTTGGCCAATGAGTTTCCTGTAAGCTGCTGTAAATATTGTGTTTTTTATACAATTATTCTCTAATACTGCATATTATATAGATTATATCTTTCAAAGACATCATCAATGTATTTATTAAGTAGGCTTACTTAGTAACATGGAAATCGGGATGGGGCCAAGCCGCCATAAACTTCTCAGTAGGAGGCACATCTTCGAAAGTAAGCCCATACTTTTGTGCTGTATCCTTGAAGTTTGTTTCACAATAGGTCTTCCAACCATCTCTCATGGCGGAAATCTGAGTAGAATAAGATGTCATCCATGCTCCAGTCATAGGTATGTTATGTGCAGCACACATCATCCGTCTGAAATAATTTCAAATGAATAAATAAAGTTGTTGCGAAATTATTAAGTTCCTTTAGAAAAGAAAAAAAGGATGCACAATATTTTGCTGTCTATTTAGCATTGTACTTCTCCGAATACTTCTCAAGGTCCTTTAAGACTTAAGACATAAAGTTACCTAGCCTGGCCAAAATCGAAAAAGTGGTTCTCACCTAAATATTGCTCAAAATATAATCAGCAGGCAAATATATAGATGAAACTATTTGAATCCCTTAACTTTTAAGATTCATCAACTTTCCTTACCTCACTGTCAAAAATTGTTGCGATATACCGTATCCTCTATATTTTGGCACGACAAGTAAAGATTTTCCAGCATAGTACGATGTGAGGTTAAACTGTTTTATAAGGTCAAATCCTACTTTATCCATTTCAGCAACATTCATTTCGTATAATTTCTTGGTTTCTTCCGTTTTGGGTTGACCGGTCTGCAAAACATAAAATAAATTTACTGAACTAATTAAATGTGTTCTTTTAATAAATAGATGGTGGCAGTTTGTAAACACAGTGTATCAAAAGCGTTTTTCGAATTTGTAAATAAATAATCAATATCTATTTTGTCTACAAAATGACATCTAAAGAAACAAAATTTGATTGTGGTAGTCATTATTTTATACCTTTAAGCAATTTAATAAGAAAACAATGATCTAAAGATACAAGAACTGCGAGAGATGTGACAACCCTATTTGTACACAAATTAAAATCAATATCATATCACATTTGAACAGATTTCCATACTTCTTCGATACTCGAGTAGTTTAAAATAACAAACCGCGTTGTCCGGGTCCCAACCCCATTTCGTTTCAACAGCTACACAGGAAATGCCCATTATGTCCGGTGTTTTATCAAAAGTGTCTGCAACGCATATTACAGTAGAACTAGCAGGATTACAGAATGTTCTATTGACGTATCCTCTATATTCTTCAAGTGCTTCCGGATTTTTTGAGAAACCTTTAATACATTACAAAACTTAATAGAAATGTTTTAATTATACACATTATTCAATAAACCCTAACACGATTTTTATTAATACAATTGACAGATACAAACAACCTTCACAATAAAACAAAATTTATGTACTGGGTAACACGAGGAAACCGTATAATTTTAACAGCGTATTCCTGAGGGCAAAAGAAGTAATAAACTCCGGCAACAAAAAAAAATATTTGTTCCGTTTTTCATGTTTTTTGACATAAAAAATAAATTTTATTGAGAAAACTATGCCTGAAAATAAACAATAAGTTCAATAGTGGTAAAATCGCCCTTAAGAAAGCGAACGGTGCTGAGTTATAATAAGCAAAAATTGTAATGGGTTGTAAACGAGGTCAATTTCTAACTTGGATTAAATGAATCTCTAAATATGTTCAGGATAACTCTGGCAAAATTATTTGGTTTCCTCGTGTTACGCGGTGTAATAAAAATTTAAAAAAAATCGTTAAAATTGGGCCCTTTTAGTATGGTGCCGAGGATGCTAGCAACATTCCCCCGCTGTATCACGATACTGATGTGTTGCGCGAGGAAGCTGCCAGTTCTGCGGTCACCAGTGGAGTCGACGAACCTTTTCGAAAGATTTTTGAACATATTATTTGCGCTGGTACCCCACAGGCCTAGGACCTAACACAGTTGAATATGAAAGCTATTTTAAGTTATATTTGTGGAAAATAGATTTTCATAAACTATTCATCTATTAATCAACCAATTGTAAAATAAATAATTATTATTACTTATTATTTAAAAAAAAAATTGAATAAATTAAAAGATTTAAACAAACCAATTGTTAATGGTTTGGAAACTAAATAAAATACTTTTAACTGGATTTTGAAATAAGGGGATAATTTTATTAATAAATTCCTTAAACACACCAAATGCCTTGTGAAATGGTTCATCTCTCGCAAAGTACTTCACCATAATATCGACAGCTTCTTCCACTCGGTCCGGCGGTAGGTCTTGTATTCTCAACTTCATAACTGTGCCGTCTTTTTTCTTCTTCTCAAATCTTAACCATACTTTAGGATCAATCATATTAGGATTTAACTAATGAATCTAGTAATGAACTAATGAGTTAGAAATTCTCCGAGCAACTGTCGGTCATATGCCTAATTTGCTGTCGTCAAAGGAATTTATATGTGCAGTAAGGGTGCGCTACACAAGGTTCTGAATTCCTTACAATGACAAATTAAAACATTCATTATCTTATTAAAAAATTCATGTATAAAAGTAAAACTTATAAAAAATATTTATGGGCTTCGATTTCTTCTATGAATCGCAAAACATATTGATATCTATCTTAAATATAGTAACTGTTACCTGTGTCAGCCGACGCTAATACAATAGTTACCCGTTTCTATACAATTAATAAGGTTGAATCTCACAATATTTTCGTTCGTTTAGTGTTTCATCATTATTTTGATATAACATCTTATTATGATCATGATTGATCATTACGATGAATGTAGAACAATGTGTAACACGCCTTATTAATTTCTCGTTCTTATCTGTATCCCACTACTTAAGATAATTTATTTTTGTCATGATTACTCAAACCTTATTATTTGGAGTCTCTTGACATTCTTAGGATCTTTCGCCATACGTGGTCTGATACCGAGTGCGTATCATGCCAGTTTTTGGTTACTCCAGATTCAAGTAGATACTTTACTAGTCTTACTTAAAATTGGGCAAACCCTGATTAATTTTATCATCTATGTTTTTCTTGCAAACACGAATGCCAAAATAACAGACACGGACAAATTATTATCAACGCTTAAAGATTTGGCATACTTTTTAATAACTGCCTAATAAGTAAAATCCTCTTCAAACAGTCTGACAACGGTAAAACGGCGAATAATTATTTAGTCAAGACTAATAACTAAGTCATAATCTTGTATCTGTGTACTTTGCGTCAGCTGTTGATGGTATGATCAATAGTATAACTCCAGATTACACGTCTCCCTCACCTGTTACAAACTAGAATATCGGCGGAATCACGGTTTTTTTCTTTTCAAACTGATGCTTTTGTAAGTAGCCTTTTGTAAGTAAAACCCTATTTTTCTAATTCAGCACTTAAATCTGTCAATTAGATTATTGTCAGCGTTATCCAAATTAACTTCATTTGAGTAACGATAATAAAGTGCATTTGGCTATAAGTTAATATGATAACTGCTGAACAGTAATCATATATAGGAGGAATAATTACTGCTGGAGAACGCATCCGCGAGCGCCCAAAATGTAAGAATTCACTATAGTTTTGCTTTACAGGACATTCTTCATAACAAAAATATTAGCTTATTCTGTATTAATAACCGCAACTTTGGTTGAAACCCCAAGAAAACTCCTATTGTATTTGTTTGTTCCCCTCCAACTTTGATAGTTCTGAAGGATCCAATTTGGGGGGGAACAAAAATATGTGAGACTATGACAAGAACGGACGAAAATAGCGGCGTCTCTCCCATACCTATGGAAAGTTATATAAGACCATCCCTTACGATCGTGGTATTATTATTAGCACGCTTTCGACATTTAAATTTTCTTGAACGCAACCACATTTTTCATAATTGAGAACCGGCTTACTTTCTATTTCTCTTGCCTATGGCATGTTAGGCATGTGTTGTGTTCGAAATTTGTAAACTTTGGCGAAACTATTTCAGTGTTTTGTAGTTTATTATAGGTCAACGTTATTGTAAAAAAAAAAAAAAAAACATTTTATTGTTCTCGCATAGATAATGTCTGGATAATGTCTGTAGAAAAAGTGTAGTATACAATCGTAAAATTATGAAGTCTAAAAGTCTCGTACTCTGACGCATAACGTACAAATTACTGCTTCTTTTGTTTGATTAGATATATTCTCAATTGTAAAAACCGTAGACGTATGGTTTCAAGGCTTTTCTTGCTCAAGGCTTATGACAAAATTTCCTTTTTCCTCTTTTTTAACTTTTAATAATAAATATGTTTATTGAGAAAAGAGGTAAACAAGGAACTTACGGGTTTCACCACAAATTATCGCTCGAAAAGTAATACTTATGGCTAAAAAAGTTTCTTCCTGGTTAGAGATCCACTGGTTTTTAAGTATTTGACCATTTTTTTTTATATTTAGCTATACGAAGCAAAGAGGCGCCCATCTTTCGTTAAATGTACGGTGTCGCTGGCGGATCGTGCTCCTTGCATATGGGGCGCTGGCGCGGCGTTAGCCACACGAGACGTGTGGGGCCGCTGGCAGCTGGTAAGTTTTATATTCCATCAGACTGGGGAACTGGGGAAGTACCTCCTCCTTACAGAAGACCACAGCCATAATAGCACTGCTACCTTTCAGGTATGTAGTGCTGTGTTCCTGATGGTGAGTAAGGTTCCCAGAGCTCCAACCCCCCTTAAAGGCCGGCAACACGCTTGTGACTCATCTGGTGTTGCGGGTGCCTATGGGCGACGGTAATTGCTTACCACCAGGCAATCCGTCTGCTCGTTTGCCGCCAATGTCATAAAAAAAAGACATCAATTTCTCATTGGGCCAACTTCAGGCAAACCTCCTTATAATAGCTTAGAAATTTATTGTATGTTGTTCGCTACTACATTGTGTGCGATATTTTAATTTTCATATGAAACTGGATACTTTCGAGTATATTATAAGGACTATAATGACTTTTCGTTGCACGTCTGAGAAAAAAGTATATAAATATATAAGTTCCTAAATCTATGCCCTTTGATCAAACTATCACGGTATAAAACAGGTAAGGAAATGGATATTAAAGACCGCTGTGTTTGCAGTTAGGGCTAAGTGTATACGGACCAGGCTGCGGGGCACCTGCCCGCTTCCTCGACATGCTGCGCTACTACCCCTGGATTGAAGATTCCCTGGACAAGTTCCAACGTATCACTATCTCGCAGATTCATCAGCACAAATACGTTTTACGCAGTACGTATGATTAGGTTACAAGTGGCCTAGTTTGTTTCCGATGGATGTATACCGGGTGTGGCCTGTAATAGGAGCATTAACTTTAGGCATCGTTTCTACACCAATAACGTAGCAACAAAGTTTAATAAAGATTAATAAAAAAAAAATTCCAAGCAAGCAATGTATTGCAAAAACTATGAAGTTTGTAGGCTGACAGTAAACGTCAACTAGACTATTGGATGCTGTTCATTGAAAATACTATTTACTTTGTTCGAAAAAATCACAAATAATATATTACCTATTTAAAGTCGTGGTGTAGAAGCGATCACTAAAATTTTTGCTCCTATTACAGGCCGCACCCGGTATATCCCATCGATCCCCATAACTATTACCTCTTGTATAAGCGTTTACATTCCTTCTGGACTAACATTGCTTACTGCTTATATAAGGGCAATTTCACTTTCAGGGACACCCAATTACCTTAATTGTCAAATAAAAGTTAAATCAGTGGTCAGTTTAGTGACGACAATTAAGCTTGAAATATTTATGTAAATCATCTTTATTCGCGTTTTTCTATAACAATAACACGTATTATTTATAGATTAAACATAAAACAGTAAATTAAATGTGAAATTGCCCATAAATCAAAAATGTGAACTATTTTTAAGTTCTCAATCATGTTCATAATGTTAAAATTTGACTCAAGCATAGTCTACATCCCGCGTTAGTGTGCTGCTTCAAGAAAATTCTAATACATATTATTTATTTAGATAAAGCTTTGTGAATATAAGAATACTACGAATTAACTGATTAATTGTAGTGACGTAAAAAAGACAATTTACCTCGTATCTTACTTACCTAAGTATATAAAACGCCTGAGCTTTAGGCCTGTTGAATAATATATACTATTGTAGTCTCAAAATTCTGTGTTATGAATTTATTGTGAACGTTTACTATATACACATGCTTAATCAGTATTTATTTCTTTGATTCGGGTTATTATTGTATTACCAATTAATTGGTAATTATTTGCGTATATCCAAAAAAAAATAATTACCAATTAATTATTTCAACGCGAATTGCGCTAGAGCATAATCCAATTTATTTAATTATATACATTATTGAAAATGATATTTTAATTCTTTTACATTAGGCATTCAAAATTTTACTATGAAAAACTTAAGAAAAATAATTGTTTAAAATATAATAAGGTACAAATGAATATTCCAAAATTAACAATTAAAACCTACTGTGTGTCTTTCATAATGACCCTAATTTTAAGGGCTGCTTATACTAAGTCTTTATGAACTGAAATTAGCATAGGTATTTAGTTAAAAATAAAAAATAAAAATGTCCATACAAATTAATTGGGCACGTAACGTATCAGTAATAATTTAATAAATTAAACTTAACAATTGACTTGTGATTTCAAATGTTTGCATTACATTGCTGCTCGAGGTTTTGGTTATATTCTTTTGATAAAACTGTTAGCAGCACTTTAAACTATCGTTACTTAAAACCAATGTAGTTATGAAAGACACACGTAGTATAAAAATAACACCATTTTTTACATTCCTTTCGATTAACCATTACCACGCCATTCAAACACAAAAGACAGACGCTACGTCATCGAAATGTCATAACTTAAGTTAAACTTTGTACATGTCCATGTAGATTTTTTTGCTCTGTGACATATATATCAGCAGTGCTCGGATAAGTCCTCGCAGAAACAGATATGGACATGGAACAAAACTCTATAGAGTCGAGACAAGATTATTATTATCTAAAACGGATATTATCGTAATTTAACATTTGACGTTTATAGTCGCATATCTGTCATGGAGTTGTCAAAGTGGCATGCTTTGTGGTGACAATTTAAATTGATACAATTATTTGTTTCATTACGGTTATTTCTAAATACATTTTTTTTTTTTTAATATTGTGTAAATAAATACAATGCAACCATCAGCATTACAATTTTTTTTCATGCAAATACCTTCACACACGTATGATGCATTTTGGCTTGCAGTAATAAATGTCATTGAAAAATATAATTAATTAATAATGTACCATTCTTGTTCTATTGCGGTATAGCGATTGTTTTGCGATGACTTGTCCAAGCATTGTATAATATCAGTCTTTGGTGTGGAAAGGGTTAAAACAAGTGTGATCATTATCAATGAAAAGGGACCTTATTGTAGATGGTTCTTACGTCGAACCGCGTTGCGTTTGTATTGCGGTATCTCGAACAACAGCGTAAGCACCATCGACAATAAGGTCCCTTTTCATAGATAATGTCACAATTTAGTTACTTTAACTGTCAAAATAAAAATTGTGCTTACTTGTATAATTTATTTTGCAGGTGGTGTTGCTATGGGTACGGTAATGCGGTTTGGAGAATGCGACAACTACGAGATGCAGAATTTGATCTACCGGGACTACGTGCGCCTTGCCACAGATAACAACAACGTCAAACTCGCCAAATATAATGTAAATATTAACCTGGAATTTGCGCGTGAAGACCGTGGTTCGGAGACTGAGGAAGTAGGACAGTTTTCACTGCGGCCAAGCACCATAAAAAAAAAAAAACACAAAAATCTTTTTTGTGTTTAGGTTATTAGAAGGGATTAATTAGTGCTTCCTCAGTATCTAAGTATTCATACACGGACTTGTCTTGCGTGTATGTTTACTAAATTACAAACAAAACACAATATATCATTTGTTCATTGCCGGACGTTTAGTAAATAAGCTTGTTTCTTTACCATGGTCAGTCCCGGGTCTGTCGCCTTAAACATATTGAATTCTACCTGCACGTTTTGGTTATCCCAATACTCGGAATATACAACTCATAATCATCATCATGTCAGTCGAAAGACGTCCACTGCTGGACATAGGCCTCCCCCAAAGCGTAAAATACCGGTTCTGCGCCTTCCACATCCCGCGACCTTCGCCAGGTCGTCGGTCCACCTTGTGGGAGGCATTCCTACGCTGCGTCTTCCAGTTCGTGGTCGCCACTCCAGAACCTTTCCGCCCCATCGGCTATCGGTTCTGCGCGCAATGTGCCCAATATACATCAGGTTACAGTGATTACACTACTTTCACCCAAGTATATATATATCTATCTCTTTTAATATATATCTCTCTCTTTTATTTACACGGGAGCGATTATCTTTTGTCCCTTGAAATAGTTGATAGCTCATAGCTTACTAGCTCGCGGTGGGACCAGTGCCTTATGCTGCTTAAAATGTATTTTTTCACTACAACTACTAAATTACAGCACGAAATCTCCATCATATAACTTGTAAAAAGATATATAGACTGACCAACAGGCAAAAAAATTGATATTCCTTTGTTTATTACGAGATCCTCATAAAAAAATGTCCACAGATGACTATATTCGACTCGGTGCAGTACACTTGCGTGATTTTCGAGCTGCGGCATGCGTCCGCGTCCGCAGTGTTGACCGTGCGCCACTTCTGCACTCACCGCTACGGTGGAGCGGCCTGCTATGCTTACAAGGGTGAGAGTTATGTCTAGCCACTCATAGTAACCGTAATAGACAATTAACAACAGAACAAAATAATAAGGATAAATAAATCAAGTACGAAAACAAAATCACCAAACCACCAACCAAACTAAACCACTTGCAACCAAACAATTGAATATATATCCGTATTTTTTGATTACATCAAGAAATACCTGTTGATATTTTTTTATATCTATCTGATATTATTTATAATAACAAGCATCATACTTATTGCAAGTGTAGCCGTCGTCATATACGTCTGAGACGTCTGTAGATACTTTGAAGATTCACAAAATACTTAAAGAACAAGAATGTTACCTCACTTTATAACCAGACATCGGATTCCGTGGGGCGAAACTTCTTGACAGCTAGGGACTTCCTATATCGATAAACTCATTTCTCGATACTAGTTCTATATACTAGTGACCGCCCCCGATTGTGTGTTTTTCGTAACTATTGTTCTGAAGACCAGTATGAAATTCAAATAACATTGATCACTTTATGATTATTTAGCTATGCTCCTATAACCTCCACAGAAATTGAAAAGTCTTTTAGCCACCTGAAATGGATTTTTCAGCCAAGACGGAGACGCTTAACGCCCGAAAATATGGATAAAATTCTGGTGGTTTACTTTAACAATAATAGATGGGACAGTCATGAGTCATGAAGAAATAAATTGTGACGAGTAAACTTTTAAATCGTTTTCAAAAAAGAAGAAGAAAATTGAGTTCTTATTTTTTTATATAATACTCTATTAATAAAAAAATATTTTATAAGCAAACCTTTGTGTGATCACTAGTATTTAGAACTAGTATCGATAAATGAGTTTATCGATATAGGAAGTCCCTAGCTGTCAAGAAGTTTCGCCCCACGGAATCCGATGTCTGTTTATAACTGTTCTGTTTTTCAGTATTCTGTTTTTTCCTAGGCACTCGGTTCGACATATCGGTGGACGTGACATTTGCGGATATGTGCGCCCTGGACGTACGCGCATACGGCCTACACGTTAATATGACCTTGTTAGACATCCAACTGTGGAAGTTAGAAGAGGGCACTTACTATGAGGACTTCAGGTATTCTGCCTGTTCCTTTAATATTACTAATTTTGGTTTACCAGGTATAATGAAAACACAGCTTTCCCATATAGTCGGGTCATTCTCAGGAATAAGCTTTTTGAAAAAAAAATATTTTTGTAAATGTAAGACGTAACGTTATAAGAAGATAACTAATTTTGTTATTATTAAAAACTTATGAAATTCTGCTGAGTATTTGCAAGGTATTTAGGAAATATATTATTTTTAGGGGTCATTGATGTAATTTCTAATAAGCAAAATTCAAACTATTGTGTTTTAAGTTAATTCTTGAAAATTTATTTTATGACACACAGACTAAGATTAAGGATTATTTATACAAAAAAAGAAATCTGTGAAAGTAAATAATGGTGTATTTTTTCGGCACATCCTTAATGTAATAAAATAAATAACAGGCAAAAACATTTTCAAGCTGGAAAGATAATGTACAAAAATAAAAATTAGGACTACATCGCCCGCATATGTTTATTTGTCCTGACTAACTCACACTGTACACTTTGTCTACGTTCTGTGTTAAAAAGATAAACTAACGTCAATTTTTGACTACCAAGAATAAGGGCTCACATTAATGTTAAAATTTTATCTAGGCTTACTCCGGAAGAGTATCGCGGGCCCACACACATGACTCAGTACGGCTTTGAGCCGTTAGACGAGAACATGTGGATCCCTGACTACGACCGCTGGTCCACTACTTATGAGCCAGAAGTGAGCACTACCCCTCGTTACCATCAAGAAGCTCAAGGTAAGCCTGGCTACATTTGTGTGATATAATTAGAATCATATTCGTGAAGTGGTATCCTGATACTTTCAACACGGTGCTACAAACAAAACGATTATAGAAAGATTGATACAATTTTACACTAAAACGGCACTAAAACGTTTTCTCTGTAACCTCGGCTCCTATCTTATTTGTAATGAACAAACAGCAGAGACGAATTATCATTTGTATGCCTTTTACATACTTTATTATCTATGAACGAAGGGACCTTTAAAATACGAAATTTGATATTAAGACCGTATTTGACATCTATGTAGAAGGAATCTGCTTTCTGTAATATAGACTTTGTTTTTTACATTATTTGGTACTAAATTATGATTATTCCTGTATGCAAAATATACACAACAGCAGTGCAATGAATGCAACAGCAGTGTACTATAAGTGGGAATGAAAATTACAGTTCGATTATCTTTCGTATAATAGATCGACTATGAAAAAAAAAAACGCGCAGGTGCAAACAGATTACGAAACCTGCGTTATTAAAGGAACTGGTACTTAAAGAAAACGTGGTGACCCGGTATATCCATATAACCTCCCGGTTGGCAATAACTAATAACTGTCATGTTGTACTCAGTAGCTAATTAACAGGCGTAAATTTCATGCAAGTTCCACTGAGCACGCTAAATATATATTTAGCTCTGATACCCCACTCAGATTAATCAAGCCTCTACAAGCCGCGAGCTAATTCTACTCCAGTCAGCCAATAAGGGTTAGTCTAGCCTGATCGATCCTCATTTAGAACTCGCGCATCTTTTGAGCCTGGTCATTTTGAGCATGATTTCTTTAAAGGAATACTGGCCATACAAAATTAAAACCGGGAGAATTGATTAGTCATTTGTAAGGGTTATATGGGGATATGATTATACCTTCAGCAAATCTTGATACCACAATTTATTTGTGGAACGTCGGCAACGCGCTTTTGACTCAATTACGTTGTAAAGTCATAATAGCGTCGGAGAACGTTTAACATCAGAAGGGCCTCACGATTGATTACCAGTAGTGGTAAAACCGAAATAGTAAACCGGTGAAATTATGATAGTGAGTTAAAGAAAAATTTATGGCAACATTTTGTTTCCAATATTGACTTAAAATTTTTATAATGTATTTTCAGGGATGCGGCATTTTTTATAATTACGAAATATTAAATATAAAGATCCGTATATGTTGTTACAGATAACAAATTTATGTATACGTACGCTTTTGTATGGACACCTGGGACAACGACGACACAGAAATATAGAGGTAGAAAAAAGTTCTCAAGAAAGACTGGAAGGGCATGGTACTGGAGGGCAAGTAGTAAGTAAATGGTTTAAACAGTAACAATCATAGTCACTGACATTATTCGTTGACGTTTTTGTCAAAAAGCCAACTGTTGAATCATTAAGTAAAAAAGGACAAAGTTTGACCCCTCCATATGAAGACTCGGGGTCAGTCGAGGTCTAAACCCTAAAGTTTTCAGAACTAGTCTTTAGGACAAATTAAACATTTAATTTTTTTCTTAATTTAGAAAATCTACTTTCGTACTTAAGACAAACGCAGTCAGCGTCGGTTCTATACTGTTTTAGCAATATACTGATTTAAAATCACGAATTTCACACTCCAATCACGTTTACAGTTATGACTACTATTAAATCCCGTTTAATTTGTAATGATGAGGTTTTAGTTTTAGTAGTAACAGTAAAAGTTCACCGATAGTAAGTACATACTGAAAACAGAGAGGAGGCGACTTGGTATAGACATAAATCTAAGTTTTCCATGACACTTTATAAACTAACACGATTGTTTAGTATGTTTTTTTCTAACATTTCAAGATTTCGCCGACGTCGTGGCGAATGTATTAAGCTGGATGCGGGGATAATGGACAATACGAGAATGGACGCCGGAGATGGGATCGAAGTTACGCTAACATTGCTAAAGTGCCATGTCTACCAGTGGCGGCCCGTTTATACAAGCCGATTCCCGCCAGCTTGACTAACCTTACTGCAGTTCAACGGTTTTCCTTGGGCTCAAGAAGAAAAGGCCAAGATATATCTGGTCCGTCTTGCCTAAAAAAAAATTTGGTGCGCCGCCTCTGATGTCTACGCATCCCGTAAGCAGTTTCAGCTGAATAACACTACTGCATTAAATCCTGCGTGTAGCCTGTGACAAATACTTAGAGATTAAACTGAATGCTTTTCGAAGGGAATTCCCTTAGCTGAATCCCTAATTCGTAGGTTAATAATATCGTATTACAGGTAGAGGAACGTCGGATAGTCGAGAGGCTCCGGACTGTCAATCTCAGTGTAAATATTTTGTTGAAATAAATATTTTTTTTTATAGCAGAAGTCGATTCATTTAAATAAATATATACAACTTTAGAACAACTAACAGTAACAAGGTGTAGATCCCAGTCTCAGTCTTAACTAGTACTTTTTATACAATGCATAATTTGCTAATTATAGTCGTACTAATAAGTGACGTATAACGAAATATTTTTTATTGAAATAACTAGGTATGGATTACAGGGATGTGTTATCCAAGCACATTTAAAGGAACCGGTTACCAGTTTTGTTATTCCACTTGTCTTCTCTTCACTAACGCTGCAACCAAATCGCTGGAGGCAGGTTTTGACAGGTTCACTTGTTTCACACCCCTACCTCGAGGCCCGACCAACTAGTGATTAAACTGATTAAAAAGAGTTACCTAATCAAAACAACCCTGTTTTTTTATATTCTATGCTAAATAATTGATATATTTGTATATTACCGCATTATTTTGGCAGTAGCTTAGAATGTCAGGATAGGATGTCAAGTAGACGTATCATCAAACTACCTTCGCTATATTTACTTTGTTTATTCGGTAATTATCCAGCAATGTACGCATAACCGTAGTATTCAGTATTTACGAACATTGAAAAACTTGCCGAAGATGCCGAATACCAAATATTCGGCCATCTCTATAAGTTTCGATTAAGGTCAATGTGGCTAAGACCGTAGGGGAAGGTGGCCTAAAGCGGGCACCATGCCCAAAGAGGGCACTGGACTTAATATTGCCTTTTCAAAAAAGAGCGCGGTCGTTACATGTGACAGTACTCCTCGCCGCCCGTGCACCTCGAGGTTTTCGTCTGGCTCACCTGCGAGCACGCCCTTACACGCTCCGTCGAAAAAATGTTTAGCTGTTTTTTGAAATATATTGCAAGGTATGTTTCGTGTGTTCCCTCATTATTGATGTTTGCAATGCTATTATCAATGCTTGTAAGTTATTAATAACTTATTTGGCCGTAATACCGTTACATTAAACTCCAGATGTTTCAATATTTAGAGGTTACATTTTGCTTTCATATTTTAAGTGTCAAAAAAGGCAAAGCGGGCAGGGTAATGCGGGCACTGCCCGCTTTGCCCGGTAAGGTTTGTATTAATATAGTTTGTTTAAATTGCTACAGTTTTTTTTTTTGTTTAAGATGGTAAAATTTAAAATGGAAAACTTCGCAAGCGTCATGAACTCCTTCAACCATGCAAAACGCAATACGAGATGTGCAAGAGTTACTGAAAGCTGTCAAAAATACCAAATAATAGGAAAACTAAAGCAAACCCAAAGAAAATTAAAACTAAATCGAAGCATCGTTGTTTTGAATACCACGAGCTCTATGAAGACCCACCCGTTGAGGGCTGGCTAAAATGCAATGACTGCGACTGGTGGGCTCATGAGTCTTGCTCTACATATCCTGGAATTGGGTCATTTTATTGCGCCATGTCACAGGAAAATTAAACTAAGTTTTTGAATGAGTATATGTATAGGTAACAATTAGAGCTGATTATGACTGCATACAAGATTTTTAGAAACTATAATTTATTATACTGTTGAAGAAAACAGATCTCTATAATTTGTTTTTAATTTTTAGAAGAAGTTATTTGCTGGGTTTGCTTTAGTTTTCCTATTGTTTGTTGTATTGTTTTTTGTTTCTGTGATTTTCCTCTGCGATTCCTGCTAACAGATTAAATACAAAATATAATCAAGATTGTTTTATTATTAGATGACTTTTGTTTTATTTTTAGTAATGGCTATCCCACTTCCGTGCATTAAGTGCGTGACCACTGTACTCCAGCCTGTGCCCGTTTTGCCCTAACCGAGTGTCCACTTTAGATATATCTCATACATATATCCGTACACTTTGTAGTAACTTTAGGTATCCAATAAATATTAAAAATCAACATCATGTTTACTTCGTTTTGTCCGCTTGTGCAACCCACCTGTTTAGGTATTTTACTTATAAACTTGTCTGCACTCCGCCGCCTTCGCCGCCCCAGTAGGCCTGTCCAAACAACTTAGTAACTTTATAGTTATTATAATTTAACAAGCTTAAGTTATACTATATGCTTAAATACTTGCATCCATTAATTAATGTGTTGAGTCTATTCCCAATTCTTCTGCTACGATAAAGCCTAGAAATACATAAAATAAACCATTTTCTTGTATAGGTGTGTCTAATAGTAAGCATAATCAGCACCGAACATGATTTTTTTTTTCCTTGTTAACCCTTTTTCAGGCTCCACCAATCCGATAGGTTTTCGCAGAAATCCCAAATATATTCTAAATAGTTAAGTTTTTGTTATTTATTTTAAATCGTAAATTTTCATGGTATCCTATGTAATATGATATGAACCATAACTTGAATGATTAGGTTGACATTAAATTGACACGCGTGTGTGGTCTAGAAACCGTACTATACCGGGCGCGGCCTGTAATAGCAGCAAAAAAATTAGGGATCGCTTCTACACCACAAACGCAACAACATTTGTTCTACGACTTTAAATATATGGGTAATTCATACATCGTTATCGCGGGAGCGAATTCGATTTGACAGTACTGAAAGATTATAAAAAACAGTCAAAAACAGAAATGACATTCGTGTAGAGAACGTTTATACCTACGACTTTAAAAATGTATAATTTTTTTATTGAATATCAATGCTATCGTACCTCCATACTTGACTTGATTAGTACTTAAAAAGATCAGTCACTTTAGACATTAGTCATTCTTGTATTTGTAAAAACATAATCAAATAGAAGTTGCCTTTTAAAATGGTGAAGGAAAATAACGTGTGATGAATTTGTGGGATTGTTTATACAGGATTATCCTGAGTTAGAGGCTCGCGATACAAAACTATTTTGCTCGAAGTGCAATGTTAGTTTTTGTCGAACAAAATCTTCTCTGAAACGTCATTTTAACTCTGAAAGACACACTTATGTCAAAAAATATTTTAGATTGGAACTGACAAAATTTCTAGTAAGCTGTAACATACCGTGGTCTCAGATAGAGAACCCTGTATTTAAAATTTTTATTGAAGATTGCGTATCTGGAAAATTTGAAAAAACTGTCGAGGTCCCTTCAGAATGTTTGCTGAGGCAGACTTACGTGAGTGAATTATACAACAAAGAGATGGAAAAAATCAGAGACGAATTAAAAGACGCGTATATATATGTAAGTGTTGACGAAACCAAAGATGGTAGAGGTCGCCAAATCGCTAACGTGATAGTAGGTGCTATACTTAAAGATGATGTTGGAACTCCACACGTGTTGTCAAGCAAATGTTTGAAAGAAACAAACAATATCAGTATAACAAATACTGTAAAAAGTGCTCTGGATGATTTGTGGGGCCCTGGTCACAATAAGCATGACAAGGTGCTGTTGTTATTGACTGATGGTGTGGGGTATATGTTGAAAGCTGGCAGAAATTTAAAAACACTATTTCCGAACATTGTCCAAGTTACATGTTTAGCCCATGCTCTGAACAGAGTTGCCGATCGAGTTCGTGTTCTTTTTCCAGAAGTTAACCGATTAATTTCGAATGTAAAGAAAGTATTTCGCAAATCTCCGAAAAGAGTACAAGCATTAAGAGAAATGTTTAATGGGATTCCTTTGCCTCCAAACCCAACAATTATTCGTTGGGGAACATGGATCGAGGCTGCCACTTACTACAGCAAGCATTTTGATGAAATAAAAAGCGTTATAGGCACATTTCGTAATTCAGACGCACAGTGCATCGCAAAAGCAAAAAAATCTTTACTCAGTGCAAAAGTTCGAAAAGACGTAAATTATATAGCAAAGTATCTTCAAGTGATACCAGATGCTATAAATAAACTGCAGTGCAAAAATCTATCTCTTAGTGAAAGTTTGACCATAGTACAAAATACATACAAACATATATCTAAATTAATTTTGAATGAAGATGGGAAACAGATTTTAAAAAGTTCAAAGTGTTTTTGCAGAAAAATGCCGGATATGAAGTTATGAAAAAAATGTGTAAACTGATATCGAAGAAGGAGATAGCACTAGATTCAATTATATATCGTTCTACATTTGATTACTTCTGTCGTTTTAAAAACGCACCCTTTACAACAGTGGCAGTCGAAAGATCGTTTAGCCAGTTAAAATGGATATTTACTGCACGACGCCGCAGATTATTAGTAGAAAACATAGAGAAATTTTTTGTCATATATTACGAAAATCACTTAAGATCAACAAAAAGTAAATAAAGTCGTATTAAATTAAAACATTTATATTTATTTAAGTTGATATGTCAATTCCTGGATTTTTTTACTAACAGAGTGTAAAGCAAGATTTATTAACATTATGCAGCAAAAACTTCGTGCTAGTTATGATGAACTTCTTGGAGGCTTATAATGTGTAGGCAGAAAAGTCTGTTATTCCTACATGGACAAATTTATATTTGCTCCCGCGATAACGATGTAAATAAATTACTACTTGTGATTTTTTAGAACAAACTAAATAGTATTTTCAATGAACAGCATTCAATAGTCTAGTTGACGTTTACTGTCAGCCTACAAACTTCAAAGTTTTCGCAATACATTGCTATCTTGGAAAATCTTTTTTTATTAGTATTTATTAAACTATAAGTTATTTTCAAAAGCCGTAGAACAAATGTTGCTACGTTTGTGGTGTAGAAACGATGCCTAAATTTAATGCTCCTATTACACGACACACCCGGTATACACAATAATGGCGGTTACATAATGAGTCTAGTAATAGTTATTTGTGCAACAAGAGAGGAAAGTTGTTTTTTCTTGCGAGTGTTTATTTTGAGTCCCGAGTAAGCGAAAGATTATATAATTGAATCACGAGCGTAGCGAGTGATTCTAAGTTAGAATCTTGAGCGTAACGAGGGACTCAAAAACACGAGATGTAAAATAACTTTACTCTCGTGTGACACATACAACTTTTCACCTCAGTAGTGAGAACATAATAAAGGTTTAATAAGTTTCTGCCATAAATGTCACTTTTGGTACAAGTTTTTATTGTCGACTGTACTTTTTTGCACAATGGTCATCAACTCATCGAAAGTATTCTAATCTTGTGTATATTAGGAGTTGCCTTTGCTACCCTCTGGCTCCAGCATCAGATCAGATCAGTGGTAGCATAATATTGCATTGTAACCGAACTTACATAATAAGTATGCTCAATCGGTTAAAGATCAAAAGGTCAAAATTGAGTTGCTAGATTCCACCCGGTTAAATATATACATCAAGTTAAATAAAATCTTGTAAAAACATTAACATCAAATAAAGTTAACCACATTCATTTACGTGCTTTATCTGCAACTGCACTAGGATAAATACTAAATATTTTGTTTAAATATTTTTCATTTTATAAATATGTACATTTGAAAGTTATAATATTTGATCAATTTGTGCCTTGTGCGAAAATGAAATTTGAATGTCGAACTATAAATCGACCTATTCCTATCACTTTCTGTTTTCTTAAAGAATAGAAAGAGATAGCCTATTAAGTTCAAATAATGTATTTCGAATTTGTAATATACCCCGAAAAATTAAGTGGCAGTTTATGGCCTTCACTAAATTAAATCAATAAATAAATCAATATTTCGGGACAATCTTACACAAATCGACCTATTCCTACGGTAACCTCAGTAAGTAGGTACTAGACGACGATGTTTATAATAGATATACTTATAAATACTTAAATACATAGAAAACACCCATGATTCAGGAACAAATATTTGTCCTCATCACACAAATAAATGGCCTGACTGGGATTCGAACCCAGGACCATCGGCTTCATAGGCAGGGTCGCTACCCACTAGGCCAGACCGGTCGTCAATTAAAAAGCTATTTTGTCTCACTCCCTGGAGTGAGGAAAGTAGTCATGTTCGAGCTGCTGAGGTGAAAAGTAATTTTAAATTAACTTGATCAATTGTAAATGAAAGCAAATGCAGCAACGAGTATATGACGCATTCTTATATAAAGACTATATTTATTAATTATAAATTTACATTCAGTCGTGACGCTTCACCGCTGTCAATATTATTACTGTTGGAGTACTTCACACTCATTCGAACCGATACTAATAAAATAACAAATAAGGGAGGGAAGCAGTAAATTAAATAAAACTGCATGTATTAATTTCACATCTCATATTATAAAATCATATTATATTATCTCATACATATCATATTTAAACATAAGTTTTATAAATCATGAACTTATTCTGTATGCTCATACAGAATAAGTGTACAGCAGCAAACGTTAGGCAGGCCAAGTCTTGAGAATGATCTTGGATCTGGACACACTCTTATTTCCTTAAATATAAGGTCGTGTTAAAGTCATTTTGAACACTTTAACCGTTTAGCAATTTCTGCGGCTACGTACGCGCTGTATCTTAACCAAACAAAGCGGAGAAAATGCTAGCGAAGTAATTTACGACGCTGTTAAAGGCTGAAAATAATGAAAAACATAATTATGGAAATACCTACCAAGGAAACACATAAATGAACATTGCCATTAAAATAATTCTCAAGTTTCTCCATTCAGGGATCTAACCTAATATTTAAGGTACAATGTGCAAAGATACATAGAGATATTAAAAAAATATATTATAATTTATAATAGATAGTAATTACTAAATGTTGTAAACGGAAAATTCGTGAATCGTTTCAATAAGTTTTAAGGTGTGCAGGCAGCAACAGAGTTTGCTAAACGGGCCAGGTGTTCACATTGAACTAAACACGCTCTTTTTCTCTTAACTATAGTCGTGTCAAGCTAATTTTGAATACCTCGCCCGGTTAGCAACATTTGAACTGCTGACTGCACGACTGAAATTTGGTATGGGTAGCATTTGAGCAACGAGAAAGGACATACGATATGTTATATACTTTAAAGACGGTCATGGTAGGCCGACGAGGTCGCGAGTAAAAGCTACTTTACTTTTGTAAATAAATAACTATTATGCAATTGTTTTATAGTACATTATAGTGCATCGACTGCAAGACTATTCGACTCACCGGTCTCAATCCATAGCCAAGGATTGTGCTGTGTTTTTCTTTGGAACTTTTTCAGGCGCTTAGTGCTCGTCGTCGGAGTGGGAGCGGTCGCCTCAAAGGGGTAGTTCCAAATTTGCGTTACATCTGAAATATTCCCAGTCGTGAACAATCAATAACATAAAAGAAAGAGGCACATAGTAGTTTATGTTACTGGGACATAATGTAAAGCATAAAAATACAAGTTCGGTTTTATGTAACGAAGGGAAGCTGAGTTTTATAACAGCACCAAACGAGTATTTTTATGCCTAATTATGTACAGTGACATACACTGCTTTATCTGACACACAATAAGCTCTCAATAATAAATTCTAAAACCGCAAACGAAAAGTCTAATGAACATTAGTAATGAGACTAATGAGTTAATGACAGCCAATGAAAACATTTTCCAAACAACCGTAGTTTTTTTTAAATTCAGAGACATTCTATATAATATGTATATATCATAATTATAGTTTCTGTAGTAAGTATAACCAATTATTTTGTTTTTTAGAGACGTTCGAAATTTGAAAGTCATAATAAAATCGAATTTTGCTTATTATGGAGCTATTTAACAGATAAGAAAATTAGAGTTTGACATTATGCTATTAGTAATATGCGGTTTT
Source organism: Grapholita molesta (assembly GCA_022674325.2). Classification (NCBI taxonomy): domain Eukaryota; kingdom Metazoa; phylum Arthropoda; class Insecta; order Lepidoptera; family Tortricidae; genus Grapholita; species Grapholita molesta. The sequence continues at coordinate 21,647,060 of CP053121.2, read as the reverse complement.
TGAACGCATTAAAAGAGGTTTTATGATATGTGTGTAAATAAAAGTTGTGTATGTGTCAAACTTAGCTAAAGCACCTGGCCTATGTAGTGGTAACGAGTGTGTATACGCATGTTCAAATTTTGACGTAAATACCTTGTAAATTCTTTGCACAACTACATGTATATGGTCCTTCAGTTAAGTTTTCACCTCTACAAACGTTTATATATATATATGTGTTAAACGTTTATATTATATAGACTCGAATTGTGACGTTTCTGTCCAGATAAATAATAATATAATATATTATATAGTATGATATATTATATAATATATTATATGGGCAGGCCACATTGCACGCAGAGAAGATGGCAGATGGGGTCGAAAAGTGCTCGAGTGGAGACCACGGACTAGCAAGCGCAGCGTAGGACGTCCACCCACAAGATGGGCAGACGACCTCATTAAAGTCGCCGGAAGACGCTGGATGCAGGTTGCTTCCAACCGGTACTTGTGGAGATCCAAGGGGGAGGCCTATGTTCAGCAGTGGACGTCTTATGGCTGAGATGATGATGATGATGATATTATATAGACTCGAATTGTGACGTTTCTGTCCAACGATCGAAATACCCTAACTAAATAATAGGATTATATGACATTACAATATAATACTACCCGTCATAATGTACTCGTATGTAATATTGATAAAATTGTTACTTTTACCGCGTTCGTATAATAAAATGTGACTATTTCTTTTGAGTTTGGAAGATAAAAGAACAATCATTTTTGAAATATTTAATAGCCTGTAGACTATTTAAGGTGTATGGTAAGGTTTAAGGTGATATTCTATCGATAAATACTCATCACTCAGGGATTTAAGCCGACCGTTCAGCCAAATTTAACTAACAATACCATCAATATTTTGGTACTTTGGTCGTATACTTTGACCTTAAATGTTCGTTAGATGCTCACCGGCATGGTCCTGAACAAAGCGTTCCGTCGTCGTGTACAGGCCCATGGGTGTGGTGGACCAGCGGTCGTAGTCTGGGACCCACATGCGTTCGTCTATCGGTTCGAATCCGAACAGTGTCATATGTGCGGGCCCGCGATATTCCGACGGCGTCAATCTGTTGAAAGGTGTGTTTAATTTTGAGATGTAAGAAGTCACCGCACCCTATAGCCTATAGGTTGGGGTAACTGATTCTTCAGATTGCTGCTGTTTCAGACTGGAGGTATAGGAGTTATATCTCCAGTAGCCCAGTCCAGGACACCTGTAACTCCAGAGGATCCACATACGCATTGCCAATCCTACAACACAATCCTTTTTTGTAGAACTTCTTACTGTAGTCATTTGGGAAAACCAGGACAGAGAATTCATGCCGCAGGTATGATGGATTTACTATTACTATCATAATTTGGCCTCCTGAATACTAATCTATATTTAATATTCATTCTTATAAAAATACTCGAAATAAAAAAAATATAATTAAATTTTACTAATTCCACTACTAAGTCATATGGCAATCCATAGCTTAGTGGAACAGGATCACCATTCTGATACAAATGATTAGCTCCTCAACATACAAATTCAGACCTGAAATCCTCGTAGTACGTGCCCTCCTCCCACTTCCAGAGCTGAATGTCCAACAGTGTCATGTTGACGTGGAGGCCGTACGCCTTGATGTCTAGCAGACATGCCTCTGTGAACACCACGTCGATCGACACGTCGAACCGGGTACCTGCAGTAATTATGCAACATATCATCTTGATACCTTCATAATCTTCTTGAGCAACAGTAAAAACAATGTTTGACGACCGGTCTGGCCTAGTGGGTAGTGACCCTGCCTATGAATCCGATGGTCCTGGGTTCGATTCCCAGTCGGGCGTTTATTTGTGTGATGAGCACAGATTAATGTTCCTGAGTCATGGGTGTTTTCTATCTATTTAAGTATTTATATGTATCTATCTATTATATATATCGTCGTCTAGTACCTACAACACAAGCCTTACTGAGCTTACCGTAGGGCTAGGTCGATTTGTGTAAGATTGTCCCAAAATATTTATATTATATATTTATTATATTATATTAATGTTTACTCATTTACATAGATATTTATTTACCGCTTAACAACTTGAGACTAAAAAGGTTGCTGATTCTACTAGAAAACGCGATTGGGTGATGTCATAAAAATGTCTAGTGTGTATTACAGTCTAATTTATAAATAGATATTGAGAAAAAATAAGAAAGACATTTGAAGTGTACCGCTCCTCTGGACGCTAATTTTCTGACGCAGTGGTTATGCTTCAGATCTATACAACCAGCAAAAACATTAAAACAACTATAATGAACAAACAAGGACTGACTCGAAACGCTATGATGAACTAGCGAAATGCTGTACTCACCTCTATAGGCATAGCAAGCAAGTCCGGCGGCACCGCGTGGGCAAAAATGCCGCACACGTAGTTGGGCTGATGCAGACGCGTGCCTCAGGTCAAACACTACACAAGTATACTGAACCGTGTCGTATATCGTCATCTGTGGAAACTCTGATTTATCAGTTACCCAACTATAATTAATAGTTTCCCATATCTAACGAAATATAAGGGTCAATAATCTATTATAATTATAAATGTCCTGAAGGACGATACGACTCACGTTGTATTTGATAAGCTTGACGTTGTTGTTATCAGTAGACAGTTCCACGCTATCGCGGTAGATAAGGTTCTGCTTCTCATAGTCATCACAGTCACCAAAACGCATTAATGTACCGAACGCAACACCGCCTGTAATACAAAATCTTCATCAAATACCAATGTTCAATGATATATTCTAATGGCAGTGATATATTCTAGTCTGCCTGGCTATTTGATTTTATTGGATGTAATTATGTTGTATCAAATTTACATGTGACTTGGCAAGTTTTAAAGCAATGCTGGCATACCACTAATGGCGGTAAGCCAGCAATGCTTTGATCATGTTCACCAGCATTTTTCATGTTTATGTTCATAGTGGGTTCATACTGACCGAGCAACCTAGCGAGGATATTGTCGCACTAAACAGCTGGAATAATAGTGTGTAGGTAATCATTTCTCAACCTTCTTACTAGGATTTAAGGTCTACTACTGTCACGTTGGTGTGTCATTTTAAATGTTGTTAGATACGCACTGCGCAACACGTATTTATGCTGGTTGATCTGTGAGATAGTAATGCGTTGGAACTTGTCCAGGGCGTCTTCGATCCAAGGGTAGTAGCGCAGCATGTCGAGGAACCGCGCCGGCGCCCCACAGCCTGGTCCGTGCACACCCAACCCTAGCTGCACACACAACGGTCTTAAACCATCATTATCATAATCATTGCACCCGACAGACATCCACTGCCGGACATAGGACTCCCTCAAGAATAGCTACGACCGGTTCTGAGCTGTTTGCCTCCAGCAACCTGCTTTTACCAGTTCTGATATGAAGTTCCTCACAGCGGACTAAGGAACTATTATAGTAGCAAATTTTTTTACGCTAGTACTATGAACCAAAACAGATAAAATGGTTAATGTTGTCATTGTGGCCCTTATGAAAACAAGCGCAGAAACTGAAGAATAATGTCAAGTTTTTTTTTTTCATACTAAATACCGTGCCCGTAAGGCTAATGATTTTTGTTGCAGTCTACATTACTCGTATCATTCAAATAACTTAAAATTGGCGACTGGTTTTGCAAACTATTGTTTTAAATCAGAAATGCGTAGGACAGCGAACAGGAAGAGCCAACTAAGAAAAAAACATTTATTGGACAAATTTATAAATTTATATTGCATAATTATCCGTCTGTCATATTGAAAAATTTCAACTTTAGGCTTCGTGCTAACAAATAATATCTCTATTCTATCAGCTGAGGATCGTCACAGTGAGGGATCTTTAAGCATGTTGTTAGTTAGCCTCCCAGTGATTGCTGGTCGCATTTTGAAGCACAATAGTAATAGTAGTAGTAGTAATATTCTTTATTGCACACAATACTAACATAACGGGTCCACAGATATATGATTTGAACACTATACCAGTTGCCAACGCCCCCAAATGTCTCGCACGGTTAGCGCAGCGCCTGCGCCCCACACGCATGGCGTGCGTGACGTTAGCGACACCGCGCACTTGACAAACGACGGTCGTCTTCGAGCCTCGTACAACTAAAATGACGTAGAAACTTTTAGCGTGTCCTGTAATATTTTATTTCGATTCGAGTTTGGGAGAAAATATTATTTAAAAATAGGTACTAGGGGTTGTCCTCGCGCTAAGTAGATAATTTTGAGAGCTGCGCATCATTTACTGATTATTATTATTATTTTGACGACCGGTCTGGCCTAGTGAGTAGTGACCCTGCCTATGAAGCCGATGGTCCTGGGTTCGATTTCCAGTCGGGGCATTTATTTGTGTGATGAGCACACATATTTATTCCTGAGTCATGGGGGTTTTCTATATATTTAAGTATTTATATGTATCTATCTTTTATATATATCATCGTCTAGTACCTACAACACAAGCCTTACTGAGCTTACCGTAGGACTAGGTTGATTTGTGTAAAACTGTCCCGAAATATTTATTTTTTTATTACTATCCACGTCTTAGGAACTTAGAGAGAGTAAGTACTCGGTAGAGGTCAAAGTCGCAGACAAGCAAAAGTTTGTTTAAGTCAATTGAAGACATACAATTCGTAGCCAGTTCAATTTATTTTTAGGAAACTAATAAAAATCGTAATGTCTTCGTTCTTCAAATGTTTGTTTTAATACGGTTCAGTTGTGTTTGTTCATTCGTATAGCATAAAACATTTTTTTAAGGAAAATGAAAAATTAAATGACTGACAGAACACAGATTATTTACCTAGACCACAGAAAAAGTAACTTACGCTTCTGTTCACGTAGAAATCACGGCACATAGCCGCAGGTACGTCAGCTGCTGGCATCACCTGCTTCTTCAGAGCTTCCAGTTCTAACAGAAAAAAAAAAACACCACTAACTTTGGTTACACTAAATAATTGCTGGTATAATCCTTCGAGTCAGTTTAGAGTTACTATGATATAATTCGTTGCAGATTGAGTATACCATGATAGAATTCGTACTAAGGTACCTGCGCCAAAGATTGCCCGGTTTCTAAGATTGTCCAACCAATAAATTTTATACTTTTAACTATTCCAACGAATCTAAATTTCACACCCGTTTTTGGTACATGGGCCTGCCGAACATATCCTTATGGGAAATTTAAATTCATTTGAATGGTTAAAAGTAAGTATAAAATTTATTGGTTGGGCTATCTTAGGAACCGGACCATCTTTGGCGCAGGTACCTTATACTCCTTAATGTAATTATAATGCTCACTTACTATTTTCAAATTTCAATATCCAAAACTTAGGTATTCGAATCCGCTCGGGAGGTGGACATATCGGCTTTATTTGATCTGAAATCATAAAAAATAGATCTTACAGAGCCAAGATATTAAAATAAGAAATAGACTACTATATCTTCTTTGGTAACAAGTCCAGTCAAATCAAAAGTCCACGGCATGGGAAAACCCCAGACATTGAACCAACTTTAAGCATAGCTTGTGGGTCTGATTGTTTTCTGAGTCAACATCATTTATGCTGCAACTATTAAGCAAAGCCACTTCATTTGTCTCACTCCTACAAAACAACATGCTGCAGAAAGCAGAGATACCAAGTAGCATGCTCACAGTCGCGCACGGGCTGCCTGAGATGCACGATAGCGACACTGTTGATGGTTTCGCCGTACTCTGGGTGCACGATGTAGTTGCGCACCCGCCGGCCCCCGCGTTCCCAGCCCTCTCCCAGCAGCACTCGCGCCTTCTCTCTGTTAGGATATAAGAAATTTAGAGCCGTTTATTTTTTGCTTCCTTAAACAAGAATATGAGTATTATTAGGTTAATAAGTAGGTAAGTCCACAAGGTGGACTGAAGACCTGATAAAGAACTCGAAAATCCACTGGATGTGGGTGGCATAAAACCGGTCGTTGTAGGGGAGACCAATGTCCAGCAGTGGACGTCTTCGGCTGATATGATTATGATGATGCCGTAGTTCAGTAAAACTTTAATCTCCATGCCTTTTGTTGTTTGAGCTTGGTGCTGCCATGAACAATGAAGTAGCTATAATATTTCAGCACTTATGCATTAGCTTCACTAAGATGACCTTCCTTTAAATAAAAATCTTGTTATTAAACAGTTGGTTTATATTACTCGTATTAAAATAAGTAGTATGAACCTGAAGGCCCGTTTGGGCATAGGACCGATGTCGGCAGAGTTGGCGACTACAAACTCTGCATGTATGAGCACCACCGTAGTCACTGAGCGCGTCTCGCCCAACCCCGCATCTGCAACAGTCATTGATGTCTTTCATCATTCTTCGGCACGACATAAACCTACTGTATATGCTTCATGAGTGGAACTCATGGATCTAATCCACCTTAAGACCAATCTTTATGAATCTATTGCATAGATGGCGATTGTCATATACTAGTAAATTATAAATAGCAATAAAAAAATTGCTGTTCTTAGTTTTAGCTTTTTATGACAAAGGCGGCAGACGAGCAGGCGGATCGCCTGAGGGTAAGCAATGGGAACGCCACCAGGGAATCACAAGCGCGTTGCCGGCGTTTAAGTTAAGAGTACGCTCTTTTCTTGAAGGTACGAGGGTCGTATCGGTCCGGAAATACCAATAATATTGCTATTTTATACGACAATTTTTTGTATTCCATAAAAGTATTTGTTGAAAATTAGACCCTAAGAGTCCTTAGAGAACTATACAGCAATGTTTTACGTACAAAGCGAGTAAAAAAGTACGCCAAGCCATGGGTACTGGTTGTTCAGCACGGTGCCCTCCTGTGTGCTTGTCTCATCAACTCCGCAATTGATGAAGTCGAGTTTCACTGCCTGTAATCTGTATACTAAAACACCGTTCAATTTAATTAAAAGAAATAAAAATAAAGACATAACTATCGTCGCTACTTAAAAATGTATACCATATTTGTAATAAAAAAAATTAAACGATTGCATCCCGCACACAGGGTTCAAGTATTACGAGTTTTTTTTAATGTATGGAAACGTTATTTCACGAAGAGAAAACATTAAATAGACCAGAATTAATTACTTTTCTTGAAATAATTTAAATTGTTGTGGTGTGCGTGAAAATGAAATATTAGGTAGGTACTTTCTATTGAAAAGCCAATAGCTAATATAAGTGATCGGAACTAACGGTGCAAAACTTTAACAAAACTTGTTGAACTAAGGTATAGTCATTCCATCAAGAAAAAATACGAATAACTTTTACAAATTAGTGTCCAATTTAATTGTATATCGGAATCTCGATATTACAATATTTGGATGTAGCAATTTATTTTATTGCTCTATATGCTCTTTTATGTCCGCGTAACGAGTTTTGTTAAAGTTTTACACCCATAGTGCCGATCAGTGCAGTAATATATGTTTAGAAATAAAATTATGCTATTCGGGGAAGAGTCTTTAATTTAAGTAATTTACTATATCTATTACTTACTATTTGTATAAAACACGAGTGTATACAGCTTAAACCATACCATTTTTTTATTATTTTGTAACACAAAGTATTATTTAATATGTACTTTTTCCACCAACCACTCCATGCCGGTACCTGGATACCTGCTCACATCGATTACAAATCGAAACTAGACATGCATCGTAAGCACTATTAGTAAATACAGACATTTTTGGATATTCAGTAGTAATGTTTAGTAAACTGGACACATCGGAATGTATAGAAGGTTAGACATACAATATTGTGCTAAAAATTCTTCTACACAATGAGATTTAACAAGTTGGGATAAATTAGGATGTTTACATTATGTTGAGTTTAAGTAGTAACGAAATATAGTTTAGAAGACAAAATGAACATCTAATTGTTTTTTGGTTAATTTCGTATTGGCAATATAATTATTCTCCAGTATGTAGCTATTTATCTAAATAATAATAATAATTGCTTGTCTCCTAGGAACTGGGGAAGCTCCACGGCATATTTCAACTTTTATCAGATTCAGTCTGAACATAGAGATGACTTTAACAACAATAAAATCATACATTTAACGCATTTAGTTGTCAAACTAAGAATTCGTTTCAGATATATTTTTTATGGTAAAAGAAGATCACATTGAAGACACACCCGTGACAAATTAAAATTTTGGAGCTAGAATACCGCTTCCAGGTGACGGTTTGACGCATGCGAATATAATTATTATAATTTATTCGGTGGGCTCTGCTCTGGTTGCATTCGCTTACAAGCTGCATAATTAAGAGAAAATACACGTATAAATATTAGTTATGTATTTTTAAAACGAGATTTTTATAGAATTGAAAATTGTATTTTTTAAAGATAACATGCATGCAACCTTTTAGTTTCATTGTGTTAACGGTGCACGATAAAATAATAACTTCATCGGTGTATACTAGTAGTATAGAAGCGGGTAACTCACGTTTTGTAAGTCTATTATTCGACTTATAAAACGTGAGTTACCCGCTTCTGTACTATCTCACGATAGTTTTGTGTTCAAAAAGGAGGTGTCAACTCTATAAAACCATACCTGAAGCATAGCTCGACATGCTCATAGAGCTATATGAGCATGTCGCAAAGCTACAGCTAAGCTAAGCTAAAGCTATAGTTTACACCTTTACTCTAATTAAAACTGTTTTTAAAATTACATCTGAGATAAGTGAATTCACGATCCCTAGCCTAATATAGTCGGGCTTTTATCACTTGTCACAATATCTATCACGCTCTAACAAGTAAGTGAGTGTAAAAGTGACGGATAGCGCGATAGACGATAAAATGTCAACCAATCGCGTTGCCGTAGTTACACTCAATATATCAAGGTCTTTTAGTCATCATCATGTATTATGGTAACAGTACAATGACAAAATAAAATAATAAAACGTACCAGTGCTCGACACGTGAATGCCCCATAAATGACACCCTTCTGTCACATTCTGAAAATGACTTAACATTGATAGTAACATCCATTGGGACAATGCACAATGTCGAACGTTCGGGCGTTAGCCTTACTAAAAATAAGGCGTATCTAAATTATTAGTGTCTAATAACCGAAGAAAATCAGTTACCCGTAATTAATTAATGAATGAATAAGTTACCCAAGTGTAACGAATCCTAAAACTAAACTTGAACGTTTTCGGACAGTTTATATCAAGTAATGGATTTGAAGTGTAATTATTAAGTTTGTTTTCGGTCAACGTCAAACTTACTTTTCAGATGCGAAGCGTGTTCGGGTTAATAAACAAATTTTATATCCATTTTTTATCTTAGTTTATTCACTTCTTTATCATATTTGTCAAGCTATTCACGCTTTCTGGATGTCACAATGTCGTCTCCTGTAAAATCCCTTTCCCACATAAATCTATGTGGTTTTGATGAAATAACATTCGGGAAAATAAAACGGTTTAATGGGTACTTGTGTTGACTAATTTATAAATCTAGACATCGATGCTAAAAATACTATAAAAATATAATAATATTCCTTTAAGTTAACTGTTGTAATTTTTTATAAGGAATGTTAAATATGATGAATAATAACTAACTAATAAATATTGTAAGTTAGATTAAAGTTATCTAATTTATTAAATCTCTCTATTATTGAGTCTCTTTGGATTCAAACATCAATCATAAACTTGTCATACTGTTAAACAATACGAGAGTTGCCTTTTAATTTGCGTCGTTTAAAATAAGTATAGACAATCTAATAGATTATTATCATTTATTGTTTTTTTTAATTTTCCACGATATTTAAATTTACACTTTTCCATGCGTTTGAACGTGGGGGTAGTCAAAATGGCCGATATGTAAGCGTCAACAGCTGCTTCGTATGTGCTGAAACATTGACCGCGAAGACTTTGCTTGATCTTGAAAAACAAGATGGCGCTGCCTACATGATAACACAAGCCCGCGGATTTTAATCCTTAGAAATAGTTGAAGTATCGTGAATAATGTAAAAACTTGTTAAAGTGTTCGATCTAAATATAATTCATGTCATTAAACGTTATCTAAGTGAACTGTGGTGATTTATGGACTTTTTAAGCCAAAACTGAGACTAACAGTTTTTGTCAAAGATAAATGTCAGTGAATCTGTAATTAAGTAAATAACTGTATAAAAAGTTCCTGTGTAATACTCAAAACAGTGCGAACGAACTTATTTAAGCCCATTTTAACTATAATTAGTGAAAAACACCTCGGTATCTCTAATATAAAATAAGGTACAGAATACAAAAAGTGCCGCCCGAAACGACGCCAAAAAGTCATTGACCTTAAGTTTGAATTAGCGGTTAAGGCAATCAGATAACACTAATATTGGATGATATTGTTTAAAGGTGTTTAACTGTACATATATATCGGTGTTTGTGAAGTGAAATGTGAATTTTTAAATACTCTAAACATTTAAGCATTTTATCTGATAAACTGAAACCGATTGTAAGTGTTTTATAAGTAACGCCATCTATTTCAAAAAATCCACAACATTATAGTGATGCCACTATGAAAAAATGATTGCACTGCTTCTGTAAAGAACCTATAACCAAACAGCCGAAAATTCTAGCGCCCTCTGTCCTCCATATACTACATCGTCACACAAGATGGGTCAACCAGCGAAATGTAAAAAATGTGATACAAGAATTTCCAGCAGACATTCACTCGACTGCTTTAATTGTGACATCAGGTACTGTTTAGATTGCTTGGAAAGTATAGGGGTAAGTGGTAAACGATATACTTTAATGTCTATGGAAGATAAGAAAAAATGGAAGTGCCGAAGTTATTGTGAAAAACCACAATCAGAACAGCTAAACAATCAATTACCTAAACCTAGGACATCTAAACTACCGCGTTTAATATATTCACTCTCGAAAACCGCAAATACTAAAAAACAACAACAGAAGCCTCTTGGAAATATCTCAACTCTATCCAACTCATCCTTAGATGATACCTTTCTCAGTGTGCAAGAAAACACTATGAGTTCTCAAGCGGACATAACAATTACACCAAATAAGCCAGTTTCGAGTACACTAGCTGTTATAGACTTTACACCAAACAATCACGCGCCGATTCCATCAAATACTTTGGTTTCTCCAACAAAAAGTTTAATACGGCAGCAGTCAACAGCTGATTTTCTAACAAAATTAGATGAACCTCTAGAAAATCATAATTATTTAAATGTAACAGGAACCTTCACGAATACTTCTACGGATATGCCTCAACCTCTTCACCTTCAGCTGCCTAACAATTCTATTACACTAGAACAGTTTGAACAATTATTAGACAAAAAACTAGAAAACAATAGACAATCACTTCTGTCGGAACTAAAAACTATGTTGCTGTCTGAAGTGAATAATGCAAAAAAAGAGTTAAGAAATGAAATAATACAAATGCATAATACGATGAAAGTAGAACAAAATGATAATAAGCAAAATATTAGACAAATTAATGCAACAATTATTTCTATAGAAGCAGAGAACAAAATATTAAAGACAGAAATTGAAGCAATCAAAAAAATTACTAGAGATCTAAGCCAAACTATAACGATTCCTAATTGCCGCCATAAAAATGAAATAAACGAAAACTCGAAAAAAATTGTACTATATGGGCTAAACGAAAATTATTGGGAAAATGATACTGAACTACAGGACCGTGTCTTACACGTATTCCAGGAAATCCTCTGTGTTAATCTTGCGGAATATATTGAGGAAACAAAAGAATCGGAAAAAAACGCCAGAATAGACCTATAGTAATAGAACTCCTAAGTAAAAAAGTAGTCAAACATATAATGAACAATAGAGATTACTTCAAAAACACTGGTTTATGGATCTCCGAATTTCTCGACAAAGAATCTCTAAAACAAAAACAACTTTTGAATAAATCCCTGTACAAAGCCAGAGTAGAAGGACACCATGCAATAATAAAAAATAATAAATTGTTTATAGATGGAAAACTTACCGATCCCTCTGAAGTATAGATAATAACAACTGAACCTACCCTCAACGAAGAAGATACACCAAGATACGGAAACCAAACTAATAACTACTCACAATATACAACTAAACCTATAAATACGAAGACGTTTTTTCGATCATAACTTCTCTATACTCTACCAAAATATGCAAAGTATACGAAATAAACTACATTTATTAGAAGAATTTACAGAAGATAATAAATTTCAAGCTATAAGCGTTACTGAAACCTGGATAACTACCAAGAAACTGAATCTATTGAAACTAGACGGATATAACCTCGCAACAAGCTACTGCAGGCAACTCTCTGAAGGCGGTGGTGTCTGTATATTTTTGCGTGAACATTTAGAATATGCGGAGAGACTAGACCTAACAAAAATGAGTATAGAATCTATCTTTGAAATGTGTGCTGTAGATATTTCAAAATACAACATTTTGTTAATTGTTTTGTATTGGCCTCAGAGACATAGAGATTATAAAACCTTTTATGACTGTCTAGAAAAGCTTCTAGCCAAACTTGTATTATCTGACAACAGGAAAAATATTATTATAGGAGGCGACTTCAATATCGATGTACTGAAGGGAAGTAAACTTACACGAGACATAATTAATTTAATGAAAAGTTACAATTTTGAACAACATATAAATGAACCGACACGTATTACACATACTTGCGCCAGCTGTTTAGATCTATTGTTTACTAACTTTCAAAATCCAAAAATAAAAACAGAAGTAAATGAATACGGTTTTTCAGACCACAAAGGCGTCTTGGTTAACTTACCTCTTTATGGTACCGAAAACAAAACTTGGCTTTGTGAAAAGAGAATATACAGTGAAAATAGAATAAACATATTAAAATCGGAATTACAGAAAGTAGACCGGAGCTTGATACTATCTGATCAAAAAAATGTGAATGAAAATTATATAAGCTTCTCTAACCAAATTATAGACTTATTAAATAAAACAATACCTAAACAAATCATTAAGATAAAATCAAAATCAAAGAAATTTTGGCTTATGCCAGGATTACGAAAGTCATGTAAACATAAACGACTGCTAAAAATAATGGTTTCTAAGACTGACAGCGACACCCTTAAAAACTATTATAAGAAATAATGAAAAAATCCTGAAAAAAACCATAAGAAAATCTAAAAAACTTCAAAACATCAAAAAAATTTGTAACTCAGAAAACAAAATAAAAGGTATGTGGCAAGTTATAAAAGAAAATACAAATAAAAAAACAAATAAAGAATACAAAAACCTATCCCTAATGGTATCTAATAAACTTACAGATGATCCAAAAATTGTCGCCAACTCATTTAACACTTACTTTGCTTCATTGGGTAAACAAATAGTCTCAGAACCTAGCAATAACAACGAAAAATCCTATAACAACTACTCCAAAGTGAAATCACCTACAAACTCTCTTTTCTTGAACCGCATTACAGAAAACGAAACATATCAAATACTACGCAAACTCAAAAATAAAAATAGCCACGGGTACGACGAACTACCCCCGAGTCTCATCAAACGATGTTCAGAAGAATTAACAATCCCTTTAACTTACATAATAAACCAATCATTAAATGTAGGTGTAGTGCCAGATCTACTAAAAAAATCTGTAATTAAACCAGTTTATAAAAAAGGAGACTCCAGTAACCCAGCACAATATCGCCCGATAGCCTTATTGCCGACATTTGCTAAAGTATTAGAAACAACAGTGGCAAATCGACTTTACTCTTTCTGTGAAAAATTCAACCAAATGGATTTCGCAAGAATAGGTCAACTACTTTAGCTTTATATAAATATATTCAAGAAATACTTAATATTATAGATAGGAAGAACTACGCAATTGGAATCCTATTAGATTTAAGCAAGGCATATGACAAAGTAAGTTATAAAATTTTACTAGACAAACTGTTTAAGATAGAAGTGCGAGGCATAGCCCATACCTGGTTCCAATCATATTTAGCAAACCGAGAACAATATGTCAAAATTGATTACCACAACCATAAAACCAGGTGGATAGAGCAAGTCACATCGACAACCGAGATTATGTCAGGATCTATCCCACAAGGCAGTGTATTGGGGTGCCTTTTATTTATAATCTACATCAACGATCTTCCCACAATTCTTGACCATACAAGTATTCTATTCGCGGACGATATTTCAATAGTTTTTCCATATTCTGATAATGACCACAACCTAAACCTCCTTTTAGATAACACCTTCTCAAAAGTCGTAGACTGGTTAAATTTTCATAACTTAGAATTGAATATAGAGAAAACTAAAATTATGCAGTTCAAACCGTACCAAAAAAGTAGCTTAGCCGTGAACTATAAATATAATAATCTAGCCATAGATTGTGTCAACTCTTCAAATCTGCTGGGCCTCTTAATAGACACAAACTTAAACTGGAAACTTCATATACAAAAGATCACCTCAAAACTATCCTCATTTACATATGCTTTAAGAGAAGTTAAAAAACATGCAGATTTAAAAACAGCCTTATGCACCTACCATGCTTTTGCTCAGTCCTGGCTCCGCTACGGCATAGTTATGTGGGGTAACAGTACACACATACACGATCTATTGCTTGTACAAAAACAATGTATACGAATCCTTACTGACAAAAGTTTTGCTGAAAGTTGCAGACCCCTGTTTCCTAAACTTAAGCTTCTGACCTTAACCTCTCTGTACATCTTAGAGATATGTAAATTTAAACGAAAACACAATATTAATTTTTCCCCAGTTATAAAGAACCCAACTATTTTAAATTTACGTCCCAGAGACACACTTCCTGTTCCGTCTTCTAATCTAAATATGCACAGCTCTAGTCCATATGTAATGTGTATTAAAATATATAATAAACTTCCAAGTGATATTAGAAACGAAAAAAAAGATACTTTATTTTACAAAAAACTTTCAGATTATTTAGTTGTTAATAGTTTTTATACCATGCAAGAGTTTTTTGAAAGTTGAATATTAATAAGTACTGTTAAAATATATTGTTAAATTTAACAAAATATGCGAAAGCTGTTATGTAAACATACTATGTTGTGTAATTAATTCGTGAGATGTATCTATCTTTTATTTAGTTTGTAACTTAGATTTAAAAATTGTAGTGCCCTTGCAGGGTTCATAGCTGAACTTCTTTGTGATATAATATCTTGTGTACCTATGAATGCAATAAATAACTGATAACTGATAACTGATTTTTAGTCATCATCATCATCATCATCAGCCTATCGCAGTCCACTGCTGGAATTTTTAGTCGTCGCTAAGCAAATGTGATATCCAACGAGAGATCAACTTTTTTACGCCGAGTTCTTCGTTCAGGATTTTTTGAACAGTAGTCCCTAAAATGCTCACGGATGCCTCTATTTCACGGTATATCACATAACGATCTTCAACGATTAGCTGCCACACGGTGTCGACATTCTGTTGAGTAATGGCGGTTTTTGAACGACCTTCACGTGACTTATCATTAAGGCTAGAGTGCCCACATTACAATTCTAAATACCAGCGTTCTAAAGTCCTAAGATATGGTGCTGCATCACTAAATACAGAAGTGATCTAATACAATTAAAACTGTTGTGAGCCATGTTACTACTACTTAGTTACAAACGGATAAACTCACGTGTAATTATATCGCACTAGGCGACATGTTTCGGGTAAGCTCTGGTACCCACCTTCAAATTCTTCGTCGCCTAGTGCGATATAATTACACGTGAGTTTATCCCTTTGTAACTAAGTAGTAGAAGTGATCTAATCAAAGCACTGAAGTTGCGTTAGTACCCTTTGAAAGTTGTAGACAATTACCGCAAACTTATTTTTCTTTGAAATTTCCATTTTTACAACCGACTTGTCGTTGAATATACACTAGCTAATAGCTGTGAATAATATAACTACAATAAAAATGGACCATTCAGAAGATTTTTTTTTTCTAATTCTAATTTTAAAAAGATGAAAACGCCTTATCTTTCTTTTTTAATAATCGCGAGAGGTTTGCAAACGACACTTAAAAGGCAACCCTCGTATGCCCTTGACCTATACTAGACGCCAAACGATCGTACAAATGCAATCGCTACGAAAAATACGAGTAACGTGTGAAAAATATCACGTGAGTTCTATATGAAATCCCGATACATTTCTTCTTCGTTTTGATTGCGTTTCCACAATCGATTGTCATCCTAATCAGCTCCTGGCGTAAAAGTCAGTGGACCTAACCGAGTGACCATTAAGACATTTCAGAATATGTAAACATAAATTTATGCAAAGACTTCATTATGCAGGGATGAAAGTCGGTCATATTTTGTCCCCATCATTGGTCTTGAGAATTGATTTCCTTCATTTATATGCAAAGATGCTGGACGTTAAACCTATAGGCGTAGGCAAGACGTTCAATTAATACTGTGGACATACCCACATCGTATTAATCGGATAAATAACTTGTTTCAATTCTATTTGATGTGAGGATCAAATGCATATATAGGATCAATTGCGTTAAAGATATACAAGTCAAAAATGAGGGTCAATGTTTGATATTGCACTTACCAATCAAAAAAATAAACTTACCTTACAAAACTATACACAAAGCTGACGCCACATTTGGAAAATAGTATATCATAATTGTCCAAAAATTATACGATATTATTTTACAAATTCAACTACTACACCATATTGCCCAACGCTATAGCCTCACAGTCTTATGTCTCGCTTGCTCCCTAATATTTCCCGTGTTCACGTCTAATGGTGCTCTTTCACAAGGTTTTTATAATGTTATATAAGTATACAATAAATGTATACACGTAACATTAATTTATTAATTGTATAAAAGAGGGTAACTCACGTTTTATAAGTCGAATATTGCTCGACATGTTTCACTTCGTAACGAGGAGCATAATCATGAGCCATTCGCGTTGGCTAACCGACGCAGACTGCGCTTTTTATATAATTAATACGTTTTAATCTGACGATATACTGATTTAAACTATCACGGTTTGTACACATTATTATACATGAACGGGACTTAACCGTGTATATTAACTTTAAAATTTACCTTCGACGTTTCGAAGACGACGTTGTTCTCGTGGTTTCGGATTAAGACTCAATCTGACGATGTTTTGTATTTAAAAAACATATTTGTTGGAGAGAGAGAAAACTCATGTTATACAACATTTATAACAAATAAAGTTGCAGCACCATAAAATATGAATTGATGAATTGAAACATGATTATCTCAAGAAGAGATACCTCAATAAATGTGAGGAGATAATTAATTGCAGTAAATATTTTATTTTATTTTTTTGAAATGTATTATATATATACATGCAAATAAGTTGCGAAATCTTACGAAAGTGCTTTCGAGCGTATTCATCGCGACCGTGCTTAAAATCATGTAAATAATCAAACATCATAATTTTGCCTTCGTTTGCCCCGACAACTACTAATTTAAGCTTCATCCCTACCACCCGATGTCCACGAACGCTGCTAAAGGGTTCGAAACATCGGGATTAAGTTTAAATTAGTATACGCGATGTAATCCGTTTCACGACTGAAACGGATTTATATTTCATGAACAACGTCATATAGAAAATACGTCCAAAGAATGTAAACCTTCAGTATCTGATTTACAACAGTATTTATTGGACGTTTAACCATCGCCATTGGACCCACCTAACCGTAAATTAACGAAGATAGCTGATGAACTCCGTAGATTTTGTACTAAATTCTGGATTCAATTAGGGGAATGTAAATTGAATGCCTAAGCCGTTAGTGAAAGTAATGTTAGCTGTTTACGAATCTAATTTCAGTTTTATTTTTAGCTTTGTTAGGGACAGAGCGTTTGTTAGTGTAGTAATATAATTAATTTTATCTGAAAACATGCGCAAAATATATTCTGCTAGTTTAACAAGCTGAATGAATGCCACGAGGCCTTTACAAGATATACTCACGCTATTATCCTTATTTAGTGTTAATAGGCTCAAGTTTATCAGGAAACTAGTCCTTCAGTGATTTAATATTCAATATTAAACATCATACATAAATCAACATCACCGGCGTCTTCAAAAACTTAGTCACGCTCAATGGGGATGAATTTTCAAAAATACTTTTGAAGAAATCAAGAAGGAAAATAGAAAGGAGATTAAGTAAGAACATTATAGAACACGAGTTCTTCTTTACAAGTTACACTCACAAAGTAAGTTAATGATTAGACCCCAACAAAGATCCCTAAGAATTAGAAATCTACCAATTTGCACCGCCTATAGCCAGGTTTTAATAATGACAAACTCTATACTCAACCTGTGTGCATTTTGAACGATATCGTGAATACATTCGTAACCAATACATACATTGTTTTTTCATTTCTCATGCTCGGAATGTGGGTCATTGTTTATCTACTATGCGGGTGGAAAGTGATACGTTTCCGCCCTTGGGTCGCAATTTGGCATGTTCCTATTAGTTCTCCCCTTGCGAGCACTCAGTAGATCAAAGTGGCGAAAATAACCTTATTTACCGACGCCAGAAACAAATACATGAGAATAGTTCTTTCTCTTAAATTTTAGCAATTTATTGTAGCGATTATCATGCATAAAATATGTCAATTAATTCATACATTTATATTATTCGCTTCAAATTTTTAAGTAACTTGGCTCTATATTACAGTAACAAAAAGGAATAAACCTACGAAGTTTTTTTAAACTTTAATATGCGCAGCTAAGCAACGGCAGTAAGTTATACAGCCAAACATGAATGTATAATTACTTATTGGATATAATTATTACCTTCTTATTGGTCATTATTACATTGTATAGGACCATTTTATTACAAATTCTATTACTTTATACATAAAACAAGCCTTAAATTTTAAAAATAAAGGGTTGCGTTTTTCTATAAAACTAAAATGCTGTATAAGACACCCATTAGTTCGCCAATAACGCGCGCGAAAAAAAAAGATTCTGTGCGTTATGACAATTATCTGTGGACAATTATGCTGCAAGAAAAAAGTTAGAGGCTGGATTCCGCGCAACTAAAAAACACTTGGATAGTAAACAAAGTATAGTTATATTTTGAAATTAATAATTACGGGTTATTCAAGCGATTCTAAAATCGACCTAACACCTGACGGAATTAGAAATAAAGGTCAAGTTATCATGGAAAGCCTCCTACCGCAAGTTTCAATAGAAAATCGTATCAGTATTGTTATCGTATCAGTTAACTTGTATGAAATGGCGGTCCGAGAAAATAGTGAAATCTTTGTCAGAATGTGTGCTGATCCTTTATAAATATATTTCAATGATTAATCGATACAACTTAAACCTTAAGCTCCATGCTTCAACTTAAACAAGCTGATGCGGTAAGATTAGTTTTTTAGTCAGTCATTTTATTATCTAAGAGACATTTTTTTTACTTTCTTCTTGTTCTTATTTTACTTTCCTTGCATTCGAAATGAAAAATAGTATGCTTAACTCGGGTAAAAATCACTCATTTCCGACTCGGACTACTCGGACTATTAGCGCTCTCACTTCGTTCGCGCGCCAAACTACCTCGTCGTCAATGAGTGCCTTTCTACCCTTGATTAACAATCTACTATTAATTATCTATAAAAATATTTTGTAATAAATAGTTTTTCCAATGGATTTGACAGGCCGAGTAGTAATTTCTAATCGTGATAGATGAACAGAGTTCATAGATTTGTAGGGAGATCGAGCGTATTACATTTTGCCTTGGTGCTGGGCCTCGAGTTGAATTAAGTGATGTAAATACAAAAATTAATATCTCTTACGCTAGGTTAATATTATTCCAGTCCAGTAACACAGCAGGCCAATCCAATCCAGTACTGAGCCCTGGGTGTAAGTTTTTAACGTAACTTTACGTCACGAACGCGTTTGCGTTTCCCATATAAATAACATTATCACTTACGCGTTCGTAAACGTTTTTACGTCAAAAGAAACTTACACTAGAGTCTTTGGAAGTTTGGACTGGATCAAATCGTTTACATTATTCCAATCTCTCTTAAATAGTTCCAATAGTTCCAATTTCTCTTATAGAATTGTTGGAGCGGTAACACTATTCTACCAATATTTTCTTAAAAAGAAACTCTGTTTTTCATATACAACTCAACGCGGGATTAGCTGTCTACACTATTCCCACGGGGATTGGGTGAGCTGAAATGAAAAAGTAGACGGTCACACCAGTCACTGGACTGGACATTGCAGTGCAATCCAGAGCCAGTTCATACGGTTTCAGCACTGGTATGGGTCGCTGGACTAGAATGATACTGGAATAATGTGAACCGGGTATTACTTTATTGGTGGTGTTTGAACAGTTAATATGGAACAGCGGGTCATTTTGTTTTTAAACCATCGCGTGGCGAGAAGCGTAATGATGATCGCAGCTAGCAATGGCGCGACCTTTTCGCTACGCGAGGTAATACACTCTTTTGTTCTACCTTGATATAGTTCTGTGTGTCTCATGCTCCAGCGCTGGCTGCGCGGCACGTGATTGGTCAAATTCTTTTTAGTTCTCTCAAACATTTAATCATAATTTATTTTAGCTTCGTTGGAAGTTAAAGCTTACGGTTCAGTCCGCAGTCTTATTTCAAACATTATATCTGAAGAGTAAAAGAAGTTACTTATGCAAATCTTATACCTATTAGCGAAAAACAAGTCCAACTGATGGTAAGTTAACACGTTAGTTTATAGATATTTGCGACTCCGGGATGTCACAATTACGGTTCATTTTTGATATTTATTTCACAGTGAAGTTCAATATCGATACGGCCAAAATGCCAAGATATATGTGTACAAATACCTTAATATAAATACTTACAATAAGAAGCATCTATAAGGTACATTGTTTTTAAGTCCTTCGTCCTTCGAAAAAACCACGGCAAGGAGCAACTTATTGTCATATTAATTAGCATTTACGAGAGTTACCAAATACCCCTATCCATGACTACTTTGTTACAAGTCATATTAACCGATGTCTCTTTACAATGGCTTCTGTCAGTAAGAGAGTTCCGCTCTGACTATAGATCATAAATTGTTATGTAATTAGGCCACAGGATGTTGATTCATTTTGGGGTTAAATATAGCTTGGTAATATAGATTTGAAATGGACAAAAACTATATTATTTGGCGCTTAACATAAGAAAGCGTTTTATTAGTTGCAATTAGATCAAAATTAAGACCATAAACAAATCATCAGTATTTTCGCTACAACGCACTTTCACAGCTTTCTTTAGGATGGACAGCACGTTTGCTTGTCACAAAAAGCGTATACGGAAAACTGGAAAAGCCATAAATTGTGAGGGGAAGTGAAAACGCCAAGTTTTTTCATTAGCGCAGTATATTGCGTCCCTTCGCTTTTTGGCTTTTGAATAATTAAGTGGAAATTATTTACCTAGTCCAATAATAATAAATTAAAATTACCACCGAGTGTTCGCTCGCCCTTTGAGACGTTGGACATAGTTGAGTCCAACGCACAGCAGAACTCTGACATGTTTAAATTATATAAATATCTAAATCGGAATCGGGCCTCATCGAAAGACGCCCGACACGCTAGCAATATGGTGAGATGAGGCCAATTCGTGGCACTTCTTCTTATGAGCGCCTGATTCATGTTTTATGTAAAAATTATGTGCTCAGGAACAAATAATTAATCAATTTTATTCTTTCTTAAACGAAACGAACCAAAAGTACAAATTTTCATTACTCACCAGTAGGTAATTATAAAGTTTTCACAACACCGCTCTTGCTCGCACTGTCTCTAACCGAAAATTGCCCTTGTTTTCGCCGGTAAGCCATCGCAAACGGCTCTCGGTATGGGGCGACACCTGAATTACCGGCGTTAATATATTTAATATGTCTCAAGTCTCACGATAAGTTTGTGTTTGCGGTAACTATATATTTTATTTATAATAAACCGTTAAAATTTAAATCTTATTTAATCCACCACAAGTAGTAAACAGAACTTTTTGTAAATAAATCATTTTTTGACAAGCTTTCTTTTAGCTTCCAATATAATTATGTTAGGGTATAAAAATGCAACTCAATTTGGAAGCAGATATGTTTAACTGATTGAACTAAAATTTAGCACACATATATAAGTTTATTGACATTGCAATATGTGGGTACCACTAATCTAATCTGATGATGGAGCCAAAAGGTAGTCATAACAATTTCTAAAATACACATCAAGGAGACCTGTGGTGTTTACGCTCGTTAGAATCCTCTCGATGAGTTGATGATTGTGCAAAAGTACAATAGGCAATAAAAGCTTGTACCAAAAATTACATTTTTGTCAGAAACTTATATCTATTGGTTTCTCGGTCTACTGTCTTATGCTCACTGTAGTTGCCCGGGAGTGCACGTAATAACAATACGTTTGCACGATTTATGGCCCTTTTATTACGGTTGCACGAGATCATCAAATTGCCGCTCTTACTGCTCTTTGTATTGAAATATACATCCGTTGTGAACGCCCAATCCCATTCCGGTGTAATCAACTAAATGAATCTGTGCATTCAATATTTTTACGCAATATAGCGCTTGTAGCTTGATGGTCATGCGACTCTAAATCCGGACGTCTCAGCTTAAAAACCTGGGTTGCAACAATGAGATGTTAATTGTTTATATACTTTTTTTTGTATATTTACCAGCGGTAAAGGAAATGTTTGTCAGGAAACTTGGATACTTCTCTGAAGACATAGAAAACGAAAAGTACAGCCCGATCGCTCTCGTACTGTAGCGGGCAAGTAAATAATAAGAATATTATATTACAATATCCTGAAAGACTAGCTACGTGGTTGTGGTTGACATCCTGGACGCGGCGCCCATGGTCCAGCGGTTGCTCTCTCTGCAGCCCTAACCACTGGTAACCTCCCCTTACCTCGTTGTCTCCCCTCTTACCTAGGGTGCCGACCCTAGGTTTTTATCTCGCTTTTTATCATGTGTTAAATATTTAAATATTTATAATTATAATATATTTGTTCTATATTTTACTATTTAATCATATTGGAATAAACTTATCCTAGAAATGGATATCAATAAATCAAAATATCCTTTTACACACCTTAAATAATTTATTTAATTGATATACAAGTTAAGATCAAAGACGCACGTATTCAGTTATCAACATTTTCTCAAACATGCGCCTATGAGCGCAGGTGCTCTGTAGCGGAAATATTATCATTAATTAGTGTTAATAAGCTCGAGTGTATTAGGAAACGAGTGCTTCCGTGATATTTAATATTCAATAGATTTTCACACATTTTCACATCGCATGCGTCTTGAAAACTAGGTCACCCTCAAAGGGGTTGAATTTTGAAAAATACTTTTACCAGATATAATAAATATAGACTAGTTAATACATCAAGAAAGAGAATAAACTTATGAGCAACTACATGTCTAGCTCTTAGATTAAGTAAGATAACACGGTATATTGTGTATGTATTTCATAACGACACTAATTTTAAGGGCTGAAAGCATAAGTCCTAATGAACTGAAATTAGCATAATATTTAGTGAAAAAATTAAAAAAGCATACAAAATAATAGGGCACGCAATGTATCAGTAATAATTTAATAAATGTTTGCATTATTTACGTTGCTGCTCGAGATTTTTTTTTAAATTAATTACTCTTAATTATAAAAGGTAATCATTATATTCGTCTGATAAAACTGTTAATAGCATTTTAAACCATCGTTACTTAAAACTTAAATTTGATAAGTACAGTCAGCAGCAGAAGTAGCTAAGAATTTGAGGTGTTCAAAATGAGGTCAACACGTCACTATTGTCAAGATAATAAGAGCGCGTGTAGGTCATTTTGAACACTTTAAACGCTTAGCAACTTTTGCTGCTGACTGTACTAATCAATTGATGCTTGATTGCTGAATCAATTCATTTGTATCCTGAAGCCCATATTTTATTTGAAGCATGATAGTGAGATGAGATGATATATTTTATAGATAGCACAGCTTCAATCTTCATCATCAAAGTTCTCAATTTCGAAGCACGCCACGCCGCTCTTGATGTCATCACCGGTTGAGGAACATCTAAAACCGGCGCCGTTCCATTGCTTGGCGTTTTAGTTCGACCAACATTAACAAGATGTGACATGTTTCCAAATAATTTAATTCATTCATTTTATACTTGCACGCTTTATTTTCTCCACGTATAAATAATTTCTGGCTCTAATCAATCTAGTGACTTGTGAAAGAAACAATTTTCTTGCCTCAAATAAAAGAGATATAAATGGTATAATGCGAAGAAAAACATCATGACTGTCGATGTAATTTAATATACTCGCCTTTAACGATGAAATGTCTCCGTATACCGCATGCGTTCACCAAAAACCTACATCATTTAATAAATAATGTTAACGTATAAACTGAACGATCCGAAAAAAATGGAGTCGTCGACAAAGAGAGAGCTATTAAAGTAGATACAAAAAACTAGAATTTCGGTGGGCTCGTACGAGGACCGAACCGTTGTAAGCCCTGCACCTTTTATATCTCATAAATAGATCACATGATACCAGTATAACTGTTTTTGAGATACTTAAAGACCGTAAGTGCTTTAAGGTCAACTTATAAAAGTTGGATTGAAGCTAGACTGTAGGGAAGTTGTGGAAATAGCGGTACTGTTTTTTTTGCGCTGCGGGCGTCAGACGGTAGGCGGCGCGGTGGCTGGACACAAGGATTTAGACTGCGTAGTACGAACGAGGCAGTTGATTTTCTCTTTTTATTTTGTTGTAAAGAATACCTCTTTTTTACTAATATATATTATATAGTGAACAATGTATGGATAGACTATTTAAAAGTTAGTTTTTTAAACAAGGACGCATAGAAAAATCATGTGATCATTTAATTTTGTTTTTTAGTAATCTATTATAGTTATAATTCGAGTAAATTACACTGTTGAAATAGTATATTACGTACCCAGGGCGGTAAAACAAAGAATGGCTCAGATCGCGGGTATTTACATAGCGGCCATAAACAAGCGATCTGAGGCCTTCTTTATTACCGCCCGTGGTGCGTACACAGTTTTACGTCTTCATCTGGGTGTAAAGTGAAATTTTCCGTCGCGCCCTGGGGCGGTAAATCTCTCTTACCGCCCAGTATGACGTAAAGCAAATAACTATATAATCTAAGTAGTTATATAGTAATTGGCATTTCAACATGAGCCTAATATTCTTAAATACTAGGCAGTATTGTAATTTGCCCATAAAGTTACCTTCCTTAAGAAGCCTTCCTTCCTTAAGCTTATAGGGTAGTATAAAAAGTACGTATTTTATCTTGTTACATATTTTATTTTATCCTTGACTGATAAATCACTGTTTTAGCTATCAAAGGGCATAATGCTCTTGTTCTAAACATCAGACAAAAAGAAGTAAACATGCGGATTTTGTTATTAAATACTACTATGGCTATATATGTGTGTATTTTTATCTAAGTTCTAATGTGATAAAAATGGGGTCGAATGTTTTACAGATATCTACGTGTAAGGAATCGTTAGCGAAGGCTAGTGTTCATTGACTTCAGAAACAAAGCGAACAATTCCAAACTAAACTACCGTGTGTTCACACTTATCTCGACCGCGCGTGAAAAACGCTCCGTGATTTATGCCGCTACCTCGGATAAGTTATGGCGACGCGGATACACGTCGCGGGCGTGCTTTGGATGAACCGGTAAATGACCGGATTCCGGATCCGAGAGAAAAACTGACCGGATGGGTAGACAGAACATAGCAAGCCATTTTGGGCACACACTTCTAAGTCATGTTAGCTGAAGGTACTGGAATTTTGTGGTGATTACAATCACCAGATAAAGGAATACTTTTCTAGAAAAAACTACGAGGAAGAACTAATGAGATATGTGAAAAAAGATACACAGATTAAGACATGATTTTGCACATGTTCCCCTGCCAAGAATAAAGTAGAAAAGTAATTATAAAGAGATCTCCTTTATTAGTTTTATCGGATTTATATTCAAAAGTTTCAACGTTCATTAAATTTGAGGCTGTTTCATTTTATTATAAGAAAATTAGAATTGGCAGATAATCTTTAAAGTTTTAGATCATTGGTCACTCTTAACTCCCACACATCTATAACTTCAAAGGCTTAATTAGCAAAGCGTTTTGAAAAATATAGCTTTTATTAAACCTATAATAATAATTATAATTATAATATAATAATTTGATCAATATCATAAGTTTGCTTGCAGCATAACGTTATTCGGGGCGGTTTGCTTTTAGTACAGTGGGTACTGCGAGGAATTACCGGGTCTTAACCAAAGTTCAGGTAAACGGGCTTCAAGATTAATCTTCATTAGCTGCACACTCATTAGTTCTTTTCAAGTACAACTAAAAGTACCTTTGCACCAAGCCTTGGCTTTAAAAAATCAACTTAGAAAAGTAATATTGTAATAACTGCACTCGGAAACGAGTCAATTTATATGGCAATGTCTATACAAAATAACCCGTTATTATTGCTCTTGAGTGTATAAGCATTGTACTGGTTGATTTAATATATAAAAAATGTTTCTTACATTAAATAAGAGCATTAAAAAATTACATGTTGCGGAGACGCCGCGGCGCGCCGATTACTGTGGAATCGCCGAGTGGCCGAAACAGTGCGGTAATGAGCAAAACATAAAACTACTATCAAGAAAATTTTTCCATCTAGATATCAATGAAAAATCCAATAAGCCACTTCCAGTAATGCCTAAATCGCTCCGAATATCTGCTTCTAAACGTGTTAGAACCAACCAAACGGTCAATTTTATTCCAAAGTTTCGAGAGCCGCTTTTAAAACTCCATAATGTCCGGAAACGATTATAGCATGGTCTTTGACTCCTCGAGGAGTCAGGATCGTGGAATTCTAAAACAGTAATATTTTATTGGAATGGCTTGGAAGTAATCGCTTATCGGCTTTTTTTTTCATTTGCAAAAAGGTAAAGGGAGCTTATGTTCGTCTTCGTTTACATAATTTATATTTCATATTCTTTTTCTGATTCCTCGTAATCATGGAAATGAGATACCGTATCTCCTTTTGAATTAATTATATGAATTAGTTTTGTTATATTTAAGATATTCATGCTGATAATATTCATATCCAAATGTGTAAATAATGAGAATCAGGCACAAAAGAATCTTCGTTTTCGGTACCTGGTTTCTATTTAAAATTTATTCATAATAACAACAAATTAAACTCGTAATTTGTAAAAAAAAAAATAAAGCTGTCAACAAAATGGCGATTCTGGATAACAAATGAGTATTTAAATTGCCATGATAAAAATATCAAACAAATAAAGTGACTTAACGAGCGAACTTTTATCAGGGAAAAAGTTGAAGATGGTATTCACGTGACAAATTAAGAAAGAAAGTATCTGGCGAGAGGACAAAAGTTAAGAAAGGACATTGAGCAAAGATATTTAACCTACGTACACACGCCCTGGGAATTTGACCGGGACCGTTCAATTTACTTTATCCACCTATTTTTTTTTTTCATAAAATAATTGGGGTATCTTTGTTTTATTTATACTTTCTAGGATGTTTATAACTGTAAATTATTTTAAGTATTTATATCTGTTTTATTGCGATATGTGCTACCTATTTTCTGCTTATTTCATAATAAATAATAATATGCAATTCTTGAAATACGAGAACTGCTTGAAATTAATATACCCTTATGTGTCAGATCTCGATACCGTATGTCGCCAGCTAAGTTGAGGCAAGCACCGTAAGTTAATGTGATCTCAAAGTTTCTCTGCTCCATGATAAGTAGTTGAGCCAACCCTATTCAAATTTGTTATAATGCATTTAGTTCCTTTTCTGCCACTGACTTAATTCCAAAACTTAGTTTACTAAATTAGTTTAGTTTGCTGATGAAGGGTATGACATCCCAAATTAGTCTTAATTGAAATAGATAGTATTCATGCAGACTTATAATAAGTTTATATAATAAAAATTTGAAAGCAAAGTGTCCTAATGAATTGACATATAATAACGTTTTTTTTTTAATCTGATTTTTTGCCTAGATTACAATCGTGTATAGAAAATGCAATCAAAACCAAGGTCATCCCAATGTCCAGTGTCATTCCGATACATTTATTTTCGATTTTTTATAGCCCAGACGGCTACGGCCCCAGATGTTTGTTGCCTCTACTTGAGGAGACACACCCACACATAGAGAAATACACACATAACAAAAATGAATATATTTTTCACTATACGTTATTCAATATTATTTCGCCCTTTCTACATATATTATATTCAGCTAAGGAAGACTGTCGACAGGTCTCAGGTGAATTATTACTAAGATTTATTAAGTATACTAGGTACCTGTAGCATTCGTTACATCATAATGTATTACGCACATCTCTCGACCATAAGTAATGTATCTTTAGAGCAATAAAATAGTCACGATATCATATCAATCATACATAGAAACGCATGTTGTTAAAACCAATAAAATGGACGCTTTGGATGTCAAACACTATCTAGGTTTTCATTAGCAATGGGGGTCAATTATTGGGTATTAATATGTCGAGAACTAAGGCCTTGTCAGATTTCTGAATAGCAAATGTGTTTTTATTAATAATAGTCGGAAAACGACAATAATTTCAAGTAGCACTATTTTACATTCTTATATTATAATCAAGGGTCATAACCCTCTTTACGTTTATTTTCTCTTAGCATGTTTTGCTTTACATAATTTACTTTAGATTAACAATAAATAAATACACTTTTTTAAATATCAATTTTCGTTCATTTCGAACTATTGCCTCTGTCACTCTCATGACGCCGAATTGGAGTAAAAAACCAAGTTCGCGATATGAGGCCGGGATAGAAGATACTTATCGTGCTATGTTACTATTAATAGTTACATTAGTTAATGTGACATATTTTATGCGAATGTACATTCTTGGTATTTTGGAATAAGCTTACGTAATCTATATCTTAAATTTTCAATACATATAATAAAATATAAACCTTCTCATTGGTGTTGAGTGTATTTATGAACCCGTCAGCGCCAGTATCCTAAAATAGCTGATAACTTTAGTAGAATTTGCCAATCACGTCCTACGTTGCTTTTATACCACGTTTGTTTCATAGTAGAATATACCTTATAATGTTCAATATAAGGTTTCCATTTATACAATATATAGAAATCAGATCTGAGGGAAAAACTGAATGGCTCCAACGTTTCTTTTCCAGGCCGTGTGTCCTTATAGATTACGAGAGTGAAAGCAAGTGGAGTGCTCAGTCTCAACTTGACCTCAAGATAAAACATTGTACAATCTCAAATACTCGCCATCTTGCCCTACCTTTTCGCCTGCTACCTGCTCGCCATTTAACAGAGAAATGATGCTGTATGTTAAGGTCATAGCTCTTCAACTGAAATTTCATTGAACTATTGTTACTAGGGACGCATAATCGATTAGGCAATTAATCGAAAGTCACCGCTCTACTAGCTCTTCCATATAACGGACTCTGCCGCTAATCTTCTGCTAGTAAGAGAGCTGAGTTGGTAGGAGAGAGGAGATATGAAACAGAATGTATTTCAATAAATATTTACAAGTATTATACAAATCCGTTAATGAAATTTAATCGGCAAAACAATAATTACTTTTAGTTGCAGACATGTATATCCGTCATTATTTTTGTTTGACAGCGTCGCATTTTGTGTGGTAAGAATACTATGTACTATGTACAGTGGAGGTCGGGCAGGCCACCACTAATATGAATCGTCAACTCGCTATTGCTCGGCAAGGAATCGCAATGACAGCATAGGTTCTCTAGATAAGGCTAATAATATTTCAAGTCCATTTCCTAAGTTAAGCCCTCCCTTACGTTGCCGTGGAAAATAATTTGTGATTATCTAATTGAATGGTAAAAATGGAGTAGTTATTAGGAGAATGGATATAATCGTAAAGTTTCGACTTAGACAAATTCTGGGCGTCGTAATTATTTTATCGGGCGCGATTAAGTCCATCGCTATGAGGACGATAATGATGACACACAAGTATTTGGTATTCATTTTTACCAATCAATAGGATGACTTATTTAATTTCACATTTTCTCTCTCAAATCTGTGTGTATTCTAGTAGGGTTCAATTCTGCGCAGTATACGAAAGCGCTTTAGTAGCAAAATAGTACATTTCGATACTAGTGAAAAAAAAATTTTTTTCGACGAGGGTTAACGTTGGAGCCCGAGTGAAACGAGGGTAACAATCACCCGAGTCTTAAAGAAGTTTTTACACGAGTATCGAACCTAATTTTTCATAGCAAGTGCCTTAAAACGTGAAATTTACGTGAAAAGTGCACTTTTTACGCATTAGTTAGGAAAAGATTTATTTCGAATTTGAAACTCAAACACATTGCATCGCCATCTACGTCATGCTTGGCGAATATATCCACTAATGAGGTTAAATCATGAAGGTTGCTATGATCTATGGTTATGGCATGAACTTATTTCCACCTTCGTAGACACGTCGCAAACGTAGCACACTTGTGTCTTCACAACTTGCCAGCAGTTCTCGGGGAAATTAAACCGCACTTAAAATGTACACACAAATTAATAAGTTTGTGGAGTAACGTGTAACTTTAAAGGGGGAATTGGATTATATTAGGAAGTTGGTGGCACAATCATGCAATAAGCGTACTTAGTATGGTTAAATCTTTCGAATGGAACTACCTAGGAAACATCTGTCATATGATTTGTGGTGTAAAGATGTGATTCCTACAATATCGAAACAGTTTCGCAGCAAATTTTGTCAACCCTCGAGCTGTCAAAGGCTCTATTGTAAGTTTCTTTTGATGTAAAAAAACGTCTCAAACGCGTAAGTGATAATGTTATTTATATGGGAAACTCTAACACGATGGTGACGTTTAGTTACGTTAAAAACTTACACTCGGGGCTCAGAACAGGGTTGCTTACAAAAATCTTTGTGACTAATTTGCTGGTAGAACTAAAAAACCTTAGTATTTCTGTCTTGTAGAGTTTCATCTGATTTCATACCTATATTTCCGTCAGCTTATGTTAGTATTATGTATGTGTGTATGTATGTTTATGCATGTACCTATATTATATTAATGTATATGTTTAATTTATATTTAAATGGACAAATTAGATGATTATTTTTACATTATAAAATTCTAGACTTTTCAACTATGACTTACAAAACCTTGTTAAATACTCTTGATATAATTTTTTGCCGGATACAAAAAAAGGTTAAGAAATACTAATGAAAAGCGCATTTCCTCGTAAAATAATAAATTGGCGTCGCACTTCTACCATTTTCTTCCCAAAGGACTTAAATAAACAAAAAATCTATGTCACTTACGTCACATTTACATTTGTCATCATAAACCTCGCTTGCTTTTAAAATGAGCGTAAGTGTCCATATCCGTCCCAAGCTTATGAGACATTTTATCTCAAATTCAGAAAAGGGCAGACTTGACCCATTCTACTTCCCTAAGCCAAGAAAAATAGCCCCTTCCCAGTTAATCGGACTTTTTGTTTGAGTCGTGAGAACCCCGTAGACCTAAGGAGCTATAGGTAAGTTTTATGAAAGTAGGTCGGAACATTAATAATTATTACACCCTCTTCTTCCCTTCTTCCTTTTGAGTGCCTTCGGAAAGTTAATGTATCTAGATAAAGAGTGATACGTGCCTTGGTTTCAGTTGGAAAAAACTTTTATCGTGTCTTTTCGTTATAATGTCACAGATGTAGTATGTGAAAAGAATTTTGTTATCTGAGTCTTACATGGCAAGTAGAGTCTGTAGCTTTCCGATCACGATAAGTCTGCATGAGCTTTGAATCGACACGATTAAACGTAAAACTTGTATGATAATATGTAATGATTGTGTAATAGTCCCACAATTTGCCGGTGATTGATATGCAAAGTTGGCGGGATCCGATGGTTAAGCAGTTAGTGGGATATTCTTTCATAATAAGGCAGTTTTTATTGCGGAAAGAAAACCTTTATATTTACCATACTAGTATTTTATAATGAATAATTCATAGAAATATAGGAAAAATCAACTGCCTCTGGCGAGACTCGATCTCGCGACTCCAGGACACATGCCCAACTCTCTATCAACTGAGGTACAGAGGCTCACCCGATGGCAGCGGATTCCTCCACCATATCCTTCGATGCAATCAAATTATTGATGATACTTTTTTCTAAAATTACTATACCAACAATCATTACATTGTTGTATGTCTTAAACGTCACAACCACTCACTCTGTTACAGTTCAACTATGGTAATGAAAATGAATGAAGCTATAAGTCAGTCACGTCAATATTACTCGACCTAACTATGTATTTTAAAGTATGTATATCGTGGTACGAATCCTAGTCGTATGAAGAAAATTATATGATTGTATGAAATATTAACATAAACCTCCCCCCTTTTACATAACACTATACTTACCACAAAAACACAACTTGTAACTAGTCACATAAGCTGTTAATTATTAACCACAGATAAGACGATTTTTGATTTAATCGATCCATTTGGAACGACTATGCTGGGAAAACAAATAGTTACTTATGACATCATCATCAAAAGCCCTTTCCCGATAAAATAGGGCAATAATGTTTTTTTTTACTTATTACGGCATATCACAGTTTATTATAATCGTTAGCTATAAGAAAGTGTTATTGCGCTATCATTTAAAGGCACTCTTCCAGTGCATCACCGGGCTGATAGACCCAACTTTAAAATTACAGAAGCCGCAGCGAATGAGAAAAAAAAACAACCGTTTAAAAATACACATTTTATTCCATGTTCATGCACATCTACAGTTTGTTTACTAAAGAGTAACAGTGTGATATCGTGCTGGGTCTCTATCCAGTCGGTCCTATAAAAAACCTCCAATCTATACTAAACAATTACAAAACGTAGCGCAAACGCTATATGAAACAGGCTTGAGTAATTGAAGGCATTGCTAGGGTCCCCCCTAGTGAAAAATGTAAATTATATATCAATTGACGTCCTTGCAGAAATGTTAATTAAGGTTTCATGAATGATTGATCCTTATAGTTATGAACTTTACTATATAATTAACGATTAACACGGTACTACTCACGTTTATTTAGTCACTCGCGCTAATTATTAAACATGTCTCATGTAAGTTTAAATACAAAAACTTTACTATATCACGCCATCTAGTATCCAGAACAGACGCTTCGTTGAGGTTACTATAATAAATATCATCAATAGCTCAAACCTGTCCCATTTAGCTACATTGAAGAGCATGCCGTGTCATTATAAGTTATAATTATAACAATAGAATTATATTTCGACCACTGTTTGTAAAATTATAAATTCAAATGGCTGAGTTTGCCTATATAGGTAGTTTTACGAGAGTAGAAGTCACGCACACAACAATATCGCATGTAATGATAGAGAGATTTTGAAATTACAATTTATTTTTCATACCGATAGCAAGTTCAGCGAATTGAGATAATACAAACCAAAAAGTCATTGTAACTGGCACTGGTTACAATATCACTAAAAATATTAATTATTTACCTTACTTTTGCAATCAGTACATATTTATAGTTGTGTGCGTAATCCATTCGCCTCGACTCACGTGGCACTACCTATATTATCTCCGGGTGTAGACAGTTCACCAAATCGGTTAAGTGGTAAGATAACATTTCGCTTACTTCAACTAGCAAGAATACGGAATGTCCAATGTCCTAAAAGTGGAAATCTCAAAATTCGGAAAAAATACACCATACCCAAACCCAAATACAAATAAGCGGACACTAACGCATATTCTCCCAGAAAGTCACATTTATAGGCCTTTCAAATACTCACGGATTTTTGAATCAAACTCTCCTTCCCCGAAATCTCGTGGGTACAGTAAAAATGTAATATCAGTGATGTGAAAAAGAAAACCATGCTTGGGAAGACATTCATTGGAGCAGAAGTAATTAACTAACAATTATTTCATTTTGACTCGAGTATTCTTGCACGTGTCACAAAAGAGGCTTCAAAAACAGAATTTATGGAAGGTTAATGACAAAATTGAAGCAAATGATTACATAATAAGTATCAAACAGTGCTTACATTCACTTATTGCTTTTATTTCAGTTACATTAGTGTTAGTTGATTTTCATTAAATCTCAAATTATCTCTCTTTTTATAACTTTGAGATGTAAGTTAATTGTTGCCACATTTTCATATTATTAGCTTTCATAATTTAAACTGACTGTTCTAAAATAATGGTCACAGAAATTATACCTAACAGAGGCCACGGATTAATACCGCTCAATTACAAAAGATAGTGTCCATCGTTAAATATACGTAACACTTCCCTAGTTGGCCGGCTCTTTCATATTTAATTAATAACCATTGTGATGTTTTATGTAGGTAAATTACACATACTAAAATAGGTACCTAATATTTACATTATACATTACTTATGTATTATGTACATAACGATTGTTTTTTGATAGAAAAGAAATAATATAATAAACCCTTTAGTTTTAAGTGTTTTTTTTTTCCATTTCCCTATGATTTATGATTGCGAACTATAAGGGAGTGTATGAACTGTTGAAATCACAGAATAATGTAGCAAAGTGCTGTCAGTATTACATATACATTGCTAAATTAGTCAACTAAATGGAAAATCCTACAATACGGAAAGGTCTAATGTAGGAACAGCACCTGCTTCTAGCGTGAAGTGATTCAAATTCTTTATATCAGTGATGTAAAATGCGAGTGAGAAACCACCACATATGTTAATGCTGTCCTTCAGGTCGTTTTCTTTAGTCATCTTTGTGGTGGTCCCACAATAAAAATTTCATTTTGTTAAGAAATAATAACGAGTATGACATACGGGTTTTGTTTACCAAACTACTTGACCCATCAGATATTAAACAAATTTAAAAAAAGATCTCAATAAACGTATTTTTAACTTAATAACCCGTGAGGTATCTAATGAAATATCAAAGAGCCAACCGCTATAAATTAAGGGAGATACCCTGATATCGATTTAACTATAAGTATAATACTTATCAATCACTACATAATTCCATTCGGAAAATGTCCATAGTAAAATCTAATATTTACATCGTATTTACAATTTCTAAGTAAACTACTTAATATACTTATGGTCTTAAACATAAAACATGAGTGGGTGAAATTCTGGTACTGTATTAATACGGCGCGGATGATCGATTTTATACCTTATGCTACTGAAGTTAAAGCATACATTGCTTTTTCCTATACGCGCTCAAAAGAATCAATGATTCGACCTCCTTCTACTGAGCAAATGCAGGTCCCGCCAGATTAAACGTTTGTAGAAACAAGCAAACCTTGCTCGATTTTTGACTTGTTATTCAACTTTGAATCTTAGTACTTATTAGAAACTGTGCTTAGAATAGATTGTTCGCAAGAATTTCTACGGTAGGAGAAATTCATTGCAGCAATTTATTTCCTGCTTTTAGGCCATTTCAGTTTACCAAGTGATGCTTACAGCCCACCGCAGGAGGGAATCCTATATGCGTAAGTGCGAACATTTTATGACATGGTTATTATTTATTGAGACGGGAGTCTAACTCTGAATGAATAAAACAAAGTTTCAATTATCTGCTTTATTCATTTTTCGATAATGGTCTGAAGAAAAGATATAGATGATCGAAATTTTGCCAGAAACTATTTTGTGGCTTTAGTGAAAAACTGTATTAATTACAGTTGTATGGGTATTTTATTGTTGTATAAAACTAGAACGCTTCGTTTAAGTTTGAGAACAAATCTTTCAACACTTTTCGAGAGCTATTCTAGATGCCTATGGCTATTTATTTGTAAACCCATATATAATAATTTCCATTTAAAGTTGAATGGAACATTTTTACTAATTGCTTTCAAATATTTATTTTGTCTTGGGCTACTTTAGACTTCTGATTAAGACCTACCTAATAATTATGCAAAATCTCAGAAAAGGGAATTGCGGAACCTTCGTATAGGTTGCACGGTTCCTCTTTCAGAGAATTTGAATAATTCTTTTAAATAACACTTAATAAAAGGAAGTTCGAAATAAACCCCCTCGTTTTCACTAAAACGGGAGCAAACCCGTCTAGGATTTGTAAACTAAACATTGTCGTAGCAATTATGCCGTTCAGTATAAAAGCTTTCAACTGTACCCACTCGAACTTACAAACAATAGTATAAATTCAGTCGCTTTATCACTTCGCTAGCGTTCCAGATACCCTTCACGCGTTATCGTGTCGCCGACGTCACATGTCGTTCGCTTCTCCAACGTAGCCTTCATCGGGGCTCTCTGAACATATGTCTGATGCACATTTGGCATTGGACACTTGAGGTAGTGGCTTCAGCACGGCCTCTGTACCTTCCCCGGGAATTCTGTCTGTCGTTTGCGTATCGACACATCTTGTTTCCACCTGGTAACCGCATCGCCCTGTGCCTTCTGCTATGCCAACGGGCACCATTACTGCACAGGTTCCCTTAGGGTTGACCCAGGAGGAGCAAGGCTCCACTGGCGCGCAGCACGGCCCTACGGGTTCTGTCTTATACCCCTCGGGTGGCGAGGGCACGAACTCCTCATTGTAATACACTGTACCGTTTCCAACGTAAGCTATTTGTCGGTTCCGTGGCACGGGGTACCCTTCTAATGTCCTCCTCACATTTGTCCCATTAAGCATTTCTAAATTGGCACAAGGCGGGTTATTGAATTCCATGTCCTTTGCAAATTTGCATACAAGCTTTTGACCTTTTGGCCTATTGTGCGGCAAAGTTTGATAAAATGGTCCTATTACAGAATAATTAGACATTACGGGAGGCCGACACGGGTGTTTTGGTAGGCCGTAGTCGTAGGGGTAGCCTTCGCTGTCAAGGAAGCAACCGGGGTTAAGGTGAACATCGGCCGAGTGCTGATACATATTGTTTATTGGATTAGGTGGAATAGTGACGTTACTGAGTGCTTGTTGATCCTGCCAAGTCACTTGCCGCGGCGGGGTAGGCGCGGAGAACGTCGTCTCCTCTTCGAAGCCGTCGCTCGCGACCTGCGCTTTGTACACAGAGAGGGCGGTGTTCTCGTTTTGCGTATTGTTGGCAACAGTTTCAGCGTCGCTAATTAGGTCAGGGTTCCTGTCGACGAAGCCTTTGATGTTGTTGCTTTGATACAGCTCACTCGGCTCGTAGTCTCTGCCTTGCACCATATAGTGTAGAGAGTGCCGCGAGTGTGCGTTCACAATAACCGACCCATTATTCTTTGCTAGCAGGCCGTTATTTCTTGCTGCGGGCAAAAGTTGGTTGCAGAGCGCCACGTCTTTTCCACTCTCCTTCTTTTTCCGACTTCTAGTATCAGTTTTGAATTTTAATAGAAACACTGCTATAATTGCTATAAGGAGGACAATAATAAGAAAAACTATTGTAACTATTACAACTAAGTGCCGTTGAGGAAACGTCACTACTATCACTACAGGCTCCTCTTTAATGATTATTTTTACAGTGTAGTTAGCCAGTGCCCTTCCTGCTGCGTTTTCAGCCAAACACGAATAAGTACCATTATGTTCGATACCCACATTGTACATAAAAAGTTCGCTTTTTTTCTCAGTTTCGCCGCTCTCCACAAAATACACGTCGCGGATGTCTGACTGTTGGTTTGAAGAATTGTGGATTACTAGTCCTCGGTATAACCAGGTTACTTTTGCCTCCGGAAAAGCCTTTACAGCGCATTCTAGGGTCACATTGTGGCCCTCATTCGTTTCTAAGTACACAGAAGCGGGTGTTAATTTGGGCAAACAAGCCAGCTCAGCCTCGGCGACTGCAGTGATGGCACGTTTTTGCAGCCGCGCGGGAAACGAACAAATTGGCTCCACAGCTTGCGGCATGTTAAAATTTAACAACCACCCGTGTAAATCCCTCAAATGGCAATCACAGTTCCAATTATTATTCTGCAGGTAGATCCCCCGCAACGTGTCAGGGAATAAATTGTCACCTTTGATATTCGACAGCCTATTTCCATTCAATCGCAACCATTCTAAATGGTTTAAGCCGGAAAACGCGTCGTTCTCGATTATTTCGATTTTACAATCACTCATCTCCAACGTGTTCAAGTATGAAAGACGCTGAAAACAATGCGTTTTGATACTCGTTATAGGGTTGTTGTTAATTGAGAGCCGCATTAGAGAAGGAAAGTAGATGAAATTCGTCGAGGGCACAACTGTGAGATAGTTATTAGAAAGATCTAACTCCACGAGATTTGCAACCCCCTTGAAAGCATGGTTATCTATCTTTTGCAGCTTGCACCGCGGAAGATAAATTTTCTGCAAGTCAAGTAATCCAAGTTTCTGAAAAGTGTCTTTTTGCAGAACTTGAAGATCGTTTCCCGAGAAATCGAGGACCTGCGTCTCAGAGTCCAAAGAGTTGGGAATAGTTTTAAGTTCTTTTTCGGAGCACTCGACGTAACGCTTCCCGTTTTTCCACTTGCAGATGCACTGTTGTGGGCAAGCGATGGCAGGCACCAGGATGCAAGTAGTGCACAGCGCCAGTAGACGCATGTCGAGGCTCACTCTCATCGTGTCTCACGCCATCCACGCCTCACTAGTCGCGATCATTATCTGGAACAAACAAAAAACCGATTAGAACGTTGCCGCCGGGGCTCGCATCTGAGCCTACCTATTGTTTTATCTGTACCATTCAAAGGAACGACCATTGAATCGTCGTTTCAAATAGATTTATTCTCAAGTCCACATGTGCTGACACGACCCTTGTCTTTATGTAGAGGTATTAAAGCGTCCCAATGAAAATCGTGTTTAAAAGATATAGAAGTTCCGCATCAATAGATTTGCTTTCAAATACATTATTCGAAAATTAATTTCACATTGACGAATTTACAGTACAATATTACAATAGGAGGGAGTATAGCAATACAAATACGAAACTAATTACTGAAGTAAACAAATTCTATTCAGGATTATGATTTTCGACGAGTTTTAGATTGTTTCTTTTGTAAATATTACATCGAGACGAGGGAGAAGAGCGAAATACAACATGGAAATAAGTATCAAAATTAAACAGAATTTAATGGACTTAAATTAAAAGTTGCAGGTCTGACAGTGATGAAGGTTGGCGACATCGTTTTTTACTTATTTTGATTTAAATTGTAGGTCGACGGTTCGTCGTCAAACGCTGGTAATTTTTGTGTTTCTCTGACTTTTCCTACATATTTTACTTCGGGAAGTAGCCAGCTCATGCATTAT
Organism: Grapholita molesta; assembly: GCA_022674325.2. Lineage (NCBI taxonomy): Eukaryota > Metazoa > Arthropoda > Insecta > Lepidoptera > Tortricidae > Grapholita > Grapholita molesta. The sequence continues at coordinate 21,607,807 of CP053121.2, read as the reverse complement.
TTAAGGCTGATGCATTATTTATGCGCATCGACCGCGCTATGTTTTCTTCGCTTATTTGTAAACCTTATTTGTGATGTTACGTTTGGGAAATGTATCCCTTATTTATTGTTTAGTAAGGACAGTGATAAACTTCGCTATTTATTTTTTGTATTTATTTAGCGTTAACTAATTTTCCGGGCGTTAGAGTCTAATCAAACTATTGACTTTTATGTATGTAAAAATTGTGTGTGTAATTGCGTTAAAACGATTTAATAAATTTGAAAACAGGTTGGTTAAATGGATGGTCGGAGGTTAGACTAAAACTTCAATTAGCTTTTTGCTTTAATAATTGTTAACTAGACAGGCCCTTTAAATCCCATAACCTATAATGTCCATTGGTGCTTAGTTAAATATTACAACTCCAGTACACCGAGGCTGATTCAGGTTAGAAAGACGATATAATATATTATTCGGTTTCGTTGAAGCGAGAATTTCAATTGTTTGTGGTTATTTCGGGGAATCGGAATTCGAGTTTACTTTGAAAATGTATTGTTTCGTATTCGAGAAACAGTTTTGCTAAACTTTCCGTAGGGGCTTTGATTGAACTTTAGGGTGTTTTAAAGTACTTAGTTGTAGCGCAACTTTCAATTGTTTCATTAAAGATTAGTTCCAATTTCCCCCCCCCCCCCCCCCTTTTATACTTGCAGTAAATATCTTATTGTCTTTAATTTTACTTTTGATATAATTTATATGGAACTGATAATTTATAGTCGGTTCATTACTGTATTTTGGACTCATATTTGTATGAACTGTTGACGCTGTTTCATACGCTACTATTGATGCTAACTGTAATCTAGAAAAAAAAAAAAATTTACCATATTGTCCACGTGATAGATTTACATATTTAAACTAAACTACAGCTCTCTATAACTAACGGTAACTGAGCGTAGCCGAGAACAGAAAGACAGACATATGATTACATGGCAAAATTATAAGGTTTCCTTCTTGAATACGAAACCCTAAAAAATATTTAAAAATGACTAAATAAATGTGAGTGTAACGTCTCTTGTCATAAGTCGTAAAGCATGCTAAAACGATTATAGTACACCATTCAAGTTACGTCACTTTTATATTTATTCAACATGGCTAGGGATTTTGGGGTCCTCTAAAAAAATCATATTTTTTTGTGATATGTCTCCGATGGCCCATAAACCTATCTATACAATAATAATCAGTCGTCTGAAATAGTTTTTTTTAAATAAGGTAATAAAAAGTAAGACAAAAAATTTTTTTTTAACTTTTCCAGCGATCGTATCAGAAAACGTTTAGTTCCGGAAAAAATGGTTTGAGATAATACATGCTAAAGAAGATTCAAGTCGATTTCCACACATAATGTAATTAGTTCACCTATTGGCATAACTGATACAGCATGTTACTTGGTAACTGACCCAAAATATTAAGAGTCAAATCGTAAGTGACCAGAAACGAAAGGCTCTTAAGCCTGTAGTTCCAATACAAAGCAATTATAGGCAGGAGCCAGTAGTCCTTCCAAGGCTGTTGACACAGGCTTTGATCACAGCTATGTAAATTGGGGGTCGTGTTTGTGCAACCGGCCCCTCGGAGGATAAAGCTTGACTAAAAGGTAATGTCGGTAACATCACATGCTTTTAATAAGTATGTAATAGTTATTATAGCGGCGGACACTATGCTAGTTATTTTCTTAAAGATGACTTTCATTAATGATGGTGATTAACCAATATCATTAGTGATTGTAGATAATCATTAGAAAATCATAAGTTTGCTCTTAGAGCATGAAGTTGTTGTAGTAGGCCTTGCGTTTTGTATAGAGGTAGCTTTACAGGAAGCTAGGACGCGGCCGCGACCTTGGGACGGCCGGGTGTTCAAATAGTGAAAAAACGGGTTTTGGAATTCTTCATTAGCTACACAACTCTTCGTTACATCACTACCTCATTAGTTATCGATATTACACACTAAACTACGTTAATCATCAGGATTCAGGGCACGACTGATAATGATATGACAAAACAAGACAAACAACAACACAAAACAAAAGACCATAAACATGCATTTTTAAAATACATTTTTGCCACAAAACGGTCACAACTCAGCATTGTAGCTGGCAAAGCCAGCGCTGTTCTTCTGTTGTGACCCAGGTGTACACCGTTCGCTGACGAGGCAGCTGTACTGACGCTTAATCATTATACATTATCTATAAACGAAAATATAACTAAAATACAATAACTACAATGCAATACAATGTAATACAATATTTCACTAAATTTTACAAACAGCGTTTATAAAACAGCGATACGTCAGCAAAATGTCACTTTGGCCGCCACGTCATAAGGTCATTAAGACAGCTCAAGTTCGGCCATTTTAGCTAATTTTCGACGTCTATGTACAATAAGAATATTGGTATTAATTTAAGTACAACAAAATTGTTGTCATTGAATTCGAGTTGCGAAAAATATTTAACGTCAATAAAAAATATGATCTTACACATTTTACCTACCTGGGTACTTTTAGCTACCTAGGTGAAAACCCTGGTGTGACCTACTTGGGTCGAAGGGAAATGACAAATCGGTCGTCATTTGTCAAAATAGTTTGAGGTCACGTCACATGGTACATTTATAAGTTATAACCTAGTCGGGTTGTAGTTAGGAAATTGGAGGTAAAGGGTGTGCGAAGGGATATTTAGGTATTTAAACTGTACTCATTCTTATTAGACGTATTCTAGTCGTGTGATGCTGAGAATAGATTATAGTACTGCGTGCAGTTTAGTATATTCGTACGTTTTACGGTTTAATGTCGATAAGAAATATAAAGATTGCCTCTACTCAGAGTAACACAGACCCTAATAAATAAAAGGTTTTCGGCCCCTGTAATCGGGGTTACGAATCACGTAGGTGACCGCGCCGTATCCTTTCGACTACGGTAACTATATATTCGTACTATAGAAACCGTATTTATACTTTGGTACCTGATCTCCATTATTTAGCTTGCGATTTCGTATGCCTTTAAGACTATAATATACAGGCTGATTTCAGGGTGGTGGAGTAAGAATCCAAGGCATGGTAAAGTACTCATAAGTGAAGCTAATTATTTTAAACATTCATTTATTATCACCAAAAATTATATTTATTGCTCAGATTGTAGTCTGGCACAATGTGATATCGTTTACCATACTGCATAATGTCAAAAGGCATCTTAGGGTTACCATTATTTGGTTAGTTTAAGGCTATTTGCATTGAATAAAATTAGAAAGGATAATTGACGTTGTTTTGATCTTATAATATCATAAGATATAATTGACCAGTTACTGAGTAAGAAAAACTGGTTCTGAGTCACGACCCAAAAATAACCCTGTAGAATATGGAGGTCAATTTCAATCTAATGATAAACTTGGATTTGCAGAATCAAGGCAAGCTCTTAAATAACCAGCGGTTTTAAAATCAACCACCCATGTTGACAGGCAGTATTCATCATAAATATAATGTTGAGTTTCGAAAAAAATATGAATAGCGAAATGTGAAGAATTGGAATAAATCAGATTAAAATTGAATTGCTACTTTATTTAATAAAGACGAAGACGACTAAAAAATAAATGACGAAATGCGTTGGTAACTCTCACCTATGGTGCCGATTCGCACTGCTCTGGTGCGAGAAAGTTAATGAAAATCCTTTGTTTTTATATCAATATTATTACAGAACATCCTCACACTAACTAACTGAGCCCCAATGTAAGCTGAAGATATAGATTTTTTATAAAGGAGGGCGATGTAGTACAATTTATTTATGTTACTTTTGTCCTTACCTTTTACTAAATAATGTGGACAAACAAATGGTATCCAGTTGTCCCAAATAGGCCATCAGTTTTAGTAAACGTCGGGCAGTAAAATGGCTGCTGTAGGCGTATTCATTAGTGAAGGTAAGTTCGATAATCGATCTCAATTAACATAGATTTATTGGTAGTAGGTCCGGAGTTGGTACGAATTTATATAAAATGAATGGATCGTTACTTATTTCTCCGCGTATCGCCGTAATATAGTGGATAAGCTAACAACAATGAATTACTGTTTCACAACGCATAAAAATACCCAATTAACTACTAATTAGACTAGTGATTTTATATAAGAAGGTTTGTAATTGATAGAATGATAAAACAGTTGATCTTGTTTGGCAATGTCTATCATAAGGAGTCCCGCATTTATTGTTATTATCATTAATGAAAATGACTATTACTTAGAGGATTCCAGTCGAGCCATTATTTTTTAGATTTTTTTAATAGTTCATCTCTTCCGTACACGGAACAATGGTGTTCCGGACATTTGGGAGGCGTACGCGGAGCTAGATCGAGCCAACGCGCAGAGGCCCTTTCGACAATTTAATGAAATGTAAGGGGTACACTAATAATTGATCATATTCTTAAGTATATAATGATGATAGGTTACAATGCAGTGATCTAAATAAGTGTGCAGCTAATTAAAAACTTATCTCTAAACCCTTTTAGCCACTGTTTGAGCAACAACAGAGGCTCCAGTGTAAGTTTCTATTGACGTAAAAAACGTTTACGAACGCGTAAGTGATAATATTATTTATATGGGAAACGCGAACGCGTTCGTGACGTAAAGTTACGTTAAAAACTTACACTCAGGGCTCAGGTCGTACAGCCGCCACGTGGTTATACCTTTACAAAACGCAATAACTGTACCCGTCATCTACTAGCTAGTAGAACTATTATTCGAAGTCAGAAATATGAAACAGACTTTCAAAGACAGGCTTTGTCATATCCAATAATCCGTCTAATATAGTTGTTTAAGAAAAGTATCCACAAACGAGGCCCTAAGTGCTCCTGACATAATTCAACACTAATGTTTATCTTTAACGAAACTGTAAACAAACTTTGTAGACTGATCAAACACTCCTGAAATATTCCAATTTACAGCCATTTAAGGATAGAAGGATTGAATTTGGTCCGCCGACTGTGTATGCTAGTTAAGCTAACCCGTCTATGCAGCAGTAGGTTCTAATTCCAGTCAAGGTATTTATAGGAGTTTTGAGAAAAAAATGTAGGTACTCATTTAGCACGATTTGTTAAGAAAAGATAAGTATTTAATGTTGATAATATTTGGTTTTTTTACAATGTAAAAAAGGCCAAAATTTGATTCTGATACAGATTTCATGCTTAATAATCATCATGTTTCTTAACAATCCACCCTAATTGAACTTGAAAACTCCCTTTTTCTTGTGTTTATAAATAGTATTTAATAGCCGTCTGCGACTTCGATAATATCGAACTAATAACTTTAACAACTCCTATTTCGGCTCCTTAAGGGTTGACCTTATATAAATACTTTCTTAGGTTTCGGAGCATTATGAAACTTAAATAACATAATAGTGCAGGCCGTTTTTCGGCATTGTCAGGGATGATGGCAAGAGGCCTGATGGTGTGTCTTTGATTCCTTTCAGCTTGGGACGGATGCTGGTGGGGATGATGTTCTGAGTAGAAATACTAGCGCCGTCCCATATCTAACGGGCCAATATAAAAGCGGGCCGAAATTTTGCGAAATGTAAGAGCCTCGACAGAGAGTACCAAGTACCGTACTCTAGGTCCAGGGGTTCCCAGCGCGCACAATTTTTATTTTTCAGAAATTGCGAAGCTGGTTGACATAACTGGTGACCAAAGATCTGGCGGCTTCCTTGCACAACGTATCAGCATTGCGATACAACGAGGAAATGCCGCCAGCATCCTAGGTACATTGCCTCAAGGGCCTCTTTTATATATGACATTGTCTATGATATGTAAGCGCCATCGACAATAAGGTCCCTTTTGCTAGATAATGCCACATATTTAAGCTAGTTTAGCTGAAGATAGCTCCCAGGGACGGTCTATGAGGGAGGCCTATGGCTGTATATGTGATCTCGTTATTTTTTTTGCAATTAGCATACAGGACATTTACCTTGTTGCAATATGCATGCACATTCTACAGTGAAGCATAGTTTCAATGTTCGAGTATTAATAGCCCATGAACAATTCTGTCCTTACGACTACGAAGTTAATTAAAACTTTCTTATCAACTTGCTCTCGGCTAGTCTGGAAATAACAGCGAGAGATTTAAGTAATCTGATAGGTAATTAAAAATATAGCTAACTTTTGAATTGTTCAGTCAGCAGAAGTAGCTAAGCGGCTGATGTGTTCATAATGACACGTCTGGACACGACGTTATTGTTAAAATAACAACAGTGTATTAGTATTTTTTGAACACCTAGGACCTGGGACCGCCTAGAATTCGTGCTGATTGTTCACTTTGATGAGTAGGTACAAGTTGTCTTGGAGTTCATTTGTAGCATACCTAGAAACGTTAAAAACAAAATCAAATACATGTTAGTTATAGTGTACCATATTAGAGATACAATGGAATTTATAGTATTGTCTTCACTACCATTCATTGTTGGTAATGTTATTGTTGATAGTGTAGTTGTGTTTGAAATGAAGACTACAAAGTCTCGGAAACGGAATGCAGAGGTAATTTCAGTTCAGTTTACGTGATATAATCCATTTTCTGTTTTATTTTAAATTGAAACAACATTTTTTACAATTACTTTATCACTTGCATTATATAATATGTTAGATATCATTGGGGTAGTTTATACATCAAATTCTTTGTTTAAACACTCGGTGTACACTGGACAGTCGCTATCAGATATATCGGAGCTGTGGAGGTCTCACGTTTTCGGTCGGTTAGCCAACGTGAACGGCGTATGATTATGCTCCTCGTGACGGAGTGAGCAATATTCGACTTATAAATTATAAAACGTGAGTTACCCCGTTTCTATACAAAAAATCTTCAGTTGTCAAGGCGTAGCGCAACAGCACCGATTTATCTGATGGCAATTGTATAACTACCGTGTGATGCCGATTGAGTAGAATAGCACCACCCCATCTCTTCCCGTGGGTGTCGTAAAGGCGACAAAGGGAAAAATCCAGCGTCCGTCGAAACCCAATCTACAGCTACTGCGGTCTACTTATATATGCTTATTAATTATATATACTTATATCTGCGGTCAACTACCCCCAAGATGATACAAGTCATATTTCTGAGAGGCCTATGTCCAGCAGTGGACTGCATACGGCTGAAATGTATGTAATTGTACAACTGTTATAGTGTCAATGGAAATCTTCCTAAAATTTCAAGGAACACTTAAGCACAAGGAATAAATAATACTGCTTATTCAGCCTTAATCTCCTAATATCTGCTGTCCCGTTTAAAAGCCGTTGCCCTACATTCAGAGCCAAATTGCCCACCTATTTACATTTGCAAAACTACCAAACTAATGTGGATTTCATTGTGAAAAGTTTCTTTGTCGACGCTCGCTGGCGAGGACACATTGTGCACGCGATTTCGCTTCGTCGGCAAAAATTGGCCGTTACATTTATTACTTTTTCGATAAATTATATGTGAACGCCGTTGTTATGGAAATGATTTAATGTTTTCAAAATATATGGCTTTGTGGCTCAGCTGTAAACTCTAGTTTTTGAGATAGGAGCGTATTCATAAGTGTAACTCTACTCGTATATTGATATAAGTCCCATTTTATTAACTGACATCATTTATGTATAGTAAAATATTATATTATTAACATCAGGGTGTAGAGCTCTGCTACCTGGATAAAGTAAATCAAAATATGTTTTAGTTTGTTTTAATTTAATCGGAAAAAATATTTGATATACAACAAATTGGTAGACCTTTCCAAACGCACCCAGCATTTTTTTTGTGGCGCCTTTTTGCTTGTCATCAGTCTACCAACGCTACGAAGCGTGAGATTACAGTCCTTGGGGTCCATTACACAACATAGTCTGGCAATAGTTAAAATTGTCTAGTATGAAAAGTTTGACATTTCTCTATGTCATTGTCACGCATTATAGGTATACCGAATGGTAATCTGTTCGTTGACTGTGCGTAGTGCAACCCACCTTTAATGACTGCATTCTGTATATCCAATAAAAGTACAATTTCAATCATTTAATAAAACCATGAAAATCAATAAAACATGTGTACAACTGAGATTGTATTTAACAGACCCTAATTTGGGACTAGAATGTATTCATGCAGATTAATACCTACATGTAAGTGAAACGTGATAAAAATGCGTAAAGTTAATTAAAGTTACTTTTTTTTTTGAATTTGTCATCGAGAAACAATAATTTAATTAAAAAAGTGTTCAGAAAATTCGGTTTGATCATATTCATGAGCCCTTTGAGTCTTAGAAGTATTTATAATTGCTACGTAGAGTAATCCTGGTATAATGCGGACTCGGGTGGTCCTGTTATAAAAGAGCGAGAAAGAGCACAAGTTTTATACGACATGTATGAAATTTATACCTTTTTCCACTTGAACCATACAAATACATACTTATATTTCAATAAAGAAATAACTTGTGTTATCGTTATTCCTTTAATAGTTCGGGCTTATATATTTCATTATCTTTAGTTCCATCATTACTAAGAGAGACAAGGGATATTGGGATCTTATTAGAGGTTTCCTCCTATGAAGATATTTAGTTATTTATAAGGTTATGCCATATATACAACATTGAAGAGAGTAGTAGTAGGTTTGTTTACGGGTGACCAGAGGGCTGGCATCTTCCTTGCCCAGCGTATTGGAATCGCCATCTACCAGGGCAATTCCGCCAGCCTTCTGGGCGCCCTACGATCCAGCTCAGAGCTCTAACCGATTTTCTACTTGTAAATATGTACATAATATATCCTTATGTTAGCTTTTGTATTTCATTAATATATTTATCATTATCATTATATCATTAATATTTTTTATTACGTCATGTAATTTAATACGTTGTAAAGTGATTTTAAAAGCAGATATATAATAAGTATTATTTGTTATAAAAAAGGATTAACTTGATCCATTCTAATACACGTTTTACGTTTGTAAATATATGTTTTAGTAGAATTTTTATTTCTATTCCTGGAATCTAAAGTAGCTGGAATTTGTATATAATCATAATTGATAGTGCTAATGCACTTACAAGTAATTTGGAAATAAAGTCATCAAATAAAGCATTTTTAGAAGTACCCATAGTTTAACAAAGCTTATTTATACATTATTTAAGGAGAGGTCATTTGATAACAAAGTCCCCAGTTATTCCTAAGTTACCCGACTATCGCAATTAACCACTGCGCAGGTTTTAGTCCAAGAATTATACGGTTTAACCATGCATAAAGACTAATAGAACTAAATCCCTATTTAGAAATAAGCCTTTCTAATTATCCCCAAATATCCTCTTTAGGTTCCTTTGGGGTCACGATAATGGATTATTTTCCTCCTTTGTCGCGAGGAAACAATTATGAAATGGAGGTTGGATGAATTTTTGACACGCTTAGACGTCGGGGACTTGTGTGGGTTTATAGCACATACATGTAATGTGAATCTTGTATTGATTTTTTTACACGGAATTTTGTCATCATACTCAAGTTACGCTACCGCGAAGAATTAATATTTTGAAGCGGTAATGAAAGGTTGTTCTTTTTAAGGTTTTTTTTTTGTGACAGAATCATTCGCCATTCTTATTTTTCGCCGCCCGAAAATCTCCCGTACTATATGCATGAAAGAAAACAAACTAGAGTTAGAACAAACGCGTTTAAGTTACAAATCTAGCACCTTTAAGAGAATGCAGCCACTTTTCGAAGGTTGAAAATGAAAATAACTTTTATGCAAGGTTTCTGGTAAAGGCTTGATGTATAATATTATTTTCCTTAGTTGGTCATCTAAATCTCCATTTATATGTAGTATATTTTCAGGATTATAGGTCGTACACGTGGATGCAACTGAAACAAGCGGTAGCGCTGCTACAATTAAATAAGCTCCAGAATATGCAGGCAAGGTAAATGTTAGTTGTCTTATATGCTCCGTCTACTTCAGGTATATCTGGTGTGGCCTGTAATACAATAACTTAAGGGATCGCATCTACACTACGAACGTAGCAAGATTTGTTCTACAACTTAAAATAATGTGTAATCTATTACTTAAGGGTTTTTGTTTACAAATTAAATAATATTTTCAATGAACACTATCCAATAGTTTAGTTGACATTTACTGTGAATATACAATTGCATATTATTCACTATAAATTGTTTGCTTGGAGAATATTTTTTATTAATACTTAGTTATCTATAAGTTATATTCATAAGTCGTAGAAACTTTTTTGTTACGTACGTGTTGTATAAACGTTGACTAAAGTTATTGCTCTTATTACAGGCCTCACAAATACCCCAAAAAATAAAGAGATGGTTACTGTAAAGATCCTTAGGGGAAGTTTTTGTCTATTGATATGACAGTCAAGGATGTCTAAAAAATTAAATAAAAACAGTGTTTTTGTATTATAAATTAGTTGCATTGCAAAATTAATACTGTCAGATAAAACATACCCTAAACCGGTGAACGTATTTTGAGTATGCTTTAAAATGTCGTGTATCTTCACTGCAAAAAGGTTTTATGTAAATTCAATCTCTTAAGGGTAAAATGGGCTGATTTTATGATAGAATACGGTAGGGGATGTTATTCAATTATAACATACTCTAATATAATTCTCGTCCCTTTCCTTTGCCGCTAATAGTTTACTTAAAATACTTACCAAATAAGCCATAAACAGCTAAGCAACCAATATTATAATATAGCAACACTAATCCGAGGAAATCGTGTTAACATACCGTATAGGCGAATAATGTGATTCATCTCGACCCATATGTGGTCTGTATGCTCGTAACAGGCCGTCCAATGTCCATTGGTACAAACGTACTTAACTGTTTAAAGGTAGATCTTATAGCCTTGCAATAAAGATCACAAATGAGCAGTAAAATGTGACAATGTCAATAGAGATCAAGGTGGCATTGATATTAGGAATTGTAATAATAGAACTAGGAATTGTTTATGTTATAGCCTTCACAACTTATCAACTAAGCTATAATTTAGACCTACTTATGTCTGTCAGCTACATACTCCTCTACTAGAACGAGCGTATATTATGACGTTAGGTAACTATAGTATGTGTGCTTTTGCTTCAAACTGCGATTCCGAGCTTTGCTCTCTCATCCGATCTCTCATTACCCTGAGTCGAAAAGCATTACGTAATTGAATTATTCTATAATCTGCGCTCGGTTTGTTTGCTTTATTTTACAAAGTACTTTGATATAAGTTACCCCTACCCCTAAGTTGTTTTCAAAATAATGATTCTGTTACACAGCATGATCAAAATGGTATAAAAAAAAGGTTTAGCTTACCATTCTAACCCACACAATGCGTACTATAATGGTCAAAGACTGTCTATGTGTTTATTGTGAACGCTATAGCGTGATATAGTAGGTATGTAGTTTTAGTGGTCAATGTACAGAGTTGAATCAATATCTAACTTATACGGGTTGTATCAATGCTATTCAATGGTAAATAGATACAATTATCTTTCGGAGATATACATTATCATAATTACATGACGTACAGAATACATGTTTGTTTAAGGGTTCCGTAATCAACTAGAAACCCTTATTGTTTCGTCATGTTTGTCTGTCTTTTCCCGGCTATGCTCAGTGGCCGGTGGGTCAGGAAATGTAAATCAATCACGCGGACATAGTAATAAAATAAAAAAATGGACGGGTGAAAAGGCCAGAAATTATTTTCTTTAACCCTAAAAGTGTGAGGTGTCATTAGGTAGGTATTTAAAATGTATAAAGGATTTCATGAAACATTTTTTTTATAAAAAACAAATATTTCCAGAAAAAAAATGTCTAGTTAAAAAAAGTGGCCCACCCCCTCTGACTTTTTAAGCACAAACCCAAAAAATATGAAGAAATATCGTCTTCATAAATTAAAATAAAATTATTTCGAAGTTGATCGGTTGAACCGAATAATATTAATTTTCGACTTACGTGTCGAAAACCACGGAACCCTTAATACATTGAGCACGATCCGATATGGCCGGTATCTTGTAAAAGTAGCCGGAATGTAGGGAGGAAATCCTCCTTACATTTGGTTTTAATTTTTCATTTAGTAAAGACATGTATTTGTTCCTGTCATTTAGTCATGGGTGTTTTCAATGTGTTCATATATTTGTGTATCATTTAGATCGTTGGTTGAATACCCACAACACTAGCCTTCTTGAGTTTACCGTGGGGCTCAGTCAGTTTGTGTATGTTTTTGTAATATTTATTTATTTACTACAAATACATACAATGGTAACAAAGGCCCATATGCGGCATGTTCAAAATTTCTCTTTTTATTTATATAACACAAATGGGTACGTATATTTTCATTCCCTTGTTTAATGTAATAAAACATCACAAATATGACCGGTCTTTCATATCAAAATTACTCTGAAACAAATTCTTAGTAAAATAATTTAAACGTTTCAATCTATTTCATTGTAATTATTGAAACAAGTAGTATAAATTGAACAAAGCAATTTAACCTATTAATAATGATGATATAAAACGGTTTGTTTCAAAGCTGAATCCTCACTCGCCCCAGGGTTCCAAAGAGAGTGGGGTAATAATTGAAATTGCAATTGAACTATAAAGCAATATAATTTACTGAGATTTCGCCGCGTACCTATTTAATTCACTGTAATCTCGCTCGTAATCCTTTGAACAATTATTTTATATAAATGTAAATAATGTGTATATTAAACTGATAGGTATAGGTATATATAATTACTAGTATGTCTTTCCCGTACACGGAACAATGGTTATTCGAATATTTGGGAGGTGAACAGGTCGATACCCAAGAGTTGGCTCCGTATGTCTAATATAAATCTTGACAATTGAGTACAAGACTTACGCCAAGTCTTGTGAATCGATTTTTACACAGAGCCGAAGCAAACGCCTTTTAAATTTAATTGATTATAAGAGATGCTTAGCGAATGTTCCCCCTATACGTGTCATAAGATGCGCACAGAGAGCCGCCACAGTGATCGTAATTTTATTTCTAACAGACTGTGACTCGCCCTCGAGATGGAACCCCATAAAAAGCGAAATCTATTACATTAATATAATGCTTATGTGCCAGTGCAAAGGGCTAAGAGTAGAGAGGTTTTCCTGGGCTTTAAACGTATAGCCAACTTGCCACTTACGTTTCCACCTCTAACCTTAGCGACAGCCTCTCCCCCCTTCCTTAGACAGCCGGATAAAGCAACCCAAAGGCGGGGACTTGCCCCCCAGGGCCCCGAAGCCTGCGTTAACTGCTTGCACTGGTAATGGGCGATTGGGTTATTACTACTAGTAGTTAAGATAAGCGATATAGTAACATTGAAACAGAAACTATTTTACTAAGCAATACAACAAGAAATAAAGTAAATTATAATTACAATCCTACCTAATGTCCATAAAGGATTCTTATAATTTACTTATCAAACTATTTATAAACCACCCAGTACCGATAATACGTAATACTAACACATAGTAGCGAAATCAGAACATTTTCTTCCGAAAAAGGTCTCTGTTCATATAAAGAACTATTGGCCAGTGTTATACTTATATAACAATTAATGTATTTTTGTTACTCCTTGTACGAGTATTATGTTGTTTATTATTTCTTTTAAATAAAAGAGTGTGAATTATTATCGTTCTAATTATAATTTAAACAAGACTCAGTCGTGTTTAATTGAAACTGAAGGTATTGTATGCCTGTATTTGTGGACAGAGTGGTGTGACTTCCGTAGTCGCGGCTGGACTGATGGAGCGGGCAACAAAATTTTCTTGCTTTGCGAATTTCCGAAACTTCGACTTAAATATAGGTACCAATACCTTTAGTTTTATTGAGATTAAGTCCCGATATAGTTGTATCAGTATATTTAAAGTCCTGTTACTTAATTGCAGTTCTATAGACATTTAAAACCAAATCCAATACTCAAATTGCTCAACATCAGTATTACAATACGTACCCATTTTATCCTTTAATTACTAAAAACGCAGTCTTGTTCCGAATCTTGGGTTCAGGCCAGACGAGGGTAGAAGGCTGCTATTCTTATGCAGATTTCGACGATGTGATTAATTGTGGATGGCCGCCGCGGAATAATCTCTTCATCTCGGAAACGGCTGGATCGATTTGACGTATGGCGCAATGGCGTGGAAAGAGTTAATTTAGAAATATTTTTTGTTGTATTTTTGAACTTCTTGCATGAAAGAACTTTGCTGTTATGCAGATATAAAACGGGTACCTACCGAAACCCAAGAAGTTGCATTGTTAATCATATTAAGAGCGATTTAGCTATTCAGAAGTCATATGTTATCGACTCAAGAATTACGCCCGTTAAGTTTGGAGTATCTACTCCAAATTTCACAGTTACAGTTACAGGTTACAGTAGTGAGAGTCCATTGAAAGAATCCCACCGATATGCCAAATTTTTACTTAACGCTTCACTATCGTTAGCCGAGCCGTCACTGGTGGCTACGCTTAGTTGTCTAATTGTGCGTAATAAAATGTATAATTTAAATTGTATATCATCATTTCTTGGGATGCGAAAACTAGAATTTTATTAGTACCTACTTAAAGTAATTTTTTATGTAAGTGAAATGAAAGCCAAAAAAACCGAGTCTCAAATAAAGCGAGCTATTCGAAGTTTTGTATAGAATGATTATAAAACATCATTCAAGTCCTTATTTTAAGAAAATACTTGAAAAAAAAAATGTTTGCATAGATTGCCATTTAAATTCAAAGATCAACATTTGTATGAATAATTCAGGAGTGCTCAATCATCATCATCTTAGCCATTAGACGTCCACTGCTAAACATAGGGCTCCCCCTTGGACCTCCACATGTACCGGTTGCAAGCGACCTGCATCCAGCGTCTTCCCTCGACCTTAATGAGGTCGTCTGTCCATCTTATGGGTGGACGTCCTACGCTGCGCTTGCCACTTTTCGACTCCATCATCTGCCATCTTCTCTGCGTGCAATGTGGCCTGCCCATTGCCACTTCCGCTTGGGCTATGTCGGTGACTGTAGTTCGCTTACGGATTAATATGGAGCTCAATACTTTTGGCCAAGGCTGTATCTTAAAACGCTTATCTCGCTTGCCTTGAGCCTCAAACCACGCTTACGCCACTCAGAATACTGCTCGGTATAAGTGCGCACGAATGTGCCCGCCGGGCGAACTTAGTTGTGAACCAGACTGTAACCGATCACAGTAATCTCTACGTCTAAGTATATAATATGCTGCTTTCAAGTTTAGCAGTAGTAAATGTAGGCAAACTTGTCGAAGATTAATCCCTACTTATGTAGGTTCTCGTAACACAGAACCATAAAACTTGAAACAGCTGTAGGCAGACATTTAATTGTTCATAGTATTCTCACGTATGAAATTGATAATATGCTTGTGCTTATGGTTCTTACGCATGGTAATTAAGTAAGATTTAAGAACCCTTTTGAGAGAATATTTAAGAAGTCTTAACGTGATAGAATCAGAAGTTGAAATATCCGTAGAAAAACCAAAGTAACCGGCATAGCTCGCAGTATTGTACAGTAGAAGTAGCAATGGACAGGCCACAGTATAGCCCTGTTGTTGGCTGCGGCGCTACTGCGAAGAAAGATATTCGTAAATTTCGGACGATTGTCTCTGTCACTCTTATAACTCTTAATTTGAGTAAAAGAGAAAAATGCTCGAAATATACGAACTTATTTGTTCGCGGTACCGGGCCTGTTGGGGCAGAAACATTAAGTAGAGTGCGCAGGGAAGCGCAGTGTCGGACGTCTACAAATTAGATGGAAGGATGACCACGTACGGATCAGTGGGTTACTGCAGTGCACTGGAGTTCACTCCCTGTGGGGGTCTATAGCGGAGGCCCATGTCTAGGAGTAGACGTCTGTGGCTGATAGATTAGGTGGGTCCTAACAGGATTTATATTTTTACTGCACAATATTAATTTATAACAGTGTTTCCTAACCGAAGAGAACCTTTTTATGAAGTTTTAAGATTAGACAAAACTACCAATTTTAACCAGAGTAATTCTGATGATATTGCATGCAACTGCGCCGAATATTGTTAACTCAATAACACAAATAAACATAGTAAATAACAATAAGTATAAAAGGTTACCTACTCGAAATACATAGCAATGATGATGATGATATGAAGAAATACCCCGTTAGTATTAGGAGTTGTACCTACTTTCAATGACATTGTTAGCTTAAACAATGAAAAAGGCTTTTTACTAGAAAAAGCGCCGGATATTTACGTTATATTTTATGTTTATGATTTAACAAGGCAGCCTATCCTCGAGGAGCCTGAGAATAACACCACCCCAGCTCCTCCCGCGGGAGTCATACTTAAGAGGCGACGAAGGAAATAAACCGAAGGATGAGCAGCAGTGTCCGTCGAAACTGAATCAACGTCTACTACGGTCGCCAACCCGCCTGCCAAGTATAGCGACTATGTGCCCCAAGATGACACAAATCAAATTTGGGGTAGAGCAATGTCCAGCAGTGGAGTGTAGTGATGGACAAGATATTCAGAAGAAAATTTTATAACTTCCAACACAAATCTGTAGTCATATTTACTCTACAGTAACGCGTTATAAAAGAGAACCCTCAAAGCGTTCAAGTAAAATAACGGTCGTTAAATGTCTTACCCTTTTCGATAAAAAGGCAAACAATGACTGCCTAAGAATATTTATTTTAGCCAATAAAAGCAACTGCTTAAGTTTATGACGACCGTAACAATATTAACTATATTATTGTAGCAATAAGATGTATTTTACATTGCTAACCCTAAAGGTACAGTATTATATTATTTGCACAACAAAATACGTTTTTATTCATTTATCAGGATTTACTTACAATTTCGTAATACTCGACTATACTACTAAATTATACTATTGCTGCTTGGAACTCAGAGTTATTTATTATCTTTAAAATACTAAGTGCAACGAACCTCTCTGCTAGTAAGCGGTTGCTTCTACACAACTGAAAAAATCTGACTCTTCTATCGGCTACGGAGCGTAGCGCGTAACACAAAATATTTTAAAAAGTAAAGAACGTGATGGGATTACACCTACACAGTATAAATTTAACACAACTAAACAAAGCATGGTTTGAATTATTAGCAATTAACGACATTTCATAACACGGTTCTGCGGTTGAAAGCTTGTGATAATTACCCGGGCATATCCGGCACACAAATCGGCTAATGTGTACCAGGAGGCAAATACTATACTATACCTAATACCTACACATTGCACAATTACGCATATATCCGTTGGACATTGGGCAGACCCGACAAGTAGCCCTGTACAAATTACCCCAACTAAATTAATTTCAATATTTTATATGCTGGAAGGAATATAATCGGGTACCTAATACAATTACACTTTGGGTTAATACGATCCTCATATTCACTTCTTGTTAATGCGATTATACAATACAAACACGTAATACATGAAGCGACACTAAATAACAAAACATAGAAATTATAAAACTAAGAACAAATCAAATTAATTTTATTAAATATTTTGATTTGCTTTGATTTTTAAGTAGTGATAATACTATATAAATTAAAAGTTGAAATAGATGACATATACTATTTTTCTTCAGTATATGTCATCTATTTTAACTTTTAATAGAAATTATAATTTATATTAGTACAATGAATTGAAAATATATGCTACTGCGATTAAATTTACTAAAATGTACAATAACTTAAAAATAAAGCTAAAATGTTATAAATTATCGCATTGCATCGCATCAGAAATGATGTCATTCGCTACAGAGCCAGAGTAACCGGTATAGCCTCCCGTTATCGATAAACTTAAATGGCAGTGGGGCACATGGCACGTGAACCGATGGCCGTTGGGGCGTAAAGGTTCTCGAGTGGCGACCACGAGCCGGAAGGTGCAGCGTGGGCAGACCCCTCACAAGATGGACCGATAACATTGTTAAAATCGCGGGAATCCACTGGATGCGTGTGGCGCAGAACTGGTCCATGTGGGTCGCTATGGGGGAGGCCTATGTCCAGCAGTGGACGTCTTTCGGCTGATATGATGTGATGATGGCATAAATAAATTAAAAATAAAACTAAAAAACTAAGTCTAATATAAGTCCCTGTGGCATGGTTCCAAGGATGCTGGCAGCATTACCTCGCCGTATCGCAACGCTTAGGCGTTGGGTGAGGAAGCTGCCAGTTCTTTGGTCTCCGATAGCGTTATCCAGCTGCTTAACCAACTCAATGAATAGGCGTTGAACTGCTGCCCACGGACCAAGAGTCTCGGCTGCAAAGGTAACGAAATTGTAGTTAAAGTCGGGACTGCCGTATTTCCAGGTTAAGCGCAACTCAGCCGCCTCTGCAGCCGCGCCAGCTTTTTCTGCAGATTTCTATTAGCTTACAGGATTCGTTACAATATTTTTGAATAATATTCAGTTTCATTTGCATTAGGAGACAGCACACTCACACACACTTCGGCCGTAAATCCTCCACTGCTGGACATAAGCCTCCCCCAAATATGACTTGTATCATCTTGAGGGGTAGATGCCATAGTCGCCACGCTTGGCAGGCGGGTTGGCGACCGCAGTAGCTGTAGATTGGATTGCGACGGACGCTGCTGCCCATGCGTCGGATTTTTCCCTTTGTCGCCTCTTAAGACACCCGCGGGGGGTGATGGGGTGGAACTATTCTAGTCAGCCGGCACCACACGGCAAATTAAATAAACTTTGGAAAGTTACAAATTGAAAATTAGAGACCACATAGTCTACAGACTAGCGACTGCATCTTTATTGATCCAGTGACCGCAATCCTAACGTCTCTATCCCAGAGGGGTTAAGGTGCTTTTGTGTGTCCTATCGTACGATTTTCCACGGCTAATTCTTTTTATTTCTGATTGATTTATTTCTTCGATTTTCAAAATAGTGGTTATATGAGATCTTTGCGCGTGCGACATCAGAAATTAAAAGATTTTTACATTGTACGAGACTCATGAGTCATGACTAGTATATTATACAACAATAGAATGAGTGCAAAATTATCTTTCATCCACTCACCATACAATTTTTTGGTATAACTCGTTCATCGGGTTGAAGTTTCTTTGCATCACAAATTGACGAGATAGAATATAAAAAGTAATAAAATCGTCAGTTTTAAATTGATTTATCTGGTTTTTATTGGTGTCAAAACTTGATTTATTCCATTAGGCTTCATGTGAAATCGAAATATTTATATTCACAAACGTTCTTATCCAATAAAATTGAAAAGATCCCATTCAAACCATGAGCAAGACGTAGTAAAATACAACAAAGATTACTGTCAGCTTCCCGAAATACTTAAAGGAAAATTAAACGAAAACCGACCTTGTGAACCTCCGATAAAAGTACAAAATCAAAGAGACTATTTGCATGAGTTTCTGAGCCATAATATTCACGAGTATTCCTCAAACGATAATGTTTTGTAAGAATTTCTTATGTTTATGTTGGGAACAATGTAAGCGCCTTAGAGATGATATAAAATGTAGACGCTGTCGCGCAAATGCTCGGAGCCGAGGACCGCCGTTACCCATCCCATGTCTATCTATACGTAGGTAATATAATATTACAGTTTTGGTACTTATATAAAGCTGCTATCACCACTCAATGCAATGAAATAAAACACTTTGATTAGATATGTTTACACGATTACAATGTTATGTAAATGTGAATTTATTTCTAAAAAATTAAGTACAACGAAACTGTCTCGTTTCTCTGAGAAAAAGAAATGTATTATATGATGGTTATTCACCGATTAGAGATGTAATAGTTTTTTTTTTTAGAACGCGAAACTTTAAATCACTGTATTCAAAAATCGGCTAATAATGCTACTTTGATCCATAATTTTCTCTATCTTTTGG
The DNA here is from genome assembly GCA_022674325.2 of Grapholita molesta. Classification (NCBI taxonomy): domain Eukaryota; kingdom Metazoa; phylum Arthropoda; class Insecta; order Lepidoptera; family Tortricidae; genus Grapholita; species Grapholita molesta. The sequence continues at coordinate 21,587,937 of CP053121.2, read as the reverse complement.
AATTACCAACAATAATATAATTACTAATTTAACATCAAAATTATAGATTAGTTTGTACAGTAACTGTACAACTATTATACTACTTATAGATGAATCATTTTCACTAACAGTTTTAACAGCTAAGTAACACTCATGACGTAATGTTTATGAACAGCAATTTTTGGAATAAAATTTCATATTTTTGTCAAATGTAACAAAAGGCAAAACAAGAAACTTAAATTACGTGTTCTAAGGGCATCGCAAAGTAAAAAGTAATTTCACTCATATGTGCAACAAGCTACCTAATACCTGGACAATTCCAGTGCTTTCATATCATATAAGAAGCGACCTCAAGTCAGCTGCTTATTAAACATTTGATGTACCCTCCAAATGCGGCCCTTACATTATATAATGTAAGGGTAAGTGTATAATATTAATATATGCCGCTCTGAAAGCGCTAGGCGGCTCAGCCCATTACTTATGCACGATCAATGTCATGACGATATGTATAACGTACGTGGAACGTAACACGAGGGGGACATGGCACGAGGAGCGGCGTTACTATTCACTTCATAAATGATACAATTGGTTACATAATTCGCCACTCGCATTTTAGGTCTTTCTCGCACTCAAGCCCATACTTGTTAGAATTATGTGATAGACGACCAACACCTAATATCGCGATGTTACGAGCCGTAAGTTTTTGCTGGTGTAGCCGAAAAAAAGTTTGATTTTACCAAACTAATTGGTTGTGGATATTTTACATTTATTTTTACGTATTTCAATTGATAATAATGTAGTCAAATAGGTAACACGTACATTTTTTTAATACACGTTGTGGAAGTGTTACGGAATGTTTGGCCCCTAACAAGGTAAACGTACTAGCTAGTGCTCCACATGTTAATGCCCATTAGTGGACTTTAAGTTTGAAAATGACATATACTAGATGTGTTGAGGAGCCGGACGTTTATCACTGCTTTTCAAATATCAAAGTGAAAAAACTTTAGCGGTTTAGTCTTTGTTTACTATCAATCTGCAGATAACGCTGTGCATATCATATACATTTAGAAGATATTGTTGGGCTCGTTTTGACAGTTCCATTTCACTACAAACACGTCATCCGCACACACCGTTACACAGGTATTTCCTATATTGTTACAATCGACATCGCATCGTCAAAGTGCAACTGAGCGAATATTCCGAACGCTGTCACTGGGATACTTGGGAGTTGGCTGGCTGCCGCGCTTCGCCAAAAGACATTATGTCACTTCTGCACTTGAAGAAGCTTCAACGTTTTGGCCTCTTTCAAGAGATGCGCTCGCGGAAATTGAAAACGTCTTCAGAATACGGCCTCCAAACTTTAGATCGAGGTCTTGTTAGGCGGGCTTCGAACTTAAAAAGTTTTAACATGATATGATGTTATTATATTTGTACTGGTAATTCTTATTCTGGTGGCTCCCTTGCACAACGTAATCAGCATTGCGTTGCGCTACAACGAGGAAATGCCTCGAGCATCCTTGGTACAATGCCTCAACAGCCTTTCTTAGATTTAATGTAGTAAGTAGTTAAGTACTCATAGTTATTATAAGTATAATATTGTAATTATTGTGAATAAAGATGTTTTTTAAAAATATATATATTATGAATGAGATGCACTGCGAGTAATATACTTTATGAGCAAGTAAGCCTCATTTGAATGATCGAACGTTCGCCATATCGCTTAATTACATAATTATATATGCGTAACTACGTCTAACTAATAAGGTAAATGTGTGTCATGACCAGTGATCGGCACTAAAGGTGCAAAACTTTAACAAAACTTGTCGAACTGAGGTATAGTATACTTCAAGAAAAATACGAATAACTTTAGCAAATTAGTGTCCAATTTGATTGTATATCAGAATCTCGATATGCCAATATTTGTGTGTAAGAATATAATTGTTTTTATGGCTTTATACACTCTTTTATGACCGCTGTACGAGTTTTGTTTAAGTTTTGCACCCATAGTGCCTATCACTGGTCATGACGAATATTCGTTCATGTACATAAGTACAGCAACACGTAACTATTTGTTATATGTTGTCCACTATATAGAACAGGCCTTATTAAGATTCCTGTAGGTATGGAGACTAGGCATATTTAAAAAATTAAAAGTAGGTACGCAAAGGGTGACTTTTTAAACAGGTTTTCCATACTATATCCCGGTTTAACGAATAATCCCGACTTTTGAATTTGTATGCATTTGCGTGTTATGCAAGCAGACTTTAAGAAACTATATTTTCCAGCGGAATTTACATCACTAGTACTCTCTACACCTAAAAACATACAATACATACAACAAATTTTACTATTAAGAACTCATGTCAAATAAACAATTGTATATAAATTATAATTACAATATGCGAGTATTAGTATAAATACATTAAGTCACATAATATGGGGATATAGATATGAAAAGTGACCTTTTTTGTATATTTTATGGGAAAAGTAACAGGAGGAGTAACTCTGGAGTGGCATGAGGAGGCATCAGGGAGTCGTTGGGCAATCTAAATGACATACCCCATTTCAACGTTTTGAAACGGGCTTCTCGAAAACCGTGTTTTTAGGATTCCGTATCCGTGCAAGTAAAAATAATTGTAAAAAATACGTACGGTTATTGGGTTAATGTATGGTTATTGGGCTTGGCTGAAAAGTTGAAATAGACATACATTCACATTTCAGCCGTATGCAGTCCACTGCTGGATATAGGACTCCCACAAATATGACTAGTATCATCTTGGGGATAGTTGCCATAGTCGCCACGATTGGCAGGCGGGTGTGCGACCGCAGTAGCTGTAGCCCGTCTGTAGGATTTTTCCCTTTGTCGCCTCTTACGACACCCGCGGGAGGAGATGGGGTGGTGCTATTTTAGTCAGCCAGTTAATTTTGACGTAATTTATATACTCGTACATATTCGGGAAAAAACAGTTGTAGTGCATAACTATGTACACTCTAAGGAGTCCCGAGGCAAACCGTAATATTAATAAACGTGTTTTTCTTCAAAATCATATTGCTATCAGAAATTAGGAACTTAAATAAGTTCCACTTTTTCTGGCAACACGTATGACTTATGTTTAAGGAAACAGCTAAAGTTGCGAAATCTGTTTTAGACAATTTAAAAATCCGGGTTTAGATATAGTTCTACAACCAAACTAAAGCAATTTCAACTTTCTCGGCTAATCCGAACCTGTAGAAAAATTCCGATTTTGTTTTGCAAAAGCTTGCACGACGAAACGTTTAGACTGTATCCATTTCTAAACTCCAAATTGCAAACAAAATAATATTTTTTATTTTGTTCGTAGTTTCATTTTACAAATATTTCATGTTTTTATTCAATCCTATAAACTAGGTGTGTCGATTAGACGTCAGCATATTGTATTGAAGATAGATACTAGTTAGGTTAAGTTAGGTTTTTAACAAATATAATTTAATCCTTTATAGGGTAACTTCAAAATTTCAATGCAAAAATGACCATCCAACAACATAGTCTTTTTGTATTTTTTTCTTAACAAGAATCACTAGAACAATCGAACCGCGATGAGGCTTGAACGCACGACCACAATGACTTTTGGGCGTTAAAGGGTTAAAAATAGAACACAACCGACTGGGTTGTACCTAGATCCGCCACTGAGCAATAATAAGAAATAAATTTAAATATAGGTAAACAACAAGTAAACTAATAGACGTTCTCTGAGACACGTCGCTATACGAAGTGGCCATGATGCATTTTCTATTTATTAATCCAGTACCCTTACCATGAGTTGTAACATTGAGGTTTTCGATAACGAGTATCGAGTTTACTATCTGTGCATCTCGCTTGTACTATTATAGTGCGAACGAGATGCACAGATAGTAAACTTGATACTAGTTATCGAAAACGTCAATGTCACAACTCATGGTAAAGGTACTGTGCCGCGTCCGGTTTACGGAACGTCGCGCAGCAGAATCCGCATAGAAGATTGAGGGGTCTTGAAATTAGTCCAGACATAATTCCCCAGTCCAGGGATTTGCACGTAAACAATTGAAGTGCAATTTTAATAGATTAATTATTAAAATATCTTTGCGATACTTTCGCAAGAACATGTCATGTTAGTTTCTTCTTTTCTGTCGTTTCGCTTTTGACAGAGCGGTCGTGGTCCGTGGTCACGTTGAGGCTTCCATGTTAGTTTTAGAGGCAAACATCGTATTTTTAGTATCTTAGCCTGATGTAAAAAAAAAAAAACTGTAGCTGTCATCGGTTGGCCAGTATAAACGCGAGCATAACATCGAGGTTGGATATCTTTTTAAGAAAGCGCACACAGGGAAAAATTAATACGTTTTAGATTACGTCATATTACAGCACTATCAATCTTGAGAAAAACCACATTGTGAAAAAATTAAGGTTTTACTAACCAAGTGTTAAAGAGATCAGGAATAACTTAACCATGGCAACGAGTTATTTTACCAGAAGAAGAAATCTAAGGAAAAAAAATACATAACATTTATCAAGATAATATATTTAATGTTTATAGTGTACATCCGACTTTAAGGGGCTAGGGCAACTAAGGAAAGATGTCAGTTTTTTTTTTTAATTTACAAGAAGTAGATGCATTTCACTAGCGTATTTACTCGTTTACTGATAAAAGATCGCCTTAGACACTCGCACCCTATACTTTGAGCATGAGAAATTTCTGCGATTTATCTTTTGAATTTTAATAAGTTCTAACCGGTAACTAAAGTCCGATGGCGGTCTGCTTTAGAAATTATAAAATTTACTGTATAGAGGAAACCTTGGATACAAAATGTTGGATTTATAAAAAAATATATTATCTAAGTTTTCAGTACTTGTTTTTGTTTTTTTATGTATTTATATTTGATATATTTATATCGGAGGGTTCAAAACGAATGTACAAATAAATGATGTATAATATGATGGAAAGGTTTTAACGTACTTTCAAATTGTTTAAAAACTGCTGCTAAGTAATGAAGGTACTGGAAAAATTATATTTTAAAATGTATTGCATTTTTACTTTAACATGTTATAGGTGTGTCAGTCATGGTACAGTCATCGGCAATAGTATTTTACATTATCAAGACCGCAAAAATATCTGATCGAATCTTATGTCAAGGCTATAAGGTGCTGTCAGATTTCTTTGCGGCCTTGACAACATGAGATATTATTGCCGGTGACTGTACTAGCTTACTAAAAGCGACATTACAACGGTTTTAGCAATTACGCGTTCTGCTGTTGCTCGTACTTTATTCAATTATTCAATACTAACTCCTTCGACCACCCAGCACATTCCCAGTAATATTGTTACCATATTCTCCATTTTTCATAAAGTGAACACTAAACCATAAAATTTTATTCAATCCAATGACGCGAGTAATTCAGAGAATTCTTCAATTTAAAATAGGGAGTTTACTTAAAATTCTGCGGCGACGGGCATGCGACGTGCATGTAAAACAAATGCGAATGTATGAGAGAGGCCGCAGTGCACGCTGTTCAAAACCGGCTACGTCCGCACTGGCAGGCGGCTTGCTTGGCGCCTAGAGCCTTCGTGCCTCGCCACAAAAAACCAACACGTTGGTTTACTTGGAGACACGCTAAGCGATTAGCTAGGCGTCAAGCGCGCAGTGCAACCGGTCGTAAACATTCAAGGTCGTTTGTTTTATTAAGCTACTCGCTAGATGACGCGCTAGGCTCCAGGCACCAAGCAAGCCATCTGCCGTGTGGACCTAGACTTAGATGCTCGACGCTACGCTCCTACGCTATGCTCGACGCCCCGCTAATCGTTCCGCTTCTCGCATCCATACGAGCTTAAGAAGTTGCTCTCAAAAATTAACATGCCCCTGATCTGGACCTGATAAAATGTTAAACAAGAACATCTACAGAAGTATAAATTATTTTGGTAATAAATCCATTTCAATTAATTTATAATTTATAAAGATAGTTTGTACAAAGTGTAATTATGAAATAAATATTACGAATTAGTTGATGGTGTATATTTTACTCAAATACAATGTTCATATATTGATAATTTATAAAACCTGTTTACAGCAGAATCAAATAACACCTTAACAATTTTTTTTTTTTTTTTTCGTCAATAACTTTAAACTAAAGCGACTTAATTGGTTGAAAAATCCATCGATAAATAAGCGCATAAATGTTTAAAGCTTCATTTTTCAAAAATATATCCTTATAACGAATCGACTTTGATTCCCAAGAGATATCTCGACAAATTTGAAGGGACCGGAAAATTAAGTACAATATTGTACGTTTTTTCTTTCATCTTATTATAATTTTTCCGCCTCGAGCCCGGCCCGTATCGCTGAAAAGATATAATGATGTCAATTTAGAAAAAAAAGTAGGTTTCAAAAGGTGATCTTTTTTTGGCAACATCTAGAAAGAAATTTTATTGATTTTAAGTCTTTTTTATTTTATTTTTTCATATATTTGTAAATTTTTAATTTTTTTTTACATATAAGTGACAGTGAGAGGTAAAAACAACGGATTACTCGTCCAATTACTTCGCTCTTAATATTTTAGCTTAAAAACTTGTTGCAATATTTGCCATTTAATTTCTGAATAGGCCACCAATTACTACATTATCAGTTTTACTCATCATCATATACCTATTACGTTTCAACTAAATCAGGCTAGCAATTACTTTAATTCTAATTGAAATAAATAAATAATAATAATAAATATAACAGGATAACCTTGCACAAATTAACTGAGCCCCACAGAAAGCTCGAAAAGGCATGTGTTAAGGATACTCAGCGATATATATTAATATAATATACAAATACATAAAAAACAGCCATGATTTAGAAAAAAATGCTCGTGCCGTGCTTATCACAAACATAAATACCGTTACTGGGATTTTAACCTAGTACATAGGCTTGATAGGCAGGGTCACTACCCACTCACTAGGCCAGGCCTGTGTAATGTTATGAAAGCATTCACGAGTACAAAAGAAAAGAAACAAAATAATCATTTCCATTTACCTGCATTTATCATCTGTGAATCACCTTTGAAATTCCATATAGACTAGACTGATCAAAAGTTTAAGCAGACTCGAATTAACAGGACTGGGATTCACTTCTCTCCAAAATAAAACGTCGAGACCACTTTGCAGCCATGTCGTGTATTGTTACTGAAGTCAAATTGGGCACTGCTACGGTTCATTTCAAAACGAGCGGCCCTCAATACGCTCTTGTCTTCATGTAAAACCACACTATGCCCGAGAGAATAACTCCACAAAATTGCTTCCCCAGTTTTACCCCGGCGAAGCTCGTTAATCGATGTGTCAGTTTTCACAATAAAGCGTATATTCCGAAAAATAAAATTGTTCCACAATGCGATTTAAAAAGGTTTAACGTGTATTAAAGCTACGTGATAGGGCTCTGTCTACGTGACAAGCGTAATGTGTTATTTTGGTACATAAATAATGAAGTAAATTAAATCTAGCTGTGATTGTTATTCGTAGTTCTTTTTTATGTACATAATTTATATGGGCATATAATTATATGCATATAGGTGGATTAACCCATTCTAAGTCGTCATTTAAAAGTCCATCCAAACAGCTAACCTCAAAAAGGAACACAAAAAAATTTGTGTGAAATGACTTTGTACTCTTGTGAATAAAATGCAGTTCTTCTTTTAAAGAAGAAATAATGACTTTCCGATCTATTGAGGTGAAAAATATTTTAAAATGTCGTTGTACATATCTCAAGTCTGCATGCGGAATCCCTAACTAATAGGTATGCTAGTACTAACTAGTGCACTATTTGATGGTCCAGAAAATTACCATAACAGAACCCCCAATCACCGAACAGCGTGAGAATAATGATTGAATAACCTATATTGGCAACATATTAGCTAACCCTATACCGGACACTTAGACTACAATCTAGGTAATCAAACAAGCCCAATGTTATGTGAACTGATATTAATTGAATGTTAGCAGCTAATATAGCGTATAGCATACTCATCAACAAAGCTGTCATTTTCCCAAACATCTAATTATTACATATTTAGTATATAATGTTCATAATTTTGCTAAAATTCAATTAGCATAAACGATTTCGGATAACCCAAATTCGCGATGCAAACGGTGGGTTTAAATATAAATATAATTATTTCACAACAAGTCTGTCTCTGGCCTAGTGAGTCGGTCCTGTGAAGGTGACGGTCCTGAGTTCGAATCCCAGTGAGGGCACTTATTTATGTGATGAGCACATATGTGTCCCTTAACTTCAAACCCAGGTAAACCCATTCTGCTCTAAGGTTCATTAGCTTTCAGATTATTATACATTTTTTTAGATAATCAACCTTAAAGCAGAATGGATTTACCCGAGTTTGAAGTTTAGCGACACATATATTGTTATCGAGTCATAGGTGTTTTCTATGTATTTAAGTGTTTGAATATTATATATATCGTTGACTGAGTACCCGCAACCCAATTCTTCTTGAGCTTACCGTGGGGCTCAGTCAATTAGTGTAAGGATGTCCTGTAATATTTATTTATTTATTTATGAATAATATGCATATTAACTAATAATAAAATGCGTTTATTGCGAATTCAATTGATTTACCTAGAGGATGTATCGACGGGTTGCACCGATCGGGGGTTTAAAGACGGGGACGTCTGTTAGTGTCCGGGCATATTAGCAGCGGCCACTCGACGTTTTACCGGCGAATACATAGGAATCTTACCACACTGCGTGAACGCGGCGTTTCCGCAGCGTGCAATTTTATATAAGCATGCCGAGAAAACGCGGGACAGAAACGCTACTGTGCCCACGCTCTTATCCTCGAGAATGACCAGCGTAACCCACGTCAAAACGTCGGTACCCAAGATAAATAAATTTAAATTCGCTATAGACCCGTCATTTTTATATTTCAAATCTAAGGTGCGCCGTCAACACTAACGGGTTCTAGGGACCTTCATTGCATATGAGATTTTTACAATTTTAGTTCTGCGAACTATAGTATCATATCATATCAATATAACCTATAAAAATCTACAAGCTATCTATTCTTAGAAATCGAAACAGCTACATAAGAATATGAACAATTTATTTGCGGAACCAATATATTTTACATACGTATGGCAACTCATACTCATTTATATGACTTTATATGAAAGCGAAAAGGCACATTTGAAATTCACAATTATATATCTTTTAACTCAGAAATATGTATAAAATAACCAAAACGTTTATGTAACTGGGTGGAACAAACATCTCTCACTCAATGTGAAACTAAGTTGGTTTACTTTGAAAACGTGGAAACTGGTAGACAAAGCTAGCTACTTACATATGGAGAACTTACGTTTACTAATGGAGGATAGTTTTGAAACTCAGGTTTATATTCAAATAGTGCTGAAAACGTTTTATATGACGTAAAATGGGGTTAATATTCGATTACCTGGGCAGTTAGGTTATGATTGGAGAGAGTAGGGATGATAGAAGTGTGAGGTGGTTTTTATAGGCTCCTGATACCTTTAATAAAGTATCTATATAAAAATGGGAAAGGAATATTCTTGAACCTATAATTTGACCACCTGATCCCAACTACGGAATAAGGTGACATGTCCCACTATTCTGTGTTTATTTTTAAAGTTATGAAATGGTATGGTACTACCTAAAATAAAACTAAATTACAAATGAACGAAAACTCTTTCAATAAAATAAAGTTTTCATAATTTTCGTAGGTATTTTTCGTTATATAGAATTCGTAGATATTTTTATTAACTACATACGGATAAAACAAAATAACTTCCCTACTCACCCCGTTTTACGGCAATTTATTACTAATGTCGTTAGTTGACTTAAAAATAAAATACAAGAACTGTGAAGTACACCCGGCCTTCTACCGTAACTGTAATACTCAAAATTATAAATTAAATATGTAAAAGTTATTCCATTGAATCAAGTTGTTAAAATATGCCCAACAGTCGTGAAAGTTTAAGTCAATTTAACAATAAGCCATTCTTATATCCCTTGCCTACTCTTGGCTCAGTCAACCTTCAAACATAATAATTGAATAAAGCGTTTTCAGTGGAAACAAAGCCTAACAGACCTCACCTCTAGTACACTATCGCACTTCGCGGGGCGTAATCAAATCAATAAATTTGAATAATCTATTATTAGTTCCGTACAATTGCGCGTGTGTAGGTACTGATATATTTCATGTAATTTCACGAAGTGGGTATATTCTGCCCTCGAGCTTATAAGCAATTTATTAGCAATTTGTACGTATTTGCTCAATTTATATGGGTAGGTTGGGTAGGGTAAATATAATACAATATTCTGATGTGCTTGCAGTTAGGAAGTCGAGTATTCAGTTTGATATAAGTATTTGTTAAGTACACAAAGCGTGGCAATAAGCTCAAAAAGTTTTTGTGTCAAGGTACGAAATGTAAACATTTGCTGATGAATATATAACACCTTTTTTTGAAAATCATTACATACTGATCTAATATTCAAAATTGTCATGCACCAAAATAACATGACGAAATAATTACTAAATTCCTGAACATGGGCGTTTTCAAAAAATTGTGCACTCAATTAGTGAAAGTTGTTAAGAAAAGTTAAATCACTGTCAGTTTCGCGACGACAATTAAGCATTAAATATCGATAAAAGCTTGGTTTTGATGTTCGTTTTATAAACTTCAATTGATATTACAACATAATAGAAGGCAAAAAGTCGATCTTCATAAAGATTGAATGCTTAATTGTCGTCACGAAACTGACAGTGATTTAACTTTTTTTTACATCTTTCGCTAATTGGGTGTACCAAATTTTGAAAACTCCCACATAATGTTGGTAATTTTACATACAAACCTAAACAAAACCAAAAAATCCTAAACATTATTTTTATTATATTATTATCTAAATTATATATTCAACTCTAAAAAGGAAATGCCGCTAGCATCCTAGGTACAATGCCTCAAGGGCTTTTTAGATTTAATGCAGTAACTACTAAGTACTTTTCATAATATTGTAATTATTATAAATTATTAACTAAAATTCGGTAAATGTAGGGAGGTCCAATATGGCCATATTTCTTCAACTAAGTGAAAATTAAATATTTTCATTATATAAGTCTGTTACACGTTTTCACACCCGAATGCTTTTTCTACTAAACTTCACCTGAGATCAAATTTCCTTTCAACAACATAATTTCGCTGTATTTTAACAGGTATTATTTTTCCGTCAACGCGGAAAAAAATTGTAATGTAATCGAGTGTACATTTTCAGTAAATGTAATTATTATTTTATCGGATAAAAGCGTTAACCATTTTGAGTAAAATTTTATTATAATCCACTCCTAACTATAAAATCGATTTCTGGGTACCGGACGGTGGCGCCAGACGGGCTAACGGTGAATCTGTTGTGAATCATTATGTCATCATCATCATCATCAAGTCAGCCGAAAGACGTCCACTGCTGGACATAGGCCTCCCCCAGAACGACCCAAGAAGACCGATCCTGCGCCTTCCACATCCAGCAGCATCCCGCGACTCTAACTAGGTCGTCGGTCTACCTTGTGGGAGTCACTATGTGCGTCAGTACTTTTGCTGCTTCGCATATTGGCCGGACCCTGTGTGCTACAGGAGCCGCGGCTGAGGCGGAGGCAGTTCAGAAGCGCAAGAAGTATGCGACTCTCGAGAACTATTAGTTTGTACCCCTAAGACGAAGATTGAATAATTAAATAAAATAAAATTATCGGTGTAAAGCCTAATTATTGGCAGCACTAACGAACGCCCTCAATACCTTCTCTTATAACACTCTTTGAGCACACTATATAAGCCGGTAGCTGTGCTTAACGCGGTCGAAGATAATATAATTTCTGATTTGATGTATCTTTAGTCCCATAATTTTCTCTGTTCTGTTACACAAATGGTCAACTGCCGGCAACCTGAGATTTTTTTCGGGTTTTATCACTTTCGTTATAACGTTAACAAGAGACAAGAGTCACGGGAGGTCGGTAAGGTTAACATTGCTGGCCTAGGACGGCATTGTCCTCTTTTTAATTGCCATATTTGAGAAAAGCACTATACCTCGGCGTTAAAAGGTGTTGTCAACCTCGTAACAAACCGGCCTCACTGGGTTTAGCCATCTAAATTTACTCGGCCAGCAACCCCTTACTTCCCGGCCACTGTAGTAACATACTATTGTTACCTATATGTTAAGAATAATACAACTCGGAACGGCATTTGATTTAATAGCATGTTTATTGGAATAATTACGCTCGCTCTGGGACAGAAACTTAGCGTCGTAAATTTAAGCAAAGCGTTTGCTACAAATGTTTGGCCCAAATGTTTGCGGCACATATTTAGATTGTAAATCATTTGTTATTAACTTCAAATCTTGTTCATGTGTAGTTTATAGTGTATTGCTAGACGTATTAATATTTCCTCGGAGGGGGGACAAGAGCGATGAACCCCACATACCCTTCCTCCCATTATGGCCTTCCTGCGATCTAGTTCTCCTCGGGATCTCATGATGGATTCCTAAAAAGGTCGAGAATAACTCTCAAAGTTTATAAGGACACCACACAAGTACCTACAGATAGCTGTCTTGACGGATTTCACTTTATTGTACGACAAGTTCCCATTTTAATTAAATGCAATCATATTAAAAAGCTAGTATTGCTTAAAATTAAAATTCTACCTACAGCAAATTTGGTATTAAATAGAATTCATTTTCTCAGCAAAAAAACTCTTAAAACTATCACACCCCTAACAAATTAAAAAGTAAAAGACCCATTTATTCTAATAACTGCTGAATTATTTGGACTAAAAAAAGAGTACTATTTCAGAATTAATTAAGTTACATTAGCGATAGGACCGGAGCCGATATTTTTTGCCAATCTACAAAGGAACAAGGTTACAAAAGAATTAGGTTAAAAATTACATTAAAGACTTTGTCCCAGCGACGATAAAAGCGGCCAGCTCGATACTTGATAACTTCATTTATTTCCAATTTTCCTTCAAAGTAACTGACAATAAATGATTTAATAAAACTTGGCTATACTTTTACGCGATCACCTGATTTTGTATATAACACAATGTGCCACGTGTCCAAATTAGGTTATACACAAAAATCTTGTTATACAATAGTTTTAGAAATTCTGTATGAAGTAACAACATTTGCTCTTATTACTAAAGCGTGATATCATCCAGACAACCCTTAAGACAAATTAAAAATCAACAGAAGAATGGTACCCTAAAAGGGGCGATATATAAGTACGATAACGAATTTAATAAAACATTTTTTTCCACTTTTTACCACTTTGTCGACGTGATTGATATACATATGATAGTACCAAATTTCAGCTTTCTAGTGCTAACGGTCACTGAGATTATCCGTAGACGGACGGACGGACGGACATGGCGAAACTATAAGGGTTCCTAGTTGACTACGGAAACCTAAAAAGAAAGAATTGTCAATTTTATTATTCCATGCATTTAAATGAACTTGACCAAATCAAGAATAATGTTGAATAATTTTGTTTACGGTCTTCATTCTATCGCATGTTGCCTCAAATTTATCTACTAAGGTATATACTGTAGACAAACCAGATTCTTACAAGCCATAAGTAAAGTTAAAAGTGAAAATATCGTATAGTGTAAGGGCATTAGATCCAATTATTTCAACTTATTTCAAACCTCTCTCGAGTACTTAACCACTAATCATAATCCCAACTTTATAATGGCTACTTTGAAAGTCAACGTGGCACAATGGGCCTCTCCCAACTAGGAAGTCCTTTGAGGCAGCCGCAGTTCGAGTGCAAATTGAAGATTCCTCGGGATTAGCAAGGGAAATCAGTTGGGACTAATACTAGGGACAATTTTGTACTTAACTAGCTAGTGGTGTATTAAAGTACTACGATTTATATTCGAAAAAACTTGGCTCGCTTCGGATCCTAGTTCCGATTTATGACAAACTCGTGTTCAAGTTATTGATGTTTCATAGGTTTATATACTTAGGAACATCATCAGTAGACTATTGTGTATGCTGTGGGTCACTCATACTCATAGTATTTAGGCATTTCGACCTAGATCTCTTGTGTAAATTTCTTCCCAGAATAATTAGGTACTGGAATGTTGGTACAATTCCTTGGTATAATTTACACAACTCTTAACTAAGACCAGACTGGAGAGAATTTTAAATAGCGTTACATCAAATTGCGAACTTGGGAGAGCAAATCCTAGTTTTCGTGACCGTGCATGCGAAATAAGGATTCGATTGTACAGAAGGACTCAAGGAACGCCTATTTTATAAATGGAAAAAAATGGTGTTGCCGTGTGGTATACGTACCAATAGCCACATCCCATTTCCTCCTGTGGGTGTTGTAAGAAGTGACAATAGGAAAAAAACCGACGGATAGGCAACAGCGTCCATCGAAACCCAATTGACAGCTACTGCGATCTCCAACCCGCCCTCCCGTCTCCACCTTTTTTCTTGATTATCAAGTTTACTCCATAGAATTTTTATAAGTAACCGCAATCAGTTCTAAAAAAGTAAGAAACTAAGAATGATCGAGCTGCAGATTACTATTGTCGGAGCATGTCAAGTGGAGTGGAATTGGAACTTTTCGCTAAGTATGCCGCCTAAAATACGTATTTACAAACACAGTTGTCCAAGCATCAGATAAGGACAAAACATAATTTAACTAAAGTAGGTTTGACACACGTTTATCAATAAGCGGCTTCTAATGTATTTATATATAAATACGTAGATTAAGTTGTACAGTCGACAAGCTAACACAACAAGCACAAGATCTACAAACATCATGGCGGGGCCCCACGATAAACTCAAGAAGGCTTGTGTTGTGGGTACTCAGCCAATGATGTATCATCATCATCATCGTCTCAGCCGTCCACTGCTGAACATAGGCCGCCCCTTTAATAGCTTTGAATGATATAGATTATATACAAATACTTTAGTATACATAGAAACCAACAACATAAGAACATACAAAACACCCAACCAGGAAAGTTAAGTTATTAAGTCAGGAAAGTTACCTGTGCTCATCACACAAATAAATGTTTTTGCTGGGATTTGAAGCCAGGACCGTCGGCTCCATAGACCTGTCATCAAACGTTTTTTAACATGCTATATGAGCAATTTTGTGTAAGTCTAATGCACCTTTACATATTATATTTCCATGGGTACATATGATATAGTTTTAATGCAATTAAGCTAAATAATAGAATAAAATAATAACATTAACTTAACAATCTCAAGAAAAATGTTTTATTATTCATATGAGATTACTCGGACCATTTCCTCAATCAAAATGAGGTAATTCTCTAAAGCCTTCAAAACCTAACCCCAATCTCAGGCAAGCGTATCCCAGAACTCATCGCCTATTCGCACCCGTCTAACTAGTCTCAGCTTAGATGAAAGATCCTATCTAACTCCACGATTCCCCGACTTAAGTCCCTTTAGTTGTGGGAGCACCACTGTTTTCAAACAACGCCCTGTGGACGGGGAAATTCAACGACGAAAAAATCCATCTCGAACCCCCCTAACTACGCGATTATGCGGGGAGGGGGTTATCGCGAGCTTTGAGGGGAACAACGATTTATGTCGTGCATTGGCACCGTTACAATTGCTTGCCTAGAGTGGGTGAAATATCGACTCAACTTTAACCGTATGCAACGTGCTTTTTATTATAAGTAAATTCGACGTTGCGTGGTATACCACGTATACCAGTGGTGGCAGTATACCAGTAACTATAGTTACTTATTTATTTAAACTTCATTGCACAATACATAGGATACAAGTAGAGTACCTACAAGCTGACCTAATGCCTTATCAGAGTTATAATACAAGCTTTTTAGACAAATCAACCTATAATGCATAGTTAATAGATTCGTCCAACAAATTATAAGTTGCGAAAATAACATTTCGTAGCATTATATTTATAAATAAACCGGTCGACCGAAGTGTTAAGTGATTGAATGAAGCCATAAACAAGCCCTAATTTAATTTCAATTCTAGAACACGGTTCTTTTAGATAAAGTACATCCTCTTCCGGTCCTACATTACTGTCACGATAGCATTTTTTATCTTTTACTTATTTGATAAATAAATTAAAAAGGCGTTGGTTCAATTCCCACGTTTAAATGGTTAAGACAGCGCCTCAAGACTAGAATGATGCAAGAATCTTCTTTCTTCAAGAATTTATTTATGTGATGAGCACAGGTATTCGTTCCTGAGTCATGGATATACCTATATCGTTGGCTGAGTACCCACAACACAAGATTTCTGGAGCTTACCGCGGGGCTCAGTCAATTTGTGTAAGTATGTCCTGTGGTTTTAATTGCTTTTCAACAACAAGTGTAAATAAAGACATATCCCACTGTAGCCGTTCTTGTACTACTGTGTGATTCTTATACTCGATATAAAGTCGTAAGTCAGAAGACACGGAGTAAGAAACTCGTCGTGCTGATGAGAATATTATACAATGCCAGCATGTAATGACGAAAGGCCCCGCTTTTGCTGACGGTTGATAAAGTGACGTGGGAGTGTGAGTACCTACAAGTACCTCGGCCAAGAGTTGACAAAAACGTCTACCGTCTACATACAATATTTGTATGGTGAAATTTAACAGAATGTTACAGAGTTTGTCAATCGGGGCAATTAGGATAGAGGTAAAGTTTCCTCAATTTGTACAATTTGATTTCAATTAAACTCCAAAAGTGTGGGTTTAAACTTTAGATCCTATTTGTGTTGGGTTTGTATTTAAAATTATGGATGTCGCGTAATATTTATGTATTTAACCTTTATTTCAAACACAACACACAACATAAAAAAGTATAAAGTACATAGTATAACGGTCGGCTTCATGTGAAACTTTTTCATTAAATCTCTCACCATAACGCGTAACGTAACCTTAGCAAATATGTAGCCATAGTAGAAGTAGGGCTGAGTCTGTTACCGTCGTCCCATATTAAGACCGTTTGTGCAGCGCCGCGTCGAGCTCGCAACGTCGCATAATTTTTCACATTCACAAGCTTTTATTTAACTTGCAATGATTTTATGTATACACACGTTCATTAATGCATACACAGCGGATAATAATGCTTGTAAACATACATATTGGGTGAAAAGTTACTCAATTAGAGCATAAACAAAGCTAATAGTATTTACTTCTTTGTTTCGTTCGAATCATCATTCTATTGATATGTGTTATGTTTCTATGAAGTTTTCGGCCACCTCTATGTTTAAATCGGTTAACAAGGACTTATTAATATTAACAGTATGTTACTATTGAGCTGGTTCGATGAATGACGATTAAGTAGCTTTTTAATTAATTCTCTATCAATCCTTAACAAAACAAGACCCCTCATCGAACATACGCTTAAGTAAACATTTACAATTTGTTTGAATATAACGTTTATTGAACCTAACCCCGAAGGTGCCTAAAATTAGATTAATACCTATCCCTACTTCAATGACATGCCGTAGGAATATTACTGAACCAGCGTGCTACACCTTCGACCTCGTCGTCACTTACCATCAGGTGCGACTGCAGTCAAACGTTGGTCAGTCTTGCATAAAAAAAAATAAAAATAAAAATAAAAAAATATAGCACCAGGTCGATCTCTACGCACATTTCTATTCTATTTTATTTGGTTCAATCAACTATTCTGTCCCTCGTTGCCATGGTTATGTTCCCCTGGGTCACTCTTCAAAACACAGTTGAATTGCATCTAAATCCATGAAACATAGATTTTTGATTTTGTGGAAGCTATAATTCTCTTCCATGAGGGGTCACCTATCAAGCGCATCAGTAGTACGCAGGGCCACATTTCTAGTAATAAACTATACCTTCGTTGTCTCCTGGCTGATATGGCAGAATAACAACAACAAATAGTTGATTCACTCATTTATTATTGCAAGATGTGGTATAATTACTAATTGCAGCGGACAACAGCGTGTGACATACACTCACCCCCAGCGGTGTATCCTGACTATCGGCTTGAAAGTGGGAACCAGGGCTTACCCAAAACATGTCGCCTAGTGCAATATAAGTACAAGTGAGCTTATCAGTTTGTAACTATGTAAGTAGTAGTGTAAAATTATGCAGAAATATTTTATTTTATTTATTATACGGAACGCCAACAGAGTACATAAGATTACAATTTTGATAGTCTTATGACATATATGGGCTTATGTACCCCAATTATGTATGTAACGCGTATCTATATATTCTTGTAGCCGTGTAGGCATGTATTCTTCCGTCGTAGTGAATCTACGTGACAAAGCACAGCCCCTACGGGCGTCGTACTGTCTGCAACGAATGCAAATGGCGCTTGAATTATTAGTGAAGTGAATTTCCTCAGTTCAATTATACAGTACTAACTCAATGTTGTTCGGCTAAGAAAATAATGTCAAGTTAGTGAACTATAAAATGAAGATACCATTATATTGAAATCACTGTGCATATAATATACTGAACAACATTTTTAATACCAACACAGCGGAAAACTTTTCCTTATAAAAGGAGTTATCTTACTTCGGCTAATATTTTAAGTTACAAGTTGTTATGCAAATAGGCCTCTGATGTCATGAAATAGCAAAACATCAAATTACCTCATTAGGTAGTGAAATCTCTATTATAAACATCCGTATGCCTCTTTTATAGTCATAAATTACATAATAATTTGTTTTATACTATCACGGTGGCATATAATCATACCACCCAGCTAGCATAAAGCAGCAGCATATGCAGCGACCGTTGCCTATGGACGCCTGTAAATCTAGAGGATTCACTTGCGCGTTGCTTACACTCTAAGGAGGTCTGAGCTCTCTCGCGCTCTTTGCGTAGTTGTTTACCAGTTTTTGGCTCAAAAACATTCAGGCACATTTATAGTATTAATATGATCAATCATGGTTTCAGTTCAGGTAAAATTTGATGCTATTCGGCGAGGTTAAATGGGATCCTAAAGACCAGTTAAGATCTAGTAAGATCTAGTAGTACTGACATGTTATTGAGTGGAATTAGAGGAGATCGGATGAGATCAGATGTATTATTTTTATGGTCACGTCTGCTGGTGAAAAAACCTTGTAGCAAAATAAATTACATTTTAATCCCTCACTTTGCATAGAGTTATTTTCTAGAACTAATGACTTCTTTCAGAATTCAAATATTTTTAATACTTGCCGCAAGTATATTATCCCTTGCACACAATTTAACACTTATTTTATTTTATACACATGAATCCTGATATAAGCCGACCGCATAAACGTTTTCTGAAAATCAGAAGGAATATGTTGACAAATAAAATAATAGTTTGTTGATAAAATATTCAAAGTCCATTAGAGACAAGACAATTTATTGTGAAAACCATTTCTGTTCCAAAAAGGTTTGTGCATAATAAATCATATTACAAACGGATCGATCATACCCGTCGCTAGATACCTATATGGTGTAGTCGTAACTTAACTTACACCCACTAACTAAACCGGGAGGAACATTTAGATTTGATATAAAATGAAATAGATGACATATACTTTTACACAGGATTTGAACCCACGAATGCTGAAGACGAAGGCATAAATTACGCTTTACGGCTAAATCACAACGCAAATCAATCAATTTAATAATGGGGTGTCTTTGGTTCATTGGAGCTTGGTACAGATAAGGGTCTAGCGTACACACTAGCGCCGTCTCATCTCTAATCGACTAATGTAAAAGCGGGCGCAGCGGCTAAAATCGCCGAAACTTTGAAAGGCAACAAATATAAAAGAACCTGAGCAGAGTTGCCATTTTGTAACGTTTGCGCGCCCATGGGGTCCTAGTGCACACAAACTTTTTGCACAAATCGCGAAACGACCGAAGAGTTGGGTCTTTATCGTATAACGTAATTAGCCTTTAGATACAATGAGGAAATCAAGGGCCTTTTTTAGATTTATGTTAGCTGAATTTATTTGGAAAACGATTTTAGTTTTTAGTAACATAATTTGATTTGTTCCTAGTTGCTATTTGTTAGTTGTTACTTTATTATTTTACAACATTACAAATATAAACAAATGTGTAAACACATTTTCGCCAAACTGCAACCAAAGATATCATAAATATAATAAAATGAAGACCACAATGACGAGGTTTGGCTATACGATTTAGTTTAAATAAATAAACATTACAAGACATCCTTACACAAATTTCCAGAGCCCCACGGTAAGCTCTAAAAGGCTTGTGTTGTGGTACCTTTACTAGTAAAAACAAAATGAAAAATAACATTGACGTGAACTTGAGAGTTGAGATTCAGTTTTCCTTTTCCCTCTATCTAGTCGGCAGCAAGTTACCGCCTTCCTCGATAACATGTTTCAACATTAATATGGCAGGTGTGCGGACCTTTTTGATATAGCCCATTTATATTAGGTTGTACTGGGGTTGTTGATCCTCTATCTTCCGAATTAGGTCAAAACCCATCTGTCAGGAGTCTGATTCATCAGATTCTTCCGTTGAAGGTTAGAGGCATAGTTATACTTATAAGGACATAAATATTAACTTAAATATACTTTCTCTTTTTTCTTTTTTCAGTAGTGAACAAGTAGCTGGATTAGTAAGGTTATGGTCTGAAAAGAAGAAGAGCCTATTTATTGTTAACGTAATCATGAATGGAGACGAGGTCGTATCGTCTAATTGTGGTTCGGCCCTTATGTAGCTACCTCGTCTATTATATATGACCCTAAGTAACCGCGTCGAGTTGGATTCCAATTCAAGTTATATGTAAGTAATCCATGCTTCCATCTGGTCCCATAGGGATGGCCAGGGCTGTTATTCACAACCGACTAAGTGACCAGTATATGTTGGACCTGTAACTACAAATAGTTAAAACAAAAACAAGGCTTTTGTTATACTTGTGACGAGCTTCTAGTCGAATTATAATGCTTTGATGAATAGAAGCTGTACCCAAGCCGTGATGATTTATAGACATACGCTAGGCCGTTAATTTATGTCAGCAGAGGGTCGTGGGTTCAACGATTAATGTTTACTTTAGGCCCATGCGAGAATGATATACTCGGCAACATGATGTTCCTAATTGTGTTTAATTTATTTAGAGTGCTCGGTGCTTGAAGCATGCTCTGCAGTTTTCGTAAAAACCCAATATTGCGGTCTTAAATTAATATTTCTATTGTACTATTTTTCTACTTACTTTTATGGAATTTCTACTTTCTAGCACAACAGGGACAACGTAAAAAAACTGTATAATCCATGGAAAAACTTATATTATCGTTAATTGTAATCAAGTACAAGTGATGGAGTAGATATGCTCTTCTTAGAAGAACTATGTAAGTCACGCAGTCTTAAATCTTCGTACTTTTGCATATACATAATACTTTTTAACAATACGAGTAGTAGTTTATGTATCTGTGCATAATGAAGGGCATTACAACAAGAGTGTGGGTTTCCCGCCTCGTACTCGCCTTCGGCTCGTTTCATAATAATATCACACGAGTGTTGTAATGCCTAATTATGTTTTTAGTGGTTGCATTACTTTATCTACACACATATCATAAGTGTTTTAAGATGGGTTCAGGAACCGCATGGACATGACCTGCATTATTACTAGTGCTACTTGTAAACATTAAAAAGTCAACGAACAAAACAAATGACAACTTGGAATGGCGGCGTTTCGTATTTCGTACCTCAGTCAAATATTTTTTTTAAACCATAGACAAGCGAATGAACTCAAATGTCGTTCGATTTATATTAAAAAAACATACCGAATAAGCGTTTCGTATCAATGACTGTTTTAATATCTATAGATACTAAAATGGACACCCCACTTGAATTTGACAGCTGTTCCAAATTTAAACTCATAACCTACTATTTCAGGAGGTAATGTTAACATTACAATTCAATTCATTTCTGATGGTTGGTAATGCTGGTCATTGCCTACGGTTTCTGGACACATTTATATTTTAGATTAGGACAATTTTAGAGCACTGATGATATAAAAAAGATAGAGAGTAAAGTAGATAAAAAAATTAAAACGCCGAAGAGTGGCCGGATATCCGATACCTTGTTTTGTGTTTTATCTACTACTAAAAATACTTTTTAACATTAAGGGATTATTAATAAGGCATTTTAAAGGATTCGATCGATCAAACATGACTCATTCAATCACAGCAAAAGTACTTAAGCGACTCCATTACCTTCTACGTTCGCACCGCCATCCCCCCGGACGCTACTTATCGGAGACCAAACGTCTCGATTCGCCGGAGGCAATCGCTCGTCTGCGGCCTGAATGTGATCAGATTACTAATACAGAACATATCCCCGCGAGTACGAAGACAAACAGTATGATAAAGCAAACATAACCAAGTTAAAGCTAATAATGGTTGATATGATTCTGTCTTTTGGGACGAATATTATATGACGTGCAGAGCCTAATAAATTGCGAGCCATGTTCGAAGTTAGTTATTGATGTTAATATTGTAATTATCATTTCGCACGTAATTTGTGTCTTACCTACGGTTAAATTCTAACCGCTACTCATAAGGCCCACCGGCTAGTGCAATAAAAACATTCTTGCTAGAATTTGGCTAGAAAATGTAGTGTCCATAATAAAAGCATTGTTTAAAATATCAGTTGTAACGAGAGTCGAGTTCGCGACTCCGGGATACATGTTAGCTGATGTTTATGCTTAATATAAAACTAAAAATTACTCATTTTTGTACATCCTTTTCAATTTCAAAATACGAATACAAGCATAACATACCAAATATTTATGTATTTACTAATGAATCTAATGATTTATATGTTGAAGAAGACTTTCTTCATGTTCCCAATTTGAGCGTAAAGTCAGAGAAAACTTTCGTTTTCTACTCCGGCATGGTGGAATTATCGGCATTTTCCAATATAAATACAAATAAGAATCTTACGTAATAGGTTACGTAATTCCGATTACAATCAGTGGCTTTACACTCGAAGTTGTAGACTGTTATGTACACCCAGGTCAAACACTCCAGTTAGGTAAGTCCAACTTCAAAAATTCAAAAATTCGAAAAAGTGTTATAGATTACAAATTTAAACGAGATCGTTAACTGAGAACATGACGACTGGAGATATTCATCTCCATACACGTAGTTCTTTACTCAACAATACCGTCTACTTTTGTCAAACATAAATATCTTCAAGTTGATGTGAAAATATCCGTGCAAACGTTCATGATGGATCGCCGACGACGCTCGCGGTGATCGATCCGGCGATTTGTCGCGGCGACGGACGATAAATCGTCGGATTTCTCGGGATATGGAAATGACGCAAAAATTTTGCGTTCACAGTAAAACGGGGGACATATTTCAAAACTTGAGGTTTGAGTTTTAAGAAAGTTTTTTAAGAAATCAGTTGCGTTTGGTTTTTTGCGGCTATAATTTATGATTCTTATGCGTTCATTTCAAAAAGTATGATCTACAAGAGTCAGGTCACTAAGGAATTTCATTAACATTATCACCTCTGAAAACGAGACAGTCAACATAAAAGATCGACAGCTTTCCTTAAAATTTATTATTTTATTCATTTAGAGTCTCGACAGATTCTTAAGCGATTCCCCGGATCTCATTGTTTGTGTTCAGGGCGCACAAATTTAATTAACAATGAATTTAAATTGAAAATGATTCATGTCTATATATTTTTTATAGCTTAATTTCTTATAATTGGCATCTCATGACCAGTCGCCATAAGCTTTAATAAAACCTCTGGATCCAGTGGTTGTGGCTTCGAGTCCCGCTGCGAGTCAATATTTTTATATTTTTCTTTCGATTTAAACATCGAAGATATTCGCTAGCAGACGTTTCTGCATAATAAAAACTAAAACCGAGAAAGTTCCACGTCGCGCAAAATTCAAACTTCTCTCTCAGGTCCGAACGCTCAGATCGTCTGAGCTAACGACGCTAACTATGCCCTCAGTGAAGTTTTATAATCACATTACAGTTTCGATATTCCAAGTCGTATATCTTTTTTTACACAACACGGCAACATAATTTACCATGACAATAGGCAAGTGCCCTAAAACCTTTCGTCGACTAAACGCGTAGTAAAATTCGTAATAGCATGTCGGCACTTTATGACCATCCTGCTAGACTTTAACAGCCCGTTTGCTTTATATTCTGTAAAGATATTTCCCTTAATAACATTCCTTAATCTAAAAGACAGATTCACTTTTAGTTTTTCAGCCATTTTTACATTGTGAATCGGCAGTCTTTCTATTCTAATAAATTGTATCCGTATTTGTTTTTTCCATTACGGTAAATCTTATGAAAAATTATTACCGAATGTACGGTGATCTCGGGGTCGTGCAGCAAGAAAACAAGGTATGACATAGAATACATAGGTGAAGCTAATTATGTTAACCATTATTTAATTATTTATCAGATGGTAAGTAGAAAGTTACACTCATTTCAGTCACCTTACGAAACAGCTTACAATTTCTACACCCTACTAAATGTGATGTCTTGTTGCTTTCCATATTGCGTGCTTATGTCAAAGGACATAGGGTAACCATAATTTGGTTTAGTTTAAGAACATTATAATTGAAAAAATAAGAAAAGAGAATTAACTTCGTTTTGATCAAATACTACCTGATACTGATTTAAAAAATCTGGTTCTAGGTCACGACCCAGAAATCATCCCGTAGAGTTTTTACTCTGTTGAGTTTTTAATTGTTGGGGTTTTCCCCGGGGTTATTTTTTCTAGTGTTAGGATTGAAAGATAAGTGATTTTGAGTAGTAATCGAAGAAAATTTGTCATAAAAAAGTTAAGCATGCTTACTTTTCAATAAAATTGCTCTTTTTTAAACCAAACTGGCAATCGTAATCAGTATCAAACAGTTTACGAAAACGAGTAGAATCAAGATTGAAAGTTCAAGGACAAATAAGCAAGGGGCAGTTGAGTTTCCCATTTTTCCTTAATTTCTAAGAATCAAAAGAAAGCGTTAGGCTAGTCTGTACAGAATGATACAAACTTTAGTCATACATGTTTTATTTGAATAAACAAAAGTTCATTCGTATTCAATCGAAACATTAATTTACACTTTAATCGTTACATTAATTCAAATCCCTAAATAATTATATTCAATGACTACAATTTTACATTGCATTATAGTTTATAAAAGATTTACATTTTATGAATCCGATTTTATACCATTATAAATGTTTAATAATTATATTTGAAGAAAAATCATATAACGTAAATCGCCTTTTAAAAACTGGCCAAGTTATCCGGAAATGAATTCTGTTTACCTCTAAATATAGGTAACCTATTTAAGTATTAGATGGCCAGTTTAGGGTGGCCAGTAATTGAAACCCCATTAGAAAATGTGTTCTATAACTTATAACTTAAAAAAAAAACAAATACTATCTGCACACTGCTACTCTGTTTTGATTTCTTATTTGAAGATTTTTATTTTGACTGACAGAACAAAACAGTGAACAGTGTTCTCTTTTTCAAAGTGGTATAATGACATCCAACTTTTTGATATTACGCTTAAATAGAAGATAAAGACAGTCAAAATAATTTAAAACCTTGATCCTTAGGAACTGCATAAGTTTTTACATTGCACAAAACGTGTTAAACCACGAAAGCCTTATTTCCATAAACCTCTAGGCTAATACAAGACTTTGCATAAAATTAAAAGCAAGCACGACCAAGTGCAATTTGAGGGCGCCGTGGAACCATTTTAAAACTCTTTGCTTTGTCAATTCTTGCGAGCGTTCACGTAACATTACGTGCTTAGATTTAAACTTGCTATAAAAATGGTTCTAATGGCGAAACGGAATAGATTTTGGTCTAATTTGGTAAGTAGTAAAATGCCCTCCTGACCTTGTGTAAATTTATTTATTCTTCAGCACATTTTAAAGAGTTGATTCAGAAATTTACTTAAATGTTATGTTTGTAGTTGAATCAGTTTTAAGATTTAATCTTTATGGGGCTATTTTTTTTAAAACAAAGTGTAGGTACCAAAATTGGTGTGAATGTCAAATAAAACAGATTCAAGTAAGCTTCTTATTTGAAGTCTTATAAAACGGCAATCTGTATCTCGCTCCACTTAACCGTTGAACAACCCTTTTTCATCGGGCGACTGGAGTAATGAAAATGAAGACCTGCTTGCAGATAAATGTCAATCAAGTCGACATTACTAGATTTGTTTCGCACAGGTCCGTTCGTGTGAATGATACGGTACGGACGAAACAGTCAATTTAATCGACCGTTTTTTCCAGTCAAGTTCCGCCGACAGACTTTTTATTTATAAAGTCAAAAGCGGCAATTAGATTTATATTGAACGCCCACCGCATTTATCGCGCTGCATTTTGCGAGAATATGGAAATGTTGCCCATTTTCCAGAGCGAATTTAACTCTGTCTGAATCTATATAATTTGAAATAGAATCTTGCTAATCTGAATTACCTTTTTCGGTTTTTCTGCAATTAAATATCCCACGTGGGCATTAAAACGATTAATCATTTTAACGCAAAAATAGGTTTTACGATTGGAAAAAAAGTCCACGAAATAATTACGAAGTGAGCTAGCTGTACCGAATATTAAATGTAATTTGAGTGAATAATGAAAGAAACAAATAAAGTGAAGAGTCGATACTCATATATAGATTGAATGGCTACGCTTTTTTTGCAATGTTATTCTTGTCGTAAAGATCGAAATTATAAAATTATTTTACCCATTTGCATTCAATAGCGAGCGGTACTATAACTTTCAGCTATTAAGCAATCGTAAATTTGTCGGTACCGGGATCCGGCCGCGACACAGAGTTATGCATTCGTCACTCCATTTAACTACTTTATGGCCTGTCTATATTTTTATTACGCACGCCCTGCTCGTTCTGAATGTGTATTAAATAAAATGGGGGTTTTATTGAGGCTGCCTGGATTGAGCTTGTTGGGCCGACTTTTGATTTAATATCTAATATTATGATTCTTTGTACAATCAACCAATTGAATTTATGGAGCCTACTTCGCAACTAGTCACAATGGCAATAGTTCTTGTTCCAAATGCTTACTTTTTGCTATAGAAAATTGTATTGTTACTAATATAATTTACGTAGTCAGTAGGTCGGATATCATATTGGTTGACTGTACTGCGTATATATAAAATATTTTAGGCATCCTTTCTATAGGAACCCAGAACTTGGTTAAGTTAAGAGCATTAAGCTGGAGCATTAAGTGGTATTGAACACCAAATACCACTTAATGCTCCAGTTATAGTTTACTAGTGTTTTGCTTAATGTTGCATTTTGCGCGCATACGCCGAAATCGTTCGAAAATAACAACAAAAATGATGCACTACATTTATGTCTAATGTAAAAAGTATGTGTGCGTGTGTGGACTTAGATTCAAAATAACTAAGACTCGTTTTCATGTCGCTAATAGTTGTTTTCAGGACGTTAATACATGTTTATGTTTTTGTGGTCCATTATTGTTTAGCCAACGGGTTCAACAATGTTATTGGGACACTCATACACAATCCAAGCCTATTTAATTTTTTATCAGTTGTTTGTTATAAGACACTAAACTTACTTAATCAATAACATTAAATAAAAAAGAAACTAAGAACAAATCAAATTATTTTTTTAGAAATATTTTTTTTTTTTGATTTGCTTTGATTTTTTAAGTAGTAATACTACTATATAAATTAAAAGTTGAAATAGATAACATATACTTAAGAAAAAACGACGGGGACCTCCGGTGTTCGAGACGGGAACACCGGAGGTCCCCGTCGTTTTTTCTTAAGTATATGTTATCTATTTCAACTTTTAATTAAATAAAAAACTTCATTTATTTTAACATTAAAAGTATGGAATGGAACCATATGAATGAAACCACATTTGTAACAATAATAAAGTGACAAAAATGAGAAGCATTTCTTAAGAAGAAACTTTGATTGCAAGAAGTGCGGCCTGAGTTTTTATCGACTTTTCGATTTTACCAAAATTCACTCAGTTCTTGTAAAAACAATATTATCTACCTTTACTTAACTGAAAGATAAATTTAATAAACCTAATAAAACTAAAATACATACATCAAGGAATATTGAACATTTGGGTTGATATTGTCCATAGAGTCGCATTCTTTCAAGTTTTTGGTTCCTCTGTTTTAAATACCTACTATGCGGCGCACTGATGTCTACATTAAGTTAAATTAACAGGGAAAACTCTGCCTCTTTTGTTTTAATATAGAAATAAGACCTACTACGTTAGGACGCCATAGATAGGGTTTGCCTGAATTACGGAAACACGATTTTGTCCCCTGGGTAGCCCAGCATAACAATTTACAATTAATAAATTAGCAAAACTCTCTTTCTAATAAAAGGAATTGGAAAGGGACTTCCGTTAATATTACAAGTTGTTACGCAAAATGATTTTGGGGTTCTAACAAACATATATATGTACGCGTATTGTTCATCCCTATAGTCTACCGGTACATTGCTTTTTAAATTCTGTTCAACAACAACACCGCACCACAAACCACAACCACAATACTGTAGCTGTAATGAAAAAGGGTGTAAGTCCCAATTTGTATAAAACCTAATATTGTTTTTCATTATGGGCACAACTTGGATTCAATAGTAAACAGTGGCGATGCGTCCAAAACACTCGTAATAAAGGTTGTACGGTGTTAATTGAGTTCTAGTAACCCGCTTCTGACAATTTTATTTTTTGATAAAACGGGAAATTGATTCCATTCCATTTGAGCCAGCAATCGATTTAGTTGCACCGCGTCATATGACACATGAGTCTCTTGCGAAAGATCTACAAAAAAATACAACTACTCGCTATGTCAATTATTCATTGTTTATTTTATTGGTAAATAAAAATATTGGTTTCCCCTTCAATGCGGAAATTACTTAATATCGCAATTAAGCATACTTGTACGAGGTCGAATCGACCCTGTGCCGCAGTGAACGTGTTAAATATGAATTCGGAAGTTATAACCTACACAGATTCATGTTTAACACGTTCACAAATAAAGTTTACATTCATTTTTAGTTTTTATGCTAGTGATTACCCTAATCAGAATTTTACAAAAAAGTGTTTTTCCTCACGGGAACCCCAAGACGGGTACGTTATGTTGTGGGTACTTATAGCCAACGATGAATATAATATACAAATACTTAAATACATAGAAAACACCCATGACTCGTTAGTGAAGAATACCTGTGTTCGTCACACAAATAAATGTCAGGATTTGACCCAGGACCGTCCGCTTCATAGGCAGGGCCCACTACCCACTAGGCCAGACGTGTTGTCAAATGTGTGAAATTAATTCAAGACAGGCTCCTAATAACTAATAACAAATCCCTTCAACCCGGTTAACTTCGCAGTATTGCACCCTGGATTCATTTTAATTTTATTTAAGTAAGTAGGTACATATTGCATTATTGTACCTACTGTCGTAATTGATTGCTTTACTATCTAGATTAATTTGCTTAGTTAACTAGAAAAACGATTCTTCGTCTCCGATCCCCCGTTTTTATTGGCTTCCAGCCAAGATGCACTCGGTTTTATCTAGGTTATGTCTTCCACCTAAGACTAAGGGCGGGGTGTACCGCGGACGATTATAAACTGATCAACGTTAAATAGGTATGGTGGCGGAGCTGTCATCCTAGACAAACTTCACTATTCATTAAAGAACCGACACTTAGCCATACAGCTAGACAGATTTCATTATAGGTATGTCCGTGTATATAAGTAAGGAGTAGTTAATTTGACATTTATTAGGTATTTTTTGTATACAGGCTTATTTCGGGGTCATGGAGCAAGAAAACAAGGCATGACATAGAATTCATACATAGGTGAAGCTAATTAATTATATTAAACATAAATTTTTTGTCACCAATATTTTTGTCAAGTAGAAAAAAAAAGGTGTTTGCTTACAACTTAGCCACCCTGCTCAATGTGACGTCTGGTCGCTTTCCATACTGCGTATGTCAAAAGGCATGTCAATGATTTGGTTATATTAAAATTATTTTAATTGAAAAAATAAGTAATGATAATTAATGTTATTTACCCTGGTTCAACCCGTATAAGTAATTAACTTTTATGTAATTACTTAACAATAAGTAATTACAAAAACGTATCCCCATAATTTCTGAAGGAGACATTACATCTGTCACATCTATGAGCTATTATCATTGGCATATGTGGTCTTAGAAATTTGATCTCGCAGGAAGCCCAATGATTACATATAAACAATGATTAAATATGTAACATGTAGAGAATAGTAAACAGATAAATCTAAATGTTCGTGATTCTATCTAAAAGGTTTAGTCCTCTTAGTAGTTCTGCCGGGACAACAAGATGATGAAAAAAAAGATCGCTCTGTGAAAGCTTTTCAATTTCCGTTCTTGATTCTGAATAAATGTCTAGACAAAGTAGCAGTTCAATGAACTGGGGCTCAAGTTTCAGCACAGACAGTAATTCGATCCCCTGATCGCATACTCGAGCAGGGGGTAGCTAACTAATATAACAAGTTCACCCACGCTGGTCTTCTTCCACAGACCACTTAACTACTTAAACACACGACGCAGCATTTAAAACAACGCTGGCGTACTTTAATTATCAAATGTTCATTCTAGTCACCCCCATTTACGAGTACCAGTGATCGGTTATTTGGATTAGACACGGGGTGACGACCTCTATCATTATGTTAGTCTAGATATGCCCCGGGAATCCGGGCTTCATGTTGTTAGAAAAGACAAAAAATTACAATGTCTTTATTTTATTTCACTTTAAAACATCTAAGTAGCTGATAGACACGCGTACCGTTCTTATGTGCAAATCGAACAAATGACCACAAGTGTTCACACTGACAGCTCATTTGCTGCCACCAAAGCGGAAAATTTTGTACCGTTTGGATAAAAGTTCGGCGAATAAGTAAAAAAAATCCGTTACAAATAGTTTTATTTTTGGACTATTGTTTAGGTATTGCGGGAAACTGTCGTATCTATATTAACTTTTCTACAGGATATCCCGGGAGGGAGAATCCAAATAACCGATCACTGACGAGTACAGTCAAAGATATTATGTACCTTACAAATGTACCTTATTAGTAAGACAATAAGGTGCACGTATACAAATTATGCCACTTTGACCGCATCTATATTTTTGACCTTGACTGTACAAAACAAGAAAATATATTGACTAAAAAGAGTTTCAGTTATAAACCTGGTACTTTAGTACAAGATAATGTTAAGTCATGCTGCTCCAGGCCTGTAAACACGTCGTAATGTGGTGTCTGTGTAGCTAGGTCCTATGTTTACGAGTAGTCAAGAACTAATAGGTCAAATTTACATAATAGACATGAGTTATGAGAGGAGACGAAAGCTGTTAATAAGGGGGGCTAATGCTAGAGAGGTTTGGCACCATGGCTGTTTGAATAACTGTATTTACTCTTTACAGAGATAACTTAATGACTTGATGAGGTAGGTAGATTTTTGAAATATTTAGCTGAACATTATTTATTATTATTAAACATCCATGAATAATATTGTGTGTGGAAGGAACGGAGCATGAAAGAAACGATCTTAAGTATTTAATATGTTAAATGTTTGTATTTGTTTTGCCTTTGTAAGGAACGAAGCATGGAAGGAACAATCTTAAATACGTGTAATATCTTTATTTATCTTCTCTCGAGCTTCGTTGCTAACACGTGCCATAAAGATCTGCTAAATAAACGACTTCGGATGGGGCTTGTACTGAAGCAGGTGAACTGAGTAATGTTAACAACAATAATATTGAATGTATATTATGGAATAGCAAACTATTCCGCTGTTTAATACCATATTTGTCGATTGGTGCCAGCACGTTGTCCCTACTGGCATATTTCTTCTTGCATGTAAGGTATTAGTATTAATAACTAGGTATATACAAAAACGATAAATATAAAGCATAACGTAACACTATGATATAGATTCAAAATCATCACAAACAAAATTGCAAATGCGAAGAAACGTATAGAACCAATTATAATATAACAATTTTATTGTTATTTTACACCTGATACATATTAGATAGAATTGAATACAAAAACACGGTAAATTTTAAGGTAAAAGTTCCCGGACCCGTTGTCGCTACAAAACGGACTTTTCCAATCTTTTGGGTAGGAAAGAAAGAAATGTACCTAATATTCATGGTGCCGTAGTCTAGAATCCTTGTTTATTATTTTGCCTAAGTGGTATATAGTTCAAACCACCAAAATATGGCAGCTGTAGCCGTCTAAACGAATTTATCAACAAATATAAAATTTGTATTTTAATAATGTTTTGAACTCGCTTCTAATATGCAGACGAAGTTTAAAATTTGATCTTGTACTTACAAGTCCCTAACCAGAAAGTATAGCAATGAATTCTTAACCAACCTTCGTAGAAACTGAGTGTGCCGGCTTTCTTCGCAAATTTTATGATAACTAAGTTAAGGCGACTCAAGTTGCTCTCGCATTTTTACTCAATGATATTTTTATGCAAAGTCGAAAGATTATTAGGTACACCTAATGTATTAAAGAACCAAAACTACTTACTGCGTAAACTGAAATTTTTCGTTAAAGAGATGAGAACTTTTTATATAAAAAATACTACTTATACACTCACTACTCGTATTTAGTACATGAAGGGAGTATGAAGCGAAACAAAATCAAGGTCTTTCAAATGACATGGCTTGTTTAGAAATTTGCGTTATAATAAAATAACTTTTGTAAGAGCAAATTATGAATCATAATTTCCATTGAGGTTTATACTATAAAATTAAAGCTTAAACTTTTAAATCTATAGCATACATATAATTAGGTTGTTTTAGCACTATGTAACAAAGGTTCTTGTATATTTATACGAAACAGATTCATGGCTTGTCTGAATAGTAATGAACTAATGGTATTTAATTAATATTGAAATATATAACTATAAAGTTTTAAACTTATCTATGTTTCTGAAAATAATTTCGATATTGAATCTTCAATAAGGTCTTTGAAGTTATCAGTCAGTTACCTTAAACAGAACTAACGTAAAGTCAGAGTTTATTTTTCTTCTCACGTAACAATATCTTCGCTCGAATAAATTAAAGCTGCATTTACTCAGTTCTTCCTAACATTCAGATTTTTGTTCACGTATTTATTATTTTATGTTTGATTTTGTTAAATGTTGTACTTGTATTTAATACACACGACAAACACGTGTATTTAAAGATTAAGAAAGCAATCGACAAATATTAAAGGCGGCTTTGGTTTGGTACTAAAATGCCTTAGAAATCCAATATTAGAATATTACTCTCTTCATAATTGAAGGCACATTGGACTGGCAGTTCCTAAAATATTTTTTCAGATCAGCACCGTAAAAAAGGCGCCCAAGCCTGGTACTGCAAATATCGAAGTTCTAAAATTTAGTACATCTTTCTCTTTTACTCCAATAAAGGCGTTACGAGACTGACAGAGACAAAAGTTCAAAATGCAAGAATATCTATTTTCGCGGTAGCGCCACAAGGTGTAGACTCTGGGGGGCGCATGAATGGCTAGACACAGTAGGATTATTATCTGTTTCCAATTTGTTTTATAATTGGGTATGTTTCATTCAATTAGGGATTTAATCGTGATCTATTAAAAAAATGTATTTTAGCCTGTAGCTGCCCTACAGTCTAATAAAAAGGCCTTCATTACATTGTATTTGAAATAGATAAATTAGAATTTCTACTATTTTTGTATTTTATATTTGACAGCTTATTAATTAAAGAGATTTTAATGTTAGATTAGGTTAGTTAGCTATATTGTGATACCGCTATTTCGGTCACACATAAAGCAAAGTATCTTGTCGGATATAAAGTATAATGGAGTCTAATCTCACGTGGAATGGTAGGTATGTGTCTAAAATTTGTCGGAATGTTTGTAGAACGTTGAGTAATCTCTATAAATTTAAACAGTTTCTTCTAGTAGGCACTAAAAAACTTCACGTTTAGTCTTTAGTATTACCAGTTATTGACATGTGCTTCACTAATATTTTGCAAGAGTACCTCAACAAGCTCGACCGTCTTCTTAATAATGGCATTCGCTTTATCTTCGGTTCACGTAAATACGTCCGTGTGTCCTTCTTTCCCCGGCAGCTTAAGTGACTATCGTGTCCATCCGTCGGAGGGACACTCTAAGCACATCATATATTTTATCTTGTTTGAGCATTCTGCTCCAGATTATCTAAAACGTAAATTTGCAATTGTCGCTCCCCGTCCGGTGATCAACTACGTTCCTCCCGCTCACTCAAACTCTCGTTTCCTTCTCATCGTACTGATTTTGTATCTCACTTTTTTGCCGTTAAGTTTTTCCGTCTCTGGAACTCGCTCCCTGTTCCTATTTGACAAGTAACAAGCAGGCCTGTTTTCAAGAGATTGCTTCTCTGAATAATTTGCCTAATGTTCTCCATCCTCATTATCGCATTTATATGTGTAAGTTTATTTTGTTGAAAAGAACATAAGTAGTATTCTGTGACGTATATTTCTTTAAGTCTTTATGTATGTATCGTAAATTCATATCTATTCTATTTTTAGCATTAGTAGCACTATCTTTCCTTTATTTCATTCTTTATTCAACTTCTGTTTCTGTTGACTGGAAAAGAATGCCATTTTGCATTAAGTTTGTCATTTGTATATTTTTATTTGTTTTGTGCAATAGACTTTAAATAAATTAATTAAAGACACCTGATCTGGTACATCGGTGTTGTTTTGGAGCAGTCACTTATTATTAAACTCTTAATAGTCAGACAACATCGAGGGTATTATCTTGTAGCTGTAGCGCACATCTCTATGGAGGATTGTCTACTCTGTAAAAAAGAACTCTATGATCTCTGTCAATTTAATTCTTGTTGATAATAAATCTTGAAATCACATGTATTTTTACCAAGGATAGGACAAACGCCCGTCATTTCGAAAATATAACCCTGTTCCGTACAGCAGAGACTTCCTTATTTTATGATGTTAAAATATTTTGGAAGAACAGTATACCAATGTCAACGATTACATATGCCTCTATGACGTCGTAGACTGTGAACGGACTTTTTCAACGCATAAATGGGTCATAAATTCACATTTCACACACTCACAACTGAAAATTTAGAAAAAATCTTGGTCATTCTATTTTATTGCCGACAGTAAATTTCGGAATGTCAATCATAAATTAATTTGTCACTGGATATAAATTATGGTCTAATAATAGTATAAAATAGTATTTTTTTATTAACATAAGGAAGTCTCTGCTGTACGGAACAGGGTTATATTTTCGAAATGACGGGCGTTTGTCCTATCCTTGATTTTTACATTTAATTATTAGGCCCTTGAGATCTCATAGACATCCCATAGCACGTAAAATTCTCTTAATGTACCACTTTCAAAAGGCCGCGCTGGTTCAGCTCCAGGTAAATACACCACTCAAATGTTCCGAGCGTCATTGTTCCGGGCACAGGAAAAACATTCTTCATTCATTCTGATATCTCGCAATTCTACAGCTGAGTAACAGGTAATCTTGGAAAAAGTTCTTAACTTTTCTGTAAGTAGATCTGAAATGACTTGCGTAATTACATGGTAAAAAGTTATTTCATAGCTACCTTTACAATAATAATCTATTTCATACTGCAATTTTGCCAGTTGTTTTGGCTAGAACGTCAATCGAATCCGTAAAATACAGAAACTATCGGTTTTGTATGAATACAAATATTATTGTACCGTTGTCTTTATCAGGCTTAAGTTATATTAACGTATCAATCATATTTTCTGTATTCGAAACGTCTGGTTGACGTAACTGGTGACCGAAAAAGCTGGCGGCCTCCTCGCACAACGTCAGCATTGTGATACAACGAGAAAATTCAGCCAGCATCCTTGATACAATGCCTCAAGACCCTTTTTTATTCAATGGGGTACTACTATATTTGAAATTAGGGTAGGGTTAGGGTATTACTTATATTTGAAAATAAAATATATTCTTTCTGTCTTATAATTCTTAGTCATAAATAATATTTGTGCAATAGTTTTGTAAGTCCGATATATGTAATAGCTCGTACGTATTTTATTAATCAGCTCATTATACTCAACGCTGTTGAGTAGATTGAGAGAACAATTGAGTAGAAGTATCGTTCATCATTTATTGAATTACATCAATATTGCTTACATTTTCCGGGAAAACAAATGAGGATATTTGCGAAACATTAATTGTGTTCCTTTATTATGTTTTCATTCTATTTCATGATACGTAAAGCACCAAAGTAGAGAAGGTTTGTATAGCAGTATAGACATGTTACGATATATTTGGCCACTTTGACTTTTACTAAATATAGGAGTCTACATCGTCTACAATATTTTTTGTTTTACCCTAAGGTTTTTATTTTTTATTTAATATGTTTTGTTTCATACAAAAGAGAAAAAATAAATAAAACATTCTACCAACCAATACCAGCCCTGTTGGCAAACCGTTAGGATAAACTATGATACCTACGACGACAGAAACGATAATACGAGTGAAACATTTAACTGAAGGACCATGTCTATAGATGTAGTTGTGCAGAGAATAAATAATGGAACTTACGTAAAATTTGAAAATAGAACGCAGACATGCGTGTATATACACGTTACTAAAATATTATTATATACCAAGTGTGTTAGTTTAGCTAAGTTTTTCACCTAACTATTGTGTAGGATATGATTATGATTATAGCGATGAAACAGCCAGAATGGCAATTTTTGATAGCACTCGAATCTGTGATTAAAAATTGCTTATTTCTGAATAGATGATTGCCGCGGCTTCGCCCGCCTGGTTAGAGGAAAATGTAACATATTGAGTCTTCCCTTGGGAAATAGATGTTTTCCCGCTGGAAAAAGTAGCCTATGTCACTCTCCATCCCTTCAACTATCTCAACTTAAAGAATCACGTCATTTCATCGTTCCGTTTTGCGTTTGGATAATAGTCCATTTTACACGTTGACACATTTTTCAATACCTATAGATGATTTTAATCACAACCATAGAAGGTACCTTGTCTTCGCGTGATAAGATTTTGTTTATTATAAATTTCGTGCAAAAATATTGAAGATAAAATTTTGTGAGTAATTTGTATTCGCGGTCTCAAATTCTTAGAATTCTAACGCGCCCCCATCTAAATTCTTAACACCGTCTCCTTACACAAAAGTATACGAGAGTGTTCAAGCTTTCTAAAGTAAAATAACCCCATTTATTTACAAACCAAAATAATATATTTCTAGATCTTAATTTATATTAATTAGAACAAAGACACACCTTACAGCCTCCATTGATTTGTATGTTCAGGGTTTTATTTTCATCTTAAATTCGATTCGAGCATTTCGGATCCCACGAACCCATGTGCGGGTTCGCGTCCCCGGGGAACCACTTTCGATATAGTACCCCTGTTTTGGGATAATGTATTCTGTTTAATGCGGATTCGACTTTTCTGGATTTATGTATGAAAGCGAGGGTTCGGGTAATTAAAAGTTGATGTGTGAGTGCGGACATGAAAATCCAGTTAAAATGACTTTTCCTTCAAAGTTCGCTAAATTTTGGTATTTACTGTTACGAGTACCTATATAC
Organism: Grapholita molesta; assembly: GCA_022674325.2. Taxonomy (NCBI): domain Eukaryota; kingdom Metazoa; phylum Arthropoda; class Insecta; order Lepidoptera; family Tortricidae; genus Grapholita; species Grapholita molesta. The sequence continues at coordinate 21,550,322 of CP053121.2, read as the reverse complement.
CTATCAGCGCTGGTCGTCTAGTGGTAAGAGAGGCCGACTTGTAATCCGGAGGTTGCCGTTTCACACCCCGACTCGTACCAATCACTTTTTCGGAACTTCATATACGTATTATCATTTGATATTTAGCAATCTCATTAAAGCCTAGTTTACTCCCTGGCTTGGAAGGTCAGATGGCAGTCACTTACTTAAAACTAGCGCCTATGGCAATTCCTGGGATTAGTTTTCAAGCGGACCAGGCTAATACGAGCCATGGCAAAATAACGGGACAACGTGAAGAATATGATGACCCGTTTATATACCTAATTATTTTATGAAATCAGATTAGCGAAAGTACATAATATGAAGTGTACTACCCGAAACATAATTTATTTTAATGTCATTTAAAATTACAAAAACGCATATATACTTAAATGTTAACAAACCGTCGCATTTTTCTTTTTTTATTAAACATACTACAAAAAAAAAATTATACCATTCAAAGTCCTGCAAAACTGTTTGGACAGTGTGTCTGCAGGAAGGCTTATATAGTATAATTATACACAACAAATTTAAGTCATAGGTAAATAAAATAAAATAACCACGTATGTTAAATTTGATGTATCACAGAAATAAGTCCTGCTGAGTTTCTCGCCGGTAATAATCTTGTCAGGTCAGAGATGGGGTAATCTTTGATATTTTTCAAATCTTCAACGTTTAAAATTTAAATGCTGTTTTGACTTGTTAAAAAAGTAATCAGCCGTGTAAATATAACTATAAAATAAAAAATACTCACACTCTCGATTGTTATAAATTATATATTGGTGCGATGGAGATGCATAGAAGTAATATGAAATTAATATCGATTCAAATTCCATGTGTAAGGCTGACAATTATGTATGCACTTAGGACGGTGACACGGTTATTAAAAAAATCGAGTTAAAAAATCCGTCACTTTATAACCAGTAATCCGTTTTCATGTAACTGAAACTACGACACTAAATGTAAACAGTATTATGCTTGTGTCAATCGAGTACCTACCCAAATAAATTAAATACTATACAGAGACCCTAGACAAAGCTTGGTACCTCGACGATGAAACTAGAAATAGGCAGATTTAAAACTGCATTAAAATCAGTGAATTTGATTTTAATGCAGTTTTAAATTTGCAAAAACGCAACATTTTAGTTTAGAGTTTACAGAATACGGATGTAATCGATTGAGTAAATTCCTATTAAGAAGTAAGATTTGTTAGTATTATTGTGTATATTATCAGTGCCTTTATATATAAATGATTTCATTGTATTTGTTATTAATTTAGGAAGTTATTATTATATAAATGTGTTATAATTGAATAAATGTATGTAATTATTAATTAGATAATGATTATGCAATGTTACAATTGAATAGAAATTATAAATATAGTTACGTCAATGAAAATATTAAGAAGTTCCTCATAGCAATGTGACTGTTTAATACTATTAAACAGCCAGTACGCTTACCATGAGTTGTGACATTGAGGTTTTTGATAACGAGTATCGAGTTTACTATCTATGCATCTCGCTTGTACTATTTTAGTGCGAACGAGATTCACAAATAGTAAACTCGATACTCGTTATCGAAAACCTCAAAGTCACAACTCATAGTAAGGGTACAGGTGCCATAAATCTAATGCGACTAACATCAGTCAGTTGGATAGTTTCACGATTAAGTTGTTGAATAAGCTCGTGTCTTTAGCTGTGTAGCCGCTGCACGCTGGATAGGCAAGGCTACATTTCGTAGCCGAACGTAGCTGGTTTCATATTGCTACCCTTCCGGTAGTAGGTAATACTAATAACCTACATGAGAAATTAAGTTTTCACATAATACTTTATCTAAGTAGGTAAGGTGTTTATTTATTGTATTTCGAATGAAATTATATGTAGTTTAATAAATGACTGAAGAGGCTTCCTTGCACAACGTACAAGCATTGCGATACAACGACGAAATGCCGCGAGCATCCTTGGTGCAATGCCTTAATGGACTTTTTTTAGAATTAATGTAGGGTAGTTATTGTATTTAATGCCTGACTTACCTTGTAAACTATTTGAACACATTTTTTATTATTTGTAAAAATGTTTAATATTTCGACATTTTTCATCAAAGCAATTGAATGATTTAACATCTACTGGTTACCACCTTAGGTATTAGCAGTGCTAATTGCTAATTTAGCACCTGTACAAGTACTATTTACTAAACCGTATTTTTTTGTTATTAAAATGTAGATACCAAAATCACCGGAAAGAGATAACCTCGATATTGACAAATAAGTGCAGTAAGCAATAATAAAATTTATGTTATCATTGTTACTTTTATCTTTTTTTGTTAAGGGCAGTTCATAGATCTACAAGCTAAACATTTGTATCAGTCAACATAATAAGACTTTTATGTCTAAAAATTTCAGTTCTATCCGACATACTTGCACCTGATCATATATTACGTTAAAAAGACTTTTAAACATGACAGTGATGATACATCAGATGCATCTCCTTGATTAATTTAAGTAAACATTCTTTCAACTTAAGATGACAACACAAACATTAAACTAAAACTGACACTTTCACACAATTAAGCCTCTGTTGGCATACTTACGTGTAAAACATCCCAACACACACACACAACACAGCACTGCAGCACAGTTCACTATACACATACATCAGCGTGATATGAGCGCATTTTTGCTAAAACCGACGAAACGTTCGCAGCGTGCTTTACCCCCGAAGGTAGATTTTGACTGAAATGGCTTCGCCGCGGGGCGGGAGGGGCGGCCGGCGCCGCGCAGGCGGGCGAATTCACCCCCATTCACCCTCTATCGGAACTTTATTTTTTCTGCTATCCGATCGCCACTTGAGTCTGCTGATTCTGAGTACACTTAAAAACTAGAAAAGTGCAATTAGCGGTTAGGTTACGATGCTTCCGTCTGATTGCCTCAGCTTCTGTGTTCCTTTAGTCGGAATGTGAGCACAATGGGCACTTTTACGGTGTCGGCGAGAAAGAGGCACAATTATTTTCCAATTAAAGAGGGTTGGGTTAATAGGACCAATTCAATCCTGTTCTAACGCGTAAAATCTGCGCCGATTGGATTTAATTATAACTATGAATTGCTTGCGATTCCTGAAAACGGGCTTGAATATGTAAAATTTTCGTTTGTACTGACAATTTGTTTGATTGAACTACAGATTGACAATTTACTCTTTAATACAATTTTGATGATTTAATATTTCATTACCGACTTGTCCATATTTTACACAATCATATAACATAGTACATACAATAGTACATTAATACTATTATAGTGAGCGAAAAAGCAGTGTCTTATTTATAGATATTTTTAACACATTTGTATTTTGATATAATAAGTAAACAAAAAAACTTACGTAGTTATTTTATGAGAATATAAAACAAACTATAGAGATTATAAAGATAGTTTCAAAAACTATAGATCACGGAAGATTCATAAGTTTATTTAAAGTTATTCTAGTGCCCAATAAGTTTTAATACATATTAATAATACATAATGGACAGACGGAAAAAATTACTACCACCAGTATTGCCATGGCACTTTTTTTATAATCCGTACATTTAAAATCACGGAGTTAATATATTCTTATTTAAAGATAACTAATTGAATTATTAACTTTAAAAATAATTACAGGTTAGAGCTGTGACGCCATCTATATTTCAAACCGTACATACACAAACCTCGGTCCGTACACAAATATTTTGCAAATTACAAACAGATATTATTATGTGATAATTGATTTATAGTAAGTATCCCTTATTTCGTACCAAATTTAAACTGTGACTTTCAAACCACGTTTTTTTTTTCGGCACTAGTAAAGTTTATATTTTTCCACTTTGAATATACTGGAGCCTATTTTATATGGAGTACTACTTTATAAATGCAAAAATAAAAAAACTGCATGTTTCATATTGTTTGGAGTTATGTTATCACAATGACAAACAATATTTGTTTTGTTCATTTTAAGTTAATTTAGTTGCGATTAAATTAGAATGAAATAATCTTTTGAGTAGAAATAAATAAATATTCATTTATCATTATCGTTTAAACTATTGACAAATTATTAGTAAAAAGGAGCTGATAAAGTTAAGTTTATTCATAACTTTTTTTTAAAGCTAAAATATTAATAATTAAACACTTCTGTTTTCTTATCTAATTGGTAATTAATAAAATATATAATAAAGAAAACAATTGAATAGGAACTTATATGTCTTCCAAATCATTGCTAATGACTCTAATGAGCAGTGTGCCCAGAAGGCTGGCCGCATTGCCTCGTTAAATGGCAATGCTTATTCTTTGGGTATCTGTCAGATGTGGCGCCAAGTCCCTATACACCCTACAGGCGCTCGGTCCCCCCAACGTTTAGACCCCAACCGCCCATATGTAGCCACTCCCGGGAGTAGCATATTTGCGGCGTTTGAGGTCTTCGGCTGTGGAAGCGGCATGACCAACACCTTAGTTAAGTATATCTAAAATAATATTATGAAATTAGAAGTTTTCATGATTTTTGATTAGCCAGGTGTAACTATAAATATACCTATACTGAATGTGAAAACCTGTGTACTGAAAGTGAAGACCTAATCAATCTGATGCATAAATACAGATCAACCTCGTAAAGACTAGAAAAAATATGAGACACTACAAAAACATTTTACGCAATGAAAAAACTAAATTGTGCACGGTAAAAAATACACTGTCCATTTCGATATTGACTGATTGTATGAAACTTCAAAAACCTAAATTTGAAGCACTGAAAATTCAATAACGACTGATGTTCTATTGAATTTTGAATCATACACTTTTTGCAAGTACGGCAACAGAGGCAGAGCTTTTTGTGGAACCAATGAAAACATACAAAAAGACAGAGTAACGAACTGTGATGTGATAAACGCTTGGGCACACAGGAACGACGGCCTGCTGTGGCCTAGAACGACACTCGAAATGTATGCACATATTTCAATTCAATCACATTTTAGACGTTCTGATTTTTAGATGTCTGACTTTTCATATCACGACGGTGGCTTTCGGTATACTGGGGTTAATCAGCATTAATACAGAGTGAATCCCGACTTGTACTAACAAGTTTGAGGTAGCAATAAATTTAGCATAGAAAACTCGTAACTTTAACGGAAGAGAGAATGCACATAAAGTTAAAATAAATCAATTCGTGATTTAGGTCAAAGTAGCCTCAAAGAAAATGGCAGAATTTCGTGCATCAATTGATAATCTATGTTGATGGAGTAAAACCTGTTTGGTGGCATCGTATATATCATAATTCAAAGTTCCTCGGAATAAAAACTCCTAGATTGAAACTAGTTCCAGAGACTTTAAGATTTTGATTTGCTAGTAAATACAGATAGATTTAATTCCTTTAAACGAAGAATTCATTATTCGGTAAACGCAAAATTAAAAAGTGTTATTATGCCATTAGCCATTAACTCATATCCATTTTTCATCCACATCTAGTATTATCAACCTTAAGCGTGATGAAGTTTTTTTACTTCACACATTTCCTTTTCGAATTTCATGACGACAGAGCTGTCCAAAAAACGTTAATGCTGAATATCGCTTAATGCATGAGATGAAAAACCTATATATCAGTTTATAATTTACATAGTTACTAGACTGTGGCCGTAAGTGGTTGGTATTGTGGAATCGATGGCCGATAGAGCAAGTGTTATGTAGTGAGTGGTACCACAAAGCGTCCAAAGGTCCCTTTGGCTGATTATCATTCACGATCACAACAAACTATTACAATAGGTCCACGAAGGATCGTTGTGAAAAGTTTCTCAGCTGTTTTGTGGCTTTATATGAATGCAATTTCTCCTAAAGAAATGCACGTAAAATAAAATAAAATGAATTACATATTTAACCATATAGCTACAACTTCTGCAAAAAAAGATATATATATTATTTTTCTCAGTGTGCCCCCGCTTTAACCATTTTATTGGTAGGCGGTTGCACCAGGCCCGTCCCGTCCATCGCGTCAGACTAGCACAGCATCGTTGTCACTTTGTGCAGCTCGGATTTCCAATTTAAGAGAATAGATTGACTTTACCGTGAAATGTACTAACGGACCGTTTATTAGGATTCCTTACCCGAAAGCTGACAACAGATCAAGACTACGCTGTCTGTAAGCCGTCGGATTCTCACGAGAACTAACTGTATTTTTAACAAAATTTTACAAAGCGTATATTTTTAATCTGTCACTAGTACAGAAAAAATATAAATCTAGTTTCTGCGGAAGATTTATTAGGCATTATTAATATTTTTCCAACCAAATCGTTCGTCCCTCAAGTAAGCAAATGCATGGTACCTAAATATTTATGGCATTCACGACATGACCAAAGGTCATTTATTATTCAGTCGAGAACGTTTGAAAAGGCCCTTTGAAATTATGGTTGTAAAAAACATGGCGGGTTTTCGTATTAAAGAGGACAGCCGGAGTCAGGTGGGAAAATAGTATAAACTGGAGATCGCACGAATATATATATATTTTTAAATTCATGCGATCTCAAGTTTATTCGAAAGCAGTCTTCAATAATGAATTACTATTAATAAAAACCATAAGAATAATAAAAACTAGTTTAAACTTAAGTTGGTTGTGTAGTTAATGCTAGAGAATGCGAGTACGATAAGTTTAATGTGACTTCCAATGGCTGTTACAGCTACTATGCGTGGCATACGAAGTTTTGTGTCTCGATGTTCTTATTTAATTTTTGGTAGAAAACCTTCACAGTTTTGTCGTAAAAAGTTTGTTGAGTATAAATAATAAAATCCATACAGGTTGATTTTATTGGCGTCATATAAAACAAGGCGTGTATCTTTTCCGCATCAGTGAGCAACATTCTATCCCGAGTAAGTGCAATCCAGAAATTTTGTAATTCAAGTCGAACAGATCACATACATAAAGATAATCAAGTAACAGAAGCTCGCATAGTATTAGCCAGTAAAAAAAACATATGCATAGATTCTTACTGGCGTATTTATTTCACAAAACACATGTGAATTAATTACTTGTGACCAATACTTGTGTTCAGTGTAACTAGTACATTCAGCAATAAAAGTGGCTGATCGGGTAAGTGTTCAATATGACCTACACGCACTCTTATTCTCTTGACAATAGAGACGTGTTGACCTCATTTTGAACACCTCAACCGCTTAGCCACTTCTGCTGCTGACTATACTATAACTGTAGGTGATAAAGAAGTAAAGTAAGTTAAGATTACCACATATTCGAAAAACATGGTGCAAATAATTACAGCGACTGACTGTTTCATGACTGTACGACTACTTCAATGAATATTACTATTACTTTAATCAATTACATAGCGTCTTCCTATTTAGTTAGACAGGACTTAACGATATTAATATTGTAGAGTAGCTAGTTACTTTGGGTTCCGTTTAGACAAGTAGTTATAGTATTTTATACTATTGAGACTCAATTAATAGCTTTGAAGTAGAGCAACAACGAGTTATCTAAGTAAGGGATTGGAAAGCCTAATTGATAATATTGGCGCTATATGCATTGCATTAGTAGGTACCGACTTTTTATATTCAATAAATCGTATACAAATAGGAACCAAATTTGATGATGAATGATGATGATCTTTTAAATAATTACTAGTTTTCTAAGTCCGATCTGAGTCAACTTGGAAACACCAGCAAATTCCCTTCAGTGTATACGGTAACCGCTTATGCCCTGAATTCAACGAATAACACGGAACCAGCCACAATAAATACATATCTTGAGTGTCGCACATTAATAAAATACATCGAGTCAATTATGTTTTGGAGCACGATTAATATCAGTAGGTATGTTTCCGCGTCCCACACCAAGTGTTTAAATATGGACGCGTACAAGTCTGTGAAACAATTACAATATTTTCTAAAAATATTTTCTCTAAACCACATCAACTCCAAATCGGGCTTTATGAATAATGCCCGGTCATACATTAAAATCACTATCATAGTATTTGTATTTGGATACATGTCCGCGTATAATTTATATCTCCATTTTTCAAGCGGCATGATGGAGTCCCTAAGTCCGTCGGTAGTAGTAGTAGATGCGATTGATTCTCTTTTATGTTACTTGGAATATATTGTAGACTTATGCTTCATATACAAATACAGGAGCAAAATGTACGCGTATTACAGTCACTACGACCAAATGGATTCGGTTTTCAAAATGAAATACAACGAGCATATTAAACTTAATGTAATAACTTTGCTTGGGGTTTTATTACCTTCTTGGTTTATTGCATCGTTAGGACAGTTTAGTGTTTGGGCCTCGTCAGGAGGATGGTTATCTTCGACAACCTATTCTGTATCATATTTCACATTTCTGATCAGAATACTCACCGCTTTAGACTGTATCTCTCAAACTATGCACATAAGATTCCGTATAAAAAGCATTGCCGATCACATTAAAGATTGCGCATCTTTAGCTGAAGATTCCGCGTGTCGGATGAAAACTGTGAACAACGGAGCGAGGAAACTGGTGAAAGTGTTACCAAGTATTTGTAAGTGTGGATGTGAGATATCAAGATCGAGCAGTTGTTATTTGCTGTTGATCGAGCAAGTGAAATTTTTGAACGGGTTTTTCGGAGTGAGAGTGAGTGTAACGTAGATAAGATTATCGTACAACGGATAGTGTCAATATTTCAATTGTTATTGAACTAATAACAATCTGTCTCCATTTTGTGGAGACTTGATGTTTACATATTTTGTTTGTAATTCTTCGTTATGTTATTTTCAGGTCTTAATGCATTGTTTGTACACTTTAACAGAAATGATAACCTTCGTCAATTTCGTTGCAAGAGTCATTTTTGGTTCCATGGTAAGATTAATTAATATTATATTAACTTTGAGGTATCCACTCATATTTTAATTACCTACCATGTATCTAATACACTTTTGTATGGTAAGCTTTTGCTTCAATTGTAAAATACACTCTACTGAAATGTATTTTATATCTATTTACAAATTATTATACATTATTAAACATTTAAGAATGATAATAACCCTAAAGTATCTTCCATTTTGGGTATTACAGAGTTCTGTGATGACGTCCTATATACTATTAGCGCCAAACATCTTACGAGCAATCAACTGCGTCGCTATGCTCACGATGCTGGTGTACTACTGCGAAGCCTGCTGCCGAGAGCCTGGAGACATCGTAGATGCCGTTGATTACTTCGTTGTCAACAAGAAAATAAGTAATCCTTTCTTTATACTAAGTAATTATGTTCCGTTGATTATTCTCTTATTGTCGTGTTTTATTTTGGTTGCTTATCACTTGTTTAATTGTATATACTTTAGAGTCTTGTTCTGGTTTGAGAGAAGATTTCTCCGTCAGGTAGTAAGTTACCAGACTTGATTCCAATTAATAAAATAATAATCGTTAAATTGAACTGATACACGTTTTATCGACTTTTGTACAGCAACCAGAACAGCTTTACTGTTAGGCAATTTCAGAAATCATATTTTAAATTTATTTTTTACTCGGATTTTTACTACTTTCAAAATATAAGTAGGAACCTACCTAATATAGATTATACGGAATAACTAACATACACAATAGTGTCCCAGTGTTAACGAATTCATTAAAGTGAAGCTAACAATACTAAGTAGGTAAAATATATTCTACTCGCGATATTCTATGGTAATACTTAACCTAAAATTTCCGGGAATACGATCAACAACAATCTGTGGTAATGGCCAGGCACGTGGTTGTAATGCGTGGGTTTTTGCTTATAAGCCAACACAGCACATTGTAATTTTCTTAACTAAATATTGTAGTCACTGGCCCTTTTTAGCTACATTTCTTATATTTATCACAAATCTGGAGAAGATGAAAAAAGTCTAGTCTCACTCAGGTTATTTTAGTGTAGTGACGGTTACAATGACCAATACACAATTATGTAAAAGCACTTAGAATTAATTTGTTTCTTTCAGGTGGAGAGTTAATGTGTTCTTTAAAAACTCTTCGGAAACTGGTCACCTCAAGGCCTATAAAGTTTTCAGCGGCAGGTTTCTTCAATATAGAATATACACTACTTTTATCCTTAATATCTGTGGTTATCACATATGCTCTAATTCTGGTACAAAGTACACAATAAATAAATATTGCTCCTGACAATACAAGCAATATTTTAAAATAGTTATTTTATATTATAATAAATTACAAATTCTTAAATAACTGGATCCATATAAAGAAAACAAATGATAAAAAATAAAAAATAAATTTAACAAAACGAAATCTTTATTTCAATATCATGAGAACACAGATAGAGAAAAAGGTTTCCCATACTGTATGAACCTAGTAATAAGCAGGACCGAAATAAGGAAAGTAAGTATGGAAGACTTCCTTGATCTTCTCTCTGCAGACTTCAACGCTCAAGCCGCTTTTGACGCACTGCGCGAAGGCATCGGCGGGCGAGCTGACTAGACCCTGTACATATTGGACAGCGTTGCTGGCAAAGTCGGGACGTGCCTCGGTGTACAGGAGAGAGGCCACCAGACAGAGAAGAATCTGAAAATACATGGACGGTTGCGGATCAATCTTCCCAAACGAATCATAATAATAGTAGTGTTATAAATAATAATAAATAAATAAGAGTAATTGTAATCTCGACCAACATCTTGAGAGATTCTCGCTACGTGGTTGTGGTTGGATCAAGGGTCAAATTCAGAAGGCGGTAGTCCTGGACACAGCGTGCATAGTCCGGTGGTTTTTCTCTCTGCAACCCTAACCACCGGCAGCCTGGGCCCTGCCCCGTTGCTTTATTTTAAGAAAGAAGATAAATTAAAGAGATTAATAAATAAATAAATATTTCTGGACAATCTTAACAACATCAACCTAGTCTTACGGTAAGCTCAGTAAAGCTTGTGTTGTAGGTACTAGACGACGATATATAATAGATAGGTACATAGATATACATACAAACAAAACACCCATGACTCAGGAACAAATATCTGTGCTCATCACACAAATAAATGCCCAGACTGCGGTAGGAAGCCGCCAGCTTACGTAATTAGCAGTTAAGTCAACCAGATGCTTCGCGATTTCTACAAAAAAAATTACTACGCCAATGGTACAAAATGGTACTCTCTGCCAATTACGTTTATAATTTAAAAATAAGTAGCCTTTCACACAGTCTCGGCATATTCTTTGAAAACTCCTAAACATCAAATTTAATAAAATAAAAAAAAGAAAAGATCTTTATTTTTCAATTTACGCAAATTATATGCACTTATGAATGTCAAACAAAAATCTACACCGGTTCAAACCCGAGAAACCCGAGAAGATACCGGCAAAAAACTACGGCGGGACTTATTTTTTCAATACAGTTTTTACATACATCAAATCTTAAAGTACTTTAATAATTATGCGTAGTCCGATAAGAAAACATATCAAATAGTATATTACAAGATATAACTGAAAATAATAATGTATAAATAAAATTGACTTCACAAAATAGACCTGATGACCTAATAACCTAATAATAATATGTAATGACCTTGATATTAATACGAAACCTCCAATTTACATACGTGTCAAATATCAGGACTACGCAAGTGAAATCTGGGTTGATTTCATTTTAATTAATTATAATAAATTTCCATTAACGTCCATTAACAAGGGTCACCGTATTAATTGTATAGAAGCAGGTAACTCACGTTTTATAAGACGAATATTGCTCGAGATGTTTCACTCCGTGACGTGGAGCATAATCACGAGTCATTCGCGTTGGCTAACCGACGCAGACTGCGGGCCGTAGCTCTCCGCGAACGTGTATTTGACGCCGGTTACATGTCGAGCAATATTCGACTTATAAAACGTGAGTGACCAGCTGGTATACAATTAATATGATTGAATTTCATAGTTGTTTTTTTAAGGGTCACCGTAACTAGGTTTCTAGTTACCTAATACGCGTAGATATCTAACTGTGCTAGCCAGCCCAAACTTGACTAAACGTAATGTAGCCGTATTAAAGTGTTTCTCTCGAAACGGTTTTTGTTAATTTTTTTTTTTTATGACATAAGCGGCAAACGAGCAGACGGATTGCCTGGTGGTAAGCAATTACCGTCGCCCATGGGCACCTGTAACACCAGGGGGGTCACAAGCACGTTGCCAGCCTTTAAGGGGCGTTGGAGCTCTGGGAACCTTACTCACCATCAGGAACACAACACTACATACCTAAAAGGTAGGAGTGCTATATGGTACGATATGATTGAATTTTGGAAAATGTTGTAGCTTTACAAGTTGATTTGTAATTTAACCATGTTGATGAATGAAGAAATTTGACTCTGAAGTTATTGAATTTGCCTAGTCCTAGAGGTATTATATGTTCCTATTAGTATTTATCTCTTCTAATTTTTGACAGTGTATAACAAACTTCAAACAAGTACAGTGTAGCAAACAACAACAGTTTTTTGTCTATTTTGAAGTGTGTTGCGGTAACGAACTAAGTTTGAATATTACATTGTTGTTGTTTACCCTTTGATTAGATACTTAGATAAAAAGTATTCAATATACCAATTCTTATGTACTGCTGTGTATTAACTGTTAGAAATATAGTACTACGACAAATAGGAATGATTGGAATAGGTAAACATTGCATTAGGCTTCATCCAAAGTTGGCAAAAAAATAAAGTCAAATATATTACAGCACTCCTTAATAGTATTTAAACTCCTATTTAGTGAAATGATCCCAACAGGTGAAAACTACACATAATTTAATGAAACAGTGCCTCTCCGAAATTAGTTCAGCTAATATTTAAGTGAACAAGGCTGAGTATAAACGATTTAGTGCGGAAAACAACGAGGTAATTTCATTATTATACAAGGGGAAACTTTAATGCGGGAAGCACCAGTCGCTCTAGACTTGAAACTGACAAGCTAAGGAAAGTTATTTGTATGAACAATTTATTAAGAATTTGGCTGCTATATTGGTTGAACAAGTTGAAATTCTCCTCCTCCTTCTCTCCCTGAAACCTTGAAAGCTCCTTTGTGGGTTTCTGAGAATTCCTTTAGCCATGTCATGGATACTATAAATATTTAGTGCTGATTAGGGTGATGGCGAGGGCTTTCGTTAAAGACAAAGAGATGTAGAAAAGTGGATACAAGGAGAAAAAAACATTATTAAAGATATTACAATAAATCATGCAAATAAAAAAACGCATGAAATTGAATTTAATATAAGTAAAAGCCGGAGGATTCGCATTATTCTTACCCTTCAAGCTACACTCCATGTTTTTCATCAAACTGGTAAAAAAAGGTTTCTGAGGTACCTATAAATATTACATGCAGTAAAATTATACATTTTCCTTCGCCATTTTGCTTTTTGTTTGACATTTAAGAATGAAAGTAGCCACAATAGAAATTGGTGTGAGAAATGTTGTGAACGCTAATTAATACAAAAACCAAATTAAACCTGATGAAACCTGCTTTGCGGATACTTTATGTTGTAAACTTTGTTATAATTAATTTTCTAAATTTAGGTTTATGTCGTTTTATATAATCAAATGTTTAATAATTTACATCATAATATTTATAGCACATGTATAAAAAATATGAGTAATTTATAAAGTGAAATTAATAAAATTATAAAGATGATATATACAATAATTACTTAGAACTTCTTTCGCCAAACTGTGATAAGTTGACACTGTACATCATTATTATAAAACAGTTGCTTGTATAACTTGTGTACCTTTTGAAATTGTATATTTAGAATGAATAATGTTATTACAGCACTTTAATCAATACTGCTTTATTTTATACAAAGACAAAATATTTAATTCTATGTAGAAATGAAGTTTAATAAATAATATTGGGTGCTGCGTGTACTTTTTCACTTAGGAAAATTAGAGCAGCTTTATATATGAAAATTCAAATCATACATTATCTATTTTTATAATATAGATCCGTAATATATTAGCTAAACAATTCTATAATGTTTTAACATATCCAAGCTCTTTGGAAAGATCGTTAGATCTTACGACGCTATTTATTCTAATCAGGACAGTAAAAACAGTTTTCACATTTGAAAAATCAATTCGCAACGCTGTTTTATAGGTACGTATGAAAAGTGTACTTTACTCGTTTATCTATGAACTGTAGTAAATTATCTTGGACGAGCTACTGAATGTTATTTAATTTCTTTTATCTGTTTCTAGTTTTAGCTAACCATGATTTTATTTATCAGTGGAAGCAATTCTTAATTACAACTTATTTATTTATTATTGGTTTCATATTCATACTTATTCTAATCAGGACAGTAAAAACAGTTTTCACATGTGGAAAAGCAATTCGCGACGCTGTTTTATAGGTAGGTACGTATGAAAAGTGTACGAGTACTTTACTCGTTTATCTATGAACTGTAGTAAATTATCTTGGACGAGCTGCTGAATGTTTTTTAATTTCTTTTATCTGTTTCTAGTTTTAGCCCACCATAATTTTATTTATCAATGAAAGCAATTCTTAATAACAACTTATTTATTTATTATTGGTTTCATCTTCATTTATTACGTAACAGCGTTAGACCTGACACAAGTGAAGTTTGAACACGGATATGACATTGTCGAATTGCACATAAGCAGTCTCTTATGCCCAATAGACGTTGAAACCTTAGCCATCCCCAAATTTAATTAAACCTAAATATACACACAGACAAGCCCCAGCGCTTTAATGTATTCGGTGGCGTCTTCAATTATGAGAATTGATATGCTAGTGCGGCATCCATTAATAATACTAACGACATTGTGACACCTGGAGCTACACAGCATAGGCCTTTGATAAGTCGACAAATAAAAAAGGTTTCGATGTTAAAAATTGTATAAAATAAGTTGTTTATAAACGAATGTTAATTTAAGAAGCTGGATTAATGTCGATGACTATTGTGCATTGAAACCAGGGAAGTATATGGCTCTGTTTTTTTTTTTATGAGGGATATAGGCGACAAACGAGCAGACGGATTGCCTGGTGGTAAGCAATTACGGTCGCCCATAGGCACCCGCAACACCAGATGAGTCACAAGCGCGTTGCCGGCCTTTAAGGGGGGTTGGAGCTCTGGGAACCTTACTCACCATCAGGAACACAGCACTACATACCTGAAAGGTAGCAAGCAGTACTATTGTGGCTGTGGTTTTCTGTAAGGAGGAGGTACTTCCCCAGTTGGGCTGCCCCAGATTCAAGCGTGATGGTCATCGCTGTGCCCTACCTCTCATTGTTGGCACACATTAAGCGATAGATTTATATATTGTTAATGATTTGAATTTTCGTACATTCCGTATCACATACAAAGTTTTAACCAAATACATGTTTCTTTTAAATACGATGAAGTTGCAACTATGTACAATCAGCGTCATATGGACAGCATTCAAAGTGGTCGAATAAGTTCGGTACATCATATAAATTATATGGTGCATCAGACTTTATGAATACTTTGGATGCTACCAATTATATGACGCTGACTGTACATACATGTAAACTGGATATATAGTTGACACAAGTACGCAGACGCCTTTTGCAGAAATCGCGAAGCGTCTGGTTGACGTAAATGGTGAGCGAAGCACTGGTGGCAGCAGCCTTGGTACAATGCCTCAAAGGCCTATTTTAGATTTAAACTAGGTTAGTATTTGTAATTGTTGTAATGTAAGTTAAGGATTAGTTGGTTTATTATTTGAAAATGAGTTCATTACGTTTTATTTGAAACATATTTTGTAAATATTTATTAAAACATAACACTCATGAAAGTCCACAAATGAATGCCCGATTGCAAAGTCAGTAACGTGTTACAGTCAGTACGATTATACCTAGCGGTTTTTTTATATACAATTACATAAGTATAAAAAGAGATAGCGATACCAAAGAAAACTGCCTTGAAATTGCCGTATTCTGAACCGAAAAATCTGCTTGACGAGCACAGTTTTATTCAATGGTAACAAAGTGGTAAGCTAGTAAGTCTTAAAGTGATAAATTCTACTTTACTTAAATGTTTAACAAAACAACTTTAAAAAAGGCGGAATAACCGCAGTAAATTCCAAATCTGTGCCCCAACCCTGCGATCAAAGGCTTTTTGTGACTGACAGGACTTCACTAAAGAGGTATAATTTTAGACAAATAAAATGGACAAAGGTTCGTCTGGCGTGACTTACGAAAAATACGTGTTTCAATAAGGGATTCAAATGGTTTACCATTTTTTTTTTCTTGGTAAAATATTTGGCATGAAAATACGAAACACAAAAATACCTATTCCAATTCATTGATTACCCAAAAAAACTACCATTAGCTGCTTACTTACATCAATAAAGACAATAGAAAGGCCTGCTATACCTTTGTCCAACTCCAAGCAGAAAGTAATATATTTGGCAATAATGTTTCCGGCCCGACTTTTCGATACATTTGATATTTCCAAATGATGAAAGTTCCGGGCACATTCGATACATTTCGCTCTGTGCCGGCATTAAGTGTGGGCTGCTTGTGAAAAACGACAAGTGTGTCATTTTATTATGAAGCACTTGTGCCTTTTTCTCAACGAGGGAACTATGCTTTCAAATTCTAAAATATTACTTCGCTTTTACCGAATATTAAGTCTCTTGCTAAAGTTGATTCTGCACTTATTTCGGAAATGAAGTTGGAAAATAAAGTCATATAACATTAGCTACTTGTTTCTTAGATTTTTTTTGTTTGCCATAATTAGGTATTCATAAAATAAACTGAAACGAAATAGTTGAAATGAGGTTCGGTATAAGCAATAATTTTATAAGCCAAGATCCCACTTGACTTCTGCATAGACCTTAGGGGAAGGAGGGGCATGACGGGGTAGTTAAGGTTTGATACTCAATAAAACTGACTGTTTTGTGTTTTAAGGATTCGTTTTATTTTAACAATCATCTTTGGTAATCAGTCTTCATTATTAATGTATTTTAAAGAGCTTAATTATCATATTAAAATTTCAAAAAATCAAAAAGGAGAAATAGACCTATCTCCCCATCTTGCCCCATACATGGGACATGATGGGGTACCCCCATGGGCAAGATGGGGTACCACTTTCGGGGCAAGATGGCAAAGCAAAACGACTTATTGCTGCTCACAATATTCACACTTGAAGACTGCATCAGCGTCTTCGTCGTCTATACCAGCACAGCTGCAGTGAGCCCATTTTCCGCACGCCGAACAGGCAGCCCAACCTTCATTTGACTCCAAATATAAACCTTTACAATATAAACAAGGCGTATTTTCGGAATCACTGTCACTGTTTTCAGTAGTTGATCTTTTCTTAGATGCCTTTTTCTTATTGGTCACTCTTTTTTTGGGAACTATCTTCTGAGCTTTCTTTAGTTCCCTAATTTCCTTCTTCCTTTTTTTATCTTCCTCTGCTAGCTTTTTTTTCTTGATGGTTTCTTCAAGATCAATCTTATATGGTGAAGATGTGATTACGGCAGTTTTTCCACGTTTTCTGCTCGCACGGGAAATTTTTCGCGTTGTTGGAACGGGCATTATTTGCTGCGGACTTGCCACTAAAAAAACCGATTCTTCTGGAGTTCGTGACCTATTATCGGGCCAGCTAGAACAACCCGGTTGAGGGATGATGCTGTAGCCAATACTACAGTAGACGCTACGACATCTACAGCGACATCTGCAACTGTAGTTGAGGCCTCAGTAGAAATTTCAGTCTGGAGTGTCAACGAATCTTCAGTTTCAACATTTGTCGTATTCTGGCTATTCTGGCTATCGTCAGGTTCAACATTTGTCGTATTCTGGCTTGGATTTTCTAAAGATCCAACAGGGATTGCACTGTTGTTGGTTGCAGGTGTTACAATTTCAGTCAGTGGAATGTCTGTCACCAATGACGGTGCAAAGTCACTTTCGGTGAAGACTGTTGGATCATACGGCCAAATCCCACATTTTTGAAGCCATTAATAGCTGTCGACATAGTTGATGCTTGTATGAAAGCTTTTCCAAATATTTCAGCAACTTGTCGGACTGTGATAACCATGCCAGGATTGCTGCGAAGCCAGGCTGTGATTTGCTGATCATAGTAGGTGCTCAATGGTTTCATATAAGCGACGTCCGCAACCTGGAGACGGTGAGTTGTGTGTGGAGGGAAACACAAAATTATAACGCCGTGGGTTCTTGCTTCCTTTATGACATCAATATTTTGCGTATGAGTGCTATGCCCATCCAACAATAATAAAACACGACGTTCAGGTGTGGCTCCACTGAATTCAACAAACTTTTGAACCATTCTAAAAAGTTCTGCTGTCATCCATCCTGAATCGCTACACACACCCCAAGATCCAGGTGCAGCATTCAGCATGAGCTGGGGATCCATGCGTTTTCTGGGGTATACCATCATTGGTGGCATAAAATGCCCAGTTGCACTGAAACAAATTTCAACAGTGATGGTTGTGCCTCGCTCCGCAGACGTTAATGAGCCTACTTGTTTTCGGCCTTTTTTGGCTATTATTTTAGACTTTGTTTTGGGCACAACTGAAACACCAGTTTCGTCACAGTTGTACACTCGATCAGGTGTTAATTTGTGCTCGTCGTAAACATTGCCCAATAAGCTAAAAAACTGATCAACCGCCTGTTTATTGAAGCCTGCTGCACGTGCAGCTGAGGTGCATTCAGGCTGCCTAATAGATAGTTCTGGATGTCTTTTTAAAAAAGCTTGCACCCAATCTTTTCCAGCCTCTTGCTTTTCGTTATTAAATGGATGTGCTTTATTATTTTTCACTGCTAGTCTGTAAACCAAACCTCTTAAGTCTTTCGTCGTTAGTCCAAAGAGCTTGCTCTCCATTTCTAATAAGTATTCACATAACTTTTGTTCTTCTTCATCAGAAAATACTCGCTGTTTTGGGCCTAATGCAACCTTGAATTTATCTATCGATTGATTTTTATCAGCACTTTCACGAGCTGCCTTCACTTTTCGTTCCAACGTTGTCTGAGGGACCAAAAATGTTTTGGCTGCTAACATATAGCCCATTTTTCCTTCCATCACAGCATCTACCGCATTTTTCATTGTCTCATCAGACCAATCACCTCTGCTAGTTTTTTTCTTATAGTTTCTCACCATGCTAGAACAACAAAAACCGTTTTTATTTGTCTGATATGAATTATTTTGAAACGGTAAACTCAGCGGGGCATGATGGGGTACCTACCCCATCTTGACCCTACCTTTGGTACCCCGTCATGCCCCCACCGATTATTTTGAATTTAAAAAAATATCCGGTAAAAGCATTGTGCAATACACAGAAAAACAAGTTCTTACCTGATAGCGAAGATATTGACACATATGGATAACTAAAAGTCTTGTCTGAAATGTTGTTGGTTATGTACACATACACGCTGTAAACTATATGAATAAATGACTAGATATTTGCAAAAATCTAATTTTCCCGTGAAAAAAATAAAACGCGTGGTGCAGTTGTTTACGCACTTCGCCGACTGAGAAACAACATGGCGGCGCGACGTCAGGTGGTGTCACGCACCTGATTGGTTAACTATTTCGTGATTTAAGCCGATTGCCCCGTCTTGCCCCCCACCCCGTCTTGCCCCTCCTTCCCCTACAGCCCTGTCTGCCAATCTTTTCATAAATCATCGGTTCAAACGGAAACGACTTTGTTACAAACTCCTATTATAGTTGCAATCGTTTTGATAAAAAAAAACCTTTAAAAACACACACACTTCCCTCTGTTTATGTTTTCTGTACGTACAGTCAGCAGCAAAAGTGGCTATACGTGTGAAGTGTTCAAAATGACGTACACGCGCTCTTATTCTCTTGACAATAGAGATGTGTTGACCTCATTTTGAACACCTCAAACGCTTAGCTACTTCTGCTGCTGACTGTACATAACATATGTGTGACAATGAGGCTGACATAACGATTTTCTTATAACAGTGGATTAACGAGGGGTCATAAATAAACAAAAGGGTTACGTTTATTTCACTGTAACGGAACTCTAAAAGTTACATAAAATATCTTATGCGACTGAACACCACAAAGACAGAGACTGTCTCATATTTCCTACTTTTCGTACAAGAGCTGAACTGACCTACTACTGACCCGACTCTTTAAACCCTTGGAACACACTGCGTTCGCCAACCCGCCTGCCAAGCGTGGCAATTATGGTGTTGAAACTCAGGGATGTAACTGTTTTACTTAACACATTGAGTAGGAACTCCCCAGGGGAGTTCTCTGTTTGTAGAGGATTTCCTCGCTGGGATCGGCTACGAGCGTAGCGCGTAGCGACCTGCCCCACGGAAAGTGTTAAAATAATTTTGGCTGTGACTGCTTTTTTTCTGGCTAATTATTACATGAATAAAATAACCGAGCATCTAGCATTTTGAGAGTAGGAATTCACTATAAAGAATTATTTAGCATTTAATTTTATCACTTAATAAAATTGTATTTTAATCAGATAAGCCAAGGCAATGCCGTTCCTGTGCACATGTCTTAAATAAAACTTGTAAATGTGAAGGATATACACTAGGAAGTTACCCGTTATTAATCAGAATAAATAATATGACCAACTGTTGGAGAGTAGTAGTAGAGTGATGGAGCCTGCCATCCTGAACATGTCATGCTCACTTTAAAGGCTTTGCTTACGGTGGCGTCGTTGATACGGTCGCCAGTTTCCCGAAGAAAGGTTGAGGGAGGCGATGGATGAGATACGCGTTGTACTCGTGAACGGGTGCTGTTTGTGGAGACTGGTCTGTTTTGTCTATTTGGGGCTATGTTTTAAGTAATTTTTTTTTCTTCAAACATAGCCCCAGAATTTTTTTTCACATTTATAAGTGCATTGTAATAATATACCTATAAAAAGAAAGATCTTTTCTTCTTTTTATCTTTTATAAAAAAATAAGAACATCTTTTTAATTCCCAGCTAAGTACACGGAAAAAACTAATTATTTTTACTCATAACAGCAATGCTTTGCCGCTCGCTGCCGTAGCTAAGAGAAAACTCTAATTGAAATCACCTTCAGATAACGTAATTAATGTGTAACTTCCGTGCCAAGGCCGTTGACCCTTGTCACGGTTGCGGCCCTTTCCTCTATTTCCCGTATATAACATCAGTAATCCCTTAAAGGTCTGGAATTGCCTTCATTTTCGGCTCGTGATAAGTGGCTTGCGCCTTCTGTGAGGTAAATCCGTGTTTTCTATTACTGGTCGAGTGTTCTACTCTGTTTTGACGTTACGTTACATTAGACAAGTCGTGATATGAGCAACTAATGGCCCTTTTACTTTTATATGTCTAATAGCTGTAATGAATAATAAATATTTATTTTCACATCACTAGCTCGGAAAGAACGGTTTTATTCTTTAAGCAAATAGCAAAGTTGCGTTTTATTCACAAGAGTGCAAAGTAAATTCTTTAAAATGTTTATTACTATAGAGTGTTTTTTGACGTGACCCGATTGGATGTTCTTTTATTTAATATTTCTGGATGATAAATGATCGATAATTTTGAATACATTTTTAAAGTTTTGGAATTCATATTTTCCTCGTAAAGTAAAAATTTGTGTGTTTCACTGTATAACATGTATAACAAATCAAATAACTATTGTTTTACAAGGGAACAGAGTTAGTGTTTCATAATAAGCTAGCGAAAAATTCAAAAATTTAACCATGAGCATAGCATAGACTTTTAAACATTAAAAATTCAATCAAAATTATTAGCATCCATCATTTATCATTCAAAAACCTCACATTAAAGAACATTCAACCAGCTTAAGCTCACAAAACACTCGATTAATAAACAATGTATATGAAATTACTTTGCACTCTAGTGAATAAAATGAAATTTTGCTATATGTTTTAAAATAATAAAATAGTTCTTTTTGAGCTAGTGAGGTGAAAATAATGATGTCGGGTCAGATTTATTTATGACTAGAGGGCTGGCGCTTTTCTTGCTCAACGCATTTCAATTGCCATTCAGTGTGGTATTGCCGCCAGCCTTCCGTCCAGCCCAGGATTAGAGCCAATTTTTTATCTATAAATATATTACAGCAGGGAGATATGGATTTGTATATTCTTAGTACTTACTATACAGCACCTATAATAAATAATTAGGTACTTATTTAATTTGTATGTCTTCAGTCTGAAGCTTACGTAGCGGCAAGAGTTTAGTAGCAATGACCATATTTTTGAACCCCGTATTCCATGAACCAATATGTGATTGCACCGACCAAACATTACACTTCCCAAGTCAAACCTAATGACGTGCTGAATTCAAATACATGCACATGAGTAAGTAATGGACCACCAATACCACCCCGAATACTAAAGAGTTGTCTTAGACCTCCAGTTCACGGGTCACGGGATAAAACACCTTGTTGTAATATTCCTACAGTCTACTTTTGTACGTGGTAGTACAGGGATGTTTATTATG
This sequence comes from Grapholita molesta, assembly GCA_022674325.2. Classification (NCBI taxonomy): domain Eukaryota; kingdom Metazoa; phylum Arthropoda; class Insecta; order Lepidoptera; family Tortricidae; genus Grapholita; species Grapholita molesta. Next base: position 21,527,881 of record CP053121.2, on the reverse strand, counting down.
AAAACAGTCGGGACGGTTTGTAGTTTCTTGGGTAGTTAACAGTATGTGATCGGAATAGTTCTTGTTTTTGTTCCATGTGTAAACTGCCGTCTATTCGATTAATACAATGCAGATTGCGTGTTTGAAGTTACACCTGAATTTAGTTTGACATGTGTTATACCTATAGATTGGGGTACCGTCTAATTGATTATTTATTCAATTGGTAGATTGGGGTTCTAATTAATTATTTATTGAATTGGTTGCCGAACCTGGTTTCAGTTGAATTAGGTTAATATGTTGATATATTTCAATAGATATATTCCTTTTTACTGACTTACATACTTTAATTTAAATCCATGCATAGCTCGGGTCTCAATATTAGCACGAGAAAGTAAACACAAATTTTGCTCCCTTGTGTACCAAATACTTATGGAACGTCAAATATAAAGTTAAGCCGTGTTGGTAATGCTCTTGTTAATTTTATCAAGATTAGAAAAAGGTTAAAGCAATTTTAATTCCAAATTTACGCATTACTAAACATTCTGATCCACGTTTATTACAAGAGAAAAAAGTATTGACTTGTCCGACTTCTTGACTTAAGCAAACAAACTTATATATACGTGTATATTCAAATAAATCAAAAACTAACAACAAAACTGCCCACCACGCTGTAACACATTTAATGAGAATATGACAAACAATGGTTTATATTACCGGCTCATACGTACAAACACCCTTTACTCACCATCAATAAACATTAAGCCGTGGCAACAGAGTTTACAAATGGTCAGTTAAGTGTGGGCAATGGTACTTTATGCGTGTTGGTAATCAATGATGGGATTAAATACAACGTGCCTGTTGAAACCCGGATTCCAAATACAATAATTGCTATGTTGTGTTCGCAGGTCCTCAATAGTCGAGCCACGAAACAATAGTCGTGTTTCATCATCATCATCATCATCATCATCAGCCCGTTGCAGTCCACTGCTGGACATAGGCCTCTCCCAAGGTACGCCACAGAGCCCGGTCTGCTGCTTTATGTGTGTTATCGTCGTGTTGGTTTGTTTTTAATTAATAGAAAAGTTTAAAATTGGCTATGTCGTTGACTAAGTTTAAATATATGAAGCAATCGCGTCACCAAGACACTAACAAACTAAGAATTTAGGGATAAATATTTAAAAAACGTAGCCGAGCTCTAATAATTTACACAGGTTTCTCGAATGAACAGGGAGGGCAAAATGTCAAATGATAAGGGTTGATATAAATGTCAAATGATAAAGGATTGTTCATTGGACCCTGAAGGGTTAAGTTATAAAATAGTGTTCTAAATGAAGTAGAGTGAAGGATCCAGGCGTTTACGCTACTGATTAAAATTCCAAATACAAATATTTAATCCGGGGTCAAAGTTTACTTGAAGGCTTTAAAGAAAAAAAAAACTTGCTTAGGTATTCTTAGACCTTTATGCCTTCATGATACCTACTATATTATAGGTACCATGTATCTTCGTATTAAGCCTGTGGCTCATGACTTGGATGGACGGAGTCTGCGGTTATTCGAATAAGTCAATTCGATGAACAAAAAGGACTTATCCGCAAAAGCTATAGTTCTAAACCTGGCGAACATTGGCAAACAATCAACTTTATATTCTGTGCAAGTCAGGAAAGCGGTAAGACAATATTTTCAAGGAATTTTCAATAAACACAAAGTGTTGTCCGCAAATATCTACTATAGGAGAAACACATAGAATACCCAAAGTATTATACTCATACCTTATGTAATAACATCTTACGCTCGTGTTCGAAGTTAGATTCTCGATCCGGGCTTTCACCTAAGTTTGATGTAACTGGCGCGATGCAGACTAAGCGATTTCGTAATACTGATGCATCTTCTTTTACGACGAACTTATACTGTAACATCAATAATGTAGGCACTTCGTTTTCTACATACGTTTGTAAAGTAGCATACTGTAGCCTATGCTTATATATTTAATAGCTAAAACTATGTGTCACAAATACGCCTCTAGTATACGTGGGTACCCTCCCGCCTGGTCGGAGGTCAATTAATCGTTTAAAAGCGAGCCTTTCATGAGCTACCCCAACGAAACAAGCAATCTACAGTTAACATCATAACTATGTATTCAACGTTAGTTTGACATAGTCACTATTAATCTAATATTACGTCTTAACCCGCTTTTTAATATATCTGCGTGCGTCAACGCGCTTGATGATTGAATATATAGTTGGAAAACATACACGAATGAAGACAAAAAGATAAAACGTCTTTTTTTCAGTTTAGGCACATTACAAAAACTTCCACCGGTTCTAACCCTCAGACCTGAGAAGAATATATTACCGGCAAGCTCAGCAAAACTTGTTTTTTTTTTTTTTCAAAACAGTAATATGTCAAATGTTAAAGTACATGGTTAGGTGTAGTTATATGTACAATGTAACATAAAATAACAAAATAATACATTTGAAAGAAATAGCCTTTGATATGCTTTATTTCCTGGACTGTGTAATTTAAAAATTCAAGTTTTTTTTTTATTATTGCCAAGTGGTGCATACAATAGGACTTAAAATGGAATAACCTACATCGTATGTCACGTTCGAACAAGTCCATAAGAGTGAAAGTGACGCATGACACGATAGGAAATGATATGACAACCATAGCTACCTGTTAATTCTGGTCAACACTTGAAAATAAGTTATTTACTATTTATATAATACTATGTGATATATATGTTCAATTATAGATATTGACTTGTCTATTTCGTAGTGTATCCTACTAAAATGAACAAGTCAACTTCAGTCTATATATTTTAAGAACTCAGAGAACCTCTATAAATGCCTAGCGAAATCTACTCACTGCTCAACTCTCCTGCGTCGTGTCCCTCAAACAAACGTGAGCGGACGATAAAGTGGCTATTCTGCTAAATTTCCCCTCCCCTCCACCCTCGAATGGGGGATAACACTGGCTAATGAAACCTTTTTCCACGATCTAGTTTAAACCGGTTTGTTGCAGATTAATCGGCGGTCACGGAGCTGACTGTTATTCGATTGCTTTTTGTTTTGTGCTGTCGATAACAGACATTTGGCTTCAGGGAGTTTTGTTTTATATCCCAAATAACTGCGTGCTACACGAATCCTGATGATCCGATGGTCTATTGGTGATTAAGGATTTTCTAAATTGTGTTTTGAAGTCGGGTTTTTAATGTTTTATTCCAAACAAACCAATATCAGCAAGCTCATTGGTTTTGCTATGTCCATAAATAAATATTTTCGGGACAATCTTTACACAAATCGACCTAGTCCTACGGTTAGCTCAGTAAGGTTTGTGTTGCAGGTACTAGACGATGACATATATAATAGATATATACATATAAATACTTCAATACGTAGAAAACACCCATGATGTAGGAACAAATATCTTCGCTCATCACACAAATATATTCCCTGACTGGAATTTGAACCCAGAACCATCGGCTTCATAGACAGGGTCACTACCCACTAGGCCAGACCGTTCTTCAACTAAAGACCCCAAAACATACTCTAGTCAACACGTGAAACATACATACAGCTAGGTAACAATATATCAGGTACCTACAAAATAATTCTACTTATTTGTAGACAAATACAAGTATGTACCTAATTTATGTAAAGTAAAAAGTATTTTCTCTTTCCTTTCTTATCCGCAACGTTTAAGATGTTTGCTGTTTAAACGCCTATTAAATCATACATTTCTATTCGCTAAGTACATATTTGTGAGAGCGTGGCTACTATAATTGGGCCAGAAAAACTCCTGTATCTTAGTCTTACCGGCACTTAAATACCATAGCGGAGTCCAGCCCATGGCCAATCAACGTCAAATTATTTCTACTAAGCAAAAAACTAATGAGCTTAGTCATATTTCAATTCGCTGTAAAGTTTCAAGTGTTCCGTCCACCACGGCTGTGGACGTTAACAAATGTTGCAAGCTTGCCTCGCACAAGACAAATGTGGGGTGGAATTTCACCGTTTTTAGCTCCCTAGAGACGAAAGTATATCTCGGGTATAACAGAGCGTAAAAAGGGTGTGTATAGTTTGATTTGTCTAATGGTTAGTTTTAATTACTTCATCATTACTTCCGTAACTTTTCTTTTATAGACACAACTTATATTCTCATATTTTTACATCTTTTACAGCTTCAATATGCATGCTCTTATTTGCATTTGTATCTTCTTTTAGGCGCCAGCGCGACAAATATATTCGTTAAAAATCATACATGAAAAAGGACAGTTTCTTCTTCCGTTAGTAATTATATTACAGTATGGGGCGGTCTACAACTAACAGGACTGCTATTTTCCATATCAGGCATGAGCCTGTACAGAAAATTTGAGTCAACGGAATTTGTAAGTACGTACGGTACAATGTATACAGTGTACAAGTGTGTACATGCATCGCAGCAACGTTATATAACTTTGTCGGCTTATATTTGTTAGATCGATTGCACTGTCCGAGCAACAAAGTTCTCGTTTAAGTACAAACTCCATCCGACACGTAACTTTAAGATACCTACTCACGATTAACTTAGTACTTTGTGAATTTGATGATGAAGGCAAATTTCTAGTATAGTTGTGTATACTAGTTAGCTTAAATAAATAATTTTCTGTTTGTAACGTACTGTTTTCTACTCGACGTAATTAGCAATCTAGAAGAGTACAAGCCCATATCTACTTCTATACTTATAGAACTCCCAACTAATTCATAATTAGACATTGCAATTTTTCGTTATATACCCGTCGACTTCGCCCTAGTTCGTAAATATTTTGTAGCTTAATAGTAATTTGCTGACCTCAATTGGTATCGTCATAATTATATTATTTAAAAGATACCCTTAATTAATAGTCCAGGCATCCATAGGCTACGGTAACCGCTTAACATCAGGCGGGCCATGTGCTTGTTTACCACCGTTGTAGAATTAAAAGGGCTTTAATAATCACTGAAGCTTTACAAATTGTACAATGTATATAACTAATTTAATATTAGTTTATCATAGTCGAAATCTAAATTAAAGCCGTTACAAATCTGATATTAATGCCACTGCGACAAGAACTTGAACCAGCTAAATAATTTCTCTCACAGCTCAAATAAGGACTCCGTACTACAAGACCCGCAGTAAAATCGCCGAGCACGTCCTCGTCTCAATCTTGCCCGCTTTTTACTATCTTTGTAGGAACCGGATTTACGTAAAACGATTGCATAAACAAGCAAAGAAAACCAATAATCCACGGAGTTGCTGAATAAAACAAAAACTATCCGAATCCCGTGAGAAGCGGATTTGACCTTAGGGATTTATTTACAGATGATTTTATTTGAGAATAATTTCATATTGGTAGTTGTGTAAAAATTGTAGCAGTTCTAAAATGACCGGTCAGTTGAATGCCGGTCTGACATACGATTAAATAAGATCATTAATTAGAGTTTTTAACAAGTTGCAATTATTACACTTTATTACAACCCCGTATTTTTTTTTTAAATGTCCGAGAAGCAGATTTTTGCAAATATTATTGCAATCCGAATATTGCTATCCAAACAGATCCTTGGGTACTACGAATAACGCTCATATCATAAAATATAAATTGAATAAGATTGTCATATATGAAGTTAATGAAAAGTTGTCCAGCCCACCGGACACCGGCCCGAGACCGGATTCCAACAGTCTTACGGCGAAACCCGTCGAAATCGCTCAATGAAAGGAACGTATACCTATTCACTGGTATATCTTACATCTTGTCACACACTGCCATTGTAGTTGGAACATGACGGATACATATGCCCATTACGATCGTCCGAATCAACATAGAATGATGACATTTCGATGAAGTAGGTAGCAGCAGATGCTAGATTGCTAAGCACATCAAGTGTTCAGAATGATCTTGACTTGCTCTTATTCTCTTAACAATAAAGTCGTGTCAAGTTAATTTTGACCACCTCGCCCACTTAGCAACTTTCGCCGTTGACTGTACCTCATGAACGTCTCAAATTGCTCTCGTCATTAGACCATTACCGATGCATTCACTGGCTACGGGAATAGGTAATGGTGGCAAGTACAACCACTTAGTTCACAACATGCTGCCAGTGCCCGTGCATCACAGCATACAGAGACAGGGATAATTCTCATATAGACTGTCAATATACAAGCGGCCGGCGGCCGTTTCCCTAATTCCCGATGCGTATATTAACTATGAAATAGTTTATGGTAACAAAGGGCCTACCGTGAACATCAAAGTTCGGATATCTGGTGCATATTTCTCTCTTACTCCAATTAAGGCGTAATTAGAGTGCTAGAGACAATGAGTCAAAATTTGCGATGCGTATTTCGATTTTCACGGTAGGCCTTCAGGTTCAACCATTTTGTGCACAAAAGACCATGCATCATATAAGAAATATAATAAGGTAAACGGCACACATAGTGCTCGGCTCCTTAATGCCCGATAGTGAACACTCAACAGTCACCTTTTTTGCTAATGACTTAGTATGAATATGTAATATACTGGGTAAGTGTCTGCCTAGAACCCGAATGTCGACGTTATAGATTTCTAGTATTATGACTCCTTTTAGTTAGTTAGTTTAAGAAATATTGTAAACAAGATTGTCCCATGTTATAGATATATCCGTATTATCTAAAAAATGCCATAGAGCCTTCCAGATAGTATGTTTCTCTTGTCTCTGATTTGCAGTAAACGGAGTATAATGGGCTAACTGTAATCTATACAGATTGTTGTCGGACAAAATTGCGGATCCAACTTTGCTGCAGCTTAGATTCAAGCTGGTTTTCTATGGATATTTAGATCAGCTGCGATATACTTATATGTAAATTGGTTCGTGCTGTGTAGTTGTGCTGTTATTAAGAGCGTTCTCCGTTTACGATGGGAAATATTCTGAAAGGAGAACGCTTTCCATAGAGAAAAATCTGGACTTAACTCTAAAGTAAATCAATCATAGTTTAAATAGACGTATAACCTCGAAATTAGGTCAATCTTATATTATTTTTTTTGTTTTGTGGGTTTCAGATCTCTGAAATTAGGGCAGATTTGTATCCTTGCTGCGTTCTTTGACTAACTCTTCGAATCTTTCTGCAGTCGTTCTACAATGAACGTCTTTTAGTTCGCTCTCCTCCAATTTATCTCGTATTGCCGCGTACATAATACATTTCGCAGAGTTAGCTGGATTCCTTAACACCACTGTGCGGGCAGGAGAACTCCTCGCTCTCCCTAGTGTAACCTATCAGCATAAGATGTCTGTTAAGAGTGTTGTAGCTAGTGATGACAACAGTCCACAGTCTCACGATGTTCTTACCTAAAAATAAAGGTAGGCACGAGGCATAAAACAGCAGTATAAGTAAAGGGTAGCTCCATGAGTATCGGGACAATTCGTTACAAACCTAAAATCCATTCAGCTCCTCTTTAAGCAATGTGTTTACAAGGGAGAATGTCCATCGACTACCTCCACGATATCGATTTTCAGGCTTCTTTTGTTCTCAGTGCACATTTTTTTATCGTACATACTACGACCGAAAACACACTGATAAAATGAAAAATATATTTCACAATTTAATTAAGCAATAAAAATTGGTACTGAACTTTGTTTTTAAGTTATATTCTTGATATGGTTATTTGAATTTCGTGTTCCATAATTATGTAAATTAATTAAATCAGATATTATAGGAGTTGATTATTTTTCTTGAATGGTCCGAAATGCTTATTACCTTCCCAGAAAACAAGTATCTAAGTCTAAAATCCCATGTTATAAAAATATTAAATGAGCTAGCAGGAAATTGACTGAATTTCTCATCTTGTATGTTCTTTAATTTTACGACAATTTTGTTGTTTAATTTGAAGTGAATAATATTATTTTCCAGAATAATTAAACTATTGAACATAAATAATGACGTCGCGTGACGATGAAATTGCACTGTCGCCTAATGTATACGTTATACGAGAAGAACGAATCAGAAATAGGTAGTAAAACAATATACTGCCGCCAAAATGAAAGCACCTTCATGTTACACATATGAAAATTTCATGTCATTGTGTTTTATTTGCTTACAACCAAACTTTTTCTCGCAACTGAAGTGAAAATTAGAGTGTATAACGCAGGCAAAAATGTGCTTTTTTGTCCTCGACCAATAAATTGCCTCGGATAAAAATGGATGGCTTTATGCCCTGGTTTACAATCTACTATTGTTTTACCACAATTAATTATAATCAATTATATGCATTATTTCGAGTAAATAGAGTGTACTGCGTGTAGTTTATTTCATATCTCGAATGTACCGTATCATACCCGAGTTGGTTACCAATATTACTTCTACGTCGACGTCAAAGATATGTTTACATTTTTGGACTTTATTACTAAGGAGGAAGGTGAAAAACTGTAAACATATTTTGGCGCAGAATGTACTGGGTGTAAGACCGTACATGGTATGTTTGTAAGGACTGATTTTGGAATTTCCATTCAAAAACCAATTCTGAATATCCAGGTCGTTTGATGAAATATTTACCTAGAAAGATATTGAATGAATGTAGGCAATCCCATGTTTTACTGTTAATGTGTAGGTAAGTCGTGAATAAAGTGTTTGTATTATTTAATAAAATTCGCTCCAACAAAATGAGGACGATAATTTACCTCTCTCTTTTGTACGAATAAACATCAACGATGATGAGGTACAAGTATTTTGATTCGTTTTATTTCATATATAGCTTTTGGTTTCCGCGTTGCCCGCGCACATCTTGGCGTTACATTGGCGTGCATACAACTACAGCCCCGGACGCCCACTGCTGGACATGAGCCTCCCCCATAGACTGCGATAAACAGTATGGTGGGTTAAATGTCATAAACGCCACGCTTGGCTGGTGGGTTGGCGATCGCAATATGTTTCACCGCCCTAATGGACCCTGCTGCCCTTCCTCCGGCGGTGTCTGGACGCAGTTTAGGGACAACACCCGGCGCTTACTTTAAATTAAAACATACTTACTACTTCTCGGTATTCAGGGTCGAGACGCTGGGACCGTGGGGCCCGAGTGATCATTCTTTTTTCAAGAAGTTGAAGATGCCGCGTGGCCTTATTTAAATGTTATTTACTTAAAATTAGTTTAATTTATAAATTTAGTATTTATATAATATTTAAATGCAACATGTATTTAAATATTATATTTGTATTCCTTTTTTATTTACGTTGTGATTGACTTTTCAATATAGGTACCTATTTATAAAGATAAACTACCACCACCACGTTATTCTTTACTTTTTGATCGAAATGGTAAAAAATGAACTAGCAAGAGTTATAAAGTCTGCACTATATCAAGGATTTCTTTTATGAGCGGTCGGCCAGAACCACTGATATAACTATATTTTGTATTTATTTTTTAGATTAATTTTGTTGTTCTTGACCCTAAAACCATTCTCCTAAGATTAATTTTCCTGTAAATAACTCTAACACCAACTTATTACCATGCTAAATAATATTTCTTGCGCGGCCTCGCAAAATGCAAGAGGTTAAACTGTCAGACATTCTCAAAGAGAATTTGCAATTAAATATTTATTCCATAATGCTGGAACCGCTTTTGTATCCTACATGCCTGAATAACTGATTATGGCATTGACACCAGTGTTAGATTCTTAAACCTTTAATACTTAATACCTACATACATACATTCCAGCCGTATACAGTCCACTGCTGGACATAGGCCTCCCACAAATATGACTTGTATCATCTTGGGGGGTAGTTGCCATAGTCGCCACTCATGGCAGGCGGGTTGGCGACCGCAGCACCTTTAGATTGGGTTTCGACGGATGCTGCTGCCCGTCCGTAGGATTTTTCCCTTTGTCGCCTCCTACGACACCCGTGGGAAGAGATGGGGTGGTGCTATTCTGTCAGCCGGCATCACACTTAATACATTATGAGTTAATTAATGGTAAATGTATTTTACAACAACTAAATTCACTTTTAAATGAAAATAGTATGAGGGTTGGACATAAATATTAAAATAAAAATTTTCCTTCTGGCAGGACACAGTTAATGGCATAATTACGTGTGTTCAAGGTAACTTTTTATAGTATACCAAGTGTTAGACATATACAACACGAGTAGATAGTGGTTAACATAGAGAATTATTAGGCTTCTAAATTCTTATATTTCTCAATGTCCATAGGAAAGAAGCGAACATAAATCTCTGTATGACTTCTCGTCAATTAGTATAATTCGCCTTACGCTCGTATTAATATCTTACGCAGGTAACTATGATACAATTTGATTGAATAAAATTAAATAAGGATTTTCTGAATCCGCAACTACTATCCTAGATCTTCACGGTTTGAGAGCACAATAATGGACAATGGCACTTGCGCGGAATAAAACTAAGTCAAGTACCGCCACGACAAACAAGACAACTTGGATATAAAGCCAGTGCTTAACCTTATTTTAAATAGGTTTATCTCGTTATTACGCGTCTTTATACGAGCCTGTCTGACTGTTACAAACATCGATATTTGGTTTGGCAAACCAAATAAAAATTTAGTAGCAGTTAAATATAAAAACTAGACTTTTTTGTAATACATAGTACCTACAAGCGTAAGAAAAGGACACTTTGGCATTTTCTGTCTATATATATTTTTTTTTTATGACATAGGCGGCAAACGAGCAGACGGATTGCCTGGTGTTAAGCAATTACCGTCGCCCATGGGCACTCGCAACACCAGGGGAGTCACAAGCGCGTTGCCGGCCTTTAAGGGGGGTTGGAGCTCTGGGAACCCTACTCACCATCAGGAACACAACACTACATACCTGAAAGGTGGCAATGCTATTATGGCTGTGGTCTTCTTTAAGGAGGAGGTACTTTAACATTGTAATTTTAGTGATAAACTATCCAGTAGGTCAAACTATAACTTCGCCTTATTTCACTTTGCATGTTATTTAGGATTAGCAGCAGTCGCCATAAGATTCTTAGAATATACGATAACTGAAATAATAATGTCAAGTCAACACGACGTTGATTTTTAATATTTATTGACTTACTAAAATTACTTACCAAATACTCGTACTTCGGTTAATTGTCAGATATATGCAGAATAAACATAGGGTATAATTAGCAAAGATAATTTGGTAATTCGTCGGCTTGACATCCTATTTTCACATTCTAAGCAACTACCAAAAAAACAGAATATGCGTTAAGAAAAACAAAATATTTTGCAAAAAATATACAACAGGGTTGTTTTAATTAGGTAACCCTTTTTAATCGATTTAATCACCGGTTGGTCGTCCGAAACGCGTGCGGGGCGCTGAGCGCGGACCTCTCAAATCCTTATTCGATAAGATTCGGTTCAATAAGAGCACAGGAACATTAAAAATATTAAATATAGAGGCAGGTGCTTATGTTAGTAAGAAAGATGTTACTTACCTAATGTTGTCTTTGGAATAGGCAAATATGATATTTCTCTATTAGTGTACATACAGACAGATCAGTAAATCATTTTTTTTATTATACCAGTAAACAAAATTCGTAGGCAGCCCTGTTATTAAGCATGATGGGATCCAGTAAAAACTGGGTTCTCTGCGTACGTGATAAGGAGTTTGTGCTCAACCATACAAACGCACCTCGATTGTAGTAGTGTACTTATCGCAGCGCGGTTATGTTAAGCTTAATTTCTTTCCGTCTTTTTATACTCGTCTCATCCTGAGGCTCTAGTGTAAGTTACTTTTGACGTAAGAAAACGTTTACGAACGAGTAAGTGATAATGTTATTTATATGGGAAACGCAAACGCGTTCGTGACGTAAAGTTACGTTAAAATCTTACACTCAGGGCTCAGAAGCTGTAGGTATAAAATATTTTCTCCGAGGTAGGTATTCCGGGAAACTTATTGATCCAAACCTGGTTCGAACCCACGACCTTTAATGTGCACGGGTCAATGGGTCCCATGTCTATACAATTACCGACTATGTGAGGTCAACTAAATAAACCCCGAACCAAAATACCCCGGATGTATTTTGCGCAATAAAGTAACTTGACTGAATGTAAGGCTTGGGTGCAGGGACGTGATTCGGGATTTTTATGACTCGCAACATTGCAATGTTTGACAATGCTGATATGTGACATTATCTATGATAAGGGACCTTATTGTCGATGGCGCTTACGCCGTTGTTCAAGATGCCGCAATACAAACGCAACGCGGTTCGACGCAAGCGCCATCGACAATAAGGTCCCTTTTGCTAGGTAATGTCACATATACTTACAAGTAATGTTTCAAAAAAATAAATCCACTTGGAAAACCTTTGTAGCAGCTGTAAGAATCTTCCGGATATATTCTACAAACAAGTATTCATACATTGTTGGTGCTTATTTGACAAAAAGCCTCAAAAAAAATAAGAATAACAAGTACACACCGTTAATACATAGTCTGCCCCTCGACTTTCGTGTGGAAGTCGTTAAGTATGCCATTTGTGTTAAAATATGCAATAAAGTTAAAATATATAATAATAAATTAACATTAGTACCTACAGGCACCGTCATTTACCATCCACGATTAATGTCCCTGACGGTTCAATCCATGGAGTTGTACGCTATTTATTAACCCTAAGAGTAAATTTCCCGGTAATGTCACGAGGTGAGTGAAACACAACCTCGAGCGCCGCTGTATGAGGGTCGCGGCTGAAATATTATGTCGTCAGTGCGTGCCGAATATAACACACGATTGACTCCCCTTGACCGATATCCCACCTCCCCCTTTATTTTTCTCGCGAGACCTCAACTTTTTACGGGCGGCCGCGTGAAGCAAATGTTTCGATATTAAAATAAAGTAATTACGAGCGGCAATAGGTGCTTCGAGGACAATGGTCTGCTTTGTTTTTAACACAAATGAAACGGAATTATTCTGGTTTGTCCGCGCATTGTGAGCCAAATTAATCCCGTATTCATCTCGGGGCCATTTTAGGTTTTATTTACAGAACTGGGCTCGTGAGTGTTGGGACGTACCGGTCCCGGCAATAATCACGGGAGGCAACATAGCATGCATCGAAATATCAGCGACTAAAGAGAATATTGTTTTTCTGACGTTAATTTCTTACTTCAGCGTATTTTCAAATAAAATAAACATGGATATTTTTTTAATTAATAACATATTTGTAAGCTAAACCAAAAACTGCATTCTGAATACTGAGAAATTGTTAATTGGAAATGAAAATGCTTTTATAATTAATAAAAATATTCATTTAATATGCTGTAACATTATTATGTTGGAAAATATAAACGTCCAATTTATAAAAATATATTTCGCGCATAACACATAACACCTATGCAGATTTAGATATTTTTTCTGAGTTCTTTTACATGGAATTCCCGGGACTACGCCTCGTGACGGTCCATCACCATACAATGACGACGTATTGAACCGAAAAGATATTTGGGTATTTTATGACAGTCGGGGTGAGTTTGACTGACTGGAGCACGATTTTTTGAATAATAAAGTCGGTCAACTGACCCGTTATATGTTTAAAGTTATCCACAACACTTTTTTGTTCTTTTGTTAACTTTATGTGACTTAATACCTTACCGCTTTAATATACTTTAAATTTTTTGAAAGCTCTTTACCAAAATTGTAGGTAGTAATAAGTTTTCTATTAGAGAGAATATGATAATAAATGGTAATCTAGGGTACTACTAACTTTGACATAATAATTTATATTACGATATGTACAGTTTACTAATATGCATTTTTTGTAAATATGGAATAAAATTGTCTGTATCGACTTAGTGTGTAATACTGTACTCATCGCTTTTTCAAAAAATACTTATTATTGATTTTACAATAAATATTACTTGTGATTTTTATAATTGTGTAAACCATTTGTATAAAAACATTCTTATAAAAAAAATATTCTCTTATTACTAAGATTTATATTGCAATGCATTAAATGCTGATTCATATTGCTAGTTTATTTCTCAAGGAAGGTTTCAAACAAACTTGTTGATATCACTAAAGCTTAAAAATTACGCTCGTTTTATCCACACTCTATTTTAATGTATATTATGTAAATGTTAAAAATTCACAGCTGTAGGCAATTTTACCACGCAAAACTAGCGCCTGGACGTCAAGTTGTGGAAACCAGTTTGTGTTATAATACAATAAAAAATCAAATTTATTATGACTTTTTAAAGTGCATATTAAAAATAGTTTCCAAGTAGGTATAACATTGAAAAAAAAAGACATTTATGAGCTATTTTCTCTTCCGGTCCGAGCTCACTGCTCATTACGTATCTATAAGGAGGAAAAGGGTTATTTCGCAAAGAAATGTGCTTTCCCGGATAGTAAAAGTCATATCTTCCAGTAATTCCTATATGTAGGTACACTACTTGTATAATGAACGGAAAGGAACACTGAGATGCAACACATAAATATATCAACCGTCTAGACTTTTAAGATTTATTAAGTAAGTGCAAACATAGTTTACGACTACGCTGTGTGTATAGGTATTTCCAAAAATATTTCGTAAAAATAATACATATTGTTATTATCATATTTTAGTTTTAAATAGATAAATCTGTATAGAAAAGAACAATTGAAGATTTCGGTCTTGATTCTTGACTCCTGGCTTGTAAATGCGCCATCGGAGGAAGTTCTAAATACCTCATTCTAGAGCATTTAATTGGCTTTCTGTAAGAGTAACGAACGCAAAACGACGGACTCGTTTAACGTCCAAACGGGATGCAAATTGAAAGAATCTCGCAAAGAAAACGCAATCAAGTCGGACGAAATTAAACTAGCTGTTTTCCACTGTGATCCACAAACGCTGAAACCTGAAGCCAACGGCGCACAGACAGGCGACGAACTTACTTTGTTTAATTTAAGCCGGACAGGTAAAGGCAATGGCAGTATTAGCATAGCGGTTTTATATGTCCACAGATCTGCGAACGCATTGGAGATTAAAAAAACACAGACTACGGCTATTACGCCTGCGTATATTTTCGTTTATAAAATGGCCGATAGGGGTTTTCACAAAACATTGTCTTGTCAGTTCAAGCGGTTTTCGTATACTGAGATTTATTTAGTTATACCTATTTAACTTTACATCAGTAATTAATATTAATTGTTGCTAATTACTATTATTAGTTACTATTTATTTTTAGGGACCTAAGAAGAAAAAGAGTAATAGACTAACAAACTCAGGTACTTTTATCATTTTGATATACTTAAAAGTGTATACAAAATTTAGCTATAACAACGTACAAAACAACCATATCTCTAATACTTCCCTTCGTAACATGTTGTCTGAAATTGTCACTTTACTTGTAGACATGAGAACAATGAAATTAAACTATTTCCATAAATTAATTGAAGTATTTACTATTTCTAGAAATGCCTCAATATAGTCCAAAGTCTTTAATTTTGAGATTCGAAAAATGTCCCAGAATTGGAATATGCAAATGATGGTCAGGATACATTAGTGTTGAGGATACATCAGACGTTAAGACTAACCACTAAAAATACGTATGTATTTTATTTTACCGTTCAGATTTACATTATCGTATTATCTTATTTTTAAATCATATTAATTTTTGTAGCGTTTTGCTTAAACAAAAAAAAACAGTCGCTTTTGGTGTTTAGGTAAGATATGAATGTATGTACTATCAGTTTCCGTTGGATTCTGCTTGTTTTGCACTCAGCTGTCAGAGACTGGGAAACACGCCAACAGAGTTTTAGTGCCTATTGTTTAAATTAAAATACATTACCTACAATGTGTTGCTCGAGACGAGACGAAATACGAGAATTAAATAAGTATAAATCTTTCCTTCAGACATTTTCTTCAACATACATTTTGTAGAATAGGCTTTTTCATAATCTATTATTTTATTAGAGTAGTTAGTATGTATTTGTATGGAACAAGAAGTCATATGTATTCTTGGAGCGGTACCGCGAATATAGGAGTACGTATACTTTGGGCATCTTTTTACTCAAATAGGTGTCACGAGACTGACAGAGACAATCGTCCGAAATTTACGAATATCGTTGTTCGCGGTAGTACCGCTGATGATTTTTGAATCATCAGGACAATATTTCATAACTTGTTCCACTCACACTGTTTGCAATATAAGTAGACCATTTTTAGATGGAGAGAGTATCACTGAAAAACCAATTAATCATTATTAATTCCAGACACCAATTCAAAGAAGAATCTAGTTGAAAAAATATTCGAATAAAATAATTCAGAGAGCAAAATTAAATTTCTCTGGAAGTCTTCTACTAGATATTATTATGTCCTCAGCGCTGCCATTTTGGCTTCAAATAAAATATGCATCGTTTTCTCAACACAGCATATATAAGACTTACAGCTTTTAGCAAGATTAAAAGAATACACTTTCTCATGTTAAAAGTTCTCATGTTAGGAAAAAGAGTTGTAATATTTTATAATTATATAAATGTTTCAATATTTGATTGCTCAACAGTTCGTGGTAACAGCGAAATCAGAATATATAACTTTTTATTATATGTATAGATATTACCTGTTTTTTAATAGCCAACAAAACATGACACTAAATAAGTTTGATTTTATTAAGCATAAACTTTTCTTGAAGGAGCAGCGTCGGAAAAGGCGTTAAGAAAACTTTACCTGCTCAGGTGAATACTCGTAGCTACCAAAACGTTAGATATTCCCCTCGTTTCGTTTGCTCTAAGTCATCGACTCCTGTATAACAATCTCCGACCCGACTCTGACCCATTTGACAAAACATATTAAATAGCTTCACTCACATTTATTTAGTCACTAGCGTGACATGTTTTGGAGGGCATGGTACTCCATTTTCAAGCACAATTTTTTTCTGTGATGTGCCAGCGACGCGAAGTGGGCGTGTTACACTTAGTCCTTCAGAATTGAGACCTGAATACTCCGAAACATGCCGCGAGATTGACTAAATAAACGCGATGAAAACCGTGTTTTAAACAAATGACTTATGAAAGTTTAAAACGAATAATGATTTATTGATAATTTGTGGAGACACAGTTAAATCATCGATAAGTATAATAATTAATAATGTATTAAAAGACTTGAAAAATTTTTTTTTTTTAATTTTTTAACAGGTTTTACTCCATGACGGCTTTTCACTTCAGCCGTCAGAGTTATACGACAGTCTTTTATTTAAACTTATAAACATGTATATAACTTTGACATGAGCCCCACTATTTTTATAAAACACTTGGCAACTACAATCTCACAATAAAACACACTTGAGACTTATCATGCTCCTCATTTTCAGATTGTACCATGTTTTTATATTTCCGCGTATTCCTCACAATTGTACATTTTCATAATATCACGTTACGCTGAAGATATTCAAGGGATATTCTTAGAGATATATGAGCCTGTAGAACAACGCTATTTAAAGTATACTATTTATACAGCGTATATTTTGATACAACCACATAGACACGCTACATTTGTTCAGACAGTTCGTATAGATCTTACATAAGTTACTTGAATATGCTTGTGATACAGCATCTTTAATTGAAATTTAATTGTTAAATTATTAAATTGTTTTCGAGTATAAGTGACCTAACTAAGAATAAGTACTAAAAACATTAAGCGATTTTTTTTTGTTATTTGCAAATATTAACAAGTGTATTTCCATACGTCGATACTAAGGTTTCGTTCAGAAACGGCTTTAGCAATGTTTTATAGTAAAATGAAATATTTATGGATTATCGGTTTTTTATTTAATTGTAGTTAGAACGTAAATAACGTAAAACAAACGTAAAATAACGTAAATTGTAGTTAGAACGTAAAAAATAAACGTGTAAATTATATTTTTGGTCTAGTTCACTAATAGTGTCTCTGGAAATATTATGTTTTTAAAAGATAGTTTATTTGTTAATTTCATCCTTCAAATTTTATTCCCGGCCTATGTACTATTAGTTACCATAAGAAGGATTTTATTTCTACTATTAAGTGGAAGATTATTTATAACGAAAAATTTAAATACCTTTAAATTATTTGAAACAAAGTTGAATTTGGCACGTAACTTGAGAACTGCATGCATTAGCCAACGCGTAGGCAACGTGCGTCTCCCCAAGCGTCCGGCCATGGCTGGGCAGCGCTTAATACCAGCCGATAATACCAGACTTAACGAGCCACTAGCCCCGAGCCGTCAAACCGAGCATTAAGCCTACTAAGCCATAAATAACCAGATATTCCCGTTCCAATTTAACCGTTGAAGGTGCCGACGTCTGCTGGCGGTCTGCCAGAGGCATAATCAGGCTGGCCTGTTTATGTGCCGTCTACTAAACTAGTGAATTATGGAGCTCAAGAGTAGACATCCGTCAGTTGGTTTGTAACCCGTGATGTTTTGTACAGTTTGCTTATATGAAATGTTCTGTTTCTCGTGGTTAAAAATACTCTGTACATATATTGGGTAAACTGTTCGAGTCTTAAAAGTAAGTCTTGTATGAGACTACTGAGCCAAATCGTTTTTTTCTTATCGGTCAGCATAAAACATCCTACGACCTACTTATAATTCCATAGGTAACTCAACTGTTAGTCCATTTAATAATTCTGACTGATACCTATTCATATTCAATCTAGAGCTAGACTTAAGTTATTGGAATAACTTTAAACTTTTTAATACCACTCTTGTTATCTATGCATTTGACA
The DNA here is from genome assembly GCA_022674325.2 of Grapholita molesta. NCBI lineage: Eukaryota > Metazoa > Arthropoda > Insecta > Lepidoptera > Tortricidae > Grapholita > Grapholita molesta. The sequence goes on along the minus strand of CP053121.2, from coordinate 21,509,226 downwards.
AGTTTGAGCATTTTCAAATCAATTTTAAGTAATTAGTTTTTACTTAAAGAGCAAACTCGTTGCGGAGAAGCTCTTTAACAATTATTTAGGGTGGTTCAAATTTTAATATTTATGCGCCATAATAAAGACAATTGACTTCTCTATAATTATTAAACTTACATAGTTAATGATTAACTTGAGGTTATGAGCTATAAGCCAACCAAGTTAAATTCATGACATCAGGTGCTAAAGTTAACTCTATATTTCATCTAACTAGTTAGACAATAAGTCAATGGGCGCACAGGTTGCTTAGAGCAATAGATAATTATATATTTATCTATCTAGTAGCCTGTAACCCGTATTCACCAACAATGAAATACGCCCTTCTTCCTTATAACGCTCAAACTCCTCGGTCCCACGCCAACATCCAATGCACATCCAACATATTTAAAAACAGAATGATCTGGATATCAGATACATATAAGAGTTAGTACCAATTTATCAATACAAATGCTCAGGGTGCAACATGTACATATTACACCGAGGTAGATTAACGGTTGTATTGTGCAAATACTAAAAACAGCAAAATATTATATTAACGGATTGTGTTGCAAGATATGTACTTACATATCCAACTGATAAAGATGACGAAACAGTGGAATCCGGCAAATGATTTATCTTTGTCTAAAATAAAATAAATATTCGTCCATTATATTTTTTACCACGGTCACGTTAAAGGGTAGCTTTTTCCTTTAAAAAATATTATTGTTAAAAAGAGAGGCAAACATTGAAATTAGACTTTATAATAACGATCCCAATGCTGATTTATTATCATCGCTCCTCTCTAGGCTTGGGTTAACTTGATTAAGAGACGTTTACTCTCTACAGATCCCAATACTTTTCTGAATATTCTATTGAATATTCTAATCACTTGTATTGAAATAATAAATATTTCTAAATAAATTTACAAATAAATTGAAATCTGCAGAAACGGTCGTGAAAATCGGTCAGTTAATAAGATGCAAAAATTTAATTTTGTTTTAGAGTATTATACTGATAAAAAGAGACGTTTATAATCGATGTGTACCCGTGACAACTGTCTTTTGTTATTCCTACCTTTATTTTTTGTATCAGTCATGAGTCAACGTAGTACGTCTCTGCTAAGTTGGTTCCATTGTACTCGTATACAGGAACGACGAAAAGAACGCAACTGATGTAGGTAGGTATGAAGGGTACGTATACGTTCAAATATTTGAAAATGTTGCCATCACATGAAACATCATATTTCGGCGTATCCTCCTTTACTAAATTGTAATTTAAAGATCTTGTGAGGGAACTCGCTATTCTCGCTCCGCTTTACACCTTCCTAAATTGAAGCCTTCACCGAAATTGCGTTGGAGTATCTCTAAGTCCAAATCCCTTTCACCACTTAGAATGTTGTTAAGTAAAGTGTAATGAGCCCTTTAGTAAACTGTACTCATGCATGATATAATGAATTGTCTAAGAAAAATATTTAAAGGATTACAATTCCTAACAAACTTACTACATAACAGTTAGTGGGTTAATAAACGTTAAATAAAATGTTTTTTTTTTTTTCAGTTTTATGTAGGGTATGAGCTCAATTTCAAATTGTAGTGCCATTTTCATTATAAAAGTTGGGGAATAAACGTCCCCCAAACAATTATGGAAAACTCTTGGCACTCCCGTTTTAAGAAAACGTGAAACGAGCTCAAAACCGCCACAAGTTTGTGAAATATTTATATGTTGTAATATTTCCTAAAATGATTACTGTAAGTTTATAGCGTCAAATACGAAGAATAACACTTTAGAAACGTTTTTTGTTGCCTTATTCGATACAAAAATACTTGATAACGATGTAATAAAAAAAAATGAGTTCTAATACATTTAAAATGTAAAAAAATATCTTTTAAATCGTCATTATAATATGAACTAATATAGCCTGGAGGAGTAACTTACGGATAAGTAATTATTGGATACGCATATATATCTCTACCTTTTGTAAAGTAATCTATTGCGTAATGTAGATATCACAATGTAAATAATACTGATAATATCTTCATACCTTGTAAGAAAATGTAGCACACAGCAGACAATATCCTTAGAATTTTGCGCAAAATATTATAAAATTGTAAATTTTACTAGATAGCATTAGGAAATTTTACAATGTTGCTCCGCTGCTAGCACGCCAGTATTAAAATATGTAAAGCAGGTTTGCTGGGGAATAGTGTTCTCATTGCTGTGGTGTTTAAGAAAATTCGTTATTTGCAACAATCTTGGAGATGTTGCTTGATATTCTAAGGGTTTTCCTTTAAGTTCACTGGTAAAGTAAGTTAAACATTATTAACTTAAAGTCAGAGTGACGAATTATTTTCATTTTCTTGTTACGTAACTCATATATTTATACGTACGTAGAGTGGGGGAGCTAGTTCTGTACCCCAACGGGTGGTACTCCAAAAGCCGAATGGGTAGAAATTGGGGTGGGGAATTATGCGACTAGCAGTTATGCTACTCGGAACTAACGCGTAGCTAAGCTACTCGTAGCGTGGACGCACTTCGGTAAGTCGTTTTATCGTTGCACAATGCACGGTTGTTTTAATGAAATTGACAATTTTTATTTAAACCTTTTTTAAAACATCTATTCCAACTTGCACGTGATTCGAATTATTTTCCGCACGCGTAGGCTTTAACCTAATACCTTTAGTACATAAGTAGTGTTCCGACTTAAAGAACTAATACAAGATATTTATCAAAATAATTTAATTTATTCCTGGGTACGGTCAAGGTACGTAATGAATATTCCATTCATTCGCACGAAGGGGTTCGCTTCCACCTCCCTAATGTGGACTGTTAAGGAATGGAATTTGCTCCCTTCTTCTGTATTCCCGGAAAGATATAATTTGGGCCTGTTCAAGGCAAGAATGGTCAGCTGTTCCTGAACCCTCGTCGACCTTTACCATCAGGTGCGACTGAGGTCAAACGCTGGTCCGTCTTGTATAAAAAAAGGCAATTTTATAAATAATTAAAGAATATACTCACGTTTATTTAGTCACTCACGCGACATGTTTCGGAGAAAATAGGCCTCCAATTTCAAGCACTAAGAGTGCTTAGTATCCGTTTGGTTCACCGCTCGCGTCGCCAGCCTATCACGCACACAAAAATAAACGTGATTACATCCGTTTTATCATTTATAACATATTGCAATATCTCACGAAAGTTTCAAAGAAATACAAATCACATCACATCAGAAAGGTGAAGGTAATTGTTTATCTGTCTCTCTTTTTTCAAAATTTCCTGTTTCTTGGTATGCTGGTTATTTCTCTCTTTTCTATACTATGTAGCGCAGCGCCGTCTATGGATACATGTTGAGTTATTTTGACAGCGAGACATCTCCATAGAAATAATATAGGACGGAGACGTACCTACTGCTGGTAAACGTGATAGATATCGCTAATGTATTTTTTTTTTCATTGTGATACAAGAAATAGTACCAACGGTCCTCGCTAGAAATACGGGCAACCGCTGGACATGTCGCAATGTGCTCCTGCTGTGGATACGGGCAGCAATGTTATTTACTGTAGATTTATTATTATTTTTTCTGTAAGTATTATTAGTTTGGTTGTTACTGTTATAATTATTACTATTGTTATGCCAGGAACCAATGAATGTTATAAATATACATACATATATTTTGTATTGCACAGTAAGGTTAAATATAATTTCTGGATCCAGCTTAATCCGTCGGTCGGGATCTTGTAGAGGTCGCTCTCCAACTCTTAGTTATTAGTGGCTTAGTTTGCTTCGAAGGGATTTAGGATATTTTAATACGACGCACCGAGGTGGACGCATCTTTGTTCAGCTTTCGGTCGCTTATTTCAATCATGAATCACGGTTCAACCATGACCCAATTATGGATTTAACAAATCGAATATCAAATTTTAAATTCGTGAGAAAATCAGCTACGAGAAAATAGTGCGTTTAGAGTATCATACCAAGTTGCATGTGCCGGTCTTCCATTCCCGCAGTCTATCTTTAACCTGCACATTTTCGATCCCCGGGAATCCCGGTATTTGCGCATCCTGCACAGAAAATTATGATATCAATTATAATGTAAATAAAACTACGAAATAATAATTTTGAGTTTTATTAAGATGATACGGCGACGGAGCGTAAACAAGACAGCTCTATGGAAACGCGTCGTCGCCGTATCCAAAACTCGCAGCACTTGACATCCGCTGCTTGAAGAACTGAATCATAATTTAAGACAGATTATAAAAGTACTAATTTTTTTTTATTTACTCATAATTATTTGATTTGATCATTTTTGTGCTAATTGTATATGTTGTACATCCCATAATAGATCGCCTCTTAAACGTATTAATAGAACATTTCTTGTAACAAACTATGCCCCTGCTTTTCCCTGGCTGGCACACTTCTTCACCGTATAGCATAGGGTGCAAAGGTGTATACAATATTTATGCCCTTGACTGTACTTGGATTGAGATCGCCTCGGTGTGAGATGAATCATCGTCAAGTTTGGGCCGTTGTTTTGCAACTTTTCGGCGCAGGAAATGTAGGATTAACTTTTGTGGTTGTTTTTGGCCAACCCTATTTCCATAGAAAACCATAGAAATTTCATATCATAAAAAATAAATACGCCAATATTAATTAGACGAACTCGTTCCGTTATGTATTCTTTTTACTTTATAATTGAGTGCACCAAAAACACATTTATATCGTAACTTTTTCATCAAAACCGCGAAACTCGTTATAAAAACCTATAACTGACGCGCACATCGCAATTTCAAATGTAATTCTTTAGCAACCTCTTATCGTGTTTTTTAAAATGCCAGAATAAATTGAGCACTATTGTCACTAAGCACAGTTCATTTTTCTAACAAAAAGGTCGGCTACAACCAGTAATCAACCTAAAAACGCAGAGTGTTCGAAAAAAGGCAGGGGTGAAAAACTCGGTCGGATTAACAATTAAGATTAGCGGAGTAAATGAAAGAAAAACAAAGGACGAGCGCCAGTGGGTACAGATAACGAAGCAGGATTGAATTTTCATAGTACAGGTTCGCCAACCACTAAGCCAAGTGGACTTACGAGTTTAGCATAGTCAGATAAACAAATACAAGCGACGAGCATGCGTCAAAGAGAAACTACTGAAGTAGGGTAGGTAGATAAATTACGTACTAAAGGTTAAGTGGAGTCAAATGTAATGAAATACTTAATAAACAAAATAGTTAATTATATCTTAAGGCATTAAGTCTGCCATTTGTATCTTCTTGTACTCAAAAAGTGTAGACATGTGGAGGTTTCTAATTATTTTGCTTTTATTAAGGAGGCGCCGAGCTTTTTGCGCTACTCGATTCAATCTAACCATGGCGGTTCAGGTAAGGATGGGCGAACCGTTCGCGAATTTAGGAATTTTTGTTCGTATTATTAAAATAAGTAATTTTTTACAAATGTAAAACGTATATATTACAGAAAATAAGTAATTTTGTTATTATTAAAAAAACTATGATAACTATACTATACTATCTTCTGTTGAGTATTTGCGACGTATTAAGAGAAGCCTATGTTTTTAGAGGTTACTTTGGATGTCATTATTAAATCAAAAAATTCAAGCAATCGTTTTTCTGAATAGTACGATTTATTTAATTAATCCTTAAATATGTAAAGTGTGACGCACAAAGACTAAATTAACGATTAATTATACAAAAAAAATCTGCTGTAGGTATACGGCTTTATGGGAATCTGTATCAAATGAAAATACTTAATTCATAGTAACAAATGTTACCCATATTGACAAGTGGGAAAATTGTTGAATTAATTAGAAACAGCCTTATTCCGAGATAAGTGATTGATAATGGTCAAAAAGTGCCTTAATTAAAGCTAACTTTCTGCAAAATAAAAGTTTACTTCAGCCATACTATTTATCGGATTGATTAATTACAATTCGAGCTATAACCCTGTTTTCGAAAGAACTTAAATATTTTACGCTTCAAACAAAAATGTACAGCTCAATTGAATACTGTACAAAACAGTTAATTAAATACAAAAATACACAAAATGTATGTAAATTAACCACAGCCAACCAATATTGACTGATTATTGGATCTACGTAGGAGCCACGTCACATTTATTATACGACTCGATATTTATTTGACTGGCGAACCCGATTTCAGGGGAAGCTGGCTTGTCCTGCTAACCTAAAGATGGTGGGATTGTATAGTGGCGGTATAATTATAGTGGTCACGAGCGTGACGCCTGACGTAATAGGCGATCAATCACCAAACATTGTATTCACTATTGGATTCTGGCTATCGGATGCTACACCAAACTCGCTTGTTCAGAGCTGAAGAGGTTCTGTGTATGACATTTCTCTAGAAATGTTACTGGGATACACAATTTTAAGTCAGACCCACACACATACCCAGTTATAGACAGGATTGAGTTATGTAGACTTAAAATTGCACACAGCCACAACCGTACAGGAAACCCGGCTAGGTTTCCCGTGCGTCAAATTATCGTAGTCATCCGGTACTTATGTTATTGGCATACCTGAATCTTAATTTAACTAATGTGGACTTAACCATAGCTCTTACTTATGCGCTCTACCACTTAAGTTTAGTGATCCAGAGGGTTATATCGGTTACTTTGGTTCTGCTGCGAATGGCATCATTTCTGAATAGGTAGTCCTCTCCATTGCCTTTAGGAAGACTTTAAGCCTTTTTAAATATGAGGCTCATAGCAAACGACCACATTTCTGTACCATACGAGTATGTCGTCACTGGAAAGTTGTTTTGAGTTTTGTTTCGAGACACTGCGGAATATTGGGAGAAAAGAACTGTCGTAGCTTCTCGAATGCTACCCAGCCGAGTCGTATTCAGCGATTGACCTCTTTCTCGAAGTTGGACCTATTTAACTGGACAATTTGTGACAACTAGATATATACATAATCGTCTACAACGTCAAGTGTAAAGTCTCTGATTGCAACATGGGCATTTGACATAATTTTCGTCTTGTCCATGTTCGTCCTTACACCAACTCGCTCAGAAGCATTCCTGAGGTCATCGAGCATTGTACTCAAAGTATCTTCCATGATCTCAGATAACAATACTATATTTTGATCAAACCGAAAGTGAGTGATGTACTCACCGTTAATATTGATGCCTATCTTCCTGTAATGCAGCCTTGAAAATATCCTACAATGCAGCGATGAACAGCTTAGTAGAAATAACATCTCCTTGCCTGATTCCCTGCCGGAGTGGAATAAGTTTAGAGTTCTGGGCCTGAAGTCGGACTGACACAGTGGCGTTCTCGTACAAACACTTCAGCACTTCGATATAGCGATAGTCCACTTCGCAACGTTGGAGAGATCCACACCCCAGGTTTAATTTAATTAATTAATTAATTAATTAATTTTTTAATTTAATTAATTTAATTTAATTTAATTAATTTTCAATTTTTTATTCAAGTAGGCCTAGCAACAAGCACTTTCGAATAGTCAAATACAAATATAATCTTAATCGAATAATTAATTCATTAATTAATTAATACAGAGCAATTCATTGGTAAAATTATTACAATATAATATTTATAAATATCAATAATAATGTCACAATAGTATCAAAAATAAAATAAAAAATATTTTAAACATTAAACATCTTGTATATGAATACTAGTCTAGAACTGTCTAGAATAAAATCTAAATGTCAAAAGTTAACACATAAGGACAGTCATTATTATACCTAGATATTTTTCTAGCAGGAACGGCATTTGTTTTGTGCTTGCCACAATAAAAATATCGACAATCCTGCTATCGATAAGTACATACTACTTCAACTTCAAGATGTACACACAGTCTTATATCGGCTACCTACCTAGACGCCGCGTGTCACCGATCTTGAACAAATTAAACGTAATCCGTATACTTTTGATCCAATTTACGTTTATAATTTGCAATGAATAGTTCCAAATTGTTTTCTGAAGTAGGTATTTAAATATATATTGACTTTTATTATTGTTAGTTATTTTTAACCCTATTACCCCATATTTGTCTTTGTATTACCTGTATGGAAATTGAAGGGGTACTTATCGATAACAGGACTGTCGATGTTTTTATTTTGTCAATCACTTACAAGAAATCGTTCGTGCTAGAAAAATATCTAGGTATAGTCATTATAATTCAATTTTGTTCCCACGGTGTATTATCATTCATGTAGTCATGTGTGCTATAATAAGCTTTAGAAATAAGTTGTTTCTTAACATAATTCTTGAATTTATTAAGTGACAATTCAGTTACTTTCATTGGTAGCTTATTATAAAACCTTACACAATTACCCATAAATGATTTTGTGAAGGGTACTGCGAGTTTATGCTTATTTCTAGTATTTATATTGTGAATATCACAATTCTTTCTAAAATTAACAATATTTTTATGTACATACACAATATTCTCATATATATACTGGCAATGCACTGTCATTATATTAATATCCTTAAACTTATCTCTAAGTGAGGCTCTATACTTCATCTTATATATCCCTCGAATAGCCCTCTTCTGCAGAACAAAAATTGTATCGATTTCTGAAGCACTGCCCCATAGCAAAATACCATAGGACATAATACTATGGAAATAACTGAAATATACTAAACGAGCTGTTTTTACGTCTGTTAACTGACGGATCTTGCTTACGGCAAAAGCTGCAGAACTCAGTCTATTCGAAAGATAACCAATATGGGGACCCCATTGGAGTTTTAAATCTAATGTAATACCAAGAAAAACTGTGCTATTAACTAGTTCCAATTCCTCGCCTTTCACAATGACACTTGCTAGCTCATTCTTTACATTACTGGTTACGAATTTAATGCACTTTGTCTTATTTTCATTTAATAGCAAATTATTAACATTGAACCAATCAACTACTTTCGAAATAGCATTGTTTACATCATTGTAAGCACGTTGCTGTCGTTTGATTTTAAATACAAGCGAGGTGTCATCTGCAAACAATACTATATCATGGTGCGTATCAGTGAGGTATGGCAAGTCATTTATGTAGACAAGGAAGAGGAACGGTCCCAATATTGATCCCTGCGGCACACCCATTGACACCAATGACCCCGGCGAGCGCTGTCCATTCACGTCAACCTTTTGTATTCTACCTTGTAAGTAAGACTTAAGTAAATCCAGTGCCGATCCTTTGACCCCATAGTAGTACAGTTTCCTGATCAATGTTTCATGACAGACACAATCAAAGGCCTTGGAAAGGTCACAAAAAATACCTAAAGCATCCCATGACTCTTCCCAGGCATCAAAAATATGTTTGATCAGCTCAACCCCAGCGTCAGTAGTCGAGCGACCCCGCGTAAATCCAAATTGCTTGTTATGCATTAAATTGTTAGCATTAAAGTGTCTTACTAATTGGCTCAAAACTATTTTTTCAAATATTTTGCTGAAAGTAGGTAGTACTGATATTGGCCTATAATTAGTGGGGTCAGAAGTACTACCCGATTTAAATAAAGGAGTTATTTTACTACATTTCATTAGATCAGGAAACTCACCACAATCGACACTATTATTAAATACAACTACCAAGTCGGGCGCTATTATTTCTATAAGGGATTTGACAGCGTGGACAGAGACTCCCCAGAGGTCACAAGTTTTTTTTACATTAATTGATTTAAACGCCTTTACTACATCTATGGTACTAACATGCTCAAATATAAATTCAGTGTTACATTTTGGGGCGTTATCTTTTAACAGGGTAACGGCTAACAAGGGCGATGAATTTAAATGCTTGGTTGTGGATACTGGTATATCAGTAAAAAACTTTTCAAATTCTGTGGCTACTTCTAAATTGGAATCAATATTTCTGCCATTAATTTTTAATTTAAATTCATTCATTCTGTGTTTTGATCGACCAGTCTCCATATTAATTACATTCCATGTGGCTTTGACAATATCGTTGCTACTTTTTATTTTCTGGCTTAAATAATTACGCTTAGCTATTTGACAATCTATTTTAAATTTCTTCGAGCTTTGTTTGACATAATCTTTAAATTCATCACTCGTATTGAACCGCCTTTCCTCATACAAATTATACAGTGCTTGTCTACGACTATGCAACTCTGCAGTAGCCCACTCACTGAAAACTGGTGCACCGCTAACCATGACCGATTTAGAGGTGAAAATTGCGTTAAAGTGTTTCATAAAAGTGTGGAAAAATGAATTGTACATGTCGTTAGGGCTCATGTCGGGAGACAAAAGGGGTGGAGCCTGAACGAGACTTTGTTTCATTTTGCCACACGGTCCACGGTTACCGGCACAAAAGTTCTCTTTTTTCTCAAGGTATTTTCCCTCAATGCCTCAAATACAAATAGTTGGCCTAAGTGATCTGATTCTAATTTCCCAATTACACTTTTGGACAAAGGAAAAATATCTGTGAAAATATTATCTATACATGTGGCGCTAGTAGCAGTAACTCTAGTAGGCTCCATAAACACGTAGCTAAGATTAAAAGATTTAAAAAGATTCACTAATCTAATACTTAGTGTTGTATTCTCCAAAATGTTTACATTAAAGTCGCCGCAAATAAGTATTTTTTTACTGGAACTAGAAACTATCTTTAAAAGCATTGATTCCATTACACTTTCAAAAACTTCAAAATTACTTAAAGGCGGTCTATACACACAAACGACAATGAATTGCTCTAATTCTACTGCACTTAGTTCTACGGTCCGTTCAACAGACAAGGCTACCAGGTCTTTACGTTCCTTAAATTTAAATTGTTTATTTAAAATAATGAGTGACCCACCATGTATGGAACTAAGTCTGGTGAACGAACTACCCACCTGGTGATTATTAAATTGGGGCATAAGTTCATTTTTCTTTAACCAATGTTCAGATACACATAAAATGTCAATATTACAGTCATTCAAAAAGAGTTCAATGGATAAGTCTTTCCCTCTAATACACTGAATATTTTGATGCACCAGGTGGATTTGTTTAACATGTTTGCCACCTTTTATATTAAACTTATTACATACTAAATTGCCAGAGAAGGGGCACTCCTTTGTCGTTACATCTAGTTTAAATTATTGGTTATAATTGGAACCAATTCCAAGTCAACATTGGGCTGCTCAATAGGAGCAGAACTATGTGCCAAATTCTTGGCACAAATGTCTAATAAATAGGATAGCGACATTGCTATTTGTCTCTTATAGTAATTAGAAAGGTAAAATTTACCTTTAGTCAAAAACAATGTTGGCATGTAATGTTTCCTAACATAGTTGTTAGTGTCAATTAAACTAAACTTACTACTATATGCACAAAAATTATATAGGGATTTATTCAAATGGTATCTAATATCATTTTCTGTTTCTGTCAATTGGCTACAATAAGGCAATGTAAACATAATTATTTCTTTCACTGTAAGTAAATTTAATTTTTCAAATATTTTCATCATATTATTTTTGTTCACATTACCCCTGTTTCCAACAAGAATAAGCAATGTTGTCATCGAGTTAATACTACTGTCATTCAAAATCTGATTTAGGATATTATCTAGGCTACTAAAAGGCAGACAATTGCTGATTGCACCAAGTCCCTTAGAGTAATAATTCAGAAATGTGCCCATATTCTTTCCAATTTCATCACAATACATAATTACATTAGGTGTAGGTGTGCTTTTTTGTAGAGTATCGAAGGAGCTACTATCATTCAGTTGCTGTGGTGGTAAACTGGCACACAGATCCGGGTTTGGTCCAGGAGTTGACAAATGATCACTCACTTGTGTACTAACCGATGACTGACCATTGGTCAATGACTCAAACCTTTCTGAATTATATTTAATTTGTGCTATTAAGTCATCCATGGCTAATGAATATTCAGTAATAACTTGTTTTGAACTCTCATTCATTTTATTTAATGAATTAATTGAATCCTCCAAACTATGAATTTTTAATTTTAAACTCTGTGTGTCAGCTTCATATTTAGTGTCACTAAGATGTAACTGTGTAGAATACATATCAATTTTATCTACTAATTTTAAATTAATTTTGCTAAACTTCAATTTTTTGAAGAATAGTTTATTGTGTTTTGATAGCTTTTGTGTTTTTTTAATAATCCTATTCAGTTTAATATATTTCTTTAGTTTTTTACCGCTGCAATTTACTAACCTAGTTCTGGTAGAATCATTAGGTAAGTCTGTAATAACCACAGGGTTTTCAATTGAAGCGGTAACCAACTGCGGGTCAGGCCCAACCAGTTCCTCGAACAAGCTCTGAGTGTGAGCCGCTGCTGACTTGTTTTGGGCCTCCTGTAGCATGTAGATCTCTTCGTGCGCCTCGTGCAACGCTCTCTGCAATGAGTTGATGTCCTCCAAGGCCTGCTCATATGCAGCTGCACACTCTGTGAACTTGTCCACCTCCGCCTGAAGCCGGGCACACTCAGTATTTACAGTAATATAATTACTTTCTAAAGAACATAGTTCCTTTTTTAATTTATCATTGCTATCAAGTACTGATAATAGTTCCTTCTCACTATCCTCTCTCTCACTAAGCAATTGAGCACTAAACTCCTTAGATGTTTTTAATTCAAGTAAGGTGAGCTGAAGTTTATCAGCCACCTGCTGGCGAGCTGCAACAGCGGTAGCTCTGCGAGTAAGCATTATTAAATTGTCTTTAAATATATCAGGAAACCGAGTAAGGAGTTGCTTACTCAAGCCAAGAGAGTTAGGTACTTACATGAAATTATAACGTATTACTATGCCTACACTGTGTTCTTGGTAAGTACAAAGATTTATTATTTGCTACTGACACTATTGCTACTAATTAGGGAAACAAAACAAGCAATTAGGACTACAAGACGAACACAGGTTTCGAATTTATAACCCTTAACGGTTATAAATTTGAGAGATTACAAGGCACTCGTAAACGTCACTAAGGCACTTCACTTATTACATACACACTAAAATTAAGACTAAAACTACTTAATGTACACTTATTGGGCTTAAAAATACATGAAATATTAATAAATTTACAATAAATAAGTGGGACTTGATGAAATCAGCTGCTTATTCTTTGACAGCCAGTGTTGCCCTCCGAAGTTCGATCGAATCGAAGGCTTTCCACAAACGCCAAATAGAGGGGCAAGTAAGTCTTTTGTATAGCTTGACATAACGTAAGAATGTTCGGGAGGCTATAAGTCACCTAACCTCCGTGCGTGATGAACCGTAATGACTCTATAAAACAGCTTGCAGATATGGTATGAAGCTCACTTCAATGGGTCTGTCGTAGGTAGTTGTGGTACTTTTTCGTGGAAGTTTGCAGCGTATGAAGAATTGATCTCAAAACGTGTTTCACCTCTCTTTGGACAACACTTGAGGCGGCCTCAAGGCTTTTTGTAAAATCCAGCTACGAGTGCGAGTTTACAAAACGGAAAACCGACTACCGAATATTAGTTTGCTCTAAGGGTAAACTTGTTATGTTATACATAATTACGCTTCAAAGAGTAGTAATAAATATTTACAGATCTTATTAATCGGTAGTTTTAATAAAAAATAAAATTAATTTCAAGCTAACATTGCAATTCAGTATCTGTATGTATTTCCTAGGGACTTCCAGTTTTCCATTGTAAAATTACTCCTATTTTCTAGGTATCCTTACAATCTTTCTCATTCCTCGAAGCTCGCGCGCAGCAAGGTACTATAAATGTAGGTACGATTGTCATAGGTTTTATGAGTGCATAACCGATGTCTCCCGATGTAACGTCCAATTTCCATTTGCTAAGTTACAAATATAGGTATGTAGTTCAATAATATCTACAAGTAACTGAATCAGCGACTACGTTAAATTTAAGCAAAGCAACGCTCTAAGCCCAAAACTAGTTTCATAAACAGCATTTTGTGGTTCGTCGTTAACTCTCGGAGTACTTTAGCGGGTTACTCGTAAACGTAGGCTTTCCTTTGAACAGTAAACACTAAGTTTACCTCCCTCGTGTATGTTGTCATCCTCCTTCTCTTAATTGTTCCTGGTACCTCCTATGTATGTAATTAGTGAAATGAGTAAATTAAGCTAAGATAAGTGGTTTAATATTAAAGTTACTAGGTTTTGCAAGTGATGGTAAGAGACTGAAGTCTCATAAACACAACGTTGAAATGTTTATTAGTTGTATACAAGTGGCCAAATGTATTTATTTATATTTAGGTTGGTTAATATAATCTTTACTGGAATTTTCCTAGTTTCCAAGATAACACCAATAAAAAATTCACTCAACGCAACACGCCTTTGTGATGAAAACTATGGAATCCAGACTACACAATACACATCCTTCCAGGCAGATATCAAGTGACAAGTACCAAATTGCAATTAATTTTTACAAAATAAAATTTTAAGTTTTCATTGTAAGCGATAATGTTGCCAAAAATTATCGCATTATAAGTGTGAATTCATTATCTATTAATAATAGTGACAGTGTTACAAGTACTATTCACATAAATTTAAATAAGGCATATTGACGTTAACATTCATTATTTAAATTTTAGCTAGACTCTAATGTTGTTTTTCTTTGTTTTTGCTTTACATATACATATTTAGTCAACTAGCTTGTCTTCCCGACTTTGTCGGCTAGCCAAGGGATAAAAATTGTCCTGTCCGTTGTCGTAGCTCAAACTATCTCCATACCAAATTTTGTCTTAATTGATTCAGCGGTTTAAAAACGCGATTTTTAATATTAGTATGGATTATTATGGACGTGTGAATGCCATTTTGAAATACACTTTAATAAGACTGACAGCATAACATTGATATAACGTCTTAGATATTTGTTTCAAGCAAATTTTATCAAAATTAAAATTTATTTAGCTCTACTAATTAGGCATTCTTTTAAATTTAATAAATATAATAAAAAATATAATATGCAAAAGTAACCCAACAGTGAAATATAAAATTAACTGTACCGACAGTGAAGTGAACAACTGACCTCAATAGTGAAATATAAAGAAGACGCTAGTTAACTGAGCATAGTTTAACACTTTAACAAATCATCAATTACAACAATGAAAAAAAATCAACAAAATATATCAAAAATGTTAAACATTCATAAAAACGTGTCGCGCACAACTAAAAGGGCAGATATTTTAAAAATAGATCCAAAATAAAAATGTTCCTGTGGCTGGCAACATTGATAACGCTCTGCAGAAATACGGAAACTGTTGAAGTGTTGACTCATTTATTCTTACTAAAAACATTGAAAAAGCACATTCAATAATGAAAT
This sequence comes from Grapholita molesta, assembly GCA_022674325.2. NCBI lineage: Eukaryota > Metazoa > Arthropoda > Insecta > Lepidoptera > Tortricidae > Grapholita > Grapholita molesta. Next base: position 21,493,946 of record CP053121.2, on the reverse strand, counting down.
AGGATTATTCCACTAGAGCCCGTTTCTGCAAGCACATTTATTACGTTTTTGCATACGTTTTCATATAAAAAGAACTTCAGATTATAAGAGATAAACTTTAACAACTTAATATTTTCCTCTTTCCATTTTATGAATAAAAGGAAAAATAAAACTCCATTCCCTTTAATTTCCATGAACACTTGCGCTCTGCGAAATGCTGTTTTACCCTTTAAACCAATAAATAATTAAAAATAACTAACAATTTTTTTTACCGCCGATAAAACTAAAGAAAAAACTTAGCTAACTGTACGAGTATTAGCTTAAGAACTTATAAGTAGTTATTAAAGGTTAATTAAGTATTTCTCGTATGATGTGTTGTGGCACAAGTTTCATTGTCAGAAAAATTTATATGATTTTTATGAGAGGTAGGGCACAGCGATGACGATCACGCTTGAATCTGGGGCAGCCCAACTGGGGAAGTACCTCCTCCTTACAGAAGACCACAGCCATAATAGCACTGCTACCTTTCAGGTATGTAGTGCTGTGTTCCTGATGGTGAGTAAGGTTCTCAGAGCTCCAACCCCCCTTAAAGGCCGGCAACGCGCTTGTGACTCATCTGGTGTTGCGGGTGCCTATGGGCGACGGTAATTGCTTACCACCAGGCAATCCGTCTGCTCGTTTGCCGCCTATGCCATAAAAAAATATGCCGTGTGAAATAATACAACTACTTAAGTTCTGGTATGCTAACCAAACAAACAGTGGTCAATGGGCATTCCTGTTCTGAAGCATACAGGTAAAATTGCGGTGTACGGCACCCCGGTTTAAATTCCCCTAAGCTCTTCAATTTACTGAGACGGAGATAGTAAGCAATGCCTGGAGTTTCCGTGCGTGATCTAAATAGACAGCCGATATTGCTAGACTTAAGTGGCAGTGGTTTCGACACACAGAGACATTCATTCGTCTGGCATTACCAGAAGAACAAATGTCCGATGGGGTCAAAAACGACTTGACTGAGGATCACGACCGGAAACCGCAGTGTGGGAAGACCCCGGGAGGTCTACCACCCCACACAAGTCCCACAAGGTGGTCCGACTACCTGATCAAGGACAACGGGAACTCGCTGGAGGTTAATAGCGTAGGATCGATCATCGGGAGAAGCCATGTCCAGCAATGAACGATTTTAAATGATGATAATGATGATACTTTTAATGTGATACACAACTCATCATTAAAATCTGTGAGTTAACAGTGAATAACCTATATTTTTCCACCGGGTAATATTTTCCTATAAATAAATAAAAAATTGCAAATTCGAAAATACTCTGTAAAAAGTTATGAGTCCAGTTATCCGGATAGCCCAAGCCTAACACAGGGATTATCCACACGCAACGCTAGCCATTGTAAAATAACTCAGGGCAAATATTTGTTAATCGTAAAATTATTAGGCGTAAAGTAGTATCAAAATTATACTTAACTTTTACTGGTTTTAAGGTATTTGTAGAATGGTTTAGTTGCAATTGTGATGCACTAACTCACTAAAAGAAGAGCTGTCCGGTCCAAATTAATTTAAGTACTTATCTGAAAAATATTTCATAAAAAATAATTTGATTTGTTCTTAGTTTTACTTATCTAGACTTTTTGTTACTCAAATAACAATGGTTGCCTGCAAATAGATTTACCATAGTAAATATTTTATTTTATCGAAACTCTCCGACATATATTCAATCAGCTTCATCAACATCGTAATTAACTATTTAAATTCAAAATGGCGGTAGCAATCACGCAAGGGCGGCATTCGGCATTTAATTTGTAGTATCACCATTTAACGACAGGTCCGGCCTAGTCGGTATTGACATAATTATCGTCACAAAACTGACATAGTAAACTTTTCTGCAAGTCACGCTGATTGGTGAAATTTTTTGTGTTTTTTTTTTCTGTTACGATGTCCTGTACTAATATTTATTTGTTTATAATAAACAACTAACCGTTGCATCAACAATTAATTGTATGTGCCCCTTCGTAATCCTAATTTCGCGGTGTGCTCTTGCAATTACCTACAACACGGACATATTTCTCTCAACTGTCGTTTTTTCATGCAATTACACAAAAAGCAGCACTTTAAGTAGCTGTTTAGAGTGCTGAATTTTTAACATAATTGTAAATATTATTCAGAAAAAAAAGTTGAAAAACCCTATTGACAAATCATAAAGTATTGGTGATTTTCTTTAAATGCTTTAATAATAGTTTAAGGGAGAGAGACCAGTTTTTCTACAGTTAGCACAATAAGACAGGATTCAGACGCGGGAGCTACTTCTCGTAAAACTATATTCGTAAATTTCGGACGATTTGTTCTGTCATTCTCATGACGCCTTAATCGGAGTAAAAAAGGTTTTTTGGACCCGGGTATGTCCTTAAACTACGTCCAACAATGAGAGGTAGGGCACAGCGTTGACCATCACGCTTGAATCTGGGGCAGCCCAACTGGGGAAGTACCTCCTCCTTACAGAAGACCACAGCCATAATAGCACTGCCACCTTTCAGGTATATAGTGTTGTGTTCCTGATGGTGAGTAAGGTTCCCAGAGCTCCAACCCCCCTTAAAGGCCGGCAACGCGCTTGTGACTCCCCTGGTGTTGCGATGTTCCCGGTACCCGGCCAGATTAAGTCAACAGGCTGTTATATTTGTTTTTTTTTTTAAACGGTTTACAAAGTTAATCGCCATAGGTACTTACATCGTAATAATAAGGTTTCTAATCCTAATTCCTGATAGTAATCCAGGAATCCTAATTCAGGACGTTCGTCAATTGTGTCTGTCATGCCCAACTTTATTAAGTGAATTCCTATTTTCACATAAGGCAAAGTCAGATAAGGTATATATGAATTAAATAGTCATATGGCAAAATAAGTGTCATTAAATCACGAATGCCGCCCCGACGTCAATAGCTTAAACGAAGGTCCCGGTATTGGCAGCGACGTCGTTCAATCGCAGTAATTCGCAGTGTATCGGCAATCAGCGCGAATTACTACTGTGTGTCCGTGGCGTCGCAAATGCAACTAGTTTCAAAATTCGCGCGTATTTTGACCGTCGGGCGATCCCCGTATTTTTCGTATTATTAAATTATAATTTCACGACTTAAAGAAAAAACTCGCAATTTGCATATTTTAATTATGAATTCACATATTAGTAATTACTAGCTATATGTCTGAAGCATCTTTAAAGTTATAATTGGAATAGGTAATACCTATACCTAATTAGATCTCTTAGTGTAATAAATAAAATAGTAGGAATTTTTTTATGAAAATTATATGAAGTGTGTTATGATTTCTAGGTCGTGATCGTGAACCAGTATTTCTAACTCAGTAACTCAATCATCATAAGATACTATTTGATCAAAACCACCTTTCTTATATTTTCTTTATCTTTCAATTAAAAAAATCTTAAACTAACAAAATCATGGTCACCCTATACCTTAAGACATACCACGACATACGCAGTATGGAAAGCATCAAGACGTCACATTGAGTAGGGTGACCAAATTATAAGCAAATAATATTTGAAACTAAGAACAAATCCAATTTTTTTTTTATGAACTATTTTGATTTCCTTTGATTTTTAAGTAGTAATACTACTATAAAATTTAAAAGTTGAAATAGATAACATATACTTAAGAAAAAGTGTACATCTCATCTATTTCAGCATTCAATTTTTTTTTGTTACTTACTAAAAAATACTGATGTTTTTTGGTGATAAATAATGAATGATTCACTTGTCTTAACTAGCTTTACTTATGCATTCTGTGTCATGCCATGTTCTCTTGCTCCACGACCGCGAAATTCAGGGTGTATATTTATTATATGCAAAAGGACTAAGGTCCACTTGCAACATTCAACTAACTCACAGTTAACAGTAAAATATGTATTAACTATGGACTTAACCGGTTAACCTCGGGTTAGTTGGCTAGCCGGAATGATGCAAGTGGGATTAATAAGGGTCATAATGAATAGTTACGGTCCGAAAAGGAACAACTCGATTTTTTTTTTTTTATGACATAGGCGGCAAACGAGCAGACGGATTGCCTGGTGGTAAGCAATTACCGTCGCCCATGGGCACCCGCAACACCAGGGGAGTCACTAGCGCGTTACCGGCCTTTAAGGGGGGTTGGAGCTCTGGGAACCGAATATTTAGTATTTGAAAAAAAATGCCATTCTAAATAATTTATGGACACTAATAAAATAGTTCTGATGTAAAAGATAGGTAGTTAGAAAGATTTTACAAAAAAGATCTTTGTATAATCTTTCTTAGGTAAATCTTTTTGGGCAAGTTTTTTTTTTGTTGTGTTTGATAACCACATGTAACTATCATTTACTTCGAGTATTATTATTGGAATTTGTTCTAACATTAATTTTATATATTTTTTCTTAAGACTACTAGTAGAGTAATACTATCTCAACCAGGAAAAAAATCGTCTAAGATAGTTATAAATACCAATTTATACATGTTCTTTCAATCAGTACCACACGGGCGAGTACCTACACTTGACTACATAGATACTAGTTATGTAATGGTTTATGACTAACGACCTCCTTTAAATATTATGTTCATATTTGCCGAAAAATCGGTTTTCGAAATGTATTATTTTCAACAATAGTACAGGAGTGGTACGAAAATTTGTAGGCGAGGATCAAAATAATTCGCACAGAAGCGGAGTTTGTTTTTTTTAGTTCTTTGTATGCATCTATTTGACATACTAAAAATATAGAAAAATATATGTGTGCAAAATGAGATTTTTCACACGGCAAAGATTTGAAAAACTGAGAATTTTCCATACAAAACTCATATTTTGTGTGGTCTCAAATTACAGGAAATTACACACTAAAAACTATAATGAGGTTAATTTTATAATATAAACGTAAATAACAAAGTGGTGAATAAAAAAAAAAACATTTTTCAAGGAAAAAAGTTTTTTTTTTTAAATTGAAAATTAAACTTTACCTTTATAGACTATACACATCAATATAGGTTATAAAAATAACATGTTTTAAACATGAATATTTCTAATTATACTTATATTATACAAAACATAGAGGCTGTATTTTAATTAGCACGAGAAAATATAGACCTCACCCATAGACTGCCACATGGAGCAATCTTCAGCATAATGTAGTCACTGCTATCAGCGTTAGTTTAGCGTTTGTGGATGTCAAATATTGCGCTTTCCTAGACGTAGTCGCCACGAGGATTTTTCTGTCTTAACGGCCATCGACTCTCCGAGTTACGTGGCCTTCCCATTGCCACATCAGCAATATATGTGTGAAAAATGCGTTCTTTTGCCCGACAAAAATTGTATCTTCTAAAATTCATAAAATTTATTAAAAATCGTGTGTGGCATCGAATTACAGGAAAATTAATGGTAAAAAAGGTTATGACGTTAATTTCTAAAATTAAAATTAAATAACCAGATGGTAGAAGATTAAAAATAAACTTGTGCAGTTTCAATATGTTATATCATCATCAATATTTATTAAGAACGTTGGTGGAGTCTACTTTTCGCTCTGCTAGCCTTATAACAATAGCCTTCTTCTTTACGTGTCTGAGATATGCATATCTTGGCCTTCCTCGGTCTGTCATCCTCTCGATCTTGGTCTCCAAAATTTTAAAATAAAAGGTCTTATACCTCATCAGATGGCCTATCTATGTCTCACCTTTTATCTGTAATAAACAAATTTTGCAAGACGTCTCCATTAGTCATGATTTCTGGCCAGCATTTGTTATGAGGTTTTTGGTAATAACAAAATTATTGTATTACTGTTAATTTTAAGGCTGAATCTATCAAAGATTTCATCATTTTTAAAGTGTCTGCTGTAACTAGTTACTATTCTCTGCAAATGGCGCATTGTGAATTAAATTAAATTTCACAATTAACGTGTTCTTCATATTTAAACTTATATGCTGTTTTAGAATAGGAATTCTGCCATCTTCTGCAGCTTTACCATTTGGAATATTCGACATGGCTTTCAAAAACTCTTCTTCAAGTATTATTTTCCAATCTATTACCTATTTTACTAACTATGTATCTTACTACCTATTATATCATCTCTAGTCTATTAGCTGTTCATCTTCCATATCATCTTCATCGAACTCGACAGGACTTATAAAGTTCTTCCATGTATCTTTTCCAATTGTTTAATGTTATTTGTAAATCTAATAATCTTAAATCACAGAGCAATAAAGAACATTTAAAACATTCTATGCCATATGTCGACACATTATTATCTGCCACTACAACATTACTCATTTGTATACGGTTTACGGGAGTATCGACCATATTTACTATTAATATATTAATTAAAAATTCTAGTGTAGGGCTCAATTGACATATTGAGTAGTTGTTTTTTTCCAACCCCCCTTCAAAGGCTTTCTCATAGGCCACAAACGCCAACCATAGTGGCTGATTACATCGTGGTTAGATCGAGACATGGGCTGCAATTCTATTTCTTCAGCGATCACCGATATTCAGGACCAAGAGCTCTGAGCCAATCCAGCCGCACAGAGGTGTAAGACAGGAAGATGTCATTCTCCGAACCTGTTTGCTGCACTAGAAGATGCCTTTAAGGTACTGGATCAATGTTAAGAGCGAACACCTCACTCACCTTCGGTTCCTAGACTATGTCATTGTCATATCTGAGCACTTCAGGACCTTAGTAGAGTTTCAGAACAGGTAGGGCTGAAAGTTAACATAATAGAAGCATCAAATATGTCCTTGTCGCCATGTATACGATATCGGTTGGGAACGTTGCTGTCGAAGTTGTTGACGAATATTTGTATCTGGGACATGTAGTCCAGTTAGGCAAATTAAACTTCGAAAAGGCAATATCAAACTCGGCTGTAGAGCATTAAGGAAGACCCGTGCACGTTACCGTGAAGGTAGCGTGCACTGGAAAGACCTATCGCTCGGACTATCGCCACGTAGATGCAGTTCAATGATGTTCCGTAAAAAAAAGACAGAAAAACCGCCATGGCTCAAAGAATTGCACTGTTGAAGTGGCAGTGGTGGTCGATGGCCGTTAGGACAGAAAAGTCCTAGTATAGTGGCGACTACATCTAGGAAAGCACAATATCGGACATCCACAAACGCTAAACTAACGCTGGTAGTCAGTGGCCGCAGTATGTTGAAGATTGCTCCATGTGGCAGTCTATGGAGGAGCTCTATATTTTGTCGTGTTAATTAAGTCTATTTTTTGTATTATTTAAGTATAATAGGAAATATTCATGTATTAAACATGCTTTTCTTTTTGTAACGTATATTGATGTGTATATAGTCTATATAGGTTAAGTTTCATTATCAATTTTAACAAAAAAAATTTTTTTTGTTTGAAAAATCTTTTTTTTTTTTTTTAGTCACCACTTTTTAATTTACGTTTATTTTATTAAATTAACCTCATAACCTTCTTTTGTGTGTAATTTCCTGTAATTTGAGACCATACAAAATTTGGGTTTTATATGGGGAATTTTCAATTTTTCAAATCTTTGCCGTGTGGAAAATCGCATTTTGCACACATATATTTTTCTATATTTTTAGTATGTCAAAAAGATACACACAAAGAACTAAAAACACCAAACTCCGGTTCTGTGGCAATTATTTTGACCCCAAACGCTATATCTCCCCTACTACAATTATATCATATAATATAATGTTAAGTGTTAACCTATGAGTTTTGATATTAGAAATATTTTCTCTCACCCCAAAACACTTTTAAACACTTCATTCGTATAAGTTCCTGTTCTTCAAAATTGTGATGGTAAAACAAACATGAAGGTAATTGTAATAATGGTGGTGGTAATAAACATTGAAATAATTTCAACGGCACGGCAGCAGCCCGTGATAGACTTTATTCATAGACTTATATTTCACACATTGTGTTAACGGAATGAGAGCATAAGCCGACATTTAATGACCATCGAAAATCCGGCTCGGTATTGAAAACGTGCAGCCTTCTGTTAGAATGAACACCGTCTCAACAACAATTGTCTCCATCCAAATTACCATTCACGATATCACTTCGTCGAAATGAGAACTCCTTAATTAAAGTCCAATCCAGTGACACGTGTAAAGGCGAGCAAAAATTTCATTAAAATAATGTTATTACTGCCGGCATAGCGAGGGAATTAAATAAAACGTGGCTGCGATGGTAACAGGGGATATTTTCGATAAAAAGGCAACGATTTCTTGTCGCGCTAGGCGCGCATATCATTTATATTGATATTGAGCCGCTCTAACTTTGTAGGCTAATTGTTACATAATAGAATGGCAACCAAAGACAAAATTAAGATGAAATAACGTCAGTTTGAAGGTCATGGACAGTTAACACACCTTAACGGGCGTACATGTCGGTCATTTTAAAATAGTCGCCACAAATCAACTTCTTCCGTTGATGGATATAATTATCTAGACAGGTAGCAATGTCAATGTTTGAAAATAGACTTTATTATTGCCGCGCTCTGTCAATTTTCCTTCCTTATTCTATACGAATGAAAAGCCTGAAAGTTCGAGGCTATTTATAGTGTCTGTTTAACTTTAAACGTGAAGTCAACTCTATTATTGAAGTTATTTGGTCTAACCTTTACAGGCTATAATTATGAACGGTACACATTTATATTGAAAGTCTTATTATTTCTTCCTTCCTACGTTTATCACGATCATTGGTAGTTCACTAGTAAGACACTTGATCGGATTTAAAAGGGGCACACAAAAATTTACAAAGCGCTTACTAAGCGTCTTGTCGATGCTACGGGTGACCAAAAGGCAGGGTCATACTTTGCCCAGCGCATCAGTATTGCCGTCCAGCGCGGCAATGCTGTCAGCCTTCTGGGCACCCTACCAACTGGAACTGATTTGGAGCCCATTTTTTATTTGTAAATATACATATGTTCTTTTAGATTAACCATTTTTCACGTATGTTATAGTTCGAGTAATTCTAATTACTTCGTATTTTTGCCATGAACATTTAAAAAATAGCATGTTAAAGACGAAGATATTTTATCGACAACATTTCTATCATCTAGGGATATACTTGTAGCGTTTAAAAGTGTTAATTTAACGACATTTTGACATATTCTGTCTGCCCTGTTTTTGGTTGATAGTGACGGGTGCGCGGGGTGCGTTAGAAAATTATGAAAACTAAAATAAGTAAGAACTTTAATTTGCTCCTAGCTTTGCAAGTACTCCGCGCGACAAGATATTATAGTTATACATATATATGATAGGGATCTTTATCAAAATATGTGAACCTGATGGAGAAAAGGTGCATTTTCTGAGAGTAAGCGTTTGTACAAGTGAAAACTTTAATGAACACTGCTCCGGTGAGTATTATCTCAATGTAAAACCTGTAAGCATACAAATCCCATCATTATTTACAGATTTTGTATCATGTCTTGACCTTATGTTATTAAACGAATGCTGAAATTTACTATAAATAGTATTTAAAGTTATACCAAATATTGATCTTCATTAGGGTAATGTCGGGTGAAAAAATTAAAATAGTTAAAATTGAGCACCGTGCAGTGATCAATTCCTAACAAAAGAAGGAAATACGCCCTCACATATATTGCGTGTGTTTGGTGATTCGTGCCCTTTCGAATTCACTATAAAATTTTGGTCCAAGCAATTTAAAATTGGTCGTGAAAGCTTGGAGGATGACCCCCGTAGTGGAAAGCCGATTTTTGCGGTTAAGGGGGAAAATGTAGCCAAAGTAAAAAAAAAAATTCTAAAAGACCGACGGGTGAAGCAGTGGGAGATAGCCCGAGATGTGGGCATAAGTAAAGAGAGAGATAATGAAATAATTCATATAAATTTTAACATATCTAAGGTGAGTGCGCTCTGCGTCCCCAGAATGTTAACGGCTTTTGACATGGACAGACGGGTGAAATGTTGTAAGGACTTTTTGGACATGAGTCGGGGGAAAGAAGAAGAAATTATGTCAAAAGTAGTGACGTGTGATGAGACCTGGATCAGACAGTGGGACCCAGAAAGTAAGCAAGAGTCTTTACAGTGGAAGTTCAAAGACGAGAAGCCTCCTAGGAAGTTCCAAGTTCGACCGTCAGCTGGCAAACTTATGGCTATAGTGTTTTAGGATATAGAAGGAATATTAATGATTGATTATTTATCAAAAAAAACTACCATGAATGCCGAATATTACTCTAACCTGCTACGCCAGTTAAGGGATGCAATAAAAGAAAAAAGCAGAGGCAAATTAAGCAAAGGAATTTTGATGTTACACGATAACGCACCTGTCCATGCTGCCCGGTTATGAAAGAATTAGGCTTCGGTACCATTGACCACCCACCGTATAGTTCAGACCTAGCCCCCTGCGACTATTTTCTCTTCCAAAATCTGAAGAAAGACCTCCGAGGGCGAAGATTTTCTAGTGATCTATAAAGTAAAAATCCCCCTCAAATTTTTTTGGGTTATGTATGGAAGCGATGCGTAACTTCCTCCACTAATATGAAACTTATACGTTTATTAAAATTATAAACAGAATAAATTCTTAATGTACTGTACCGTAACTGTAATAACCGTAATATTAAACCAGGTTCAATCTAAAACCAGCCCTTTGTATCGCAATGCAATGATGCTGACGTTGTGCGAGGAAGCCGTAAGGTCATCAGTTACGTCAACCAGACATTTCGTGATTTCTCCGAAAAGTTTGTGCGCGCTGGGACCCCATGGACCTAGAGTTTCTTATAAATATTAATTACGCACATAGGATGTTTTTTTTTCATACATATCTGTATAAAAAAACGTTTATAATCCGCGGCGCCGTCCCGTTCTTCATTTCGCTATTTGTTTGGAAAGCCAAAATTTAATTGAGGATTTCTAAGTTTTATGATTAAGGGGGTAAGAATCCGGATCCAATAGGTTTGCGAAGCGGGTCTGGCTGTCGAACTCTGCAAACGAGTTCCGAATTGTTAGTGCATTGATCGGTGGACGCCATGTTGGCTGGCCTGAATGACGTAAAATGGTAGATGAAGCGATATAGCTATAATTTTTATTAAATGCAAAAAAAATTTTAGTATTCATTTATAATTATTAAATAAAATTGTAAACCTTTCCATTCAAATTTTCAACCCCTTTTAATCCTCTTAGGGGTTAAACTTATCAAAGTCTTTTTTTGCTTCTTATTACTTAAATGTAATTTTATGTGCAAAATATCTATATAAATATTTTGAGTGACTCAACAAGGACATGATAATGAGTATACATAGATAGCAACTCAGTTTAATTTACATAGTAGAAGCTACAATATGTAATGTAGCTTCTATTACGTAAGAATAGTTGATATTTCTCATTTATATCAATGCCAACATCCATACATTCCCTTACAACGACTGTCCAATATAAGAATTGTTATTTATTTACAGTTAGGAAGTTTCTACATTAGTTGGGACAATAAGATTTAACCATGACAAGAAAAAGATCCGCAAACGAGACCTAATCATAGATATAACCGGAAAGGAAATATACATAAAGCATTTCCAATAATTACATATTAATAAAAACAAAAACGCAAATACACTCATGTTATAATTCGCTTACCGCTTATGTCTCCTGCGCTACCTTGGAGTCAAACACTCCCACAAATGAAGCAAACTACTTTCGACCTATCGTTTGTATTTCTGCCTCTGCCCAGTAACCGCGTACCGTATGATTGAGCATTAAAACTACTTCAAGCAGCTATTACTTACACAAGGGAGGCATGGGTAGGCAATATAATGGTGTTAAACGGGATATAATGCTCTCACACGCTCATCTCATCACTTATGCCTTCCCAATCTCGTTAGCGTGAAACACGCTTCCACTAATGAAGCAGTGGTAAACTAAATAAAAATATTTTATAATCGGCGCCTGCGTGCCGTTGCTTTCAAAAGTCGTAAGATTGGATCCATCCCAGTCTGAAACTAGTCGAGGAACAAATAGCAAGGATAATTTTACCTCAAGCTTACTGTTAAGCTCTGAAAGCATGATACGGACCAGCCAGATGATTTTTATAGTTGCCCTCATACGCTTCTCGCTTATGACGTACTCACCTCGTTAGAGTGAAACACGCTCCTACTAATGAAGCAGGAGCAAACTAAATTAAAATACTTTATGATGGACGCCTGCGTGCCAGCGTTCAGGAGTCATTGTTCTCGTTTTGTCCGGTCTGTGGAGGATTCAAATAGCAATGTGCCTCATTGTGTCTGGTAAATAAAAAGGTAGGTAAGTAAGTAAAACATCCTGTAAATAGTAGGTACCTAAAGAAAACAACATTACATGCACCATACATTTCAGCCGTATGCAATCCACTGCTGGACATAGGCCTCCCACAAATACGACTTGTATCATCTTGGGGTTAGTTGCCATAGTCGCCACGATTGACAGGCGGGCTGGCGACCGCAGTAGCTGTAGATTGGGTTTCGATAGCCGCTGCTGCCGGTCTGTATGATTTTTCCCTCTGTCGCCTTTTACGACACGCGCGGGAGGAGATGCAGTGGTGCTATTCTAGTCAGCCAGCATCACTCGGCAAAAAGAGAAAGAAAACAATCCCAACCTAAAATAATACACTGAAGAGTATTTTATTTAAGAACCGTCCCCACAAATAAGATAAAGGTCAAAACTGACAGTCAGTCAAAACTAGGGTTGTTAGGAGACAGGTGTGTCTGTCACTAATTTTCTAGTTGTTAACTTTAACGTCGTCGTTCAAACTTGTTAGGATGGAGAGTTTAATTAAGTGCAGCCTTTGTCTTGGGATACGACATGGATAGTAAAGTCAAAAGCTATAGTCAGACAGACAATAATATAGTATCTTCATTTAGTATTACATTGTTTTAAATCTGATTTTAGGAGCATTGTCTCTAAGACCGGCTCCGTTAGACCTCTACATAGTATGTCATCATAAATTATAAACCTAAATGCGTCTGTTCCCAACTTTAGCTTTACGAAGCAAGAAAGACAGTTCTAATATTCCACACATTAGATACCGAATAGAACTATTACTACTCGTAATAGCACTGTTTATTCTTATTGCAGTTTCGCCTTACATCTTTGCTTTAATAATTCTTTCTCTAGATTAAAAGCTAATGGATTGTTACTTACAAAGGCTCTTTAATTATACCATTAAGGTTCCTTCCGTCGGCTTCAATTAACACTCCTTTTTAGCTATATTGTTATAATCATTAGGGATTTGGAACTTTATAAGACGTAACATAAAATGCCCCCAAAACCTTGTAGTAGCAACCGTTCTCTCATGGGGGTTATGTAAATGTACACGGTGTAAAATTTAAAGAAATAACCTAGTTACTACCTACTAAACTAGGTACGACCTACTAATCAAAAGTCACAAGGAATAAAAGTGTGAGATTATTGTATTATTTTCTCAATATATATTTTTTTAACAAATCACTACTAAAACTACACTGATTACAGAAACTTCAATTGAAATTCAAAGAATGCATATATATGGCAGCTTAATAATACTTTAATTCTATGTATATAATCATATTCTGTAAAATGACATAGTGATAAAAATCATCATCATCCTCCTCACGTTGTATCAGCATCTTGCAACGCTAGGCAACTAATGTCAGATTTTGGCGCAGGAACTAGTTTTACAAAAGCGACTGACTTCTGACCTTCCAACTCAGGGTAAACAGAGCCTTATTGGGATTAGTCTGGTTTCCTCGCGATGTTTTCCTTTACCAAAAAGCGAAAGTATCAAATGATATTTCGTACACAAGTTCCTAAAAAACTCATTTGTATAATTCAAGCCGAGGATTGAACCTGCGACCTACGCTTTGCAAGGCAGTCTCATGTCTCTCTCATGAAGCCTTAATTGGAGTAAAAGAGAAAGATGCTCGAAATTGACGAACTTCTGCTGCTGACTGTACTAGGCCTGGACGGTCTTTCTTTATATCTCGATCATGGGACGCTGGCAACAATCCTATAAATATCTCAGTAGGTACCTATTCCTTTGGGAACAATAATATCAATAAGGAAGAGTTGAATAAATTACTCATTTGGCAGAAGAAAACAAAATATAGGGAAAATAAACATTTTATTTCAGCATTATTTTTTTAAGATAATGACAAGGATGAAGTACAGTAGTTTACATATTTTAAATGATTAGACTAAGCCGCTCTTTTTTATATAACAGTAAAAACCAACAAGATCTTAATTTTATTTCCAGAAACATTTACATATATGGAATATTACAATGATAAACTATACTAGGTTATAAATAACATAAAAATAAAATAAACTATACTAAAAATAATAACTAAAACTCTAAATTTAGCATGTGGCACGGTTCCAAGAATGCTGGCAGCAGTGGCAGCATTACCTCGAGCATTACCTCGCTGTATCGCACCGCTTAGACGTTGGGCGAGGAAGCTACACTGGGATTGTAATCATCTTTACTATAATTTTCTTCCTTATTTGAACCGGTCCTGCATCAATCCCATTCCCAACTGTTTGTTTGTAGGGCTAACCGACGTCACGAGGCTCTTTTATCTGAAAGCAGTTTTTAACCCGTTAAAATTTTTGTGTATCACTCTGGCTAGATGTCCTTCCCGTCTTAATTTATCAATGGCGATACATTTTGCATTATGGTTCGACGCCGAATCTCAAAATTCTTCACTCGTTCTTGAAGCTGTATTCCGAGCATGACTCCGTGCCATGCAGCCTTCTCAGAGAGCGTCCATGTTTGGGCACCGCATGTCAGTAAACGGATTACATTTATAAGGCTAATAGTTTTAAGATTGTTTATGGATTTTAGGAGATCCGCTAGTTTGTCCAATCAATAATGTCATTTATTTGTCGGGGTAGGGAATACCTTTGTTCTTCCCCTGGTATATGAGGCTCAGAGGGGGGAGACCTTGGCCCTACCCACTAAACCATACTCCGTCGTTTCGCCCTCTTAGTCATTTGCGAGGACGCCATAGGATCGTGAACATTCAACCATGACGCCCTCCGGGCAGCTTGTGGTCTGGATTTTCCTGAAGATCTCCTTGTTTTTGACAATAGAAACGATATGTCTAAAAAAATATATTGCTCTATATTACAACACATAAATATATACACATATATTATTTACAAGTATAATAATTTAACATGTTACCAGTTATGCTTCTTTGTGCATGTGTATGTTCAAATAAGGCCAAGAAGTGCTAGATATTGTCGGAAAGGTATTAATTATCACCCGTTCTCATTATTATACTACGTCGATTCAAGGGGAGCAAATGCTTTGAGAAACGCGAACAGAAAATAGGTTATACAGAAGGTAGACTACTAACTACCTAGTAAAATAATACATATTTAGTCTACTTAAACAAATAATCTACATAAACTTAATAGTTCATTCAACCAATTGAATACTGTGGGTTACTGTAAGCTTTGGTATAATTAAAGTTTTTTTTTTGTGTATTTTCGTACTTTATTTCCAAATAATATACAGATTATAGATTTTTGACCCCGTTTTTTGCATAATAATCTTGATACCTAAGTTTCAAATCGCTTCTTAATGCATTCACTGCCACCGACGCACATGTGCGTTCATTTCCATACATTTAAAACTATCAACTTTCTAACTTCCGTAGTTTCGGTAACACTGCATTAGGTATATTGCTGTGTTTAAATTAATATAATGTATGAGTCATTGTTACTCAACTTAAATACATTTTAATTTTTAATTTTAATTTAATTTATTTCACTACAGATTTTAAGTAATACTTTGCATCCAAAGTAATATCATGCATAAATGATTTTTTACCGTTAGCTAAGTTGGATGTAATTTTAAATGATGATTTGGAATGGTAAATGATGGATATTTTAATTTAGAGAAAATTTGCAATGTTTTAGAGTTGGTATTTTCCTCGCGGTCGGTAGTGAGGTGAAAAATTATCAGTTTCACTCGGCATCAAAGTTTGTTCCCCTCTCTGTGTAGTTAAAAAAACTTTCAAGTTTCTCCAGACACTTGCAACCCCTTTTAAACTCCGCGTGGGGCTGAATTTGGATAAATGCTAACATAATTCTTATTGATTTCTAATTTTTATCAGTAAATGTACGAATTTTCTAATCTCTAACTTTAATTTTAAACGTTTTCCATACAATTTTTCAACCATTTTTATATCCGCTTAGGGGTTGATTTTACAATAGCTATTTATTTCATCCACAGATTAAAAAATGAAACGTAAATAAGGAAGCTGGCGGCATTTTTTCGTCGCGCGATGAAGCCACCAGCGATTTCTGCAAAAAACTTTTGCCCTCTAGGATCCCATGGATATTCCATTCCTTAAATGACTTACAGTCCCAAACTTTTAATCGTCGTGTTTCACAATGTATGAAGCCTGTTAATTTTTATTTCTCTCTAACAATTAGCAATGTCAATGACATATAGGAACAAGCGACTATCTCCGTATTTACTGATTTAAACTTTCACGGTTTGTACACATTATTAAACATGAACGGGACTTAACCGCGTATATTAACTTTAACGTCGGAGGTAAATTTTAAATTTTAAACGCGGTTAAGTCCCGTTCATGTTTAATAATATTTCCGTATTTGTTTTAAAAGAACTATTATAAAAAATGTGGTGTTGTGATTCCCTCTGTCTATATTCAAAGAAAGAATTTGCTTGGCTCAGCTAGGCGTAATAAAGTGTTCTTACGAGTAAAATAAATGTTGGGTACTAATGGGCATTAGACACGAATCAACAATAGGTATCACAGTTGTATATTTGCAGTGGAGCGATGATGGACAAGAACGATTGTAAATTAAATGAGTCTCCTGTTATATAATTTTTCTGTGACACGAGTGAGTGTGCTCCCGTTTCACGAAAGAGGTCATTAAAATGTAGCATGTATTTTTATAATTGCCATGTCCTTTGTGTAGGACGCACTTTAACGAGCACAACACAAGATTATAAATGCTCAAACTCAAACACAATGGGTATTTAAATGAAAATTACCTTTCTACTTGGTGAAATTTAAGAACCACACTAGGCGCATGCGGACCCTGGCAGAGTTAACATTTTACATGTCTTTATATTGTTTTATATATGTATCTAGCACATTTTAGCAAGCTGTAAGAAATATTTAGTAGTTATTGCGGATTAGATATATCGCGATATTTATTTATTTACTTTTATGTCATGAATAAAGATTTTCTATTTCTAAATTGACACTTACTATGGAACTTAACTTACCTACTAACTTAAACATAGTTTCCGAACCACCTAAAATTAATAACGCGATATTTTGTGAGTATGGTTGTTACTTTTCACGTAGAAATTACCGTATGAATTTTATGAAATGTTACAATAATGTAGCTTATACATCAGAATAACACATAGGCTACCTACTCGTATTATTCAGGGCTTACGACATTGTTACATTGAAAATGGGCTACTCGAAGTAATACTAATTTGGCGCAAACGATGTCGCGGATAGAAGCTCTATCCGGGGAGTGTCACCATCGAGTGCGATCGTGATCCAGTGGCACTCGGACGACGCCGCTGGGTTTATAGTGGGTATTCTCCTCCCCTCCTCTTGGCTAGCAAGAGGAGCAGCGAGGAGAGAGTCCTACACTACCATCATGGGCCTACCCCAGACCCAGGGGGGATGCGTAAACGCATTTTCCCAGCGACAAAAAAAAGGGTAGAAGCTCTATATATCTACAATATTAGTATCTAATAAAACTTTGCTTCAGAAGACTTAATTCACTTGCATATGCTTGAAAATATCGACCATACATTTTCTTATTACTTACAGAAAGTTACTATAGGTAACTAGCGCTTACCTATAGTATACTATTTCACATGTTGCATTGGAATCACATCATCTTGAAACATCGCACAGTGTAAAGGGCCTAAAAACTCAAACGATTCATTCCACTTTTGTTACTACGAATCGCACGTATGCACGTTTGTATTCAGTGCTCGCCATTTTATCGTCTATAAAGCCGTGCGTCACTTTCGCACTTACATACTTGGTAGAGCGTGACGACCATCTTAGGCTAGCAGCGGACGCGGAGCGCAATGGGCCTTTGTGGCGATCCTTCACGAGTCACGAGTGCCCATCGACATCGGAAAAACTGCATGCTTTTGATAACATACAGAAGGAAAAATCACGCGTGCCTTTTGATTTGAACAAATTATTTATACTTTATTGATTTTGGAATCAAAAGATGAGTCGCGAAAGGTTAATTTTTTTAATAACGGAGTACCTGATGTTGCTGTTAAGTGAAGTTACAAACGACACCGACACCAGCTAAAGCCTCATTCCCGTCCGCAGCACCGTGTCGTGTTTCTCCACCAATATAAGTATTATGTATACCTTTTGGAGTACAAATAAGAAGGGATCACGTAACTTCTACGTGCAATACAGACCGTGTTTTTTACTCAGAGCGAGTGTGTTATACATTATTTAAAGTATTGTAATAAGCTAATACTTTACACATTTTCTGAGAATTGCGGGAAAGCTTACCTGACTTGATTTTTGAGTTATTAAATTTGGTGTTACATTTGTTGGTTGGTAGTATTGCCACACATGTTTCGTGTACTTGTACTTAATCTTGTTTATATAAACTAAGGGTAAATAAGCTAAAGACACACTTCTGGGTGTATCAGCCGAACTTGTATGGCGAATGTGTATGGCGGACCCTTGATGACCCTTGACCTTTAATGTATGACGGGCACAGACAGACTGCAGAAACATCTGTGTTCGATTCTTGTCCGCTGGACCCTCACGCTTGGTGGACCTGACAGAGTCATCTGTTCTCGGTTTCAAGCTCGATATTTATCATTTGCTAAGTCTAAACATATCTAGTATTTTTATTGAGTCCGCTTTAAGTGTAGTCAGATATTAGGATCGGAGCATTATGTTCAAGTGCTTTAGTTATACTTGATTACGCAAAGGGTTTTCATACATTGTTGGGTTTGCGAAGAGAATCAGCTCGGCGACCCGAGCGCCACATGCACAGGGGTTTCTGACCGCAGCCCGGCCAGGCCTGGTACCGCAAACATCGAAGTTCGGCATCTTTCTCTTTTACAACAATTTAAGCGTTATGAGAGTGACATAGACAACCGTCCGAAATATACGAATATCCTTTTTCGCGGTAGCGCCGCAGCACACGCTTTTACACTATACTACATGTCTTATTTGTGTGTAGACCGTAAGTATGGCAGTTCCGATTTTCTTTCTTTGCGCTTATAATTAGAGAAAAGCATGTCTAGATGTAGAAACGGTTTTCCGGCCTCATATTTCCTAATTCATTCCTTTTTTCTCATATTTTTTTATTCATCTTAAATCTATTATATTTATTATTATTGTTGTGTAAACCTTGCCGCACGTGTAGGGCAGAGCGGCAGGTACAAGTAAGTACGTACTTAGTTTAAGTATAGTCTAAAGCATTTATGAATTCGTAGACAGATACAATCTTGAACACGACCTTTATTCAGCTCCATCGTAACTAATTGATAACGTAATTCAAATACAGACCTATCAAATTAATTTGGAAATTAAGAGCAACAAACAATGTAACTTGGCATCTAGTCATGATCATGATAGCAATTAGATACAAAATTTCTGTACAAAATTTACGATACGGAAAGGAAATTATATCTCAGTTCTACAATGTGTTTTTATTTTAAGTCATAAATTATTTGATAGCTCCATCAAACAATAATAATAGTCTTGTCCTAAATATAATAGATGATTGTTATCAAATGTATAAAATAGTTGTATACATAAATAATTTAAATAACATACTATCATATAACATCCTAAACCATTGAAGGTACAGTCACGGATATTACGCACAAAGAAACAAAGGGAACATACAATTTAATTATTTCTACACTTGTACGTTTCACCACTGAGGGAGGGAAAAGAGTTGCGAGGAAATTCTACGCGATGAAAGTAGCAACAGGAAGCGAAATAATAGTAAATTGTATTAATCCAGTAATTCTATTTTTCTTCATTAGTCTGATTAAAGGTCAGCTAGGTTAAGATAAATATAAAAGTTACGAGAAGGTAAGAGTAATAAAACTTGCCAAAGCAAACAAAACTACGTAATTTTTATGGACCACAATATACAGTTACATTAAGTTGGTAACGGTTCTTCCGTATTACGGAAGTGTCACTCACAGCAACAATAAACTTAGTAAATGACAACTGTAATAATATTAATAAAAAAACGGTCAAGTTCGACTCTCACTCAGGGGAGGGTTCAATAATCAATATAACTGCATCTGTCCACCAAATGATAAACTGGTACCAATATCAATGAAAACGTGAAGAATTCTGTACAAACCTTGCTCAGGCTATCGTCATAGGTCATCGGCCTATGCCGTAGGTCACAAATCCTGTTCCTTACAATTTGAATAAACGGTAGTCACGACCAGGGTTGGAGTAAAGAGGTGCTATAACCATGCTCCGAGTTTAACAGCTTACAGGTACGGCAGCTCACCATCTTATCAAAAATTGTGGTTTTCCTAAAATCAATACATCTTTGCCAGAATTGTCTACATGTCAAAAACTCTACTTACTACTGGATTTAATTTTGCAAAGGTACGATGAATGTTTACTCTTTAAAATCTTGATGCGACACATCGCATAAACGCGTCCTAATATTTAATACCATGCCAGTGATAAATATAAAGAAGGTAGATTAACTATGGAACTTAAGAGCCTGTAGAAATAAAAAATAAGAAGTTACACGCAAAGGATTACACATCGCACTTTTTGTACGTAAGTATTCTTTTTCAAATAACGTGCGTTTTAAATAACGCTTATAAATTAAAGGTGAACAGAATACAAACATCCTCTTAAGGCACTGAACTCTAATAAGTACACAAATATAACAAGCACCCAAAGGTACTCCTGACTTTGAAGAGTAAAAGTTTGGCGAACTTCTTGTGCCGCAAATATTGTTCTTGTGTTACAGCCTCAAGGACGATTCTCGTTACGCCGTGCGGAACCAGTATAGCCGTGCTAGCTTGAATTCAAGAAAAATATTTATTTATTTATTTAAACGCTTCCGCTGGTTTTAACATATTTATTTTTAATTTACAAGATTATCTACAGTTTATGCAAGTTAATAAACTCGTGCGCCGTTATGGTTTATAGAATTGATCATCTTACAAATGTTTAAAGCCTGCTTTATCATTTATCTCATTAAACCATCAATTCTGTATATCACAGTACATAAGCCGTATTATGATATTCAAGCTTAATGGAGCCATTGGAGCCTCGCTATTCAGGTCGTCTTACTAATAACCTTTATCTATATACATCCCTTCACACGTAGGGTATCAGCGAACAATCTTATCCACTAATCTATTTAGTCCCACTGAGATAGGCTTAGAATTTCCACATAGCGGTATGCCTAAAAACCTTAAGGTACCGTAATGTATTTATCGTACCTTACAAATGTAAATTTAATTATTTTACAGTTAACTAAAACTTTAAAGATGTAGTCAGTTTATATGAAGTAAAACAAAGATTGGTAGGCACCTAATTCATTTTGGAACAAAGATTGATTATTTTTTTATTTAATCATATACCCATTCCAGAATAAGTGTCACATATAAAAGTTTTGAATACAATACAGAAATATAACGTAGCTCACTATGCGTGGAAAAATCCCCACCACATAATACAATTTTAGATTAGACAACATTACAACATACTTGAAAGGTATTTCCGTATCTTTTGTTTACTCGATTATGGAAAACCTAAGCGAAGAGTTATGATTCACTAAGTATGATGTATGCACCTAATAGTTATAATGTAAAGCCCTGACACCTAAATGTACTAATCACCTTATAGTAACGTGTGCTAAGGTAATAAAAATACCTATTCCAATTCCACACATAAAGAAAATTATCGAAGTATTGGGTACGGTTCAGCTTCTCGCGTTCAGGTTCAAAAGATTAAACTTCAATTGGATAAAAAAAAAATCATTTAAAGAAATCCGCAATTTTTTTTTATCTTGTCGATTATTTTCCATAGATGCCAGTGCTTGTACGCCTTTGGCCTACTACTCTGACCATCAATCAAGACATCATCAGGCTGGATCCAGTATAAATTATCTTAGATGTTTGAAAAATTTTGGTTTCCAAGATTCGGTATTCTCGCCCCAGCTCTGCTGTGTCAAAAATATAGGAACTGTTTAGGCAATCTGAACATAATGAACTTTAAAATCTGATGGTGATGATGTAACCTTAAAATAGAAAGCCTTAGGTAATGGAATAGGCTGTCGAAACTGTTTATCCGGAATTTCTTGAATATCAGTAAACATATTTCGGTATGCTTCTTGGCGAGTATGTAAACACTCAATACCTACTATATGTTTAAATATACTTTTCCCCCCACTGGCTCGTAAAGCGCTTGTTTATCCTTTAATACGAGAGGGTAAAAACGCATTTTATCCACTAGTGATTAAAGTAAGTTGACTTCTCATAGCTCTTATTGCTATGGTTTTAAAGTCTAAATTCGCGAAGTACAGCTCACTTGCCTCCGCGGCGGCGGTGGGCGCGGGCGAGCCTCTCTAACGCACCGAGTTGAAAATCGAAGTAGAATATTCGAAAATCGTACTAGCCATCACAAGCTAACCAAGCTAAAGGCACCTTTTGTAAAAATGTTGAATGTATCTAAACGCAAAGAAAATGTCAATGCGATTTGAAAACCTTTTTTTACATGTTTCACTTTCCTCGCTGTAGTGAGGGGAAAAGTTTTGTGTTACACACGGGTGCAATTGTAATTTACTTCTCGTGTATTGAAACATTTGCTACGCTCAGCAATCTATTTTAAAACCACTCGCTTTGCTCGTGGTTAAACTATAGAATCCATTCACTTGCTCGAGTTTCAATCCCACACTCGTAGTTAAAATTCAATTTTGCACCCTTGTATAACAAATAACTATTTTTGCTTTCTCACGACTCATATTTAGTATAAGTAAATTAATGTATATATTATAATTCAAACCAATGTATTTTTATACCAAGTATGTAAGCAGACATTACATTAACAACATCAAAATGTCCCGAAGAATGTGAAGTGAGCTCCCCATTTCTCAACTTTAACGTGAAGAGGCGTCTGTTACTTAAGCAAGTGTTACGTTATAGCGAACAAAGGGTAACCCTCGACCGTTGGCAATGTGGGCGACAAAATTCCCCGAATTGGTATTCGGTAGTAAATCCAGCTTCTGACGTGTTTCGCCGAGCTGACGCGTGCTTCCCGCCAAATCTCCGTGACACTGACAAACTGACTTAATAGTGACAAGTGCGGGAACGCGCTTTTTGACCAGTGGGAATGTTGACTTCTGACCGAATTTTATACCAGTTTGTAACAGCCTGATAAGCTATTTATATACTTTTTGATTGTTAATGACATTCTATGATGAGTAATATTATAGCTGTTATAATATAGCATACAATATAATATAATACCTACATTAAAATAATAACTGAAAGCGTAGCTAGCAGGCGTCGTCAAACAACGTTGGCGTCAGCATTGCGACACTACTGGGAAATGCCGTCACATTCCTTGGTACAATGCCTCAAGGCCCTTTTTTAGTTTATTTAATATAGGGTGAACGCTCCAGTGAATGAACCCCCCCCAGTGAATGAACAAAATCTCGTTTTTTGGCTAAAATAAGAAATACAACTATTTCTACCAGTTGTCGTATTTTTTTTCTTATTGTCAACTTTGTTTTCTATACAATGGCAACACTTGGTAAATTTATTTTCGACCGGTTTTAATATGACCGGCGTTTGAAATTCACGTGTATCTAATTTTGAAGTTTTGTACGGAGAAGTTAAATCCCAGGTAAGAACAGTGCATGTTTGGAGCAACATTTAAAATGATTATTTGATACTTATCAGTTAAAACTTTTGTTATTTGGTTGAAATAAGTGTACAACCTTTTATAAATGAACACTTTAGTCGTTTATTCTGCGATTGAGTTATTATTTTTTCGTGTTCCATTACTGACTTATCAAATGTTCTAAAACCAGTAAATGAACAATGTGTTCATTTACTGGTGTTGGCTCAATTTATTTTTTTGCCTAAATTTAAATGTTAACGTAATAGTATTAAGCTGGTTTTTTGAAATACTGCTCAGAAAACGATTCTGATACGTTCAGCCAGTATTGGAACACAGGTATTCATACATAGGAATGAAACATTTAGTAGATGGACTATGGAAATCAGGCAGTGTTCATTTACTAGATTTCAACTAATTCTATATATGAACAACGTAACGACGAATGTATTTTCATACAATGTGTAAGTTCCACTCACACACAAAATCATTTGTTTATCTTTATTTTATTCATCTAGTTTTTGTGTTATTGGAAATAACATTCCATTTGTTCTACTATGGAGAAGCAAAATTGGTTCAATGGATAATCAACAAAGCAAAACTTGGTTTTCCCAGAAGTTATTGATAGCGTATTTTTTTAATGCAAATAAACGCGTAAGTAAGTTTACTAAAAATTATCCTGGGCCAAAATGGCCTGAATTGAGTGGCTGAGTGGTAGAGGTGTGACTGAGGTGAGTAGAATACTGTACCTACCTCATTTTTTTATATAAGTAATAATTTCTGAAGAAAAACTCTGTGTATTATGTTCAAAAATGATTTTTAATACCGACTAAACATTTCTAAACAATGTTCATTCACTGGGTTTTACTGTGTTCATTCATTCGATTTTTTTGTTCAT
This sequence comes from Grapholita molesta, assembly GCA_022674325.2. Classification (NCBI taxonomy): domain Eukaryota; kingdom Metazoa; phylum Arthropoda; class Insecta; order Lepidoptera; family Tortricidae; genus Grapholita; species Grapholita molesta. The sequence continues at coordinate 21,469,213 of CP053121.2, read as the reverse complement.
TTACTAGGTTTTTGGGTATATTTTGATAAATTCTCGTATAACTCAAAAACTATTAAAGTAACAAAAAATCACAGAAATTATATTATTGTTTATTAAATGAAGATTTAATAAATTACATTACATTATCACAATTATTAATACATTTTGAAAAATGATTTTTCAAAAGTGAAAAATTTCTTAGGTGTTCATTCACTGGAGCGTTCACCCTAGTGCTCGTAAGTTTTAATTGTAAAATTATAATCCTTGTATATTATTTGAAAATAAAGTATTTCATCCGATACCTTAAACCTTAACCTAGAAATTCATAAGACAATCATAAAAAATAAAGCTACCTACAAATACAACCAACTTAATTACTTCTCTATTATAATACATTTGCGATACATTTATTTTTCCGTGAAATGTGAGATACAGATTATATCTGGTAAGTACCTTTATTGTTTTTAAAGACTTCTTTTTGTATTCATTTAATAACGTATCAGCTACTTCCGTTTTATCCTTATTTTCCAAGAAGACGTTATAAACAGTCTATTTAAATTCCATGTTCCCTTTGTATTAAGAACGATAAAAAAAACAACTAGTATATACTAGTATAGATAATGGCTTTTCGTATCAGTCTTTTCAAAGAATTAACTGTGTATGGAAATAACTATTCGAATAAAATACTATATAAGATAACTTAATGGAACTGACTGAATTGCTAAACAGAGAAGATTATAGATAGGCGATGCAATCCTCTATGCTTTGCTTGGTGCATTAAAAAGATGCAGATCTTTGTATCTACTTATGATGATATCGTTCACCAAAAAGCGGCAAGTAAACACAAAATTAAATATAGTTATTTTACAAAAAACTGAGTTTCGTACGATTTTTTAAAGATGCTTCGCGCAGATCTTAAGGACTGTATGTGTGATTTGAAACTTTAATACAAAGTAAGTATATAGTAATACAGTAAGCGCTGTTAACACTGTAAACAAAAATTAAAACCTTCATTAACACTCACAGCTCATGTGCAAAATGAAAACACTGAATTACGAATATTGGCGAAAACAGCCAAAGGCGATGGCATTTATTATTACGGGGCGTTAATCAATTAACACTCCAAGCGTTCAAAGCGATAATGATAGCAATTGAAGCAGCATTTAACTTCAACAACCGTTTTTTAAACGCTTTCAGTAAGCTTTGCTGGTGACTAGGGGTGCTAGATGAAATTCTGATCAAATTCGTAAGGTTTTAAGACTTGCCGTGGGCTGGTGGCCAACAAAGTGTTATAACACATAACATCGACAGACAACTTCTATATACAACTCTCGCTTTGAGACCGTTACAATGCCAAAAATTATACTCTTATCGGTTTTTTAATAGATATCTATATGTATGCCAAGTTTTGGTTAGAAAATGCTGAAATTTCCAGAACAATTATACAACATTTTTGTCACGTTACTCAATAATTATTGATTTCTTATTCTAAACAAAGAAAGTATCAATAACCCCAATATGCTAACTAATCGTGACCATATCAACCGAAAGACGTCCACTGCTGGACATTGCCCTCCCCCAAAGCGACCCACAATGACCGATTTTGCGCCACCCACATCCATTGGATTCCCACGATCTTTATCAGGTCGGCAGTCCAGCTTGTGGGGGGTCTGCCTACGCTAGGTAATTAATATTCGTGACAAATAAACAAATCAATGCCCGACGAGGGCCTTCCGTAAATTATTAGAGGTAGATATCATTTCTTTCACATTTTACATTTTTTTTAATTGAATTGTTTTGACATGCTGTATTATTATTTTTGAATATACTATTATTCTAAAAAGCTTTGTTGGTAAAAATAAGTCTTAAAAATCTCGTAGAAAGGATGTAGGTCATTTACTATCGGCTTCTGAATCTACCACAGTGTACTAAAATTCACACACACACGTAAATGTGTTGACCAAGTAATGTATGTAATGCCCTCCTCTACATGATGGCCCATCATGCTGGCCCACTAATTGGCTAGTGTGTAAAAAGGGTGGTGTCGGATGGCTTAACGCCTCGTATGCGGATGTCAAAATTCTCCAATGAAAAAGACGACCTTGAAGTTAATTCCGTTGAATTCAAATGCTTGGCACGGATCCGTACCCTAAGCATACGAATGGTTAAGGCGCGGCAGGATGGCGATGGGATGACCGCGATGTCGGGAAATGTAACCATGGCAACGAGGGACAAAGAATAGTTGATTGAGCCAATTTGTGTGATTATCACGAAAATGAATTGCCTGAATTATGTATCTATAGTAGGCGACTACGTACTGGAAGGCGTGGCGTGGGCAAACCCCCCACAAGATGGTCCGACGACATGGTAAAAATCGCGGGAATCCACTGGTAAATAAGTGTAGCGCAAAATCGGTCATTATAACATTGTAGTGCATATTTAAGAAAAATATATAAGCATCAATAAAGTAACCCATCTACTCCGTACATTTTTCAATTCTGAACTGTCTGGGCCTTGATATACCGGGTGTGGCCTGTAATAGGAGCAAAAATTTTAGGGATCGCTTCTACACCACGAACGTAACAACATTTGTTCTACAACTTTAAATAATTGGGTTATTTATTACATGTGATTTTTTCAAACAAACTAAATAGTATTTTCAATGAACTGCATCCAATAGTCTAGTTGAAGTTTACTGTCAGCCTACAAACTTCATAGTTTTCGCAATACATTGCTTGCTTGGAAAATGTTTTTTATTAATATTTATTAAATTATTAGTTATTTTCAAAAGTCGTAGAACAAATGTTGCTACGTTTATGGTGTAGAAATAATGCCCAAAGTTAATGCTCCTATTACAGGCCAAACCCGGTATGAAATAATTAAATGAATATCTATTTTCACTATAAGGTACCTGGCAAGTGGCGGCGTTCACGAAAATCCACACCAATTACGGCTGTTATTATTATATTAGCCCGGTTATTTGAGCTTTGCGCACTAGGCCGGAATAAATTGGTTTACCTTATTGATTTTCACGGCTTTAATGAATTTTGTATAAAGCTGAAACATCTGTTAATTAAGTAAAATAAACAAAGTACCAAACTTTTTTTTTTAACTAAAGAATATGCCACAGAATGTGCACGCCAAAAGAAATGTCCCAGGAAAATAACCATATGGCCTAGAATCCTTAACAAGAAACCCATGATCGCACGTGTATCATACATAGAGAAAATATATTCTTATTTAATATTAATGACTAAATACGAGTATTTAAAACTAATATACTATTATCGGTCGTGCGGTCCGGGTCGTGAACCCGAACCAGATTTTTTTTTAAACTGTAACTGGTTGACCAGTCTTAACAATCTTATGATTTGAGTTTCTGATTTCTCGTCTTATTTTATTTCCCGGGACTCGAGATTTCTCGACCAAGATTTCCCGGAAATTTCGGGAACTCGGAACATTTTCTAAACTTAATAAAATAATGGTATTGGCTATAAAATAATAAAGAAAGAACTCAAACATCATTGTTAATATCACTATTTAAGCATCTGAGGCTCTAGTGTAAGTTTCTTTTGACGTAAAAAAATGTCTCGAACGCGTAAGTGATAATGTTATTTATATGGGTAACTCTAACGCGATGGTGACGTTTTGTTACGTTAAAAACTTACACTCAGCAGAGGCTCTAGTGTAAGGGAATTCTCGCTTCGGGAATTCTCGTTCAGAAACCCTACTTATGATACTAGTTGACAGCATTAATTCATTATCATTTCTTATATTTCGAGTAAAAATAATTTTATACTAAGTATATCACGGTCACCCTGTGAATTTTGACTCGAGCAATATGGAAAACGGCAAGACGTCTCATTGTGTAGGGTGACCAAATTGTATCCTAAACCATCTGAAAATTTATTTATTTCGGTGATAAAAAAATACGATAAACATTATAACATTACATAAACCTATGAGTTCTATATCATACTTTTTTCTTGCTCCAACACCTAGAAATCAACTTGGTATAATTATATGAATTTGTGTGAGCGAGACGAACAAACGTCAATTCAAACATTTCAACCTAACGTCAAGTTTTCCTTTATGTTTGTTAAACAGTAAATCAAGGTTTCTTCCTCTTTAAACGAAGAAACTTAAACTCCTAGTAGTGAAATAACATATAATATGTAACTTCCTAATACCCAGCTAATTATTAAATTCTCAGGGGTGCTAAACCTTTAACTTTATTCCTCGTTTATCTCACAAAAGGCGCCGGCAAACACTACTAACAGAATTATAGTCACGACTATAATTCTCTGTGGAAGCACTTTTCCTTGCTATAATTTATAAAACAGGAATTTCCTAGACCGGCGCTACTAGTGATGTGCGTTAACTATGTAGTGCTCTAATTAGGTACCATGTTTTATTAATAACATCAAAGTGCCTGGTTAGTTTTCAAGCTTCCGTTAGGTATATGCTTTCTTGATTCTCATTTATAACCAGTATTAGTAGTTTGTTAATCTGCAATATTTTGTTCTTTGGGTTAAACTATGTTAAATTATTTAAAAAATATAAACTTAAAATTGTAAAGTTTATGTCACACTGGGCGGTAAGAGAAATTACCGCCCTAGGGCGCTACGGAAAATCTCACTTTACACCCAGATGAAGACGTTAAACTATGTACGCACCACGGGCGGTAAAACAAAGGTGGCCCGAACCGGGGGTGAGGGCCATAAACAAGCGGTCTGAGGCCCTGGGTACGTAATATGCTATAAAATAGGTTAGAAGATTTTATTTTTAATTATTGTATCAATCAATTCGTTTCGTTGTAAGGATGTATTTCTATAGTATACTTGCAAAAAAACGGATACAAAAGTCAAAAACAAGAGTTAAAATTTTACATTTGCACTTTCCCCTCGTAATGCTCCCAACAAAATGTACACATCACTTAATCTAGGTAATCAGCCTTCTTGAAGTATAAAAAATAATGAAATAGTTATTTTCACCGTAGCATGATACGTTTATGTATATAGTTGCCATACAATTTATTTTTCATTTAAATATTAAGAACTGAATTGTGCCATTGTCATTTTTAATTTAGCTTTATTGTATTTGTTAATGTTTAAAAATGTTGTGGTCTGGTATTATTTAATCTTCTCTTCATTCAAGTATGTTGTTCACTTTGTTCCCACTTAATAAGATATTATTATTCTTTACCATGTGTCGTCATCCATATAAGCTACTTTCTAACTTAGAATTTCTAAGTTAGAGAAAATACTATAAATGTTTTCATATGTATGTAATTTCTGTTATCATTAAACAATTGCGCTCAATGTCTATAGTATAAATTTCATCTTCTTGTACGTGGAAAAGTATTTCTTAATGATCGCATTTTAACAAAAGAGGAAGATTTGAGCGCGAATGAAGACCCTTTTCGAACTGATGATACAACATTTGTGAAAGATATCGATACAACCAAATGCGAAAATATGTATACATGTACCTTATTGTCTCAATATTACGGTATCTTTTATCTTGACTTTACCGTAGCGTAGTCATGACATTTTCACGTTATATCGTCCCGATATAACTGGGAACCGTAAATTGGATTAATTTTAAATGCTGATGCTTTTAGTAGACCGATCGTTAATGTACTAGTACGATAATTACTCGTATAGCAACGATTTCATACAATGCCATACATTGCTTTACTTCGATCCAGCATCACGATATATCGTCATGACTGTATACAAGTTCATACATTTGTCTGGCCTTTTTAGTAAATAAAATAAGAAACCGACAGACTTTAGTTGCACAGTAAGCGATGTTCGCAAATCCGGGAAACGAGACGTCCTCAGACTATCCAATAATGTCAATCGCAGAAATCCGACGTCGGAAGTCAAACATATGTGCAAAATTTCACTTCTCGCCCTTGTGTGAAACGGAATAAATACGAATAGACTAGCGTCAAATTATTTGCGATTCATTTTTTATTAGACTGTTTTTGACAAAGCACTAGCATCGTTTTTGTATCCCAATATTTTGCGAAGTCATTTTGACGTACCTATGTGAGTTGCCATTTGACTTTTGAACCCAGAGGAAAATCTAGACTTTACTGAGATTAAGTTGGGCTTCCCATCTGGTAAATGATATTTTATAGGTATATATGTATATTATGAAACACAGTGGCAACGAGCCTTGTGACCTTTAGATTAAACGTCACACTTACCACTAAGTATGCTACAATTGCTCCACCTACTGGTAGGCCAATGAAGAGTCGGGACCATGGCGTGCCAATTTTTTCTTAATTTATGTACAGTCGCCATCAGATATATCTGAGCTGTGGAGGTGGTCACAAATATCGGAACAACGCCTCTATTATCAAGGCGATAAAGTGCATGTTACGATATTTCTGAATACCTTGGCTGCTCCGATATATTTGATGGCGACTGTCTCTACATATTTATATTCGCTTACTTCATGCGGATAATGTAGTTTAAGGTAGCGCTCTATTTTTTTCTGTATTTACCATGACGTGTGCATTTACCATGCTTATTCCAAAATCTTTTTTTCTGTGTGATCAGAGTGTGACTACAATAATAGTGTTAGACAATAATGTTTGTGGAATTGCCTCTACGTCGCCAATACCCTTTTAACCCCGTAATGACCTTTAAATACCCCTGTAATCTTATCATTAAGTATGTACTTACCACAACTATTTGTATTTTCCAGCTATTTAATTTCAAGGAAAGTTGAAGTGTCTTAACATTTCAATTCTGCCGAATATTATTAGTGAAATGATTATTCGGAATAACTACCGGGATTTTTTTTTGCAAGCTGCGCAAGTTCCACTGCTTAAATAAAATATCCAACGATATATTGACCTAATAAATAGCCGTTAATAAACTACCACGTAATTTAACGAAGTATAAGCCCATTTTATTTTTGATACACAATATAAAACAAAGCATAAAACTGGCAAATCACGACGCAGATGGTTTTGTAATCGATTCAATTCAATTCTCTGTCTATTCAAATTCCGATTAAAAATAAAACAAATCAAAGTGAAAATACTATTACTCGACGCGGTACTAGTTACTCCTCATTCATAGTTTAAATAGCGATTTATAAGATAAGATTAACCACAACATCATTTTAACGATTCTAAATATTAGTAACTTTAATATTTATCATCACAACTTTAAAAAAATAACTTATTTATAAGTAATGAATATATTTATTATATTATACGTATTCATACATTAAAAATTATATGCGACAAATTGAGAACCCCTTCCTCGGTTTTACTTCGTCGGTTAAAAATTAAAAACCGGCTGACATCTATTGGGACATTAATTTTATTTTCCAAATGTATGTCATCCTGTCACTCATATCATTTATATGGAAATGACATTTTTGAGACTGCCAGCAAAACCACCTGCTTTTACTCCTACAATCGAATTGACTAACGAATTCCATATTTTCAGTTATATGATCACCATAAAATAAAGAATTCCATTTAAGAAACGAAAGCAAAAGCTTCGTCATCCAAAATACACATTCAATACATCATAAATAAGCATAATATCGTGATTCTAATAAATATTTTCTGTTAACATATATAGAATTGGTGAATACTCCACCGACAAGAACATGGCTCTTAAATTGTGATGATGAACATATATAGAACCTGAAGTTGCACCTGACTTAGCCTATTTCTTGTTTATGAATTAATGCTCTATTAACAGAGAAGATGATATACAATAAACTATACCTATTACCAGTGGATGAACCTAAAACATAATAACCACTTCGATATAATTTATGTGTTTTTCCTTATTAAGCCCATTAGTAACTGTGGGAACATCACTAGCAGACGCGACTCTCCTTGAGAGAGCTCCCGTGATTTGAATATCATGCAAAATCTCCAGCGTTCGTTGGCTAACCGCAATGTCCCCTTGACTTATTCACGAGACTCCTTATCACTCTTTGTTCGGAATTCTTGGGATCTGTCAAAGCTGTGTTTATGCTAAGTTATGGATGACAATATTTGTAAAGATGTCTTTATAATCATAATATAATAATCGGTTCTTATTCACTGTCCTTTGGTCGTTGAGGGCTGGAATAGCTAGTCAGCCAATAGTCATATAAGCATTTACCTTAATATGCGATGTCTATTAGTCCTGCGTCGGCAAAGATTAATGTTTTAATCGTATGTACTTCTTGCAATATGGAACGAATTATTCAGTATATCCAAATAAGTTAATTTATTAACACATAAAATCACCTCGATATAACCTATCTCTTAAGTTTTAGCTTATTCTATTTAGTTTGTTCATACACAACAAAGGCACTCACAACGTTTGTTAGGAAAAAAAAATTAGATTACGTTGGAGGCTGGAGCGGAATAACGATAATTCGTTAACTAGTGTAAAGATACTATAAGTAACCCTACTATTGTTAAAAACAAAGCCTATTACAGCGGCGTAAGTCATCAAACTCATCAAATAAAATTGTCGTATCAGTCACCATTATGTCACTTTATAGCCCTTAAATGTTACGTTTGACACTGCGATAATTCCACTAAGTCAATGAAATAAATATTCTCGATATTTAAATAGAAAAAAAATACTCGAAACGGGACTCAAACCCAAAACCACTGGATCACTAGCCCTGTCTATTTTCTATTCTATCACTAGTCTATTTTTCTTTCGATTTAAATATCGATGATATTCGGTAGCAGACGCTTCTGCTTAATAAAAAACGAACTAAATATTATTCGTCAAATCAATACTAAACGGTATTTAAGGTGCATACAGACAGGATTTCAGAAACATTCCTAGCAACCAAAAAGGCGGAAATAAATCACTTCCTATCCGCTACATAGATAAACAGTGACTCACTTCCAGAGCATGAGGAGATAGTCTTATTGAAATGACTTTTCAAAGCGAAACTGAAAATCAATTAAACAATGAGGACTGTGACTTCATTCAAAGAAAAAACGTACCCACGAGAACTCTAAAAAAATAAACTATTGCATGATAGATATCACGACTGAAACATTTTGTGTAGGCAGTTCATTGCTTTTGTTTTGAAAGACGATTGTGGATTTTCAGCTGCTGGAATTCACCGTGGATGATTGGATGCGTCGCTCACCGTAGTTAAATAAACACCGAAGCTTTATTTATACATTTATTTATCCTTTAAAACATTACAGATTGGGGTACAATAGGAGGAAATAAACTTGCAATATGTAAACCACTTTTACACTTAATACGACCGCGAATGAAGGAATAAGTAATTACACTCAATCAATTATTTAAAAGACAGTAATATTATATCACGACACAATTATACTTAGGTTTTCATTACACTATAAGTATTGCTCTGTGGGTTCATTGATGCAGCTAGATGTCAGTAGCGACAATAGTAGGATGTAGATGTAGATCGATGACGAATCGCCTAACAGGTTATTAAAAAGCCGAATAGCAAAGGAATATTATTGTTGTTTATGAACACCTCTTCCATAACTCTTGTTGGTGGATATATTTATTTATGGTATTTATTTAGAATTAGCGCTTTTTGCTGAAGATGTAGGGTAGCGCTATACTTGACGCTGCTCTAAGCGTGTAATTTTCATGTGATTGGACTCTTAACTAAATCAGGTACCTAATAATGTTAAAACTAGTCTAATAAAATTCAAACTTCGTCCTGACTATTTAATTCTGAAATATCCTTTCTTTCTGAAGCCGCGTCGTATAGTAACCGGCCGTATAAACTATTGACTTTACGAGATTCCCATCCAAGTTGAAAAGCAAGCGAGCACGTAGCTTTATATGGAGTTAGTGCGTTACTCTATCTCCTGGTATTCAGCTTTACGAGTTAACCGACCATGTCAAAAAGCAGCAACTACGCGAAGCGTCGTGTGGAGTAGTTTCGTTACTGAATTCAGCGGTATTCGCTCCGTACACTTTTATGAAGGTATTATTCAGACGGACGCTGGCTGGTTGTAAAATTGGCTTCGCTATCAAAGATACTCGCGCGATATTCACGCACGCTGACCACTAAAGGCCACTATAAAATTAACCTAACATTTCGTATACTTCTTGCAAATCTGGAGGTTACCTTACACTAGCTACAAGAGGGGCAGGTTAGTTTTGCGGAAATGGGACTTGCTCTGTTGGAACTGCTCGATAAAGTTTATGCCTACTATTCTATGCATGTACTCGTAGTTAGAATATTCAAACCCAATGTACAAGAAACATAATCTACTGATGATAATAGAAGTGATTGATGCGATCCACTCGTTGTGAAATTGATAGATTTGTTACTCACTCACTTAAAATGGCTAAGCTGGTACATAGTCAGATACAAATTAATATCTAACCATTTTATATTATTAATCGTGGGTTTGATAAAAATAATGACGTATGTAGGCAAACATATTCTTCGTAACGTTTGGACTACCAAGGCCATCTAATCTTGTTGTCAACAAGGTTGTTTCATAGACTTTACGTTTGATTGTTTTTATTGAACAATAAAATTACTTGCCTGATAAATAAAAAAGTCAAGGCCTAAACTTTATAGTTTCGTTAATAGTATAAGCAAAGACGAGGTTTTTAACATAAATGGTGGGTAACCAATACACTGATCAAAGTTATTGGATGTCATAAAAAGTTTCGAGTTTCGAAGTAGGAGAGATGGAAAAGACAAAACGAAACCTTCGGTTAGAGTAGACTAGTACAGTCAGCAGCAAAAGTGGCTAAGCGTTGGAAGTGTTCAAAATGACCTACACGCGCTCTTATTCTCTTGACAATAGAGACGTGTTGACCTCATTTTGAACACCTCAAATGCTTAGCTACTTCTGCTGCTGACTGTACAACAAAAACCCCTTGTTTTTGGCACTGGCGACAGAGTAAATACAAATTCACAATAATTAAATGTTGTGATGAACAATATGTTGAAATATAATGAATATGATACGTTTTGTCTCCAATAGCCAGCTACCATTTTCTTTGTAATTACAGATTATTTGAGACATGTAATTGTCTTAAAGTTACTGAGATATAAATAAACCAAACCACAGCCCGTAAGTAACGGTATACATATTCGTAAAACCTTGACATTTTTTCAAGACATTCTTACACAAATCGACCTAGTCCTACGGTAAGCTCAGTAAGGCTTGTGTTGTAGGTACTAGACGTCGATATATATAATAAATAGATACATATAAATACTTAAAAACATAGAAAACACCCATGACTCAGGAACAAATATCTGTGCTCATCACACAAATAAATGCCCTGACTGGGAATCGAACCCAGGACCATCGGCTTCATAGGCACATAGCCTTTTGACATATAGCCCTTGTATGTAGGAAAATACGGCTGCGATACTTTAGGCATCTCCCAAGTGCAGCCTTATCGCTAGGAACAAACGGTGTCCTTATTTGATTACTGCATTATGTCCTTAGGTATTGATATACTATGCGATGGGGCGTTTGACATTTTCAGCGGTGACACCTACATTAAGTACTAAAACGGGCGCAAAAATTAAACTAAATATGTACATACATGGTTGCGTTTACATGCGAATTCCTTTAATTGGCTTGCTGTATCTATATTCATATCCATTATTTATTATGTAAGCTGTTTGTCCTCCTTAAAATATATAAAAAAATATTAAAACACGATAAAGATAAACTGAATTATTTTTTATTATGCAGAAACGTCTGCTAGCGAATATCTTCGATATTTAAATCGAAAGAAAATTAAAAAATAATTTAGAAAGGGGTATTGTTATCGATGAATTCTCAATGTAAATTGAGATTTCGATGCCCTTAAGGTGTTCAATACGCTGACGGTAGATGTGACTACACGTCACCCATGATGACGAATACTACGAAGGATAAGATAGAGAAATTTGACAAGTGTAAGCGGTACTCGAATAGCACAATTGGAAGTGCACTGGGCTAGTGATCCAGTGGTTGTGGGCTCGAGTCCCGCTTCGAGTCAAATTTTTCTATTTTTCTTTCGATTTAAATATGAAAGATAAACTGCCTGATAAAATTAAGATGTATTGTTATTTTGGTAATACATTATACAATCCTTGTAAAACTTTGTTTAAACCTCGATAGGTTTTTCGTAAATTAGAGCTACACGCACTATTTACAAGCTTTTTTAGGTTAGTAGGTACCTTCTACAAACATGACCAGATTAATTTTAGAATCAGTCTTATAATATGATACTGAAGAAATGGTGGCGGTGGTGGCAGAGTTCATATAGGTATCGCCACGAGAGTTGAGGCCACGCACACATCCAACATGCATGTAATGATAGCGAGATTTTGAAATTAGTGTTCTTTTTTCGTACCGATAGCAAAATAGCAAACTGCAAGATTGAATAAAGATTTTTCCAATTAGTACTCTATGTAGCAGTGTGTGAAACCATTCACCTCAACTCTCGTGCCGATACCTATACAACGAATACTTAATAAAAATATTGGAGAGTTTTGACCTAGTAATTACTTAGCTGAATTTCCAGTAAGTAGGTGAACATAATTTTCAATCACAGGCAGTTGCCCATTTTTTTGTAGTACTAACTATTATTAGTTAATTCCTCCGGGAATCCCGACACTATTTTCAGAGTGATGACAAAAAACCTAATGTTAGGATACACGAGGAAATCCCGTAACCCAGTGCGTAATACATTCCCAATGCCTAGAGAGCAAATGATTACAACATACAATGTGACTATTTATATAACGTTACAAACAAATTACGCGAATTAAATAAGTCTTGAATAGCTTTTGCCGTGTGATGCCGACTGATTAGAACAACCCCACCCCATCTCCTTTCGCGGGTGTCGTAAGAGGCGGAAAAGGGAAAAATCCTACAGACGGGCAGCAGCGTGCGTCGAAACCCAATCAATACAGCTACTGCGGTCGCCAACCCCCCTGCCAAGCGTGGCGACTATGGCAACTACCCAAGATGATACAAGTCATATTGGTGGGAGGCCTATGTCCAGCAATGGACTGCATACGGCTGAAATGATGATGTAAATGAATAGCTTTTCCTTTTTGGATTAAAATACCAAAATAGTGAAAACATTTTCACTTTCACACATTATTGTTTTTTGTAACTTTACTTCATGTTGATATCAACCTTCGCCAGTCTTCATCCGAGACCACAAGAACAATGTCGTTCTCGAAACGTCGGAGGTTAAGCCCCGTTTACTGGTAATACTTTTATATTGTTGGGAACAATAGTTTTCAAAATGATTCTAGTTTTAGATGATCGTCCATAGCTGGTGAATCCCTATCGTCTTACCTATTCAGCCAGTGCTATGCATACAATTCTTAAATTGTTGTATGGTATCTTATATTTCAGAATACTTAGCCTACCCAGCACTGACATATGTTTATCACTTATATAATTCAACTTTACGCAAGAACAGCTTCTAACACTTTACCAAGTTCAGGTTCGGAGTACTGTTGCCACCTTTAGGACGCGTCTGCCGAGTATCAGATGGCCGCTTTGAATTCAATAGAGCATCGAGCTCGCAGACTCATTGGCGATACTGAGTTGGTGAGAGTACGGTTACAGAGCCTTGAGCACCGTCGCAGGGTTGCTAGTTTGTCTGTGTTTTACAGGATACATTTTGGAGAGTGTGCACAGGAATTTCACGATTTAATCCCGCCATGTCCGTTCCACGTCCGAACGTCCAAGCGAGGGAAGCGGTTTCATCCTTACGTCGTGAATATTCCATTCGAAAGAAGCGATTCGCTTCTACCTTTCTAATGCGGACTGCTAAGGAATGGAATTCGCTCGCCTCGTCTGTATTCCTAGAAAGATATAATTTGGGTCTTTTCAAAGCAAGAGTATATAGGTGAACCAGCGTGCTACATCCTCGACCTCGTCGACACTTACGTTTTTTTCTTCAAACGATGGTCTACTTGTAGAACAAATAACAATACGGCTTTCAATTAAATAAACCAACAAACCAATGGACAAATGTTAATTTACAAAATCTTTATTGGAACAGTCACAGTTGTTGCGTTGCAAGTGGAGGGAGCATGTTACTGCAGTTACTATTGTAGACGATGTATTGAACATGCTTTGGAATTGTAAACAATAGAGTTCAACCCTACCTCACCACGCAAAACAGCTTACAACTATCGAAAACAGATTCAATTGTTTATCTTATTCTCATGCAATACATTCTACATTTAAACGGATTGTTAATGTACATATGGCTTTAAGCGTGGCGGAGTACACATGTTACTCGCGAGGGTTTTACCAGCCGGTCTCTGAACTCGTCATGATGTTTTCCTTATAATAATAATAATGCAACTCCCAATAGAACGCCTAAATTTCGGACGTTCTGCGAATTCCATGATCAGTATGCAGTTAAACGATTACACATAATGACTGTAGTAGATACCACATACCTTATCACTAGTTCGGGGGTGTTGCTGACTTCGTTTCGACCACGACACCAATCATTAAAAACTGGTAACGGACCTGCCGTTTTGATTGAGATATGTACCTAGGTGTTGCTAAGCTTTTTTGGGGGATGCGGCATTAAAAATCACCTGTCATAATAAAAAATCTCTCAATAATTATTTCTGGAATCGCAAACAAAAAGTCAAACGAATGTAATGGTGGAGAATGGAAACTTTTTCCAAGCAACCGTGTTTTTTTTATTCATTCAGGAACAAACTAGAGTCAAGCCCAATTTTCATATAGTTTCTATAGTAAATTACCAATTGCTTTGTTTTTCAGAAGCGTTAAAAATTTTTCATCACACTTGCTCGTCAATGGCGTTGTTACTTGCGAGAGTACAGAGCAGTTATAGCCGATTTAGCTCACACGGGCTGTTAAGTTTAGTTTTAAAAATATACAGAACCTATACTTCACTTGGACTGAGGATGTTTCTAAAGAGCCAAGGTGTATTTCATATCTTCAAAAGTTTGTTACAACCAACTTTTAATATGTATAAAACATATCTTTATATTAAATTTGACTGCAATTTAATGTTTAGTATTTATTAAAAATAGTTGTTTTCTATTTTATTTTGATAATTGATACTATTTGGCAGGATGATCTATCAACTTCGAAAACAAAACGCAGTTGTTAACATTATCTGTGGAAGACATTGAACAAAGTTGACATTGTTGACAATCTTTTATAGTGGATGCGGTCTGATAGGTAAAACTACACTACACTAGTAACTAATATTTTACCAACGAATTTATTTTATTTCCTCGCAAATGTGATGAAAAACATTGTATGTACCACGGGTGGTAAGTGTATA
Source organism: Grapholita molesta (assembly GCA_022674325.2). Lineage (NCBI taxonomy): Eukaryota > Metazoa > Arthropoda > Insecta > Lepidoptera > Tortricidae > Grapholita > Grapholita molesta. Next base: position 21,453,932 of record CP053121.2, on the reverse strand, counting down.
ACAAACTTGAGTCATTAAAAGCCCTCCGACTTCGTCGTCGGACTTCTAATAGACTCGCGTTTACTATACCTTACTTACCATCCTCGTTGCACAATGTACTATAATTATTTACTCGTACACAGATAAGAAAAATGTTGTGACGATATAGTGTAATTATGTGAGTCTTTATTTGCTATTTTTAAACGCATCATAAAGGGGTTGTATTAAGTGTATGGATAAAAATGCTTACGTTTTTGTTGCATTTTCATATACGATCTAGTGGCATCGACATTCGTGGGTCTAACTGTCTATCACTATAATCTAAATAGCAAAGGAACGCAGTAGTTATCTACAGCAATATTCTGGGAGTAAATGGTTTCGGTACTGCTATCTTGTTGCCGCTTACTACTTACTTACACTACTGGTGGACTAGTGCTCCCCCATATACCCCCACAGAGAGAGGTCTCCGGCATACTGCAGCCACCGACTTCCAGTGACCCGTACTGGATCAACCGCCTGTCTAGTTTGCTGACATCCGATACTGCGCTTTCCTACACTACTACGTAAAGAGTGTAATGCAATAACAACTTTGATCACAAAATACGATGTTTGATAAGTTTGATTACTATAAGGGTTGCCATACTAATTGGTCACGGTCTTTAACTGTTCAGCCACCCTAAATGGCTCGGCAACTAAAGTCCTTTCTCGTACATATTTTGATTTGCCGCCTTTTTCTACTGATCCATGTTATCAGTACCATTGCACAAGTATAATTACCCACTTACTGTTTCTAATTATATTTTGACGTCATTGGGCTTGGCTACGCCAATGGGGAGTTTTCAGTTTTCGTAAAGTTCAAGGGCTGTTCGGGTTCCGAGAAATGTTTGTTATTCCTACCGGAATGGTTACTTAACTTAGTGACGTTACTTCATTAAACGTGCCTGTAAAAAATAATAACTTGAATTTGAAATATGATAATTTCGATTGACGTTATGGAGGTTATTTTTGTATTTTTAACATTAAGTCGGTACTGAATACTTACAACGTAAACTTTTTTAGATTACGACAGAAAAATGACAAAACTTTCATTTATTTCCAGAACTCCTTTATCTGTTTTATATTTATTAGATAATTAGGGCAATAAAACGACATTGGACCATAGAAATAAATAAATAAATATTACAGAACATTCTGACACAAATGACTGAACCCCACGGTAAGCTCAAGAAGGCTTGTGTTATGGGTACTTAGCCAACGATATATACAATATATATTTATATATAAGTATTTACTGATATAAAACATCCATGACACGGGAACAAATATATGTGTCTCATGATCTCATCACACAAGTTATTGGGATTTAAATCCAGGACCATCGGCTTCATAGAGAGGGTCACTACCCTACATAGTTAGGCAAAGACTTCGTATAGGTCGTATACTGATTTAGGTAGGCTACGAGTATCATAATCATCATCATAATCATCCGTCATAGGACGATACTCGTAGCCTGCCTAAATCAGTATACGACCTATACGAAGTCTTTGCCTAACTATGTAAGTACTGAACAGTAGAAGGTAAAGCTTCGAACCCCTACTTTCTAAAGTGACGCATTCCCCGCAGTGGGATAAGGAAAAAGCGGTTCAGCGGCGCCTCGTAACTCATACGGATCGTTGGGTTTTTTATGTGTTGATGTTTTGATACTAGCCGCATGTTCCCGGAAAATCACGGCACAATAACCTTTAGTCACCGCTCAATTATAATAGCTGCGGTTTAAATAGGGTGCTTAGATATAGTACCTGGTTAGTTCTGTTTAGATTACATATTAACGAAATTAAGTCGGTTAATTGAATTTGCAAAACAAACTAGAACTGAAACAAACAAGAGCGTCCTCGATGTTAAGATGATATTTATTCAATTGGAATTTCTGATTTTCTCATTTATTGCAAAAAATCTACTCCGTAACAGGAAAAAATATTAAGAGCAACGCTCGTAAGTTTTATGAGTTCCCGGTACTTAAAGAACAACAAATCCAGTCGCGATACTATCTCACCGATAGAAAACATAAAAAATAAATCTGTGTCCCTAGTGCAAAACGGTGTAAGTTTCATACTAGTTGTTCGTCTGATGTACTCTTTTTCATTAGGATCACAGAAATGGCGTCGCTCTATTCGGCCAAAAACAATAAAAATAAAGGAGGAAAAAAGTACGGTTCGTACACGAGTACTTATGAATCAGCGGCAGACAAACGTACAGATCTCAGCTCCATTAGATTAAGGCACCGTGTTGGCTTTAATTAGATTTACCTTCCAGTATCATACGCAAGCGCTTCTTCGTTTTCCCAGTTTCCCCTACATCGTTTTTTTTTTTCAGTTTCCTTCCCTGGGAATTCTCGAATTTGTTGTGTGAAATTTTACGTAAAAACTCGGTCAAATGCCAGTGGCAGTTCTGTGAGTAATGGGCTACGTTTCCGCTCTTGGACACATGGGTCACATGTTATGACGGCTATGATGACAAACTTAGATTTTGTCTGAATTTAGTTTATCCGAAACTGCTTTTACCGAAAATATTTTGCTTTAATAAAAGTGCAAATCGGTCAGGTATAAAACTAAGCTAGCTAAACTAATACGCTAGTAACTGGCCACTATCCAAAAACTGGCCACATTATACTAAAAATACAAATGCCCACATTATATTAACTGTTTACACGCGATTAGAATTCATTTTAGTGTCAGGTGACCAGTTATTGAAAAGTGGCCAGTTACTAAGCGAATTAACCTATTTAAATTAATTGCGAAAACTTACACTAATAATAATAACAAACTTTTTTAGCTATACTTTTTATTCTTTATCAAAAAACTAAAACTTTATTTCGTATCAACTTATATTTTCTGAGATTAAATTCTAAACTACACCCGGATATCTAAAGGGTGCAACTGGAGAAACGTTAGAGGGTATAATAAAGTTTATTCAGTCCTAAGAAAGCCAACCCTGTTTACGAGCAACAAAGAATTTAATCAGAACAATAAAAGATGAATGGGGGGCCAGGGAGCAGATAAGCCCCGCAGTGGCCAACTTGTAACGGTACGGACGCAGTTTTATCCCAGACAATCAAATTGAAAGTTTTCCTTGCTTCAGTGTGCAAAGAGGTGAACACCAAGTTTCATCTAAGTTTACTCTACTTAGGTTTTAGTAGTTTTGAGAATGCGCAAATGTGATTTTGTTAATGTAAAACTTAAGTCTACTTATTTTATTGGTTCCACACACTAGATTTGATATCAGTATAAAATTCTTAAGAAAGTTTCCGATAAAATGACGTATCGTATCGCGTCATCCGCACTTAAATCCCTACTTATTAAATAGAACATAACCGCTAAAAAGACTAGGCAAAGACAAAAGAAAAGGCATAGGATTAAATCCGACCATCTTAAGCTAGTAGTTATATGGCTTCTAATGGTGTTGGTAAGTGTTTTTGCAAATGTTCAACTACGGACTGGTTGAATGCTTAACTGTATGAAAAAACGCAAATAAAACCTTTAATCTAAAATATTTATTTTCTCTTCAGCCTATTTTTCTGATGATTGAAACTCGATACATAATATATATCATTTTATATTTACGTATTTTAAACGATTCAAGAATTATTTATTTGCATAGACACAGTACAGGGATGTTGCAATACATTATGATTATTGTTAGCTTGCGTGCACGCGTGCAAACATTAAGTTATCAAAATAATTACAAAAATACATTGGCATGCCGTATTATAATACAATTATATATTGTATGCGTTTGGGAAATGCTTTAAAAGCCAGTCCGTTAAATTGGGTTTAAAGACGTTTCCCGAACGACACTAGGACTTTTTAAAGTTTAGGTTGCGTTTAAAGACGAGAGAGTAGCACATGCAGTTTTACTTAAAAATAGCCAACCATAAGGGCCAGCTACAAACCTAACAACTGTACAATAACGATAATTATCTGTGTTATGTGTAACCTAATTATTTAAATGTGAAGATGACTTATCAATTCTCACTTATCAAATAAGCGCTACGCCCATCAATTTCGGTTAAACAGGATGGACATTTCGCAATGCAGTCACTTGTCATATGACTAAACATAGGGAAGATAATATGTTAACTCGGTAAAGTACCGGTCATTATAATTATATGTAAAAGAATCGTGATTTTATGTAACTTCATGACTCAATTTCTTTATGAAAATTAAATTCATATGAAACTGATTTATCTACATTAAGCACCCAAACTCTTAAAAATTATTTTGTTGCATATCCCCTAAACAGACCATATTGTTATCTGTATAAATTAAATATCTCCGTAAAAGCCCTGGTAGCCTAGCAGTAGATCCCAGATTCTAACCCCGGCTCGTACCAATGACTTTTTCGGAACTTACGTACGAAATTTTATTTGATATTTACCAGTCGCTTTTCGGCGAAGGAAACATCGTGAGGAAACCGGACTATTCCCAATAAGGCCTAGTTTACCCTCTGGGTTGGAAGGCCAGATGGCAGTCGCTTTCGTAAAACTAGTGCCTACGCCAATTCTTGGGATTAGTTGCTAAGCGGACCCCAGGCACCCATGACCCGTGGCAAAATACCGGGACAACGCGACAAAGACGAAATTTCTACATAGCTCCGAATAAAGAAGTCCGGTAGAAGACTTGATCGTCCCTCCTTACTGTTTATGCACATGCACATATGTTGTAAGGGACAAATTATTAATTTATTTACGTGTAAACAAAAGTAGAAGGTACTCAATATGGCTGTATATTAAGGGTCGATAGAAAAGTAAATTAAGGTAAACAAATATGGTGGACTGACAAATGACTTCTAAGTAAAAAAATAATTTCACACATGACGAAGTATAGGTAATTATCGCATTTTTGAATAAACAAGAATATAAATAACGAATTTTGATGCGTATACAATGACTTTGAAACCATGCATGGTTGTTTTTTAAAAGTACGTAATTGCGAAGCCATGAAGGTAAATGTTTGTTTACATTTTTTCAGTTTTCTATTGACCCCTTAGATATATGTAGTCACCTGAGCAACTAGACTATATTTGTGTATGCACAAACCTAACATTTGCAATCGTAACATAAAATCCGAAATCGTTAGGGTAGTTGGTTTACATAGCCTCTAGTCGTCTCTAACAAGTACCTACACCAGGGGTTCCCAAACTGTGCGCCGCGGCGCCCTGGTGCGCCGTGGAAAGTTCAGAGGGGCGCCGTGAGTCGATCATCTATTATTATCTAACTACAACGACGATAGATTCATGTTGTGTATGTTTAATTTTCTGCCTACCTCCCTCTAACTAAACTAACCTAACCTGACTTCTATTATTGTAGGTAATGTAGGTAATTATTTCTTTCTACTATATCTTTTTGAAATAGCTAGAACAGGGCGCCGTGACAAAATACTAATTTTGTAACTGCGCCGCAGATTGAAAAAGATTGGGAATCCCTGACCTACACAATGAACTCCCCTCGGGAGTCGAGCGGCATGTGGGCAAGTTTACTGACAACTTTCTAGGGGAGTTCTTCGCACTGAAAGTATTCGTACTAGCATTTTATCAGCCCGAATGTAACTGCGTTGACTAATTAATACTAATTATTTTTTATACTGTAACTAGTTATGATAATACGATTGTAATTTCTGTAAATAAATGTAATTTATCTTGTATCCTATCCATTTCGATACATAAATATGCAAATGAATTAATACGTACCTGGAGATAATTTAACCAATACTAATTCTTATTATTGCTGTCATTTTCGATTTAAGAGCAGCTCAAACAAACAAGCCTGCGACTATGAAATTTTAAATTCAAGGCTCAATTCTAAACACTTCCTATATTTTTTTGGTCTTAAAAAAATACTGACAATTTAAACAACTTATTACACCTCAAAGTTTAATTATGTAGTCAGTGGATCAAAAATTGCGATATTATCGTTACCTCGTGGTATCAGGAAGACAATTACTTGTTTGACATTTGATTTTTCTCAAAACTGAAAACAAACAGTAATGCTAATGTCAATTACGTATTGGACTTATAAAAAAACATTTAACACCTTCGCTGCGGCAGTTACTTAACATCGCAATTAAGCCGTCATACGGGGTCGAATCGACCCCGTGCTTCAGCAACCTTGTATGATAATAATAAAATTAAAAGTGAACAAGTTTTTAAAAGCTGCAGAACTAAATATGCTCAATTGGGGAGTAAAATTTAAACCCCCGTAGTCAAAGACACCCTTTATAAAGTTGTGTGTCAAGCGCGTTTGTATAAACTTCCGACATATTAGTCAGTAGGCCTGCACAAAATACAGTCAGCAGCAGAAGTAACTAAGCGTTTGAGGTTTTCAAAATGAGGTCCACACATCTCTATTGTCGAGAGTATAAGAGCGCGTGTAGGTCATTTTGAACACTTCAAACGCTTAGCCACTTTTGCTGCTGACTGTACAGCGGTTTCAAATTTAACCAACTTTAACAGCCATCGATTCTGAACACTAAACCAAACCTTTCAAAGCTTTTGATGTAATAACAAATGAAACGTCATGTCATGAATGCACGTCACACGTCACTCGTACTCGTTACCATACTCCACCACTACGCCCCTCTATCTCCACTACCACTTTTTGCTGCCCGACACTTTGTCAACGTCACTGAGATTTTCCCGGATGTACGTACGGAAACGCGCACTAAATGTCATGCAACAGTAGAATGGCAACACAATTGGTAACGATTATTTATCACCAGTTATTAGTTATTGACATATGCTAGGTAAGTCATTGGATGGCATTGTGCTTTTTATGATTATAAGTTATTACTTATAATCACACTTATAATCACGTTATATCGGTACTTCGTTTTAAACAACTTGTAAAAATGATTTTTGCAGATACTTACTTCTGGTAATATAAGTAAAAATTGATAACCAAAAATTCAGTCAATAATAAAATAATATGTAAATTTGCGACGGATATTTTAATTCTAAAATTTTTCGCTCTTTACAAAAAGTTATTACGCCATTGTTCAAAACTCAGAAATCCCTGCCAATTAACCATCTAACTACATTTTGATTTATACAAATGACAGACCGACCGTACCTATAATTTGGGCCGGCGTTTAGTTTTAGTCTCTCAAAATAAAACTTATTCACCATTGACATTGTACCATTGAATTGGTAAAGCGGCAAATGCTGGTTTCTGTATCGTAGGCAAGCCGGAGTGCCGCATTCATATGAAGTAGGTAGATATCCTGAGCACGAGATCAGAATAAGTAGTTAGGTACTTCTATGATACGTCAATTGCTGAATTCAGAAATTTTAACTTCTGTATACCTACTTTATTTTCAATAATAATTATAAGAATTTGGCTATTTTTTCATTACTTATATAATTAAAAGTTAATCTAATAATAATGTAAAAATAGTAGTTACATTGAAGTTCCATATGGTTATTTCTGAAACCAAAAAGAAATAAATAGCGTAAGGCACTTGTTGCATATTTCTTTTCATTCATATTTTTTTGTTCCCTCAGATAATTGTCAACTTTATTATTTGGTTATATCTGTCGTTGTCCGAACAACGCATACTATCCAAAAATTGTAAACATACAACTTGGCGTGTATCCATCACTGTTACCCGGTATACATAACATTCAGTAGTGGCCGTCTCTCGATTGACACAATTAACTGTGTGTTAATTGTGTTATTAATGTGTTTAATTAACAATTAATGTGTAAAACTTAACTGAAGGACAATATCTATGTAGTTGTGCAGATAATTAATAGCAAATTACGTCATAATTTGAATATAGAACGCCGACATGCGTGTACACACACGTTGCAACTATATAGGCCAAGTGTTTTAGCTAAGTATTTCACCTGTACTAGCCGCTGCAAATAACAATTTAACTGGCAGTAGCTTAGTGCCAGTAATTAAGTGATGTTTACTAATTATCGCCGTGTGGAATCGTTAATTAGATCGCTACAGTCGACAGCCAGGCGTCAATCAATTCCGCAACAATCGGAAACTCTGAGGATTAAGCGTTAACATTGCTTTACATAGTTAGGAGTTAGGATATAGGACCTGATTGCAAATTTACCCTAAACCGGATCTACCTATCACCGAGGAGGTGACCAATTTGTCCAGGAATTTGGATTTATCTCTAACCTCAGTTTTAAATGTTTCTATCCTTCACTTAAGTTTTAAGCCAAGAGAACGGACTACAGTATGAGGTTCTTCAAAAAAGGAGTGTATAGGTTCTTAAAGGGTAGGCAACGCGCACGTGAATCCTCTGGAGTTGCAGGCGTCCATAGACTACGGTAACTGCTTACCATCAAGCGGTCGTTGTATTAAAAAGAAAGAATGGCAACAAAAACTTGTGTGAATATGTATATTTTAGAAAGGATTATGGAACAGTCTAAAGTCTAAATACACTGAATACCGGTCTCACCTCCTCGTTATAATTTGAGCTAATTATGCGGAATCACGAACGCGCACCATTGTGTTTGCTTGTTTATTAAATTAACCAATGTTAAATTTCAAACCTACAAGCTGTAAGTAAACCGTAATTATTCTGCAATTGTACTCTAATTAGAAGAAGAAGAAGAAATTATTTATATGGCATAATAGAAACTAAGAAAACATTAAAGGATACAGTCTAACTATTACACTTACCACCTTATACACTTTTCAACTTACCACCACCGGTGATGGTAAGTTGTTCCCATATTTCGTAGCAGCAGCATATTGAAAGTTGCCCACGAAAAGCGGACGTACGGTGTTGTGTGCCTAAAGGCACTGGTCCCACCGCGAGCTAGTAAGCTATGAGCTATCAGCTGTTTCAAGGGACAAAAGATAATCGATCCCGTGTAAATAAAAGAGACATATATGACATAGTCGGGCGATCGTAGTTCATCGCTGGGCGATGAGCTATAAATATATATATATCTCTCTTTTATTTACACTGATTTTTACTTTATTTTATTTAGCTGATAGCTCATAGCTTACTAGCTCGCGGTGGGACCAGTGCCATAAGCCTAAGCGCACCTCGTAAACAAATAAGTATGACGGTTTGTATTTAAACTTACATGAGACATGTTTAATAATTAACGATTAACACGGTACTACTCACGTTTATTTAGTCACTCGCGCGACATGTTTCGGAGAACATAGGCCTCCATTTTCAAGCACTAAGAGTGCTGAGTGTCCGATCGGTTCGCCGCTCGCGTCACCGGCCCGTCGCGCACTAACGCGCGCCGCGCTGCCCGCGCCGCTCTTGATGTCAAAACTGGTTGAGGGCGGTCCGGTTGTTGGTGGACGATTCGAACCCGCGTCCTATCAATACAGCGGCTCCGGTGTCGGACCGCCCTCAATCAGGGCCGGTGACGCGAGCGGCGAACCGATCGGACACTCAGCACTCTTAGTGCTTGAAAATGGAGGCCTATGTTCTCCGAAACATGTCGCGCGAGTGACTAAATAAACGTGAGTAGTACCGTGTTAATCGTTAATTATTAAGTATGACGGTTCTTGTTTATAAATCACTCCTAATCTCAGTTAAGATTATCAATACGATTCCTATCGAAATCTGCACATTGAAGCGGCAGTATTTAAATTAAATATTCTAGCATTTCTTATCTCTCCATATTGACATATTTGCTTCGTATCTCATACTTACCAAGAATTTGAATTCGGGATCGTTTTGCTATGTGTGGCCAATAAAATTTAATGACTTACTTAAAATCTCAAAAAAATCTTATTCTAGGCAAGACCATATGACTATATAAATAATGTAAAAGGCGATCTGGGAGTCTAGCCACGTACCTAAACTATATACATAAATAAAACTTATACATAAAGGTATATGAGTTATATCGTTTATAACTTATAACTGAATAACGGCTGAACAGATTTTGATGAAATTTGGTATGGAATGGCATATAGGGTACTAATTTTAACCCAACTACAAAAAGAATAAACGGTAATGTTTTTAGCGCGTTTAAAAGAGAAGTATGTATATTTTTTTGGGTCAATTTCTGCAGCTCTTGATGGATCAACATATATTTTAGAGAACAACAACATATTAAACATCAACATATTTATATTAGAAAAACGCACACAACGGTACTCTCTCTCTCTGTATTAGTTGCGTTTCCAACTTTCGGCGCTTTCCGCCGCTGCGCCCGCTTTGACATTATTTCGTTGGAGATGGAACGGCGCTATTACGTTATTTATATCCAGTTGCATATATTTCCCAGCCAAACATTCCTTGCAGGAATTTCACAATCGCATGTCATGTTGGGGAAACTTGTAATAGGGAATGTTTATTACTGTGAAACACCGTTTTATACTCATCACTTTTGTAGTTACTATTGGGCTTTGGGTAGGTACTGACTACTGTTTTATAATCTTTATTAAAACGGGACTTACCCGTGGTTATAGTTCGAAAAATTACCTGCGATGTTTCGTGACCGAGATGACGAGTGGAGGCTAATAACTAATACTATTACTCGTAATCATCATCATCATCATAATATACTTAAGAGTCTTAAGACTCAAATCAAGTATCTGTATCTGAGTTGAAACACGCATATGACCAAGAAAGACAATATACCTACTTATGCGAAATGCGACTAAGTTGAAAACACATTTCAAGATTCAAGATGGCTGATAGCATACCGTTGCACATTGCTAGCCTACTTAATTTTGTCGGTTTCTTTGTTGCTTTCAATAAGTAGTGAGGGCAAATGAGTAGACTAACGGCCCGGCCACGACTATGCGCGTCTTGCGGCGCGGCGAGCGTTTTATCTGTTCGTTGCGCAGTCAAGACGCGCAATGCACTGCGGTTAGGTGGTATCACACGCAATGAACAGATAAAACGCTCGCCGCGCCGCAAGTCGCGCATAGCCGTGGACGGGCCGTAACAGAGACTAAGCTTCTAAATGGCGCGCAAAATGTATACCTAAACTGGTGTGGTTGGCTCAAGCGGATAAAAAAGAACACATTGTTCATTTTTAATATTTATTGCCGAGACAGATTTTTGAAATGCGATAAAAATTTTGAAACGCGAAGTGTAGAAAATATCACATTATAAAAAAAATACATGATGGCAGATACTTTACGTGTTTTTTTTTTCATACGTTTCTATTGACACAATATGATTGACTGACTAGGACGAACTATTACAAAAAAAATCGATTTAGTTTAATTTAGTTTGCCAAAAACATTTTATATAATATAATACATTGCAAGCCATAGTTTTATGTTCAAGCAGTAGCTAGATGTCTTATCTTATCATAGATTACCCATACCTACTTAGATAGAAGATGTGGCTTTCCTTACCACTTTGGAATTTCCATAAAAGAAATGTGATAAGTCTGGGAAATATTTATTTAATTGTCTGCATCGTTTGGTTTTTCCAGCACGCCAAAATTTCCAGATCTGGATCATTTAACTTGTTATATTAGCAGTCACTTTCCAACTTTTTATTTTAAGATTTCCGCTAATACTGTTAGTTACGAATGTATTTGTTAATGAGCCCGTACATGTTATTGCCAACGCCTATTTCTGGCGCAGAACGTTGAATCCGGATTATATTAAAGGTAAATAATGCTATTTTCAGTGTCGCTTAACATCAAACCCAGGTAAGTTCAACAGCTCGAAAGTTGATTAGCTTTCTGATTATTATGCATTTTTTAGATAATCAAACATAAAAGCAGAATGGATTTACCCGAGCTTGAAGTTAAAAGCGACACAATTATTGATTTTAATGCTAAATAATAAAGGCGTGATGGCGTGGTAAAGGATCAGGAGCTAATAGCAGCAATAAACCAAAGTAGGTAATTAATACTTTAATGTTAATGACCGTAAATCATTTTCAATAATGTAACATGTTAGCGTTGTTGAAAATTTAAAAAAAAACATTGAGATATTAATTGCTAGTACCGTACCATTGGGGCACCTACTTTGACCCTACGAGGTTACTTTGTTCATCATCATCATCATCATCATCGTCAGCCTATCGCTGTCCACTGCTGGACATAGGCCTCCCCAATTTCACGCCATCGTGTTCGATTTTCGGCTGTTCGCATCCAGCTCCTGCCAGCCATCTCGCGCAAGTCGTCGCTCCACCTAGCCTGAGGGCGCCCTACACTACGCTTGCTGAGACGCGGTCTCCACTCAAGAACTCGTTTACCCCAACGGTTATCGGTTCTACGGCTAACTTTGTTCATCCATGAAAAACTATTTTATTGAATAAAAATTCTTAAAAACGATATCGATTCCCGCACTGAGAACGAGTTACTAACATACACAAAATTTTAAGATATGTTTACCTTCGCGATTCCTAAAGACCAGGATAGGAGGGATAAGTAAGGACTTTAGTTTTATGCCGATATAATGAATAATTATATGATTTTTTTTTTAGCCTGTAGTGTCCCACTGCTGACAAAACTTCAGTTTGGACCTTAGACTATATAATATTATTAGACTCCACGCCGCCAACAACAATGTGATTACAAATGGCGTCGGTCGACTCGTACTTACGCGCTTCACACACACACGCAAGGCCTGGATGCGCGGGACTCCTAACAGTCTCCTCCGAACGTCAAAGCACGCCGCAGTGGACCAAAAAATATTAAAATATGCCGTCATATGCTGTAAGATCAAGTAAAAATGCAACCGGTCAACACAAAAAACACTCCCCCAATCACCTTTCATCAGTAAATAAACAACTGATCACGCAATTATATTAAAAATCAGTAAATTCGCTAGCTATTTACTTCACGCCATCTGTGTTGCCAGATAATCGAGTCAATCAAAATCGGAGAAATTTCCCTAACATAAGGTAATTGATGTTCCATATTGTTATTTTTGTATGAGCGCGGAGCGGGTTTGGTGTAGTATAGGGTTTTAAGTTTAGTTTTAATAAATGTAAATTTTGTTTTGTAATTTATTTCTATGTTATTTTACCTATTTATCACAACTGTATACTAATGGATACCAATAAATTTGATTAATGTTTTACAATTTTATTAACGTTTACCAAAGAAAAATTCCACAGTGCTCTTTTGCAAATAACCCAATTTGTATCACCTATGTAATTGCAACTAGTCTTTTGATTAAATAAGATTTTCTTATAAAATACGGTAAACCCTCTATATACACTACCACGATAAATTGTCACGACAAATCGTCACTGTGCCTGATCTGCTGTGCCCCATAATTAATAAATATAATACAAGTGCTAAAAATTATAATATCGGGGCACACACATTCACATCGTGTACTTTTATCAATTTAAAATTAATGAAATTTGGTGTATTTAGTTAAATTTGCCGCATCTGAAAAATATTTCACTATATTTATGAAATCATACGAATATTCGTTTTATTTAAATATCATATTTTTTATACTAAAATATTTAATCCGGAATTGGGATAATTTGTTTTAACTGGCAACACTCAGAAATACGCACACATGTAAACTGGCAGCCATTACGAATCACAACTCGTCGTATCGGGGCATTCCTTAACGCATTCACTGCCACCGACGCACATGTGCGTTCATTTCCATACATTTTTGGAGGGGGTGGCAGCGAATGCGTTAAGGAGGTTTACTACTTCTATGGTTTAAACTATGATATAAGTTAACATAAGTAATGAAAACACGAGCTTATTAAAATTACATTTGTAGCTATTTATTGTCCACAAATACAAATAACTAACATCAAATTTATGTTCAATAATAAGTTCATTTGTAACTTATAACTGCAACTAGCCACGCAAGTTAGCAACTCTAGCAAGTGGTGCATGCGATTATCCTCGTTTGGCTGCCTGTAGGCAGTGCCCACTCAGAAGCCCATCGGCTTGTAATCGCCCGTTGTAGTTGAAACGTCTGGGCCTGTTGATTGCTGTTATTTACCTACTAGTAGTAGCCCTGTGTAGGGCGTACGTACGGTTATCCCAATATTATCACATGATATAGGCGTTTATAGGAAATGTTGTAGTAATGAAAGCAAAAAACAATGAATCAGTTAATTTCTTCAAAGTTAATTAGGCTTTAACAAAAAAACTACAAACCTACTACTCTCACAATATATGATCACACTTGAGAGATATACATAAATCTAGAAAACAACAAGTGAACGTCTTAACTTTTCTAAGTATGTTGTAATAAAAGTGTACACACGTAACTAAATAGTAGATTGTAAATCAAGGGTGGAAAGCCACCCATTGACAACGAGGTAGTTTCGCACAATAGTGCGAAACTACCTCTAAGAATAAGCGCTCTCACTTCGTTCGAGTGCTAATAGTGCGAGTCAGAAAATGGTCACTATTACCCGAGTTAGGCATACTATTTTTCATTTCGAATGCGAGGAAAGTAAACTAAGACCAAGAAAAAAGTAAAAAAAATATCTTAGATAATAAGCTGACTGCCTAAAACACATGTTGAAGCATGGAGCTGAAACTTTATGTTGTATCGATAAATCTTTGAAATATATAAAGAATCAGCATACATTCTGACAAACTACTTTTTTCATTATCTTAATTCTGAATTCACTTATTTCTCTGACCGCCAGTGTCACACAAGTTGTACAGATTTTCTATTGAAACTTGCGGTATGGGGCTTTCCATGATAACTTGAGCTTTATTTCTAATTCCGTCAGGTGTTAGGTCCATTTTAGAATCGCTTGAGTAACCCGTAATTATGAATTTCAAAATATAACTTTACTTTGTTTACTATCCAAGTGTTTTTAATAATTGCGCGGAATTTGGCCTCTATCTTTTTTCTTGCAGCATACCTAAGTGTCATAATGCACAGAATCTTTTTTTGGCGCTCGTTATTGGCGAATTAATGGGTGTCTTAAACAGCATTTTAGTTTTAGATTAATGGGTGCCAAAAACAAGATCTTTTATTTTTAAAATTTAAGACTTGTTTTATATATAAAGTAATAGAATTAGTCATTGAATGGTCCTATTCAATTTAATAATGACTAATAAGAAGGTAATATTTCCAATAAGTAAGTATACATTCATTTTTGGCCGTATAAGTTACTGCCGTTGCTTACCTGCGCATATTAAAGTTAAAAAAAAACTTCATATAATATAGAATCAAGACACTTAAAAATTTGAAGCGAATAATATAAATATTTGAATTAATTGACATATCTAGTGTATGATAATCGTTACAATAAATGCATATTATGTAAGTGAAATAACTATTCTCATGTATTTGTTTCTGGCATCGTGAAATAAGGTTATTTTCGCCACTTTGTTCTACTAAGTGTTCACAAGGGGAGAACTAATAGGAACATGCCAAATTGCGACCCTAGGGCGAAAACGTATCACTTTCCACCCGCATAGTAGATAAACAGTGAGCCACTTTCCGAACATCAGAAATGAAAAATATATCTTAGCATTAATTTAACAAATAGGTACCTATACATAATATTGAGTCGTGACGATATGAACTCAATAAGCAGGCAATTTATCTCTTTATCGTCAAACAGTTCGCCCAATACCGAGTATTCCCTTGATGTCACCATCCATACTCAGATGACACGCACAGCCGGGGAATTGTACTCGCTTGTTTAACCTTTTGGGAAACCCATGTGTACAGTTTTAAGTAACCACATCACTGTTTTACCCCAGTTATAAATATACAGTTTATCGATGTTATGATAACGCCACGCCGTTACAACAGAATACCTAAATTCATATTAAACAAATCAAATTATAAAATGTTTATATAATTTGTATAAATTAGATTACTGAGCTTTACTTTTTTCAAGAAAGTTTTAACAGAGAGTAGACAAAGTGCCTATTGGGCGAGCTAATACTGAAGTTTAGTGGTATAAGCCTGCAAATGTAGACAACAATTAATCTCATCATTCTATACAACAGAAATTAAAAGCAATTACAAGTTACCAAAACGATGTATTTATATATGTCATGGACCAAGTGATAACTTGGGTATTATTGAAAATGCCCGGGCATTATGAAAAACGCCCAATATCAGAGTGCAATTTGATTATAAATATTCAAATTATTAAGTTGACCGGGCATTATTAATAATGTCAATCACCTATTGGGCAGAATACTTAGCTAACAATATTGACCAAATGACAGATGAGATATAGTTCGAAAACCCCCGGTCCATCATTTGTTTTCATACAATTTATTATAATTAGTACTGAGCTTGGACAATCATATTAGGGCAATTTAAACAGAAATTCAGTCCCAGAGACACCGGCAGGTACGACGACGATCGAAGCGAGGAGGAGTGTTAGGTTTTTTGCGTTCACAACACAGCCGACTCGCTAAGAAAAAAAAATCAGTTTAGAAATAGCTGTAGGCCTTTGTGCCAGTTGCAGTTGCATCCATCGGTAATTGTCGTTAACACGTGTCACGAGTTTGTTTCTCTCCCCGACCAAATTGCCAAACGACGATGTGGCAATATTCACTGACCAGACAATGTGATAAATATTGAAGTTTAGCTTGTCACTTGCCACTTGTCCCAGTATAGCTAGTCATTATTCATAAGGCCCGGGCATTACAAATAATGCCCGTCCTTATCACTTGGTCCATAACATATATATGCATCTTTAACCCTTTGAACACTAAAAAGCCAAAAACCACTACAAAGGTCGCGTGGTATCGTGCCTACTACGCCACCGACCCCTAAAGTAGCTATGGCGAATGCTGTCAAAGCAACTTTCCTGCTGACAAATAAGGTTTATATTCGCTTTTCACAAGTCGAGACGGTAGAGTACTCGTCACATTTTGACGCGAGAGGAAAAGCGTTAAAAGGGTTAAGGTAATTTTTTTTGTGAAACCTACAAAATATTACTAGGTGCGAATATTTTATTATATCTGCAGCTATTATTGCGGCAAGATAAAAAATAATAGGTGCGTATGTAGGATGTTATGAAGAACCGCTTAGCTGGATCAGCTTCTGAATTTATTTCTTGAACGTCTCATAAAATAAACGTAACAGTACTCAACATGCGAATGCCCAATGGATGTCACCCTTCTGTCACTTGTATTGACTATGTCTTTACATTGAAAGTGGCATCTATTGGGACGCTGTCGGGCACCTGGATGTTTACCTTAGTAAGAATAAAGATATTAGTTTTTCAGGGAAAAAACATCTTGTAGGACTTCAATTAAACGGAAATAAAATAAGAACGGTGTTTATATCACACAAGACTATTTATTAAAACTAACTCAAAACATGAGACGGAAAGTAAAACTCCGGGAAAACTGCAAACGAGCAAGCTGAAAACTAAAGAAAACTCTTATAAATCAAGCTAGCTTCTGGTGAGCCGTTGCAGGTGCACCAATCCATTCATAATATGCAGAACATTCCATAAACCGAGGCGACAAAGTTGATCCAACGGAATTTACTAATATTCCGTGTATTCTCATTGATTTCGCGAGCGCGACTTTATAGATTTTGATTGAACCAGTTTAACAGCGAGCAACTTTAAGGATGATTCACGTTAGACCGTCGCGCTTCCTACACGTCGACCTCACGAGCACGAGCCCACCGTCGACCTATCGCTTCACTTACCTCGACGGTCCGAGTCCGAACGGCCCGAAACTCGAATATTGACATTAACACGAGCGTCGCGTCGCCGCTCCGCTCACGAGGCCCACCGGCTCGAGCGCGAGCCACCCGAGCCGCCCGTCTCTAACGTCAGCCGAGCTGTCTAAGTCATTGTCACTTGATGTCAATTAAATTCCTTGTCAATAATAATAGCAGAACTAATAGAAAATAAGAAACAGAAAAATTTAGTTATTATATTAGCCATCACGGCTATAATAGCCAATGAAGAACAAGAAAAATCACGCAGACAATGAGGCATACACCCCTTTTGGTGCACACGTTTGCAGTACAGAGAATATGTGTTACTATATTCGTGACGATTTTTGTATAATTTCCAAACCACGAGGAAATTAAGCACCGGTTGATGAATAAACAAAGCTCCAGAGTCAATATCCTGTAAAGATCGTCTAGCAGCCTACTTAAGGTAACCGATAATAAAATAATAAAATATATGTATAGGTATAATAAGTGCAAACAATATCGTGGTCTTTTCTCTTTAAGCCTATTAGGTTTAATAGTAGCCACGTATCGTTATTTCATAATTTTTCAGTTAAAAAAGGAAGTAGAACTTGGTCTTTGGTAAGCATTTTTATTATTTACAATTTTAGGACGAGCATTACTTTTATTGATTACAGTGTCATCAAATGAACAATATATGAACAGAGGATACACAGTCTGCAGTTTGATGAGGAGGCATTGAAAAAATTGCTGACATTTATCCAAAGATTGCTTTGTGCGAAACACATTCTGTGCTGACGCGCCTGCTTAAAATTGCTACGGTATAGATATATATAATATAATATCCAAACAGGCTATTCTATTGTTCAATAAGTATCTAATGATATATAACGAGATGACTTAGGTAGGTACAGCAACTCCGGAGATAAATTAGAGCTCTCTTACGAAGCAGATCCCATTCCCATCCCATGCCATTTCCTTCGTTTTTCTAACAAAGCAAGGATGCTGGTTCGGGAAAAATGTTAAGTATCGCTCAAAATACGCGAAGCGATTAATATAGATAGTTGCTCTAATTTTAATCGTAATGGTAGTTGGACTGGCTGCCTATAGAAGTCTGGCATGTATGGCCAAATTTAGAAGTGGAAGTTTAGTAAAGTATAGTTCCGAGCAAACTAACGACGCCGGTTGAGGATTGCCGTGAACCGGCCACAACATCGAGAGCGGCAAAGGCAGCGCAGCGCGCAGCAATTCGTTGAAGCAAACGGGTGTCGACACACAATGTTTGACAATAGTGTTGGAAAATTTAAACCATCTTATAAGTAAGATACTCCAAAGCAGTTCGCGTGTGTGAGGCTGTGAAATGATACAGTGACTCACGAAACTTTAAATACAATATCAAAGGACCATAAACTTATTCTACCATAAAATTACATTATTAGTTGCTGTATTATAAGCATATTACAATACCGCAAAGAATAATGTACGTTTCTGACCTATTGAATTAAAAAATGACCATTATTTTGTTCACACATACTCGTAGATAGAATATTAAACGTAGATCTTTCTGTTATAACAAAGATCTTTTTAATATTTTCTCCTTGGATAAAATAAAGTGCATAAAATACTGAATTCATAATGTTCATCACACAATTAGAAACAACGTGAGACTAGTGAGTATCTTTGGCGAGAAGGAATTTACAAAAACCCTAGTTTGCCTGTACCTTCATAACAGTATATATATACCGCCTTCTTACTATTCGAAAACTTTCTGTCAATATTGACAAGCCGTCTAGTTCCTAAATAATTGTATGTTTAATAAGGGCAGGTCGTTTTTAAAGTAAATCGTTTCTATTTAGAACATACAAGCACCAGAAAACTATAAAATAAGTGTAATGGATGTGACAGTGGTCAGTTTGTGCCTGTAGATACAGAAGTCAAAAGGGTAATGTTTTTCCAGCGTAATGTAATAATTTCCAGTGCGACCTAACAGCCAAGGTGGTCTCATAACAACCAAACAAATAGGACTATATACGACTGTACGTATAGAAGATTATAAACCTAATTGTAAAACATGCGTGTCCGCTTCAAAATTAAACTTCCCATAGTAATGTGCCTTGCCTAAAGCAACTGTAGTCTGACAATGATCTGGCCGACGGTATATATGCATCAACATAATTGTACCGATAATGCTTTTGCAAAATTGTATCGACGTCTTGCTAAATCATAATAATATGTTCACTGATTTTCGTCTCATTTACAGGTTTTCATCAAAAATTTTAAGGAACGCGACTTTGGATAAAAATTGTTAGTCCTAGTTATATAATCATTGGTAAGCAGTAAGTCCCTTACAGGAACTTAGTAAGTTAGTCTAGTTTACTTGAATAGTGACATACAAAACATAATTTCTTACAAGCAAACAAGACATCTAATACAGCGAACTCTCCGTGATAAGACTATTCATTTTAGGTCCTGTTTGTTATAATAAAGTAATATAATGTACGTATTTAGGGACCGTAAGTATCAGGACATTGACAAGATCCTATTACTGTCCGTCTTTCTGCCCGTCTTTTTTTCTGCCTGTTAGCAGTTAGAATGTACCTATGTACTATGTAGGTACCTACTTTTACTGTCATCCATGTATGGTCCTGAGATAGCTCTATTCATCATCTTATCAATCATTCTAGTACCGAACCGTACCGAAGGACGTCCACTGCTGGACATGGGCCTCTCCCAAAGCAACTCACAATAACCGCCACCCGCATCAGTGGATTCATTCTGTCTTTACCAGGTCGCCAGTGCACCTTGTGGGGGTCTGCCCACGCCGCACCTTCCGATATATGGTTGGTACTATAACCACTTACCCGTGCGAAGACAGGAGAGGTTGCTAGTACCTACCAATAAATTATTATTTGTGTAATGACGTTTTCCGCAGTACTAGGTACTTACTGTGAATACTAACTACATAAGGTTTGTAGTTGCCTAAATAATGGGTACTTACACAGCGATTTGGGGCGTACGTTTGTAATGTATTTACAACATATTATATACTTTCCCGAGCAAAGGTGGTTAGTTGCGAATAAAATCAGATTTTACTAATGATGTTCTCCGCAGTGTTTGGTACTTCTTATCCCACTAGTGTTTTCTTGTAAGAAACATTGACTTCCATCAGTTATCATCATCAGCCTTGAGCCGTCTACTGTTGGACAAAGGCCTTAACTTCGGTGTTGCCGTATTGACCACGTGTGGTAGGCAAGTTGGGAATCGCAGTAAAATACACTGTAGACGCGGGTCGCTACTGCTCATACCGGTGGGCTTCGACGCAGTTTAAGGACATACCCGGGTCCATGTCTCATTAGTAATATTAATAAAGGTTTACTGCAAATTACTTGCAATTTTTGTTGTATAATATTATTATTAATGTTATAGGTGTATTATGTAGCAGCCAAGGGAACTGGGCTGAATGACTGCAACAAGCGATCGACAGCCCGCCTGAGTCCGGCCGGGCGTCCCTACACTACATGCACATCTACATAAAGTATCAGTGATACATAATAAGTAAGCTTGTAGGATCTGTAGATGCATTTAACAGTTATTTAATTTACCTAGTAGTCATTAAGTACGTAGGTTATGTTGAGGATTTTTTAATAGAGTGTACCCCCAATTTAGCCGAGGTACAGGCAGACTAAAGAAGAAATGGTGGGACGACCTAAATGTTTTTAGCGACTGATGGCAATACGCACTAAAGAGGAGCACTGGACACAAACTAGGCTAAGAAAAAACAGTAGAAAGGGTCAGGACCATTATAAGTTGTTGTTGTATAATTAATTTAATGAATGGTTGCTTAAATTGTAAATCCATGCTGATTACTGCGTTCGTTTATAACATATATATTCAGGACAATGAGAATTTGACGATAGGTCTGGCCTAATGGATAGTGATCCTGCTTATGAAGCCCATGGTCCTGGGTTCAAATCCTAGTAACGTCATTTATTTGTGTTCTGAGTCTTCTGAGTACCCACAACACAAGCCTCATTCGTCGGTGTGTTGTGCGCGCGTACTTGTAGTACGGCAGCTGTTGGTGTATAATCCTGGCTACGAGGTCAGTCTGGGCAAGTTCTCGCCGTTAGCAAGATGAGAACATAGAGAACAGAGGTTTTCCAACCCTAAAAGGGTTCCGGGCCCGATTACTATTACTAAGACTCCCCTGTCTGTACGTTTGTCCGTCTGTTTGTCTATCTATCTCTCCGTCTGTCCGTCTGTCCGTCTGTCCATCCATCAGTCTGTCCGTCTGTCCTTCTATCCGTCTGTCTATCCCTCCGTCTGTTCATCTGTCCGTCTGTCCATCCATCAGTCTGTCCGTCTGTCCGTCAGTCCGTCCGTAAGTCTATGTATAGGTCACCAGGCTGTATTACATAAAATGTTCACAGATAATGTATTTTACTTACCTCTATGTCAACGAATACTTATACTGAGTAAAATATTAGGCTCTATAATGCTGCGAACCTTTCAAGTTATTACTAGCATTTGGCCAGTTTAATATATAAGTAGGCAGGTTAACTAAGGTAGGTAGGCAAGCCGATAGAAATGGTGTTATGTAGACGCCATGCATAGTTAAGTATGTATATATTTAAAGTTCATACGTTAATTTGAGGATTTTAGAATATTATAAGTTGATGTACAGTATGTATAAATAAGAGAGGCAAATGCATGGTTAGATATATTAAGTTCGTAGGTTAATTTGACCACATGATAATTTTATACTAATTCTACGCACAGGATACTGCAAGCAGAAGGTAGTTTCTATCGCTCATATTGTGCACTATTACGAGTGGCTTTGCATAAGCGTCACTGACTAAGAATCTACTTTGTCTGGATTGAGGACGTTGTCATTAAATATCATATTTCTAATTTTAATTCATCATTGCATCGGCCGTAACTCGTCCACTGCTGGACAGAGCCTCCCCCAAATAAGACTTGTGTCATCTTGAAAGTCGCCACTCACATTTCTGTTATTGATACAAAAATATCTAGAGTGACTAGAGCGGACACTGCCAAAGCTATTTTCCTGCTGAATTAAACGAGACGAGACGTTGGCGTACTTGACATGTTTTGACACAAGAGAAAGGTCTTTCAAAAGGTAAACACGTTGGCTGCCCGCCGTAAAGTCAGCATCAATTAGCGCATGAAACAGCGCACCAAACGAATCTATCGTTTCTTGATTTCTTCACAAAAAGTGACGAATAAAATGCGATATAAACTTTGAAACGCGAACTGTAAAAAATTTCATTTGTAAAAAATACACAGGATGGCAGATCTTAGATATTGGTGCGTTTTATTTTATATGCTACTATTGATGCTGATTGTACTAAATTACAGCATTAATCCCATGCCCAAATACCCAAAAACATAAGCTTTTGATCCCACCAATGATGCTCATGGCCACACAGAGAAGACAACGTGATCCCACCCGTGATGCCGATGGCAACACAGGGAAGGTGACTTGATCCCAAGAATGATGCTCGTGGCCACATATTCCACCCGTGATGCTCGCAGTCTACGTGTTAAATAATCAGTATCATATCATAACGTAATTTGTTTTAATTTCTTATATGACGTACGTCGAGAGAAGTTCAAGCTTCAACCAACTGGACAGCAGCGCTGACTACGGAGCTTTACTGTATCAACGGGGCATTAGTCAAAAATATAATAAAGTTCTGGATTAGGATTTTATCGACGCTGTGGGGTCTAGAAGGGGGTCAAACGAGTTTAAAAGCTAGTATACTTATATGGCCATGTGATGCCGGCTGACTAGAATAGCATCACCCCATCTCCTCCCGCGGGTGTCGTAAGAGGCGACAAAGGGAAAAAACCGACGAATGGGCAGCAGCGTCCGTCTCAACCCAATCTACAGCTACTGCGGTCGCCAACCCGCCTGCCAAGCGAGGCGACTATGGCAACTCCTCAAGATGATACAAGTCATATTTGGGGGAGGCTTATGTCCAGCAGTGGACGATTTATGGCTGAAATGTATGCATGTATGTATACTTATATAAATACATCCTTAAATATTCAGTCTCCATATAGAGCTTTGACGTTAGCAATTGTAATCCGACAACTCACTGAGATCTTAAATACCGGTAGCCGTCACTGTACTAATAATTACAATAGACCCTATACAGCGAACAAGGTATTTTTCAAAAGCGCCCCACGCTATTGCGCCGACTCCCGTTTTCTACCATCAATTTGTGTCATATTTTTCAATGGCATAGCTTCGAGCTAGCGGCGAGCCAATAGGCAAGGACGAGAAGGATATGTGTATCTATACCGCGATCGCTGATAATATCTGTACTAATTGTGTGCTGTTTCTTCACTTCCTCAGGATTATACTATCAGACAAAAAACTTCACATGGAACTTTCCAGTATAGCAATGAGACTGCTACTAAATGTCAAATTAGGTAAGTAAGTAAGTTTAGGATAATGGGTTATGGGAGGGAGTAGAGGATTACCAATGTTTCGGGTCCGTACCCAAATATACTTATTATCCTATTACTAAGTCGTTATATCTATCTATCTTTATTATAATGGGAAAGTATTATAGTAAGCTATTCCTAAAGGCATCAGCTGCACATTTCATATGCACATTGATTATATAAGTTAGTAATTGCTTAATTTATGGGTATCTACACTATATATTTAGAGTCTATAAAGGTGTTCTTGTTTTCTGTCTGTCACCCGTCTGTCCGTCTGTCTATCTCTCCGACTGTCCGTCTGTCAATGTCTCCGTCAGTCCGTCTGTCTATCTGTCCGTCCGTCCGCCTGTCTATCTCTTCATCTGTTCGTCTGTCTATCTCTCCGTCTGTCCATCTCTCCGTCTGTCCGTCCGTTATTCTGTAGGTCACCAGGCTGTATTTCATAAAATGTTCACAGTTCATATTATTTATTTGCCGCTATGTCAACGAATACGTAAACTGAGTAAAATAGGCACAACAACAAACAGCGGGACACAAACTAGGCTAAGAAAAAAGAGTAGGAACAAGGTCAGGACCATTATTGGTAATCTTAGTGCGGACAGAGTTATATAATTAATTTAATGAATGGTTGCTTAAAATGTAAACCCATGCTGATTACTTCGTTCGTTTATAACATATATATTCAGGACAATGGGAATTTGACGATAGGTCTGGCCTAATGGATAGTGACCCTGCTTATGAAGCCGACGGTCCTGGGTTCAAATCCCAGTAACGTCATTTATTTGTATTCTGAGTACCTACAACACATGCCTCATTATTCGCCAGTGTGTTGTGCGCACGTACTTGTAGTACAGCAGCTGTTGGTGTATAATCCTGGCTACGAGTTTATGTCTGTGCAAGTTCTCGTCGTTAGCAAGATGAGAACAGAGAGAGCAGAGGTTTTCCAGCCCTAAAAGGGTTCTGGGCGCGATTACTATTACTAAGAACCCTGTCTGTTCGTCGTCTGTCCGTCTGTCCATCCATCCGTCTGTCCGTCTGTCCGTCCGTTAGTCTGTAGGTCACCAGGCTGTATTACATAAAATGTTCACAGATAATGTATTTTACTTACCGCTATGTCAACGAATAACTAGCATTTGGCCGGTTTAACATTTATAGGTAGGATAACAATAGGCAAGCCGATAGAAATGGTGTATGTAGACGCCATGCATAGTTAAGTATGTATGTACATTAAGTTCATACGTTCATTTGAGGATTTTAGAATATTATAAATTGATGTACAGTACGTATCAATAAGAGAAGCAAATGCATGGTTAGTTAGATTAAGTTCGTAGGTTAATTTGTCTATTTTTGAATATTATCAGAACCCGAGGTAAGTATGACGACATAATAATTTTATACTAACTCTACACACAGGATACTGCAGGCAGAGGGTAGTATATATAAACAGGACAGCACAGGACTTTTATCGCTCATATTGAGCACTATTACGAGTGACTTTGCAAAAGCGTCACTGACTAAGAATCTACTTTGGCTGGATTGAGGACGTTGTCATTATCATATTTCGAACTTTAATTCATCATCGGCCGTAACACGTCCACTGCTGGACACAGCCCCCCCAAATAGGACTTGTGTCATCTTGAGAGTCGCCTCTCACATTTCTGTTATCGACACAAAAACATTTTGACCGGCGTACTAGACACATTTTGACGCAAGAGGAAGAGCTTTCAAAAGCTTAACTCGTTGGCTGCCCACCTTATAGTCAGCATCAATTAGTGCATGAAGCAGCGCACCAAACGTATCTACCGTTTTATAATTTCTTCAAAAATAGTGACATATTTCTGAGTGTTGATCAGTAAAATGCGATAAACTTTGAAACACGAACTGTAAAACTGACATTTGTAAAAAATACACAGGATGGCAGATGTTAGATATTGGTGCGTTTTGTTTCATATGCTATTGATGCAGCATTCATTCCATACCCAGATACCCAAAAACATAAGCTTGTGATCCCACCAATGATGCTCATGGCCACACAGAGAAGACAACGTGATCCCACTCGTGATGCCGATGGCCACATGGGGAAGGTGACTTGATCCCAAGAATGATGCTCATGGCCACATATTCCATCCGTGATGCTCTTCGCAGACTACGTGTTAAATAATCAGTATCATATCATAACGTAATTTGTTTTAATTTCATATATGACGTACATCGAGCGAAGTTCCAAGCTTCAACAAACTGGACAGCAGCGCTGACTATAACTAGATCGAGTACTAGCCCGAAAAAGCGAGCCGAGTGAAATAGCTACTAGGCAGACCTTTGTCTCTTTCTATGGGGTGACAACGTTCATTTTAAAAGTTAGGAAAATTCCATTAATTACAATAGTGTTTTATGTACTAGACTGGTGTAGAGACTACGCCGTCTAGATGCATGGTTAATTTACTACGAAAAAATTTGATACTTGTCGTATTTTTTTCATTTTATTTTAGTCTAAGCGGTACAGTCAGCAGCAAAAGTGGCTAAGCGTTTGAAGTGTTCAAAATTATCTACACGCCCTCTTATTCTCTTGACAATAGAGATGTGTTGACCTCATTTTGAACACCTCAAACGCTTAGCCACTTCTGCTGCTGACTGTACTCATGTAGCACAATTGGTAGTGAACTGGGCTCGTGATCCAGTGGTTGTGGGTTCGAGTCCCGCTACGAGTCAAAATTTTATTTTTTCCTTCGATGATTTAAATATCTAAGATAATATATTATTAGTAAAGGAGTGGTACGAAAATTTATAGGTGTGGGTCAATATGATGACATATTTTGTACACATATTTTTCTATATTTTAATATATATCGAATAGGTACAAACAAAGAACTAAAAATCTAACCCCACTTTGGGAATTATTTTGACCCAAATTGCTATATGTATATACAATGACAACCATTTTACAAATTTTGATAAATATGTTTAATGTACTTTATCTAAACATAAACATTGTCCTCGTCTATGTACAAACATGGTTACCCTACATTGACGTTACTGGTGACCGGAGAGCTGGCAGCTTTCTCGCTCAACGCATAAGCATTGCGATACAGCGAGGAAATGCTGCCAGCGTCTACGGCACCTTGCCTGGGGATCCTATATTTTAGTTATTTTAAGTTTAGTTTCTAGCTTTTATAGTTTTAGTTTTTAATTTATTTAAGTTTTATTATTATGTTTTAAGTTGACATTATGGTTACTGACATTGTATTATTTGTAATTTTGTTAGTAAGTAAGTACCTATATCAATTTAAATTGTTTTATACTGAAACACAATTATAATATCTTATATTTGGAAGGGAATCATATCATTCATATTTGGCGAGCGAAAGTAAACCTATAAATGATGCTTATAAAACACATTTCACTTATTGATATTTTAGTCGCAGGAATTATTTCAGTAATATATTAATCTTTTGAACGCTTTTCCTCTCGCGTCAAAATGTGTCGTGTACGCCATGTTATGACTTGTGAAGAAAAGATATAAACCCAATATCCAATATCTGTCAGCAGGACTATTGCTTTGACAGCGTCCGCCATAGCCACTTTAGTGGTCGGTGGCGCGGCAGGCACGACTTCACGCGACCAATTTAGTAGTGCTTAGCGTTCAAAGGTTAAAAATCCTTTTCATGACTTATGTATACAATATTTAAAAAGTTATTATTATTTAGTTTAATTTGATTACTACATTTTTTTGATGTTTGTAACTTAGATAAGCTGCAGAACACATGGTGTCAAGCTCTTTTACGTGTAAATAGGCTGATCAAAGCAATAAATTGTGTTTTCGTGTTGTTTTATTTCTCAGAGGTTAGGAAGAAGTAATTTAACTTTAGGTCACAAGGAAATCAATATATTCAATCAAGTCTAAGGTACCGTTCATTTTATTACAACTAATATCCTATAGATGGCATTCAAATATAGCTCGCCAATCCTTCCTTATGGCACTGGTCCCACCGCAAACTAGTAAGCTAAATATGAGCTATCAGCTATTTCAAAGGACAAAAGATAATCGCTCCCGTGTAAATAAAAGAGAGATATATATTTATTGCTCATCGCCTGGCCCGGCTATGACATAATTATATGTCTCTTTTATTTACACGGAATCGATTATCTTTTGTCCCTTGAAATAGCTGATAGCTCATAGCTTACTATTAGCTCGCGGTGGGACCAGTGCCTAAATACAAATATCTATATTGATAACCTTATTTTCCTTTGTACCTCATATACCCACCGTTATACCCTATAATATACCATTTGCACGCCAGACACGCCTTTACTGGTTTTTATGTTCGCCTTTACCAGTTGAGACGTTGCGCGTTTGCGAGCCTTGGTTCTTTGTAGATAATAATAGTATCTAAAAATCAATAAAAATTACAAATATTTAATTTGTTTTATTTTAGTAGTTGGTGTGAAAATTAGCCTGAAAAATAAAGGGATAGACAACGAAACAAATGTGCTCGCATAGAGTCTGGCTAACCAATTATTACTCGATTGTTACTCTTAAAGTTGAAAAAATAAACTATACTCTTCCCTTTTTTTGGGGTCGTAGTGCAAGCGAAAGAAAGAGACGGTATGATTCAATCGTCTATGCTTTAAGTGAGTAAACCAATTTTTCACTGGTTAAACTCTACTGCTAATACTTGGTCGCTGCAAATTTTAACGCCACCCGAAATAATATTATGAGATAATATACTGCCTATAGTTTGTACAGGGCGCGTTACTTTGTACACGTATATCATAGAATACAAATGTGTCGCTTAACTTCAAACTCAGGTAAATCTATTCTGTATTAAGGTTGAGTAAAAAATGTATAATAATCTGAATGCTAATCAACCTTAGAGCAAAATGGATTTACCTGAGTTTAAAGTTAAGTTGACACAAATATAGATAGATGGTCCGAATACCGGTTATTATTTTTTCTTTCCAATGCAAAATATCTGGTAATATTTACAAACTATTCATTATTTATCTTTCTGGCAACATTTATGAACAGTAACAGTTGCCACATTAAGCCGGCTAAATATAATGTCGGTTTGGTATCCATATTTCAGAAAACAATTTGTGACATTTTGTAACGCACATAATTTTGACGTATATTCCGATTCAGATACATGAAAAACCTCTTTGGTGATTTCAATTCAGACTATTCAAACACAGAAAACTAAATAATAAAGACTGTTTATTGTTATTGAGGAATTCGTCGAATTATCTTCATACTGGTTTATAGTTATATGGTTATGTAGACACATGCTTAATTAAACAGGCGTTAATTAAATTAGTTAAGAAAGGGCATAAGAAGGGATTCAATTATTTGTTGAATTTTACATTTGGTATTTAAGAAAATTCATATACTATACCTATACCTAAACCCTACCATACCACTAGGGCCTACATCGAACTTTGATTTTTAGTATTATATTTTTTAAATTTATTTTAAATATTTATTTTATGCGATAAATATTTATGTTATATGTTAAATGAGGTTTTGATAAAAAAAATATAAATTATGAGCCCTTTGCCTAAATATTCGGTTCTTTTATTTATGATTAACGAATATTTATTCTTTGATTATTTTTAAAGAAATGTGTCAACACAGCACTCTTTGTTAATTCCTCGTCTCTGCACTAGTAATATAACCCGACTAAAGAAAGAATTATTTATCCCCTCATATTTAGCAAACAAATTGATGACATTTTGCAACCTCCGTAGTTCGGCCAATATATACCGTTCCATCCGAGCCATTTTTTGCGACTAGGCGACCGTCGCACGCCCGTCGACATCCTGTCGACATCCCGTCGCCCTCACATCACCGGGCCGAGCCCAGCCCTTTGAACATAGCTGTAACGGCCGTCGCACGTCCGCCCCGTGCCCGAGTCGAGTGGATCGGGCGGCTCGATGGTCACGTGACTCTTTCCATACAACGGAACGCTCGGAGCGGAAGCGCGACGGTCTAACGTGAGTCATCCTTTAATCGGGAATCACATAATCCATTTTCGAAATAAACGATTACAAAATTTTGACACTATCTTTTTAGCACTTTTATGATTAATACCTACTCTACACAACTTTTATCGGCTATAATTGACCTTTAGCCTACCGAAATATGCACAATTAATTATTTCAACCCATCTTATTTGGATAATCCTGGCCTACGTACTTTTAAATGGGTATAGCGATCTCTTAATTCATGTTAGTTCTAGGGTAGACGGTAGACCAGATATCCTCAACCTCAACACCATCACCTCATCCCATAGCTCGCGACTGGAATGACATCCCAGCTAAGCACAAAACGGTGGGAACTCGGTCGATTTATCAGCAAAACACGTTAATGTCACATAAAATTAAGTTATAGCGCAAGTTGCAGTATCTTATTAGGTAAAACGCTGACCGGGGACGAGTCTGGATAACTTTGAAGCTACTAATAATAAAGTAGCACCGTCTGGCTATTTGAACTTCAAATGGGTTTGTTGAATTGAAAATTTGTATCGAAGTTTGTTAAATAATAACAGTGTTCAGTTTATACCGATGTTGTTTGAACTTCATATTATTGTTGTATCTATTAATAGACACTAGAACAGTTTTATCAAAACCAGAGACATTACGTACCATCCCTGACGAGCGAGAGACTGTCGGTTGCGATCTGTGAATTTTTAATCTTGAAAGTTTGACCCAAACTTGCCAAACCGCATCCTAACTTGATCCAGTTACAATTTTGAGGTGACAGAACTGTCAGCATGAGCTTTCCATACTAAGTTATTGCTGAAATATAAATACAGACCATCTATTTTTGTCCTATGTTATTTCTTACCTAGTACCGCCTTTAGGAACGTTTATTATTCTTCTTTATACAACGACGGTGGAAAACAAGCAGCACGCGTGTGAATCTTCTGGAGTTGCAGGCGTCCAAAGCGCGATGACTGCTTACCATCACACACCCCGTATGCTTGTTTGACATAACCGTGGTACCTATAGGAAAGAAAACTATTGAAAAACTTTGTTTATCGTATAATTGGTAATGAAAATCTAAATTCCAACGGGTTATACTCACGGTTCTTATGTGTGGTTGAGCAGGTGCCGTTTATGTTTGTTTTATTAACAACATATACTACGTAGTTACAAATAGTCTATTTATTTCTGATTCCACGCCAGCCCATCCCGTGAAAACCCAATGAGATCACTAAAATTTACATAATAGAGCAATGCCATTTATTTATATGCCGGAACGGAAAATCCGCTGAAAAATATTAAACGTATGTACCTAACTTATCTGTTACTTAAAAGGTGTTTAACTAAAATCAACTTTTCCTAACTTTTATCGCGCCGTAGACATAGTAAGATTAGCTCTATTACCATAAGATAAACGACCGGGTTCCCGACAGCGTCCCAATGGATGCCACTTTCAATCTTAAGTTATTGTCAATGGAGGTGACAGTGTCATCCATTGGGTATTCGCGTGTCGAGAACTGAGCCCTGAGTGTAAGTTTTTAACGTAACAAAACGTGATCATCGAGTTAGAGTTACCCATATAAATAACATTATCACTAACGCGTTCGAGACGTTTTTTTACGTCAAAAGAAACGTATACTAGAGCCTCTGATTTGTGCGTGTACCTTAAGTATGTTTTGGCCACCCAAGTTACATACGAGTAGGTAAAAACAAAATTTCAGTTGAATCGAACTTTAGGGAGTGGGTTAAATTAGACTTGCAAGGTTTGTTATGTTTGATCCTAACCTAACCTATACGTAAGAGCTTAAATTTAAGCTCAAAATAAAGGCAATCGATGTACCTACACAAATCAGATTTATTCCGAAATCACGCTATTATATGATGTACTCAGGTACGAAAACCTAAACACATGAGTTATCTGGAGTCGAATAATTGTGTATGAGTTGTACACTTTGTTTGACGCGGCGTATTCAATCCGAGGGAGTGTAGTTGTTAAGTGGTTTGTACCTAAGGCAGTAAAGTTGTTTTAGTGATACTGCCCAAAATATATATGGAGCATTCCATGAAAACGTTATGTAAGCGACACCACATTTTTAATATATATATAATATAGCAATGCAATGCAATAGAATACCCAACTTGACTTTAAGATTGATGGTGTTTCTTAAAGGCTAACGTTTTATTATGGTAGCTGCCATAACGTAGGTAGTAAGCGACAAAAAGTTGATGTTTTCATGGAATGCTCCATATCATCATGAATCTTATCATATTAAGCTACTCATTCAGGTCAATATTTGTCATGGCGCTTGCACGTTGTATGTAAATATATATGCTGGCCCTCCATGATTGCCAACCACCTAAGACAGATATAATCATTTAAATTAAATGTTGTGAGTCATACCACATATAAGATAGAATGTCTAAACTCGCATGTATTTACATAGCACTAGGCGACATGTATCACGTAAGCACTGGAACTGATTTACTTTGCTTGAACTTTATGCGCAGGCGCTGCGACTGCGCCCGGCTGTGGTATACTATTACCAAACCCGAATATCGAAAAGCATACAGAAATGAGTATACTTATCTATGCAACTAAGAAAAAAACTGTTTATTTTTTATTAAATATTTTGATTTGTATATTCTACTACTTATATAAATTATAAATTGAAAAAGCTACGATGTCCTCCAGCGCTCCATTTGAACCCACATCTTCAGCTATTGCGGCTGACGGTAATACGTATCTATTTTACTATCACAACATGAACCATGCTTGAGACTCTGAATAACTGGTTTCCATGTTAGTGAGAAGCTCCAGCCACAATTTCGATTACAATCAGACATGTGAGAATTTAAATGCAGTAATTATCCATACCATTTGGGTATCAATTCAGATTGTGGTTCTCTTCATGCCTACAAAAAGAATTCCTGATGGCGCTTCACCATGTTGTATAGGTACCTACCTATAAATATAACGTCACACCAAGAATTGTATTTAAACTTTCGTGAGACATATTAGATAAATTAAAAATTAACACAGCTCTACTCACGTTTATTTAGTCACTCGCGCGACATATTTAGGCCTCCATCGCGTCGCCGGCCCGTCGCGCACTCGCGCTCTTAGTGCTTGATAATGGAGGCCTATGTTCTCCGAAACATGTCGCGCTAGTGACTAAATAAACGTGAGTAGAGCCGTGTTAATTTTTAATTTATCACACCAATATTGGTCAGTACCATAGTAACTTCTTATCAATCGCCTATTTAATTGGTTCTACCTCTAGGTGAAGGGAGCTACTGACAGACCCTTGCTAGAGCTCGATACGAAAAACAGAATACCTAGACTGATACTCCTGACAATCACCTACAGCGCCTATTATAGGTAAATGTAGATGCCTATAACTACACGTAATGAGTGCGTAAATACCTAATTAAAGAAACAGGTAGACGGACATGTCTGTTTAGATTGTTCTAGCTAGATTAAATCGCTAACGCTTTTTCTATTATATACGTTGCGTTAATGTTAAATTAAACTCTGCGTTTGTTTGGTCAGACGCTCTAGTATATGTTTTTAACGTAACAAAACGTCACCATTGCGTTAGAGTTACCCATATAAATGAGATTATCACTTACGCGTTCGAGACGTTTTTCTACGTCAAAAGAAACTTACACTAGAGCCTCAGTAGTCATTGAACTAGAAGCTAAAGGATTTCAGGCAGAACTTCAGACATGTATAATACTCAGTGTCTACTCTCTTAACCCCTATACTAATTAGATTAGATACGCGGAACCGCTGGATATTTAACCGACTAAGGCATATTTGAACCGTGGTAGGTACAGTAATGTAGGAAAGTCCACCGCCACATGTCAATGTCGATCCGCTGGCACCGCGCCAACCGCCTTCCGGGTTATGACACATGCGCACACCACGGGATTTTTGAGTTAATCTGAGAAACGAGAAAAATATTTCGCTGGAGAGATGTCATTTACCTGAACCATCGGGCACGCGACAGTTTGATGGTATTCGAAGCATCTAAACAATTACGCCTAGGTTAATTTAAGCGCTAATGCTCCATCCATACCTGTACGGACTAAATATAACGCGCAACTGGCGAAAATATTGAAGACAACAGGAGAACATAAAGACACAGCTACATTAAAGGTTAAAAATAGTCAATTTAATAAGGTCACCATATGTTTAAGCTTAAAAGTGAAAGGGATGATTATAATGAATAATGATTATGCATTTATGAACGTTTATATGTAATGAGTGCGAAATACGAGCAGTGTTTGTGAAATACTAATACTAATGTCCCACATTAATCGGATTTGGTCAAGGTTGATGTAGTTACTTATATTTTATTTCATCAAAATACGTAATAGGTACTTTGATAACCTGATAACCCGCGTGTTTTCCCTTCGTCTAACTTCGATGATAGACAACAGCGTAAGGAAAATACAAGTTGTTGATTTACATAGGTTTTATGAACCGATACGAACTAAACAGCCGGGAACGATTTTGAGGAATCCCAAAGCATAAATCATACATCGGGGAATTAAGTATGCGGGTCAACTGTCAATTCCCTCTTCTACTTGCGAATTATTTTCCTTATTTTCCTTCCTTGAAACAAAAACAAACAATATGAATCTCTTGTTAATTAACTACGACAGATCTGACCCTAATGACCCTGCCTATGAAGCGACGGTCCGGGGTTCAAACCCCAGTAAGAGCATTTATTTGTGTGATGAGCACAGGTATTTGTTACCGAGTCATGGGTTTTCTATGTATTTAAGTATTTGTGGGCTGAGTAGATACCCACAACACAAGGATTCTTGAATTTTGTGTATGGTAAAGAATAGAGATGTTCGCCCGGATACCGGATACCGGATATTCGGCCTCATAACCGGCCGAATATCCGGTAGCCGGCCGGCCAAACGATATCTACATTTTAGTTAGGCGGCGGGAGCATCGTGCAGGTTTCAACCCGTTACGTATTGTAGGTTCGCGCGGACCGTTTTCTAGGCAAGAAACGAGTTTAAAGGTCAGTACGTACGAAACTATTTCGTATGCAGTACCCGTGTATAGTAGTGTATAGTGATCGTGAACTTGTACTAACTAACCATTTTTAAAAGTTAAATACCAAACAGAATCACTATTCGGTATCCGGCCGGATAGTGTGCAACTATCCGGCCGGATAGGCCGGACACCGGATAGCAACCGGATATCCGTTGCATCTCTAGTAAGGATGTCCTGTAATATTTATTATTTATTTAATTATTAACTACAATTTCTGTCTAGTGTAGAACGTTGAAGAACTCCTAGTATAGTCGATAGTGTCCTTACGTACTAAGCAGGTGTCGCCTTTGAATCATTTATAGTTTTCAATTTTCATGAATAAAATATAAGTAAACATCTTCATTAGTTTAGTTATGGACGTTATCTTTGTATTTATATGTAGGTGTCTTAAAATATAAGTAAATATCTTCATTAGTTTAGTTATGGACGTTATCTTTGTATTTATATGTAGGTGTCTAGTTTACTACAACCTATGATACATCGTGTACCTACAGCAAAAGCTTTATTGAGCTTATTTTAGGATTAGGTCAATTTGTAGAAATTGACCTCTAAAAACATAATTCTAATGGCAAATGTGATACGGAGATCGCGAGCTGAATACGAACTCATTCATAGTATAATATTGCAGCTTTAAAACTCCAAACAATTTAATTGCAAAAGAAACGGGAATTCCTTCTTCAGGAAACCGTGGATACCGATTGATATCCCAGGAGTTATTTACTAATGTAATGACTAATGGCACAACAGAAAAAAAATATTGGACTTTGCTGACACTGCCATGTCCAATGCGTCATCGGTTACTTAGCTAAAGCACGTGGCCTATATAGTAGTAACGTGTGTACACGCGTGTCGGTGTTATTCAAATGATTGACGTAAGTTCCATATTAATTCTCTGCACAACTACATAGACATGGCCCTTCACCTATATGTCGATTATTTTGATAACGTCGCAACTAAGTATACTTAAAGAGTATTTAAATTAGAACTTTATAGTAAGTGACCAAAGATATAATAGATATATAGTAAATGACGCAATGCAGAGTAAAATTTATTCTTATGTGCTATTGTGGGAAACAAACTTCCAGTTTTTTAAGGCCCATTCAATACCCAAGAATAATCGGAAAACATCAACAAAATGTTAAAGACCAGGGATGGTGAGCCAATGGTACAGAAAAATATTTTGGACATGCTAGTGAAATATGAAACTATTTAGTATTGTAGTTCAAATAACTTGACACAACATCCTAGTTATTAAATTTTTGCTTTCCTTTTGACCAGAAATAAAAAAGGCTGCAGGCTGTGCAAATGAAGTATATTTAAATAAAGAATGTTCTTATAAATATTTTTACCTGACTGGCCTAACAAGAGAGAGAGTGAGTTCAGAGCAAGAATACCTGTTTCCTTACACATACTTTTGGTCCCAAAATTGATGTATTAAGTAATATTTTAGGTACACAACAATCTAGGAGCTTAAAAAATATAATTAATATCAATACTTTGCATGTAGTTAAATAATACAAGGTTACCAAATGCTTATTTCTACAATGAACATTTTATAATAATAAATAAGGTAAATCTATGTAGTATAAACTGATAACTGTTGAAAATAAAACCCATATTTACAGGAACTAATAATATTTAGGTTCAAAAGTATTAGGAATCTGCTGTCAACATTAGCTAATAATGTTTTAAATTAAAAGGAATTACTACATATATCCTAATCTGGTAAACTATTGAATGCTTTATGGCTACCAATGAAAGTCATTCCAGAACTTAATGCAATAATAGCAAGATGTCTACACTATTTGTTTCAAAATTCCCTGTCTTATTAATGTTTGGCACTCAGATGTTGGCAAAAAATGCCTGCTATTTTTCTTCAAAGTTATCACATCACCATCTTCAAGCTCTAATTTGCCATAGTCTGCCATACACAGCACTTCTATGTAAAGTGATTTTGGTGGCTTAAGGTTTTCTGTCAAATCTATTCCACTATAGCCAATGTCCTCTCCTAAAGATCTCATGTATGAAGCTAGATTTGTGGAGTATTTTGAGAACCATTCATATTCATCATCAGAGAGTAATTCTCGTACATCTGGCGGCAAGACGGAACCAAACTCCCATCGCAGAGTCTTGATTTTGTTCATTCTACTGTACAAGTAAGCTAGCAAACAACGCTTGTTGCGCTCTAAAGCCGAGTGTCGCACTTGCACTGTTGTCCATAAAGATTTGTTTTCTGATGTAGCATTTCTGAAAAAAAAATACTTATTACAATAAGTACAAATAAAAAATGCAAGTAGGTACGCCAGGTATGCAAGGAAAAAGACGATACTCACGCATCATTCATATTCAGTTGAAATAGAGACTGCATTTCTTCTAGAATTTGCCGTATTTTTTCGTCCTGAAAGATGTAATTAAAAAAGATTATATTCCCATTACTATTTTCTAGTACCAGAATATGTTAAAATCTAAATACTTATGTCTAACTTACATTGAATTGATCAATAGTTTCAGTATTTCTTTCTGCTTCTTTTATGAGTTCTATTACTTTCTCGCAAAACATTATTGCAAGTGCAAGTAATATTTACAAGGCAGTCGTTGAAAGTTAAGATGTTATTTGTTAGTGATTGAAAATCATAAACACTGTTAACGTATAACGTCGAAACTACCGCTTGAGCAAGTAAGACACATAAAACTACTGAATATATGATACTAAAATGCAATTGTAAACTATTTAATTTCGTTGCGATTCAATTAAAACAAAAATAAAAAAATACTAGTAACGTAAACGTAAAATAATAACACAGATAAGAGATAATCATAACATGAGTGGCGCTGGCGTTTGGGTTTAATTTTTTTCCTAGCAGGCAACACCACAACATTATCGAGCGCGTTCAAAATTAAGAAGCTAAAAAAAGGATCTACAAACTTCAAAGTGCCCCATATAGATAGATGATATTATATGCGAGTGAGTATCATCTCTATGTTTTTTAAACAAACAAAACTGCAATCAACATAGACATACCATTTAACTAGACGGAACGTGATAATAATAATACCACGATCGAAAAGGAACGTCTTATGTAACTTTCCATGGGTATGGCAGAGAAGGCGCTATTTTGATCTGTCCTAGATATAATCTCACATATTTTTGTTCCCCTCCAAACTGGACTCTTCAGAACTGTCAAAATTGGAGGGGAACAAACAAATACAATTGGAGTTTTCTTGGGTTTTCAACCAAAAATGCGGTAATGAATACAGAATAAGCTAATGTTTTTGTTACAAAGAATGTCCTGTAAAGCAAAGCTATAGTGAATTAGTTAAAATTTACTGGCGCTCGCGGATGCGTTCTCCAGTCATTATTCCTCCGAGGCAATCAACGATTTTTCTAAAACTCGCTTGTCTCATAAAAAACGAACACTCGCTGTTTTGTTTAAATCAAATTTATAATTAAATGGAGTAAACTGACAGCAGTTTTCATACATTTGACAACTTTAGTATGCAAAATGCTGTCAATTTACTCCGTGGAATTACGGATTTGATTTTATACTAATCGATAGGATTCGCATTCAGGATAAAATTTGTCTAAGAATCATTTGGTCTTCAAAATAAAAAAGATCGTAAAATCTAACATTAATTTTATTTTACTATCAATTTGTTACCATGTGGAAAAGAGGTATTATTGCCATTTTATTTTTCTTATCTTATCGAAGACCAAATGTTTGTTAGTTTGTTTTATCTTTTTTTATCCTGAGTAATAATATAGGTACTACATTATTATGTAAAAAAACTACCTAAATAATTAATTCAAAGTACACCTATTATATACATATTTGGATGGCAAACAATAAACAAATTCTGATTCTGATTTCATTAATAAAACTTTTAAATCTAATTTTAGTAAGTATTATATTCTTTGTCTAAATCGTGGTCTAAATCTAAGTCAGAACGACCTTTGAGCTGGTAGTGCCGTTACGACAAATTGTTCCGTCCGTAGTCGGTTCAACTATTGAACTAACATGGCTGTGAACGTACCCCTATCGATGACGTTTACGGGATTGTCCAGTCTTGTTGTGATAATCTGTGGCGGCTATATAAAGACTACACCCAACTGCGGAATAAATAAGTTGACTTTACAACGCGCACGACGTACATTGAACTGCTGTGAAGCAGTAGCGTTTTATTAAAACGCGCGATCAGAATTTAAGCCGATCGTGAAAACATGTTCTAGTGCCTAATTAGACTTTGAGACAAATATTATTTCAGTGTTATAGATAGTGAACATAGTGAAAGTGGATTAAACAAAATGAGTGCCAAAAAAGTGTTTGATTCAACGAAGGTTCCCGTGGAGGAGAACACAGATTCTGGTTACTTGTCTGGTCTAGTGAGCGGTGGGTTGGATTCAGGAGCTTTGTCGGAGGGGCCTATTTCAGAAGAAATCACACATCCCGGAAATGTGTCTAGCCCCCCGTCCTCGACACTGTTGAGCTCGGGAAAATCTGAGTTGGATTCTGGTGTTATAACAGAGGGGCCTTATGAAGGTGTCAGCACGGACTTAGAACAAAAAGTTGGGGAACTTCAGGAAGAAATGAGAAAATGCGATATTGGCAGTCCTCCTCAAGTCAATGTTAGTCCTGCTTCAATTCCAGAACACTTACAAATGCATATCGCTAAAGTTTTCCAGCAGGATGCTGATGGAGATAAGTAAGTTTAATTTATTATTTTATTCTAGCACATGAAAAAGAGGTAACTAAATGTGTGACCTTATTTCTGGTAGATGAGCCGTCTCACTCATCTATTATTAACAGTATAGACATATCAGTTGAAGGAAAAGGATAGATATATGTATATATGTCTTAAAATTAATTTTGAAAAATGTAATGAAATGAGTTAATT
Source organism: Grapholita molesta (assembly GCA_022674325.2). Classification (NCBI taxonomy): domain Eukaryota; kingdom Metazoa; phylum Arthropoda; class Insecta; order Lepidoptera; family Tortricidae; genus Grapholita; species Grapholita molesta. The sequence goes on along the minus strand of CP053121.2, from coordinate 21,413,952 downwards.
AAATGTTTAATTCCCACGTTGTTTAGTTTGAAGATCAATTATTTGCTTTACATAATGCAGTTCAATATTAATAGCCATTTATAATTATTCTTATTAGAAGACAAGATAAAAGGTCAAGCAAACCTAACCTAACATATTGTACAATCAAAAGCAGCAGAAATCAATTGAGCAATAATGGACCTTTAGTCAACAGCATAAAGACTATAACATTAATACATATCATGGTTACATATTGTGGCCTCTTTATTTTTATGCAGAGTAGTGGATAATAATTATAAAACATTTTTAACATTTTAATCTATAAGTCACTGGATCTATGTTCAAGTTGTTTTGCACATCATGTTTATACAGGTTATTTACTTGGCCTGTGATGTGATATGGATAAAACAAACTAAGAAATGTTTTAATTAGAGGCATATAGCACAAACCATCAGTAAATTGAATTTTTTTGGTTTATCATGAATGTAGTATTAATTTGCCATGAATGAGAATTAGTTTCCAACCAAAACATGTTTTTTATGCCGAAACCAAAGGTTCAGCTGAAACTGTAACCAAAACAAGAACTTTCATGAACATCTTAAAATTGGTAGAGAAGTGACATATACCACTTTTTCTAGACATAAGAAAAATGAAGCAACCAATTTACAAATGGTTTTACAGGCACTCACTTGCAGATTTAACTTCCTGATGACTGGCATCATATACGCAGTCATATATCCTAATTAAGTTATGACAGTTTGCCAATTTGACAGAGTAAAAATTAAGCTGGTAAATTTTAAAAACGAGTTACACCATATTGCCCAGCCAAAAGGTATGGCTATTTTTGGCACAAACCGAAAATTTGATCTGCTGCTGAATACTGCTTTATTAGCTATCACTTCCTTATATATACAAAAAGACCTTAACACCTTCACTGTGGCATATGGTAGATTCAACCCCCTACCAGTATGCTTTATTGTGATGTTAAGAAGTGTTCGAAAATGTCTTGGCAATTGTAAAAAGTGTCAAAATTTTATATAATTAAGCTTTTAGGTCCTTTGCTTAAATTTCAAGCCACTGTGCTGTTTCATAAAAGATTTATTTTAAGATAATGTACTATACCATCAATAATTTATATTAATAGCATTATTGTTTTCGCAGTGTACTGCACATCACGGCCGTTCATGGCTGCAAGATGCGAACTGCGCTACTCATCAGACTATGCCCACAGCCATCATGGCTTGATATCACAAATGACTATGGGCACACAGCACTGCACTTAGCAGTCATGAGTGGACATGCAATCATCGCCAGGATGCTGGTTAACGCCGGCGCTTCCTCTGCTATCAGAGACCACATGGGAGAGACTCCTCTGCACACAGCAGTGAATGCTGGCAAGCGAGACTGCTTACTAGCACTCTTAGATCCGTTGCCAAATAGAAAAGATCAAAAAGCTATCCTGAACCAAACAAATTATCATGGTAAGTGATTGATAAGATATATTTTTATTTTTATTTATTTTTTGATACAGATATTAATTAGAAATCAACCAAAACCAGACACGCAAAAACTATTACAGTACTTCTGGTACTCTCCAATTTATTAAAGTAGGTTTAATTGCATTACTTGTATCTATTCTATAGTGGTAATAAACCCAAAGTCATTCAGTCATTCGTCATCTAAAAGCTCCGTACATGGCCATTGCACTGTTTGATTCATTAAGTAAAAACCCGAGATGGTTTTCCCGATAATGCAACACAGGACACGAACTTAAAAACCATGTGATTTTCTACATACGATTTCAACTACACTTTTTGGCAAATAACTATCCCTGTATATTTTGTTCATAATCTAAAAGTGTTTGTGACACATGATAGCATAAAGGCCGAATAAATTAATATTCAATTGCTTTCTATAAGTAATATTTATTGCCATTTAAAGTAATAAGTTCCTAACATTTCAAATAAGTATATGGTTATTGCCCTGTGTAAAATATTATAGTTGTTTAAATTACAGCTTTAATACATTCGTTATCGTTTATAACGAGCGTCAGAGGTCATGCCTTCGCGATAGCGTTCATGTTCTGAGTACCAAAATGGGCACGACCGATATGTCTGTCTTCATCACGTAACGTCATTTTAAACGCTCGTAGACAGTGACGCAAAAAGCCCTGTGGATGGTTCTGGAATAAGTTAAAAAATAAAAATATACATACTAGACTGTTTGCTTGTCCATCGTTTCAATATATGCACATATCTATATGCAATACCTCTATTGAAGTACTGTAGCGAAGTGGTTTTTGATGGTTGTTGGTGGGACCCATTCTGATAAAGATTTGAATGCCTTATTTTAATACTTTATGCTTGTTCAAATCTTTAGTTACACACCTACCTATATCCTGCGATGACCTCACCCATATAGCCATAATGATTAAATCCTTTATAGGTAGGTACGTCTCTCCGACAGACGTTTTTTCGAGGCATTGCCCTCGTGGACGTTTACACATTTGTGACTTTTGGTCATATATATTGATGCGTAAGTGAGCAAAAAACATCGCTGGCCATGTCATACTCTTTCTTACCTATTATTTACATGATACTGATATTACAAAAAAAATGTTGAATGACGCCTTAGGACGTTCATCCGGACCTTGCTCGTTCTCATGAAGATTGCCTCAGAAAAAATACGGAAGCACACTAGGATCTGTTATGAATTGAATTGTCTGAATGCAAGGAACCTGTTTACTAAGGATACTACGACACGATTAGATTGTTTACGTGTGAACGTATTCAGTGACGTGGCTCAAGGTCTATTACGTCAATAGCGAGCCTTGCAGATGTTATAAGATGACCGTCGCAAATCAGGCCATTTCTACTATCCGATCACGCAGAACGTAAAGTCATCAAAACAGCTGAAGTAAACAAATGTCTTGTATTCAATGAATCTATCTATCCACCGATTCGGAATTCCCAAAGCAAATTATATTAAAAAGAGATTAGTCTCTGTCAAATATACCTATTTTTAAATCATCGGAAAACCCAACGCGTTATCCAATGTCCTCGTAATAACCGAAATATAAATCTCCATTTGCATAAATGGGTTTACCCAAAGATCGAAATAGTTCCTAAGATCATCGCGGAATTTTAATTAGTGAGGTATAGGTGAGATGTGTGGGCCCCTTCGGACCGGTCCAAGTCAATGTGAGGCACGCAATTTGGGTATTTCCAGCATCGTTTGACCGGTCGCGTAACCATTTGGCGAGTGAAAGCCTTGCGTACTCACAGCCAGAAGCCAAAAATCCTCTCACCGTAAAACTCTACAGGGAGTTACGACCGTTTTGCCCTAGCGTGCTGCACGCTGGGATACCCCGGCTATTGTTCCATTGAGAGCGTTACGTACGCAGATACGTGTATGAGCTATCTAGGTTGCATTGCAAGAGGGTTTTCCCTGGTAAGAGTTGCATCTACGGCATTCGTGAAAGCATGTGTTCTAATTTATATACTAAGGTTTCTGTTATTTTATACTACTTTAAAGTAAACTATTTTATACGGATGAAACAATCAGGAAAACCAGTCATACTGCACAGTAGGAAACCCTAATAGTTAACCGCAAAGTTCCTTTAGAATTTTTATCCATTTTAAATGGCAAAATACATGTAGGTATCGGTTTGGGTATCCTTAAGCCTCTGGAAGGACAACATCCATATCTATATCCTACGTCAGTAGACCTCTGATAGCTGCCTATATCACCGTTAACTTAGTTAGGTACCTTTATAACATACCAAATAAAAATAATCTTCATAAATTGCCACAACATAAAGCTAACTAATTTGGAGGTTGTGACTTAATATTCGTGTTATTTTTAGACTCCATAATCCTCCTATTGTCCGCTATTCACAAAATATTTCTGCCTGGTACACATTCCGATCAGTCTTAAAGCGAAAAAGGACAGGGAAACCCCAAGTCGTCAAAGGTCCTTTCATTATCCCTTGTCACGACGACAACCTCAATTCATAGCACTTGAAGTAAACAATAGTTTTCGAAATCGCTTCTCTGGCGCGTATCTGTCTGTTTGTAGGACGCTGGGTTTCCCAGCGTCGGGTTTCCCAATGTCAAACACCCCGTATGTGTCTTTTTAAACAAGAATTCCTACACGTTCACCTTTAATGTCGGTATTTGAATCGCAATCGATATGAAAATACACATCCGTAGAACATTATTTGGTCATCTCGCTTTGGATGTGTTTTCTATTTTTTTTTTGTGTGATTATATTTTAATTTAACAGTCACGGTAGTTATTTACCTACTTGGACAGTGATTCAACTCAGCTTTGACCCTAGCTAAGCGGAAATATGATGAGTAGAGTGGGTATGGATCGGAAATTCCTATGTATGTTGCAATGAATCCAAATTCTTGGCAGCATGGCATTTTGCGGCCGGGTTCCCCGGTGTCATAACTTTAGATTTCCCTTTAATGCCTCGGGCTTCCCCAAATGCCCGTCTTAACGATTATGAGCATCGTTCCACTTAATGACTCGAGAGTGCTCTATGCTACGGTACTTCCACGCGTCACAGATCGATAGGTAATTAATTACAGTTCCTAACAGTTTCCATGAACTTACTACGCGTTTCCTAGTAAACAAACGACTTAATACTACAAATTTTCCATTACAATATACATAAACCAGACTCATCGAATCTGCATAAGGAAACAGAGAAAATATTGATGGCCATGTTTGGCGCGGAGCGTCGCGCGCGCACCTCGCCTCGCCAGGCCACAATCCACATAGCTTGGAAAACCCCAGCTTGCGTCGCCCGAGGTACCTGCCCCCTCGCCTCGCCTCACAACGTATCTATAGATAGTATCGCATCAGTCACGTCTACGTTGAGTTACTCAATGAGTAACGCGTGTAATAACACTATAATTCTTTTCCAAAGCTTAAACATTTTAGGGCCACTGTAGCTCATCTATCAAATTCAATAGGTACGATTATTTTATATATAAAACTACCACTCTAAGCTAATATCACATGACACATGACTTCCTAATATATGCTAACTTTGACGAAATGGAATATGTATTTAAACATGTGACGTAGATATTGGTGCGCTTGTCCCAATGTGTTGAGTGTGGTAGGTATGTCACTTCAAGGTGGATGGGAAATTGCGCATAAAAGAATCAATGCCGATTTGCTTCGATTAACTAGGGTTTTCCTCAAGGTTGAATGCACTTACCACCACGTATTTTGAAACTAAACAAATCTAACTTGCTTGTAGCGTATCTAATCTGTAGTGTATCAGGAGCCATGTTACAGTCGAACATCTATTCTAGACGAATCCCAAATAAACTTGGATTTCGGCCAATGTTACGACATTAGGTAGAATAGCTGGAATTATAAGGCATATTTAAGGAAGGAGTTAAACAACTAAATGCTTTTGTTTAGTTTTTTTTTTTACCGAGATATAGGTCATATGCTTGATATGCTATCCTCAGTGATTAAGATTTACGTAACGTATCTAGACAGTTTCATGTCAATATCCTAAATAAGGATGCGCGCTATCTTACTCTGAACAAGTCTGTCTTCAAAACACCGTGTTTTTGTCGACTTTTTGCGCATTTCTTAGTATTGACGTCGAAGCTGGTCAACCGTGACTCTACACGGGGTTACGAGGTTATGAAATGGTTGCCGAACCAAAGACGGTACCGGTGAATTAGTGACGTCAGCGTAGATCGTATTACTAGTTATAGCCCCATAGTCACTATCAAACATGCATATATGGTATATCAATTACGTGCTTTAATTTAATATTTTTTTATGTAAGCAGATAACTGTTACCAGACGTTGTAATAACTGTTATCGTACGAGATTTACACTGGGGTTGGTTAATATACATACCTATGTTCAAAGGTTACCTAGAGACTCATGGTTACTTATGAAAACGCATTTTTATTTTTAAACAAGCCAAAAATTTATTACATTTTTTAAGCTTTGGCACAAGCTATAGGTTCATTAGAGCATGCATGCAAGCTAGGTATTACAAATTTATCGTGTGTGCGTCACAAATGGATAACCCAATTTCGTCTTTTGTTATCGTATTCGAGAGACAGTATCTGTATATCAAAATTATTGTAATTCCATTTATCTAATTACTTTTTATATATATGCAAGCCGAATACAGCCGTGCGCTGCGAAGCCCAGAGTGGACAATTTGCCTTCAACTGTATTTTCATATGCCCGTATGTTTGTTTCAGGCCTAGCTTGCGTGCACATAGCTGCCAGAAAGGGAGATATAGAGATGCTGCAAACCCTGGTCCTGTACGGAGCCGACATCAACGCCAAGGTTAGTCGTGACGCACATAGCGTATACATTCCTACTGCACCATTAACATTATTAGCTTCCATCAGCATGCTTTCCTAATTACCAACAACAAGTCCGTTAATAAGTTATGACGATAGATTCCCATTTGTTTATTACGAAATTCATTTATTTATTTCATTATATTTCAACTGAATGGCGACGTCACAACTAAATACATGACGACATTGCTAAAACAAGCTATAACTCGACAAATAGAGTCTTCAAGTCTTCGTTAAAATTTTATTCGTCTATAATATATTATTTACGTAGCAATTAAAAAGTGCCTTTGTCTTGTCAATAAAGCGCGACTGCCATAAAAAAAAAAACTTGAAACATCCCAAAATAAAGCTGTATTGATAACGGTACATATAAATAAAGCGTAAATAATGTTAAATAGGAAACTTGCAATGCGACATGTGTCGTAAAACGCTTTGATTGTTTGGCATTGACTAGGTTTCCCCGTTGGAAAACCCGTTGTAATCAGATACTGATAACGATATTGGGTTTTTTCACCACTCCGCTGGCTTATTCTTTCGGGTTATCTTGGGTGTACAAATTCACTTGAAGGTCCGTCAACTACGCTTTAAGTGTTAACAATGTTTACTTATAATTAATACCCACTTTATAAATCTCCTATTGATATGAAACAGTATACTTATTAAATGATAAAAGGAAGTACCTTTGTAGGGTTCGGTTGACTAGATTGAGTGTTGTATTTTAACACATTTTATAAATGAATATATTGATTGATTGATAGAAACATCGACATTATCCTTATTTATGATTTGTATAAGTATGTTATTGCATAGTTAGATGTGACACAGCTACCAATATAATATTGGAAAACCCAGTGCTGTCGAAAGCGTGCAGCAAAAACGATAATAATATTTATTAATTAGCACATTAAAATAGCGACTTAGAAGGAATTGCGCGTTTTTCCCAAATTATTACGTGTGCGAAGACGTAATTTTGTTCAAATATTGATTTAACGAGCGATCTCATAGTTTAAACAGGAATTATTATTTATTGTAAATGATATGATACAAGGCTTTTTTAAATACTCAGATCGCTTCATTCGTTTATCACTGACTTCTCCCCAAGTGCTACTCAGAAAAGCTCTTTAAAGCTTACGCTTTGACGTCACAGAAACCTGTACCCAGACGCCGTGACATGGCTCATAAGTGAGACGCTGAAAGTGGCATGTGTCGTAGTAAAAAAAACTTTTTTTGTTAACAATTTGTTTCTCTCGTTCAGGAGGGCTGCGCTGGCTGGACCCCCCTCCACATAGCAGCGCGCGCCGGCAACCACGCGGTGGCGCAGTACCTACTGGAGCGCTGTCCCAAGGTGTGGAAGTACGCCAGCGACTACGCCGGGCGCACGCCCATGCGGCTATCGCGTCGCACCGGCGTGCACGACTATTTCGTTAAGGCGTACAAGCATAACGACGACGAAGACTATACGAGCGATGAGGTAAGTTGTTTGAATAACATGGCGTATCCACTTTTAGTGGCTTTTTTCTGTGTCTTCGGTCTGCGATAGAATTTAAATCCTTGTATTCAGACCACCCGGTTACCACGGAACCTACTAATACTTCCCATTCTCAAGTGCATGCATATGCAATTTCTTAACGAAGATACCATTCTCCTTACTCTAATAAGTGTGACTCGTCAGTTTTTCTGAAGTATTTTAAGTGTATAAATCATTTAACTTTACAATAATATGATTATGACACATACGCTAATGTATACGTCATAGCAGCGTCACTTATGTACGTTTGTTGGCCCGCAGGACGACGGCAACGACTTCCTGGAGACGCACACGGCGCAGCAGGTCGCGGTGTGACGACTATAAGTAAACCACATTGAAGGCGACCGAGCACTTACGTTATTGTTACGTTAGACTGAAGGGGTGGCCCGTTCACGACAACGCCTAAGCGTGCAATATTAAAGTGACTTTGTGTTTCTACTAGAAGGATGAACTATGGAAGACTATGTTACGACTCATTAATGAGTATTGCGGCTAGCAATAAATGTAACATAGTCTAGTGCTAGTAAATATTTCAAGCGGGAATATAATTGTGACTTTCAAATGTATATTTATTTAAATTAACGTTTGCTGAACGCAAACTGTGATATTATAGTTCCGTAGATCGCTAATAGGAGCCCGTCCGTCTGTCTAGTCTGTATCGTTAGTTAGTCTGAGGATGGATGATGTGAGTGAGACCAGACGAGCGTACGTTTATGGAATTAACCCACCAAAATCGTTGGCTATGTGTTAACAATTCTTGTTTGTCATAGTTCGAATTTTGTATTTTAATGTAGTTTTATGGATTTGCTTAACTAAAGCCTGACTGTAGGCTGACGCAGGTCTTCCGTTAGGTTAGAAGACTTCATGTAGTTAGTCTTCATGTTACTATTGAGCCTTAATTATTGAGACGGAGCTGGCATATTTAGCCATGACTATGCTTTTGTTTCGACGATGCTAATGTTATAAAAGTTGTTGCTGCCGCTGAGTAACAATCAACTACAAACATGCTGACTATAAAGTGTCATGGACATTTGTATGTTGTTCTTTAGTGCTCTGATTTGAATTGTTTTTTAACAAATCTAATGAGATACACACATATTTTATACTAGAAAGCGAAATTAAAGCCCAGAATATTTATGTATGTTGTAAGATGGTGAGGTCAGCGGTAGTACTGGCATATGAAATAGTCATAATTCTGTTTGTATGTTAATAGTATGTTTGTACGAGTGTAAATTATTGTAAACAGTATAATAAACGTGACAACTTTTGTTTAAGAAACATGTTTTTGTCTTGCTCTAACTTTCGAACGAAAGGAGAAGTGAAGGCTAATTGACCCACATACCCCACCATTATATATGAATATACAGTGTTTTGACGTTGCTTCGTGAGCGGGCGGAAACCCAGAGTCATTGCGACAATAACATAAGTTGAACATCTCGTATAGTTTCAGAAGTGAAAGTCCTTATTAACGGTCCTAACTCGAAAAATTCTTTATTTTGTTTTTCATATGTTGAAGTTTCTTATTTATATGTATGTGTGTATTTATATGTATGTATGTAATTGTTATTATATATATGTATGTATGTATATAATATATTGTTAAATGGAGTTGGTAAATTGTTTTAATAATACATATTTTTTCGAGTTATGATTGGTAATACTTGCAAATTGTTTTTTCTCGCTCGGTATATCTACAAAATTGACTGATGCCTCAATTCATATAACTATGAATGTCATTGTACTTAAGTTTAATTCATGAAAATATTATCTCTACCATAAACACAGTTCCTAGCCTCAACAGGTACACGTTCGCAAACTTCAAATTATTCATTTTAATTCTGAATATGATAGCTGGATGTTCCAAAAAGTATACGATTCATTTTCACTTCTGTAACGTCCGCTCTGAATCAATGTTCATTACTTTAGTACATCAAACATTTACTTATAAGAACAATAAAGTTAATACTATCGCCACATACGGCTGTACCTTACCAGAGTCCGTATTCGTTTTAAAAGAATGTATGCAAAAAACCATTCAGCCTTTGGTCCAGTAATATAAGACGCAAAACGTACATAATTTGCAGAATATGCAACTCATGTTATTTTATTTGTTTACATTCTCTAAAAAATTATTATGGAATGGACTTTAGGTACCTACATACGATGTCAATGCAAGTGATGTCAGTATCTCGCATACTTATTAACTGTTGCCGATGCTTTTACCTTGTGATATGACTCAATCTATATAATAAAAAAATACAACACAACTATCGTACGTTCCTGCGGCGCTACCGAAAGAACGATATTCGTAAATTTCGGACGATTGTCTGTCACTCTCATGACACCTTAATTGGAGTAAAAGAGAAAATTGCCCGAAATATACGAACTTCGATGTTCGCGGTACCGCTCCTGTACGCTTGACTTTTGCGTTTCATACGAAAAACCGTGAATGTCAAAAGGTTATGTCTTACACAAGGTATAAATTAATCTAGCTCGCACGAAAGGTTATCCAGCATTACTGAACCGCAATTCGATAGGGATTGAGATAACTGTCAATCCATATTGATTTTGACGTAAGTGTAATGAAATATATAACTTCGAATACCCATTCTGATCGCGGTATAATAACAATATTCTAATACTAAACGGATAAAGCTACTGGTATTTTCAAAATGCCAGATCTATGGCAAAAGATACTGTCTAGGTTTTATGAGGAGGTAATATAATACTTACTATCATTGCGACCGGAGATTATTAATAAAAGAATAAATACGCAAATGTCTGGCATGGTGCTTATAAACCGTCTCGCAGAAACGGTTTCGAATATTGACCTCTCGTCACTTAGGTACCTACCTTCTACTCTTTTATTATTTTCAATAAATATACGTTCTTCACCAAAAGGTTATTTTGTCGATAGTCGTAAAGGAGCCACTAGCCACACGATATAGAAATAGTTTTACTGCCATCCGCAAAGTAATGCCATTTATATTGGAACGTATTTCTTTCTAGTACTATTTTAGTCAAATTACAATCTAATATACATATATAGATATGTACGTATACATATATAGTATATATATTATATACCTACACATGGCCATTGGTATCTTGCTGCTATTCATGTATCTGAATCGCGCATGACATGGGGTGACCCGGGGAGCTGAACTCAAGTCGGCAGTTTGCTTTTATGCCACTAAAGTGATTTTATAAGAAATAAATAAAATTTATTTTGGTTATTTTGCAATAAGTAAGTAAAACGTCGATGCTAACCGACTATAAACTCGATGAAATATTTAGTATCTTTGGATACTAAGTATTTTTTCTACTAGCATCAGTCGTATAATAACATCGTTGCATTATGTGCTAGAAAATGCAATTGGATGTGAAAAATGTGACAAACCAATATATTGGTTATACGAGAGATTATCGACATGCGACGCTAATTAACAAATATAGATTCTTCTTCTTGCTAACATAGTTAGTTCAAATAGTGTAGGTACGAAAGTAATTAAATTACATCCATAATGCCCACATGCGCAACTCGGGTTAACCTCGGGTTAGCTAACTAACCAGAGGTTAACGGGTTAAGCCCATACATTTGCTAACGCTAAAGGGTTAGTAGCTGACCCTGGATGGCGCAAGTGGCACATAGGGTAACTTGCCAAGAGATGAGACCAGAGAAGGCTCACTCAACACACTTTGAATATCTTTATATAATACCTTCGACCTTGACTATAACATAACCTCCTTCATTTCGATTTTTTATAGGGTGATGCGCTGCTATGCGATGTTAAATGAGTTGCACACATAGGTACATGTGTCGATTAAATTCAAACTTAAGGTTGATTATCTAAAAAAAGTGTATGATAATTTTAAAGCTAATCAACCTTAGAGCAGAATAGATTTACCTGAGTTTGAAGTGAAGCGATACATATAGTCATTATTTTTCTCCCAACTTTGTAAGCAATTTTTAAGAACCCTGTTACGTACGAACGTCCAACACCTACTGTTATATTGTTTAAACTAACTTACATGCTTTGTCAGAGGCTTCTTGTTTAGATACCTATTTGTGTGCACCCTGTTAGATCAGATATTTTAACAAACGTTGCCTTCCAAACTAATTGTTTCCAGTATAGCTTCTCTTTATAGGTATTTCTCCATATTAATATTAATGAAAGTGTCTATTTTTATTATAAACGTATATATGTAAACACGTTTATATTTATATTGTTGTAAAACATAAAGGTAAATAAATATATGGTATTGAATATTTATTGTTTACTTTCCGAACCTAAAAATAAAACCATGTCATTACGGCGTACAAAAGAGTGGCGACCACGTATGGGAAAACGAAGAATAACGGATGTCTCGTACCGGAGCTTCCGCGAAAACCGATATTCATAAATTTCGGACAATTGTCTCTGTCACTCTCATGTCGACTCTGCGACTGCTCGAAATATACGAACTTCGATGTTCGCGGTACCAGGCCTGGGAGTCGTCGGCTACAGGGTGTTGAAAATCGCTAGCTGTGCCGGGCTCTGGGGGTATCCAGTTAGTTAGACGTCCGTGACTGATAGATAGAATGCCATCCTCTGAATACTCTTGACTGAAGTTCAAGGATATAACTGAATTGTAATTAGCACGATTACGTGACAAACAATGAATACCTAGTTCTTAAAGAGCATTTATAATGTGTTCCGCGTGATAATGACTTTAATAACTATCAATGAAACACTGTTCATTAACTAGGTACCTATTGATAAATGTGAGAAAGAAGTGCGCACACTGAAAACGTGTATCTCGTTCAAACAGACAAAAATCTCATCTTTTTCATCATTTTTTTACAAACATTTACACTTGTTATTAACATTTGTAATTGATAGCAAACAAACGATCAATGGCTCAAATAGTCTTTTTCATTTCATTTTCATTTTTCATCGTGCGGTAAAGGGTCGATATTAGCTAGAGATGTGCCGTCTACGGTTTTGGCCTACTAGAAACTATAATTATAGTCGGCGCTCTGATGGCCGAATAGTTGGCAACACCGACTATTGGCTTCAGCCGAGTTCGGTCAGAGGCGCCTGTTTCGTCTTTCCCTAAAGTCGAGAAAAGTTCCCGAAGCGTGGAAGCTTGCTAACGTGCAGCCTGTGCCTAAGAAGGGTAGCCGTGCGGACCCATCGAATTATCGTCCCATTGCAATCACTTCCATACTCTGCAAGATTATGGAACGTGTATTGAACAACAAGCTCCTTGCGTATCTTGAAGGTAACGATCTCCTTAGCGACCGGCAATACGGCTTCCGCCGAAAGCGGTCTACTGGGGACCTTCTAGTGTACGCTACCCACATTTGGAGCGAGGCCATCGAGAAACGCGGCGAAGCTCTCGCCGTGTCTCTCGACATTTCCAAGGCCTTTGATAGGGTTTGGCATGACGGCCTTCTGGGCAAGCTCTCTGCGTACGGAATCTCTGCTGGTTTGTGCTCTTGGATTTCTGATTTCCTGAGGCAGCGATCTATTAGGGTCGTAGTGGATGGTTGCTCATCGGATCGCGTTGCAATTAATGCCGGAGTGCCTCAGGGTTCAGTTCTTTCAGCTACCCTCTTTGCTGCATATAAACGATTTGCTAAAGCCCGGTATCTTTGGGTATGCAGACGACAGCACGGTGACTGAGAGATATATTCCTGAGGCCCAAACTACTAGTGGAGAGACCGAATCCTTTAGGGAAGCTTTGGTTGAGCGAACGAACCTGACCTTGAAGGCCGTTGACGAGTGGGGCGAAGCCAACTTGGTCAGGTTTAACGCTTCCAAGACACAGGCGTGTTTATTCACAGCCAAAAGGAGCCCTTTAACTTGGCTCCTGCTTTCCAGAATGTTTCATTAGCAATTTCGGGGCACCTCGACCCGCTTGGGCGGAAACTGACTACTAAGCTGAACGCCGGAGCCACTATCGCGGCCAAAGCGAAATCCGCTGCTAAAAACTTGGGGTCTTACACAGGGTGAAGCGGTACTTCACGCCGGAACAGCTTCTAACACTTTACCAAGCTCAGGTTCGATCGTGCATGGAGTACTGTTGCCATCTTTGGGACGGGTCTGCCAAGTATCAGCTGGCCGCTTTGGATTCAATAGAGCACCGTGCTCGCAGACTCATTGGCGATCCTGAATTACTGAGTGTAAGGTTACAAAGCCTTGAGCACCGTCGCAGGGTTGCTAGTTTGTCTGTGTTTTACAGGATACATTTTGGAGAGTGTGCACAGGAACTGCACGATTTAATTCCGCCATCTCCGTTCCTCCACCGGACGTCCAGACGAGGGGAGCGGTTTCATCCTTACGTTGTGAATATTCCATTCATTCGCACGAAGCGATTCGCTTCTACCTTCCTAATGCGGACTGCTAAGGAATGGAATTCGCTCCCTTCGTCTGTATTCCCGGTAAGATATAATTTGGGTCTTTTCAAGGCAAGAGTGAATAGGCTGTTACTGAACCAGCGTGCTACACCCTCGACCTCGTCGTCACTTTCCATCAGGTGCGACTGAGGTCAAACGCTGGTCAGTCTTTTATAAAAAAAAAAAAAAACAAAAAAAAAAAGAGGCTAGTGTAAGTTTCTCTTGACGTAAAAAAAACGTTTACGAACGCGTAAATGATAATGTTATTGTTATGGGAAACGCAAACGCGTTCGTGACGTAAAGTTACGTTAAAAACTTACACTCAGGGCTCAGGTCGTCTAGTTCGCCGCGACTCATGAGGGTTACCGCATAATTAGACTAACAGAGACATTAATTAATCTATAAGCATATATATGATTAGAATTCGTATGTTGACTAGTTTTGATTACATTTCCGTGATTATTACGCCGGGATGTTGATTAGAACCAAATAACGAAATAAACATGTGAGTGCGAAAGTGACGGATAGCTCGATGGACGATAGAATGACAACCATGCTCTCCGTTCTGATATTTATCAGCGCTTTAATGGACTTTCGGCAGAAGTACACACGCGACACTCTTAGCTGTACATTGGTGGACCTTATGCCTCACATAATAAGGATCACATAAGATGGCGAAGTCGTCTTAATATGTGAAAATATTAATGTGTAATTTTAATTTAAAAAATGGCGGACAGTTCCGTTAATGGACTCTGATTATAATGGAATATAGATGATATTGGACAAATTTTATGCATTCAGAATTACCCGAATACATTTTAATACTATTTATACATACTATTTATTCTTTCATCAAAGTGGGGTAGTGTGTAAGGAAATAAAACCACATAAATAGAGCTAATCAGTGTATTGTAAATCAATGTTCACTCAAAATCTTGCTTCTCTATAAGTAATTAAAGCATTAGTGCAAACGAACATAAGCCTTATCACGTCATAAGTATAATAATAATACATTTACACAATTGTTTGACGCAATAACGTCAAATCGATACGTAAACATTATAGTATGGTCATGTGATGTTGATTAAAAATATTATAGGTTGTCGATTGCGGTGAGGTCAATACGCAGGAGTGCTTGACCTAACTCTAACATAATCTTGATATCGACTATTGGTAGTTCATTTATTTAAGTTATTGTGAGCTTCAAATAGGAGTAATAATATAACTGCATCAATGTACCTATGGCTTATCATCAACACAACAAATAAAGCAGAGATCTGGGGTTTGAAAAGTCCTCCACAGATAATAAATCACGACATATGTCATCGCAAACACGTTACGTTGATCAGTCCGTAAATTAGGTTTGGTGCAATTAAATCATTCAATAACAATTTCTAGGATCCTATTATGTTACCCAAACATTATAACAGTATAAGTTACCCAAATTACCCTTTCAGTTGGTCCAATTTCTCAACATAATGTTTAGATTTTAGGGCGACGCGACGATTCCAGTAATGGACAAGGAACCAATCATGAACATAAGTGCTTATTTTATAGAAAACAAGTGTTGTGCATTTGTTGATAAACAATCAATTTATAACGTTTTGGTTTTTGAATTTAGAACTAAGTGTCCATCATTGGTGCATGTAATTTTTAAGTTTACATTATAGAAGTAAGTTTTGCATACTTACTTCATTATCGATTAGAATATTCACAAACGTCATTTAAAATTTACAAGTGGATGTAACGTTGGAAATCTTTGACATGTCAGGTTTATCTTTAAAAAAATTATATATTATATAAAAAAGTTTTTTTTTATATAATTTTTCAACCAAACACATTACCTCTTCCTTTTTTGAAGTCGGTTAAAAATACAAAACATACGCCCTAGCGAATTAATAACTAATGTAGTAAGGCACAGATAACAATTTGTAAGAATTAAAATCACTAATTTTAATTTGTGTAATTACTAATACTAATTATATAAGAAGATTTAATTATAATATTAAATGCTAGGTGTGATGTAACAATTCAAAATATGGCCAAATATTAAAATTTTATGTAGATCGATTGTAAAAAATGGTACTGTACCCGTTCAAACCAGTTTGGAACTAAAATTAAAGTTGGATTCGGAAGGTTAAGCCAGATCAGTACAAATCTGAGTAGGGGAAGGTGAGGTATTAGGTACAATAGAACAGTACATAAGTGAAAGGGGAATTCTATAGAAAACAATACACTGTAGGTACTGTTTATCTCACTCACACAAGTAAATATATAGACATCTTATTCTTTGTTTTCATGTACCTTCAGCACTTCCAACACTACACACACTTCCTTACAAGTGATGTGGAACATTATTCAGTTTTAGTCGATTTTCGTCAGTAAACCACGCGCTGTGTTTAACGCATACCTAATAGTGGTCTTCTGCAATAATACCATAAAAAAGCGCGTGTTGTGTACGCACACAGTAAGTATCAAAGTATACGTGAGACGTACAGTCGCCATCAGATATATCGGTGCTGTGGAGGTGGTCACAAATATCGGAACAACGCCTCTATTGTCAAGGCGATAAAGTGCATGTTCCGATATTTATGACCACCTCCACAGTCAAGGTTAAAGATATCGACTCAAACAAAGTGCCAAAATATGTATACATGTACCTTAATAGTAAGACAATATAACGTGCATGTGTACAGTTTTTGGCACTTTAACCGGTCAAACACAATTTGATATCCTTTTTGGCTTATGGAAGTTGAATAGCGAATAACAGCAACTAGCAAGAAATGCATATCGATTGGTTGTATATATTTTGTATTTAATCTTTTCCTTTTAAAATCATGACTTTATCCAAAGGCAATTAAATATTTCGACGCATAAAAATCGATACATTTTCCTTATACTTAACAAATTCCACAGTTTTTCACGATGTAAAAACCTGGCGACCGCAAAACTAAGCGACCCCGCTATTTCTACCTAACCGAGGTTTTCCTAAGGAATCATTAGTGAATAAGGAGAATACATCGGGATAATAATGCTGGAAAATACAGAATTTCCGACAGAGTAATAGGTCTTATTTTAGTTTTTGTAAAAAAAACATGTATGTTCATTTTCCTTGTTACAAAACTAATACGACGGGTAAATAACTAATGTTACTGTTCAATGTTGTTTGTTTTGCTATTACAAGACAAACTTACGATAAAACAATATAAATATTAAACTAATGGCCCTTTATGCAAATATATTCAAACGACATTCAACTTACCTACTTTACCATTAGTAGGTACAAAGTAATCACATCACAGAGTTGACGTTATCTAATTAAATAACAATAACAAAACTACATACAGGTAGGCCAACCATTCATGTCGCCGGTAAATAACTCAGACTCATTATCTCTTACTCGTGGGAAATTTTATATATTCAGAGAGGAAAAATGTAATATTTCCAGAATACGCGCAGGTATATTTTTTTCTTGGCTGAATTTTGCGCAGATTTCTAGACATAATGGGGAAGATCGACGCATAGGTACTTAATGACAGATGACGACATTTTTTTAGTAGGTATAAAAAAATAAACATAGTATACGAGTTGTACCTACTACGAGTAGATGGCCCTCGCGGACATGACACATTCCATACGACATTCCAACAGTTGCTTGCCCCATTATGTAGAATAAAACTTAACTTGCTTTACTAATGAAATAAAACAACTAAAACCGACGTTTCGAATCCTTTAGCAGCGTTCGTGGTCATCGGGTGGACTGAGTCGTCGGGATGAAGTTTAAATTAGTAAACGCGATTTAATCCGTTTTAGTTGTTTTATTTCATGAGTAATTATCGCGGCAACCGAAGACAATATTTTGCTGTACTAATGTTTGGAGACTACTTCGCAACTGACATGAATGGTCGACTAGACTGCACATTTCATCAAAAACTACACAAAAATCGGAACTCCGATTAAAAGGCCTCAAATGGAATGTCGAAAATAAAAGAAACGACTAGTCTCAAATTTCAGTATAATACGTAGGCCTATTAATTTTAAGTAAATCGAACACATTCGGGAACACGTAGACCGTGTTAAAGCCTATCATGCCATACGTGAAGTACTTGTAGCATAGCTCTACAATAATTTTATTCTTATTGTCTAAGCTGTTCTCAGAGTTTCTCAGTTCGTTCTTATCCTTGCCTAATAAAGCACATATGAATGCATAAGAGACTGATTTACCTATAGCTCGTGTGGCTAGAACGCCGCAGAATCCCAGTATGGTTCTGAGGATGGTGCACCCGAGCATCTCGATGGAGGGCCAGATGATGGTGTAGGGCGGGGGCGTGGGCGCGGTAGCCATGTTGCCGAGCTGGTAGTTGGTCCAGGACCCGGTTAGAATGCCTGCGCAAACGCTGACGATCATAGTCGTGTCGCCTCTGTAAATGGGAGAATTGGTTAGGAGTACGTATTTAAGGACTTTCACATTTAGTGTTTGAAATAAGGCGCTTGTTCTTATAGGATACTCGTATGTTCATTACGTGCAGCGATTATGGATGGTTAAACCACACGGGATATTAGAACTGAAATCTAGCATATAAAGTACCTATTTCTGAAAACTGATGTAAAATAAACACTGCAAACTCATCGAATTGAGCTTCTTAGACGGTTTTTTTTTTCGAAATATGCGATACGACTATCAACGGATGCAAGTTAAAACCAATCCGAATAGGTTGGTACCTGTACCTACGTGATATCATAGTCTGATTCACAGCCATAAATAAACGAAAACACTTTGTTAATTATATAATTAATTGGTCACCAATACCATTGTGGAATAATGACTCACGTTAAGTTGATGAAGAGAATTATATTTCATCAAATAATCGACATAATTATTGATATGACATAACATAACATTAACATTTTTAGGTACCTATACAATTCATCGTTTCTTACCACATACCTATACTTTATACATACATTATCAAACAGACAATAAAGCGGCTATTCCATGTATAAAACATAGCGTACCTATATATCAAAACACACAATTTTGGCCCCTAATTTACAATCTTATTAAAAATATATTAAATATATCGCCGCTACACGCTAAAGAGCAATAAACGTGACACTTTGACGAGACAGGTTAAGGGCATGCCTTGTCCTCGGAAAAACCTTTACTTTACTATGGTTAACTCATAAACGACATGAGACAATGCTTCTCTTGAATAGAAACGTCTAATGTATATTGGTAACCAAAATGAGTTTTAGATACATGTACGTAAAATACAATTTTGCAATACACACAATAGCATTTACGGTAACATCGTGAATTATGTACATATTAAAATATGGAGGGGAAACCCCAAATTACAGGCCGGAGTGTTCGCAACCTTGCACATTTGATACAACATTTTTTTTTCTATTGTTCAAGTTATTGTCATGAGGTCATGACCTGGAGTCAGCTTGACATATGATTGATTTGACATATTAACTTTACCTATTCAAAACACCCACACCGTAGTAAAGAAAACATTCAGCAAAATCGAGTTCGTAATGCGCATAAAATAATCGAGCTCCGAGTTTGACAGTTTTTGTTGAGAGTGCTTACACTGTGTTGTTTTGTGGTTACTGAACTCTCTACTCTCTTTGTAGGTACAAACATAGAGCTAGAACAATCTGTTTCGAAGTAAATTACATTATATGATGATAAATGTCACTTCAGCTCAATATGAGTTATCATTCAAGTAGTCCGGTATCGTAGGTCCAGCCCATAAGACATATGGGTCCAATGTCAAACTGCCAGCCGGCCTCACCCGGTAGGCATCCATTAGCAATATTAGGTGGGTAATACAAGATGACCTGCAGCACAACGGTACATAAGAATAGTACATTTCGATACTAGTGAAAAAAAAAATTTTTTTGACGAGGGTGAACGTTGGAGCCCGAGTAAAACGAGGGTGACAATCACCCAAGTCTTAAAGAAGTTTTTACACGAGTATCGAACCTAATTTTTCATAGCAAGTGCCTTAAAAAGTGAAATTTACTAAGTGCACGTTTTACGCACTAGTTAGGAAAAGTATGTTAGCAGCCTGTCGCCCAACTCGTCAACCGGCGGTAGAGCTGAAGGCTCAAAACAGCTGTCCAACGCGTCATAAACAGTTCCTTACCTAGTGGGTGTCCACTTGTCCGCGTTGGGATGGTACACGATGACCAGCACCGAAACAGCCAGCACGATGGCCGGGGACAGCCAGTGTGTTAGCAGCCAGCCGTCTAACGCGTCAACTAGAGGTACCAGGAGCACCAACAGTCCTGAAGCCATGAGCAGGCCCGCTGCTATGTCCTGCAAAAGGCATTGGTATGATCAGCATTTAGTTTTAATCTGGCCAGTTCTCAGAGACGCTGCATGAGTTACTTGTAGGGTCAGCTGCAGAAAAAAGAACCCCCGCATGTTCCAGCATATACGACAGAGGGGTACCTTTCCTCTGCAGCTGACTGTAGGTACCTACAATAATTTCTCTACGAGCATATTTCGGAACCAGCAGTAGATTTCTAACAAGTTTTTTCTGTATTTATTCCCATGCTGCGTTTTTTTTTGATTTGGTGGCCATGGCTCGACGGTTGCTATGGTGGCGGCGGCAATCGCTAAAACATTATCTATCAATTAACCACGGATGTCGACTGCTAGACGAATGCCACCCACACTGCAGCGACCGCCTCGACCAGGGACTCGTACGAGGTCATCCGTCCATGCCCCAACGGCCATCAACCCTCAGGGCTATGTGTGTTCAGTGTATTAAAACATGCTATGCATATATATTATATCCATTTTGTCAGTATAACCATTGGCAACTAAACAGGATGGAAAGATCGAATGCCACATGGATGGCAACTGCCTTAAATATTGTAAATAGCACATTCTGTGTAAAGGAGACTTTCCTTTGTTTTTTTAAAACAATAAATTCTGCATTTATGGATTTATGAAAACTCGCTTGTCTCAGTCGGGTTTGAAACCCGATCAAATGTGATAAAAAATAACGTGCGATATTTATGATAATTATGATGCAGATTGAAAGGGTTAATGATAAGGTTAATTTTTCTCTAAGTAACAAATATCAACCTTATCAGTAACTCTTTCCATCTTTCCACCCTATTATTAAAATATTTATCCTGTATATTAAATTATGCCAAGCAACACGTCCAGCTTACGCAGTGTGTCTCTTAATAAATGGGACTCGTTAATATCTACTTTAACCAGAATCGTTAAAATGGTGTGTTTATTCATTACTTTTCCTAAATGACATAAACATTTAGAAGAAAAAACGTATTAAAGAACATTAAAACCAATTATAGGTAAAGATACTATTTTTTATAAAAGTAAACTATCTTAATAATTAATCAAAATAACTCTAAAATTACTATTGACTTTTTTTTTTTTTTTTATAAATGATAGGTTAGCATTTGGCCCCAATCTCACCTGATGGTAAGTGACGATGAGGCCGACGATGGAACATGCTTACCCAGCAAGTGCTTATTCACTCTCGACTTGAAGATACCCAGGTTGTATTGCTCCGGGAAAAGATCAGCTGGAAGAGAATTCCACTCCCTAGCTGTGCGAATCAGAAAAGTAGAAGCAAAGCGCTTTGTTCTGGTTGAAGGAATATCCACAACATAGGGATGGAATCTCAACGCACGCCTCGTCCCATAATATTTAAATGGAGATGGTGGAATGAGTTCATGCAAACCACTCGCACACTCGCCGAAATGTATCCTATAAAATACCGATAGGCATGCGACTTTCCTTCGGTGTTCGAGGCTTTGCAGCTTTGCCCCACCAGATCAGGATCGTCAATGAGCTTCTTGGCACGTTTATCTATTGAATCTAAGGCAGCAAGTTGGTACTTCGCGGATCCATCCCAAAGGTGGCAGCAGTACTCCATACACGACCGGACCTGCGCTTGGTAAAGCTGCAGAAGCTGTTTAGGTGTAAAGTACCGCCGCACCTTGGAAAGAATTCCAAGTTTCTTGGCTGCAGTTTTAGCCAAAGATTCAATATAGTGTCCGAAGTTCAAATTGGATGATAAGCTCATTCCAAGAAGTTCCAGGTGATCAGAAATGGGTACGGATACACCCCGGAAAGTTGGAGTCAGTTCAAAAGGACTCCGTTTAGTGGAGAACAGACAGGCCTGTGTCTTAGTGGCATTGAACTTGACTAGGTTGGCTTCTCCCCAGTCGGTTACTGCCTCGAGAGCCAAATTCAATCGATCCACCATGCTCTCACGACAAGACTGGACTTCATCCCTTTTGGCCTTCGCACTGGACAAGTACCTATCTACAACCGTGCTGTCATCAGCGTACCCAATAATTCCAGGACTAGCAAATCGTTGATGTGCAGCAGAAATAAGGTTGCAGATAAAACAGATCCCTGCGGAACACCGGCATCAATATCCCGTTGGTCGGAAGTACACCCATCTACGACCACGCGAATCGATCGCCCTCTCAGGAAATCTGCAATCCAGTTGCACAGGCCAAAAGGAATTCCATATGCTGGAAGCTTGCCAACTAGACTGGCGTGCCAGACCCTGTCAAAAGCCTTGGAGATATCAAGGGACACAGCAAGAGCTTCGCCATAACCCTCGATAGCCTCGCTCCAAAGATGAGTGACATAGGCTAGAAGATCACCAGTCGACCGCCCAGAACGGAACCCAAATTGGCGATCGCTGAGTAAATCGTTGTCTTCTAGGTATCTTAAGAGGCGTTTGTTCAGTACACGCTCCATAGTCTTACAGAGTATGGAGGTGACCGAGATCGGACGATAGTTGGCTGGGTCTGCCCGACTGCCCTTCTTGGGTACAGGCTGCACATTGGCAAGCTTCCAGCCCGAGGGAACGACTTCAGCAGCGAGTGAGAGGCGATAGAGGCGAGTCAAAACCGGAGACAATTCGGCTGCACAGTTTCGCAGGACAATGGCTGGAATTCCATCTGGACCGCTAGCCTTGTTCACGTCCAGATTCCGCAGGATTTTTAGCACTTCCTTTTGGCGTATATGAACCACGCCCATAGAGCAGTCCACCTAACTAATAACTATGAGTCATATACCCTATAACAGGACTTAGTAAAGTAAAGAACTAGGTAGGTATTTGGTAACCCCCGCACAGCCTTTTCTAGTATTAGTAAGGAAATTTTATTTGAATAATCGGTAGGTAATATTTCCTTACAAAACCCAGGGAAAACAGTACAATAACACTTATGGGTATTGTTCATATTTTTTTCCTATTAATTAGAACCTACCTCAAACTTCGGTATTAAATTTGCACAGTGACACACACTCACACAGGCCTGAACCATTAGGAGTTACACCAAGTGCCGTCATCACAGATCACACCCATTTCGCGGAATAGCTAGTACGAGAACCTTGATATTTCCGGACTTGTATTTTTTCGGAATAACCGTCATTTTTAACTGACGGAAAAAAATACGTAGGAGGTTCTGAATTCGACGCGTATGTTTTTTTTACAATTACGACATTACCCGAATACCTACACGAAAACTTCAGATTTTACAAAATTTTGTAATCTGCAGGTACTATACGAGTACTGCAAATCTTATGAATTCTTTATTAAGGAAATTAAGCGTGTTGCTTTTAGGAAGTTGACGATGAGTAACGTTACTTAGGAAATAAGTATTTCTACAACGTTATTTTATTAATTCGTTTCCTGGTACTATTTCCTGACTAATAACTATAATACAAACAATAACTACAATAAAAAGTTTTATCTTTTAGTTTAAATTAATAACAACAACAAAGCGTAATAATTAATAAAACGTATAATTATATTAATATAACAATTAACACGATGAGAGACGGCTTGACTTCCGAAGTGTTATATGCCTCTACATAAATGCACTGTTAATATATCGACGGTGGAAATTTCAAATGTCGTAGGGGACATACTTTTATATGCGACTTATGACATTTGAAATTTCCACTGTCGATATTTTTCTACGCTAAATATCTAAACAAGTACTAGGAAAATCCTTTGCGGTGACGCAACTGATAATGAGGGAAATCCAGTATTGTACTGGACTGGAGAGGTATGGCCCTTAACTTAAGCGATTATAGTCCTTTTGCAAAATTATTTCGACTTAAAATGATGTGAATTCGACGTGAACTTAGGCCACTTTGATCCTGACATGACTGTTTACTTAAGTGTCGACAGACACATTAATGATAACTTACGCATAAGTTTGTGTGTTATATTAATTAGAACTGTTAGTAACACAAATACAAGTGTCTGTTGAGACGAAGCCTGTTTGATGTACATAACATACACAATGGTGTAGTGTAAGTAGCATTTACATTAACTTTAGAAAAGATACCTACACAATTCTCACTGTCTTACAAAGCTGATTTTTGACAGAAATGTCGTGTACGACCATGCGTCCGATGAGTCCGATCGGGTGGAGTTTCAAAGAGACACACGTGTATTCATATAATATTAGCGTGTTCAATATAATATGACCACTGCGGCCAAAAAAATGGAATACAGATGTAGCTATGTTCATTTGTATCAAAATTAATACAATTACTGACAAATTATCAGTTCATCACATACAATGAATGAAACCCTGAAAAAAAGTATTTTACACTTAAGAAAGTCTATTTGTAATAAATTTGATAAAACATATTTGGTTAATTTAATGTGAAACAAAATAAGTTTGCAGACTGAATTTAATTCGTAAAGTTCGACTATTAGCGACATCTAGGAGAACGAGCAGAAACGATTAACGCTCAAAATTATCAAGAGATAGCGCCGTATTCAATTATGTATACCTACCGTGGTAAAACTTGTCCCTCGGGTACCTTGCAGAGTGCGTACGTGCACGCCAGGAGAAGAGTGTAAAAAAAACCGAAATTAAATATGCCTTTATAAATATGTAGTAATGTGCAAAACCCGTTGTTTAAAGAACCGTATTGGAACGTCCGTAGTGAAATATCTTTCTATACTTTATTATACGTATATTGATGTGCGATTATCCCGATGGGTCAGGGGGTATTTAAATATTATGTTTTTACCCGTTCATTTTTCCACGAATTAACGTTTATAAATAAAGCGACAAAATATTTTGCTACCTACTGATACTAACATAGATAAAATATTAATGGACAAGATAGAATATGAACTGAGAACTTTGAGCTTTAGCTTTTAGTGGCTCTTTATTTGACCTTCACTTTAATGTACCTATCAAATTTTACCTACGGTTAAAACGGTATATGTTTAATTAAGTTCACTTCACGCCACAAATAATCCACAACTGTGAATACACATCAATCACATCATACGGATACATTGACTAGGAGTTAGGCTAAGTAACATGAGCACCAAAGCTGTGCCGCTTAAGCATCTGTAATATTATGTTTTATGAATCGATAAATTGGTAACCGTCTTTTCCGTTTTGGAGCGTACAAATGATTCAAGTACAGATAAATTAGCGAGAGCGTGGAATTGCATTTGTACTTATCCTTGTAAGACCCAGTGTGCATTACAATGCACACTCCTTTTCAATGGAATTTAAATCCTTTATTAAAGGAAATAAAGTAGCATTTCATTTGTTTCATTATTTTTCGAACAAAAGAAAATTCAACCCAATTTAATGTACAATAAGATTGATTTTAACTATAAAAACTTTTTGTATGGTGGGTCTTACGAGGTTATATAGTGGTTCCGTACGGGAAAAAGGAAATGTATAATTTAGAAAGCCTATAAACAAACAATACCACTACAGATGAAATTCCACGCTCTTGCTAATTTATCTCTATTTATTTAGATTCTCATTTAATCTTTCCTCTCAAAAATCCTTATTTGTAAAAATATATACCAATAGGTTAGCTAACCGCCTGCTCGGCCTCAATAAATTTAAATACATTCAATATAAATCAGATCCGAAGAAGCCCGTGTTTACCCTCGTCTAGCGAATATTGTTAAGATGTAAGATGAATTCCGTGTGATGCCGGCTGACTAGACTAGCACCATCCCGTCTCCTCCCGCGGGTGTCGTAAACCAAAGGGAAACATCCTAGGGTCGGGCAGCAGCGTCCGTCGAAACCCAATCTACAGCTACTGCGGTCGCCAACCCGCCTGCCGCGCGTGGCGACTATGGCAACTACCCCCAAGATGATAGTTGATACAAGTCATATTTGTGGGAGGCCTATGTCCAGCAGTGGACTGCATACGGCTGAAATGTATGTGTGTGTGTGTATGTGTGTAAGAAGTTTTAAAAAACATTCCCAAGCAAGTGAATTATTTTTGACCGCCTTATCATCAAAATTCATAATAAAAAATGTTACATCATACCAAGGAAAACGTGTTATTGGAAAAGTGAACGTAAGCAATCATAATAAGGAAAAAAGTTTTACTACGACGTGCACCGCGTGCACGCTATTACTATGTGAGATTGTGCTTAGTATCCATAAACAGTGTAACCGTTACTAAGAATTACGTGTCACGTATTTGCTTATCAGAGCATAATAAGGGTAAATCGATAAGACCACATTGTTCTCGGTAAATCGGTAGGCAAGTCCTAAATATGAGTCCTCATTTCGCATAACAAACTTACCCATTATGGTTATAGAAACCGAGTCACTTTTTGCTCTTGACCAATCTAATATTAGCCTTAAAGTTGAATGATTAGGTGAGAGGTTTAATTTATTTATTTTTGTTGTTTGTTTTCTTATAGAATATTAACGCATTTTTGAAAAAATAAGTCCCGCCGAGTTTCTTGTCAGTCATAAAAGTCCAAAATGCTTCTGGGTCAGACACTTTTACTCGACGTGTAAAAGTGCCCTTGTGGTCTGTACTTATTGAAAAAACGTTTGAGTTTGAAATTCTATTGGCACGAATGCATGTGACTGATAAATGGTAGGTACTATTATACTCGTACCTCGAAAAGGGTCAAAGTGGTATTACAATGATGGTTCAGCAGTTTTTACCAGAAACTATTTGTTTCCACGAAGAAACATTTTATTATTAGTTATATTTCCCAGGCAACCATTATTTTGTTTTTATTTAGTTTCATACACAGTCAAAGGAAATTTTCGATAGAAACTAATTTCAAATTCTTCTAAATCAACTTTTACGTTGCATAATATGTATGTCAACTTCCTTTATATGTTTAAGAAAAAAATTTGTCTAACGAAATTTTCTCCTCTTTTATTTATTACAAATACCACAACCTTTATTGTTTCGTATTACACAATAAGTGTGCAGTTTATTTATTCGTAATTTTTTCTAATTCTGCACTGAAGTAGATACCTACCAACCTGAAGGTTGATACCTAAACAATATTCGTTACAGACCTCTTTCAATCATTCCAAAAAAATACGGGGTTTTAAATGTAGCTGTTGTCGCTGTCGCTTAAGAAAATAAGCCGGTAACTCAAATCCAACGTAGGTCGGTATTTTCCTGGATAATACAATTATGTAATGTGAGTATTGTCTGCTTAGTGGCAACTTGCCACTGGCAAGTTGGCAACTCATTCTTTTAAATCAGTGGCGATACGATTTGAGGTAGTTTCGGTCTGAGGAGTATCATCTATGTCCCTGCCGCATACTCCGCCATGATTGCAAAAAGTATTGAACCGATTTTCACGCTATTTGTATGTTGGAATTTATGAACCTAGTAATGTAATAGTACCTAAAAACTATGCATTCTGACCCATTAACACAGTAGTTACATTCGCAGAATAAAAACTTTGACCACTTTAAGATTTGTTTTTGCTTACTTAGTATAAATTATGGGTGATTATTTAGTCACACTATTAAAGAATTGAACATAGTTTTCAATACAACCCTCTAATCTGTTACAAAGTTTAAAAAGTGTTTGAGTGTCACTGATGAGTGAACGAAATTCCCAGCACTCAGATGTTTTGGGTACTTGTATCTGAGTATGAGAGTACATATACTGAACCTACATGTGATAAAACACGACTACTACATTGTCTAGTTAGAAAACTTACTAAAAGTTTTATACTTGCTATGCCCACCTGACCTGAGTACCTAAATTGGTACATACTTATACTTGATAAAATAGCAGTAAATATGTAGACTCACCAGGACGCTATGCATGCCCAGGTACACGCGACTGACACAAATGAGTGTACACCAAGAGACGGCGATCACAACGCCCCAGTGTATTGGATACTCATATCTAAAACAAGATAGAAGATTTTTAACATCATTATATTATATATAATAAACTCATTCATGAACAGTGATCGGCACTAACGGTGCAAAACTTAACAAAACTTGTTGAACTGAGGTATAGTAATACTTACTATCAAGAAAAATACGAATAACTTTGGCAAATTAGTGTCCAATTTGATTGTATATCGGAATCTCAATATGCCAACATTGTAAGAATATAATTGTTTTTATGGCTCTGTACACTCTTTTATATTACACAGCCACGGAAAACGTTGTCGCCCTACCTGACACTGCTTGTATAGTCTGTAATAGACTTGGAGGTCAATTAACTAACACTCTTTTATGTCCGATGTCTGAACAAGTTTTGTTAAAGTTTTGCACCCATAGTGCCAATCACTGTTCATGAAGTCTGGGTCAAATAGAGATTATCAAACCTACCATATTTCAATAAAATAATACTTTCAGCTATTGTTGGGGCTTTGCAGTCTGTTTTGATAATACACAGGCCTAGTGACAGTCCCAACAACATGCAGAAGGCAATGCAGAAGAGTTCAAGAATCCTATAGCAATGGAATGGATTCCTCAAGTAATAGGTTTGTAAAATATAGAAATTAATTTAGTTTTACATTTAGTTTTATGTTCATAATCAAAAATAAAGTTTTTCCATTTAATATACATCATCATCATATATTTAAGAGCTTGGCTCTTGTCGGTGGAGTAATTTCCATTCGGGTCTATTCTCTGCCTTTTCCTTCTTAATATACATATACATGTTAAATTATTGTTATTGTCAAAGGATATCATTACTCCCTTTAAACATGCTCTTAGTATCTAGTTTGACTATTCTTTAGGACTGAATGAATATTCTCAATAATAATTTTCGGGGTTGTATATCGGATTTTATTTGGGTTACCATGTTCTTGCCATTATCTTAACAGAAAAGTGAGCTAAGCATATCTGTTTTACTGTAATTTTTTTTTATTCTAAAGAAAATCACCTGTCCATAGTGTAAAGCAGCACGGAGAAAGGTATTGAGACCCCAACCATTGCATGTGTGGACGGCATGCCATATTCAATGGCCCATTTGGTCTGTAGCTTCTTGACAGGGTAACCAGGCCGTGGCCACCGGATTATGTCTTTCACACCTTGTCCTGGAATTTGAGATAAACTTGTTTGAGTATAATTAATAAACCTTTACTTGTGTTTGAATTGTGTTTAGTGTACATATTCAAAAATATTGAGTGTAGATTACTTCTGTAGAGATACTCATAAAAGCATGATGGAATAAACTGTGGTAAATCTCCTTGAATAGAAGAGTATGAATAGCACTCAACAATGTGTATTAATGAGAAACTATACTTATTTGTGATATTTTATGTCCACAAATCATAAATTATACTATGTTAACAAATGGCATTACTAAAATAAATACTTAATAGATGGTTGACAATGATTTGTAAGCAAATGCATACAAATATAGATTTTAATATGTTGGCATAAGGTCCTTATCAAATTAAATTTTAACAGTAACCTTCTGAATAATTTGTACATAATCAAAGTCCTATGATCAATAGATAAGATTTAAAGTGTGAGTCACACCACCAAGGATATAATCTCAGACATAATAGATAAACACAGTATCATTTTAATAGTCTAGACTGATTTTTTAAATTAATAAGCTGGTATTTACCTAAGTACATACAAACTGTCCAGACAAGAATGACCCTCCTGCCGACGGCGCCATCGATATTCCAGAACCAAAAGGGTATAAATGTAGCGTAGAATATCTCGTCCCCGAGCGCAGTCCCGATTACAAACAGCCAGTACCAGAACTTGTTGTTGATATGGCACTCGACTTCTTCCACGCTTTCGCCTGATGTGTCCGTGTCGTACGAAGTCTGAGAACTGCTGGATATGTTGCTGGGCACCCGTTTGTGCTGCCTGATATCACTTTCATTGTCCTTCTCTCGTTCGAGCCTCTCAGAATGTATGACTTCATCTCCACCTTCTTTATCCCGAACACTGTTCTTGTAGATTACACCAAAAAAATTCTGCACTTTTATGACTAGTAAAGGGTCTTTTAAATATTCTATAAAGTCGTCCCACATTGTTCGAATCCTTAAAATTAATTTTACTAAGAATTTCTAGAATAAAATTAATCGCGACCAATCCTCAATACCCTTGAACTGTCAAAATTATGTTGTCAACTTGACGTAACGTCGCCATGCCATAGTGTAGCCAGTTAAACAAAAGAAAAACAGACCTAAACAAGATAGTAACATGAACATCAAAATTCGTATATTTGGAGCATCTTTAAATTTTCTAGTTACAGTAGCTACTCGGTGTTCTCTTGTATCAAACGGAATATTGTAGATTTACAACACACGTATGCCCAAAATGGACAGACTAAACATACGCAATGCTACTAATTTAAAAACATATTCGAGATGGCTGATAGCAGTGATAGCATACCATAGCTAGATAGCTTCACTTATTAGTTAAGTCTGAATATTTTTGCCTTTCAATAGGCGGTAGAGTGTAATAAATGTTTATATTGTAATTAGGACCTTAACTAGTAAGCAATAATCACAATGTGAGTCTATGACAAGGACGAGCGATAACAACGCCTTTTCTTTCATACCATTACAAGTTAATAGGTATGTTTCTAGCGAATGAAAACGATCTTTTAGTCTATGCTCAGACTTCAGAGTGAGAAGAGAAGAGATAGCTGCACCCCAGGAACTATCACGGCACCCTTTTTTTCTTCATTCTCATCAAGCAAACATTTATGATCTGTTTGCTTTTTCTGGTCTCTTTATTAGGTCGCCGTGTGACTGTCACGTTCGGCTTATCACATTCTGTGAGCAGCACTCACTCTCACTGATGGAATAGAATAAGACAAATAGGATAGTGTTTAATAAAACAAAGATACATTTTTTTTTAGAAACTTTATCTTATATTAAACTGTTTTTAACAAGCGTAAGTGTAAAAATAAAATAGATAATTATTGTACATATACATTTTATATATCTTTGATGAGAATTTTTACAATGGATGCTTCAGGTACGGGGCTAAGATATAGTATACACTAACTAAACATAATAACATATTTATGACAGGCAATATCGGTATCAATTCTCTGAAAAATATAAATGCAATGGTATAATTAACTTATTTCACTTCATATTATAATATAATTCTAGTGAATGTAATAAAAATAATATCTACAAGAAGTAAAAGTGTTTAAGACACTTCACACTTGATAACTTTATAGAGTTAGATTCTTTTCGTTTCGAATTCCTTTTTTCAAATATAGGCTATATTTAGGGTAGGAAATTGGCAAAAAACCGTTCCTTTAATACCATTGCTGGGATTAAAATAATAACACTGTCTATGGCATTAAAAATTCAAATCGTCGCGTCAACGCTCGCTAACAAACTTCATATTTTTTCCTACAGTTGTAAAATAACTAACAGGATAACATAAACTACAGAGTATTTACAGCATTATTATGATCTGTGTGTTTTAAGCCCGATATACGGCCAGCAGCAGTCAAAGTGGCTAAATATAACGTAACAAATCAGCCGCGCTACTGCGAAAAAAGTTATTCGTTAATTTCGGACGATTCTCTCTGTCACTCTCGTGACGCTTTAATTGGAGTAAAAGATTTATACGCACTTCGATGTTCGCGGTAGCACCACAGTACTGACAGTGATCAGCAGCAGAAGTTGCTAAGCGGACCAGAAGTTGATACGCTCGTTGTCCCTTTACTATAAAGTCGTGTTAAGGTAATTAGGTACACCTCGTTCACTTAAAAACTTCTGCTGCTGGATGTACGAATAGATACTTATCGTTATATTTCACTACTTCGACAGTGACTGATTATTTACTGCGGTCTGTAATTCATATATTTTATTTTATTCACATTTAAACCTTATATTCATTGAAGTTCAACAGATAAAACCCTTTAAAAGATTGAAGGCTAATTCTAAATATGCGATTTAAGTTTACATTATTTGAATATAAAAAAACTGTAATAAATGTAAAATTAATATGTTTATAAATAATTTTTCATACTTAAGCATATTTTTTTACAAGTTATTGCTAAGTAAAAAATTTGGCTTGGCCAATGAGACACCAATATCATAATATACCTTTTTGAGCAAATAAGTCACTTTCGAACATGGAGACTGGAAGCCAATCCGAATCAATTTTTTATGGTAGGAATGTTACAAGTGGTTTATAAATATTATAATAAAATTTTACCCCATGACGCATACTTCAAAATGTATTATTAACGCGAAGCCTTTTCCTTCTAATACGTGACAACTTTATACTTTTATACACTATGCTAAACTCTGTCGGAAGACAATCTTTCATGGTAAACTTTATATATTCCTATAATTTTTTTATATTACAACACCAGTAAAATATAATATTGATTGATATTGCTACAAGTTCCGATAAAATGTGACATTTACATGACATTCAACTTTTTTTTTATATTCACGACACAATATTTATCTGATATTGAGATTCGTGACGAACGGTTGAAGAACATCTTCCTCTTCCTCATTAATCTCATTGTATCTTCGGTTCCTCCTAATTACGAACTATTTCGACGGTCAAAGTTGGAGGAAACAGATTTGGAAGCCGTTCCTATAGACTCAGTTGGTGTGCCCAAATTACTGCATTGTACATTTAAAAATGCCTATGCAGGAAACTTTGCCTCCATCAAAGACATCAAAAAGACATCATGACACGACCCTTAGTAACGCGGGTACAACTGATGATGATGATTTTTAATAATCTATGTGCTAGAAGGAGGGTCGGTTGCGCCAACTCGTTTGCTAACGTTATGTAATTGCAATTGTTGATTTTCTTTGTATGAAATTTTTTACAGTTCTCTACGCGATCACAGCCCTACTCTTTAATAGTCTAGATGACAGCTGCGCCACCATATTTAAGGATAATCATTTCCTTAAATGAGCGTAGGGCAACCCGACCTAAGAAAAAAATAGTAGTCATCCCTAATAGCCAACATGGCGGCCTAATGGCCGGGGTGAGGGGTCAGTGACCCGCTAGCCGGGCGCGAGACAGCAGCGCGCGCGCAGCGATCGTCAGAAGAGCGCGTGCACGGGCAGCAGCTGCACGGCCGGCCGCGCGCCGCCGCCGTGCCACGCCACGCATGTGCCGTCCGCGTAGCAGCCGAACAGGATCTCGCTGTCCAGGCTGTATGTCAGGCTGGGGGGTAATAACAAGTATCGTCAGAATATGTAATCTAATATGATATAATATTATAGGCAGCGTTCGGAAATTTTACGGCAAACATAAGACAGTCGCAATAGCTATTGTAAGAAACATTTGTCATCGATAGTTGTGTAATAAAAAATCTTTGTCTGCCTAGCAGTGGTGGGTTAGATTTTTTCATGCCTTCATTTTCTTCAGTAGCCCAAGGAAAATCGCTCAAGTTTATGAAAATCAGTCGATTAGGAATCGGATTCTATAAACGCGAACCCAGTGCTGCCTAGAACGTGCCGTTCTCGAGAACGAAAAAGTTTTAGTTATGAAGAATATTTCCCAATACATTAAAAGAAAAATGTATATTTATACCTGACGACGCCGAGCGCAGCAGGCGCGGTGTGCGCGGGCGGCAGCACGCTGAGCGGGCGCAGGTCCCACGCGCTGAAGAACCGCACGGCGCCGCTGCGGTCGCCGCACGCTACTGCGTTCACGCTGACGCCCTCGGGCGCGTTCGAGTAGCATATGCAGGTTACTTGTTCTACTACCTTTACGCTGCCTGTGAAACGTATGATCACAGATGTAGCAAAACTGTAGCAGACGAGTATATTCCGGAAAATATGTTTTAATAAGTAGGTATATATGACCATGCTTATTGGCTATAAAAGGCCCTAGTTGTTTGGGTGCTAGGCTCAATGAGAAATATAATATAACTTTCTCAATATGACACTTACAAAATATAAAAAAACCTAAATTAAGTTAAAATAAGTTAAGACATTGTCGTCGTGGTCTCGGGTGAAGACTGGCTAAAGTTGACATCGACACCTTCTAGCCGCGAGTTTTTCGAACTACCTGTATAATCTTGTAAATCAGTACATGGGATTAGAAAATAACAAAGGATTACGCGAACGCTATAGCATCTAGCGAATATCGTTAGTATAGTGTTTCGGCCGTGAGACATCTCTAGTATGCAAAACGTTGGACCAAAAAACAATGGCCCGTTTAATTCCAATAATGTCATCGGATATTCAAATTGACAACGAGCATAGACTACCGAGTCTAAAAAATCTTCGAACAGACAAGGTAACTCACCAACAAACCTCCCATTGACCGTGTGCACCCGTATGAGCGACTTGTAGTTCTCCGCGTCCTTCTCGTACGAGTCGTCGTCGGCCGCCGACGTGGTGGGCGTGGTCGGCGTGCTCGTCGTCGGTGCCGTCACGTCGTGCACGCTCGCCACGTCGCAGAGCGTCTCGCTGGTCGCCACGTGCGTCACGGGCAGCATGTCGCGGTTGGGCAGCGTGCGGATGTAAGTTAATCTGTAAGGGGATGGGTTTTTTTAAACCGTGCCAGACTGTTCACGAAATTAGAATGTTGAGATTAAACCAACGTAACAATAATGATAAACCTTTTTCATCCACGTTTTGCATTAGTCAACATCAAGCGACGCTAGAGTATGTCATAAGAACTGCTCTAATATCACAATTCCGCTCGATCCAGCAGTCATTTTAACTCAAAAGTTACACAAATGTCTAATTTTATACTTTATTTGTTAATAGATTAACAAATAAAGTATTAAATTTAATACTTTTTTCACTTCTCATGCTCTAAAAGTGTGTCATATTATGCTTGCCAAGGCGGACTAAAGTAATACATTTAGCCTCTTGGGAAAATATGTATACATATTTATGATATACAAAACGTTTTAAATTGACCAACCAGAACACTTCATCTTATTAAATCCACCAATCACGACACATATCGAAGTTAATCGCAACTCTAGATTCTTTTTTGGTGCGAATACTGTTTAAAAATGTGAAATCATTAAAAAAAACTTTGTATAAAATATCAACCAATCAGACAATACCACAATATTAAAATCGACCAATGAGGAAACGAAATCAAATTGTCAAAGCATTAGGTGCTTTTTAGTTCCTACTTCACAAGCATTAAAAAAAGTTTAAATCGTTGGCAAACTCTTTGAAGCCCCAATTATACGTTGTCTATGGCATTTATTCACGGCGTAGATATATCCTATCTGTATCAAAGCAGTAAAAAAATACAAAGACTGCCAAATTAAACATTTTTGACTCAGAATTCATTGCGGGTGAATAAAATTGTATTTGTTAATTGTTGAAATGTTATTTTATCTTATTTTCTCGCAATCGAAGTGAAAACTAGTATGCATAACTCGGGTCTAAACGCCATATTACCCCTCGAACAATTTTCCCTCACTTCGTTCGGGAAAATAACCATCTCGTGGTACTATGGCCTACTTTAGCCCCTTGTCCAACAAAGGTTGGGGCTAAAGTAGGCCATAGTACACACGAGATGGTTATTTTCCCAAACGAAGTGAGGGTAAATTGTTCGAGGGTAATATGGCGTTTAGACCCGAGTTATGCATACTAGTTTTCACTTCGATTGCGAGAAAATAAGATAAAATAACATTTCAACAATTAACAAATACAATTTTATTATTAACAAATACAACAAGAACCGTCATATTTATTTGCTAAACTTAAGTTCTCAAAGTGTTTAGTACGAGGTGCGCTTAGGCTTATAGGCACACAACACCGTACCTACGTCCGCTTTTCGTGGCAGCTTTCAATATGCTGCTACGAAATGTTGGAACAACTTACCACCCCCAATCAGAAACTGTAAGTCCATAGTCTCTTTTAAGAAAAATCTTAAAAAGTATTTAACCTTACAGCAATCTGCTAACGTGTTTGTACCTACTCAGCTTTACTTCCTGCCTGTTTAGTTTTTTTTTTAAATTCATGGACGTGTTTGTACCTACTCAGCTTTACTTCCTGCCTGTTTAGTTTTTTTTTTAAATTCATTTTTCCAGTTTCTACTACTGTTACATTCGCTACCTACATAATTACCTTTATTTTATGTTCAGATGTTCACATTTATTTCAGTGTCGTTTTATAGATGTGTAAGTTAAAATTTATATAATGTTTAATTTTTGTCATACTGATAATACTTTTTTTACTATGTATATTATTGTATATTTCTGTTTTTTTTTTGGGGTGCACTGAAAATCAGCGTCGCTGCATGGCCAGTCATGTAACGACCCATGCTGAGTGCCATCCTGTTTGGTGTTTTATTTGTAGTCACATCCTGTAATGTTCTTTTCTCTATTAATTTTATTTCGCCAAATAAACAATTTCTTTCTTTCTTTATTCACCCGCAATGAATTCTGAGTCAAAAATGTTTAATTTGGCAGTCTTTGTATTTTTTCACTGCTTTGATACAGATAGGATATATACGCCGTGAATAAATGGCATAGACAACGTATAATTGGGGCTTCAAAGAGCTTCAAAGAGTTTGCCAACGATTTAAACTTTTTTTAATGCTTGTGAAGTAGGAACTAAAAAGCACCTAATGCTTTGACAATTTGATTGCGTTTCCTCATTGGTCGATTTTAATATTGTGGTATGGTCTGATTGGTTGATACTTTATACAATTTTTTTTTAATGATTTCACATTTTGAAACAGTATTCGCACCAAAAAAGAATCTAGAGTTGCGATTAACTTCGATATCTGTCGTGATTGGTGGATTTAATACGATGAAGTGTTCTTGTTGGTCAATTTAAAACGTTTTGTATATCATAAATATGTATACATATTTTCCCAAGAGGCTAAATGTATTACTTTAGTCCGCCTTGGCAAGCATAATATGACACACTTTTAGAGCATGAGAAGTGAAAAAGTATATAGTTTATACTATATAGTTGATATCTTTGGTAAACTGTTGGTAAAATAAATAATTAACAGTATTTTATCTGTGTTGTGTACGCAAATGAACGTTAGTTTCGATAACTCGAAATCCTCTTGAGTCGCATACCGCTATTACCAGGAGATTATATGACCACATTTTCTTACAAAGTAAATAAGTTAAAATAACACTTGTGACATACGCTCTATAATATATTTGTCCAATTTCTATATCGAATATTAGAACTATTTCTTTGACGTTCGCCCACTCCGCTTATGCAATATCTTAGTTCAAGTTTATTTGCGTAGGCATTTTGAATGTCATTCGTAATATTTAATCAAATGTCAGCGTCTTACCTCTTTAGTAAATTGTATGAAGTAACCATTTTCTTTGGACAGACGAAATACAAGTGTGAACACGAAAGCAACCGAAGAGACTCACTTGTTCAAATCCCATAGCACGATCTTGCCATCGGCGCTAGCGGTGACCAGCAGCCCGGCGGGCACACACACGGCGACGTCGGTGACGCGCGCGGTGTGCGCGTGCAGCTGCAGCGCGCGGGCCCGCAGCGCCGCCCGCCCGCCGCGCCGCGGCCGCAGCGCCAGCACTCGGCCCGACAGGTGCCCGACCACGACCGGGCACGAGGCCGACGTGCACGACGAAGCCACCGCCGTGATCTGGACGAGTGGAGCGATCAATTAGCCGTTCATTTCGCTAGGTACTGTCCATTAATCCAATGAAGGCTACAAATATGAGTACAGTGAAATCAAAAACATTTTGTTGAAAATACGATAGGAATTGTTTTTTTCTTTATCTTTTATTTTGATAATGACTAACACATAATTTAAGTTCTTTTGTACTATTTAGAGTTAGGACTGTTGGCCGATATAAAGGGAGAATAATTTACAGATCTTAAACCGTTTACAACAGGGGATGAATTCAGGTTTTAAATATTAATAATGATGTAACCGATGCCTGCACCCGTTCTATTTCGATCGCGAATAATAAGCGATACATAATTAACTGACCACTAGCGTACAAGAGACCAACAACAAGAGTAGCTTACATGGTAATGTATATTACCTGGTCTAATGGGGGCACTCGTAGCACGGGTTCGAGCGGCGCGTCGCGGCGTCGTTTGAGTCGCACAACGCCATCCGTGTGACCCCAGGATAAGAGCGCTAGACAAGTTTCGCCCGACGAGTTGTTTGAGGCGTCTCCTATTACATTAATGATGTCAGTATAGAAGAAGTTGTAGGATAAAAACAACATAAAATAAACATAAAGACAACATAAAATAAATAATGTGGTATTTTAATTAATTAGATGTGGGTAGAAATTCAAAAAGAAAATAAGCGATTGAAGAGCTGGGGGAGATCGCATGTTAATTCATTCATATCCGTAAAAAGACGGCAAATTCATATCGACTCTAACAAACTAACATGGACATAATTCACATAATGATCACAGGAATAAACATAAGTTCACAGTTTAATGGATATAATACATACCGTGGTCGGCCGGCAGCGCCAACAGCGCGTTGTGCGGCGGCGCGGCGGCGGCGGCGTGCGCGCGCTCGGGCAGCGACGCCAGCCGCGCGCCGCCCAGCGCGCGCCGCAGCGCCACCCGCGGCGGGCCCCGCGCGCCCGAGCCGCAGTAGCGGCCCCAGCGGGCGCCCTCCACCCCCGCCCACACCTGCGGCTGCAGCAGGGCAAACGTAAGTGGCAGGGTCGCCATGTGACCACCATGTGACTAAGGTTGACCACTTTGTGAAGAGTAAATAACACATGGCAACCCTGCCACTGCCTATTCTAACTGCTAGAATAATTGATAGGTTTTTTAGGCGGTTTAGTGATCAGTATCATTAGAAAGCTGAAATATGGGATTCTATGCGTGCGGTTCATAGTCTTACGGTTCACTTAAACCAACGACATCTGGGTCGAAATCGTAGTATATCTGCAAACGTATCACCGCTAGTGGGGAGAGCATTGTACCTGTCTGTCAGTAGTAGGCGCAAGATCGGGCGCGCGGTGCGGATGCGGCGCGCGCAGCAGTTGTCGCGGCGCCTGGCCGTACGTGCGCACCATGGCCGCCGCCGCTGTTCGGTCCACTTCGTCCGACAACATCTCTGGGTCGAAGCCGTAGTATGTCTGCAAGTAATTAGTTTGTTAAAGCAAGTCACATACAGAACTAAACTAACCTGTTTTGTGCCTGTTTCCATTCATTTTACTCTGTTTAAGATACAGTAAACACGTTCAAATACAGACACGTGTGAATCATTTCGGGCATCCAAATGTGTCCAAACGTATGTATATATACGACTGGATACACTTCCAGCAATTACTGCATTCTGTTATTAATATTAAGGTAGTGATTCTTACGAGAGTCTCGGTTACGTAGATCGAAAGTACGTCTTGTATGAGTTTCCCCTTGTCATTTGAGGCTAGATCATACGAGCGGGGATAATGATGCAAGGAAAATTGTGAGCTTTACAATCGGGAAATGCGTCACATCTAAAATGGACAGATTTTTTTGTCTAGGTAAGTAGCTACGGTGGTTGATACATTTGATACATCGGTATATCTCGGTGACGAGCGTGAACAAGCGTGCGTCGATCGCCTTCACCGGGAACGCCAACCTTATTTGTTTAATTTAAAAATTGTACTCACGCAGTGCGGGAACACGTTGACAGCATCGATGGCCGCCTGGCCGGTCTGCTTGTAGCCGAACACGAGGTCGATCCAGTGCGGCAGGCTCTCGGTGACCAGCGGCGCCTCGAGCGCCTGCCGGTGCACGAGCGTGAACAGCCGCGCGTCGGCCGCCCACGCCGGGAGCTCCACGTCGTCCACGCACGCGCCGCACTGGCGCACGCCGAGATTTAAGCCTGTACGGTTCGTATGAAACTGGAGTCGTGCGCAAAAGGAGTCTGTACTTTCTCTATACATATTTGTGTATACAGAATAGTTGCTTATAGATAGAAAATTCATGGAATCGAGAGATATCAAATACTTAAGAGATGTGCTGCGTACATTCTAAATAGTAATTCTTTGAATTATCTAAGCATGATGAAGGTAACACATGGATCACCATTGTCTATACAAAGTCACATTCCTAAATAGTCAAGCTGTTTCCCAATGTTTGGTATTAGGCGGCGCAGCGCCATCTGTTGAACTTCGACATAAGTCACTAAAAATCTACACTCGCTGTTTACAATGCGTTTAAAGGACGCTAGTGCGTTTTCCTGAATTAAATGAATGCTTTTTTGTATACACGTTCTATGATACTTGATGTTATGCTATAAATTTAAGTCATATTTTATTATCACTACTACCTTCATCGTTATGGAACAACTCGGGGAGATAGTACAACTCTGGAATGAGCTCCTTTACGTCAGTGGGTGAATCGTTGGTGATGAGCCGCCACGTGGTCGCCAGTGAGTGGAATGTGCGGTCCGGCATGTCGAAGTTATTGTCTGATGGATGAAAAAAGTTAGTGGAATAATTTTTGATACAAGATGAAAACTATTTTAAATTGTGTTACACCTCTGCAGCTTTAGGTAGCTTTTGGCTCTGTTATACCAAATAAGGGAGTTAGTTATAATAAAAAAAGTCGGGATTTTTTTTTACTGATGTCGAAGAGGTTTGTACGTCCATTCTAAAGGCGGCACCTAAAGGCTGATATTATAAGTGATAGTTGTAAGTACCTTGGTAGTGTAGCAGCAGTTGTGTAAAGGGAGGTAGTCGCACGAGGTAGTGCAACACACAGCCAGGGTTGGAGTACAGCGATGCGTAGTGGTGTGGTTCTCGCGAGGCTAAA
The DNA here is from genome assembly GCA_022674325.2 of Grapholita molesta. NCBI lineage: Eukaryota > Metazoa > Arthropoda > Insecta > Lepidoptera > Tortricidae > Grapholita > Grapholita molesta. The sequence continues at coordinate 21,372,742 of CP053121.2, read as the reverse complement.
GCTCCACAACCTTCGCGTCGAGCTGCCTTTAGGTCCTGATGGTCAAAATATGAGATGAGAGGTTTGTAAAGCAATGGAGGTAATGTATTGTCACGAATTTTTGTCCACAGGCGATGGCCAAAGTAGTATACTTAAATAGAGATATAATTGGCTTTGTATACGATAGTCAACGCCATATCACAATCAGATTATACATGTTGATAGACGCAATGAATCTGTATTAACTAATTAAATAAATAATCGCTACTCTTATAGGGTAATTTTACGATTTGGCGTACAGATTTAAGCACTCTAAAAATATTTCTTCTTTTTTAATGGGTAGACATGTAATAACTCTAATTAGGTCAGGTCAGGTCTTTAATCAAGTATCACGAACGGCTACACCGCTCAAAGTCATTGAGTTTCATGAGGTACATTTAAGAATAATAAGAATAAGAATAAATGTATTCAGGAGACAACAAAATAAAACTTAAAAAAATACCACCTAAAAATAAAACAAGAAAAGGACATTTAGTGATGCTCACATTGCGTTATTGCTTTGCTACGCTGCCTACTTACGTTATACGTGTTGATATAATGCTGCTCTCTGTTCTTGTTCTGTATCGCCATGGGCTTGCTGAGGTCCCTGAACGTGTTCGGATCGTTGAGGTCCAGTATCCGACTGCTGTAGTCGGCTATCACGAACGGCAGGACCGGGTACTGCATGGGGTCGTTGTACGTGCGCCCCGCGAGCCCGTTCAGCAGACATGAGATACTCCCAGTTGATGATGGTGACATTGCGTCATTGCTTTACTAGGCTGCCTGCTACTTACGTTATAGGTGTTGATGTAATGCTGCTCTCTGTTCTTGTTCTGTATCGCCATGGGCTTGCTGAGGTCCCTGAACGTGTTCGGATCGTTCAGGTCCAGTATCCGACTGCTGTAGTCGGCTATCACGAACGGCAGGACCGGGTACTGCATGGGGTCGTTGTACGTGCGCCCCGCGAGCCCGTTCAGCAGACATGAGATACTCCCAGTTCATGATGGTGACATTGCGTCATTGCTTTACTAGGCTGCCTGCTACTTACGTTATACGTGTTGATATAATGCTGCTCTCTGTTCTTGTTCTGTATCGCCATGGGCTTGCTGAGGTCCCTGAACGTGTTCGGATCGTTCAGGTCCAGTATCCGACTGCTGTAGTCGGCTATCACGAACGGCAGGACCGGGTACTGCATGGGGTCGTTGTACGTGCGCCCCGCGAGCCCGTTCAGCAGACATGAGATACTCCCAGTTGATGATGGTGACATTGCGTCATTGCTTTACTAGGCTGCCTGCTACTTACGTTATAGGTGTTGATGTAATGCTGCTCTCTGTTCTTGTTCTGTATCGCCATGGGCTTGCTGAGGTCCCTGAACGTGTTCGGATCGTTCAGGTCCAGTATCCGACTGCTGTAGTCGGCTATCACGAACGGCAGGACCGGGTACTGCATGGGGTCGTTGTACGTGCGCCCCGCGAGCCCGTTCAGCAGACATGAGATACTCCCAGTTCATGATGGTGACATTGCGTCATTGCTTTACTAGGCTGCCTGCTACTTACGTTATAGGTGTTGATGTAATGCTGCTCTCTGTTCTTGTTCTGTATCGCCATGGGCTTGCTGAGGTCCCTGAACGTGTTCGGATCGTTGAGGTCCAGTATCCGACTGCTGTAGTCGGCTATCACGAACGGCAAGACCGGGTACTGCATGAGGTCGTTGTACGTGCGCCCCGCGAGGCCGTTCAGCTTCATGAGGTACTCCCAGTTGGTGATGGTGACATTGCGTCATTGCTTTACTAGGCTGCCTGCTACTTACGTTATAGGTGTTGATATAATGCTGCTCTCTGTTCTTGTTCTGTATCGCCATGGGCTTGCTGAGGTCCCTGAACGTGTTCGGATCGTTGAGGTCCAGTATCCGACTGCTGTAGTCGGCTATCACGAATGGCAGGACCGGGTACTGCATGAGGTCGTTGTACGTGCGCCCCGCGAGCCCGTTCAACTTCATGAGGTACTCCCAGTTGGTGATGGTGCCATTGCGCCACTGGTTCATGGCTTCGGAGAGGGTTTCGGGCTCCATTCTGGGGAATAAAGGTTTTGAAGTAGAAACATTTGATTGTAGTGTAATTTTATGGTCGGCTCTTAAACGTAGACTCGACAAGGTCTATTTGCCAGGAACAGGCCAGCCGCTCGCTTGAGTGCGGTCTTCTATGGTCCAGCTAAAACAACCTCATCATTATCCTCATCTCAGCCATAAGACGTCCACTGCTCCTCCTTGGACGGAGGTCTGGTGGCGTTTGCTAGTCTGTGGTCTCCACTCGAGCACGTTTCGATCCCATATGCCATCTTCTCTGCGTGCAATGTGGCCTGCCCATTGCCACTTCAGCTTGCTATCATTTCTGAGAACCATTGAATCGGTTAAAAGACTTATAGACGACACAGAAAAGAACCTCACCTTGTAGGTAAATGCTTGGCAGTGTGTTGTAGGAAGGCCGTTCGCTCAGCGTTCCCCGCGAATGCCAGCAGCCACGCCCTTCCCTCGGCGAGGAACAGCTCTGCTGCTCGCTCCTGCAGGCACCACCGTCTGGTAGCCACGTGACGGACATCTTCCAGAGCCCAACTTAGTGCCTCCTCGCCTTCCGCGTCGCCAAGCGAGTCTGGTACGAAGTGGATACATCTGTAACGATGAACCCAATCGTTTTTACAGGGAAGTAAAACTACAAACGCATTGATGGAAAGCCTGCTATAAAATGATTTAAATAATAGAAAGAGAAAAAAAAAAAACATTTTTGGGGGTCAGAATACTAGTAACATTATAGACATACCGGTTAACTAGACGGAGCGTGGTAATAATAATACCACGATCGAAAGGGATGGACTTATGTAACTTTCCATAGGTATGGCAGAGACGGCGCTATTTTCGTCCGTCCTTGTCATAGTCTCACATATTTTTGTTCCCCTCCAAACTGGACCCTTCAGAACTGTCAAAAATGGAGGGGAACAAACAAATACAATTGGAGTTTTCTTGGGTTTTCAACCAAAGTTGCGGTAATTAATACAGAATAAGCTAATATTTTTGTTATAAAGAATGTCCTGTAAAGCAAAACTATAGTGAATTGTTACATTTTGGGATACAAAAGCTAGAATGTAATTGTCCCTTACTGGCGCTCGCGGATGCATTCTCCAGTCAATATTTCTCCAAAAGTAACATACAGTATGATTTGAGTGATGATTCTCTCTACGAATATATAATTTCTATACTCTATTACCTGTCGGTGAGCAGCAGCTCTCCGTCCCGCTCGCGCGCCACAGTGACGAGCGTGACGCGCGCCATGTGCGCCACGGTCTCGTGCAGCTGCAGGCGCGCCACCAGCCCGCCGCGGAACCCGCCGGCGTCGCCCGTGATGCTGCGGAGCAGGGCTGTACTGCGCGACGCTGCTTCTGCTAGGACTGGGTTACCAAATTTAATATGATTAACATATAAAGATAATCGGATGTATATTATGGTGATGAGACTACCTCTGCGGCTATTGCCTTGGTTTGTTACCTGTTGGAATTTAAAATTTTCGCCAGCATGCCTTGCTAACCAAACGGGGACTTGTCCACTGACACCTGTCTAGCGGAATTAATTCAATTGTATAGTGGTCCTGCGACTCTACGAGAAACCATGGCTGGCACAGCCACCTGGTTTGAAGGTTTCTTTTAGGGCTCGCGGTCGTGTCCGTGATTCGTGAACCCGTAGCCGTGCGCTCGGTATCGTGAATCACGGCAACGGTTTTCTGGTCCGTTCCGCACGTTACATTCGGTTACGTGAAATTAGGGTACGTCAATCCGTGTAGATCCGTGTAGGCGTGATCACACCTTCACGTATCTTAAGAACACGCCGGTTCGGTCCGCCCGTGATATATACTAAGTGGTAACTCAATTCAATAAAACATAGTCCTTATTTATTTTTCTCCCGGGCGTGGCGAAATTACGAAACGTGCGATAAGTATCCAACGAAACCGAGCTCGAAGCTCCACACACGGACGCAGGTACGGGCTACGTATCATGGCGTGTCACGGCGTGTCACGTGAATCCGGATGCGAACGTAGGTGCGAGGTACGTACCTTGCCGTGTTCGTGAAATTCGTGATCTTAGTACCGCCGGGCTTAAGAACCGGTAGCTACGGATCGGCGTGTATCATGGATATCAGGAGCCCTAGCTTCTTTCGACTCACAATTGCTATTTGAAGAGGACACTACTGTTTGTACATAATATACACCTTCTAAACTGGAGGTCACAGTACATGAAATATTCACTGCTGTTGTGTGTGATCAGGCTGACCAAGCTCTAGTGTACCGACCTGGCTTGTGCTGGTGGCTGGGCTTAAGGAAGCGCGGCTGCAGCGCCAGGTGCGCGCGGCGCAGGCGCACGCGTACGCGACCCGGCGCCTCGGCGCCGTCCAGCTCCCACGACACCGGGTACGATTCCGGCTCGTGCCACAACGCTAGAAAGAATAGTGCATTGTAGTGGAGGGTTGAATTTGAGTTACCTATAGGTAAACGAGTATATAGTAACCGGCCAAGAACGTGCATGGAGCCGCAGAACCAAGAACGTGGTTCCGTAGTGTTTTTTTTTTTCACATTTTTGGGACAGGCCTATTATTTTTCAAATACCAATGTAAAAACACCTTACAGTTTAGGGTTGAACCGGGAAGAAAATTACCACCCCCAACTTTACATTTAACTTCAATTTTTATATGAACACTTTGTTCGCGTGATTGATTTACATATTCATACCAAATTACGCTATGAATGGTATATGAACTGCCATTGGAACTTTTCTACGCTATTTATTGGTCGAATGTCAATCAAGTGACTCAAAAACTTTGTTGGACTGGTGTCATGAGTCTACAATTAGGCATTACTTTCAATGTTGAATTATAAACATTTCTAGATACAGTCAAGTGTACAAATATGAGAATGTCGCCACCTTAAGACATTCGCTGCCACCCCCTCCAAAAATGTATGTAAATGAACGCACATGTGCTTTGGTGCCAGTGAATGCGTTAAGAGCAATTTACCTTGTTCGTGAGTAAAGTGGTCGGCCAGCCGCTGCCAGCGCCTGGTCGCGACGGCGGCAGAAGACTGCGAGCGCCGCAGTACTTCCATGAACGCTTTACGTTCGCTGTTTTGCGCGTCCACTACCGCCCTAGTCGCTGCCATTGCGGATTCCGTCAGACGCACCGATAAGGATTCCTTGCTAAAGATTACTCTGAAACAACAGCACATTATTGTTGAGTGGGCGAAGGAGCGCTTTGATGGCTGGTACGATAACCTTGAGAGTTCGATAAAATTAATACGAAGCCACCAATGACCCTTCACGCCGAATCAAAAGACGTTCTCAAAAATAGTACACTGAAACACAAATTAGCAGAGAGAAATGTCGTAAGATATTCTGTTCAACTTTATTCTTCAATTCAATGTTTTTAACTTACACATTTTAGATTAGTCATAAACTACGTTCTGGCGACCTAGTTCTGTACCCAAAAAAGTCTGCGTCGACGAAATTTTTGAGAAAATATTATTTGCTAGGTATTTATCGATGATTGCGATCTGACTTAGACATATTTACTTTTTGTTTACAAAACTGTGTAAGATTGCTACGATCTCAATTTTTATAGTCTATGTAACTAAGTCTCAGTATTCATCAAAAGGTTGTAAATAAGTTCAATCACTGGTGTTGATTAGTTTATTAAATGTTCTACACAAAATATATGCCAATACAGTTTGAACAGCACCAATTGTGAAACTAGCGCTACCGGCTAAGCAACCTAACCTGCCAAGTCGAAAGGCTGGGACCAACTAGCGAGGCCCCCGCCTCTCGGCGTGCATCTAGGATGTTCTAACATGTACCTACAACTGTATACTCACTTGCCGATGTTACCGATGTGGTTGTGACTAGCCTTGGCCCAGCGCTCCTCGTCGGTCCTCAGCAGCGCAGCAGCCTCGTCCTGCAACGCCGCCCCCAGCCTGTTCTCCAGCCCGTCCTGCAGCGCCACGCACCAGCCGCGAGCCCAGTCCGTGATAGCTAGCTCTACTCCTTCGCCACCGTTCTCGGCTAATGCGTGCATGTGCCGCAGCATCAGGAGGAGATACACTGCCAACTGACATACACTTAATTGTGAGACATCTGGCACAGATAAAACACTCGTAATCAATTGTTTTTTACTTTTTTAGGTCATCACTTAGCTATACGGAAAAATATGACTTAAAGACACTGTGACAAGTGAACGTGGTAGAAAAAGCTTTCCGATGACGTGATTTGCTGCTTTGGCGGTCAACGGTAACAAAAAACTGGCGCAATCGGTAGGACAACCAATTTGCTAATTTTCTCGTTTGGTGACTTGGTGACCTCGTTTCGTTTACGCCTTGACTGTCATTTGGCTAAGATGGATAAGAAGAAAAAGGAGCTCTAATTGTTTCAAATTTACGGCTTACTTTTCTGCAAGGTGGTGGAGGCTTGAGCATAAGTGCCACGTGCGGCGCAGCGTGCAGTGTGCGGAGTAGCTGCGGCTGAAGTACACGCGTTCCCGGGGCTGGAGCTCCAGCCCACCACGCTGGTTTAGGAAATAATAGATTGTGACACAAGGGAGCAAAATGAAATATTTACTGCGAGGGCATACATTGAATGCTAAACGAAGGGAAGGCGTCTAAAATTGACACCTGAGTGTAGTGAGGAAGTATTTTAATAGAAACTCTACTCGAGCGTAAATACTAAAATGTATTCAAATATTCTTAATTGTGAAGTTAGAAACAATAACAAACCTAGTTCTCGAAGAGCACGCAGCCAGGCATCGGCGCCGGAGCCAGCCCACCATACTCGCCGTGTCGGAAGACCGCCGCTTACAGCTGGAAATTATAAATAAAAATTTTGAGAACCCCTAAGCAGTGATTGTAGTCGCCATCAGATATATGCTGGGAGCTGTGGAGGTGGCCACAAATATTTGAACAAATCCTCTATTGCCAAGGCGATAACCAGCATATTAAGATGTTTGTGATCACTCACTGTACCCACTTGTTGACCCACTTCGTAACTTAGCCGTGTAATAAAATCAGGCGTGACACAACGTCCGGATACGACGGTTATACATTACGCGGCTAAATTACGAACAGTGGCATATGACTCAACTATGCCTGTATGCATCAATACACTACAGTTGGTTAGAAATGATTCCTAACAAATTAGAACGCAGATCTCCAACACCGTAAGGGCCTGTTTACACATTGATTAGTGTTAAGTGAGAGTTCATACATTTGCCACTTGTGTTTAGTAACAAATGTATGAAATCGCACTTAACACTAATCAATGTATAAACAGGCCCTAATACGAAGTTAACGCTAAACTCACCTGCTATCAGCGTGTTTAGTAGCCGTTCCACTAGCTCGCCCTCGGAGTGGACCGCAAGCGCGGGCGAGCGCGACTGCAAGAAGCTCACTGCCGCCGTCACAGTGGCTAGGTGTCGAGCCTCCAGTTCCGTTTGGGATATCCCCTCTGTCGCCAGGGATACAGCTGATGAGAGGACTGTGAATTTTATATATCGTTATACAAATAATTAGCAGTTAAAATCGAGTTAGCTAGCGCGCGCGATGAATGAGTTGGCATTGATAATAGTCATTCTGATATATTACTAGCATCTGGTGAATAAACAAGATTAGGTGCGTGTTAATCTTGGTCTCAACTAAGCTAGCATTTCTTCAGGATAACTTACTGTCCTCGAAACGAAAATTGGCTTTCTTTATCACAATGGGTTGTTTGTAGTTAACATACCAGTGGTAAAATAGTTAGCGGTTTTCTGACGCGAGCAGCTCGCCATTTCTAGGTGGTCCAGTTGAGACACGAACAACGAAACCTGCAAAGTTATACACATAAAAAACGACCAACTATTCATAATGCAAAGTTAAAAGTTTCGTACTTTTCAAGACGGCCACAACCAACGTGACAATATAGGCAATAAAACCATAAGGCTCACGTTATCAGTTTTACTTTTGTCTTTCACGGAGCAACCTGTGATCAGATATTGAACCCGCAAATAGGAATATCGATAGAATTGAGTCTGGAAATAGTTACCTGGGCAGCTCGTGCCGCCCTCGCCACATTCTCGGTTTCAGCAGTCAACTCTACGTATGTCAACATATGGTGCATGTCGGTTATAATCTGTGGACAAACCATTAACTTGAGTACAATAGTTACTTAAGTTAGCCCTATAGGCAGTAGACGGAATTTCTCGTGGCAAAAATCAAGCGTCAATAGAGTAGGAATATTGAATTTTACCGACTCTTCAGCTTTAATATTTTTGATTTTAGCATTAACCTCTTTAATTATCTGGTTTGATTCGATTAAAAATAAATTATTAACTGTTTCTGCCACTAGTCTTTTTGCAACTAATTCACGTTTAAAAATGGTTAATTCGAAACCAAAAACAATTATAAATGGATAAAGAAGCATCCTTTTCTTACATACAACGAAAACAATTCAACAAAATACTGCTCAAATATACGGTTCACATGAAGCAACTAAAAACATATTGCATTGAAATTTAGATTGCTTATGGATTTCAGGCTAAATGTTGCACAAATAAAGTACGCTATGTAAATAAAATTGCAGTTTATCGATATTCGATAAAATTTTACATTCCAACTCTATTGACGTTTGATTTTTGTCATGAGAAATTCTGCATAAATAAGCCTCAGATGAACAAAAATTTCACTCTTTACCTGCATATGGTGATGAGACGCTAGAGCTTTTCCGGCGAGCCGCGCCAGCAGCGCCCCCATGTCGGAGAGCAGTAACGCCCGCCCGTTAAACTCTCCCGTCGCTCCGAGGTCACGTATACAGCGCACGGCCACCTCTGCCACGCACATCTCAGACAGCAGTTTCAAGGAACCCTGTGTGAATGATACAAGAATAGAGGTTAAGCTCAGCTAGAAACAACCTTATTTACGCGACGTCAGAGTCTACTTTACTTTGTCAGTATGAAAAAAGAGACGTTACCATTTCAGAGACATATTAAAGTGAACCTTATTTGCAAAACATTAGAGTTTAATTTATCTTGACAATAAAGCGCCGCACAAGTAGAGATAATGAACGACTGTTTAGCTGCTACCTATACTGAACCTTAGTTACGGGCCATTAGAGTCTAATTTACCATGTCAATGATGCGACGCACGAGTATAGACGTTGAGTACGTTGAGACGTAATGGTTCAGCTGCGGCCTAAAGTGTACCTTATATACGGGACATTAGAGTTTAGTTTACCTTGTCAATTATACGACGCACGAGTAAAGATACATTGTGCGCTAGCGCAGGGTCGTGGATGCAGGCTGGTAGTGTTGCTAATAGAGGAGCCGCGCAATGTAGCATTTCGGGAGAGACGTCCACCCAAATGTCGTCCTGAATACAGAATTCTAGATTATAACGTCACGTCACGTTTTATTATCGAATCAAACTTAATAAAAATTCTAAGAAGAGATTTAATATTAACTTAGATAAATAAAATTACCTCAAGCTGGTCTTCTAACGGGACGTCGCATTTTGTAATGAGTGCGGCGCATGCCGCTGCCAGTACTATGGAGCTTGGATACAGAGCTATCTGCAAAATTAACCAAGGGTTTTTACAGTCAATGTCAAAGATATCGATAAGACTAAAGTGCCCGATTTAGAGGCTGAGACTGGTAGCAGCGTCCCTTTGCGCGGAACAAGTCAATTGAGTCGATTACGGCATTAAACTTGCCATGCGAAGATATAGATCTATTTAGCGTATTATGGGGGAGGCCTGTGAGCCGTACCTGGTTGGCCAGATGGCGGTAGAGGTAGGTCCGCTGCGGCGCGCGCGGCTGCAGCGCGGGCACGGCGCGGCGCTGCAGCGCGCCCACCACGCGCAGCACGGCCGCGCGCACACCCGCGTCGCGGTGGTTCGCCAGCACCACCAGCGCTTCGGGCTGAATAGCGCCTTGCATTGCCTGGGCAACATTAACCGTTTGAACGCCAAGCACCACTAACATGGTCGAGTGATTTTGTGCCCGCCACGCCACCGACCACTAAAGTGGCTATGGCGGCCGCTGTCAAAGCAATTGTCCAGCTGACGGATAAGGTTTATATTTGTTCTTCACCTTGGCGTACACGTCACATATTGAGGAGAGGAAAAGCGGTCAAAAGGTTAAGGCCATTATCACACTGCCACGCACCACTCAGCGTACCTAGTGCGTGAATGCGTGATCAAACGTTGCTTGTAAGTATCTACGTTTGTATAGAAAACATACACAGTCCAACACACAGAAAATGCATTCACGCGCGTTCATGCAGATTACTTTAGTTGCGGCGAGACGCATCATTCAGCGTGATGCGTGGCAGTGTGTTAATCGCCTAACTAAAGTTACCTAGGTGTCCGATTTGGACCATTTTATAGTTTATGTTGTCTAAATAACTTTTTTCTTAAAAAAAAAAGTGTTTACTATTCTGAAACATGGACTCTTTACAACTAAATACGAGAAAAAAACAAATACAGCAAAGAGGTAAAGGCGGCTTCAATGTAAATATGATCATACCGTAATGATTTTTCTAAAGAGAATATCTTCATATAATGAAACTTTAAGCAGACAGTAAGCTGTTTACAATCGATTAGCTGTGTTGTTCACCAGTAAATAGTGTAATAACTAAAGCCCGATAGAAGCTGTCAAGTTCTTAGGGATCTAGTCTTTCATAACGACACTAATATTAAGGGCTGAAAGTATAAGTCCTAATAAACTGAAGGAATATGAAAGAATTAGCATATTTAGTTTAAAAATAAAAAAGTCATACAAATTAATTGGGCACGCAATGTATCAGTAATAATTTAATAAATCAAAATTAACAATTGACACGTGATTTCAAATGTTTGCATAAATGTTTGCATTACATTGCTGCTCGAGTTTTATTTTTATTAATTACTCTTAATTATAAAAGGTAATCGTTATATTCTTTTCATATAACTGCTAACAGCACTTTAAACTATCATTACTTAAAACCAATGTCGTTATGAAAGACACGCAGTATGTTGTAGTGAACTGAGTGTTAAACATACTTGGGCCAAGTCGTGTTCAGAGAGTAACAAGATGGCGTCTCGCAGAAGTAGCAACAGGCCTTCGCAAGCTGTCCAGCCAGGGGCGGCGCCGGCGCGCACTCGCTTCTGCGTACAACCGTTATGACATACATTATAACAATTATGGCGTCACTAGAATAATTAAAATGGGTATAATAATAAATCTCATAAATATGGGATATTATAATAATAAATATGGGACGTAATCTCGCTAAAACTTACGAAATCGTTGTCTAGATATTGTTATTTTCCGATGACAAATGATGTGAGTTATGTGTCGTACAGGTCGATTCACGAGAGTTGGCACGAATGGAATGAGTAACTGAATGAAAATGTCTATATGTGTGTCACATTAACCAATAAAATAGTGACTCGATTGTATACCGATACAAGTGTCACTCATACAATGAAAGTTTCTTTCAATCCATTCGTGCAAACTCTCGTGAATCGACCTGTATTTGGTAACAATCCCATCGGCATCGTACAAGTGTCAATGAAAATTGAGACTTCGAAGCCGTTAAGTGTTAAATATGCTTACGTAGGTAGATATGTCTACACGCCACCCATGATGACGTATACCACGAGGGATAAAATAGAAAAAAAAAATACAAGTCTAAGCGATACTCGAATAGCACAATTGGTAGTGTATTGGGCTAGTGATCCAGTGGTTGTGGTTCGAGTCCCGCTTCGAGTCAAAAATTGTCTATTTTTCTTTCGATTTAAATATCGATAATATAAGACAAGTAAAGAAATGTATGTACTTATCTAAGTGAGTTGAGATATTGATTATTGCATTCTAATCGCTTACCTCGTGGTATATCCCACTGGAGTACATCTCGACGGTGGTGTGCGCGACGTCATCCACGTCCACGACTATGTACCCGCTCAGCGCGTCGTCGGGCGCAACCTCATTTTCAACTGCGTCCATATCGCCGCTTGTTTCTGAAACCGAAACATACTGTTCACCAACATCTTTAATCAAATGCACATTGGACAGTCGCCATCAGATATATCGGAGCTGTGGAGGTGGTCACAAATATCTGAACAACGTCTCTATTGTCGAGACGATAAAGTGCATGTTCAGATATTTGTGACCACCTTCACAGCTTCGATATATCTGATGGCGACTGGACAACGATGTGTTGCTCAGCGGCGCCACCGCGACGATATTCGTATATTTAGGACGATTGTCTCTGTCACTCTCATGACGCCTTCAAAAGAGAAAGATGCTCGAAATATACGAACTTGGACGTTCGTGGTAGAAAAGTATTCGTAGGGACAGTTTTTACTTTTTATAATGAAGACAAAGATTAAACCCACTTACATCATTCTTTCAACATATACGTGATTCACTTACCGATATTCAAGTCAGAATTTTCTGAAGTCGATGATACATCGTGCTTTCTGTAAAAGAAAAGCGTATCAAAATCTATGATTTTTTAGTTATATATTTGGCGAGTAATACAACTTAGAAGTCTAATAAAACTTGGTAACACTATATCAGCTTGTCGTTCTGAAACTGCCACCGTGGTCTTGGGCTTATGGTGATGATATTTTTCATTATCTTGCCGTTTCTCTGAGTGCTCGGGGTCCTCTTTGGTATCTCGTGCGCCAGTCACAGTCAATAGAAGTATACCAATAAGGACCTGGTACCTTCCTTGATCCCCTTTATCCGCTTTATGTCCAGCAGACTGTAGCAGTGATCAGTATCCTCGGGTTCTCTGGAGTCTCATATGTTACAAGACAGTAGAACAATAAGTTTCATTTCAGAAGGATTCAGCAAAAGTTTATTAAACATCTTTGCTTTAAATTAAAATACCCCTACAGCTCTTCCAACTATTTTAAAATTTGCAAACATCATCACCTTGTCCCCCTACGAAAACGTCGTGAAATAGCAGACATTACATATCTTCTAAGTATTACTAGCGGCGTAATCGATTGCCCTGAGTTGCTGAGTAAACTGTGTTTCAAAACCCCCGTTCGTTCTAAAAGGTACCATCCCCCAATAGCCATCAAAAATGCATCCTCCAATTATCGACAGAATAGTTTCTTAACGCGCGCCAGTCGTAAACTAAACGACTTGACTAATGGACTTGATATCGATGTATTCAACTGCAGAATCCCTAGCGTGAGACGTAACCTAGTGCAGCAATATTTCGAGTCTTTTGAGTGAGCATGTTGTCGCTTTCTCGAATGCCTACTGCATATAAATATATAAGCTTAATGTAAGTTTCGTTACTATCGTAAATAATTAATTAGTGCACTAGTTTGTAACAACGACAAGTTTCAGGAAAAAAAAAAAGTTATGACTATATGTTTGGTTCACATGTGTTTGCCTTAGTGCATAACCTTAGTATCTATTAGCTTAGTATTATGTCACTACCTGTGAGTTCCTATAATTGGCTTTTCTGTATCTACTAATTGTTAATATGTTTTGATGTAACAGCTGTTGGATCTCCAAATAGATAAAATAAAAATAAAATACAATAAAATAAATAAATAAAAATAAGAACAGGTTGCATGTACCTCCCCTCCCTGACGCATATTAATGATTTCCTTCATGATCAATTTTCTGTACAAGTGACTGCCATAGTAGTCAGTCACCCCAAGCTCAGCCCTCTCTTCTGCCATTAAAGGCTTGGGCACATAGGCGCGTTTTGTGAGCGTGACAGTAGCGCAACGTGACACCGGTGAGGCTAATGTAACGAAATAAGGCACACATTCACACAGCGTCGTGCCCCGCTGCGCCACGCTCACAAAACGCGCCTATGTGCCCAAGCCTTAACACATTCGCTACCACCCCCTCCAAAAATGTATGGAAATGAACGCACATGTGCGTTGGTGGCAGTGAATGCGTTAATAAGAAAGTGGTAGACACGTACCTTCCCTCCTTGATCTGCATGTTGATGATACCCTTCATCAGCTTGCTGTCCTGCGAACCGCCGCTGTGGTCTGTCGCCTCGGGCTCCGGGTCCCGCCTCCGCGCCCGCTGCATGAACTCGCTGGTGTCTTGTGTGTCCGAGGAGAGAAGGAAGTAGAAGTTGGCTCGCGAATGCGTCACAAATGTGTCGCTTGCCTGGTGGGAATATCAGTTAAAAAGCTCATTACTACCTCTCACGGTCGTTTGTTTCTAGAACATGCGTGAAATAAACAGCCTCCCAAGGTTCATATAGTTAAAACTGTTGTGAGTCATGTTACTACTATTTAGGGCCTGATTACACATTAATTAGTATTTAGTGCGAGTTCATACATTTATTACTGGTGGCAAACACAAATGGCAATGTTTAATGAACAAAGCAGTGAGTGAAGCGCCCTCAGCCGAGCAATGTGTCCTGACTCGGCTTAATAATGGGTACCAGGACTTACCGGAAACATGTCGCCTAGTGCGATATAAGAACACCTACCTAAGGAGTTGCCTCCCAAGGTGTTTCCTTTGAAGTTTGAACTATTGAATGCTTCTTTAGGAGGCGGGTGGACATGATTCTTATTGGTCGGCAACGCATAAGCGGCTCTTTTGCAAACGCCAACAATGGCCGGTTGTTAACAAAGAAAAGTTCGGAGTGACATCGAACACACACAATAAACGGACCTAATACAAAGTCCACATACCTGATGCATAAGCAGCAGGAAGTCACACAGCTCCGCTAGATGGCAGGGGAGCGGAGGAGAGCCAAGCAGGCCCCCTACCACTCCAACCAGGCAGGCGCCAGCTGTATCTGGGCTGCAGTTAGGGTTGTCCTCTGAGTTTAGAAAACGTTCCTAGAAAGATTTGTTATTATTTTTGACTTGTTATTTCCATTTAAAAAATCTACCATATGACCGCCTGTGATAATGACGAAATGTTAAATACATGTTGCACTGACAAAAACTGCTGATTCTCGTGCTTTCAGTGTTGGAGAAATATTAGAAAAGATTATATATTATGAATTGTCGCTAGTAATGCTTATAACGCGATAGATATCTTTGTGCATTCGTCTGAATTACGGGAACAGTTTTCTAAAAATTTACAATCCTGGCGTTCTTGCAGGGTTGGTAGGAGCATTCCTAGCTCAGTTGTCGTACTTCTAAAATCTAGATGGACGGATGACTATGTGACGGAGGCCTATGCCATAGTCAGTGGACGCCCTTCACGTGGCTGACAGATTGGTAGATTGGCGTTCCAAGAACCTTGATCTGTACCTTGCAGGCAGCCAGGAGTAACCGCAGCAGGTGGTGACGGTGCAGCTGCTGCTGGTTGAAGGCGCGCCACCGCCGAGCACCCGCGTCTTCTAGCAGTGAGCGTAGACAGCACAGAGTCAGCGCCCATAGAGATCCGCGCATGCGTTCGCCCTCCACTTCCCATTCTAGTTCCTGAGTATTTAAAATGTAATGTAAGTGACCGTAAGGTGGCAATTCGTTTATAATAACAACGAATGCAATATAAGGGAGGGTTGAATTGTCTGTTAACTTATCCTAAGTTTCTTGTAAGAAAACATTAACAGTTCACTATTGGATGAAAGCTGCGCCATATTTAAGGATAATCATTAATCAGTTCATTGAATGCCCCATCTACTCGCCCCTATCACATATAGTAACCCACTCCTAAATACCATCAGGCGGGCCGTATGCTTGTTTGCCACCGTCGTTGTATAAAATAAAATAAAAATCCATCAGAGAGAACAGATAATCGAAGCAGCTCTTTTTGTACGAACTAGCAAAGGCTCGGAGAGTTTTGTACCAGCAATTTATATTACTGCTGCGTTCGTGGGCTGGTAAGACTGTAGTACTAACTTCTTCCGTGTCCAGCAGCACCAGCCTAGGCACTACCGCGTTGGTACCACTGAGCACCAGCCCGGCACCGATGCTAATTAGCAAGGGACAAGTGCAGGCTTCCTCTAACAGCACCTAACATCTAACGGAGCTAGTTGTACTAACCTCCTCCGTGTCCATGTGGCGACTGGCTTGCACCAGCAACGCCAGCAGCGCCGGCTCACGCACCACCGCGTCAGCGCCGCTGACCACAAGCCCGGTACCCGTGCTCGTCAACACGGGGCTTGTGCAGGCTTCCTCTAACATCACCCAACATCTAACGGAGCTAGCTGTAATAACCTCCTCCGTGTCCATGTGGCGACTGGCTTGCACCAGCAACGCCAGCAGCGCCGGCTTACGCACCAGCGCGTCAGCGCCGCTGACCACAAGCTCGGCACCGGTGCTTGTCAACACGGGGCTTGTGCAGGCTTCCTCTAACATCACCCAACATCTAACGGAGCTAGCTGTACTAACCTCCTCCGTGTCCATGTGGCGACTCGCTTGCACCAGCAACGCCAGCAGCGCCGGCTCACGCACCACCGCGTCAGCGCCACTGACCACAAGCCCGGTACTGGTGCTCGTCAACACGGGGCTTGTGCAGGCTTCCTCTAACATCACCTGCAGAAATAATCAGAATAAGTTGTACCATAATACGGTTCGATTCAATAGACCAAAACGATCATACCGGGTGTGGCCTGTAATAGGAGCATTAACTTTAGGCATCATCTCTACACGACAAACGTAGCAACATTTGTTCTACGCCTTTTGAAAATAACTAATAGTCTAATTAATATTAACAAAAAACGATTTTCCAAGCAAGCAATGTCTTGCGAAAACTATAAAGTTTGTAGGCTGACAGTGATCGTCAACTAGACTATTGGATGCTGTTCATTGAAAAAACTATTTTGTTTGTTCGAAATAATCACAGGTAATAAATTACCTAAATATTTAAAGTTGTATCATCATCATCATCATCATCATGTCAGCCGAAAGACGTCCACTGCTGGACATAGGCCTCCCCCAGAACCACCCAAGAAGACCGATCCTGCGCCTTCCACATCCAGCGGTATCCCGCGACTCTAACTAGGTCGTCGGTCCACCTTGTGGGAGGCCTACCTACGCTGCGTCTTCCAGTTCGTGATCGCCACTCCAGAACCTTTCAGCCCCACCGGCCATCGGTTCTGCATGCAATGTGCCCTGCCCACTGCCACTTAAGTTTGGCGATTCGGACGGCTATATCGGTGACTTTGGTTCTACTGCGGATGAAATCATTCCTGATGAGATCACGCAGAGACACTCTCAACATATTTAAAGTTGTATAACAAATGTTATTACGTTCGTGATGTAGAAGCGATCCCTAAAATGTTTGCTCCTATTACAGGCCGCACTCGGTATAACCGTTAAACATTGGGATATTTGTTGACCCATTAAAATGCGCCATAGCATCTCCAATATTAGCAGTCGCTTATCATACATGCGGATGTGTAAACGGATTCCCAGTACCTCAATACCTTATAGGCCGATAATCTCTTTTTTGCCGGCATCTCCCATAATGTATTGTGACGATAATTTCAAAGCACTCTACTGGACAAATGATGCCCTCATATTCCCGGTGTGTTCCTTGTTTGTTATCGGACGTCACCTGCAGCATGCGGTGTGTGAGCCGACACTTCGGCGCGCCCAGCACTCGCAGCAGCAGCTCTAGGCCTGAGTCGTGCAGCGCCGACCGCAGTCTGTTGTCGGCGCGGCACACGCGAAGAACTATGCCCACCGCCATCGCTTGTTCTTCTGCGCTCGCGTCCATTTCTACTACCTGTGGGAAATCTCAAAGTTAATGGGATAATTTTACGGAAGGCAATACCATCGGGACTTTAAAAAGAAAATTAGAAACTTCGATTTAGACCTACTTAAGTCGCGTAAGAGCGTGCTAGTGGCTCAGACACTGCAGAATGGGAAACCATACGCAGAATACATATCTCTAGCGAAAGATACAGGATGTCATACGGCCTGCCCAATGTGTAAACCGCTCGATGCCAAGTACCCAGACACCTTTCTGCCCTCGTGACACCAGTGGATGTGTTCACTGCAAAATTAACTTTAAACACACAGCCCTAGGGTACATTACTCAATCAAACAGATGCAGCAGGACAAAACAGCCCGCCCAGCAAGTAGACCGCTAATGGCGTAGTACCCAGGCATGTTTCAGCGCACCGTCCATGCAACTCCGGTGGCTAGGACGCTGCAAAATGAACTTTAAACCCACGGGCGCAAAGCACATTACCCGAGCAAACAAATACAGCAGTACAGACGGCCCGCCCAGCATGTAGACCGCTGGCGCGATGCCGCAGTGTCCCGACGCTTTCCAGCGCGCGGTCCAAGTACACGCCAGTGGCTCAGGCACGCAGGCGCCGGCCACAGGCTTCGGACCGGGGTTGCGAGTGGAGAATACTGAAAAAAATATATCTTAATTTTACTATGTTTATGGTTCAATGAGTTTGGTTTCGATTTGATACAAGAGTGCATGCTAGACTACTGTTACAGAATTGCTAGACTATTTTTTTTTTGTCGCGGAGTCGATAGACCTCAAGGTAGACTTTCGACATGATGAGCAGTGAGCACAGATATTTGTTCCTGAGTCATGGGTGTTTTCTATGTTTTTAATATATATCGTCGTCTAGTACCTACAACACAAGCCTTACTGAGCTTACCGTAAGACTAGGTAGTTTTGTGTAAGAATGTCCCGAAAAAAAAAAGGTGGTTCGACGACCTAGTCAACGTCGCCGAAACCCGTTAAAGACAAAGCGCGCAGGACAGGTCGTTTTGGACAGTGGACGTCTTCCAGCAGAAGTGATGATGATGACAAAAGCCTGTGTCACAGAAGTAAGGTTTGTAGAATATGCACCTGTGGGTAATGGCGCCGTCTGGTGGTAAAGGTTGACGATGTTCGGCGCATGCGCGCTGAAGGACAACAGCAAATTTTCGTTGAGCTCGCGAACCGCCGCTCCGGACATGTCGTACACCTAAATGTACAAACATACATTAGTATTATGTTTAATGGTGTATATTCATGTTTAACGGTGTAATGCATTTTAATATCAATGTAGGAGAATACTCTACTAGTATATTGTATTATTTAAATTACATAAACTTCAACCAATAATCACCTGATCCCAATCGATGTTTGAATCGAGCACGTTCGGAGTCAAGAGCCTCGAGTAGTTTGGTATTTCATTATCGACCTGTAAGACAAAACGAGGTTAATAGTAATGCCGACAAAGAGGATCATTCATGGATTATTACCATTATAATAAGTAAAAGTCATATAGAAATGCAATCTTCGTTCCCTCTGTCCAAAACGTTTTTAGAGAAATTTCAATCTCTTCATGTAGTCAATTAGGTTTAACTTTTTTATTCATCAAAAAAAAACTCTGGATACCCAATTGTTTTTATAATATGTGCAGATGTTGTGTACAGTCAGCCTCATATAGTTAGTAGCAACTAAAACAGTTGTATAGCAGTGTACAGCCAGAGCCACATAGTTTGTAGCAACAGAAGTTGCAAAACTTGTAGATTTGTATAGACTGGTACGTGTTCATATATTTGCCGACTTTGACTATTAGCGTAACTACGCTATATACTACGCTACGAGTTTAAGATGTAAACCTGTAGCGATTTTGCTTCTTTCGAGATACAAACGGACGCTATACCCTTATGTATTTTCCCTTGGCCCGGGTTAGACGCTTGATTATGATATGACTAGCTGTCCCGGCGAACTTTGTACCGTGTGATATTATTTCATTTTAAGCATACTATTAAAATTTTGACCAAGATGATCACAACGAACCCAAAATCGTTCAAATCGGTTCAGCCGTTCTCGAGTTATAAAAGCCGGAACTAACACAACTTTATTTTATTAATATAGATAGAAGATAGACGCGGGACTCTCTCCTCCGGCCCCGTCTCCTAGTGAGAAGGGGCTATCCACTAACAGCCGAGACCGTCACGGGCGCGACACGCACCTGGCACGCGAGGTGCGGGTGCGGCGCAGGCGCGTGCGCGGCGGCGTGCAGCGCGGCGGCGGCGCCCAGCGCGGGCGCGCGGTACACGCTGCAGCCCGACACGTGGTAGCCGCCGCGGCCCGCGCCGGCGTGGCCCACCAGCAGGTGCGTCGGCGTCACTTTGCGGACCAGGATTCCTGCGTGGATGTGATAGAATGAGGGCATGACACTTGCGTTTTTTTAATTAAAAGACAAACTAGAGTCTACCACAATCGTTTGCCGTTTTTGAACGCCCGAGTCAGACCCAATACTCATATCCCTCGACAGCAAGTGAAAATGTTATTTGTCATTGACATGACATTTTATAAAAATTAGAAATAGAATTTCATGTTGAATAGTATTAGAATTCAACCCAAATTAAATTGCTTTGTTTTTGAGAGACGATTAGAGCTTGAGTGTCACAATAAACCAATATACGATATTATTAAGAAGCTAAAATAACTAAGGATTAGAAATTTGTTCTAAAACACAGCTTATCGTTACTAGTTATATTTTGCGGTTTTTGAAATTATTCTGGAGAGCTTATGGTTTGTGTGTGAATAAACTAGTTAAGATTACACGTAAAGGTCGCCTTAAAAAACAGTGTGACACGATCATTTGACGGTCAGAATCTTACGTGGAGTGAGACTAGATCCTATATAGGCGAAAGGAAAGAGAAGTGAGGTAATTATGGTAGTGCTCAATAATTTTGCGTATTCGTTTATTAGACGATAATAATTGTATTAGTTATTGAATCCTAATTTGACTGTGTATCATACAATATAAGAAAAAAAACAGAGATATAAATAGAAGTTTACAAATCCAATGAGACAACGCAGTAACCTTGTAGAGGCAAAGACACCGTTTCACACTCGCAGCCATTTATGTAAAGTGTGACCTATAAACAAAAGAAAAAAAAGGTCTATTACTACATATGTTTCTGGTAAAACTACGCATCATAATGACGTTCCGTATTTTAACAATTGATATAAGTTTTCAAAAATACATCCCGCTGAGTTTCAATTTACGACTAGAACCGATGGTAGGGTTTTCTTTTCACGACGATCATGAGTGCTCGGCCTATTTTGCAAAAAAAAAAACCAATTGTGTCAAAATTGAAAGATAAGTCATATTTATATGTGTTTTACTAACCTGTATATGTATCTTCCGCTTATGCACAACCTCCTTAACATTCAGAGCTACGCAGCACCACTGCGCGGGTGGTAACGCCGCGTCCACGCGTGTCTCACTTAACACTTTATAGCATGAAGTCTCGGGCCGGGAAAGCCGTAGAGTAAACGCACCTTAAACCGTTAAAAATATGAGTATCATAGAACACTTGGATTGACATTATATATAAAATCGCATTATCATAATTCAGGCAAACAAACTAGCGCCATCTTTTTTTATTACTATTATAATTAGCACTTACACTAGACTGATTAGTACGTAAGGTTTATCTTACGTACTAATCAGTCTATCACTTCATGTGGTAGATGGCGCAATCACGTCATGTAATTGATGGCAAGTTTTAGATATTGAGGGCTTTAAGGTCTCTATTGTTAGTATGAGTCTGCAGTTGAATGTTACCAAGTGCAGACTTAGAGTCATACATAGACGATAGCGATCAATGATTTATGTTCGTTAATAATGAAAGCTCAAGCCCAGTATTAAAGATAATTCATTACGTTCTGAGTTTTCGGTGTCATGTCCTATAGTGAGAACATGAAGTTCCAAGCTCATAGAACGGATTCAGAGTCCTTTTATTCACTCACCGGAGTCCGTATGCAGCCATAGTTCCAGCAGGAGTGAGTCGTGTCCTATAGTGAGAACATGTAGTTCCGAGCTGTTGTCCTTTTCTGGTGCATCGAGCGATCGCTCCGAGCCCTTCCAGTCGTTTGCTGGTTCTGTACAAGACGGATTTAAAACCTTCTTATAAAAGTAGTAAAAGTAGGAATATTTTTCTATCAGGTATGAGCTCTAATGGAAACATCAAATCTGTTCAATTTTATGAAGCAATCGACACAAGTAAAACGTTATTGAATGTCCGAAGGTTCATTTTAAGCTAGGCCATTAGACAGCTAGGGCCGTATGTGGCTCTTAATAGGTTAAGATACTATATTGTTTTAATTGTTTTTGGCTATATTGTTTTAATTATTGTTTTAAGCTTAAGGGTTAATTATTTCTGTAACTTAAATATTAGAGCAAAAAATCCTAACTACACACTTATATCGTAGGTGCGCTAGTAACATCCGAAAATCGAACACAGACAGGAAATACAAACACAAAGACGATATACCGTTATTTGTAATTTGAAGGATACAGTACCGTTGGGTGGGTGTCGCCGCAGCCAGGTGGTGAGCGCGAACCCCTGCAGCCAGGGCGCCCAGCCCGCGCCCTCGGCGCCGCAGCGCGCCGCGTGCACTGCCCACGGCGAGGCTAACCCTACCAAATAAAGTAGTATAATTAAAACTGTTGTCAGCCATGTTAGTACTACTCAGTTACAAACGGATAAACTAACATGTTTCGGGTAAGCTCTGGTACCCATTTTCAAGCTGCATAGTGCGATATCATTACATGTGAGTTTATCCGTTTGTAACTAAGTAGTCCTACCAAATAAAGGTTTTAATAACAGGTTGATATAATTGTAAGTTGACAAGTTTCATATATAAGTTTTTAATTTTGGCCGCCATCTTCGATCAAAAGGTGTCGTAATTTGGTTTTAACTTTTAAACTACAACTAATAAACGCCCAACTTTTCCGAAAGGCCAGAATAAGCTTATTCTATTGTACCGAGACAAAACCTCACAAACCTACCAAAAACCAAACCAAACCAAAGTGAAGCTATCTGAAACATCACACCTTACAAAGCTTCACTTTAGTTATTAGTATTTTAATACATAGTATAAAATAATGTCGCTACCCGTTTTTGTAAGGTAAGATTTTTATACGTTTTTTATTAATAGACAGAGTGATTCAAGAGGATTTTTGGATATTAGATTCTAAGGTTTATTAATATAAGATGGTAAGGTCTGGGCATTTTGTGTGTCGCTATACTAACCGGCCTTGAGGTGAGCCTCTCGCAGCGCTCGCGCCGCCGCCTCGGCGTGTGCGCAGTGCGCCGGTGCGCTCACGTCCTCGAAGCCGTCACTACGCCCTAGGGGCCCGGCATCTGTTTCACATTCATGCATATTTATGATTGGTACAAAAGCATTCTCATATTTAAAAAATAACATCACTATGATAATAAGGATTTTATTAGAGCATTAATGACAATCTAATGCTACCACAATCATAACGAAGAACGTTTTTTTATTAGTCGTTAGTGCAAAAGAGGAAACTCCTCGAACTTAAAAGCGGGCGATTTGTTTCAACCTGCGCCGCAGAAATTACAGCAGAATTTCGTTTTTTAGATACCTATTTTGTATAGTTAAGCCTTAATCTTATTCTTTGTGCGTCATAAGTTACATATTTAAGGATTAACTAAATAAATCATACGATCTAGAAACATGATTACTTGAATTTTGAGTTATAAAAAATACATCCAAAGTGACCTTGAAAAAAGTTAGGCTTAGAAGGTCATAAGTTTTTAATCATAACAAAATTACTTATTTTCTATAACCGTACCTATACGTCTTAAATTTGTAAAAAACATCATTTTTATTAATAATGCGAACGAAAATTCATAAATTCGCGATCGGTTCGCCCATCCTTACCTGAGCCCCCATGATTAGTTTGAATCGAATAGCGCGACAAGCTTGGCGCCCACTTAACTCGGCTCTCACCTGTAGACTGCGTGACGGGGAAGGCGAGCACGGCGAGCGGCGCGGGCTCGGCGCCCCCGGCCAGCCGCAGCAGCGCCGGCAGCAGCGCCGGCAGCGCCGCCCGCCGCGCACACAGTCGCAGCAGCAGCGCCAGCTCCGAACTGCTTATCGAGCGCATAGCCACTACGTGTATCAGCTCCAAGATGCTGCGCTGAAGCTCTGACGACAAAATTTATATAATGTAGCGAGTCTAAGAAGCAAAAGTAGAATCAACAATTCTCATCATAATCAGTGTCCCCAAGCAAGTCAGATTTTGTTTGTTGATCTAAACGGAAAAATACTAAAAATAATTAACCCAGCGAAATATTTACGTTTTGTCGGTCGACGAAGGTCGACTATTTACAAAGTCGAGGTTCTTGAGATATAAGGCAACGGGCCGGCATGGCGACAAGCCTAGAACAATGGCATCAAAGACGTGTTTTTCAGTTTTGTACGTCATCACAAAGGAGAAGGCACGTAATCACGGACAGGCACACCCCACTCTGCTAAACGAGCGGAGACAATATC
Organism: Grapholita molesta; assembly: GCA_022674325.2. Taxonomy (NCBI): domain Eukaryota; kingdom Metazoa; phylum Arthropoda; class Insecta; order Lepidoptera; family Tortricidae; genus Grapholita; species Grapholita molesta. The sequence continues at coordinate 21,348,457 of CP053121.2, read as the reverse complement.
TCAATGATGAATACCAGCAAGGTCAGGGTCGGAGAGCTCCAGTAAGGCCGCGGTCTTGGGTGCCAGCAGGCGGGCCAGCAGCGGCGGCGGCGCGCGCGCACGGCCGAGCGCGGCGGCGAGGCGCGCGCAGCACGCGCGGGCCAGGCCGGCGCCCGACGCGCGCGCTACGGCCTGCTCGTCGGGGTCGGATACAAGTCTATCAAACATATCAATTGACCATGAGTCATTTTTTCTAACAAATGCCAAGCAACATCGACTTTTAGGAATACAAATAGTTTTTGGTCAAACAGGATTAGGTTAGGTTAGGTTAAAACAAATACAACTCGTAAGCAAAAAAAATTGTTGACGCGTCTCTCAAGGTCAGCAGTTTCAAAATAATAGCCTGAATTTAGCTTCCTTGTCTCTTCGCCAATAATGTACTATATCATTAATTGCAGTTGCTCACAAAGTATCCTATAGCATATGGTTGTAATCCATATTATACTCTCAAGGAAGTAATATTTTTTCATTTTCTCATTTAAATAGGAAAATTATAGTAACCTGAATTTGTAAATTTGTTTCAAATAAAACAATGTAAACTTATGCCGTTTTATAATAAGGCTGCGTTTTCCACAAGAGGTGAGCTAGGAAGTGAAGCGAGGTATTCGTTTTTTAAGAACCAATAGAATCATATTATTTATCGAGGATAGGGCAATGAAGTAATTATATTGGGTGTCCTCTCCCATCTCTGGTGTTCGTTCGTGAAGTTCAAACACAAGGTGATTTGGCTTTCACTACTGACTGCAGTATTCAATTATTTAGTATCATATGGCTTCTAAGAAAAACAGATCGCAAGGTGAGCATAAACAACAAAGATAATCTAATAATGAGATTATCTTTGATGTTTATGCTCACCTACAACTGTAACATATGTAAAGATAACTCAACAGCAGGTTATAAGATAATCCTTTATAGTCTCGATAATTAGTCGTCTATCCTGTCTACCTTTGCTGTTTGTGGAAAAATATCTGTTAAATATTGGTATGAGTGTCAATGCAATATAATGTACTTTTTCTAGCGCTCCAGTGTCTGAATGGGAATAGAAACATGATTTATTTTCGAATATAGGTTTTTTGACTATACACCGAGGGCTGTTTAAACCCGACCGATTTTAACCATAGCTTCCTAAGCTTAAATTAAGTAAAGAAAGTGGTACAACATGTAGTCCAAAAACGCATATTTTTTTAGATAATCGCGATTTTAAGAATTTACCAAGTTGAAAAATCTCAGGTGTAACACACCCTAAGAATGTAAAGTAACTTAAAACGTTTCTGCGCAGAAACACTAAAAACTCTGTTCACACCAATGACGCGTCCGTTGATATGGTGAAATTACAACAAAGCTCGGTTAGCCAATGACCGATCCCGCGAGTTGCAGGGACGCTGACGTTGCCATGGTTAAATTACAACAAAGCTCGGAAAGCCAATGACCGATCCCGCCAGTTGCACGGACGCTGACGTTGCTATGGTTACATTATAACAAAGGTTGATTAACCAATGACTGATCACGGTTTTACCGAAAACTGATGTTGCTATGGTTACCTTATAACAGTCCCGTCTTAGGTAGGAACATTAGATCCTGTCATCAATATCAAACTGTCAGAATTTTCGTGGCCCTGAGAATCTGTAGAAATGGCGGACTGACCGATAAAAGCCGATTAGTATTACACGACCAAGTTACAAACATTGGTAAGTGGTCAACAATCCCGGTTCGCGACTGTACCTACATACTTGACATAAAGTAGCAAACACATACACATACTCACTTTTCACTGAGAGTGCATCGTGTGGTGTCGGGGTAATTCGTTAAGTGTCGTGTTTGCTTACTTACTCTGTTTCTCTATCAGGAATTGGATTTTCTTATTCACACTCTGACCTAAATATTTGTTCGCAATGAAGTGCTAAGCTTAATTAATTAATTTTGTTTGAAAAATAAAAAAATTAAAACTGCGTAATTAGGTCTATGTTCATATAACATTATTAATTGTAATATCGTCAGAAATACGTGGTTGAAATCGGTCGGGTTTAAATAGCCCACGGTGTATATTTTAACATCTGATCGAAGCCTAAACACGATTTCTGTAAATTTTCTCCAACGCCATTACTATCTCTAACAGGTGGGCATGTTTAGTTTAATGCAAATCGTTACGGCCTCATGTCAAATCAACAAAAAAGAAGGTAATTTTCGTTATCGATATGCATTCTTGATGTCTAATTGATATTATGTCGATGAAATAAAGTCGTACGGTATGTTTACATATAAACGGATTACATTGATAAATATTTGTATAGTCTATTATGGGATACATACTTGTGTATTAAGTCTGTGAGTATATCTAGGACGATGACGCAGAGCTCGGGGTGTGCCAGCCGTCCGCTCTCTGCGTACTGGGAGCATGCTGGTCCTAAAGCTGGCTCGGTTTCTAAATAAGAAACAAGTAAAAACTTTGAAAATGTTTACTCCTTTAGGCACTGGTCCCACCGCGAGCTAGTAAGCTATGAGCTATCAGCTATTTCAATGGACAAAAGATTATCGCCCCCGTGTAAACAAAAGAGAGAGACATATGTTTATAGCTCATCGCCCGGCGATGAACAACGATCGCCCGGCCATGACATATATGTCTCTTTTATTTACACGGACTCGGAGCTTAAATACTAGCTCGCGGTGGGGCCAGTGCCTTATTCATAAAACTCTACACGTGTCTGATAATTTATGTATTTTTCTTAAACATATATTAAGAGACTAACAAATATCAACGGCATGATAGATTTTTTTTGTTGCAGGTCAAGCTAGTCTTAATGTTGGCGGATGGAATGGTAATCGGTTGACATTAACTGTATTCATATTTTATAAACCAAAACATATAATTTTGAATGAATATTCTTAATTCAGTATTTAAAAAAATGTAATAAATCTTACCAGTAGCGCTAGTCAGGGAGGACAAAGATTCCGATACCTTGCGTGATGTGTATGTTGACAGCAGATCAAACTTGCCAATTTCCACGTCTGCCTGTAAGCCATTAAGCTTCATATATATTTTTTGACATACTTTTCTAAGTATGTATCGTATTCAGATCTAGTATAAAACTTGGATTAATTACAACTACAGACGCATTGCAATAGATAAGAGCACATGTACTTATAAACCGGCAGTTTATAAAATCGCATATAAAAAAATCTATATAATATCTACTCGTATATCCCGTAGAGGCAGAGCTCTCATACTTAAGGGGGCGTCGAGCTTTTCATGATACTCGATTCGAGGAAAGTAAGGAAGGAAGGTATTCTTAGGTAAGGATAGGCGAACCGATCACGGATTTTAGGTATTTTGCTTCGTATTATTAAAAAATAATAAATAAATAAATAAAACTTATAACCTGTGTATTTGTAACGTATTAAATGAAGCCTATCTTTTTTAGAGGTCACTTTGGATTTTTTTATAACGCAAAATTCAAGTAATCGTGTTTCTGAATTGTATGATTTATTTAGTTAATCCTTAAATATGTAACTCATGTCACACAACGACTAAGATTAAGGATTAACTATACAAAAACAGTCTAACAAATGGAATTCTGCCATAATTTCTTCGGCGCAGCCTTAATCTATCGCTAGCTTTCGCAATATGCTTACGCTATGTCATTTACCCGTATATAAGTAGTAGTAGCTTCAGTTTTATTTTAAGTCTTCCGCAAAAGGTAATAGGGTATAAATTTACCTCGTACCCCTCGTCGGCGCGGTAGTAAGGTTCGCTGTGCTCGGACGCGTAGGGCACGGCCACGCTGTCCTCGCTCGATGAGCCTTCCACGGAGCTGCTGCCCGAGGGGCAAAGGAGCGGAGGCAACTGACAAACAAACGTAAATATATCCTTAACCTCTAGCCGCTCGGCGACCAATAAAAAGGTCTTCCATTGAATACCATTTAGAATTTTAACTATGGCAACCGATAGTTGCATTTAGCCTGGCGAGTTTTGATCTCTGGGTGGCTAGAGGTTAAGTAACATTGTTGAAATTCACTACCAAAGCAGTTGAAAATTATAATAATATAATAACTATGTTTTCAGCGCAATTGGTCGGAATGAACTGTTTTATTCTTTAACAGCTGTTGCATTATATTCACAAGAGTGCAAAGTAATTTCATGCACATTGTGTATTAGGTACCTAGGTACTAATCGCGTGTATCTTTGATGTTAGCTGGTTGGATATTCTTTTATTTAATGTTTTTGAATGACAAATGATTATGGATGCCAATAATTTTTATAACATTTTGATAACTATTAAGACTGTTTTACAAAATGTTCCTTGTTTTTTGTAATATTTAATTTAATTTATTTTGATGAATAATTTATTGCATCATTTGATTTTAATGTTGTGATCTTGTTATTTAATGGAAATAACTGAGTTTTACTTCTGATTTTACATAGTTTACGGCTGTTTGATTATATTTTTTGATAAGGTAATTATTGTGATATTTCCGTTTCTTTGGTTTAATTTATTTAATGAATCGACATTTTTTATCCAGTTTATTTTCTCTAACATTTATTATTGTTAGTTATTAAGGTATGACTTGTATCTAAGCGTCTTGGTGTCCTGGAATACTGTAATGCTTATATATGTACAGTAATCTTGTAAATCCCTTTATATTATAATCTAACTCGTGAAATTATAGACTATCGAAAATTTGTGAACTTTAACGTGCTGGTGATTGGCTATTTGTGTATTGCATTTGTATTTGGATATTCTGTATATGTAAATAAATGCGTAAGATAATGCAGTAATGCAGTGAGCTGCCCGTAAAGCGACATTGACTTGTGTAAGATTGTCCATAAACAGTTATTATTTATTTATTTATTTTCATGGTAGTGCAACTACAACGCCGTGCGGCTCTTGAGGTCGTGCATACCTTTGCAAGTCTACATACCTTTGCCTGCGGAGAAGGCGGCGGCATAGCGTGCACAGCGCTGGGCTCCGCCACAGCCACGCGCACTAGCGCCTCGCACAGGGCCCGCAGCGCCGCGCTACCATTGGTCCCCGCGTTGTTCAGAGCTGCTCGTACCACCGCGCATGTGGCCTCCTTCGAACGGTCAGATGTCACGTCTGAAATGTTCACTCTGTTGTAGTTATATCCGCAGACAGTCCACAAAAACTTGTAGGTACAGTACGCGGGAATACTGTTCTAATAATCATGATTTCCGCTTTTCTCAAGTTATACGCTTTCATGAAACGAGCGCCTGATACATAATGAACATTAGATAATTTCAGAATGGGAAGTAGAACATCTACCTTAGCATTGTTCAGACCCTCGGTAATTTAATCGTGCGGCCTCGGTGCACCGTGCGCAGTGAACAGAAGAATTGAACGCGACTCGCGACCTTAGCTCTACTTGAGATCGTTATGTAGGTACGAGACCAATTTAGTACGTAGTATATTTTTTTACTGCATGTTTTCGTAAACGTTGGTACTTTAGGATAGATGAAACGGTAGCTAAATGCAAAGTTTTGGGCCCTAGCGGCTGATAGCCAAGACTGCCAAGACAAATGAACATTTTTAGCCAGACGCGTCAAAGACGAAAAAGACACAAGAATAAAAAAGAAACATATTTGAGACATTATCTATAAAAAGGGACCTTATTGTCGATGCCACTTACGTCCAAGCGCGTTGCGTTAGTATCGCGTCGTCGTGAACAACGGCATAAGTGCCATCGACAATAAGGTCCATTTTCATAGATAATGTCATATTTAGATTTACGAGTATATGGGGATTACCAACTAAGCTGTGCCATTATTGGTTTCTGAAATTTAGTAAACTTCCTAACTCATTCATAATACCTAAACATCTAAATCCGAACCGCATACAAGTTCTAACGAACAATTATTTTATTTAATACGACATTAAATAAAATAAAATGCTCCGCCATTGCGAAACGAACCTTTTCTTTAATGTAAAAGTGTCTAATATACACATACAGTTGCAAAATGTTTTGCAAGTTTAACCTAAAGTATAAAGTTACGAGTGGCGTATTATCTAACCATGTGGCGGGCGGAATGTTCCGTTTGTGGTTTCGGTCGGTAACGAAGCATTTGATACAAATTGGTCAAACATTTAGTAGCGAATTTTATCGGACGTGAAGAGATGTAATTTTATTGTAGTTTCAGGTCGCTGTACCTGCGGTTTTAGAACGACAGACTGCCCTTAAGGTCAATGGTCATTCCAGTACGGTTCACTGTTGCGTTTTATATGAAAAAGCTATGCTTGTCATAAAATTAAGTATTAGATAATCAGCAGCACATCAGATTCAGCAGTGGGCCATCAATCAATGAACTTTATTAAATTCTTAACAAGTGTTTCAGCTAAAAGGAATACTTAAAGCTAAACTTACAACTGTAAAAGCGGGAACAGTATACAGAAAATGGTGGTAAAAACGAAAAACACGTCTGTTTTCTTACACTGCTAACGAGTTTATACGGTACCTTATTAATGACTGATGTATTTAACTAAAAAATAATTATTTTTAGTCATTACTTAACGATGGCACAATAATATTAGAACTCTATTTATTTTCTATTTTCTTAGGAAAAACAGTTTGACAATGTGTTATTTTTTATTGGTAAGATTTTTATTAAATATATAAGTAATCTGATAGTATTAACCGGAGATTGTAAGCTTCTGAGACCCTAGTAAAATTTCCTAATCCATTTACTATTTTCTCATATATAAGCAGGGCCTGGTTGCCGAACTAGTGCAGTTACATTATCTCTATTTCCCACCACCCACCAGGCACGAGTCGATCGCATCAAGTAAAGGAAAAAAGATGAAGAAACTCACCTGATACAGCAAACTGCACAGTCAGCAGGGCCTCCACGATCTTAATCAGCAGCCTCAACTCCGCCGCTGTAGCTTCGCAGTTACACACGAAATACAGCAGCACTCGCAGCAGCGCGAAACTGTCGAGGAACACATCCTCGTCTACCACGTACTGTCTGAACACAGGGCTATAAAGACACAGTGCTGCGCAAGACTTCCAAAAGGTCCACGCGTTCTTCAAAGCCTCTAAGTAATCGTCTATAGATTCTTCTATCACGTTCTCACTAGCAGCGAAGTTTGTTTTTATCGCTTTCGGCATAGATATAGATACCTTCCTTATTTGCGACGAGTCACGACGTTTCTCATTAAATGATAGCTGTTTCTTTTCTTCAGTAACATCACAAAGCTCATTAAATTTCTCTTCGGGCAGTTTAATGCGGTAGATTTTAAAGCACCTCTGTGTAGTTTCTGACACAGATTTAAATAACATTTGGATAGATGCTAGAGAGCTAATTTCTCTGTAATAAGTAGAGTTTGAATTATCTTTCAGCAGTTTAAATATTTCGACGGTAATAGCTATTTCAAGTATGGAGCAACACTGGTTTGAGAATTCTGGTAGAGACACGAGTTCTAATACGTAGCTGAGGCCGCCCTTTTGGATGAACTGATCGGCAAAAGATACCGTGTTTAGCAGGCTGGAAAAGATATTTAGGCACGATACGGTCAGGAAATAGGCAGAGTCTTCCATTCTAATTATGTATCTATGTTTGGCCACTATGAATGTCGGGTATATCACGCTGAAAAGCAACTCATGTTTCATTTCCAACCGGCACTTGGGTGTCACTCGAAGCAAATGGGAGACTGTCGCGTGCAACACGTTATTATGATTATCCAGTTGTAGTAAAGAGTTATAATGGATCAAGAAGGACCATATACTTTTTCGATCGATGGGACTAATAGAGTGAAGGCAGTGTTTCTTGGCAAATTTCTTGTCATCGCTGGGCTCACAAATAGAACACGGAAGCTGATCTGTGACTCGAGGAATCAGTACGCTCGCCCCCAAATCCCCGTAGACGGTATGTTCTAAAACTTGAAGACATCGTGAAGCTACAGAGTCGTGCGTTAACATCAGTCTAACGATGTTTTCCATTAGAATCCCTGGGGAGAAGCAGCAGCAGACACCAGAGTTCAACATTACACGCAATATTTTATGTCTGAGTGGCGCATGCGCCGCGACCTCCTCGTCCGTTAACAAGCAAGACAGCGTACCGTATAGAACTGATACGCAACAAGTCGTAGACAAGGGCAGATCTGTGCTGGCCTCACCTAAAATGTCATGGTGATGATGCATCCCAGCCGCGACTCGGGCGCGGCAAACTTTATGTCTAGAACGTGGACAAGCTGCAGAATGCACCACCTCACTGCGCACTCGCTTCATCCCGTTTATAAGCTTCCCCACTGAATCTAACAGTTTCTTTATAAGCGTCACGGCCTCCTCGTAGTATATGCCTGGTATCCTGATCATCACCTCAACGCATTCTCTTAGCAGACCGCCTTTGAGACACTCCCCGTACAACTTGAACTGGTCGGTAAATTCTCTTAAATTATCGACGGTACGACATTGCATTAGTAGACAGTGGAAAAAAGCTGTGATAGAATAAGCAATGCCAAACACAAACCTCAACATATCGTCCGATTGGGCCTCTGTCAAAGTGTCGTTCACGAGATTCTCATCAGATTTCTTATGGTACTTATAGCTAGATTTGCAGATTACGTCCTCCAATATTCTTAGCAGCATCGGTAGTATGCCGTTGTTTATAAGTTTGGTGCAGAGGTCGGACCGTATAAGAACCTTGTCCAAAGAGACGATTAGTAACTCCGTTAGGGCTACTTTTATATGTGAGACTTCGTCAGCGCTCTTTGAACAAGCGGGAAGCGAGCCAAATTGTAGAGAGCATAGGTTTTTTAAGGAGAAATTTATACACTGCATTGATATTTGTGAACCTTCAGAGCCCGATAGACTGCTTTCGGCTTTACATAGCTCCTGTAGTAAATCTGTGATCATAACTATGAATTCAAAGGCGGATATCTCAGAATTTATAACCTCTTTATGCTTATCATTTATGAAATCATCAGGTTTAGGTTTCGTTTTCTTTGGCGAATGAAAGGGGTCATTGTAAAGTTCATTGGCATATTCATTGGAAGACTTTAGGGGTAAGTTGAAGTACTCGAAGTCGTCGGTAGGGGACACTTTTATTGCGAGTGATCGGTTCAAAACTTGTAGATCATCATTGGAATCAGCAGACTCTGAAGACTGTTCTTGCTTAATAGTTTTTCTTTTCATTTTGGCATCGGAGTCTTTGCTTTGGCTTATGCGTCTTGATCTAGAACGACATATAAAAAATAGAGGTAGTACATAAATCTTTAGTCATAACCCATCTATATATTTATAAAAATACAAATGATCTCAATGAAGTCTTTAAAAACTGGATTAACATAATACTGTATAGTCAGTCACTATAGTCAGTATCATATAATTTGTGAAAAGGATGTGTTACTGCTATCCAATAAAGATCTATACCAAATCATTTTTTGACTACCTTTGATGTTTAGATAGTTATACAACAAGCTAAATCTTCGAGCTCTTATGAAATAAACAATTCAAAATCTTTTAGGTTGGTAAAAATAAACATGGAAGTATATGTATTTACCGTCCAGTGGTTCCCCGGTCTACAGCAGTATTGTTGATCTTTGATGCGGGACTGCCCGCCGGCTTTTGTTTGGACCATATTCTGTAACAACAACATCTATGTTTGATACTGGACGTGTAACAACTAGTAATCATAGTGGCGATTCGTTCAAAATATTCCTCAAGAAACTGGTACGAATACGAATTTTATTCGAGCCTTAGGAAAATATAAAATGTATTAAACTATCTGAAAATTAAATAAGTCGGTCAAAATAATGGTATAATTACGTAAAAGTAGTAACACACTGAAGTCATTATTTAAACTTCTAAAGAGTAGCCTATGTGTGGAGTTTAACAGTAGAAAGTCAAACATTTATTAATGAGATGGTGGCCAATAAAATGTATACGTACATTTAGTAAGTATTACAGAGCCCTAAGTGTAAGTTTTTAACGTAACAAAACGTCATCATCGTGTTAGAGTTACCCATATAAATAACATTATCGCTAACTCGTTCACTAAAACTTACACTCAGGGCTCTGTATCTGTGAACGTGACAGTAACGTTAACACATTGTTGTTTAGTATTGCATGATGCTATAGACGGTAAAAGCCGCACATCTCGCCAATCTTCGCAAGCTATATACTCTCTACCCCACGATTAATCGCGTCTCTTCGAGTTCAACCTCACCTGTTGGAAAATAGTTGGTGAATCGGCGTTCTTCTGACTCGGGTGCGCGGTTGCACCGGAGTCGACGCGCCAGCGCTCAGTTCGCCGAATAGCCATATTAGGACGGAACTTAGTTGTCTACAGCATGACAGGCCCTGCATCAACATTTTAACATTCACTATGAGCGGAACGCCAAGTATAATGGATTTTTGTCGCCTCTTGCATCTTGCAGAAACATGATCATTGATCAGTTTAGGCTACATTTCCACCAGCGACGAGACATGGCAAGAAAGAAACTGATCGGGACTTATTTTTTAACGCATTCGCTGACACCCTCTTTTCCTTGCCATTCGCCAGGTGCCGCACTTTGCTGGGTGCCTCTAACGCATATGTGAGTTCAACGGATTATTACCCAGTGCCTCCACCGCGCATTGGTACTAGATAATAATTTTAACTCTAGGAAACATTGTTTTGAATGAAACACGGTAATTAATATTTTATATTCTTTAATCACATTGAACCAATCGATTGTAATTGTGCTTCATATATAACTAAAATTTTACTAAATCGAATACAACTGAATCGACTAACAGAACACTATAGAAATAAGTTCAAGTGCGTATCTATAGTCTTTTCGTCAGCATTATATTTTACTTATTTATAATTTCTACTACCATTTATATCTGATCCAACCAGCAACATTTTAGACGTAAGAGGAACATTTCAAAATTTACAACTCACATATGCGTCGAAGGCACTTGGTGAATGTCACTTAATACTATGAACGCGTCTGTGCGTCGAAGGCACTGCGTGAAAGTCACAGTGACGCATATATGCGGCGGTGGCAGTGACTGCGTTAAAACAGTAATACATCACATTTTAAAGTACCTACATCGTTATGCGTACATTAAAACATATCAAACTAGTTTAATAAAACAGGCACGAAATATAACAGAACATAACAAAACTATGAAAATAATGTATAAACAATTCGACTACATGTAATAGAAATCTTTGATATGCTTACAGCTTATTGCGTTTTTACCTAAACTGTGTTATTTAAATTAACCGCCATTACATATAAAAGATGAATTAAATGCTAGGCGATTTAGATATGGTTCATGGCTATTCAAAATATTAACGTTGAAAACATCACAGTAAATAAAACTCACAAATACCCAGTCGACCCAGCAGTTATGTTTGTAGAGTGATAATACCGTGTTTATTATATGTTATACATAAAATACTCTGTCTTGTGAAGTGCGTTATGCATCGAGATACAAACTATTTGTTATGATAAGATAGCAACGATTACTTAATGCAATAGTTCGTTTAACAAAACAATTTAGGTTTTATTAATTACCTCCTTAATCCGTTAATATTGCTGCAATTGGTAATCCAAGAAACAGATTGAATGCTTGTGTAGCGTACCAGGGTCGGACAAGATTTATCGTTATATCGATATCGATATATAACTACTCTAAGATTCTATATAGGTGCACTCAGCGTCATATAGTTAATAGCAGTTAAATTGGCTACATATATTGTAAGACATCCTTACTGCTATACAAATAAAAATCTGTAGTGATATATTTGGGTACAATGATTGCCAAGAACTATTTATTGCTGACTGTACCTACCTATTTTGGGCGGTGGTTCATTTTCTTTTCTTAGGCAAATAAATATGGCTTTACCTTTTCTTCGTGATCAAAGTGCCAAAGAAACAAAAACAAAACCAAACAGTTGAACTGCGAGCACGTCTTTTGAGCCGACCGAAATTGGCTTGGTATCTATAACTTCTCCTGACCAAAATTTAACACCTAAGATCATTTTTAAAAACTGCGTAATAGGATGAGTGATTTTTTTAGATTGGTAGACTTGAAAATCGGTAGGTAAGTCCCATTCATGTATTTCACTTATACGGTTTTCCTAACATAATTTATATGATATATTCTATACATGGTTGCATATTCTATAGTCGAGTATTAACTCAACCTTACCCGACAACCGCACCTACAATTATCAACCTTATTCTAATGTAGGTTGCGATATGTATTTATAACTTACTTAACTACTACATCGGAGGTGGATTCAAAAATCACCATTATCAACTTTATGAGTATTTTTAGATAAACAACACTATTATACTGAGAATATACATTTAGTTAACCTTACAACGTAGTACAGAGAGTACCAGTAGCACTACGTTTAGTGCGGATTTGTGGGTGACATCTATTTCTACGTACTTATAAACTGTTTACGTCTGAGATGTCAAGCTGTTTATCTAATTGCTGTTTATATGTGACATTATCTATGATAAGGGACCTTATTGTCGATGGCGCTTACGCCGTTGTTCAAGATGCCTAAATACAAACGCAACGCGGTTCGACGTAAGCGGCATCGACAATAAGGTCCCTTTTGCTAGATAATGTCACATAACTATGTAATCAATGCCGCAATAAGTGTAAAGTTGTGTTAAATGGTTTCATTTGGTTTAATTACGTTGTGTATAACCGGGGGGTTATGAAATCACGCATGCTGGTAGCAAACTGTGCAATAAATGCTTGTTAGGGCTAATATCTTTTCCGGTTTTCGTTGCTACTGTATAATTATAATGATAGTAATGATGCATTTTTTAAATAGCTTACTAGACTAGTCATTGTTATGATTAAATGATTTAAGCAACTCAACACCTTGCACAATCGTTTATTTGAAAATATGTGTAACTAAATAATAATTGCTGTGTGATGCCGGCTGATTACCTGTATAGAATAGCACCACCCCATCTCCTCCCGCGGGTGTCGTAAGAGGCGACAAAGGGAAAAATCCTACAGGCGGACAGCAGCGTGCGTCGAAACCCAATCTACAGATACTGCGGTCGCCAACCCGCCTGCCAAGTGTGGCCACTATGGCAACTACCCTCAAATCAATACAAGTCATATTTGTGGGAGACCTATGTCCAGAAGTGGACTGCATATGGCTGAAATGTATGTATGTAATGTAAATAATAATTACATCGCGAGTTCTTCATCAGGACTGCCACCATGCAAGAAAGCATCGCGGAAGGTCAGGGGAGATAGATTTTAATCAATACCTGCGCTCGAGTAAACCTACCGACACTCTATTTAATTAAAAAGTAGAGAGCCACTACTTTAGCCGGTTAGATTTGTTCGCAATAGTGTAGGAAACAAAAGAAGAATTACCTTTGCCTAATAATGCGTATGCGTCAACGTACCTCGACTCCTAACGCTCTGAGCAGCGCCAGACAGCGCCACGCCACACCGCCCAGCAGGTATTTGCGAAGTATTTCTGCTGCCGACTGCGAGTTAGTTTTCGTGAACAGGCTCGTCGGACGATCTTCCTTGTCCTCAACTATTTAGAAAATCGTTAGATTAGTGAATTTGCTTGAGCTTATTGCATAATATTCAGACAGACATATTAACTATGGTATATAATATATAAGTCAAAAGAATTGGTACTCGTTTACTAAGGGCTTTCAACGATAATGCGTCAACTTATACCTATATAACCTACAACTCAAAACGCGCCTCTACACCTGATATCCAGACATCGGATTCCGTGGGGCGAAACTTCTTGACGGCTAGGGACTTCCTATATCGATAAACTCATTTATCGATACTAGTGCTATATACTAGTGACCGCCCCCACTTGTGTGTGTTTTACGTAACTATTGTTCTGAAGACCAGTATGAAATTCAAATACCATTGATCACTTTATGAAATTTTGCTATGCTTCTATAACCTCCACAGAAATAAAAAAAGTCTTTTAGCCACCTGAAATGGATTTTTCAGCCAAGACGGAAACGCTTAACACCCGAAAATATGGAAAAAAAAATCTGGTGGTGTACTTTAACAATAATAGATGGGGTCATGAAGAAATAAATTGTGACGAGTAAACTTTAAAAAACGTTTTCAAAAAAGAAAAAAAAATTGATTTCTTATTTTATTATATAATACTCTTTTAATAAAAAAATATATATAAGCAAACCTTTGTGTGATCACTAGTATTTAGAACTAGTATCGATAAATGAGTTTATCGATATAGGAAGTCCTTAGCTGTCAAGAAGTTTCGCCCCACGGAATCCGATGTCTGCTGATATCTATTTTAAATGCGAGTCACTCATATGACTTACATGGAACAGTCGTAAAGGTTAAATGGTTAGTAGATACTGATATCTCGTCAGTATTAACGGTAAAAGTGTAGATGTAAAATACCTGGGACTGTAACATCGTCTTTGGACGAACTGTGCGCGCTCAGAGATGACGTCACACGGTGGATTCCGCACAGCAACTCGCACCCCACTAGCGTGACGACTCCACTCACGGGACTACGAACAAAGAAGTAATATCACCTTTATGAAGTATTCCGATCGACACGATTATATAACTTCAGGCCTATTCCCAAATTAGTCCAATAAAGTATGTACTTGCGTCCATTGTTGGGCGTAGCGTCACCTGGTCCTACCTACACGAGTGGAAGGTCCCGTAAATAGTGATGAACACGTAAACATAAGGCTTGCATTTTGGTATTTGAGGGTCTATATCGGGTCGCATAATTATTGATTGTCATAAACTTATCTTTTGTCATAATGCGTTTTTTTTACATGTTATCTTTTCAGGATTATTATAAAACAAACCTAAAGTATTAAATTATGTCATATTTAGCTTAGAGTCCTGATCATTCCCACAGTTTCTGTAAAAAAGGTTATGCTAAATGATTTTCAAACAAATTAAATGCCAGCCTCCTCGAAAGTAAGGAATGATTTATTGATCTATTTTAACTTTATTGCACAAAACCAGTGAAAATGTACAAATGGCGGACTTAATGCGAAAATAATCACACACACATAACATTTTTGTGGCTGGGCTTTTCGTGCTGTGTTCGCGTTATTTTTCCTCGCGGCACGTGTCAGAGAAAGAGTAAAGCAACAACTTAAAAATATAGTCATCATCACCACTATGTTTTGAAGAAATGGAGAAACCTTACCAAAAATTTATGAGTTCCTTGGCATTGGCACCGCTATTGAGTCTGACAAGGAACTCTGCTAAAAACAGGTCCAGCCACGTTGATTTCTGAAAAACAGCGTATATATCAATAGGTATTCAAAGACATTTTGACATGGCCTTAACTTAATATAGCCCAAAAATTCAAACTCCACTAAAACCACTCAAGTTAACCCGCGGCAAAGTCAGGCCAAGATTATCTTGGCGATTTGTAGAGTCAAGTACTTAATATAACATTACAAATACTTGAGATAGTTTTAAAAACACTGCTAAGCGAAAGCCCTAAGATATCGCAGACATACCCATATTTTAAAACCGGCCAAGAGCGTGTCGGGCCACGCTCAGTATAGGGTTCCGTAGTTTTTCGTCCGTCACGGCAAGTGTTCCCACTTCAGAGTTAAAAATGGGCTATTTGATACATTGTTGTTGACAAATTAATATGAAGTACAGAACCCTAAAAACGGGCCCACAAAGGACGGTGACAACTAAAGAAAGAGTTTTAGATCCCAACTATACATGGAAAATTCGAAAAAATGTTGTCAATTTCAGTCCCACCATGAGTAGTAAGAAGGGGTTGTAACATGGAGTGATAACCAGCCAGCGTCATTTGAAGTCAGTCAGTCAGTTTCAACATAATGTATGGGCATGTATGCTCCGACCCCATTAAATCAGAAAGAATCTTAAAACCGCCATGCAGGGTATGACCGTTCCACCTACAGCGACATCTATCGGCAAATTAAGTAAACTATGCGCGCGAACTTAAAGTACAGAGGCTCTAGTGTAAGTTTCTTTTGACATAAAAAATGTCTCGAATGCGTAAGTGATACTGATATAATATGAGAGACGGTCGCATTGGGCGATGAATATTAGTGCAGATTCTTATTTACGATTAAAACTAAACGCGGAATTATACATAAAACGGCGGCGCTACCGCGAACAACGATATCCGTAATTTTCAGACGATTACCTCTGTCACTCTCTTAACGCCTTAATTGGAGTAAAAGAGAAATGCTCATGACAGACATGGCGAGACATATACGAACTTCGATGTTCGCGGTACCGGGCCGGAAGGGTTGAAGTGTGTCTTGTCATTCAATAGAGATTTTGACAGCCATATCTTAGGGAATAAGGGTTAATTTATTAACAATTTGTAAGAAACTATCGCCTTAACGACTTTATAGTGCTGGAATAATATAAAGTACCTATTTTGCTCGCAAAAAAGCCTAAGATATATGCAATCCTGCGGCGCTTCCGTCTTTCTCGACGAAAGCAGAGACCATTTTACCAAAAACGCATAAAATGTATGAAATCCTGCGGCGCTTACAGTTTTTTCGTGTTGATAAAGTTTGTATGGGGGAACAATATTTTCGTTTTTTCGTTTTTTAGTATATTACTCGATTTTTTTTCATACTTTCTCACCGTTTAAACCTTCCCTGAGCTATTACAGATATTTCAAGGCCAAAATTAGCCAAATCGGTAAAGCCGTTCTCAAGATATAGCGTGACCAAGAGAAATAGGGGTTCATTTTTATCTATATAGATTTTTTTCAAAAACTATTGAACCTATCAAGTTCAAAATAATTTTCCTAGAAAGTTTATGTAAAGTTCTACTTTTGAGATTTTTTTCATATTTTTAAAACTTGTGGTTCAAAAGTTAGAGGGGGGGGGGGACGCCCTTTTTTTTTACTTCTGGAGCGATTATTTCCGAAAATATTAACATGATCCAAAAATGATGTTAGTAAACTCCTATTCATTTTTAAATACCTATCCAACAATATATCACACGTTTAGATTAGAATGAAGAAAAAAATCACTCCCCACTTTACGTATAGGGGGGGTGGTGCCCTAAGAAAACATTTTTTTCCACTTTTTATTTTTGCACTTTGTCGGCGTGATTGATATACATATTACTACCAAATTTCAGTTTGTACCTAGTGCTAACGGTCACTGAGATTATCCGCGGACGGACGGACGGACGGACAGACATGGCGAAACTATAAGGGTTCCTAGTTGACTACGGAACCCTAAAAATAGGCAAAATAAAAGTCATGTCAAACACATTCAAAGTAAATTCACCACCTGAACGGATAGCATGGTAGGTAGACATTTTATCTTCTGTCACGCTATCAGTCACTTTCGCACTCACATACTCGTTAGAGCATGACAGATAATGTGACAATTGATAAAGCCCCGACCATAATAGGCGTGCAGGATAAACACAGTGACTCTTTAGTACAACCTCTCTATGAAATAACAACTACAGGTCCTGTTAACGAGCTGAATTGGACGTACGGATCCAGATGCAAGTGTAGAGTGTAGTTAAGCCAATGAGCTTAGTCCATAATAGAGCTAATTGTTTCAGTTGTTTCTCATAATTATTATGATATTTTCGATCGAACAAATCTGTTTATGTGCAGATACCATTATTCGTTTAGTCATCAAAAATAATATTTTATACAACACCGCGCATAATCATCTAATAGGTACAATTTGTAGAGCCAGTAGAGCTTGTACCTAATTCTATAAAATGTTAAGGTGTACGGTACTTGTAGGTACCCTTTTTGGCTGTGCTAATTTGACTGATACCCTTTTTCACTAGGGCCACTGATAATGCCAGTTCACTTCTATATTTTTCTGTCAAATAAACTAAAATGACAATGGGCATCATATTTCGGGGGTCGGGCTCCTTATGTTACTTTTGAGTAAACATTGAGACGTAATGTTACATTTAAACTCCGGTAATTAGTCGATTAAGAAGGTGTGAAAGGATAACGTCTCCAATACATTTAAAGATAAATATTAGTCATAATCTCTATTAGTCCTCCCTAACGAGCTTAACCTACATGTCCTTCCTTCCTCATAATTGCCTTATTGTCTACTTCCGAATGCATCTTTAAATACATTAATGAAAGTCTTGTTATTATATTGTCACAAAGTTTCAGATCACTTAAAATATTATCATATCGGTGTACACAGTTTCACGACTATATATACCTAAACTCGTATAATATAGCATAAAATATTGAGTTACTTCATAACTTCCGGTCTCTGCTTTGAAGAAATGGTCCCAGTAGAGCTTCAGTGGGTCCTCGGCCATTGCCTGTTACCTGTGACAATGCAAATGCCTGTTTGTAATAAACATCATAAAGTCCTTATTACTGGCAAGTGGCAAATTAATAAATAACAATATTGCACATGCAAGTGTAAAGAGAATTTTAATATCTTATTTAAAAATCTTGAACGATCTACAATGTAGGTAACTATATTTCAAAAAGGTAATATTGTAAACCTTTCAATTAAATTCGATGTTAGGTTAGGTTAGCAATCTTTCAAATGTACAAAAGATAATCGATCCCGTGTAAATAATAAGAGACATATAGGTATGTCATAGCCGGGTGATTGTAGTTCATCGCCGGGCGATGGGCTATAAATATATAGGTATCTCTCTCTTTTATTTACACGGGAGCGATTATCTTTTGTCCCTTGAAATAGCTGATAACTCATAGCTTACTAGCTCGCGGTGGGACCAGTGCCTAATTGATATACAGCGGCCAGCATGGTCGCATTTCACGAGTTTCCAAGAAAATGGAAGTGAAACAGAAGAGGTAGGTATAAGGAGACTATTAGGAATCGACAAATCGAGGCGTAGGTATAGGTGGTTCGAGAGGATCCTCCGAAATTGGCACCTTACGGCAGTTAACAAATCAACGTCGGGAGAACCGTAGCCAAGACCACAGTGCTCACTTGCATAGTGATGCTAAACAACGACTCTTATTTAGAAGCAAGTTTGCCCCCATATTTACCAGTAAATTATCCAAAACGTCAACGGGAACATCGGTAGCAAGATTCCGTTAGACAGTACTGAGCCCGAACCGAAAAAATCTTTTTTTTTTTTTTATTATTGAAGGAGCATTTCTTGGGCATACTATAAGTGTATCCAAGAAATGCTCTTTCAATAATATCAATATATATTATATTTAGTTATTACAGTGACTTCGACTCCGCAGTCAAACCTATAATGGTTTTGTGGAGCTACATTATAAAACCCAATTTCTAGCCATTTATATAATAAAAAAATAATAATAATAAAAGATGGGGAGACGAAGAATAAGCAAGAGTACCAAATTTTTATGTAAATAATGAATCGAGATTCATGTAAACCAATACATGTGAACGACGACGGAGTGGAAGTACCAGCTAGGCCAAGGAAACGGTAAGGAAACGCTCCTACGGCTGATAGGTACATTTTTTTTTTTTTTTTTTTATGACATAAGGTGGCAAACGAGCAGAGGGATTGCCTGATGGTAAGCAATTACCGTTGCCCATGGGCACCCGCAACATCAGGGGAGTCACAAGCGCGTTGCCGACCTTTAAGAGGGGTTGGAGCTCTGGGAACCTTACCATCAGGAACACAACACTACATACCTGAAAGGTAGCAGTGCTATTATGGCTGTGGTCTTCCGTAAGGAGGAGGTACTTCCCCAGTTGGGCTTCTCCAGACTCGAGCGTGATGGTACTTCGCTGTGCCCTACCTCTCATTGTCGGACGTAGTTTAAGGACATACCCGGGTCCATAATGCTTTATTTCAGGACAATGTACCTATCAGCCGTAGGAGAGTCGGTGGTGGTTTGACTCAAGAGTCGCAAGTGTGATTGATACTATGTGGAAGAAATTCTGAATGAGCATATCCATGCCAATTGCTTTAGGTGGAAATTTAATAGGCACATGACAACGCCAGTTCATTTAAACACTGATATCTTATATTATTTAGTATTTTCAGGAAAATGTCATCGATAAATCGCATTAACTGATGCGAGGTCGAGGCTATAAAATTGCTTAATTACATATTAAATGGGGCTTAATCGCGTTAAAACTTCGCGCGTAATTATGTGTAAAAATCGTGAGAGTTTAAATCGGTAGGCATATAAAACTGCATTAAAAATCTCCAAGCGAAGATCATTCAAAAACAGGGAAAGTAGGGAGCTACCTAGGCACAAAAGCGCATAAAACATCTAGCTCTCCACACGACCTTGTACTGACAACCACTCTTTCTATTTATTTTTTTCACCTCACTAGCTCGTAATGAACTGTTTTATTCTTTAAAAACAGGTAGCAAAGTTGCATTTCATTCACAAGAGTGCAAAAGTAATTTCATACAAATGGTTCACAACCAATAAAGTATTTTTTGACCTTAGATGGTTGGAATGATAAATGTTGGATATGAATAATTTCAAAGTTTTCCTCGCGGTAGTGAGCTGAAAAATTGTGTGTTGCACTCGGTAGCAAAGTGTGTTCCCCTCTCGTGCGGCTCGTGCCTTGAGACCCTCGCCAATGCTCAAGATTCCACTCTTTGAACCACTCGCTATGCTCGAGGTTCAATTTTGGAATGTTTCGCTAGCTCGGGTCTCATATTAGCACGAGAAAGTAAACACTGACTTTGTTCCCTTGTATAACAAATAACTACCTATTTACGTTCCTATTTTTTTTAACTGTACTGCTGGTGGAATTGACAGTACCTACGCCTTGCGCATCGAATAAATTATTGCAACATTACAATATATACTTACATAGGTATAAAATATAAAATTGCAACTTATTGGGTGCCAACAGCTTCAAATCTGTAAATATATAAAGGTATCTATTATAACAGCGATAAATGGACACTGGACAATTTACACTGTCGCTATCGCAACCTATCATTTAGTGTAAATGCGCCATTATTACCTAAGACGAATAGGTACAAACAATCATATTCACGGAGGTTAAGGCAGTTTCCTCAGATATTTTAGGTGGGTTAGTTAAAAGAAAAATATAATATAAAGTATTTTTCCAGTGGTAAGTGAATATGTATGAAAATCCCCTAAGTCTACCACTTAGGGTGCGTATACACTAGCGGCGGCCACTCGACGTTTTCCTGGCGACTCCAAAGTAATAACGCGGCGTCTCCGCAACATGCAATTTTATATGGAAACGCCAAGAAAACGCGGGACAGAATCGCTAATGTGCCCACGCTGTTACTTAACATGTTACATATACACAAACATTAGGTAGACACCTTTTTACCCACCTTGGTTTAAGCTTAACGCGACTAACCACACAATTTAATTAGAACTGAACTATAGGTTAACACTTTATTTAAACACAAACCACAACAAGGACACAACACAAAACACAAGCTCCAAATCGTTCATTCAAAAAAACACTGCTAATGGCGTAAATAACGCAACACCGAAACTATCGAAACACCAAACTTGTTTAGTTTCTCCGCGTCTGACGGTCGAGCGTAAACTAAACGTATCAAAACTATTCAAACTAATTTACATTCCAACACGTAATGTTGTCCCTGATATCAGATCGACGAAAAGAGGGACGGAAAATCATACGACATCAGAATCAACCTGCGGGAAACCTTATCTATGCCGTCGGTCATTCATTATTTATTATAATTGGTTGCGTCAAACGAGTTTGGACTTTAAATTCATGCATTAAAGTTGCTTTTGACACGGAGGTAGGCGTGCAGCTAGCTTATTTCGATAGTACCGGACGTCTTGGTGGTTATCAGTTACACAGACAATATTTATTCTGCAAATATGAATAGAAATAACTATATATGTTAATATATTTTATATCTACTCGGTTTATGAGTTTGCAGACATTAAGTAGGAGAAGTATCCCTGCGCCATTAGATAAACCTGACATTGGCGTGAATTAACACTTGTAGGTGTACCTCATCTCAACGTATTTTGACAAAATAAAATCAATTACTATTAGTTGAGGCCGTTTGCACGTCTGATCTCTCAGTGAGATACTCGGCTGGAGATGTAGCGTCCGTAATTCAACAAATGGTAAGAGGTAAATCTCCTGGACACGACGGCCTCAGCGTAGAACACCTGAAGCATGCGGGCCCTCATCTGCCCCGAGTAAGCACTGTGCAAGCGCACTGTTTTATAATTTGTGTCTTGGCCATGGTTATCTGCCGAGTGACTTGATGCATACAGTGGTAGTTCCTGTCATTAAAAATAAGACAGGTGACGCTTCCGACTTGTCCAACTACAGGCCTATCTCTTTGGCGACTATCTTAGCCAAGGTACTGGACTGTCTGATTGACAAGCATCTTGCTAAGCATTCTCGGCTGTCCGACAATCAATTCGGTTTTAGGCCCGGGCTTTCTACCGAGAGTGCCATTCTTGCTCTCAAACAGACGGTTCAGTACTATACTGCTAGAAAGACGCCAGTGTTTGCTTGTTTTTTGGACTTGTCGCGGGCGTTCGACCTTGTTTGTTATGATGTTCTGTGGCTTAAACTTAAGCAGGATACGACAGTTGCCCCTGAGGTGGTTTCCCTTTTGAAATTTTGGTACGGCGGTCAAACAAATTGTGTGAGATGGGCAGGCTCCTACTCTGACAAATACATTCTGGACTGTGGTGTGCGGCAGGGCGGTTTGAGCTCGCCCAGGCTTTTCAATATCTATGTGAATTGCCTGATGGAGGAGCTCAGCAGCACTGGCGTTGGTTGTCATATAGATGGCGTGTGCATCAATAATATAAGCTATGCCGACGACATGGTGCTGCTGAGCCCTTCCATCGGTAGTCTGATTACTCTGTTACGCAAGTGTGAAGAGTACGCTGTAGCTCATGGACTTCGTTATAATGCCAAAAAGAGTGAGTTCATGGTATTTAAGTCCGGGACCCTAACCTACTCTCAGTTACCTGAAGTCAAGCTCTGCGGCACTCCTCTGTCTAGGGTAGTTAAATTTAAATATTTAGGCCATTGGGTTACTGAAGACCTTAAGGATAACTGTGACCTTGAAAGAGAACGTAGGTCACTGGCTGCCCGATGCAATATGCTGGCCCGCAGATTTGCGCGTTGTTCTAAACAAGTCAAAAACACGCTGTTCAAATCGTACTGTCAATCCTTGTACACATGCAGTCTGTGGGTCTCGTTTACGCAGAGGGCATACAGCGACTTAAGAGTGCAGTATAATAATGCGTTTAGGGCGCTGCTGGGGCTACCGTGGCGCTGCAGCGCGTCCGGGATGTTCGCCGAGGCTCAGACCGACGGCTTTGCTGCCCTCATGAGGAAGCGGTGTGCGTCTGCTAATGGGCGTCTCCGACTCAGCTCCAATAGCATCCTAAACGTGTTCTCCGATAGGTGGGACTGTCCCCTGATGAAAAGGTGGATTCAGATCCACACCTTGGTTTAATGTTTAGAATTGTAATTTAATTTTGTTTTTTGTTTTACTTAAAATACCTACTAACATTTTCTTTGTAATTTCTGTGTTCTGTTGTACTAACATAATATATGGATGTATCTACGTCTGAAATAAACATTTAGAATTAGAATTTTTGAATTAATAATAAATAAAAACTATATTCCATTCTAGAGAACTTAATGACCACTAACCAGTCATTGATTAATTAAAAACGTTTTTTGGATCCATGTTACAGTGAACAATTTTATTGTGTACACTAGAGATGCAACGGATATCCGGTTGCTATCCTGTATCCGGCCTATCCGGCCATTATTTTACTATCCGGCCGAATACCGGATAGTTGCACACTATCCGGCCGGATACCGAATAGTGATTCAGTTTGGTACTTAACTTTGAAAAATGGTTAGTTAGTATACAAGAAAATAACAACAAATTATCAATATTCGTTTATTAGTATTACCTTTAACATACAATTTAAACTTATCAAAAAGCCTCATTTGAAGTAGTTAAGAAATCCTATGATCAGCATTAGGTCCATTCAACCCACAGACCAGTAAACCTATAGACAAGTATTGCAGGGCACTGAAGATCATCAGTCCGTATGGCCTACAAGGCTTATATAATTCCCGGTCGCGCGCAGGCCGTTCAGTTGCGTCCAAGTATCTGACCTGCGCGCAGTGCACATTGTTACTACACTAAAAAATAGATAATTATAATAAAAACGTTGACATCATGTGTCATTGTACTGTAAGGTGGTGTGGTAAAAATTCTAAGACATCAAATTACAAGAAAGATGGTATAACATTCCACAGATAAGTCAAAATGATTATATTATTGAAAAATTATTTGTTCCCAGCGGAGTTCATTTATACTGGTCGCTTACAGAAGTAGATAGTTTGTTCGTCTCTTTTCATCATATTGTAAATACAGTGTGCTATTCCTGTCTTACGAAGCCACATGTAGCTCTAGTGATGTGCTGATGTCGTTACCCTATTAACCGTAATCGTGTGCTTAGGATTACCGAAGGTGTACCGAATTTACAAAATATAATAGAAATCAGGAATGGGTCATACAGATGAATTAGGTTCGCGTCTCTCCTGTGGACATTGTGAAAGTTAAGGGTTTTGAAGCCTAATTTTTGATTATTTGATATATCAACATAAACAAGTCCCCCTCTTACGTAACACTATACCGCAAAAACATAACTTGAACTCATATAAGCCGTTAACTATTGACCACAGAAAAGACGATTTTTGTTTTAATCAATCTGTATGACCCGGATACGCACTAAATATGTATATATATATATTTAGTGTTATGGGGGCTTTTTGGAATCCACTTCGTAAGTACTTGTGTCCAGTGTCATAGAATGGGCCTAATGATGAACTGCGAAGAAGTCCCAGGGCACTCATAGCTGGTTTGAGATAGAGGTATGTTATGGGGGCTTTTTAGAATCCACTTGGTGAGTCCTTGGGTCCAGTGTCATAGAATGAGCCTGATGATGAACGTCGAAGAAGTCCCAGGGCACTCATAGCTGGTTTGAGATAGAGGTATTTTATGGGGGCTTTTTAGAATCCACTTCGTAAGTACTTGTGTCCAGTGTCATAGAATGGGCCTGATGATGAACTTCGAAGAAGTCCCAGGGCACTCATAGCTGGTTTGAGATAGAGGTATGTTATGGGGGCTTTTTAGAATCCACTTGGTGAGTCCTTGGGTCCAGTGTCATAGAATGAGCCTGATGATGAACTTCGAAGAAGTCCCAGGGCACTCATAGCTGGTTTGAGATAGAGGTATGTTATGGGGGCTTTTTAGAATCCACTTGGTGAGTCCTTGGGTCTAGTGTCATAGAATAGCACACCAGTGCGCGACCCATTCTCCAACAACGGGTATTAACGACATCTGACCCCGCACAATCTGGTGTACCAGAGTGGCGGGGATGTTCGCGCTGACAAGCGCCCTTCTGAGAATATAGTTTAACTTAACGTAGCATGGCGGGACAAGCGGCCAGCGCCCGAAGAACACGGGAGTCCATGGTGGCCGAGGTGGTCTACAGAGAATCCTTAGGGGGCACAGCTATGGTCTACAGTCTACACAAACAACATACGAATAATGTATCTCTAGTGATTAACACGTTGGACGCCACGGCACCCACCGGTGGGCCATCACGATGTATGCGTTGGGGCCATGGTGAAAACGAATAATACGCTATTTTTTCAAAAAAAGGATTTTGGTTATTTTGGATGTAAAACGTTATATTTAGTACTATAGATCAAAAGATACTAGCTTTTACGTCATAAATACTCGATTATCCTTAAAAGACTCACCGGTGAGCCGCGTGGCCTAATCGGAAGGAATTGCGAACTTTCTTCCGCGGGGGCCGCGGGGGTCATGCCGCGGCTCACCGGTGAGAAAAAGCGTATTATTCCTTATTTGTTTATTATGGGTGAGGATTACCTATAACAATTGCTGTTATTTAAATTA
Organism: Grapholita molesta; assembly: GCA_022674325.2. Taxonomy (NCBI): domain Eukaryota; kingdom Metazoa; phylum Arthropoda; class Insecta; order Lepidoptera; family Tortricidae; genus Grapholita; species Grapholita molesta. The sequence goes on along the minus strand of CP053121.2, from coordinate 21,322,546 downwards.
AATGCGAGTTCTTAAAGTAGGTTAGCTTTGACTTGGCCAGTTTTTATCAGAATTAAAATATATATGAATAACTTTATAAAATGACTGATGCAATGAAAACTGGCCAAGTCAAATCTAACCTAATTGAAGTTCTCACATTTTATTTAAATAACAGCAATTTTATAGGTATGATACCTATAACAATTGCTTTATTGGATACCGAAGGTATCCATTAATACTTGTTCATAATGTTATTTTGTTCCTATAAATATAATATATATGGATTTTGCATAAAACTTGGCACTCATTTAGATCTCCATTCGTTTTGCCTGCAAGCCAAGCATAATTTTTGTATTGAACTTGGCTCTCCTTTTTTACATCTATGTTCTTTGTGGGATTAGTCTATACATCAATACGTTACTTTCAATAATTGTTTATCATCTTCAGGGTTAAACTTACACAATCCAATGGATCCCATCGATTTTCTTGTATTTTTGTGGAGTCCATTTTAGAGTTAGGTACCATTTTACCGCAGAAGAAGGCATTCTATACAGTTTTCTATTTCAACAATTTTATATTAGCTGACATCTTATGTTATAGAAAGCTTCTGTACTACTAACGCTGTCAAACTCCGCCGCGGCTCAGTCGATCGTTCGCGGCACACTAGCCTGTGGGGTCATTTTTGAGCTCGAGTCGATTTCTGTATATTACTAGTTCGTTGAGCCAGGTTTACCCGCGGTTCGTTGAGATTTTATGTAGATTTACTACTGTTCTGTGTATAATTATGTGGCGCCGCCCGCCGCCGACGACACACAGTTGGCCGGTTGTTGAGAGTGTGTTACAAGTTTTTTGTATTTATATTTCTGTTATACTGCGTGTCTCCGACATAGGGGCTTTAAATGTAAGGATTAATTGTGCTCATAATGCAAAACTACTTTTAGCCTACAACTAGTAAAATAATATTAAATATTATGCTATGTATTTTTTTTGGTATTACTGTTGATGTCCCAAATAAATAAAATAAAATAAATAACGGTTATTTAATGATATCATTTTTATCATACAAACTAAATACTATTTTCTTAATACTATTTATTTTTAATTTAAGACATCCCATGAACCAAATGAGATCATCTGTCACACTACAAAAACTGATGATTTTGCAATGCATTGATTGCTCTAATAAGTTTTGAACTGTATTATTTTTTACCAATCCAGTTATTTTCAAAAGTATAACTTATACTAAAAGATACTAAAAGTAGCTCATTTTTATGAGCAAAATCGATCCTTACATTTAAAGCCCCAATTTCGGAGACACACGGTATAGCAAATATAATAATACATATATTAAGATAGTTTCAAATATCTGCTTGTAACATTACCGATCTGGATTCCAAATTTCATCCTTCTAAGTCACCTAAAAGTAGGTTTAAGTACTATAGTCAGTCATTCAGTCAGTGCTAAAATTTACGACTTTTTGACCTTCATATCTATATAACCCTTTGAGCTAACTCCATGAAATTTGGGCTTCTAGGTGTCCTTATGGATAAAAATAAACACACGTAGTTTTATGTGTTTACGTTAAAGAGGTTTTGGGTTATAGAACGGTCAAAAGTGGCACCAAGCAGTTCGTGTAACACTCGGCGCTGGCTAGCCAGTTCGTTTGCTTGAACTTGGCTTGCCACGCTGCCGCGTATTTATATAAGTAATATATACATTAATAACTTATTTACAAAACTCCATGTTAAAAGTTTTATTTTTCAGTTTACAACTATACATTACATATATGACGTGTAAGGCAACCCTACCAAAGTATAAAAAATTGTGAAAAAATCATAAGTCCTTTACAGTACAAAAGAACCAAGGCAACTAGTATCTTCCCTAAGGCCACGCGGCTCATTCTACATACGTTTTTGGATGGAATAAGTGATCTGTGGCCCGTGAAGCAGGTTTGAAATGAATGCTCACCACGGCTCACCGGTGACACCCGTGGCCCCAATGGTTCAACATGGTTAGGCTCACTGGTGACCCCCGTGGCTTCAATGGAAATACTACATTTTTGGCCTGGCGTTCAACGTGTTAAATATGTATTTTATTTGAGACCCTTGTATTTTTATAAAAATACAAATTACGTATTAACTTTAATATATTTGCAAGATTCCATTCATACAATTTGTCCTATTTTTGAATTAGGGACTGTTTAGACAGCAAGTGATATTCTGGCCTCGTTCCTCACCTTCAGTCCGGTCGCCTAACTGATACTCATCCAGGATGACTAGTATTTGCAGTAATGCACTATTTACATACAATAACAATTTAATTAATAACTAATTAATTAATTCAAAAATACATTTTTTAAAATAGGCTGTTAATTATAGAAGTTATTCCAACCCACATTATGATATGTACGTGAGTGGTTTATGAACAAACAAACCACTCTCGTACATAATATTATAATCGTTATTTTGGTCAAAAAAATTGTACCATTTCGCATCGTAATTTGTGCTCTTATTACTGTCATACACATTTAATTTTTAGATTATTACACCCTTAGTATTTTAACCTATACTTTTGAAGTAAGTTAAAATAATATTACTATACCTACTGATTTATATTTATAGTTACTTTTGTTTACCAAACATAAATGACTAGCGGTTAGGCTTCCGGTAAAAAACATGTCCCATCACTACACGCTCAAGCGGCCGCGCGTCGTCCTTGAGACAACCAATCGCAGCGACGTTAACGCCCTCCCGCCCCTCACGTTTCACCTCTTGTGTTGGCAGCTTGTATCGCGAACAAAATGAACAACATTGCGACTCTATAGGTAGTTCTCTGTGATTCAACCGATCGTAGCGTATTGTATGTTAATTTAATAATTTTTTATCAAATAAAATAAGTGCCTAATAAAACTTGTTTCTTGCCTAGAAAACGGTCCGCGCGAACCTACAATACGTAACAGGTTGAAACCTGCACGACGCGCCCGCCGCTAAACTAAAATGTAGGTATCGTTTAGCCGGCCGAATATTCGGCGGCCGGATACCGGATATTCGGCCGGTGATGAGGCCGAATATCCGGTATCCGGCCAAACAACTATCCGTTGCATCACTAGTGTACACTCATATTCATTGCTCTTTTTCTTGTACATAGTCTAGTTTTGTGCAGCAGTTAGAATGTTTAAAATATATTCTGCCACTTCAACTAATAATAACTACATGATGATGACTGTACTACTATAGTTGTTATTTTCTAAGCTGACCGTTCTGCACTCGAGCCCCTTTTATGCTACCGCAAATAACAAATAATAGCAAGTAACAAATCAATGCATACAAATAGCAACCATCTGCTTTAAGTCACAAGGTCGATATTGCAGTAATAGGACATAAAAGGCCGCACTCAGGTATAGCTCGCTGGCCATGTAGTGTGTCCACAATTTTTTACAACTGATTGATAATGTTGGAAAGTGTCCGGCTAATTGTTTGATGATCAAGTATTTTTATTGCATTTGAGAATATTTAGTTTATGTAGCCGAAGTCGTAAATATTATCATCAATACAAACACAGCCAAAAAAGTCCAGGAACACGTAAGCAGGTCGTCAGGTATGAGCGATATCAAAAATGGAGCAAAGTAATACAATAGGACAGCAGTGACACTTAAAAGCGACTGAATATGTAATGAACATAAGTTGATAATAATTCTCCTTTTCATAAATAGGTGACGTTTACATAGGAATGCAATGCGGCTTCTTCTTTCGTGTGATACATGCGATATAGTTACTGGTATTCGGTCGGCTTTATCAATAGTATCATTGTTCTAAATTACACCTGCGCTTTAATGAATGAACTTACTGATAAGACTTTTACAGATTTGCAAATTAAAACAATTTGAAAAATATCCTGCAATAACATTAGTTGTGGACCCACTACATCGCTGCAACGCAGACCACCGGATGAGTATGCATTTCGATGACACAATGCCTTTGCTAACAAGTAAAGCTATTGCAATATTGACCTTGTGACTTAAAGCAGATGGTTGCTATTTGTATGCATTGATTTGTCACTTGCTATTATTTGTTATTTGCGGTAGCATAAAAGGGTCTTGAGTGCAGAACGGCCAGCTTAGAAAATAACAACTATACTACTATTTGGTTTGATGTCATTACTTTTTAAATATAATAAACCTATTTATGCATTTAGTTAACAGGCAATTAGACTGGTTTTTATTTGTTACCATGCTTTCGACCATTGTTAGTGCCATTTATTTCGTTTTTTTTTTATGTATTCCTAATAGCAGATATGCTGTATGTACATGCATATTACTGTATATACTTATATGGTATATATAGGATATCCGCTGGAAGCATCCACAAGACTGCCCAAAGTTCTTTTTAGTTTTTTACATTAAAGACATAAATATGAATTACATAAATAGGTATTTTTTTGATACATCATTGGTATAGTGGTTTCTGGTTTCCAATAAGAAATTTTTTAAACAAAGGAATCACAAATATACAGCGAGAGCAGTAGTCAAGATATTGTTGCTAGTAAGTTTGAAGTATACAAAATTAACTATTAGTTACCAGATATACAAAAACAATACAACCATTAACAACAGTGTTTTGAAACTGGAAGTTCCCAAATCCTCCATACTAGGACTGCAGAACTCTCATAGCCTTAGTAAAAAACTACCACAAGTACCTAATGTTGAGTTATTTGTTTTTTTTCAACACTTGGCAGGTTGTGAAAAACTTTTTTAAACCAAGGGGTCCAGTCATGGAAAAATTTAATAACACAGATATTGACAAATTATTACAGGAAGACAATATAAGGATGAAAAATATTTGGAACAATACTTTCCTTAGTTCTCCACATTAATTAAAGTCTTATTATTTTAAATCCACTGCTAAATTGCAGTTGTACAATGTCTTAGATTTTAAATTAGTTTTCAATAGGTGAATATTAGTATTGATAAAGTTTTATAGTGACTGAGACTCTTCACCAAGTCTAAATAAAAAAAATAAGTATGCATAAAATAATTAGTAGCAGTCAAGCTAGCCGTATTGGGCTAAAGAGCAAGATACACAAACAAATATAAATAATTCATTTGTCTGATTAGTATTAAACACCTATAATTTTTGCAAAGTTTCAAGTTACTTTGAAAGTTGTAGGTAGTTTAAAATTAAATTATGTAACTAATTATAGACCTATTTATTATCTTCTATTACCACAAATAGAAGCTTTTAAACATAAAAAACATGTTTATGTTAGTAGACTTACCCACTTTTAAGCAAATTACAGCACACTGCACTCTCAACACTTGGTAATTATTCTTGTTATCGCTATATAACGGGTAATTGTCTACACTAAAACTGTCTCTTAAAACTAGTACTTTTAACCCATTGCTTAGACACTAAAAAGTAAGAAATTGGAACTATTTTGCACAGTTTATTTAATTACATAAAAAAATTAAAAGGTAAACAAACTAAGCTCTAAAAACAGCTGAACATATTTTGACATTTTTGACGCTTTGTTTGTTTTTCTGGCTCGCCGCTCGCCTACAAGATTTTTAAGCCAAATATTGCAATTTTTGCACATGGTGCATGTACCTAGCTATTTTTCAAGCTACACGTACATATTTAAAAAAAGTCGATTTCATGTTTAAAATAAAAGTAAGAGTTTTTTTTTCTATCATGGCTATGAGTCCTATGAGTTAATATGAATATATGCATTGTAAACAAGTGCACCGATTTGATTATATTTAATGGAAACGTGTAATTAACGCTTAACTTTGTAGGTCTGTGGTATAAAAAAAATCAATCATAACAAAATGGCGTCTAGTAAATTGACAGTTAAAACGTGTTTGTTTGTCGATTCGATGTCGTCGTAAATGTAAACTAAAATATTTCAAACCGATTTAGTGTTATATACTGATAAGTAAACATAAAATAGTACTTATAAATCTCAATCTTTAAAATGGGTTCCAAAAAACATAAGAAGGAATCGAAAAAGAAGAAGCATAGGAGTAGATCGCGGTCTCCTTTGGAAGGCGAAGAACGCGAAAGGAAAAGACACAGAAAACACAAGGATCGCAAAAAGGATCGCTCGCCAGACGGTTAGTATCTCTTAATTTATTTTAATTTCATTACGTCTTTCGCTATTGATCATCTTCGTTGCGGGAACAATGTGTATTGCACCGTATTGACCTTAATTTGTTGCTCTGTGCAAAGATGATAAATGGCTGGACGGCTCCCCCGTTTGACTTAATAATGGCATTGTCTGCTCGTTATTTCAGACTCGGTGGCATTCGCGTGTGGCCCCAGCGCCCCGAGTGCCAGTGTCGGCAGGTGGGTATTGTAAAATAGTTTCCTCTGCTCTGCTCCAGTGTTTCTGTGCCAATAGTTCTCTTTGTTACACATTCCTAAAAATAGCTCAGGCAAGACTATCAGTCAAACTACAAATTTATGAATGAACCTGCTTAAGTAGTATATGGTTGGACATCATTATTGATCTACATTTACATCTACATCTAATGAAAAGGACTAAATGGAACATTACAGCAGGACACATAGGTCTATGCATTTTTATTTAATTATAGTCTTAATCGGCACTTAAAGTAGTGAATGACTTCCACAAGGGCATCATATCAATTTGTCATCTGAGAAAATTTATATTACTGTAGTAAAAATATGATATAGGTATCTGGGCTATAATTGAAGACATTCCAATTGTGACAAAAAATTACTAATGTCGGAGTGGTTAGACCCTACCTACTAGACCAGACCCAGACCCTACCTAGTTATTATACCCTGTGTATCAAAAATGTATTAACATGTTTGTGGACACTGATGCTATAACATTCATGAAAGTGGAAGGTCCATGTGCAAGTTATAAATTGTCTCCAATCAATGCCTCCATATCATTTGCACTAAAACTTGTCAATGCAAAATAATTCACTCCACTTTATCTCATCTTAATTTCATTATGAAGCTAGGTGCCAGTAATTTGCTCCATTATTTTGATCATTATTGGTTATGGTAATGGAGATACCTACCTACAAATTATTAACCCAGCAGCACTGTTAGGTAAAAATGAAACTGGTATATCTTTTCAAGCAAGCCTTTTCAATAAAGCTGGGAAACCAAAGATACAAATATATTACAGTGATAGATAGATTTAGATATAAATATAATCAAGTGTGTTTACTTAAATAACTTAATTTAAAATGTGTGGTGTTATGTACCAAGTAATTTGTGCTTAAAATACCTAGCAAGTACCACTGGATTAATGATACAACCGATGGTGCTACAATTAATGGTCAGAAGGCTTCATCAGCTTCATGATACACCTAGTGAATGATTTTTAATATTATTATGACTTGAAAATACTGCTTCAGACTCACACAAACATCTTGACAAGGTTTTAAGAGCTACTTTTGCCCTTCCTTATGTTTTGAATTGATTCATTGTGTAGGTATAATATAATTGTTAAGAAGTCCCTAAAATATGAGACAGTAAAACTTGCAAAGAAGAGTTGTCTGTTTTTAAAATTCCGAGAAACGCAAACATGAATTTAGTTAATCAGCTTCAGAAATAGTTCACATAGACACGTACACAGCGTACCGTTTTCACATACGGTCTTTGCCAGAATTATCTTATACAATTCTATGTTAGTAGTTCAATCTGTAATTTACATGAGCTTTTTCATAATTTTACATACTTACATTATTGTTTATGGTCAGTTTCTTGCCTGGGTATAATAAAAACATGACAAACATTTGGAGTCATTCAGTTTGTACTAATGGCTGGATTTTGTTAGAATTAGAGGTAATTGAAACTTCTTTACAATTAATACATGAAAATCGAGACTATTCCAGAAAGACCACTACTATCGTGCAAACAAATCTATTAAATTTTATAGTATGATCGTTCCGCTTGGAGAACTCAATCAAAATCGGAGTTGAATCAAAACCGTGTCTCATCTTTAACACTATAAAAATGGTAGTGATCTTCTTTAGTTTGGCCTTTGTATGAAGGCTAGATTTATATTCAAGCTCTACCTTTGGCTCGTTTAGTGGCATGGCAAGTCACTGGGATGCTGAAGGTTGTCTTTCAGCGGCTATAGCGGTTCACGAAGCTTTGTTGGACGAAGCGTAGGTTGCTTTTATGCGCGACTGAAGTAATACAATAGGGCTAAGCTAATATCCATGCATTTTAACAGGCGATTAGATCGTCGTCGGCACGACGTCTGGATGCACCCGGCTCAGTGCAGAAGATGAGACATTATCATTGTATCCACGTAGATTTTGTCTCTTTCTTGCAACAGCCTTGCCAACATACGTTACGTCTTCCCATCAGCCGGTTCCAATGTTGGTTCTGTGCTGTTTAGTGGGGCGTGATCAGAAAACTGGCCAGCACTCAATTGACAGCAGTAACGCCCAAGTCAAATGACACTAAAGAGGATGGGGATTGTAGGTTAATTAATTAGGTTGGCTGGAAGAGATCCCGCAAAGGGATAAATTCGCCTGCGTGTAACTTTGTATTGTTGTCCTCTGTACCTTTCTTTAGTGCAACCAAGAGTTATATATCTATAAATGGTAGCATAATAAATACCAAGGGTCCGCTAAAGCAGTCACTTGAGTTGGTACTATTTCCTAAGAAAGCTGTCCTTGTTGGCTACCACTTGATTTTGTTAGCATAGGTCAAGAATAAAATAGAAAGGACATGCCTATTGATTAATTAATTTGTGCTAACACTGTGTTATGTTTGTTACAGTTGAAGAGGTGCCAGTGGACTCACATTTGACGGAGCGCTACGAGCCCGGGTTTGAGTCGTCACCAAGCAGCAGTGGCGAGCGGGAGCGAGAACGAGAACGCAGCCTGCGCAAGGAGCGCGTGCGCGATGACTCCACTAGGTATGTTGTTGTTGTCAGTCAATCCCAACTGCCACATCATTCAAGCATTTGTGAGCAGATATTAATGCTCAGCCTTATATTGCAGCAACCGCGAAGTCGGTTCCCCGCGCGACAGTTACTCGCGGGAATCGTCGCCCCGCCCTGGCGGCAGTGCGTTGGAAAGTACTGGCGCCGGCGCTGGCGAAAGCCTCTCCATAGAGGACACCAACAGATTGCGAGCCAAACTTGGACTGAAGCCCCTTGAGGTTCAGGAAAAGCCAGATGGTGAGTCTGATTAGTAGTTCCTTGTGAATTGTGCCAACAATATTTGAGTATTTTACTTATTAACTGTAAATATTTGTTAATCTCAATTTCTGAATTGTTTTTATCTGTCTAAAACTCATAAGGTATGAGAACAACAAAGTCACAGAAATATGCTGATTTTGAATGGAGATGAATAAATTGAATAATATCATCATCAAAAAAGATTTGCAATTGCATGCCTGAACTATTTCAACACTAAGTGTGGAAACTAACCTACAAGTCTTGTAGGTTATCATAGAGAACAAACCATTAACCAAGGTTCCTAAAACTATGATTCCATTTGTCTACAGAGGATGGCAAGTTCAAAGATGACCTGGGCGAATTTTACCATAAGCCGGCTACTAACATCGCTCAGCAGCGGCGCACTGAGAAACTGCGCGAGAAATTGGAGGTGCGGAAAGAAAAACGACAAATGGAAATGAAGTAAGTGCATTAATATCTTATAGAGGGCTGTCAAAATCTCGTTCTGACAATTTCTAAACCCTCTCTGATAATTTGTATAGATGTACCAATTAACTTAATTATAATTGCATCTTGATTTTAAAATGTAAAATAAGAATCTACTGACTCAGGCTATAGATATGTGAAAACCCGCCATATTACCAGCTGCCCGCAGTGCTTTTTTCCAATCTATTTTTGAGAGTTGATATTCTAAAATGGTATTTACCTTAAAGTCTTGAAATGAATAGAAGGTTAATAAGAAAATTAACTTGGCTACAATGTACTTTAGAATATAATGTAATAATATTTCAGACTGCAAACAAAACTTCTGACGGAGGGCTCTGACGATGAAGATGCGTCGGCGTGGGTGACCAAGTCGCGTGACATCGAGAGACAAAAACAGGAGGCTGCTAAGAGGGTATACTGTTATTTTATTTTATATTTTGCGTAATACTATTTTGTGTCATGCTATTTAGCGACTGCCGGCGTCTGTAGTTGTGCATATAACATCTGAGAGCGTGGTATCTTGCTCTCACCTGACGTGATCCAGTTGTATTTAAAATCCAGTAACTATTTAGTAATTAACACTTGACAAAAGAAAACTCAATGAATACAAAAATCCAATGCCTCAGCGCCTTAAATTGGCCACTCAGGGTTACCTGCGCGCCGCTTACCTACAGAGCTATAGATTTACCTGCTGGCTGCAATAACCAATTTCCCATTTCGGTTGTTGGCAGGCCGCCATGTTGGACGAGATGGACGCAGTTTTCGGAGTGTCGGCGCTCGTGGAGGAGGAAGAACGAGTTGAACGCTCGCAGGCCTACGGCGCGGCCTCGCTGTCGGGCCTGCGAGTCGCGCATGATCTTAACTCGGTGAGTTTATAGGCGATTAAACAATTTTTCCAGTCCTTCTAGAAAAAAAAGATTTCCATAGAAACTGAACAGACTTTTCATTTTGCCACATGCCAGAAATTAAGTAATGAAACTTCTTAAGATATCAACTTAGTTTAGTACAAGTGGACTAAGTGAACTTTGATTAGTACTGTATCTAAAAAAAATATACATTAGGGAGACTGCAATTTTTACTTCTATTATATCTCATCAGCAGTAACGTAAAATGCGAGCAAAATTAAATTAATTGAAGTGCCTAGATCGTCACTTCTTATAATAAGTAATTTCAATCGAATTTACTCCGTTTTACGATCACTGCTTATCAGCCAGAGATCACCAGAGGTACAGTTTAAACGTACGACGTTACACGCTTGGTATGATAAAACGTGCTGGTAAGAGTGATAAAGGAGACTGTAACCATGGCAAAGGGTGACAGGAAGTGTAAGGGAACTCTTTCTAATGTTTCCTACTACACATGAATACCTTTATTTCCATCTGTTTAATATCTTTGCCCAATAAGAAATGTAATACGGTACACGCTTAGTATATTAAACCACGCTTAGTATAGTAAAATTGTTGGAGTGATCTAGGATACCGTAACCATGGAAGAGTGATAGGAAGGGTATGGAGGGATAAGGAAACCCTTACTTCCATTTTCTGAATATATTTGCCAAATGTGCATTTAATGAAAGGAATTGAAACACGACATTTGATTAAATATTACGAATTATAATTTAATTCTATTTTGAATTAAATTATAATTCGTCTAGCTACGCAAATCAAAGACTATAAATTCTTGAACCAAGATATTTGAGAAATGAAATAGTCTCTTTCAAAGAAGTTCGTTTACATATTTGATATAGAAAACTATAATGGACAGATAGAATACCACCATCACTGCCGTGTGATGCCGGCTGACTAGAATAGCACCACCCCATCTCCTCACGCGGGTGTCGTAAGAGGTGACAAAGGGAAAAAACGGACGGATGGGCAGCAGCGTCCGTTGCAACCCAATTTACAGCTACTGCGGTCGCCAGCCCGCCTGCCAAGCGTGGCGACTATGGCAACTACCGCTCAAGATGATAAAAGTCATATTTGGGGGAGGCCTAGGTCCAGCAGTGGACGATTTACGGTTGAAGTGTGTGTGTAGTGTAGAATACCATCTCAAGGTGTTTGTTTCAACAGTTGGCGGACGAGCGCGACACTGTGCTGACGTTGGCTGACAAGGACGTGCTGGCCGAAGACGCGGAGGACGTGCTCGTCAACGTGAACATCGTGGACGACGAGCGGTACAAGAAGGTACGACACGAACTATAACGATAGTCGATAATGTTTTCGATATTTCAATCGAAAGAAAAATAAAAAAAATTGACTCGCAGCGGTACTCGAACCCACAACCACTGGATCACTAGCCCAGTGGACTACCAATTGCTAGACGAGTACCACTGTGACTTGTCAAATTCCTCTATCTCTCGTCGTATACGTCCTAGACGTGTAAACACATCTATTTTTCTTTCGATTTAAATGTCGAAGATATTCGTAAGATAATGTTCTTTTCTATATTATTTGCTTCTAAGTGTAGTTAGTTCCGTGAGAGTTGAGGCAAATCAATTACGCACACAACTCTATAAAGTACTGATTGCAAAAGGGTGAACGAATGGAATGAATGAGTAATTTCTCTATAATTACATGAGATGTTGTGTGAGTGACTTCAACTCTCGTGAAACTACCTATACTAAGCATGAGGTCAAGCAATCTAGGTATAGTTTTAATACTACAAAATCAGAGTTAGCGCAACGGGTTTCGCCTTTTTATGTCCGCAATTTTGGCGCGCGATTTGGCATTAATAAAAGACCTAAGCGTGGATTAATTTCCGGATCAATGACGTTGCGTGTCAACTTGCTTTGATTGTCCAATTTTTTGCAGTTTTAAATCATTATTTTCCCAGCGAAAAATAAATAACATAAACAGGGAATGTAATAGCTTCCAAAAATTATAATAATATGATACTTATCAGTTTCAATTGCATATCATTTATTCAAAGTGTTGAGAAAATTCTCTCCAACTGAGCCAACAACACTTACTCGACCCTCAGTAATTTTCTCCACCACTTCTTATTATTAATTATATGTTTCTAGTACCTATGGGTAGTAGAAACATCGTTTGTTAGGCGGACCCTTACAAGGTTAAGTTGTGAAGTGTATTTAGTGACATACATTTTACATAATCGCAAATGTAGTATACGTTGAACATTTCTATCTGTCCGCAGAACATCGAGTCCCGCAAGAAGGCAAAGGCCGGGTACCAGGCGTACGATGACGAGGCCGACCTGGAGGCCGCCGCTCTGGGTTATCAGAAACCAGTGCTGGCCAAGTATGATGAGGAGTTGGATAAGGTAAGACCGCGAGTTGAACCTTTACTGGACTTAGATTTTTATTATTGTTATTATAGCCTTCATTCACTGACATGCGACATTCTCTGTAAACCTAATAAACCTTGGTGCTTGTAAACACCATGAAGTTTGCAGGAGTTACTGCCAAATTAGGTATCACACTTATTAAACTAGTTTACTACAGAATCCTAAAAACGGTCTGTATGAGCGGATGGGATAAGTACCTACAACATCACAAGCAAAACAGTGACCTATCTCCGCGGGCGTGCTGCAGTGTTCCGTGGATGTTGGTTGATTTCCAGGACACACGAAGCATGATCTAAGTAGCCAGCCTGAAGAGATCCACATCAATGTAAACGTAGTCCTATTAATAACTCTACACGACCAATATATTTGTATTGTTTTACAGGAGGGGGCCGAGAAACGTCGCGGTTTTATTCTCGGCGACCAGGCAGGCATCGAGGCGCAGCGCTTCCGAGACATGATGGTAAATGCAAAACGGAAACCATCACTGGTCTATGCTTTGTGGTTATTACGAATACTCCATAAAATAATGGCATCTTAAAACACATCGCGACTGTGTTATTGGCTGAAATATCAGAACTGACTAGCTTGCGGTATTAGTCGTGTGTATTTTTTTGCTAACATTTTTTTAGTTTCATACATAACTGAATATACCTGATATGTAAAGCATAGTATCATTATATTGTCTTAACAATATAATGATACTATGTCTATTCATTAAATAGATCGTCAATTATCTTACATCCCTCAATTCTTGTCCAAATTAAGCGTGTAATATATATTTATTCGAATTACGTAACACGTGCCAACTGACTGGTTGGTTCGTTTGTAGAGTTTATCAAATTTATATACCTGTTTCACTTCAGTTTTATTTCTAATAAAATGTGCACCTTGCTTACCTAGATTCGAAATAATACTGTTTGTTTAATTACAGCGCCAAGAACGGCTGCGTGGCGGGCCGGAAAAGCGGTTGGAATCGCTCATACTGCCCGAACTCAAGCTCGCCTCCGACTACCTCAGTGAGGCGGAGCTCAACGCCAAATTCAAGAAGACCAAACGCAAGGTATATCATTTATATATTTTCAGGCTCCAACGCTACCGCTAGCCTTTAAACTAGCGGAAATGGTCCTTCTATCACTTTTGTTCTTAAATTAAATGTATATAATGAAAAACATAAAATTGGTTTAGGCATCTATATTGGTTTCAGTCTTGAGCGTTATCTTGCTTTCGACGGTCGTTTTATTACTATTCGTTTTTCCTAAGTATACTGGCTATTGTAATGACCGCTCTTGGAACTGAAAATATATCATGGTGTATTTGTCGGCAGGGTAAGATCCGCAAGAAAGCGAAGGAAGAACCAATCGATGTTGATGACTATGACGCCGCTGCCGCGCCTCTCGACACCGACGACACAGGTACATTTAATAATGTTTTTTTATATAACGAGTGTAAACTATAATTATAAATATTAACACGTCTATGTTGTTATAATCTGCAGAAGTAAAGGTGGAACAGCTGAAGAATGCGTTGGTAATAGACGAGGAAGAGGTGGAAGTGGACTCCGAGTTGCAAACGGCGTTGGCTCGTGCGCGCCGACTGCGGCAGACCGAGCTCGCGCCCATCGTGCCAAAGGTCAGTACACACTAGTTAGCACTTCAGCATGGTCAGTTAGCAACTAGGAGGATATAACCAATTATTTATTTATCGTATGGCGTATTGCACACTGGTTAACAAAATTTAAGAATAGAAAAAAAAAAAGAAAAAAAAATGGAGTAGCCATTAACAGGCGTTCCCCTCTGCCAAAATTACTCGGCCGCCGGTCATAATTCTTGAACATGTGTGAATATAGATTATGAATATAGATTAGATGATAGTGTTTAATAATTTTGTCGTGTGCGTGTGTTACCTCACCCCCCCGCCAGATTTTTTTCCCATAGAAATTAATGCGCGTGTCGGCTCCATATTGGTTATATCCTAGGTTAGCAATAAACGGTTTTGGATTAGGTGTATAAAGTTAAATACATGCCAACTGCTGGTTATATGATGACAAAGTTTCAAGGAATTCTACACATTAACACTGTTTATCTACGCACTTGGTTGAAATAAGTCAAAATCTAAGGGGAAGTACAAATCGCGCACGGACGAAACATTACACTGCACACGACTTAGCGATTATTTATTTTGTAAATGTAACTCCAATTGCCTGCTGAAATAACCTGAGGCCGTAGTTAATATGACATACGAACGAAAAGTTGCATAATAATTTGATAACGATCGTCTTGCTGCCTCTTCCTTCTGCGGTGTTCTAAAATTGCTATATAATTATTCAAAGGTGGAGGATATCTTAGACAAAGTGAAGGAGGAACCCGTAGCCGACGACGCGCCGACCGACGGCACCATGGTGCTGGACGCGTGCGCGGAGTTCTGCCGCACGCTCGGCGACATCCCCACTTACGGCCAGGCCGGAAACCGCGATCACACACAGGAGATTATCGTGAGTATACTTTTACAGTTTCTAAACTCTTTTCCATTTTCTATTTTGAGCGAAATACGACGTAATAGAGTTTGCCCGATGTTAAATGTTGTTAACTAGTGGATGTTATGGCAATTATAGCGGTTATCGGTTATTTGTTGTCTATAACGGTGTTCTAGCTTAGTCCGTAGTGACCCTACCTACAAAACTTAAGAGAAGGAGAGGTGCTGAACTCCTCTTTTAGGTACGGTTTTAGATCACGGCAAGGGCATTTATATCTGTATGCATATGCATATGTTTACGAGTAGTCGTGTTAAAGACTTCATGTCTGTTAATGACTTAATAGCATCGCCTAGTACTTACAATGCTGTGGGATTAGGTTAATTCGTGTGACGTTGTATTTTATTTAGTGAAATGATCGTTTTGCACACTCAGGATTACGAGCGGGAAGAGATGGAGACGGAGGCGGAGTCGGCGGCAGCGGGCGGCGGCGCGCCGGGCGCGTGGAGCCGCGTGGACCTGGCGGAGGAGGCGCCGGCGGACCTGCTGGCGGGCAGCGCGGCGCTGGCGGCCGAGCCGGCGCTGGGCCACGGCGTGGCGGGCGCGCTGCAGCTGGCGCTCAGCAAGGGCTACCTGGAGCGCGCCGGGCCCGCGCCCGCGCCGCGCTCCGCGCTCGCGCACCTGCTGCAGGCGCGCCACTACTCCATCGAGGACAAGACGCAGGGGTAACAAGACCGCGCACACACACATCCACACGCACACTTCACATACACTAGTGCACTTTTGCAAATGTATCGAGAACGCAACCGAACTGACTTCAAATATGTCGTGCAAGGATCATAGAACACGTGGACTGATGTGTAACCTTCTTTCGAAATACAGGTTGTTACTGTGCTCTGTATACGTGGGGCAGCGCCATTTGTTAAAATGTAAGTGTTTAAATCGCGGAATTAAATATATATAAAAATAATAAATATTACGGGACATCAATTGATTGACCACGAATTGACTGACCCCACGGTAAGGTTATTAATACGCACTAAGCTAGATCTGTCATCTATACGTATATAACTAAGACAATGTCGGATTTATAGACAATATTCGTTTGGCCAAATTATGGGATTATGTACAAATATTGTCAAAGTCCACCTGTTCTATTATTTTTTACTTTAGCTTTTTCGTATTACACGCAGAAATGAAACATACTGGAATGTCCGGAGGTTAATTATTAAGCTGTACTAAAGAGGTTAATTGCGTAGCTGACGTTCATGGCTCGTGAAACTGATTAGATAAAAAGAGAGCTTAGGGTTGTTTAATAAGATGCTTTCTTGCACTCGCAGCGATGACGACAAGCACGGTCGACGCGAGCGCGGCGGCGGCGGGCCGCTGACGGAGTTCCGCGAGAAGTCGTCGTTCCGGCCTCGCATCAAGCTGGAGTACGCCGACGACGACGGCCGCCCGCTAGCGCCTAAGGAGGCCTTCCGCTACCTCTCGCACAAGTTCCACGGCAAGGGCCCGGGCAAGAACAAGCAGGAGAAGCGCATCAAGAAACAACTGCAGGAGGGGGTCAGTAAACATGTTATTTTACATTTAATTGTTGCCTAGTCACTAAGACCACCATCAATCTGCAGTCTAACATTTTAACGCAAAGAAAAAAGGATAGTAAGTACTGTATTGTATTTATGTGTTTTTTTTTTTTTTGAAATAAATTGTGATGATTTCAATAGTGTTAATTCAGTTGGTATCAATTAATCTGGAGACCGAACTTGTCTAATGTGGTAGGCATACGCAAAAGAAGTAAAATTCTGTATTATTAATTCAAAATTATTTAATTAACCATTAATCATGGGGCATATCATTTTAATGGAAACGTCATTTGTCGCATTAAGGTTCAGTACGGAATCGCAGTAAACTGCCTTAACACGTTCGCCCCCGGTACTGTTTTACTAAACGCTTACAATATGTCGGTAGAAATGATCGCGATCACTCGGAGCATGCTAGTGGCATTATACGAAATGTTTACTCCTATGCCGCTCTCATAAGTCAAGTTCTTACTCCTATGCCAGTGGTATAGAAATACGATCGTTTTTAAAACAACTGTTGTGTCGCCGGCACTGGACAGTTAATTTATCTGAACACACGTACGTGTTACCGGCATAGGAGAACTATCTTTTTAAACACAAATACGTGTCATTGGCATAGGAATTTTTTTTTACACATACATTGTGTTACTGGCATTGGAGAAGGTTTAATAAGATCACAGACGTTGTGTCGTCGGAGCTGAACGTGTTAAATGTCATTACTTTACCACATGCTCTCCAGACTGCTGCTCAAAAATATGCAGATGCAAGGCATACATTATGATGCCCTAAATAATTCCTTAGCACATTCAATGAAATATGCCACTAGGGTCAAACTTTTACAATTTTATACCTATAACATATGGTGCGTCTGGGACAGTTTTCCGTGAACATGCTATGTGGTCAATGTATAAACGTGTTCTTAGTATTTAATTTTTTCTTACTCACTCTGTTTTGTTTAACAGCTGATGAAAAAGATGAGCTCTACGGATACACCACTGGGTACGCTGCAAATGCTTCAGGACAAACAGAAGGAAACAAAATCGCCATATGTATTGCTTTCAGGCGCCAAGCGCGACCCACCGCGCTAACTGCAATGAATATTATTTATCCTAATAGTCTTTCCAACCCACACACTATATGAAGCAAAGTAAAATTATAAACTACAAAATTCATACTTTTTGATTTTAAACCCTAGCAAAAGTGAAAACACTTCAACCAGGGCTAAAACATAGAATCCAATGCAGTTTTATCATGTTCAAATATTTATTTTTTATTCATAAATACTGCAATGAAATTAGTTTTGTAGAATGGACATGTAAAAGTTGTCAGAGAAAGTATATAAATAATAAATTTGTTTAGATCACATGTGTTTTTATTCACCACTGCTATACTAAAACTGTTACAGAATGCTAGCTCTGATGTGTCTATTTATAAAAATCGCCGTCTTATCACCCAGAATATGTCCCTAAGGCAGGAGGCCTTAGGTCTGCCAAAGGTCGCCATAGTTAGAATAATGCAAAGTGCAAAATATTCATAAATAAATCAGTATTAGCAAGCATTAGGCTCAATCAACTACTTTATCCCACTCATTGCCTGGTTATTCTATAACCACCGTTTTAATGCATCTAAAGACAATAAACATACATTTCTGTGGTAATTACATATCAATTCCATAATAGGTTGTTAATACAAACAATGCAGTGCCATATTTACTCTTGCAAACTATGCCCACTGTTCTCCCCTGGCTGATGGGACAGAATAACAATGGATAATAATTGATTCACTCATTAAAACTTATTCACAAGCCATATTCTATTGCCAGATTCAATTTTATCAATGGAGTTATTAATCCAAGAAATGTCACAATAATATTCTTTGATTCATTCTTGAACAACAAGAGCAGCTCCTCAGTGTGACATGGATGCATCATGAAATATGGTCGGAAGAATATTGGGTGTTCTTGTTGAGTTATAACAGAGTAGAATTCCTTTTCGCTGATACTGAAACAAGTTTATAAAATCATGTCATGTACTAAACCCTTATTTTTGTAGTATTAGGGGAAATATTTGGTATAGGTAAGTAAGAAAGTAGGTAAGTAACAGGTTTTTATGGTAATTAAAGAAAAAACTCCTCATAAGAGAGTTTTGCACTCCATAGTTCTTACTGAGTATTACATTCTTTAGATTTGAATCTTAGTTCATTTTTTTTATCACCCATACTTTACTGGACTCACCTATAGTGTGAAATATATATGATTTTTATAATATTCATTAATCAATGATAAAATATAGTCAATTACTTTCATTAATTTACCTTATCAAAGACATCTGTCTTATTTGTTCTAAAGTCAATAGGGCTCCAGTTGAGTTCCAAACATTGAAACTGAATGATGGAACACCGTAACTTTGGTTGTAAAATATCACATATTCAGTTTTTAGGATAGTAGATATATCTGATTCTTCACCGACTACAAAACTCTCTTTCTTCAGATATGTTTTGGTACTATCCTCTTGTTTTTGCAAAAGTTTCCATCCATCGTTTAACTTATTCGATGTTTTTATAAACTCTTCGGCGGCATTGAGAAAGTCTACGTAAGAAATTGCATTCATGCTGCGTAAATCATGTTTCAAATAAAACACCGGAAATTCTTCTTCAGTCTCCTGTCTATCTGGCCGGTCTGTCGCTAATCAAAACAAAAGGCGTACGATACGATACGTCAAGTCCACAAACTTCTACTCGAAGTCTCGAAGATACTACAATAATTGAATAATTACGAGTACTACATACGAAAGTAAACAAGTAACAGTCAGAATCTGACAGGTTGCAAGATTAAGATTATATATTAGCGAGGTCAGAAGGTAATAAATAAAGATATAATCTGTAAAATAAAATGCAGAATTATCGATTATTAGTATTACCTCCCAATTATACTCCTAATTATAAATATATATTTTTTAACTCGTTGATTAAATAACTGTGTTTCGAATGATACTAATCGCATTTGTCAATGTCACTGGACTGTCACTGTCATGTCAACTTTCAACCAATCATGTGCACGACCAAAAAGTCCGCACTTAGCCAAATAGAATATAATTACTTACACATACATTCCGCAGTATAACTTAACTTGTTGTGAAGTTTTAACGCGTTCTGCCGTTTCGTGCCTTTAATTGTGTTCTTTTATACATTTTTGTAATATACCTTTTATCACACATTGGTAAGTAAAGTTAAATTTTTAGAAACAGCTTCTCAACACATTATGTTTTAATTAACTAAAAACTTAATAACCTTTGAATGAATTCTTATTATCATTTAATGACCTTATGCTCATCAAGCTATTGAGTTATCAGCCCTAATATCTGTGTTATTAAATGTTCATAAACAATTTATTCCAGACTTAATTTTAAACTTACAATGGATTCTCTTAAAAAGAACTGGTTTACTGAGGCTTGCGAATTATGGCCTGGAGGCACGTTTTCATTTGAAGTGAAGGAGGTGCTTTATGATGAGAAATCTGAATACCAGCGTGTCCAAGTTTTTGATACTATCAGTTTAGGCAAAGTTTTAGTCTTAGATGGGATCATTCAGTGCACTGAAAAGGATGAATTCTCTTATCAGGTAAATGTTTTGCGTTTTTATTAGATTGGTTAACTGTAATTAAATTACTTCAACAATTAATGAATAATCAATACATAATCATAAATATATTAGAATTTTATAGTTAAGCAAGTAAAAGAAATTGAATCTATCTAGATATGTCCCATACATTGATGTCCTGTTGGTAAGAGTATATTCTAATTAAAAACCTAAATTTAGAAGGATACACGACTTAGAAGCACTTAAGTCATGATCACCTAGATAGGCATTTTTTGCATGCCACATGCCCTGCCAAGGCTAAACATACTTTTTCTCAAACATGCACTACAATGTGGACATTATGTTCCATATAATAGGCTTTGAAGTATCTTGTTGCAGGCTTAGCTTAATGAGAGTCACAAGAGGTCATTAAGATTAACATTTCTATCCAAGGCAGGCAAGGTCCTCTTTTTAAATTGCCATTCCACATAAATTTGTACACAACATCATGGCAATTGGTGATTATAAAAAACACTACCTGGCAACCTCTTACTTCCCGGCACTATTATACTGCCATCTGGACAATTGGATAGTTGCAATAAAAAAATAATATAAATTATACTTAATAAGTATTCTTTCTAGGAAATGATATCATTCCTGCCGTTATGCTGTCACAAAAATCCTGAGAAAGTACTTATAGTTGGAGGAGGTGATGGTGGAGTAGCCAGAGAAGTAGCCAAGCATCCTAAAGTTAAAGAAATTGTTCAGGTAAGTGTTATTCTTAATATTTAAACAACCTACAACAAGCAAGTACCACAATATTAATATGAATACCTCCATCATAAAACATATTATCACTTCAACAAACCAAGTCAAATAAAATGAACAAATATTCTAAAATTGTATAAATTGACAAGCAGCCATGGTGCCAGGTGTCTGAGAGCTTGGTACCACTGCTGCCGCCATCAGGAATTCTTAAATAATATTTGTATTTAAATTATTTGCCCTTATATTTATGATACATAATTTATAGGTATTTTATTTTTTTTAACTAAAACCGCAACTAATGTTTCAGATATCATAAGTTTTCTGCTTTCAATAGCTTAGTATATAACATTAGTGAATGATTAGTCATGGCTTTAAAACCAAGAGCCATAAATATTTTGGTAACAGTTTCAATGGCAAATCACATTAATTGAGAGCTGTATCCCACATCCAATACTAAATTATAGCTGACACCAAAATACCTTGTATAAATAATGGATGTATGCTATAATTGATTGATAACATGCATTATAATACACTAATTGAATTTAACCCTTTTCTTACGGGGCTCTATTATTTATCATTGAATTTGACATATTGTGACATCTATGCAGAGTTTTAACTCTGATACGTGGCAACTCAGGTTGACACCCGTAGGTAAAGTAAAGAAAGGGTTAACATACTTAGCTACTTACTGGTAGGAAAAATACAAAAAATGACGCAAAAGTCCTTACAGTAACAATAAAAATGACATAATTGTCACCAATAATACCTCATTAATTGCCATAACAACATACAAACTCAATTGTTCGAACCCTACACAGAAATATTATTTAAATAGGTATAAGTACAAACTACAAAGTAATTTAGATGAGCATTTGAAAAACCAACATCTTTAGTAAAGTAGTTAGACTTTTGTTATCTAAATGTGTTGTTATCTGAACTTGGGTTTGGGAACATTGGTCTGTTATCTATGTTATCAGTAGCCCAAGAGTGACCCTGAGCTATTGTAAGGGGAGCCTTGTACGAGGTTAGGCTGATTAATTGTTTTATTATAGTTCTGTATAGACATAAGTAATGAAAAACAATGAACATCTTTTTAATTTTTATGGTTTGCTGTCGAATATTGATTATTCCTTAAAGAGAAGTACTAGAGCATCTGATAGCGAAAACGAAATATTGATCGCGACTTTCCTGTAGGAAAATTTATATAAACACACTTACGTGTTACCGGCATAGGAGAATTTTCTTTTAAGACACAAATACGTGTCATTGGCATAGGAGTTGAAATAAGTAGACGCTCAATCCTAGCTCGTTATCAAGTTTATAAAAATAACTGACCTCGCGACATATTGAGGGCGCTAAAACATTCAGATATTAATATTAAGGTTTATATCACTAACAAGGTACCTATTACGATAAAGAAAAAACATTCAATGGAAGATCGAGTACTTAAAGTTGTAGGTTAAAAGAAACGAAACGGTAGGTACAGTCAGCAGCAGAAGTGGCTGAGCGGTTTAGGTGTTCAAAATGAGGTCAACGCATCTTTGTTGTCAAGAGAATAAGACCGCGTCTACACGCGAGCGGGTGAAGTGTTCAAAATGACCTACCATATTGAACACTTCACCCGCTCAGCCACTTTTGCTGCTGACTGTACCTACCTTTGTTGTTAGGATAGCACTTTCAAAATGTTATACTTATAACCGTTCGAATGTAAAGAACATGCGATCTCTATCACACTGCAGCCATCTGCTCGCAAGTACCGAAAACCACGGGACGAAGGGCAGCAGCGTCCCTTTAGGGCGTTGGAACATAATGCGGTCATCAACCTGCCGGTTATGCAACCCCCATATATATTAGCAAACAACATTAGGTATATAACATACTTATAATATGTATACTCATTGTGATCTCCAGGTGGAAATAGACGCAAAAGTAATAGAAGTATCAAAAAAATACCTCCCATTCATGGCCGTTGGCTTCGAAAGTCCGAAGCTAAAACTGCACGTCGGCGACGGCTTTGAATTCATGAAGCAACACAGCGCGGAGTTTGACGTCATCATCACGGACAGCAGCGACCCCGTGGGGCCCGCCGTCAGCCTGTTCCAGGAGAACTACTTCAGCTTGATGAAGAGCGCGCTCAGGGAAGGCGGGATTGTGTGCTCGCAGGCGGGCACTGTCTGGAATGGTCTGCAATTCGTCAGGAGTACGCTGAGGTATTTTATCGCTTATCTATTTAAACATGTTAATTGTATTGAAACGGGTAACTCACGTTTAATAAGTCGAATTAATCAACGTGTTTCACTCGTAATGAGGAGCTTAACCATGAGCCGTTATCGTTGACTGACTGACAAATGTGAACAAAAAATTGTTTTGAAAATGGGGGTAGTGACTCGCCTCCCTATTCCTCAGGCGCCGCCCCGCCGATGCCGCCGAAGCGCAGTTTACGTCGGTTAATCAAATCGAACGGCTCATGATTGAGCTCCTCGTTACGATGCGAAACATGTCGAGCAATTTTCGACTTACATGACGTGAATTGCCTGTTACAATAAAATAAAAAAAATCGTTTATTTCAAGCAACTTGTGGCTCATATTATTGTACAGTAAATAATGCAAACATAAAATCACAATAAATTAAATTAAAAAAAAAAATTTAAACAGCAATACAATTATTGTTGTGTTTAAATTTGAACATCTCATCTGAAGATTGTATTAGATACTATTAATATATCTATCTATTTCAACCAATAAGCATGTTGTAATAACTGAAAACTTTTATCTAGGTATTGGTCCTAGTTTCGTCATGGTAGACTACCAAAAACTCATAATTCTGAGCATTAATCATCCTTGCAATAATATTTGCTTTCGCAACAATGAAAATAAAATTATTATTTTAATATTATGAGCCTGTCCCACTGCTGGGCACAGGCCTCACCTCACTGTTTTTCCACACTTGTCGATCGAGGGCAGTCTTTGACATTTTTTTCAAAAAGCAGTCAACGCTAAACATTTGTCTTAAATCCACTGTTTCTCACAGCCATTGCAGAAATCAGTTCCCCTCAGCGGCCTACGCGTACGCTTCGGTACCGACGTACCCGTCCGGGCAGATCGGCTTCGTGATTGGCTCCCTCACCCCGAACGCCCACTTCGACGTCCCTGCTATCACATTTACTAAAGAAGAGGAGACAGCCATGAAACTAAGGTACTACAACTCTGAGATGCACAAGGCGGCGTTCGTCCTACCAACTTTCGTAAAATATCAGCTCGCGTAGGTACTTAACTGGTGACAATTGTGGCAATCTGTACCTATACATATTTAAGAATACTCGATATAATTGTAGTACTTTGTGAAAAGTAACTTCATGAAACAAATACGCCAATGATAATAAATAATAATGCTTGCTTTAAATGTAAAACACCACTATGCCTCGTACGTCGTCACGTGGAAGATCCTCGAAAATATAAATCGGCGAGATGAAAATAAACCTATGTCTAGTTTTTTTACGTCAATATGTGTAACCGATTTTGAAGAATTTATTTTTGTGTGTGTCCACTGTACATTTTTTTGTAATTTAATAATTTACTGATGTAATATTTCGAAAATCAGAATGGTTTGTGTGGGTCAACGAGTGTTTTTATTCTGGATGCTTTAGGTTCATAATTGGAATCGTAGGTATCGCCTAAATGAAGTTTAGGTACATGAGATCTGTAGATAATGTTATAATTTATCAAAAAATATATTTGAGTAAACAGACTAAACGTAATGTTTTTGCATTAAGATTTACAAATATTCAGTTCAGCGAGGAATGGTACCTACCCTATATAGGTAAGTAACATTATTTTCGCTTATTTATGGGTAGTTTTTAATCATCTAAAATAATGCCAGGACAATAGAAGAAAGCCTAAACCTCGCCAAACTATGTTTGTTAATATTTAAATAAGTATCTATATATAAATGTGTAATGCTTTTACTATAGGTACCCACATAGTAAATGCATTAAGATAAAGAATTTCATTATGTTGTTGTTAGATGTGTTTTGCAATAAGCTGTTGATTTTTATTTATTTAATAAGACATTCCATATTTTAATAAGTTATATCTAAAATTATATATTTTAACAGTTGTATCAAATTGTTGTGTCTTGACCCGACTTACTTGAATAGGGTTATAGTTACAATCAAGATTTAAGACTGAAACTTATAAGGGCCATACATGTTTTTTGTACTCTATGATAAGCATTTTGCTTGAGATGCCCGTGACGTTCGTCTTATTGCTGATATTCCATTACTTATTATCAAAGTAAGTTTAAGAAAGTAAATACCTACACTATTAGGTAAGGTTTGCTCAGAATCTAAAATTAAATATATGATACGAATATTTTTATACATTTTACATTTTTAAAACGTTTATGGAAAGGTTAAATTGATGACAATAAATTATCTTTTTTAATGTTTACATTTTATTTTTCTCCACCCGTTTACTAATCAATGGATCTTTTATTCAGTATAGCAAGCATAACAACTAGACCAGCCGTTGGAGAAATAACAAGGATGCGTAATATGATATTTAATATCACAATACTTAACGGCAGTAGCTGACGGTTCCGCCTATAGCAATATTAGCATGTAAACATTTAGTTAACATAGCATAATCTATTATTATTACAACGTTAGCTTTAACAAACTCAACCAAAAAGGAAAAAAACTCGCCTCTCACATGCACATACCTACGGTAAAAGCTATCGCTTGGGGGGGTTCCCAGCAACGCCTGTTCGTCATATTTATTCCATTATTTACACCATGTAAATATATACCAGTAGTCAATTTATATCCTAGACAAGTCGGGAAGCCTGAATTATTATGACAATCTTTTTCTTCATGGAAAACTGCTCTACTAGGTATCTGAAAGTTAGTCAAGCCGGCAGGAATCGAGTTCTAAATACGCGTCGCCACTGATATATACCTATGTAATCCCGCCGGTCTCTTTATATAATTAAATTTTTTGTCATCTGCCGATAAAATATAAATGTCTTTCCTATTAAGCTATAAGCACCTCGTTTTTTAAGAAAATAAAAATAACGGTCGATTTTGCCTACGTTTCATCAATAATTTCAGTAACATCGTAAATAATATTTAATATTTCATTGTTAACATTATGATAAAGAAAACAATAGGCCAATATAACAGCTTCTTTTGTATTCCTAAAAATCGCACGACAGCAATCGCACGATTATTCTAATCCTAAAAAACAGGCTATAACTAATAATAATCAATACACATTTGCAACCTGCATAGCTACACTATTTTTCGACTTGGAAAAAATATGATACTGCTAATGACTGCGGTCCAATTGTTTGGGTTCCTGGTTCGGGTACAAAACCCAAGTCCAGAATTCAGATCTATGTAAATACCGATATCAGAGAATCAGACATAGAGTAACTCTTTCGGATGGGAATAATTAAATAATTAGAAATATGTTAAACATATAAATATATTTTCTTTAGTATTTTGCTATTTTGATACATATTTCTCATTTTATCTTGGCAGTTATAGGTAAGTTACAACGGCGAAGCCTAGAGTTGTAATCAAATTGAAGACTAACAATTTAAAAACTTTCAGGTTTTTGTTAAAATAATTATTAAAAAAAGTTCGTGTTATGAATAATACAATATCAAATTTATGTACAACTCAATTTTGATTTTAAACTTGTCGCGTAAAAACAGCTTAATTGTCATATAAGGCACTCAATATATTACATATGGCTTCACTCGTCGGCCGGTCATGCCGGTCATTCTCCAAGCATTTCTTTACCAACGTATAAATATCTGCAGCCTTCGTCCATTGGGTAGACGTATCGATAAATTCATAAATACTTTTTCCACATCTGAGACCGTCATTTATGTGAGTCCTGATGTCAACTCTCGCGTTGTCTGCGATAACCAGAGGTTTGAGGCCAGTGAGAAGCTCTAACAGAACTACGCCGTAACTGAAGATATCTGATTTCGGTGTGACGGTGCCGTGCAGCGCTTCGGGTGCCATGTACACCTTCGTGCCAAAGGTCGTTGGCAAAATAAACGTTTCTTCGTATGACTTTGTTAAGCCGAAGTCACAGAGCTGTAACAAATATAATATATTCCAACAGTCAAAACATATCGTAACACATCCTTAATACCTACTATACAAAATATACAAATAAAGATCTGTAAGTATTTATCAATGTATTTCGACGCTTTGGTACTATTATTATACTATGCTTACTATTTAAATAGCGCAGAGTCTACCAAGACGGTGACAATGATTATATTACAAGTTTGGTTTACAGATACCAGTTTTTTAATAGTGTATATTTTATCGATAAATTGTATAAAAGGTCAGTTAGTGATAACATGGAATAGACTACAAAGAATAGATTGTGACATATTGGGCTCTAATTGGTGTGTATTGAGGAATCTATAGTTAATTAGTTTGATGTTATGATGAAACTAATATGCTTACGTACAGTCGCCATCAGATATATCGGAGCTGTGGTGGGCACAAATATCTGAACAATGCCTCTATTGCCTAGGCGATAAAGTCCATGTTCAGATATTTGTGACCTGTACAGCTTCGATATATCTGATAGTGGACTAAAATAATAAAATGTACTTATTTATTTATATTTTCTTATTTTAGATGCAAGAAAAGGGATGAAGTTATTCATTATTCAATATGTAGGTATAGTCCAAAACCAACCTTAGGGACATGGTCTTTGGTAAGCAGAATGTTTGCGCTCTTGACGTCGCCATGGACGAAGTTAATTCTGGAGACATTTTGCCCGCTGGGGTCCGTGCTCGACGGCGTGGTGACCTGGTCCGCCCTGTTGCTGTGCAGGTACCGGAGTCCCTCTGCAGTCCCTCGCATGATGGCTATCCTTTGCCTCTCATTTAATACTTTCTCAGCAATTTTGTCAATCAAAGAACCACCTTCAATAAATTCACAAACAATACAAGGCACTGGTCCATTTTTGGAAAAACCCAATATTGGAACTATGTTAACATGGCGAAATTTCGAAAGGTACCCTACTTCAGAATTGAATGTCCTCATTACTTCAGCATGGTTAGGTTGGTTGTGTGTTTTCTTGACGGCAAGCAGTCCGTGGATGGGGTGAGGAGCTTTGAACACAACCCCAAAGCCACCAGAACCTATCTTGTAAGCATCAGAAAAATTACTTGTAGCAGACTGTAATTCTTCATAATCAAAGTGAGTCAAATCAGGATCTTGCAAGATGGATGAATCAATTTTACTACTCATAGTGAATCCTTCAGTTGTCCCTTGAAATACAGGTAAATTTGGTATAGAATTCTGAAATTGCTGATAATCAGATTGGTGGTAGTCCAATTGCTGACTGTTGGAGGGCTGGTAGTTGATTACTGGTGGTACATGCTGAAGATACGGCTGTTGACTGTTGGATTCTTGGCTAATAGTAGACTCATTGATCACAAGAGACTTGGCTATTAGTTCAAAATTAGGCATATTGTGTACTTGTTCAGTGCTCTGTCCTTGTATGTCATTAGTCCCATCATGTTCAGATCTCATTTGTGCTGTTGTATCCCTTATTTCTGCACTGCTCTCGCTAATTAAATCTGTTATGTTGTCAGTGACAGGAGCCCCTGGTCCTTGAGTTGGTCGCGGAGGAAGAGGTTCTGAAAATATTATCACACCACTATTTGCAAAAATATCATAATTAGAACTAAAAGATTACTTACATTAAATTTTAAAGTAAGGCCATGGAACTAAAGTCTGGTATAAGTTATGGTTTGATCATCATAAAAAATCTTATCAAAAAATATTATGTATAATAATATCATTAAAAAGTAGTTCTTTTTAATGATATTATAAATCTTAAAACTGCAATCAATTTTTTTAACTTGGTGTAAAACTGTTACACATTTGATACTGAAAACTGTGTATTTAAATCAGGGATATATTTGCATTTCTAAGACTCATTTTTTTTTCAAAATAACATTAAACCTTGGTTAAGAGACACTCTTTAACATTTTTTTTCACAGTTCATCAGTTAAGAAGGCCTGTTTACATTCTGTTAGGGCTCAGCAAACATACTTTTTAGAAACACTTTTTGATGTACACTTTTGATGATTCCGATGACCACAAATGCTGCTAAAGGGTTTGAAATGCTAATGTTTTGTTTGCATCCCCAGATGCAGTTTAAATTAGTATACGCGATATAATCCGTTTTAGTTGTTTCACTTTTGATGTAGTTTGTGAGTAAAAGAACATGCAAGTACTACAAAGAGAGAATAGAATATTTCCATATATTTCTTACCTCCCAACATTTTAGCAATTTCATCAGCCAATCTTATCATCTCTGCTTTCAATGCAATTTGTTGCACAGTTTTCAACGTGGGCCTGATCTGCCCCGAAGTCCCCCATTCATCAAACAAAATTTTAGCACATTTCTCATTAATAACTGTTGAATGTTCTTCAATCAATCTGTGACAAATCAATACAAAAATGATCAACAGATCGGTAATTATTATTACTACTTAGTATAATAGACAATATAATGATCTAGACAAGGTATTTCTAAGGCTCACCTTATGTGCTCACTATTATATTTGCGTTCAGAGTGTTCCTTCTGAGGGTCCATCGGTATAAAATGCATGAACTTTTTCCAATCATCTTCTACAATATGCAAGATTTGTATCAGGGTATCGAGTGTTCCCTCCTTTAAATTGCGAATTTCAGTATACGCCGACATATCGCTCGCGAAAACGTCGGTACCACTTAATTCTGTTTAATACCTACGTATTCTTCACTTAATAAATAATGATATTGATAAGACACAATGGTTTTACCACGTACAACATAACTAAATCAGAAACGGATACAATGAGTTACACCCATTTGTAAATAAACTTTCTGGTTTTGTAAACTTTAGATGAGTGCGGATTTACTGGATTTAGTCACGGAGACGGAGTATTTCAGTATTTTTAATTTGACAAATGACATTGACAACTGACCATGGGGGCACACTGCACACTTAGAACTTTTGAAAAGAAAATTCACCCATGACAGCGACTCCAGGTAAACGACGGGGCAACTAAAGAAAAAACAATAAAGGTTTTCGGTTCGAACGCTGATGCGGTTTTCGAACTTATCTCAGCTGTTTTTGTTTAGTTTGTTATTTAAGTTTTTTCGTTTGTTAAGTTTTGTATTGTTATAGTTGTGATTAACAAAAAATGTAGTTATTGCAGTAATTTGCTATATAATAATAATAATGTATAATGCTTTTTTGAATAATAACAGAAAATATCTCTTAAAAATAAAGACATGATTTTTTTGTTAACACCTTACTCCACATTGACCCTTGTTCTCGGTAATATCTTTCATTGGTATTTTCCAAATTAAGTAAGCAAATTGTTAAGATATTTATGAGAAAGGAAGATCATGGAGTGAGAGCTTGTTTACAAAAGTGTCAATAACATCATCAAGTATTGTGTTCGTACCCGCACACCGTGACGTTTGTGACACCTTTGTACACAGGTTCACTCTATGCCTACAAGAAATTATACAACGTATGTATTATGTATGTACATAGCCATTTGAAGTCTTAGTTAGCCCGTTTAACGCTTGGTGGCAGCAAGTTCAATATATGCACTTCTTACCACAGACTAGCTACTCTTTTTCAGTTATATATCCTTAATCTTTGAAACTGACATGCATGACGTTCTCCCAAATTTCCCAAAAGGCTCGACGAACTAATTTGCCTTAACAACTTTCCGGCGACAAAATCGTAGCAATATGTCAAAATTAAAGTCGGCCCTTGGAAGAATAATGAATATAGTATGCATCCGCCTGCGCCAGTAAGAGAGACAAAAACAAGACAAAAATAAATGACATAATACCCTGGGGATACCGTGTAAATAAATCCCTATAATTTGCAAGCAATCTTGGGTCAGTTGTGATTAACTTCAGCATGTAGCACGTTTAGCTTATGTACTACTAGAAGTTAAAATAGCACCCTAAATTCTCATTCAATTAGTTTTTCAAATGTAGGCAATAAATAATAATACCTACTACATTATCAGAATTAAAATATTATTTTTATTTACTTGTGAAGTGTTTTCTCATAAGTAGGTATAATATGAATATAAATTAAAAGTATGTAGGTATTCGATACTCTCTTTATTGGAGTAAAAGAGATAGATGCTCGAAATATACTGTGAAATATACGAACTTCAATGTTCGCTGTAAGTACCGGGCCTTATTATGTCCTGGATGCTAGATAGATCTGTGTTTGCTGTGTTGTACCGTCACAAACTTTAATTGTTGCCCCACTTACGGTTCAAGCTATTATCTTTTGTTTAATACTTACTATATGAAATGCCCAATTTAAAATGAACCCTAAATGGCTCAACAATTAAAGTCCCTGACCTGACCGTACCTACTTATTATTCGCAATACATTTTTACTAACATATTACGGGATTTACTGTGGGTTCTTACCTGTGGTACTTACATACTTATCTTATTTCATGTAGTACGAGTAACTAAGCCTTACCTAATCGAAATGGCATTAATAAAATGAAATAATTTTAATGTATAGGTAAGTTATTGCAGTAGGTTGCTACACCCTATCAGGGTCCATGTACATATTTATGTATTTTGGGTTACAACAGTTACAACTAAAGATTTCTTAAATTTTTACTCTGACAACCTAGGTTACAATATTTTGATATGTATGCCTAGATCTATTGACATACTTTTTTATGTTTACATTATTTTCTGTACATTTTTATTTTACTCATTGTAATTATGACGATCTTCTAGTGAATGCATTTTATTTTGTTATGTGAAATACTGTGCCATTTTCTGAAAGAAAGAATAAATCTATCTATTTATCTATGTATCAGTCAGCAGCAGAAGTTGCTAAGAGACAAGCTAATATTGGCTCACAAGGCTTTATAACAATAAAGCCGTGTCAAGCCCTTTATGAACACCTCACCCTCTTACTTACTTCTGTTGCCGACTGTACATATTTTAAAAGGATCGTGTTCATATTGAAACGTTTTCAATTCAATTGAATAAACTTCATATTTATTATCTATGATTATTAAAACCGAAAAAAACAAAGGTAATAAAAACAATGTCTACTTTATTATTATTTATTGAATAAATAACAATTCATTGATTAACAAAAGACATACCTAGGTATATCTCTTTAAGAGAGTCTTTTTCGTGTGTTATCAGTTAAGAAGATTTTTCAACATTTATTGAAAGATTGATACGAATATATAAGTCGTAGGTAATGAATTCAATGATATTTAATCTTTACAAATCAAAAACTTTAACTATGTAAAGTCGTAATTTTATATTTGACAAATTATTTAACCACATTATTTATAAAAGTGATTGATAGCAACGAATTTTAATAGCACCGAATCAAGTTAAAAGTAAAGGTATAGAACCTAATAATTTAAATTCATATTTCAGAAGAAGAGTAGAAAGCATACGTATCCACTTTATTACCAGCTATCGTTTTGTACCAGTATTAACGAGATTAATTAAATATAATTGTTTGTTTATGACATGCCTGGTTGCTCTACAGTCAACTCATCTGTGATACGTATGAAGTTGATCGTTATCACCGTCATTAGATTCACTTACATATAGTAATATGTTATAAGTAATAAACAAATACTACTTTTCTCCAAAGTAACAAAATCTTCAAAAATAAATCTCATTCTTCTGAGAATTGGTCTCAGATGAATTGAGTCGCAACTCACAAGTGGCATAGCTGAATTCTGTAATGTTTTTTATCAAAGTAGAACGGAAACTTATTTCAAACGGGAAGCGGCTTCTTTCTTATTTCGTTTCGCAGTAACAAATAGAAAACAATCAGATTTCCAGCTCACGTCCGGAGACGTTCGGATTGACTTCTGAGGATGAAAATGTTGTCATTAGTCAACTGAAAAGTGTAAGCTTTTATATGAAGAAATTTTTGTCTTACGATAGATTTGATTTCAGTTTTGTTATAACATAAAATTTGAAAGTTTATGCAACTCGACCACACGCAGTTTGCATCGACGCGAAGATTGAAGTTCGTAAATTTCGATTAACTTTCTCTTTTACTCCAATTATGGCGTCATGAGAGTAACAGAGATAATCGTCCGAAATTTACGAATATCAATTGTCGCGCCGCAGACGCTACATACGCCGCCGTTCCACGCATAATTAATAACAATTGAGTAGGTACGTACACATCAAAAAATTAATTATATTGTTGTTCATATATTTTTTGTATAAATTTAACATGAAAGGTTACTAACTTAAAATGTCTTTGATGGCTCGATCAAGTCTATAAATATAAAATTATACCGATTATGGTATCTACAGTAATAAATAGCTCATTAAAATTAAAAATAAATACTTAAATTACGTAATTACAAAATCAATAATTATATTTACATAATTAATAAGATAATGACATAGTTCTTTAAAGCCTACCATAGGACCCAAACTTCCTTGTTCTAATTTCCCTTCGATTAATAGTTGTTCCGTAATGAACAGTGCTCGGTTATTTGGATTCGCCCTCGCGGGATATCATGTAGAAAAGTTAATATAGATACGACACTTCCCCGCGATACCGAACAAATCGTTCAAAAATAAAACAATTTAAATTGTCTGAAAGGGATTTTTACTTACTCGACGAACATTTATCCAAACGGTACAAAATGTGCCGATTTGGTGGCAGGAAATGAGCTGTCAGTGTGAACACTTGTGCTCATTTAACCGATTTGGTGAAAGAACGGCAAGTAAGTACGCGAGTCAATCAGCTACTTTGATTTTTTTAAGGGTATTATTATTATTTATTATTTTTGCTTTTGGGCTATTATTAGCGCCGCATCGACCAGGTATGATCGATTGTGGCAGCCCTTTTTATAGTTCATTACTGATTCCCGTTGAGTCCAGAAAGCTCCAGATTCTTTGGGCTGTAATGTTGTGTACCTCATACGGTTTCAGTACCTGCCTGCCTAGGTAGATACTTCTTTTATGCATTAGTGGCCTGCAGGAGCAGAGGATGTGCATTGCAGTTTCCTCTGATTCCTGACAGAACCTGCATGTTGCATCTTGTTTCTTACCCATTAGAAACATATGTTTGTTCAACTTGCAGTGCCCGGTTAGAATTCTCGTAACTGCACAGGCTTTGTGTCAGTTAAGGGTAATAAAATAAACACATACCTAGTACTTTTTTGCCTTTTCTAACAACATAAAGCCCGGGCATATCCATACTAACATAATGATTTACGTCGTTCACCCCGTGTCTAATCCAAATAACCGATCACTGGTAATGAGATTGATCTAGTCACTAAGTTTAATTAATTTCCTCATCATGTGAACATTGATTTGAACGTTGTAACTTAATTAAAATATGGTCCCGAGCGGTTGTTTGGTAAATAGCACCCCACTTTGACACAAGGTTGACTTTATTGGATATAATTCAGAAGGTTTTCGCAGAAAACTATCAACATAAGAATTTTCATTAAATTCTTGTGTTTTCAATAAACCGGACAGTTTGTTCGGTAGTAGTGATTATCTTTCATTCCAGGGTTCAACAAATACTTAACCTTGTCTCTCGACTAAATAATTCTTGGGATCTATGCATACATATAGAAATTTGCAGACCGTTTTCAGTCATCTTCGCTGTCACAAAGGAAATATTTTAGTTTAAAACAATTTTTTAAGCATAGGTAAGTTATGTTTAACTTTGAACTCGCATGCTTTTTCGAAAATGACTAAATTTTGTTTCCAATGAAAAATCAACGCGTTTTAAGTTACTTTCGAATTTTTAAATGCACATCAATTTATGTATGCTCCGTATTCTTCCATATTTCCGTGGTAGCCGTAGTGAACATCCGCCATTTGTTCCTCCTTCCTTCCCTTGAAGGTGTTATGGTTTCTGAACGCGTTAAAGATGATCAGGGCTAAAGCTAGCTTGCCGACCATCATAGACTTGAAGAGCATGAATTTCAACATGCTGAGAAACATGGGCACAATGGTCGACTGGATGATGAAAGGCATGATGAACATCGGCAAAATGCGCTCCATCAATTTCTTCTGTTTACCACGACCTGGAAACATAAATGCAAGATATGAGTTAGATTATTACAAGCATTGATTTAACTTGTAATCTAAGTAGAGTATGTTCGAGTGAAATCTTGCAACTCAATTTTGAAGCGGATATCTTTAACCAATTTGCTGAAGTTTAGCACACATATGTAAGTTCGGTGACAATGCAACATTATAGTACCACTGATCTGATGGTTTATTGGTCTGTGTGCTAGAGACAAAAGGTCTGTCTCTCCATTATAATATAATAACATCGTATTTAATTGTGAACTAAAATGCAGTACCAAATAGATACATTGACAAACAACGAAATGTAAAAACTACCTAATAGTCATTTATCTTGTCAATAAAGACTCGCGTCGCTTAATGAGAACCGTCCTATTCATCACCAACGGTCTAATTTAAAAGCGGGCATAGCGGCGGAAATCGCTGAAATTTTGAAACACAACGAACATAAGGGCTTGGGCAGAGAATACCATTTTGTACCGTTTGGCTTAGAAACGATCGGTCCATTCATGGGGTCCCAGTGCGCACAAACTTTTTGCATAAATAGCGAGGCGTCTGGTTGACGTAACTGGTCACTGAAGAGCTGGCGGCTTCCTCGCAGAACGTATCAGTATTGCGATACAACGTGGAAATGCCCAACGTGTAAAACTGATTAAAGTCATTTAATATCTGCGTAAGAATCATCGTCGGCTTATAATCTAGTAGCAAAAACCACTACCGGATCGGACAAGTAGTTGTGGAAAAAATTGGATCATTCGGTTAAGCCCGCTCTACACTCGCGGCGCGAAGGCCCGCGAACGCCCGCGAAAGCCACGAACCGCGAGTGTAGATGTTGTTCACGCCTTCGCGTTCGCATTTCGCGTCATTCCCTGATCAGTGTCCGTTTTTGGCCCGCGACAAAGGGTATACAAGGGTAGCTTTGCGAGTGTGGAGGCACACAGGTGTGAGCGAAGCGCTGCGTAAATTCATGCCGTAAAGTCATGGAGCGAATTCGCGCCGCGAGTGTAGAGCGGGCTTTAAAAGAACAAACAAGCACAAATTAAAAAAAAAACAAACAAATAAACAGCCTTTCACCCCAAACGCATGTACCGTTTGTTCCGACCTAGAATTACGATGTTAGAGTTGTGCACCATGACTGACTACCTCACTTACCTCCATGTTATGCACTAATTGAATAAGTGACACAATTATAACACGCTTGAAAAATTGGAATGTACTCGTACATTGCTTTTCACTTTCTTTGCAGATGGCTGATCGATTTAATGAAGGCGGCAGGCCCCGGCCGGCGGCTGCTCGGGTTATTATACACGTCAGCCTCGGAAGGCAATTTCTACTTTCTCGTGGCCAAATTTCGTGGCTGATTTACAAAGCACGTTATTAAGAAAATGTTACACTTTCCGTGATTTCAGTGTTTTGCAAATTTGGATCGAACTTAAACTTCAATATAGGTGTATTTGTTTATTTTTAAGTTTTGTCGTTGAATCTTATTATCTCCACTTATCACTCACCAACACTACTCAACTTATCTCCAGCATCTAAAATATTTGCAAGCAAGTCATAGCTTATTTTTCTTTCGTCACGAGACTCACGAGCAATAAAAAAGAGAAACCCTATTTTTTTTATTTTAGGGTCCTAACGTCACTGATCCAAAACCTAAAAGTAAACAAAGATATTGGTCAAGTTTCATTAAATATCTCCATAACTAGCTACCTCATAATTATTTTCATGTGTATTTACTATGTAGGTATGCCACATTACACACTACATTACACACACACACACACACACACACACACACACACACACACACGCACACACACACACACACACACACTGTCTTGTGTATGCTTGTAAATAGTGAATCCTATTTATTTACTATCTAAGGAAATTAAATTTCCAAATGAGAATACCAAACATGCCTTGCCATGCCACATATTAAATCTGCTTGCAATTTTAGCACTTGAGCGATTTTAAAGGAATTTTAATTCATTTTAAGGAACTGTAGACGATGTAGACATAGTATGAGCATTTCTTAATTAAGTAGGTACTTATATACTCGCATAAGAGATCAGATAATTTGACGTTTGCTCCTGAATATTTTATGAGGTTAATACATTGTATTCTTAATTTGCCATTCATTCTCTGTAAATTATATTTTGAATCAGTCACGTCACGTCAGCCATATATTCCCCACATACTTTACGCACCTATGCGCTTTTTATAATGAAATCACACAAGTTAATTAATTTTCCACACTCACCTTCCTGTAGGCTCCTTTTAGAATCAATTTTGAAAGAGACTAATTTATTTTCTGTCAGATTTTTGTTTGAGGAAGTCGGTAGGTGCATGGTGAGTCCATCGAACAGTTCGATTTGTTTTTCGGCAAGCACGGGCACATTTTGCGGCGGGGCGCCGGCGCAGGTGTAAGCCGCCAACAACGCGAGGCAGAGGAGCGTGCGCGGTGCGCCCATTCTGCCGGTCACTTTGGCAGTGCAGTGTTGCGCACACTCCCCCCTAACAATCAACGGTTTGGAACTGGATTGATACAGTGATCTCGATCTAGCCCTGCATGGAAAAGTTCTGAACGAGTTTGCGTGACATAACAGGCATAATATATAACGGATGATTTAGAAAATTGTTATCACGTCATGGTGATATAACCACAGTAACGGAGCTTGATGATATATTCACGTATCACACGCGGGCCTTTTTTTACGCAATTTATTATACATTTATTGGTTGTTAACCTTACCAACTCTTTGAAATTTAACTAGGCTGAATACCTCGTCTTAATCTTCTTTGATTAGGTACCTATAATAAAATTAAAAGGGAATTGGGCTTTGTGATAGATTATGTGCATAATTATTAATCCCACTATGTAGGTAGTTACAGCTACTCACAGTTGGTGTACAATGGTGCGATATACAAGGGTATTTAGTCGTGCATTCTAATTAAAAAAACTGAGGAAAAAAATAATCGCACACAAAAGTTTCTCACCATTATTTTTGCACAAAATGTATAGTTTTGATACCCACGGTTAATCGGTTATTAATTTATAATATACCATTTCTTCGTGTCTAACAGAGCTTAAAATGTCACGAGTCGAGTACTCACTCGACGCTCAAAAATCGATAACTGCGGGTCGCTTTGGGGGAGGCCATGTCCAGCAGTGGACGTCCTTCGGCTGATATCAAGATGATGATATCATATCTCGTATCCAACGTTTTCAGTATTATAATCAAAGACTACACTCTTTTTTAAGTCCATTGTGTTCAGTGGACTTAGAAATCTTCTTAAATTTTTTTCTATAGCTCCCACGGATGAAAATGAAGTGATACCGCGATAACGTCTGGATAAAGCGATTTGTGAGCATTTTTACGAGCTTGTGTCATGTAATCCACACAATAACTACCAAAGAATAAAAAAATCCGGCCAAGAGCGTGTCGGGCCACGCTCAGTGTAGGGTTCCGTAGTTTTCTGTCCGTCACAGTAAGAGTTAAAAAAATGGGTTATTTGTTAGAAGTAGTACAGAACACTTAAAACCGGCCCACAAAGGATGGTGATAACTAAGGAAAGAGGAATCTACAAGATTATTATTAGACAACGAACGACCAAAGACAACTAAGACGATTCGACCAGGAATTTTCAACCTAATGTATGAATGCACTTCATGCACCTGCTCCGACCCCATAAAAAGGAAAGGAAAAATCTTAATACCGCCATGTAGGATATGAGCGTTCCACGTACAGCGACATCTATCGGCAAATTAAGTAAACTATTACACGAGCTTTAATTATGAAAGTTGATTTTTATGGGATAATTCTTTATTGCGTGGACTGATTTTCACAGTTGTTATTTAATTTGAAAGCACGTCATTTCATTGTGATTTTGTAGAAATTACAGGTACCTACAATAAACACAGTAATTTTTTTCATAAACTATTCAACCTATCAAGTTCAAAATAATTTTACTCGAAAGTTTTTATAAATAATATTACATTTTTTTTACTTAGCTGGAGCGATTATTTCCGAAAATATTTACATTATCAAGAAATGATGTGAGTAAACTCCTATTCATTTTTAAATATCTACCTAACAATATATCACACGTTAGGGTTGAAATGAAAACGGGTAGGTACCCTAATAAAACAGTTTTTTTCCACTTTCTATTTTACCACTTTGAAGAAGAAGAGATACTAATGTACCAAATTTCAGCTTTCTAGTACTAACGGGCACTGAGATTATCTGCGGACGGACTGACGGACGGACAGACATGGCGAAACTAAAAGGGTTCCGTAGTCAACTAGGAACCCTTGTAGTTTAAAAACTTACTAAGAAGATGACTACTGTCTCCCACTCCTAACTTTAGACAAAATGATGAATAGACTGAATAAGATGTTTTATAAAAAAATAAACACTTAGGTACTAATGGTATTAATTTATATAATATTTTCTTATCAAATAGGTATTATAATAAACTGAACACGAGTTCAAAGACTTAACAGAAGATCTTGAGTATTTAAGTATTCAAACAACTTTCTCAGTCCCTCAAGGCTGTCTATAGGAAATACGTATAGGTATGGAACCTGGATGGTACCGCAGGAACCAGTTAGAAATGGCGAATAGACTCACATAAGCTTTATATCTCGTTCATCGACCTCAATATCTTCGCTTCTTACTTTCCACCTGTTAAGCATAAACAATTACCGTTTATACTCAGCGCGGCTAACACCATAAGTTTTTTATTACATAAAAATAAACTCATTGTTCCTGTTTGCAAGTATAGTTCGGTTAAAAATATACGAGCATACACGAGTGAGTTATACTTTATTTTTCTTATGCAGAACCGCTAGAACTGTCATAGAAAAGGGCAGATTAGATTAAGTTTTCCCGCAGTTTGCGACTCGACTACATTATTTTTTTATTACCTAACTAAGTATCAACTTAGCAATTATTGATGCCCAGCTCACCTAATGTAAAGCGCCGACAAGCCTATGTGGGTTACACGATATCGAGTTTTAATATCTGGAAGAAATCTGTAAAGCCGTTTGAGTAGGTAATAAGATGGGTTGGTATAAGACCGGAATCGAGCGAAGACCGGATAATTGCTGAAGCGTATGTGTTACATTATTGAATGCAGGTGACATATATTCGCGCGAATATTAAGCAACAGGTTACGAGTAAATTTTGAACGAATTTAATACATTCAAAACCTCAAATCCCATATTTGTTTATTTTTAACACTTGAGTAGTACTTACCTACTGGTTTCACGTTAAGGTATATATGTTATGGAACAAGTGATAAGGACGGGCATTATTTGTAATGGCCGGGCATTATGACTGGCTATACTGGGCCAAGTGGCAAGTGACAGGCTAAACTTCAATATTTATCACATTGTCTGGTCATTATGAATACTGCTACATCGTCGTTGGGCAATTTGGTCGGGGAGAGAAACAAACACGTGACACGACTTGTTAAACTGATTTTTTTTTCCTTAGCGAGTCGGCTGTGTTGTGAACGCAAAAACCTAACACTCCTCCTCGCTTCGCTCGTCATCGTACCTATCGGTGACTCTGGGACTGAATTTCTGTTTTGCCCTAATATGATTGTCCAAGCTCAGTACTAATTGTATGAAAAAAATGTTGGACCGGGGGTTTTCTCAAAAATGTATGCTTGAGCATTATGTATAATAACTCATCTGTCATTTGGTCGATATTGTTAGCTTAGTATTCTGCCCAATAGGTGATAGACATTATAATTATGCCCGGTCAACTTAATAATTTGAATATTTATAATCAAATTGCCCTCTGATATTGGGCGTTTTTCATAATGCCCGGGCATTTTCAATAATACCCAAGTTATCACTTGGTCCATGACATATACATTATATGTGAGTGACGTGGTGGTGGCAGTAGTAATAACGTCGGTAAAGATTATGACGATTATGATGACAACGGCTACAATAATAGTGATGATGATGGACATGAGACCATTATTATCACATCACATGAATCTTGATTAGGAAGTGCCAGTTCGCAATAATTGCTATTAATCTTAGGTTCGTGGTATTACTGGAAAATAGCTAATAAACTGAAATAAATGTCAGTATCTATGTCTGAAATTGTGTTAGACGCACCATTAGGCAAGCCTAGCTAGGAAAAAGCATTTTGGATATACTGTTCCATTATAAGATAACACGCCATTTAGAATTCTTAATTACAAATATTAAATATCATCAAACAATAATATAATTAAAACTGTGAGCCATGTTAACGGATAAAATCACATGTAATCATTGATTCATTTACATATTTATACCAACATGTGCCCCGCGGTGTTACCCGCGGTTATTTTCCCGTAGTAAAACGTAGCCTATGTGTTAATCCAGGGTGTCAGCTAACTCCATACCAAATTTTATTAAAATCGCTCCAGCAGTTTAGACGTTAAGAAGTAACAAACATACACACTCACACACTCAGAAACTTTCGCCTTTATAATATTAGTCTAGAAGTGTAGATTATATTATATACCTAGTGTAGATTACTGGTTTTTAGGACTAGCGGTCACTGAGTAAAGCCGGGGACAGACATAGACAGACGGACAGAGAGGCACAGGTAGACATGGCACTATAGCTAAGTAACATTTTACATTAGAATTTCAATTTTTTTTTTGATACTTCCGTTTCGCCTTATGAAATCTATGAAAAATGGCAGTGAAGTGGAAGACGAAAACGTGTATTTCTGTTATTACTTTATTCTAAATGAAAAAAATGTAGTATGCAACTTTAAACAAAATGGCCCGATTGCGACTTCCAACTCAATCGATTAAAATAAAAATATAATAAATTGATTTATTCTGAGTTGATAGAACTATTCGGTTGGAAAATCCTTAGTAAAATACATCAATTTCACAGCAGCAATTAAACAGTGAGTGGATACAATGTCGCGATAAAAATGAAACTGTATATCGCCGACATGTTTGCTCCAAAATAAAAAAAATAAGCACGCAGGCGCGGCATTCTGTACGTGAAAGTGCGCAACTGGAGCGCTTGAATGCGTTTTGAGTATGATTATATGTATCTTGTTGATGAAGTGCTACTGATTAAATAGTTTTGTATTCTGCTTGAAGAAAATATATATCTTTGCGAAGGGACGAAATCGGCTCAATAGAAAGTAGTTCAGAAGTTAGATCTGTAAATTATCTTCAACGGTATTTCTGATTTTATTTTCTTTTTTCTTTTTGTTGAAGTAATTTCTTGTATATTTTGTAGAACGCGATCGGCTTTAAAATTTCGTAAAGTTATGTAATAATAACTATGGAGTTCTTAGTACCTATTACTTATCAAATATCAATCTATTTATTACCTATTCTTGCACACCACACGCGTCTAGGTTAAGGGAGTCATAACTGCGTGAGGAGTATACTAATTTGGGAATGTTGTGATTATAACAAAAGTAATACTTTTTGCTATCATCTACCTACACAGGCTACTACTAGGTATTTATTAATGGTAAGTTAGATAGTAGCGTGTTGAAAGTATTTTCCAATACATTTTCATGGACAAAAAATACGTTTGCACATAATCTTGAATATCTAATGCCCTAAACAATGGAGAGACTGACTTCTTACCTATCATGTTCTCATTGGGATCAGATTTCACTATCAGTTGCTGATAGTGGAAA
The DNA here is from genome assembly GCA_022674325.2 of Grapholita molesta. Taxonomy (NCBI): domain Eukaryota; kingdom Metazoa; phylum Arthropoda; class Insecta; order Lepidoptera; family Tortricidae; genus Grapholita; species Grapholita molesta. The sequence goes on along the minus strand of CP053121.2, from coordinate 21,279,397 downwards.
AAAATAATGATCATTCGATTTCACTTGCGTACCTTCTTATGTAGGTAAGTACACGATTATTGCGTGATAACTTTATAACTCTCGATTTTAAATCAATATGTGCATAAATTAATAGAAGGTTCATCTTGTGTCCAGGCTAAATGTCATGTTAATTCATTATTTGAAAGTCTTAGTTTCCTCAGAACGTGAAGTCAAGATTTGTCTAGCTTGTCTGTCTCAGTTTGGCTTGGCCTTACAAATTCATTTGCGGTTTTCAGTAATAACTAAGCGGATGCATACATATAAACCCAACTTCGAGACTCAGCGTTTGGAGAGCTGTGTGACAACTTCTTGTCTAATATTCTTCAGCTTGAAGACAAGTCTTTGAACAGTTCGTGTTACTAGTGATGTACTACGGTTCTGAACTCGGGATTCTTCAGGCGTCTCAGAGTCGCTCAAAGTGAAACTTACCGCTATCTGTACCTACTTAAGCTTAAGGGACGAAATCTTTCATGACTTGACATTTTAAATTCGGTTGTCATTTATGTTATGATGCTTACATAAATGACAACCGAATTTAAAATCCGTATGATTGTTTATATTCAAGGTGATCCAAGGTGATTTAAGGTGATTGTTTATATTCCCATAGTATTCTATTACAAGGATTATGGTATAAGTAAAACACACTATGCACATTGACAGAAAATATTTTAATAACTATTTGAGGGCGAGAAATATGTTTAGAAATAAATCACATGTTATATTTATACAACGTTCTTTATTCATAAATATTTCATTGATATTCTTTCGTCGTCTATCTGCCACAAAACGAGTTCGTGAGAGACAGACGAAATTAATATCTGAACGTAGGTACAAGACTTATAAATAATATAAATTAAATTAATATTCTAACAAATGCAAAGGGTATGGTTTAAAACTATTGAGGTATATTTTATTTTACCAAAATAAATACACTAAAAAATTTGGAAGCCGTTCTAAATTATGTAACCAAAGAAAATAAGATACCACGAGAGAATTTATGGTTAAATTTAAATTGTATTTCTTTGATTGATGGGTAAATATTTAGTCTTGGTAATTTTGGATTTTAAGAGACTCGTATTACTTGCTTGCGACTTTGCCTTGCGTCAGGTCAATTATAAAACTGTGTGACAACTATAGTTACCACACACATGTGTAGAGCCTACATTACTTCGTATAACTAACGGGAGCTGCGACACGGGCAGTATGAAAATTGTAAATTAGAGTCCAATTGTTTGTTTAATTTTCGTAATTCTAACTTTTAAATCAAATCGCAAAAAAATCTTTACTTTTTAAAACTGCGGTATAAAGTATATAGAAAATTATAGAATATAATATAGAAAATTTACGTAGGTACTTATACAAGATCTAGAAACATTTTTTCATTGGCTGCCATGTTTCTTGTACAAGAAACCATACCTAAAAGATAGTCTGGTGACACTATCTGACATACTAATAGTGCGAATTGAGCAGAGGCATTTGCAGTGCGACCAGCGGCGCGTTGAGTCCAATAGCAAATGAATGCTTTATACATGAATTTATACATTACTAATTAAATAATAAATAAATAAATATTACAGACATTTTTACAGAAATTGTCTGTGCCTCACGGTAAGCTCAAGAAAGCCTTCGTGAGCTGTCGGTAGTCAGCCAATGATATATATAATATACAAATAATTAAATACATAGAAATCGGCCAAATACATGTGCTCATCACACAAATGTAATATGAACCCAGGACCATCGGCTTCATAGGCAGGATCACTACCGACAAGGCCAGACCTGCCCCGCCATCTTGGGAGCGGATAAGCAAGCTGCTCAAATATTGCTGAAATGGAATTTCAATGCAACGCTGAACACACCGGACGCTAGTCACTGAGGACGTACATTTAAAATCTTGTTAGTGAATTAAGCAGCTGTAATAACAGTATTTAGTCAGATATGGTGGCGTCGTTGTCAGACCTGGCCCAGGGCGACAGAAGAGGGCCAGGGGCGGGCCAGGGAGCGGCCACGGGCGCGGGCAGCAGCTCGGCGCGCGGGTGCAGGTGCACCAGCGGGGATGACGCTGCCCCCACGAATAGTCGTGACACAGCCTGGGAGACAATAAAACTTATAGAGAACCTACAAGTATATATTGATTAAAATGAAAAGTCAAAATCGGTTAACTAATGTAAGTCCTCAGTCCGGATCGTATCTGGTGCACAAGATCTCGCTGGCCATTCAACGTGGTAACGCTGGCAGCATTATGGGAACTTTTGGGCCAGGTATGATTCGAGACCCTGTAGCTGATTTCTGTTGGTTAATAGATTTGACGAAGCCTGTTGCAAATTTGCATTTCTGGCCACCTGACGATGCCTGTGTTGCGGATATAAATACAATTGACCTAACTTTAGTAAACTTGGATTTAAAAAAAAATAGTAAAAAAAATGTAAGTGTTAGTGACAGTGGGTTGAACAATGAAGATACCTGGCTGACGGAGACAATAAGCAGCAAGACGCCGATGGCCAGGTTCTTGACGGAGATGACAGCCAGGGCCATCAGTAGCGTGGAGATGACACCCAGCGTGAACATCACGGGCAGAAAGATAAACGACAGCCGCTTCAGCGCATTGTGACCGAATGTGCGCCCTATACTTTCCTCAGCTAAAAAAAAAACAATTACAACTATACATTTTTGGTCGGAAAAAGGGGTAAGGTATGGATATTCCATACCTACATTGCAAAAATAATAAGAATTAAGGATCTAAAGTCTGGAGACCCCTTTCATAAAATAAGTATAAAAGACGGCCGCTGATTGTATTTGTATCGACAATTCGTGGCTAATGGAATCGTGATAATCTACCGGAAAAAAATGTATTCACAAAGTAATACAGTCAACCGTCGACACGCCAATTCGTGTTGCTAACCCGATGAATAAATAAGAGTAGTTTGCCAGGGTAAAATTATTTTACCTTACAACACATAAATAAACTTTATTAGGTTTTGGTTTGATGTCCTCATAACGTTTTCTTCACCGTGCGACCGGTAACTTAACCAAATTAGTAACAAAATGAATGCTGATATACATATATTATTTTATTTGTATATAATATAATGGTTCTTTGTAACCTAGAATACATTTGTATGTTACGATTAGAATGTTAGAATACGTTTTATGTTTAACAGAATTGCCAAGAACTCGCAACAATAGAAAAGTGCGAGTGAGGTACCTACACTGCTGGCTAATAGTAAGTAATATAAGTACTTATAAATGAAGGTATACGTAACAAATGTGAAGTTTTTATACGTTATTAATTATACTTTTCAGATGCTTAGTGGATTTAATAAATACGGCTCACGTGAATTAATAGCTCTAGCCACACCAACGTCTACCTATAGGTAGTAAGGAAGGTATAATGCATTTAGAACGGTACACATGGAATCACAAATGAGCAAAATGGAGGACATCAAGTATTGATTTATAATCCCATTTAGTTCTGGTGTTTTCCACATATGTAAGTACAGTCAAGGACATAAATATGAATACAAAAATAGAAAATAAATATTATATTATATATCCGTACCCAAAATGGCAAAAAGGGCTCCTTATTAGTTTGCTCATGTCGGGTGTCTGTATGACACAAGCATTGACCTCTAAAACTATTTAAAGCGAATTTTGTTTTAGAATTTTAACTGAAGATGCCGTTCGTGCCGTTAACTAAGTTTTGTTACAAAAAATTTAGAAAACTATGTTTATGAGAAGGTACTAAAGTTAAAAACAAATATCATTAAATAACATATATATGTTGCGTTTGTTAACAATGTTTTCAAAGATAATCGCCCCGAAAATTAATAGACCGCTCTCACTCTCGATCAATAAAATATGAAGTTTTGAACCTTAGAATATTATTTTTACCAACGTTCTTTTGAATATTTTTTTTTTGGTATAAATACATTTATTTACAGAAATTACAATCGTATTATGATAACTACAAGTACTTAACTAGTTACAGTATAAAATCTAAAAAAGGCCCTTGAGGCTTTGTATCAAGGATACTGGCGGCATTTTCTCGTTGTATCGCAATGCTGATACGTTTGAATATTATATGTAGAAAATCAGGTGAACTATCGTTCGATCCAACATACATTATTTTTTGTTTCTTTGGCGTTTCTAAAATTGATTGGCACATTGGCTGCGGCCCCAATTGCAGCACCAAACACAAGTCAAGTTGAAATTGAGCCAGTAGGCAATTGAAAGATTTATGCTACCTACCTATCATATTTTTTCGCTGTGAATTCTAATGTACAAATGTCTTTTATACGTGGTTGGGAGGACTAATAGTAGAATTATCATATTCGTTAAATAATCCGAAGCAAATTCTCGTACCAGATTCTGTATTGTTGACGTTCCGCAGTTTCTAAAACTATGAGAATTCTCAAGTTCTCTCGTATTATATATAATAGAAGCATGTAATAAAATAGCATTTCTGTCCCATGCGAAAATAACATTGCATGTTTCAAACTAACAATTTTCTCATACATTTAATGTATGTCATTGTCTCCCCAGTAGTTCTAGCCCATACTAAGTAAAATTTTGTACTTAGTTTGCATGATAATCTTAGATTGCAACTTATGATTACGATGGGTAAAATTAGAGGTTTCTGGTGGGAAAACGCTAAAGATCGGCTGTATTTAACTATTAATGACAGCGTAATCTTTTTAATGACCGACTATATTGTACGAATAGCACTTCAGAATATCTCATTTACACGTTCGCGGTCCATATACCACTGGATGGGAGTTTCAGAAAAAAAGTGTACCAAATTAGCGTCACTTGTTGAAAAGTTTTGTGACGATAATTAAGCATAACATCTGTATGGAATTTAAAGTTTACCAGTGTAATGCAACTTTATGAAACGATCACCAAAAATATTTTATGTAAATTTAATGCTTTATTATCGTTAGATTACAGAGTTAATTTAACTTTCTTCTGAAAACTTTTATACAGACCATTTATGCGCACATATGTATCACACCCACATATTTGACGATACGTGAGGCTCAATCCCTGCAGACTAAACGGAAATATTAAACGGAGTTTAATCATCAGATTCTATTACGAATGCTATTCAGTATTCCTTTGACTTATTTAGTACAAAATTAATTTTGAACCGTTTTAATAAGATTGGTTAGGTTAGGATAATAGGATGCATTTTAATTTTAATTGTAACCGCTCGACACACCCGATATACGCTATTAATACTGCAAAAATATCTGATAGCAACGTATGTCAAGGCCATAAGGCGCTGTCAGATATTTTTGCAGTCTTAATAGTGTAATATATTATTGACGGTGTCCAGTACTATGTATGTAGCTATATAATAGTAATTGAAGCTGTGAATTATTTAATGGTATAAAATAAAACATAAACGCTAAGAACTAAGACTACACTAAGAATCGAAATTACAAAATTCGAAATGACCGATGCCAACGAAAAATCATTTTATAATATTGGGTCAGTATTATATAGTAAGGATATGTAAAATTGAGTGTTTGACATTTCTTTGAGCAAGTTAAAAGCCAAGCACGTGGTAGCGTGGATTTTACATATTTTAGAAGATATGTAATGTGTATTTTATTTTTATTTATTTAATCATGATATTGAAAATAATTACAAATATTTGTTTTTATTACATTACATCTAAAACTAACTACTATAACTAAATTTAAACTAAACAAAAACTAAACCTATATAATATTTAAAAAAAAGGGGACATGTGTATTAACTAGTTTATAGTTTGGCTTCTGTAGGTACCTCATGTGTGTCATTGGTACATAATTTCAATACATATATAATACCGCAAATCCCGTGCTGCTACGCGGTAATAAGTTTGTTACGGACAATTATTGCCAATCCATTGATATATACGAGTAGTTTCCTAAACATCGATATTGACGAATAGGTCCTTATTACATTTGGGCCTGGCATTGACCGCTCAATACCTATTGATGAGGGTTAAATTTGTCAATTAATCGAACCACCTTGAGGACTTGTTTATTTTTGGTGTACAAATAGTGGAATAAGAAAAATCATAAGCAGAAGAAGTTAGCCTGCGTGTGTCAATGTCGTGGCAACGGTACACTAAGGCTGATTTATAATAAGACCAGAACATAAAACTAGGTACTCGTATAACCTGACTGACGACGATATAAGTAGTACACAATCTTGGTGTAATATTTGGTTTCGAATATTAAGTATAATAAACAGTGGGATTTGTGTCCTGGCAAGGGCTTTTGTGTGCCCGTTACGAATATTTGTTCCTGGGTCGTTATGAATGGACGTTACCGATACTGTTTTGATTTACTCGTAATTTTTCTGTTTTACAAAACGTTCGGCTGATAGCGACAAAACGAGCTTTATCAAGATTATGATTAACTTTATTTTTGAAAGATTATATTTATAGACGAAGATTAAAAAATTATTTCTTTTATTTACTACATAACTTTCAGTTTCGATTCGGTGAATAAAATGTACCTACTGTTTATTTTCGATATTTCTAATGATTTGCCTAGGTACGTTAGATAAGGTAGGTATATGCCAAAAATACTGCAATCGCATACATACAGGTAGGTCTAGGTAGGTACATCCCCTCGGTTGCTCAGCGATTAGCTGATTATATTTTTGTTTAAGAATATATATTTACCGTTATTCAAAATTCCTCTCAAGTTTGAAGCATCTTCATCACACTGCACTACGCTTACGAATATAGCGAGGTAAGCTAGGGACAATACGGCGAATTTGTTACACATCTTGGCCACACACGACACTTGAGCACTGCAATTTTAAAGTAAGACGATTGCCAGTCGATCGCTAAACTATGACTGATTGTATTTTGACATGCAGCCAGGATATAAAGTGTCCTGTGAAGACAATGGTCGGCAAGACCAAAGTCACGATGGGGAAAGAAAGTACAGTGCGTGACTGTTGAAATTGGCCCCGATTCCCGGCCCTGGACGACTAATGTTGAATCATTAACGGGTGTAGTGCTCCCCATGGACATATTGGACATCGGCAACGACTTCTGATCCTTATCGGCATAATTGAAAGTGAGAAACACGGACGCGTGCGCCCATGTCATTATCGCCGAGCCCACTTACATATTCATAAACGAACTCTATAATTAATCCACTTGGATTAACTTTTCGGTTTTACATATTGTTAACTGAAAGGGTTTACATATCTTTAATGAATGTGATGAGACTTGAAGGTTTGTCATTTAAAAGGTTTTACCTATATCGGCACCGACAATTTGTTCTAAGATGGTTTTTATTAATATCAATATTTATAATTATATTAATTAATGTCACTTAGTTCCATATTTATGTTAAACATTTAATGATAATAAATTGAAGATATTGTAAAAATACATTCAATATACTAAGTCTAAGAATGCCCGCGGCTTTGTACTCGTAGGCAGCGAAGCGAAGGTATAACCTATTTCCTCGCTGGGTCTTAAGCTGATTCATTGAGAGTAGAAGATGATTATTTATTTGCTCGAGGAAACACACAAATTATAAATTGTATGTATGTACTCGTATCATGACAATTTTTTTAAGTAGCACATCTGTAGTTGCTAATTGTTCTATAAAAATATGAAGAGATCTAGCTGAAATTCTATATTGTAATGTATAAAACATATAGACTCAACTATCAGTAGGTATAATATATACGCCTCGTATATTCGTATTCATTTATTCCTTTTTAAAATAACTGAGATATAATTTGTTACATAAGTAAAGGCAGGTACCTTCCATAACGCCAAATTATATAAACCATAAATCTACATATTACTAGACTGTAACTCAGTAAATCGTGCTTAATATACTAGTAATTTATATACAAGCAATAAAGTGAAATGAATAAACGAATTAAAGACGTTTGTTATTATAATCACCTACTTTATTTAAAATCTTTATTCATGCATTTGAAATTTCTTCTTGATTAAGTACGTTTAAATATATCATAATATTTATCAAAACACTTTAAGAAGCACTAGAGGCAGTGATTTCACATGGACTGGAACACAAAATGACTAAGTACATCGGATCATAGTCCATAACTCAAAATGAGCGAAACACAAAATGACACCTACGAAAAAACACCAGAGGAGAAAAAGTAACCCCTCTGACCAGTAGGTACTTTAGGTTATGTTCGTTTTGTATCGGCCCGTACTTAGAGCCTATTTTAGCACCTAAAAATAGGAACTCCACGCTAGCGGAGCTCCGCCCGTCGACTTATTGCGTTGTAGTAATTTAGTGTTTCTGTATTTTTTAGTTATGGACTATGAGCGTATGTAGTAGTTTTGTAAGACTAACCCATATATTGACCCATATGACACATGCTATATATATAGATATAGTCTTTTGTTAAACGTACCTACTAGACATAATTAGATAATTACTAACATAATTTGCTTCAATTGGGTAATATGCTGGAGAATGAGCAATTTATAACATTCGCGAGAGCTACTAATTTGCCTAAGCACTTCTGTCAACATCAAATACATGATTTTATGTTTATAACGACTTGCGCAAACAGAAGTCAGCTTATAGTCATTTGTCAGTGGCAGGTTTTCTTTGAGGTCAAAACCACGAAATTTTTAAACTTTTGACTTCTTTCCTAATTAGTTACTTTCGACCTTTAAAGATATCATTTCCATTATCTGTCATGATCAGAGTGGGAAGGACGAATGGATTAATTAAATATAACTAGGTACATTATGCTAAATATTTAATTTTTAATTGTAAAATTCTTAATGGTGCTAGTATATAGTCATTAGATTTTTTGCAAAAAAAGGATTGGTAAGTATAAGTATACAAAAATAAGGATACCAATAATAAATTCTAGTTAAGTGGGTGTTTAAAATAAACTATAAAAATCCACCCCTATATTTCAATTTGATAAATCTAACGCCACAAGCGATGCCACAAATAAATTTCGTCTCTATTTATTTTGTCAAACGGAATGGATTGTGTCAGATTTCCTTGAAGTATTGAATATCTAAGAAACAAGTAAAAGCATTTAATTTCAAAGTTTATAAGTAGGTTTCGGATAAGAAAAGCTACGGAGGCGTAATTGTTAAATTTGACAAAGTAGGTACAATTCGCAGGTCATGGCTTTCATGAAGCCCGTGAGTTTCTTGAAACCTTATTTGATATTTAAGCATAACCTTAATAATTTGGGTTATAAAATCGTCACATATCAGTCACTTTCGTAAATACAGTGCTTGCGTTAATTATGGGTCGGTTGTAATGAACTGTCTGCTATTCAACTTCATCGTATTTTTGTTCTTCTTTGAAAAGGTTATCAGCTTCGCATCGTCGAAATTAACATCAATGAGTTTCTATTCGACCTTCTTTTGTCTATTCTAAATTGTCGTGATTTTTAAATATGAATCTGGGACCCTGCCGAAATCCTTTCCTTTGAACGCGAAAATGTATTTAACCGTTAGGTATTTGAAACGACCGTATCTACATACAACATATGCGAAAATAGAGTATGACGGCACATGAAAAATATGGATATGTTTCAATTTTCAATCACGTAGGTAGTAGGTTGATTATATCATATATATACCTATACCTCTCTGACCTCTCACCTCTGACCTGAGAAGATTATTTAGATTGGTAAGAGACTCTTATTCGAAACAGTAATACATCATGTTTTAAAGTACAAGGTTATGCGTAGTTCCACAAGAAAACATATGAAACAGTTCAGTAAAAACACAAAAAGTTTGAAAAATAAACATGATATAGCCAGTGATCGGTTATTTGAATTCTCCCTCGCGGGATATAATGTAGAAAAGTTAATACAAATACGACAGTTTCTATATTAAAAACAATTTAAATTGTCTGTAGGGATTTATTACTTACTCGACGAACTTTTATCCAAACGGTACAAAAGTTAGCTAAATGAGCTATCAGTGTGAACACTTCTGCTCATTTGTTCGATTTGGACAAAAGTAGTTAAGTACGCCTATCTATCAGCAACTTAGATGTTTCAAAGTTTAATAAAATAAACACATTGTACTTTTTTGCCTTTTCTAATAACTTAAAGCTCGGATTCCCGGGGCATATCCATACTAACATAACGATTGAGGTCGTTCACCCCGTGTCTAATCCAAATAACCGATCACTGGATATAATAGGCAATTGGAGTCACAGACAAAGAAGAAGTTTGTCACCACTAGATTTTCACTACTTAAAGTTACATTAATATTGAACGACTTATGAAGGGATAATTCTGTCTCGTATAATTAGACAAGAGACATGTACGAAGTCGATGCACGTAGCGGTGGTAGAGAAACCGAGCGGCGCCGACCGCGACGACAGCCCGGCCGTGACCGTCGTATGCTAATGCGCTCCTTTTGGCAATATAGGCCATTTCCTGCTATGCCGAGAATCTAGGATAGCTTTGTCCTAACAGGCGTGCGACAAGTAGGAAGTAAAATTGATTGAATTGATTACTTAATCAATTGAATAACCCTATAACTTAGTCGGCTTATAAACTAGTCAGGTCTCGGGTTCGAATCCTGGTAATGACAATTATATGTGTGTTTATCATAAATACTTTACCTGGGGTATGGACGTTATCTACAAATTGAAGTATTTATATATACATATTTCTGTTACATAAGTAACATAAATAGTCTTATACCGTCGTCTACTACATCAGGCACAAGTATTATTGAGCTTACTGTAGGACTAGGGATGTTACGGAGCTTCGGTTTCGGTCCCGATAGATTTCAAGCGGATGTTGTAAGCCCAACGGCTGCATTGCGCGGGGTGTACCTAGAACTCCTAGCACTACAAACTGGTCTCAACATGTCTTTGTTATGCGACGATTATTTAGCAATTCGCTAGAATTATTATCAGCTCCGGTTACGGTTACGTTAAATCAAATTTAAAAACTTTGATTTCGGCTATAACATTCTAATGTCGGACTAGGCAAATTAGTATAACATTGTTCCGAAAGAATTATTTAATTACTGCTTAGTTACAAACGTACAAACTTACGTGTAATTATATCACTACGCGACATGTTTGTCTGTGAGTTTATCCGTTTGTAGGTAAATAAAAGGTTATATCTTACCATATAAGGTATTATCATGTATCGAACTCCATATGATTTTAGTAATCATAAATTGCAGTAATCAGTAATATATTCATAAACGGTTGTCATATCTAACAAGTCGTTGATTATCCTTTCCATCCAGTTTCCGAAGGTCTTTTTGTTAAAAAAAAAGAACTAAATTTATCATACTTGGTAACATTTATGAATAAGCAAACGACTGCTGTCCGACTTCTGAAACATTAGGTTCTATGACACGGTTCTATCTCGAACGAGGGCACACCGATAAAGACAATTTGAGCAATAATCAGATTTTACTTATTTTCTACATTGACTTCTATAGCATGATATTGAAATATATATTTATTATAGAATTCTAATTATCCGTCTAATTATTTCATTTATTTAGTTGACATCCGCCTGTGTCGTTTTATGACATGCAATATAATATATAATTAATACATTGTATCTACGCCAAGTACTGGCCGAATGTGACGTATTTTATTAACTATGTAATCTTTTAGAGCACCTATTCACTTTCGCATAATAAATTACTTGTATTTGCATTCTTGTATTTTAAAAGAGTGAACGCTATATATTGTTGCTTGCCGACGCATATATTGTTTAAATGGCATCATCAATATCATCATCATCATCAGCATCCCATGGACGTCCACTGCTGGATATATGACTCCCGCGTAGCGACCCACAGTGATCGATTTTGCGCCATACGCATACAGCGGATTCCCGCGATCTTTACGAAGTCGTCGGTTCACCTTGTGGGGGCCTGCCAACGCTGCGCCTTCCTGTTAGTGGCCGCAACTCCAGAACCTTTATGCCTCAGGGTCGGGTCACGTGCAATGTGTCCCGCTCACTGCCATTTAAGTTGCATTTAGATGGCATATCCAACTTAATCCCGGTAGTTGTCTTGTAGCAGAGTGAAACCATTAGATTGTCACTAAAACGTATCAAAAAGCATTTGTAAATTGTGTTGGACGATGCAATATTAGTACAGTTTGTTTCTGACTAGCCAGTTTAGGTGGCTACATACCCTAGACCTAGCGATCTTCTAGGAAAGTCACATGACAGGAAAGTGCTATGAATACGATCAAAAATACCGCGACAAGGCATAGCTTCAATTAAATGACTACAATCTACACGGCTCTAGCTACAATTAAAATATGCTCAAATATTTTTTAAATATATAATACTTTTTGGTAAATCATACAAATCAAAACTGTCCTTAAAAACTTAACTTTAAAAATAAATTTGCGAATACTTTTACGAACAGGTGCATGCTACTCGATACATAACAGAATGTCAGTGGCCCGACCGCAAAAAGTCCCTTCCAAGTGGTGTGAGTAGTGCGGGCGACCGAGTTATCTCGTGGTTCAGTCTACGGCGATGCGCGCTTTCGTTGCCATTCTCACACTCGGCTTGTGGCCGGTGTGCGTCCGCGGGCTGGCCGTGCCGCGGGTGCTCGCCGCGCTGCACGCCGACGGCACGCCGGTCGAGAAACTAGTGACGTGCGGGCAGGCACTCGGCCCCGCAAAATGCTTGAGCGCACTCGGCGCCTGGCGAGCTTCGAACGCCGCCGACCACCTAGTCACCAACAGGGAACAAACATTCAACTTCACAGAGGACGTTGAGAGATTCCCATGGCAGAAGTACGCGAACAACACCGACGAGCAGATTTACTCTGAACTGTGCGATGGCACAGAAAAATTGCTCCAGTATAGATCGTTGAAATTAAACCTTATTCCTGGGTACGCGTTTCAGCTGAATTCTAGGGAAAACGGTGCCCTCAATGTGGATGTTTATTCAGGTAATCGCTCTATCGACCTAGTTTGTAAATGTAATAACTGAAAATGAACATATTTACCATCGAAATCGTCTAGCGATTTAATGCGATGACTATTTAATGACTAATTTAACAAACATTAAAAAGTTTGTCATGCATTAAATTGTACGTCGGAATGATTGGAAAATGTTTAAAATTATATAATTAATTAAATAATTAAGTTATAATACCAATTAGGTTATTTATTTAAATCCTCAATGGAAAATAATAGTATAAGGTAGTCAGTACTGGCGATTTACCCTATGGTGATTCTAAATAGTATTTATTAGTGATGCTATTATCATTGCCTTGTATTTGTAAGCTCATTATTATACATTAGCATTGATAAAGGAAACGAATATAGTGTTGCTAATATTTTTTACGTATTAAAATGTGAATGTTAATTGCCGTATGCCTATTAACACTTTCACTGACAGTGCGACTGTTTAACCGTCGTTAATAAGCCAACGATATACTGTTAGCGAACGCGTAACAGATTGTATTTTTAAGCCCCATGCTGGTTGCACCTTAACAGGTTTTTGGTTAATAAAACAAATACCTAAATAGTCAGTTTTACTCTGTATATGACAAGGCTCATCAATTTATTGCTTAATTTTTGTAATAGCAAAAAAGATCTAACTAATGAATCTCTGGGAAATCTATGCTGATCAGTGTTCAATATTTGTCCGTTCAATGGGTATCGATGGAAACTAATTACTGAAATGACTACATACAATACATACGCTACATTCAATGCATACACATGCATTTGCATGCCAGGTACACACCTGACCGTGTGTCCATCATCGTTTTTATACGTTACCGTGACGTTGACGATATCGTCACGATAAACTAAAAGACTTAAATGTTTGGGATTGTACGCAGTCGCTGTTAAATGACCGTCTAAATTACTAGTTCCACTGCATTATCGCCAGTTTCGTCCGATTTTCTTTCTTGAACTATCACGTCATCTATTCTTTTGTTTAGTCGGGTTCGCGGTTCGAAATTAAACTAGTTCCAATTAAATATGTCAGTCAGCCAGTCAGTAAGTCAGTCAGAGTCTGTTTGGCGTGTAGATCGGAAGCCCCGTCACCGACATTAAACTAAATACGTTCCATAAAATTGTATACAATTTGGTGGATACCACACATTTTGGTGAGTGTTGGAGCATGACAAAACCTGACTCCACAGCAGAAAAGGCTTCGCTGCAGGGTTGCTCCTTCTCCTGACTCCCGCTTCACCAGCGACAGATGTGGCAAGAAGTGTAGTGCTGCCATCGGGTTACTGAGTCACCAAAGACGATGCACTGCACATTAAACATTAAAAACACTGCAATAATCATCTGCTAAAATGCCGTGACCAATGATGTCAACATCGATGTTCACCACGAAATATAAAGCGGCTGTTCTTGCGCAGATTCTAAATTATCGAAAATCCGTCAACATAATGGAAAGCGTAATGCGGTCCTATTTATACCTACATGAACTTAAATGGTGACTTTCCATTTAAAAATAGCTTTGTCCACGTTTTATGGAATGAAATGTATTGTTTATGTTAAACGGCGACTTTCTGTCCAACATATTAGCATGCATTAATTCCGTATGATCCGTATTAAGATTAATCATCACTATACGTACTAAGTATATGTATAAATCATTTATTAGTATTACGATACCTACTTTCGAGTAAAATTTCTAATATTTACTTACATAATTAAACTGGTTAAAATATGAGTGGATTAGTGATCAGATACACATTACCACTGAGTTAGTCGAAACTTAGGTACGAAATATTATTTGATATTTACCAGTCGCTTTTCGGTGAAGTAAAATATCACCAGGATACCTAATCACAATAAAACCTAGGTTACGCTACTTTCAGTCTAGGTTGGAATATCATATCTCAGTGGCTATCGTACATATAAAATGTTATTAATGTTCTAAAGTTTTAATACCTGTGATAGTTTTCAATAATTTGCACCTCGCCAGCTCTGAAAAGCTTTCCTTATTATTATTAAGTTTTAATAATAGAAATGTTATATCTTCTATACTATTACGAGTGACACTAACAACCGGTGAAACTGGTCTATAAGCTAAAGCCCCTCTTATACGAAAAACTAATGACTGGTGTATAAAGTAAAATAATTTGGATGACATTGAATAGCGAAATAGTACTATATGACACAATTGCGATAGGATGGCCATCACGATATTGTGCGCATGAGAAAAAGCGAAAGTGCATAAGGTATCAAGTATGGATTAACTAAGCAATCGCATCTTACGAAGATTTTCCACATTAACGGTAAAAATACATTTATTAAAATTTTACTGATACTGATTAACTGATGACTATTCTTCACAATTTAGAACCTAATTTGAGAAATAAATATTCCTAAGCTAAGTCGTTTCTCAATTAGACCCTAGACAGAGATAATACACTCTTTTTATACACTAAGTAGGTACTCTGAACCAAAAAGTATACAACATAATAAAATTAAAAATAGGGCGCGCTCTTTTTTTTGGTGCGCACGCAATTTAAGGCTAAGGCACGAATCTATTAAGTATAAATTTTTAAACAGTAAAATAGATTAGACCGTCGCCATAAATCAACTAAAAAATCTCTAATAATCTCGTTAATTAAAGTTCTTCGTTTGTTCATACAACCCGTTAAGTTTGTACTAGTTGTAGCGTGTTGTAGTGTAAAGTACAAACTTGATAGATTTGATCTTGTTTTATTTAGTACTATCCTACTTTATGAGCTAAACAGTGATGAGAGCAACACAAGCAATGTTCTAATGAAGTGTGTTGAAAAAGAAAATAAACTACTAAAGTTGGAACTTTAATCAACTCCTCTGTAGTGAGGCATTAACTTTTCACTCTTGTAATATCAGCAGTTGTTAGTTCGACCTAAAAGTTTCTGATTTATCTAGTTCGTGTTTAGTTCCAGATGATGACGTTGAGACTGCGCGCAGCACTATGAAGAAATTGAGGAAAAGGTTCTACTCGATAGTTCCGCTACTTCTCATACCAGGGCTGATCATGTCCGCCATCTTGCCATTCGTGCTCCCGGCCCTCAAGATGATGGTGATGGGCGTGGGCATGCTGAACAACATGGCGCTCACCAGCGCTGTCTTCACGCTCCTGCGGAATAACGCATTTAACGACAACTACCATCACAAGAAAATCATTTACAGTAACGACGGTTACAAGAACAAACCGTTTGAACACGAAGAAATATATAATTATGAAGTTGCGGATAACTTTGAAGAAATAGACAATGGAGAAAATTTTAATAATGTCGAAGAACCCAACCACAAGTGGATGGATGAATTTTTGGGTCATGAAAATAAATTCGTTAACATTCACGGTTATAGGAATAGGAGGATTGGTCATAAGAAAAAGAAGAGGAATCGTCGGCATAGAAATTAGACACCTAAATTAAATTATAAGCCCTTTCAGCTTTAATTTATATTTTTCAATAAGGGAACATTTCTTATCTTATCTCAAAATCTGAGACATAAATGAAAAGAAATTGAACTGTAAAAATACCTAAACTATGAATCTTTCTAAAAATTTACTGTGTAGATAAGAAGGTTCTATTTATTTTTGGCTATGTAAAACAATATATAATATACCAAGTAAGTACATGTTGCGATAATGCGAAGAAACTCAAGAATCAACCCGGTCACAAGACCGCATTCTGCGCATGGAAACGGCAATTAACTAAAAAATAATAAAAAATATTACTATTGCGGAATTGATTTCCAGAGGTTTTAGAGTAAGGATTTCGAATATATGTGAAAAATAGTGACCTATAAAAATATAATACGGGATGTTTCAAAATACGTGATACAAGATTATCAATCGCGATACAAAAATGTCCGAATCAACATTTTGTTACTACTCGTATTGTTTTTTTTAGTTCGTTTACGAATGTTCTTTATAATCTGTACTACTGTGTTTCTACAGTCAGACAAGACGTGTCAAAATATATGAAAGTATATCTTACTTACTGAATGGACGTTACCTGATGAACTGTTACCAAACTGAACAGAAAAAGACGGCAATTCGATTTATTGATATGATGTTTGAGACATGCCGACCATTGTCGCACTAATTTATAGTTGAGCCGTTTTCGAGAACGATTTGTGGGAAGAACGATCTCGCTCGGGAATATTGCCTATGTAAAATTGAGAAACTTCTCGAGAAAATACACTAAATTGTTAGAGTGAACATAAGGGAATTCTGGGGAACATCAAGTATATTTCTTGCCTTCACACTTCGTAGTTTATCATTGACTATGATTATTCAAAACCAAAATAATATTATGCCATTATACTTAGGTACATATTTAAATAAATCAATTAAAAATAAGTCTTAAATGAAACATTTTTTTTATTAACAAATAATTTTCATTTAAGGCACCTCACATATTGTTCTGAATCTGTCACATGAAATTAAATCCATAAAAGATGCTTTTTTTATCTCAAGAATTCGGGTCAATACGTAGGGGTGCCTTATACTCGTACTTTCCCTTTAAATTTCGTCATTGGTTGCGCTGAGACAAGATGGCTGACACACAGAAGCTAGTTGGCCGCACTTCGTAACTGATAAAAGAGAGAGATAAACATTTGTGAGCTTTAGAGATGTTACACCATAATGCTGTATTAAATTTGAAAGGTATTATAATAATTAATATACGTTTGTTACTTATTAATATATTTTTAACCACACGTGAAATTATACTAGGCCCACTTGCACTACTCAGGGTTAGCCAACTAATCAGAGGTGATCCGGTTAAGTCCATACGTATTGACTCGTAAACCCTTAACTCTTGGTTTGTTAGCTTACCTAGAACTGCGCAAGTGCGACTAAGGTAAACTTACCTAAATTTTACTTTCTATGGTCTGTGATAAGCGCCAAACAAAGATTTTGAAATTGGCCAGGTAACGCCAACGTCGAAGATCGTATATTTCGCGCATCTTTCTCTTTTATTCCAATTAAGGCGTCATTAGAGTGACAGAGACAATCTTTTGAAATTTAAGAATATTCATTTTCTTTGGTAGCGCCGCTGGTGCTACTAAATGGTACTTGTCAAAGTACATGAATTGTGGACCCATGTTATCTAATTTAACATATGTATGTATGTTCTTATCGCATTTTCATATAAAATGTCAATCAAAAGATATCTTGTCACATTTACTTACTATTTGATTATTTTAAGTAGATATTTAATGGCCCTCAAGAAAAAAAGACGAGGGTGGTAGTTTGACTATTACCACCTATTGCTGAAATATTCGTTGGCCGCGAATCTGACTATTCTGACCAGTCAAATGTCGAAGCGGAACCGAAATAACAATCAGGTATTTTGGGGGCTTAGAAAAATATGTTACTACCATTTTCTTCATTGCTTTATTATCAATTAGGAAACTCACTATAAATACGACTATTCATTTATACTTACAAAATATTAAATAATGAGCAAGTTTTCTTGTATTTACATTATAAATAACAAATCAACAACAATGTAATACACAAGAGAAGTCGTTTTGCCTTATATTAAGTTAAAATCTATAGATTGGTAATGGTAAGTGACAACCACTAAAAGCGATGAACTGCCCAGTAATTGGACGTGTCTACAGACGAACTTTCACAAGTTCTTAAAAGTTATGCTACATTCTTCTCTGTAGGTATTTTAAATAGCCATAACACTTAAAATGATTAGATTCCATTCTATTACACTCATTACGAATATTAAGAAATAAATATGATACTGGAGGAAAATTTAATATTTTTAAAAACATTTAAAATTTTCCTTAATCATTTTCGAAATCTCTTAGTCATTTAATAAAGATGCCAGTTTAATTTACATTTAAATACCATATTTCTCCGAAATTTTTAAATGCCAAGTTTATGGTGTACTTTTAAATATTATGAGTTGGTAACAAAATGAGCGCCTTGTAATTGTTTTTAGAATTAAAATGGCGCCTAAAAAAACAATTTAGTAACATATCACATTACAACAAATACTTATTACTAAGTTATTTTATAGGTACAAACTTCATTACATTAGGTACTTTACCTAGCAGGTAATAGTTTATTTTTAAATACTTAAATACAATAAGTGCAATTGTTTGTCATTTAAATATGTTATAAAATATACCCAGAATCCTACTCTTGTCTTAGGTTTAGCCATGAATTGTACATTGTACGTCATAGAGACAAGCAAAATTATCATTGCAGTACATACTGCATGAACTTAGAAGTTGGCTCTGTAGGTTTTCACTACTCTGATTTCTGGTGTGATATCTCGACCAAGCGGCGGTCCTCCTCCGGCATGTCTTTGTCGTCCCAGCCCCACACGGGGTTCTCGGGGTGGTGGTGGTCGTCCTCATCCACCTCCTTAGTCTCCTGGACGGATGGATGGGTTCCGTCTCCTGTCCGCGCCACTCTATTCTTGATCATTTGAACGGAGACTGTCTTCAAGTCGTACGCCCAACCTGTTCCCAAAAAACAAGTTTAGTTAAATATACATATATGTATGTATCCATCCTTAATTCCTTACACAAATTGGCTGAACCTCACGTTAAGCTCAAGAAAGCTTGCGTTGTGGGTACTCAGACAACGATATACCGGGTGTGGCCTGTAATAGGAGCTTTAACTTTAGGCATCGTTTCTGCACCACAAACGTAGCAACATTTGTTCTACGACTTTTGAAAATAACTTATAGTTTAATAAATATTAATAAAAAAAGATTTTCTAAGCAAGCAATGTATTGCAAAAACTATGAAGTTTGTAGGCTGACAGTAAACGTCAACTAGGCTATTGGATGCTGTTCATTGAAAATACTATTTAGTTTGTTTGAAAAAATCACATGTAATAAATTACCCAATTGTGTAAACTTGTAGAACAAATGTTGTTACATTCGTGGTGTAGAAGCGATCCTTAAATTTTTTGCTCCTATTAATAGGCCGCACCCGGTATATTAATATACACATACTTAAAAACATAGAAGACACCCCTGACTCAAGAACAAATATCTGTGCTCATCATACAAATAAATGACCCTACTCACTAGACCAGACCGGTAGTCAAGTTAACAATGTATGGCGTTTACCGAACATCACTTTATTTTGCGAAAGTTATTTGCTGTCGGACGTTGAGTTGATCGAGCAAACTATGGCTTTGCACCGATGCAGTATTCCTAAGTATTAAATAACGAACTTTTCCTGTGATGAATATCTAAGATACACCTCCTGTGCAATATAGGTTTACACAAAATGTTGTTGTTGTTTACTTTGCACGTCCGTATAAACACACGCGAACATGCAGATATTAAGTTTCACTTGATATCTAATTTTAATTAAATTATAAAAGTTTGAACTCTGTTTATGTTTCTCACCCTTATTTCGCTCGACGACTTAAGATTATCTTAGTTACTCCTAGGTTTCTAGGAAAACGTTTCAAAATAATTTTATCAATCATTCAAGCTCAAGATACTACCTATAGATGCTCTTGAGTATTAAAATTAAAGGCTTACGATTGAGGCTCATTCTGTGATCTTTATGTCAGGTTAGATCTGATAACTAGTAAAAACCTTTTTTCAACTAAATACAGATGCTTAAATGTATTTATTTATTTTATCCAAAATAGTAAATAAAAACTAGTAATGTAGTACTCATTATAAAACAATATTACAAGAAAAGTACTGTACATAATGTCTACTTTGTGGTGGAGTCCATAAATACTTTATTCATTATTCAGTCCTATTATATAGTTTACTTTTAAATACTCCTAAATGTATTTTACTAATAAAGGAAATAAAATTATTCTGAATACGAAAGTACAATAAAATTTTATTCGTGTCTTATACTTTCGCAGTAAAATGATTTTTCCAGCGCTCAATACATATCTATCAAATTGTAAGTATCAATTAACAAAATTAATCATTTATAAAATACTGTTGTCGTTGTTTCGAGTTATAATATACGTGTACATGTCACCGTGATATTGTTAATTCCGTTATATTACAGTCTGACTTGGGAGATTGTAAATTATAGAAAGATTGTGAACTGATTTTTCGAATTTTCCATGTATAGTTGGGATCTATAACTCTTTCTTTAGTTGTCAGCGTCCTTTGTGGGCCCGTCAACAACAATGTATCAAATAGCCCATTTATAACTCTTAGTAAGTGGGAACACTTACTGTGACGGGCGAAAAACTACGGAACCCTACACTGAGCGTGGCCCGACACGCTCTTGGCCGGTTTTTTTTTTCGTTACATTGTCAACGACAATCCGTCTGTAAAATGGCATGACCACGAACTGCGAAACAGGGAAAACGATTATTTCAAATAAAATGCCGCGCACCACCGCCTCCGTATTTGGCTACCTACCTATCAGTTTGTCTATCTACCTATTATTTTGTTCCATATTTTTAGTACTACGTCTTAACTATTCAATAATTACCTGTTCATACTACTCTGAATTTTAGATGTGTCTAATTTTTTTAGTGACCACTTATATTTTCCTTAACCGCACAGCCAATCAGTACAAACATACCAGTTTACAATTTCACGGTCTAACCTAACCTAAAAAAACCGTTAAACTGTAAGCAATTAGGGTTTACAATATCATGGTTTTTAGTTTACAATCTGGTGAGTTAAATTATAATCTAACGGTATTTTAATACAATTTTACGGTGACTCGTGTATATTATGTCGCATTATGATAGTCATCTATTATATAATTACATCCCTAGACATATGATTATATGCCGCAACATGTCAGCACGTAGAAAACGTATATTAACATCATATAATTATAGGGGTGAAATCTACATCGTTATAGAACAAAAGTAACTAGTAAAATAGTTACAAATGTATATTAATTAATTCATTAGCAAAAGTGTGTAAGGCTGTATTAATGAGAAATACGTCACAAGATAGTATTAATTCGTCAACAATTAACTATAATTATTTAGGAGCAAATAGCGCGCGAAGTTGAACTATTGAAGATGGTGAGCGCTTTCTTGTTGTATATATTTATTAATTTCGAAAAAAAAACCTATTTCGCAACCATCTCGCAATTAACAAATCAACAAGATAATTATAAAAAACTATATTTTTATATATA
The DNA here is from genome assembly GCA_022674325.2 of Grapholita molesta. Taxonomy (NCBI): domain Eukaryota; kingdom Metazoa; phylum Arthropoda; class Insecta; order Lepidoptera; family Tortricidae; genus Grapholita; species Grapholita molesta. The sequence continues at coordinate 21,257,297 of CP053121.2, read as the reverse complement.
TTCATGTCACTAGACTAATATAAAGTAATTCCTGAATATGAAATAACAAACAGTTAACGTTTGCTTGCTTATGCTTGTTTAGGTAGGAATATAATAAAATTATAAATATAATAAAATATGTACTAAATATATGTCATGTGATGCCGGCTGATAAGAATAGCATCACCCCATCTCCTCCCGCGGGTGTCATAAGAGGCGACAAAGGAAAAAATCCTACGGACGGGCAGCAGCAGCGTCCGTCGAAACTCAATCTACAGCTACTGCGGTCGCCAACTCGCCTGCCAAGCATGGCGACTATGGCCCCCAAGATGATACAAGTCATATTTGTGGGCGGCCTATGTCCAGCAGTGGACTGCATACATTTGAAATGTAAAGATTTATTTAATCTTCAATTTCAGATCCACTTATTTCGTCATCCTCTGTATTTATTATAAATGGCTCTACCACATATGTCTTATACTTCATTCCATTTCCGCCGCCGTGGATACAGGACGGCTCGATAAATTTTTCCTTAACCATGACATGTTTTCTTGAACAAATTAAGTATGCTTATGGAATTTTACCGTATTTGGCTGCGAGGTCGATGACCGCCGTGGAGAGGTTAGTGCGATAATTGCCGAGCTCCGCCGCCTTGTAGTCCCATGGGAACACGTGGTGGTAGTTGTGCCAGCCCTCGCCGACCGCGCAAATGGCCACCGACACATTGTCCGTGGCGCCTATGTTTCTGCAATAGCAATGGAATGGTAACGTTAACGAACTTTCCTTATGATCGCTATGATGATAAAAATAGCGATATCGCATGTACGTAGTTACAATATACCGGGTGTGGCCCGTAATAGGAGCTTTAACTTTAGGCATCGTTTCTACACCAAAAACGTAGCAACATTTGTTCTACTACTTTTGAAAATAACTTATAGTTTAATAAATATTAATAAAAAAAGATTTTCCAAGCAAGCAATGTATTGCAAAAACTATGAAGTTTGTAGGCTGACAGTAAACGTCAACTAGACTATTGTATGCTGTTCATTGAAAATACTATTTACTTTGTTCGAAAAAATTGCAAGTAATATATTATCCAATTATTTAAAGTTGTAGAACAAATATTGTTTCGTTCATGGTGTAGAAGCGATCCCTAAAATTTTTGCTCCTATTACAGGCCGCACCCGGTATAAGGCAAGAGTGAATAGGCTGTTACTGAACCAGCGTGCTACACCTTCGACTTCGTCGACACTTACCATCAGGTGCGACTGAGGTTAAGCGCTGGTCAGTCTTGTACAAAAAAAAATGCCCACTTATAAATTTATTGAAATAATATTTTAGTAGGAACTTTGTTTAGACAAATTATAGCAAGATCTTTCTATTATAGAAGTAAAACAAATGTTAAGTAAGATTTTTTATAAGGAATGAGTAGGTACATAAGTATTAATATTTAATAACAGACTTATTACCGAATTCTCTGAATTTTTGTTTATTTAAATTAATCGTAAGTGTATTGTTTACAATACAATATAATTTCTTTAATCTAAAATATTACATTAAAGAGATTGAATAATAACATAATTATAGCCGGCAATAGCCGGGATTCTGCTGGTTCTCGTAATTATTTTTACCTAATTTAATTTCCGAATATAATCTTTTGCAGAGACTTGAGAGAATTTTATTTGGTAAATTATTATGTAATACCTGTTTTTTTTTATATAAGACTGACGGTTATGAGATATTGTAGTTCACAACAGTTTTAATAGTAACATTTATTTACAGAAATTATAAGATAACTATTTTTTAACCAAACCTCATTGTTGATTCAAAATAATTTGTCAAAAATAATTTGAGGTACAGCGACGCCATCGCAGAAAAATGAATAGGTAGCTTAGTTTTGGTTAGGTTAGCCGACTTTCAGATAAAGTTGGTTAGGTCAGAACAGTAAACATAATTTACTACTTATGCCCGGAATGCACGAGGCTAGTTTTTCAAGCCAATATAGTAAGCAAGTAAAACTGTCCTGGTTTGAACATAGGCTAGTGCTGTCTACATGATGCCAGTAATTTGAAGTCACTTCGAGTGCCAGCACCTTTGCAAAGTGTCGTAAAAAAATCGTCAATATGAACGTAATTCGTAAAAAATAACATAGCATGAATGAAACAATTACTTAAAAAACTATGTAAATGTGTACTAGATGAATTATTTGAAGATATATTAGAAAAACGTGTATGGACACATGGCACTAGCCGGACGAATACTAGCTTCACCGGCCCCACCAAGATACATAGTACACAAGCCAGGCTAGCGAAATCGGTGGTGGGGGATGCTACTAGCTCAAAAAATAGAACGGTAAGCTATTAAAACTATCCTGGCTTCAGCACTAGCTTACTAGCCTGAAAGTTAAGCTAGTTTTATATACACGAAGATAGACACACTAGCTTGCTAGTTTACTAGTACTAGCTTACTATACTAGCTTGAAAAACTAGCCTCGTGTATTCCTGGCATTAGAAATAAGGGTCGACCTGCGCATTGGCAGTATCTTACTTGTCAAAAGGTTTGTTCCCCCAGATGTGCGCCGCCGAGTTGACCAGCCACGTGAAGTTGAGTGACAGTGTGTACCGCCAGATGGAGGCCACGTACCACGAGGTCCAGGGATCCTCTCCCCACAAGTACACTGGAAGCCAGGACGGCAGTAGGAAGCAGAGGATGGGCATCAGCACTAGATATGTCCTGTAATTAAATAATTGCAAATTAATCCCATGCGGCGGGAGGCTGAAGCGAAATGAATTACAAAATCAAATACACACAATACACATACCTACAAATGCTCCAAGAGGAAAATTGGTTTTGAACAATAACAATACAGACAAAATAACTATATGCTATGTAAATTAACCCTAAAATTTTGCAAACCAGTTTGATCTGAGTTTTCTACACGCCCCATCGCTGCTGTTGAATCAATATGAAATATTTAATGGCAAATGACGATATTGACTAAAACTTACTTTTTCTGGAACATGACGATAGGGTCCTTTTCAAGATCCGACATGTCGATCTGGGCGCCCTTCTCGAAGACCTCTTTATGCTTGCGCACCATGAGCCAGCCGATGTGGGAGAAGAAGAACCCGCGCCGCGCGTTGTGTGGGTCGGCGTCCGTCTCCGTGTACTTGTGGTGCACCCTGGAACACCATGCAGGGTTCAGTGTGCTAAATTTGCAGTTTTCTATACAGGTATTTCAGATTTACACCTAACATTGTTTACAAGATTTCGACCATGTTCGATTCCCGTTTATGTATGTGAGGTTAAAAAAGTTTGAATGCCATTATTATTAAATCTTAAATCGAAGCCATGGTTCCTAAGAACAGATTTCGCTATCTCTCATAGTTTCTGACTTCCCCCTACTGACCCATTTGCATTTATCACCCTGTATACACATTCTTATCACGATGCCGCAGAGGCCTGTTTTAGAAGTAGTTTAGTTTATTGTTTTATGTTGTACTAATCATATTTATATTCTTTTTAGGGTTCCGTAGTCAACTAGGAACCCTTATAGTTTCGCCATGTCTGTCCGTCCGTCCGTCCGTCCGCGGATAATCTCAGTGACCGTTAGCACTACAAAGCTGAAATTTGGTAGTAATATGTATACCAATCACGCCGACAAAGTGCAAAAATAAAAAGTGGAAAAATATGTTTTCTTAGAGGGGGTCCCCTATACGTAAAGTGGGGAGTGTTTTTTTTCTTCATTCTAATCCTAACGTGTGATATATTGTTGGATAGGTATTTATAAATGAATTGGAGTTTACTAACATCATTTTTTGATAATGTCAATATTTTCGGAAATAATCACTCCAGAAGTAAAAAAAATTGCGTCCCCCCCCCCTCTAACTTTTGAACCACAAGTTTCAAAAATATGAAAAAAATCTCAAAAGTAGAACTTTACATAAACTTTCTAGCAAAATTATTTTGAACTTGATAGGTTCAATGGTTTTTGAAAAAATCTATATATATAAATATGAACCCCTATTTCTCTTGGTCACCCTATAACTTGCGAACGGCTTTACCGATTTGGCTAATTTTGGTCTTGAAATATTTGTAGTAGCTCAGGGAAGGTTTAAACGGTGAGAAAGTATGAAAAAAGATCGAGTAATATACTAAAAAACGAAAATATTGTTCCCCCATACAAACTTATCAACTCGAAAAAACTGTAAGCGCCGCAGGATTTCATACATCTTACGCGTTTTTGGTAAAATGGTCTCTGCTTTCACTCGAGAATGACGGAAGCGCCGCAGGATTGCATATATCTTAGGCTTTTTTGCGAGCAAAATAGGTACTTTTTATTATTCTAGCACTAAAGTCGTTAAGGCGATAGTTTCTTACAAATTGTTAATAAATTAGCCCTTATTCCCTAAGATATGGCTGTCAAAATCTCTATTGAATGACAAGGCACACTTCCTCACTTCAGGCCCGGTACCGCGAAGATCGAAGTTCGTATATGTCGCGCATTTCTCTTTTACTCCAATTAAGGCGTTAAGAGTGACAGAGACAATCGTCCTAAATTTACGAATATCGTTGTTCGCGGTAGCGCTTCCGTTTTATGTATAATTTCGCGTTTTGTTTTAACCGTAAATAAGAATCTGCACTTTAATATTCATCGCCTAATGCGACCGTTCCCTCCGTATGTCTTACTACTTCAGATGGGTACTGAGTGTGAGTGAAGTAGTGAGACAAATACGAACATTTCAGAGAAAATACGATAGGAAAGGATTATTCACTACATCTGAGCCCCGAGTGTATGTTTTAACGTAACGAAACGTCACCATTAGAGTTATTTACCCATATTATATCAGTATCACTTACGCGTTCGAGACATTTTTTACGTCAAAAGAAACTTACACTAGAGCTTCTGTACTTTAAGCTCGCGCGCAGATTCTTTCTGAACAATGGGGTCGGAGCATACATGCCCATACATTAGGTTGAAACTGACTGACTTCAAATGACGCTGGCTGGTTATCACTCCATGTTACAACCCCTTCTTACTACTCGTGGTGGGACTGAAATTGACAACATTTTTTCGAATTTTCCATGTATTGTTGGGATCTACAACTCTTTCTTTAGTTGTCAGCGTCCTTTGTGGGCCCGTTTTTAGGGTTCTGTACTTAATATTAATATGTCAACAACAATGTATCAAATAGCCCATTTTTAACTCTTAAGTGGGAACACTTACTGTGACGGACGAAAAACTACGGAACCCTACACTGAGCGTGGCCCGACACGCTCTTGGCCGGTTTTTTATTTATTTATGTTGTGATTGACTTTTTAACTTAAATACAACACAAATTTGTCATCGAAAATTGATATATGTATATAAATATGTTTATAGTTTGAACAGCTCACTCGCTTATAGAAACTTTTGCGGTTGACTGTACATTGTTTTACGCGAGCGTTAGAAAATGGTGTTACTGCGTTGTAACGTCAGTTTTGGACGTACGGATTCGGATAGCTTCGCACAGGTGAAATGTGAACCATTATTAGCGATAAATCTTTAATATTGAATAACTTTAACTCTAACGACGGACAAGAAAGTCGCATGGACCATGGCGAAGTTGAGATGAGCCACTTTAAATCGTGATAAAACCTTTTTAATTGAAATCGGTAGGTAACTAAACGAATAATGAACAATAGCGACTATGAGCTAGCTAGTAGCAACTGAAAGTCTTTGTGTAATTACTGTAATTACTTAAATCATGAACAGTGAAGACGTTGTGACGATAAAACACGCTAAATATTAAAGGCTGTTGACAATAGACTCAGCCTCATACATAATTAAAAGCTTATTATATAATCAAGGTTTAGGTTGGTAAATCATATCCTGTTTGCCGAAACACGTTTTTGATATCAATGCTTTCACTTTCGCTCGAGGAAGATGAATTTGTTTGTCACGTGAGGATACTATAATATCCGCATACGTTAAAAGTCGCTGGTCCGCTTTTCATTTTCAGAATAAATTAAATCTAAAATATGCGAAAAGTTGTGTTAATTGTTTATCATATTTTGTTACGTAACGCAATAAACTGGAAAACGTTGGGTTTAGGGAATGCCTTAGGGCTTGGCTGTTTAAGAGGAATTTCCTCCCGCGAACTCCCCAGCTGTGGAATGAACTCCCTGCCGAGGTGTACCTTAGCGACCTTATGAGGTTCTTCAAAAAAGGAGTGTATAGGTTCTTAAATGGTAGGCAACGCGCATGTGAATTCTCTGGAGTTGCAGGTGGGCAGGTTCCATAGGCTACGGTAACTGCTTACCATCAGGCGGGCCCTATGCTTATTTGCCACCGTCGCTGTATAAAAAAAAGGTAGGCAGCAAAGTTAGTAATGCACCGCGCACACCTGTTTCATACGATGCTTTCCAAGTCACTTGCGACGAACAAAACCCCTCAATTGTCAAAAACTATATACAGTAAATAAAATACATATATTTAAGTACCGTATAATGGAGTGAGTCGGGATCGCGATGAAGGGATGACAGGGGGATGAGATGGGATTTAAAGCCTACTGCTACCAAAATAATGTAATCTTAACAAAAATGGAGCTATAGCTTATTCAGAATAAAAATTATCGACCCAACAATCTTCTAAAATTACTATTGCATAAAACCCCATCTCACCCGAACTAACGTGGGACTAACGGGGTGAGGTGGGATTTCGTGTTTATCGTTAGAGTTATAAAATGGAACCTAAAATCATAAAATAAAACTGGAATACACACGTCCGGAACGTTTATTATATGTAAAATAAAATATTATCGGGGTTCGAATGTCGGTTTTGTGCCTAATCTCCCGATTTTACGGTATAACGTGGTATAACTGACATTTGAAGTAAAATGACTTACCCTAATCAGAGCCCTGAGTGTAAGTTTTTAACGTAACTTTAGGTCACGAACGCGTTTGCGTTTCCCATATAAATAACATTATCATTATCACTTATGCGTTCATAAACGTTTTACGTCAAATGAAACTTACACTAGAGCCTCTGAAACTTCGTTTGAATCCATCTAAACTATACGCTAAGTGACAATGTTTATATTTGTAAGCGTTTTATTTCGCCTTTATAATAATTATTTAATGTGCACTGCGAATAACTTGATACTCGTATATTGTTATTATTAAGACCATACCTTTATTTGAAACGTAAACCATACCTTTAGGTTTTCACGTAATTTTCAAGAAAAATGTTCTCTGAATGAAAAAAAACTTTATTATTTCTATGAATAAATGAAAATGCTTCGTTCATATATTGTTATACATATGGTAACATAATATACACGATTTAGAGAGTACCTTAAATAATATAATATAGGAATCTAGAGAATTCCGTTTCTACTTCAGTGGAGTGGGTGGAGTAGTCCTTTACACATCACGACGGAGTTTGATACGTAGAAATTGCCAATTAATGTGTTTGCAGACGTACGTCGAAGGGTGGAATACTCACTAGTGGTTTAACGACATTTAACTGTGGCACTGTCAGCGAAAAGCTGACGGAAGCTGAATAGGCTTTGTAGTCTGAGAAGGGAGTGAAATAAGATAACTGTAGGTAATATGGGTACGTACTAATTAGTATGCGAGCTGGTTTTCCGAGCGAAACCAGGAAAAAAATATTAAAAGTAACTAAATACTTAATACGAAATAATGATGGTTTTGGTATTAGGTAGTTAAACGTGCTTAAAGACGTGTTCGTGTCAATATAACAATGACGTAAAATTGTTACAAGTAGGATTATAGTTAACTTCCGTTTTATAATTTATGAAGAAAGTTCATCCAATCATTTATGGAAAACAGCAATCGCTATTTTTTAATTCCAAACACAGATAGTATGTTTTAAAAACTTGTCGGGGTTGTCATCGTTACCAGAACTTAACACTGCCGTCAGGACGATTTAAATATTAGAGAGAATAAATAATAAATAAATATTTCGGAACTATCTTACAGAAATCGACCTAGTCCTACGGTAAGCTCAGTAAGGTTTGTGTTGTAGGTACCTACTAAACGACGAGATATATAATAGATAGATACATATAAATACTTAAATATACAGAAAACACCCATGGCTCAGGAACAAATATCTGTGCCCATCACACAAATAAATTCCCTGACCGGGATTTGACGAACCCAGGACCATCGGCTTCATAGGCAGGGTCACTAGGTCGTCAATAATATATTAGCCATTTTTACTTTCTCGAGTAGAAACATAAACATGTAGAAATAATACACGAATCAAAGCAGAAACCGAGATACAATAATTCGGTGCCTAATTACGTAATTGAGAGTTGTTCAATATCATCTCTAAACAATACGAACGATACGGTTTATAAGTTTATTTATTTTGGAGTTTTCGGCTTAAATATAAAAAAAAAAACATTGTCCCGGTCTCACGGCGTTGAGGTTCATCAACACTCATATATTGGGGTCTTATATAGGGAATTACATTTCGAACTTACTTCGGCAAAAATTGTAATGTAAAGTTTTATGTGTGTATTCAAATCACTAGCAACTGCGACAACAAATGGATATCACTTTTTTTAGCGTTCACAGCTAAAGGCCTCCAAACGAAACTTTCGTTCTTAGCGCATATCAGTCAGTCCAAATAAATAAATAATTATTATCTTACCTGTGATCCCGGACCCATTCGTAGATGTGATTCTGGAAGGCCATAGTCTGGAAGAAGGCGAGCAACAAGCGCATGGGCCAACGCGCTTTGTACGCGCGGTGTGCCCACAGCCGGTGCGCGCCCACCGTCACACCCATGGCGGACAGGAGTGTAAATATGACCGCTGTAACATATTGAACCAGTGAAACCCTGGAGAAAAACACGTGACAAGTCAATTTTTTTTCATTTTTTTTTATTGAAAGATAATTACTATAGCGGTTACAATTTTTCTTAATAGTATCGTTAAACCGATGATGTGGTTTGTCTCGATACCAGTACCCTCACCATGAGTTGTGACTTTGAGGTTTTCGATAACGAGTATCGAGTTTACTATCTGTGCATCTCGTTCGCACTAAAATACTTAGTACCTACAAGCGAGATGCAAAGATAGTAAACTCGATACACGTTATCGAAAACCTCAATGTCACAACTCATGGTACACATTCCGCAGTAAACATCAAAAACAATATTGTATGTACATGAACTTAACATAACTGTCTCAGGCAAGTTGAAATCACTTCGGAAAAATCCTTAACTGTATAAAAATAAACGGTGGGATATGGATTTTATGGACACGCAGCCACTGCTTGTTTGATAAATTACATACTTTCCTGTATCATTTGTAACGGATCTTTTAAAATTAGACCTTAATACGACGGTTGACGCTAACGGTATATATAGTTTCCCAACCATAAATTTCGTGTAACAAATATCACGCGATGGTAATTGTCTTGATTCCAGTTTGAAAACAAACACAACGAACTTGTTAAGTAGATTACGTGTTTTTGTTAACTTTACGAGTGTGAAGTTAGAAGAAAAAGTTAGTTTAGTAATTTTAAGTAAAAAGTTATAAGTAAGATTATGATTAAGCTCGAATATCTAGGTACCTATGTATAAAGCGGTAAAGGCCCAGCAAAAAATACGTATAAAAAGCGGGATATTACATTTTATAAAATTGGTAATAGGTTTTTGGATTAATTTCTTCATGAAAAATGAATATTTCACTAAAAAACATTTTTATTTCATTTAATACTTATATATGTTTTATATTTTAAACTTGACTTGGATAAAGCTTTTTAACTAGGAACAACTAAAAATATTTTATAAAATATTTAGGTTGGTTATTTTTAGTAGTACTAGGTATATAAGTTATAAATTGAAATAGATGACATATACTAAAGTGTATGTAGAAACTTATTTATAAAGTTAAAGTACCTATATATACTCTAAGTGTATAAAGCTCTTAGAAGCAAAACTTTGAAAAAAAAAACAATTTTCTCATATTTTCTGCTTATAGTTAATCAAAAACCTCAAAACTCATCTGAATATGTATGTCCCTTTTACTATAGGAAAACAATAAAAAACAATGTTTTCATCCAGAACTAAATATAGCGTTTGAGTTGAATGTTTAACTCACTATACTTCTAATTTACTATTTCATGTTGTCTAAATTAGGTATTAACTAACAATTTATGTCAAGTGATAAAGGACAGTATGTAATTTATACAAAAAAAGTTATAAGTATACGATAACAAGTTTAATTAAGACAAGTTACGTATAAAATCTGTAAGATTTTTGTAACAATACCCAATTAAGGGTCTTATATTATTATTACGAGAAGGCCCATTTTATACACGAAGTATCTTTATATTAATACGAGTAGGTATATTTTTTAATATTCATGAAATCATTTTAAGAAATCGGCCAGGCTCTAACGTATTTAGAACTTATTCTGAGATCATTTTATCACAGCAAAGTTTGTTTATACATCATAAATTATGTACCTATATTATATGTCATCTCAATAAAGGGATTATTGATAATTTTGTATTATGGTTTACTATAACTTCAAATCTTACCGAAGATAGGCGTCCATAGCTTGACTCTGCCGGTAAGAATGAGATAGAAACCGTAGATAAGCCCGACGTGCAGATACACAAACGCCAGAACGTTTCTCCACACAATCTGCCATCTGAAATGAAATCGCTTTCTTTAGTTTACTGCCCGTGCAGGCCATGGCCCAGTTGTATAAGGGTACGAATTACATATCAATATCACTCAACGACATAATTCAGTTATCATAATACGTTAACTAAGCTAGACAAGTAATTCATGCGTAATACAGGTGTATTCAAATTTAATTTAACATATATATATGGTATAAATTGAAGATAAATGACATATATTTAAGATAACTAAGGCGACAAGGACCTCCGGCGTTTGAAGCGGGATTTGAACCAGAATCGACACCTTTACCAAACACATAGTGTATCGTCTTAGAGTTAGTATACAGTGCCCAAAAACCGTTAAAAATAAACAAGAGTAATATTTATAATTCATATATTTGACAAATTTACCTGTCGCACTTATCGCTTTTAAGCAAATTAGGTATTTTGACCAAAACAATGTCGCAATGTGATTATGATTATTAATGATCTATTTATCAATTTTGCATCAATTTGGAGGCTATAATTAATATATAATGATTGTTGTTTAGTAATAGGAAAATACTACTGATGTATTTCTGAACAAGACTAAGCTAATAATAATATTGACTGTTGACCTGTATCGGTAAGTACCTGTCATACGCAACCTCGTCTAAGAGGTTTCTACTTCGGTCAGATGAATATAACATTACATGAATAAACTAAATAACTCTACATAAATACCTGTCAATTATTTGTATGGTATAATAGATGTAAATACCTAACCAAAATATAAAAAAAGTGGGTAAGGCAATTGACATGTCTATTCCCAAAATTTAATTGATAGGTAGCCTATTGTTTGGCATGCATAATGGCGATATCCGAAGATGGGCGTGGGATGGAAAAAGGCAGATGCCAAAGAATGACATGTAACAGCGAATCTATTGTGTTTTTATCAGTTACTCTTTTTATGGAGTCGGTAATAACGATTTATAAATTAAATAATGAAGTTTCACATTTTACTTTTTCGGTCCCGGTGATACATTTTGAATGCCCTGTCTATTCTGAAACACTAGAATAGAGGACCTTACACCACTTATCTGAGATCATCCCGCGAGTGGTACGCAAGGGTTGACAAACATTAAACTTTTGAAAAATGTATAGTGTTTTTTTACTAAGATTTTGGGATTTTAATATAGGTAAATAAGTTTGGTACAAGCTTTTGTCGCCGACTGCACTTTTTTGCACAATCGCTAAATACTAACCGAGAAGATTCTAATAAGCCTAAACACCACGGGTTTATCTTATGTATTTTAGGAGTTGATGCCTACCTTCTGGTTCCAGCATCAGATCAAATCAGTGGTATCATAACATTGCATTCTCACCGAACTTATACTTATTAGTGTGTTATATTTTAGCTCAATCGGTTAAAGATATCTGCTTCAAAATTAAGTTGAAAGATTTCACTCGAACACACTTATTTACAGTATACATACTTACGGGTACATTGCAAGTTAAACAACAGTTTGTAAAATCGCTATACTACTCCGTTGTTAACTGGTACTTTCTTCTTCAAGCCTTGCTTGTAGTTGTAACATAGTAAAGCGTTAACGTTGGGTATAACGAATCCAATAGATAGAAAAAAGATATAGATATAAGAAGAGGTAGGAACATGATATGAACTTACTCGTAATCTCTCCGTTTCGCGGACATTCTGCCTGTCATGATGGCGTTCATGTTCTCGTCATCCACATACTTGTTCTTGGCGGTGAAGTAGCTGCCCGCGAGCGCCAGGGACATGCCGGTCGTCATTGTAAACTGTTTCTGAAAACAATAACACCATCAGTTAGTTTATGATTAACACGGCTCATTTATTTAGTCAATCCGGGATGTTACGGAGAGCATTTTCAAGCACTAAAATGGTTGAGCGTCCGCCCCTAGCCGTAGAATTAAGTCCTATAACTAAGGCTACTTTATACTCATAAACCGTCGTCGTTTTGTATTTTTTAACATTTGTTTTACAGCACTCTAAAACTAACAATCACCGAGCATTGCCGGAGACAGACAGACATGGCGAAACTATAAGAGTTTCGTAGTCAAGTAGGAACTAAAAAGCCTCAGTATAGTTAGGTACTATTTATATCACATATATTTATATTTTCTTTAGTTTCCTTTAGTTATATTTTTTATATTAATACCTATTAGTTTAGTTTATACTTATCAGATTGTATTTTAAATAATATTACTGTAAGTAGTAATACATGTTTTAAATTAATTTTATAGAAGCGGGTAACTCATGTTTCGTAAGTCGAATACTGGTCGCATATATAGTATCTAACGTTAGTTTTGTATTTAAGGCATGTTCTACTAGAATATAGTAACACTTTCGTTTTAAAACAACCGAACGAGGTTGCGTATGACGACAGGTTTGGTCTAGTGGGTAGTGACCCTACCTATGAAGCCGATGGTCCTGGGTTCAAATACCAGTAAGGGCATATTTGTGTGGTGTGTTCCTGAGCCATGGTTGTTTCATATATTTATATCGTTGGCTGAGTACCCACAACACAAGCCTTCTTGAGCTTACCGTGGGGCTCAGATAATCTATGTAAGAATGCCCTGTACTTATTTATTTATTTATAACATTACATTGTGTTACATCAAGAAGGTAGGTAATTATTACTAGTTAAATAGAATTTTAACGAGGTTTGCGACCTGACCATAATGTTGTACATGCTCGTACTTATGTACTTGACGCACTCAACCAAGACAAATCTCTTCATAATGTACATACAATAGGTATCTCGTGGGAAACAAACCATTGACTTTGGGTTATTAGTTTTACAACTACCTAAGTTAATTAAATATCTTACCTAAACCTAACTTTGGTAATGCCGTGCGTAAATTTATACATATACTAGGACATCTTTGCACAAATTGACTGAGTCCCACTGTAAGCTCAGAAAGGCTTGTATTGTGGGTACTAAGCCAACGACATATATAATATCCAAATAATTAAATATATAGAAAACACCCATGACTCAGGAACAAATATCGGTACTCGTCACCCAAATAAATATCCTCACTGAGATTTGAATCCAGGACCGTCGGCTTCATATGCAGGGTCACGACCCACTAGGCCAGACCTGACATTATATATAACATCAAGTTTTAAATAGAATACCTACAAAAATCGAACATCTTTAACTCCTATACACAATTTTGTGGTTGGAGATATATGTACGTAAATAAGGTTATTTTTATATTAAAACACTAGTTTAATATGACAACGTATCAGCATTGCGATACAACGAGGAAACACCGCCAGCATCATTGGTACAATGCCTCAAGGGCCGTTTTTAGACTCAATCTAGAGAACCTGGTTAAGTAGTTATTGCAATGTTATTAGAATTTTAATTATACAGATATTTAATTATACATAAATGTGATAATATGTCAGTAGCCTCTTCCGAGAGGTATAATGACAAACAATGTTACTTTTAACTTGTTTATTCATTTGATCTTTACTTTTTGTTCATTATTTAATGTCTTTGATGTGTAGTTATTTATTGTTTTACTTTTTAGCTTTTTTGCTACTTTAAGGATATCGACTTTGTCAAGTTAGAGAATGAACCTTATTCACTTAAATTTAGATTGGCTATAAAATTGTAAGATGATTTTATATATTGGTCCTTCTTGTAAAAAAACTGTGTACTGACTTGTATTTAACCCATTAATTAAGACTTACCTATTTCCTATCTAATTAATAAAATAAAATACTTTTCTCAAACATGCAATGAAATGTCTTCGTTACGTGCGTCATAATAGGCTTCGAAGTATCACGTTTAGGGCGGATCGACTCCAGAGGACAGGTAACGAATTTCATATAAAATTGAAGGCCTAGGCCGGGAAGAATTTTTTTTTTAATTTTTATTATACCTGGCGTCTGTGTTCATGAAGCCTGTTCAAACAGCTGAGTTATATTTTTATCATTTTTAGTGACTAAATGATTAGCGGGCTAAAAATAATCTCGCTTATTTCAGACGAAATGGTATGAAGAGATTTATTTTATTTATCATGTGATTGAATATTCATATCATCAGGTTATTACATTATTATATTTATTATTCATGCTCTCAATTTTAAAATTGTATTGGCAACACCAAACACTACTCCACGCATGCGCGTTTTTGAACGCATTTTTGACTCAACCAATCACAGGGCACTTTTACTTGTTGTTTTAATAATGGCGGAATGGAAAAGTTTCTCCGCGTGTAAAACTCTGTTTATTAAGACTAAATAGTGGTAAATGGTGTGATTCAATGCTTTTGTGACTTAGATATAGTGTTACGGGTGTATAAAAATTGAATAATCTAACCGGGCCCGGTTTTATTTATCTATATTTTGTTATTGTGTACCGCCAAAGGCAGATGCCGTAGCGCCATCATTTAAAAGGTAAGTGCATTCTTTTTTGGTGGTTTTTCTAAATGTTGTATATAGTAATTATAGCCAGACTATTTATGATAGTCATTAATTATTACATTGAAGGCAAAAATACTACAAAGCGGGATTGGAGGGAAAATTAAAAAACTTATGTCGTGAAGCTGTTTTGTTCAGTGGTATTTTTTTATTTATTTCATTGCATTAGTTTGAGAAAAGCACTATACATGCCTAGCCGTGAAAGGGTCTTGAAGGCTTCGTATACTATCCGGCCTCCTAACAGTCGGCCGTATATACAACTCAGCCTTCAACCCCCTTTTTCCCGGCGGCTGCAGTAATGTACTATTTTAAAAGTTTTTATGTTCCTAAAGTATTGTAAATCATTTAATTATTGTGTGTTTATATTGTTTTCAAAACTAAGGAAGGACAGAATCGAGGACTCCAAATCTTAGTAAATCGAGGTAGGTATTATATTTCAGTTTTAATATCATAAACATTTATTCATACCGAATGACGTACCGTCCTTTAATCGTCCGTCGATAAGGTGACATAAGGTTACATGAACGAAAAACCATGACAGCAACTGTTATTGTATGCAAGCTTAACCTTGCCCTATCTAAACAATAACTGCACCAGTCGTATATAATACGTCTTATTCAATCTTTTTTCTTTTTTTTTTTAGCCTATAGTGCCCACCGCTGGGCAAAGGCATCTCCCGTGGACCCCCACAATTCTCGGTCTTTTGCTGTATCCGGCCAAGTGCTGAGGAAAGCATCCAGATCGTTCCGCCATCTCTGTTTAGGCCTGCCTCGTCCGCGCCTCTCTTGTGGCATTTATTAGTCAATCTATCAAACTCTATTTCTATCCCCACTTATATGAATAAAAATGTGGACATTATGTAAAAATATCCCGAAACCACTAAGCACAAATGAAAATGGTAATCTAATCATAACTGCGACGTATATTAGAAAGGCGACTCTGGCTATTATATGGAGAAAAGAGATAGCACTTTACTTTCACATGCTGGTATCACTTGAGCTTCTGTAGCAAGTACCACTAGTACAGCATCGATAAAAACTGCTCGAGCGAGTATCTCAAATCAACTTTGGGAATATTGACCTACATTGTCTATTAAGTTTTTGTGTATCTGACCTAGTCTGAAGTAGAATAAGATTTAATAGTGAGTCAAAGTGCCAGAACAGAATATATTGAAGTGCTCAATAACTGATCGTCACAGAGGTGCTGTAGCTGTATTTAAATCTGCGGTCATTGTTGTTACCTAGTGGCCTAGAAGGTACCTAACTTGGGGTCATAAGTGCCGTTACAATCATGCATCGATGCTCATTCAAAGAACAATTTATCAATCATGATAACTTGTCTTTTGTAAATGTTGTTAAAGATGTAGTTTGCGCTTAATGGATGTAAGCAGGTATTAGGTACAATTTATTTGACGCAAAGTTACGATTACAATTTTTTTTTCCGCAACATCCCCAGACTTTATTAAAAACTGACTCAAATAAAATCCGTTGTTGCAGCTTTGGTCCCAAGTCGAAATTAACCTGATCAATCAAACAGGCCGTTCCTTTACCTTATTAATAGAGTATGATATCTGTTTTGACATAAAATAAGTTTCTGTCAAAATTAACATTTTTGGTTTTACTGCCAACTGTACTTTTTTTCTAACGAGCCTACACAACACGGGTTTATCTTGTGTATTTTAGGAGTTGCTATCTTCTTGCTTTAGCATCAGATCAGATCAGTGGTACCATAATATATAATGAATTATCACCCAACTATCATATGTTACATGCTAAAATTCAGCTTAATGGGTTAAAGATATCTACTTCAAAGTTTTGTTGCAAGATTTCTCCCGAACATAGGTACATACATAATTAAATTGCAACTTAAATAAAAGGTTGTATAATTATTGCGACGTTCGACTTATCATATTCTCGTAAAGCAATCCCATTCCGATACATAGCATTTCACATTCCAATGGATGATGAATTGATGATCCAATTGATCTAAATAAGCTAACCGTTATTTCTGACGACAGCTGGTCAATTAATTAATTCAAAATTCTTGTAATCAAAGATTCTTTTGGTACTTCAAAAACGTGGTCATGGAAATAATTTATAAAATTAAAAAGGACAACAGCCATTAATAAATGAATACATAGTATTTTCTCCGTATTGTAAACCTCGCATAGTATTTCCATGTTTTGTTTGTGTTAAGTGTTTTCAAATACGCAATATTTATATTTCTACTAATAAATGAGCTGAAGAAAGCGTATATCATCTCCGCGTTCGCCGACTTTTACTTCCGTCAGGAAAGTAAATTCTTAAAAAACGGAACCTGTTTGCGCTTGACCCCTACTTCGGCTTTTGTTAATGTCTATACACTTTCACTGCGAGACGCACCGCCGTCGCGATCTGTGCCAAGTGCACAACGAAAATGATTATACCTAGATATTTTTCTAGCAGGAACGGCATTTGTTTTGTGCTTGCCACAATAAAAATATCGACAATCCTGCTATCGATAAGTACATACTACTTCAACTTCAAGATGTACACACAGTCTTATATCGGCTACCTACCTAGACGCCGCGTGTCACCGATCTTGAACAAATTAAACGTAATCCGTATACTTTTGATCCAATTTACGTTTATAATTTGCAATGAATAGTTCCAAATTGTTTTCTGAAGTAGGTATTTAAATATAAATAAATTGACTTTTATTATTGTTAGTTATTTTTAACCCTATTACCCCATATTTGTCTTTGTATTACCTGTATGGAAATTGAAGGGGTACTTATCGATAACAGGACTGTCGATGTTTTTATTTTGTCAATCACTTACAAGAAATCGTTCGTGCTAGAAAAATATCTAGGTATAAAAATGATACACCGCAGTTCATTCACTCTGCGCTCGCTCTGTGGCCTCCCTCGCTAACGGTGAGAGAAAATGTCCACAGCTCTGAGATTTGTTTGCAGACGTTACAAGTCACGTACGCAGTTTACATTAATAAATGTAAATATTCTTGCAGTTGGGTAAACTTAATGTTTTCATTTTGAGTAAGCTGTTATTGCTTATATTGATTAAAGAATTACTGCAGGATATTACAAGGCCTGAAAAGAAATGAAGATGAACGTTACCTGCGCGAAGTACATCTCTATAAACTATTGTGCCTTATTGTTAATTTGGAACATTTGTAAAATTTACAGTACCTACTACCTACTAGCCAATGTGTTATCAAAAGTACCCTTAAGTCTTTATTCTTAGTATCGATGACTTTAAACGAATTTCTTATCGATAAAAAGGCTTAGCAATATATTATATAGATTTTTGTTAGTTCCATACTAATAAAGTGGAGTTGTAATTCATACACTGTATGCACAAATATTAAAACCTCGAGGGTTTTCTCATCTGTACTTAAGCTTTTTACTAACTGGAAGCAATGTAGAATAAATCTAAAACACCATGTGTAGCAAAAATACACTTTTTACTACATATTTAGGGACAATTTTTCTTGAACCATGCTCATCACACTTTGGATCCGAAAAGCTCATTATCTAAGTAACGGTTATATGAAATATTATTCGGTTACCATCATGATCTGTGTAAGATTACTCTTCAGTCTAGGTCAACATCGTTACTGCCGAGCGAGTTCATTTATTTTTATTTAAGTTGCAGCTTTTTTATGAATCATTTATTCCTTCGTCAAACATTTATAAAAGCACCTTTTCTAACCCAGCTTGTGTTTTAAATCGCCAAACTGATGACATGCACTTTATTGCAACATACATTTCTGTTAATCTTAGAAACCCCTAAAATGCAAACCGTTCGTGGAGCATTTTGAGCTCGATTGGTGTGTTGCGCTCGGTTACATGCGGTTAAGCTGCGGCTGGGAATGATGACGTATCTGCAGTTGAAAACCATTCAATTTAACATTTTGTTTTGATACACCAAGAGTACTGAGAATATATCTTCCATGGTAAAAATACTCGTTTTCGGGCTAAAGTAATCAGCGCTAATCTCAGCTGATGTGCTTTTCACAAATTTAGGTCATCCGTCACGCATCAAACCAGGTAACTGTACTTAATGTTCACTGTTCAAGTACCTACTCTGGTTCCTAGTTGCTAATTTCTATGCAGCCATCTTATCTATTCCTTGTTGTAATGGTATTTTTTACGGTTCTAAAACATTGAACACTACGCATTTGGCGTGGCACGTGTTAGGATATCGAGAAGCTTGTGAACATGACTTGACACTTAATCATTGAATTAGGAATTTTGTCAAATTATGATTTTAAATTACCAATCTAGGTATTATTATACTATAAACTACATACGTTTTTTTTTAATTAGATGTACTATTTTTAGTAACAATCTTGCTTATTTGCTAGTCGATACGTTCATTAATATTTGATTCCATTATTTTATTTCACGAAAGACAAAACATTAAAAGTTTATTTGAGATTCAAAGCTACATTAATTTATATCATGATCGTTACATAAAGTATAAAACTAGCAGTAATCATATCATATTGACATCTCTATTCCTAATAATTATTTAAGTATCTCATCTTCTCAACTTTGTTAATAGTTGTGTTGTGTGTTTGTTAGTCGTGAAGCCCGTAAATCCACACGTTAGTGTGAAATTACGAAAATCACTATTGGAAAATGGTCTTTTGGAAAGTAGGCTCACGCTAAGCCACTTTCGAACGACTAAATAGTGTAAGTTTATTTAAAACCTAACAAATGTTTTGTGACTTGACTAATATTTTTTTCATGCCCGTCTGTCTGTCCGGCGACCGTCGGACGTCCGTATATCCATTACTGAATAGACATTTTATTGTGAAACTATTAAACATATCATAATAAAATTTCAACATAAATTGAATTTCTTAGTAGTAATTTTGTATTAGTAGGTAGTTTTGTAGTAGAATTGCTCTACTAAAAAAATAAACATCTTATTAAATGGTGAACTACGCTACATCATAAAAGCTACCTACATGTAAAAAGAACATATTTGCAGAAATATTTGCGACTGATAAAATGATCTACCTACCAGTATTATATATTATAATATACGAACATTAAAAATACGTTTCATGTAAAATCGCTACATGAAAAAAAGCAATGCAACCAATTACCTACCAATGCAACGCATCTACGGCATTGCATATGTGGCGGCATTACGAGTGCTTCCTTATTTATCTCATTCCACTATTTAGTTTCCAGGTGTACAACGTCAACCTAATACATTGATTGTGGTTTACGTTAGTGCTTTTGCTTTTATTTATTAAGAACTCTTTGCTGTAAAATGCTTCCATAACGGCCATAACATAACTATCTAGAAAAATACAGTTACGGAATCCTTAAATATGCGTGGTCCGACGCGCACTTGGTCGGTTTTTTGTATTATTTAAATTGTTAGTGCTTGTGATTCCGAAAAAAAAAACAATATTGTACGTATAAATCATTTGCAAAAAGTACTGTGAAAGAACTGAAGAAGTTCATTAATATTTAGTGCACAATATTTCAAATAATTAGACTAATTAGAGTGACGATACGTATACATATATATGACCCCAAGTCTAACCTTATTTTACATATTCTAGTTCCTATACTTACTGTTAGAAAGCGTTACGCTTATAAACTAAAATAGATGTCATATACGAGTACTTAGAAGCCAGAAAAAATGACCAGTTCTTCCAGCGCCCGAGGCCGTATTCAATAACCGGTGCTCAATATTTTTAATAATAATGATAGGCGATTTTTGGTATATCCCACTGCTGGATAATTTTGTAAAGATCTGGATATTAATGATTATACTAGATTAAATATAAACTCATAAAATATCCCACGTGAGCAGCATACAGATACAAGTTTGCAGTACTGAACTACAAGCTATTTAGAGGACATAACTATTTTACTGTTACATACATTACAGGCAAAAAATTGATATACCTACGTATTAGATAAGTAGCTATTAAGATATATTTTGTACACATTTTGGCCATGGTTCTTTTAGGTAATAACAATATTGTACTATATAATTTACAAAGCTTTTCTTTTAGATATTTGCCTATGATACGTACGAATATAAGTATATTCGGATTTTGCGAAGGGAAAATAATGAAGCTCTCTGTACTGTAACAAATATCACAAACATCCCCAGCATAATCGCTACCAGCCGTGCTTATGAAGCTGGAGGTCCCGGGTTGAATCTTAGGTTTTTTTTTTTTTGTGTATATTTCACAGATTGCCTGTGTTTAAGACCAAAATCTTCAAACACTGCGTGTCGAACAATGATGTCCACTAAACTTATAAGGCGGTATGCCCCTCAGTCACTCAATGTGGAATGCAAAGAGTTATAGGTATTCGGAGTGTCTCTATATAAACAGATATGAAGATTTGAAGTGGAAATGTACTGACCACATATCTTAGAGAGTTGATGCACGATGGACGGATGATTTAGTATAGGCCATTGGTAGTGTACTGGAAAAGATGAAGGGAGCCTAAGGCAAGCATTGGACATCCATGTCTGATCATGTGGTAGATAAATAGGTTATCATGAATATGTTTGCTTTGGGTTATAGACGGTGTCTATGTATGTTATATAGGTAAGTATTTATAGATATTTACCTATACTTTGGTTTAGGGGTTTTTACCGAAAAGGTAGTAAATAACAAGCACTCATAGCGTGTGCACAAATGCCCATTATTCTATCGTCAATTGTGTAGAATCTGACAAAACTACGTTTTCCAATATTTTACGACACGTTTGTGTGGTCGTAAAATGTTTTCAAGTTAAACTAAAGAGGTCAGATCGTTAGGCATGGTTTGTCAAACACGCAAAACTTATTCTTTTTAACAGATTCTATTATTTTGAATACGGCATGCTCCCGGTTTTGATAATGAGAATCGCGGGAGCATGCCCTAATTTTGAAATTTTAGAAGCAGTAGGCTAATTTCTCAAGATCTTTTATTGTGTGTGTTGTCTGACTACCAACTCTTGTCACCATAGAACAGATTTTTTTTAAGCGTAGGTGCCTAAGCTTATTTTATTTTGTACTATAGACTGTATCTTTAGATATTTTAATAAAAGCAGCCATACAGTTAAATTCGGTATAATATTATTATTATTTTACCAACCAAATACAAAACCAAGTCTATCCAGTCACATCACAACCTGGTTGCAACCTATTTTATTTGATCCTGCTATGTTTTCATGTACTGCCTTAAGGAGTTATTTGATTGTGAATTAAATGTAATAGGGACATTATTTTTTCTGTATTTATTTAGTCTCTTAGTTAGGTTAAGTGTTTTACAACATTTTTATAAAAGTAAAATATAAAAATACATCCAAAACATATCAAAACAATACAATTAGGGACATTATTATTATTATAGTTTAACTAGATTATTTTTTGGTTATTGATAAATCGAATTGGTCTTCATTTACGTACGTAGGTATTATTATATTATGTGGCAAGAATGTTTTCATGTGCTTTGTACGTGAAGGTAATAAATTCACTCGTACGCAGAGTTCGAGGTTCTACGAGATGATTGTGGTTAGAGTTATCTGTAAAAATGTTTCGGTTTACAAACTTGGTCACGACGTAAACGAAATTAGCGGACTCACATTGTTTGATACTTTTGCAGTTGGTATAAATAGGTACCTAAAAGTATATTCAACAACAAACAACAGTTGATTGGCACAGGCCTCACTAGAGGGATTTGGGCTATAATCATAATTAGAGCCCTACACTAGCCTTGTCGTGGATTTATACAAGTTTCTTCGCGAAGTTTTCCTTCAGCGATATTTGGCTTATATAAATACGAAATAAAACTTCGTAAATATTTTACCGCAATTTCAGCAAGGTTAACAATTTGTATCCTCCGGATTTATTATCGCACTTTTCGGCTAGGTATCAGAGTTCAGCAGCAGCGCTGATGTTGTATAACATCTATAGGAGTTTCCGACAAATTGAACCTGACCAAGTCCCAGCGCGTAATAATTATCTCTGGTCGCGACATACTTTCTATGTTTCATCATTTCTTTTGTTTCTTTCTAAATAGGTACCTATTTAACTTTACATTTTTGCTGAGTACGGTCCGTTTCGTGGTGTTAAAAAACCATGTGTTCCATTTTTTTCAATTATTATATTAGTGCGCATCATTAAATTAATTAATGTATATTTAAGCCACGTTTAAGTCATAACTAGATTTTACCAGATAAAAAAATTGGGAATCAGATTTCTGAAGATAATGTTTTATAATTGAATGGCAAGTAGTAAGATTCCAGGAATCGAATTTATAAACAAATATGAATTGAATACTTTCTTATATGTTAATTCATATTATTCATAATAAATCTATTTGATAACCATTTTCAATGAACAGCTGCTTCAACATTGCTAAGCTCACTCACTTATTACTCTCTTATTCACTACTTACGACTTAATACACGTGGAATAAGTAAGTGGTGCTTAAAAGGGTAGCATCTATAATTGGAGCAGTATCTTGGGAAGGTAAACCCTTTCAAACAGGTAAGTATTATAAATAAGTTTTGTAGGTAAACAAGTTGTAAGGCTATTCCATGAATGACTAATCATTTCAAAGGCTTTTGCTTGGGATAGGGTTGACGGGTCACTAGCTGGCAGTTTGAATATGGTGATCGATGATTGATATTGGGGTACTTTTCAGACAGTTATGACCTTATGATATAAAACGTTACCAACCAAAATATTACAAGGTACCTTATGACGTGAATTTATTAAATGTTGGAATTAGGATGTATTCTTATCAAGTTAGCTCAACCGCTGAACTAGCCTACAATATTCAATCCAGTGAAATTAATCCCTTGTCAGTGGCATCTAATGTGAAACATATTGTTGTGGTTGTCAGTATATTAATATACTAACTTCGATACCACTTATAGAAATGTAAACTTTTAAGCAAGTTAGTTTTAATGTCAGAGCCCTGAGTGTAAGTTTTTAACGTAACTTTACGTCACGAACGCGTTTGCGTTTCCCATATAAATAACATTATTACGTACGCGTTCGTAAACGTTTTTTTACGCCAAAAGAAACGTACACTAGAGCCTGTATGCAAGTTCTATTCGGTCGGTATGTTTTATTAGTTCTGAGACGCATTATAAGGTAATTAACTAGTTAAGTACTTGTAGTTATCATAATACGATTGTAATTTCTGTAAATAAATGTATCCTTAGAAAAAAAAAGGTAGTAATTGAAGAGCGGATCTTGAATCGACCGTTTGGTATCTAGTGATACCTAAGGTTACATTCAAGGCATCTGTGTGGGGAAAAATGTCTAGTGTATACTACACACGGCAAGTTAACATGCAAAATAGCAATGCATGCAAGTAGCAGTGGCAAAGGACGCAGAAAGAAAACTCGAAAAACTGTAGGATGTTTTGTTGTATGGGTCACCAGTACTGCCACCCGACCGTAGGATTTTATTTACACCAGCTTTGTATATATTTCGGACAGTTGAGTACTTTACTGTGGCTCATGGAAAACTGAGAAAGAGTCTAACACCATATTATTTGTAAAGTCGCATAAAAGAGGGTTAGCTACTCTAAATTTCTAATATACCGACACACAAAATAATGATCAAACGCACCTGGTCGCGCTAGACGCACCAGGCGCAATAGGCCGCACGACTGCGGTCCAGCCTGCAATGATCATCGCTGGCTTCACTCAAAATAGCTTTTTCTACTTCTTTTGCATGTGATACCCGGACTACCTTCTATTTATAAAGCATATTCACCAAGGAATTAATCGATTCCCTTTCATAATTAGAACGAGGGAAACTAGGTCAAATCAAGCAAACCGAATGAATAGTCTCAAAAGCCGGATGAGATGGTTCAGTTTTACAAAATCATTATTATTGCTAATGTCTTAAAGTTGTAAGTTCAAAGCAAACATATAGTGAGCAAATATTTAGGTACGTGTGCAAATATCTTTTATTAATTTGGTTAACTACCTAACAAGAGTTTTTAGTGCATGGTTTACTCGGTCTGGCCAAAAAATGGCGTCACAAAAAACTGTAAGAAAGGTAAACGTACGCACTAAGAGTTTGTTTCGGTAAAATAAGTTAATACAAAAAAACTTTAGGCTAGTTGCAAGCTTTCCAAAAGTTGCGTAACTTTTATGCGTAAAATAAAATGATAAGTTTGTCTTAATTATGGATTGTCTTTACCTACATATTAGAATTTAAGAATTTTGTAACAATGATACATAAAATTAATTAAGTATAGTCAATGTAATTTAATACAGGAGACAAAGATTGACCCACTATTAAGTTAATAAGGTATATTGGATCCAAGAAACTTTCTTATAGTTCGTTGAAAAAAGAAGCTATATAAAAGATAATAATAGTTCGTGGCTTAGATGAAGATGTTATTGTTTAAACACCTGTTTTATATAATGTTTTTTCTATAATTTCACATAAATTATAAAGAATATAACTGTTTAAAAAAAGTGTTACAATCGAAACTAATTTGTCTATACTTACCAACTTTCCAAAATGACGTCGCTCTAAATCCGAGGGAGAACACACACTAACATAACATGCACATTTATGTGAAAGTAATTAATGCAATTAAAATATTAGACGAGCGCCCGTGACATTGGTCCGAGAGAGCGGCGAGCTTTAGCCGGCGCGCGCGCAGAGCCTCGTACTTATAGTTTCAGGGCGCGACCACTTTCCCCACCAGCTGAGTTTTCTTCTAAAACATCGTTAGAGCAATCTCGGCTTGACAGAGAGGATTTTGGATACTATTTTGGATACACCCACTTTACTATTGAGCGATTTGTGTGACGCCACATAATATTTTTATTCCTTACAATTCCTGTGTAAGAAATCCGTAAATTTATATTGTTTCTGACAAGAATAATAATTTCCAAATGCCATTTAATATTTTAATACTTAAATATCGCCTTTAAGTTTAAAATAGCCTATACCTATTGAATCTTTCCGTTTAGAGCGTTGGATGACTGGTAGTTACTGCCTTAAGGCATTAAGTTCGACGACCGGTCTGGCCTAGTGGGTAATGACCCTGCCTGTGAAGCGGATGGTCCTGGGTTCGATTCCCAGTCAGGGTATTTATTTGTTTCTGAGTCATGGGTGTTTTCTATGTAGGTATTTAAGTATTTATATGTATCTATACATTATATATATCGTCGTCTAGTACCTACAACACAAGCTTTACTGAGCTTATCGTAGGACTAGGTAGATTTGTGTAAGATTCCCGAAATAGTTATTTATTTATTTATTTGTATTAATACTCATAAAAAAATTGTACTGAGACTATGTAAACTGTAGAAAAGCGAGCTCAGAGTTTCGAGGCATGAGTCATATATCCCACCGAGGCAAGATGAGAGTTGGTAATTATAATTAATAGAACCTCGGATGTAGCGTAGTTGTCTGCACCTATGGTGTAGCGGTCTATAGGTCCTATAGCATGCAGTTGGTCATATAAATGAATGACCACTAACTAGTGACAGGTGGGTACCAGAATCGATAACCTTTGGGTTAAATTTTTAGGCATAAATATAGATATAAATCTAAATTGGAAATCACATATTAGTTACATCTGTAATAAGATGCTCTTAGACGACTAAGGCAAACAATTTTCCAAAAGTAGCCATTATCGCCTATTATGGATATGTGCACTCTACTCTCGGCTACGGACTTATTATATGGGGGAACTCTGTTGATATTTATTCTATTTCTGTGGCACAGAGACAATGCATTAGAGCCATTTTTGGCGTCCCTTTCTGGGTATAATGTAAACCACTTTTTCATTTGCTATAGATACTTCCGGTAATGTGTATGTACATTGTCTTTGTTTGTAAGATCGAATCCGTCTATTTTTAAATTCCAGTCAGAGATTTCATAGCAACCTACCAGGTTCAAACATAAACTTTTCTCTCCTTTTTCCCGGTTGGATTTTTGTAGGTGGAGTGTGTTTTGGATGTGCATAAAAATATACAATAAACTACCTATGTAGAGAATTCGATAGCTAGAAGTGTTTAAAAATGGGCTGAATACTAAAGGCGACCGTATGGCAGAAAAATATATTGACAACTAAAAGAATATGTACAAAAACAGGATTCAAAAATAAAGACATAGACAACAGTAAAAACAGTATAAAACCTATAACCTAAACCTCGACATCCTACTAAATTCAAAGAAATGCCTTTACCGCAATTTAAAAGAAAAGTTACTGAATGGCTCCTAGAAAAATGCTTTTACACTATAGATGAATATTTAAATTATAAAGAAAACTGACAATTAAAATCCGTTAAATTTATGTTTAGATAAATATTGGACTTTGCTTGACATAACCTATAATTTCTCGTTATCTATTTAAGTACTAGTTATAATACTGATTTGATTGACCCTTATTGTTCTTTGTACATTTTGTTATTGTATTAAATGACTTTGTATTATATAGCTATCGCTCTTGGTTTTATATTTCTACGCCAATGTTGGTAGAATATACTGTTCGTATAAAATGTTAACATCAAATTTGTATCCACCATATTCTAAGAAATAAAATTTTATGATTATGATTATGAACGAGTTCTGTAGTGGAGACCGCGTATCAGCAAGCGAGGTGTGGGACGTCCTCAGACTATGATGAGGTTGTATATTTATAGTTAATATTTTATAATTTATCTTCTTTTTCGATTTTTAACTTATTTTGTAATTTTTTGAATAGTATGTCAATTCGTTTATTTTTTGAAACAGTATATTTTCGTTGCTCAAAACTGTTGGTTTTTATTTATAACTTATAACCCAAGTGTCCTTTTCAGACTACGTGGAACGACGATCTACGCAGGGTGGCTATTGGCTGGCAAGAGCTGAATGACAATGGCAGCGGACGGTGCTGAGTGGTGTGTATTTGGAGAGGCCTATGTGGGCATAGGCCTCTCCAACAGCAGTGAACAAGTAAATTAAGTGAATTTCGAAATCCATTTAAGTTCTTTGTGTATTGGACTCGTAGCGATTCTTCTCATATATTGCGATGCCACGAGCTGACTTTTACATGACTTTTAGTTAGGTACCTTTTTATAGTAACACATTTTTTTTTATATTATTACAAGTTCTTTCTACTAACTACTTCAATAATATATGAGCTGCTGCAGTTTTGATTTATTTCTAGATAATATATACTGTAACATAACGGCTTTTATGATAGGTACTCAGAGGCGAAGAAAGTTATTTTAGATGATTTAATTATTTTTTTTATGACATAGGCGGCAAACGAGCAGACGGATTGCCTGGTGGTAAGCAATTACCGTCGCCCATGGGCACCCGTAACACCAGAGAAGTCACAAGCGCGTTGCCGGCCTTTAAGGGGGGTTGGAGCTCTGAGAACCTTACTCACCATCAGGAACACAACACTGCATACCTGAAAGGTAGCAGGGCTATTATGGCTGTGGTATTCTGTAAGGAGTCAGTCTCTGTACTTCCCCAGTTGGGCTGCCCCAGATTCAAGTGTGATCGTCATCGCTGTGCCCTACCTCTCATTGTTGGACGTAGTTTAAGGACATACCCGGGTCCAAACATTATATTTATTATAATCAAACCAGTATTAAATCGATAAATGAGTGCTACATTTATTTATGTAACTAGCAAGAATAAACGTAACAAGTTTCAATTCTCATATACGAGTACTTTGTGCATATTTAAGTATGATAAGCGAAGCTCATTATTAATAATTAACATGTTCTTATAGGGATTCATAATGGCAGAAGACCAAGAGCACTCTGTCGAAAGGATGTAGTTAAACGGGTATCTTATTGTTATGATCGAACATATAGAACGATATTTTAAAGACATGGACTAGACATACATAGACTTGCGTTGGTTGATAAACAAGGGACAGTACTTTAAATATTTATATATGTACATAAAGCTATGGATAAGGGCGTCAACCATACTAATACGGAGTTAACTAGAACCCGTGCCGAAGTTAACGTGTTAAGTGTTATTGATGGTGGCTTCTTAATAACGTCCACAGAAATCTCCAAATATGGTGTAATTAATTTATGATTAAGCATGTAATTCGTGTATCTCGGAAACTAAAAATAATAAAAATGTTGGAGACAACTTCCTAGAAAGAGGGTTTGCTATTACCGTTATATTGAAATTAATTTAATTTGGATTAGATGGCCTATTTCTCGGATGCGGAATATGAATCAAGAGACACTACTTTAAATACGGCTTAGAACCGTTATAATCGTAATAATTAAGCAATTCCATTAAATCACCTTATTTAATGATTGTTAACTAAAGATGTTTACATAATGTTTGTTTTCTTATCGAAAATCAAATTACGTTGGATTCTAATTGATTAAGCATTTATTGGGTAAAGTTATTAAATAAACAATATCATGTTGTAACAGTTGATTGACTGCGCATAGATGTAATTGTTTCAACGTTCTCACTTTATCGTTCCTGTCTTTGTATTGTTAGGGCTTTGGTCCCTGCTGGATTAAATTGTTATATAACCCAGACAAGTATCGATCTCCGCAGGGATACAAATATTACGTAAGAACGCATTAACGTGTATATACAGAATGTTAAAATGGCGAATCCATTTCATCAATCTTTAGAAAATTTAAGTTTTGTTATTTGACCAAATCCCCGACGCTGTTCAAAATATCTGTCAATAGACACGCCACGGTTTGTCATTAACCAGTTTTTTTCATACGAAGGGAGGTGAAAAGTTCGCAAAATAGAATTTATACATTATCAACTGTAATTATCGTATAATTAGCCGATAGACGTCCACTGCTGGACAAAGCCCTCCCCTATTGATTTTTAAGACGACTGATGGTTTGCTACCCTACAACAACGATTTCCTGCGTCTTTGACCAGATCGTCAGTCCACCTAGTCAAGGTCATGCCAACGATCCCTGTGGAAATTATTAATAGGATCGTAACATAATCTGATCCAATACTGGACGTCTATCAGACGATGATGATGGTTGATAATATATAACAGCTGACCCTACTTTTGTTTAATTTTATTCTTTGATCTCTATAGTATCGGTTTTGTAATCTAATCTTAGAGCAAGGTACAAAATCAGTCTTTCAGTCAGAAACTTTGGATTCAGAAACAATGGTAGCACCCATAAAGACTTTGTTCAGGGCATCAATTCCAGGACATTTGTCTGCCACCACATTTTCCATACTTCAGGCCCGGTTCCTTTTTAAAGACACATTTGTTCAGGGTAGTCATCACAGTACGGCTCTTGTGACTCTTCACGAAGTGTGCATTTACTATATATACATACTGTGTATGCATTCGTGCATTGACTTACAGTAACTGCACCCTTTTGGTCAATTTTCCTCGCCTTGTTTTCCTTGATACAATTTCACAATCGCTAAAATAATATAAGGTTTTAAGCTAAGATGATCGTTACCATGATAGTTACCATGCATGTATTAATTTGAATTATTCCGTGAGGATGACTGCAACCGTCCTCACAGTGCCGAAATATCGGTAACTCAGTCAAATTAACATACTACACGGTAACTAAGTCGTTTTAAGTAATGGTTTGTAACACTCCAATAATGGTGCATAGTATTTGTGACACCCTTTCTTTATAAATTTTATAATCAAGCATCAAAATTCCTTCACAATCCCAGAATATTAACTTTCCCATTTCTTGTGGCATTTCTTAGGTTGTATTCTTCTTGTAATATTTCAATTTGTTTTTATATGGAATTGTCTTATGAGTTCAATTATATAAATGACTATAGATTTTATAAATAATGAATCATTCGTCTTAATTATTAAATAAAATAATATTGAAGAAACATTTAATTAGATTCTTTGTATGTCAAGTTTAATTTCATAATATCACTGTTCTTAGATACCTAAGATATCCTAATTTTCGTATTCAGAATGAAAAGTGGGTGGGCTGTCTCTCTCTTTGTTCGTGCGCCTAAATATTCCCTTTAATAAGTTCTTTTCATATCTTCTCTATTGAGATTGGGATATACTCGTAATTTCTATAGAGACAGTGATCAAAGGAGTATTTGGATTAGTATAGGGCCTGTTTGTTACCCGGACTCATTTGGGACGGATGCTGAGTGTATCGTACTCAAAAATTTTGTTCCCCAATTTTTGTTATTCCATTCGCGCTTTTCTCCAATTTTTATTTTCCTATACAGCTATGTTACTATATTAGGTTATTTCTTCGGGCTTATGAATTTCGACTCGTTTTTGTTGCTACGCTTATTTTATTCCAGGTTCCTAGTCCGTATTATCTCCATACCTATCAATTACCTGAATTAACACATTATAATACAACTTTTAACCCATGGGCATTTTCGCAAGAAATGATAGACTTGACTACTTATTTTAAATCAGGTAAATTAAATGATTTCCCTATCAGAATCGATATCGGTGCACAGTTGCACACGTAGGTTGCGTATCATTATGATCGACTTGGTATGCCTGTTTAAACAATAATAAGAATGGCTACTGGTTGAGTATTTTTCTGCATGTGCGAAGCCGTGGGAAAAAGTTAGTAATTAAATAAATGCCCACATTGGGATTCGTAATGTAAGCTACTTCCAATATTTGTGGTATACCGTTCTTTACGGGTAGGTAAGTACTATGATATCATCAATGGCGTCTTACTTTGAAAATCTAATTATGCATAGATATGCAAATATTTGTATAATTTTACTTGTTTATGAACTTGGCAATAAACTAAAATAACCACTAGTCAAGTAACAACTTTATTATTGCTATAGAGCTCTAACAGGGCAATAAAACAGGGCAGGTACTGTTGTCTCACAAGACTACGGCGGTCTGTGGAAGATACATACATTTACAAAATTATAATACGAGTAGTATAGCATGTTGTTTTGAAAGAAAGTACTCGTATAAATGACCTACATCCACACAATATGGACATTAGCATGACCGCTAGTACATCGAGGTCGTTGGCGCCGGGTGTAGCCGCGCTATAGTGTGATTATTACCTACTTACATACATTTTATGGAAACCATGTGCCCATCTAATTATATTAGTACATTCAATTTATTAGATTAGTTAAATTGTTTTACTGAGTATTGTCATGATTTAATTAATAACTGAATATATAAAGGTTCAATCATAGAAACTAAAAAAGGGCCTAGTTTTTTTTTAAACGTGCAATAAGATGTACAATATGTGTCTACGAACAGTCAACCTAAAAAGTTGACAAAATAAAAACTTTCAATAAAAACTATATATTATGAACATGTTTGACTTCTAAGGCGGTTTGGGACCAAAATTCATGGAGAGGAGACCGCTCCTTTCTTCTTTCTAAACTTGAATTATTTAATCATTCAAATACTATAGCTATATTGCTTGCTATAGCTATAGTATTTATTATAGCTATATAGCATTGTAAACAGCGAACCGTAACATAAAATGTGCGTTGAATAAATTTCGACAATTATAAATATTATAATATACTGATCCTTCGTACTCCTACTATATAAGAACAACCAGTTGCGAAATCTACCGTTTTATATACTAGGGCTGGGATTTAGTCAGTCAGTCAGAAAGAAGGGACCCTTACCATGAGTTGTGACATTGAGGTTTTCGATAACGAGTATCGAGTTTACTTTCTCTGTATCTCACTTGTACTATTTTAGTGGGAACGAGATGCACACTCGATACTCGTTATCGAAAACCTCAAATTCACAACTGATTGTAAGGGTACAGGAATGCTGCGATGCGCATCACTAGACAGTGAGCGCGAGCTACGCATAGCTCGATGAATTACGTATTACACGGCACGTTGACATTGACCCTACTATACAATACAATGATACCTACTCCTTATAACCACACACCTAAATATCCCTATAAAGCGAATTCTTCTTTGCCCCCTGTGCAACGTTTAACCACTCGAGTTTGTGTTTATACTAAAAACTTGATAAAAAGATGTTTATTTTTTAAAACACGAAATGTGTTTCGCCTTGAACTTAGTACATACATAAAAGCGTGTGCTCGGAACAAACCAACTCAAACCATTTATGGATTTGTGCAAATGTCGGAAAAACATATTTCTGTGTCCATATCTTCATGCTTTTTGTATAAGCAGGATTCATATCTGAACCAACCAGCCGTAACACCTATTGGAAGTCATTCAATTATTTACCATATTCTTGCTCTACCAATTTCACATTCAAACTATTTTATAACAAAATTTCTAACGGAACCTCGCGGCGACAGCTTATATAACAGTCCCACTATTACACTACGAGAATTTCACTGTGTAGGTATTATCTGCATATCTTGGGCTTTAAAGACATAAAATGTACGGATATGAGTGTCGCTTTTCTACATTAAACTATGATAATATCTCTTTCAATCGTGCGGTGTTAAAAAGTGAGGTTTGTTGTATGACGTCGATAAAATCTTCTATCATGTTATACTAGGCGCACTGTTACCTGACTTTGTTTCAAGGTTATTTTATTGTTGGCGATTTTTTGACACAACTTCACCTATTGCAAGATGTTTTAGTACTTTTTTCTACTCGTACTCCTGAACTTATTTGCTTTTCACTTATCTGTCACTTATATTATGATAAAAAGCTGTATAAAAACCTGTAAAGAAAATTCTACTCTATGTACTAGCACTAAAATCACATAACTGAAAATTACGCGAATTCTGGTTTTATTACTTTAAGCCTGTCCAGTGTTACAAATATAGACCACCGTTGCTGTGTTAGAACAGGTACCAATTTAGCTTTTAGTTCGTAATAAATGTAAATGTATATATTTTTTATCATAAAAGAGGTAGTAAGTCCGTGGGCAGAACGGATAGGAAGCTTGCAATTTTTTTGGCTGTCACGTCACGCATGAGTTTCGTGTTTACATATTTGTTATACGTGACAGCTATGGTGACAAATGACTAAATCTCGATCACGTTAGCGAGGGGTTAGTCATCCCAAACACTGCCTCATCCCGTTCGAGCGTCTGCATCTAGTCTTTAAAATCTGGTGTCTTCTAACCATTGTCTTCGTACAAGTCACATTCGGTACGGTACAACAGTCGGTCTGTTCATATGTCTAATTAACAGCTATCCACTGGGGCAATCTAGCATGTAATTTAATTATAGGAGAATATGTCGATTGACTAATACGATTCCTAATGGGCTTTCATATGCAAGTAAAATGGTTAGCAGGTGAAATAAGGGCTTATTCTAGAGGTATCTACATTATGTAATTCATAGCAATTGGTATTTATACCGTTTGGAGTAGAAACGCTAGGTCCAACGATTTCTGCAAACTTTTGGCAGAAATCGCGAAGCGTCTGGTTGCCGTACTGGTGACTGAAGAGCTGGCGGCTTTCACGCACAACGTATCAGCGATACAACGAGGAAATGCCGTCAGCGTCTTTGGTACAATCCCTCAAGGGCCTTTTTTAAATTGGATGTAGTAAATAGTTAAGTACTCGTCATATTGTAATTATTTTAAATAAAGATGTATTTTTTCTCTATAATAACAATAAAACACTGCTGGTGTGACTTGCACATAACGAACCATTTACATTCTTTGAGACAATAGAATACCTACCAATTCCATTAATTAAGGTAAACGTGCATGCGCCATCTATCGCATCGCGGTAGGTACTATACATTTTGTTCGGCAATTTGATGCTGCCATAATAACTCAATTTAATTTCAAGATGGCGCTGCGCCAATACTGAATAGAAAGGAAAGCCTACATTTTGGGAGACCGCGTTTATGTATACTTATTTCTTGGTATGCTCTGATCTTTGAATTTGGTTGAAATTTAAGGAACGCTCGCTGTTTAAACTTAGGAAGGGGAATACTCATAGTAAGTTTTCGAGGTTCTAGAACATATTCGGTGATATAACGCTGTCTGGGTCGGCTATGTATGTTGAATACCTCACCTTTATTTGTTTTACGTACAGTTAAAACCTAAAGTACCGATCTCCGACATTAGGACCAAACAAAGACATGAGAGCACTATGGAGCAATACGTTTCTTGTTAAGTGAACAGGACATATCGTTTTGTATCTTGCCTTTGTAAACAAGTCAGTCAATATTTATCTAGAGTGATCAAAGGATCACTCTAGATAAATATCATCTTACTAATAAAGTGGTACTTACTCTGTATGTGGTGTCGTATTAATGTTGACGCTCCTGTAGCTTAATCCCCGTTGCCAAATAATCTCTTTGAATTGTAGATTTGCACAAACCTATTATGTTCTATGATCTACAATGTGGAATTTCTTGATTTTCATTGGGACTAAATTGGAAACAAAAATGTTATGAAATGCATTGCTGCTCTTCTGCATGATGGTATGCCTGTACAGTTTCGAACAGCCAAACTTAAGTATACCTTCAAGGGAGATTTTATGAAAAGCATTGCTAGGAAAAGCAGCAATAAACACGGAAAGGCTGCTTTACTCTTATCACGCTTCCGATTGGGAAGTTTACAACGATTACTATTAAATACATTAACCTCATAAAAGCGTTTATATATCATTTGTTTATATAATCATTGGATGATATAAACAAAGTTGCCGTGTGATGCCGTTTTACATGGGGACTTACTTACCTATATAGGTAGAGGTTGATTGCAACCACGGTTAAATAATATATTTGGAACACACACACACACACATCGACTGCTGACACGATAACCTTTAAAATTGGGGTAACAAAGCAGAGACAAAGGCGATGTAATACATAACTTGCAAGCAAAGGTTTTTTTCCGCTTTAAATAAACCCTCAAAATACCTACATGCTTTTATGTTGATATATTTTATTTACACATTACAGTTTAGGTACTAGAATTAAGTGACCGTATAATAAAGGTTAGGTATAGTTTTTACATTAAATCAATATGACGACCGGTCTGGCCTAGTGGGTTAGTGACCTAGTTATCCTGCCTATGAAGCCGGTGGTCTTGGGTTCGAATCCCAGTTAGGACATTTATTTGTGTGATGAGCACAGATATTTGTTCCTGAGTCATGGGTGTTTTCTATGTAATTAAGTATTTATATATATCGTTGTCTAGTACCTCTTCAGCACAAGCCTTACTGAGCTTACCGTAGGACTAGGTCGATTTGTATAAGATTGTTCCAAAAATATTTATTTACTATTATTTTTTTAATCAAGCATTTACAGCACAAAGTTATGTACAGCAGTATTACTGAAATTAAGTTTTTAGGGTAGACATGGCGAAACGCGAAACTATCCTAAATAGTTAACTACCTACTCACGTGCTTTTGGTAGCTGTAGTTACCAGCTGTCAATCTTATTTTATTATAAAAATAGAGGTCACTGAGAAATTTCGAGTACCTACGTGAGTAGCTACGGAACCCTTATACTTTCGCCATGTCAGTCTGTCTCCGGCTATGCTGAGTGACCGTAAGTCATAGAAAACTGTATATATCTAGTATGTACCTATTTACTATTAATATGTAAACCAAATACGCGGACAAAGTGGTAAAGTAAAAAATGGAAACTTTTTTTTGGTGTCGGTACAGTCACAGACTTTAATTGTTGAGCCACTTACGGTTCAAGTGATTTTCTTTTGTTTAATACTTACTATATGAAATGCCCAATGTAAAGTGAACCCTAAATGGCTCAACAATTAAAGTCCCTGACCGTACCTGTGAAGTGGTTGTTTGGATCATCCCTACAAAGTTAGATGTCGTTAGATAGGTATTTAAAAAAAGAATTGGGGTTTTTAAAACCTTTAATAATAAATTAAAATTTTCGTAAATAATCGATTTAGAAATAGAAAATTGTTTCACTTT
Source organism: Grapholita molesta (assembly GCA_022674325.2). Taxonomy (NCBI): domain Eukaryota; kingdom Metazoa; phylum Arthropoda; class Insecta; order Lepidoptera; family Tortricidae; genus Grapholita; species Grapholita molesta. The sequence goes on along the minus strand of CP053121.2, from coordinate 21,220,406 downwards.
TGTACCTCGTAAGTCTATATAAAATGAAAAAATCATGAAATTACAGCTTAATTGAAAATATTCAAAGAAACATATTTTGATCTTGATTGGTTGACCCGTTTTTAAGTTAAGGATCTAAAACTAACCTAACTACCCAAACCTACTACACAAAGTATGGTCTGACATGCTCTTGGCCGTTTTTATGGGATATTTTTGTTTAACTTGTACAATTACTTGGGGGTTTATTAACATAATACAACGCTTACGCTTAACGCCACAGCTAGGAATACATTACTCAAACTGAAAACTTAATTGTAAAGCCTACATAAACGTTACACGTTAATGTTTTATCTTTGGCCCACGTAATACGACCAAGTTTCATATTACCGTCGTCAGCTCGGCTGACCACTTAGAAGTCTTTTTAAATTAATAATAGTCTTTTTTTTTTTTTTTTTTATTAAGCAGAAACGAAGAAGGATAAGATAGAAAAATTTGACACGTCTAAGCGGCGCTTGTATAGCACAACTGGTAGTGCACTGGGCTAGAGATCCAGTGGTTGTGGGTTCGAGTCCCGCTGCGAGTCAAATTTTTCTTTCGACTTAAATATAATGGTCTTGTTTGACACCGCACGTCTAGGCTGTGTTCACTCGTACAAACTCCCGGATTTTCAAAAGTTCAATGCCCTGATTTCACAACAAACTCCTTCGCCATTCAGGCAAATCGTCCTGGTATTTACCTCCCTCTCAGGATTAGACAAGCCTTGAAAACAAACTTCCAGTTTGTTTTCAAGCGGATGTTGCGTTGTACCTGCTAAAAGAGCTTGAATAGTAGGCCATCATTATAATGTGTAGAAAATATTTAGAACTATATGTATTCATATATATTTGTGTATTCTCTTACGACGACCGGTCTGGCCTCGTGGGTAGTGACCCTGCCTATGAAGCCGATGGTTCTGGGTTCGATTCCCAGTCGGGGCATTTATTTGTGTGATGAGCACAGATATTTGTTCCTGAGTCATGGGTGTTTTCTATCTATTTAAGTATTTATATGTATCTATGTATTATATATATCGTCGTCTAGTACCTACAACACAAAGCCTTACTGAGCTTCCCGTAGGATTAGGTCGATTTGTGTAAGATTGTCCCAAAATATTTATTTATTTTATTTATTTATTTTTTCGCTTTGCACCACTGTGAATGTCTCTGTTTAGCCTTTATTTTTGACTCGTAGAAAATGCTATTATGCATTCATTTCGGCCATTTCAAGTTTCTTCTAGTCTTAAATTAATTTTGTTTTATTATTAAGTGATCGATTCATATCGCAGTCAAGTTCGTACTACATATAAACAGAATATATTTAATTAGTTAATAGGTAAAAATGTATACATTCGCATGATGTTTAAATTATATAGAATTAGCGAAATCGATTCATATACATGTGTTCATGCGTGATATACCTACTCAAATACAAACAATTGTTTTGTTTTTTCAATGTCATTTCATAAAAAAATATTATGTTAGATATTATGATTGCCTCTTGTTCAAAAACCCAATAGATACTACTTTCACTATAAACAATCAATAAAACATTGTGTTATAGTATATTGGCTGTAGTTCGACCATTTTCCCTCACAAAGATACACTTTAAGTTGAGCTGAGCGGATAAAGAAGCACCTTCTTATATCGTGTGCGCAATATTTCACGAAATCAAAATATGTAGACGAGATGTATCAAGCACTAGAGAACTTTGTAACCATTGCTTTTACTTTTTTTTTGAAACTCAGGAATCATTTTTATGTATGGCTAAGTTGGCATTGTTATGTATGTAATTAAGTTGATCTGTGGGCAAAAAACGTTTTATTATACCTACACCTTGCTGACTTTACTATATTAATATGTTTTTACATGCCCATAAAATAAGAGATAATATCTAATACTTATACGATACAAAATATTTTATTAATTTAACTACTTCTTGATTCACTTTATCAGGTCAGCATAGCATAGGTACATTAAATCTCTAAAAACATTTAGTCTATCATAAATGGTAACTTCATTAGACCGTTGTATGTATATAATATAGCGGGCGCCTGTAACTATTTTCGAAGCAAACGTTCTAGGCCTAACAATTGACAAAATGCAACCAACAGTAACTATCTGTCCAGAAGGCCTAACTACGGCGAAAATCAAAATTCTCAAATTTTGAACGATTAGAATATCTGAAAAAGTCTGTAAAAATAAATTAACTGCCTGTCAAAAACTAGGCATTAATTTCCTTTATCTAACGTTAAACTACGCTAAAAAAGGCTAGTTTATTTTCGTTACTAATTATGCCGAAATTATGTTGTAATAAACAAATATCTAACTTGCAATATAACTTTCCCCGTAATTAACACACGTGTAAACTAGGCGTAGAGTAGGTATCGTATTGAACAGATAACCCTCTTTTCCCTGGGATGTCAAGTAAAAAGCTGCTTGTGATTATTGCAGAACAGTATTTTGTATTAAAAATATATTGCGGGACAATCTTACATAAATCGACCTAATCCTACGGTAAGCTCAGTAAGGCTTGTGTTGTAGGTAGGTAATAGTCTTCGATACGTATATATAATGGATAGATACATATAAATAGGTACTTAAATACATAGAAAACACCCATGACTTAGGAACAAATAACACATATATATAACACAAATAAATGCCCTGACTGGGATTTGAACCCAGGACCATCGGCTTCATAGGCAGGGTCACTACCAACCGGTCGTCAAAATAAGGATATATTTTTATTTTATTTACAATTTACTATTGAATTACTTCTTTCTTCAAATAGTACCTACTAAATATGTGAAGTGTGATGTGTTTCATATAAGAACAATATCCTATATTTAAACACATCCTTGTTCATAATAATTGTAGTTTGGTAAATTTTTGAAACAGGAAATCTGAAAAAAAAAATAGTGCCTCTGGCTAGACCTGAATAGGCAACTTGTAGTATTTTTATTTTTGCTTTCATAGTAAAGTGTTTCGAAGACTTTTTTCGGATATATATAAAGTTGAAAATTCTAACATTTACTGCAAAAAACTTCATTTGAAAGTGACAATTTAAATTTCGAACGAAAAAAAAGGGCTACAGCGGCGCTACCGCGAAAAACGATATTCGTACATTTCGGCCGATTGTCACTGTCACTCTCATGCCGCCTTAATTGGAGGAAATATACAAACTGCGATGTTCGCGGTACCGGTACGTCATATATGAGTTTTGTTTTTGTTTCTAGTATAAATATTGTCACATTGGGGTTTGTGCCTAAATTAAATAACGTTTATCATATAGAACCTACAAGTTTAATAAATAACATGAAATTCCATTCGTTAGCCATTACATAGCCAATAGTCTATTTTCGTATTAAATATCACATGGTGTTTAATCTGTACGTAGTTACCATAACATATGTATGATATTAGGCTTGCAAGTCGCATTCTTGCTAGCTACAATAGCTACAAAAGCCAGTATATCTACAAAATGTTCTAGCTTCCGGAATAGTCGGCAGAATGTTCCGATGGAATGTTCATTCAATATACACACACCCACACTATTATATGGCCTGGTTTTGAATTACTTTCGACAGTGATAAATTAGATATTAGGGCACTCGCTTTCAGTGACTTACAAGGTCTACAAAAATCAATAGGCACACCAATGTGACTCACCTGAGCGCTCATATAATGATGTAGTTTAAATAAATAATGATAAACTGTTGATCATTGTTTACCTTTTTTCGTTATTTGTTTTGTAGGTGTCCCATATAATCATAGTTAAAATATTTACAGCCTGTCTCATGGCCACTGCGCATTAATAGTTAATGACAGTTTCAGGAGTAATTTAAATAATATTCATACGACGAAACAAATGGAACAAGGTACACTGAATATCTGTAATCATGCGGCCCCGGGACTGCCGGTGGTGACCAAATAGTGGTGAAACGCGTTTTGAGATCAATTCTTCATTAGCTGCACAATATTGCGTTAGAGCACTGCATAATAATTAATAAGATATCAATATTAAACACTAAACAACGTTAAAGAACAAAAAAACAAAAAAAAAAAAAAACTCATTTTAAGGCTCATCCGGAAGTCCTAAAGACTTCTAATAAAAACCAGACTTTATTTGCCCATCAATGTAAGCGGCCGATACCTTTTGACAATGAAGGTTTCAGCCGCTAATAAAATAACAATAAATCATATTTAGGGCGTAGGGATGTGACGACCCCATCGCCCACTGGTTTTCTCCAGTGCAATCAGTCAATGCAGGGCAGCTTGTGGCGAGCTGTTGGGGAGTAGCGACTCCACGTACCTGAGTGCCCCTGGGGTGCCCTGTCGGACAGGTGGGATAGGTCCACTGCCTCTGGCTTGCCTTCACCGGCCGTCCAGAGTGGGGTCGCGAGAGGTGCGTTCTCGAGGGTAGATTTGGAAACCTAAGTGGCGAGTTGGCTATATGTTTAAAGTCCAGTGACACCTCTCTACCCTTAGCCCTATGCACCGGTGTTGCCCTTGAGCCATCTTTGATGTCGCTTTTTGTGGGGGCCCATCTCGCATAGAGCGAGTCACCGTCTGCCGGAAATAAAATTGAATACCATTTTATTAGGCAGACGTCCGGTTTTTTATCCAATAGCCCAGTAGCTAGTCCATCCTTTCCACCCAATAGCCTAGTACATTCTAGATTCCATTATAACTCAATAGTCCTTACACCATGGTGGGTGTTGTCTCTGTGCGCGTCCTATGATACGGACAGGGGCAACATCCGCTTAGTGTCCCCTTACATTTCATTAAATTGTCAAAAGGGCCTCTGCGCGTTGGCTCGATCCGGTTCCGTGTACGCCTCCCAAATGTCCGGACCACCATTGTTCCGTGAACGGAAGAATCATATTTAAGTAAGAAGAGATTTCTATAGTTAGTCCAGTATTACTGATGTCGCTGGTGTTCACAGGTTATGGAAGCCGTTTGCCATTTGATGGACCGCATCCTTGTATGCCATTAGCGCGATATTTAACGAAAACTTTTCTTGTAATCACTAAAAGTACTAATAGGAAGAACACTATAATTGTCACGGAATTCCAAGACAAAAGCAATCTTTATAGAAAACTAGATGATGCCCGCGGCTTCGCCCGCATGGTTAGAGGAAAACAACTGAGGAAAATGTAATATGAGTATGAGTCTTCCCGTGGGAATGAGATTTTTTCCCACTGAAAAAATTGCCTTTGAAACTCTCCATCCCTTCAACTACTTACCTCCACTTAAAAAATAACGTCAATTCGTCGCTCCGTTTTGCCGTGAAAGGCGGACAAACAAACAAACGCACTTTCGCATTTATAATATTAGTATGGATATTGAAAACTGTTCAAACGATTATTGTTTTCTTGTGACATTGTCGTGTGATAATTACTACCATATTTACTGTCTATATTGTAATAATGAGTCGTATGAAGCATGTACGTATCCAGACCGATAAGTTCTGTAACCTACAGCACCAGTAATTTAGATAGTCCAATAATGATGATGATGATGCTTTACAGTCGATTTCGACAACAGCGATAGCATCTGATGGATTCATCTGATAAATTTTAGGAGCGTGGGTGATCAGCCCTCTGGTGCGCCCTGTAATGGCTCGCGTAGCCGATTTTGTGCGAGAACATACGCTGACACTGCAGGCACGTCAGCACACCGCCGATATAATTATATGAGATTGCCGCATGTGGTCGGGCCTTAAGATCATCACATTTTTTGTCTAGATCTAATCTTCTATCCTCTTCAAAGTCAGCCACCTTTTGTTGGACAATACGCCTCCACTCCGGGCGCTGGGCAGCCTGCGCCTCCCACTGGGTAGGCTCAATGTGGCAGCGTTTCATATGCCTTTTCAGAACGTCTTTATACCGTAAGTATTTTGCCGCCGCGTTTTCGCTTACCTGACTGGAGTTCTGATAATGACTATTTGTCACCGTGGTGAAACAGTGGCCAGGCAGTGACTGTACGTTCTGCCCTAATCTGAATTGCATTACAATGACAGGAATAAACGGCTCAAGTTGAATAATATTGTTCTGCAACTATCGTGAGGCCTCTTGTTAACGACAACGGATTTTTGTAACGAGCGACAGACTGTATCCTTACCTTGAGTTGTTCCTTTGAGGTTTTCGATAACGTGTATCGAGTTTACTATCAGTGCATCTCGTTCGCACTAAAATAGTACAAGCGAGATGCACAGATAGTAAACTCGATACTCGTTATCGAAAACATCAATGTTACAACTCATGGTAAGGGTACTGACCATAGTGAAAAAGGGTACAAATATGACGAACAGCTAGTATGAAACTTATACCATTTTCCATTAGGGCCACAGAATTATAGTTTAGTGTGGTGTTAGTTAGCGCAACCTTTTCGTGTACGAAGGCAATCGTTTCGCGTCGGTTGATGAAAATGGAAATCATCAGTCACCATGAAAAAAACTTATCACGTCAATATCAATTTACGATGTCAAACTTGAATTATGCTGTGATGATGGGGGCGGCAAAAAGTGCGGTATCAACCGTTTATCTATGCTAATAAATCCAAATATATCCTTTTATTGACTTGTTAGTTTATAATAATACAAATATTATTCTTTTGATGGATCCTTTTAGAATTAGAAGATTTTTTTGAAGAGCATTTGCTATGCAGGCGGAACGGCGGGTGCAACTAGTTTCACAAGGAAAGATGAAGTAAACGGATAGGACTGTCAATTTAACTACAAGAACGAGAAATTGTAATGTAATTTGACTGTATTTATTGACCGGTTACGTTCTCCATATAACCAGTGTAAAGTGGTTTCCAAACCTGATACCGAGAACATTGAAGTTCGTATATTACGAGGATCTTTCTCTTTTACTCCAATTATGTCATGAGAGCGACAGAGACGAAATTCCAAATTTACGAATATCGAGTATTTTTATTTTTCCTTTGGCAGTTTTTTTTTTTTTTTTTGTAATTGTCAGATATGTTTTCTTAAAGAATAACGCATTTTTATGTAATATGTATAAGATATCTTTTGTAATACTGTTTTGAAAAAATAAGTCCCGCCGAGTTTCTTGCCGGTCATAAAAGTCGAAATGCTTCTCGGGTCAGAGGTGTAGGGTTAGAACCGGTGTAGTTTTTATGTTTTCTTCTTTTGTATACTCGACGTGTAAAAGTGCCCTTGTGGCCTACTTACTGAATAAACGTTTGAGTTTGAGTTTGACTTATTCCTGGTTTCCCTGAGTAAATCGGTTTCTTAATTTCCGGGTAATGTTACTACCTACTTCAGGTAAATAAATAATTTTTCACCTCACTAGCTCGGAAAGTTCGTTTTTATTCTTTAAAAACAGATAGCAAAACTGCATTTTATTCACAAGGGACCCAAGTCATTTTATACCAATTGTGAATGTTAATGTGCCGTTAGATGGGGTGGGTGTAGGTATTTTTAAGTAGTGCTTTTGAATGATACATGATTGATGCTAAAAATTTGGAGTAAATTTTAATGTTCTAGAGTTAATATCTTCATAGCGGGAATGAGGTGAAAATGTTTGTGTTTTACAGGGCAGCAAAGTTTGTCCCCTTTTATCCTTGAAACCCTCCTGATATCAATTTTGGAATCTTTCGCTACTCCGGGTCTCAATATTAGCGCGAGAAGGTAAACATTAACTTTGCTCCTTCGTATAACAAGTAACTATATCCATTTGGTCTTAACAAAACAATAACAAATAGCGACTCCATGGTTCCTTGTGTTTGCCACCGCCACTCCGAACGCTACATAACACAAGCCTTGCCTATTTGTGCGACATTGTATTAAATATTTATTAATGAAAATAATGCCTTAGACAATATATTTTGCTTAAGGCTCGAGTGGGTGCCGAAGTAAACATTTTATTTATTATGATGAAAGTGTGAAGTGTGTCAAACACGTGCTCCTGATGACGTGGTCAGTGGCAGCGGTGCTATAGAGATGATGGTCGCGTGGGCCGGCCGCGCCCCGCTGCCGCCGCGGTGACGCATCGCCCCGCACATGCGACCGTTTTCCCTGGATATGTCCCGAGACGCGGTCAAGGTCACTAAAGTTTAAGGTTTAGGGAAAAATTAGCAAGGTCAATGTGGGTAAGACCGGCATACTATATTTTTAAGGGAAGTCCGTCATGACACTAAATACCTATGAGATAATGTAGGAAATTGGTTGGTAGACGGTCTTTCCAGATAGACGGTCTTACCCACATTGACCTCAACTCTTTATATTGAAGATTGTGAAATGTTACTACGTGGTCAGCGCTGCGGCGCTGCGGCGCTGCGTCTTGTCACATAACGACCGAATATTATAGTCGAAAAGTGAAACAGGTACAAGTTAAAACTGGTTGTCCGATGTCACAATGTTATGCGTCGTGATGTTACAGTAGATAATGAAATGTAACAAGTTCATCATCATCATCATGTAAGCCAGAAGACGGCCACTGCTGAACATAGGCATCGGTGTAAGCGACCTGCATCCACGGTCTTCCGGCGATCTGGATAAGGTCGTAACTACTTACAAAATGAAAATTAAAAAGTAAGTTGACGGCGCCGCGCGCCGTGGTGACGCATCGTCTCCAACTTAAACCTGTTATCGCACGATATATCCTGAGATACGGCATAGGTTTTTACGTATTAGCATTGCCTAAGATGCAATAAAAGTATATATCGTCAAGTTCATGCCTTCTTAATCCTTCCTAATCATACATGAGTGAACATATACACCTATGCTTTGAAATTTAAAATCTTTTGTATATAGTAAATGAGTTTAACAATCAACATAAGGGTAATTTTCAATTAATTAATATTTAACTAAATGTGTTTTTAAAATACTTTTTGTAATTCTTATGTCTAGTTACTTGAATACGTTTGATGCCTCAAAGGTTGCTTATTTGAAAGCAAGTTTTCGAAATTGAAACAATTGAATTTGGAATCACAAACAGACAGAACTTAGCAACGCGTCTCCCACCTCAGTGATAACTGCGTAAGATTAGTAGGGTAGGGTAGTAGTATTTATGTACGATTCTTTATTCTGAATTCTATATTAGTATATAAAATGCAAAAACTGGTTCCATTGATTTCTTGATAGTAATAATTTCACCAGCGAATTAACACGATCAATATTTTTTAACGCCTTGCGGAGGTTGAATGCACCTCCTGGTTTTAAAAATATGATATTAGATTGTCAAACCTTTTTTTCTTCAGCCGTCGTTACCATTAGAACATTTACAGTATATCAGATCAATGTCGTATTTTAAAAATGGAAATACATCGTGGTCGAATCTGTCTCGCGAAATCCAAGGCCACAGCGCTATTTGTAGACAGCTCTAGTATTTACATATTTCGGCACAGCGCTTTGGAAATGATAATTAGGCAAGCGACAAGTTATTGTGCTTGGTGTAAACCTAAAACAATCTGATACGACTATGAAAACGTCGTTACTAATTGTGTTTTATCCGATAACGCTTAAAGTAGACTAAATTTTTTAAAATGATGCATATTATGAAAGGAATATTTACAATGACCTTAATTTAAAAAATAGGAACCAGCCTACCACAAACACAGCAAACATTTTTTCAATGTTTAGGTAGGTACCACGTAAATATTTCCAGTGACATAGTGGGTATATTAAAGTTTTTGTTTTATAAATCACTTTCATAATAATATAATAGTGTTTTTTTTGCTGTTAAAAAACTCTCTTTACAATATTATGAAAACTACTAGTACTTAACTAGTTACTGCATTAAATCTAAAAAGGCCCTCGAGGCATTGCGCCAAGGATGCTGGCGGCATTTCCTCATTACATGCCCAAAGCAATATACCTAAATATAACATATGTTTTTAGTTATATAGATAGTTGTACGTAAAAGCCCCCGATATCCGCAGACGTATCCGTGGTAGCGTCGTGTAGCGTAGGCCGGAGTTAGGTTTATCGCATAGTGATGTTTGTACGGCACCGACCCCATCCCATCAGTTCGACGGTGCAAGCCAGTCCACCATAGCGCGTCGCGAGCGCTAGTCCGACCACCACGCCGCACCGCCGCAGCCCCACGCGAGCTGAACAAACACAAATACCATAGTGAATGCCATTAGACGCCTACACTCCACTAAAACATTGCGTAAGTAAACCATGAGGATTTTTCAAGAAGTTGGTGCTTGTAATATATTGTTATTGTACTGTCAAGTGGCCGGCATTTCTAAATTTTGTTTATGACGATGCCGGCTCCAAAGCTGAGTAAACAACGAGTGTTGTCATACTTAAATCTGAACATAGGAAGCTACTTCCAATTTTATTGACAGGATGAGTGAAGTGTTTATATACTTATAATACTGATACAGTAAGTCATTTTCAGTGGTTTTCTTAAGATTGTTGTATACTTGTCGAGTTGCACGAGGACAACAATGTAGGTTATTTTAATATTGTTGTAGGTTATAATTATTTTTTTCTTTGGAACTTCTATTTAATATTAGCCTACCACTGAGGCTTTTCTTCAACCGTATACATACACAAAATAGTCCCTATTGCCTGTTCCCTAGATGTAAATATACATAATATAATTAAGTACCATGAATATCAATATGATCCTTGCGGCCGGTATAACAATTAATTTGAAACATTTCCCAAGTTACGATCTCTCACATACATCAATCAGTTACGATGGCTTATATGAACAGTTCCTAGTAATGATATATAATTTAAATCTGTGAATAACAGAGCTTCAAGTGATTTCAATTTGAACAAATTGAGATCCGTGTCGTAATAAATTGGTTACAGTGTCGCACATATTCGCGTCATCAGGAGGCCTAATGGAGCACTATTGTATATATATTTAACATTTTATGACCAATCAATATCACTTAGGAATGATTCTAGACTTAGCTTTCGTACCGGAACGATATAATTAATAATATGTCTAAGGGAGACATGTATGAGATGAATGATGCCACTAAGCCGAGTTTATATTTTTGTATATTCTAAATTACGCTTAACTGTCTAGGAAATATTTTTGTAAAATTAAACCGTTTTTTTTATAGAAACATTTATTTAAAAAGAAAGTTAAAAGCTAACAGTTTAACAGTAACTTATATATATAAAACGGTAATCATATTACACATAGCTAGTCAATATTGTATGTTCTACAATTGAGACTTATATCTACAAGTAGGTACATAATAATCAGGTTATGTATTTAAAATTTTAAGCAGTTGACTACCTTGCTAGGTAATCGGTGTTATCTCACATCTCTAGTGAAGTTAAATACGAAATTTCTTTATTCTACTCTACATTAAATAAATAAGTCCTCGTTTCGAATAACACATGCAAGTCGGCCCCAAATCGTCATAGCGGCAAATAAAACTCGGCGAATTAGATGGTGGCGTGCCGCTGACGTAACCAATTACTTTTATGACATTTATGTGGAATTTTCCCTCATTTGGAATTCATGGTTTTTCTTTCAAGGTTGCCGAAAGCAATGATTCTTTCATGGTGGGCTTGTAAAGTGCACAAGTAAATGTCAAGTGTATCAAGAAAAGTCATGGTTAGTTCGGTTAACTCTACAAGTATAATCGTGATTTAAACGGGACTTAATCGCGTTAAAATATTAGGTTTGAGGAGTAGTGTAAATTTTAAAGTCATTAAGTCCTGTTTCATTTATATTTTGAAGGCTATTTTACAGTTCTACTTTAAAAATAAAGCAAATTCTTTTAAACCGAATTAACCACATCCACAGTTGAATAAATATTTCCTTTCTTATATTGTCTTCGGTGGACCCGTTGACCATGAACACTGTTCTAAACGTCGGGATATAATTTAAATTCAGTAAACGCAACATGAACCGTTTTTGGTTGCGTTTTCTTATATTAATAAGGATTATGATATAAGTAATACCGACCAGCGTCATACTTGCTATGATTCCAAATAAAGTATTGTCATAGATTGCATTATGACGATATAATATTTATTACGGTTTTGAAGAAAAATCTGAAATGATCGGATTACTATGTAGTGAAATGACTTATGATATTCATACATTTATCAACAACTCGTTTTATTATGTAAGTTGGTAGTCATTGTGATTTTATTTTAGCAATTTACTTAATACATTTGTGTTTCTCCGGTGTTTAAGGATAATAACGAATTTATATTAACCTTGGTATTTATAATGGGGAATTTACCTCTCAATGGAGTTGTGGTACCTACACATATTTTAATAATGATATTTATTTTCATACAAAACCAAGCGATTTTCTATATAATATTATATTTTCAATGGCAAAAGATGACGTCAGTAACACGTTACAACAGCATTCACTTAATATTAGATACGTATTTTTTTATTTAGTAATTCACTGATGTATATATGTACAAATAAAATTGTTAAATAAATACCGGGAAGACAAAAACACAAATAAACATAACATGACTTATAATGTCAGCGGCCATGTAGCTTAAAATCATACATGATGTAACTGAACTGTCCATATATATAAAATTTTCTAAGAGCACAAATTAGCAGACCTTGACGACTGCGGTACCTAGTGTCGTATTGTTTGAAAATGATGTCACGAGCACGAGCAGGCGGCGAGCATTACCAGCCATGCACACTTTAATTATATTTTGCTTTATTTCATTTGCTGGCTTTATTTTGTTATATTCACTTTATTTAGAAACTTTATAGGGTCGAACCCAGGTAACGGTTCGTGTCTTTCCTTCTAAAGTTAAGGATTTCAAAGCGTAGTTTTTGGTTCTATTAATACCAGCATAAACGGTTCCTCCCTTATATAATACTATGCAATACTAACATAATATACACGATTATTGCTTGTATTAAACCCTTATGTACTAAATGTATAAATTAGCTAGCAGTGACAGAAGAAGAACGCACAGCCGTAAATAATTTTACTTTTTCTTCAATTTTATCAGAGTCACCCTCAATATTTATCAAGAATAGCACACAAGTAGTAGGTAGAAAAATATCTCTAAACCGTTCTAAGTATAGGTATTTCGCAACAGTTCACTCTAGTCGCCCTTGTCACGATTTTGTCGGATATCGCAAGATTTCTCTTAATAGTGATTTCCACTATGGCCGGTCAATGACACCAAGCTATTTGGTATCGTCACTTACAAGTTCCCGTTCCACACAACTATGTTAATGCCCCAATCATTAGTTATCGAAATAGTAATTCATTTACAAAACTATGAACTGAACTATGTCTATTTACTATGTTTATTGAGAAGGAAACAACACACCTTGTATGACACTGAAGACTTAGGTAATAATGAATAAATATAATTAATAAATCTTACGTAAATCGATCTAGTCCTACGGAAACTCGGTACTCAGTAAGGCTTGTGTTGTAGGTACTAGATGACGATAAATATAATAGATAGATACTTAAATACATAGAAAATACCCATGACTTAGGAACAAATATCTGTGCTAGTCACACAAATAAATGCCCTCACTAGGCCAGACCGGTCGTCAATAGTAATGAAACGAATGAAGAGTGTTTTTGACAGCCATTAAATGTTACTTATTGAATATCATACAAATAATATATATTAACTCAATGATCTGATCTAAACTAAAGACCCTTACATTACCTTTACTTTAGATTGTATAAAACACGGTATTATTTTTTATTATTTATTTATTACTCATATGTTAGTATCCTGTTAAAATGTATTCTTAATTAGTCATATTTGTAAAATAATAATAATTATACTAGCTTTTGCCGGAGGCTTCGCACGCGCAGAAGAATACCTGTAACCGGTAGCAATTATTATAGTTGTTTTCTTTCAATTAAATAAGGAGTGTTTACACAAAATTTCCGGTCTCTCGCTTTAAATTTTACACAATCCCCATACAAACTTTCAACCCCTTTTAACTCCCTTAATGGTGGAATTTACAAAAATCCCATCTTAAAGCCCTTAGGGTGCATAAACAACCTTTTGTGAAAAAAAACAACTATGTATCTAGATTAAGCGGTTTGGGCTGGGCGTTGATCAGTAAGTCAGTCAGTCAGGACTTTCACGTTTATATACATAGAATGATAGATGAAATAGAATGTGTTTTACCTTGCTTGCCTTCTGGCATCAAGTTGATATGACGTGCCTAGATAGTCAGTTGACTGGGTCGCCGTTACTATTTCGCCCCACTCCCTGGTGGCCCGGTCTCATAAAAATAATAGTTTATGATCCAAGTGTTCCCATACTGTTGACCGAGCGAACTCAATTCAAACAGCTAATGGGTAGCCTCCAGCAACCTAGTTGTGGAACTTCGGTCCATTTCATTGTTAAGATAACAAGAAAACGGACCCTAAAGTAAATTGAAATTACTTTAATTTACATAGACTGTTGCTGTTAAATCCATAAATCAGTCACTAGTTGAAGTTAAACTTCGGGGGTATTATTATTCCATTCCATATTATTTTCCGACAAGTAACTAAACAGGAAAAATTACCATTATGTAGAGGCACTTAACTTGATTCTTTTTATTAATATAAGTAAGTATTCGTTCTTATTTATATAGAAACACGAGGGTTAAAACAATACAATATAAATAAACATGAACTCATTTTATCGTTTTCTCTTTTAAATCACAATAGCTAGTTTCAGAAAGATTGATTAGATATAAAATAAATCATGGAGTAAATAGCAGATGTTAGCTGTAGTGTTTTATGATCAAGATGGTGCAAAGATAATGAATTGTAAAGTGTTGGAAGTCTTGGAACGTCTACAGAATGACAAATGGAGTGACCCGAAACGGCCGGTGATGTCATGTATTACGTAACCTAGCTTTTCCCTTATAATATTGCTTTGGATATTTTAAGCCTGTCTGCACTAACGGCTATCATTTGATGTTGACGATAGAATCTAACGATAATTAACGACTTAAAAATCATAAGTGCCCGAATAATACCTATTTGGTATATATGCGTGGCATAGGTATCGTTTAACCGTTTTGTGGGACGTCGAGGAAGTCTTTTCTTAAAAACTGTATACATTACATCTCGTGATTTACAAAACATTTAGGTATATAAAATAATAAATGCAAGACGTTATATTGATGTGGTTTTGACCCGAGGCATAACCTAGAATCAGTCCTAAAATAGAAAAAAATATAGGAAACGAAAATATAGGCACTTGCTATTTTTGTTAATGTAAAAAACCTATATCCTAATAATATTTATTCCTCTGAATGAAACTCGCCGGAACGGTATATTTTTTTTATGAATAACACATATCCCAATTTAGAAACTCAAAGAATTTCAAATTTAGCTATTTCCTATACGTTTCATCAAATTCAGCCCGTAGATCAGTAACTTTCTAGGTAGGTATAGTGCCCAGAAACAGTTACGTACTTGCCTATTCAATTAAAAGTATGAGTATCTACAAACACACCTACATGTATAGGTATAAATTATGAAGTTTAGCCCAGTAATATCTTAAGCGTAATTTTATTACTGTGACTGTGATAAGAATCAACACAATAGCAGCGTTTAGCGCTGCCTTGAAAATCAGATTGCGTAGATAAATTGACTTTTCCTACAAAATTATACACACTTTGAAGTCACTTAAGATGAAAAGCAATAGAACTGGTCACTTTGTATAGAAATAATACGTTTTAAGTCATTTACTTGTGCGTTTTAGGGTGAGAGAATACAAATTCAAGTAGGTAAATAGGTATTGTATTACAATATCCTACATTAATAATTAATTATCACCATCCAAACATTTTACGCATATTTATTTAAAAAAATAGGACGAATAAAATTTTCGCCAATACGACGCAGGCATTGACGTCTCGGACAGACAATATTATTCAACCACCTGATGAATGACTAGGTATGAAAGAGTTTGGCGTAGCCATTACAAATAAATATTAACTACCATACGTCAGCAGTCCAACACACAACAGCCACAACATCCGTCCATAAACCCGAAATCATATCACGTTGTTTTAACTTCTGCAATTGAAGGGATGCTTTTCCGATTGTTTCTTGCACAAGGCGTGGTTGATAATATTAGTATAAAATGTAAGGTATTTTTGGTTCAAGACGCTTTAACCCAGTCGCTCGCATGTTCCATGTGTCAAGTAGATGCCATTAATTATTTCGACTTCAAGCTTAACTTGACGAGAATGTATAATATATACAATCCATTATCATCATCTTATAACTCATCATCAGATCAAAAATACCGATTATCTGTATGTAGGTAAGAACCAACTCTTAATGGTTGTTTAGCTTGCGGAAAGTTCGATTTTACGCTCTGGTGCTTATGACTTTTCCAGATTATTAGACTGCAATTATCTTAGTACGCAATTAGATGTAGTTTTATTTCTTCAGCCACGGACATCCACTACTGTACATGGGCCTCCCCCATAAACCGCGATAAGCAACATGGGTAATCACCACGCTTGGCAGGCGGGTTGGCGAGCACGTTCAGAACGTTCTATCGATCTAAAGGGACTCTGCTGCCCTTCCTACGGTGGTTACTAGTCGCAGTTTTAGGACAACACCCGGTTCCATTATTTCTAAAGTCAATCTAGTATAGGCTATGTATAGGTACATATGTTTTAGCAATTTGGTGGAGTACAAGGCAAAAGATTAACTGATTGGTTTTCTTACTTTTTATATAAAACGTACGTGCAACTGTTACAAAATTACGTTTAATTAGTGTATAATAATTAAACAATGTACAGTACGCTAATGCATAACGTGTATATATGTAGGTATATACTCGTATGTATATGGGTATAGGTTTCACGGAATCTTATCTAAAATGTTAGACTCATACATGCTTAATATTCTAATACCTATAAGATGTGAGTCACGCAATATCATTAGATTTGATTTCAGTGATAGTTGATAGATATTTATCCAACAACCTGATACTTATTGACGCGGACAAACACTACTAATAACTCATGTATAAAATATTATTATAGTAAGTACTGGCTACATGTAGAACGTATGTAATGTAACGCAGTAAGCTTGGCTCACAATAAGCAATTTATCAAAGGAAAGTATTACGTTGTGTGAAATAAATTGGCAAGGTCGTGTGCAGCTAAATTGGCAAGATCTGGTGCCGAATGAAGGTCAATTTATTTCACACCACACAATACTTTACTCAGATAAACTGTAAGCAGTTTATCTGAGTAAAGTGTAGCAACTAAGGTTGCTGAGTACCTAATCATTAGATGAACATCAAAACTTTTGGCTACGTCCTTTAGTTAGTATATTGAAATGAGGACCTATGGTTTACACGAAGATTATTTTTAATAGCTGCTAGCCTGATATGGTCGGGTTTTATTTTAGTCTACCACTAAAGCTTTCACGTTCTTACAAGTGTGGAAGTGCGAAAGTGACGTATACGCTCGATAGGCAATACGGCAACCATGCCAGCCGTTCTATATTCAAGATCAATAGAAACGGTATACTTTATATGACAGTGTCTATACAAAATGACTCGCTATTATTGCTCTTGAGTCTATTATGCCGAGTTTTCCCCTATGTATCTTATTTTTAATATCAGTACCTAACGTCTGCATGGAGTGAATATCCGTGTGAGGTAAGATTTGCTTATCATTCCGCATGTGTGCCGAAGCATCGGTGCAAGCGAAACGGCATGGCACGCAATTTAAACAATAGAACCTTGATACGGTATTATCGTTTAATATTATGCCTTACGATATAAGAAAGACAGTCAACATGCTGGACTAATCATTTTACTTCTAAAACTATCATCTGCTAAGCTAAGAACCGATACGATGCTGTGAGTATCTTTAAATATTAATAAAAAATCGAGTTATAAATATTTGAATAAAAATTGGAGCCGTCTGTCATTTATTTACAGGATAATATTGTTTTACGCCGTGCATATTAAGAGGAAACTTTAGCAAAAATATACGTACATGTAAATAAATAAACGTTTGTAAACAATTCGATTTACCCCAAACCTAACAATGTTTGCCTTGTAGGCATCGACGACGATATTTATACTACGACAGATAAATGTGTAAACTTATAGATATTTATATTTTTATATCTACCAAATCATCCATAATACATAACATTTTTTTGATAAGCTCATAATTAAATACGCTATAAATACATATGATTGATTTATATCTATCTAAGATATAATTTGGGTCTCCTCAAGGCAAGAGTGAATAGGCTGTTACTGAACCAGCGTGCTACACCTTCGACCTCGTCGACACTTACCTTCAGGTGCGACTGAGGTCAAACGCTGGTCAGTCATGTATAAAAAAAATCTAAGCTACAAAGCCGTTAATTTATAAGCAGTGTTATCTTGAAGCTTACCCTGGTATTGACCTTAAACTATCTTCTGCGATTGCCAACCCGCCTGCTAGGCGTGGAAATTTTAGCATAAAGCCCCCATGCTCAGAAATCGCTCCGTGTGGCGGTCTATGGGGGAGGACACTCGTAGCCTATAAGTAATTCTTTATCTTTTACTCGTATTCATTTTATAAATATTATAATCCACTGCAGGCACGTACTCCCTTTTACTAGAGCAGTCAATTATATCAATAATATTAATTTGTCTTAGACTTGTGTAGCTGTAAATGCTAGTTCATAAAAAAAGCTTAACCGGTTACGTTGGTATCTCTCCTGTCAATCTATTTTCCAAAATTTTATTTTTAGATTTTAAAGCAGGAAAAAGTTTTTAAGAAAACTACTAAACTTAACTAAACCTGTATCTGGAGCAGCCCAACTGGGGAAGTACCTCATCCTTACAGAAGACCAACAGCCATAATAGCACTGCTGCCTTTCAGGTATGTAGTGTAAAGGCCGGCAACGCGCTTGTGGCTCCCCTGGTGTTGAGGGTGCCCATGGGCGACGGTAATTGCTTACCACCAGGCAATCCGTCTGCTCGTTTGCCGCCTATGTCATAAAAAAAATCTTATTTTGAGTAACTTTGATGTTTTCTCGCGGCTGCAAGAGTTGTAGTCCCTAATGATCCTATTTCACTCATACATATATGTAAATAAGTTGTCTAAAAATTGTAGCTTACTTCTATTTATCACTTTTTGGTACTCCATTGAGTACCAGAAAACCGTATAAAATGAACATAGCGTCAAGCGAGCTCATCTTATTACCTATGTAGTATAAAAATCGTATAAAAAATCTGGCATAAAACTATTACAGTGACATTGGATTGTTAGAAAGGTTGAGTGACTAAATATATCTGTTGTCAGAATAGTAGTCACAAAAATAATTTGCAGCTCAGTTCCGATGATATCGATGTGGCAGCTGTTGTCTGGCACACCAGATGTCTCAGTATCTGTCGAAGAATTTAATACCTTTTATGATGATGTGACGAAAAGGACATTATGATTATGTCAGTCTGTGCTTTAGCGTGTGCGGTTAGGTTAACTTACACTTACAACGCTTAAAACGCTAAAAGTGTTAAGTGGGAGTACCCTGACTAAACTATATTTACAACACCTAGAGCCATCCCTTCATGAATGAATATGCATTGTATGTATATGTAGTGTTGACAGACCCACTGCGTTGTACCTTATCTCTCCTTATCACCAACTTAATTTTCAGATAAAAGAAACTAACAGGAACAGATAAGCTGGACACCTGTGCTAATACGGAATGTGTCATATACATATTAGGCAATTACTTAACGTCTAGTGAGTGTCGTTGTAGGGCGCGGTTGAAGGGATGATTCACGCCATGCCACTGTCTGACTGTCTGGTATATCTTAATCTTTTTATGTCTGTTGAACTTCGATGTTATTTAAATTAAAATGCTTCAATTGTCATCGGAATATGTGGTTATTATTTCAGTGTAATAACGCTAACAAAAAAATAATTTATTGAATTATTTAGGAAATAAAAATAATAATCATACATATATCATAGTTTCATAGCGCAATTGGAATTCGATGCCTATATTGCTTGAAGTCAGGTTAGGTATAAAGTTATTTTTTTACCTATAACCTATACCTATAGTTGTATTGTTCATGTACATTCTACTAAATTCAAAATAAAATGTTTGATTCTGTATATATTCCAAACGAGGCAGATAGTTAGACACTTTTCACCTTTTATATAACACTATTCATTTAAGAACCCATTGGTGGTGTTTTTGATGAAAAACATATTTTGATTATTATTCTCTTTATTCTTTTAAATCTTAGGCTAGGTTTTTAACAATATTTTTATAAAAGTAGACTACATTTTTTTAATATTATTGTTATTAAACATGAAGCGATTCGATATGTTTGTGACACTTCATTATAACTTCGGTATTGAATGTGAATGTATGACAATTGTTACATTTACGAGAATTCGATGTAGGGAATTGTTTTGTAATAATAAACAAAGGCAACTTGTCGCGACTTATTGTCAGCACGCGTCAAATTAACATCAAATCATTTGTAACGTTTGTGTAGATCGTATATCTTAGGTTATATACGTGAATAACGTGATGGGCTATATTTAATTGTACATAATGATTATGATATTATTTAGTTGAAGCGCTTAAACTAGTTTTACCATAGTCTTATCTTGTAATATTTTATTCCGTCAGAATGGAATTATCATGTTACATTTCCATAGACACCTAACTTGAAAAGTCACCCTATTGAATACAAGTACCTATCGTAACAAGTTATCTGAAGCAATTGAAAAACTTTATACATGACGGAAACTCTATCTGAAGAGATGTGACAGAACTTAGTATCCAGTTAGATCTTTCTGTTTTTATAAGCGAAACCTGCAACGAACTTTGAACTTCAAATATTCAATACGGGTATCGCCTCTCTACGGGACAAGTTCGAGTTTTGGTGTAATATTAATTAACCTTTTACTGACCACCAATAACTAAAACTCAGCCCATGTTTCGCCTCTCTATGAATTGCCCTCGAGTTTTATTACCTTCTATTACTGATTATGTTACTTATGTTTATTTGGGTAAAGTTAAGTCATGCGGAAAAAATATGCACACATAATATTACGTCACTACTTTGAAACCTCGTACCTAATTCTGGCATTCAAAATAATAATGATGTATGGGATGGAATGAGTATAGAGTTACTGCGTTTCAACTTAACTGTGCCAGATACGAGATTTTTTCAAAGTTGTGACGATTTATTTAACGGGTTTGCACTAATCAACTAGCAGTCTCTTGATAAACAGCGGAATAATAATATTAACGTTGTCAATAATACGGACTTACGACTGCCTCAATAAATTGCAACCATTTATAGGAATCGCATATGTTATCAAAACAAAAAAGGTCACAGTACTTTAGTCTATCATTCCTATACATGTTAAAAAAGTCGTCGTTCGTTATCATTGTTAAAAAATCTCGACTACCAGGGGCCTATTTCTCGAACGCTTGTAACTTGTAATACAAACGGAAGTCTCTTTCTAACAACAGGTGTTAAAAAGTGCTCCCAGAGCCCTGTACCCTTACGATGAGTTGTGACATTGAAGTTTTCGATAACGAGTATCCAGTTTACTATCTGTGCATCTCGTTTGTACTATTTTATTGCGAACGAGATGCACAGATAGTAAACTGTATAGGTACTCTTTATCGAAAAGCTCAACGTCACAACTCGTGGTACGGGTACCGAGTGTAAGTTTTTAATGTAATATTACTTAACCATCGCGTTAGTGTTACCCATATAAATAACATTAGCACTTACGCGTTCGAGACGTTTTTTTACGTCAAAAGAAACTTACACTAGAGCCTCAGATCGCTAAAAATGGTACCTATGAAATTAATGGACGGAAAAAATTTGTTGATCTATATTTACACAACTTTCGTTCTTCCTTAATTCTATGATATCATTAGGTATCTCATGTATCACCCTTACAATTAAGTCACGGTATATAACACAGAGCGTAATCTTGCGTACAAATTACAAACACTGTTATTTAGTGACATATAGCATTAGGCTTGCTGTTCATAGCCGTGTTAATTTAGGTGCTTGAATCACGCAGACTAATTCCTAAGAATATATTTTGCATATAAATAATAACTATAAAGAGCGCTAGTATCGCTATCCAGAGGGGAAATGTGACAAATGTCATCGGCACCCTTCCGCACGGGAGTGATTTGGGACACATCTGAGGGTCAGGTATTTGATGTAGCACAGATGTACATAGTTTTAAGTGTCTTTTTAGTTAAGTTATTATAATATTGTAATTCTTTTGTACTTATTCTTTTTTTAATGTATGATTTATATGTACCTTTTATATTTTGGCATGTGATGAAAACTTGAAAATATTATAATCTACACTAATCTATACTAGTCTACGAGTACACTTCTACACTAATGTGAAGGCGAAAATTTGTGAGTGTGTATGTTTGTAACTTCTTCACGTTTAAACGACTGGAGCGATTTTAATAAAATTTGGTATGGAGTTAGCTGACACCCTGAATACACATAGGCTACGTTTTATCTCTAATAAACCGCGGGTACCACCGCGGGGTACAGCTACTATACTCTAAAAATAATATCCACTTTAGTCAAATATAAGTTAAAGGCGATTTTGTACGTTATTGTAATAACACAGCATATTCGCGCATAACTAAACCTAGCTTTTGATTCATTATTTTTTTCTTTAATTTCAGAATGGCACCTGCACAGAAGGACGGCGTGTGCGACGCCGACCTGCCTTGCCAAATCAAAATGAGACTTAGGGCTGTTGACAGTAAGAGTCAAAACGGCGAAAAACTCTGCGATAACAATAACAGTGTGGACAGTATTAGTGAACAAGTGAATGTGGATACAGGGTTCGACTTAGAAAAATACGAGGCTATGGAGTTCAAATCGAAGTTGAGATGGCCTGATCTGATAGTACAAGTGTTGTTGCATTTAGTTTCAATTTACGGATTGTACCTGATACTTACGTTTAAAGTGAAATTTCTAACGACGATATTTGGTAAGTGATCTGTATAATAATTTTAAACCTTAAACCCAAAGTCTGTGCTTTGAACTTGGCAATATTTCATTTTAGCATGCCAATTTTAGTTAAAATAATAATTCTCGTCGTGTTTTCACATCAACTAATTCAGCGATTAAATACCTAAATACATGCTATTGTTGGTCCAATTATCTAACCTGTTTGGTCGGAAATCTGTTCCCGGAAAATTATTTACGATTTTGATGTCAACGAACCCTTTCTAGTTAATCAGAAATAGAGACTAACATTGAAAGATAGTTTATTCACCTCACCTTTATGCACATCTATTAAGATACTTGCCTTACGCAGCTCTTATTATATCCTTCGTAAAGCCTTGTCCTTGTGTATAACGCCTTGTCGGTAGGTAAGTACAGGCCCGGTACCGCGAACATCGAAGTTCGTATATTTCGGGCATTTTTCTCTTTTACTCCAATTAAATTCACAAATATCGTTTTTCGCGGTAGCGCCGCAGAGATACAAAGCTGCGACTTTGTATTAAGCTCAGTTCGGTTAGCTGCGGTTTGCATTCATACTAAATGAAATCGGAAGAAAATATAATTATCTATTGACATAATTTTATTGTAATATTTCAAAGCTGCAAGTATGTAATAACGGAAAGCGTAAATATTTTGTAAAATAACAGCACCGAATACTTTTAACGTTGCAAATATATACTACTTATATTAAAACCACACACTGCTGTGTTTGGCCTAGTAGTCTGACCTTGGGGGTGAAATATTTTGTAAAGATAATGCACCTTTGTAGTCATAATACGCATAATCCATTGGGTACCTCAGTAATTCTTTGTAAGAACCGCAGAAAATTTCGAGCTCTCTTTATTCGTTTTGACATTGTAGCTATCTTATATGTACAACATTACGTATTCCGTAAAATACATTAGAATGTGCAGTACCAAGGATGGTTCATACATTTCTTTAGTTTGGATTTAGTAGCAGTTTACATAGGTATACGTATTAACACTTTCGAAGATAGTGCCATAGTTAAGCATCGTTAAGCAACGACGAGGTACCTAGGTACATATTCAATGTATTTGATCAGATTTACGAGTAAACTCTCACGATTTTTACACATAATTACAAATTAAACGGCACTTAATCGAGTTAAAACTAAAGGTATTGTTACCTATATTCTAATCTAGATAGACTTATGACGATAAATTTAGCCAAGTAACTCTGCCTATGAAGCCGATGGTCTTGGGTTCCAATCCCAAGTAAGGACATTTATTTGTGTAATGAGCACAGGTATTTCTTCCTATGGGTGTTTTCATATATTTTTTTTTATGCTATTTTATTTTACTGTACTTGTATTTATACTTTACATATATCGTTGGCTAAATACCTACAACACAAGCCTTTTTGAGCTTACTGCGGGACTCAGGTTGTGTAAGAATGTCCTGTAATATTGATTTATTTATTATAATTTTGTCGCGTACTATTGTTTTGACGTGAATAAGTCCCGTATAATTTGTAATTGTATTTGATGTTTATATTACATATAAGTATAGTATATGCATGGACGTTGTAAATTTATGAATTCTCTTGTTTCATATATTTCTTAACTATTTCTCTCGTTTTACATAAATACATGAATAGCCGATTTATTTTCCAAGCATTATATAGGAGCGGTATGTCAGACCTGACTTTTTAAGATACCAGTATTTTTTACCTTTAGGTACTCTTCACTTTTAAATTACCTTTATTTAAATAACCAAAATATCGCATATATTTCAAACTTTTAGGAATAAGTATCTGAAACTTTTCGTTTGATGAATGGAGCGCTTGTAGCCCAATTTGCTGTCCGCCCTCGGGTATATTGTTTAATCAAATATGCCATAATAGAAGAATTTTAACCATAACATGATATATATTAAGATTTTAATATTATAAAAATTCAAATTTGTTTGGAGATCAGTAGGTACCTAAAAAACGAACTGTCGATTGGCACACTTATCAAAAATGGCCCTGTTATTTCGTTTTATGATTTCTTCTGTTACAATATGGATTCCAACAATATATTAACCAATGATTTCGCTAATGTCAAGTAAAGTAACAAATAAATTGAATAAAATATAATTTCAAGTTTACTTAACAGTAAATTCTAACGAGCATGACGTTGTTTATAGTAGTAAGCCTTGCGTTTTGCGAAGTGGTAGCTGGACTGTACAGAGAACCAAGAGGCGGCTGCGACCCGGTTAGTGCCGGGTGGTGACCATAATAGTGGTGAAACGTGTTTCGAAATGAATTCTTCTTTAGCTGCGCAATTTTGCGTTAGATCACTGCATAATTGACGACCGGTCTGGCCTAGTGGCTAGTGACCCTGCCTATGAAGCCGATGGTCCTGGGTTCGAATCCTAGCCAGGGCATTTATTTGTGTGATGAGCAAAGATATTTGTTCCAGAGTCATGGGTGTTTTCTATGTATTTAAATATTTATATGCATCTATCTATTAAATACATCGTCGTCTAGTACCTACAACACAAGCCTTAATGAGCTTACCGTAGGACTTGGTCGATTTGTGTCAGATTGTCCCCAAATAATTTATTTATTTATTTATGATAAGTAATGATCCGATCGAGGGTTCAATTTGAAGTGAACGACCTCATTACACCTATCATGGATATGACTCGGAATTTCGCGGGATTTTGGGAAATTCAGTACTGTAAATATACTATTTGTTCATTTCGCTAGCCGTGGAAACTTTTATTTTATTTTATCATGAATAATTCGTGTAATTTTAGTAAACTTGTTTTTATAGCTAATATTGTAATTATTGTACTGTAAATAATTAATAACATTTATCGAGGGTTAAGCTATGTATATGAACAAAATGAAAATGTTATTTAGTTTACATATATTTAAAAATTACTTTCGATATAAAATAACTAAGGAGAGGTGTAATTGCATGAGTAATGAGTTACAACTTTTTTATTTAACTTCTTTAGTTATTTAACTGAGAAAAGTTGTTAAAAAAAGAATCGTGGGATGGTATGTAAGTCATATCCATGTTAAGATATCAGACTAAAACCACAGGATGTTGCATCCTACACAATAAACTTCTAAAGAAAATTCGCCATTTCACGATAAACACAATTGATAAAAATGCGTTAGTTTCTAATTCAATTTTAATACGATCAAATTTTTTCGACTTAATGACTTGCTAAACATTTGGCCAGGCGACATGACATTCCTACGCGATACGTTTTGAATAATATGCAACGTAGCCTACCAATTTAACCATAATAGTACATTATCAATTTATCACCGAACGTACATATGTGTGCTAACTGCTAAGTTTCAGCTCAATCGGTTAAAGATATCTGCTTCAAAATGGAGTTGCAAGACTTCACCCTACAGACGAGTACTTACATATTTACATACGTACTTACAAACATACATTGCAAGTTAAATAAATGATTGTAAAAAAAAGAGTCAGATATAGTTGGTGACGAACGGTTACCTGGAATAGTTGTCAATCAATGATATTGCTGGTTTCAAGGAAATATATTACCAAGCAAAAAATAGATTGCTTTTTAGGAAACATCAGATACTTTTTGATATTATCTATATTGCGTCGGTGTATATCAATCGAAAAGATTCCACATTCTAGATATTTATACGTAATATAAGGTTTATATTCGTACTTATTTTCCTAGTGTGTCTTTTGTCGTTTATGTAAACAAACACATCATTAGTTAAATTCATCATTAGTTAAATTTTTGGGACCAGTAAGTTTATCCTAACAAACTAAATTGGACAACACTGATTATGATAACAACAAAAATTGTAGTCAAGACTGATTATCTCGACTGAAGATTAATGAAGAAAATGCAGTCTGATGCATTCTTGAACTTGCTTGTTATTTGCTGATAACAAACACTTTTTTAATTATAGACTTGATTACCTAACGATTTTTAGTGTCTAACATCTTTAGCTTATAATGCAGTGATCCTACGCAGAACAGGTGCAGCTAATGAAGAATTTAACTCAAAACGCATTTCACTACTAGGTTTTTGGTCAACACTCGGTAGTTCCGGGGCCACAGCCGCAAAATGGTATGCTCTCAAAGCAAACGTTTACTTAAGCTAATATAGGTACTTTATTAAATTAAATCACCGCTTAGTATTATATATTGATCAAATTGTCACAATTAAAATAAGCTGTAAAATCGTATACGTGTATGAACTTGACTGTATAAAATTACTGAGATACTGGATAATTTGTGCAGGCTTCCAAGATAATCGGAGGCGTTTTGACCACGAGTTCTTAAGTATTATAGCCGCTACCCAGAGGCCAACACAGAAGACGCATTGGCATCATTTGGTATTGGTAACTAGAAATGTGCCATTTTGGCGCTAGCTGCAACAAAACCGATCAGTTGACGTCAAATTCTGCAGTCCCCTGGACGGGAAGGCCAAGCTGGCATCTAAAAAGTTCGGTGTTCTCAATAGAGCAAGGCGATACTTTACTCTGGGGCCAAGGCTTCTACTACTCGTATATAAGTCTCAAGTCAGACCCCATATGGAGTACTGTTGTCACATTTGGGCAGGAGCCCCAAAATACCAGCTTAGTATTTTGCTTGTGCGCGAGTTGCCATAAACATTATATATTGTGAATTATGTGAAATAATGTAATTGTATTGTAATATTGTTACCCGAAATGAATGAATTGAGCGTGATTATTATAAACAAATATACTTATAGCTAATTATGACACACAATTGTTAATTTGACAAATCCGTAAGTCTTAGGTATAGATAAATAAGCGAGAACGCGGAATTTCATCTGTAGTGGTATTATGTGTTTATAGGCTTTATATTTAAAATTTCCTTTTCACCTCACTCGCTCTTTATACCGTAGTTTTTTAGCGCGAAATCAGCGTGGAAAAGCCTATTTCCGCTTACCTTCAAGAGTTACTCGAATTTCGAAGACAATGATAGTAATTCTCTATGGTGCATGTAACTTTTTTAAGTTTAAAACTCTTTCAACGCGTGACTGATTTCATAATAACTTAATAACATTAATAACAAACATGGTTTTTGATTACAGACTTAACTTTTTATCTTTATCTATACGTTATTTTATGTCAAATAGGTTTTAATTTTTTATATGAGTCCTTTTCTCTTGTTCATTTTGTTTGACTTTTAGTGTGTTATATCCTTAATTTGATATGTTAAATTGAAAGCAAATTTAAGTATGTTTTTTTTTATTGTTTTTCTTGCCTCTCGCATTTTCCTCGCTGTGAGTGTAGTCGTCTCGTGTCTTGAAAGCCTCGCTACGCTCAGGAATCTATCTTTTCGCATTTGCATCGCTCATGGTTCAATCTTAGATTCCTCACTTACTTACTTCCTTCCTGGCTTACTCAGCTTTTCAATTCAACACTAGCGCCAAATAACCACTTTGCAGTCTTACATAACAATTAATTATTTTCCCGTATAACCACTACAAATACAATTCCACGCTCACGCTAATCTGTTATAGATAGATACAGACACAGTTGCCTGCAATTTATCATTATGCACTTTATAAGTACTACACTCAGATATGAACGAATATTTAGCGTAGCTTAATTTCAAATTGCATAGCTCTACCAGAAAACATCTAAATATCAAAACATGGATAATAGTTTATTTAATATAAAAACCAACCTATACCTAGTAGACCTGTAACCAGAACTGAGTTAATAATTATTGTGTAATAAAACGTTTCGAACCCTTTAGCAGCGTTCGTGGTCATCGGGTGGAACGCTGCTAAAGGGTTCGAAACGTCGGGATGAAGTTTAAATTAGTATACGCGATTGAATCCGTTTTAGTTGTTTTATTTCATGAGTAATTATCGCGGCAACCGAAGACAATGTTAATTATTGTGTATTTTGCAGCATTCCTGACAATTTACACATCGGGCTTCGGAATCACTGCGGGCGTACACCGGTTGTGGTCGCACCGCGCGTACCAAGCGCGCATGCCGCTGCGAGTGCTACTAGCCCTGCTCTTCACCATCACTGGCCAGGTATGTAGTCTACCCACTACATAATTGGCCTCTACAGTGTCAGGGTGGGATGTGCACGCCACTTTGTATAATGCGTATTTACTGCATTTTTTGGGCGTCGAGTACTCGAACCGTGTTAAACTCTGATAGAAACGAAGACATTGTATTTTATAAGCATAAATGATAGAAGTTAATAATCGTGGGTATCGAAACTATATATTTTGTGCAAAAATAATGATGAGAAACTTTTGTGTGCGATTATTTTCCCCCTGAGGGCCGATTCTTGAAAGTCGTACACTCGAAAAAATTTTGTGGACGAAAATAACCGCATACAAAAGGTTCTCACCAATATTTTCGCACGAAATGTATTTTAATTTCGATATCCACGATAATTAAATTCTATTATTACTGGTTCTATAATACGATTTCTTCGTTTCTGAGAGGATTGTAAATGTGACGAGTCCAGTACTCGACGCTTAAAAATTGCCCCCTGCTTTTTAACATCACTGCACAGGTACATTACATACGAATATTTAGGTACACGAGGAATATTCATTAGGGATTACACCGGTTGTGGACAGTGTGCACCGTACTTACTGTTAGCATACAGATAATACGAGCCAATATTGACTTGTATTGAAACAGTACGTTTCGATCAAGTGCGGGAAATATGTCAGTACAACCTACCTACGCTCACAAAACGGGCATATGTGCCCAAGCCTAAATAATGACGTTTTTAGATCACCACATAAAATAGCTTATTTACGAGATTTGCGTATTTACTACAATTAGAATAAAATAAATGTTGGTTTGGTACAAAGTACTAAGTTAAAAACTTATATACACGGAATTGCAATATTTGTACAATAATTTCGTGTAGCGATGAAGTTGGGAATTTTATAAATAGTAATACATAAAATCAAACTGCACCTTAAACTGCTACATAATTTACGACTATTAGAAGGACTGTATTAAAAAAAAAACTGGTCTCGACTTCACCTGCAGGTATCACCAGCACCGCAGCGCGAACCAACGACACCATTACATTACACTATCAATGCTCACAGCTTTAAGCCTATTAGGGTATTTTAATCAACCGAATTCACAATTAACAAACCTCTGACTAATTGTCACAGATTAAACTTTTAGTTTCATGTGAGTGAATTGTTTCTAGGCACAAACCTTTGATCCTCAGTGTTTAGGTTAATGTAAAATACGTTGGTTGCATGTCCCTTAGCTATAAGCGTCAGTCTCGTGG
Source organism: Grapholita molesta (assembly GCA_022674325.2). NCBI lineage: Eukaryota > Metazoa > Arthropoda > Insecta > Lepidoptera > Tortricidae > Grapholita > Grapholita molesta. The sequence goes on along the minus strand of CP053121.2, from coordinate 21,190,152 downwards.
GAGCACCCTGCTGTATTTTATGGCAACTAGGGCTTAATTAAAAAGCTATGTTAGCGACTAATATATTCTACAATTTTTAAGCTAAATCCCAACGAAAGAATTAAAATAGGTACTAAAGTAACGCAAATAACTGCAAAATAATAGATTTTACCGTAGTAGTACCGTATAAGTTTTATTAAAATTACCTCTTAGAGCTTCTTAACTGTAAAACTTCCATACCGATTTCAATTCTATCAGATTTTTATTCATTTCATTTATTCATTGCTTATTCCTGTGTTATGATTAAATAATGCATAGATGAAGCTACGCAAGAGAATTTCCGACTGTATGTAGAACATAATGTGATTAAAACTCACTTAATAGTATTCCGATCTCTCTCTCTGCTGATAGTAAATTAATTTAATTTAACAATTATCCGTACGCACGTAATAATATGGATTATTAATTATCAGTACATTCACATGACAATAAGTATTTTTAAAAACTTTTTTGAAACCTCTTCCAAATTGCCCTTGTAAAAGTAGATTCGCTGTTCCGATTCTACGGTTCCATAGTTCTCTAAATTTCGATTAATCCGCATTTTAATTTGCGATGTAGAAGGATTTAAGTTTCAAAGGTTTCGCTGTCATGTAGACGGCTAGACGTGCGCGGCTTAGTTAGACTGATGACGAATGACTCTAAGCGTGTTGTAACATGTAACATTTTGCTGGAAATTTATCTATCTAAGGACTAGAATCTTGCCAAAACGCAGCCAATTACATCAGCACATGTACTTTTATATCAGGCAGTGTTGAATTAAATGTGCGTTTAAAATTTAAATTTTGAGATCCACAAAGCTTAATTTATCTTACTCCACCGCGTTTGCATTGTCTTGTCAATGTAAATAAAAGAGCTATTTACTGTAGAAATAAATAATTAATTATCTGCGATAATTAAATGAAATCTTCGGAAATTCGGTGAGAAACAAGATCAAACAGGTTTTATGACGCTTTGAATTATTTGTAAACCAACAAAACTCATTAAAAGTAGTAGATCTGTCGCGGCTCTATTCCGACCTTATCAATAATTCAGATACCCTGAAAAGATTATGGTTGTGCAATCCATTGGTAACGGTATAAAATAGCGGCAATTTCTAAATATCTACGTAGTCACAAGTTATGTGTCATACGAGTACACGTGGTTGTCAAGTTTGTTTACATTTCCACTCGCTTTGGTCTGTAGTTATAGTAATTATGATGCGAGAGTGATCATTATAATGAATATGATTATTATTATGAACTGTAAAAGTTCATTTTGTTTCCCACCCGAACTTTTGTTAAATTGTAAGTACAGTGTCTCCAACCGCTTAGAATCGCTAGAAGAACCGTGCACGTCTGCCTAAGATCTCTTGATAGCAACATTGAAGGCCATCGACCTCAAAAGCCCTTCGTTACTTTCTAAAAAGACGTCGGGTTCAGTACCCTTACCATGAGTTGTTGTGGCTTAGAGGTTTTCGATAACGAGTATCGAGTTTACTATCTGTGCTTCTCGTTCGCACTAAAATAGTACAAGCGAGATGCGCAGATAGTAAACTCGATACTCGCTATCGAAAACCTCAATATCACAACTCATGGTAAGGGCTCTAGCGAGCGTAGGTTGGGATTTCGACAACAGTAAAGTTCACGTTATGCATGTTAATAAGTACGCAGACATGTAAAACCACATAGTACAAATTACCTACATACGTTACCTACTTTAAAGCTAGTCGTAATGCATATAATCCAAATTAATTATTAATAACGCATACATTAGTTATTTCTAAACTAGGTGAAACTCTTAAATTGTATTCAAACATGTTTCTTACTTTGCAGGTATTTCAAGTTTTAATTAAGTTCAAGCGAAGTATAACTTCTGTCAACGAATTTCACATTTCGTGAGTGTTCGTGAGTTTGTTATCAACTTTCAGTGAGTTCTCTATGTAAATCTTTACAGTCAGGATAGTAGTTAGAGTAACAATGTTAAAAAAGTAATTTTACCTTTGTATTTAACTTACTCACTTTGAAGTAATTAACCGATCAACAGAGATACCAACTGTACCCTACATAAAAAAAATTAAGCCCATAGCAGTTGCCCCGATAAAAATTCAAAAAAATATATACACGCGCCATTGTAGATAATATTGTAACAGGGAACATATTAAATGAAACATATTCACAGTCATAGCTATTTTAGTCGCACAAAAAATAGTTTTATCTCCTAATTATAAAGTATATTACCAAGAAACCTTTGTATTATCAGTTAAATATATAAACTGTTTCTAAACTTAAACCAGTTAGTTAATGTTTGTCACTAAAATTATATTTAATTAACATTTATTTTTGCCTATATTAATAAACAAAAAGCTTTGTTCCCCAAAAAACTGATAAACTACCTAACGAAAGCTTGATGATTCAAGAATGACATGTCCAATAACAAATGTATAATTAAATTTGCACTATGTACATGTATTAGATGATCCATTGAATCATATTAATAACATAAAATATTAATTAGGTAGTGCGTTTGATCTACCATCTTTCTCAGAACAACTATAGACCATATCCATCATTCAAAGCTACTATGAAATTATGTTGTTTACCACGTTCTAGTTGGACTTTCATCTGATAATGTCCTGATTTCATCTAAAAGATGGTCCTTACTTTGGGGGAAAGTTTCTTTGACCGCTTTAAACAAAAGGAAGAGGTTTAGCGTAAATGCGGGTTAAAATTTTAAAGCTTCTTATTATAGTCGACAAACAAATTAAAAGTGTCCCAGTTATCATTTAAGATTCCCCATTGGTACTTTTGTAGTCATCTGTCATAAAAAATATTACTGTAAATGTCTTTTAATAAACTAATATACATATTCATTAAAAACTTGTAACACCGTGCCGTGCATGTTAATCAGATTCGTTTATTTTCTTGTATCTGTGTACATGTTTAGTTTTCAGTGTACGTATTTTAGATTCAACTTATTTTAAATGGTTGTTAATAAAGAAAATGAGATTGACACTGCCTTAGATAGGTACTTAATTAAAGGACTGAGACCTTTTAAATTTAAAATACTTAAATTAAAGAAAAGCAAAATTGTATTCATATTTATTAGCGTTTATTGACATGATTTTAAAGAGTCTGTATTTAAACATCTATTCATAACATCAGATAAATCAGATTTAGTATCTCTTAAAATTGGTTTTGTTTACTCTAAATTTATTCGTTACCTTTTTGGCTAAGCCACCCTAAATTAACTCTCTGTCTTTATTAAGTCTCTGTAGTTATTAAGTCTCTGACACGAGTACATACAGTATTTGTTTGAAACAATTGAAAGAAATGAGGTAGGTAATAATTTGCATTGTCTACCACAACTGGACCCAATTGATCTTCTCGACCCCAGCGTTGCTCACAAGTTTCACAACAACGAGCATATTAACTCAAGAGAACCAGTATAGCTGTGGTCGACGATTGTGCATTCTTACTACGTATATCGAGGTCAAGATATATTAGAATTAAGAAACAGTTGAGACAACAGTTTTATGACTTGGTTTGGTAGCAGCCTTGGCGGCCTATTTATCAAGTAAATGCTTGGATCGTAACATTTGTAATGACCCTGATGACATTATTGAGATTGAAATAAGAAAAAACAACGGAACCAATTTATTTAATTTACATACCTGAACTGTAACAGACTTACAGTGTGTTAGTATTGTGAAGTGTTACTAAATCCAAGTATTAACCTACGCTGCGACCTCCACCACAAATCATAGGCTGTATCCATTTCGTTTTTTTCCGTTTCCAGCGCGACATCTACACGTGGGCGCTGGACCACCGCGTGCACCACAAGTACACGGAGACGGCGGCGGACCCGCACGACATCCGGCGCGGCTTCTGGTTCGCGCACGTGGGCTGGCTCGTGCTGACCCCGCACCCCGCCGTCGAGGACCGCCGCGCTGCGCTGCGCCTCACCTCGACAGACCTCAACGCCGACCCGGTCGTGGCGTGGCAGAAGAAGTAAGGATTCTCGGTGTTGGTTGTTGTAATAAAGCGATGCAGCGATGCATAGCTACGAGGGTTGCTATGAAGTTATTAACTGAATATATAAACAGTTCATTTGAATAAATAACTCTAATATGCTTATGTGCTTCATCGTGATGAAAAAGATGAATATTACCCAAGACATCTAAAGCTAAGCACCTCTCTCAAGCTCTTAGATTTTTTTTCATTAAGGTATTTAAACGCCTGGACTCATTAATATTTAATAAGGGTGTTGGACACATGCTTGCCAAATGTTACGTACCTCTTTTTGGCGTAAAGATGATCGAGTAAAATGCTTATATACAGGCTGTCTAATTCAGATCGCTCAGTATGCGACCTATAAGACTTGTACTTAGGAACCATGTCAAAAAAATCTTGTAATCTGTTCGAGAATCGAACCAGGTTGTTTTGGAAAATAAAACTTTCAATTATTTACGTTTGGATATGAATTGTGTAGGTTATAGGCAGCTAAAGTTGCAATGAAACATGATAACTCAAATGAATAAAATGCAGTGTAATTTAATATCTTTTAATTTTATTTTTAACAACTGGGGTCGATTCCAAAACTGACCATATTTTTTTAAATCCTTTTATGCAGTTATCCTTGTCCCTAAAATCGATGACATGGTTCCTAAGAACAAATCTTTGTAGGTCTTATATTTAGTTCCAGATTTCCCCATACTGACCGATATAAATGAGACACCCTGTATAGTTAAATGAGAATTAATTATCTAATGCCAAGCTCAGGTTCGATTTCTCGTCGTATAATATTTCTTCATTATTTACTAAGGTGTTTATTCACACGATCCTGATTCTTTTTCCTGCTGTTTCTGCAGTCTCGTCATGGGTCGGCTCATCTTTCATAGATTTCGTAGCCAAATCCTAAATCGCGGTATAAATCGGTAAATCGTGGCAATGGAACAAACTCCCCAAATGAAGCTTCAATGTTTTATGCGATTCCTTGAACTCGAATAAGTTTATAATAATGATTTATATAGTCGTATTTTCTAACCCTAATAATTTATATGACTATATATATTATATAAAGTATAGAGCTGTCACAAGAATATATATACATATCAGCCTAATTTCCTTAAACTTGTAATGTAATGTTTTATGGCTAAATTACATTTATCATGCAATATAAACTGGGTGTTAATATTAATTATACAGATGAAAACTTCCGTAGTAACCCTCGTACAGTTTGCGTAAAAACACAGCGCAATAATAGACGTCGAACTCGCTAACAATTGTTTGTCTTCGTGAACTATCAATAGTTCGACTAGAAAAGTGAAGCAGTCGAAGTTTTAAAAATTATCTGCATACTTGCGTTCTACTTCTTTAAAAAATAAAGATGGTTTGATTTTATTATGAATACCCGATTCGCCTAGCCACTTGTGCTGCTGAGATACATGAATGCCCTTCATCAGCCAAAATATATTATATTTTATTTCTGTACCATTCATTGAATGGTACAGAAATAAAATATAATATCGTTTCTTCCTCCGCTTTCACTGTTTACACTGCTTCACTGTAAACAGGAACTTTATAAAAAAGAGAAGTTATTATCCGCTCACTACGGGAATTCCTATAAGTTGAATGTCGCCGCATTCAGAAATGTAGACCCGAGAATCAAGAAAACCCGTCAGGCGAATACACTAAGCGATAGGTATATAGCTTTCTACGTGATACGGATCAACATGAGAGCTAAAAACGAACAGTAGGATAACATTAATTCTGAGTATCTTCTGAAGTTTGTATGTATGTTTCTATTTTACGGATTCATATTAGTGATTACATGTCTGCACACATGCAAACCTATTTAGTAATTAATCGGGTACCAACAGAGACGAAAAATTAAAAATAAAATAACTTCGTACTTATTGTGTAATACGAAACAATGATAAATGCTATTACTAAGTTGGAAATCATTTTTATTTATAGACGTAAAAATTAGAACAACTTAAACTGTAATGAGAATGCATTGAGATCTAACTTAAGATTCATGTTTTATCAGGCCGATTTCGTCTGTGTTGGAATGTATTGACACCACTGTCTTGGAAATATAATCAATATTACCATATATTGTTCATTTTATACTTAGTGATTTCTGTCAATAACGTTAAATTTTAAGCTCAGTAGTTATCACAAGTTATGTAATATTTTATTTAATGCGATTGCTGACAGTCGTTAGAAAAGTCGACAGGCGAAGAACTCGTAGTCGTAGAGACGCTAAATTCTAATTCAGAATTACTAATTAAAAATGTTTGTTTTAGATATTTTATTCCCCTGTTCGCACTGCTGAACGTGATCCTGCCCTGCTGGGTCCCCTGGTACTGCTGGGACGAGGCGCTGGTGAGCAGCTTCGTGGTCAGTTTTGTGACGCGATTCACCATCACGCTCAACATCGCCTTCTGTGTCAACAGCTTTGCGCATCTTTGGGGGAACAAGCCTTATGACAGGTAACAGTAATACAAGTATTGTGTCTCCAACCTTTGCCTCTCGCTCTGCTGGCGAAGCGCAAACAATTACGGTCGGTCGGTTTTGGGACGCGATTTACCATGATGGACAACTTCATCTGCGGTACCTACTGTAGTTGCGCATCTGTGGAGAGATAAGTCTTACAACAGTACCCTTACCATGAGTTGTGGCATTGAGGTTTTCGATAACGAGTATCGAGTTTACTATCTGTGCATCTCGCTTGTACTATTTTAGTGCGAACGAAATGCACAGATACTAAACTCGGTACTCGTTATTGAAAACCTCAAAGCCACAACTCATGGTAAGGGTACTGGTAGGTAACATGAAGATCGAGTAATATCTAAAACGGGGCTAAAGTTTTAGTGTACAGATTAAGGGGTTATCAGCTTTATATTCTGGCATTACGGATAAAGCATGAGCAAAGTGATTTGCTGGGTATCTAAATAAAGTCTAGGCAAGACTTGTACGGAAGAGAATAGATCTCCTGACCGTAGGTTAAAACTTTCGGCTACTACTATGTTTTTTACCCATTTCATTAATATCTCACTTCTGTTACAGGTTCATAAAGTCGACAGAAAACGTGATGGTAAGCCTAGCTGCCCTAGGTGAAGGCTGGCACAACTATCACCACGTATTCCCGTGGGACTACAGGACCTCTGAGCTGGGGCGCGTCAACATCTCAACTGGCTTTATCGACGCTTTTGCTAAAATTGGGTGGGCGTATAATTGTGAGTGTCTACTTGAACAATTGTATATTACTTGCTATTAACTTTTCTCGCAAACACTAGTATGTGTACAGCGTAAAGTGATTATGTACTTTCAACGGAGTTTTGAATCAACGAAACTGTTTAGCTAATATTTTCTTATGTATTTCAGTGAAAACTGCAACAAACGATATGATCGTGAGCCGAGCGAAACGGAGCGGCGACGGCACCTTAGGGGACGACGAGGAGCCTGACCCCACGCTGGAAAACGAAGGCATCGAATGAGATCGCATCCAGCACTATAACTCGGTCTATTTTACTCCATCTCGTGCTTTATAAAGCCACAATTTTACATTGCAGTTTATCTTTGTTTTATACTAATGCTGTAACATGTAGCTTTATAAAACGCGGGGCTTAAGCTGTCAAGCCAAAGCTGCAGCTCGATGTGCCGGCAGAACATTCCTTAAGTGAATTTTTAATTTGATCGTTCTTAGGATGTAAGATACTATTATAATATTTATGGCTGTTAGATGTTTTTGTATTCAATATTATAGGTTGCTCTTTGGATAATCACGACAAAAAAAAACAGAATCATGTTATATGCATTATTAAGAACCCAAAAAAACATAACCCATAAAATACTTTCAATTCAATGGGATAATGAGAAGCACCAGCTTTCAAATATACTTTGAAAGAATAAAACTTAATGGTTTACGCGGATTTTTTTTAACATGCTCAGTATGATACCTAACCCAAGCAACAACGAAGTGGATCTTCCAGCTCCTTCAGCTTTATTATATTCAAATAATAATTCACTGATTCGTCATAGTTAAGGAGTTACTTCCTGCAATATAAGTGAAAGTATGCCCTTTTAAAACAAAGCTATTTTTGGAATCGGCCCAAGAATTTAAGAAATGATAAACTATTTGAAAACAGTAATGTTTGACAAAAGAGAGAGAGAGAGAGAAGAAGGGCGATTGTCACTATCGATCACTACTGACTATCATTTATATTATAGTAAAAATATCCCGCCTGGCGACATCAGCGCGAGTCGCTATACCTTAGATATTTATTCCAAGCGTTGAAGGATGTAGGTAAATCCAGAGTACCTAAGTATGTCTATAAAATGTTAATAGTTCAGAACAAATCTCGAATCGCTTTTGTGAATTGACTATAGGAACCATGTGTGCACTTACGTTAAGTACGGTGTGCGAAAATATGTAGGTAGAATGTGGAGATTAAAATAACATAAAAACACAATTTAACTATTGGTCCGTATACCATAAACGTTTTTTATACTTGAATATATTTTAGTAGGAGAATTAACACTGATTGTAAGTTAATCAAGGTAATGAAATGAGTACTATTCATCTCATTTTGATAAGTTGATAAGTACGTGTAAGGTTGTGGATGAAATATTATATTGCTTTTTACCGAGTAAATATATATATTAAAATGCTGGATTTAATGTAAATAAATTCTGGCCACAATTTGTCGACTAAATGAATAATATATATTTGTTCATACCTGTATGTGATTAGACATTCTGCAAACAGAATCTATTAACCAGGTTTTTCAAAAGCCTGGCGTATCGTACCAATAAAATTAATGGTTTTGTACATGAAATAACTATTTTATAACTATTAATTATTTGTAACAAAGTTATCACTCTGCGAGTGTGAATAAAGATCTTACCTCATTTGTGGAAGCAATTTTATTCTTCTAATTCAAGGTGTCTCCTTTTAAAAATTTCTATAACATGGATTAAATATTAAGTTGTTGTTCAAATGGTTATATTGTGATGGCAGTTTAGTAATAATGTTGAAATTTTCATGAAAATATTAAGTTAGTGGGTGAGTGACGTTACTATTTACCTGTTAGAGGTTTAAATTCGACAAAAACTGCGACCGGCGGTCTACGCGTTTAGGCACTCGGGGCGGCTGGCGCTTGAGCGTTCTAGGGAAAAGGCGAGAGTCGACCCTTGTTTTTATTTCACGAATCAGTATACAAAGCCCACGAAGAACACATAACGTATGAATACGTCATACCTACAAACACAGCTCTCCAGCTAAGTAGGGTACACTGACCATCTACGATTCGATTAAAGGGCGTATGACGACTAATATCAATCGCATTTTGTACTTTTTGATAAAACGTAGCACGGTACAATGGAGCGGTTCCGAAGTAATAACCCGTGTAGAGCCAGTGAAGTGCATTTGGCACTACGAGTCACTCTTTTATGTGATAAACCAGTCGTACTAGTCGTACAGTTCACACTTTCAAAGAGAGATTATTTCAAAATATCGCTACAAGTAATATTAAACTAAATTGCGAGGGTAGCAATGGCGCGGGTTTAGAACTATGATCCCACGTCCAGTCGGCTTAGGTGATGGTCGTCAGTGTACAATAATATGCAACAGAATTGCAAAATAGTCTAGTCTGCCTAAATCTAACTTGACGCGAGAGGAGTTTAAAGCTTTACTAAGCCGGGACAATATACCGGGTGTAGCCTGTAATAGAAGCAAAAAATCAAACCATCCACTCCTCAAAGTGAACAATATTTATAGCGACTTATGATAATTACTTGTATTTTGGTTTCTAAATTATTTTTAATTTTGTAAGAAGACGCAATGTACTGCGACGTTTGTCATGATTGTAAGGTGACAGGCGATGCCAATTAGACTGATATTGACGTACATCGAAAATACTCTTTGATTTGTATGAAAGAGAGAATAACGATAGAAGGATAGAACGGAACGATAGAAGATAATTTAATCTTTGTTAATTGTAGAACTAAAGTCGTTCCGTTTGAGGAGTTTTAATTTATTGCTCCTATTACAGGCCACACCCGGTAGATCCGGATGTTATGGTATTGCCAGCTGACGATGAAAATTCAACGATCATTGCCAACACTCTTGCAAAGAAAGACAAGTAGGTTCATTTGTTAAATTATATAGTTAACCATGTAGGAAAATGTTAGTTATCTATATCCCTACGCCTTTAGACGGGAAACTGGAGAACTCAGTATGTATGACTGACAAACATGACATTCGAATCCACATACTATAGTTGATATAGCTACAATAAAACATCATCATCATCTGCTGGAAATATTTAGAACCGCAATGACCGGTTTAGCGCAGATTCCCGCGATCTTACCAGGTCGTCGGTCCATCTTGTAGGGGTCTCCACGCTGCGGCTTCCGGTACGTGATCGCCACTCGAGAATCTTTATTATATGGGTGGTGTGTGTTACCAGTATGTAAATATAGGACTGTAACGTGGTCGCTTACTATGGACCTCATAAGAAGGCACAAAGTGACACAAAGGGCAATGGAGAAGGATATGCAGGGAGTGACTCTGCGCGATCGCATCAGAAATGATGTTATTTACGAAAGAATCATAGTAATCGATATAGCCTACAATAAAAAAAAAAAATATTAATAAATAAATTAAATGATTCAGGACACTTTACACAAGTTGACTAAATCTGATGGTAAGCTCAACATGGCGTGTGTTGTGGGGAATCAGTCAAAGATATACATAATGTACAAATACTTAAATACATAGCAAATACCCATGACTCAGGAACAAATATGTATGCATTGCGTGATATATTATTTAATTGTGTGATAAACACAAATAAATGCTACTAGGCTAAATAGATAGTACTGGGATTAGAACCCAGTTCCATCTGTTTCATAGGAAGCCCCACTACCCACTTGGCCAGACCACTTGGCAACACCAGATCTCCCAGGTGGTACAGTCCCATCCCACAATAGAGTTAATACTGATTCAAGAAGATAAATCATATTACAACTAGGTCTATGAAATTGGGACGTGATTCTTGTTCCTCAGGTTTCATTCCATCTTTAAAGTGATTTAAGATATTATATTCTTAAAGTGATTACATTAAGTGCTCCTCGATTTAAAAAACGACCTATCTGCCTGCCGTTTTACCGGTTACCTACCAAATTAACAAATACGAGTATAATATATATTTTTTTCATGCTGGTCTACATAGTATATTCATGTTAGAAGCCTATCTAAGATTCGGAAGTCTATTTAGATACTCGGACTTAGTCTCTAATACCGTCTAATCTCACTCACATACATGATAATTAAAAACAAATTAAGAAGATTTTATCAGACATGGCTTACTATACCTTTGATGAATTCTTTATATCATAATTTAATTATTTATATCAATTAATCACCCACTCAAAACTAATAGGATTGTTTCTATGTTTTTGAAACTGAAGGATAATGTTCTATATTGACCTCAAATTGGCATACAATAAGATTGTGTAGGGGTTTACAAAATATATATATTGACAGGTGATTACGCGCTAAAATCGCTTTTCCAACAAAACGTCACGTCACAGTAAGTACTTACAGTTCATTGGACGTAGAGGATAGAGGATACGAACTGTCACTACATAAGTTTAGTTATATCCAAATATAAAAATATCCTGGAACCTCTTACTGGTACTAGGAAACTATAATAATTCGTTTTCCGTGGCTGTGTGATGTACTGATGTAGATAAATATCAAGGTTAAAACTAGTTGATTATAACAAAACACTACGTAAAGTAATGACATCATCAGGAGCGCTACCGCAAAAATCGATATTCGTATATTTTGAACGATTTTCTCTGTCAATCTAATGACGCCTTAATCGGAGTGAAATAGAAAGATGCTCGAAATTTTCCACCTTCTAAGTTTGCAGTAGGTCTTCAGAACTTTCAAGTACGATTCGACTTTGCTCCCGTGACATGGTCAAAAGCTATTTTAAATTTACTAGCGGATCCGACAGACGTTGTTCTGTCTTAACCATGAATAACCGTGATATGCACAAAGATATTTTTTTTGCATCCTCTTTGATGATATTGCAGCACGCATTCTATCAATTTAATGTAAAACGCCATAAGGTTACATTGAAAAGCATAAATTGCCAAAAGCGCTAAGGTTACATTAGAAATTATTTAATATGGTGGTTAAGTAGGATTCTTAAATTTTCTAACCAACAAAGGGAATGGAATAAAAGTAACTAAAAAGGTAGGTAGAAAAAAAGTCGATCGGGATTTTCGAGTATTGGAGTTTAGTGTTGGGACTAAAAGTGCATTCATTGTTTATAATACCTAATAGTTTATAATGAGTTTTACACAGCTAGAAGTCTTCGTCTAGTCGATCCTTAATTGCTTAATTATTTCTGATCAATCTAGGAGACAGGTTATATGCTGTAACTTTTAATGTAACACCGCTTACCTGCCACAAATGTTAAGGTGGTTTTACACCGGCAAGACGAGGAGGGACGAATTTATTTATTTCTACGCAAAATTAAACCGCAATGACTTATCTTTAGAGTAATTTTTGCAAGGACACAGCGCGAGCTAGCGCGAGAAAAATTGTGTCTTCCGCTCAAACAATAAATAAACAATAAACGCTCTAAATATACGTCAAGACGATTTAATTTTGAGTAAAAATAAATAAAATCGTCTCTCCTCGTCTCGCCAATGGAAAGCCACCTTTACACAGGCGCTATAGTATATAAGTCAGTTCAAAGAATCACTCACATTACTAAAACCAACTTTGCGCCTGTACATTTTCTTACAGCAAATACTTTTAGTAATTTGTTACGAAGCGAGAGTAAGCCACGCGTAAGAACTTTTGCATCCTTGCGCTACCTACTCAGCAATAATGAAAAATTGACACAAAAAATTGACTGACATCATTACGGCCATTACCCCGTAGAAGAAATGTCAGAGAAAATCGTACTGATTTATCACTTACAAAAAGGAATAAGTAAAGTTTTGTCCGTTCGTTTCGTTCAGTTTTTTGCTCAACTGTTACTAAATCGGTTTACCATGTACCTATTTATTTATTTAATGTAGGGTAAAAACAGGTAGTAATTAACATAACACATATGATCAAATAAATTTAAATTGTAAGCAGTTTTAATTAAGCTAAAATATCACATCTTATCGTATTTCTTATTCGATTTTTTGTCCCTTATAGACTTAGGCCTTGAATATATGAGGTCACTAATTTTATAATAAGTAATTTATATTATTTTAAGTTAATTAATTATTGAAGTGAAATACTAATAAATTACATGAGTCTAAGGTACTTGAAATTAATTCATTTGAATTTGAATTTCAAATGATAGGTAGTCGTAGTAATTAAATACATTTTGTGGAGATATATACTGCATTTCAAGATTTATTTCAAGTAAATATTAATGATATAACTGAAATATACGTTAGGTCTTAAACTCTCCTGTCTGACATAATATCCGCTAAATATCATATTAAATACAAAAGTTTTAATAAACATTACAAAGAGGAACGTCCTTTAATTTTACTTATATACATATTAATGTTGTTCGACTCCAGATCACCGATTAAAATTACATGTTGTTGGTTAGCAAATGAATTCTCTGAGTAACATTACTGGCCAGGCAAGTGAAAACCATTGGTAATTCCTTATCCAATACAATCACATTAAGTGAACTAATATCCGAGGATGGTTCGTTTTCCTTGTCAATATTTTCTTAAGTGGTCGATCAATGATTATCACCATTATCAGTCAGAATAGATATTTAAATAAAACATTGGCATGGATCATTTCGTTTATCACTAATATAAGTAATTTTGGTAAAATATTGCGTAGTTTTATGCCACTATATTATTAGGTACTATTGTCGAAAAAAATATGCTGATACGTCTTTATTGTTAAGAGAATAAGAGTCTGTAAAGATATTCTGCATACCTGGCCCGTTGACTTCTGCTGCTGACTGTACACATTCAAAAACAACAGTATAACATACAGTGTTTATAGGTTCTGGATATATTTTCTTTGTCCGGTTGCATATTCATATCCACAAAATATGAAACTGTTCTCTATCAAACGGAATAATATATTCGTTTTGCCACGTTTGTCATAAAAAAATATTGCATGAGTAATTCACTTCTACAAAATTGTTAAATATTTGTAAAAAATATTGGGAAAGCAAATCAAATCGGTTTTAGTTTGGCGACCATTTAAAGTAGGTTACACTATAAAGTCATACTCTAGCAACACACTCGCTTTGTAAGCTAATTTATTTGCATGATTTGCCGTAGCTACAATGGATGATTCGTTATACATCACCGACAGCTGCGCAGCTGCATTTTAAGGGTAACGTCAGTAATTTAAAACCCGCAAAAATACTGATCCCAGAATAGGTGTGTATGGAAACAATGAAGTGAAATAAAATAAAAAACTTGTTAAGTCGCACTACTAAGTAAATATAAATGAAATCAGCGTTAACACGTGCGACGGATTTTACCCACCGCAAGTCTGCAAGGGCCTAAGGTTCTTAAAATAATGAAGATCCGTTTCAGCGCACATATGGTATCATATTCTGATTAGGAAAAGGAGGAAAAAAAATATTATTCTATGACCCGGCTCAGCAGCAGTCAGCCAATCCTCCATTCAAACCATTTTTTTTTCTTTAAATATAACACCTTAAAACACACAAACATATAAATTCTTATAAATGCGTATATACATACATAGATACCAAAACTCTCATCGACAGAACCGTCTATCCATAATCTAGGGACAAAATATTCGTGAAAGTAATTGAAACAGAACTTGGTTTCCATAAACGATGCGTGCGGTCGTCGATGCAACGTAAAAAATAATGTACTTACTCGTCTTTTACACTTATACATAGGTATATTCCTATATTAAAGAAAAAAAGACTGTCTTCGCATAATTTGTTTTTATGCTTACGGCGATTAATACTAATAAGCTGCCTAGTATTTTAGATAGCAAATCGCCATCATAGATACATGAAGCGGCAGGTTTGTTTTGCCGGATGCCGCGCGCGCCAGTGAGCGCCTTTGCTCTGCAGAACCAACTCGCGTCTCTGCGAAGGAGAAGTTCGCAAAAGCAATCTTACCGCGTAAATCTACGATAAACCGATTTTCAAATATTTGTAAATATATATATATGAACAATACACATTTTAATAATGGACAGATACAATAATAACTTTGTTTACATATAGTGGAAAAATGTAAATTTGAACTACCTAAATAGTAAGAAGTTTAAAAAAGCATAAAACAAACTGAGGAAATTTATTCATTGTTTTTGGATTGCAATGCTTTCAACAATTATGGACGTAATAAGGTAAGATTTATACTTAAAAGTTTTTAAATATTTCTGTGTAATTAAGATTTTATATTTTGTGAATATTTTCATACCGTTCTTGTTTTATCATTAATACATGAAACTTTAATAAAACCAAACATATAAATAATATATTCACTGTGATATCACAATAAATAAATAACAAATTGCAAATATGTCATTGTATGTAACATAGTATACATATGTATAGGTAAGAAATATATTGTGAATAGTTAACATAATCCAACATATAACTTAAATTGGAACGCAGTAATATTTGTCCATTATATAACGTAAACTAAGCTGAAAGGACTTGCACAAAAGGTCAAATTAAGTGCTGAATGGGGAGAACGATCCAACATCCCTAGCTAGGTTCGATATTATTCAGGTGTTTTATGATCAATACCACTTACCAAATAACAATAATTTAAAAGAACAGCACTGCCGTACCTGGCAGTCCCGGGTACTGAGGTACTCTTAGTCTAAGGAGTTTTTCAAAACAATATTTTGTTCCTAGTTTTTACATCTTACTAAGATAAAATATAGGTTAGATTGGGAGTGTCCCAAACGTGACCACTATACCTAATTAAGGACATTTAAGTAATTTATATATTTACTTTCTTACTAAAATAAATTGAAATAAACAAAATTTATTCTACATTAAAATAAATATTAATCTGTTGTAAATTAAAACAATAATAAGCACACATCGTTTTAATTTCTTTTATTTTTCAAATGAAACAAATTAAAACTGAAAAAAACCTTCGTCATCAATCATCATTTCAGCCGTAAGACGTCCACCGTTGGACATGACTTGTATTTATCTAGGGGTGGAGTTGTCATAGTCGCCACGCTTAGCGACCGCCGTAGCTGGCCCGGTACCGCGAATATCGAACTTCATGTATTTCATATTTTCTTTTACTCCAATTAACGCGTCATGAGAGTGATAGCGACAATCGTCCGAAATTTACGAATATTTTCGCGGTACCGCCTCTGTTGATTTGGTTTCGAAAGACGCGGCTGCCCATCCGTCGATTTTTCCTTTGTAGCCTCTTACGACACCCCAAGAAAGGAGATGGGGTGGTGCTATTCTCACCCGGCAACATAAGGCATAAAAACTAAGAAATTGTAAAAAATACCGGAAGAAAAGGAGTCGTAAACGGCTTCCCGTGTTAAAAGTTTGACATCCTATTATTTTATTACATTTCCGACATATTAAATGTAAGGTGTTGTACAGGTTTCGTCATAAAGGACAGGTTAAAGCTTTTTTTTACATGTCGACCTCACACTATTTGCAACTATAATTTTTGTCACCATAATTTAAAATGGACACTAATTTATATCCCCTTATTACAATATCTATTCCCAAGATTTTTCTATCAAAGTAATACAACCGGTCTCCGAACTTGTGGCATTTAAACTTTTGTTTGGTATCCAAAATAATATTTGGTTGATGTTTGTTTTCGCCGAAATAAAATGTGACTATAAGTAAATAACATTTTTATACCACTTTTATTTAAATAATTATACACCAACTTCTATATTAAAGATTTTTAAAGATTTCCATCACCAATTACAGCGTCATGAGACGATGAGTAAGTACGAGACGCAAGTACTTTAATACTTAAAAAAATATTATAACACATTATAGCATATTGAAGCATGCGTTCGATTTTTATAAGATCCCATCATCCTATCCTAACTTGGTGCCAGTATAACACCAGCTCCAGGAGTCTTCGAGTAAACTGAAAACATGCATAAACTAATTAAAAACCTACTTTGAAATAAAAATAAGTCAGCAAAATAAGAAGATTTTACACAGACAGTAATGAATAAATTTGCTTGTTAATATTAGTCAATGTTTCTTAAATAAGACGGCATGACCAATTAGTTACAAAAACCGACTCATAATGACCCACTGAGGAGTTTTTGTCCTGCAAATTGGAAGCACAAAGCAAAAGCAGCTTCCATCTGCCGTTTGATAGACGAAAAGACACACACGGCTGAGGAGACTTTAAAAATGTAGGAATTTTTGCGACTAAAAATTGTTCTAGAAATTAAGATTACATTTAGGTACTATTTGAAAGTTATACAGTTATGAGCAAGGACCGGAATTTTACATAGCAAAAATCAAACTGTCAGAGGGATTGCCCAAACTGTTTTATCGACTTATCGATGTTACGGAATAATATCGCAATAGGTACACATTACCAATTTAAAAGATCATTCTGTAACATTGGACCTCTTTGATTAGCAACTTGCATCTCTATATTTAAATAAATCATGGCTGCGTCACATATGTCATTTGTGTCACTTGAGTTTTCATAAGTGATTCCCGAACCGTGTTACTAAAATGGTGAAAAATAAACAGTCCAGCTAATTAGGGACACAGTTATTTCATTATCCAAAAGCGTGATTTCATTACTTTAACTTAGTTAAGTGACAGTTATTTATCGATAAGTCGATAAAACATCATGGTCAATCCCTCTGACAGTTTGATTTATGCTATGAATAATTCCGGTCCTTGGTTATGAGACTGTCAATCTCTTTTGGCAGAGCACTAAATTTTTAGGTATCGCGTGTCATATTATTTAGTTAACTAATTTTGTGACGGAATTGTTATTTTACTATACAATCTAATTAGTCGTAGTCTAAGGCTCGACATCTATTTAGTGGTCAATGAAATCGTACTTTATATTTTATTACGATAAGATTAACTAACGCAATAAAAAAATAGCACATCTACGTTAATATCAAGTTAAAACAATTAGAGAGCTATTCTGGAGTTCGGACTTACCAAGATGTAATAATGAATGGATGGCCTGACCTGCTTTGTCTTGCCACTTTCCGTACCGAATCGACAGCTAGGAATCGGAGATTAAACAAGTATTGTTATTTTAAACTAAAGCAGCTCGATGACTTGTGTGCTAAAAAAGTGCCAATATAAAAAAATGGTTCATAATACGATTTATAATTACATAATACTGATACCGGTAAATCCTTGGTGGTCACCATTAAATATCAAAACTAATTCCCTACCCTATTTTTAATTATTTGTAATAAAATAACATTTATATCAAAAGTAAACACCTATTATGTAATATTTACAACATACATACTTACCTACCTACAGCATTATATACTGTCTTCTAGCACACGTGCCGCACTTGTATGGTTGATTACCGTAAATTTACATTATCAAATACCTTTTAGACAGACATCTACGCCGGGGTCATGTGAACATATATAAGGAAAACAACAATATTCCTTGCTGTTAAAAAAATATATTAGTTTAGTAAAACTGTGCGGTATATAGTCAGTAATCGGTACTGTTCAAACAATGCAATTTAATTGAAACTTTTTAATGCCAGAAAAACAAAATCAGTTATAAAAATCAAGCAATACTAAAAATACACAATTTGCCAACTCAAAACTACAATTACAACCAATAAAAATAATAGTGCATTACTACAGAGGACGGGAATGAAGGGGTTGCCGGCCGAGTATATGTAGACGGATTATTTCGAGGCCCACAACTCCTTTTAGTGCTTTTCCAAAATATACAGTACAAAAATTAAAAAAAAAAGCTTATTTTTAGAAAAACTAAAAGTAACTCTTTAAGGAAGAGGCCTTTGTTCACAGTGGTCGTCTTATGGCTGAGATGATGTTGATGATGAACTGCAAAATTTACCATATATTGATTATTGTTTTTAATAATAATTAAATTAAATTGCCACTAAGCGGCAGAATGTCATGGAACCAACCAGCAAATGTGACCAATATTTTTTTTATGACCATTGACCAATCGCCATGATGGTGTGTCACAAATTTATGTGTAATGGCAATAAAAAAAGAGGACCTTGCCGGCCTTAGGCTTATGTTAACCTTAAAGAGCTCTCGTGCCTCTCGTCTAGCCAAACCTGCAATGAGATGCTGATTTAAACTTTCACGG
Organism: Grapholita molesta; assembly: GCA_022674325.2. Classification (NCBI taxonomy): domain Eukaryota; kingdom Metazoa; phylum Arthropoda; class Insecta; order Lepidoptera; family Tortricidae; genus Grapholita; species Grapholita molesta. The sequence goes on along the minus strand of CP053121.2, from coordinate 21,170,789 downwards.
TTTGTACACATTATTAAACATGAACGGGACTTAACCGCGTATATTAACATTAAAATTTACCTCCGACGTTTCGAAGACGACGTTGTCCTCGTGGTCTCGGATTAAGACTTAATCCGTCTTAAATTTTAATAAATTTTAATGTTAATATACGCGGTTAAGTCCCGTTCATGTTTAATAATCCGCAATGAGATATTTTTAAGGAAAATAATGTCAACATGTTTGAGAATGAATCAAAATAGTAAATACAAATAAGACACAATGATAGGAGGTTTTCAAAGCGTGAGAGGGGAATACACTTTGCTACTGAGTGAAACACACAACTTTTCACCTCACTACCGCGAGGAAAAAAAATTTATACAACTTTAGCGACAATTTATTCCAAATTATTGCCAAAAGAACATTTAACCAGCTAACATCAAAAAAAAAACACTCAGTAATAAACAACTTGTATGAAATTACTTTGCACTATTGTGAATAAAGTGCAACTTTGCTATTTGTTTTCAAAAATAAAACAGTTCTTTCTGAGCTAGTGAGATGAAAAAATTACATATTTAATTCATTACTGGTATTACTAATATTTACAAATTCAGATGGCATTTCGTATGCGTATATAAATAAAAAAATATGGTAAAAAAATAATTTAACATTACTTTTATTATAAAACTGCCTTATCGAGAACAATGCATTATCGAACAAAACCTCCTTCCACTTTTTAACAAACAGCTCTTAAAAGGAGCTTCTTTGATTTCCGGGCTCAAGTGTTGTACAAGTCTTTATTCCAACTAATTTCAGTAAGTCCCAACGATTTCGCAAGCATGACAAATGCCGATTTCATCGATTTTTCTTTGTTGAGGTTGACGCATTTTGAAATTAGTCTTATGCCTCCATACGAGTACTTTAATACCACTAGAATATATGTACAGGGGACCGTAAGAATTTTCAACTTGCAAAAAGTTTTTTAGTTGGGGTGCGCGTATACGGTGACTTACTAGCCAACACTCTAACCGCTCTTTTTTGCATAAGGAAAACCCTATCACTATCAGCCGCTAGTCCCTAAAGGTCAATACCGTACATAATTTTAATTACACAGTATATCGTACAGAAATTCTCACCTGAAAATGTTGGCGCCAGCCGAGATAACAAACAACGCTGTGGCATGCCTGCCGGGAAGTGCATCTATTTGCTAATTCCACTTTAAGCCACAATCTAAAATAAAACCCAAAAACCGAGTGTGCCGCACTTGCGAAAGTTTTATATGTTATCTACTGTAATGTCAAAGAACATCGTAATATATTTTTTTCAAAATATACCATAATAAGCTATTATTAAGATGCATTTTATAATGACTTCATTTTATTACATCGACTATTCCTTTAGTTATAAAATAGTAAAAAGAGGACCGAAAAATGCCGGCCGCTTCGATCTGATCCCTGATACAAACTACTGATTCTATCTAGGGATGCTAGAAATAGTAACAGATATACTGAAATGGGTAAATCGAGGAAATTGAACTGTCATTTTAGTTATCAAGGTTATGAAAACAGGCGCTCTTAAATTTGCATATTATGGTCGGGAGTTTTATTCCGACATCGCAGAAATAAATTGAACTAATGTGGTAGTTTGGTAGGACAAAAATCCTTGCTTAGTTATTGGTCACAAATAGCGTCTAATGCTCATTAAAAACGAAATGATACAACAATAAGAAAATCATCAAAAATTTAAGGCAGCTTCTACATCGGACACGAATCCACTCGTCGTTCAGCGTATCCCACCGCGTAAGTCCCGTACTCAAGGGCTGATTAAATATGCATTAATCAAAGAAGAAGACGCGTAAATGAATAGTCATTTCTCATGTATTAACCAAACTGACTTACACGAGCACATTCCCGGGATCAAATTAATCTTTGTCTTAAACTTCTTTAGGGAAAATAGTCTTTTAGAACCGTGATTTAGTCCCCATACACGTAGATTTAAGGGGCGACATAACCTGAACTTAAAAAATAGGATGCAAATTCTTTCATTTAGGCACTTCCAATATATTATTTTCGTTCAGAAACTTCTTCTGACAGGACGTCATGGCTTCCAAACCATCCATGATACGATCACTTAATTAACTATGTAGTATGATCTAAAAACAAGGGTTTGCTGTTGCTTAGGAAACCATTTTAATTTATATTGAGTTCGGTAACATTATTGGTATTATGACGTTTCTACAGGATATATCACAGTTGTTACAGAGGTACATTGTCGCTATGCTGCTATGGTCCCCTACTTAATGAGTGACTATGCTACGTAAATTCATATTTTTTCTCTTACCCAAACATAGTCTGTACGCTTAGATATTTGAAATTACACAATGTATTTAATGAGTTTCGTTAATAGACTGAATGGTTCACGGAGACGGTTTAAACTTGTAGAATAAACAGGCATGTCACCCGTGCAACGCCGAGCCGCGTCTAACTAGATTTAAATTGAAATTAAATCACTAAACATTCTAACTGAGTGTTCAGTGATTTATCTGATGAAGCTTTTATTTACTGTTTGAAATGTATTTTCGTTTTTTAAGTCCTTCATTCATGATATCTCCCTTGAATTTCTCATTAGATGGTGACATCGGCAGGGAAGATAAGTGGTGGCCACCGCTAGCGTCTAGCTAAGATCCGCATTTTTGTTTTTATCTTAATGGTTCCTCATACCTAAATGTCACATGCGTCAAATATATGATCTAATTGTAATGGGATCTGAATCGTACTAGCATTTCAGGACAGAAATTATTAAGTTACTGGCCTAGTGACTGAGATAACTGGGATTGGACGTCTGCCAAATAAATCACCCACATTTCCTGTAGTTCAGATTAATGATGTAAGGAATATAGAAAATCGATATAGGTATTTATTGCACATGGCATTTTCCATAAACGTCTGTCATCCAAATTCGTTATTTTGAAATTTGTGTTTCTTAAACAAATATAAACCTAGTCTCTGGACGGCAAACGGAAAGGAAGTACAAGCAAAAAAGTTGTTAAAATATGAGAATAATTTCTTCCATATTTTAATTTATATTTGAAAAAGATGCTAACGCTGAGCGCCGATGTTAATTCAAGTTGTCCCGCGGCCCGAACATTGCAAACAGAAATAACTTCCATTGCCTTTGACTTATATTCCCTAACGAATTTTGGGACTATACAAAACTTTTAAGGCGGAAAGCTTTAGTGAGACGATTTTTTACTTCCATCATATATAAAGCCGAAGGTCCTGGGTTCGATTCCAAGTCAGGGCATTTATTTGTGTGATGAGCACAGATATTTGTTCCTGAGTCATGGGTGTTTTCTATGTATTTAAGTATTTATATGTATCTATTTATTATATATATCGTCGCCTAGTACCTGCAACACAAGCCTTATTGAGCTTACCATGGGACTAGGTCGATTTGTGTAAGAATGTCCCGAAATATTTATTTATTTTATTTATTATATACATACTAGGGTCACTGTGAGTTAAAGTAGCTAATAAAAACAAAGCCTACTAATTTTTTACTCCACTTATTTCCTACTCACATGTATTACAATCGATAAATGTAATTAACCGCATTGTTGACTTACTGTAGCTATGTATATTATAAGACTTTATTAAAGTACTTACCTAACTAACCAGTTTTCCAAAGGTGAACATGATTGTGATTGAGGAAGATGCCAATGCAGTATAAAACTAATCACAAACTAGTACGGGTATGTATTGATTATGCATTGTTCAATAAAATAACGAAGTGCTAAGAATTGATAAGAATTATTAAAAATAATTTTATTTACCGGACTCGGACCATTTCCAGTTTTGATGTAAGATTACTTACTACATGTATAGGTCATATCAAGTTATAATCATATAACTTGATATGACCGATACGAAATTTATATACACGTTAAAACTGTCAAACGATGTAGGTGGGTAAAAATAAACTTTAAACAGTTAATTTTGGGGATTATTAGTATTATTACCAATAGATAAACGTTTTAAATTCCACAACTGCAACAACAAATTATACATAATGAACATAAAAGGGTAACTAAATAAAATCTTTATCTGGTACAGTCAGCGTCAAATAGTTATATAGTGATAGCCAAACTGGCCAAATAATATAAATCTTTATTTATATAGCAGAAAGGATGTGTTACGATATACGAGTATTTGGCCATACTGACTGTAACTAACTATACGATGCTGACTGTACGAACATACAAATATTCCTTATTGCACACCTCAAAAATGTAAAAACATACAAAAGCAGACAACATGCGGTCTTATCGTTAGAGAGCGATCTCTTCCAGACAACCTTTGAGGAGCCGAAAAACTATACTAAAAACAAGTGAGTGGTGGGTTTAAAAAGATTATATACTTTCATTAAACATACATAAATAAAATAACAAATACCCAAACTTATAATAAATAGGTACTTAAATAAAAATAAATTAAAATGACAGCCAGTAAAAACTAGGGTCCTGAAAGAGACAAATAATAATACTTAAGGAGCCTTTTGAATGCAGCTAGGGATTGAGCACAACTTGAATTGAGAAAAATATGTTAAACGACTAATGCGCTAATTATGTGTAATTTTACGAATTAATATAAAGAATTTATGCAAATGTTTATGTAATTATGTATAGCAAATACTTCCTTACTACTTACAACAGTACCTAACACGCTTAAAAAGCTTGAATGCATTAACCACAACACAACTTACAAATAATTGCGGGCAGTACGAAAAATAAAGTCGTGCAAAGGGGGCTTGTCGAAAATGTTGAAGTCATTTTAAGCCCATTCCGGGCCCACGAGGGATTCTGTTGGCAGTTTCCTAAGCCACGTCGACGACTTGATTCCTTCACGTTTTTTTTTTTAAATATGCCAATTTAAAGATAGTTTCTAAGACCGATAAACATTGTCATAAAATGATTAGATAATAGTTGATGAATCTAACGTTTCATTAAACGTACTGGAAACGCGTTCTGCGAGAAAAAAAAACTTAAGTAGGTAGTCACGCAAACATTATGACAAAACTAGTTGTCTAAACACTCATAAATTAAAGTGAGACAAGTTTGACGAAAATACGTAAATGATTTAATGTGTAATCTTCACGTTATGTATAAAAAATATATATCCGGACTTCGAAATTTAAGCAAAATGTATGTTTAACCTGACGCTGACTGTATTATAGGATAGGTAGAAACAGAAGTGTCTAAAACAATTTATTAGATTTTAATTTAGAAGTTTTACTTATGCCCCAAAAATAAATTAATATCAATTTACTCATACTTGTATACCGCATGTTGGTTTACCAACGTATAAGAATCGAGATCTATAATCGCTCGTCTGTGCCGCAGCTGCCAACCTACATAATATGTAATTTTGAAGAGTTGAGAAAAAGCTAATGTCCCCTTTGATCATTTTGTTTACTAAAACTGTGTCTATTAGCGCTAATGGCAGCCGCAATATTTTCCTTCAAAGTATGTCGACTTTTTATAAAAGTATGTTTGTCATGTGTGTAAAGCCGCGGCCGTTTTATAGAAATCTGACACGAAATCGGTTTTTGTTTATAATTTGCTATAACTAACGAACTAAAATTACCAATTTTATATTGTGCTGGATTACGCTGTTTGTCACAACAAAACAGATAACAAGACTGGACAGTGTACCTAGTCCTACTGTAAGCATAATTATGTTGTAAGTACTAAATATATATAATGGAAACATACGTAAAAATACTCGGGAACAAAATCAAATGCCCTTGCCAGGGTCAAACCAGAAACGTCCTGCTTTACAGACAGGGTCAAAATAATATATCACCTATCACCAATATCCCTTTATCCTTTGTACCTTATGTATCAGAATAAAACATAGGCTATGTGTTATGTCATTCAATACGAGGGCCACACTGAAAGTTTTGCGTAACTTTTAAATAAAACAATTTAGAACAATAACAATACATTTACTGCTTCTCAAAATATTCTCCCTTACATTCTATGCACTTTTTCATCCTCTCGAACCATTTTTGAAAGCACGAGGTCCAATCACTTGAGTGCATGTTTTCCACGTGCATATTAAATGTTGTCACTGCCTCTTCAGGAGTCTTAAATGTCAAACCCCTCATTAAATGTTTGATTTTGGGGAATAAATAGAAGTCACAGGGTGCAAGGTCTGGACTATAGGCCGGATGTGTGACAGCCTCCACATTTTCGGATCTCAAAAGTTCTATAGTCTTCTTTGCGGTATGGGGAGACGCATTGTCATGATGCAGAAGGATGCGGCTTCTTGGTCTTCTTTCACGGACTTTTCTAATAACCGTAGGTAAACAAACTGTGGTGTACCAATCGGCATTTACTGTTCTTTTATTATTTAGAAGAACTGTGCTGATATGCCCAGTCTTTGAAAAAAAAACAGGCGATCATTTACTTGGCAACGCTTTTGGCTTGTTGAACTTTCGTTGGCCTACTGTCGCCTTCAAAGACCCATTCACTGGACTGTTGTTTTTTTTCCGGATCGTAACAATAAATCCAAGTTTCGTCTCCTGTAATGATGTCGTAAACGGCATTTGAAGTCCCTTGCTTGTATTTTCGCAGCATTTCTTTACACCAATCTACTCGCACGTCTTTCTGCACTGAAGTCAGTTCATGCGGAATCCACCGACAACAAAGCTTCCTGACTTTTAAATAATCATGTAAAATATTTTCTATTTGGCTCATACCTATCCCCAATTGTCCACGAATTTCGTCGTAGGTGATTCGCCGGTTTCCTTCAACGAGTCGTCTAACGGCAGCCACATTATCTTCATTGACCGCGGTGGATGGTCGACCTTCACGAAATTCATCGTCAAGAGTATTACGACCCCTACTAAATTCCGCGTACCATCGCCTCACAGTGCTTAGATGAGGTGCTTCAAGCCCAAAAGCATTTTGAAGGCGAGCGCTACACTGGTGAGGCGTAAGAGAACTTTTAAAATCGTAGAAAATCATTGCTCTAAAATCTTTTCGCGTCAAATCCATGTTCTATGCAAATGGTTCACTTCGATATGACATAAAAAAACAAATGACGATCAGTTTCCCGCCATTTTATATCAGATTCCATAAACAAAAGTCTGTATTTTGAAATGTTATGTAATTCGAAATTCAAATGTTTCCGAGTGGCCAGTTGCGCATAACTTTTAGTGCGGCCTATGTAATTGTCAATACAGCCAAATATATTCGTAAATGTCAGCCTATATATTATTCGTAAATTTAAGGTCTAAGAATTCATGATTGTGTGGTATTAAATGCAGCTGTTAAATAAAAGACGTGACGGGTTCGAACCTTACGAGCCCTTTTTGCTTTTTTTTTCGTGCATATAAAAAAATCTAAAGCTGGATTCCATTCTGGTATTGTGAATATTTTTATCCCATTATATATTTGCCGTGTGATGCCGGCTGACTAGAATAGCATCACCCCATCTCCTCCTGCGGGTGTCGTAAGAGGCGACAAAGGGAATACGGACGGGCAGCAGCGTCCGCCGAAATCCAATCTACAGCTACTGCGGTCGCCAACCCGCCTGCCAAGCGTGGCGACTATGGCAACTTAACATTTATTTTTAATGTGGCCATACTGGCTGACATGTCGTGACATATGTCATTTTTGAAGACAGGGCTACCAGGGCTATACAGTGTACAATATAATAGATAGATACATATAAATACTTAAATATATAGAAAATACCCATGACTCAGGAACAAATAGCTGTGCTCATCACACAAATAAATGCCCCGACTGGGAATCGAATCCAGGACCATCGGCTTCATAGGCAGGGCCACTACCCACTAGGCCACTCCGGTCGTCAACAACATATACATAAAGAAACCTCAGATATACCTTTTATTAAGTTAATCTTGGAAAAGGTAATAATAGAAGGAAGAATAAACTTTAAATGTCATTTCTTTGTTTACATAATAGCAATGTTTGAAGTTATTATTTTATTTCAATTCGTCAATGAAAGGAAATAAAAACATTTTATATATTTATTAAGTGATTATGTAAAGTCCTGTTTTTTTAATTACTATGTTGGTTGTATATTGTCCGGTCTGTACAAAATATTAAAAAAAAACTATACAAGTTAGACGCTCCTTGAAATGCTTATACCTACATTACCTACTGTCAACAAACGTACTCTCTCACCTGTACCAATACCAAAAAGTGATATGCTATCAGTGACTAAACATACATAGACTTCGTTTCAAGTACAAAATGGCTCCCAAAAATGACCCAATGACACCTACTGAAAGTTATCCCCTTACCCCCATCAGCAGCTTTAGATATTATCCATTACGAAAATTTCCACTATTTAAAAAGTTGTGATTGACCATCAACGTTCTACTAGGCTAAAATAGAGTGTCATACCTCAAACATCATGCGCAGTGGTGCAATATTAGGCGATGTCAAACTAAACATGAATGACACTTTTATTAGACTCCGCCTTCTAAGGAACCTTTTTGTGGGGTCATTATGTAGACTTCATTTATCATCTATGTATATTATCAATCGCTGTATGCTATAGTTATATAAAATGACATTAATGACTACGAAAATTAGCGATACCGTATGTTTAAAGAACTATTCAAAATATGTCATTAACTACTTTTTCGTCAAAATATGGAATAGTAACGCCTGTAGAAAGGCGACATTTTTCGTTTACCTTAGATTTTATTAATACAAAAATGTATCCAATTCAGTTCGTAGTCAAGTCGTACATTCTGTAGCCTATATAATTTAGGCAGTAGTAGGCAGAGTATTAAAGATTGTGTATGATGATGAGAAATCTAATAGGTACGAGTAAGTACCTACATTTGATTAAAATTAACATAAACCATGCGTGGCAACCAGTGGAATTAGGGTCCCGGTACTAGGATTAATTCGTTTTACTCACGATGTATTCCTTCACCGAAAAATGACGTTTCGTTCATAAGTTCCCATTACTTTATTAAAACCGGACCATAACTGCAACCCGGAGGTCGCGGGTTCGGACCAGCCCCGGTACCCAGGCTTGTACCAATGATACAAGCCGGAGTACCGGGGCCGGTCCGAACCCGCGACCTCAGAATTGCAAGTATGGTCCGGTTTTAATAAAGTAAATAAATGCAAAATATTATGTTTTATAGAATAAAATAGAATCATTTATTTCGATTACTTTAAAGACCCATGTTAGTGTAGTTTTATTGTTTTAGACTATCCCACAGAATTAGTTCGTTACTCAAGTAGTTTAATTTGTCACGATAAAAATAAAGCGACAAAGAATAAATACATAATATTAATATATAATTATTGAATCAAATTATTTTTGAAACATCATTCAAAGGCAACGGCCAAACGGCTTTGGAATACGCTTTTTTTTACGAAACACACGCAACTATTATGCGATGCCACACATAACTTATATCCTGAGAACAGCACAGCATTTTATTAAAAAGTTATTGAGACTAGAGCGTCAACGTACAGCGGCTTATTTTTTATTATGTGTTGTATTTGGGGAGTAAATGCCTGGCTACACTTAACGATTAGGTACACGTTGTATAATCCACGCATATTTATTTTCTAGCTACTAGTAAAAAAAAATATTTTTTTTTACTAATTTCTAAATATATGGTTTATAAGAGAATATTTAATTCCTATTTCCTATCTACTTATAAAAATGTATCGTCCCATAATACAACAAGCCTTATTTAACTTGCTGTAATACTAAGACGATAGATTAAGATGCTATATTTATGGTATTACGTTCTATTCTTCAAGATATGCTTTAGAAATTAGAACGAACCTAACATAATTATTAAATTAAGTCCCGAAAGTCAGAAAGTGACAGGATGTTTTAATTCAGTCCCGGGACTAAATTTTACTTCTGTTTCCCGGGAATACCCGGGATTTTCGAGTTCGGAATTTTCAAGGGCACATCCTAAGTGAAATATTAGTAACATTTCACTATTTAAATTGTAACTGGCAGCAAAAAACATGGGACGTGCGCCTTACTGCGGTTCAGGAGGGTTGACGAAATCGGAATCGAGTAATTTTCGTTTGAGAATATTTTTAATTCGCTTTAAATACGATTATATTTTTATTATAATATGTAAGTAAGGATAATATAAATATAAATGAGCAGACCGTTAACCGATTTCCCTAAAATTACCTTGTCTTTGAGCACCAACAGCCTTAACACATTTATAATGATCTTTTTAGATTCCAACTACTAACTGATAAATACATAATTATTGTACATTGAATTATCCAAACAGCTTAGGAACAAAGTATAGCTTGTTATACATTTTTATATAGGTAACTAGCTGACCCCGAGAACTTTGTACCGCCTAAGAGCACTAGCCTTATTTGTGAATAGTCGTAATTTTCATAATTATCTGTTAAGTATAATACATAATTAGGCATACAAATACTCGTATGATGTTATTTTGATGATGTTATTGTTATAAAACCAAACTTGTATTTTTATACGTTACATTATGTAGCAGTAACATAAACTAGTATAAGTTAAGTTAAACCTACATATTTGATAAAAAAATATCAAAAAACACGCGTAGGTAACCAATGTAATTTTAGTAAAATCTTTCACTTTTTTAATCCTAGTTGGCGGTACCACGGGATGTGTGCCTTTGACGGACGCTGCACACACAAATATTGATTTCGAATCATACACCATACATACATATAAGCCGTATGCAGTCAACTGCTGGACATAGGCCTCCCTCAAATATGACGTATCATCTTGGGGGGTAGTTGCCATAGTCACCACGCTTGGTTGGCGACCGCAGTAGTTGTAGATTGGGTTTCGACGGACGCTGCTGCCCGTCCGTAGGATTTTTCCCTTTGTCGCCTCTTACGACACCCGCGGGAGGAGATGGCGTGGTGATATTCTAGTCAGCCGGCATCACATGGCAAAATTTTGAATAGTTGAATGAAAATAAAATAGTTGCGATTGCGGTAAATCATCAAAGGTCCGTTGCTATTGATATCGCTTAACTCGCGTTGTCAAGCACATTTAATATTAATAATCTGCTCTAGCGGTCATCCCTTGTGAGCCTATTAATCCCGTAAATCGGTACGAGATTGAATATTTCCTTGGAGATTCGATTAATAGGCTTCCGTACTAGAAAGGTAGAAAATAAACCTGGTAAGGTGTGCATTAATATACGTTGGTGAATATAAAAATGTATCCATTTATTTTCAAATGGTTATTACAGTAGTTGAAAAGAGATGCCGAACAAATGAGCTTAGCCAACATTCAGGATTATTGATTATAATTTTAACTATTCCTGTGGGTTTTTGAAGCGCAAAGCAAGCCCGGTAATCACTTCGTACATGATCATCTAGTAGCGTATAGTCAGGAATGTTAGGATACGAGTAAGTATATAACTAATTATTAATGACGCAGCAAACTGCGGCAAGTCGACTAGTCTCACGATTAGCCGCATCATTGTAGGTACAACGAGTAGAATTAATACCTATTATTAAACTACAATATCTCAATATCGCAAATTTTTCGCACGATATTTCTGTATACTATTAAGATATATACACTAGCGCTCTGAGTCTTTTCAAAGCTATTTCGAAGAGACTCAGAGACGCTACAGGTGACCGGAGACCTGGCAGTTACCTCGCTCAACGCATCTGTCTCGCAGTTCAGCGGGGTAACGCAGCCAGCGTCTTCGGCACCATGCCGAAGGGACCTTTTCTAGATTTAGTATAGTTAGTTTTTAGTCCTATTTTTGTATTATTTTATTATTTGAGTTAATGTTTAAATACTGTATTTTTTATACCTAATAAAAGAATATTTTACGTCATACTATTCATGATGTAGGTACACTATATTATAATAACACGAGTTCTATAAAATTGAGGGCGTTTGCTGTCGGCAATGTAGAGCAATTCCTATAACGTGGAACGTTTTTATAGTTTTCGGGTATCTAACCAACGGTTGGTATCTAACCAATTAGGGATAACACTTTATGCCATGCGATAACGGTTGTACATTTGTCACATAATCATTAATACACTTATATCGCTAAAATGTCTATTCCGTCATTAAGAGCGTATCTACTCGTAATATACGCACATATACAATTAACCTTTGGGTAGGTTACTTCTAAACATGGCTGCAAACACCTGGTAGGTATAAGTATTGCTTCATGGTTAGGTCCAAAGGTCGCGGCCAAAATTTTACACATTTAATTGCCTGTTGCGAACACAGCAAAACAAATGTTAAATCAAACAACTGACTCCACATTTGAATACAATGCGTTAACATTTAACCAGTATTTTATTTCAATACCTAAACAATGTTTGTTCCAGCAAATATTAAAAACAATTCTAATAATGTATTGACAACGCGTGAGATCAAAAACCTTGTTTTAAGCGATATAACGATTTTCATAATGTCAATACTTTACCAACTGATCACAAAAAAACATTTTAGTGAAAAAAAGATCATCATCTATCGATTCGTTTCATTATTTTAAGGATCATTGTTTGTTTGTATGAAACTAATTTCCTTAAAGCTTCACAAAAGTCAGAAATAGACGACAAATTCTGACATACGTATGTTTGAAAATACAAATATAAGGACGAAAAATACAGTTTCCTTTTTCATTAAAGATTTTTTTTATTCAATGAGAAAACTAGATTTCATATACAAGTTTAGGAAGGAAGGAAGCACTTTTACGTTTGTACATTTACGCGAGCGAAGCCGCGGGTAGGTACGTCTAGTCTTCTATAAATGACGTTCTAACTGTAGGCAAATGAAATAAAACATTTTCGCAGATTTGATTCATCACACTTTGAAAAATGATCGCTGTCATTGCTGTTTTGTCGTTAATTCCACGATCTTACTATAAGCAATCAATCATTGAATACTATGGTCCATTGACAGATAATTTTGCTAACGTCCAAATGTGAGGTCAATAGTTTGCTCTTAGTGCTTGTTAGCTATATTATGTACTAAACAATGTTGAAATAAATAAATAAATAAAATAACAAATAACTATTCTCAATACGTCTTCACCATTTCGTGGCTCAGCCAGAATTCCCACAAAATATTCAAATACACTGATTAGTATGTTACTTGCTAGCACATTATAAAAAAGTATGTATTATAATAATGCAAGTATTTACCTATTTACATTAAAATGAAGTTATTAGCGATAGACTGCTCATACCTACCAACGTAAGTAAAATGAAGTATTTTTAAGGGGTTACAAGTAGACATCGGTAGACAGGTAGGTAAATATAAGTCAGTGGCCTTGACTACAACAAATACGGTAGAAGTCAAGTTAAACTGAACAATGAAAGGTGAAAACAACAAGTTACATAAGTAAGTTTAAGTTTAAAGTCATTAAGTGGCGGAAATAATGTTTTGTTTTTAAAATATACCTAATATTCATACATACACCGTAGATTGATTTTGTAGAACAGCAGTAGCCAACCTAGCTTCCTAAGTCTATCTTAATGTATATTTAAAGCATTACATTCGTTTAAACTTACTACGGATTGTTGTACAATCAGTAGATTGTAGGCAGTAGCTAATTAATATAGGAAGTAAGCTTATATTTAAAAAAAATAGGGATACTTATCCCTTATATGTGAAGTGTGGGTTACCCCCTACTACTAGAGTGTGAGGTGTCATTAAATAAGTATTTATTTGAAAAAGAATAGAGGGTTTCCTTTGGGTTTGCCATATACATCTTCTGATAAAGTCAACTATATTTATTCAGAAACAACTAAATATACATACACAATCAATAATTTAAATAAACAATAAAAATACAACTAAGACTAACATAATATATAAACTTCTCATTCCCCGAGACGACTGGTACCTGGTGCAAATGTGCCAAAAATACTGGCGGCATTGCCACGCTGTATTGCCAGCGATATTTGTTGCACGAGGTACGAGCCGGCCCGGGGATCACCACCGGCAATATTTTTTTTTGATATCTGATAAAGTAAATATTTTCGGAAAAAATCGAAACTGGAAGTTAATAAATGTGCCTACCTCCCTCTAATATTTGAAACGCAAGCCCAAAAAAATCATGAAAGTATACCTATACACTTTCAAAGAGAATTTAGAACTTGATTGGTTTAACTGTTTCTTTTGACGTTTACCGAGTTCGATTGACTAATAAACAGTGATCGGTTATTTGGATTCACCCTCGCGGGATATCATGTAGAAAAGTTAATATAGATACGACAGTTTGCCGCGATACCGAACAAATTGTTCAAAAATAAAACAATTTAAATTGTCTGTAAGGGATTTTTTACTTACTCTTCGAATTTTTATCCAAACTGTACAAAATGTGCTGTTTTGGTGGCAGCAAATGAGCTGTCAGTGTGAACACTTGTGCTCATTTGTTCGATTTGGACTTAAGAACGGCGAGTAACTACGCATGTCTATCAGCTACTTAGATATTTTAAAGTGTAATAAAATAAACACATTGCCTTTTCTAACAACATGAAGCCCGGATTCCCAGGGCATATATCCATACTAACACAATGATTGAGGTCGTTCACCCTGTGTCGAATCCAAAAAACCGATCACTGCTTATAAATCATGTTTTTGAATAATAAATGGTTGATACCGATCATCAAGATTCAATTTGTAATTGTGTTTACAGTTACTATTTTCCTCGCGGTAGTGAAATGAAAACTTTGTGTTTCACCAGGCAGCAAAGTTTGTTCCCCTCTCGTGTCTTGAAACCCTCCCAACAATCAAGATTCCACTTTTGGAAATAATCATAGAATTTTTCAATTTTGGAACTTCCACTAGCTTGGCACTTTGCTCCCTTGTAAAAGAACTATTATTGCTCAAATTTTGAGAATCGCGCGAGGGTAGAAGTCGTATATATATATATAACACGAAACAAAGAAGACAATTTTCCAAAAATGTGGTGTAAAGGTTAAAGTTAATAACGTTGAAAAACTTTTAAACGATAATCAAAAAAAAATATTACGCTATAGAAAAAAAAATTAAAATCACCATTAATAAATTAAAATATTTCCTAAATGTCGTTGAAAACTCCCTATAAACTACGAGTATAACAAATAATATATTCATTTACAAAAGCGAACAACCGTTCCCGTTTTTTGCGTACCAATTTGTAGCACTAAATTGAGAAAATAATCTCCTGAAATTGACTGGAACGTTAACTACTATTTGAAACGCCATTAAATTTTACTGTCCATAAAGTGAATGTTGCTGAAAGACAAAGTTCCCTTCGACCATGACGCAATGTCACGTATTTCGTGGACAATAAAGAACATTCCCTTCTCTTTACGATTTTTAGAGATATTCACATGAAAGGACGGAAAACTATAAGAATGTAGGTATTGCAATAACTTAGTGGTTTTTTTTTGTAAGTCTGGCGCGGCTTTCAAATTACAAGAATCTGAAATATATCTATAAGGAACATGTAATTCTTTGACAAACTTTTTATTTGGTAAAGTTAAATCTTCGTCGGCCAGCTCCTCGTTATAAATCAAACATGTCGAACAATATTCGACTTATAAAATGTGAGTTCCCGCTTCTATACAATTTATATGGTCAAATCCCACGATATTTTTTTTTAACGTTCTTTGAAAAACATAAAAAAATGAAAAAAATAATGATAATCAAACTCACACTGCCGCCGGAGCGGAACTTCAAAGGTGGCACGCAGGCAGACCGTATATTAACGCTATCTGGATCTGAACCATTACCTCCAGTGAAAATTCAAATCTGAAAGGAAAAATATCCTGCTAGTGTTATTAAAACTTAAAAAAGCGGATTCTGATTCATGTTTAGTATCATCGTGTCGTTTAGCATCATGACGACCGGTCTGGCCTAAAGGGTAGTGACCCTGCCTTTGAAACCGATATACCTGGGTTCGATTCCCAGTCAGGGCATTTATTTGTGTGATGAGCACTGATATTTGTTCCTGAGTCGTGGGTGTTTTCTATCTATTTAAGTATTTATATTTATCTATCTATTATATATACATATATCATCGTCTAGTATGTACCTACAACACAAGCCTTACTGAGCTTACCGTAGGACTAGGTCGATATGTGTAAGATTGTCCCGAAATATTTATTATTTATTTATTTATTCGTGTCTTATGACTGTAGATAGTTGGTACTTGGAATTTCAATGTGGAAAGTCCAATCTCAGAGACTAAGCACGCGAAGGTCGCCGGTCGCCAATACCAAGCAGTGAACATCGACGCTACGTGAGAAATGGGACAGTATTAGCCAAGATGTCAACCATTTATAGAAAACAACCTCCTAGCCTAGTCGGTAGTAATACTAGTGACCCTGCCTACGAAGCTGGAGGTCCCGGGTTCGAATCCTGGCCGGGAAATTTATTTATGCGTTCTTCACGAATATTTGTACCTAGATTATAGACGTTTGTATTTAAATAATTATAATTACATATAACTTTCGCCTAATTAAGTTTACTGTAAGTAAACTGTTTAATGTAAGATTTTCCTAAAAATATTTGTATCTATGAAATGAAAAGGCACCTTATTGATGAACGCGCTTTTATCGTTGTTCAAAATGACGCAATCAAACGATAAGCGCTATCGACAATATGGTCCATTTATAGATAATGTCTCATTTAATGATTTAAAGGAAATGCAATCGAAACCAGAACCGAAATTACAGATCTAGCGAAAAGTCATAGTACATTACATTCGTTTCGAAAGCGTTTTCTATAAACGATTTGTGTCTTATCTTAGCTGCGCCCCCTAATCTTCAAACAGTCACATGACCAGAAATGATAATCTATGTCTAATTAATTTAATTTTCTACCCACTTCCATTGAACAATAGTAGGAAGAGTATTGTATGCAATGGTTATATAATTTATAGTTTCGTGACTTTACTAAAATAGGTAGGTACTATACTAGAATATATTTCACGAATGTATGAAATAAAATGCAAATTACATAAAACGCTACGAGTTTGATGACCTGCTTTACAAAAACACCCTCCAATACATTTTGTATGTTCACACTTCTTTTGTTTTAGTAAGGTTATTTATTATGGTTTGTTGTAAATTTGCATTCGATAGGACGTTACTCTTACTGGTCTTTTGTTTCAATGAAGTTTTTCATTATTGTTTTCTGTCAATAAGATGTTGCTCTGCCATCTGATTTAAATAGAGACCAACTGTGTACCTACTTAAAAAAACCTTGCGACCTTTTGCCCGAACAGTCACATTTTTAAACGAACAATAATCTCAAATGATACGCAATTACCATAATGGGTTCAGACTTTAAAAGGCTAAACTGATGATAACATTAACAAGTGCTTTCTTCACAAAAATATGACGACACGACATTTCCATTAAGTAATAATTATTAATTTTACTAAGAGCGAAATAACAGCGATCAACACTTAACCAAGCCTTTGATGCTCTTATTATGTTACAAATTGGCATTAAACGAGACAATTCTGGACGGATACCAAAATGATGCGCCGACCTTTATACATTAGCAGATTATTCGATTCGAAACAACGGTTGCACAACAAATTATTACTCTGCTATACAATTCTTTTTTTTATGACATAGGCGGCAAACGAGCAGTCAGATTGCCTGGTGGTAAGCAAATTACCGACGCCCAACAACACCAGGGGAGTCACAAGCGCGTTGCCTTTAAGGGGGGTTGGAGCTTTGGGAACCTTACTCACCATCAGGAACACAACACTACATACCTGAAAGGTAGCAGTGCTATTATGGCTGTGGTCTTCTGTAAGGAGGAATTACTTCCCCAGTTGGGCTGCCCCAGATTGAAGCGTGATGATCATCGCTGAGCCTACCTCTCATTGTTGGATGTAGTTTAAGGACATACCCGGGTCCAAGATCATCATTCATCTGCTATTTCTTATTATTATTTGCAATTCGAGAATTCGTTAATAGTTTGTGGGAAATAAATTAGGTGTTTGTTGAAACGTATAAATGAGGAGGCGCCTAGTCGCCTAAAAATTGTATACTCGTAAAAATAGGGCAATCTTCTTAACTTACGAATTAAAATGCGGTTAAGCTTCACAATCTAGTCGCACCGCGCAATATTAGCTATTAAGCAATTTTAAGTTTTTTTTTGTTTTTATATTTACTGAATGATATGACATCTCCTGAATGATATCTCAAATAAAAACGCATGTGTTGTACTTCTGTAGAAACCCTATCCTACTACATAAAAGACCGGCGACTTGATGCTCAATTTCTCATTCGAATTTCGACGCTCTTATAATCAGCACTGTCAAGTTGAAGCTAGCAGTGGCAGTGTTAAAATAGAAGTAAGTGAATATGTATTTATAGTAACAATTAGACCCAGACATTTTATTAATGAAATTAATTGCTAACGGCTGTGAGATTGGAAACAATGTATAGATACTTAAAGCTACAAAAACTCAAAAAATTATGGCGCAAGTATGACGCCTTATTTGATAGAAGTGAACTTTGAAATGTATGACTTTGTTAAAAGGCTTTGTAAATGGCATGGTACCTACTCTTAAATAATATAAAAATCCTACTGAAACATATGTAATATGAGCATATTTTGTGCAGGTAAGCAGAAAACGATATTTTGCCGGATTATATTTCGTACATATATTATCAATTATTCCCAATTCACCATCTTTAATGACCTAATTGTATACATGTGTCTATGTAACTAGCAGATGTCGCTTTCGTGACGACTTACAGTACTATCACTAAGAGTACCCTTATTTTTGGATAGACTGTAGTAGTAGCAGCGTAATTAGTCCTTTATGTTAATCCCGGGTGTCGGCCTCCTTCAATTATCATTATTATCTGTCCAACCATCCTTGTATAAATGGTGTAACTAGCCGACTTTGTTTTATATACTGACTTCTGCCCGCGACTTCGTCTGTGTAAGATCCCACTAGAACACGTTACCGGAATATCATGTGTCATACTTATGTCAGATCATTGTCTATTTGTACGCTGAGTTTCATGTAAGACTTTCACGTTCATAATATTATTAGGATCAAGATATTTCCGTAACTGTCATATTCTGGATGAAACCAGTGTCATCGACCTTGTCTAACTCAACCGATCAGACAATATTTCACATAGGTACATGACATTAGGAAAACAGTATTTACTTTAGTGCTAGAAATATCTAGTCCTATAATTCTACCCTTCTATAATTCTATAGAAATATCTAGTCTATAATTCTACCCTTGAAATTACATGTGTGTGTGTGTTTTAAAACACCAGTTCATAAGTTAATACCCATACCATGGTATACGTTCAAAAATGATTTCAAGTATAATAAGTCCATTTCAATATATATGTATGTTTATATATATATATATAAAATTTATTTGTTTATTAAGATAGTACAGTATACATTATGCATAAACTACGCCAAACTGTGGAACAGTTTGTTGGCGTCGCGTTCCGCGTTCGTTCTTATGTGGAGTGTGGCTTACTAACCTGCTACTAACTAACTAAGACTATAAATATTATGTATTTATATAAAGGTGACAATGGTCATGTAGATAAGTACGTTTCTATAGGATTATGTAAGTATAACACTTAATTAGTATTATTTATAATTTAGTTTTTTTTTTTCAATTTATTTTTTATAATTCCTATTTTTAATACTATATACTCGTCACTATAATAGGTTTCTAATATATTCCTGTCCTACCTTCATGTTAGCCGCTTAATCCCATGTACCAAATGGTTTTAAATAACTATTGGCACGTAGTTGGGAGTTTTCAAAATTTGGTACACCCAATTAGCGAAAGATGTAAAAAAAAGTTAAATCACTGTAAGTTTCGTGACCACAATTAAGCATTAAATCTTTATGAAGATCGACTTTTTGTCTTTAACTATGTTTTAATATCGATTGAAGTTTATAAAACGAATATCAAAACCTAGTTTTTATCGAAATTTAACGCTTAATTGTCGTCACGAAACTGACAGTGATTTAACTTTTCTTAACAACTTTCACTGATTGGGTGCACAATTTTTTGAAAACGCCCAGTTATCTGTTTTCCACTAAATATAGTCGGCGTCTCGCGATGTTATTAAAAAGTTGAATATGGAAGTTGGACTGCACGTGCATATAATGGGGTTTTTCCACCTTCCTTGTCGAACACGAGGTAAATTATAAAAAAAGGTAACTAATCCTATTTGTTACCTATACTATAAATATGTATTATTGAAGTAAATGTAAACGTTAAGTGCCCGTGTTCACAGGAAATTGGCACACATCACATGAACATCAGAAAATTATGAATTCCCGCCATTTGATAAAATGTTTTTAATTTTTCATGCATGCCGTGATTAACTTGCTGGGGTTAATTAAATGCACGCCGCGAGCTCTCTAGTTAGCTAGTCTATTTAGTTTTTAGTCAGTTTCAAATACCAAAACTTAATTCATTTTATGGAAATATATCTCTTTATATCCGTATTTTTATGATATATTAAGAGACTAGTACAATTTAAGGGCTTACGAAAGGCTGGAATAATTTATTAATTGTAATAATGTCGATAATTATATATGGTTTATGATAGAGATTCAAATCCAATAACCAAACCCCGTATTGACAATACCTACCTATGTTTGGTTGGATCATAAATTACTTAAGGCTGATATGTAAAGTATAATGTATAAGGGCCCGTAAAACAATATAAAAAATACTCATAGGACTCCTCATATAAGCATTATTACTTTGATAACATACCTACAACGCAATTATAGTGCAAGAAAATGACAAGCAAGGTCTTGTTGCTGAGGCACATTAGTGGCTATTATATTGTTGTTCGTTAACTTACGCTGCATTTTAAGTACTTATAATAGAACACGCTGCATTAATCCGTCAAGTGCTGACATATGGTTCAATTTTACTAGACTGCATAGGTTGTCACAGAGACATCTTGAGTGAAGCGTTGTCGACCAGAGCAGCAATGATAAATACAATTTTACTTTTTAAATGTTACTCAAGCAGCTTAACTAAACCAGATACGTCTCCATGATCTAGTTGAGGTAATTTGTACATGCAATAACTATCACGCACGTGCTACTGAGAAAGATACCTATCATTTAATAGTAAGTACTAACGTATTTATTATGATAAATGAAAACGAATTGACATTAATATTACTGCTGCCATTAAAAATGTTCAATATGGTTAATCTTTCCAGCCGATTGTTGCAGTAATAATGTACAATTATTTATTTATTCTAAAAGGGTGACGGCGACATGACATAAATGTGTACGAAGGAAATGGATGTGTTAACTCTAATGTGTTTATACAGGGTCCTTAAATATTGTAGCATGTATAAAGGAGTATTTCTTTTGTTTATAAAAACAATAAATTCTGCATTTATGGATTTTACGAAAAATCACTTGCCTCAATCGGAACTCGAACAGGCCAAAAGTGACAAAAGTCGGTAAAATGTCGATTTATTCATTATGTTACAGTCTTATGTTGAACTTATTATGACACTCGATGAGCTACAATGGTAGTAAATAGTATTGTGAGGTACATATGTGGTTGATATAAGAGCGGCACCAAGTTCTCGATGAAGATTTTTATTTGCAGCGGACACCTAAATACCGAGTTTAGCTTTATCAATATCCATGTAGATTAGGATTCGTCACTATATGATTAAATCGTTTTTGTTCAACCATTTTTTTTATACGTTGTATAACTATTATATGTTTCAACACCCTTAATTAACTCCGTTGCAGAACCAAAGACGTTACAAAAGTCGTAATGCAGCCTTAACATACAAAAGGGTCTCCATTAAAGTAGACAGCAATAACCATTTTTAGGTGTTAACGGAGGTATTTAAATAGCTTTTAACGTTGCCGGATGGAAAAAGCTTTAACGTTTCACGTATACAAGCATCCGTTATTACCACTACGCTACTCTAAAACGTTATAGCTGCATTATTTGCAGCTCTAATACAACGATAAAAGTTATTAATAAATTATAAGAGTCCTGTACCCTTACCATGAGTTGGGACATTAACGTTTTCGATAACGAGTATCGAGTTTACTATCTATGCATCTCGCTTGTACTATTTTAGTGCGAACGAGATGCACAGATAGTAAACTCGATACTCGTTATCGAAAACGTCAATGTTACAACTCATGTTAAGGGTATACAGTAACATGTTTAGTTACAACTGCGTCCATTATAAATCAATAGTAACACTAAGGTTTTTTTACACCCCGCAGGCTGCAACCAGCGCTAATGTGTAATTTGATAGCCTATGTTTTAATACAGTAATTTCGTAAACACTTCTTACATTTTAACGGCTCCAACACATTTTTAAAAACAACAAGCTTACACTTCACGGTCAGAACAAACAAGCACCTGGGTAGTAGCGTGCTGCGTCGGTGTTTGCAACTAATTTATTACTCCAGTTAGACAATGCTTGTTAGGTATTATCAAATTTATATTTTTTCACTCAAACATGCACTACAATGTTGACATTATGTTCTAAGGAACATTATATTATAGTCTGCGAAGTATCACGTTACAGATTTGGCTAGTCGAGAAAGACAAACAGTGCCGGTCTAGGCTGGCAAGGACCTCCTTTTTAATTACCAATCTGTGATGCGGGTGGCGATTCGCCATAAAAAAAATACAAGTCACATTTGCTGGTTGGTTCGATAACATTCTACAAGTACACCTATTAAAAACAATGAAAAATATTTTGGTAAAGTTTGCAGTTTACTGGCAACTTTTTGTGTTTCTGTAACAGAAACGATTTATTTTGGATTTTATTTATGTATTTATTGCATGTTTAAGAAAAACACGGCGTAAAAAGCGGCCCGTAACTATCCGGCCTCAAACATATACTCGGCAGACAACCCGTTACTTCCAGGCATCGGTAGTAATGTACTATTTTTCTAAAAATATAGTACCTACATGTCTTGGGAATAAACACATTTGAATCTTTGTGACTGAAAATATAGTTGCTAGCATTTATCAATCTCGTATATTTTATTGATGGAATATTGCTATAAATCTGTGTAGTATAATAATTTGTAAATTGAAAATTATTTATTGTTACAGGTCTGGATACGATCTTTTATGGACGAAGAAATTGTGTGTTTATAGCGAAAATGTGATAGTGTAAAAAGATAACAATGTGAAAAGAATAAAAATATTTAAAATGGGGTCTTTTTTGCATTTAAATGGAACAAACTTTAACAACAGAACATTACAGTCCGTGGACCCCATACAGATATTCGGGCCACAAAGGGACCCCATGTACATAGTGATACCTATAACAATAATGTACTCAATTATATTTGTTACTGGACTTTTTGGAAATATATTCACATGCTTAGTGATAGTCAGAAATAAAAGCATGCACACCGCAACGAACTATTATTTATTTAGTTTAGCAATATCAGATTTGCTTTTACTTATCAGTGGTATGCCTCAGGAGATGTACTCGATATGGTCCAAGTGGCCGTACGTGTTTGGTCCGGCGTTCTGTCTGATCCGGGGCTTAGCGGCGGAGACGTCGACGAACGCGAGCGTGCTGACGATAACCTTGTTCACGATCGAGCGGTACCTGGCCATCTGCCACCCGTTCCTGTCGCACAAGATGTCCAAGCTGTCGCGCGCCACGCGGCACGTGGTGGCGCTGTGGGTGGCGGCGCTGACGCTGGCGCTGCCGCAGGCGCTGCAGTTCGGCGTACGCAGCCACCAGGGCGTCGCCATGTGTCTCCAGACTCGAGTTATCATTGAGCACTCCTTTGAGATGTCAACTTTCTTCTTCTTTTTCGCCCCCATGCTGCTGATAACAGTATTGTATTCCCTAATCGGACTGAGGTTGAAGAAATCCGATTTAAGTAAGGATGTGCCGGGGCAAAAGGAATTAAAACTAAAAATGAGATTTACTCCTAAATTTCAAAGAAAGCATAGCCAGTCAACGAAGCGCGTTATAAAAATGCTAGGTAAGAATTTATTTTAAAATATTATTAATATGATGATGATGCATTTTTATTTATGTAACAGGTCTGGCCTAATGAGTATTGACCCTGACTATGAGGCCAACGACCCTGGGTTCAAATCCCAGTTAGGGCATTTATTTGTGTGATGAGCACTGCAGGTATTTGTTCCTGAGTCATGGGTGTCTGTATTTCAGCATTTGTATATTATATATATATTTGGCTAAGTACCCACAACACAAGTCTTCTTGTAGGGCTCGGTCAATTTGTGTAAGGGTTGTAACATTTATTTATGTATTATTGAATTGCGAGATTCAAAGAGAATTAATTAATTCTAAGGAATGTTACTCAATGGAAATATAGGTTCGATAGGTTCTGAACTTATTATCAAGTTGTCAAATCCCGGTCGCATTTTTGTAGTACTTGTCTACACTCTACAGCTGGTTTTATTATTCGTACTATATTCATATTTGGTACCCGCACTTTCTTAATGAACAAGCCACACATTATTTTAATTTTACATCTTTATCAATAATCCTATTTTAAAACCAGGGACCGGCCCGCTATCCCTTATAAAGGGTTTTGTATGAGTTTTACATAAGGCTTTACTCACCATACCCTTATTTGACAATACCCTTTCATTTTGCTTTTAAAGCCCTTATAAAAGCGCTAACCCTTATAACTAAGCGCTATCCCAATACCCTAACAAAACCCTAATCATTCGCTCACCAAAACCTTACATATTGCTGATAAGGGTTAGCCTTATAAAAGGGCTTCCCTTTTACATACAAGCGTGCTAATTGAAATCGTCTGCCTTGTTCATAAAGCACACATTGCTCTGATCTGGGGTTTTCTTTGACTTCTTTGATTTGATGTACGCGCGCTTTTCGAACACTAGCGTAGACATATGTCATAGTATATACTAAACCTGTCTCTTTCACGCAAGGATTAACTACGAAATTACTAAAGGGAAAGCTTTATAAAAAGCGCTAAGTAATAAGGGTAACCTTTTATAAGGGATAGCAAGGCATAAAGGATAGAGGTTAGTAATTGTAAAGGGCTAGTTTTATGTTTGGCTTAGTCGTACGGTAAGGGATAGTCAAATATATGGGCTAGCAGTTCAAAATGGTAAGTCTTTCAATGTGTTAGCCGTGTTTAAGGGTTGCCCTTTTAATGGCTTTTGCCGCGGAAAGGGTTGTCCGATCCCTGTTTAAAACTAAACAGGCTAAATAGAGAACTCAAATGCCCTGTATAATGTTGAATCGAGGATAATTATTACTTTAAAGAACCAAATCCAACCAGTGACTTCGCGTCCTTTTACCTACCCGGATATCCACTGATGTACAGTCAGCAGCAGAAGTAGCTAAGCATTTGAGGTGTTCAAAATGAGCTCAACACGTCTCTATTGTCAAGAGAATAAGAGCGCGTGTAGGTCATTTTGAACACTTGAAACGCTTAGCAACTTTTGCTGCTGACTGTACATAAGCTTTCAAAGTTTATATTGACCGCCATGGGAGCCGATCTCTAGCACACTGTAGCCACCGACTTTCAGCGACTTGTATATATGAGGCCAGCCATCGATCTAGTTTGTGATATGTGACCTAATTTGTGATATGATAACCTAATAGTTATGAGACTGACAACCCCATATAATGCTTTACTCAAACATGCAATGAAATTAATAAATGCATAAAATTGAAATATGTGTCCACTCATATAATATTATGTTACATGCTTGGACTAATATAATCTCACAAATACTCATTTTTATATTTCATAATTTAAGACTAAAAAGTCTTGTTAGATTTTTTTATATTGGCGTTCTGCTTTTTCGCAGAATTTCCTTTGACCGAACATCACTTGCCAACCAACATTTCGCCGATAATTCACTTCAACAACTAACCAATGTTACCACATTTTGGTATTACAACGTGTCATCTGGTCGAATTATTATAAAGCAGAATATCATAATCATGTTGGCTCGAAACTCTTGGAAAACTTGTCATTTGTCAAATCTTTCAATAGTGATTTGGTATACTTATAGAAGTAGACCAAACAACTACTAAACGTAACATTTCATCAGTCTAGCTTCAGAGACTCTAGTGTAAGTTTCTTTTGACGTAAAAAAACGTTTACGAACGCGTAAGTGATAATGTTATTTATATGGGAAATGCAAACGCGTTCGTGACGTAAAGTTACGTTAAAAACTTAAACATTGCGGTTTTGGATAACGAGTATCGAGTTTACTATGTGTGCATCTCGCTTGTACTATTTTAGTGCGAACGAGATGCACAAATCTTAAACTCGATATTCGTTATAGGAAACCTCAAAGTCACAACTCATGGTACGGGTACAGGGCTCTGTTCTTGACCTTGCTTGCTGCATTTAATGCAAAGTTTGTACTAAATGTAGCCACGGCATGATGAGCGTGTTAGGTTAACAGTGAGGAAACATCGCAAGAACCAAATACTTAACATACAAAAAATATTATTATATATTTATGTTTATTTTCAGTTCATCAAATTATTATTTGATACAAGAAATTACATTTTGACTTAAAATCATACGAGACATTATTTCTTGAGTGAAGTCTTTATGTAATAATTTCGAGTCGCTTTATATATGTAGATATTCGAAAAGATCTGTAAACACTACTGATGACCAAGGACATTTTTCCTGTGTTTGCATAACCGTCAGATAGTTACTTTTATTCCCGGTCCATTTCAGTGTGCCCATCATAACCTACCATTCCTATTACAGGAATATAGACATCCTATTTTTTTTTTAATTATCTGAATCGTAGTAGGTAAGACTCTAATGTTATTATTCTTTCTTTATTTATTTAAACTTGATATCATAATATAAGAAAACTTAAATAAAACAAAATACTAAAACTATAAATAACTAAAAACTAAACTTAAAATACCTATCTAAAAAAAAGGATCCCCCCGTGGCATGGTGCCTTAAACGCTGGCAGCATTTCCTCGCTGTATCGTAATGCTTATGCTTTATTTAAAAAAGTAACAGATGTTCGAATTGTGTCAGGTTTTAGTCAGTCAGTAAGGAACGTGAAACGTGACTGTAACTTTTTATACTACCATCTTTTTACGACTATTACCTACTCGAATAATAAAAGTGCTTCATAGGCAGTACGTATGTTTATGGATTACAAGTCTAAGCGAGTGATACCCTGCTTAGATATAATATTTTTAATCTGCGTATTTAACATATTGGCGCCATGTTTACATAAAAATAAATATTTCAAATTTCCTTACATAATTCTTGAAACTTGAAGCTTATCATTTAAAAAGAAAACACTTCCTTAGAATAAACTAAGTAGCCATGATTCTAAACTATATATACTTATATTAAGGAATATCAAGCAAATGTTTTTTTTGCAACATTAATTTCTGCTACCTTAAGAACTTGTCTTGGGCTCACTGCTACTCGTAATAGTAAAGAAAGTAGTAGTAAAAAAAAATGTTTTTATTAAGTAAGTTTACTTTAAGGTTTTTTTTTTTGAAATGTGAATTGGAAACTTGGATATCTTGTTATCTGGAAAGTTCGCGAACATTAAACTCGTATATTTCGAGCATATTTTTCTTTTAGTCCAAAGGCGTCATGAGAGTGACAGAGACAACCGTCCGAAATTAACGAAAATCGCTCTTCGCGGTAGCGCCTCTGATAGATTTCTGTAAGTCCAGAAAGAATTAATCGGGCCGACCGTGAGCTTGCTTAAAGTGCTCAAAACGCGAATCCGACCACGGCTTTGGGGTCTAACGGTTTCCTAGACTATATAGTTCGTAATAGTGGCTCTGCCTTCGAAGCAGTAGGTCGTGGGGAGAATCATTTTTAAGTGGGGTTTGGATTATTTATTTCTGAATACTAGACCCATCAATCTATTCTATCTATCTACAGCCCAATAATAGTTATTATTTATGTATAAATGACACCAGCACTGCGATATCTCAATCAACGCTGCAATGAAGCAACGCTGTTAAATAATACACGTGTTGCCAGCCCAGATAACATACACGTTTCATTTCACAGTGGCCGTAGTAGTGGCATTCTTCATCTGCTGGGCGCCGTTCCACGCTCAGAGGCTGGTCGCCATCTACGGCACGGACGAGCACCACCGGCCTCGCTCCAGCCTGCTGCTGCACGCCTACACCATCCTCACATACATCTCCGGGGTGTTCTACTACTTCTCCACTAGTATTAACCCCATACTCTACCATATCATGTCCAACAAATTTCGGGAAGCTTTCAAGGTTGGTAAATGCTTATAATATTTTTATAATATTCTTATTGGTGATTGAATTTTAGAATAAATAAGAAAAAACACCCACCACGTTTAAGGGCCTACGCTAACTGACTCCCGCCGCGTGTCCATACAAATAATAATCCGCGCGGCGGGCGGCGGGCGGCTTTTATATGGACACGCGGCGGGCGTCCGCGCCAGTTAGCGTAGGCCCTAAATTCTGCATGGGTCCAGAGGCAAACTCGAACTCAAATCTCCGAAATTGGGGACGGAGAGTGTACACTAGTGTACAGTACCTAAGCCTTCTGAATTAGTTCATATACTCACAGCTTATGTCCCCGTAGGGCAATGACATTTTGTAATTTAATGAATGAATGAATGTATACTTGATTGCCCATTAAAAAAAATGTACGAGTAGAACAATATCACACAATGGAACAAAAAATAATTGAAATAATGGAAATTTAAATATATTATGTTAATGTAAATTTGTGCACTGTGTAGTAACGTATATAATTATATCATAATATTCATAATGTAGGGTACGGTTATTGGCAACTATATGATTTGTAGCTCTGAGCGCGTTATAATCCATATAACGAAGTTTCAGCTATTTCTAAATTAATTGTGTCTGTAGGTATGTTAAATAACTAGCTCTTATACTTTATTATATAATCATAGTAAGTAATGGTAACTGTAAACGACTGAGTTTACAGTTACCATATTTACATATTTATATAAACTACGTGCAAGAAGATTTTAACTATTTATTTTAATTCGGTGTTGTCTTCTCTGTACGTCTTTAATTTAAAATTAAATTAGTTTAATGATTTTATATCTTTAATAGTTTTTGGTAGGTTGTTATTGTTATATATAGTTTTACACCATCGTACAAGATTATGGAACGTGTATTGAACAACAAGCTCCTTGCGTATCTTGAAGGTAACGATCTCCTCAGCGATCGGCAATACGGCTTCCACCGAAATCGGTCTACTGGGGACCTTCTAGCGTACGCTACCCACCTTTGGACCGAGGCCATCGAGAAACGCGAACCAGCCTCGACACGAGTCAGCCAGGCCAAGCTCCTTTTGGCTGTGAATTAACACGCCTGTGTCTTGGAAGCGTTAAACCTGACCAAGTTGGCTTTGCCCCACTCGTCAACGGCCTTCAGGTTCGTTCGCTCAACCAAAGCTTCCCTAAGGGATTCGGTCTCTCAACTAGAACCCCCACTCCGGCATGAATTGCAACGCGATCCGATGAGCAACCATCCACTACGACCCTAATAGATCGCTGCCTCAGGAAATCAGAAATCCAAGAGCACAAACCAGCAGAGATCCCGTACGCAGAGAGCTTGCCGAGAAGGCTCTCATGCCAAACCCTATCAAAGGCCTTGGAAATGTCGAGAGACACAGCGAGAGCTTCGCCGCGTTTCTCGATGGCCTCGCTCCAAATGTGTATAGGTACTTATGATCCACTCTGTAATATTGGTATGCACCTACAAAGCAAGTGTCTTGTTTGTATACTCCATTCACCCTAAATTATCAAAATTACACAAAGTCAAACTAATCCCTAGACTATAGTCCTGCATGCTTGCTTACTGCTAAAATTAGATAGAATACATAGTTATTATATTGTGTTTAATTGAAATTTTGCAATTTCTTTAGACAATAAACATTCTGTAAACCGAAATCTAAGAAAGTGTGAGTCTAGTCACATAATAAACCAATTTCTGACTAGTGATTCGTAGTATGTTACATGTATACAGGTTAAAATAAAAGAACACTACCCGGAGAATGAAAAAAAACTATCTCTGTGATATCGTAAATCGCGAAAAAACACTTTTTTTCCGGACACGAAAGAGCCCCGCTGCAAGCTGTAGCTGGGCTCCATCCTAATACTGATCTATCCAGACCTAACAAACCTTACCTCCATCTATTAGTTTATATTGTGACTACACACACATATAGGTATTCTTCTATAAGACCATGTAAGGTTTACTTAGAACTTCCACCCTGTTGACTCTGTATACTCGCGTTTTAAAGACCTATTAAAATGAGACTAGACCTGAATTACACTAACTCAGATTTAGACTCAATTGGCTAAATACGAATCCGGCCAGCCCCGCCTAATCCAATTTTGGTCCTCCAGGATTACGTTAACTACTACTCAAAATTAATTTAACACTTTATAAATATTAGTAGTAGTAAAAGTATAACCACGAAATAACAGACATCTAAATAATACAAATAATAATCATTACTTTTCTCAATACCATCTCATTTCCGTAACTATCTAATATAAAAGGAAATCAAGGAAGAAGAGTTCGAAAATTAATCGCGTTGCGAGGATACGCCATCGCCAGCTCTAAATATATACTTAGGTAATAAGAAATCACTTGCTTTTAGAAAACTTACCCTACGTATTGGGATTAGTCTGGTTTACTTGCGATGTTTGCCTGCTTCGTGCTTAGTTCAGTGAAACTTATTTGTATAGTAAAACCTAACTTTCAGACTCTCATCTTCGTAAACTAATGGTTACGTCTTAAAATCGTGGTAACAGAAACAGAAACAAACTCCCAAAGTTACTTTGCCATCTTATCGGAATGATGAGTAATAAATGAAATAGTATTTCTGGAGGTAACTACAACTAGAACTACCCCAAGTACTAATTGTTCCTACACGTTATTTTATAGTATGCAATTGAAAGCAATGATACTAAAACATTGTTTTAACAATTTCAAGTTTATTTGACATTGTTTTCTATTAGTTTAAGAATTGTCGTATCTACATACTTCTAGATATCCATTATAAATATTGTCGGATTCGCCCAGTACGCTACAATACATTTATTTTATTTTATTTAGTGGTCATGATACTGGATCATTGTTTTAACAATTTCAAGTTTATTTGATATTTGATAGCTTGCATTTACTTAGTCTAGTTAGTATAGTGACCCTGTCTATGAAGTAGAAGACCCCAGTTTAGTTAATAAATTCTTGTAGCGTTTATTTGTCTGTGACATCTACAGACCTTATATTTGTTCTGGAGTTAGGGATGTTTTCTATTAGTTTAAGAATTGACGTATCTACTTCTAGGTAGGTATCCATTATAAATATTGTCGGATTCGCCCAGTACGCTACAATACATTTATTTTATTTTATTTAGTGTTGATGAGTAGTAGGTTTGAATGGTAAACAGCAGGTTTAGTCCCTTATAAAATGAAAAGCTAATTTGGAAAGAGTCGGCACCAAAATATTATAATAAATTATCCGTAATTACGATTACAAAGGGCTGAACATCTTTTGAGTTTGTCCACAAAGTTATCTGTGCTAAATATGGACTGTCTAAAAATAATTCCTTTTGTTGTAAGTGGTACGTGTACGGTCACTTTATAGGCAGGGGGAGTACTTTTGTCGGTAGTCGTACAAATCTGTTATGGTTTTAGTCTGACTTTTGTCATAGACGGATAGTCATGCACTAAGTATGACTTATATAAATAAATAATAAATATTACTTACAAATTGACTGAGCCCCACGTTATCAAGAATGTTTGTGTTGTGGTTACTCAGGGCATATATATATATAAATATACAAATACTTACATATGACTATACATACATAGAAAACACCAATGACACAGGAACAAATATCTGTGCTCATTACACAAATAAATATACTTACTGGGATTTGAACCCAGGACCGTCTGCTTCGTAGGCCCCTACCCATTAGCCAGACCTTTATCAAACAGTCCTCACTTTATCACTTTAATAGTTTCTAGCGATATCACGAATCACTAAACCACGCTATTAACTACTTAGGTACTTACTTTGTTGACAAGCGATCAAGGTCTATGTACCAATTTACATAGTATCACAAATCGACGGGTATTCAATGTAAAGAGCCAATTAATGAATATTACAATAGTTAGGAAAATCCACGCTATTTCAAAGAAGGATGAAAGACAGATAGAAACGACACAGAACCATTGTGGTAACTGCGAACAAGGCGTAGCAGTACGGGTATTTCTTCCTTGTAATTATGGACGATTAGGCTTTGAAATTAGTAATTCGGCTAGATAGCTTCCATCCTCATCCTGTCTGTTGTTCCATTTATATTATTTAATTTAAATACAAAATTAAGGCTTTGATCTGGAAACATAAATAATGTGTACAGCCAGAATTTAAGTAAACAGATGATTATTCATTTACTTAATACATTTTAGTTAAATATCTACGTTTCCAATTCATTCGTCTTTTGCTAACACGTGGCGTTGTTCTGGAATCAAGACTTGTGACCGCCTCACGTATTATCATCAAGAAAATAATTAACTAGTCATCGAATAATCGAATGCGAAAAATTTAATATTTAATCCCAACGTCTGTCCATCGTCTACCCTCACTTCACATTCAAGAATCTATGGGTGAAGCTAAAGCACCTGGCCTATATAATAGTCACATGTGTTATTTATTCAAGTATTGACATAAATTCTATGTTAATTCTCTGCACAACGAGATAGACATGGTATTTTAGTTAAGTTTTTCACGTCTGCTGCTACTGAAACCCTTTTCTCCGCTGGGACACCTGTTCTATTTCAGATACTATATCAATTTTTCACTTCTCATGCTCTAAAAGTGTGTCATATTATGCTTGCCAAGGCGGACTAAAGTAGTACATTTAGCCTCTTGGGGAAATATGTATACATAATTATGATATACAAAACGTTTTAAATTGATCAACCAGAACACTTCACCTTATTAAATCCACCAATCACGACACATATCGAAGTTAATCGCAACTCTAGATTATTTTTTGGTGCGAATACCAAAGTTTTTTGGACCCGGGTATGTCCTTAAACTACGTCCAACAATGAGAGGTAGGGCACAGCAATAACCATCACGCTTGAATCTGGGGCAGCCCAACTGGGGAAGTACCTCCTCCTTACAGAAGACCACAGCCATAATAGCACTGCTACCTTTCAGGTATGCAGTGTTGTGTTCCTGATGGTGAGTAAGATTCCCAGAGCTCCAACCCCCCTTAAAGGCCGGCAACGCGCTTGTGACTCCCCTGGTGTTACGGGTACCCCTGGGCGACGGTAATTACTTACCACCAGGCAATCCGTCTGCTCGTTTGCCGCCAATGTCATAAAAAAAATACTGTTTAAAAATGTGTAATCATTTAACAAAACTTTGTTATAGTATCAACTAATCAAAATACTGCAATATTAAAACGGACCAATGAGGAAACGCAATCATATTCTCAAAGCATTAGGTGCTTTTTAGTTCCTACTTCACAAGCATTAAAAAAAAGTTTAAATCGTTGGCAAACTCTTTGAAGGCACAATTATACGTTGTCTATGGCATTTATTCACGGAGTAGATCGCGTAGATATATATCCTATCTGTATCAAAGCAGTGAAAAAAATACAAAGACTGCCAAATTAACTCCTATTATGACCCCTATTAAACATTTTTGATTCATTGCGGGCGAATAAAATTGTATTTGTTAATTGTTAAAATGTTTTTTTTTTTTCTCGCAATCGAAGTGAAAATTAGTATGTATAACTCGGGTCTAAACGCCATATTACCCCTCGTACAATTTAAAATAACCATCTCGTGTTACTATGGCCTACTTTAGCCCCTTGTCAAACAATCTACTATATCTATTTGTTCTGTGTAGGTATATTATGAGACCACAATTAATGTGGGAATCGAATAGCCTTCAATTCATATGCGCTATGACGGAAAATGAAGTAAAAACCGTAAGTATTTCCTCTTATTTGTAATAATAGTAACCAACTTGAATTCATATTGCATATAAAAAAATATACGTAATCAAAACTGCACCGTCTCTATCAGTTTTACTAAAGATTCGCAACTGCATACTGCAGTAACATGTGCCATTCTTTACTGAATAGACAGAACACTTTCGTATTGACGCATATCAGAATTATAGAAACCATCGGTATTGCAAGCCCTAGAATGAACTGGATCAATCGTAAACCTTATTGCGACGGCATAGTACCAACTGTTCAATAAACCACAAACGGATTTCGCAGCAGTAATTATTGCTGAACATGCTATCGGGCGTTATCAGGAGATCAAGTATTGTTCGGATACTAATAAATATTTAATTATTTCTACTTAGAATCGTGAGCAGAGTTGATCCTATTAGAAAACAACAAGTGACCTAATTAAAGCAGAATAATTTCTACTTTATTGATTCGTACAAATGCACATTTGTTGTACACAATGAAGTTGTGCTAGTTGATACGAAAATATTATGGCTCTTTCTGTGCCTACATAGAATCCGTAGTTTAGGTATTTTAAGAATGTAAATCTCAAAATACTTGAGCTAACATTAATATCGAAAACGCCCTAACATTGTTACTGTTTTCAACAGGCATTTAAATAAAAAAAGAGAGATATTTGCTTGATTCCGTTTGTTTGCACGATTACAGCGATAATACGTACTCTTTAAGAATTTGGGATAAAAACACGTAATACAACTTTCCTATAGGTAAGTCCTTTTGTCAATATAAATTGTTTTCCTTGTTAAAGTGGCGCCGAGCTTTTCGCGCTACTCGATTCAATCTAATCATGGCAGCTCAGGTAAGGATGGGCGAACCGCTCACGAATTTTAGGCATTTCCTTGTATTATTAAAAAAACAATATTAAAAAAATGTAAGACGTATAAATTATAAAAAATATAAGTAATTTTATTATTATTAAAAAAACTTATATTATTTGTTGAAATTTTGCGATGTATTAAGGGAATCTTATCTTTTTTAGATGTCACTTTCGATGTAATTTATATAAATCAAGATTCAAGTAATCGCGTTTATCAATAATCCTTAAATATGTAACTTATGACACACACAGACTAAGATTAGAATCTAACTAATAAATGAAATTCTGCTGTCATTTATTCGGCGCGGGTTATTTACCGGTTGGGCTCATAAAAAAAATCGCATGGGATAAAGTTGAACGGATCTCGAGGACAAGGTATGATCCGACGTTTATATATTACTTATTAATAATACTTATTTGCACTGTTTTATTTAGTCGGGTCTGTTGTGTTCATGTCTAGATAACGGGGGTTAATTTAAGGTCGTACGTAAAATACCTGGAAAAATATGTAACAGTCGTATTCAATATAGACAAAAATCGCAGTCATTGTTGAAAAAATAGTACTTAAATAATTCATCAATTTGAAAATTTTTATATCAGTAAAGAAACGTGAGGAATATTTTTTTGTCAAACATGCAATGAAATATTGATAGTATGTTTTTTTAATTAGGCTTCCCAGCAGTATCACGTCTCGGGTCCGGCTAAACGAGGGATCTGTCATTACAGATCCCTCGTCTACAATTTCATTAAATTTCATACAAAATTACACAGCAACATGACAATCAGCCATAAAATGAAAATTAAATTAAAGTTTTTTTTAATTATTGATTGCATTGCATGTTTGAGTAAAGCACTATACATACATATTCGACTTAGGTTCGACTTAAGTGCGAGTGCGCCTGCTCGTTTGTAAAATAACATTACTAACGATACAGGTGAACACTCTCGTGAGGCAAAACCTACGTAAAATTTGTTAGATAATTACCTACGTAAGGCTCAAACTGTTCTGCAGTTTGGCAGATAAGTATCAAATGTAAATTGTAACATTTTCTATATAAATTAGAAATACATCGACATGAAAAGAGTTTGTCGGCCTCTTACCTATCCGGTATATTCAATTCGGCAGGCAACCCCTTACTTCCCGACCTTTGTAGTAATGTAATTACACTAGTATAATTATTTGTGGAGTACCTTCCCCAAAGAGCTCTTCCAACTCTATATATTGTTTTTTACCGTTCACCGCACCCTCACCATACAAACCCTACACCGCAAACATCGAATGGAACGCAAATTCTATTATATCTTTGTAGCTCTGTTGCAGCCATGTCGGGGAGTCAATATAACATATTCGCCCTAAGTTTCCATCTTGAAAATACATACATACGAAAAGGTCGCTTTTATTTGTATATTTATCATGAAGTTATGGACAGGTATATTTATTTCAATACTAGATGACCCGTTGAACTTCGTAACACCCGTGACTTCTCTTTTTATCTTATTATGTCTATGGTTATAAATTGTAATGTCAATGATTGACAGGTAGGAACGATTTATATGGGAATAAAGAATCACTGGGATTGACGGTTGAACCTCAAAATGGCGAAGTCGTCTTGAAAATATATTTTTTGTTTTTTGTTCAAACGTAGTTTAGTGTGTAATATTGATAGCGTATTATGCAGCGATCTAACGCAGAATTGTGCACCTAATGAAGAATAGATTTCAAAAAGTGTTTCACCACTATTTTGGTCATCACCCGGCAGTCCCGGGGTCACGGCCGCCTCTTAGCTTTCTGTAAAGTCCAGCTACCACTTTACAAAACGCAAGGCCTACTACCGAACAACGTCATGCTCTAAGGGCAAACTTATATGTTATTATAGTTATTTTACTTGACACTGGCGAAATCATCGATTGATTTATTGATGGAAGCCATATTTTTTTTAAAAGAAGAAGAAGTCGTCTTGAAAATATATTTTTTTGTTTTTTGTTCAAACGTAGTTTAGTGTGTAATATTGATAGCGTATTATGCAGTGATCTAACGCAGAATTGTGCAGCTAATGAAGAATAGATTTCAAAACGTGTTTCACCACTATTTTGGTCATCACCCGGCAATCCAGGGGTCACGGCCGCCTCTTAGCTTTCTGTAAAGTCCAGCTACCACTTTACAAAACGCAAGGCCTACTACCGAACCACGTCATGCTCTAAGGGCAAACTTATATGTTATTATACTTATTTGTTATTCTACTTGACACTGGCGAAATCATCGATTGATTTATTGATGGAAGCCATATTTTTTTTAAAAAAGAAGAAGAATCACTGTTCACAATAATTATCATCACAATATTTCCGTGCTTATACACTGCCTAAACCTTCTGCGGTCTAATATAAACATTTCAATACCATAATTACCTAAATTGGTACAGCGATTGTCGAG
Organism: Grapholita molesta; assembly: GCA_022674325.2. Classification (NCBI taxonomy): domain Eukaryota; kingdom Metazoa; phylum Arthropoda; class Insecta; order Lepidoptera; family Tortricidae; genus Grapholita; species Grapholita molesta. The sequence continues at coordinate 21,133,468 of CP053121.2, read as the reverse complement.
TTTATGGGTAACTAACAAACGCATTTCATTTATATATATATAGATTTGTACGTGTCTCTCTACTACACATTTGTGTTGTGTTCGCATTCTCGTAAATTCGTCTAGTACTTACAACATAAGCCTTATTGAGCTTCCTGTGGGGTTAAGTTGTTAAGATTGCCCCGTAATAATTTACAAAGAAAAGCAGAAAAAGTTGACTCGCGGCGGGACTCGAACCCACAACCACTGGATCCCTAATCGAAGATATTCGCTATCAGACGTTTCTGCATAATAAAAAAAAAAACTTATTTAAATATGCTGTAAACCACAATGTGAATAAATCTTGCAGGTAATTCTTTTCAGAAGACGCTGGTGCGGTGCTGCCGGCCCAGCGCGCGGTCTTCACAGCGCAGCTCTTACACGACGCTCGCTCTCGGTCGAAACCCCGCCTCCATCAGCACCGATAACTCAGGTTTCTATACCTCAACTATTATAACCCCTAATCATTTTTATAAGTCTTAATTAATGGTGAGTTAAGATGAATGTATATATTATCTAAGTAGCCACTTATCATTTAATCTGAGTGGATTCCGACTAAAACATTTGTCCAGAGTATTAATACAAATTCATTCTGACATTTCTGACAGAGGGACGTCAAAATTCTATATTTATACAATATCTTCAAACGAGCCTCTCTTGGTTTCGTCTGAATTAGAATATCAAATAAGGTCAGACAATCACAACTTGATTTGCCCTAATCCCGCTAAATGCCTGATCTAACTGTTATTCCAACACCAAACTGTATAACAATTTAATTAATCACCTAATCTGCCTAATCCGACTGTTACGAGTATTTTAGTATAAAACAAATACTTGCTGTATTTTAATAGAAACAAAAGCTTGACAGTAAGTATTTAACTTATAATTATCATATCTATAGATGAAGTCTGAGTGGCACACCTTTGATTGCACACGAACTTGTGTAAAACACAAAAGTAAAATACAGGGGGAACCAATTATAATCTATTTTTTTAATAAAATAAAACTGATTTAAAGTATCGAACATATTTAAGTGCCCTGTATAGGAACAGAACTCCTACCGCGGTACCTATCTCCCGTCTTTGGGTATTTGCTAGAGCCTTAAGGACGGGGGAACAATCATATATCTAGCACAGACAAATTCAGAAAGTGGTTTTCAAAGACTAGTTTAATAAAATATATGAGTACCTACTAGTTCCTGATCAATGTCATTTGCAGTGCCTGATTGTTTTAATAGCATGCAGCAACTGCATGCAATCAGGCACTTATGTTTATATTTTGTAAAAAGGGGTAGTAAGAAGTATAAAATTATAAATATAAAAAATAACAATTGTAAATTACAAAATATGCATTTTTGGTGATAGAATAGAAAAACTGTAAGTTATTAGTATAATGTATATTATAACTATATCCTTGGTAAATGAATTAAATATTATTTCTTAAGCAGCATATCGAAACCGTGGCGCAGGGGGCTGACGCTAAAGTGGGAGGGGTGCGGGGGGTTGCTAAAAATCAAATGCCATCTATAACATACAAACATATACTTATCTAATAATTAACCCATTAAACTACTTAAGCATCCACTAGATCGGAATCGGAGCGTACGCATCGTACAAAGTCGATATTTACAAAATACCGAAAATGTACGTTCACTACTTTCTGATTTCCTGTCGTCAATACCGGCAATATCCGACTCTGATCTACGGGACGCTTCGCTTAACACACGGTAAAAGAAAGGAATTTAAGATAATTCTGAATATTCATATTGAGTAATGTAAGACGTGACGACGTGAGACGTGAATTTCCTTATTACTCTTATTCGAATCGGCTTTGTGCTATGTGCTTATTGATATTTGTTGATTCAATTTACATTTAAAATGTTGTATTTTAACAGGTCATACTCCTAAAGATGGTGCCTTTGGTGAAAAAGGAATTAAAAGAGGATCATCGTCAGACAAAAAGATTAAGTTCGACTTTGACCGAAATATAATTTATTATCAAAATAAATATGCGCAGACGGACCTCTCAATCCAGCAAGATATAGAAAAAGGGGTAATTGAAGGTAAATTAACAGAAGAAAACAAAATTTACGTTGTACCTTCCAAGGAAACCTCTAATGGAGACACAAACGAATCTAAAGTTACTTTATCCGACGAGCCTGAAGTCTACATTAAAGAAATTCGAGACAGAATTAAACAGCAGCAGAAAGATTACGGATAAATTAGTGCAGTTCACAAACGGTGTTTGGTTGATTCTGCAGCGCGATACCCAGTTATGTGTCCCGCTAAACAATACATATGAAGAATAAATCTCACGTAGGTTGAAATAAAGTAAAGGGACGCTCCAGTTTATTACAAGCAAAAGTTCTGAAGTTTAGTGTATTTTATTTTCTTCTCAGAGTTTTATATAACTTATAATATTTGTATGTGCTTGACTAATGTTGTTTTCAAGCAACCACCTGATATCAACAAGTGGTACATCATAACATTCTGACTGGTTATTTATAAGTATTTACCCCAATTTTTTTATTAGATCATTATGACAATAGAAGACAAACCCGTTAACGTTCAATATCCCATTAATATAAAAAAAAATTGACACAGAAAGTTTCAATCTTGAACCCAAGAACCTTTATGTGTGTGTGGTGTACGTGTATATTTGCCTCATAAGTAGCTGTGCTGGTTGAGGCTTCCCTGAATGAGGCACTCAGCAGTTTTTTATTTTTGTATTTCTACCTTACTATCATCATAAACGCATGTTATAGCTTTTGTTATCATATACACGTCACAAATTATCTTCGCTGGGTTTCATAAAAGTCTCACACCATGGATCCCATTTTAAGAACAATGTTTTAACAATATACGCTTTGACCAATTCGAAGTACTTATAGCCATTCATCATGAATTGGGATGCTTAATTTAAATGATTAATTCCTGCAAGTACCTACATAAGTAAATAAAATTAGTTGCATTTAAATACAAAGATATATTTTATAAATGGTTGTCAGTTTTGTGAATTAGCTATAATTATAAGGGTTAGAAGCCGTTATAAAATTCTAAAAACATCGTTAAAAGTTGAATAATATAACAAATCCATTGTTAAAAAATGTAAATAATATATTGTTTCGGGGCACTCAACTGCTAGTTGTCCATGAAATTAGAACAACACTACTTTTCACGATATATAAATCAGCCTGTATCAACGAAAATTATTTTTTATGTAGAAAAGTCATATAACAGAAAAAAAATAGAAAACCGCTCGCTTACATTTGTAAAAGACATTTGGCACTAATATGCCACTAAGTACTTCTACAAGTGACTAAGAAAAAAACAACTAAGATTTCAAAGGGCACTTTTCATTTCTTATATTTCATGGTATTTAAAAAAAAGGCGAATTTTGTGATGCGTATGAAAATATGCATAACCGTCATTAATGGCGAGAGCGAGCGAGCGGCCTTTGCCCAGCGGCAGAACACGGACTAGGCAAATAAAAAAAAGCATCCTTAATTTTTAGTACCTTCCCAGTAGAAGTTCATATATGAAAGTGTAAACGCATTTCTAACTTAAGCCATAATATTACACGTATAGTAAGACTGATTCCAACATAATTTGTTATTAGGTACGTATATTATATTAAAAATCGTATTATTCAGGGTTATTACTTAGTACCTAAATTAAATTTTGAATGTTATGAAAACCCCTTTAATATAATTAGTAATGTAATTTATTTAATATTATATTTTTTACTGAAGTTACCGTTTTTTATTGTAAAAAAGGTAATTTAAGATAATTCAGAATATTCATATTGAGTAATGTAAGACGTGACGACGTGAGACGTTGATTCCTTGTTACTCTTATTCGATTCAGCTTTGTACAGTCGCCATCAGATATATCGGAGCTGTGGAGGTGGTCACAAATATCGGAGCATGCACTTTATCGCCTTGAAAATAAAGCCGTTGCTCCGATATTTGTGACCACCTCCACAGCTCCGATATATCTGATGGCGACTGTACTGTGTACCTATTGATATTTGTTGATTTGCCAGAGAAGTGACGCAACAACACTACACAAATCCAATACTTATACGAATCGCAGCATAATAATTATGTGCTGAATTGTTCTAATCTGATGTTCGTGCTCTCATTTATTCGGAAACTAATTTCCGGACATTCTGTTGTCTTGAATAGAGGCCACAGAACAAGCGTTCATCAGAACCTCCACGCCCGACTATGCCACCGACGTAATATTTTTCGTCGACCTATAGAAATCCAACTTTTACACGTCCATTCAATGTAAATATGAATTCCAAAGTTGTTTTGTTGTTGACAGTAAAAAAGGTGTTCTTTAAGTAGAAAGTAGATAGTCAAATTGTCAGTAAATGTGATAATTAAAAGTAAAGCTAATTAATGTTAAAATAAAGATGGTTTTTGGTTTCGCGTTACTTTTTATTTCAACTTTTTAAGAGAGACGATAAATACGGAACTTGTTTATTTTTGAAAATAGTTGTCTAAACTAATTTGTTCGAAAGGTGCCATCAGTGTGTAGTGTATACGTAAGTATTGTGTCATTCAACCTTTTCGCCGCCATGTCAAAAAACCTTTGGCGTGTCGAAAAGGTTAAACCCTTACCCTCCTCAACACGCTATCTTGCCTGGCGGCGATTGGACCGGCAACACTCTCTCCGATGCATTACGTAGATATTCATTATTTCACTGTGTTTATTGTCGAGCATGATATTAAACACCATTAACTAAGAAACTGAAGTATTATTTATCGAGAAGAGCCAATAACCCCGATTGCACGGTTTTTTTTTATGACATAGGCGACAAACGAGCAGACGGATTGGTCGCCCATAGGCACCCGCAACACCAGGGGACTCACAAGCGCGTTGCCGGCCTTTAAGGGGGGTTGGAGCTCTGGAAACCTTAAGGATTTCCATAAAACTTTCCAGTTAAGTAATCTAGGTAGGTATACATTATGATATACGAGTATGTATATCAGAATAGGAAGTTAGTGCCATAAAAGATGCAGCACCTGTGGGTTCGATAAGAATATAATGAGCTCTTATTGAATGTTTGCTATTAAATTTTATGTAGGCATTATTCCCTATAATGGCCAGTAGAGATGTAAAGAATATTATAAAAGTACTTCATGCTTTTTCTACCGTTTCTAATAATAACCAAAAGTGTACCTCTGACATTTAATTAAATTATCGTAAGGGACTCTGTGGTTGTCTTCGACTCCGCTTACAACTTCCAAATGTCTGAAACACCATTGTTTCGTGTATGGGAAATAAACCCAAAACACTAACTTTACACAGACCAAGTCACTGGCTTTACTTTAAATCGCCGGGTCAACCGCAAAACTAACTAACTATAACCTAAAATATTTAAGACGAAATAGTTGGTTCTGCCTTTAAACCGGTGAAATGTTAATGTTTGTGAAGATATTTGTTACTCAATCACTCAATAATGGCTATACAGACTTGCATGAAAGTGGCGCACAGATAGACAAAGATCTGAATAAGATAGGTACTAACTTCATATTCCGGTAACGGGTTCCCTTGGAATCTTAGGTACGCAGAGAAAGTCGCGTACAGAAGGCACTATGTACATAAAATGAAGTTAGGTTATTTTATTATTTATACAAAGTCGGTTGGAAAGATAATGATTAAATAAATCAATAAAAACACAGGCCCATATTAGTGTAAGTAAGAAAAGGAAAGCCAAAACTTAAAACTACTGTACAGAAAAACAAGAAAATTGATATTGATTGAAGAGTGACTATATCAGCCTGCTCATCAGGGATGGGGTCTTTTTGCGGATAAAGCCATCATCAGTTTGGTACTCCGCAAACATCCCTGATGCACTACAAAAAAATATTATACTGGACACGAATGGCTTCTAGTGATGAAGTGTTCTGTCACGTCTCCGTGTATGAGTTCTGACAGAACGCTTTGAAAAGTGTCACCTTAACATCTTCAGTACGACGCGCAACGATGGAATCTGCGAGCCAACATATTACCTCTCATCGCTAGCTCCCTTCGCTCCCTCTCCATGTCTTCATCATCTTCAAGGTCGTCGGCAACAATGTGCCCTTGATATTTAAATTTTGGCACTTGTTTTATGTTTACGCCGCCGTTAAGGATAATATTTATACGTGAACAAGGGACACACTTACCGGCGGCCTTGAAGCCCATGTAAGTATTCGGTCTTTTTGACATTGTAAATGCGGCCAAGTTTTACGGCGTAAGCCTCGCATACCCTCAGCATCTCAGTCAGGCCACCCATCGTCAGGCAGACCAGCATCAAATTACCCGATACAATTTACCCCGCTATCCAAAAATAAGGTTTCTTAGTGTTAATACGACTGTAAGGCGGGAAGAAGTTCGCGGGATCAGGTAGTATTCACAATATGATTGAAGATTTAAACTCAATTAAAGTACCTATATATTCAACGGCTAATTTTATAGATGATGATAGTATTATATCTATCAATACTTTTAGAAACTACTCGTACTACACTGATTCGGTAAGCAAATTTTATGATTCGGCTTTCCGAAGATATGATATCGGCATTTGAGATATGAAAATGAGAGTATTTTACGAATGTTTTACACTCCCGTTTCTCCTCCCCTTCTAACTCACACAAAGTTTTGAAGTCCTGAAGGGATTTAAAAACGAAGAGTTCAAGAAATGGTAGGTAATGCTCCGGTTTCTACTTGCCACCTTGGTAGAGGCTGCTATCCCCGCAGACCAGATACATAAGTAGGTACTACAACTGCTATTAAAAGATTCACCCCTGCACTATTAAAAAAAAAACATGGTTTAGGTCGATATCGCAAATAACTCCAAGTACTTCTAAACTAAAGCATTAAAGTTAGCATTGAATTTTGTCTCAGAACTTCTTAACTCTTAAATTTTTGCGTAATTCGGCCACGACAGGAAGCCTAAGCTTAACGACGTCTAACTCATGTCAGAATAATTATCAAAGAAACACCTTATTAAGTAGGTAGGTTACTACTTACCTACTGAGTCCCGCCTCAAGAAGTTTTTAGAAAAATATAACTTGACTGAACAATGTGTTAGACTGTCACTTACGAGTACAACATTTACCTCGCCATAACCGCTTTGATCAGTTCGTTCACTGGGCGTGGACCCGGCAAAATGCATACCTTTTTACCTTTGTATATACATAGCTAATTAAGTAATCATCCTAACAAGGACTAAGTAACCAGCGCAGGTTGTATCAGTTACCGACAAGCTCTCGTTAATTAGCATTTCAGCTGAACTCACTGAAAAAGTAAACTCAGTGTAAAAGTGCCCTTGTGGCCTAGTTACTGAATAAACGTTTGAGTTTGAGTTTGAAGTATTTCAGTTTAGTATGGTAAAATAAGTCTGGTTGCGAAATTGATACAAAAGATCGTTCAAACTCTTATAATAATAATAAATAATTTCTTAATCTAAGAAAGAAGATAAATAAATAAATATAAATAATAAATATATCAGGACAATCTGACACAAAACGACCTAGTCCTACGGTAAGCTCAGTAAGGCTTGTATTGTAGGTACTAGACGACGATATGTATAATAAATCTATATATATAAATCTCAAAGTCCTGACTGACTGACTGACTGACTCACTTAAATCAACGCACAGCCCAAACCGCTGGGTCTAAAGTTTCCAAACTCGGCACACAGGTTCCTTATAAGGTCTAGGGGTGCACTAAGAAAGGATTTTTAAAAATTCACCCTCTAAGGGGGTGAAATGGGGGTCCAAAGTTTGTATGGGGATTTATGATTAGTTACACCAATTAATTTGAAACCTCACAATAGTATTCCTAACGACAAATGAGTAAACACGTGTTTCAGCATTTTGAGAATTCAACCCCTAATAGGAGAAAATGGGGTTTAAAAGTCTGAAAAACGACATGTGTATGTTTCCTATGGTTAATCGGGTCGCTGTTGACAAAAACAACAACGGTTTTAAAATATGTGCACTAAAAAGTAAGTATTTTTCAAAAGAGGGTAAGTATATAAAAAGAATTACATTTCACACTCTTCACAGTAGTACTTAATAAGGAACAAGATGAGTAATTTCAGCGTCATTTGATATGAAATGAGATGAGCGTTTTTAATCGCTTATGGGGTTGGAATGTAGGTACAGTCATACGCAAATGAAGGTGTCAAAAGTCCGTATTGCCTTTAAATAAAGATGTGCTACACTGCACAAATGTGCAGTCGTTTGTAGACGTTTCATATACTTAATAGGCATAAAAAAATTGGCTAAGTGCGAGTCAGACTCGCGCGCGAAGAGTTCCGTATCATTGGTAAATAAAACAGTTTTTTATGGTAACACTTTTCATAAGATATAGCCGTCAGACAGACAGACAGACCGACGTTTTAAGTCTAAGCAATAAGGTTCCGTTCTTACAATTTGGGTACGGAATCCTAAGAAAGCGAAGTTTTACGGGAAAGTGGTCTAAAAAATTAAGTGTTAACACACATAGGTACATACATACAACAGGCGGTGTTCTAAGCTACTAAGCTAAGCTGTTAGCTAGAGACGTATGAACCTTATTGCTACGACATAAAGTTCATACGTGTCTAATTAACAGTGTTGTATGCCTTTTCAAAGTAATTTTGGGATTTTGAAAAATCCTTTCAGTAGTGTGTGTGTGTGTAGCCCATTTATAGATAAAGGCTATATATCATAAGCGAAGACCAAAAAGTAACTATTCTACGCGGACGAAGTCGCGGGCAGAAGCTAGTAGATACATATAAATACTTAAATACATAGAAAACACCCATGACTCAGGAACAAATATCTGTGCTCATCACACAAATAAATGCCCTGACTGGGAATCGAACCCAGGACCATCGGCTTCATAGACAGGGTCACTAAACACCAGGCCAGACCGGTCGTCAACCCTTACCTCAGCATATCTTTCAGTTTTATGTTAATCGCTACTCCTTAGTGAGATTAGATTCGATGGGTTGATTAAAAAGGGCGTTTATTTATTTGTAACAAGTGTAAGTTGAGATACATTATTCATAGTATACAGCCTATCTACACAGCTCATCTGTTAGCCGAGTCTGAAATTTGAATTTTCCACCCTGAGTCAACATAAACCATAAATGGTAACAGATATTGCTCGGTCGTTATCAGTATCAATTTAAATTATTTCATCGATTTAGTTTGGTGCGGAAAACAGAATTTTACTTAAACAAAATAGCATCGGTTAACTAACCAATGGGCTTAGTGAAATTAACATACAATGGATATTTTCGACCTTTGCCCTGGCCCGCACTTAAATACTCGAACAATTCCAGGTTTTAATACTGTCTGGTCTTTCCTGTCAATAACAGAACAACTGGATACTTCAGCCACCTCTCGCTTAGAATCAATCTGGTGATAGTTAAGCACATTAGCTAGGCTAGGCAACCAACGATTAGGTTTTAACGCAACGGTTACTAAAACAGATCTATGTAAAATTGTTGCACAGCTCATCAGCAACGGAATTGCTTTCTATAAGAATATAGTAAAGATATAGACGTAGCTATTATCCATAAATAGTGCTGCTTATAAAAAGCGGCTGCGTCAAAAGGTTTATTGGTCGAGTATCTAAGTATATGTAAAAGACCGAGCGTAGAGTGAGGTCGGGTTAGAATGAAAAGATGGGAACCCATTTTGACCTGAGTGTAAGTTTTTAACGTAACATTACTTCACCATCGCGTTAGTTTCCCATATAAATAACGTTATCACTTACGCGTTCGAGAGGTTTTTTTACGTCAAAAGAAACTTACACTAGAGCCTCGTATGCGTAACTATTCATAGTACCTACTTTTCTGAAATAACAATCAGTATATACATATTATATGCAACTGGAGTGGAAAGCTTTCAAGTAGAATTTTATCTTTACTCATTAAGAATTGTTTAATGTGCAGGAATAATTTATTTAGGTACGGCAAACAAACCAAGTGTTAATAAAACGCGGTGTTTCGTACTTCGTTTAGTCCAGTAGGTAATAAAAAAAAACATCAATAAACGGCATGATGTATGCAGAAGCAAACTTATGACGTTCGACGAAATTATTATAACCTATAGGTATAGGTCCTATAGGTATAGGTTATAATGATTTTGTGATAATAAGTAGCGTAATTAAACAAATCCCGCCCAAAATCATGTCGGGCCATGCTCAGTGTAGGGTTCCATATTTTTATATCCGTAAATTAATTATTATTTTTTGTCCTTGTGGTTCAAAAGTTAGAGGGGGTCACGTTTCTTTTTTACTTCCAGTGATAATTTCCGAAAATTTTTCTTCTGTTTTAGGTAAACCACTATTCTTATTCAACACCTGTCTAACAACTCATCACTGAAAGACCCTAGAACCTGATGCTATAGTCAATTTTTTTAGGACTAGAAACAGGGTAAACATAGAAGCTGTCGTCGTCAATCTTTTCAGTTTGGGACAAATATTAGATGTACTAAGTCCTTAAAAGAACGAGAACTTAAAAGGCATATATTAGTTATTGTGTATTTTCCCAATGTAATATTTTATATGTATTTTGTAAAGCAAACTGCTATAAAATACAAAATGTTTTTAGTTTATCACAAAACTATGATTTTATGAAGAAAAATGTTTGTCAGCCTGCCAAGTATTTACCTATTCTTCACCTGAAGATGTTGTCTAAACGGATTCTCCACCAACATGAATTATGAACTCTGCAACCATGTTGTCCAATGTCCATTCTATCAACATGTTTTATTCGACTTTAATAAAAATAATAATTTAACACTCGAAATCCAAGTTTCTTTAATCATAGTGGAAAATGCTTCCGGAACCTTTTTTTTAAAATGGTAGGTAATATTAAACAACAAACAATAATCTCTTGTAAAACGTACAATAATCTCGTAATTTAAAGTCAACAATTTGTTGATTAAGTACTAAGAAAACAAGAGCGGTGATCACAGAGCTTACAGTGCTGACAGCTGGTCCGAATCAGTTAATAGCGTTTTCATTTCTCATGCTCGGAAAGTGGGTCATTGTTTATCTAATATGCGGGTGGAAAGTGATATGTTTCCGCCCTAGGGTTGCAATATGGCATGTTCCTAGTAGTTCTCCCCTTGTGAGCACTCAGTAGAACAAAGTGGCGAAAATAACCTTATTTGCCGAAGCCAGAAACAAATACATGAGAATAGTTATTTGTCTTAAATTATGGGAATTTATTGTAGCGATTATCATACGTTAAATATGTCAATTAATTCAAATATTTATATTATTCGGTTTAATTTTTTAAGTGTCTTCTATAGTTTTGTTCTGTAGTTTTTTTTTTAATTTAATATGCGCAGGTAAGCAATGGCAGTAACTTAATACAGCCAAACATGTAGGAAATTTTACTTTCTTATTAGTCGTTTCAATTCAACTTACGAGTTGAAACGCTATATAAAATCAACTGCCGCCGTGCTCGCTCCAGACCGACGGCTTAGAAATGCAAGCTATTTATAAAGTAATTAAAATATACCTGGAAAAATAATGAAAATAAAAATAATAAATGAAAAACTGACACATACAAGTACCTACAGTTTTCCAGTACCGGCAGGAACGAATTGGTCCCCTAGTACCTATATCCACGCGCATTTATAGTGTGCATTTCGAGAACACATTTTACCGAACATAAAGTACCAATTTGTTTTTCGGCGAAGGAAAACATCGTGAGATAACCGGACCAATACAATAAGGCCTAATTTACCCTCTGGGTTGGAAGGTCAGATGGCAGTCGCTTTCGTAAAACTAGTGCCTACGCGAAAACCTGGGATTAGTTGCCAAGTGGACCCCAGGCTCCCATGAGCCGTGGCTAAATGCCGGGACAACGCGAGGAAGATGATGATGAAGAAAGTAGCAATTTGTAGGACTTGTTTGTTTATGTTGTCATTGCATATCGGCAATGGAAATTGTAAACATTCTAACGCAGACTGACTACACAGGTTTCAAATTCAATGCTCTTATAATCGTATAGCAGCTGCTTAGGCTAGCACTCCTATTACTTAATTTCTTTCTTTTTTTGCACCACGAATATTTAATTTAATTTTTTTTTGTATGTCATAGGCGGCAAACGAGCAGACGGATTACCTGATGGTAAGCAATTACCGTCGCCCATGGGCACCCGCAACACCAGGGGAGTCACAAGTTTAAGAGGGGCTGGAGCTCTCATTTTAACTAGAAACAGCACTTATTTTTCAGTTTTATTCAAATTAACTAACGATTATATATATTTGACGACACACGTTTGGCCTAGTGGGTAGTGACTGTGCCGCTGAAACGGATGGGCCTGGGTTGAAATCCCAGTGAGGGCATTTATTTGTGTGATGAGCATATTTGTTTCCGAATCATAGGCGTTTTCTATGTATTTGTGTATTATAAATAGATGTATAATGTATATATATCGTTGGCTGAGTACCCACCACACAAGCCTTCTTGAGCTTACCTCGGGCTCAATCAATTTGTGAAAAAATGTCCTGTAATATTTATTTACTATTATTATAAACAATACTACGCGTCGGTTCCCTATTTACAATAATAAACAAGGAACAGAAGAGGAGCGGGAATAAACAAAAAACATCGATAATTGAATTATCTATGGAAGGGAATCCGAGGATTACTAGGATATGATATTGTAAATAAAACTCAAGTTACAAATGGCCTTAGTACTCGTAAATAAATAACCAGTTATTTCGTAAGTAGTTAGTTGTTATGGGTTACAGTTTTTAGTAAATTTGAATACCCTAGTAGACAGTAGTATATTCAATATCAATAGTTGAGGATGTCTTAAACTGTTATGTCCGCCATTTGTAAGTTTTATTTTAGACAGGACGACGCGACAGGTTTGGTCTAGTGGGAAGTGACCCTGCCTATGAAGCCGATGGTCCTGGGTTCAAATCTCATTAAGGGCATTTATTTTTGTATTGAACATAGTTCCTGAGTCATGAGTGTTTTCTATGTATTTAAGAATACATAGAAATGACGACCAGTCTGGCCTAGTGGGTAGTGACCCTGCCTATGGAGCCGACGGTCCTGGGTTCGATTCCCAGTCAGGGCATTTATTTGTGTGATGAGCACATATTATTTGTTCCTGAGTCATGGGTGTTTTCTATGTATTTAAGTATTTATATGTATCTATCTATTATATATATCTTCGTCTAGTACCTGCAACACAAGCCTTATTGAGCTTACCGTGGGACTAGGTCGATTTGTGTTAGAATGTCCCGAAATATTTATTTATTATTATTATTTGTATATTATATATATACATACCGAGTACCCACAACACAAAGCCTTCCTTACTGTGGGAGGATGTCCTATAATATTTATATATTATATGTATGCAATAAAGATTTAATCAAACTAACAAACAATAGCGGAGTAAGTGTCCTTAAATTGAATATTTGTTCGCCTCTTTGTCATGGTAGTGGCGCCGCGCCGTCAGCATACCAAATACCAAGTAACCTGACGGCTTCCTATTACGTGTTCGTAATAGTCACATAAATACTACGTTTTGTTGGTAACAATTAATAGTTATTGCATCCATTGTATAACTTAACCAATCAGTGGGATTAAAATTACACTAAGGTGACGGCACCAGTAATGGACAAGGAACCAATCATGAATATTAGTGCTTATTTGAAAGGAGTTAAGTGTTGTGCATTTGTTGGGACATATTCAATTTATAACTTTATGATTTTTGAAATAAGAGCTAAGTGTCCATCATTGGTGCCTGTCACTAAGCTACTACTTACTTTTAAAATATTTTTATTTTATCAAAATTTAAATATACATTTAGACCAATTTAGGACCTATATATGTTTATAATTTTTCTTAGATAAACAAAACCCATATTATGAAATAAAATAAATACATAATTACAACTCATAACTGGAGTCATTATCCTATCTAAACATCCCTATATCCGTATCCCTAATCCCTCAAGCACGAATTGCTATTTCCCGGCCTCTGTGATACTGCAAATCCAATGGACAATCTTGGCCCGTTATAATAAGGTGTATTATTGTACACATATTAATGCCCTTGGCTGTACTATTACGTGTAACAGGTTAAGGTTATTGAATCTAAAGAAGCGCTTTGGCCTCCAGTAATCTAACCAATGCGTGATTACACCTAGCAATCGTACTTAGTTATAGCTCAATCGATTACATTGGCTTAGTACAGACGCTTTTAAATTTGTTAAGTGTTTCCCTTTTGTCTGATATATTATGACCTCATACCCATAACAACCTAAACACTGATTTAAACTTTCACGATTTTTAGACGTTATTATGAACGGCGCTTAACCGCATATATTAATTTAAAAAATTACCAGCCAGTACCCTCGAGTTTACTATCTGTGCATCTTGTTCGCACTAAAATACTACAAGTGAGATGCGCAGATAGTAGACTAGTAGATAGGCAGATAGTAAATTTGCAATGGAAGTTTCGACTAATATGTACAAAAGCATTTTCTTGAAAATTTGTTTTCTTGTCGTAAGTACCTACTTAATTTTAATTAAGTGACTACGACTACACAGCAGAAAGCATTTCTATTCTTTGTCGTTGCGACGACAAGCGAAGCAAACATGAGCGTTTATGGTTAACCGTAAGTACAACGCGCCCGGATCAACTTTATACCTATTTTATAAAACGAACATAAAAATATACAAGTAGTCGTTTAATGATTGAGACCTAAGCGATTCGACCCATGTTCACATTGAGATCTAAGCATACATACATACATTTCAGACGTATGGAGTCCACTGCTGGACATAGGCCTCCCACAAATATGACTTGTATCACCTTGGGGGTATTTGCCATAGTCACCGCGCTCGGCAGGCGGGTTGGTGACCGCAATAGCTGTAGATTAGGCTTTGACGGACGCTGCTGCCCGTCCGTAGGATTTTTCCCTTTATGGCCTCTTACGACACCCGCGGGAGGAGATGGGGTGGCGCTATTCTAGTCAGCCGGCTACACACGGCACGGGAGATCTAAGCGAAGGAGTCCTAAACATGGAATTAGAAAACAAATTTTCTGTATTGGGCGGACGTGAAGAAAATAACCTTGTTAGTTTTCTGTATAACTTAGTTATTAGTAGTAATGTTCGCTAAATCTTAATTATAAACAATATACAAGCTCTCAGCAAGGGCTCACGTGAAACAGGCACATGTAAAATCGAATATTATAATTGTCTTTCCTAGGGTAGCGTACATACAGCATGACGTGGTAAAACGGCGTATAATTTGTGCTGCACCCGACTAATGTCACTGGCTGATTGTTGTTAGTTGCGTTCCGAGCGCGCGCCGCAGCGCTGCGTTCTTTAAAAAAAAATCAAATTAATGTAGGAACTCCATGCTACAATCGTTCAAATTCTTTTCAAGTGGTTCATCGGAGATCGGAAAAAACACTCTTATACTTTACACAATAAGGTACGTTTCTCTTATATTACTAATGACAATCAATAAAAGGTTAAATCGAATTCTAATCGTACAATTTTAAGGTAGGTGTTATATTACAAGTACTAGAATGATTGCGTTTAACCTGGTTTAACGTCGGTATCTGTTTAGTAAGTCCACAGAATTTCAATTACCTAGGAATTTATGAAAACACCTAGGTTCATTTTTCTGTTTGATAAGTCTGCTATTTTTGAATAGCAGAATTTTATTTTTTAACAATAAAATAAATCGAACTCGAGAGTAGGAGTTAAGATAAATTCGCTGTGTTACTTTCATACATTATCTAGGTAAGTAAACTAAAATAATTGTTATTTATAGGTACAAAATAATAATCTATATTAGTCCTTTCAGCAGTTTGTAAAGTCCTAGCGTAGAATAATATTAATTTTTACACAAAATAATCTTGTAATGTTTTTTTAATATATATTTATGATGCACAAATATCAGAACAGCGGAAAATAAACATTATTATTATCAAGTGGATTATTACGCAATTTTTGTCAATGTTTATAATAAATAAGTAGGCCGAATTTCCTTTATTCCTTTTTATTTTTCTTTTTTTTTTAGTTTTGTAAATATTAAGTTAAATAATCAATTAGTATAATATAAACCTTTTGGTAGTTTGTGTATACGAGTACCTCCATTAAATGTGAGACCCTTCAAAACAAGTAATATATATATACTACTAGGTAGTAAATACTTATGTCAACAATTGTTTATGAACAAAAAAAAACTGTTGATAAAATTTATTTTCAGACCTTGGGTCAAAATATCTTAATTACTTACTTCAAACCTTAGACTATACATGCTTCAAACATTATTTTTTATTTATGATATTGCTCTTTGTTCATTTTAAGTATTTTCATTTATGATTAGGTATTTTATAATTTACGCAATTCAATATTAGCTACAACGGGCACGACAACGTGTGCAGCGGCGCTACCGCGAAAAACGGTATGCGTTTTCGGACGATTGTCTCTGTGACTCTCATGACGCCTTAATTGGAGTAAAAGAGAAAGATGCTCGAAATACAAACTTCGATGTCCGCGGTACCGGGTTTGGTGGGATTTTAGCATGATTTTCAATAGGTTCAATAATTGTGACGTTTTGGTATTGTTATAGGTACATATTTTTTTGGTAGATAAAAGAGTGTTAAACACGAAATTGAAGATATCACATACAAGTAAAAAGAATATAAATGGAAGTAAGGCTCCAGAAAAATATGAATGCCAAATCGGGAAGTTCTCAACTTGGTAAAGGTATAAAGCCTCGTCAATCCTTTATCTAAATTAAAGTCTAGACGAGATTATCGGTCTCGAAAATAATTGAGGACACAATTCAAAACATCAAAAGCTAGCTTCACATAAAATATCTGAATTGAATAGTGCCTAATTAAATCTCATTTTCTTCAACAAATTGTTTACATTTAATTCGTAACGACGGTTTTAATTTGCAATGTAACGCTAGGGGCTATAAATTAATTATTCTTTATGAAACATCTGTACAGATGTTACAAACATAGTGGGAATTCGTTTACGGGCTTATTTGGTATCGCGTTCTGATTAGGAAAAAGCCGAATAAAAAAAATGTGTACCCGAAAAATTATTGGAGCCAACCCTCAAAGGTGGCTTGCTGACTTGGACTCATAAAAAACTTTTCCTTAAAATAATAGCTTTTTCTTAATCAGAACATGATGATACCATATACGTGCTTTAACTGATCGCCACTATTTTGTAAGATCTTGTAAAAACAATCCTGTAGCTATACGAACCGCAATTCCTTTTTATTGGAAACACACAATCCATGGTATGAATTACCTGTTCGCTTGAAACCTGTTCCCCTGCAATGTAGTGTTTGGTAAGGAGATGTTATTTCTCCTAAGCTGTTCGCTGCACTTGGAGGATGTTTTCAAGACTCCGGACTCCGGAACTCACCCATTGCAATCAAAGACGTTACACTCGAAGTGTAGACGATTATGTATACATACATAGAGATAACTGTCCAGTTACGTAAGTCCAACTTCGAGAACGAGACCAACCGTTGAATCCGACTTAGCTGGGTAGCTTTCTGGAAGCCACGGCACATCGTCTCTTCCAATATTCCGCAATGACTCAAGGCAAAAGTTTTTGACCAGTGGCTGTTGCCAGACTGATGACATAACGCGCTTAAATACTATACGCCTTATAAGAAAAATCAAAATCACCCAAAGGGCAATTGATATGGCTATGCTGGGAGTGTCTCTGCGTGATTGCATCAGAAAAGAAGTAGGTAATTCACAGGATTCACAGCTGAACCAAAGTAACCGATTTTACCCTATGGATCGCTAAACTTTAGTAGCGGTGAGGGGTTTATGTTTACCATGGAAATACATTTTGAAGTTTTAACGAATTCTGTCATGGGTCTGATTATTTAGACTTTTTACCACATCGACGGATCAGATTACAATAGGCTTAATTTATTTATTGGATACCGAAAGGCGTATATACTCGTAAGTTGCGTTGGTTGTAAGTGCCTATTCTATACCGGGTGTGGCCTGTAATAGGAGCTTTAACTTTAGGCATCCTTTCTACACCAAAAACGTAGCAACATTTGTTCTACGACTTTTGAAAATAACTTCTAGTTTAATAAATATTAATAAAACAAGATTTTCCAAGCAAGCAATGTATTTCAAAAACTATGAAGTTTGTAAGCTGCCAGTGAACGTCAACTAGACTATTGGATGCTGTTCATTGAAAATACTATTTACTTTGTTCGAAAAAATCACAAGTAATAAATTACCCAATTATTTAAAGTTGTAGAACAAATGTTATTTCGTTCGTGGTGTAGAAGCGATCCCTAAAATTTTTGCTCCTATTACAGGCCACACCCGGTATTTGCTATAGTTGGTATTTTTATAACAAAAGAAGATTTATTGATAAAAAATCTATTATACTTCCTGTTGTTAATGGCGTATCTTAATATAGTACATTGTTGTAGAGGCCGGAAAGTAAAATAGATGGATGAGTGAGTTCGAGGGTCGACCCGCAGGAGTGGCCCTCGAAGATACACGAGTCCATCTATTGCACTTACCACTGAGGCTTAACTAGAACTTTTCAAAGGATAAAACAAATTTCTTGTTATTCCTCCATTATATCAAATTTTCATAAACTTTTAAATATTTATCTTGGGATTTTGTTGGCAACAAGTTATCGATTACCTATTTTGCTGTTTTCTGTATATCTGTGGGCGTCGTATCCATCTCAGTCCTCAAGTCCTCACTAGAAGAATTAATTTTAACAGTTTATAAAAAACAACTATTATTTATGAACTTAACAATAGTTATTAAATACAACAGTCTTGTGCATATATGAGCACACGAACGAGCTATCTTTTGTTTATTTATTTCTTAATGGCCAGTTTGATTTTTGTTCAATAATAGTACATTTCGATGCTAGTGCGGAAAGTATGTCATTACTTCACGAGGCCCGAGATATTTTGGCGATACTCGGGCCAAGTGAAGAATGACATTTCCGCGCGTGTATCGAACCACGTTTTTTAATACAGTTGCGAAAAAACAAATAAGAAATAAAATTAAAAAACAACTACTCGTTCAACAACAAGTTCGATTATCGCAGTGACAATTTTTGACTTTATAAAGAGGTGTCTTTTTTAGCTTAAATTCGACTGGAGTGGAATTTTTTAAGTATTACTATTAATCCATTTCCATGAAAGTTTTTAAATGTATGTATAAAATACATACATACTTGTAAATATACAATATTTTACTTAAACACTACGTTTTTTACTATTATTTGTGTATATTTATAAAAACAATATCGAATGCTACCTTTGGAAACATAACCAGTAACCAGTAGGAAAAACGCCTCTTGTTTGACAGGCGTTTCGGCAGCTGTTCCGTTTCATTCTAACAACTTTTTAAGAATGGTTTTTCAATATTAAAAATAAACTTGTTATAATGATGATTGATGAAGAGGTAAGTAATAAAATATGACATGTTTATGTTATTTCTTATTCTTACATTAACAGTAGGTTATTTGTTTATTAAGATGTTTAAAGGAGACTTATAGTATTAACACCCATTAGTAATCCATGAATTGGAACAAGTGTAAATAAAAAATAAACTGGAAAAGTAAAAAGCACTAGTGCGCGAAATCCAACTTTCCGCACGTTAAACAGCTTCGAAAAGTACCCATTTTTGAGCACCTGTATTAAAAAAGATTATTTACCATCCGATGACTACGAACGCTGCTAAAGGGTTCGAAACGTCGGGATGAAGTTTAAATTAGTATACGCGCTATAATCCGTTTTAATCTTATTTCATTTTTCATTAAATGTACAACACAGCATGAACTGATTGGTCATTACAAACAATGCAACAATATTATTTATGTCGAGTTTTATTACATTGTTGACTTGTTGGTTCGGATGATGGCCCGGCACCGAGAACATCGAAGTACGTATATTTCGAGCATCTTTCTCTTTTAATCCAATTAAGCGTGACAGAGATAATCGCCAGAAATTTACGAAGATCGTTTTCGCGGTAGCGCCCCTGATCATCTTTTGCCACTTTTCGAAGCTGTGGCGTGAAAAGTATCTACCTATATTTTTTTGGTACTAATGAAGTTATACCAATCCTACCTGGCCTGGTACCGCGAACGTCGAAGTTCGTATATTCCGAGCATCTTTCTCTTTTACTCCAATTAAGGCGTCATGAGAATGACAGTGACAATCGTCCGAAATTTACGAATATCGTTTTTCGCGGTAACGCCGCAGGAGAGCAACGTCAAAAACTGTTACAGTTAGGTAACATATTAAAATCGGCCTTTTGTATGTCAGTTTACTCCTTATTTAAAGTACTCTTCATATTTAAAATTGAAATGTATTTAATCGATACCCGCGACACCTGTGACCTCCACTTTTACATAAACAGTATAAAAACGATACGTCAATGGAATACTTTTAACTTATTAACACTATCAATGATCATATTGTTTTCATTGTTTGTGGAAGTTATTTGGTAAAGGTCGAATCACACCGCCTACCAAAGAAGGTGAATTCAATGATGCAGTGATTGGCCGTGCATTATGAATAGACCTAGAAAGTTTGTAACGCAAAATGTTTGTCAACATACGTGTAGCTCTTTGGTGGAAGCATTATCGTGTAGGTAGCGTGACTTAAACTAGTATAAAGTTACGGTTGTCACCATTTTTATCTTTCGCATAAAAATTGACGGTTGGATAAGGTCCTATTATAATTGTTTAAATGGCCTTATTATAGGGCTTTTATTTGTATGAAGCATATCTATTAATATAACCAAAACTCAGACATATATTATTTAGAAAACTGGTAGGTAAATTTAATACAAGCTAGGTAGTAGTCATTTTACATTTTTTTTCTAATTAGATTGTTTTGCAGTTTATGAATGTAAGAAAAAAATATATCAATAGTAGATTGTTTATTGTAACAATCAAAACGGGTTTTGCCATTTTTGCCATCATGGTCGGTGGTAGTTTTTCATATAATATTTTAGCCAGTTTCTCAAGACCGACCAGTTAATAATTAAATCAGTAAATAGTAAATTACTACACCTAGATATATTTCTAGCAGGAACAACATTTGCTCGATAAGTAGATACATGTACTACTTCAACGACAAGTCGTACATACAACCGCAAACTAATATTGGCTACCTACCTAGATGCCGCGTGCCACCGATCTTGTTCAAATTGAACGTAATCCGTACACTTTTGATCCAATTTATTTTTATTATTTTCTTCTGAAGTATGTAAAATATAAATAAATTGATAATTTTGCTATTATTATCAATTTTTAACGCATCCTATTACTCTTTATTTGTCTTCGTATTACCTGTATGACGTTGAAGTGTTACTTATCATTATCGATAACAGGACTGTCGATGTTTTTATTTTGTCAATCACTTACAATAAATCGTTCGTGCTACAAAATGTCTAGGTGTATAAATTACATATTTACGGCATGGGTGTATTGAATGTGATTGTTTGACTATTGCTAAGGACTAAATATTTTTACCACCATCACCGCGTGCACGCGGCTCTTTAGTGAAGTTCAGTACCCGTACCATGAGTTGCGTCATTACGGTTTTCGATAACGAGTATCGAGTTTACTATCTGTGCATCTGGTTCGCACTAATATAGTACAACTCATGGTAAGGGTACTGCAACGTCACGCGAGAGCAATGGCCTCAGAATAAAACAAAGACGACACATGTGGGAAAGTGACAATTTTCCGCACTGCTACTCGTGATGTAGCTTCATCTTAAATAAGATATCGTTCATGCTCGTCCACTTTTAATAGAAAAATGTGAAACGTCAAGTTTATTAAAATTATTGTAAACTGTTATTATACAAAAATTTTACTTTGAGGTTTTTTTTTTACACTACCCCTAAATACTATTACCGGTAATAGCTGTCAATGGTAATATACTCGAGTCTTAAGACAAATTAATTCACTTATCCAGTATTAAGTTGACACTTTAGTCAGCCATGCACAATGTTATCGAGTGACGTTACACTACTACACCTATTTAATTTTGTTACGTTTTAGTAGCAATGTTTCATTGACATTTTATCTTTCAAGTGCAATTCATACCGGTATTAAATAAAGTAAATTTAATTGAATATCGTAAATAGTTTAGTCATAGAGGTATAGATAAAAGCGAAATGACAACAAGTGCTCTAAACCTATTATTTTATAAGCAGTAATAGTTTGACAATTTCTAAACAGATATTTAAAAAAAAACCGCTTTTACAATCCCTAGATATTTCAATTATCTAATAACTAATAAGTGTTTTATATACGAGAATACCTAACGGGTTTACTCACGTTTATTTAGTCACGAATGTATACTACAAGTAAAACCGATTATCCATATACCTACATGAATACAAACAGTAAATCGTCCTTATATTATAGCGCCGCCTTACCGGCGCCAATGTCGCTCGTAAAGGATTTTTCTAAGGTTACATTAGTCGTGCTTCTTTCTTCAAAGTACCTACCTCTTAGTCTATTAAACCTCCCTCGTTTTTAGGAAGAATCAAAATACTTTTAAGTTGTTTTATTTCTTCAATGCATAATAGGTATAAACATTTTTAGTTTCTCAATCATAATTAGAAATAAAATGTCGTTTTATTTATAACTAAAGAATTCATCATCAGTTTGGTATCCCAAAATACGCAATAGTGGGTACATTTGACTAGAGAGAGGTCAGTAAAATGGGATTAATTGGCGAAGAAGGCATTTATGAAACAGAAGTATTCGTAATGGGAGGTATAAAAGAGAACTTAAGCTAATAATTTACGCACCTATTTTTACAATATACATAGAATGGAAAGCAATTTCCACCAGATGCTTTTAACTCTACTACTAAGTATTAGATTCAGCTTACTAACTAGCGACAATATTTACGCCTGTGTTTATCAGAACAACATTTTATACATCTGTTACATAAGAGGGATTCGATAAGGTGAGTGGCATGAGTAACGACTTAAGCTGACAGCAAAATTCGTTAAGGACGACGCCTTTGCCATCGACACGAGAATTTGTTGATCCACTTAATGAATTGAAGTATCAAAACATTACAGCTCTGTCGATTTTTATAAAAATGCCATTGTTATCCATACCAATTTAAGAATTTGAGAGTGATGAGTTCATAATAAATCTTAATAAAGGGCCAAAAATCTAACTAAATTATATTATTAATTATTGAGATTATTTAAATTCAAACATATTTAGTTGTTTTGTTACTTATTTTCTAACCTTAATCTTTCTATACAATCCACTCAGATTTGCCTAATGGTTGATTGGTAGATAATGGCATTAAGTCCGCCTTTTGAACTCTAAGTTTGTGTTTTGTGCAAATAAAAGTTTAAGTAAACAAACGACAGGCGGTGACAGGATTGGTCCAGTCGGCCTATGAAGCCGACGGTCCTGGGTTCAATTCAAATCCCGGAGGGAATATATTTGTGTGATGAGCACAGATATGTGTTCCTGAGCCATGGGAGTTTTTTATGTATTTTAGAATTTGTATATTATGTATATCGTTGGTTGAGTAACCACAACACAATCCACCTTGAACTAGGGTGAACGCTCCAGTGAATGAACACTTAAGAAATTTTTTACTTTTGAAAAATCATTTTTCAAAATGTATTAATAATTGTGATAATGTAATGTAATTTATTAAATCTTCATTTAATAAACAATAATATAATTTCTGTGATTTTTTGTTACTTTAATAGTTTTTGAGTTATACGAGAATTTATCAAAATATACCCAAAAACCTAGTAAATGAACAAAAAAATCGAATGAATGAACACAGTAAAACCCAGTGAATGAACATTGTTTAGAAATGTTTAGTCGGTATTAAAAATCATTTTTGAGTAATAATTTCTGAAGAAAAACTCTGTGTATTATACACAGAAATTATTACTTATATAAAAAAAATGAGGTAGGTACAGTATTCTACTCACCTCAGTCACACCTCTACCACTCAGCCACTCAATTCAGGCCATTTTGGCCCAGGTTTATTTTTAGTAAACTTACTTACGCGTTTATTTGCATTAAAAAAACACGCTATCAATAACTTCTCGGAAAACCAAGTTTTGCTTTGTTGATTATCCATTGAACCAATTTTGCTTCTTCATATTGACCTAAAGTAGAACAAATGGAATAAACAATAGCATGAATGTTATTTCCAATAACACAAAAACTTGATGAATAAAATAAAGAAAAACAAATGATTTTGTGTGTGAGTGGAACTTACACATTGTATGAAAATACATTCGTCGTTACGTTGTTCATATATAGAATTAGTTGAAATCTAGTAAATGAACACTGCCTGATTTCCATAGTCCATCTACTAAATGTTTCATGCCTATGTATGAATACCTGTGTTCCAATACTGGCTGAAGGTATCAGAATCGTTTTCTGAGCAGTATTTCAAAAAACCAGCTTAATACTATTACGTTAACATTTAAATTTAGGCAAAAAAATAAATTGAGCCAACACCAGTAAATGAACACATTGTTCATTTACTGGTTTTAGAACATTTGATAAGTCAGTAATGGAACACGAAAAAATAATAACTTAATCGCAGAATAAACGACTAAAGTGTTCATTTTTAAAAGGTTGTACACTTATTTCAACCAAATAACAAAAGTTTTAACTGATAAGTATCAACAAATCATTTTAAATGTTGCTCCAAACATGCACTGTTCTGACCTGGGAATTAACTTCTCCATACAAAACTTCAAAATTAGATACACGTGAATTTCAAACGCCGGTCATATTAAAACCGGTCGAAAATAAATTTACCAAGTGCTGCCATTGTATAGAAAACAAAGTTGACAATAAGAAAAAAAATACGACAAGTGGTAGAAATAGTTGTATTTCTTATTTTAGCCAAAAAACGAGATTTTGTTCATTCACTGGGGGGGGTTCATTCACTGGAGCGTTCACCCTATCTTTTATACTGAAATATCTTTCAGTATAAAAGATTTATACTCTAATATTAGAAGTGGCATATAAGAGTAGATAAAGATAATCAAACTTAAGTGGTTTGTAACTTGTTGGTAACAATTTGTTTTCGTATAAGTACGTAAAAGTTACGTTATCAGATTTATAACGGCTTGTATTTAACGTAATTAACATTCGAGTGGCCTGGAACTGGAAGTTGACAATTATTAAATTAAATACACAAATAGCAAAATAATTTGTAGACGTTAGAGTAGGAAAATTAATGTTATACGGATTGTTAACCCCCCTTATGAAGCATGGAGCTTGCGTCGCGGATGTTAAGAATATGGATTAAATATTTAAAGATGTTACAATTAATAAATGCATTAAATAATGAACTAAAACTTGTTACTTTCAGCGTGCGTCATGGTGAGCATCAGCGTGGTGAGCGAGGCCGATAAAAGCCGCGAGGCCGACTGGCCGGTCGTCCTATTTTTAATACACATTCATCTCCTCTCGATCTACGGACTATGGCTGCTGCTGTTCGAAGTCCAGCTGTTAACCATACTTTTCCGTAAGTACTTGTTCATAAAGCATATCAACCCTTTTAAATTACGATTTCTTTTCTCCCTACTTTTGTTTTGCTTTGACGCCGTAGACCCATTAGGATAATTGAACCCTGAAGTTGCGCATTGGCTTCGAGAATCCAACATAGGTAAGTATTGCAACTAGGCTAGATCACTATCAGATTAAATGACAGATATTACTAAATCGTCGCAGATCTATTTTCTTTTCCATGAATACATATCCTGCGTTAGGTATGTCACCTTTTAAGGTCACAGATGTAATCCCTTAAGGCGATATTGCAATCATTGCGGAGATATGGAGATTAACTCGAAAACTCATTTATATTCAATTTTATGGATTGTTTGTTTCGAAAAACAATATCGTCATGTATGTGAGTGAATTTCCCTGTAAGTGTACCTAATCGCTATTCGTATTTTATACAATGGCTGTATAATTTTATGTGGGTATACAAAGTAGGCGACCAGCACAAAGGGATAGAACTCGACTTTTTACTTACATTACACACGGCTGGACAGTGTTTAATACCTACAGGCTCGTTATTTGTAATTATAGAGATATCTTATATTTAAGAACTTTAGTTTAGTCTAGTTTATCTAACCGATTCAGCGATTTAAATTAAAAGTTTGGTTTATCAATTGTTTTCTTAAACGATTAACAAAAACACAACTATGCAACTAGGTATGAACAACTGAAAAAATTTGCCTGGTCACTTAATCTTTCCTATGTGCCATTTATTAAACTAAACTAAACTAACTAAACTAAGTCATAAAACAAAATAATAAACAAACAATATACCTAGTATAAAAACAGCAATTACTTCATTCTACGGTAGACAAAAACATCCATACAAGAATAATTACTTAGTACTCAGGTTTATAAAGTAAAAAGTAAAAGAATAATCAAATTAGAATGACAGTGTGTACCAGTATATTTTCATCCATAGTTCGGCGGGCGTCCATAAAATTGCACGCTGGCTACCTGATAAGTGATAACAGACAGTTGAACACTTTTTCTGCAGTTAATGAAAAAAGAGCTATAATTAGTTCGGTATTGGCAAAGAACATTTTTGACGCCCAACCACTGTTAGTCATTTTTCCACTTTATAATGGATATTAGAATTGTGGTTAAAACCACAATCCGTAGAAATTTGCGGTTAGAGGTAAATGAGCAAGCAAATGGCGCATAGGGATGCCTTGTCAGCGCAAGTATATTCCTATATATAATGTTCCTATGCATGATATTTTTTGGATCAAATGATCTATTGGCAAACATAGTTATTACTACGCAAATGTGTAATTTTAACAGCGTCGCTGCGGGTAGCATGTGGTAACCTAAAAGGCTGCTTGCCTTTTGGGATCACCTGGTTTGGTTGGAGTAAAAGGTAAATTGGTACGCAATGGCCCAGTCAAGCGGCTAATTGCGGATAGGCCCAAACTAACTACGATTAGCCGTTACATTGGCTATGGTATAATATTGTATACCGACTAATAGATCCAAGTTTCTACCAGAATGTAGGTTAGGTAAGGTTAGAACTGAAACCCTTACAGAACCAAACTGTTACTAGAAAAGCGGATTAGGTTAGAAATGCGACCGTCACAAAACCCGAAATGCTACCAGAAAAGTAGGTTAGGATATTAAAGTTAGAGATTTTTTGTAAAATGATACATTTGCGCAGTAATACATTTGCCAATAGATCATTTGATAACTCGTTTCTTGTAAAACGATTGATTGATAAACATCTTTGTGAACTGTATTTGTTCTTGTGATTTCATGTAAATCTGTTAAACAAAAATGAAGATATAGGAATATGCCCCTCGCGGTAAAGTATTGAAAATGCTTAATATTTACGAATTCCGAAATAATAAAAAATCTATTCAATAATGTATTAATATAGTCAGTCAACCGGCATTCGAATCCACGGAATGTAGAAAATAAACATCAAGTATTTTAAAGATAATTTATGATATATTGGGTATTTTGAAAGGGCCCATCAATAGGAAAAATATAAACATTGCCTTATTTATATTGTATTCTTTTTAACAGTAATCACTTTAACGTCCTGCGCGATTCTGGGTGTAACCACAGGAGCCCACAGACTGTGGGCGCACCGCTCGTACAAAGCCAGCACGGGGCTAAGGATTACGCTTATGGTCTTCCAAACCCTTGCAGGACAGGTGAGCAGTTATTCAGCAGCAGCGTGGCAAACCCACCATCACGACAAACTCGGTTTTTCATTTGCAATTATAATCAGTACCATGAGTTGTGACTTTGAGGTTTTCGATAACGAGTATCGAGTTTACTATCTGTGCATATCGCTTTACTATTTTAGTGCGAACGACTCATGGTGAGGGTACTGACAGTTGAACTATCTACTCATAAACGTAGGGTAGAAACTGTGTTATGCGGTTTTGTGCTCTCGAAACTCGATTATTAGCAGAGCTATTTTATGCGAGCATTTTATACGTACAGTCAGCGTCATATAGTTAGTTACAGTTAGTATGCCCATTTATATTTATATCGATACAGATTTTTATTTGTAATAATTTATAAGTATATATATAGCAGTAAGGATGTGTACCGATATATTTGGCCATACTAACTGCAACTAACTTTATGATGCGGACTGTACCTACCCCAGCTACTGACATCCAGGAATTCGTAGCAACGGATATGCACACCAAGTCTAGTAATTTTGACGACCGGTCTGGCCTAGCGCGTAGTGAACCTATGACGCCAATAGTCATAGGTTCAAATCCCAGTAAGGGCATTTATTTGTGTGGTGAGCACAGATATTAGTTCCTGAGGCATGGGTGTTTTCTATGTATCTATTTATTATTGTCTAGTACCTACCGAGCTTACCGTAGTACTAAGGTCGATTTGTGTAAGATTATCCCGAAATATTTATTATTATTATCCCGAAAAATAAGTAAATACAATATATCGGTAAACTGATATATTTAGAAAGCCTAATACTACATTATTGTGTTACATAGGAAGTTCTACGTCTAATGTTATGAAACAAAATAAGTACGTGAATAATTTCCAGGGTTCGATATACGACTGGGTCAAGAACCACCGCCTGCACCACGCCACCTTTGACACAGACGACGACCCCTACGACCACAAGAAGGGGTTCCTGTACGCGCACATAATCACGCGTATGCGCAAGCTCAGCCCTCACCAGGAGAAACTCAGGGAATCCATCGACGTGTCGGACCTGCACGATGACCCCGTTGTCATGTTCCAGAAAAAGTTAGCAGACTTATTATGTTATCATCATCTTCTTCGCGTTGTCCCGGCATTTCGCCACGGCTCATGGGAGCCTGGGGTCCGCTTGGCAACTAATCCTAGGATTTGGCCATCTGACCTTCCAACTCAGAGGGTAAACTGGGCCTTATTGGGATAGTCCGGTTTCCTCACGATGTTTTCCTTCACCGAATAGCGACTGGTAAATATCAAATGAAATTTCGTACATAAGTTTGGAAAAACTCATTGGTACAAGCCGGGGTTCGAATCTGCGACCTCCGGGTTGCAAGTAGCACGCTCTTACCACTAGGCCTCCAGCGCTCTGTTATAATTATTATGTTATACTTAAAGTAATATATGTATAACCTCCGTCTCCCGGTCCGACTGTCCGGCGTAAGGACGTCCTTCCACTTACCTTCATTGAGTTTCATAGCAGTAGAAAGGTGCCCTTGGAATGCCTTGTAGATAGACAAAACATTTATAGTTGGTGATAGATTGCGTAATTATACGGTGAATGGGTTGTAACTAATAACTACTGTTATTCTTATTATTCTCTTGCAGTAGAAGCTAAACCAGTTAGAAGTCAATTAGGGTATATTTTCATTTGATTCAAATTGATGTAATTATTTTCTAATTTTGCAGACTATATTTGTGCATGGCGATCAGAAAATGTTTTCATTTAAAGCGCATAATAAAATAAATAAATAAATATTACAGAACTTCCTTACACAGACTGACTGAGCCGTCTGAGCCCCACGGTAAGCTCGTGCTTGGAGGGCTTCTGTTGTGGGTACTGAGCCAACGATATATATACAAATACTTATTTATATACATAGAAAACACACATGACTCAGGAACAAATATCTATGCCCATCATACAAATAAATGACCTTACTGGGATTTGAACAGAGTATATATTGTATTACAATATAATATATACTCTGCTCTTAGACGTAATCTAACCAATTTTGTTTTCCAGGTTTTACTGGGTACTTTACGGCGTGTTGTTCCTCTTGCTCCCACTGAACGCGCCGCTGGAGTACTGGGAGGACTCGGTGCTGAGCTCCATCTTCGTCATCGGCTTCCTGCGCTACTTGGTTGTGCTGCACGCCTCGTGGCTCGTGGAGAGTGCAGTATCTGTATGGGGCCTCAAGCCCGGCGAGAAGTAAGTTCTACTGTTTTGGATCAGGACAGAGGCCCCCTCTACGCTTCGCTGTTCCACTCTTCTTACATAACGTTCTAATGTTTGCCCCATTAGAACGTTATACGGGGACGGGATTCGTCCCATCCCCTCCCATGCTTACTACAACACCTACTTTACGGTTTTTAGGGTTCCGTAGTCAACTAGGAACCCTTATAGTTTCGCCATGTCTGTCCGTCCGTCCGTCCGCGGATAATCTCAGTGACCGTTAGCATTAGAGAGCTGAAATTTGGTACTAATATGTATATCAATCACGCCGACAAAGTGCAAAAATAAAAAGTGGAAAAAAATGTTTTCTTAGGGTACCCCCCTATACGTAAAGTGGGGAGTGATTTTTTTCTTCACTCTAATCCTAACGTGTGATATATCGTTAGATAGGTATTTAAAAATAAATAGGAGTTTACTAACATCATTTTTGGATAATGTAAATATTTTTGGAAATAATCGCTCCAGAAGTAAAAAAAAGTACGTCCGTCCGTCCGTCAAAAGTAGAACTTTACATAAACTTTCTAGGAAAATTATTTTGAACTTGATAGGTTCAATAGTTTTTGAAAAAAATCTATATATATAAAAATGAACCCCTATTTCTCTTGGTCACGCTATAACTTGAGAACGGCTTTACCGATTTGACTAATTTTGGTCTTGAAATATTTGTAGTAGCTCAAGGAAGGTTTAAACGGTGAGAAAGTATGAAAAAAGTCGAGTAATATACTAAAAAACGAAAATATTGTTCCCCCATACAAACTTTATCAACTCGAAAAAACTGTAAGCGCCGCAGGATTTCATACATCTTACGAGTTTTTGGTAAAATGGTCTCTGCTTTCGCTCGAGAAAGACGGAAACGCCGTAGGATTGCATATATCTTAGGTTTGTTTGCGAGCATAATAGGTACTTTATATTATTCCAGCACTAAAGTCGTTAAGGCGATAGTTTCTTACAAATTGTTAATAAATTAGCCCTTATTCCCTAAGATATGGCTGTCAAAATTTCTATTGAATGACAATACACACTTCATCACTTCAGGCCCGGTACCGCGTACATCGAAATTCGCATATGTCGAGTATTTCTCTTTTACTCCAATTAAGGCGTTAAGAGAGTGACAGAGACAGTCGTCCGAAATTTACGAATATGGTTTACGACACCTCATAGACATATTAAAAATTCCTTACGACACCTTATTTGGAGTAAAAGAGAAAGATGTTCGAAAGGTACGCACTTCGATGTTTGCGGTACCGTTACCGCGTAGCGCCGCCGTTTTATGTATAATTCCGCGTTTAGTTTTAATCGTAAATAAGAATCTGCACTAATATTCATCGCCCAATGCGACCGTCCCCTGCGTTGGCAAATACAAACATTTCCGAGAAAATGCGATAGGAAAGGATTATTCACTACATCTGAGCACCGAGTGTATGTTTTTAACGTAACGAAATGTCACCATCGCGTTAGAGTTACCCATATTATATCAGTATGACTTACGCATTCGAGACATTTTTTACGTGAAAAGAAACTTACACTAGAGCCTCTGTACTTTAAGCTCGCTTAATTTGCCGATAGATGTCGCTGTAGGTGGAACGCTCATACCCTACATGGCGGTTTTAAGATTCTTTCTGATATAATGGGGTCGGAGCATGCAGTCTCCATGCCCATACATTAGGTTGAAAGTGACTGACTGACTTCAAATGACGCTGGCTGGTAATCACTCCATGTTACAACCCCTTCTTACTACTCGTGGTGGGACTGAAATTGACAACATTTTTTCGAATTTTCCATGTGTAGTTGGGATCTATAACTCTTTCTTTAGTTGTCAGCGTCCTTTGTGGGCCCGTTTTTAGGGTTCTGTTCTTAATATTAATATGTCAATAACAATGTATCAAATAGCCCATTTTTAACTCTTAAGTGGGAACACTTACTGTGGCGGACGAAAAACTACGGAACCCTACACTGAGCGTGGCCCGACACGCTCTTGGCCGGTTTTTTTAATTAATATTTTCCAAAATATTTGTATTACGTATACAGAGGAGACTATACACCTGATCAATCAAGGCTTGTATTTTTAATTATTTGAAAACCAATATTGGTAAAGTATGTTATTTGTCAGCACAAATAATGGGCAGCCCCAGCGCAAGCCATACACCGCGTAACATGAGGAAACCTAATAATTTTTCCAGAGTTATCCTGACCATATTTAGAGACTAAAATGTCCAATAAACCTTTTAGAAATTCACTACGTTTCGGAGTTACAAAAAAAAACAACCCATTACAAAAAAAATGATTAGGTATAACTCAGCACCGTTCGCTTTCTTTATTACCCGATTTTACCACTATTGAACTTCCTTCCTACACAGTGTATATTTATCCTAATTGGCTTAACGTTAATTGAGATAAGTGTAATATATTTATCGAATAATAACCCCAAACCCAATTCATTTTATTGGTTAGGTTAGGTAATTGGTTGGATTGTGAAAAACCAATTATTGCACTGATAAGGTATCTTGAATAAACATTATGGCTATAGCAAAAATAAAGATCTGAAAATATAATGAAATACTAAAGAATTGCTCACGAAGTAACTCTAACAATTATTAAACACGACTTCGCTCCCGTATTAACCAATGTAAATTTCATTCATTCAAAAAAAGGAACAGTTAAAACACTGTTTAAACTTCTTAAAGAATTAACTCTGCCTAGTTGATCCGAAAAATCTTCTCTCAAAGTTAACGAATTTAAATTACGGTGTATATATTTGTCATTTACAGATACCCACATGACTCGAACTCAGTTTTTGTGTTATCAAAAACATATTGGCCGCACTACCACTACCTGATTCCCAACGACTATAAATCTGGGGAATACGGCACATATGGTAAGTCTAACTCATACTCGTGGTTCAATTTTTAATAAACAAAACTTATCATAGGTACTGCGGCTCGTCTAAATTCAGTCACTCCCCATATTTCATGGCTTAAATAAAATCTCGTAGAACTTGTATCTTCTACTTATCTATGTACCAACCTCGGACCTCCGCTGCTAAACATGGGCCTCCCTTATAAATCGCCAGAGGCAGCGATCTCTAGCACACTGTGGTTTATTGTCACAATACAGGTTATACTGGGTAAAAACAAAATGGTGATATAAAGTTATATTTTCTGAATATTTTCATGATTACGATCAACTTTTACTATGGAGCCATAATTGAAAAATCAGTTTAAAAAATGACTTGCCCATAACATATGTAACTATCGCTGGCTAGCAGCTAGTCCGGTCTCTTTTTTAACAGATTTTTTGGTTGTGTCCATAGTAAAAGTTGATCGTAATCACGAATAGATCCAGAAAATATATATTTGTATTACCATTTTGATAACACCTGGTATTTACAGCAGTGGACAATTTACGGCTAAAATGATGATGATGATTGTCATTATATCCACGCTTAGCAAATAAGGAGTCGGTCGCAGTGTTCCACCAACCGTTATAAAGGGACGCTGGTTCTGGTCTCAGTTTGATACAACACCCATTGACCCAATCTTGTACTTACCTAAATTTTATTAATAAATTATACTCGTACCAAACCTTACTTGAATCTGTTGAATCATCTCTTTCTAAAAATAATCGTTATAAACGGTATTTTAGATGAATAACTCCATCATTTTCGATATAATTAAATGTCTTTCTAGATTGTGGTTGCTCGTCGGCGTTCATTCGAGTGTGGGCGGCGCTAGGTCTGGCCACAGACCTAAATACCATAGAGCAAGCCACTATGCAGAAGGCTCTCAAAGCCGCGGCCGAATCCAAACGGCCCCTGAAGACTTGCGTCGCAGACGCTGTTAAAGATCAAACACTTCCAGATGACCACTTTCTGCGAAGAGGTTAGAAATAGCGTGCAAATAAATAATAAACTAATTTATAAATAAATTATTTCACACTAATAAGTTGTATTCATTATGTTAGGTACACCTACTAATTTTCTACGTCTTGGGAACTTAATAGATAAAATTGTAGTATTACATTATAAACGCAAATTAAATTTGATATAACAAATGTGTATGGAAATAACCCGTATAATTCCATGTAATGTAACTTACTTATAATTCCAATTAATCATCAAAAGGGTCCAAAGTAGTCTAAGAAGACGTTTCAAAACAACCTACGGAACCTGCCATGTCAATTTGTAATTTTATTACTTAATTACGTATTTAGTCTGGAAATAGAATGACTGCTGAACGTTATGCAGAACCAAAGAATTATTAGAAAATAATATAAATAATTTTGTAAAGGATTAAAAAAACACAAAATATTTTTTCCTATTTTAATAAGTAATCTACCCGTGAAGAGTCAAGACTAATAAATATTACGTCCTCCAAATAAAAACTATTAACACTCTTCACCCGCTATGCCACAATATAAGACTTCGGTGTTCGCGGTACCGGGCCAGGTCGGATTTCCGCTTTCGAGCAACTACTGAAAACACTTGGAAAGTCAACAAAGGCTGATAAAATGGATCTAAAGCCTGACGGGATTAGAAAAAAGTTAAAGTTGTATGATAAAATACCTTAAAATATACCACTTTCCGAGAAATAAGTGAAATCATTATCAGAAAGTAACTATGCTTTACATATTTAAATCTTGTGTTTATCTAAAAATTTAAACCTTCTCCTGTAAGGAGTATACAGGAATCCCATGCTTAGAACCAACTTAAACACCAAACTACAACACGTTGATGCGGTAAGATTTTATACTTTCTTTTTGCTTTTATTTTACTTTCCATGTATTTGAAATGAAAATAGAGTGCTTAACTCAGTTAAAAGTCGCCCACATGCGACTCACACTATTTATTAGCGCACACACTTCGTCCGAGCGCCAAACTACCTCGTCTCGTCGCGATTGGGTGACTTTAAACCCCTTGGTTAACAATCTAAGTCTATCTATTATATATATAACATTGTCTATTAAACTTCAACAGCATTTATTAGAAATTACATTCTTGTTTCATTTATACTGAACTCAGCATGGCTCGAAATTATCTACGTCTACAATATGCGAGATGACCACACAATAAGTCACTACTATTCAAGTACAGGTATAGTCTAACTAACCGAGTCATATGCATATGTAGCTACTTATAAATATCCTTATAACTATTACTGTACTAGGAACATTAATGTCATACCAAACATAATAGTAGTTTATGCAGCTGGGACATAATGAAGGTCCTTAAAACATGAGTGTGGGTTTATGAAACGTGCCGTAGCGAAGCGAAGCTAATTATCTAGGTACAGTTGCATACATTACTTTATCTACACACGTATCATAAGTAGTCCATGATGAATTCAAATGCCGGAGGCATATGACCTATATTGCTATCAATACTACCTATATCATAATTTTAGACACTTTAAGCTAAGTTATGATCAAATACAAATAAATTACATCTGAAAATTATTTATTGTTATTACCAAGCTCAAAAAATAAAGGTCAATCTAATGATGGCATTATCTGTTAAAAGGGACCTTATTTTCGATGGCGCTTATGGCGTTCTTAAAGAAAACGCGATACAAACGCAACGCGGTTCGAACGACGTAAGGTCCCAAAGAGAAAGAAAGATGTTCCAAATTTGAATTTCATAACGCAATAATTTTTGACAATTCTGCTATTATTAAATACCATTTCTTGACGATTTTTAAATGTTTGTTGTAATGTTGGTGATTTGCCTACGGTTTTTGAATACCTATGTTATAACTAGAAGACTTATGATATGTGTGTAGATAAACAATGTTTAAAAGTTAAACATAAAACACGATAGCTAGTCAAATCTGATGAGATTAAAGACCCTCCCGAAAGCGCGAGCCGTAACCTTTTGGAACTGTTTGCGATTTTTCCATAAGTATTCTGCCATACCTGAAAATATTTTATTTTTAAACCGGTAAACCACCTATTTTATACAACGACGACATAATTATAATATTTATAATTAAATAACATTGTTGTTTTGTGTCTAAAACTTATCTAAAACGTTTCGGATTGATCCAAAGCGAAACTACACTATAGGACTTGAATCCCTTACTATTATACTTAGATATGGATTTGAAATCCCTTCAGGGACACCCGGCATGCAAATCTAGACAGCAGTGCTGTGAGCCGCAATACTGTAAAACGTCGTGCAAAAGAACGAGAAAAGCAGAGTAAAAACGCTGCACAATTACACAAACAGCTAATCGAGTACCCGTTACCTAATAAAAGTGCAGTAACAAGTCCAATAACTAGTAGAATCAGCGCCGAGCGCACGTCGGCAGCGCGCGCCGAAGCGAAGCCCGGCGGCGGCTCGCAGCGCGGCATGCCCGGCACCAGCGCCGCCTGCAGCCGCGCCATTGCTCCGCCGCTCCGCAACAGCAGCAAACTAAACAAGAACCATGGGGTGTAAACGTGGCTCTGTAATGGTTCCAGCAAGCCATAATGTAGGCTCAAGGTCAGTTAGAATTAAAACCTAATAGTCCGTCAGTAGATAACTACTTACTGTACAAGCCTATAAGAACTTGTAACAATATTGGTGATCCTGATCAGTTTAAGAGAATATGTTTTGAGGTGATCTTAATCAGATATCAACTATGCCCTTAAACGGACCAACACCTATTCGTAGCACTCTGTAGAAAAAACGATAATCGATTTTACATTTTTAAGACGCTGGACTTAAGCGAAGTTCACGCTTAATAATAAAATAGCGATATAATTTATCTCTCATTTTTCCTTATAGCTGCGTTTCTACTTGCTGCAAGCGTTCAAACTTGCAAGTGTAAACCGGCCTTTAAAATTAAAAATAATAGGTGATATTATTTGAGAGCACCGGCACATCTTGAATAATAACCTCTATATATTTTCAGCTACCCGACGAGCGTAAGGCGAGCCCCGAGGCAGTGGAAACTAGAGATAGGTCCGCATAGACGGTACCGTCAGCTCGCGTAGAGTACGCTACCTGAGCGTCTTTCATAATTATCAGTAGATACACTTTTTCAGCTAACTGACGAGCGTAGGGCGCGCGTAAGGCGAGCGACGAGGCAGTGGAAAGGCGAGACGGGCCCGTGTAGATGTTAAACAACGCCAGCTCACCCAGTGCACGCCACCTGTGGGTCTTACATAATGAGATGTAAACATTTTGAACTACCTGACGAGCGTAGGGCGCGCGTAAGGCGAGCGACGAGGCAGTGGAAAGGACAGACGGGCCCGTGTAGATGCTAAACAACGCCAGCTCACCCAATGCACGCCACCTGTGGGTCTTACATAATGAGATGTAAACATTTTGAACTACCTGACGAGCGTAGGGCTCGCGTAAGGCGAGCGACGAGGCAGTGGAAAGGACAGACGGGCCCGTGTAGATGCTAAACAACGCCAGCTCACCCAGTGCACGCCACCTGTGGGTCTTACAAAATGAGATGTAAACATTTTGAACTACCTGACGAGCGTTGGGCGCGCGTAAGGCGAGCGACGAGGCAGTGGAAAGGACAGACGGGCCCGTGTAGATGCTAAACAACGCCAGCTCACCCAGTGCACGCCACCTGTGGGTCTTACATAATGAGATGTAAACATTTTGAACTACCTGACGAGCGTAGGGCGCGCGTAAGGCGAGCGACGAGGCAGTGGAAAGGACAGACGGGCCCGTGTAGATGTTAAACAACGCCAGCTCACCCAGTGCACGCCACCTGTGGGTCTTACATAATGAGATGTAAACATTTTGAACTACCTGACGAGC
The DNA here is from genome assembly GCA_022674325.2 of Grapholita molesta. Taxonomy (NCBI): domain Eukaryota; kingdom Metazoa; phylum Arthropoda; class Insecta; order Lepidoptera; family Tortricidae; genus Grapholita; species Grapholita molesta. The sequence continues at coordinate 21,095,684 of CP053121.2, read as the reverse complement.
GTTGGGCGCGCGTAAGGCGAGCGACGAGGCAGTGGAAAGGCGAGACGGGCCCGTGTAGATGCTAAACAACGTCAGCTCACCCAATGCACGCCACCTGTGGGTCTTACAAAATGAGATGTAAACATTTTGAACTACCTGACGAGCGTTGGGCGCGCGTAAGGCGAGCGACGAGGCAGTGGAAAGGACAGACGGGCCCGTGTAGATGCTAAACAACGCCAGCTCACCCAGTGCACGCCACCTGTGGGTCTTACATAATGAGATGTAAACATTTTGAACTACCTGACGAGCGTTGGGCGCGCGTAAGGCGAGCGACGAGGCAGTGGAAAGGCGAGACGGGCCCGTGTAGATGCTAAACAACGCCAGCTCACCCAATGCACGCCACCTGTGGGTCTTACAAAATGAGATGTAAACATTTTGAACTACCTGACGAGCGTTGGGCGCGCGTAAGGCGAGCGACGAGGCAGTGGAAAGGACAGACGGGCCCGTGTAGATGCTAAACAACGCCAGCTCAACCAGTGCACGCCACCTGTGGGTCTTACATAATGAGATGTAAACATTTTGAACTACCTGACGAGCGTAGGGCGCGCGTAAGGCGAGCGACGAGGCAGTGGAAAGGACAGACGGGCCCGTGTAGATGCTAAACAACGCCAGCTCACCCAGTGCACGCCACCTGTGGGTCTTACATAATGAGATGTAAACATTTTGAACTACCTGACGAGCGTAGGGCGCGCGTAAGGCGAGCGACGAGGCAGTGGAAAGGACAGACGGGCCCGTGTAGATGCTAAACAACGCCAGCTCACCCAGTGCACGCCACCTGTGGGTGTTACATAATGAGATGTAAACATTTTGAATTACCTGACGAGCGTAGGGCGCGCGTAAGGCGAGCGACGAGGCAGTGGAAAGGACTGACGGGCCCGTGTAGATGCTAAACAACGCCAGCTCACCCAGTGCACGCCACCTGTGGGTCTTACATAATGAGATGTAAACATTTTGAACTACCTGACGAGCGTAGGGCGCGCGTAAGGCGAGCGACGAGGCAGTGGAAAGGACAGACGGGCCCGTGTAGATGCTAAACAACGCCAGCTCACCCAGTGCACGCCACCTGTGGGTCTTACATAATGAGATGTAAACATTTTGAACTACCTGACGAGCGTAGGGCGCGCGTAAGGCGAGCGACGAGGCAGTGGAAAGGACAGACGGGCCCGTGTAGATGCTAAACAACGCCAGCTCACCCAGTGCACGCCACCTGTGGGTCTTACATAATGAGATGTAAACATTTTGAACTACCTGACGAGCGTTGGGCGCGCGTAAGGCGAGCGACGAGGCAGTGGAAAGGACAGACGGGCCCGTGTAGATGCTAAACAACGCCAGCTCACCCAGTGCACGCCACCTGTGGGTCTTACATAATGAGATGTAAACATTTTGAACTACCTGACGAGCGTAGGGCGCGCGTAAGGCGAGCGACGAGGCAGTGGAAAGGACAGACGGGCCCGTGTAGATGCTAAACAACGCCAGCTCACCCAGTGCACGCCACCTGTGGGTCTTACATAATGAGATGTAAACATTTTGAACTACCTGGCGAGCGTAGGGCGCGCGTAAGGCGAGCGACGAGGCAGTGGAAAGGACAGACGGGCCCGTGTAGATGCTAAACAACGCCAGCTCACCCAGTGCACGCCACCTGTGGGTCTTACATAATGAGATGTAAACATTTTGAACTACCTGACGAGCGTAGGGCGCGCGTAAGGCGAGCGACGAGGCAGTGGAAAGGACAGACGGGCCCGTGTAGATGCTAAACAACGCCAGCTCACCCAGTGCACGCCACCTGTGGGTCTTACATAATGAGATTTAAACATTTTGAACTACCTGGCGAGCGTAGGGCGCGCGTAAGGCGAGCGACGAGGTAGTGGAAAGGACAGACGGGCCCGTGTAGATGCTAAACAACGCCAGCTCACCCAGTGCACGCCACCTGTGGGTCTTACATAATGAGATGTAAACATTTTGAACTACCTGACGAGCGTAGGGCGCGCGTAAGGCAAGCGACAAGGCAGTGGAAAGGACAGACGGGCCCGTGTAGATGCTAAACAACGCCAGCTCACCCAGTGCACGCCACCTGTGGGTCTTACATAATGAGATGTAAACATTTTGAACTACCTGACGAGCGTAGGGCGCGCGTAAGGCGAGCGACGAGGTAGTGGAAAGGACAGACGGGCCCGTGTAGATGCTAAACAACGCCAGCTCACCCAGTGCACGCCACCTGTGGGTCTTACATAATGAGATGTAAACATTTTGAACTACCTGACGAGCGTAGGGCGCGCGTAAGGCGAGCGACGAGGCAGTGGAAAGGACAGACGGGCCCGTGTAGATGCTAAACAACGCCAGCTCACCCAGTGCACGCCACCTGTGGGTCTTACATAATGAGATGTAAACATTTTGAACTACCTGACGAGCGTAGGGCGCGCGTAAGGCGAGCGACGAGGCAGTGGAAAGGACAGACGGGCCCGTGTAGATGCTAAACAACGCCAGCTCACCCAGTGCACGCCACCTGTGGGTCTTACATAATGAGATGTAAACATTTTGAACTACCTGACGAGCGTAGGGCGCGCGTAAGGCGAGCGACGAGGCAGTGGAAAGGCGAGACGGGCCCGTGTAGATGCCAAACAACGCCAGCTCACCCAGTGCACGCCACCTGCGGGTCTTACATAATGAGATGTAAACATTTTGAACTACCTGACGAGCGTAGGGCGCGCGTAAGGCGAGCGACGAGGCAGTGGAAAGGCGAGATGGGCTCGTGTGGACGGTACAGCTAGCTCGCGCAGCGCGCACCGCCCGCGCGCCTGGCTCAGCGACCTGTAGGTACATACCGTAAATTGTATTGAAATTCGGCAAAACAAAGAGTCGAATATATACATACACCATACTGAATTGGACTAAGACTTGATTCTGAAATAGTTATAATAAAAAAGAAAACAACGTAGCTAAAACAAACATTAAACATCGAAAGTTTTTATCTATTTTCTTCGCGTCAATTGGTAACTTATACTAATGGCGGTTGTGGATTGTAGATTTCGTAGATAAACAATAACCATTAAACTTTTTGTTTGCTTATTAGCATAAATTCCATTCCATACTCTTGCAAATTCCATTGTGATTAATAAAAACCGTAACACGACATTACTGATCTATAAATAAGAAATAAATATTATGTTTTACGACACAATCTTACACATATTTATTTTTTAGCAGGCAAACTAGGTCGTCTTACAGTAAGCTCAACAAGGCTTGTATTCTAGGTACTAGACGATGATATATATAATAGATATAGGTACTAAAATAGATAACGTTTGTCCATGATCTAGGGTGCAAATCTTAGCGATAAATTACACACAAATAAATGCCCCGACCAGGATTCGATGACCTCCAGCTTCATAAGCATCCGACTAAGCTAGGAGGCTATATTTTAAAATGGTGTACAAGATTTAAATAGTCTAATCAGTTTATATCTCATTTACTTACAATAAAACATTAAAATTAATTCCATATTATTAAAATACTTACAGTGGTTCGGATACTTCAGTGGGATACTTCGAATAGGTACCTAAATGGTAACTAGATATTTCTAATGACCCGACATGACATGTATGAACGGACTTATGACCAATGTCGTAGACTTAACTTGCAAGATTCAAAGAGGGCAGTACTTAATATCAAAGACGATAAAATGTTTATTTGATTCCATTTTATGTCTAAGACAGATTGCGGTTCTCATACATAATATTTAGGTCTGCTGTTATGTTATTACCTACATGATAGAACGTTACGCGGAAATTTTACGATATAACAGTATGTTTCTCCGATATTTATAGGTACAAGTTAATATTACATCGAAAGAAGAACTGAATACAACGCAGTAGAAAATATGCGTAAGTACAAATGGCAAGAAGACGATAGTAGGCAAACGTTTGGAATATACTTCACCAGCATAACAGAAGTTCCACATTAAACATAGATATCACAATTAACCCTATTTTTAGTTAGTTTTGTTAATTATGTAGTTATTTTTGTTCTAAAATAAAAATTGAAATTAATTAAAAAAAACACACTGAACTGGTTGTGAATTTCCTATGAGTGATTGCTGAGTATTGGTTATTTTTTTATAAGATACCAAATAACAGCATATTATATATAGTATGTTTACAAACAAAAGATAACATGAAACATAATATGATTATGAAACATGATAGCAAAATCTAGAGATTGATTTCTGGGTCGTGACCCAGAACCAGTTTTCCTAACTCAGTAAATGGTCAATATTATCTTATGTAGGTAATCATAACAACGTTACTATCTTTTATTAATTAAAATAATTTTAAACTAACCACATCGTGTTCATGACATACACAGTATGGGAAGCGAAAAGACGTCATATTGAGTAGAGATTGACCAAATTGTAACAAATATTTTTTTTTTCTACTTACAATATGAAAAATATTTATAATTTTTGGTGAAATGTTTAACATAATTAGTTTCTCTTTATGAATTATATGTCATGTTGTGTTCTCTTGCTCTAAAACCCCGAAATCACCCTGTATAGGAGAACCTTTATTCGTAACATACATTGTCAGTAAAAGAAGAATAACACATATTGGTAAATGATAAACAAGTGTCACGAAAATAATAGATTTATCTAAGCGTCTTGCTAGCAATAGAAATAAAAAAACATTATAATGAATGTTTTATGGACCCTTGTCCCTTCAAAGGAATGTTTTATGGACGCCGCGCGTTACTTGCGATCCGTCCTACAGAGTTCCTACATTCCTAGAAGCGGTATTTCGATAGTATTTCAAAACAACCGCCATCTAACTCGCACTGTTATCTCAAAGTCAATTGATCATATATCATAAAACCAGACACAATTATAAGGAAAACGATTCATAATTAACAATAAATTTAACTAAAACTAACATAAATGTAAAAAAGGCTCTGCAGCATAGTATTTACCAAAGATGCTGGAAGCATTTCCTCGCTGAATCGTAAGACTGATACTTCGGTCTCCTGTGGCGTCTCTGAGTCTCTTTGAAAGGTAAATAAGTATAAGGTATTTTGAAGTTCTTCATACATACTTAAGTGTGGACCGCGCAGCGCGCTGCCCCGCAAAGAACGCGTAGTCCAGACGTGCGGCGCGTGCGAGTCCTTCCTCTGCCGAAGACACAAGATTCTCCGCGTCTGAATAACCACGGATGTAGAACGCATTCAATTGGGAGTCTTTTGTCGACTGCGATAAAGAAAAACATTGTTAGCTATTTAATTAGATCGGTTCTATGTAGCAGTTTTTGTTTTATACAATCATTAGTACCTACCATGAGGTACGCCTGGTCCGCGCCATTCTTTATATAACCAATTTTGAAATTAGGCGAGTGTAACACAGCTGCGACGGTGTCTAAGCTGGCGACTCGCACGGACAGCACGGATGTTATGAATGCTGCGTACGCGTTGTACGTCACTACGGCGAACAGCAGACACACAATGAGGAGCACGCTGGCGGAGGGTACTGGCGGAGTCCACGACCCACCTAAAAAAGGTTTTTTATTACAACACAATTCTAAAACGGATCCGGAGTCCGGAGTTATTATTATTATTTATTTATTTATCAGACAACTAGGATCCATTTGTTAAATGTTAGTAAACATACAAAACAAAATAAATATACAAAATAATTCCTACATGACTATGTTTGTACTTAAAATAAAGCAAAATTAAGAAAGAAAACCGTATAACCGTATTTACAAAATCCTACTACGTACCTACGAGTACATAACATTTCCATATACCGACGCACTAGTCGCCGGAACAAAATCAAGATTAATCAGTACTTAAGGAGTTTGAAATGGATCGTTTAACCTTTGAGTAAATGAGTCAATTTGAAAGAAATAAAACAACTAAAACGGATTTAATCGCGTATACTAATTTAAACTTCATCCCGACGTTTCGATCCCTTCACCCGATGACCACGAACGCTGCTAAAGGGTTCGAAACGTCGGGATGAAATTTAAATTAGTATACGCGATTTAATCCGTTTTAGTTGTTTTATTTCATGAGTAATTATCGCGGCAACCGAAGACAATATTAGTCAATTTGAAGTTAAAATAATACAGTAAGATAATACAGTATAGATAATAATACAGTAAGATCGTTTTGACGAATGATTTCGTTGCCAACCCTACTATTACACAGTACTTTGACCTTGTTGACAAAGAATCCCAGTAGTCCACACGAAAGCCTCAGTATACTCCATAGGCCGAGAGTCGTCCGGGCTGGGGGTCACCCTGCTAATGAGCACCACCACGACGGAGGCCGCCACCGCCACGGCCAGCACACAGGCCAACAGGCGCGCACTGAACGGCGCCAGAAAGATGTCTCGTACCGTTGACGTCTCCTGGTGCCTGATGTAGATGTTGCACCTGCAATAGGTAAGGCTATACAAATGTACGTCATTTGAAAGCAGGCAGTTCAAAGAAGACTTAGTTATCTGCTTGACGAACTGTTTAGAAATGAGAGGCGAGCAGGCTGAATATACATGTATTTGTACAAAACTCTCATGTTTTCCACACATAATTACGTTGTTGTCCTTACGTCGCAGCACTTAGGAAATGTGGAAAAATACCTTTACGTTTAACGCGATTAAATCCCGTTTAATTTGTATTTATAAATATGTCTTTGAGTATGCAATCAAATATATGAATTCATATTCGGATTTGTCCTACTGGTTGAATAGTAAGGAATGGCTTATAACATATTGTCCGATTTTTCTACAGTCAACCAATTTGATTTATAGGCCACTTCGTTCCTTGTCACAGTGAAAATCTATATGAAAGATCTCTGACGTCACTGTGACAAGGTTCGAAGTGGCCTGGAAATCAAATTGGTTGACTATACATAGGTATCTGTTAACTAAAAGTAAATAAAATCGTACATAAGTACGTAAAATGTACATTTTAATTAATTCCACGCTTGTTTTGAAGAATGTTCTAAAAATTTCATTATTATTTAGTAACGGAATTGGTTTTCCGGATGCCGGAGCAAACAATGCAATTTTATACTCCTGCTGGATAAAATACGAATAATGAACATGTAATACATATTTACATTTGCATGCTTTACCTTCTCGAGACACGTTATTGTACTCGTAAATTACATGGTAATTAAGTTTCGAATGAAAATTCATGTATTCAAATAAATTATTTATATTACATTATTAATTAATAGTATCTAAATTAAATTCCATTTTCAACCAGACTTAATTACAGAGCTTTATTTGAAAGTTTGTTCTGCCTAACGGACAATGTTAAGGAGTCTAATCGCAACACTTGACTGTGTTCCAAAACATTAATACCTAGATAAAAAAGCAAATTTACTAAGATCTTGTGCGTAGTCAGCTCGCCAAGGAAGTTCGTCGGCGCTGGCAGCCTAGCATACTGTCGTTTTGTTATATAGCTCACATGGTTTCGGTTATAGGAAAGATGAAGTCCATATCCTGGTAGCGAGGAGCGTGGACCGTGACCGGTTCGAGCGCGAGGTCCACAGAGCGCTCAGTCAGCGCGCCCAGGAGGCCAGTCCATGCACCCTCGTAGCTCCGGAATCCTAGCTTGCTGTAATATCTCGTTGAACTCCTGCGCACAGAGTAACTCATTTTCGATGGTGTCGAGCCCACACAAGTATCGCTAACTTAATAATAACTTATAGCACCAAGCCCATAGTCCATACTCATTTAATCTAAAGTACTTTTGTTTGTGTTATTATTTAATTAGTGGAACTTCATGAAATGATAACATATTCCTTAATAAATAAATATATTTATCAAATGTATGGAAAGAGTATTATCCATAAAAACATATTTGACGATAAACAATTCGTCGCCATTGTTAAAAATGGCGTAGGCATTCGTTACAATGGCATATTCACGGAAGGTACATTTATTCTTTGCCTGTATTTATTGAAGCCTGTTTTCAGATCCTTATGTAGTCGACGTTAAGAATTTATTGTAAACGCCTTCCCTTCGTCTAGGATTATATATAAACTCTTGCCGTAAATATATAATTTTGCTCCCTTGTGACACAATCTACTATTTCTGGCAAACCGTACGAAGCATTAATCCTGAAGGTGAGGTAATGCAGCACATCGTCGAGCAGCGCCGGCGCCGAGGGCCCGTCGTCGTCGGCGGCTGCGGCGCCGTCGTTGCTTGCGTTGCAGCGCCCCACGACCAGCTCCTCACCCTGGAAGTTGCGCGCCTCCACGGGGTAAGGGGCCTTCACGAGGGACATCGAGTGATATCGGTCCCAGTGCCCTAAAAAAAATAGGTTTATTTTGAAACAAACCTCAAGCTTGAATCCTGATTAAATTATTTACTCTTTCCCATATAATGATGTTTCGGATATTTTGATTCAATGAAATGTAAGAGGTACACTAAGTGGATGTTGCTCCTGTCCGTATCATGGGACGCGCAAAGAGGTAGGCATTATATTTAAATGAAATCACAACTCGGTACAAAAGGTCTAAAAGCGAAAAAAAAACTAATTGTACCTGCTAGGTACCACCTACAGATCTATTTGAAGTCGGTGTCAAGCCAAATAGCCTTGATGGGTCAATTTCAACAGTACTAGTTTTTTGTGTCATTCCGGTGTAATTCTTTATTTACGTTTCTTCGATGTTTCTTTTAATGTCAATTGACACCTCAGACTGTTCTTTGATAAGCCTCTTACAGAGCACTTGATATCTTAAGCATTTTGTGAATTATCGGAGAATAAAAAAAATTACTCGCACGTGAATGATAAGTATACACAGGAATGATATAACACTCCACCTGAATGACATTTTCCCAACGGAATGAAAAAAAAATACTCGCACGTGAATGATAAGTATACACAGGAATGATATAATACTCCACCTGAATGACATTTTTCCCATCGGAATGAAAAAAATAAACACGGGAATGATATATATACACTAAAATGAGAAAAATGCTAAGAACTGCCTAAATCAGCCAAGTTCAATAATTAACTGAAAATTTATTTCGAATGCCCATGTTCAATGTAGAACTACTCCAATCTAGCATATCGAGTATTTCTTTAAAAAGTGCCACTTTTATCTCGCTCCTTTCCTTAATGAGTTTCCGAGTAGAGCTAGAGAGCCTTTTAGTTCTACTGCTCCGTTGGGCCTTGACGAACTTAGACCCGGAGCTGTGGACAGCTTCTACAAACCCGTCGTTGAGTTCGTCCATCTCGCTTCCTAGAGAATCAAAACGGTTCCGGAGCTCTAACTGAAAGATCTCGGGGTTTTTGGATTTGGATTGGTGCTGGCCGGAGTGTAAACCTCATCAGTCGCGAACGTTCTAACTTAACATTTATATTCAATGTGCCCCTAACCAGACGGTGATCACTACCGGTCTTAACCGTATTGATCACAGAGACATCATTGAATATATGTTTCTTCGTCGACATGATGAAGTCAATCTCGTTTTTTGTTGCACCATCGGGACTCATCCAGGTCCATCATGCTCACGTTTCTTGAAGAAATAGTTCATCATATAGAGTCCCTCTTTCTCCAAGAAACCAGCCAGTAGTTGGCCCCGGTGGTTCCGACGTCCGTATACAAATTGCCCCACTCTCAGCTCTGCGCCGTCTCTCTTGCCCGGTTTCGCGTTGAAATCCCCCATAACAACGGTGAAGTATGTTTTGGAGCTATGCATGGCCTTTGAGATGTCCTCATACATAGCCTCCACCTCGTCGTCGGAGTGTGTCGAAGTCGGCGCGTATACTTAGATGACCTTCAACGAGTATCTCTTGGATACTCTGAGTATCAGGTACGCCACCCTGGACGACACACTCTCGAACTTCACCACGTTGTTTACGAGGGGCAAGAAGGCGGTGGGAAGAAAATGGGGACTGAGGCCCAGTATGATTGAATGGATATATAAGGCGATCATACTACCCAGGCTACTATATGGAGCGGTGATATGGTGGCACAGGGTACAAATTAAAGAATATAAAAGAGACCTGTCCAAGGTACAGAGATTAAGCCTGCCTAATGATAACAGGAGCCATGAGAACTACTCCTACGCGAGCACTAGAGGTTATGCTGGGAATGCTACCGCTACAGCTAGAGGTGGTGAAGAGAGCCATGAAACAATGGTACAGAATGAAAGCATGTAAGGAATGGAGACGAAGTAGCATGGAGAAAAGGCATGCTCTGATACAGGAGTATACAAGGTCAGAGCTAGGAATGTTAACGGCGAGCAATGATCTTATAAAGAAACAGGAGATCTTTGATAAGAAATACAGAATTCATATCGGAGAAAGAGATGACTGGAAGGTTCAGATAAATCACCCAACAACCATTTGCTTCACGCATGGTTCAAGAAAGAGCTCCATAAGGAGAGCAGGAGCGGGTATATTAATACCAAAGCTAAACAAAGCAGAATCTGAACCACTGGGCAGGTTTTCCAGTGTGTTTCAGGCAGAGGTGTGGGCAATAACGAAATACGCACAAATCATAGAAGAAAACAAGTCGCAGGCGGGATCAGTCGTGATATACACGGACAGTCAGGCGACGTTAATAGCACTAAGGAAAGTAGAAGTTACCTCCTCCATTGTGAAAGAATGCAAAGAGGCACTTAACAAAATAGGCCAAAGAATGGACACTATAGTGGCCTTGGTACCCGCTCACAAAGGAGTGGGAGGAAATGAGAAAGCGGACGAACTGGCCAGGAGTAGAGCTGACAAGGAATTCATAGGCCCGGAACCAGTTCTACCCATATCAGCTGAGGTGTCGAGAGGAGTCATAGACAGACTAAAAGAGGAAGAAGCAAACAGACGATGGGAAGAAGAAACTGAGTACCTATAGACAGTCGAAGATGTTCCTAAAAAGAATGGATGCCAGGAGAACCAGGTATCTCTTGAAACTAGGTAAGTCCGGTCTAAAATTACTGACGGGGGTCATTACGGGACACAACTAGTTGAACAGACACCTCAAGGTAATAGGTAAGACTGAAAGCGCCTCCTGCCCACACTGTGGGAAAGAGGAAACAAGTAAACACGTCATAACCGAATGCGGCATGTACGCATCGATGCGACACAAAGTATTTGGTATTGACGTTATGGAGGAAAGCGAACTAAAGGATATCAACTTAAAGTATATCCTTCTGTTCTGCAGGAAAATTGGCAGATTTGAGGAGCACTGTATGGGAACGCAGCCGGAACAGTAACCTGCAGCTCCAACTACAGGGAACTGGGCTGAATGACTGCAACAAGCGATCGACAGCCCGCCTGAGTCCGGCCGGGCGTCCCTACACTACATCTACATCTACGAGGGACTTGTGGACGATAAACCCGACCTCCTTGGGACTGGGGGTCGCCCTCCCGGAAGTGGAGCAAGTTGCCGGACTTCAGGGTTATCGTGTGGGGAGGACTCTCTTTGGACTTCAGATAACCCTATTATATCCCAATGCAACCTGCTCAACCCTTCCTCCAGTTCCACTATCTTTTCTTTGGTCCGCAGCGTACGCGTGTTGTATGTTGCCAGGGCCAGGAGTCGTCGGTAGCAGGATCCCGCCCAGGGATTCTTAGCACCCCTGACCCCTTTTGTACTCTGGCCGCTACCGGCATAGCCAGGGTACCGGGGGCCGTCGGGGTCTCGGGGCCATGGTTTTTGGGTGTTCATTTCATATGGGGAGTATATGCAATAATCGTCACGCTTGGCATGCGGGTTGGCGATCGCAGTGCTTCCACCGCACTCTAGGGATACAGGTGCCCATCCCCCGGTGGTCTTGGCCGTAGTTTTAGGACATACCCGGGTCCATTTTTTTATTCGTGGCATTCTAAAAGCAAATAAATCTCACATCAAAGTTGGTCAAAATCGCGAAATTTCAACCACGAACGCTTAAAAAAAATATAATAAATAAATGAAGCAACATTTGAAGAAAAAAAAAGGTACAGTCAACAACACTCCTAGCTATACATTGGTAGACCTTATTATATAAGGCATAAAGTCCACCGATGTACAGTTAAGAGTGTTGCTGTGTGTACTATAAACATCACTGAAGTGTTTTTCGACAAATAGTTTTGATGAATAATTAGTAATTACGTACTTGGAGTAATTTTGTCAAAATTTGCCAAAGACAGGTGTTTACTAGATTACCGAGAAACACCCAATTGATGTTAAGGCCTATTTTGTAACCACAACTTCAGGGGTCTAGCTTTACCCATCATAAAACGACATGAGGTTAAATGGCTTGTAGAAAAAGATATACAGCCGGAATCTTATTTTGTCGGACTTGGCGGGGGCATGGCAGTACCCCAAATAATACTTAAACACAAAAGTGAAGCTACTTTTGATATCATTTCGGTGTTATTTTCATTCTGGTGGGCATTAAAGCCATTTTACTACACCGAAATCACCGGAATGAAATTTGTGGAATGATAAACCGAGGTAAAATAAAATTATAAAAAAAGAACTAAATCCCACATTCTTTAACTATCGCAACATTTAAACTCACAAGTACAAAATACACGATCTATAAATATTTGAAAAATAACAAATATGAAACAAAAAACATATAGCAAACTCCGGAATGATATTTTTTTTGTCCCCGTAACATCGACATGACATTCTCATGTGGGTAGCGGATCTATTTGGCATCTTGTCGACGTCTTATTGCGGTGAGAGCCGCGGTACAAGTCACTCAAAGTGCGCAAGAGGGCAGGAGGGCGTACGAAGTCAAACTTAGCTAGTAAACGTCGATGAAATTTGTCCGCGGTAAAAAGGAGTATTTTGCCGGACAAATTTCTTTACACATAATAAAGGGGTTTATTAAACAGTTGGTAAGCAAGTAATATTTTAAAGGGTTCTTTATTGATATGGTATTATAATGAACTAAAAACAAATTTGTTATCTTGTATAGTTTTAGAGTTATGCGGCATTAAACAAGAATAACTGGGTTCCGGACAACCCACCTGAATGAAAAATAGGGCCTTTATTATTTATTTTCAATTATTAAATCATTTAATATTTTAATATTAGTTATTGCCCGAGGTGAATAGCTAAGAGATGTTTCCAAAAAAAAATAGTGTATGACTATTTTGACTTTCTGCACCAGTGTTTTCAGTCTTGCCATCAAATTTTATTGCTTGGGATATTCACCCTGATAGGCTACATGTCCTACTGTTCTGTGTTTATCTTTAAGGTTATGAAATGGAACTATCTAAAATGATAAAAACACTAAAATTAAGTTTTCATAATAAATTCGATGTTAAAGTATTTTTTTATCGGTTAGATTTTCAGTTTTGTTATTGATATTCAATTAGAGTTAAATATTCAGTTACATAAATGAGAAATTGGTAAATTTTTATTATGATACATACCTATGTATCATAATAAAAATTTACCAATGTATACGATCACTGTTGATCTTATCTTTTCCATCTGGTTTCTGTACAGAACTGCTTACTTGTTTAGAGATCTGATATAGCTATAAGCACTTATTTCAAAGAGAATTAGCTGAATTAAGGGGTACAACGGGTTTAGTATCAGAAGTCCGCTATCCTTTGAGAGGGAAACCTTTGAAAGTCGTCGTCGCAACTTACACCTTTTTTACATCAAAGATTGACGAAACAACTTACCTAAATAAAAAGCATATAACGTAGAATTGGTCCGGACTTTGAAATACTGGATCAAATGTATTCCTTCAATGCCGCGATTGGCATTGTTCGCTCTGGTCCATTTATTAAATTCTCTGGTAATTACGAATTTGCTTATGTTAACCATATCAAATTTTTGAGAGAAATTATAACTTAAAATTCCTGATTGGAATAGAGGGTAGAGACTGCCATGTCTTTTATAAATTTGATTTCGGGTCAAATTTCTGAATCTCTCCGATGTTCTGTAATAATTTCTTTCGTATTCCGTCTTGTTGCAGTTTTGGTCATAGCGACGGGCGTACCGGCAATTATTGTGATAATACTGTTTTCTAGGTAAAAAGTTTCGTCTCTGATTAGTAGATTTAGTTGCTGATTTGTACAGGAAATTGCCATCACAAATATGTAATGTACGTGATCTAGGTACATTATTCGCGTTTGGAAAGGAAGCAACAATGTTTTGGTCGAAACGTATAGGAGTTGAATTCATTATCCTGTTGATATGTTGGAAGTCCTCGATGGATCTGCTGACTACAAACCAATCGAAGGATGCCGTATTCATGTTCGCCGAGTGTAGCTGCAATGCAAGGATAATTGTAATAAGTTTAAAACAACGTCGAAGTTGTTTACATAGTTTGAAGCATGTCATGTTTACTTGTAAATACTTAATTGTGATATTCGTAATATCATAATATGTCATAGCTTAAACATTTCTAACTATGTATATGTAGATCTAACAACAACACAAAATAGTTGGTGAAGTTTGATTAAATAAATAAATAATTAACAGGAGACGGTTTGATAACCTAAAACTAAAAGTTTAATTAAAGACGCGGGAAAATAGATTATGCGCAGCAAAAAAAAACACATTCGTAGTAGCGCGGCTTAAGTTTACATGAATAAGAAAGTTTTTTCAAAAATTTAGCTTTAAAACAAATACAAGGGTATGAGGGTTATCCATACCTGTTTGATAAGTTTAACCAACGCCACACTGGCATTCTGGCGCATCCGAGGAGCCAGTATGATCATCCCGACTCCGATCTGTACGTGCACGCGGTCTACCACGTCCATCGCTCCGGCCACTCCGTTCACGCTCAAACATTTCATTAAGCGCACCGTGGCCCATTGGCAATCTAGGCAAAAGTAACATAATTACTATATATATATAAAGATAGATAGATATTTATATATATATATTATAATTCAGTCCGTCTTTTTGAATGGAAGTAAAAAGAACCAAAGCGCAACAATCGGTAAGGGGTTCGGGTAGCAAAATTGATAAGAATATATAAAAAAAACATGTGAAAACAAAACAATAAATATTAGTTACTACATTATTGTTTTCAATAACATGCATATTACTCAATAAAATCCATATTTTATTGAGGACATAAATATATGAAATATCCAATGTTTAATCTAACTTCGACATTACATATAAAGTACCTGCCATTTATCATACATAAATCACAATCTGATAAAGAAATATAGAAAAATAAAGTATTAGAAACTGAAAACATAACTAAACTAAAGTAATCAAACTTGGGGTCCTTGGCATTGTGCCCATGACGCAGACAGCATTCTCACGCCTTTGTACGAACAAGCTGCTTGCGCGAGGGTCGCCTATTGCCTCTCTTCGGCATTATATTTTCTATCGCCAATTTCGTCCAATCTTCTGTCAGATTCAGCAAAGTTCTTGGTAATATCATAAATCGGTGCATGGCGTGAAGAACTTGATAACTCTAAAATGGCAATTTTACAGGGCAGTGATTTTAAAGTTTGACATTTTCTCCAAAATCCGCTTCCATCTTTAACTCGTCTTTTTAGCTTGATTTATGGATAAATTTACGCGATCTTTCATTTTATTGTACATATTTTCCTTAAATCTGCTTACTTTGTAAGATATTAGACATATCAACACAGTCCCCAGAGACTTATCAACTTATTCCCCATACATTAGTGCTCAAACTAGTGAAAAAATTGTTTAATTTAATTCCTAAAAATCAGTTTTACACTGGAATTGAAATATTTAAATTGATTTAAGGGTCATTTTATGTGGTTTTTCCAATATGGTTATGCATATATATTATTTGTTGTTATCTTATTATTCATAATATTTGACTTATCAACATGTTCACCCATGACTTATTAACTTATTCACCATGGAATAGGGTATCAATAATAATGACACTTAATTTTTTTGATAACAAATACTGTAAATTAAATTAAAATGTTTATTAGGAGATTTTCATATTTCGGAAACGTAACCACTCTTTTTGTACTACCTACTTAGGAAAAAATAAATATAAACGACTCCTGTTCACATATAAAACTCAAAAAAATTATGTAGCATTTTTACAACAAAAAAATTACAACAAACTTGTGGAATTAATGGCTATCATTTTCATATTCGAAAACATGTTTCCTTTCATATCTGGATTATCCACATCAAGGTAAGGATTGGAGCCATAGTTCGTTAATCTTGAGATTTCAATGGACAAATAGAGTAAACTTGAATAGAGTACAGAGTACGAGGATAAGGTTTCGGCCGTTTACCCGTTTGTAGACATTCAGCCTAAATTTAATCTTAGTATTGCGTCTCGTTATAAATATGATACTCTAGTTTCTTAAAATGTCATGTATGTGGACCTTTTATTCGTAATTTACAAAAAAAAAAGATAAACTAACAAAAACACTGGTAATCGGCCAGCTGGTTCAGATTTCGGCTTCCTGAGCATATATCCTCCTAACTTATGGTATAATAAGGGTTGCATCCTTGAGGACATAGGATTGAATGTTGTTTAAAATAAAAACAATTGAATAATTTACTAACACGTATATAGGTATACTAGTGAATATCAGGCGCACAGCTCTGAACAGGTTTTTTTTACTAGTTAACAGGTTTCATGGTTACCAGTCGTCGACCGCTTTTTACCTATGGCCAAAAAAAGGATCAAATTTAACAATTTTTCGGCACTTTTTTGCTTCTTTTACTCGATCCTGATGGGAAGCAGTACTTTACCGTAGCCTATCGACGCCTGGAACTCAAGAGGATCCACATGGCCGTAAACCCTTTTTTATATAAATCTTAAACGTGTTTATCGGTCATGAAAAATATGATTAAGTATGTATGTATACACATGTTTTATATGTAATATACCAATCGAAAATAAACACCAAATAGCCAACAACAACATTATATAACTCGCCCTTAAAAGTCACTTTATTTGACTAATTTATGGTACGTGAAAATAGCTCGGTTCAAATGGCGCGAAATTTAAAACACATGGTTCTTTTGAGTTAATACATACCTATAGTATTTTTATATTTATTCACACAAAGTGTATTATAAAAAGATTACATAATAAACTAAACTAAAAAATAAACTAACCTAAGCCTGTCCCTTGCGGAAGAGTGCCTATAAGGCTGGCTACATTCCCCCGCTGAATGGCTATGCCTATTCTGTTAGATTATTTTAGAATATAATACTTTAATGAACGTAATTTACCTTTTCCTCAGTGCTCACTTTATTTCTTTCAATACAAACACTTTACAACTAATTACAACCAACAAACACTTTAATCACCTAACACTCAAAAATATACAATTATTTTGGTTAGTAAACGCGCGAAACTTGACAGATGAACGGATTTTCGGATTTGTGAGATAGACGAGTGTTTACTACGTATGTTAGAGAGAGACGCATGCTCACGCGCGACGGCAGTAACTTGACAATTGGATGTGTATATTTTATTTCATTGAACATAAAATTCGACATGTATACATATCAAATTTTAGTTGGCCGACTTAACTTAGAAATAACATGATATCTAGAAATAACTAGGATGAAACTATTCCATTGTTCCATGAATATGTTGACAAGTCGAAATGTTAAAATAATTTTGACATGGCCCATTCTATAAATGATAACAAGATAAGATAACAAGATATACCATATTCTGTACAAAGCGCGAGTAACTTAATAAGTCGAAATATACGTTAAGAAAATTTTTAATTTAGGACATAAGTCTTGTGGTTTGCGTATGTTGAACCTCTAGTGACGACTTATAAAATTATTTACGTTGTATATGAATATGCTACCCGCTGGCAATAACTTAATATCTACTTGTGTCGACTTTGATTTACCATATTCACCAAAATGTAAAAGTATACGTTGACATATCAAGTTCACGGCAGTTGAGCATAAGCAGGTAAAAGGATATATTCACTTGTTAAAGTAATATTGTGTTAGTTATCATTTTGATATCTCGTTTTGTCAATTTTCGTAAGCTAGAGCAGTTTTTGTGTATAAGTTGATAGAAGGATATGTTACAATATTGTAATTATTTTTGTAACCTATCGCGTAGATATCTCGATTAGTAAAATAAAATACGCAAAATGTGGACATATTCATATACTACCACAGGCAATATCTCTAAAAGTTACGTAGATATCGAGTTGTCAATTTTTTACCTACTAAAAGAATATTTTAGAAAGCCATTGCGACGATAAAAAAAAATCGTGTAATTCGAGTTATCATGTTCTTCACGCCAGGCACCGAAATATAAGAATGTAATTTTACAATCATTAAAATATTATTAAAACTACGAGTACTTAACTAGTTACTGCATTAAATCTAAAAAAGGCCCTTGACACATTGTACCAAGGTTGCTGATGGCATTTCCTCGTTGTCTCGCAATGCTGATACGTTTGGCGAGGAAGCCGCCAGCTCTTCGATCACACGGGGGCCGATTTTTGCGCACTCGACGCTCGAATCGTGACATTTTAAACTCTCTCAAACACTAATAAATGGTATCTAAGAAGCATGCATGATATAAATAAATAATATTGGGTATCTTAGCTATACATTTTGTGCAAAAATAATGGTAAGAAACTTTTGTGTGTGATTATTTTTGTTTTCAATGTTTTATGAATTCGAGTGCACGAGTCTAATTGAAATAAAATTGTGCGCACTGGGACCCCATGGACCTAGAGAAATATTAGTACCTTTCATATGCTTCACTACCGTACCAAATAGTTTTTGTTAAAAAAGTAGTGATGATTTGAAGGTTCGCCTTAAGGTCACATAACTGTCTAATAACATCATAACATAATAATCGTTATAAGATTCCAGAATGAACACTAGGGAAGGAAATGTTAGGTAAGTACGTATACTACCTTAGACTATATAATATTATTAGACTCCACGCCGCCAACAACAAATTGTGATTACAAATGGCGTCGGTCGACTCGTACTTACGCGCTTCACACACATACGCAAGGCCTTGATGCGCGGGACTCCCAACAGTCGCCTCCGAACGTCAAAGCACGCCGCAGTGGACCAAAAAATATTAAAATATGCCGTCATATGCTGTAAGATCAAGTAAAAATGCTACTGATCGACACAAAAAAACTCCCCCAATCACTTTTCATCAGTAAATAAACAATTATCCACGTAATTACATTAAAAATTAGTAAATTCGCTAGCTATTTACTACACGCCATCTGTGTTGCCAGACGAAAGGGTAATTGATGTTCCATTTTGTTAACTATTATGTATGAACGCGGAGCGGGTTTGGTGTAGGTACAGGTTTTTAAGTTTAGTTTTTAATTTAATTTTTGTTTTGTAATTTATTTCTATGTTCTTTTATTTATCACAACTGTAAACGAATGGATACCAATAATGTTGATTAAAATTTTATAATTTTATTAAGTAACGTTTTTTTACCAAAAGAAAAACACAGTGTTATTTTGCAAATTATAACCCTATTTGTATCACCTATCTAATTGCAACCAGCTTTTCATTTTAATAAGTTTTTTAAAGACTACGGCTATACTAACCCCTATACACTACCACCATAAATTGTCACGACAAATCGTCATAATTTAACTATGCGATCTGTTGTTTTGCAATCTTAGTTATGAAATTGCAAATAAAGGCTATGATACTACTACCTATATTAAAATTTAAAATTTGAGAGTTTAGTCAAACAAAAAAAGTATTTTTGTTTTTTTTTGTACATTATATTCCCGTACTAATCACATTTTCTTCTGTAAATGTTTGCTCTGAAGTGTTTTCTAGGATAAACCTATGAGGATTTGAAATTCAGTAGTTTTTTTTTGTCTTGGCGGGGCCACTGCTGTGCCTCATAATTAATAAATATGTATAGTAAAAGTGCTTGAAATTATAGTATCGGGTCGAGAAGAGTGAGAAAACACACACATTTACATCGTGTACTTTTATCAATTTAATATTAGTGAGATTTGGTGTTTTTCGTTAAATTCGCCGCTTCTGAAATATATTTTACTATATTTATTAAATCATACGCATATCGTCGTTTTATTTAACAAATATGTTTTATTTAACAAATATGTATATTCAGAACACATTTTTTATACAAAAATATTTAATCTGAAATTGGGATTTTTTTTTACCTGGCACCACACGGAAATACGCACACATGTAAAGCGGCCGCCATTACGCGTCACAACTCGTTGTATCGGTGGATTCCTTCTGTAGGTTTACTACTTCTATTACGAACTATTTAGTAGGCATAATGCTCGTAAGAATCATAATGGTAGTTTATGTTACTGGCCCATCATGTAAGGCATAAAATACAAGCTTCGTTTCATAATAACATCGAAGAAGTTTTTATGCCTAATTATGTACAGTGACATACTCTGTTTTGTATAAGTACTAACTATAAAATCGCAAACAAAAAGTCAAACGAACATTTGCGATATTTGTAATGGCTGCCAATTACAACTTTTTCCAAGCAACCGTAGTTTTTATTTATTTATTCAAAAGCAAACTAGAGTGAAGTCCTTCTCGTATAAATTCTATAGTACCTAAGTAACCAATTGCTTTGTTTTTCAGAGAGGTTCGTTTAAATGACATTATTATAATGATTTTGATATAATAATGAAGTAAATACTTATAACATTTACACAGGTAAGGAATGCGAGTATGTTGTAACAAAATAGTGTACGTGGGTCGTTATTTGATGTTTTCGGTTTAAAAATATTTACTTCCCATAAGAGACATTACATTGTACTTACTTCCTTGAGAAATTACACTTAAATAGATTAGTTTGAAATTAACTTCGCGTTTAGTGAGCATATTTAGTAGTAAGTCGTTTTTTATATAGCAATGCAACGCTTGAAGGTATAATTTATACAAAGCAACTAGGAAATAAAATAAAGTAAATATTGTGGGACATCTACATATAAAAAAAGTGTATTGATGGATGTATTTAGGTACCATTGTTCATGTCACGAAAGCAGCTAGTAATTTTTAGTAAAAGTTGTACGATTAGATAAGTTAAGTAAGTACCTAGATTAGGTATCGTTTAAAAATAGTTTGTTTCGTTTTACTTTGCCTCCGTGTTACGTTGCCTCTGTTTTTGAACCCATCATAGGGGAATTATGTGTGTAGATGAATTAAACAATGAGTTAAAATACCGTGACGTCACTTACATAATTCAGAATTGCTGTGTACAATGAATGTGTGTTAGATAAAATGCTGATAGTGTCATGTATGTATTTTTATTTTTAAGTACTTATATTAATAAATAATGAACACCATCTTAGTCTAGTAGTAGTACTTGTAGTTACTGTGGTATGGTCGCTTTGTGTAAGATTGTCGTAAATATATTTATTTACTTATTCATTTATATTTATTTAACCTTATACTACCTAAATGTAATCGTTATGAAGATAATTCATTTCATTCCGCCAACCGTGCTAATTTATTTAGCAAACAACATATTACAGTTACAAAACTACCTACAATTATTTAATATGTTAGTAAATTACATAGTTTATGAAACAACTACCGTTATTAATCGGTAGCTCAGAAACTATTAAGTATTATAACATTCAATGTGACGAACTCATTTTTAACCGACTTCAAGAAAGGAGGAGGTTATATCAGTTACAATGACCACGAACGTCTGTCTAACGTAAATAAATACCCCCGGTACTCGAGTTTTTAAGTTTTCCAGTACCCTTACCATGAGTTGTGACATTGAGGTTTACGCTAACGAGTATCGAGTTTACGACCTGTGCATCACGCTTGTACTATTTTAGTGCGAACGAGATGCACAGATAGTAAACTCGATACTCGTTATCGGAAACCTCAAAGTCACAACTCATGGTAAGGGTAGTACTGGACAATACTTATCGTGTGTCTTGCACAACCGTAGTTTTACATTATCGAAAAAATTGAAATCAGTTCATTCTTCATTAGTGATGCATATTCGAACGTGCTAATGCAGCAGCGGAGACACGTTGTGTAGCATAAACAAACGTGCCTCGTGCTGCAACGTTGCAGATCTTCCGTCAGACAGCGTCCATCCCCCGGCTACATGTGAAGTGCGAATGGACTAAAATGTGCAAGTGATTGTTTTAATTACTAGAACAGGTAAGAAAATATATTTTATACGAGGATAAAGATAATTGTTAGTTATCACACTTTTTTGTTTATTTTTTTATGATTTTTAATTTGCCTGTGGATATATGTCAGATAAATTACCAAAACCGCATGTTAAAAACATGCGGAAACCAAACTTCTTTGTAATTTCCTTCCGACAATTGTAGTGCTTTTAAATGCCTACTGTAAGATGCAACTTAAAATATATGCGTAGATAATTTTAATCATGTGTATTAGGAAAGCTACACAATGCCAGTATTTTAAAATTTCGATTAGAATTACGGGTCAAAATGAGTACCTAGTTACGTATGTTAAGTTGCCCATGTAGCTTGGTAGATAAAAATTATGTACTTTTTGTAATCTCTAAAAAAGAAACATATGTTAATAAGTAATTCCCAAATACTAGTAAGTCCATAAGGTCCCTTTTTTATTCTATTGTCCTATAGAACCCCTAAACTAAAAGAATGCACATCAAATTAAATAATCCAAATTTACTACATGAAAGCAGCTTTATTACATTTTGGTCGCCTGAAACGCCTATTTATCTAAATACTTCGTTATTATAATCATAATTTGCGTTAGTCGACCAAGGACCCTTTGTTTCCATGGTAATCGCCATAAATCGAATTTATTCGTTGATTATCATTATCAGTATTTAAGGAACCCTTTTAACTTGGCTCCTGCTTTCCAAAATGTTTCTTTAGCAATTTGAAGCGGTACTTCACGCCGGAACAGCTTCTAACACTTTACCAAGCTTAGGTTCGATCGTGTATGGATTACTGTTGCCACCTTTGGGACGGGTCTGCTCGCAGACTCATTGGCGATCCTGAATTACTGAGTGTAAGGTTACAAAGCCTTGAGCACCGTCGCAGGGTTGCTAGTTTGTCTATGTTTTACAGGATACATTTTGGAGTGAGCACAGGAATTGCACGATTTAATACCGCCTTCTTCGTTCCACCACCGGACGTCCAGACGAGGGGAGTGGTTTCATCCTTACGTTGTGAATATTCCATTCATTCGCACAAAGCGATTCGCTTCTACCTTCCTAATGCGGACTGCTAAGGAATGGAATTAGCTCCCTTCGTCTGTGTTCCCGGTAAGATATAATTTGGGTCTTTTCAAGGCAAGAGTGAATAGGCTGTTACTGAACCAGCGTGCTACACCCTCGATCTCGTCGTCACTTACCATCAGGTGCGACTGAGGTAAAACGCTGGTCAGTCTTTTATATAAAAAAAATAAAAAAATTGCGGAACTTAAGTCTGGCCTGCCACCGCTTCACATACAGAACAGAGGCCAGCAAACCACGATTTGTCCTCAATAATATGTTATGGCTGGGGCCGATTTTTGAGCACTCGATGGTCGAATCGTGACATTTTAAACTCTCTCAAACTCGAAGAAATGGTGTTTTCTTAAATACCATGAAATGGTATTTTCTTAAATACCATTTCTGAATAAAGCATGAATGATATGAATAAATAATCGTGGGTATCGAAACTATACATTTACATTTTAATGGAAATATAATGGTAAGAAACTTTTGTGTGTGATTATTTTAAAGATAAAGATAAAAAACATTTATTTGTCACATAGGTACCTATATACGAAAACGATGACAGACAAAGAAAAATACACTCGGTCTGGATCACAAAAAAAGTACACGACTCTCAAAAATCGGCCCCTGTTCCTTAACTCTCCCGTATTTTCGCCCTCACCTAATACCTCCGTCGCAACTGTGTATATTGTATAAGCTTGTGTTTATTTACATTAATCTCTACCTTCGCAATAGAGTGACTCTCTGGTATTGGAAAATAATCTATTTGGGACGCCCGGAAAAATAAGGTTAACATTAAGATTACCATTGAGTCTATACAAAATAATGACTTTATATGGTATTTATGGTTTATTTATTTTCATGTTTTCATCTAGATTATTAATTTCTTTATATATATATAATATACATAAGAAATTAATCCCAAGGTCACAGCACGGCGGCATCACGCGTGAACGGCTGGACCGATTTCGCTAATTCTTTATTGGTTGTGTTTGTTATTGCCAGAATGAAAGAATGAATTACGGAAATTGCGCGGAAAACTAGAAAATTTAAGAATACTTAATATGTTGGCATATTAAATTATTTCTAAAGTAACCTTGGTGCAATTGTGACAATTTAAGCTTTTTAAATTCGGTATAGTTACGACAGGACAACATCTGTCGGGTCCGCTAGTATACCATAATTATATTTACATATCGCTCGAACGAATCATCCACTTGACAATTGACTTTAGTAACTCGATCGTAGCCGCATATACATAATATATTTTCTATATTGCTTGTTTTCTGTTACCAAGAGTCAACATCGACCCTGGATATTTAAAAACCATAAATAATATTTTGTCGTTGACCAGTCCACTAAGAATACTAAATTTTTCTTTCAATGCAATTAATTTATATTTGGATATCGCATCAAAAACTAAATCAGGAGTTTTGATTTATGCTACTTCACGGTCATAAAGCAGCATTAAGGCCCGATTACACATTGATTAGTGTTAAGTGCGAGTTCATACATTTGCCACTTGTGTTTAGTAACAAATGTATGAACTCGCACTTAACACTAATCAATGTGTAATCAGGCCCAAAGTAAAAGGTGCAGCAGGCCGGTCTCCAGCTCCGGTGTGAAGATAATGGTCTTATACCGGTCGACGGTCTGATCACACTGCGTAGTATGAGAGGGAAGGAGACAAGCGCTGATCCGGGGTAGCGAGGCCGGACTCCCGTGCGTGCCAAACTAGAAACATGAAGTGCACTCACCGCGCTCCAGATCCGGTGTGAAGATGATGGCCTGATGCCAGCCTCTCCACACCGCGTACTCTAATACGAGAGGGAAGGAGGCAAGCACAGACGCAGGGCAACGCGCCTTGACATTGAATGAGCCCAGCGCACATACCATAATGCCAACTAATATCCACCGCATCTGTAGCAAAAAAAATGTGTAACAAACATACAATTAATTATTATATTATTATTATATTATCATACAATTAATTATTAACATACAATTAATTAGGAGTTATCGTAAATCGAAAACTTCGCGCGAGAGAATACATTCAAATAGTGACGCACCAACGTGATGTGATTCCGCGCTATACTATCACTTCATGCACCTAAAGTTTTTATAAATAATATATATAGATGCATCAATATACAGGGTGAATTTTAAATCGTGAATCGTTATAATTTTTTTAAACTCTATACATAGTTAACAATAACTTACAATGCTATTAAACCTAAATTAAGTATGTTTTTATTTTATTAACTTTTAATTGGATTTGTCCTATTTTTTTAGATCTCTTAGTCACCCTACATTCATGTTTCGTACTTGTCATGAAAATTTCAACATTAGATATCCAACCTCCTAATATTGAAGTTGGCTGGATAGAATTTTGGCACGTATTGTCAATTATGTCAACATCCCCGACATTGTCAACATAAGTATTTAAATCGTATTTACTCATAAAATAAAATTTTATTACAATTAATGGTATTAAAAAGCCTCCACCGTATCCGCACACGAACATACAAAGGTTTGATATGGTATCTTGGTACGCTCAGACTGGCTGAATTGGTCAAACGCAAGAACTATTCGGTAGAAGGTATCCTGAGTCGCCGGTACCGAGACAAAATTTAATTATGAGGATGGTGCAAAACCTACGAGAGTATGGCCAATTTACTGTGCCTGTGCACGCTCAGGCTTGCGGTCGACCACGACTTCTTCCGGATAGGCTGTACAGAAACATACGATTATTTTTTAATCGTAATCCTCAAGCGAGTACTAGAGCTGGTGCACGTCTTTTTCACGTAAGTCAACGTTACGTTTGGCAACTGCTTAATGCGTCAGGACTACATCAGTACCACTTATGAGCAACCGTCTGAAACTGTAGCGGAACTGCGTCAAAAATCGTAAGAGCTGCTGAGGCAGTAAAAGCCGACGTTTTTGTGTTAAGGAGAGTAAAGAACAATCTCAGGCGACGAGCAAATTTGTGTTTGGAAGTCCAGGGCCAGCATTTCGAACATTTATTAAAATATGTGTAAATAAATATTATTTTTGTTGCAATATCTGTTTCTTTTTTATGTGAGTAAATTTATAGGATGATTTTGAGTGTTTAATTAACAAATTTCACTATGCATTTATTGCATAATAAGATTGATAAGATAACCTTTGCACTTAGATAAACATTGCGTTGCAAGTCACGTGACTTGTGTAGGGTGACCAAGGCGGATGACAAGTGGGGACGCACTTTCTGTTTTTGTTCACAATTAATTAAGCGGGTCCTTAATTGTAATTAACACTAGTGCTCTGTATTAGCCTTAAGTAGCTTGACCGGTAAACGTGGTTACGATTCACGATTTAAAATTCACCCTGTATGACAATATTTTATTATATTAGGTACGAGTAGGTACTTTGTTGTTGCACGGTTAGAATTTATGTAAGTATACGAGGTACCTACTCGTAAACAAAGAGAATCCATTTAAGTAATTAGAAATATACATAGTCATAAGTACATTTAAGTCAATCATAATCTCAAGCTATCATAATCTAGCAAGCTAATCATAAGCTAGGATATCAAAACTGACTAACATCAGGTGTTTAAATAAGTGCAATACAGACAAGCGTAACAGCTGTGTGCTGAGTCCTAGTTTTTGTCTGGAACTCAAGACGGCATCTGTATTTATTTCATAAAAGCGTGGATCTAATTTCTATGTTATATGAAGTGTCCTGCCATTTGACCGAAAATCATTTCACAAATATTCACTTCGCAAACAACACCTGACAAAATTATGTTTCGTAATTTTTTTACAAAAACACTTTCTACAAAATGTCTGAGGTGTCCAAATAATTGACGGATAAATTTACAATTTACAAAAGATCATTAGAACATATATACATTTAGCAATAAAGTTAGTCGACAATTAGTCGAAAAATTAGCTAGTATAGTGTTATTATTATATTCCGACTATAGACCCAAGTTTCTACGAAGTAGTTGGTTCGGTTAGATTGGAACTGCGACCCTTACAGAACCGAACTGTTACTAGAAAAGAAGATTTAGTTAGGTTGGAACTGCGATCCTCGCAGTACAGAACTCTACCGCAACCACGAGTTCCTACAGTTGACATACTTACGATACGTCACGTTTTTTCTGTAGGTTTGTTAGTCTCTGTACAACTTCTCCATACAAATATTTTACGCAGACGCTAGAGAGTAAGTTCTTGTCAGCTAGAGCTCCAGGTAGCGGTCTTATTGTTACCAGAAAAGTAGGTAAAGTTAGAACTGCGACCCTCACAGAACCGAAATACTACCAGAAAAGTTCGTTAAGTTAGGTTAGTACTTTGACCTTCCCAGAACCTAAATTCTGCCAGAAAAGTAGGTTAGGTTAGAACCGCGAACCTCACAAAACCGAACTGTACTAGGAATAATAATAAAATATTTTAATACGTTTTAAAATGTAGTGATTGCTGAGTATTTGTCAAATGATTATTTTGTCAAATTATTCATTTGCTCAGTAATATGTTAGTCAATAGATCATTTGATAATTCGTTTCTTATAAAAAAAATGCTAAACATTTTTTAATTAAACATTGGTGAACCGTATTACGATGGTTTACAAAGCCTGACTTACCTCAATCAGATCAGTGGTGTAATTAAAGCACGGTTGGATTTCTGGAACCTTGTTTGTTACAATAGGACAAAGGCGGCGTTTCTAAAGCTTCAGGTTATACGACAGATACATACATGATTAATAGTTACCGGCTACGTAATTGTAAGCACACAGCTTAGGGTTGTTAAATGTTAAATGGAACGGTGAGGAAAATCAGAAATTGACTTAACATGCAACTTGCATGCAACACTGTTTAACTTCGGTAATGCTTTTAGAAGTACTTTAAGCTACTCATACTTAGTTGCTTATTTTTGAATGAGCGAAGCGAACTTAGCGAAGTAAGCAAGGCGTCTATACCTATTCGTACTGTACATATAGTATGTGGGTACATACCCATTTTTATAAGCAAATTTTGTTGATAATTCGTTGTTTGGAAATCATTAAACGCCTAATAAGTTATACAAGTAGGTAACACGACAAGTAGACTCCGTAGGTTTTAATATTCTGCTAATCAAGGTACCTATCAATCATTTACATTGTCTAATCCTATAATCGTTTGACCTCTATCGAATCATTTAAAAGATCAAAGAGTCAGAATCTGCGAAAATTAATCATTAAAACTTTGAATTCAGCTCAAATATCATGTTATGATTACGAAATAATAATCGCGAATACGATTAATAATGCTGTATAAACGGTTATTTTAAAGAAATGAAATCGTCTGACATAAAACAGGTACGGGTGAATAGGTTTTACACCCACCCTACAGTTCGTTGGTACACAATATTATTTTCACCTCACTAGCTTGGAAAGAACTGCTTCATTCTTTGAAAACAGATAGCAAAGTTGCATTTTATTCACAAGAGTGCAAAGTAATTTCATACAAATTTTTCACAACTAATCATGTATTTTTTGACCTTAGCTGGTTGGATGTTCTTTTATTTAATGTTTTTGAATAATAAATGTTGGATATTAATAATTTCGATTACAAGTTTTAAAGTTTCAGAGTCAAAGTTTTCCTCGCGGTAGTGAGGTAAAAAATTGTGTGTTGCACTCGGTAGAAAAGTGTGTTGGGGGGGCCACGTGCCTTGAGAGCCTCCCGATGCTCAATATTCCACTCTTTGAACAATTTTGAAATCTTTCGATAGCTCGGGCGGGTAAATACTGCCCAGGGTAAATACTGACTTTGTCCGTTGTATAACAAATAACTATTTCTTTGCCTTGTTGCTATTGCCAACGCATACAAGTTGGTAAGGTCAATGTGGGTAAGACTTACTAATACTTTATTTTTAAGGGAAATCCGTCATATGACACTAAATACCGATGAGATAATGTTGGAAATTGGTCGGACGACGGTCTTTCCTGATAGATGGTCTTACCCATATTGACCTTAGTTGTATACATACGGAGTATCAGCGGCGGCGTGTCTATACAAGCCGTCTCCCTTCGGCTTAACTACTTTAGGTACACCTGTTTGTTGTACTTGTAATGAGTGAATGAAATTTAATTCATTCAACCTACCTAACATAATTTAAGTGACAGTTTTAAGAGTAGTACCTGAAGTACTGTAGTGGGTATTTTTTCAATCAATGAACTTCATTGAAATTTCCATTTGTTATAAATTCGGACAGGTGTTTTTATTAGCAATAAAGGGCTAAGTTATCATGTAGGTCTCAATTTATCAATGTCACTAGAAAGTCTAAAATGATATTTAATATATGGGAATTGGAATTCGGCTCACCTTACCCCATATACTCATCAATCTAATTCAGTACCCACATTCTAGATAGAATACGAGCGATAGGTAAATAATTAATTATAACATGCCCATGACATGAATGTTACTTGTAGCATGTTGATACTATATGTATAATGGGTCACATAAAGTACCTATTATGTTGCAAAACATATATAAATAAACTAGAGGATAATATCTACCCAAATCCAACTTATATCCTTCCTTATCCCGGGTACTCGACTATCTTCACAGTTTATTCTGAAGAGATAATAGATACTTTCGCATGTAGCTATGAAACCCTATAATTAAATACTTATACAAAGGTGGGTAGGTGTAGTAGGTGTACAGAATCATAATATGAAAATTATCCCCGTAGGTAATAGCAGTCAACGACGAGATCAATGTATTATGTACTCGATATCTCGACATTATCGCATAACTTAATGATGAATGAATATACTAAAACTTAACACACAAGTAGAATAGTAGTTTATGTATCTGTGCATAATGAAGGGCATTACAACAAGAGTGTGGGTTTATGAAACGAGCCGAAGGCGAGTTTCATAATAATATCACACGATTGTTGTAATGCCTAATTATGTATAGATACATACACTACTTTATCTACACACATATTATAAATGTTTTAAGATGGGTTCAGGAACCGTAGGGAAATGACGTGCAGTATTACTAGTGTTACTTGAAACATTAAAAAGTCAACGAACAAAACAAATGACAGCTTGGAATGGCGGCGTTGTTATTTCATATCTCAGTCAAATATTTTTTTAAACCATAGACAAGCGAATGAACCCTATTCTATTGTCACTCGAGTTCTAATGTCGTTCGATTTATATTAAAAAAACATAACGAATTGGCGTTTCGTATCAATGACTGTTTTAATATCAATAGATACTGGAATAGACACCCCACTTGAATTTGACAGCTGTTCCAAATTTAAACTCATGACCTACGGATTTCAGTAGGTAATGTTAACATTACATCTCCATTCATTTCTCATGGTTGGTAATGCTGGTCATTGCCTACGGTTTCTAGACGCATTTTAGAGCACTTATGATATGTACGTAGATAAATAGTATATAAATATGTATCTAATTAATTATAGAAGATATCAGAGTCTCCCGATTTCAGAATGGGACCCCAATACGCTTAAGAATTTCCCTAAAAGGAGCTTAATTACTAATTAATAAATCTTTATAAGTATACCAGAAAGTTTATTTATCCGAGAACAGGAATAAGATCTAGCGGGAAGTAATTTGACTCGCCATTCAAACTTATAGTCTTGATTTTATTCCTGGTAAACCCCAAATATTGGTAAGTGTTAATCGCTATATCAACTTTTCTAACATTGAGTATTCTATCCGCAGATCAAAAAAATGTTTCCACCGACGAAAACACTTCTAGAGCCACACGAACACGTGAAAAATGTAACACTATGTAGAGTTTGCCACGTGATACACAAGTCTGTAGAAGGGACCGAATGCAATAACAACGATAATAATAATAATATAGAAACAGCTGGGATTCAAAGTATACACTACGACGCTGAAAAGTCATTAAGAAAGACACAGGAACTTTCTTGGCTTCAACGATGGGAGAAATGGATGGGCTTCGAAACAGAACTTATCTGGTTGAACATCATGTCGATATTTATATTACATATCGTAACTGTTGTGTGGTTTGTTCACAATTTAAGAACCGGCCACTTCCCGAAGTGGCAGAGTGCAGTTTACGGTGAGTAAGATTTTCCTTTGTAGCCGACGCTAGTACCCTTACCATGAGTTATAACTTTTCGATAACGAGTATCGAATTTACGATCTGTGCATCTCGTTCGCACTAAAATAGTACAAGCGAGATGCACAGCTAGTAAACTCGATACTCGTTATCGAAAACATCAAAGTCACAACTCATGGTAAGGGTATAGCTCTCAGTGAGAAGGGAGTACGGCGATATAATTACACACGACGGTTATAATTACAAACGAAAAGTTTTTATACAATCCCTTACCAGCTACATGCAGCGCGCAGCTTTGACAACCAGCGAACAAAGATCTAAATTCATATGTGTAGTCATTATGCTTAGTCTTCTATTGGAGTCCTTCGTCCGGCTGAAAAGTTTTGATCTCACCCCAACATTAGATAATTGCACAACAGATTATCAAGAATGCGACCGACAGAACTCCGTTCCTCAAGCGCTATCGATAATCGGGCGGTAAGTAATATTAGTTAATCGGAGTCAACAAAGTCGAAACGTGTCAAAACTTCATCAACTATCGGAATAGAACAACTATTTGCTTTTGGGGTATCAACAATTATTCGATGAAGGCCATATTATCAAGAAAGTGCTTCTGAATAATGTAAACCCAGTAAAAAGGTAATGTGCTATAAGCCATACTGCCATAATATGCCATAAATGCCATACTGACTTATACGCCGTGATTCGTGAGACGTAAGCAGGCCTGGTACCGAATATAGTTCGTAAATTTCGAGCATCTTCCTCTGTTATTCCAATTAAGACGTCATGAGTGCGACAAAGACAATCGTTCTAAATTTACAAATATCGATTTTCGCGATAGCGCCGCAGGACCAAGCCCGACACAGTAAATGACACTGTATCGTTTAGTATCGCACAAGTGAAACACTTGCACCTTTTTCTTTCGTACACTGCACTTTTTGTTAAAAACAATTTCGTCCTCTTAAATTATATAAATCCTTTATGATTGTTAAGACATGTGTTTGATTATGAGGAAAGTCAATTGTCAAAAGAAGATAACCAGAGTGGTGAGTTGATGATGATGACATTTAATTTGGTGGAAGCTTCAAATTGTGGATGACCATACAGTTTATAAATAATTGAAAACTTATTTTATTTAACCCTTTAAAGAAAAGATAATTTTCACCTCACTCGCTCAGAAAACCTTAGTTTATAGCGCGAAATCTGCGTGGAAAAGCCTATTTTATCCGCTAGCGTGCAAAAGTCATTCGAATTTCGAAGCCGATGATTGTAATTCTCTGTGGTGCATGTAACTTTTTTTTAAGTATAAAACTCCTTCAACGCGTAACTGGCGCGCTACCGCGAAAAACGATATTCGTAAATTTCGGACGATTGTCTCTGTCACTTTCATTGGAGTAAAAGAGAAAGATGCTTGCAACATACGAACTTCGATGTTCGCAGTACCGCGGTGAGTTCATAATAACCATAGATAATATAATAACCACACAGAAACATATTTTTGATTACAGATTTTTAACTTTTTTATTTTTACCTACACTTTATTTTATGTCAAATAGGTTTTATTATACAGTATACATAGGTGCCTATTTGTAATCTTGTTTTATTTTTTTAAGGTTAGGTTTTTGTTAGTATTTTTGTCAGTTTAATTAACATATTTTAACTAATTAATCCATTAAATAAAACACGATTACAATGTTTATTTGATAAAGAAATTTAAATGTAGGTTTACATACTATTGTAATTTCTGAACGAAACCGAAAAAAATTTTTTTTTAAGTTTTAAGTTATCACAATTCACGTAAATTTGTCGATTTTTTCCTGTGCTAAGCTCTTTGAACTCAACGTTTGAACTATAAAAATGAATGATTCTAGTAGCGATGCCGATATGATTTCCCTGAAAAATCACGCAATAAATGTTTTGTCTTGTTTTTCTTCCCGCTCGAATTTTCCTCGCTGTAGTGAGGTGAAAAATTGTGTGTTCCGCATGACTGCAAAATTATTTGGCGTCTCGTGTCTTGAAAGCCTCGCTACGCTCAGGAATCTATCTTTGAACCATTCGCTTCGCTCATGGTTCAATCTTAGCTTCAACACTAGCGCCAATTAACCACTTTGCAGCCTCGTGATAGTAGACCGTTCGCATTCCTACTAAAATTCATGTGATATCATTAATAATTCTATTTTCAGCATGAAGTCGCACTGCGCCATCTGTTGAATTAAAATTATGTTTAGGTGCTATCATACTAATATTTGAGTACGTGTTATGGCTCCTCTATATGCTGGCCCACTTAGATGGTATGACGATGGGATGGTCGCGGTGTCAGTATTTCGGCCGCACATAAAAAAAGTAAGTGGGCCATAACCCAAAACGATTAGATCACAACTGAATGTCGCCATCGTGTGGTGGCGTTTCAACCATCGTATGGCCATCGCTGGCCAGCGAGCCATGGCAGAGGAGCCATTATGCACTTAAAACACTTATTACTCCGCATTCACAGTTTGGCCAAGTAGTTTCTTACTTAGAGCATAGACAGAGATACTCGATCGTCCGACACACTTCCTTTTCTTGGTCTTAATTTTCTCGAAATTAAAAAGATGTGTAATTTTCAGGTTATTTTGTCGGCAACGTGGCAGGGTTCGGCGTCACAGCCGGCGTGCACCGGTATTGGTGTCATCGCTCCTACAAAGCCAGCTTGCCGCTGCAGTGGATCCTTGTTATATGCTACTCTGTGGCAGGACAGGTAAACACTGATGCTTACCAATGCTGGTTATGGGAGATACCTACTCCTGCAGTCCAATAAACGAATACTATCCAAACGCAACCTAAATAAATTTGTTACTGCGGTACTGCAGAGTTCCCTTCATAAAAAAATACCGCCATCAACCGTGATTGAGGCCCGATTTTGTGTAGGGATATGTAAAAAAATACCATTTATTTAATCTTATCTTACCACCGATAAAAAGCTTTCTTCAAATATCATCATCAAAAAGAAGAGATTTGAGGTAGCTAACGTAACGTTTTTCTACTTCCTTAAATATTATGAAAGTAAATACTTCGATTAAATATTCCTTAATTTAGGACTTGATATTGAAATCACACTCAATTATTTATTATTGGGTGGCTTGGTGCAACTTAAAACCTCTGTACTGAACGAAAAGCTGAAACGGAATTTAAGACGAGTTCAATAAATAGCCTCATGACGGTATCCAAAAAATCTAGTTATAAAAGGGTTATTATATAAGTACCTAATAATAGTACACGTGGTAGCTGCCGGTGGACTGCAAGGATGTTATGGAATTTTAATCAAATCACAATTAAAAGAATAAGAGGTCAGCTCTCGTGAATCGACCTTATGAGGAGAGGACGAGAGCTGGCACGACTTTAACAAATAAAAATAAAATAAAATCCAGAGTTCAACTCTGAAATAAACTGGTGTTATATTAAACATTACGTTACACACTAATACACAAAAGAAATCTAAGGACTATATGTGCCTCCTAAAATGTTTCCGTTATTCAAGAAACTATAAAAAATTAAGTTAAATAACCTGCGCATTATTAACACTATCTACGTTAAACATATGGCACAACTCAGCAAAATCGGCAAGGAGTAAAAGTTATCTAATGAGGGGAAATAACTCAGGCACAAGCGTACCCTTGCTGTTCGACAGTCGACACAAATATTTTACTATTATGGCGTTTATTACAATCGGAGCCGATTATCGTGGTATCTTGCAGAGATGTTACAGAGCTCCGGTTCCGGTTCCGTTAAGTCGGAACTTCCGATGGGTTTGAAACATCCGCTTCGGTTCCGGTTCTGCTACTTTTAAAACAGAAGTTATACCTATCGGATGTTACAGCAACGCAGCGGGGAAAATGAGCGACGTACAGTCAGCGTCATATAGTTGGTAGCATCCAAAGTACTCAAAAAGTTCGGTACACCATACTAATTCTATGGTGTACCGAACTTTTTGAGTACTTTGGATGCTACCAACTATATGACGCTGACTGTACATCAAAATTAATAGTAGATTGTTTGACAAGGGGCTAACGTAGGTCATAGTACCAAGAGATGGTTATTTTCCCGAACGAAGTGAGGGAAAATTGTTCGAGGGGTAATATGGCGTTTAGACGCGAGTTATACATACTAGTTTTCACTTCGATTGCCAGAAAATAAAAAAAAATAACATTTTAACAATTAAAAAATACAATTTTATTCGCCCGCAATGAATTCTGAGTCAAAAATGTTTAATTTGGCAGTCTCTATATTTTTTTCACTGCTTTGATACAGATAGGATATATCTACGCCGCGCCGTGAATAAATGCCATAGACAACGTATAATTGGGGCTTCAAAGAGTTTGCCAACGATTAAAACCTTTTTTTAATGCTTGTGAAGTAGGAACTAAAAGTAGGATTATGATATGATTGCGTTTCCTCATTGGTCGATTTTAATTTTGCGGTACGTTCTGATTGGTTGATACTTTATACAAAGTTTTGTTTAATGATTTCACATTTTTTTTACCCACATTGACCTTATATCATAAATATGTGTACATATTTTCCCAAGAGGCTAAATGTACTACTTTAGTCTGCCTTGGCAACCATAATATGATACACTTTTAGAGCATGAGAAGTGAAAAAAGGTTTATTTGCTCATGTCCCGCTTGCCACGTGCTGCTATCTCGCCCATCTATCTCACGGGTTCCGATTCTGGTTCTGCTTCTGGTTCCCATAAACTAAATGTATAACATCAGATTCCGATTTCGGTTCCGATAAAACCACATCTGTTACATCCCTGGTATCTTGTTACTCTAGTTATTACCGTGTCTCTGCCAATAGATCATTCCCTAATGTAATGTCGGCAGAACCCCATCCCCGACTGGGTGCGCGACCACCGCGTGCACCACAAGTTCTCGGAGACGTCGGCCGACCCGCACGACGCGCGGCGCGGCTTCTTCTTCTCGCACGTCGGCTGGCTCATGATGAGGAAGCACCCCGATGTCGTCCGCGAAGGTAGAAAGATCGACATGAGTGACGTCACACAAGATCCCCTCGTGCAGTTTCATACTAAGTAAGTTTTTTTATGATCGTAATAACGGCTCGTAAATCAAAGAATAAAGCGGTATGTTTATATTCTACCCGAAATATTTCACACTTAACTAAATCATTCATACTACTACCTAGTGGTTATAATAAAACTACTCAATCACTGCAGTTTACAAACATTATTAATTATAGTATACTTTATAGGGCATACGTATACGCACTCAAAGAAATTATTAGTAGGATTACGCCAAGGTAGAAATACTATCGCCAGCAGTTCTGAACACTCTTCAATGCCATTCGTTATATCTAGGTACTCAATAAATAAGTAATATCTGCTATCTTGCGCCGCGTATGTAAAGATAGAATGTGATGTATTTTGCACAAATTAATATATCTAGTTGTTTGAATTGTAAGGAGACTTTAATTTGAAACAAACATACTTTTTTTTTGGACCGTCGACATAGGTATGGTATCAGGGATTCCATATTTGCGATGCGTATTATAATTTGCTTCTAATAATTTTAATTTTGCTTATTTATTTATAATTCTAAGAAACGGATGAGCTACAGCAGATTAGATCGGTTCGGTTTTTTAAATAAAATATTTTCATACATGGGTAGGGTAATAGACCATGGGTAATCCATAAAGTATTGTTGCTATTCTTGAATGGTATTTAGATAACTGGCTATACATCTCACGCAAAAATAGATAGGTACAATAACAACGGAGATAGTACAATCAAATGCCGGTTAATTTGTATTATAATAAAAACGTCTATCGTCCGTCGCAGTTAATAAATAATAATATTTTGCAACTGTTGCCAATCATTCCCATCTAGAACTCGAGTTTCTTACAAATTACAGACACTTCAAACTGTTCAAGGCAGCATTCTGCTTCGTGTTGCCGACGCTGGTGCCCGTGTGGGGCTGGCACGAGAGCTGGGAGTACGCGATCCTGTCGCAGGTGCTGCTGCGCTACCTGATGAGCCTGAACTTCACGTGGGCCGTCAACAGCTTCGCACATCTATGGGGCAACAAGCCTTACGACCCGTCAGTACATTTCCTTATTTTCACGGTTAATTCTAATAAATAGTCTATAACCATTAAACGGGCCAATTCGATTGCTCGTCGTCTTGTAACCCGGGCCAAACGCTATGGCCGACAATTTCATTAGCAGGACAGACGTAAATTCCTCGATCCAGGTCAGCTATCTCGGTCTGAATCAACCTTAGTACCTATTCCAAATAAATATACCCACTTTTGGGCCAATTCACCCGTGTCGTGTAAATACCTAATTGCATTCACAGTCAATATAAATTATTTTCTATTTCCTAGGGACATCACGCCAGTTGAAAACTGGGGCGTGTCTGTCGTGGCGTTAGGTGAGGGCTGGCACAACTACCACCACACATTCCCTTGGGATTACAAGGCTGCCGAGCTGGCCTACACCCTCAACCTCACCACCCTGATTCTGGACGGCTTCGCGAAGATCGGATGGGCGCACAACCTTAAGCAAGCCTCACCTCAGCTTATAAAGGCGGTGATCGATAGAAAGCATAAACGCTAACTTAGTTTCTCTACCGTTCGCGATTTTCACAATTACTATGTTCAGCTAACTGATTGGTTAGGTTTTACTAGCTAACCGCTCGTATTTTTTGATACTACGACGTACAGTCAGCGTCAGAGATATGTGACCCCCCCTACATAGATTGGTTGTATGCGGGGGGTCACATATCTCTGACGCTGACTGTACATTCC
The DNA here is from genome assembly GCA_022674325.2 of Grapholita molesta. Taxonomy (NCBI): domain Eukaryota; kingdom Metazoa; phylum Arthropoda; class Insecta; order Lepidoptera; family Tortricidae; genus Grapholita; species Grapholita molesta. The sequence continues at coordinate 21,057,625 of CP053121.2, read as the reverse complement.
TGTTGCGACAAAATCTAACAACTATAGGTAGACCTACAAACTGCTTACTGGATGCAAAAGTTTTGTTACGACATAAATAATACCTATTTATTGATACGAAAATAACAATCTGTAACCGAAATAAGTATCTATGAGATGGGTTTTATGAATCCCGTGTACAATGGCAACAGGTTGGCACTGGTATATTAGACCGGCCCCGCTGTGTGTAATAATTTAACGCCTGTTTCCGGATATCCGAACTTATACAACGAGTATGTTATTAGAGAAATTATTTAATTTTTACACAATTTTCATCATTATTTGTGGCCACCTCTTATTTTGCACGTCTAATTAGTTCCTAGAGGCATTAACAAACGCGATATTGAAAGGAATCGTAATCTTCTTCTTCAAGGAGTTTCTTCGATATTTAACAAGCTGCATCATCAGATTGGCTTAAAGCTCATTGTAACCAAAAACCAAATGCATTACATAAGTACTTTAACCAAATTTCTGCACAATTACATACCTACAAGTGGTTGAAATTTGACCTTAAGTGATATAAAAATTAGGTTTATTTTTTATTAAAAACAAAGTTGTACCTATACTCGAAATAAACTTAGGTCCAGAAGGACTTTCATCATGTTAAGTTAAACCTTAGTTAAGCTTAGCTTAGTATGTTTATATCTTGAATAGTTTTAATACAAATATATTTATTTTAATTTGTTTTTTTACTTTTATTTAGTACAAACCAAAACAAGGTAAGTTGGAAAGTTAAGGGTAGATTAGGGTCAGATTGGGTTAAATGATAATGGTAGCTAAATATGGTACAGTCAGTGTCATATAGTTGGCAGCGTTCAAAGTAATAGTTACCATCCATAGAATTTCATGAGTACTTTGAATGCTACCAACTACATGACGCTGATTGTACGAATATGTGGTCTTCTAAAATGCTGATTACAAGAAAATGGGTAATTAAATTAGTAGTATCAATTTGAGATTATGATACAACAACTTTATGTGACCCAGTATAACTAGGTGTAGGTATTATGTTTCTACAAGAGTTGAGGTGAATGAACACACTACTTATATGCAGTACTCATTGCAAAAAAGGATATAAATAAAATGTTTCCATATGTCAAGAACAAACATTCCCGATAATACAAATAAATAGGTACCCTGACTAAGATTACAAACCGGGACCTCCTGCATCATAGGCAGAGTGACTATCGGCTAGGCTGCGAACTGGTCAGGAAAATGTTTAGAATAAAACTTCAATTATGATTAATTTAACCAACCGGCAATCAACCGCCTACCAATCAGTGCTTCTTTGTAGTCAATCCTATTCTAGCAGGTACACTTTCAAACCGATGACGAGTTATATACACTGTCTTGCCTCATATAGCTTCAACCTATACCATAAACAAGCTACGTACATTAATCAACTGAATTACGTATTAGGGCGTTGGTAGAAATTAAAAAATGCTCATCGCATTTAGATCCTTTTAATAGTGAAGATTGCAGAAGTCAACCGCAGTGCCACACATATTAAAAAAATCAGAAGTCGATCCCATCCAGTCTTGGTGCTATTATTACCGCGTTGTCTATGGAGTTATGACTTTCGTACTCTCTCGTATAATGTCTATCACCTGCTACAGATTAACTAAAAGTAACAATTACAACTTACAACGTTATCGCTGGATGTCGTTCAAGGAGATTACCCAAAATCTATAAAAAGTTGTATACATAACTATTATTTATGATTTTGGGTAATCAATCAATAGCTCGAAGATTACCTATGTACTTGACCTACTTCAGGTCAGACTAAAAGACTGGTCGCATACGTAATTTTCGCACGAATATCAGTAAAGCAATACTCACTCTCCCTGTCTAGTAGTAAGTATCTTACAACCTGTCCCTGAATCTAAGATTTTTGCACTATTAGCCATTTTGGAACGAGTTTCAAATTTAGAATTAAGTATAGGTATATTGCGTATTCTATCCTTCTTCAACGCACATGTATGGTAACTCTAATTATCCTTGCTTATTATTTATGTACATAATATATGTACTTGCCTTTCGCATCCCTCGCGTAACTATAGACCATGAGACCATGACAAACGATTAAGCCTCTATAAAACGTGGTATAGTGTCTTGTATTATGGTCTGATTGCTTGGATGTCACAAACTTTGATTAATATCTTCCCACACATCTGCAATATAATGCTTACAACAAACAATTTGCAAACGTTTAAACATTTATTATTGCAAATCAAGTCCTTTATATATAAGCTAATAAAAATAATAACATTTCAGTATTGTGCCTTTACTCACCGCACTTCAATTGGGTAAATAACATTAGTTGCAACTAGTAATAGCTATACTGAGGGACCAAAGTTGCAAGTTCAGTCTTCAATTAATGTGAAAAGTTCTTTTTTGGGCTTCAAATTACTCCCTGCAACGGTTTCTTTGTTGAATTCTACATTCATTTTCTGCTCTTTGACTGGCCTTATGATCTCATCTTTGGAAGGTTTACGCTTTAAGCTAATGACTTTATTAGAATACACTCCATCTTTTTCATTTGTATCACTGCTTGAAATCTTTCTCTTCTTAGTTTTAGTGATAACAAAATCTAGATCTGAAGAGTCATCATCAAAACCAGCATAGATGGGCACAGACCTGCCACTTCTTGTTGACCGTACAGGCTGGACTCTAGCAGTCTCTTCAACAATCTGAATTGGAGGAGGCCATACAGTAAAATTAGATGATAATCTAGCTTGGCGGTAGTTGTTAATGGACATCATTTTTATGTACACAGCAAGGGCCTGGGCCTTTTCAGCCTGTGTGATGTTGCTGGGTAGCACACTCCATGGCATTCTTCTGTCCTTTACGTTTAAGTACCTCCTCTTCATCTGTTTCCTAGGTGCTGCATCACATTCCATCACTTCATCCTGTAAGCAAAAGTGTAAAGAATTTATCCTTTATCCACCAGAGTTTACATTAGTTTAAAATTAACCTTCATGCAGTTTGTCAATTGATTTTGCATGGCGAACATGGTCAAGAGGATAAAAGGAATGAGGGGGTAATAGAAAATGAAAACTGCAAATTATACATAATCACAATTATTCATGAAATCATGAAAATGAAATTGAGTGGGAACAAAAGGTTATGATATGAAAAACAAACTGCTTAAATATAGCAAAATAATATATATTATATGTCATCAAACACTGTATTGCAAGCAAAACAATCATAACAGCAGATTGAAGATATTCTTTGAATCAATACTTTGACCATTATTAAAAATCTATTTTAATCATCATTTAAGCTAATGTGTGAAAATATATCAGACAAGATAATGTATTGTGATCTTTTTTTTTGTTTACTTACTTATGCCACTTGGTGCAACAGAATAAGTTATAATTTACTCTGTTAAACATAAAAGACAGCTCTGTCAAGTGTAGACATTACCTTTATGACAGCATTGACTATACTAAACGATTATTAACTTATTAGAGAATATTAAATAAGAAAATAATAATATTCCTTTTAAGTCCCTCAAAATCTAGTTGATAGGCTATGGAGTCCATAGGAATAAATAATGAGAATAAATATACAGTGAAGTGTACACTTGTTTGCTGTTGTTGTAGCATTAAAAATAGGAATACCTTTTGTCGTGAGATTTCATCCTCCACAGCAGTTGACTTAGAATTGTTCAAAGCTTTTAACAAATCACTCATTTCTTCTTTACTTAAATTTTCATCTTCTAATCCAAATTCTACAAAATCAAATTTGGTTTATGAGTAATTGTCAATAAGGCAACTATTTTAACACAGATTAGTAGCAAATAAAATACGTATTACACATAAGATATCAATATGTGGAAAAATACTTTTGTGCTGGCTTTACATCGTAAGTTCGGGCGCCACGGCCAATACCTGATTTATTAGGTCATGATGATCATGAGAAATAAAACATATTAAGATACTCTACTTTCAATTCTGCTAAAAAGGGAAAATGATTACCGGTTAGCTGACTTTTCATATTCTTCATTTCTGAATCGCAGCTATCGTCTGACGATGGGGCTTCCATTGTTGCCCTTCTTGATACTAATATAGTAGATAGATAATAGTTATTCCTATGGCTGTTATACCATTTATTACCAAAAGAATTGATAGAAACAAAATTGATCTAACTGATACTACATACGTTAACGAGAGGCCTTAGAAGAAGCGATAAATAATGTCGAAAACATTTTACTTAACGTCAGTGTCAAACCTGTCATAACAATATAAACATTCACTTCACTTCACAACAAACTTCCAAAAACAAAACATAAAAGCAACAGTGACAGTTCTAGTTAAAATGAGACAGCTATATTTCTTTCCTACCGCGAAAAACGATATTCGGCCAGTTGTCTCTGTCACTCTCATGACGTCTTAATTAGAGTAAAAGAGAAAGATGCTTGAAGTATACGAACTTCGATATTCGCGGTACCGCCTATGCTGTTGGTAATGAATGAAAATACAACGTCTAAAATTTCCTTTATTCAGAGACAACAACCTCTACCATTCAATAGTAAGTGAAAAACACTAAAAACCTTCGGCGCTACCGCCAACAACGATATTCGTAAAATTTGGACGATTGTCTCTGTCACTCTCATGACTTCTTAATTAGAGTATAAGAGAAAGATGATCGAACTATACGAACTTCGATGTTCGCGGTACCGCTCCAAAAACATTGTTCGAATGTTCGAATTAGGCTCGAATGAATGAAGTTTAGCTCCTAGCCTAGGCTTAGTCTCAGTCACGGTCAATCATTCGTCATTCAGTCAATTTCAGTCATTCAATTCAACTTGCATTTGGACACTTTGGACAGTGTTGTAACTATTGTTTATTTTTATAAAATAATTTAGTTCATAACAAGAACTTGATTATCAAGTAAAAATAATAGGACTTTAATGAAGTGCTTACAGTTTCATAGTTAATTATTTTACACATAGTGATATATAACGGAAAGTGTTAGCAACATGATCTCGTCCATGAGGGCCGCGGCGATTACCAGTGACCCTGGTTTTTACTACTGCTATTTTGTAACACAAGAAAAAGTTACAATTTGCTCTTTAATGAACCAATGATGGATGTTATTTAAGGGCTACTGAATTTAAAAGACGTTATGTACTAGGCCTAATTATGGAAGAAGAATTACGGTGCTTTGTTTGTAAGGAATTTTATCGAGAACCAGTGCTACTGCCTTGCGGGCATGCTCTATGTCGTTTATGTGGGGTAAATCTTCAAAGCCCACTACAGGAAAATGACGGTGGTTCGTCGACTGACTACCAAGAGGCAGACAAGGCGTCGGTGTCAAGTGAGACGGACAGTGGTGTGGTCTGCGGCTCGAGGCCGAACAGTTTTGCGGGCACGCCCGCCGCCGCTGCATTCCAGAGCGCCGCGTTCAGTTTAACATGTCCTACATGCAGCAAGCAAGTGTTTTTGGACGACAATGGCGCGGAAGGTCTTCCTCCGTTTCGAGTTATGCGTACGATTGTGGAGCGTTTCGGTGGAGTGGCCGGAACACCTCCGGCTGAAGAAGCCTGTCAGATGTGCGAGGGGGAGCGGCGGGCGGCGGTCGTGCGGTGTGAGCAGTGCTCAGTCCGGTATTGTGCTAGCTGCAGAGATGCATGGCATCCCACCCGTGGACCACTTGCTCAACATGAACTGAGAACTCTGGGCACGACATGCGCAGATCATGGCTCTCCACCAGTGCTGTACTGCAACAGCTGCCTAGTCTCTATATGTCAGCGATGTGTGACTGAAAGACACTCTTCACATGTGACACAGCCTCTATCAAGTGCTGCTAGAGCACACAAGGTACTCTACATTATAGCGATGATCGTTTGATGAATTCTGAGCATATATACTTAACTATTTCTTATTTACCTGCCATTTTTTAAATCATTTATTTTTTCAGACTGAACTCTCTCAAGCACTGCAACATCTTTCAGAAAAAGCCAAGGCTATGACTGAATATATCCAAGTGGTAAAAGGCTCAAGTGAACAAGTTAGTGTAAGTACATATTATTTATTCATTATTGTATCTCATGTGATGAAACAAAGTCAGTCATAAGAAAACAATCCTAATCTAGGTGGAATAGATATTTATTAGGCTAATTCTTATTAGACAATTTTAGTCTACAGACATAACTCATGAAACATGAAATATTTTAAATAAATAATATTGATACAATTTACAAATGACTTAAAATGGTAGTTACCATGTATGTTAATTTTAATGAGTTTCCTAAATAATTTAACAACCATATTAGCTTTATCTCTATATCTTTGCATAAAACTTAGCAAAATAAATTATTATAATTGTTTTACTAGGAATCTTGCTCTGAGCTGGAACAACAGATTGAGCAGGCATGTGCAGAGGTCTCCCGAGCTCTCGGCCAGAGGAGGGAAGAGCTGGTTCGAGCGGCGCGTGCCACCCGCGCGCAGGCCGCGGCAGACGCACGGGCGCGCTCCGCCCAGGCCTCGCATAAGCTCAGGGAGGCTACAGCACTCTTACACTTCTCCATTGAGGCCCTTAAGGAGGCAGACCATGCTGCTTTCTTACAGGTAAGTTCAATAACCTATATGCCGTTCATATGCTGTTCATATGCAGTATACATAGGCCTCCCACAAACATCACTTGTATCATCTTGGGGGTAATTGCCATGTAGATGTAGATGTAGTGTAGGGACGCCTGGCCGGACTCAAGCGGGCTGTCGATCGCCTGTTGCAGTCATTCAGCCCAGATGCCATAGTCGCCACGCTTGGCAGGCGGGTTGGCGACCGCAGTAAAAGTAGATTGGGTTTCGAAGGATGCTGCTGCCTGTCCGTAGGATTTTTCCCTTTGTCGCCTTTTACGACACCCGCGGGAGGAGATGGGGTGGTGCTATTCTACGAATATTATGTGCTCAGAAAACTAACAAGTGGGTCAATTTAACAGACAGATTCTAATAGATCTTAACATATATTAGATAAAAGAAACACTAACCTAGATTACTTATCATTTATAAATTTATACTGTGGTATTATAGATAGGCATTACTCACTTCACATAACTATTCGAATAAGCAATAATTGGTATCTTTTTTTTTATTTGCAAATAAAATATTCGATAGAGAAATATTCGAGATAGTGGGTTCAATATGGAATAATAAATATTTTTTCTTTCCTTTCTGCGAACTCGGTAGGTGAATAGGCAGAGCCAGCATGTATCAAGTATCGCGAGTTGGAGTCTTCCTATATATTACTTTACTCTTTGGTTGTAGTCTCGCTCGATTCAGTTGATTTATTCATTTTTCCTTTATTTTTAACAATTATAGTTTCATTAGTAGACGTTTCTATTTAATACAAATATTAATGACTTAAGACGTCGGCTGTGTTTAACTTTTTATGTGAACCTCCATTTGCGGTTACTGCGGTGCGGCAGATGAAAATAATTTATTCGTAAGTTACAATATACAGCATATAAAGAGTGCCATATACTTCGTCAATTTCTAAAACTTTTTTTTTTTTCTGATTCGTCACTCGTATTATAATATGAGTTTGGTTCGTCTCTGATATAAATAGGCTACATTAGCGATTGTTTATCAATACGTGTCACCGATATGCAATACAATCTCTAGCTATTCAGGCTAATCAATAGAACCATCACTAGCAGCAATATAAATGTTGATCTACATGTTGGTACAGTCAGCAGCAGAAGTATCTACGTGCAGAGCTTGACATGTCTTTACTATTAAGAGAATAACAACATGTTAAGATCTTTGTAAATACATGTCCCGCTTAGCAACTTCTGTTGCTGACTGTACTTTACCATATCAGTCTGTAGCATGTGCAGTCAAGGGCATAAATATGTAAACACTCACCGTGGACAAGTATATAGATGCTTATAAACCTTCACTGTACTGTAGGTATTTGTCATGTAAATATTTTAAAATAAGTATTAATACTTATTGAGGTTTAATTTTTTTTTTTTTTTTTCATATTCATACAGCTATTGTTTCTCTAGCACTAAGATAATATGTTGTTGACTAAACATTAATCGGGCGCGAACTTATTTCGTTGAAAATTAAACAAACAAAAAATGATTAGATAAATGGAGTAGGTTGAATTGAGTCATCGATTCATTACGAACGATACCTACGTTGGTATACGGGAATGAGGAGTAAGTATGCCACAAGTAAGGTTTGGTTAACATTTGACGACCGGTCTGGCCTAGTGGGTAGTGACCCTGCCTATGAAGCCGATAGTCAGGGCATTTATTTGTGTGATGAGCACAGATGTTTGTTCCTGAGTCATGGGTGTTTTCTATGTATTTAAATAAAAATAAAATAAAAATAATTTATTTCAGATTTCAGTGATCCATATCTTTTATTTAAGTATTTATATTTATCTATCATTGTCTTTTATATATGTCGTCGTCTAGTACCTACAACACAAACCTAGCCGTAGGACTAGGTCGATTTGTGTAAGATTGTCCCGAAATATTTATATATTTTTCATCACGCTTGCTCGTCAATGGCGTTGTTACTTGCGAGAGTACAGAGCAGTTATAGCCGATTTAGCTCACATGGGCTGTTAAGTTTAGTTTTAAAAATATATAGAACTCATACTTCACTTCGGACTGAGGATGTTTCCAAACAGCCAAGGTGTATTTCATATCTTCAAAAGTTTGCTACAACCAACTTTTAATATGTATAAAACATATCTTTATATTCAATTTGACTGCAATTTAATGTTTAGTATTTATTAAAAATAATTGTTTTATATTTGATTTTGATAATTGATACTATTTGGCAGGATGATCTGTCAAATTCGAAAACAAAACGCAGTTGTTAACACTATCTGTGGAAGACATTGAAAAAAGTTGACATTGTTGACAATCTTTTTTAGTGGATGAGGTCTGATTGTAGTTTTCAAAGTGTATTTTGATTTTAAGCCTACATAAGTACTAATTAATATTTTACCAGCGAATTTATTGTATTTCCTCGCAAATGTGATGAAAAACATTGTGTGTACCACGGTTGGTAAGTGTATAACAAACTTGAGTCATTAAAAGCCCTCCGACTTCGTCGTCGGGCTTCTAATAGACTCGCGTTTACTATACCTTACTTACCATCCTCGTTGCACAATGTACTATAATATGTCAACCAATGTAATGCCGACGTATGTAAAATAGACAAGTTTCAGACACATTTCATGCACAAAATAATGGTAAATTCCTATGCTTTTTCTTAAGAAATCCGGGCGTTCGAACCTGGAACGGAATTTTTGGTTTCAAAGTATAAAATATAGTAAGTACTGTAGTAATAGGTTATTAACTTATTAGATCCTCGGGAACTGGCTTTTGACACACCTACGATTTTGTATTATTCAATACCTATACAAATTTATTTAAGGCATACATAACTTGAATTTACAGCAGGTATTTGTAGCCTGTGACAACATTAAAGAAAATTATTTTAATTGTCCTAACACTGAAAAAGTTGCAACTATTCATTATTTAACGTAATATTCGAATACTTATTTCACTTCTGCGTGTATTCGAAAGTGCCGTAGCTGCAATCCGTAATACAGCAATGTCAGCAATGATAATCCGCAGGTGGGCAGCATCCTGTCAGCGCGCGCGCAGGAGACGAGCGGCACGCTGTGCGCGGAGCCGCCGCCGCAGCCGCCCGCGCTCACGCTCGACATCGAACCCGTGCTGCGCACCGTACGTGCCATGAACTTCGTCGAGTGCATTCGTAAGTACCATCGCACACTGACCATTTTCAAACCTTATTGCAAAGGCATAAGGTCTTCTGATGGCTAGTTAAGGAAAGAATTGAAAAGCCATAGACATATTTTTTTTCTTAATTATCTTATCTTAGAGCTTAACGTCTACATTATACAGGGCACTGGCTGAGTATATCTTAACTTATACTCATCTGACTTATATGTATTTTTTTTCTTTACCGGTGAGCAACTTGAAGTGTATGAAGTGATATTACGTCTTAAAAGAGTCGCAGGCCGAACCTCCAGTAGCTCACTGGCTTGCTGAAAAATTTTAACCATACATTTTGTTTTACTGCACACAAATAAGTTATCAATATACGAACTCTTAATTACAAACGCGCCGTGTCGTCTTATTAGCGGCCAAAGTTCAGTATTATTATAAACGGTCATCAAACCCTTGTTTAACAAGAAATCTCGTATTCTGGTTATTTATAAACTAGATCAACCCAATTTGACAACAAACTACTCATAAAACGGGTGCCAAATATAACTTTGTGCTATTTTAATGCTCACACTCGGAATGCAGCTGAAGAAAATGAAATGGGATCCTCAGGTATGGCGATTTATTTGTTAATTAATACAATTTATAGTCTTTACATCTGTGTCAAAATAGAATATAACAAATGGTAAATAAGTATGACCATAAAACACACATAAATGATTACAAACGCGGAGTTGTAACGCGTGAGATATGATGAGGAGAGAATAGCCTAACAACGGGTACGCCATTATAGAATTTGTTTACGCAATTAGATGAATGCCGGTGGTTTGTGCTCATTTGTATACTGAAATCAGGTAAATAGGTCGAAGTGCACAAAATAAACCGTGATTGGCGAACGGCCACACAGACACGCAACTATCTCTACGAACCTACCGCGCGTGCAAGTATCAGTGTTACATGCTCATACATATGTATGACTATGAGTTTTTATAGTTTTTATCCATATTATATAATAAATTAATCCTACACAATATAACACAAATTCTCTATTACAATAAGCTCAACAAGGCTTGTATCGTTATAAAAGCTGAAGCGGTTAAATTCAAACCCCATGTCACGATGTATGTTTTATTATTTAAGAAATATGGTATATAGCTAATATATGTGGAGGCATCTGAAGCTAGGACAAATTTCAGAATAAATGCTAAAACTTTTGGGGATTCATAAAAAAAAACACTAAAATCGAATACATGATTCCTAAGAAGATATTGTCGTATTTATAAGAAAAGTAAAAGTTAAGAAGAGTAGTTTGACTAGCTTATACCTACCTGATACTGACCGGTTAAAAGCTGTGTTTCCCATATGCGTAAAGGGATGTAGGTATTAACAACCTCGTTTAGGCCAGTTCTGGCGGAAACTGATCAGCGGAGTGAAGATGCCCAATTTTAATAATTCTATTATATCTTACAAACACCACCTCCAGCTCCGTGGTTTAGTCAGTCGTTTAATACATTGGTGTGTGGTGCAGCGCCGGGCGCGCCGACGATGGCGGTGGAGGCGTGCGCGGCTCGCGGCTGCTCGTGCACGCTGGCGTGGCGCGCGCCGCCCGCGCCCGCCGCCGTGCGCGGCTACGTGCTGGAGCTGGACGACGGCCGCGGCGGGCCCTTCCGGGTGAGTCCATAGCCTACCAGTAGTTTTTTTGACAGCTATACTTTGAAAATTCACTAACATGTGATTATCGTGTACTACTCTACTACAGCCAACATTGCCAACAAGGTAAATGCGAGACTGGAAAGCTACAAAGAAATGTAACTTATTGCATTCATTTGATTCAGTTTTTGGTTCACCAGGTGCAGACTTATAAACCGAGGGGTTAGTTATAATAGAGACGATAACGTTATTGATCTAAACCGGTTGTAGATAGCGCAGCGCGCAGTTTTGCACGTCCGTTCTCACCGTCACTGGTACTTGTAGCGTATTTCTATGTACATATGTATAACTAACTACTGCATAGTCTGGATACAGTCATATCCATTTAATACGTTTGTCCAGTCGTCATTGAATACGTTTAAAATTTAAGGCGCTTATTAATTTGGATTTCCAGTATTTTTGTATCGACAAAGGATATTAATAATTGCCCATAAGTACAACAAAATTACGGAACTTTTAAGCATTAGTCCTGATTGTACTGCCGTTGAAGTCCTGGCCACCATTTATTATGTGTCAATTACCTATTATTTAAATGAACTTACGGCCCCAACCTGACATCTCTCTTCTCAACTTCCTGTTTATCAGTAGGTATGATTAGCAACTTAGAAGGGCAACATCAACAACCAAATTTACGAGTTGTGAGGGGTACAGAATTGGGGTCAGCTAGTAAGTGATTATACTTGGGCAGGAGGTGTACTGCGGGCGCGAGACGATGTGCACGGTGGACGGGCTGCACTACGCGTCGCTGTACAGCGCGCGCGTCAAGGCCTTCAACGGCGCGGGCGAGGGCCCTTACAGCGAGGTCATCGGCCTGCAGACCTCCTCAGGTATACCAAACTACAAATTTTCAGAAAACTGAACCCTAAGATTTGTCAAGAAAAGTTAATCGTTGTCAGTTTTGTGACGTTTTAGGTTTGCTACTTTCCATATTCATATACTCAATGTCTTCTCTAATGTACCTACACTTGCAGTCTTTTGGCATAGCGCTATTTTAGATCTGTGAGTGACCGTCTCTACAAACGTGGAGGTCTCGGTTTCGAATCCTGGAATTCCCGTCGTTGTCTATATGACCTTTCGAATACATTCAATCTCGTCTACGTATAGAGGATGAGACTTTACAATGTCATACTTACGGCACACGTCACGTCTGCGTCTAGTGTGACACAGTTATCCGTCGACCGGCTGAACGGTCAAAGAGTTAATCGATTCGATTCAATGAACATTGAATTCCTCAGTGGCGTGGTTCACGTGGGACCTGCGGCTGCTGGGCGGCGCGGGCGAGGGCCTGACGCTGTCGGCGGACGGGCTGTCGGCGCGCGCGGCGGGCTGGCAGCCGCGCGTGGCGCTGGCCGACCAGCCGCTGGCGCGCGGCGTGCACTACTGGCGGCTCGTGCTCGACCAGTACGACGGCGACGCCGACCCCGCCTTCGGCGTCGCGCGCGCCGACGTCGCTAAAGACAAGATGCTCGGTAATAAGCTTTTTTCTCAATCGGCCAATTTGCTATGGCATTACAGCATTTTTCAAAGTTTTCTTTCAGATGCACTGTTCTTTAAAAGTATGGTATCTTAAACGTTTCTACTTCATTTTATAGGAAGCGACGCGCTCGGCTGGGCGATGTACATCGACGCGCGGCGCTCGTGGTTCGTGCACGGCGGCGCGCACGGTGGCCGCGCGGCGGGCGGCGTGGCCCGCGGCGCCGCCGTCGGCGTGCTGCTGGACCTGGCGCGCGGCACGCTGCGCTTCACCGTCGACGACGCGCCGCAGGTACACCCCGCCCACGGCACTGTAGGGACGTACGGCGCGCGGCGTGCTGCTGGACCTGGCGCGCGGCACGCTGCGCTTCACCGTCGACGACGCGCCGCAGGTACACCCCGCCCACGGCACTGTAGGGACGTACGGCGCGCGGCACGCTGCGCTTCACCGTCGACGACGCGCCGCAGGTACACCCCGCCCACGGCACTGTAGGGACGTACGGCGCGCGGCGTGCTGCTGGACCTGGCGCGCGGCACGCTGCGCTTCACCGTCGACGACGCGCCGCAGGTACACCCCGCCCACGGCACTGTAGGGACGTACGGCGCGCGGCACGCTGCGCTTCACCGTCGACGACGCGCCGCAGGTACACCCCGCCCACGGCACTGTAGGGACGTACGGCGCGCGGCGTGCTGCTGGACCTGGCGCGCGGCACGCTGCGCTTCACCGTCGACGACGCGCCGCAGGTACACCCCGCCCACGGCACTGTAGGGACGTACGGCGCGCGGCACGCTGCGCTTCACCGTCGACGACGCGCCGCAGGTACACCCCGCCCACGGCACTGTAGGGACGTACGGCGCGCGGCACGCTGCGCTTCACCGTCGACGACGCGCCGCAGGTACACCCCGCCCACGGCACTGTAGGGACGTACGGCGCGCGGCACGCTGCGCTTCACCGTCGACGACGCGCCGCAGGTACACCCCGCCCACGGCACTGTAGGGACGTACGGCGCGCGGCGTGCTGCTGGACCTGGCGCGCGGCACGCTGCGCTTCACCGTCGACGACGCGCCGCAGGTACACCCCGCCCACGGCACTGTAGGGACGTACGGCGCGCGGCACGCTGCGCTTCACCGTCGACGACGCGCCGCAGGTACACCCCGCCCACGGCACTGTAGGGACGTACGGCGCGCGGCGTGCTGCTGGACCTGGCGCGCGGCACGCTGCGCTTCACCGTCGACGACGCGCCGCAGGTACACCCCGCCCACGGCACTGTAGGGACGTACGGCGCGCGGCACGCTGCGCTTCACCGTCGACGACGCGCCGCAGGTACACCCCGCCCACGGCACTGTAGGGACGTACGGCGCGCGGCACGCTGCGCTTCACCGTCGACGACGCGCCGCAGGTACACCCCGCCCACGGCACTGTAGGGACGTACGGCGCGCGGCGTGCTGCTGGACCTGGCGCGCGGCACGCTGCGCTTCACCGTCGACGACGCGCCGCAGGTACACCCCGCCCACGGCACTGTAGGGACGTACGGCGCGCGGCACGCTGCGCTTCACCGTCGACGACGCGCCGCAGGTACACCCCGCCCACGGCACTGTAGGGACGTACGGCGCGCGGCACGCTGCGCTTCACCGTCGACGACGCGCCGCAGGTACACCCCGCCCACGGCACTGTAGGGACGTACGGCGCGCGGCGTGCTGCTGGACCTGGCGCGCGGCACGCTGCGCTTCACCGTCGACGACGCGCCGCAGGTACACGCCTACCTACAGTTACTATTTGCTAAATAGCAATTGTTTATGACTAGGGGCCTATTGCAAAAGTTTACTAATAATACTAGGAAATAATACTAGTTACAAGTCAATGATTTACAAGTCGTACTTATTTGTGTTGCATAACCATTTTTGATTTTACTAATAACACAAGAATATTCCTGTTGCATAAATTGCTAATAATATTTCTAAACTACAAGTTATAAGATTTCAAATTACTAGTACTAATATATTCTGTTGCGTAATATATTTTTTGGAACTTGTAACATTGGTGCTAATATTATCAGCAAATTATACAAATCATAAGTAAACTTGTTGGCTGAATGAGTAAAACCTTTGCCTAGTTCATGTTTTTTTTTTCTAAAAAAGTAACATTTGGCGGCAATTTGAATACTGAATATTGACATATTTTCGGCGGCATCTATTTAACAAAATGTAATTGAAGTTTTTCTGTACAAACATCATCTTCCTCACGTTTTGCCACGGCTCATGGGAGCCTGGGGTCCGCTCGTCAATTAATTCCAAGATTTGGCGTAGGCACTAGTTTTTACCAAAGCGACTGCCATCTGACCTTCTAACCCTGAGGGTAAACTAGGCCTCATTGGGATTAATTCGGTTTCCTCACGATGTTTTTTATTCACCGACAAGCGACTGGTGAGTATCAAAATGATATTCGTACTAAGTTTCGAAAATCTCATTGGTCGCAAGTCTCACGTTGTTACCGCTAGACCACCAGCGCTTTTGAAAAGTTTTTCAGTACATACAAACGTTTTTCAATATTATAAAAAAATTACGGAAAAACAGCGAACATTTTAAATGTGCGTTTTGATTTTAAATAATTGGTTATTTTTGATATAACTGTTTAACTGTTCATCATTAGAATACTAATATTTTAAAAATATGGTGCCCCTGACGTACGTAGAAATAATTACAAGTTTGTTCTAATAATTTGTGTTTTTGCTTATATTTTGCAACAGAAACTAGTAAAATTCACTAATTATATGAGTTATTAGTACTAATATTTTGCAACTTGTACTTCATTACTGCTACTTTATTATGCATCAAAAAATTATAAATTACAAGACGAGTTACTAATATTATTAGCTTGTAATTTCGATACTTGTATATTGTATGTTGTACTTTATTATGCAACATAAAAGTACAAGTTACAACCAAAACCGCTAATAATATTAGCTTGTACTTTGTTATGCAATGGGCCCTAGGTCTCACTACTCTGACGGGAGAGATCGCCGTGCTACTATGATAAAATGAGAGACTATTATCATGTTGACATGTACCCTATTATAATTTTAGGGCGAGATCGCGTTCACGGGGCTGCGTGGTGCGTTCTACCCGGCTGTATCGCTCAACCGCGGCGTGGCCGTCACGCTGCAGCCCGGCCTGCCGCCGCCACCCGAGCTGTTGCTCGACCAGCTCGCTATCGAGTGAACACCCCTCCCCCTCCCCCACCGAGCCACCCCATCATCACTGCAAGAAGGGTAAGGCTCTCAAACTGCGTGGACTTCATTCAGGACACACGTCACTTACTTGGTCTCAGTTTTGACCAACAGGATAGACGTGGAATCGACCACATTGCTAAACTCAAATTTGTGCTAAGAAGCCATGGCCCTGTTTGGGCCTATCCATTTTTATCCACCTGTCTGATATTACCGACAGTCGTTTAGTATTTAAAAACATGACGATTGACATAAGCCTACCTAAACATTTAAATGTCAAAGAGGCAGACTATAAGTCTACTAGTTATTAAGTGTCTAGTTGAGCCCTTTTCCCCACTACAATGATATGCCATGACTTCACGTCCTACAGGGTGCGAATTATTAAAATGCGCTACATAATGTGTTCATGTGGTTAAGAATTCATATTGAACAATTAACTTACTTAGGCAACGATTTTATATTATTTTTATTATTTGAACATGTATACCCGCCCAATAGTCTTAAGAACTAACTTAATTAGTAAGTAATTAAAGTTTCTTAATATATATTGTTACCTACACAGGTATAGCTAATAAGTGTTGATTACACGAAATTATCCCATTTATCGAATAATTATATGTAAACATATAATCTATCACTATCAGTTATAGTCGGTCCATTTAACTGCGTTTTGCAGGAAGAACCAGGATTGACAATGTTTACACAAAAACGCTTTCCCGTAATTCAGGCAAATGCCGTTTAGCTGCAGTATCATTTCTATTAGTTGAAGTTATAGGAGTATTTCTCGGTATCAAAATAACTCGATCTAAGTTCATAAATGGCGCTGAGTCTCTAATACTGAAAACAGAGGAATAGCCAGAATCTTGAACAAACACAAGTTAGAAATTGTCAATCCAAATATTGTAATAATGAACTTAGTGGCAGAGTAATCAACTAATTATAGGTAAAGAAAAGAACAACAAACCAATATTTAAAAAAAAACATACTGTTGACTAAGTAATATCAGTAAAAATGTACTGCTTGTATTTTGTAACACTTTATTTATTTTACTTATAATTATGATATTTAGTGGTGCAGATAATTACGATATAATTTAATCAGTATGTACATTAGGGCAGCATGTATCAACATTTTTAAGATTAATTTTATCATACAATACAGTCATTTGAGAAGTATTCTGACATGCTGATTTAGAAGTATATTTAAAACTAATAACATGTATATCTAACATGCAAAATCTGCAATAACATCTAAAATTACCAAGTATAAAGTAAATTATTAAGTATAAGTGACGTACATATTAGTCGTGATTACAACACAGTAAGCGTATCACATTGGTAATATGACGTTGGCCACCCTAATGTACCTACTGCCTTTGCATTCCGTTGAAACGTAGCCTCCGATGTCCCACGGTTTATTTTTTTACTTTTTTTTAATCATTTTGTTCTAATTAAATGATCTCTAAGAAGCTATACAATGTATGTTTATATAGTCAGCAGGCATGAAGCATAACGTAGCTAGCAACACTTGCGTTCATAAAAAACGCATTCACGCGGAGACAGCGATCCAATCGCTTATCTCATTGAATCTATCAAATTCCTACACAGATATATTGGATTTATCGAATCCATAAACTCTATGGTATGGTACTACTTAGTTAAAAACGGATAAACTCACGTTGAATTAATTATATCGCACTAGGCGACACACCTTGAACGCGAGCGGTGCGGTGTGTCATGAATTGGTTAGAAAATGGGTACCAGAGCTTACCCGAAAGATGTCGACTAGTGCGACATAATTATTCGTCAGTTTATCCATCTGTAACTAAGTAGTAGTAACATGGCTCACAACAGTTTTAATTGTATTCTATGGTATGGTGTAATAAACTTGGCTCCAAATCAAGACAGAGCAGGCTGCGTATTGTGGCTTCTCAAACCTCATAACATGAACTTTCTCAGTTTTATATTATTTAATGCGGCCAATGCTCAAACATTTTATAAAAGATTATTTCATAAAATTTGTGTGCTATGTAATAATAATAAAACAGCTGCAGACAACACAAAATAAAAATAAATGCCTTGTTCGTGCAATGCTTATTGATAGCCGTATTTTTTGTGCAGACTATTATGTATGATAGATGAATTTGTAATTAAATTTAGTCATTTCCGCCTTTTATTTAAAAACTTATCGTTAATTTAGTATATTTGATTGTTTTTTTTTGTGCCATTATTATCAAACAGCAGCAGTCTTAGCTTGGAGTTCCCAACTTCTCTAAACGAGTACCTTATTTCTAAATTAATTAAGTTTAGTGTGTCATTAATGCGTTGTTTTACCGCATATGTGTGCTGTTCTTTATGTACTTTACATGTTAATGATGTACTTAATGATTATTACGACTGATTTACAATAAATTTTAATAATCTTATTTTTTTTTTATTTGCTATAATCCTCATTTTCCCGATGTTTACCTAATCCGACTGTTTACCTATTCATCGCAAAATTATGCGGGAAAGCAAAATTGTAATTTTTCTACAGCAGTGAAATAGCTATTTGTTACGCAAGGGAGCAAAATTAGTGTTTATCTTCTGGTGCTAATATTGAGATCCGAGCCAGCGAAAGGTTCCTAAATTGACAAAGAGTGGCATCTTGAGCGTTGGGAGGGTATGGAATGATAAATGAAGAAAATTTGCTATTTAACCGTGATAACGTCCGTTTAAGTATAACGTTGTCATACAATGTATTTTTTGTTACTGATTTTTTTATAGTCCAATTGTGTAGAAGTTTAATTACGAAATGTACTTAGGCCACACTTAGACTTACTAAGCAAGACAGAGCGAATTTATGGCTTTTCCTTTTCTTCATGAGCCAAAGGAAAACTGCGGGAAAGTTGGTTAAGCCGGCGGCAATCGACGCGTAAGGACGCGCCTCCGCTGAAAATCACTTTGTTTTATTTTTACGATGGAAAATATAAGCATCTTATAAAAAGTCTTAATGATGCAAAGAACGATACCGTTACCAAAGAAGGATGTACCTAAATCTTATAATTGATTGTACATAAACTATTCGCCGCCACGTCAAAACAAAATCTGACGTAGGTGCGTCACACACACGACAAAGGTTTATGCAAGCTAGCGAAAATAAACCTTGCCTCTAAGTACGTAGCTCCAAGGCCTCGACTTATCGAATCGAATATCAAGTGGTGGCGAGTGGGACACGAATGAATTCATATCAAGTCAATGATTTCCTTTCCCAATGTTCGCCATTGGGAAAGGGTCAATTCATACTTTTATAGGTTTACGGCATAGATACCACAGAACAGCCCACTTTAATGCATGTAACTTAAATAGCAACTGCTTAATTATGAAGTGATTATTTTATTTAACACGTTGCAGGTCCTTAGATAACTCACCGTGGCACATTTTTTTTGCAATGCACCCCTAATTCATTCCAGCTCATCATGGGAACGGTTTATGTTGATATTTCATAGAACCAAAAATTTGGCTCTAAATCCCTAACGTTCACAATGTTCACGGGAAAGACGTGAATCTAATTGATCTGTATGACTGATGACTCAGGTAATGTTTACCTACATACAGAAAGTGAGATGTGAGTAGTATTGTGAATTTAAGCTTCGAGGCGTAAACTATAAGGCTCGAGTCGACTGATGAGTGCAGAAGCCATTACCGTATAAGCCTCAATTTAATAAGTTTTGCTTACAATCACAGAAACCACGAGTCTTTACACCTCAAGCTTTGAAGGTTTAAGTCTGTAAAGTTTGGAGCAAAAATAGAAGTAGAAATCAATTTATGTCATGTTGTTGTATAGGATGCAATTAAGTGTTTTCACCACCTGCTCGACAATGCCAAATTATATATCATACAAACCTTACCGAAAGCAAATCATTGTAGCCCTTGGTTTTAGCCGGTGAATAAAGTTGTAATAATGTGAATTCACTTCTCATAGCTCTTATTGCTATGGCTTTAAAGTCTGAATTCGCGAAATACAGCTCTCCCGCGCAATGGCGGGCGCGGGCGAGCACCGATTTGAAAATCGAATTAGAACATTCGAATCTCCCGCTCCGGCAGCGGCGGCGGTGGGCGCGGGCGAGCACCGATTTGAAAATCGAATTAGAACATTCGAATCTCCCGCTCCGGCAGCGGCGGCGGTGGGCGCGGGCGAGCACCGATTTGAAAATCGAATTAGAACATTCGAAAATCGTATTGGCCACCACAAGCTGAATATTTTGTCAAATATCCATTTTCATTTTTAATTTATTTTAATAAAAATATTGTTTTTAGCAGCCTTGCTTTTTGTTATGGCCTCTCTGGAGTTGAAAAAAGTAGAGTATACTCATCGGAGATAAAAGCTGTTTTTGTCTTGGGCGCGCTGGAATCCCTCACTGTACTCGGACTCAGTCTTAAATCCCTCGCTTCGCGCGGGAAATATCCTAATGGTTCCCACTTACCACTCCTTCGTTGCGTTCAGAATTCGATATCGCGCCCGTGACACAAGATAGTGCTTGTGAGGACCGAATCTTTAAGGAGAAAGTCTTAAAGCTTAGGAGATTATAAAAAGCTCGAGTCTTTAAGATTCAAAACCATTTAAGAGCTGTAACCTTCAACGCTTAAGTCTTTAAAACTTGAACCTTCAAGGTTTGCGAGTCTTTAAGGTTCAAACGTCTTCAAGACTAGTCTTTTAACAACACTAGACGTGAGACACATAGCAGCTCGGAAAACCGGACTCGCAAGGGTCCGATGCTCCACTACGCTAGTCTTCGTTGTCTATGAACGATATATTCGCATTTCGATGCAAGGTCACAAGGCAGTTGTTGACTAAGGAATCTAAATGGTTTCGTCTTAGGCGTATTGAAAAGAATTCAGATAACAAGTGCAGCGATCGTGGTTCCATCCTACTGCAAACTGGTACTGCCACTATTATATGGTTGGCAGGGTGTTGGGACAGGTAACACTTTGTCCATCCTATTCCGTTGTTTAACAAGGTCTAGGGCCGAAACACATAGCCGCGTTACGGCGTCGCGCCGCTAAAATCGCGGTGCCGCACGGCGACGCAGCGTTGCGGCACCGCAACGCTAAAATCGGCAGTTTGGGTTGTGGCGTCGCGAAAAAGAGCGTTTTATTATCTGGTAGGGTAACCAGTTCCTCGTGGGTTTTGATTGTGGATAGACGTGTCTCTCTGCCATGGAGCGTCGTAAGAAACTTATTGCTTAAAAAAATTAAACAAACTGAATCATCGTCAACAAGTATAACGTCTAACGCTGGAATATGCGCCGCTAATATCGGCGCTGGCGCCACTGCCGATTCTAGCGTTGCGGTAGGTACCGCAACGCGGTGAATTATGCGCCGCCGTGCGGCACCGCGCCACTAAAATCAGCGTTGACGTTACTGCCAATTTTAGCAGCGCGACGCCGCAACGCGATTATGTGTTTCGGCGAACCGTCGACCGTAAACCCAAGTTCCTCCCCTCTGGCGGCTCTAATCGCGTGGTTCGACAGCGTTATCCGACACTCGGACTATAAGGAATTTGATTTTCCACTTAGTTTGACAATCTCTCTACAAGGAATTCTTATTTTTCACTTAGTCCGACACTCTGATTAGGTACAATGAATTCTTGTTATCCCAAATCAAATTTACTGGTAGAATAGAATGATAATAACTGCCTTTTTAAAATTTCCCGTGAAATGGTGTTTTCAAAGCGTTCATTCGAGCGGGCTCATTATCGGTTATAACTTGAAGAGGGTTGAACTCTGGTAAACAAGGTTTAAGTTTATCAAATAAAGTTACATAGCTTTATATCTGCCTATCCGTCATTATAGGACATAAACCACAAGAACTACCTATATTTAAACATTCAGATGTAGATCCAGCATCTCCATGGATTGTAAAAAGCAGCTGACATGGTGCAGGGCAGCTATGGAAAGTACCAACTATATCATAAAATAGGACATACAGTCAAGAGTCAACTATTTCATTCAATAAATTACTTGTTAATGTAATAATAATGAAAATAGATGAAATTGAAGTTTGAAGGTCGGATTACGGAAAATAAGAATCCCTAGTGGTTCGCTGATCGGACTAAGTGGAAAACAAGAATTCCTTGTAATCCGAGTGTCGGACTAAGTGGAAAATAAAATTCCTTGTAGTCGTGTCGGACAACACGATCCGAGAGCCGTAATCCATATCCGTATTAGTGCGTAACAGAGCGCTGCTGTTGGTATTAGGTCGGGGCCAATGATCTACAAGTTTAGTAAGATGCCAGTTAGGAATAAATGGATTAGCCGACACGTTTAGGTATAGATTTAAATGCGACTTAGTTTTACTTTCTGATATTCGTATGTCAGCAGTCATTTTTATAAAGGTATAAGAGTACAGGTTTTAGCTTTATGACCGGCACTGGTCCCAAGTCATAGCAACCCCGCTGTTACCGCACGCAACCCGCGCACTACCATGTTAACATCACGTGATGGTAAAGTTACCATCGAAAACTCATTTACAAGTTTGGTTACTGTTAGGAACAAGAAAGGGTAAATTAATCAAAACCATGAAAATTTGGCGTGAAGAGTTTATTTTGGCCAATTTTCAACAATAATATATTTTTTAATATCAAAAACAAAATCACAGAATTTGAATGACACTGCCACTGGAAACACTAAATTTGCAAAATGCGAGTGTATAGGTAATAATAAAGGCATGATTTCTTAAGTAAATAATTACATGTGTTATAAAAAAATCTAGATGATATGGTTAATTGTCAAATTGTCACTGGATCAAGTTAAGTTCAATATAAAAATGGTCATGATAAAGGATGAGGGTAATTATATTAACGTAGATATCAACATCGGTCTGTCTGTCTGTAACATATCCATCAAACATACATCTCTTGATTCACGACATTACTTGGCATATCGGAAGACCAAATCAAACTACCAGTCAATCAGACCTAATACAAAGCCAGCATGAAGATTATCACAGACAAAATAATAGCTCCGCCACCCATCACAACAAATTTCTTGTTTTATTCCATCTCTTTGTAACGGTTATACCGTGTTATATATTTGCACTCAGGCCAACAAAACACTCTAATTAAAGTTACAATCTGTTTCACTCAATATAATTAGCCATGCAAGGGCTAAATGTATTAAATATGATGACTATGTTTCCGAAAGTAACATTGCAAACACTAAGTCTAATACATCATTTCTTACTTCATTCAAAAAAGTCAAGTGTAAAAATATGAGTGGATAACCATTTCAAAATATGATCTGATGATTTATTCCCATTGTAGATATGAACATAGCACACCTACATTTTTACACTATCTGCATTACTCATGGTAATAAAGTTACAGTGACAGTTTCAAATTACATATGTGAACATCAAATACTACTATAATTTTTATGCAGAATTCTGCAACAATATTGACAATTAAGATCAGGTACTAGCCAATTGGTCAAGTGTCCTTGGGCACGAGTCGTTGAAAGGCAGTGCCAAGCTACGTGAAAATATTCATTCCAAGTAATACTGAACACAGTGTTTTTTTTTTTAATTTTACATTAAGCTACTGACTGAAAATACAGACCAAATG
Organism: Grapholita molesta; assembly: GCA_022674325.2. Lineage (NCBI taxonomy): Eukaryota > Metazoa > Arthropoda > Insecta > Lepidoptera > Tortricidae > Grapholita > Grapholita molesta. The sequence continues at coordinate 21,033,869 of CP053121.2, read as the reverse complement.
TTTTAACTCTTCACTTGACATTCCCCAAAATCGATTACCCCAGAGAGTCAAAATATTATGTTACTTTGATACTGAAAATTAAACACTCTCTAAATTAAAAATTCCCCTAGACCAAACAATGTACGATCACCGCAAGCCGCAGCAGTATTGTTCATTGCCCAGCCTCGTTAAAGTCACAGTTTTATCTAAATTCAACAAAAAAATCACTCCCATAAGGTAAGGTAGGCGCCAGCTGCATTATCATTTATCATTATCACCAGTATTAAGCAGTCCTCAATTATCACTTCTTTCCTTGGCCCTTGTTATGTGAACAGTTCTCTCAGAAACAAGAAAAAATAATTATAAAATAGATTTGATTTGTTCCATTAGATATGCCTTTACCTACCGAACCTTACCCCACCTTAAATTATCTACTGTGACTTAGCTGCTTTACACTCCAAAAATAATTTAATAACACGACATTACATCTGAATTATAAACACGGCTTTGTAATAGACACTGTCTAAAGCAGATAAAGACAATGTCCTTGATGCAGACTTTCCACAATTCAAATTATCACATGTTAATTTGACAGATCGGTAGAGCTAGACTGTTCATACTCGCCCATATCACAGAACAAAGTTTTTCGAAATTCATTTAAAAAGAAAACCGGTGCTAGCTCCACCTCAAAATATGGGCAAGTATCCTCATGAACATCTGTCAAAAGTCTACCACAATTTATGTTTATTTCACTGACAAATCTAGGTAGACTCGCAACAGTTTCAGATAAATATTTTACGTTTTAACAATATAGGAATTCACGCACAGTATCCAATATGGACAAAGAACGTAGACGCCTCTCGCAAGTCCCGATGTTCGTTTTATATACACTTTAAAAAAGTAACCCATTCCAGGTTTAAAGTCTTATTTCACGATAAACTATTTACACGCACATTTCGTTACAATAAATTCATTACACTTTTTACAAATAAGTTTTTCGTTTTATATTTTTATATTAATCCATTCACCAGTCAGTCGGCGGCGCTGGCACTAGCGGCACGAGCGGCAGGAGAGCGACTCGCGCTTGTTACTTGTCCGCGTCGTCGTCCTCGCCGACGCGCGCCACGTATAGCGCCGGGTCGATCACCTTCGGGATGGGCTTGATCTCCGTGCCCAGCTCCTGCTCGATGCGGTGCAGGGCGAAGCGGTCCTCGTACGTGATGAGGTTGATGGCGATACCGAGGTGGCCGAAGCGGCCCGAGCGACCGATGCGGTGCAGGTAGGTCTCGGCCATGCGCGGGAAGTCGAAGTTGATGACGACGTTGACGGCCTGCACGTCTATGCCGCGCGTGAACAGGTCGGAGCACACGAGGTTGCGGCACAGGCCGGCGCGGAAGTCGTGGAACACGCGGTTGCGGTGCGCCTGCGCCATGCGCGCGTGGATGTAGTAGCAGCAGTAGCCTAGCTCCGTTATCTTCTTGGCCAGCAACTCCACGCGTTGAGTTGAATTGCAGAAAATGATGGACTGATTTATTTGTAACTGTAATGACAGAAGACAATAATAATTATTTTATTAGAAACATATTATCCTGTATGTTATTTTATTCTATTATGTGTGATAAGGTCTTAGCAACACAAAATCTGCAACTTTTTTATACATCCTTGGTACTATATTTAGGATCAATAGAAAACAAAAATAATGTAAGCAAATAGGCTGACTGACAACTGAATTTCTTTACGAAAGTTCGTTTGGCACTGAATTATTAATAACTAAATATAGCATATCTATTTAAACTAAACAAGAATGTAAGTAACAAAGGTGTGTGTAAGGACAATGAAACCTCGTTTTTTTTAAATTGCGTAATTGCGAAGCTATGATGGTAAATAGCTTTGTTTACATTATTTTTTCTATTGATCCAGATTACACAAATATCCACATATATATTAATTATATCCTTGCCAGTTACAGGTTAAAATAATACCTACATTTAGGTTCCATTCAAAAAAAGCCTTTTATTTTCTAACCTACGCCTGCTGTCTGGTAGCTGTCAACACCACCACCAACGTTGTTACTCTTGGCTTGTACGATTTATTTTTACTTGTATTGATACATAGACCTAATGTCTATGTATCAATGCCTATCAATAATCATTATCATATCATTTAATACAAAGATTCGAGAGAGAGACATAAGGTAGCACAAGATACCTTAGTAAACATTTCGTAGGATTATTGCAGTATATAGTAGGTAGGTTAGTTTGTACCGTTATCTATATGCAAGGATAATGCAAAGTACGTGAAATCCACCAGAAATTATCAAGGTCGCAAAACAGACGCACGCGACCGAGGAGGCAAACTGCGGCAAGCGGCACCTCAGTCGTCCAAAACATGCTCATTCAAATCGTATATTTTGATTATTTTATTTGGAGCATGGAGTGGGAGTCACGAATGGACCGTTTCGGATGACATTGGCGACCGCTCTCTTTATACACAACAACATAGGGTGGTTACCTACCTACAATTTAGCAATGCCAAATGACGATCACGATTTTATAGTGATCTTGAGATCATTATCGTTATCTTGAATGTATTTTTTAACTACAAATTACTTATTTAAAAAGGCAAGGATATAATTAGTATCAAAAGTAAATATCTATTAAGTAATTGGTTAAAATGAATCTGTCGGACAGTTTAGGTCAGAAAAAAAAGTGACACCACACCTCATCATTACCCATTGCAAATACCAAGTAAATCTAGGTAAACGAAAAAATGAAGTCTTGTGCTGATTACTAGGTACTCTAAAACTTACAATGGACCAATCTAGAATTCGATGTTTGGCAATAGATCGATTTTAAGGTGGAAAAATATTACGAGAAAAAAACTATGTTATTCAAGTAAATCAAACGCTTACCTTTGAAAATAGGGTATTTAAACAATGGACCTTCTGCCTCTCTTGTACAAATGCATAATATTGTGTGACTCCCTTCAGTGTAAGCTCCTCCATGAGGTTAATTTCATAGGGCTCCCTCAAGTGCTTCTCCATGAACTGCTTTACACTTAGTGGAAAAGTGGCAGAGAACAGCAAGATTTGGCGTTCTTTGGGTAATCTGGGAAATAATGTTTTAGTATTAAAATACAATACATAATTTAAGACAATAGCTTATTCTAAGTAACATGACATTACTATAGTTTGCAAGCAATGATAAAAAAGACACCAAATATTAATGATTATTGGAGCTTTGGAGTAAATCCCTTTTATATGTAACTAATTCTAAAAACTTAATAAATACTGACCGTGAGATAACCATATCCAGCATTCCCTTGAAGTCCTGAGAAAGAAGTTTGTCAGCTTCATCTAGAACCAGCATCCGGCACTGGTCCATCTTAGCAACCTGCTTGTCCATGAGATCAATCATTCGGCCTGGCGTGGCAATTATCACTTGCACTGGAAATTATAATACGATCAGAATAGGTAATTCCACAATTGTGTAAAATGCCATGAAGCAGAAAATTTATATCAGAACTGTTTTTTCTCACTTATATAAAGTGAAGGGGAATCCAAAATTTATCATCACTGTATGTACAAGTGTAATCCATATTACATGAACAGAATAAAATGAAATCTATTCATTTCTGCATTAATTTTTTTTACCATCTTATAAATAAATAAAATCCAAGATATTGATCAGAAAATTTGTTTTAAGATGTTTCCCACAGGAAGGTATAGTCAACAACTTTATTTCAAGGTCATTTCTAACCTTGTCACAGTGACATCAATAAGAGTTATTTTGCGTCTTTCACATAGATTTTCACTGTGGCAAGGTATGTGGTCCATAAATCAAATTGGTTGACTGTACCTTTATTTCTGTGAAACAATTATGGTGATAATGGTCGAGGCCCAGATGGCAATGTAATGTTGTGCAAGGAATTTGGCAGTCCAGTTAATAAAATCCTTACCATTTTGATATATACGCATAATGTCATCTCTGAGGTTGGTGCCTCCTGTGGTGACCATTACGCGTATGTCTGTGTGTTTTGCCAGTTCAATGCAAATTTGTGATGTTTGAAGTGCTAACTCTCTAGTTGGTACCACAATTAAAGCTTGAATAGCGTCTTTTTTAGGATCAACCTAAAATTTAATACTAATATTAGGTAAGGTAAAATGGATTAATTTTAAATTAGGTAAAGTATACATTGTTGAATCAGAACAGTTTTTTCTCATTTATAAAAAATGAAGGGGAATCCAAGGTATCATCATTAGTATAGTAGCATATATTAACCCCTTTCCTAAGTAGTTCACAATGCAATTAATTATGCATTGTTATTACAGCAAATATTTAAAGGACAATATCAGACAATTATTGATTTTTGCCAAGTTGTATAGTAAAAAAGGTTTTAGTTACACTATATTAAATAAATGTATCAAATTAGACAACTTGAAAATTTGAAGAATTGTAATTATGTAAATAATAAATATTCAAATGTAGACATGATCATATTAGGTTTACCTGCCTTAAGGACAGTCATCTTTCAATAAGTTATTTGCTTATATAAGGAAGGTGCTAGTATTGTGGCAAGTAACCATCAACATCTTATGTATTACACCAAATCAACACATCTGCTGTGTGTCTAGGAATCAGACCAACTCCTCACATGCAAGTTTTTTTTTTTCTAAAAATCCTTATGTTTATATTATTATATTTGTACATAAAAACATTAATGATGATGATGGTTTGTCTCATTTTTCAACTTTTTTGAGTAACCCACATGTGTTGGACACAGATATCATAAATACTCTAAAATGCTACACATTGCATGATAATAGACAATAATTCACCTGTTCTAAAACTGGAATACAATAAGCCCCAGTCTTGCCTGTACCATTTTTTGCTCGAGCGAGCACATCTTTACCACTAAGTGCAATGGGGATTGAAGCCTCTTGAATGGGGGATGGCTTTTCCCATCCCTTCTCGAATATGCCCATCAGCAGCTCTCGTTTTAAGCAGAACTCTTCAAACTCATTACCTCTAGTATCAGTGACATCCTAAAAAAAGAAAATATATATATACTAGCATTCCTTTAAGACATTTTTATAAGTTGTAAATGTGAAAGATACTGAGGGTCGATTATTTAAATATTATCCCAATTTCTTAGTATGGTAAAACTCATCTATAACATGGATAAAGAAATCTAAAAAAATATGCTGCCACAAATGAATAAATAAAGCAATATATTTCTTTAACTGCCATTTATATAAGTCAGTTAACAATAGCGCCAATTAAAGGAATGCAATTTGAAGTAGGTAGGTGAAGAAAATTACTTACACTAGTTCTTATTCTTCTATCTTTTGGGGGTATTTTTAATTTTGATTTCCAACCGATGTCGTCGACAGTTTTATCGACATCTCTGAAAATTGAAACAAACGGATAAATATAGCAACTACAATTTCCGTTATTCGACAACGAACCCAACTCAACAAAGGAAAGTATACTTACCCCTTATTCTGATTGCTCATACTATTACCGACGTGATTACTTGAACTAATTCTATTTTCGGTCATCATTTTGCCAAACTATCCCACTCAGGGGTAATTAAAATTAGAAACTGATCACAATTTTTGTCCAAGTCCGACACTAAACAAAATTTATTACAAGTCACTTTTAGACACATAAGCTATTTGAGAAAGTTTATCACGTTCACCAAGTTAAGTCCAGGAATATCTGAAACAAGACATAAACGTTATCAACTACATAACGGTACTTCAAATTAGATTAAGACCGAACAAGACGCGTCAACAATCAAGATACCTATAAATACAATCTAAATGTTATTGATGCAAAATATCAATACAAAATGTTAACAAACAACTATTACAATTTAGGAATAGTATTATATGTATAAAACTAATTACTAGAACATAAATAGAGCTTAGACATACGATGTAAATGATTGAAAGCGATTCAAGAGCGCAAGTGGGAAATTTCGTCTTAAATTTTTAATATGGCCGCCCGACAGTGGCATCGATATATTATTTGAATTAATTACAGTACTCTTTAACTATAGGAGGCTAGAATAATATTACTAAGACATGTAAGAAATTACATTTGCTCTCGTGACTTGTAACAAACAAATTTACCTTGATAAAACTTTACAAAAGACGACGACACTCGATACTCGACGACGACATCACAGTAACAATTCACCAAAGACAAGATTTTTTTTTTCGAAAACTGACAAAATGTATTTGCCATAGAGCTAGGGTTGCCCTCGTACAGTTTTTGCTTAGAGAATCCGACATAAATGGTTTTTCTTTTCAAACCATTTTTTTTTTATTTACAGTAGAAGAAAAAAAACACAATACCTGTGCACGATACTCATCACTTTCTCATGGCGTTGCTATGTCTTGAAGTAAAGAACATTCGTGTCTTGAAATAAAGAATAAAGCACATGATAATTTTCGACCAGATAACTTAAGATTATTCGTTTTTACTCACTGAGAACATACACATACTCAAAACTTCGACACTTAATACTCACCCTACACAAAAGGGATGAGTTTCATAGCATATGAAACTGTCTACTTCAATAAATTTATTTTAGTTTTGGTTATTTAATAAAACTCACTAGATATTTTAAAAACAAACTAAAAATTAACAAGATAATTTAATATAAAGTACAGAAAAGAGAAATTATATTTCGCTAGCAACAAAATATTAATTATTAATTTTATTATTGCATTACCATTCTGATGCATTGCATTCTTACTTATATTGTCGAAGTGGAATGGGACTTATGGGACTGTCACTGTCAAGTGTCAAATAGGTTAGATCCTAGATTAATGATTTTGTTAAATTTGTGTATTGTTATTATTGCACAAACTACTAAGAAGATACTACATATTGTAAATGTTTCTATGACTGATTGTTTTGTCTGCACTGTATTATAATAAATAAGTAGGAATATCCCTCGCTGTTGATAATAACTAAGCAATATGTACGTGATCATATCACAACTTGTATGTAATAATTTTTGTATAGTTATTAGGAAATATTTTTATAACCTCTGTTGACTTATTTCAGGACTGAATACTGGAAGTCTCAAGCTCGCAAATATTGTGAATTTTGTAAATGTTGGTTTGCCGACAATAAAGTCGTAAGTGTATAAATTGTATTATTGCTGTAGATGATTTTATATGAAAGTAATAAATGTATACAATAATTCTTATAAAAAGTCTTAAAGTGACTTACAGTCAATACAAACTTCAGACACCCAGGCTGCATTATTAACATGTTCACTGCGGTATTGGGTTGATTCGACCCCATACAAGTATGGTTAATTGCGAAGTTAACTAATTGCCGCAGTAAAGGTGTTAAATAGTGGTCAATCTTTGTACTATTTGAGAACCGCACAAGCATCAGAGCCTTACAACCTTATATGTCCTCTGTTGCCTCTAAATAAATGTTGTAGGCACAAAATAATAATTGTAATAAATGGCCTCAAGGGTACAATACCTACTTCATCAATGATTTGATTGATTTGTTAAATTATGTGTGAATCATCATCATCATCATCATCATCATCATATCAGCCTTTTATCGCCCACTGCTGAGCATAGGTCTCTCTTCTAGTACGCCACTTGCCCGGTCCTGAGCCAATCTCATCCAGAAGTGACCCGCAATCTTCCGAATGTCGTCGACCCAACGTTACAACGGACACCAGGGGCTTCTTTCATTCGAAAATGAATATGTGTGAATGTGTTGCTGTAACTGTCCATATCAAGAGATCAATTTAATTTCAATAATGTGTATTTTAAGCAATTGTACAGTTAAGGTACCTTTATTACTTGATTTTTGTATTATTTACAGTCAATTTCCTTTCACGAAGGAGGGAAACGTCATAAAGAAAATGTACAAAAACACATATCCCAAATCACAAAGAAAAGCACTAAAGAATTTAAACAAAAAGAAAAAATTGATGATGATCTGAAAAAGATGGAGGCAGCTGCTATGGCAGCCTACTTGAAGGATGTTCAAAATAATGCAGATCTCACCTCACAGGTACCAACTTCATTTTACTTTAGTTAGTCAATTGTAATAAGCGCTTTATAACATTTACTCTATATTATATTGAATTTTTTCTGAAATATATACCAGATGAGTGATTCATCAAGCTATCTGAACTATATTTCCCTAGGTAAGTTACTTCTTGATATAACATTATTTGAAAAGCCTTAAGACATCCACTGTAGTCTTCCTAAACAAATTGTTATCTAGCAAAAAAAAAAACCAACATCCTAAATGCAACTATTACACCTTATTATATTATTATATGTAATTTTATGCAGCAAGTCTGAACGTAAGCTACACCTACCTATAGAACAATTAAACCTAATTAAATCCCTATGTATATAAAACACCATACAGTCAAAATCAATTTTATAGTGTGTTATACATAATAACATGCATAGAGAAAATATAAAGCTTCACCAATCCATAGAAATTGCTTGCAATTGGCACCAAATGCCAGAAATGATTAGAAACCTCTCTTTCAAAAGTATTCCTACATTACCAGTATGAATAGGGTCATGTAATTAATTTTAACCATAATGTGTGGTATCTTATGTTTGATAAATTTTTGGTCCATTAACAAGTTTTGTTGCCAACAGAGTATCAACAATATGTTAGGTGAAAGCAGTTCCATGGCCAAAAATGAACCAGTTGTGGAGATTCCACAAGCTCCCAAGGCTCCAGTGTGGCATGAGGTGAAGGCTGATGATGGTTCTTACTTCTGGAACATGGAGACCAATGGTAAATATGTCTCATTTGCACTTGAAATATATCAAACTAGCTGAGTCCCCAACTTTGAACATTTAACATTAGTAACACTAAAAACTTTTCCCTATCTTGGATAATCAGGTAAAAAATAGTCTATATGCTTATCTTCAGTGTCAGCTCCCTGCATATCAAAACGTCCAGCCATTCTGGAGTTAGAAATGGTACTATTTACTTAAAGAACATAAAATTAGGTGAAGTGCAAAAAAAAAATCTGATTTCTTAGATACACTTTACAACCCAAAACAATAACCACTTAGATAACTTGCCTGTCTTGCCTGTATTACAACATTTATTTATTATTGGACATCCTTCTTACATTTACATAATTTGTAAAAACAAATCAGTTTAACATTTATGAGTTTTTAGAAACGACGTGGGATCCACCTGACCATTACCTATCACTGGCTGATCAGGAAAAACAAAAACTAAAGGAAGAAGAAGCAAAAAAGATTAAGAAAAAACAAAAGTAAGTGTTTAATGAAAACAATCTCTGTTTAGTAAATTAACATGTAAATGGTACATTTTACAGTCCGCGTCAAATAGTTTTCCGTATTTAAATTTATAACTTACAGTGGAATAGCATATCAATTTTTTTTTCTTTAGCCTATAGTCTCCCACTCCTGGGCAAAGGCCTCTCCCCTGGACCCCCACAATTCCCGGTCTTGTGCTGCTTCCGGCCAAGTACTGAGGAAAGCATCCAGATCGTTCCGCCATCTCTGTTTAGGCCTACCCCGTCAGCGCCTCTCTTGTGGCATCCACTTGGTGGTTACGCATGCCCACCTATCCGGATGCATCGACAGATGTGACTGGCCCAATCCCAATTGAGCCTAGCAGTCTTCCGACCCACGTCAGCTATGCGTGTTTTGGAGCGCAGCATAGTGTTCCTTATGCGATCCATCCTTCTGACACCTAGAATGCTGCGCTCCATTGCTCGCTGACAAACCTTATTTAAATTTTATTTGTTAATAATAATGACTTCCTGAAACAATATTTTTCACAGAGAACAGAAACAGAAAGAAGCTGTAGTAGAAGCGAAGGCGCACCTCGCCCGCGAGAGTATGCGAGAGCTGTCCGTGAAGAAGGATCGACCTAAGCCATCCGCCGCGCCGCTGTACGGGCCCGCGCCGCGCGCCGTCAACCCTTACGGCTCTTGGAAGGCGGTTGAGACCAAGTAAGTGTTCGGTTGTCGTGAATAACCAACGGATGGGCAGCAGCGTCCGTCGAAACCGTATCAATAGCTACTACGGTCGTCAGCCCGCCTGACAAGCGCGGCGACCATGACAACTCACGCCAAGATAATATAAGTGCAGCAGTGGACGTCTTAAGGCTGAAATGATCATAATGAAGTGTTAAATTGAGTTCAGAAATGGTATAAATACACATATTCAATATATTTCATTGAAATAAGGTGTATAATTGTATACATATTTATGAACATGACTGTACAGTCAGCAGCAGAAGTAGCTAAGCGGCTGTGTTCATAATGAGTTTGACACAACTTTAATATTATAATAACCCTTACATTTCATTAAATTGTCGAAAGGGCCTATGCGCGTTGGCTCGATCTGGCTCCATGTGCGCCTCCCAAATGTCCGGAACACCATTGCTCCGTGTACGGAAGAGAATAATAATAAATATTTCCTTATTTTCATCTTACAAAGGAAAATTTTACAATCAAATATACAATAATATAGCATAGCCTTTGTGAGAGACTGGAGTCTGAACTAGCCTTGTATTACACCTGTATTACAGATTTCTAGGCCCCAGGTTAAGAGAACAAGTGCGTGTAAGGATTATTCTGAACACCTGCACGGCTAGCACAAGTGGGGCGCGACAGCCGTGACAGTCGAGAAAAGGCGCGACAGAGAGCTCTCTCGCGAATCGGTAGCACAAGATCCCGCTGACTCGCGACCTAATGTCAAACCGACAAAATGTTGTCGGTTGACAGTTCCACGCGGGATACGATGGAAACCCGTAGCACAAGTGCTCTTTAGAAGACAAAATAACTCGCGTGTTTACGTCAAAATAAGAGAATTTCTCTTCAAGCTGTGGGGGTGCCGAGAAACTGAAATAAACACATTTCTTCTACGTTATGCCAAATTTGGCGCTATATTAAACTATAATATCATGCTCTCTTATTTAATGGACATGTCAATACTCCTCCTGTTAATTATTGACTCAATTTTTATTTCATGTTTGTATCAAATTTCGCGGCGGCAATATTTTTTTTACTCAAAGAATAGATTAGAACAGATGACCTACATACATATTTTTAATTAACGTAATACGTGGTAAGGACACAACAAGCCAATGTCTAGCATTAGCTCATGATCCAGCGCTACACGCCGTGCCGCCGTTTCTAACTGGCGCCGTAGGAACACTACACCTGCTAGCACACGTTACGTAGTTTTTTGTCAAATACCTTATAAATTAGTAGTTATATAATAATACGAAAGGAATATCAATAACGTACCCACGGAAGAACAAGGGAGCTCGATAAAGTCAGCGAATAAAAAATAAATACTTAGATAACTAGAAGGACCTCTTACTGTTCGCTGGAAGTTGCTGGCTGCATTATGCTGAAGATTGCTAAGGCTGACTGTCTATGGGGGAGGACTATGTCCAGCAGTGGATGTCCGTAGGTAACAGGCAGACATGCATAACATTAATAACGGATGAACATATACTCTGGGTTGGCCTCAATTTACAAAAAAAAATACCGTAACCAGGTTTGAACCTGGTTACCTACTGCTTCATAGTTACTTCTATTGACTATAGTACAGTATGTAGGTACAGCTCTGACTCTTACAAATCTTATGAACATACTGCAAATATTTATTTAGTCTGACTGTATATCTACTATTTCTCTATTAAACAATATTATTAAAATGAAATATGTTCACGCATAGACAAATTAAGGTTGTATGGGCTAACATGTCATTATGGAAGCTCAAGATAGAATTGGTTAACCTCTTATTATGGAAGCTCATGCTGCACTCAACTTCAATAAAGGAACCAAAATCTGTTAGACTTAGGGCTCAGGGGGGTGGGGGCAATAGGGGTAATTAAAGACATATTTTGAAATAAAATAAATGATCAAATCTTTATTGATATAAATTGCCACTTTTCAGAGCAGCAACATTTAGTTGAATTTACTAACTTCATCTTCACCACACAATTGCATTGCAGTTACATATATGATACAGCACATTTTATTTTAGTATCCTCATTTTATCTCCTTTATATATTATATTTATATGAAACGTATGTAAACGTACGTAAAATGTATGTCATATTAGGATTGGACACTGATATACTAAATGAAACATGTCAACAGACTTACTGACCCAAATACTTCTGAGAAAATTTCAAAAGCTATTATCACAGTCATCCTTAAAATAAGTTTTAAAATAATTAAATTAATTGAAGACTTAAACTATTTCACTGTTAGCCAACATTGTTATGTTATGGTTATCCTTTTATCAGCATATTAGTTAACTTCGTCAACCACCTCCTGAAACAAATTTCACAATTAGTTATGGTCCACAAAATAAACATTATTGACTGGACTCTGCAAAACTACAATGGTGATGTTTTTTTATACTTGGTACTTAGTAATTATAAATATTTTCTAGATAGTACAAAAAACAATTCAACTGGCCATGATCTGACCTTCATGACAGCTTCTCATTTCCATTTTTTGATCATTAAATTGGTTTAATTTAGGACAAATAAAAGCTTGTAAAAAGTGTACAACTTGTACAAGACATACATACCTTTAGTTAGTTATATTTTCTGTGCAGTGAGAAAGTAAAGTATGTCTTCGGTTTGGTGACAGCCTCAAAGGCATAAGGCTCAACTGCGGCCACAGCGCACTCTGAACAATAATGCCAAGAATTTTCATGTGAATCCATCCATAGCAATGAGAGGATTGTTTCGATTGTTCAACTTCAAATAACTAGTCCATCATCAACATCTTTGACTGCACGTTCGCACTAACTCTGAAAAGAGTTCACAAGATTCGGTTAGAGATAATCGGTTTATTAAAGTAAAGAAAAAATTAATAGGTACATATCATAGGTACGTACATATCAAAGTAAAACAAAAACAATAACAGATAAGACTTTATAACAAAAATATTAAATTGTTAACGTGTTTACTTACTTTTTCCGTGCAAAAGTAGCAATTCTTCGAAGAATTAAAGTTTTAAATGCGCCGTTTACAACAAAAATATTACGAACATATTGACATTAGTGACATTTCCGACTTCAAAAAGCACATTTGCTATCTCTTTAAACTTGGTATTGCAAAACTGAGACGAAGTTATCGTGAATACTGACGTTCCGTTTTTAAGGCTCACTATTCATGTTTCGTTCCATTTTATTTTACCGATTCAGTGTTGCCACAAGAATAAAGCTTGTTCCATTGATGTATGGCATCCCACGCTGTGTCGCGCGCGGGATGGCTCTCCCGCGTGGAACAAATTTCTCGACCTCTCAACTCATGCTACCAAAATCGAGAAATTGAAAGCTAGAGATAGAAATTGACAAGCCGCGGCTGCTGTCTCTCGAGGCGCGAGCTATCCCGCGTGCAATGATGTGCTAGCCGGGCTGGGGCGTATTGCATAACAACTTGTAATATTAGCGGAAGTCTTTTTTCAATCCCATTTATTAGAAACAGAGTTCCGCTTATAATATTAGTCGTAAAATGTTATGCAACGGGCCTCTGGGGCCTATTTCTCGAATACATGTAACTTGTAATACAAGCAAGTCTCTTTCTAACAACAGGTGTCAAAAAGTGACTTCCGCTTATATAACATGTTACAAGTGTTCGAGAAATAGGCCCCAGGTAGCTTCCTCGCCCAACGCTTAAATGAAATAGAGCGAGGAAATGCTGCCAGCATCCTCAGCACCATGCCACTGGGCCTAAATTATACTTAGAGTTTTTAATTTTATAATATTTTATGGACCTGGGTATATCCTTAAACTACGTCCAACAATGAGAGTGCCTTACACAGCGAAGTACCATCACGCTAGAGTCTGGAGAAGCCCGACTGGGGAAGTACCTCCTCCTTACAGAAGACCACAGCCATAACAGCACTGCTACCTTTCAGGTATGTAGTGTTGTGTTCCTGATGGTCAGTAAGGTTCCCAGAGTTCCAACCCCACTTAAAGGCCGGCAACGCGCTTGTCACTCCCCTGGTCTAAGTGTGCCCATGGGCGACGGTAATTGCTTACCATCAGGCAATCCGTCTGCTCGTTTGCCACCGTAAATAAAAAAAAATGTTTTTTGCGTTTCATTTTGTATGATTCCTTGTGCAGCTGTGTCTAATATATTTCTTGCTTCCTTCAATAAAATGTATACTATTACCTTGTTTAGGCCCGTGGAGCAAATCGACCTGCAGTTACCCAAGCCCGAAAAGGAGGTGCTGCCGCCACCCGTGGTGATGGAGCCCGAGGCGCGCGCCACGTTCGGCGAGCGGCGCGTGGACTCGCTCGGCGACGGGCCCGTCGAGTTCAAGAAAAGGAAATTCAACAACCCCAAACGGAATATGCGACAAAAGCTGGATGATGACTGACTATAAAATTAAGGCTAGGTTTTTAATATACGAGTTGTTAAAATTATATCTTTAATTTTCATGTAGGCCGAGCACAACAGTGGCGCGACAGTATCTCGAGCCGAGATGGACTACCCGTCCCTCTTTAAATAATATATTTAGAAAAAGACGGGTAGTCTCTCGCCGCGAGATACTCTCGCGCCACTTGTGCTAGGCCTCTTACACTTCAGCCGTAAATCGTCCAATACTGCGGCGCTACCGCGAACAATTAAGTATATTTCGAGCATCTATCTCTTTTACTCCAATTAAGGCGTCATGAGAGTAACAGAGACAATCGTCCGAAATTTACGAATATCGTTTTTTGCTGTCGCGCCGCTGGACATAGGCCTCCCCAAATATGACTTGTATCATCTTGAAAGGTAGCGCATAGTCGCCACGTTTGCAGGCGGGTTGGCGACCGCAGTAGCTGTAGATTGGATTGCGACGGAGGCTGCTGCCCATCCGTCGGGTTTTTCCTTTTGTCGCCTCTCATGACACCCGCAGGAGGGGTGGTGCTCTTCTAGTTAGCCGGCACCTCACGGCGGGTAGGCCTCTTGGTTACCTAGAACTTTCATCTTTAACTTTTACCTATAATATTAGGATCAGGTATTAGGACCACATCATCATCCTTCTAGTATTTGTCTTGGCGTTTTCAATAGCCCAATAGTCAGGAGCCCGCTCAACTTGATGCCATTAATTGAGGTAGGCAATAATCCTAACCAATATGTAAAACTATGACTTGTTGGAATTAGATATGGTTTCCTCTTGATTCTCGATATATTTTTTCAGCATGAAGCGACTGGAAAATATGTCAGTTTTCAGAAAAAAGTACCTACTACTAAAAAGTACTAACTAGCGTGAGTTGTAGACAAGTTAAATTATCTCAAGCATTTATAAATACTCTGAATTAGTGCTCGTTTTGCCTTTTATAGCATGGTCTGGGATGGAAAAGTGTACACTACTGTACAAACATTTTTTTTGCATTTTTATGACCTTGTTCGCGCGATAATCCTGATTTCTACGATTAATGGTCAGGACATGTACGGGCCAAGTGTTTACATATTACTAAGAGTTTGTTGGACAGTGAATTTAATCAAAACACCACAAGCCAGCCTGGGTAAATATTTGGCTTTACCTACATACACTAAGCGGATATACAGGATGATTTAAGAGGTCGTGGAGCAAGAGAACAAGGCATAACACAAAATTCTTAGGCAAATCATTAATTATTTATCATCACCAAAAATCATAATTATTTTTCAGATGATAAGTAGAAAAAACAAATTTGCTTACAATTTGGTCACCCTAGTCAATGTGACGTCTTGTCGCTTCCCATACTGCTTATGTCAAAAGGCATAGGGTGCCCATGGTTTAGTTAGTTGAAGTTAATTTGAATTGAAAAAATAAGTACCTAATAGCTATTTATGCAACAAGTACCTAATAGCTATTTATGCAAGGAGGATGATTTCCAACGAGTGGAATTTTATTTACAAGCGAGCAAAGCGAGCGAGTGTATAAAGGAATACGAGTCGGAAATCATCTTTACGCACGTGTATCATACAGTGTTTAACTATGCATTGTGCGAGTAAATCAAAAAACATATCATGGCAAATAAGTTTAAGTATTTATCTTTTGACTTCGCTGGTAGAAGGCTCATGTTGGCTTGTTGCGCTTCACCTCTAACATTTTCGGGTGTTAACATTTCTTCACTCGAACTGATTCAACTCTTTTTATAAATTTATATTAAAACACAAACAAAACTGAATAGTGAAGGACGAGTTGAAGACAAGTTTTCCAATGGCGGGCTTTTTTCTTCTTAAATACATGCGCGTTATAGATTTCTACTTCTGCGCATGTGCGAAAAGCGGCCATATCAGAATACAATAGAGCACAAGCATTAGTTACATTCAGCCAAACTTACAAATTGATTATTTATTTTATAACTTTGTGTATTTATAATTATAATATTATTTTTATTTATACGAAGAATAATATAATTCGTTTTCAATAGGTATTTATTTCTTATACAGTGATAAATTTGTAACTAATGTTTATTTTTTAACTATTATCAGCACTTAGTAAATCTCTGTGTATAAGGCTGAGAGCGGAGTTAAAAAAAAATTGTAAACAAAAAGCACCAGTGCGGAAAAGTACTACTTTCCCCATGATCTGGCTCCGTAGGAAACGCACTTTTCGAGCACATGCATTGTAAAACTAATTAACGTTCTTTTATCAAATATGTACTACCATAAGATAATATTGACCAGTTACTGAACTAGAAAAACTGGTTCTGGGTTACCACCCAGATCAACCTGTACCTACTAGTGCAGGATTATGGGATTCATTATGTTACCAAACAGCTCTTTAAATACAAAATGTCAACCTCCTTCTGCCATTTCTATATGATATTGATAACAAGGTGTATTGCAAAAATATGTTGCCTAGTTATAATGACCTGCAATTAGTTATTTAATTTTCACCTCACTAGCTCGGAAAGAACTGTTTTATACTTTAAATACGGATAGCAAAGTTGCATTTTGTTCATAAGAGTGCAAAGTAATTATTTGATAATACAATATAAATAAACTTAAAAAAAATAAATAAACTAGAATTAAAATAAAACTAAGGACTAAAGAAAACTAAAACAAGGTATATACAGATATTTACAAATAAAAAATAGGAGCTAACTCAGCGCCGCATGGAAGGGTACCCAGAAGGCTAGCAGCATTCCCGCGCTGAATAGCGATGCTAATTCTTTGCGCAAGGAATGAGCCAGCCCTCTGGTCACCCGTGGTATCCACAAGGCGCTTAGCTAGCTCCTTAAAAATAATGTGAGCTCCGGGTCCCCATGAGCCAAGGGTTTCAACTCCAAAAGGCTCAAATATGCAGCCAGAATCGATAACTGCATATTTGAGCCGCTTGAGTTGTTCTGCTGCCTCAGCTGCTGCAGCAGCATTGACCGAGGTCCTTGGAAGGTGGGAAGGCGCAAAAGTGTCCACACATGTGGCGTCCCAGACAAGAGGTCTTCCCAACTTCCAAGGAACGAGGGTCATGCCGTCCGGCCGCTTGCCATCGTTTCTGGCCAGGCCCGCAGGTTCTAGGACTGCTGGTGCTCCGGCACTAGTAAAGGCCCGCCGCAGGATATCGTTGAGGCTGGCGTGCCGCGAGATGCGGCCAGCGCTCCTGCTGCAAGACAGGCCGTGCAGGCCCTTACCAGTGACGTTCGCACCACAGCAGCATTGGTGTGGGGCAACACAAACCGTGCCGAGACGTAGTGCGAGCGCAAGCCGAAAAGTCTCGTTACTCAGAAGGGTACCCAGATTTTTGGAGGGCAAAGCTTGTAGCCAGGCTCCGGATTCCCACCTGGAGCAGGCAAGGATACGAGCACGCTCTGCGGGGCTGGTAAACGTTTCGTACAGGTGATCCCGTACCAGCACGCAGAGCGGCTCGTCCCATTGTCGCTGCGATGAGGGAGCTGCGGGTAAATCGGAGCCTGGGCAAAGTGCCCTCCAAAAATCCACGGCATCAGCTAAAAACGAAATTTTGAGATTAACAGAGGTTTTTAGAATTTAGTTACTAAATTTTGGGTGCTGTGAATTGATGAAATGAAAGCAGGTAAAGAGATGATAGAAATTTTTCTGATCCCAATGCCTCCATGCCTGATGGGAAGGGAGGCTTGGGACCACTGATTGTTATCCAAATCAATGTTAACGACAGATGAAAGAGTGTTTTTGATTATGTTATCGAGTTTCTCCAAAAGGTCAGGGTACATCCAGAGATGGCTGCAACGCAGTGCATATGTAAATTTTGGGATGAAGAGGCAGTATTTCATGATACTGTAAGCCATATGGGCATTAATTTGGCACAAACGGTCTGAAAAAGTACAAAATGTTTGGTAATTTTGATTGACAAAGTCCGGAAAAGATTCATCTAAAACAGGTGATCCTAACAAATAGAGAGATGTGCTGTCAATAATTTTGATATTTGGCGCTAATGTACGAAACTGTGATAATGCCATTTCCTTCTGAGTAAACGTATTGTTAAAAAATAACTCACATTTTGAAAAATTTAAAACTAAACCCATATCAGCAAATTTTTGTTCCAGTACTTGCAGATCATTTAGCACCACATCCACATCACCGCCCAGGGTGCCATCGTCTAGATACCAGACATTAAAATTTGAATTTAGAATTTCGATTACGGGTTGGATAGCTAAACTAAAAAGAGCTGGGCCTAAAGGCTCTCCCTGTTGACAACCAACAGATGAGAGTAAAGAATTATTTTTGAACTGTAATTTGGATGGTGTACTGTAGCATTGCCAAACAAAGTTAAAAATTTCGGGTATTCGGTCTTTAACTTGGGCCAAAAGGGTCCCGCGGTCGACAGAGTTAAAGGCGTTTTTTACGTCGACTTTTAGCAAAACCTCAAAATCAGTCCTATTAATGAAAGTCCGTAAAGCATGCACTGCCGCCTCACAACCACCCTTTGAGCCAAATCCCAATTGCACAGGTTGGAAATAATTCGTCAGTTTATTCGATACTGCAGCACAACAGCATTTTGCAGCCAGTCGACGACGGTAGGTCGTCCCGACTGCTATTGGTCTTATTCCGCCGTCTTTTTTTACTAATGCGCAAAGATTGGCACCATACAGCACTTCAGTAATGTCTGGGTTAAAGGGGCCGGACAGCATAAAGTTAGTCAAAGCCGTTATCTCTTTAAGGAGTGAGTCGCCGGCCTCACCAGATATGTGACTCAGAAGGTCCTTGAGGTGCTGTGGAGATAAGCCATCGAGACCACCAGCAGAGCCATTCGGAAAAGAAAAAACCGATTTAATGATGTTCTCGCAACTTACACGGAGACAGGAGTCTGAGGGTCAGGAGGATCGGGGAGAGACTGATTAGCATTTGGTGAAGGGTGTTTACTACGTAGGGCTTCCAGAGTATCAACCGTGTTTGGAGCAATTCTATCGCTTGAAAATAATAAGCGGGCAGCTCCTTTGATGTTTCCTTCCCCCATCTTCGTTTCAACAAGGCGTGTCAAAGTAGAGTTATGTTTGAGAGTAGGTCTAGAGAGACTATTAATGTCATGTGGCACAATGCAGTTCTGTTTTATTAAGGAGGTTAGGGAAACACCTCTCTGGATGTCCTGTTTCATGTGTAGCACTCGATAAGGAAATGTAAGCAGGTGCTCCCATGATTCAGGTGTATTTTGGCTAATGGCAGATTTTATATCTATGGAAAGTTTTTGGGCAACCTGAATCCGTGCGCTGCGAGGAATTCGTTTAATAACTGGAATGGTTTGTTTTAAGGTGCTTAGTTTTTCAGAGAAGGGCTGTGCTGGTGGTCTGTGGATGGTAGGGTCGGAAGGCAGAGAATTCGAGATAATGCGGCTGGCATGTTTTCGGCTGACGTGTATATTTAAACCCCTTTGGCCTCTAAAAAATCGCGTACATTGTGTACACTGCACCAAGTCCTGAGTTGGCAGAGAAGCAGTGTTAATCTGGGGACCCGTATTGGATGAGCTAGCGCTCATAGCACACGATGATTAATACAAATAACAGTGGCAGATCGAATAGCGTAAGTTTATATACATGAGCATACTTACTATATATATTTAAAAAAAAAATTAACATAATTACCACCGATTAGTACAAAAACATTAAAAGGATATAAAAGTAAACAATGCCAGGCATTCCAGTCCAATTCCTCGTGGTGTCCCTTGAACCAATTTGAGGGCACTTTTGATCACAGAAAATCATATTTCACACACACGGAGACGTAGGAACTTTTAGTAGTAAATGCTAGATTGTGAATATTCTATTCTAACACAAAAGGAAGCGTTGTTTATAAACTTTTAGAGCATTTATTGTCGTGATTGACAGATGTCATTCTTAGCCGATGTTCTGTTTTGCTTCTTAGCGGCCGGGGCTGCGGTCTCCGCGGAGTACCTTTGTTGATCGTTTGTTATGCGGATTGCTAATGCTTACAAAGACAAGGCCGTACGATAGTGGTAAAAAATATAGCAGAATTAAATAATGTTGTTGAGAGGTATCGTTTTAGGTGCTTGTTTATCTGTTGCTGTAAGTAAGTAATTTAAGTAATTTCATACAAATTGTTTATTTATTACTAATACAGTGTTTTTTGACGTTAGCTGGTTGGATGTTCTTTTATTTAATGTTTTAAATGATTAATGATGAATGCCAATAATTATGATAACATTTTACAAGTATTATAGTTAATTCTTTCCTCAAGGTAGTGAGGGGAATATTTATGTGTTTCACACGGTAGCAAAGTGTCTTCTCCTCTCGTGCTGGGAATCCTCCCTATGCAAAATTCCACTTTTTTTTAAATCTTTCGCTAGATCGGGTCTCAATATTAGCACAAGAAGGTAAACACTAACTTTGCCCCCTTGTATAACAAATAACTATTGTGCTACGAAAGTTAACGATGTAGTAGTTATTTGTTATACAAGGGTTCAAAATTGTATTTTAACTGCGAGTGTGGGATTGAAACTCGAGCAAGCGAATGGATTCTATAGTTTAACCACGAGCAAAGCGAGTGGTTTTAAAATAGAATCCTGAGCGTAGCGAGTGTTTCAATACACGAGAATTAAATTACAATTGCACCCGTGTGTAACACAAAACTTTTCCTCTCACTACAGCGAGGAAAGTGAAACATGCAAAAAAACGTTTTGAAATCGCATTGACTTTTTCTTTGCGTTTAGATACATTCAACATTTTTACAAAAGGTGCCTTTAGCTTGGTTAGCTTGTGGTGGCCAGTACGATTTTCGAATGTTCTAATTGGATTTTCAACTCGGTGCTTTAGTGAGGCTCGCCGCCGCGGGGGCAAGTGAGCTGTACTTCGCGAATTTAGACTTTATAACCATAGAAATAAGAGCTATGAGAAGTCAACTTACTTTAATCACTAGTGGATAAAATGCGTTTTTACCCTCTCGTATTAAAGGATAAACAAGCGCTTTACGAGCTAGTGAGGGGAAAATTATATTGTATTTACATACTATAGGTACTTAATCCACACTCAAATATATTTACGGCATAGATAAGATACACCAACTCACTCCATCCATGTACCTAACTTTGTAAGTAGCAACTGCTTACTTATGGTAACACAAATTAAATGATTACCTTAAGACGCAGGTCTTAACCATCCTTCACTACTTACTGGTGCAATAGGATTTTTTTGAATTCACCTAACAACGAGAATGGAAAAAATATCTTACATCCTTTCCTCCAATACCATAATTGTAAACTGTTCAGCGGTTTGAGCTTGAAGAGGTAGGTAACAGACAGACCTTTTCACATTTATTGTATTGCGAGTGGTACGCATTTGGGTGTTCCCAGATCCGCATACTTCCAATATTTCGATACGTACTCAACACTCTGAATGAGAAGTAGTAGGTACAGCCGGAGTAATAAACATGTATACGATTTTCCACCTTATTATAATGGGTTAAGGTCAAACTGTGGACATATATTTATGCCCTTGACTGTGCCTAAGATGAACGAATACATTATCGTGAGGTATGTTTGCGTTGAGATGCGTTACGCATTCACAATTGGCTATGTCGCGTGTCATAACGACATCAATTGTTGATTAAAAGGTAACTTAAAAATAATAAATAGAGCGAGAAAAGTATTAAAAAAAGCTTTTTTAATCTATAAAAATATAATAGCAGTAAGCGGATAGCCTCACTACCTTACACACCCTATCCTTGTCTACTATATCGGTAGATCTGTTTTTTGGATATATGGCAACATTCTTTCTTTTAAAAATGTAAACAAATACACGTGTCCACTCCTTCGTAGATAGTACAAAATGTCTGGCTCAAGGCTTAAAACCTAAAATGATGTCCTTAACTTGTAACTGATCTTTATCACAGGATTGTTATCTACTCAGTAAATCTCGTCTTATTATCAAATAAGAGCCAAATCATGGAACCTCTTGGTAGCCAAGTACCCATGTCATATCATCAACATCATCACATCAGCCATAAGACGTCCACCGCTGAACCTAGGCCTCCCCCTGGACCTCCGTAGGCATCTGTTGGAAGCGACCGCGCAAAGCAGATGGCCGATGGGGTCGAAGAGTGCTCGAGTGCAGATCACGGAGTAGCAAGCACAGCGTAGGATGTCTGAGGTATTAAGGAAATATCCTTTTTATTGCGGTCCTAAGTAAAATCTAACCTATAAACTTATATCTAGATTACTTGCTACTTACAGAATAAAGTAAGTATACTATACCTACCTACCTGGGTACTTACCTAATTACTTCTCAGATATGAGTGATGGGGCTAGTACGAGTACCTACTTAAGTACATATTCGTATTTGTACCTAAAATTACTTTGTCCCAGATTAAGTAGGTACGTACTAATATCAATAGTAATAGGACTAGCAGGTAAGATATTTGTGACTCCAAATCTCCAAATCGTCAACATTCAAACTGGACCATGTAAAAACATCGTAAATCCAACATCTTCTCACAAAGGAGTCTTCGACCACGTCTTAATGCTCATGATGGATCAATTAAGGGACACTATATATAATTTTTTGCGTCGATTAATGCGTGTCGAATGGCGTCTGATCTATTGTCACCCGATCCGGGTCCGAAATGGAGATGATTCTACAAATCCACCATTGATACTATAAAGGTCTTACCACGTTGGATACAAAGCGTATTATTGCTTGATTGACATTGTTATGGGTTGGTAGTTATAGCTTAATGTGACATTGTGTGCGTTTAAGTCCGGTACCATTGAACGGAGGACGATACATTAGTGGTCCGCGCACGAAGGGAGCCCGGCCACGTATATAAAGATAAGTACGGCAGGAGGAGCGGACACATATCAAGCAGCAATCCTATCTAGTGCAGGCTAGAACCGGCTTTGGTGCCTTTTTCGTAAAAACACACATTAACGATGATGAAATTGGTAAGTACTGTCAATATTTTAATATATAACTCTCTCAAAAATAATTTAATCTAATCATTCCTTTTCATATTCATTGGTCTTAAAAAGAGATCTATATTACCAGATAATGTTGAAAAAAGTTTTTAATTTGGAATTAATTCGCGAGTAGGTACAGAATTATTGAGTATTGACTTTTCCTACATCCTTGGGCGATCCTTGATCATCATTTGTTTTGATAACTTTTTGCGTCACTTGGTAAACGTATGTCTTTTGTTAGCCGTTACATACAATAATAAAATTGTAGGTAAGTTCCCTATAAAATTATTTAGATAAATCTATAATTAACAAATGCCGATGATAACATGCGTTGATCTCAATTGTTTCAGTTAGTTTGCATTAAATAGGCTTCGAAACTAAAGGACTAGACTGATAAAAAAAAATTATCCCGAATAACTTAGGCGATATATATTTTTTTTTTTTGTTAAATTGGTATATATTATTACCTACCTATATTGTTTAACTATACAGTGTGTCTTTAACCATTGGACAAACTCTGGAATCCCACGTAGGGCTACTTTACTTCTCGTTTCTTTTTTTAATTTAAACCAAAGATGATAATATAAATTTTCAAACAGAAGGTCTTACCAATAATCGACAACAAAAATAATCACCTGTATTAATAGCAGTGCTTAAGCAGTGTTTTAACTGTACCACATTAGTGTGACACACACATATCAACATTACGTCAATGTTCGGTAATGATGATATTTGTAAAAAATCAGAATTTTATTAGTGTCATAAATAAAAAATTGAAAGTTCGAAGGTTTCTAGGAGGATGTACATATTACCTTAGGAGCTACTACTCGTAACACATACAGGCTGCTCCAAAGTAAAACATCTTAATACGTTACTTTCTTCGTAACTGCTACACCGTTATGATACTTTGTTTACTGGTTCTAAATACCCTAATGCATACATAGTACATACTAAGTACATTTCGGCTATATCCAATGGCTAAGTACACTGTATGTTATTAAAGCATGATTTGTTAGTTCTTACCCTGTCTACCTCTAGATACCTAATTGCACTTATTAGTTTACTCAATGAAGTTTTTATTCAAAATATAATAATTAAGGGGTTCTGCGCGTCAATTTTCATTGATTCATAACAATCATATGAGAAAGACAGGCAATATTTATTTTTATACGAGGTAAGTAATTTAAATTTCGTGTGCTTTTGCTAGGTATAATGACTTTAGACCTAAGCAAGCGAAGGCTTCAAAAAATTTCAACGTCTTGATTGTTACAAGTGAATAGTTACAAATCGAATTAAAACTAATTTTGATTACATTATATACTATCAAAACTATCGCTTTAAAGTCCGTCCTATCAGACCATCAGCAGGTGTAACTTAAATAATAATAATGAAATTATGTTTTATACTTAGCGGATAAATTGCGATGGTGATGTGTTGTTTCCAAAGAATGAAGAGCTTATTTCGCCCGGGTATTTTTGAAGTTAAAAGAATTGCGTTTCATATTTCATACTTATTATATATCTAATATTATGTTTATGCTATTGTTATAAATATTAATTCTATTTAAATTACCTGGTATCTGAAAATATCAAGGTCATGGTAACAATATTTATTATGTTATGTAAGTTCGTAGTTAATGATGATTATTGGGTACAGGTACTTTTCTCTATAGCTCCTACCGTTTACGATTATATCCGTATCATTATATCTTGTACAGGGATATGTTCCTGTGGCCTTTAAATCCGAAGGTCACCGGAGGAATATTAGTTAATACCTATTTATTCCTCGCTTTCTAGCGTTCTAATTCCAAGAAGGACTAGTTTTCCCCGAGCTCGGCTCTTTTGCAAAGACTAGTGTTTATGCTAAATCTTAGGATTAGGTTGCCAAGAAGACCTCAGGTTCAAAAACTCCGAGTCGCTGCTTTAATTGTATTTTTAAATTTGATGGGCAGATGGCATTGGTGGTGTGCCTTCTGGCGGCGCTGGCGCTGAGCCCTGCAGAGGCGAAGCCGCAAGTGCTGGTCGACTACGGCTACTCCGGCTACTACGCACCCGCCTACGTCTCTCCCTACAGTGCCGTCGCCTACTCTTACCCTTACGCTTACACATACTCTTACCCCTACGTGTACTATTAGAATCTGTGTTAAACGTAGAACTTCATTAATACCAAGGCTTTATGAATTATGAATAAACTATCGTATATTAGTACAAACAACCATGTAAACGTGCCCTGCGCGTGAACGCCCAATGGATGACACCATGAGTTAACATTGAGAGTGGCATCCAATTGGGACGCTGTCGAGCACGCGGATGTTTACCTTAATATTAGTTCTAAAAAAAACTATGTTTTCGAATGACAATTGAATAGTAACGGATTATAAAATCGAGTTTAATTTAAAGAGTTTATTTAGTAACGCCTTGTATAATGTGGTTACATAAATAATTAACCTGTGATTTAATAATTGTTTATTCAATGTTTAGTAAGACAATTTATAATATTAAATGATAAGTATGTTCATATTTTCCTTTATTTCGGTCAGGGTCGGTTCATTATTAGTTATACAATGGTTTCAAACTTAGGTCAGTGGATGTGGGTGTAATATTTTAGATACCTGCTATCTTTACCTCCAATTAAAAATAGTTGTTACAAAAGCACATTAACGCGAGCTCTTACACGAAACGTCGACCTTGATTTTTATTACTTATATTTCAAGTGTTGTAGTGTCATGAAATGATTTTTAATACATTATAATAGCCATAGTTTATGTTGTTTTATTAATACTCACCTACCTAAATTGACTACGTAGGTTTAACACGTGTCAATCCATGAATCAATAGTAGAGTTGAAACTTAACACCTCATTACAAGCTAACTAAATATCATATTATTCTTACTTTCCAATAAAAGCAAGTATTTATGACAATACTAGAAGTAAATTAGCATTTACTTACGTAAACATTAAATTATTACTACATGATGTAATAATGATAGTGTGGATTCGTTTAAGAGTGTATTGTATCGTGTTCTGATTAGAAAAAAATGAAAGGAAATTTATTTTATGGTTCCTCACAATTTTTGGTACACCCTGTATACTCATTAATTATATTTGCCCGTCAACGGCTCAGCATTGGTGCGGCTGCCTCTTCGGAAAATGATTTGAGCTTGAGTTGTAAACTATAGGCAGAATAATTTTCGTACATGATTTATTTTTGTATAGGACACTTCATTGGGTCGTAAAAAACTATAATATTTCACCTTCCTCGCGTTGTCTCGATGAGCTTGAGGGGTCCGCTTGGCAACTAATCCCAGGATTTGGCGTTGGCACTAGTTTTTACAAAAGTGACTGGTATCTGACCTTCCAACCCAGAGGGTAAACTAGGATTTTTAGGATTAAATAGTCCGGTTTCCTCTACGATGTTTTCCTTCACCGAAAACTAACTGGTAATTATCAAATGATATTTCGTATATATGTTCCGAAAAACTCATTGTTACAAGCCGTGGTTTGAACCTGTGACCTCCGGACTGCAAGTCGCACGCTCTTACCGTTAGGCCACCAGCGCTTCTTTAAAAACTATATTAATCCCATTTTAACTGGCCGTATATAAGTGACTTCCTAGCGAAACTATACCTGGGTGAAGTCTGGGTCTGAATTCGTGAAAAATAAAATCTACTATTGGGGACTTAGTTAATTGCGAGTTAATGTGTGGAGCAGCTTCTTTTTTTTCGCGATTTAAATATTGGTCTCATGGGAAAAGTTGTTAAGTACGACCCAGATTTCATCCTGTATATAGGTACTTACCCAAACATTTTTTTTCGGCTCTATAATTTTGTTCCTAAGTACCTGTTTAATAGATCGAGACATGAATAATTCTCACGATAATCATTTGTGCAATTTTAGATTTTATCTCATTTAAGAACTATGTAGTATTATTTGCCCAATGCCTATATACATTTAGGTACTCTATACGTAAACAATTGACAACTTATCCGCTTAAAAATATTATTATGTTGTTATAGATTTATTGGACACTACACAACAGCTTTGCATGGCATAAACGGAATATTAAGTGGGTAATAACTGTTTAGCATGCCTGTTACGTGAGATGCCAGCCCCATGACAGCATCCTATGGTGTTGACTGTTGACGCAACGCTCTCGGCGCGGACCCTTGTATTGTGGTTTTCCTCCTAATCAGTATGCCAATGGGAGCGTTCTATGATAATCATATACATAAATATGATAATTTATGGTTGCGCAAACCATTCTTTTCCAGCCATTTTTGTCACTAAAAAAACCTTGCAATTAGCCATCGTAATTAAAAATATAAATAATTGATGACTTTCAATCTCAAACTGTGTTTCAGATGTTGTCCACTCGTAGTATTTTTTAAGTTTTTTTTTTAAGTGAATATATAACTAAACATTCTGTAAATATTTCATGTGTCTACCTGTCGCCGTTATTAATATCGAGTTAAAAGCGCCTATAAATGTTTGTTGTTATGGGATCTCCACTTAAGTATTTGCCACTGTAACAACAAATATATTTATAGTATTTGTTGCTATAGTGGCAAAGTCGCAATGTAATACATCTGAGGAAATGTCTACAGTCTAACTATCACACTTCATGAGATACAGCTTGGTGACATCCATTGAGACAGACGTACCTACAGATTTTAGAGTTTTATATTATAACCTTTTAGTAAAACGGAGTGGCTTCAGCAGTTTTTGGGGCTATTCTGATAACGTTATATTAGAGAACTGCTGCTAGAATTATAAATAATCTTTCCTTGCGTTGAAAAAAGCCGCATCTTGGCGTAAAACATGTTTTTTTGAGTGGCCCTGCATTTTAAAGCCACCCCGTTTAACGGGACGGAACTCTAAAAAAGGGTCGATGTAGAGATGTTTTTGTAGATAGTGTCCTGTTTTCATTCCTATCGAGCGAAAATACTCTCTATATTGAGTATACCGAACTATCTACCGGCTTGCCTAAAAATCGGCTCGTTAAGTATTTTTATACAATTTAAGATAAAATGATAGCTTCCGATTTCCCACATATCTAATTAAAATTGTTTCCCAATGTATGGAGCATATTCTTATTATTCTTAAGATTAAATAACAAAAGAAATATACTCGTAGTGTACCTAGATTGAGTCTGGCGGTGCAAAGGGGTAACACCTCCAGTATTCTTGTCTCTATGCCGTAGGCAGGGGATTTGGGGGAGGTTTTTTATATTTAGTGTGTAAAATTAGGTAATAAGCAGAACTTTTGTCATTTTATATCGTTTTAAATTCACCAAAAGAACATTCAATAAATTCAAAAAAAGTATACCCCTTACATTTTATAACCCTTTCGAAAGGGCCTCTGCACTTTGGCCCATGCTGCGCATACGCCACCGAAATGTCCATAACACCAATGTTCCATACGGGAACGACATACGACATATGGGAACGACATACAAGAAAATAATATTTAAAAAATAATAACACCAATGTCCGTGTATTCCATAGAAACAATTAAATTAGATGAGAGATGAATAAATAGAAATAAATACACCGAGCTTGGATATTAGTGAAAGTTTATTACAGACAAATATTATATGTTCTATCCTGAATTATGGTTTACCGTTGGTTCTAATTAGACATGACCATGCCAAGCCACTAGCCGATTAATGAAAAAAAAAAAGAAATAAATTCTTGACTCTTGACAAGTTTCAGAAAATGCGCATTCTGAGAATCCGGTACACAAATATTATCATTTTACCTACCAAGTAATTACGATCAACTGCTAATTTTATTGAAGAATTAAATAACATAAATGTGCGTTATAACATTTTACAAATAAATAATTAATCTTTCATAAGATATGTCATAACAATTTTAAATCTAATTTATGTGTTTTATAGTAAAATAATTTGGTAAATTTTATACTACAGTAGTTGATCAAATTACTGGTATATTTACTCAAACAATATAAAAGTAATTGATACCGCAACAAGATTAAGTGACTTTTGATAATAAAAATAATATTCTCAGGATTAGTTATAAAAAAAAGAGCTTTACCCGAGTCAACACCATATTAGAATGACAATTTTTTACATAGATCTTGCCATTGTTTTTTGTTACATCGATCAATATCTATTTGATTATTCTGTAAAACATATCTAATGACATTTTCTTATTAACTATTTAAAATCTAAAATATACAATACGACTACCTACTATTTTTTCATATAATAAATATTAGCACACAGTTGTAGAGTGCTCGAACTAGGAATCATTATTTCTATTGTTGCTAGTTGTTTAATTCTGTTGCATTTAATTTAATTGGCGTCTGTTGTTCTTGTGAAAGTAGACAGCGTTGCACCGGTTTCACAAGAAACTTGCACAGGTTGCGAAGAGTCCAGTGTCAACATCTCAAAATATTGCATCAAGTCTTTCCGCGACACTATTACCGTTCCATTCCATTGCACATATTGAGAGAACAGCGTTCACATCACTTCGTAGTGTCCACTTATCACTGCACTGTTAGTATAATTAGTATTAGTTTAGCACGCGAGTGTCCAGGGATGATTTCAAGCGACTTCGAGGTCGGAGTCGGAGTCGTCGGAGCAGCGCGGCGGCGGCGGCAGCGGCGCGCGCAGCGGCGAGTGCGCCAGCGCGGGCGGCGCGGG
The DNA here is from genome assembly GCA_022674325.2 of Grapholita molesta. Lineage (NCBI taxonomy): Eukaryota > Metazoa > Arthropoda > Insecta > Lepidoptera > Tortricidae > Grapholita > Grapholita molesta. The sequence goes on along the minus strand of CP053121.2, from coordinate 21,003,829 downwards.
CGCAGGCGCGCGGCCGCCGAGGCGTCCACACGCGCTCCTCCTGCAACTTGCGTAGCCGCTCCTGTTCCTCACGCTTTTGTTTTCGCCATTTCGCTCGACGGTTTTTAAACCACACCTAAAAAAATAAATTCCGTTAATCATAATTATGACACTAATGTGGGTAAGATAAGACCAGCATACTTTATTTTTAAGGGAAGTCCGTCTATGACACTAAATACCGATCACATAATGTATTTAGGAAATTGGTTCGTGGACGGTCTTTCCTGATAGACAGTCTTACCCACATTTACCTTAGCTATAATGTAATTCTTTTATTATTGTAGAATGAAAGAGATAAGAGATAAGAGATCTTTATTTGCAACCCAAAATACATAAATATGTACATGGACCCTGATAGGGTGTAGCAACATAGGTGTTAGTGTAAAAAAAAACATTTGAGCATTAACATTATTACAAACATTATACAAATCAACATTATATAAATCTAGGTAATGACTTCTGTAGTTTTCACATTTAACTGTTTTAGGTTTACTAGTTTTTATAAAGTTTTATCCTCCATAAATTCTGTTATTGTGTAAAGAGTCCTGACTAATAATCCTGACGTACTTCTATGATATGCCTCACGCCTATAAGTATTTTACCAGGTGTACCAATACCTAATCCACCATCTCTAACTGCTTCTATCCAAGCCCGGCTAAGATCTACATAGGTACATAGCGCCATACAATTTACTGGTAAATAATACGTAGTATGGGGAATTCTTACCTACTTTAAATACCATATTGTTATTGAGAATAAGTACTATCAAGGAGAAATAAATAAATTGAAATTGTATTTAGGTACTCATAATAATAAGTAAAGTAAAGCACATATTAACACATGGTTTTGACTGCCGAAACCCATAGAAAATTCTAAGAAATAGGATTTCCATTATTAAAAAAACTCTCTTTCATATGCTAATTTTAACATTTCATTATCCCTCATAACATAATATTTATCAATGAAAAATCAATTCCATATTTGTAAAGCTACCGTTCCGCGTCTTTAAATGTTTTGAATTAGATATTTAAAAAGAACTCGAATTCAGAAGGCGATATCGTATTGTGCTACTTGTAACCCAGGCATCAATAATGTGGTGTGTTATTTACGGACAATCGTCCGGCCCAATTTTGTGAACTGACCGAGTTGTTGAGGTTTGAAAAAAATGTGTTCGCGTATTGTAATGATCATTGATGGTTTTCAGTAGGCTTTATGTCGCTCGGCTGCGCACTTCCACTCGAGCGGAGGCGAACAGCACCGCGCGACTCCGGGTGGTCTGCCGAGACTGCTATTGTGCCACCGAATCCATCACAACACCAGTCGGCAGGCTTTCACGTACTTACCACTCATTCATACATGTTGACGTGAATGTTTCGATATTTTTTTTAAAGATTTTTTTTTGGGTTAGGGATTAAGTTGAGAAAGTTATGAAAAGGATGTATTTTAATTTAAATGTTATATTGATTGCCATCGGCCGTTTATGGATATTAAATTATTATTTAGGTGGGTTTGTTAGAATGGTTGCAGAACCGATTCCGACGGTGAGGTGCGGAAAATAGGGCTAGGACTGGAACCGTAACATTGGTAACAACTGTTTGAGGTTTTTAAATATAATCAAAGTTTAAAAATTTGATTATATTTGTAGAATAAATAAATGAGAACCCCTCGAATACATAGATAAAGTCCATAATCCAGGAATGGTGATGAACACAAATACATAGCTAACTAAAATGCTGTTGCCAGGATTCAAATCCGGAGCTCCCTACTTCGTATACATATATGAAGACGAAATGTTTATTGCCTGAACTTGAAGGACTGAAAATGTCAATACCAATTGTTATGAGTATTATGTATTAAGCCGCACCCCGACCATTGATAAAGATCACCGCTTCCGCGCGGCAGCTTTAAAAATTAATTCGTCAGCGATATAGCACCATTGTCAGAGTTAATTGCATTACAAGGGCCGGCCGGTAGCTCGACAAAGGCCCCATTAACTTTCGGCGAGCGAGTGGCGGCTTAACACTTGTGCGAGTTGTTCTATTCGGTGGCACTCAAGCGGGAAATATGGCACGGCCTGCGTTCCCATCGCTTTCGGAGTGTCGCACTCAAAGAACCAGTGTAACTGTCTACATAAGGATTGTATGTAATCGAAGGTCACCTTTTATACTGGTTCATCTTGAGCTACGGTTTATGAAGCGTTTTGAACATTATCTAGGCTGCCAGCGCCAGACGCGGGGGCGCTGCAATAGTCTCCGTAGAACCATTCGCAAACCTCTTTTGTCCTCCCGCCCACTAAGATTATCCCACGACGCTCTTTTGTGTTCACATGATTGTGCTTTGGTTTAACTCGTTTGTCCTTATCTCTGGTGTTAAGTCGTTTTTGTAAAACGCCGTTCCTGTTCAAATTGCTTTCCAACTGTACCATTTACGTAATAACATATAAAGGACTGGTGTTTGTTTATATAATATATGATTTTAGCAGAAAATACATAATTTTCCAGATTAAAAATCCTTAGTATGGAGGATAAAATAAATATATGCTCGACATGAAAATGCCGAATATTTGACGCCCTTGTCACCTTTGTTGCTGATGACTTAAGTTTTAGGATGACATTTACTGGGACAGTGACGCGCTCCTAGACGCCTATTTACCTTACCAGCTTAAAGAGATATTCAGGAATTACAACACACCTTGGTACCTGCCACCTGGTTAGTATGTACGTACGTACAGAACGTTTGCATTTGACTTAACTGACTGAGACGCGGACCAAAGCCTCCCTACGAGCTCCCTCCATGCAGCTACCTATTGTTTTAAAGCCGAGCGAGAATTCCCAAATTCCATTGTGCCCGCACGTACTGCATCGCTTCTCGTATCATGCATACATAATTTCTTAGTTCACAGTCTACCAAAGATAAACATGGCGTTTTATTGAAGGCTAAACCGTATGGTAAATTCGTAGGTATTATGTTTCACTTTGTTTAGCCATCGAGCTGAGCTGAATACCGCAGTTCAATCATAATCAAGCTGTGCTCTGCTACGCCTGGAGCGCATTTTAAGCTCCATTAACTTGGTATCAATTAGGTTTCTCCGTAATTAAAAGTAACTATGTACACACATTAAATATTGAGTTCAATCGTGACTTGTATTGCTTTTGCCACGTTGATAACCAGGTGACTCGAGGTCACGAGTACCTATATGTTTAGATGTGCTATACATAGATATTATTTATACAATTGGGTATACAAACAGAGTTTTCAGTCAACAGACAACACTCTGTTATCAATCTTAATGCGTGATGGTAATAACGATTGAAGAAAAATTGATATCCTCGCCGTGACATTAAACAGACATCTTTAAACCGCGTTTAAAAGTAATACGTAATTGTCTTATCCATTCTTTTAGTAAATTTAATCAAATTATAAGCAGTCAGCGGTGATATTTGCCAATCGTTAGACGTAATTAATGTAGAGTGAGCGGCGTGTAGTGTGGGAAGATAAGCAGATGAGTATCGCTGCGGGGCGGAGCGCCCCGGCCACCACGCCTCGACGCCTGCCGAGTGCAACACCCCATCACATACCGGCGATGGGGACTCTATAACTGAACTATTGGACTAACACATACCTAATACGATCTCGTACTCAACACTTATTTAGTGCATTTACCTCACGTTGATTAGGTATGGTATTAGGCTTATATCGAACCTATTTGAAAACTTGTTTACTTCTTTTCTTAAAGATTTCTTAGGAGTCTAAGGAAAACTTGTCATCACTAGTTATGAAATAATCTCGTCTCACAGGACGTCTCACATTAATCCTCCAAGTTGCAACACAGTACCTAAATCTGCATTAATCAAGATACGAATTGTTTTCAAAGTAGATAAGTACGTTATACCTCGAAATGTTCATGTAGACAAAAATATTGCCTTGTAAGATTTATAGCAGGTTCTTTGTTACCTCCGATCGGGTCAAAAATTTACTTCTAACAAAACTAATAGATATAGCATTTTGATTTCTGTATCAGATCTTAAAAGACGCTAGTCGATATATATAAGCTTAATTGGTCTTACTTGTGTGATGCTAAGTTAATTCCGCTAATTCTATAGCTTAGATTGTAGTCCAATGTGTGCCCATCATTACATAGTAAAGTATTTATTTATCTATCAGTGGAACTTGAAAAGACTGGATTAATTTTGATGAATCATTGAACCCACTAAACTAAAATAAAAAAAGAGCAAAAATAAATAAGTAGACGTTTCGGGCAATTAAAGCGAGTGTTATGAGACTTTCTTCATATTGCCGATTTTCCTATAGCAGAATAAATGTAATGTAAACACAGGGCGCAAAGTGCTCGTCGTGTGAACGGGCCGCTGCCGCCGCCTGGGCCGCGGCGGCGAACCGAGCCCAAACTTATTGTAATAATGTTTTTAGAACAAACACGCTCCCTCCGCTGTTTGAGATTACAATTACGGTTTTAGCGAACTGATTTATTAATGGACCGCCTGATCCGCCCTTGATACTTTAATGTCGATTTAATTTGCATTTACTGATGTTTTTAGCTTTCAGGTTTTGAAAGTTAATTGATTTAACCTGCCGTTTCAACTTGGAGGTTAATTAAGGGTAGTAGTAGTAGACGACTGTCGGCATACGTCCTAGTACTCGTATGATTTAAAGAAGAAGTAGCAGTAGTATTGCAGTAAGTACAATATTTAGATTAAGATCAGAGCAACTAATTAGCACATTATTTGTAACAGTTTTGATGAGCCGTTACTCCTTAACTACAGTCCAAAATTATAAGTAATTATATGCTAATACATTATTGAAGGTAACTGTTCCTTACATTCACCGGTAATTTATATTTAATTCTAGAACCTACATTAACAGTTAGTTTATTACAACACTCGTAACAAAACTGTCAGTCATACGTGATTTAAGCTGAATCTTAGTCAGGCTTTAAAGAACGAGTCATACATGGTAGAAGCTTTTTTGTTGCCACCAGTAAAAAAATCTTCTAAAAAACGAGCAGTTTTTAGGTCTTAGGTCAGTAGATCATTTTCCTTTTAACTCGTCATTTAATAAAACATTTAACTTCCTATTTATTTTTCTTTTTTTTGCTACATAGTGCAATAACAATTAAGAAAAACCTTCCTATGCGTAGGTGGTATTATAATGACACTGGCACCCTCAATTTTAGCACTTTTAAGTACATCATCATATGACACGCACCTGTCGAGTTTCGTCACCCCATCCGCGCGAAATGCATTAGTCAATATTAAAGACGCCGCGATAATTCCACAAAGGGCACTTCAAATCACACCCATCTCTTTCCGCTGGATGTCAAAACACCCCCTGCAGCCCGGAGGCTGGAAAAGTATCCCCCAGTATCTGTCACTTTGTATCAATTACCGCACCCAAACATCCGTGTCCGCGCGACGGCTCACGCTCGGAAAGGCCTATCTGCGCACAAAGCGACAGTCGAATCGAAATTCAATTGTTAAAGATTGCTTTAATAGTACCCCGATTTCCACTCAAATCAGAAAAGAATTTTATCCCTTGCCTTTTAAACAAAAACAACGCTTAATGTCGTAAATATAAGCGTCTGATTTGATCGACCGGGAGTCCTAGGTAGGCCCCCCGAGGGTCGCACTGCAAACAAGGCGCTCCCCTAAACGTTATACTTTGAAAACAATAATTTGTATTGCGTATCGAACGCGTCCATAAATAATAGAGTGATACTCAACTACAGACGGGGATGTTGGTTTGGTTGAATTAAAATAATATCATTATTACCTCGCAACTATTAGGTAATAAAGTGAAGAATTGCTTAGTCCAATCACTTTGGGTAAAGTTTATCGTGCTATACAATTCCTACTGAATTACGAGTAGGTATGCTTAAATAGATACGTAATACGTATAGGTGAAGAACTTAAGCTGGTGAGGAGTCATGTCTTGTTGTGTAGTTGTGTAGATAATTAGTATAGAACTTACCTACGTCAGAAATTAGAATATTATAGAACGCGAACCTGGCCATACAGTTAAATTTTTCAGCCTTATCGTAGTTATGTACAATATTATTATACAATGTACTGTGCAAAATATTAATACGCGTTAATATACTCGTATCACTCTTAACAATCGTAATAATAAAAATTATAGCGCTTTGCAGCAGTGTCGCCCTAGAGCCATCTTTAATGTCTATTTTTTGTGGCGGGGCAGTACATTCTAGATTTCATTAAAACTCAGTTTTTACGCGATGGCGGGTGCTGTCTCTGAGCCCGTCCCTTGATACGGACAGAGGCAACGTCCGCTTAGTGTACCCCTTACATTTCACTAAAATGTCGAAATGGTCTCTGCTCGTTGGCTCGATCCGGCTCCGCGTACGCCTCCCAAATGTCCGGAACAACATTGTTCCGTGTACGGAAAAGACAAGTAATAATAATAAGTTGTGTTTAATTTGAAGCAAATTTTTCATATGGAACGATTTATTAAGAGTTGGGATGTCGGTTAGATTAATTCACAACCATATGTCGTCTACGTTAGGACAAACCAACATATTCTGATATATGATCAATGTTTAATTCCTATATAGGATATTACAATGAATATCAAAGCATCACTTGTTTCAATTGCGCATCGTGACATGGCAAATACTGTAATACGAATGCCATGTCACAAGATTCGCGATGTAAATAGACGGTAAATATTAAAGGCAAGGCAGGCAGGCAACTATAAATCAAGTTTTGTAAATGTAGCAATTTCTTCAACAGTTCAATTGAAGTAAATTACCTAATATGGCATAATAGGTATGCACGATATTGAGAAGTAGTGATTGACAATAATATTACTAACCTATGCGCTTAGAAAACATATTGCTAGGTCCACCGGTCCTAATATGGTCACTTGAGGATAAGTTTTTTTTAAATTGTAAAGGGGCATTTGTTATTAATTACGATTAGTCGCTATAGTGCTTTTTAAGTTTTATAGGAATGATCTAGAAAGGTTTTAGATTCATAATTAATAACCTTCCTACTAATTTAGGAAGCACACTGTCTACCATAGAGTATATTGAATAGTAGAAGTGGTGTATATTGAATACGGCCTATTTATTTTTCATAGCGGATTATTAGCATGATCAAACAATATTCCGGCGCCCTTAAATGATTAAACAATTTATTGTTATACTAACTGAACTTTAACATTTTTGTCTACAGAATAATTGTATTATGCGCGTCTAGCTTCACAATAAAATAGAAGTAACAAGCGTAAGGGGTTCTTTGATCACGGCGCTCGCTTTTCCGCTCTCATAAAGTCGTTATTACTCGTTTGTCATGGAGGCAGGAGACAAAATGGCGCCGCTTTATTACTTAGTAACACATTGCGAGCATATCTGTTTTATAGCTACCTTACGAGATAAATTTCCGGGAGACGGGTGACACGGCGGGCGGGGCGGCGCCACGCCCACTTTTTCTCGCCGCCTGTGTCTGTCGGCGAACGTACTTTATCATTTGATTTTGCATTACGAGACTTCCTCGAGGCTGGGAGAAATTATTGCCTTTTGCTTCTGGCAATTACTGCTGAGACTACCCATAATACTGCCATGAGGAGGTGCACATGAAATAAGTACTTAACCTTTAATATTTTAATGTTGTTTATTGTTTAATGTTGTCAGGATTCCTAGATTAATTAATTGTTATGAAAACTACTTAAATAATCGATTGACTTTAACAATTTCTAAAACTAAACACTAATATTTACTATGAACTGTTTAGCCTAGACTGGAGACCATATACATTTTTCATGCATGTATAGCTATGTAATTACTACCTGTTTTTATAGCGAGAAATGATAATTAAACCAATATTACCTAATATGTACAGGCGTACGCGTAAAGCTACGCGTTTAACAATTTTTTTTTTACGAAATGTATCATTTCATTCATGCAGATAGAAAGTTTTAGAAATTCGATGGCATTAAAATTTCGTTTTTATTGTTTATAAAATAAATATATTTTTCCTAATATTTCCTATCTACAGTATCTGTAAGTATATTATTGTTAACCAAAGTATAGTATATTTAATCATTATTTGGAAAATCCTTCCCCGTCCCGTGCCTACCTAGTATATAGGTATGTAACATTTTCGCGTAAGTTTTATGATTCAGAGTATTCTTTGCATGCAGTCGGTAACTCGCGGCGTCGTAGCGCTGCGGGTTCTACAAACGTAGACACGCTACACGTTAAGCAGTTAGGGTTGTCTGGATTTTCTAAACATGTATGCATTAAAAATAAATTTCGAGTCATATTTCAATTTAATCACAAATATATTTTTTGAGCTTAGGTGGTTTTTTGTAGCCTAGAACTGGAATTCCATCAGTTTTCCTAATTATCAGGCAGTGGAGCCTAGTATAGTTATATAGCTATAATTTCCAAAAGAGATGCATAATAATATTAATAATGGATCTGCCTCTCTGAATTTACCTGTTCGAAAACAGTCTCATGACATTGATGCTGCCTTTTAAATGTTTCTGTTTTAGAATATACTAAATAAATAAGTGCATCTAATCAGAAAACCCACTATAAGTATTAAACATGCGTGTTGTGTTTGGACTTTAATACAAGACTTTGACCCATATGTAGAACGAATGTGCTGCGTTAATGGCAGGTGTACTGTAAAGGGTCGATACTAATTTAAATATTGTAAGCTTTAATGAAATATTAATATGCGCATCGAGGCTGTGCGAATCAGCTGCCGAATAAAAATTTCTTCTTACTTATGCAAATTATTCAAAATGTCTTTTAATTTAACTGTAGAAGGTGTAATTTGTTACTTGTACGAAGGGTATATATGTGATGTCAGTTCTGGATTAAAATATGTATGGTGTAATGAAGTTTTTTTTTTGTGCGTGACGCACTCATTTTTTAATATTTCTATATTTTCATAAGACATGACTTTTAAAATAGATCTGAATTTATATTTTTATGATTATTGCTTTTGGAGACGTTAAGCCAGTAACGCGTAAGAACCTCTATAGTATGTGATTTATTTATAGAAAATGGTAAAATAATGTTATCGATATTTGTATATTACAAATAGTAGAAAGATAGCATTTAGAAGTTCAATTTAAGTTACCTTAGGGCCGATTTTTCAATTGTCAGATAAGCGGACAGATAACGGGGTCTGCAGATAAGCACTAATCTGACAGATACCCATAGAGTTATTCCCCGAAAAAGGCTGACGATTGAAAAATCGGCCATTAGTGGATTAATTGGTGAAATAAGGCTTTGATCAAACTACTTTTGTTCGTTATTTCTACAACATATATACCCATAGACACGATAGAATGGTCCAATTATTGCGATGCAGGAGCGCGTGATCACACGTTCGGGCGACACCGCCGACGCAGGGAGGTCGCGGTACTCGTTCAATTTTGTAACATGTAGTCAGCCATTTTTACGGGACCACCAAGGACAATATCGTTCTCAAAATACGCAACCATGTTCCATTTTATACGAATTCGTGAGGACGGCGCTTGCAACAGTACTGAAATATCGGAAACTCATTCAAATTAACATACATGATAACTACCCCGTTTTAAGTAAAAGTTATCCCACCAAAAACATAAATATAAATAAGGAGAACCAAGTTCAATACAAAATTATGCTTGGCTGTGGGCTTTGCCGCAAAAATAATAGAGATCTAGATAAATGAGTACCAAGTTCTAATCCAAATATGTATTTATAACAACAAATATGTAACTGTAACTGTAATTAAAAAAAAAAATAGAGATCTAAGTAGATGAGATTTGACTTGGCCAGTTTTTATCAGAATTATATATATTTTTTATGTATGTTGAATAAAACTGGCCAAATCGAATCTAACTATTTTTTAAATAATTCAAGTACATCTAATCAACTCTTTTAACTACTCATCAAATAAAACAACTAAAACGGATTAAATCGCGTATACTAATTTAAACTTCATCCCGACGTTTCGAACCCTTTAGCAGCGTTCGTGGTCATCGGGTGGACTGAGGAAATAGTTATTTGTGCAACAAGAGAGGAAAGTTGTTTTTTCTTGCGAGTGTTAATTTTGAGTCCCGAGTAAGCGAAAGATTCTATAATTGAATCACGAGCGTAGCGAGTGATTCTAGTGTTAGAATCTTGAGCGTAGCGAGGCACTCAAAAACACGAGATGTAAAATAACTTTACTCTAATGTGACACATACAACTTTTCACCTCAGTAGTGAGAACATATTAAAGGTTAATTAAGTTGCCAAAAATGTCATTTTTAGTACTTGTACTAAAAATGTCATTTTTAGTACTTTTTTTTTTTATAAAAGACTGATCAGCGTTTGACCTCAGTCGCACCTGATGGAAAGTGACGACGAGGTCGAGGGTGTAGCACGCTGGTTCAGTAACAGCCTATTCACTCTTGCCTTGAAAAGACCCAAATTATATCTTACCGGGAATACAGACGAAGGGAGCGAATTCCATTCCTTAGCAGTCCGCATTAGGAAGGTAGAAGCGAATCGCTTCGTGCGAATGAATGGAATATTCACAACGTAAGGATGAAACCGCTCCCCTCGTCTGGACGTCCGGTGGAGGAACGGAGATGGCGGAATTAAATCGTGCAGTTCCTGTGCACACTCTCCAAAATGTATCCTGTAAAACACAGACAAACTAGCAACCCTGCGACGGTGCTCAAGGCTTTGTAACCTTACACTCAGTAATTCAGGATCGCCAATGAGTCTGCGAGCACGGTGCTCTATTGAATCCAAAGCGGCCAGCTGATACTTGGCAGACCCGTCCCAAAGATGGCAACAGTACTCCATGCACGATCGAACCTGAGCTTGGTAAAGTGTTAGAAGCTGTTCCGGCGTGAAGTACCGCTTCACCCTGTGTAAGACCCCAAGTTTTTTAGCAGCGGATTTCGCTTTGGCCTCAATAGTGGCACCGAAGTTCAGCTTAGTAGTTAATTTAAGCCCAAGTAGTTGGAGGGGTGGCTTGTACTAAAAATGACATTTTTGGCAACTTAATTAACGGCTTGCCTTTATTGCCGACTGTACTTTTTTCACAATCGTCATCTACTCTTCGAAAGGATTCTAATGAGCCTAAAACACCACGGGTTTATCTTGTGTATTTTAGGAGTTGCTTTTGCTACCTTCTGACTCCAGCATCAGATCAGATCAGTGGTAACATAATATTGCATTGTAACCGAAATTACATATGTGTGTTAAATTTCAGCTCAATCGATTAAAGATGTCTGCTTCAAAATTGAGTTGTAAGATTTCATCCGGATAAATATACAAATACATATATAAAGTTAAATAAAATCTTGTAAAAAATTAACATAAAGTTAACCACACTCTTTTAAGTGTTTTATCTGCAACTGCACTGGCTTCATTACTTAATATTTTGTTTAAATATTTTTCAATATTAAATATGTACATTTCAAAATTATAATATTTGATTAATTTGTGAGGGTCCGAAAGTGTTAGTGGTGTTAAGGGACTCCATTATGTCGTATTATAATAAATATATACATATAAATACTTAAATACATAGAAAATACCCATGACTTAGGAACAAATATCTGTGCTCATCACACAAATAAATGGCCTGACTGGTATTCGAACCCGGGACCACTGGCTTCTTAGGCAGGGTCATAACCTAGTAGGCCAGACCGGTCGTCAATTAAAAAGCTACTTTGTCTCATTCCCTGGAGTGACGAAAGTAGTAACTTTCCTCACTCTCTGAAAGTGAGGAAAGTCGCACTTTCCTCACTCCCTGGAGTGAGGAAAGTAGACATGTTCGAGCTGCTGAGGTGAAAAATATTAATTTACCTCTATCCTCAAAAAATTACAATATGCAAACCTACCCACTTATAAATTATTAAACAATGTTGATGCTTGCACATGATAATTGCACACGCCAGAGGGGCTTATTACAAATTAAAGCCCAAAAATTTATAAACTACAAAGTACAATGTCCACACTGTCCAACACTATGGCCTCACAGTCTTGCCTGCTGTTTTTGTAATGAACCACAGGATCTCAAGCTGGTGGTACAGAAAAACCATCCTCTCTATTGAAGTTTGGATACTTCTTAATTTCAATAGCCTCTCGCAACATTCTGGGAATATATCATTCAGGGATTTGGGGCTTATCAAACTTTATCGAGTGATTAGGCTTATCCGTGACATGCTCCCAGACTGCAGCCTTAGGTCGACGATGCTTGACATCAGCTATGTGTTCTTTTAACTACACTGTTTTTGTTATTTAATTGTAGTTTTTTGGCAATTGTATTAAAAAACGTTGTACGACACATGTGCGACATTAAATGTAATTTTGAACCTCGGCTCTGGTCAAGTAACCTCGGTAATCGTGCAAAATGACTTTTGACCAGAGCAGTTGACAATGTTGTCATACTTCTCACAAACATTGAAAAATACTATTCTAACATTGTCTTCGGTTGCCGCGATAATTTATTTATCTTATTCGCGATGTTTTATTCGCGAATACCTACTAATTTAAACTTAATACCGATTAAAGTCATCGGGTGGACATTGTTCGTGGTCATTGAGTCCACCCGATGATCACGATATTCTACTTCAAAACTTATAAAAAAATATTAAACTAGTGCCGTGACTTATGTACATTTAGAATTTTTCCCATACAAACATGAACCAACCACAAAAGCTCTTTCCCTGGGTGCTGCGTGGTGATGCCTTCCTGAGTTACATATTATTGCGATGTACCAAATAAAATCACTACCTGCTACTTTTCCCAAAAATATTGATTTTTGAAACAAAACACAAAATAACTTTCCCGTGTGCCATCAAACAAATACTTAACTAAATGCAAAATAGGAGCTAAGTTCGCTATTAGTTTTCTATAGATAGTCTGATAACTTGTGTAAGATCAACTAGAGTTGATCACTTTGCTAGTTTTTTAAAAGGTCAAATAAATTTATACAAGTTATTGTAAACAAAATCTAACCGAGTAAACTGTATAGTTAACAATTATATTAAGTTTTCTATTATATCTTTATCAAATTTATTTGATAAGTAGTCTGTTTATCCGACAAACTACTACTGAAGTAGGTAGATCACATTATTTAATCCTCGAAGTCGAATTTAGATCATTCACAATTTTGTTTACATTTGAACTCTATAACTCGAATATCACACCTTTATTCAAAAACAAAAAATACCTAGAAAAACAACTAACAATAAAATTCAACTAAAACCAACATAAATCTAATAAAGGCCCTTGCGGCATGGTACCGATGACGGTGGCAGAATGTAACCGCTAAATCTTGAGGCGCGCTGAGCGAGGTAGCTGCTAGCTCCTCTGTCTCCTATGGTAAGTATCTCTGAGTTTCTTTGAAATGTCCTTAAAGAGTCTCAGATCGGCAGGGCCACATGGACTGTGTGTAATAACGAATATCATTAGGACCACTTCTCGATCCAGATTACCGAAAGGGATGTGCAGTAGTGTTACTACCTTATATCAATATACTTATTATACTTGTTATATAAAACCATCTCTACCTAAAAGCTACCTCTACCTCTCACTTCGTATAGACTAATAACTCTTCTGTTCAATTACTTTAAGTGAAAATCTTTAAATAAAAAGGTACGCATGTAGCCGCCGCGGAGTCACGGCCCCAGGCGGAGCCAAGATTACCTACATGTCTCGTTAATAATTAACTTGTATAAAGAGTTGAGCGGGGTATACAATAGGATTCCAACCCTCTGCTATCTTTTTAGTTTACTCAGTTGCCATTTTCAACTGAAAGTATTGACTCAATTTTCTTAAATATATTTGAAGAAGCCCGTGGGTCGCTAAATTTGTACGCAGCGCTATCGTTGCGTTGCAAGGAACAATGGATTTCCGTATCAAACAATTTAGCCGCTATGATTTTAATGTTTAAGGAGTTTTCCTTTTTTATTGAAATTTTATCATGATTTAATCCAATTTAACTATAATTTTACACACTTTTTTTGACAACTAAGTAGTTTACATCGATAAAAAATCAACCACAAACTATTTTATTTATAATTTTATTTATTATATTTCCCAACTATTTTTAATTGCTTTAATGTTTTATAGAGCTAGGCACGGCAGCGCTTGGTACATCTACTATTATTTGTGAGAATATCCGTTTCAAAACGGTAAAAGAATTTTATTTGGCAGTTTAACAACGAAAAGTTGGCCTCATCATACGGCACCCAACTTAATTAGGCAGTATAATAATAAACATTACATGGCGTAGGGATGTGAGGACCCCATCGCCCACTGGTTTTTTCCCAGAGAAAAATGACCCCCAGTATGGTGGATAACTATCAGTTTCTACTGATTGTTATTCCCTGAACCCCTTTCTGGGCTTTAGATAATATCCAATAAGCAAATTACCGCTATTAAAAATAGAAGTTGTCGTCTGGTCCATCAAAGTTTCGATTGGTCTAAAATAAAATTTCATACGTAATTTCGTTGAAGGACAACGTTTTAGACACCGCCTTTTTTGTTTTTTGGGTTTTTGTGGGATCATTATGCTAGCTGCGTTTGTAATCTGCATGTAACTTTGAAATCGCTTAAACGAATTTAATATGTACGAGTATTGAAAGAAAATCTACATGAAAACAATTTTCCTAACTCTACTTTAGAATAAATAGTCGTGTCTTTAGCATATTCATGCATTTTATAAGTTAAGTATAATTACACATTCTAAATTCTTATACACGTTCCACATGCCTACTGAGGGAGAAACAAACGCAAACACACATAATTACAGAATTCAGAAAAAAAACAAGGCTGGTTAGGAGTAACTCGATTTCGGGCAAGTGTTGCGGTACCTAAACAAAAGCGGTTTAATAATGCAGTTTCCAATTGGTGCTGCGCAAATAGCAGGGGCAGCTCGACGGTTGGTGCCGCAAACGCGCGCTTCTATGCTTTGCCCGAAACACAACATATTTCATTGTTTTTACATTCCGTTTTATTTTGCTTATAAAAAAAATATATGTGGAAAAAATATCATACTTGAGTTTTAGGCCAAAAATATAGATTTATTTTTCTATTAGGCATTAAGACAAAAATCGATGGTGTTATGCTTCATTAATATTGTTACAGCTATTCATTAGATAGCCTTTTATAATTTTGCTTTAACAGGAAACTTTTATCGGACGACAAACAGTGGCCCCAAAAAATTGAAAAATTTAACTTGAATAAGTAATCTAAAAGGCTTGTAAAAATCGCTGCTAAACTAAGTAACTTTCATTATTCAGACTAAAAGTTGCGTAAATCGGAAAAACGCCGTTATCCGTGAAAAGCCGTAAAAGTGACCTCCATTAAGCTCGTTGTTGTACTTTTGCCCTCGTCTCGGGCAGCATAAATAAATCAGGTTTAATTAACTTATATTAATTTACTCGCAACCTCCGAGCGCCCCCGCCCACGCCGGCAACTCCGCGGGACTTGCTACGGCTTCCTTAATAAAAAGTTTACACTTAGCGAGTTAAAGTATCGTCCATTACTTTTTCCATTCGGTAAGCCATACAACATCATTTAAATTAGTTCATTTTATTCATCTTATGGTATCGCGGAATCTTTGTAAGTGTATGGAAGTTAATCGTAAATCCCAAAATAAGCAAGTTTTTTTTTCTCAAATGCGATAAATAAGAGAAAGCTTCGATTAGGACACTTGAAAGATTGCTTATTGAGAAAATGTGAATAGAAATGTGCTGTACAGAGAAATACATTTTGAGAGCTAGTCCTTCCATTTGATTTATTTGATGCATTGTATCATTGCCTTTAACCATTCCATTTCTAAATTCTTAACATTATTCACCGGTTTTTTTTTTTCATTTTAATTTAGTTTCATGAAGCATTTTGTGTACGCTATATTGAGTATGCTAGTTTAGACATGGCTCGCCAAAGATGAATGCATTAATCTAAATTCTTGATAAGTAGACATGTTGAGGTCGTACCTACGTTAGATTTGTGCCTGCGGCTAAACTCGTAAAACCATACCTAAAGGTATGAAAAGTTTGACGGAGTTGAATCTAACCAAAATTTTAATACTTAAAAAAAATTAAAGCCGAACTAATTCTTAGAAATCGTATTTGGTCATTTTATCCGGAACGAGTTTCTAAATTGGCAGTGATCGCATGTACCTAAGTCGAATAAAGGTGGGCAAACATAGCCTCGGCCTGGGTGGCGCGTGGAGTGGTCGGCACACACGCCAACACCGGTAGCCACAAATATCCCCTACTCACTTTCAACATCACAAATTCTATCATCGAGAGCACTTGGACGAAACTACGAAGAGTTTAAGCGCAAACAGACTATTCAGAAAGAGAGATCTTGGTATTTAGCGCGACGAAACTTTTTCTCATTTGATTTCTCATCTCATTTGATGTCACTATAATGCGCATATGAATATGAACACTCTTGTTTTTCTAGTGTCTCCATTGAAACTAGAAATTAATAATATTTTTACTAATATTCACTTTAGGTGTAACTTAATCCTTTTTATTCGTATAATATCCGTATTAGGTCGTTACGCTTCAGGTAGAGACGTAGGTAAACAACCGCGAGTGTTGATCTAATTAAACTTTCTGGCATTAAGTACAACACTAACAATATATTTTATTGATCTACGCAATTCGAAAAAAAAAACACGTTATTAAAATTACCGTTAAATAACTGTTTACGGTTCTAAGCGAGGCCACCCACAGACTAGCACTTAAAAAGTGTCACGTCAGCACTGTTGACCCATTGGTCCTTCGCTACTTATAAACGTTACGCCCTACTAAACTCCTCACACACAACTAAACAAACACTAAGCGTACGAATGTTAATCTACTAATGCAGCGCCTCAAACTCTCATTTGTTTTTAAATATAACATGTCCCATTATGAAACCCACGATAATTTGACGAATTGTCCTAGAAACGATCGAGAGCTTCTACTCGTCACTTGGTGAGTCGCACATGTAGCAGTGTCGGTCGTAAATTGGTTTTTAACAAAATACGCTACTTGTCTTTTTTCAAAAGAAACACAGTTATTGTTGTATTCAGGTATAAGTATGAAGTCCAGGGATCTCAAAATTATGTATGCAGACCATCGGGTCTTCCAAATTACATACAACCCGACCTGTAGAAACAGATAGGCCGAGGGTTGAATGTGGCCAACAAGTCTTAAAAGTGCATGAGATGAAAGATATTGTTGTATCTAAGTAGGAAGTACGTTTGGTCATGCATAGGCGTCATAGGCGAGTTGAGTATTTATAAAGCGTAATAATTATTCAACTTGGTTATCTCCTAGATGTTAAAAATACCATACCGGCATTTAGATCCCATAGGTTAATTTTATCCATGTGAACGAATACTGATTAAGCTATAAATATAAATAAAATGAGCATTCGTTTACCGGTAATCCTAAAGCTTATCGAATTTGTTTATTTTTCCTCGGTTATTGTTACAATTGAAATCGGCGAAATCCCACGCATCAAAAGTATTATATGCTTTGATCTTGTAGCGAATATATTTTAAATATTGTTACCAAACTTATTTGGCGTCAATGGAAATAAGTAGGTATCTTATGTAGGTACTACCTTCCACGTCTGACTACCGTCTAAAATTGATAAGTAGCAAATAAAAACGATTTATTTTATAAATGTACCTAGCTATATGTACATTTATTTACTAGTTACCAAACCTTTGGGGTTAAAAGTAATAAATGGTCGAAATTTTACCTTTTTCTGATGTGTAGGTAAGCCATATTAAGCTCGATGATACCATGATCTACGCATTGAAAATTCTACTTACGTAAGTAAGGACGAAGCATTTCGTAATTTCGTAGAATAAGACAGTGAGATGCATCTCTCATTCTGACCTACCGCCCCCTTACCTACGTAAGTAAAACATAGAAGACCCATTATGAGATTCGCCTAGTAAGTTATATACAAATAGTTACCTCAACCCGTTCCTCTTTCAAGTCGACCCGCAGCGCGAGCTGTTCGCGCAGCACGACGTCGGGGTAGTGCGTCTTGTCGAACGTGCTCTCCAGCTGCTCCAGCTGCTCCTCGGTGAAGATGGTGCGGTGCCGGCGCTTGCGCTTGGGCGGCGGGCCCGCCAGCCCGGCAAGCGCCGCCGCGGCGTACCCGCCGTACAGCCCGTAGCCGCCTGAGCCGGACACGCCGCTTCCCATGCTGCCCACTCCTGCGCAAGGAAAAATCACACCGTGTACAATCTACATGGGATATTGATTTCCAAAATTAAAACCTAACAAAACTTACTTTTATACAGGATGTGATCTTTAAGATTATTCCGTAAATATAACAAATATCAGAATACCCTAAACTGATATCGAAAGTACGTTACCTAATAAGTAAAATCGCATTCACACATTTTTTTGACTAACACTTGAAATATCCAAAATATTAAGTTATTATACCGTGCAGTCGAGTTGTTTGGCATCTCGACCGCACTATTAATGGCGTATTTGAAGATCGAAACATGAATATAACAGATCTCGACGGATCTTGGCTTTTCTCTAAACCACTAAATGATAAAATAACGAAGGTTTCCAGGACATAATGAAAAATTCCATCTTAACATCAGCGAACGTGATCAAATAAACCAAAGTTAAATATTGACTGTGGTAGTATGTGTCTTAACCGGTGTAGCACCATTTAAACAGTTACTCAGATTTAATACTTTTATCAACTCTGATTTATTGTGCTTACTATTCCTAGGTTCTAATTAAAGGAGTTCAGCGTAAAAAATGTAAAACTTCAAAGCAAAATGCGCCCGCCTCGCCGTACTAATCAATAAAGATTTAAGGTGAGTACATTTTTAAAATCCTACCGCGTCACTATCTATCAGCTTAAACATGTATCTGAGGCAGTCGATGCATGAATATCCGGGCCGGGAGCCCCGAGCTCTCCCCCGGCGCTCCTTAGCGTTAAAAATACTTTTACGAATAAAAATTGAATATTTTTGCATAAGTATTCAGTTGATAACGGTATTACTAGCATTTCCTTAAGAGATGAAAGCTTTTAAGGCCGCCGGTGTGTTATTGAGGCGATATCGATGTTTCTTCGCCAAAGGGCGACGTATCGATAAGGCAATGTATTGAAGGTAAATAGGCTTAACCAAATCTTGACCGCATGAAAAAATCATGACGATGATGAATTTTTGTCTAATACGTTTTAGCAATTCAGTAAGTAGCATAATAGCAGTAGAAAATGTCTATAAGTAACTACTTACTCAGACCTTTTTAACAAGTTCACAGACTGGCGTAGTCCTTTGGTCTATGACAGACGACTTCACGCAATGTCCGTGAACGTGTTTAATAAATCCGAGTACCTATACCTACTCAAGAGCAATAATAACGGGTCATTTTGAATAGACATTGCGATATGAAGTGGCCCGTTTCTATTGCTCTTGTGTGTAGATGTATCACGCCACAACGTGATAATTAAATCAAACCCTATGATTTTTTTTAAGGTTCAAGTCAGGTGAAACTGGTCATTTTGAATAGACATTGCTATATAAAGTGGCCCATTTCTATTGCTCTTGTGTGTAGATGTATCACGCCACAACGTCATAATTAAATCAAACCCTATGATTTTTTTAAGGGTAAACCTTTTTACCTGCAAGTCAGGTGAGTTCGGATAAGTGTCGATATGCGATAACGCGGTATAACCTCCCCTCATAGCTTCGTCCCAGAAGACCCCAAATTCACATGAAAATATTGTTTTTCATATACATGTATGTAGGTACATTTACATACATACATCATACATTTCAGCCGTATGCAGTCCACTGCTGGACATAGGCCTCCCACAAATATGACTTGTATCGTCTTGGGGGTAGTTGCCATAGTCGCCACGCTTGGCAGGCGGGTTGGCGACCGCAGTAGCTGTAGATTATAGATAGATTAGTAGATCTTACGACACCCGCGGGAGGAGATGGAGTGGTGCTTCTAGTCAGCCGGCATCACACGGCTCATATGTATGTTTACGATGTAATAAAATAATAATACCTACGAAAACATAACAATTAATAGGCCTAGCCGAGGTCAGCGAGCAATTAGCCTGTGGGGACTTGGGTATTGGTCCCAGAGTTTCCGACTACCAATTTTCTCGAATCTGCTGCTGTGGCGGCCGTGCCTGCTCAAAGGAAGTAGCCAGAAGATGGAGCTGGATGTCCACACGTGTGTTTTTTTTTCTCATAATATTTTGCTTTTCGTTTTTTTTTTGGCTTGTGATATGACTTGAATTGTGTAAACAGGTCACTTTGTATTTACTATTTAATAGCCCATATCTCAATGTTGTCTTAATCTTGATTAAAAACATAGCCCGTGGGATGTTATGAAGCATTAAAAAAGCTTTTCAAGCTAAGTGGAAAAATACTTTAATTGAGATAAGCGGTCCTCACCCTTGCGAGGGTTGGCCGCGGGCCTTAACCTCAACCTAATCATAATTCCGTTTTTATAGATTTAATCAATGCCGTGAATAATCTAAAACTCCTGTATACGACTATATATTGACGACCGGTCTGGCCTAGTGGATAGTGACCCTGTCTATGAAGCCTGGCCCTGGGTTCGAATCCCAGTGAGGGCATTTATTTGTGTGATGTGCACAGACATTTGTTCCAGAGTCATGGGTGTTTTCTATGTATTTAAGTACTTATATGTATCTATCTATTATATATATCATCGTCTAGTACCTACAACACAAGTCTTACTGAGCTTACTAGGTCTATTTGTGTCAGATTGTCCCGAAATATTTATTTGATTATTATTTATTATATATATATCACGGACAACAATAACACAGACAAAACACCAGTACGATAAAGAATATATATGATTACTGATTAGCGTTAAATCAGCTTTAAATTATATATATATATTTTTAGTAGCAAGACATGAAGAGCTAACAAGAAGTTCCCAGTGGATTTGTTAGCTTTAAATGTTGTTACTTTTCCTCGTCCTTTTCCTTTAGCCTTGCCTATTGTTTTTTTTTTGAAGAACATAATCCAAATTTAGCAATTTAGGCAAATTGCTATTAAGAACCAGTGGAGGTCGATGTTATAATTTTCCTTTCGTAAAATGTACATACATACATACATTTCAGCCGTATACAGTCCACTGCTGGACATAGGCCTCCCACAAATATGACATGTATCATCTTGGGGGGTAGTTGCCCTTGTCGCCGCGCTTGGCAGGCGGGTTGGCGACCGCAGTAGCTGTAGATTGGGTTTCGACGGACGCTGTTGCCCGTCCGTAGGATTATTCCCTTTTTCGCCTCTTACGACACCCGCGGGAGGAGATGGAGTGGTGCTATTCTAGTCAGTCGGCATCACACGGCATAAAATGTAAAAACTTGAAAATCAATCCTTTAGCCCCAATAATTTAATTTCACGCTGGCTAAAATTATGTTTGGTGGGTAGCACGAGATTATACTGTGGCGCACAGTTATTTTTTCTTAAATATGGCTTCTATCAATCATGATGATGTCATCAATATCAAAGTGATCGTAGCAAATCAATCGAATAACATAACAAATTTAGCCTACCATTTTGTACCGGTAGCTGGATTTGACAGATAGCTACCAAGCGGCCTGGGATCTGGGACAGCCGGTTGTAGACCAAATAAGACATTTTAGACATTATTTAGTAGTTGTTATTTGTTGAAACACACATGGGGCCTACTACATAACAACTTGTATTTTCTTATACTAGCGGAAGTCACTTTTCAATTCCTGCTGTGAGAAAGAGAGCTCCGCCGATGTTATTAGTCACTAATTGCTATGCATGGGCCTGTTTGCAACCACAGTTTGCAAATATCTCTTCTCGGGATTTAATGAGTGTTAAGAAACTTATCAATTACTACCATAGGCACTAAATGCCTAAAACGGAATACTTAGGTATAGTTTCATTATGTATGTCTGCCAGCATGTATCTATTGTCAACAGCTTTTCGTTTGGTATTTGAAACAATAATTATGTTTTATTTTTAATATTATACTATTTTCACATCACTAAGCTCGGAAACAAAGTTGCATTTTATTCTCAAGAGTGGAAAGTAATTTCCAGGGTTCGGACAAGTCATCGCAAAACAATCGCAAGACGGCTATAGAACAAGATCAATAGAATCGCATTATGTACAATATTATTTAATTATATTTTAAAATGACATTTATTAGTGCAACCCAGAATTCACCATACGCGTGTGTGTGTAAAGGTATTTCCATTAACATTTTTAATGCTGATGGTTGCATTGCACATTCGCAGCCATTAACTTCTGTATTGTCTGGATAGTCCTTAATCCACTTGTTAATTGTATTTATTTGCACCATATTTAAAAGATTTAGAAATAACCATAAAAAAAAACAAATAATTGTATTAGTTTAAATTGTCACCACAAAACTGTTTCAAGCATGCCACTTTGACAAATCTATGATAAATTACGATAATAATACTCGTATATCCAGCTTTAGATAATAACAATCTTAAGTCGCGACTCTATAATAGTCTTGTCGCATGTCCATATCAGTTTCTGCGATCACTTGTCCGAACCCTGGTAATTTCATAATAATAGCTTAGTTTATTACTCATCAAAGGTTATTTTCGACTGCAGCTAGTTGGATGTTTTGTTAATTTTTTTTCTGATAAATTATGGATACCACAAATTTTTATTACGTTTTTAATTTTTCAGAGTTCATGTTTTCCTCGCGGTAGTGAGGTGAGGTGACAAATGTTGTGTTTCATTCGGCAGCAAAGTGCAATTAATACGAGAAGGTAAACAGTAACTTTGCTCCCTTGTATAATAAATAACTATTATAACATACAACTAAATATGCACGCGAGTGTGTTAAGGAGCTAGATCGCAGAAATGGTCATCTAAAAGGGGACAGGTGGCTAAATGATTCGCCACATATTAGTTTGTTTATATCAATATTGTTTGTTTCGATGAAAACTAAACATGGCCTGTAATTTCGATTTAGTAATATGATAGTTCATATCATCATTTATCTTATATCCGCCCATGGATCAGAACCTGCCAAGACTAATTGCATTATTAATTGTCAGAGGCCTGTTGATAGCATCTGGATATCGGAAAAGACTTAAATATCGCGTTGCTGTCTTTTTTCTATATATACTGGTATAAGAGTAATTCAGTATGTTCTTTACTTTTTTAGTCGTTTTTAGAGCCAAATGATTTAAAAAACTATAGAGAGATAGATATACCTATTTTTCTCTCTTTTAATACATTTATATTCACCATTGGAAAGAGGCGGAATAACTAAAAAATAACTTATGTGCTTAATCGCTTATTTTCATCTATTTACAATGACGCTATGCCTGAAAACAACTAATGTATTAGAACAGAAAAGTGCCACTTTGCCACCTGACAGGGAAGAGAAGAAAAGAAAAGCAAGCTGGTGGCTTGAAATAACTAATCAATAACATTTTTAGTAAATAAAATCAGTAGTGATATTATTCTCTAAATTACAGACCTATTAAATAAACTATAAAGTTATAAAACTTTTCAAATGTAAATTTTAGAACTTTCTAACTTTACAAACGAATAACAAAACTAAATAGAAATCTCGATAGAAAATAACGAATTATATTCTATCGAGTCGTCGCTATATTTCGTACAATCGTGTGTGTAGAGTAGAATATACAACCAATATATTAGGTAGGTACGACAGTTATTGTCAAAAACTTTTTTATTAACGTCAATTTGAATGTCAACAAGATTTAACAGGACCTTCACAGTTTAAAGTAAGCAATAGATAATAACCGCCGGGCACGTTTGTTGAAACCGTACTATGGTAGCTGTAGTTACCAGCGGTCACCCTTATTTTATTATAATAATAGAGGTCACTGAGAAATCTCAATCATGTGAGTGGCTTTAATGCAGAAATCATGAGGAAGAAGTCAGCACCGTTAACAATATTGCTGACCATATTGGCACACTATACAATTGAATTGGTAATTTTTATTATATTGTCAAATTGGCCTTAGAATGTATGAAATAAGGTCATTGTTTTTTTTTTTGATACAAGCAAGGGTTAAAAACATGTATACTTAAATGTAATATTTTAGATTTATTATTTATTTAAGGAGTACCAACAGCTATTGCATAAACAATAAGCATTAAAAAAAACAAAGAGCCAATTACAGGAACTCACAGATTTGAAACAATCTATATCTATCTGGCACGCTATTGTTGAATGTTTTATTTGCTTTGTGATCTAAGTACGGTACTAGGTACCTACATCTTTTTAACGGAAAAAAATCTACTTATGTGCTTACAAGTAAGTAAACAGTGGATATTATGTCATCACGAAATAATATTGGTTAATACCTGAATTATTTAAATTCCTGCCGTATGTACATCAAACAGGAAAATCTATGTATAAATGTGTCATTATAGCTCACCATTCATGAACAACATCTTTGCAGACGTACCAAAGAGATCGTGCGCTCTGTGGAACGTGGTGTGCGCGAGGTGGTGCAGCTGCAGCGGCGGGATGGCGGGCGGCGGGCGCGGTGCCAGGATGCTGTCGATGGTGAAGAGCGGCGCCGGCGGGCGCTCCGGCAGCGCGCCGCCCAGCAGCAGCGCCGTGCTCAGCAGCGCGGGCGCCTCGCGCGCCCAGCCGCCGCCCGCGCCGCCGCCGCCGCCCATCTCCCGCTCGCGCGCGCTGCCCGTCGCCAGCGTCGCGACCTTCACCGCTGCACCGACACGCGCGCACTCCACACTGATTCACATTCGCGCTCGTCTTCACGCGACATCACAGTCTACTGCGTCTCAACATAGTCCGAAATGTCACTCTAATCCGATAATTACTACAAATTTCCACTAAAACACGGACGTTAATCGTTTGATCATTGGTGTTTTACACAATTTTTTAAAAATTATTTACGTTTTGTATCATGGTCACTAAGTGGGTTATTTTCTAGGAGATGATAGGATGCGCGGGGCGAGATGCGATTGCGAGTAAATCGTTTTAGTAAGTTGTCGCGCGGCGTCGTGTCGGGAGTGGGTGCCGGCGGCGCGGACCGGGGCGGGCGCGGGGCGTGGCCTGGCTCCGCCCTGCCCCGGCTTAATGGATGTGACAATACGACGCTCCCGAAACGTTATTTCAGATAACAACATCGATTCTATAACTCTGCTTATACGTAAGTTAGAAATGTATGAGTTATTAAATCTGTAATTTGCTCACGCTTATTCCGCTTTTGCCCTAATATTTTCCCTTATAATTGAGTTGCTTCGAATGTTACGGGAATTTCTGAATAACTTTATCGTACCTATTCATATCATACCATATATCTAATTCTTGTCTTATATACATATAGAAAAATAAAAAAAGATCATTTTAATGCAACGAAACGACGTCTGACTCGTAGCTATTTACGAGAGTAATGTAATGGAATGTACAGCCCTACCCACTGGTGTTACTAAGTTCGTATTTAGGTACTTAGGTCCTAGCAAGGGCCAACCAACCCTGCATTGACAGATTACAAAGGTGAAAACCAGTGGGCAATACACATCTATTGATTTGAATTGGAATTAACATTGTATTCGTATGAAACCATTAAGCCGCTACCAAAGAGACTGATCGTTGTAGAAATATCGACAGTGGAAATTTCAAATGTCGTAAGTCTCATATAAAAGTATGTCCCTTACGACATTTGAAATTTCCACCGTCGATATGTTCTATGAGTTTCCTACAACTTAGCAGAATCGACGTATTAACCTTTTGAACGCTTTTCCTCTCGCGTCGTGTCGTGTACGCCAACGTATCGTCTAGTGAAGATCGAATATAAACCTTATCTGTCAGCAGGACAATTGCTTTGACAGCTTCCGCCATAGCCACTTTAAGGGTCGGTGGCGTGGCAGACACGACCATTTTTGTGGTGCTTGGCGTTCAAAGGGTTAAAAGCATTAAATTTCTACATGCCACTCACTAAGTAACCTTTGCCTTCATTCCCGCAAACTATGCTGCTTCTTCCGCCTTATCTCAGAGGTCTAATATACTCGGCTCAAGTAATAAAGCCGTTCTTACCGCCCACATTTTCTTAAATACGAGATATATGCGTTCCAAGACGCCTTTTCGTAGATGTCAGAGGGATTAGGAGGCGGTTGCTAACAGCGATCAAATTGAACGAGTAAGCTGCGCCCGCGGCGTC
This sequence comes from Grapholita molesta, assembly GCA_022674325.2. Taxonomy (NCBI): domain Eukaryota; kingdom Metazoa; phylum Arthropoda; class Insecta; order Lepidoptera; family Tortricidae; genus Grapholita; species Grapholita molesta. The sequence continues at coordinate 20,977,585 of CP053121.2, read as the reverse complement.
CGACGCGACGGCCTTTTGCAGCTTACAGCTTCTATAACAATAGTTAAGCCCGCGTAGTTACGCGCGAACACAGAGAAATACAAGACGAATCGGTGACAAAAAAACGGATTTTTTTGTGGGTTTTTCATTAGATTGTGAGGGTATGACGGATTTAGGAGTTGTTTTGTGTTTACTTTTGATACAATCGTCAGTGTGTACTTAAATCCCTAGCTATATATAATACACTGAGCACATACGGTATGTTGATGTAAGGAAACAAATGCAAATTGTGAACTGTAAAATGGAAAAAATATATAAATTACATAGGTCTACAAAGTCTAAATACGTATTTATTCAAATTGCCTTAATAACAAACCACTCAAAAAAATAAAACTAAAGGAACGCCGTAGGCCTAAGATAAACCTGATGTTTGCGTGTTCTATAAAAAGTTCATATGTGGCAACCACATTTACCATGAGATTAGGTTCTTACAGATTATATCAGATTCTTACATCACTGCCATGCTTTGTTTCTTCCAAACGAGAATTCCATAAGAAGAATATGATTTAGAAAGTACTTATTTATGTACCCGTAGGTACCTAATACGTAACAAAACGATGAAAAAAACCTAGTGAAATATAAAATTAACTACATGATGCTTGGTAAGTAAAAGATATGCCCAAACTCATGAAAGATGTAGCCTAGCGCCTAGCTATTTATTCGCAACAATACTTTTAGTTTCAAATCGACGAACTACTTTAGTACTATATATACTTAGTACTGTATCTGTCTAAGTACGAGTCAGACCGTGATGCATTTTTGCCATCAATTTTATCAGGTTAAGTTATTCAGGTTTATAGGGAAAAGCAACTAGCACAAAATATAGAATTCGAATTTGTATTTAAAATGTTTGTTTTTTCAAATTCGAATTTTTCGTTTGTATTTGATTTTTTCTTAGCAGACGTCTACTTAATATTCATCATCATCATTTTAGCCGTAAGAAGTGCACTGCCTCACATAGGCCTCTTCCAAATATGACTTGTATTATCTTGGAGAGGATTTACCATAGTCGCCACGTTTGGCAGGCGGGGTGGCGACCGGAGTACCTGTTGATGCGGTTTCGACTGACGCTGCTGCCCATCCGTCAGTTTTTTCCCTTTGGTTCCTTTTACGACACCCGCGGGACGAGATGGGGCTGCTTAATATTAAAATGTATTAAATATTCAATATTTTAATATTGATTTCGGTGGTGGATTCGCACGTAATCAACGCGTCGCGCTCGGAGAAGAGTTGTTATATGCAGCACGATTTGAATCGCTACAGAAAAACCAGTTTAAGTGTGAGCTAGAGGTCCAACACATCTATCTTACATTGGAGATTGAAAAAATACTGACTGACCTACAACGAGTGCTCGTTCAGTAAGCGGAGTACAGGACAACCTCGCCGCTTCGGCGCAACTCTGCAAATATTGACAAAGGTGGGAGCCCGAAACCCAAGCGTAGTCCTGTTTGCCAGTAATTGATGTAATTAGTCGTGTCGGGCAGCTGCGATGCAATGTTTGGACAGTTAATATGATACTTTAGAGCGCCGGAAACATCTCCACGGTGTCGCGTTCCGGCAAATATTGGTCGCACTCGACGATGCGTGTAGGCCAGATTACCTTTAATGTCATTGTAGACATCTCCCTACTTCTTATTTTTTACCACAGTTTGGGGTAAGAAAAATACCGAGTAAAATACCTCGAGAAAAGTCATACGTAGACAGCCCATGAGTGTGGCTCTGCAATCCACCGTGAGTACCTAGTAGAAGTATGATAATTTCATCTTGAGACGAAAACTGTTGAGAAATAAGGGTTTGCATTTGCCCTTTACTTACTTACATACTTATAGTTTTAGTAACATTCAGGCCCACGTAAAAACTCTCTTGAAATAGAATTTTCCTGTGTTTATTAGTAATTGGCAGTCATAGACTACGCATACGTATAAGTTGAATATTACGAGTATAAAAACGATAGGTACATATCTACACCATATAGGGGGATATTTCCTACCTAAGTATGTACATATTAAGCTAAGAAATAATTCCCTAATCTATTGTTAAATATGTAAATTGCGTAGATTTTGGCCGATGTTTTCGGGTAGGTACGCGTATTGTTAGATTTGGCAAATGTCGTTAGCAACGTGTCCAAACGTAGGTCGTATCTTTATACCATAGACCGCAGACTTACGTCATTTCGTACGGCATCGTCAATATGTGGATATGTTATGTGCAGGGGACGCGGTGGGCATATTGTTGGTTAGCCCGGATAATCCCGACCATTGTTAGCTATTTTAATGCTTATGCCCTTTGTGCGACCGTCCTGTATTAAGTCATACGCGGATAATCGCCGTATTATACGGAGTTAATTTTCCATTAGTTGTACGTACCAATATAAGAGACTAAGGGATTGGCAGCTGCTTATCGTGACGAGACAAATCTGCGAATGTTTTTCCGATTGTATGTCGACTCTGACTGTCAACAATGGAATCGATACGGGTTGCGCTTTTAATCGAAATTTCAAACTTTAAACAACTTTAAGAATAGTTGGTTTAATTTTATTGCGGATCATTCAGTATTCCCATTTAATAACAACTATTAAGAACAGAAAAGAAAATTGAGATTTTTTAGTGAATTTAGTTGTTTGTAGGTATATAAATGATAGCACCTAACTCGATTTAACAGTGTTGATATTATTTGCCTGGGTAATTCCCCGCCCGTTTCCTGCACCAATTTGTCGGTCTATCAACCCGTGTGATGGGTCAAAGCGATAGGCTTTTGTATCAACGGTAAAATTATGTAGAAATTGGACACGATGACATACGTTTCATCTGCGTGAATTTATGAAGTGAAAATGTTGTCTGTGTCAATTATTTAGGTACTTACTTAAACCCTAACATATCTAGTCACTTTTTAAATACATTTATTTACAGAAATTACAATCATATTATGTAAACTACAAGTACTTAACTAGTTACAGTATAAAATCTAAAAAAGGCCTTTAATTTCTAGTCACTTAACACAAAACTTTTTTTAAATTTCCAAATTTCAACGAATTCAAATAGAGCGTTTGCTAGGTAAAATCAATCTTTTTACAGACAAACGTAAGTTATTGTATACATAGCAGCTTAACCAGGTTCAAATAAATCCCTTTTAATTGTAATATAATAAGTATAATAACATTTAAAAAAAAAAGTTTGAATGAGTGAGAAGCGCTACTTATTGTTGTTTTTGATTAAATCAAGGAACATACCAGACATGGAATAACAATTGTCTATACGTTCTTCCGACAGTCTTTTTATCTCTCTTTTTGGTACTATGTGGCGCAGCGCCATCTATTGATAGGTACATGTTGTGTTATTTTAACAGCGAGACATCTCCATAGAACCTATAGCACTGAGCTGTACTGCTTCCATGTCTTATGTACTCGTACATCTTTGAATTAAGTGAGGGTTTCATAAATTAAAATCATAAAACCTAAAAAAATCCTTGTGTTTTGTTTCATTCTTTAAAAAAAAAAGATAAAAGATCTTAAGTTTTCAATATAGGCATATTACAGTGCACTTATGAACGCCAAAGATTCTACCACCGGTTTCACTAACTAACACACACAAAAAAATAACACAAACATAAAATAAAGGTTAGGCACTATAACGATTCATTACACCAATGTCATTTTATATGTGATAGATATTAATGAATATATGATGCCATAAATTATAATTTAAAACAATATGTATACCATAGTTTAGTACTGATTTAAACTTCACGATTATCACACATAATCACAAATTAAGCGGGACTTATTCGCGTCAAAACTAAAAGTATTGTTACCGATTAACGCGATTAAGGCCAGTTTAATTTTTAATTAAATACTTATATAAAAAAAACCTACGTTAAAGATCTTAAATATGATACGCAAATGTTGTAATAGGAGCCATCGCTAACTAATAGTATTAGGTAAGGCATATATCATAATACCGTCTAACAAGATTATACGAAGATTTACCCTTTCTAGGCTTGTGATTCCCACCTCTGAACAACCACAAGATTATCGTGATAACCGTTGTCTCCAGTTAGGAATATGAGGAGAGTTAGAATATGTAGGTATGTTATTACTGAATTATTTTTTTATCATGCAGACGTCTGCTAGCGAATATCTTCGATATTTAAATCGAAAGAAAAATAGAAATAATGACTCGCAGCGGGACTCGATCCCACAACCACTGGATACTAGCCCAGTGTACTACCAATTGTGCTATACGAGTACCGCTTAGGCTTGTCAATTTTTTCTATTTATCCCTGGTTTCGAAGTTACACAAACACTGGTTTTTGAGCCAAGTAGTGATGAGAATGACACTGTTGAGCGCCACCTAGCGCCTTAGCGCGTAAGACGCGTAAGTGACGCCGTGCAAGCCCTAAGCGCATTAGTTTGTTAGCGGTTTGTATAACACTGGAACTGGGACAGGATACTATTACCCAGACATCGATTTTTACAACACAAACACGGTCACATACATAGGCTGCTATTTAAATAATGGATTCTAACCATTTTAAGTAGTACCTATAGGTATTAGTCCTCCATGGTAAAACGTGAACTTTTTTTAAATACTATTCATTACATTATTTTTGTTATTTGGGAGTTTTTCAAAAAATATTGCACCCAGTTAAATCACTCAGTTTCGTGACGACAATTACTTAAGCATTAAATTTCGATGAAAACTTGGTTTTAATGCTCATTTTATAAACTTCAATCGCTATTACAACCTAATTAAAGGCAAAAAGTCTATCTTCATAAAGATTTCATGCTTAATTGTCGTCACGAAACGTTTTTGGTGGATTTGAAATCTCGCTGCAAGAATAGAACTCACTCGTGAAAATATTTAAATTATAAATATTACGATTTTTGGCATGGTTTAACGCAACAACAGTGCATAGTTCAACTAACTTCAACTTTTGGTGATGAAGCTCCGAACAATTTATTCGTGACATTATTATAGGAAATATTACCACATGTAACAAAGTCTCTTAAAAAAAGGTTAACCTATATCTTCTCAAAATCACGAGCTCTTTCCATTACAATAGATAAAAAAATGTCCCAAAATCCATAGGTACCTTTTTGAAATTTCCTCTTTTGTTACCTCCATACAAAATATACCTATGGAAGATGAAAAAGAAACACCTTAGGACCACTTGTTATGGTATTAGAAAAAGTTCATGATTCTGAGTAGGAAAAACATAACACTTATATAAAACAACAAACCTTACATAATATTTTTTTATTTACTTTACGATTTTTTTTAAGAAACATTTAAAAGACAGACACAAATCTATAGATCAACAATCTATAAGTAACTTACAATCCCAAGAATGTAACAATAAAATGATTAAAAAAATAACATTATTAGCTAAAATAAAAATATTCCATCTTTCCAGTAATAACCTTCTTTTAATAGAATTTGTGAAAAAAAGTCAATCACTGAAAATTAAGTTAAAATATGGGTACCTACCTGAACTCGCTTGACCTAAGTACCGAAAAATAAATTTTCGTTCGAGCTGAGTATGGTTTCGTTGTATGTACCTATGTCGGCATACCAATCATTGGGTATATAATCAGCACTAATTGAAAATTGTCAATAAATACGAAATTATTTTTTTAAATGATATTTTTAATCGTTTATTATGGGTACCTCATTATAGTAGGAACTTAGATAATTTTATGAGATAGAACAAGAAAGAACGTAATGTAAGGGAGTTTGCAAGTTACCCTCTTACAAATTATGAAGTACATACGAATATGTAGGTGCTCCATTAACCGAGAATACACGTTGCACAAACGAAAGCACTTATAAGGTCAGGGCGGCCTTGAAAATGAGTTCGATTGAAAGTGCACCTTTAGAAAAGTGTGCACCGGACCGTGGCGGTCGTGAACTTATTGTAGCGGGCGGCCGCGCGGCGGTGATGAGATGGGTGTTTTTGTTCCGATGTCGGCGATTACACGACTAATTCATTACACACGGATTAATAAATAAAAACCGGCCAAGAGCATGTCTGGCCATGCTCTGAGTAAAGTTGTAGTAGTCGTAGTTTTCGATATATAACTGAAAAACGGTTCAAGCGATCAAGTTCAAAATGTTTTTCGTTGAAAGTATTTATGCATTACAATTCAGGCTGTCGTTACATATTTTTGTTTATATTTTTGGATTTGCGGTTAAAACTTTTTTATTTGGCCGAAAATATTCCCTGTATCAAAAAGAGTTTAAGACAAATCCCAATTATTTTTCAAAAAATATACGCCTTCCGGTACACACATAATGTAGGGCAGCTAACTATTTTAAGTGTTTTTTTTCTCTTTTTTTTACCACTTTCTTCGCGTGATTGATTTAAATATTCATACCAACTTACAACTTTCTACTACTACTAACAGTCACTGAGCATAGCCGGGAACAGACAGACAGGCATGGGGAAACCTTAAAGGGTTCCTATGAGACTTTACTTAGTGTTCATATCAAATGCTCATATCATAAAAACCTAATCTAGGGATGCTGCCAGATTAGGTCTTTACTTTACTGGTTCAGTTAAGTCATACGTAACTAAGTATGACTAAAAAAAAAACAAAATACAAACGTTAGTAATTTGTTTACGAACTTTGGAAAAGAACGGCGGAAAATGAGTAACATTGATGGTTACAACATCGTAATAGTAGTCCGATTTTTTTACTACAGCTTCAAGTGCATGAAAATCTACTTAATATCTAAGTGCTATACCTATGGTCAGTCCATCGAACCGGAAAGATGATAATTCATTTTTCGTTCTATCTACAGATAATATTGACTCATTTCTAATAAATACCTACTAGATATTCTACTTCTATCTTCTACCAAATCATATTCTAAAATGCGGATGAAATAATGACATAGTACCATCATTCGGTAACTATATAACATTGAATAATTGTATAACATATATCAAATCAATATAAAACCCGAAACCCAATTTCAATGAATGTGGGCTAGTTTTTTAATCGAAACACCTCAATGCGTAGGTAGGCGTATATTCAGCTGTTTACAAAGACCACGATGAAGTCATAAGCGTTCATAATCAAGCTGAATGGCCCAACAGGAATACATTACACTGAAAAGATCCCGGACAAACCAACAAGGGCGAGGATTAAGGGAGTAGTCATTCGGAAGAATTGTTTAGCGCTATCCAAATAGCGGTGTTCCAAACGAGAAAGGATCCACTAAGCAGATAATTTCGATCGATGCGAGCTCATAAGCTGTCAATCAAGTGTGTAAATGCGATGTCGGGAGCAGTTTGAGCGAACTGGAGTGATCACAATGGCCGCCCAGAGCTTTAGGTAGTGTGAATACATATGAGCTACGTGGTCCTATGCAAAGATCGATAGTTTGCTATACATTTAGTGCGGTTTACTGGGCTTGGTATTTTTTCTTAAGTAAGTTTCATTTTAATAAGTTTCATAACTGTATAGTTGTTAACTTAACATTCACGCATAGAAATTGGTATTTCATTCCTTAGTTAATCGTATAGAATCTAGTGGCGAACAATTGTAAATGTATGCAGTTGATGATTGAACGTGCAGTTTTTTGCATTGTCCTTGAACTAGTGCCGCGGAAGGCTTGCGGAACAATTTCTCCATCGTTTTGTTCGTTGTGCTACCATTTGCAATTTATATAAATAGCCAATCAACGATTCGGAGGTCAGTTACCGGTAGACTTCATCTCCCTAACCACCTATCAAAACAAACACCAACACAGGATATCCGCAATCATGAGGGCGTTGTTGGTGTTTGGAGTGCTCTGCTTGGCAGCTGCCTGCATGGCTGACGTCTCCCAGGATATGGCCGTAGCTGAGAGCAAGGGCCATCACCACGAGCACGGTGGCGGCCACGAGCACCATGGCCACCACCACCACGAGCACGGTGGACACGGACACAAGGGCCACAAGGGCCATCACCACCACCACAAGGGCGACGAAGGCCACCACGGCAAACATCACCACGAGGATCACCATCACGAGCACGGTGGCGGCCACAAGAAGCACTGGGATGAGCACGACCACCACGGTGAACACCACGAGCACGGCCACCACCACAAGGGCGGCAAGCACGGTCACCACGAGCACCATGATAAGGGAGAGCACGTCGACGGATACCACAAAAAACATCACAAGGATCACTTCCACAAGGACCACCACTTCCATGAGGGAGACCATAAAGAGGGCAAGCACCACAAACATCACCATCACCACGGCCACCACGACACCCACGGGGGACACCACAAGAAGGGCGGTCACCACCACTCCGGACACCACGAGGGCCACCACGGCAAGCACGGCCACCACGACAAGCACCACTACGACGAGGACCACCACGGCCACAAGGGCCACCACGGCCACGAGGGCCATCACCACCACCATCACGATCATGGCAAGAAGGGAGGCCACGAGGACCACAAGCACTGGGGCTTCCACCATGGCAAGCACTGATTACGATGCTAGTGTTATGGCGGCGTTGGAAGAAACGCGTCCACCAAAAATGAATTTGTTATTGTTGATGTTTTTATTTTTATACGAACAAAATAAATAATTGTCTATTACAAGGTGATTTACTCATTTTAGCATTTTGCTCTTAATATGAAGTATTAATTCTAAGTGACATGACTTAGTATCTCAATTACCAATTTATAGTTTTCTTCAGCAAAATCAAGAATAGGTGAATACGTATCTACGGTACAAATTGTTAGTTTTTAAACTCCCAACGCAAAAAAGGAAAAATGTGTACCTATGTCTAGAAAAATAAACAAATAAATATTTCGGTACAATCTTACACAAATCAAACTAGTCCATACGGTAAGCTCAGTAAGGCTTGTGTTGTAGGTACTAGACGACGATATATATAATAGATAAACCTACATATAAATACTTAAATACGTATAGAAAAGACCCATAACTCAGAAACAAATATCTGTGCTCAACACACAAATAAATCCCCAGTCGTCGCCTCTAACAACATCTTCCATATCATCAACTTCCATATTACGAACCCTTACCATGAGTTGTGACATTGAGTTTTTCTATAACGAGTATCGAGTTTACTATCTGTGCATCTCGCTTGTACTATTTTAGTGCGAACGAGATGCACAGATAGCAAACTCGATACTCGAACAGATACCTACAGGTAATTTCAAAAGCTGCCGTAAATTAAATGATTATAACACACAATATAATACAATTTTTACCAGGGTCGGAACCCAGTCGATCTGACCTAGCCGACGAAGCTAGAAGTCTCGAATTCTAACATCCACAAAACAAGGACTAGGTTTATTTATAGACAAAGACACCCTACAGAGAACTCAATTTAATTGAACGCGCACAAACCATGTAATTTTTAACAAATTAATTACTCCAATTATGGCCAGGGGCGCGATTTGGATTCGCTAATAAGTTTTGACATTTGATGTGTTGCATGAATCTAATAGGGAAGGGTGCCCCTAGTTGTCTAAAAGGCACGAATTTGAAAAACAGTTGCATATAACCATTCGCAAATGTGTACTAGCGCGATTTTGAATGATGGGGGTGGGACTAGATCGATATGTGCAACTTGTGTGAAAAACTTAGCTAAAGCACCTGGACTATTTATGTAGTAGTAACGTGTGTGTACACGCATATCGGCGTTCCATATTCAAATTTTAAAGTATGTTCCATATTAATTCTCTGAAAAACTACATAGACATGGTCCTTCAGTTAGTTTTTCACCTATAGCCCATTCGGTTTACTATGTGTATTGGATTTCCGTAGTTGGATTACGACACTTTCGTTTACCACATTAACGAAATAGATGCAACACGAATATTTGGGCTTATCCCGAAAATAAGTCTCAGAAATATGAAATGGACTCAATTTATTTTAATTTCGTACCCAACACAACGTTAACACATAAGTAGTTATAAGACTCACTTATGAGTTATAACACTCCTTACAATTACTTAATCAATAATTTTAAATAAATTTCGCTTTAAAGATATTGATATAATAATATATACGTATTTACCCAAATCATGAAATAGTATATATGTTACTACTTACTACTCCCTACTGAAACCAACGAAATCTTTCGCATATTATAAACTTATTTTTACCTAAAAGTAATGACAGAATGTAATAAATAGGTGACGGGAGTTAATCAATGTTAAAGTTGCGAATATCCTATACTAACGACAATATATAATACTTCCAAATTATCTTAGCTCTAGATTTAAGCTAAATAAATATCTTGAAACTTAAATATCTGATTTTTTTTTCAAAACCGCACTCAGACGTTACGTTGCCACAAATACACAAAATAAAACTTAAAAAAAACCGGCCAAGAGCGTGTCGGGCCACGCTCAGTGTAGGGTTCCGTAGTTTTTCGTCCGTCACAGTAAGTGTTCCCACTTAAGAGTTAAAAATGGGCTTTTGATACATTGTTGTTGACATATTAATATTAAGTACAGAACCCTAAAAACGGGCCCACAAAGGACGCTGACAACTAAAGAACAAGTTATAGATCCCAACTAGACATGGAAAATTGGAAAAAATGTTGTCAATTTCAGTCCCACCACGAGTAGTAAGAAGGGGTTGTAACATGGAGTGATAACCATGTTGATGGTTATCACTCCATGTTACCACCCACGCATGTTACGCTGGCTGCAGCGTCCTTTGAAGCCAGTCAGTCAGTTTCAACCTAATGTATGGGCATGTATGCTCCGACCCAATTATTCAGAAAGAATCTTAGGACTGCCATGTAGGGTATGAGCGTTCCACCTACAGCGACATCTATCGGCAAATTAAGTAAACTATGCGCGCGAGCTTAAAATGTCAGAGGCTCTAGTGTAAGTTTCTTTTGACGTAAAAAATGTCTCGTATGCGTAAGTGATACTGATATAATATGGGTAACTAACGCTATGGTGACGTTTCGTTACGTTAAAAACATACACTCGGGGCTCAGATGTAGTGAATAATCCTTTCCTATCGTATTTTCTCGGAAATGTTCGTATTTGTCTTACTACTTCACTCACACTCAGTACCCATCTACATAACGAAACTATTATACATAAACGAAATTATACATAAAACGGCGGCGCTACCGCGAACGACGATATTCGTAAATTTCGGACGATTGTCTCTGTTAGCGCCTTAATTGGAGTAAAAGAGAAATGCTCGACATATACGAACTTTGATCTTCGCGGTACCGGGCCTAAAGCGAGGAAGTGTGTCTTGTCATTCAATAGAGATTTTGACAGCCATATCTTAGGGAATAAGGGCTAATTTATTAACAATTTGTAAGAAACTATCGCCTTAACGACTTTAGTGCTGGAATAATATAAAGTACCTATTTTGCTCGCAAAAAAGCCTATATGCAATCCTGCGGCGCTCCCGTCTTTCGCGAGTGAAAGCAGAGACCATTTTACCAAAAACGCGTAAGATGTATGAAACCCTGCGGCGCTTACAGTTTTTTCGAGTTGATAAGTTTGTATGGGGGAACAATATTTTCGTTTCTTAGTATATTACTCGATCTTTTTTCATACTTTCTCACCGTTTAAACCTTCCCTGAGCTACTACAAATATTTTAAGACCAAAATTAGCCAAATCGGTAAAACCGTTCGCAAGTTATAGCGTGACCAAGAGAAATAGGGGTTCATTTTTATATATATAGATTTTTTTCGAAAACCATTGAACCTATCAAGTTCAAAATAATTTTCCTACAAAGTTTATGTAAAGTTCTACTTTTGAGATTTTTTTCATATTTTTGAAACTTGTGGTTCAAAAGTTAGAGGGGGGGGGACGCACTTTTTTTTACTTCTGAAGCGATTATTTCCGAAAATATTGATATTATCAAAAAATGATGTTAGTAAACCCCTATTCATTTTTAAATGCCTATCCAACAATATATCACAAGTTAGGATTAGAATGAAGAAAAAAATCACTTCCCACTTGACGTATAGGGGGGGTACCCTAAGAAAACCTTTTTTTTCACTTTTTATTTTTGCACTTTGTCGGCGTGATTGATATACATATTTGTACCAAATTTCAGCTTTGTAGTGCTAACGGTCACTGAGATTATCCGCGGACGGACGGACGGACGGACAGACATGGCGAAACTATAAGGGTTCCTAGTTGACTACGGAACCCTAAAAACAACCCTCTCTTTCCGTCGGGGGTTAAAAATATCAATAATATAAACAAATATTGCATGTGTCCTGCAAAAAACTGATGCATCCATAGATTGAACCTTCTGGTGGAAATGGTAGATCTTTTTTCTAGTATACTTAAAGGAATAAATAACAAAACATTTATGTTTATAATAGACAATTATTTAATTTTTTGTTCGTATAAAAATAAAAACAACAACAATAACAAATAAATTTTTGGTGGACGCGTTTCTTCCAACGCCGCCATAACACGAATAGCATCGTAATCAGTGCTTGCCATGGTGGAAGCCCCAGTGCTTGTGGTCCTCGTGGCCGCCCTTCTTGCCATGATCGTGATGGTGGTGGTGATGGCCTTCGTGGCCGTGGTGGCCCTTGTGGCCGTGGTGGTCCTCGTCGTAGTGGTGCTTGTCGTGGTGGCCGTGCTTGCCGTGGTGGCCCTCGTGGTGTCCGGAGTGGTGGTGACCGCCCTTCTTGTGGTGTCCCCCGTGGGTGTCGTGGTGGCCGTGGTGATGGTGATGTTTGTGGTGCTTGCCCTCTTTATGGTCTCCCTCATGGAAGTGGTGGTCCTTGTGGAAGTGATCCTTGTGATGTTTTTTGTGGTATCCGTCGACGTGCTCTCCCTTATCGTGGTGCTCGTGGTGACCGTGCTTGCCGCCCTTGTGGTGGTGGCCGTGCTCGTGATGCTCGCCATGGTGGTCGTGCTCATCCCAGTGCTTCTTGTGGCCGCCGCCGTGCTCGTGGTGGTGATCCTCGTGGTGATGCTTGCCATGGTGGCCTTCGTCGCCCTTATGGTGGTGGTGATGGCCCTTGTGGCCCTTGTGTCCGTGTCCACCGTGCTCGTGGTGATGGTGGCCGTGGTGCTCGTGGCCGCCACCGTGCTCGTGGTGATGGCCCTTGCTCTCGGCTACAGCCATATCCTGGGAGACGTCAGCCATGCAGGCAGCTGCCAAGCAGAGCACTCCTAACACCAACAACGCCCTCATGTTTGCTGACGAAATTCCCTGCTGGTGTTTGTGCCGATAGGTTGTTGTAGAGCGGAAGTCTGCCGGTAACTGACCTCCGATTAGTTGATTGGCTTTTTATATCATTGTAAGTGTAGCGCACGATACCGAAGTCTTTGCTATGTTTGTTTGTTGTGCTTTAAAGAAATAGATATAGCACCTATAAAAGATTTTGTTATAAATTTGTCATATTTAAAGCATAACATAATTATGGCCTTAATTCATTTATAATTATAATTCATAAAAATAATATAGCTAGAATAGATATATTTGGTAACGGAAATCTTCATTACTTATTATATTTCTTAATATTTATGTAAAGTTTCATTTTAGAGTAAAAAGCAGTCAAAATCTAACGTCAAAATCTGGAACTACGAAATCTAAGTATTCGTGTATCGGCAGAACGTGTCGTACCAAATTTTCTCTTATCCAACACAAGGCTAAATCTATTTAAGAAGGTAAGTAGTAGTTACTATTAACTTTTTGTATTGTGAAATAAGTTTATGAAGTCTGAATCCCATTAAACGTGGCAATAAATAGGTATATTATTTTGTTTTGTTTAGTGACCGCTAATTTGGAAGCAGCGCTGTTATAATCTGTACATACATCATCATCTTCCTCGAATTGTCCCGGCATTTTGCCACGGCCCATGGGAAACTGTGGTCCGCAGCGAAACTACCCAAGTTTTTGTGTAGTCACTAGTTTTACGACAGCGGGCGTCATCTGACCTTTTAACCCAGAGAGTAAACTAGGCCTTATAAGGATTAGTCCGGTTTGTTTAAGATGTTTTCCTTCACCGAAAAGTGACTAGTAAATATCAAATAATATTTAGTAAATGAATTTTGAAAAACTCATTGGTACAAGCCGGGGTTTGAATCTGCGATGTTGCTAAACGGACGAGGTGTTCAAATTGAACTTGACACGACTTTATTGTTAAGAGAATTAGACCGTGTCGAGATGATTCTGAACACATGGCTGGCTTAGCAACTTCTGCTGCTGACTGTACCTACGTCATAGCTAATTTGACAATCTTCATTCGCCGCGCTGCAATGCCGTAATTGTATTTCCATTTTCACAATATCATTTTACCAAGAAATCACTTTAATTAAGTGATTTCACTCTTGTAGTCAGGAAGACTTACTGATTATGATAGAGGTTTTTGTATAGGAGGAAATTTCCTTTCAAAACCATGATGCAAATTACATTTACAAACTAATTTTAATTACATTAAAATTAACATGGACTATTATGAGGTTATAAAGACGGACAGCGGAGTCTTAGTAATAGGGTTTTACCCCTTGGGTATGGAACTCTACAAAACGGCCAGGTAAGTGTTAAATCCAGCAGTTTATCAGCAAGTTTATTAAACGGGTTAGCCAAAAAAAATAAAAAAAAATCGTAGTAAGTTTTCTGCATTAGATACAGTCGACTACAAAGATATGTATACATTTTTCACCTTAATCCTTTAATAAGGTGCAAAAGTGTATACATATCTTTGTAGTCGACTGTACTACCGATACAAAATAAGGATGGGTGCTTTTACTCATTCGGTAATTAGAAAATCTCAACCAGAGCTGTAGCCCTGTTGCGGAGAGGGTGGACCCTAGGGCGCTGGTGTCGGTGGCGTTGTGGTGATATGCTCAGCATCGTCTGGGCACCGACAAGTCACGGTAATAGCACCATACCAGTGTTTTAATGGGTCGGCCGGTGCTATACGCCGGAGAGTCCTACATAACTGATGCGTAATAACTGGCTCCACCCTCTCTTGTTATGTATTGGTATGCGTAATGCAAAAATAAAAAAAAGAATTTAAAAAAAATATAGTAAGTTTTCATATTTTTTTGGATTACCGGTACAAAAGGTAGAGCTTTTAATCATTCAGTAATTAGAAAACCTCTATGTTAATTTTAACTTTTAAGAACTATCGATTGATGTACATTATATTGAAATTTATAGTGTTTTATTGTAGGTATATTGGTCGTGTCCCCCTCCTAAAAACATTTATGAGTTACTTAATATATCACTTGTATCGTTTGGTGGAATGACGAATTAAATGAATAAATGAGACTAAGGTGATGTGCACCAACGATGAAGGGTTTAGGTAAGTGGACAGGTGTCAGTGAGGGAACTTCATTCTTAAGTCAAAGATCGTATGGTTGACAATTGATTGACGTAAAATTGATGTATGGACCTTATTTCTTTATAATAAGAGTGAACGAGGGTCCATCACCATTATAGGTGCCGTTACCTTAGACATTCCGCGGATACAGGTACCTTATGGCGATTTGCGCGAAAACACGATACGATTCGCCTCTAAGTTTACTAACAACACAAACATACAGTACTTGGAAGCTCACATAAGTTTTTCACATAAGTTATTAGTTTGTTGAAATGTATGGAAACATTGGTTATATATTTCCAACACTTTTGCTGTGTCTTTAGGACAAAATCAGCTCGAGATAAAATAATTCCGGGATCGGGTCTTAAAATAACTTTTACCTATAAACTTTTCATTGTGACATATACTCGTACAAGTCGCCGGGTCGCCAAACTTAAGTGGGCGGGGCACATTGCGCGCAGAACCGATGGCCGGTGGGGCGGAAAGGTTCTGGAGTGGCGACCACGAACTGGAAGACGCAGCGTAGGTAGGCCTCCCACAAGGTGGACCTACGACCTAGTTAGAGTCGCGGAATACCGCTGAATGTGGAAGGCGCAGGATCGGTCGTCTTGGGTCGTTCTGGGGGAGGCCTATGTCCAGCAGTGGACGTCTTTCGGCTGACATGATGATGATACTCGTACGAATATTTTTTACTTTAATTATTGGGAACTGTACAATAATAGAGTACTTTAATTCTGATTTTGTGGTCTATCTAAATGCTACGGAATGCCTATATAACTTCCGCTACATAGACCGACTTTGGCGTTGTCAGCCTCTTAATAAATTCCCATAGGTAAGTAAATTAAACGAATTCCTAATTACTTCAGTCGCTACAGAAGAAACCTTACGCCGGCGAGGAAGGAGGTACTCTCAGGACTTTTAATACATCAATCGACCATCGTTTTAATTTATAAAACTTTTACGGATTCTTTCAATTCTTGCCGCGCGATGAGGAGATCAATTTGCTTAATTTCGGTATTAGCTTGGTTACAAAATCGTATTTGTATTACAGTTTGGAAAACGTTAATTGAAAAATAAGGAAACCTGTATTAAGAGGCAATAGACTTGAAACATTTAATTACATCATAAATAACAGGGCAGTGAAATTAATAAATAATATTATTTGATAAATATAAATATACTTACAAAAATAGACAGAGCCCCACGGTAAGCTCAAGAAGGCTGGTGTTGTGGGTACTTAGCCAACGATATAATATATAATATGCAAATAATTAAATACGTAGAAACCACTCATGACTCAGGAACCAATATGCGGATTCCACTCCTGCCTCTGACACTTTCTTGCATTTACATATAATTATATACTTATTTTAAGTTAAGCCTGCTGTGCTGTCGGATCGACTGCCGCAGTTCCATGTGATGTGACGAGAACCTCGTGAATGCTGAGAAGGACAATTCCAGCAAATATATGATAAATAAATTAAATTTGATTCAGCGGTTAGGTTAGGTTAGCTTTACTAAGTCGTAGGACCAACTTCTGGAATTGTACTATTATGGGGAACTATACACATTACAACTAAATAGTCTTAGAAATTCTGAGATAATGTTTTTTTAGGTCACCCTGGTCATAGGTACGTCTTCAAGGAGTTTGTGTTTAGCACTAAAACCATATACTAAATGCTTATACTCTTAGTATATTATTTTGTATACTGCTACGTCTGCTGCTATCAAATTTATTTTTGTCAGCGATACATACTATACATATAATTTAAAAGAATCCAACTCGGGCGCCTGCCATTTTTATTTATTTATTTATTTAAGGAGTACCAACAGCTATTACATGAACAATAAGCATTAAAAATAAAAAACAAAGAGCCAATTACAGGAACTCACAGATAGTGATAGAATAAAATAAAATGAAGAAGATGTACATTTGTGCCAAGCACTCATGTCACCGCACATACAAATAAAATTAAAAAAAATTAAAAAATATATAAAAACAAATATAAAACACAACAGTAACATATTAACATAAAAATTTAAACTTAACGACTTTGCTAACTATCTACATATACCTACAGTCTATTATGAGATCATAAATCAGTACATGATGTTGTCACGCTCACTGAAAACAACGCTTTACTAGATTCTGTCTCACGCTCGGAATTTTGCTATTGAATATATCGATATCCAGTTCCCTCGACAACTCATTAAGGCTACGACTGGCGCGTTTTAAGAAACTGTTTTTTCTATAGTTAGATGATGCAAAACTAACTAAGATAGGAGGATGATACCTCTTGAAACGTGTAGGGGCATTGAAATAAAGTTTACTAAGTAGCTCAGGACAATCCGTTGACCCAGTAGTAATATTTAAAAGAAAAGTGATGTCGGCTATTTCACGGCGTTGTTTTAACGCTTGTTCTGACGTCAAAGTCTATGGCAAAAAAAAAGGTACCTGCAATTAAATTATCGAGCGTTTTTGACATAGGCATAGATTGACCTCAGGACTCGACTCTCACAACTAATATATTTTATCATTGGTCAAATAACCAAACTGCTTGGAGTTATCTAGGCCCCACCGCGAACATCGAAGTTCGTATATTTCGAGCATCTATCTCTTTACTTAAGGCATTATGAGAGCGACAATCGTCCGAAGATACGAATATCGTTTTTCGCGATAGCACCGCAGGGTTGCGTAGGGAGCTATGGAGCGTCTCCGACTACGAGTCTACGAGCCTTGATATGTGATGAAAGATGATCACAACTATCAAAAGGCATTATTTTAAGACAACTACATAGGTCCAATACAATATACTTAAAATTAAAAATGAAATGAAATGCAGACATGTCAAATATAAAATAGAATAAAATAAAACATCTTAACTATAAAATCAAACTCATATTAACTATAAAAATAAATAAATTTAAAATAATTCCATTTTATATTCTTATATCTACTTAGACTTAATATTATTATTAAGATGAATCAGCGTGCAATTATTCATGTAAGGACAGTCGAACCTGCTAGAAATCAAATTCAAAATGATGTTGGGCTGGCACGCACTCTGCAGAGCATTATCATAGGATGCTTTACAGTAGCGGCGCGTCAATTTATATCCTAGACAAGCCGGGATGCCTGAATTTTTATGACAATATTTTTCCTCATGGGAAACTGCTCTACTATCTGAAAGTTAGTCAAGCCGGCAGGAATCGAGTGCTAAGGACGCGCCGACACTGATGCTTTACCTTATACGAGTAATCAGTGTGCGATCCTTTCAACATGAATCAATTCCTAGGGAAAAGCTCATAATTGTCTTGCCTTCATGTCATGATTAATACCTACTTTAATTTTACAATGAGAAAGTTACAGTTTGGATTTACAAAAATGCATTTATGTAACTATTTACACGCATATTTCAATTTCCACTTATTTAGACAACATGTTAGAGGCATGTATCTAAGTTTATATTTAAATTAGCTTGTGCCATTAACATTTGTTTACTATTACTTTTACGGATTGGATATTTTAATTAACTACACAATTCAATTATCTAAACTCGCACTATCGATATAGTACGAGTAAGTACTCTCTACTACTACTCTCTGCAGACCAGTGTCAATTTTATGCTAGATGACGTTGTTCGGATATTTGTGACCACCTCCACAGCTCCGATATATCTGATGGTGGCTGTACCACCGTTGCAGCTCTTCAGCCTTAAATTGTATCTAGCGATAACACGTACCCATAACTAATACTAATGCGCTTATAGGGATAAGAGACATCCTAGTCACTACGGATCTACTTGCAATCCAGAGGTTGCAGGTTCGAACTCCAGCTTGTTCTTAAAAACTTATAAGTAAATAAATATTACAGGACATTCTTACACAAATTGACTGAACCCCACGGTAAGCTCAAAAGGTTTGTGCTCAGCCGACCTTATATAAGTAACATACAAATACCTAGGTACAAAAATACATAGAAAACACCCATGACTCAGGAACAAATATCGATACTAATCACACAAATAAATGCCCTTACTGGGATATGAACCCAGGACCATCGGCTTTAAAGGCACGGTCACTGCCCACTATATATCAATCCGTCATCAATTACGCGGCTAAATTACTAACATTTAACATAAGCAAAAGTGTGCAACAATCCATGTACGTGATTGTACCTAAACTAAAACTTTTTTTTATATTTTTTATTTTACCTCTTTGTCCGCGTGATACATTTTCATATTCATACCAAATTACAGCTTTCTAGGCTCGACGGTCACTGGGCAAAGGGACTGACTGGAACCCTGAAAATAATTGTTTTTTGAAAAGTGGAAATTTTCGAACCAAAAGCCCAATAAATGCTTTCCCATCCTCGTGTTTCCTCGTGGTGCTTAATTGAATTTTGCTCTACATATAATACTGTGTTCGCATATGTGCTACCTGTCTACATACGTTTTTCGAACTGTTTAGCTTTTATTTACTCTGTAGTATTGATGTCACAAGGAAACAAAATTAAATGTTTACCTCAAGGGTTTATATTGAATCCTAAACGACAAAGGCGACTATAATACAATAGATTCTAAAATAAGACTCCTGAGCGTAGTGATGGGTTTAAGTTTGAAAGCCTATGGTGAAGATAATTTTATTTATAGCCTATGTCCTATTCTGATATGTAAGCTACTTAACTGGAAAGTTTCATAAAGATTCGTTTAGTAGTTTCTGAGATTAAGTGGAACGTACATCCATCCATCCATCCATCCAAACTTTCACGTTTATAATATTAGTAGGATAGGATATACCGAGTTCCACGCCACCTTTGGCAAACATTAACGATAGGTACAAGGCATATTTGTCGGTAGAAAAAGGTATTTGTGTGTGGCAACCCTTTGTAATCAGACACCGCGCGCATTTTGGGACCAACATCATAATTGACATTTAATCTGTTTTTATATCAGAAAAATACATGTTGTAGTTTATTAGTGGGTGTACTATTGGTGAAAAAACTAGAGCGGTCTCTAAACTGTAAGTAAAAAAAAATTTTTTTTTTAAGTTTAGTCTACTTTTATTTATTTTTTTGCTATGACATAATGAAAATATTATTATGTCATATAATTATCTTGACTCAATGTACAACATATGTGAATTATACTAAAATCGGTTAACTAGAAAAAAAGTTATCAAAGAACAATGATTTTTCGTTTTTTTTTTTACAAAAACTATAATGTTTAGGGTGCTCAAATTTTGCACAATAATTACTGGTGTAGAGCCACACCAACCATAAAAATTATAAGCCCAAATTCGTCGGGGGCAGAATCACTTAGCTTATCCTGGCACGCCCTTTTAAAGTTAATATAGGTACGCGGTTAAGTCCCGTTCATGTATAATAATGTGTACAAACCGTGAAAGTTTAAATCAGTAGGTATATTGTACCCTAATAGACCTACAATCAGTCTTAATAAGTTAATCATTTCATTTGTGCTATAGAAAGTAAACGATATAAATAAAGTTGTACTATAATCTATAATACATGCTTAATCCATAGGTACTCATATACGTTAAGAGCACACTCTAACACACATTCATGAAGGTAGGTACATTACTTATATAGCAACAGCTTATTTATCGTAACACAAATGAAATGACTATAATAAGTCTAAGTGTAGGTCCTTAAGTCAATTTAACTAGGTACTCTCTCTCTAGTCGTTGACTTCATTGCTGAAGGTCGTGTCCGTCTTGAAATTTTCTGATGACCTCTGTCACCAATCGCTTCCACCCCATCCTGTCCTCGGCTTTCTTCATGGCGGTCGTCACTGTGAGGCCTGTGAGAGCAGAAACCTGATCTGACCATCGGGTGGGAGACCTGCCACGTCGCCGCTTGCCGTCTATTTTCCCAACAACCACAAGTTTCTCTAAGTTGTCAGGTTCACGGCGGGCAATATGTCCAAAATAGCCAAGAATCCTTTGGTAGCAAGTGGTCGATAGCCTTATCCGGATTCCAAGCTGCTGAAGAATGGAGACGTTCGTTCTCTTGGCTGTCCATGGGATACGTAGCATTCGTCTCCAGCACCACATTTCGAAAGCCTCTATTTTCTTGCGTTCGGTTGAGCGGATTGTCCACGATTCCGAGCCGTAGAGAAAAATCGAAAAGACCAGAGTTCTCACAATTCTCACTTTGGTGTTGTTGGAGACTTTTCGATTCTGCCATATTCGTGTCATCTTACTCATGGCAGATTTGGCCATTTGAGTTCTCCTTTGAATTTCTCTCTCGCTTCCTCCTTGGTTAGTAAGTAACGAACCCAGATACACAAACTCACTGACAAACTGTAAGTCAGAGAGTTCTCCTGTTCGTGTGAGTTGCTCACCTCGGTCCACAACCATAACCTTTGTTTTTGCCCGGTTAATTGAGAGGCCAACTAGAATGCTCTCTCGCTCAACTCTGCGGAACAGCTCGTCGAGTTCCTTTTCTGAAGTAGCAAAGAGGGTAGTATCATCCGCGTATCTCAGGTTGCTAATTTTAGTTCCTCCTATCGAGATGCCTCCCTCCCAGTCTTCCAAGGCTCTTCTCATAATATATTCGCCATATATATTAAAAAGAATGGGAGAAAGAATACATCCCTGTCGAACTCCTTGGACAGGCTTAAACGCATGTGAGATAACGCCGTTCACTCTTACCACAGACGTTCCGTCCGCATAAAGGTTCGCTATCAAAGCTGTCAGGTGCCTTGGTACGCCCATGTCTAAAAGAATCTTCCACAAACAATCCCACTGCACACAGTCAAATGCTTTAGAGTAGTCAATGAAGCACATCATCATTGGAACATAAAACTCCCGGCTTTTTTCGATGATCTGCCTCACGTTCACTATCTGTTCCCTTGTGCCTCGGCCTTTGACAAACCCTGCCTGCTCCTTAGGTATCTGCCATTGCAGAAATGACTTCAGCCTTTCATTTATTATGTAAAGCATGACTTTACTGGCGTGAGATATTAATGCCACGGTCCTGTAGTTTCCACATACCCTGGTTGAGCCCTTTTTGTGGAGTGGTACGAGTAGAGATTCCCTCCAGTCCTTAGGCCAGCTGCCACTTTGCCAAACTCGGTTACATAATTTCAGCAAGATTTTGACACCCTGGTCCCCGATGTTTTTAAGTTCTTCGGCAAATAACTAGGTACAGTCGGTATAAACTAGGTACAGTCGACGTCAAAGATATGTATACACTTGCTCACCTTAATCCTTTGTAAAACTGTAGGTACACATGTCTTTGACGTAGACTGTAGGTACATTTTTTGCGATTCGTCCAAATTTCACCCTAGAAATGATGTGAGTATTTATGTCAAAAATAAAAAAGAAATAACTAATATATCAGTGGCGGCGTGTCAATTTTTTTCTTAGGCAAGACGGAGCCGATATTTTTTAGCCTTTTCTTCTTGAGCCCAAGGAAAACCATTGAACTGCTGTAAAGTTAGTCAAGTCGGCGAGAATCGGCTTCTATAAACGCGCCGCCACTGATATAGATACACAAACGATGGTTTAGCACGTGTCGATCACGCGAAGACGTCCCACGTCCGTGTTGCGTCGGCCAGAGCCGGAATTGCTACCGATGCAGCCGAGCAAGCGGCGCAAATACCTATGAAGCAATTGACTCTGGCTGCATGTTTGAGCCGTTTGGGGTGGAGACGCTTGGACCGTAGGAACAGAATCTATAAAGAGCTTTCCAAATGTCTTGTCGATGCGAGGGGTCACAAAAAGGCAGCTGGCTATACTTTACCCAGCGCATCAGTATTGCCGTCCAGCGCAGCAATGCTGCCAGCCTTCTGGGCACCCTACCAACTGGCACTGATTTGTCAATTTTCTATGTACATCAATTACATAATCTATCCGGAATCCGTGGGTAGCTATAAAATTATTATTGTGGTGCATAATGATGCTAAGTTATGATAATATTATAAATAATATAGTCTGTGAATTTAAATGATGCTGCTGAATTATTAGGGGTATTTCATTTTACTCATAGAAGAAAAGCCATAAACCATGTAACAAACCTAATATTATTTTTAGTTAACGCGTGACCGCATCTGTACGGGTCAAGTCTTAGAATCTGTTATATAGATTATCACTTAGTGCCCTCGCCGTAAATGTAGCCGTTTCCAAGGTCATCCTAAAATAAACTAATGATGATGAACCTGTTAGTCGCTTACATTACGTACAAACTCAATTTTAATGCTATTTTTAGGGTCAATGTAACAAACGGGGTAAATGAAAACTAAGACGTTCCAGAGCTTCAACTGATTACATATTTTGTAGCAATTACTTTGTTTTGTGAGTTTTGTCTTGTCTGTTGATGGACGTGCGAGATTCCTAGATGCCACATGGAATGAAAGTACCTACCAAGAATATTGTACCAAGATGGGACATTTTATTGAACGAAAACAATGTTAAATTAAAAAGTAATTTGACACCCTGTATTTATTACATATACAACACAGTTTTGGCTCGTTTTGGATCATCTTGACTTATGTGGCTAAGTACCTCAACGACACACACTGTCAAGTATGAAATATTAACAAATGCTCTCGAGCGTACGTACGAATAGTTACGAGTAATTTGAGTAAAATTAAAAGTGTTTAAGGGATTGGTACGGCAAACCCACAGCCCCGAGATCCAACAAATAGGGACCATCACAGTGACATACTTTGCCTGCATATCTATGTTAAGACGTAGACAAGAAATAGGTAAGACTATTTAGTATTCACTTAAAATATACTTATCATTACCTTATCACTACGGGCTTACCGAGGTGAGAAAATAATAGACATCTATATAATTCAATGGGGATAAGTGTGCCGCTACAAGTATCCATGACCCACGTGTAGCCGGCGTTTTTGCTCCGTCCCGGCGACAAATCATTTTTAGGCCTATGTCGCAACCGCAATCACCAGAAACCGTAATTAGGCGTAGCGCGTGCGGCGCGGCCGCGACGTCCTTGCCGGCGGTTTCACCGTGCAACCCGCGACTAAACCTCATGATATAAATGCCTCTCGATCAATCGGACAATCAGTACACACCCAGGTTCCAATCAATCAACAATAGTTCCTTAAAAAAGGCCGCAATGAGGACGCTGGTCGCCCTAGCCGCACTGGGATGCGTGATGGTCGTTTGTTCTGGCCGCGAGCTCGGCCAGAAGGAGACCGACCTCGTCGCCGCCGCCAGCCACCATAAGGACCACCACCACGAGGAGGGCGGCGGCAAGGAGCATCACGAACACCACCACCACGAGCACGGCGAGAAGGGCCACAAGGGACACAAGGGACATCACCACCACCATAAGGGCGAGCACGGCGATCACGGGAAACACCACCACGAAGGCCATCACGAGGAGCATGGCGGCGGACACAAGAAGCATTGGGACGAGCACGACCACCACGGCAAACACCACGAGCACGGCCACCACCACAAGGGCGGCAAGCACGGCCACAAGAAACACCACGACAAGGGCGAGGAGACCGAGGGCTACCACAAGAAGTACCATAAGGACGAGTACCACAAGGACCACCACTTCTACGACGACCACCACAAGGAGGGCAAGCACCACAAACACGGTCACCACCACGGACACCACGAGAAGAAGGGCGGCGGCCACAAGAAGGGCGGCCATCATCACTCCGGACACCACGAGCACCACCACGGCAAGAAGGGCCACCACGACAAGCACCACTACGACGAGGACCACAAGGGACACAAGGGGCACCACGGCCACGAGGAGCACCACCACCACCACCACGACCACGGCAAGAAGGGCGGCCACGAAGACCACAAGCACTGGGGCTTCCATCATGGCAAACATTGAGACTGCTAAAATATTTGTTATGTTTATATTGTTATGTTTTACAATACCTCCATGTAAATAAAGTTGAATTTAAAATAAGTTATAATTTTTAATTTTTAATCTTAGAGTATAATATAAAACTTATCTATATTTTTACATTTGATTAAAATGTAAAAATAAACTACCTTAAGTGATTACAAAAAAAAGTACCTAAGTATTATTTTAAAAAGTACCCAGTATTATATAAATATAACTCCCTAGCTGGGTATAATGGTAGGGGCCATTATCTATTGATAATTAGATAGTAGAGACAAAAATGATATATTCGCTGTACGGAACCCGAGTAAACATAATTGATTATGATAACATTCATACTCGCATATACAGTCAATGTTATTTTTCCAGCTGAACCCTAAATGTAAATAAGAGTAGTTAGTGACGCATGGTGTGGCCGGTATATTTCTGTAACAACGAAACCAATTCAGTCCGCGCAGAGCCCGAGCGATGTCGTCACCGCGCGGAGTCAGTCGTCCAGAAACCTACGGCAATATTATTGCCAAAGATCAGCCTGTAATCGACAACAGATGAAAGTGCTCTTATCTATAAATTCAAAGCCAAGATACTCTTGTGACACTCTGCGTCAGTAGTTGTCCTCCTAAACACCTACATCCGGCGCCGGTAAGAAAATAATTTATTTTTGAATGCTTATTTGGATTGTTACATAATTTTTGTGTTAACGACGCTCTAACGTGTCTTTTGTTTTCAGAGGATGAAAATCACATTGATAACAGGGCTTTTAGCCTTGGCCATCGTTTCATCCAGGGCGAGGAACGTGAGCAATTTAAAAGGCGATCAAAATGTGAGCGCAGAGGTGGGCGCCATACTGGAAGGCGACTTAGCGAGTGCCGGCACCGAGGCGCACGACCAAACTGTGGCGGGCACAGAGCACAAACACAAACCAAAGGATAGCCACCACGAAGCAGGCGGCGGACAAGAACACAAGGAACATCACCACAAGGAGGACGGAGAAAAAGGCGACAAAGGATACAAGTCACACCACCATCACGATAAAGCCGAGCACGGACACCACGAGAAGCAACATCACGAGGGTCACCACGGCGAGCACGGCGGCCACAAGAAGAAACACCACGACGAGCACGACCACCACGGGGAACACCACGAGGCCGCGCACGGCCACAAAGGCGGCAAGTTCGGACACAAGAAGGGCCACAAAAAAGGTTCCAAAACCACCGGCTTCCACCACAAATCCCACAAGGACGAATACCACAAAGAGCACAAGTTCTACGACGATTTCCACAAGGGCGGCAACCACCACAAGCATGGAGACTTCCACGGCCACCACGACAAGAAAGAGGGACACCACAAGAAAGGCGGTCATAACGAGAAAGGCCACCACGAGAAGCACCACGGCAAAAAGGGCCACCACGACAAGGGCCACTACGACGAGGACCACAAGGGCCACAAGGGCCACCACGGACACGAGGAGCACCACGCGCACCACCACGACCACGGCAAGAAGGGCGGCCACGCCGGCGGCAAGGAGCACGGATACAGTCATCACAAAAAGGGCTAATTACCAAATTTACTTATATACATTCATTTATATTTGTTTTCAAGTCATTTTGCATAATTCTAAGTCTGTACATATGTAATTTAGATTTAACACTTTCCGTGCCGCAGTTCGCTACGCGCTACGTGGCCGATACTTGCGTTTTTCCGTTTCGTAGAGAAAAGCGGCTACGAACAAAACACCCGCCTCGCGAGTTCCTGGCGCTCAAAGTGTTAACGTTTAGACTTAGATCCAAAATTAATTTATAAATCAAAAATGCTAATTAAAGTTTTATTCAAATTGTAATGTTTAGGGTATGAATGCACTGGGCCTTCACTGTAGATCGGACATGCGGAATTGCTAAGCCAATACCAAACTACCAGATTCCAAATAATCTGACTTAAAAGGAAGTTTGGATCTCGGTCAAAAGACCACTGACATAAACAAATAATGAGATAAAACTGTGAGGCTGTTGTTATTAAATGTTGTATTTTTCATAATCAATTGTGTTTTTGTATTGTTTCCTAGATTAATTCAGGGAGGACTATATTCAGGGATTGTCCAACAGAAAGGTGAAGTGCTAAGACACAAATTCATTACTTAACCTGTAAATTTTATTTTACGAAATATTTCATTGCATTACAAAAGAGCCATGAGTGGAGCAAGGTGGTCAAACTCAATTTTCTCAGTAATGTTTTTAGTTTTGATATTTTCATCTTGATTGGCAATGAAAATTAGGTTGCCATCATCCCGCCATCCATATTTCTTAACCCAATGTTTAAGAGTAACATCTGAAATAAGATAAAAATAATAATTTACAAATACAGGATGCCTATAAATTTACAACTGACTTTTATAATAGTTTATCTAGACTAAATTAAGTGAAGTTGTAATACTTTACTGCATGAACGGATCATTTAATTATATTTTATTCTAAACTTCTTTATTTTCTTTGGAAATTTCTAATAAGAAGGAATTAATTCCATTCCATTACCATTTTACAAAGTCTACAATAAATTATTACAAAATAAAACATAAATATCTTTTTTTTTTGTTCTAATATTAGGATCCATAGAGCTA
The DNA here is from genome assembly GCA_022674325.2 of Grapholita molesta. Lineage (NCBI taxonomy): Eukaryota > Metazoa > Arthropoda > Insecta > Lepidoptera > Tortricidae > Grapholita > Grapholita molesta. The sequence continues at coordinate 20,949,765 of CP053121.2, read as the reverse complement.
GTGATTTTAAGTAAAAAAAAAAAAAAACAAATGTACAACTTTCAATCAGATGGTGGTGCATCATCCCACAGACAAATTCAAACATAAAATTTTCATCAATTTTCACAATGACAATAATAACAGATAGATTGTAAATCCCTTACCATCAATACCACCAAGCAAATTGGCAAGATTGTTTTTCTCAATAGTCTGGAAGGTGATGCCCACGACATGGCACACAAACTTGCGGATGGAGTCATGAAAGCCACTGATGCGGTTGCACAGCTCAGGCATCTGATGCACGCGGTTCCAGAATTGTGCAAAATCACACTGCTCCAGAATGTCGGCTAAATACTTGATTTGTGAGATGGTCTCATTTTCTGGCTAAAAATAATAATAAAGACTTTTCTGTTAATTGCAATACAAAAATACTTTGATAGTTTGTACCACTGGCATTTACTTTATAATAATAAATAATAATAATGATTATCAACCTAAATCTTGATTATAATTAAGTAATTAAGTAAGTTTTAATTGGAATTTTAATGTTTTAGTAATAGCAATTTTCTCATGTAAATCGATAACTTACCACTGATTCAACTAATAAGCATTTGCATAGAGTAAAATCAGTATGCGGGAAGTTCGTCAACGCCTTAAGGAGTATCTGGCAGGTTATATCGGAATTGAACTTCTCCGGGTTAAACTGGTACAGTTTCAGCACTGCAAGATTCGCTTCCAGGTCGTACGTGTTATCCCGGGATTGCATGTCTACATAGCGCTCCAGTGTCTGAAGATTCGCAGGGTTATATCTAGAACAAAGTGACAAAATAAGTAGACTCGATTCAAAGTGCTTAAAGATCATACTTGATGTAAACGGTTTACTTACCTTTCTATACTTTTCAGTATACCAGCGACAGTTTGTTTCATTGTTTCAGCCATTTCTGCAGGACTTATGGCTTCAGAGATATCTTAAATTTGTAAGATTACGCGTGGCTTGGCCTCACATTCATATCAAAGAAATGTCTGCTGTCAAAATGACATTGACGTAGGCGATTGTTCGCAGTGACAATATGCATAGACAAGAATAATGGACGCCATTTACGGACGGACATTGAAGCAATGAAAGATGGAAGCAATACTTGCTGTGTTGCAATATTTAAACTATGTACATACATGGTACATACTATGTTCTTTAAGAATATTTATATTTTATTCAATATAAAGACAAAAGTTGTTAATGACTAAGTAGGCACAACAAAAACGAAACTAAAATAAATTATTTTAGTAAGTAATTTCATGAATCATGTTATTTTGTTCCTATAAATAAATTCAGAATAATTATAATTAATAAAATAACTATTATTGTATGTGTCAACATTCCTTTGAAACTGTCAAACACAAAGCTGTCAAGTGTCATCCGTATTTTCGTTTGAGCTGAGCGTGTGTCAATTTCATTGAAGTTGTTTTTTCAGTTTATTTTATTAAAAACACAATAACATTCTTTGTTACTTTTAATAAATTGATGTAAATTATCGCATTGTGGCACGCGTAGCTTATCTTAAGATTTTTTACTTACACTTTGTTGATATCACTTTGTATCTTTAAGCATCGCAATGGATCAGATGCTATCAAGTCCTTACAACATACCGGGGATAGGTACCCCTTTGCACCAGCCCGAGGAGGACCAGCAGATTCTACCCAACGCGCTGCAGCAGCAGCAGCAACAACAGCACCAGCAACCTCAACCACAGATGCAATCCTTGGCGACAATGAGTTCTCCGCTTGTAGGCTTCGGGGGGCTCATTGGTACCCCACAGCGTTCCATGCACACTTACGCCCCAACTGCCAGCTATGCCACTCCTCAGCAGATGATGCAACCTCAAACCCCGGTAAATATTAATTACTTATGTCAACTAGTGTAATGATGAGGTTTCAGTTTGAAATTATTCAAAGCAAATATATAGCCGACCTTGTATACATTGCAACTACCTGTTTAATAAACCTTAGATAATAATTATGATCTTTAGATTGTTAATCCTTTAAACAATAATTGCTGTTAGCTACTGTTTTTGTTAATCCCTATTTAATTTTATTGCACACTATAAACCTCACTGTTCTTGTTCTGCTAGTAGAGGATGTACATTCAGTTCTATCTTTGATAACAAAGTATATTACAAGAATCTTTTTGTAGTACTCATTTTGCTATTCTGGTGTTACTTCTAGAGACCGCCTTTTGCGTTAAGCAAAAAAGTATTAAAAAATGTCTATAAAAAGTGTCTGTAGTTTTTACTTATTAGTTAATTAATTAAAAAAATATTGATTTTACCCACGGTTTGATATATTTATTTGTTTGTTTGCTTCTGCATGTCATATATGGGCAGAAAGTCAATAATTAAATTTTGGTATTCATTGCACCCCTGATATTTCTTATTGAACCTCTGTTCATGCATTTAAATAATGCAAATGTTTGCTGTATATACCAAGATCGCATCTATTTATTATAAAAAATCATAAAAATGCTCTGTAGATTTAAAGATCAATTTATTTATGTAAACAAGTCATTAAATACTAAATTACTCTATTGCAGCAAAACATGATGTCCCCAGCAACAATGATGACAAGTGGTAACCTAGCCAGTCAACAGATGATGTCGCAAGCAAGTCCTGCCCCTATGACTCCAATGACACCACACTCTGCCGACCCTGGGATTCTGCCACAACTGCAGTAAGTAGTATACACAAAAAAGTGTTCTTTGGTATACCAGTATTATGAAAGATCTTCATGAGCTTTCTTTACAACTCCAATTTTTTTACATAATATAATACAATCTTAATTCTTCAATATAGGCACTTCATAATGCATTCATCACTGTACAAAAAAGGCTAGAGCAGGTCAGGTATTGGGCCATGCTCATGGCGTTTCTGCAAATTGGGTAACTAATTTGACGATTTTGACAGGGTATGAATGTTGATGGTTTTCCTCTCTAAAATGAACCAATTTTTTTTTTGTGTGGTCCAATTGTTAGAAGGAGAAAGATATTTTTTTTAACTCTTGGTTTACTTGTACAGTCACAGACTTGAATTGTTAAGCCACTTACGGTTCAAGCTATTTTCTTTTGTTTAATACTTACTATATGAAATGCCTAATGTAAAGTGAACCCTAAATGGCTCAACAATTAAAGTCCCTGACTGTACTAACAGTCTCAGAATTCAACTGTGGGTGAACAAATAAATATGACAAAGCCTGCTCTCTTACACCTTGACCCAAGTAAAATAATTAGATTATTACCAGCAGCAAATAGGGTGCAACTTGTATTTTCAAAACAATGAGGCTACACTCATCTTTATTTTTAACCAACTTCAAAAAAAGAGGAGGTTCTTCCTTTTATGTTTGTTACCTCAGAAGTCTCTGAACTTTAGACTGGGTGAACTGATTCTGAAGATTCTTTATTAAAAAAATAGAAAGCTGGTGCTTCCTGTGTGGTCCCATTTCAATTTGATCCAGTTCTGACTAAGGTACCCATTTAAAAATAAAATTTGTTTAAATTTGCGTGAAGTATGCTCGCGACAAATGAACGAGTAACTCAATATCACACTAACTGATTTCGATAATTCTCTTTAATTGTCTTTGTTGATCTCGGTTTCCTTCTTTGAGACAAGTGTTTCTCATTTTCTTCGCTTGACTTATTCAAACGATGATGTCTCATATGCGGAGCTCGTTTATCTGGTCCACTCACAATCGTATATACGGTATTAATATCAGCGACGATTGTGATATTTAAAAGCAAGAAACAAAATGAGCTAGAAATCTTTATTTTTGATAAAAACTGTTTTATCAAGAGAATACTTGTAATTAATTGTTTTTTTTCATTCCAGGAACATAGTATCGACAGTCAACCTTAACTGCAAGTTAGATTTAAAAAAGATAGCACTCCATGCTCGCAATGCGGAGTACAACCCAAAGCGCTTCGCAGCCGTGATTATGAGAATTCGTGAGCCTCGCACTACAGCGCTTATTTTCTCTTCCGGGAAGATGGTCTGCACTGGGGCCAAGAGTGAAGAAGACTCCCGGTTAGCTGCCAGGAAATATGCTCGAATTATACAGAAACTTGGATTTACTGTAAGTTAAAACATAATCTCTAACGTTGCATTGTATTTTTCTTATTTCTCTTGACACTAATTTAACCAGCTATAACTATGCCTATTAATGTCTAAATTTTGGCTAAAAGACTGTTAATAATTGTATACTTTTACTCCTTTGACACAGAGGTTGCAAAATATTGTCTTCATAAAATAAAACAACAGTCGCTGAAACAGGTTATATTGAGTACTAATATTAATTTTATTTTAACTTAATTCCGGCATTTCGAACCCTTTAGCAGCGTTCATGGTCATCAGGTGGCCTAAGAAAAATATTTATTTACCTCTATCCAAAATTTCACCCACTAACCTACCCACAAAATGTGTAAATAATTAAAATTAGGGACAATGTCCAAAACATTGGTATAAAGTTTAAATTAGTATAAGCGATATAATTTCCGTTTCAGTTGTTTTATTTCAGAGGTTGGCAACCTTTTCAATAGTTTATTTTACTTCTTTGAAATTTTTTACATAGGAGCTGAAAATGTGTATTAATGTTTTAAGAAATTCTAAAGATTATGAAGTTCTAACTTCATCCATTTTATTGATTTCAGGCAAAGTTCCTTGACTTCAAAATACAGAATATGGTGGGAAGCTGTGACGTCAAGTTCCCCATTCGACTTGAAGGCCTAGTTCTAACTCACGGCCAGTTCAGCTCTTACGAGCCTGAGCTTTTTCCTGGACTTATATACCGCATGGTGAAGCCTAGAATAGTATTATTAATATTTGTTTCCGGCAAAGTAGTATTAACAGGTGCCAAAGTACGACAAGAGATTTACGAAGCTTTTGATAATATTTATCCAATTTTGAAAAGTTTCAAAAAACAATAATTTACTTAATTTATTGATAATAATGAGTTAAAAATTAGCTTGATAAGCTGGTTTTTTTACAAAGACTCAAATTAGCACTAAGATCTATTAAGTTCATAATTTAAGGATTATTGATGAGTAAATAAAGAAAGGATGATTTTTGTTATATCTTTTTTATTATTAATGTGTACATACCATCACTCACACTTAACTATTTGTAAACTAATGCAATGGTGTAAGGCCTACTGCTTGCCAGTTAAGGGTGTTGCTGTTTGTATGTATACACTGATTTAATATACAGAACCCGATTTCCGCTCGCTTAACTAGTTTTGGGCAGTTTTACTTCGGCTCATTGAGAATAGGAAAGCCATAACGTATCCAGCTTGCCTAAAAAACGTTTTGACTCGCTGTCTCTGATATACCAAGTATCACGAAAATGTGAATGTGATTGTCCGAAATTATAAAATCTCTAAAAATTGTAGTAAAACATCTTCTGACATGTTTTGGGGGTACTCAATAGAAGTACCCGCAAAATATGATTCTATATCAATATCACAACTTATTAGGTAGAAAGCATTTAAAAAAATACTACGGAATATCTTGCAACACTGAGTTAACTGTCACTTGCCATGGTCCGGTTCGCGTTTTGAGCACGCTCTCGGTCGGTCCGATTAATTTATTGTGGACTGAGCTGTCAGCACTGATAGCCTGTGCCAGCGTGATTCGGACAACCGCTAGTGTCAGTTTGGTGTCAGTGTCAAATTAAGCTCATACTGTCAAAACATCTAAAGAAAGGTTTTAATGTTTTAATTATTACTTTTTTTTATATTTGCAAGTTTATAAGAACGTGTAACTTACAATTCTTGCAGTTTTTCTCTTATTTTATTCTTTTTAGGTATTTCATTAATTGTTATAGATTCTAGGAACACACCGCAACTGGTGTACAAGAGGAAATTTAGTCAATAGATTTCTAGAGCTGTGGGCGGATAGTTTTATCCGGTACCACAATAAATTTAGTATACAAAAAATGTTATAGTTAGTATTATTGTCAAGGAAATAAATTTCCATTTATGACAATGCGTACTGACGTCGAGAAAGAAGCGGGGTCGACGCTCTTGAAAAAATACGGCCAATTTTTCAAGCAACAATATCAAGATTGTATATCCATATCCAACAATGAATATTGGGAAGAAAATAAAACCTTTTTACCCGTGCAAGTGGTTATGGAGTCTTGTGAGCTCATTCCAATCACAGAACTGGTTTCATCAGATAACACTTTAATGACAAAAGTTCTTACTGTGCTTTCTTCACTATGTATTGAAGTTGGAACTTTAAAAAAAGAGGCATATAAAAGGTTCGTTTACATCCTAAATATCATAAAATATAATATATTTTCCATTTTGAAACAAAAGTAATGTTACAGGCATTTTGTGTACCTGGCGGCCTATGATGAATACAACAAAAGTGATATCAGTTCACAAATGGAGGCAATTTGCCAGCTGAGTGCCTTCACTAGCCGTTGTGAAGACACATTGAAGAATCTGTGCACACAGACCTTTGCATTGTTTGCTGAAAACATTATCAACCTATGTAAGCAAATGCTAATAATATACAAATACATAATATATGTTTGGGTAAAAACCTCCGCAATCTTCTCATTGTTCTATCTTTTTCATTCAATCAATTTTATTTTTATAGCAAAGATCCAGTTGCACTACATAATTAACCACATAGGAGAGCTGTTCACTGTTGTGGTACTTTTGGAACTCCTGCTCTCCAGCTCATCTCTGAGCAGGACATGGAACAACTACTCCAAGAGGCTGAAATCCTATAAGCAGAGCACAGATACTGTAGACTTAACCGAAGAGAAGTTCATTGCAGTTTTGGGAGCCATTGATAACATAACAGCTAAAGTTATGAATGATGACATTGTGCAGAACTCCCTTAACAGTCTCCTTGGTTTAAGAAAGACCCTAATTGATAAGAATTGCTCCATAATAGCTGATCAGTTCAGTCATTATTTGAGACATGCCATAGCCAGCCTTGACAAACTAGTGCAAGACAAACCCAATGTAAGCAGTATGAACAAGTGTGTTAAAATTAATGCACTTTTTGTCTTGAATTCACACTTGTTTGGAAATAATGACAAAAAGAATTTCAAAGCTCTCATCGAACTCAACACAAAGGTAATCAGCAACATGAATTGGTTTTCAATCTTTAGTTTTTTGTATGAATGCCATATATACAAGGATCAAAGAACACATAGACCGATATTGTCTATACAAAATTAGGTTCCCTCATTCTGGTAAATGCATTAGCACCATCTATCACTTTTAACAGGAATAGGTCTCAGTTCTGTACTCGTTCTATGGAAATATTTCGCTGTCAATAAAATACTAGTCCTTAGATGGCACAGATTCTAGCTATTGTACCAAAAATAGACAAATAGCTAGAAAGTTTAAGGAAAATAAATGTATAATGTAGACATAGTCAATACATTATTTCTATGATCCTTGCTCAAGAGCAATGAATGTGGGATGGATGAACTTTTATACAATGTGACCCATTTCATCACTTTTGTGTGAATTAGAATCTGAAGATTTTAATATTCAAAATAAAATATGTGGTGTTCTTACAGGCACATAGTATACCAATTGTTGGAACTACGGTTTGGTTCCCAGAACAGTTTCTCCAAAGATATTTACCCTCACTTTGTGCAAGTCATGGAAAGTTGTCCCAAGCAATGCTTAAAGCCAGACAAGCATATATGGCCAGTAAAAAAACGTCCCTCGGTCGGGATGTTAATACTCTCCAAGCTGTGTGCACACAGTGGGTAGTTAACATGGAGGACATCTATTCTTCTAGTCACAGAGAGTTAGGCGCGGCAGACATGAATGTACACTCCAAGACTCTTCTAGATGGACTTGACATAGCTTCCAACATCAACTACTCCATCTTAACATTAATCAACCTCCATCTTTGTTTAGGAGTACCCTTATCGAAAAGTGTACTGAAATCCTTGTTTGAGGTAACGGAAATACTTAAGAGCATAAAAAATGCAGTAAGTAGAAATCACGATCAGATATTGAGTTCCATAAACATGATTATTCAACATCTGACTTTTCAAGCAACATGCTCTATACTTGAAGTGAAAAAAACTTTGATGGGTGACAAAAACTACGCAAACAAGAGATTGGATGACCTAACATGCATTGTTATTGCAGAAAGAGCTCTCAAGGGAACAGTTAACTTGGAACGTAATGTAGCTGCCAACTTAGCTCTTAGCTTCATCCCAGAAAGCATTTATCTTGACGATAGCTATGAAAAACTTGGGCTGTTACTTGAGAAAATACAAACATTGGCAAACTTTATGAAAACTATGGAAGAGTTATGTAACTGTTCATGGGTATTCTGGCATCAAAATGTTATACCTATTTACTTTGAACAGAATTTCACCACTCAATTGAATGTACTGAAATTGAAATACTTTTTAATGGTATTAGAGGACTGTGTCGTCTTGTTACATAGGACTGATAAACAGTTTGGAGATGATAAAGCGAATGAGTTACTTGATAATATCAAAGTACTAATAACAGAAAATGTCCTACGCACCACAAATCAAAACATAGAAACCAACCTACGATTGCACATTCACTCCCACTTGCAGCTAGATGTGATCAATCCGTTTACAACAGACATGACGAAAAAGTTGCTGCTAGTAATTGACAGGTTCAGAGTCCAGTGCGTCTACATGGCGGTCATACCCTCACTGGAACACTACTTGTCCACAATGTATTACAATTTAACTACAGTTGTTTTATCAGACTGGAAAACATACGGAGAAATGAGACAAATGGCTAAATTTAAATTCAATCTAACAACAGTTCAGGACAACTTGCCCACGCAAACCTTAGAACAAGGTTTAGATGTTTTAGAAATCATGCGCAATATACACATATTTGTCTCCAAATATCTATACAATCTCAACAACCAGATTTTCATCGAAAAGGGCAGTAATAACAAACATTTAAACTCAATAAACATCAAACACATAGCCAACTCCATAAGGACTCATGGCACTGGAATAATGAATACTACAGTCAACTTTACATACCAGTTTTTAAAAAAGAAATTCTTCACTTTCTCTCAATTCATGTATGACGAGCACATAAAGTCGCGGCTCATTAAAGACTTGCGAAACTTTAAGGAAATTTCTGATTCTAATGGAAACATGTATCCATACAAGAGTGCAGAAAAGTTTAACAAGGGTATTAAAGTTTTGGGGCTCGCAGAAGATGGTCAGAGTTACTTGGATTTGTTCAGAGATCTGATTAGTCAGATAGGCAATGCTATGGGTTATGTTCGAATGATTCGATCTGGTGGAAGGCATTGTTGTGCCGATGCTACGGCATTTTTGCCTTCTCTAGAACCCACAAAGTCATTTAAAGAATTAGCAGAAGAAAGTGGTGTAGACGCTAAAGCGGTGCAGGCGTGTGAAGTCTTGGAAAGCAATATTAATTGCTTGATAAGCAATTTCATACAAGGAACTGAGTATTTTAAATTGCTTCTTGATGTGTTTGCACCAGTATTCAGAAACCCTAAAAATGTCCACCTTAAAAATTTCTACATAATTGTGCCCCCACTGACACTGAATTTTGTAGAACACATGATTTTGTCGAAGGACAAGATGTCGAAGAGGAATAAGGTTGGGGCTGCATTTACCGATGACGGATTTGCTATGGGCATAGCATACATACTCAAATTACTTGATCAGGTAAACACATTATAATATTACTATTACTACTTCTTTTTGGACCCGGGTATGTCCTTAAACTACGTCCAACAGTGAGAGGTAGGGCACAGCGAAGTACCATCACGCTCGAGTCTGGAGAAGCCCAACTGGGAAAGTACCTCCTCCTTACAGAAGACCACAGGCATAATAGCACTGCTACCTTTCAGGTATGTATGTAGTGTTGTGTTCCTGATGGTGAGTTGGTTCCCAGAGCTCCAACCCCTCTAAAAGGTCGGCAACGCGCTTGTGACTCCCCTGGTGTTGCGGGTGCCTATGGGCGACGGTAATTGCTTACCATCAGGCAATCCGTCTGCTCGTTTGCCACCTTTTGTCATAAAAAAAAATACTACATCTGCCCTACGGTACTTTTGTGTCATGATCTTCATTTATTTTAGTAGTTATTTTAATCTCAATAGAGCCTGAAGTCCGCTCGAATACGTAAATCCATCACTTGGCTTAGACACGTTTCATTGCCTGCTTTCCTAACGATGATGCGGACTTAACCCATAAGGCATTATCTACCAGTCAACCAACGGGCTAGTTATATTGAAATATTTAATAGGTGCGGGGTCTAATTAGGAAGGTAGGTAGGGTAAGTTTCGAAGATCTCAGTGGTACGAACTCAGAGTAAGGAATAAAGTCTCATTGGCTACGAGTTGGGGTTCAAACCTGTGACTTTCGGGTTGAACGCCATAAGTCATAGGCCACCAAATCTTTGCTGTTTCCTAAGTTACTTTTGTAAAAATAGAAAAACATTTAAGTAGTTACGAAAATGTCGAACATAGACAATGCTACACTATGTTGAAGTAGGTTTTATAATCTACGTAACTTAAATGTTAAAGATTAAATGAAATTAAAAATATATATTATTAATTTTTACAGGATCCTACCTTTGAGGCACTTCACTGGTTTGATTCTGTATGGAAACATATCAGGGAAGAAAGGATACTTCTAGAGGAACAGAAAGCTAAAGGATCAATACAACTGCAGCAAGCACTGGCACTCACCGAGAAAAAGATCAAAACTTTGGAGGAAGAATATAAACTTCTCTATTACAGTCTGACAAGTGCTAGAATATTTTTCAGATAGGTGGATAATGCTGACCACATGCTTATTTAATTCCAAGATATTCTAGTGGTAATGCCATTCTTTTCAATGTTGTATTCTACCATAATTATATATGTATGTTGTCGAAAACTATATTTTTAATAACATAGACAAGGGAACAAAGTATAAAATATTGTAGTGATATAAGAGATTATTACTTCATAAATAAAATCAAATTTATAATACAATTTGTATTTTTTTTATTCATACAAATACAAAATTTTATTATCGTGTCTGTCTCATTTGAAGATCTAGTAAAACAATAAAATATCGTCACATACGTCGTTATATTAACACTGGCCCACCCTAACAAAATAAGCTGTTTTTTTACAGTAAGTACAAAATTATTAGCTCTGAGAAACTCATACCGTCTGTTTCATACACGACTGCTGTTACCGACAATTTTAGTTTGCAGGACAATTAAAGCTGCCAGTAGAGCAAATACTGGATTGTCCCGCGGCGAGGAAATTGCACTCTGCGTGTATCCAAGGGCTGTAGCTAAGATGAAAATCGTTAATAGAAAACGTAATCGAAACGAAAATAAACGCATAGAAAAAATCACGGCGTGATTTTTTCGTTCCATCTGGCATTTCTGTTTTGCTTAATGTAGAAAAGACAGACTTAATCATCTTGAGTAATTTCTTACCATTCAACTGTACATTCGTGATATACAGTCAGCGTTATATAATTGGTAGCATCCGAAGTACTCAAAAAGTTCGGTACACCATATAATTTGTATGGTGTAACGAATTATTTGACTACTTTGAATGCTACCAACTATATGACGCTGACTGTACCCAAATTAATGCGCTTCTCAGGATTCGAACCAGGGACGTCCCAGCTTCGTCGGCACTAATGTCTAATAGGTTAACTAAGGAATGTATGATTTAAAATATAAAGAATATACTAGAGGCCACTAATAGTGGTATGGCCGGATACCGAATATCCGGCAAAAAGTTTTACCCATAATGTTGTACCTAAAACAGAACGCGCAAAATGTTTCTCGCTGTAGGCAGTCATTGGTAGAAATTGCGCTACCTACACACTGTTTGTCTGAAAATTGAACTGATCTTTACTTGAATTGACTGACTATTTATCTTCATTGAGGGTTATGTATTTGCTAGCGTATGTAATAGTAATACAATTTCATAATCATAGTATTGTGCCCGGATGGGTCGGATACCTACTGAATACGGGCCGCATATCCGATGCATCTCTAGAAGATACCATTAATTTTTAAAGTTTGCAAAGAAGATTTGTATTTGTTTATAAGTACTGTGTTGCTGTTCCAATATTTAATAAAACCACAAAGTTGAATTATCAAATCTTTATTTATAGCTAGAATTAAAATACTAAACTTAATATCTATAAATATAAAATAAACCTGCTTATGCAAATAAGTGTTTTCTAGGAATTTCTATTCATAATGGAATAGAATACACATTAACTATATTCAACATTTATTTTCTTATTTATCAAATGAAGTACGGCACTTTTATATTTAATACAACAAATTAATACAATGAGATGCTGATCCAGCGGAATTGTTTAAAAATATGTATAAATATAAATGTCTTCTTAAAGGTATATATCTGAACTTTCTACACCTATACGAATGAAGGTAGACTGAAAAAAAAAAACTATTTGCCTTGTTCCATGTTCGTAAGCTGGACAGTCAGCATCATATAGTCGAGTGGACAAATATATTGCGACAGACAAAAAATGTCTGCACAGATATATTATTATTAGCTACTTTGATTGCATTAAGCACATTAGTTTGTAAATTCTATTATGCTGAACAGATAAACTCAGAGAGAGAGTCTAGCTGTAATTTTTACGTAATAAAAAAACAGAATTAGTTATAGTGGTCAATACGCGTAAACAAACACTAATTACTTTTTACTCTTGGGCTACACAAAAAATATCACTTTATAACGCTTTTATATATGTACTCATTAAGTTAAATCGCAAAGTATAAACTAGGTACTAATTAGTAAAAAATGTTATTAGAAATAATATTTTTTTCAAGAACCAGAACAACGAACGAATTAGCTTAAGAATGTTGGACATTAAAATATATATTTTCTCTGAATTTGACGTAAGAATATCACCATTAAACGGGACTATACCGTGTAACTTGAAAAAATTACCCCCGAAGTTTCAAAAACTGTCCTGAAATACTGACTGAAGTTGACATTACGGGTCTTTCGAACTACGCGCATTTGATATTGTTTATCGTTTTGCACACGCTGGAGGTAACTTTTTACAGGTTTCTACAGCGTGACATTTGTTTTAATTTTTAAAATCGATGTGTCTTTCTATGTGTTATAGGACTTGCCGATATTGACCGGTCTACATCTGTACGCGGTTGTCCCGTTTCATTTTAATTATGTGTAATAACCGTAAGTCTCGACGTAAGATGAGTGCTTACATTCCTACATTATTTAGGCCCACTTGCACGATCAAAGGTTAGCCAACTGACCCGAAGTTAACCGGTCAAATTTATTATTTATAAACTCGTTAACTCTGGGTTAGCTGGCTACCCCGGACGGCGCAAGCGGGGAGGGGGGTTAGAGCGTCTAGTCTTCGTCCGTGGAGGTGCGCGAGCGCGGGCGGGCGGCGCGCGGGCGCGGGTAGGCGTTGTAGATGCGCACGTGCGTGACGCTGCGTCAGTCCGCCTCGTGCTCGTGCAGCTGCGCCAGCAGCGCCGCGCGCCGCGACTCCAGCTCCGCGTCGCTCCACGCCGTCGCCGTCGCCGCCGCCGCCGCTCCGACCCTGCCGCCCCGACAGTCGCATTGCGAATAAATCGGCGATTGATAATATACATAGATGACGTATTAAGGTAACGAAACAAGAAAATAAGTAAAGAAACAACTGTCAATAGAATATTGGGTCATTTTTTGGAGCCATTTTGTATCGGAAACGAAGTCTATGTATATTCAGTCGCTGTAGTAAATACCATTCTGCAGTTTATATTTATCATATCTTACACCTAGTAACGTAAATGTCAACATATTTTAGTAGCCTAATACCTATCTACGTTATTTTTTTAACATATTACCGCTCATAAAACACATACTTAATTAATACAACATTTTGTCCTGTGGACATGACCAACTTAAAAAAAAAAATGACTGTATTTTTTGAACGGGCTCTAATCCTCGTATACTGCTTTTTAACGCCACACTGTATGTCGAGTAGAACAAGCTAGCTGGACAAAAACAACATCACCCAATTCCAAAACCATTAATGAGGATAATTAGTATATTAGTTGGTGATTACACTGGTAGGTAATGATTTGTCGTAAATAATTTTTTTTTTTGGTAATGAGGGTCAGTATATAAAACAATTGCATTATTTGCATGAATTTTGTTGCATTTTAGCTCCGATTTCGATAACGTCTCACAAGTATATTATATTAATTTTGGTTAATTTCTGTGATGGATTCTGTTACTAAGAGTAAGTACTATTTTAAATAATATTATATTTTGATATTTTTTACCTGTAACATAGAAAAATATATCGTTATGTCACAAATTTAGGAAAAAAAATCTTCAATTTCAAATTCATTGGAGTATAAGTAAAAATCCCCTTTTCTCCCCGACCTGAATATTTTTTAGGAAGTAGCTATAACCTCAGTGATAACGATGGACTTTATTTTTCTTGCCCCTTTTTTGCCCAACATATATTTATTAATTATTTTCTAGGTCACACTTTCAACGTGCCGAAAATCGCTTGTTTTGAAGAATGGCTCAAAAACTCCAAGAATGACCGAAATGGTGCTCTCTTCGCTTACATTTCGATAATGCAAAATCAAGACCTTGATTTTCCGATTTTCATCAAAACTTTCTGAAAAACGGGAAGGTTCTCGTAGAACTCAGGAACGCTTTTTGGCAAGCAATAAGGAATGGCTCCAAGGTGATTTGACATTAGCTGTGCTATACGATCATGCTGAGGCATGTTGTAGTTCCAAGGAATCTCATCCAGGCCCTGGAAGACCTACACTAAACATGGAAGATGCGAGTGCCAAAACAAAACGTCGACGTGTTGATGATTTGATCATGACACGTAGTTCAGAAGAATTATTAGTAGTTGCCGAAATATCGTCTCGACTATCTGGAAAGCGAAACGTTGCTAAATTAATAAAAGAAGTCAGTGAGAGTCCTGACAAGTTGCGTGATCGGATCGTGAGCAGCGACCAGCAGCAGAAGCAGCAAAGGTGCTTGACGAGTGATGAAGTTTTGGTTTATTATGTGATCTCGAAATCTACGTCTCACTCGTATAGACATCCTTTGATTAACAAATCCTTCAATTAATAGCCTCAGGGAAACGCCCTGCAAAAACATCTGGATCTCTCCCGTCAGAAGTATTAAGATTTATTAATTTCACCCGAACATGTTGTCAGAAATAAAATTACTGTTAGTAAGACTAGTATTTTATTCGAAGATTATTGTGATTCGGACGAGGATGAAGACTGTAATGATGACTGAATCATTACTACCTACTATTAAGAAATGTATAGAGTTATTTGTTAAATAGGTAAAATTATATGTAGGTATATTCAGTATTCACAAATGAATTGGTACAGTAAGATTATTTTTGTACGTCATTAGGTTTAAGTATTTTAATTTGTTATTGTTTGTGCATGTTAGTTTAGTCATTGTTAATTCTTTCCATATATTTTTTTTCATACAAATATTTTTTTATTTCTTGGTGTATCCAAATTTTGGACATATTACTATAAATGAGATAATATCTCAGCTAGATAGACCTATTAGAAGCTTAATATTAGAGAAAATAATTTTGTCCAGCTAGCATGTTCCGAGCGAAACACAGTGCGCCAGGAGAGACAAAAACAAAAAATAAAATGTTTTTGACCTAAGAGAAACACGAAATAAATTCCTTAAAGACATTTCTTCAAAGGAACAACAAAAAGACGAAGGAAATCCTGAACTCCAAAAATCCTGCACTAAATAAAGGGTGAACACTATTAAATTGTCGCCTACATTTTTACTTTGCTAGCGTGTTGCATCGAACCTTTTTTGAATATTCTTTTAAAATTTTAAATTTAGAAGGCTCGTAATATATTAGACAACCATAAAATGTTCATTTGTTTTTTATTTATGAAAATGGCGTTACACGAAAAAAATGTTCGCGAATTAATTTTGCAAGAATTCAGTAAAAATCCTCATTTATCAACTTTAGATCTGGCAAAATCTTGTCAAACAACTCGGAGGACGGTTCAACGAACCCTAAAAAAAATTAAACAAGGTGAAACTATAGATAGGAAGCGGCGTGAAGGTCAACCCACCAGAAAATCTAATGTTAAGTTACAATCAAAGGTGTGCAAGCTATTTGATAAGAATCCGAGTATCTCTTCCCGGGATGTGGCGAAAAAAGTAGGCACTAGTCAAGCAAATGTCCAAAAAATTAAAAAAGAATGCGGCATTACAACATATAAGAAGCAAAAGGCTCCCAAGAGAACTGTGGATCAATATAATCGTGCGGTTAGACGTTCTAGGTTATTGTATACCTTGTTGATTGAGAAAAAATGTTGCCTAATTATTGACGATGAAACCTACGTCAAGGCAGATTTCAAGTCTTTACCAGGTAACCAGTACTATTCCTCTCGTGACATCTCGAATCTTGACGAATCGGAAAAGGTGATCCCGGTAGAAAAATTTGCAAAACAATACCTTGTTTGGCAAGCTATATGCCAGTGCGGCATGAGGAGCTCACCATTTATCACTACCGGGACAATTAACACCGATATTTATATATCAGAATGCTTGAAAAAGAAACTGTTACCATTCATAAAGAAACACACTTCCTCAACATTGTTTTGGCCAGATTTAGCAAGTTGCCATTATTCGTCTCGAACTTTGGAATGGTATAAGGCGAATTCAGTCGAGGTAGTGCCTAAGGAGAGTAACCCACCTAACTGTCCTGAACTTCGCCCCATCGAAAAATATTGGGCTAATATAAAAACTAAACTGCGAAAAACTTGCCAACCTGCCACTTCATTACCAGATTTTCAACGAAAATGGATTAAATGCACAAAATTGTTAAGCGATGATTCCGTGCGAAATTCAATGAATCACGTCAAAAGTAATGTCCGGAAATTTTCTCGTCGTTCGATGAAATGGCCCTAATATTTTTTTAAATGATTTTACGCTGTATAAAATTAGTCATATAAAGAATTTTGAGCACTTTGGATTTTTATTTTGTCGTCTGTAGCATGTTCGACCTGCGACAATTTAATAGTGTTCACCCTTTATGTGTATGTGGTAATTAAATACCCACTACACGTTTTTTAAAGCTCTCTCCAGATAACTTAACCGTAATTAGCTGTTTGTAGCTACCTACTAAAAACAAATACAGGAAAAAAGCTTCTCAAAAGTTTATATTATAAAAACATTTCTTTTACAGTTGTGCACAACACTAGCGTGTCCAAATCACAATCACTTTAGGTGGACTCATATTTTCGAAGGCCTCTATTTTATATATTAACCCAACGACCGTTCAGCTCGTTGACGGCAAATCACAGCTTTCCGCCGATGTTAATTTCAAAACGTTATTAATCAGCTACGAAAGGAATGGTCACAGACACTGTACAAGTGAGGGGTTATGAATGATACCTGTCCTTGTCCTTCTTGTCGCGTTTGTCCTTCTTCTTCTTGGGCTTGTAGGCGTGGTCGGGGTCGGCGACGGGGCTGGCGGGCGCGCTGCGCTTGCTCTTCTTCTTTTTCTGCGGCGGCGGCGACGAGTCCGACAGCCCGCCCTCCTCCGGGGACGCTGACCGCTGCTAAAGAGTCAAATCAACCATTTTTCACCACAATAGAGAAAACACAAAATAATAAAAGTGCATTCCTGTGTACCTATGCAAGGTTTTATAACCGGACTGTATAGATTTTTATTGCAGATAGGTACTCCATTACCAAGTGCAAGTTTTTTAATCTATGGCATAGATTAAGAAGCTTTTTGTCAAGTTTTTTAATCTATGGCATAGATAAAAAAAAAAACTTGTACTAAGTACTGACCATCACCGATATCCACAATACGTTCGATTCTGATTAAATCTATGAATACAGTTTTTTTTGTCAATCGATGACACGGCGCCCTAGAACAGATCTTATATGCTCGTGTGATGATGACCGACGAAAGCTAGGTAGTCAGCCGGTGGAGTTTTTACCGTCTGTCACCGTAGCGGCCATGTTCGATCAAGGTGAGTGCGAAACAAGGCGAGATAGGCTATTAAACGGCATCGTATGTTCTGTACCCTTACCATGAGTTGTCACATTGAAGTTTTCGATATTGAGTTTACTATCTGTACATCTCGCTTGTACTATTTTAGTGCGATCGAGATGCACAGATAGTAAACTCGATACTCGTTATCGAAAACTTCATAGTCATAATTCATGGTAAGGGTACTGTTCCGTTCTGTGTGGGCATATTGACGGGTACTCACTGGCGCGGGCTCGTCGCGCGGCTTCTTGTGCTTCTTCTTGGACTTCTTGTGCTTGCGCTCCTCGGAGCTCCACGAGGCGGCGCTGGCGGCGCCGGGCGACGGCGAGCGCGCCGGCGTACCTGAGCGCGACTTGGACGGGGACTGGCGCGGACGGAATACGGTATAGTTACACAATATGTCTTCACGAAGCAGTCTGACATTTCGTGCTCGAGTTCCAAAAAAGTCATCAATACTAGTCTAGATTTGAACCCGATAAGATACGAGACTATATCATCATCAAAACAAGGATCATATGTGTCATTATCTAGGAAAACGGACCTTAATGTCGATGGCACTTACGTCGAATCGCGTTGCGTTTGTATTGTATCGTCTTGAACAACTACATAAGCGCCATCGACAATAAGGTCCCTTTTCATAGATAATGTCGCATATTCGATGTACACTATAGGATAAAGCGTCGGTGGCCTAGCTAGGGCTAACAACCTTTCCTGAGGTCACTAGCCGAACCGACTATTCAATGCAGGTTTATAAAGGCTAAAAATTACAACTATTTATGCTTCGATTATATTCAGGCTATACAAATCATAGTTAAAAAATCTACCGTAACGTATTTGCTACATCGGGAACAGAGTGAATATCACAAGCGTTTTAACCGCCAGTTCTATTGTGTTACAAACTACTGGCATAAAAGTAAAATTCGCTTTTATATAATAGAGAAAACGAAATATTCTAAACAATATCGTGTTACAAATGGAACCCGCGAAACACATGTGATATTGACCCAAAAACCAATGGCAAGATGTACTATAAAATTTGATGAAGCAACTATAAAATAAAAAAAACATTACCAGAGATTGTGAATGTGAACGCTTCTTTTTCTTAGAGCGCTTGGCTTTACGCGGCTTCGGGTGGTGGTAGTGCATGCAGCTCTCCTCTTGCTCGTGTTGGAAGTCCTTAAAAAATTTAGAATCATTGGTGCTACCGCGAAAAACTATATTCGTAAATTTCGGACGATTGTCTTTGTCACTCTCATGACGCCTTAAAGACGAGTAAAAGAGAAAGATGTCCGAAATTTACGAACTACGGTATCTTCTTGAACCTTTTTAACGATTAGGCGCCACGTCACCAAAATGACAAAACTGAAGTTGGACATGTGCATGTATATTCAGGTTCAATAGAAAATAAAAATTAGGTAAAAAAAATGGTGACTGACAACTGAATTTCTAAGTAAAAAAAAAAAAAAAAATTATTTTACACTGGCTATAGGTAATCAGCGCATAATTGAACTAAACAAGAATGTAAATAACAAATATATATTTATACCGTCACAATAAAAACATGGTTGTGTTTTTTTTCGTTTGTAATTGCGAAACTATGAAGGTGTGTTTGGTTACACTTTTTCGTTTTCTATTGACCTCGAATATAGGTCAATTTTGCTCTGCTGTGCCGATGTCGATATGTGACTCGTAATCGTCGAAAAGGTTAAGCATATAAATTATACTATCAACTTACGGCGAAATCATGAGCAACGGGTATGCCACAGGCTAAATAATCCAAAAATTAAGAGTGGCATCAAATTTTGATAGCGCGATTCGCTTACAGCCTAAGCGAGACGGACTCGCGCATTAAGGTTTCCGTACAATTATCAATTCAAGTAATACAGCATTGCAGATAATATTAATAAATCACGTTTATTGTATGTGATCCTCTTAAATATAAATTTGAAAATAGATGGTACCTTGTATATCCTAATGCGATCCTCTTCGTTGGGCACGGCGGCAAACTCGGGTGCCTCCAAGTCTAGTTTCTCCATGACTTCGCTCCACGGGAGCTGGTGGTCCACATTGGCTTCACTAAGCGCCCATTTGAATGCACTTTCTACCTTCTTTTGAGCCTTTGATTCCTCTTTCATTTTCTCTTTATTTCTCGCTTCAGCCTGTTAACAACGGTATAAGTAGGTATATCTTAAAAACACAATGACTCAAATTGCAACTTAAAGCCCGTGATTACAAAATGATTGTTTATATTTGCTTTGCGAGTCCTGCCTAATATGGTAGAGATTTTATCAGTTATCACAAGAAGAACCTCCTCCTTACGGAAGACCACAGCCATAATAGCACTGCTATCTTTCAGGTATGTAGTGTTGTGTTCCTGATGGTGAGTAAGGTTCCCAGAGCTCCAACCCCCCTTAAAGGCCGGCAACGCGCTTGTGACTCCCCTGGTGTTGCGGGTGCCCATGGGCGACGGTAATTGCTTACCATCAGGCAATCCGTCTGCTCGTTTGCCGCCTATGTCATAAAAAAAAAAAAACGATCTGTCACTCTACTAGTATGTGAGTGCGAAAGCCAGCGTTCAAGCGAGTATCGCCCTAAGGGTGGCACACCGCGAGCACAGTACCCTTACCATGAGTTGTGACATTGAGGTTTTTGATAACGAGTATCGAGTTTACCATCTGTGCATCTCGGTTTTACTATTTTAGTGTGAAAAAAATACACAGATAGAAAATTCCATACTGGTTATCGAAAAACTCATGGTAAGGGTACAGGCGACTGTGCAAGCTAGTAAGTGCCGACAAACCTTCTCTAGCAGCGAGTTGTAGGTGAGCTTAACATTGCCAGCGTCCAACGCGGCAGACTTGCTGTCCTCGCACACCACAGTAGCGAACTCTTCGAAACTCGTGTCCGGTTTCACTTCGAACTGCTTCTCTTTGAGAATCTCCTTGATGACCTTCTTCTCGTCGTGGAAGCGCGCCTTCAGGTTCTCCACGTAGAACTTGAAGAGGTCTAGCGGTGTTGATCCTGTTTGACCTGAAATGAAGGTTGATTGTAGGCGCTCAAAGCTTTAGCAATGGTGTTGTGTTATGTTGTGCCGTAATTATAGCTCTACTTCTAGGGCTGCCTCAAAACCAGGACAATTAAGTAAATTAAAGTTTGTGCAAGTTGTTTGCGTAAATCTTGTATTGCGTAATTTTCATTATTTATGCGGAATCAACGATCCATATATTGAGTTTTGAGACATTGATAAAAGTAGTCCAAATAAGTAATTACTTGTGGGTTTGTTAAGTTTTACTCTTTTTTGACCATTATTTCTGTGGCCGGATATTCGTTGCATCTCTAGTGTCTTGTGATTATTAGGTAGAGTCGGTGTCAAGTAACAATATATGTTCAGTAAGGACTTTTAACAATATATAATGATTATTTTGACTGCTACTAAGTACATATATGACTGTAATACACCGGCTCGTAAGCTATAAATACCTAGCATAGCTGAGAAGCGCATATCAGCCGAGATGACGGGATACAGCTCCACCCACAGCGACATCGACGTCAACTTGCCCTCTTCGTGTAGGCTGTCCAGCAAAGCCTGTAAATTAAATTAAAAACGTTGTACGCACATTCTATAATTAAGCGTACAAAAACAAGTGTAAATTTGTCCGCTCAAATGAATACATTTTCAATTAAAAGGGTTATGCAAAAAAGGTGCCCACATAAGTATTCGTCATCGAGTTATAATGAACGGAACCTTTTTTACATGCTGAACCTTTTTTAAAGCGTGTATAGAAATACACCCTGAACCGTCCACCTAGGTCATAGATTCCCAAACTTTTTTGGGCTAGCGCCCACTTAGGTATCGGCAAAAACAGGGCCCACCATCACAAAATAAAAGCTAAAATAAGGTACATATTTCGTCACTTGTTTAAAAAGTTATAAAAACAACCATACTTTTTTAATCACTATATTACCACAATATGGCCTTTTTCAGAAATATTTCAGGGCGAAGGATGTGCTTGATAGGATTTTGTCAAGTTTTTTGTTTTGTATGGTTAAATTTTTGTTAAAAAGAGCCTAAGCCTCACACAATTGGCTGAATAATCTGTAATTCACGGAATTACTTTTTATTTTATTCACTGCTTTAATTAGGTACATATCGGAGCGACGTATGCAGAGGTTCGTTTACGTTTTGTTAATATTAAGTGAATGAACTAAAATAAATTGCGATATGAGAACTTCATTAATAGAGAAGTACTTCTCTATTAATGAAATTCTCATATCGCAATGTACCACAAATAAACCTTTAATTTAGGTATTTCTATTTATAAAATTGTATATATTTAGTTCTACCAATATTTTTTTACACGCGAAACCGCTTCCTGAGCAGTACAAACGCCCCCCAGTTCCTTTCGAGGCCTCTATCGCCCCCCTGGAACTCTTCAGCGCCCACTGGGGGGCGGTATGGACCACTTTGGGAACCTATGACCTAGGTGGACAGACTGGATGGTCGGATAGTATAGACGTGTTTTTCAATGTGAAAATATATATTTGATAGGTTTTGTTTCCCAAATAATCAAAGAACAGAAAGATGATAAACATACCAAAAAGTTATCTCTGTTTTTCCGCTGCTGTCGTTTGTTTCTCTTTTTGAGCTGTTCTTTTTCTTGTAAATATTCAGCTTCCATTGTCTTTATGTGTTGTTCAAAAACTGTAACATGTAATTAGTATCATCATTCATCAGATTCATCAGTGTTAGTAAAAGGGCTAAAACAATTTAAAAATTTAATGAAATGTATGAGATGGAGAAGAAAACAAAATAAAACGTACAGCACACACTTGTATTGTCATACATGCAATCATTTTAAATTGATCTAAGTTCTTCAAATGTCGCCCAGTAACTGTCACAATATATTTTGATATCACTCAATTGACGGGTTTAAGTTCTAGCCGATCAAATTGAAATAGAAAACGTTTATTTAAGGCAATTTACAAAAAAAATTAAAAAATTAAACTTATTTGACAAAACTGCCTCGAAAGGGTCCCGGTCTTCCTTCGGAGCCATTAAACGAGTGAGGTGACGAAGCGAACAAACTAACAACTAATATAAAACAATATGAACAGTTACAAAACTTACAAATGAAAAGAATAAAACAACAAAAGCACAGGGGCGCTACCGCGAAACACGATATTCGTAAACCTCGGACGATTGTCTCTGTCAGTCTCATGACATGAATTGCAAGTATTGTCTTTTAAAGTGAGCTCTCCACAGCCTACATGCACTGTACAGTATGTGGTATATCCTGTTGAACCGTTCTCACCTATGAGCGCATCCTCCTTGTCCATGCCGAGCAAGCTGACATCGTTCTTGAAGGCCGAGTTCTCCAGCAGCAACACCTGCGCCTCGCTCCAAGTGCTGCTGTACGTAATCTCGTTCATGTTCTCCAAAACCTAACGGACATTGTAATATTGTAATGAAGATTCAGTTTTTGTCAATTGGAGTTGTGTTTCTTTTGTTCCATGCGATTTTAAAATTGACATAATCACAATTCTACTCTATTTACTATGCTATTGAGAACAAATTCAACTAGCATTTCTTGTATGGCCAGCCTTATAAGGATAAAACTCATTCACCAAAGAAGATTAGAGTAAATGAGCCTCAAAAAACCCGAGTTACCCATATAAAACATCTTTAGTGCAAGTCCAAAAACGTTCGATACATGTTTTAATATTTCATGAGATATTTCTCAATAATTAACGATTAATACGGTACTACTCACGTTTATTTAGTCACTCACGCGACATGTTTCGGAGAACATTGGCCTCCATTTTCAAGCACATGTCGCGCGAGTGACTAAATAAACGTGAGTAGTATTAATCGTTAATTATTAAATATGTCTCACGTAAGTTTAAATACAAAGAGATATTTCTCATTCTAATAAACGGTCATAAGTGCGTCATTGTGTTACCTGAGATAACATTTTCATGTTACGTTTCTTCAGTGCTTTAGCCTCCTCTTTCTCGCGTTTTGCAATCGTAAATATGCAGTCTTCAAAAATATCTCTACGATCCGACTCTGGCACACACCGCCATAACTACGGAAAATATGTATGTTTATAGTATAACGGTATTTTTCAAAACAATATTTAAATCTATTTACAACTAACCTCTAGGTTGCTAAACATGTCATCGCATTTGTAATACTTTGTCATGGAAGTCACACGGTCGCAACTCAGCAAGAATTCTTCAAGATTTTCTCGGTTTTTCTTTGTCTTTAATC
Organism: Grapholita molesta; assembly: GCA_022674325.2. Taxonomy (NCBI): domain Eukaryota; kingdom Metazoa; phylum Arthropoda; class Insecta; order Lepidoptera; family Tortricidae; genus Grapholita; species Grapholita molesta. The sequence goes on along the minus strand of CP053121.2, from coordinate 20,925,423 downwards.
TAGAATAAAAGCATAAATAATAAATAGTTGACATCACAACCATAGTCGTAATAGAATATAAGTAACATTTTCTGTACGTTGAAAACAATGAAACAAATGAAATGCTTTTACCTTAATTCTTCTCTCTCATCCTTAACCTTCTGCGTTTTGTACGCGTTAAAGGCTTGTTTTTTCTCATTAAGTTTTTTAAATGTGGCATATCGGGGATCCTTTGATATTATTTTGACGCATTGTTCCCATGTAGCGTTTGACGAAATATTCTAAAAATATAAATAACTCTGTTTAACAAGTTTTTTAAATGTCGCATATCGGGGGTCCTTTGATATTATTTTGACGCATTGTTCCCATGTAGCGTTTGACGAAATATTCTAAAAATATAATTAACTCTGTTTAACAAGTATTTTTAATGTCGCATATAGGGGGTTCTTTAATATCATTTTGACGCATTGTTCCCATGTAGCGTTTGACGAAATAATCTAAAGATATAATTAACTCTTAAATAATATAAAAGTTGAAATAGATAACATATACTTAAGAAACAACGACGAGGACCTCCGGTGTTCGAGACGGGATTCGAACCCGCATCTCCAGCTATCGCGGCTGACGCCTTAACCAATTCGGCCACCCGTACGTAATTGGTTAAGGCGTCAGCTGCGATAGCTGGAGATGCGGGTTCGAATACCGTCTCGAACACCGGAGGTCCTCGTCGTTTTTTCTTAAGTATATGTTATCTATTTCAACTTTTAATTTATATAGTAGTATTACTACTTAAAAACCAAAGCAAATCAAAAATATTTCATAAAAAATAATTTGATTTGTTCTTAGATTCTTAAATAATATGTTACAGTAGGTAAAGTGGCAAGAATGTCTTCTGTTAAGGCGTTAACATCTGTCACTAATCAAAAACTTATATTAATAATAAAAAGCTAGAATCATTACGCTTAGTTTATTATATATAGACGCCTTTGTTTTGATTGGAATTTATTATACGATTACCCTAAATAGTTCACTTGTTACATAATGTACTAGTAACTTACTTTATCTTTGAGCAGTTCTTTGAAAGCCTCAATGGCTTCTTTCTTGTCCTTGTACTGAGGTTCTGCCACAGCGTCGGCTGCGTCTCCGGGAGCTTGTGCCGGCGATGCCACATCTTCTGGCTCAACTGAAAATAAAAGTCTTGTGAAAGTGCAAGTAGACGGGAGTAAATAAAGAAATGGAGTTGGTGAAGTTGCCCCAAAGCCACAAACAGGAAGATGTCACATCCATGGTGGCAAACCATAGAGATTTTATAGAAAGACAAGTTAATAACTATTGAATCTAGTCGTATATTGTGTTGACCAAGCAAATCATATCAAATTTAACATTACTCGATTTAGAATCGTGAGTTACCCGTTTAATATGTCACAGTCTCACGATAGCTTTGTGTTTAAATAAGTATTAGATTGAGCTTAAATAATAAAACAATAATAAAAAAATAATTATTGATAGATCTCCAAATCTGCAATGAGATATGCCACATATGCTGCATATGCCACATCCATCAGACTGACAGACTTTGTAGTTGTACCCAAGCCAAGTACAGTACCCATTACTATAAAACTTATAATAAAATGCACTTACTGTCATCTGGTATGGGTATAGAGCCGACGAGAGAGGGATCTATAGCCGCAAGAGTTTTTGCCATGGCTTCATCAAGGGCCGAGCTGCCAGTACTAGGCAACGCCGGAGACCCCGGAAGTGGCACTTCACCCGGAGGAAGATCACTATTCAATACAACTCTGTAATTAAAAAAGAGTATAAACCCTCAGGCCTGAGAAAATGACAACGGTAGATAGAAATTGCAAACAAAACGGTACCCTGGCTAATTCTATTTAGTTGAAATTTGGTATGGAGAGTTTGAGCCACTGGACCTATCCAGTGGCTCAAACTCTCCATCAGTCTTAATCAGTCGACCTTATCACTTACAAAGGTTAAAACGGGAAATTAAAAAAAAAAACTATATGCTCTTATTTAATGTTTGCTATTATACTTTGATATTTAAATCGAATCAAAATAGAATTTTTTTGACTTGCAGTGGGACTTGAACCCCCGACCACTGGATCACTAGCCCAGTGCACTACCAATTGTGCTATACGAGTACCGCTTAGACTTGTTGTTGTGTTTGCTATTATACTCACCAAATAATAAATAAGAGATAGTGTTTCTATAATTCTGACAAACCCACTGTGACTGCTGCTCTCAGGCCTATCTCGGGTTATTAATTAGCCATTTCAAGTGTGCTTAAGCTACTCTATGTCATGTGTTGAACTTACTGTGCAGCTTCCTCTGCAGCAATCTTATCTTTGATCTCCTGCAGGTCCGCGGGCACAACCCAGCTGGACTCTTTGGTCTCAATGTTGTGGTAGTAGAGCCGACCAGCATCTGTAGTATACTCTTTCCACACACATGCTGACAGCAGTTTCTAAAAGAAATTCATCAAGTTGACCATTTTTTAAGGATGATCCTATTTGATTTAACTTTTATGCTTGGATATTCATATTATGGCTTTGTAAACCAGAACTCAAAGAGGGATCCAAATTAAATAAATAAATAGTAAATGGTGTATGTAAACTTAACACTGACAACCGCTATAAGAGTTTACTAATACACAAACACTTCTAATGTGAAAATAGAAATTTTAAAAATATTTTTTTTTTTTTTTAGTTTTAAGCCATAGCTGATTTTAATATTTTATATTTACATGTAGACAAATTTATTGTTACATCCTGAATTTTATAAATGTTGAATTGGGTATATCTGCTAGACCTCCCCTATAGGCCTCCCCCTAATTTAAATAATGAATATAGAGAAATTTTCCTTCATTGGAAAGTAAATCTTGATTTACAGCTACTTACCTCAGCAGGAGTCTTTAGATCATCCGGTTTCTCCCAGAGACTCTGTTTTGAGACAGAATTGTAGTAATATGTTCTGCCATCTGGAGCCTTGTGCTCAGACCAGGGACTGGTGTGGTTGGACATGGGCGTAATTTCTGGTGCTGGTGCAGTCAGGTCCTGAAATTTTGTGTAACTTAGGTCAGCAACATTCTTAGTTATAAATAGCCTAGTAAGACTGCATTTTAGTCAAATGTCTATATGGGATTGTAGTCTTAAAGTAAACAAAAGTCAAAGTCTGACACTTGTATTCATAAATAGTTTCTAATCATTTACATCATTATGTACCCATTATTAATTTAATTACAAAATTTAACGTGTAGAAAATAACACTATAACAAACTAATTTTAATAAAATATTTGAATAAGGAAAGTCAGAAACAGCTAGTACACCAAAAGGTTTCTGATATTTGACCGACTTAGTCATGTTAATATAATACATGAGCTCAAACTCTATATGTTTATTCAGTAAGTAGGCCATAAGGACACTTTTACATGTTGAGTATACAAAAGTAAAAAAGAAAAATAGAAACTACACCGGTTCTAACCCTATACCTCTGACCGGAGAAGCATTTTGAGTTTTACGACAGACATGAAACTCACATATATTTACCAATACACATTTTATACCAACACATGAAATAGTTCTTAATATTAGACGTAACAAAGGTGCAGCATAAACAAAGACTAAACTAACCTTTATAATATAACCACACATTATAATAATTATAGATGTGTTGATTGAGCAAATGAAGAGAAATTGCAGCAATGTTTAACATTCTTATACACATTTGGCATTACACCAATGTGAATGCAATGCAATGCCAGTTTACGTGTAATGTAACGTTTATGTGTAATTCCATTATTCTGTTCTACACACAAACAAATCCAATGTAACCTCAAAACAATTGTATTAAATACTGTGTCACAATTATCTTACTGGTTTAAACGGTGGAAACCCCGGTGGTGGCATTGAAAACGGAGGTATCATGGGTGGAAAACCCATAGGTGGAGGCATCGCAGCCATTGTAGGAGTAATGCCAGGCACCGGGGGCATGGCCACTTGTGGCGGCATCGGTGGTGCTAGGCCTCCCATCATCGGCGGTGGCAACAGCGGGGCCGGAGCCATCAATCCCGGCGAGCTGGTGCCGGTATTCGCCGCATCCTAAAAGTTAAAAAATGTATATAATCGGCAACACAAACATCGAAAAAATTTGTATAAAACACCACATTAAAACTTCGATTTTTAACTAACCATTTTAGGAAAACGAACTAAAGAACTTTGAACCTAAATTTTATCAACATATGATCTGAAAATAATTACTATGTAGGAAAGTATTCAATAATATCCGGTATTTTATTGTATGTTTTCAAATTTCAATACGATACGACACATATAAAATCGAAATACTAAACGTCAAGCTGACGAGTCGCATCACAGATAAGTTATAATTTAATTTCTCGAGCTACAGATGATGAATAATGATTGTCCCGGTACCGCGAACATCTAATTTCGAGCATCTTTCTCTTTTACTCCAAATAAGACGTCATGAGACTGACAGAGACAATCGTCCTAAATTTAGCGGTAGCGCCTCAGAATCTTTCACACTGCTACGGTTTATTACATCTGTCTCGCAGGCAGCTCTTTTTGTGGGAGAGGACTAAAAACCGGCCAAGCGAGTGGGACTCGCGTACCGGTTCGAGTGTCGAAAATTTACAACGTAATCGGCTGCCTGTTTTGTTTGATTGATATTTTTTACAGCTTTAAGAAACAGAGTTGATACCTCTACGCATTCCTGAAAAATAGTACACTTTTCTCAAGAATGCGTACAGACAGACGGACTTGAAAGTTTCTGTTTTCTTTTTGAGGTAAGGAACCCTAAAAAGCATATGTAATAACAAAGTAAATAACTAAATAAGGATGGAGAGCCACTTGCAAATAAATTCCTTGTCATCCATTCAAACAATAAAGAAAATTATTTGATACCAGCCGCATACCGCCATACAAAGGAAAATAAAGATGAGAGCTTACCGCTAACATCAAAGTTTGAAAATGTAGTGCATCTTTCTCAAATTTACGTCGAATATTTCGATGGTTTCGAAGAACAGGGAAACGAATAACGAGCAAGGTGCGAGTAAGTATGTGTGCCGCTGCTGTAGACGCGGAGTAAACTTTGGTAATATTATCCATCATGCCCTCCGTCTAAGATCATTGATTCCGCAAAATGATATACATGCGGGATTCGTGTAATAGACCCTTAGCCACCGGACCATGATATGAGAAATGAGTGACTCTAGAGATGGGCTGTTTATGGTCAAAGCGGAGGTTTTGCAACATTTTGACAGGTGTAACGTACTATGCTACAAATGTATATTGTGTAATATACCGTTGATATTGGCGCTACTGTCTTAGTGCAGTTCAGAAAACTATATGCACCAAGGTTAGTTCTGATTTTCACCACTTGTATCAAAATATTACAGAACATATAACCTTGGCTATTGATTTGATTGGTTGACTTGACTATAGTGACGCAAATTTAACGCGCCGCGCCGTGCGTGCGAGTCCGGGTAATGCGCAACCCAACAATTGACGACCCATCAATTGGCGACCACTTTTTTGTACGCGGATTGATGGGTCGAGCATTGTTGCTGCGTAAAAAACGTGGCTTCGGATTGATGCACCGTAACACGTTTGTACGCACCGAGAATGCGCAACCCGAGAATTGCCGACCCATCAATTGGCGTCCATTCAAATGACACAGATTATTGGTCGCGCATTCTCGGTCCGTACCAACATTGCGCGACCCCGGATTGCTCAACCCAGGAATTAACGACCCATCAATCGGCGACCACTATTCGCTCCATGCCACAGATTATAAAAATATGACGTATAGAGTGATTTTCTAGGGATGGGGTGACGACTACCGAGTTTACGATTCGATAATGTTGCTAACGCAAAAACAAAACTGAATGATGTGGGCGAGTGTTTACTGTTTATATGTATTTTTTTTTAAGTAGTTTGCACAGACTAATAAGAGATACTAACGTATCAGACGCACCACTGTCATAGAGGCATATTGGCCAATAGCAAGGCTGCAAGAATAGAATATGACATTTTGAATGCCCATAGAGTAAATAGGAGCAATAGAGTTATCAGGAATATCTATGGCTTGAATTAACACCCGCTAGAGCTGCCATCTAGTTTCTGCCAATTACATTAACTCGTTTTACAGGGGTGAGGGGGACAGGGCTATAGCCGTCCCTTTCTCTCCTCGACTACTATATTTTAGCGGGAAACTTAACTTTGGATAATAAATTAAAACTAAGTAATGTCAAATTAAAACATTATTTATTTTACATACAAAATATTGTACAAATAAACCGGAGAGTTACCAGTTAGTTTTAAAATAAATATTACAGCATATTACAGTCCATTTTTTTGGCTTTAACTAGTAAAAAAATAGGAAAAAAAACCTATAATACACGTAATCGTGACGGCCCCACAGTGTTTAAAATGAAACCATTAAAGTACAAAACAATTATACAATACAAATTTTGAACAATGAGTGTTATCTAATATAAATTACTTAATGCAAAATAAGAAAATGCCATTTGGTAAAACTTGCTGTGATTACAGATATATATCTTATAGGATGTCGCTCCTGCGTACATTACAAAATAAAGCAAATAAATGTGTTATTTTTGGTAAAGATGTTATTCCCGTGCAATTGTGACACAAAATTAGAAAGTTATGTAATTTTTCGAACATTTGTTATCTAGATTTATATTGCGAACAATTACAATAAAAAATGTAGTTACATATAAAAAATACTAATAATAGAATCTCGAGACTCGCTCTACGTGGGTAGATTCAGAATGCGGTAATCCTGGACACAGCGCGCATAGTCCGACAGTTGCTATCTGTGCAGACCTACCCACCGACAGCCTGGGTCCTGTCCCGTTGCCGGAGGCACCCTAGGATAGCGTTTTTATAATGTTTATCAAAACATTGATACGTTACATGTATTTTTATATTTTACTGCTATAAAACTGTTATAAAAACCTAGCCTAAGACGAAAAATGAATATAGACAAAAAAAGATAAACTAATCAATAAATAGATAACTAAAAAAAAAACATAATTACAGCGGCGCTACCACAATAATCGATCTTCGTAAATTTCGAAGGACTGTCTTTATCACTCTCATGACGCCATAAAGAGAAAGAGGCCCGAAATTAACGAACTTCGATGTTCGCGGTACCAGGCCAGTCTTAAGCCAGTCCGCCGGACATTCTTAGCCCCACTCAGGCACTCGATCTCATAGTTTGTAGCCGATGGGCTTTTAACGTATTTTCCTGTGAGATACGGGTAGGGCCATAAGGGACACAATTTTGGTATCGAATGTATTACTTGTCACAGATGTATGATAGCTAGTTAAGCTAATTTAGCCCGGTAGCCATCATCCAGCCCTCCATCCTTCCGGCGGACAGGTAGGAAGAGCTTCAGAAACAAAAACATATCTGCTTTGTATTTGACGACAATTTCAAAATCGGTTACATTTTTTAAAATTCAACAGTATTTTTGAAAATTCTGAATTTTCTTTAACCAAAAAAATACTAAAAGTTGAAATAGATAACATATACTTAAGAAAAAACGACGAGGACCTCCGGTGTTCGAGACGGGATTCGAACCCGCATCTCCAGTTTTTTAACTTTTAATTTATAGTAGTATTACTACTTAAAAATCAAAGCAAATAAAAAAAATAATATTTCATAAAAAATAATTTGATTTGTTCTTAGTTTCAAAAAAATACTTTCTTAAAAAATATATATATCTAGATTTTCAATAACATATATCGCATACGTCTATCCGAAAAAACAGACATGTATTCTCACAAAATTCGTTACAAGTATTAGATTTATTTCTCGTGCCAGGTATGTAGAATTCACGTTACCTAAACTTAAAGTTATTGATTGTCGATAAGTCTGATGCATTCAAATATAAAGCTGATTATGATATTTTCGAGAAATACTATAGTTTTTTCTATTTCTATGAAATTGCTTTTATTACTTCTATTAAACGATATATATGTCTTAAAAATGGATTCCCCTTCCCCGATTACCAGAAAATTACACCAGTCTCGATGTGTTTGGTAAAAAGGAGCAGATATGTTATTTTTTCTGGATGTGTGAAGATTTAAACTGCAGGCTTGGATTGGTGGTGACTTCAGCCTTTTGTTGTGCGGGTCGTTCATTTATATGCCACCTGAGCTCTGCACCTAAAACATGAAAAAAAAAGTTAGACGAAAGAAACATTTTTACTTTTTTTTTTTGGAACAAAAGGTCGCATCGCCTAATACTAGCAAAAAAAGAATTATTGTAACATATGTAATTCAGACATATTATTTGTTTCTGTTTAATAGTACAATGTTAGGATAGTCAGTACTCTGTACATAGATATATTTTTTAACAAAACGAACTTATTCCGATAGCTCCCACGGATGTCTGCTGAACATATGCCCCCCGTAAACCAACAGGGACCGATCTCTAGCACATTGCATCTACCCGTTCCCAGTGACCCGTATGAGGCCATTCGCCCATCTGGTTTGTGCGCGTACTACGGTCTGCTGTCCTACCCGTGGTCGCCACTCTTCGATCGGCCTTCCTTTGCCTGCCTATTTCCACTTAAACTGCGCAATACTGCGAGGCATATCGGTTACATCCTCATATCTGATTCTATCACATACCTAAAGACAATCCACGTAGGATCAAGATCAGCATGATCAACCAGCAAAGTCAAATCAACAGCATTTTATAGCATTTATAGTTTAACAGTCTCATTTTGGACCCGGGTATGTCCTTAAACTACGTCCAACAATGAGAGGTAGGGCACAGCGATGACCATCACGCTTGAATCTGGGGCAGCCCAACTGGGGAAGTACCTCCTCCTTACAGAAGACCACAGCCATAATAGCACTGCTACCTTTCAGGTTCCCAGAGCTCCAACCCCCCTTAAAGGCCGGCAACGCGCTTGTGACTCCTCTGGTGTTACGGGTGCCCATGGGTGACGGTAATTGCTTACCACCAGGCAATCCGTCTGCTCGTTTGCCGCCTGTCATAAAAAAAAAAAAAATTACATTAAAACCGGCATTACTCTACGCGAAGCAAAATATGGCGTAGACAAAAAATAAAGGTTACAGTCTCACAGGCCAATTTTCCCTAAGATATTGCCACAGAGCCCTTCTATGACATAAATAACAATTTCACAGTGTGATTGTCATGTCAGTGTGATGAACTCCTTTCACGACTAATGTACGGTCAGGGACTTAAATTGTTGAGCCATTTAGGGTTCAATTTACAATTTACATTGGGCTCAACAATTAAAGTCAGTGACTGTACTAACTGATTGTTTAGATTTCTCTAGACTTTAAACTTGCAGCTCGATCTGCCCAATCAAAGAAGGTATAAAAGCTGAATTTGGCATAATCGACTTTTCATATAACATTTTCAATTCATTAGGTAATGTTATTACGGTAAATATCTTCTTCAGCTTAATGCAAGAACACAAGCATACGCAAAATTGGCTCAGTGTTCTGTCGTGCCGTGCGTAGAGTGACGTACCCTCTTTATATCGGCTATACGAAAAAGTCGGAATGTAAAAATTTTGTTATTTGGTTGTAAATTGTTTCTACATAAATAAATAGATACGATGGCTATTGGTGTTCCATTTGCACATAGGTGGTATGTATACCTTAAGAAAGTCACGGAGTCTACGCGGAGAGATTTCTCGGTAGACTCGAATATAGGTAGGTACTTGAACCACGCCATGTAGATAACGACGATACGGTCTGGTAGAAAAAAAAAAAAAAATAATAACATATTTGGGTAATTCGCTAATAACTGGCCACTACTATAGGCTACAATACTGTTTATAGGCAATTAGAATTCATTTTAGTGTGAGGTGGCCAGTAATTGAAACACCATTAGAAAATGTGTTCTATGTGTCGTCACCATCATCATCTCAGCCATAAGACGTCCACTACTGAACATAGGCCTCCCCCTTGGACCTCCACATGAACCGGTTGGAAGTGACCTGCATCCAGCGTCTTCCGGCGACCTTAATGAGGTCATTTGTCCATCTTGTGGGTCGACGTCCTACGCTGAGCTTGCTAGTTCGTGGTCTCCACTCGACCACTTTTCGACCCCATCTGCCATCTTCTCTGCGTGTAATGGGGCCTGCCCATTGCCACTTCAGGTTGCTAACCCGGTGGGCTATGTCGGTGACTTTAGTTCGCCTACGGATCTCGTCAGTTCTGAGTCGATCACGCAGAGAAACTCCGAGTATAGCTCTCTCCATAGCTCGTTGAGCGACTTTCGAGTTTTGAGATGAGGCCGGTAGTGAAAGACCACGTTTCGAAACCGTAAACCATCACTGGTAACACACATTGATTGAAGACTTCAGTCTTGAGGCACTAAGGGATGTCGGACGAAAAGACATTACGTAGTTTCCCGAACGCTGCCCAACCGGGTTGGATTCGGTGTTTTACCTCTTTCTCGAAGTTGGACCTACCCCAATTGGACTACTTGTCCTAGGTGAATGTAACGAGTCAACAACTTATGTTCTATGTGTAGGTGAACAAAATTTATTTTCAGTATGTAAGGTGTAAGTTCAGTATGTAAGTTATGAACATAGATTAAGGGAACTCCCATACATCAGATAATTATGTTTTTTTTTTACTGTTTTATAGATAACGGTACGGAACCCTTCGTGCGCGAAGTCAACTCGCATATAACCGGTGTTCTTCACATGCTACGGTCAGACATTCGCACGAATAGCTAGGCTAATAACAAGGAGAAACACGAGCAGGCATGTGTTCACGGATCACTATGATGGCAGTATTGGCAGTGATAGATAATCGTGCGTTGTAATTATATTTCAAACTGAAATTGATTAGTTTATGAAATAAGTATTAAACAATAAGTAGGCAAGGTAGCGGAGAGACATAAAAACCTAAAACTTGTTATTCACGTACGAGTGCCAATACTCGTGCGTGATTCCTACTCATTGGGGAGTTGACGAATGTCTACGCGGCCATCTTGTATAGATAAAAGTTTCGTCGAACTTTAAAGTTATACAAGTACAATCTATCTGTTCGGAGCACTCCGGAAAGCTAGAAATATTATAAATCTTTGTCAGAGAGTACCACTTTGTTACGTTTGGCGTAGAAGCTCTAAGTCCAAGGGGCCCCAGCGCGCTCAAGCCTTTTGCATCAATCGCTAAGCGTCTGGCTGACATACAACGAGAAAATGCCGCTAGCATATACTTAGTTGACGACCGCTCTGGCCTGGTGGGTAGTGACCCTGCCTATGAAGCCGATGGTCCTGGGTTCGATTCCCAGTCAGGGCATTTATTTGTGATGAGCACAGATTGATTGACAGATTTGTTCCTGAGTCATGGGTGTTTTCTATGTATTTAAGTATTTATATTTATCTATCTATATATATCGTCGTCTAGTACTTACAACACAAGCCTTACTGAGCTTACCTTAGGACTAGATCGATTTGTGTCAGATTGTCCGGAAATATTTATTTATTTTTATTTTATTTATTTTATTATAGTTAGTATTAAGACACTATTTTTAACACTGTAACTATAAACTTTTTTTTTGACGCTGACTGTACATGTACGGATCATTTTTGGCTTCTACTTTAATATTTTTCCCTTAAGCGCGGACGACAGTTCATTCCGCAGTTTAGCTGTGCGAGGGCGAGAGGGCTAGGGCTACGGGTGTACATATACAACAGATTGTGTATAAACATACATACAGGTAGAATCATATTCTTATGCGACGGTCAGTCGAAATAAATATATGAACTGAGTGGGTGTTTCTTTCACAACCTATTTCCAAAATTAACATTGGCGACGAGGAATATTGGCGTTGAAGATGGCCCAAGCAGTAGGAATCGTGGGAAAAGTCGCGTGTTACGATTTAGATGGTAGAAATTGACAAACTTATTGTGACCGACTGGAAATGTACTTTTTAGTGAACAAGGTGGCGGACGACATGAAGCTGCCCACGCTTAATAAGTGGCATAGGAGCCCCGGCATATGAACTCACGGTGAACCTGTGCAGCCCGAAGAAGCCGTGTGAATGTAAATATAGTGAAGTGATTAAAATAATGGCCAATTATTTACAACCAAAAGCGTCGGCAGTCGCAGAAAGATTAAAATTCCGCCAATGTCGGCAAAGCAACAGCCAATCTATGGCGAATTTCATGGCAGAATTGAAGAAAGCATCAAAGTATTGTCATTTTCGGACGACTCTAGACGATAATATGAGAAATCAATTAGTTTGTGGCGTAAATAGTGATTTTGTTAGACAGTGATTATTTGCAGAGGAAAAGTCTAGGAACAATCTTATAACAAGTTGTTTACTATTGCTACTGCGTTAGAGGCAGCCGAGCGGGATTCACATGCAATAGGCATGACTACACATGTTACAAATTCTAACACAATTTAATTTAAAGTGACGTGGCATTCGAGAATAGAAGGAAAACCTTAGATTTGTGTCATTAGTAATTGTTGTACCAGTTTACTAGGCCGCGTCAATGGCTCGCCGAGCTGGGCATAAAGATTCCAGGTAGATTAAGGTGTCTAACTTTAATTTAAACGGCGGGACTATTGTTAAAGAGCCAATGGAAAAGGAGACTTTAATTGTCGACTTACTTTCCAGGCATAAGCCGTAGGCAAGGCATCGCTGTGTGTGCGCGACGGGGCTCAGATTATTTTTTGTCGTGCGCGGCGACTGCCGTACGCGTTGCGCCCGCGCGTCGACACGGAGCTCGACGCCATGCTGTCATAACATAACATATGTAAATCGACAACAAGATCACGTTTTGCGTCTATTGTTGAAACAAAACAAAAGGAAACAATTTCAAAGTGAGGTCTTGAAACCATAAAGGGCAATAAATTGTCTATTAAAAACATAACATTCGTTTGATTCGCTACACAAAGCTCCGGTATGTTAAAAAAATGTGATATAGTACTAGGACACTTAATCTGCCCAACCCGGTATAGTGAGCGTCATATAGTTAGTTACAGTGAGTATGGCCAAATATATCGATACACATCCTTACTGCTATATAAATAAAGATGTAATAGAACCTCGCTAATGCTACTAGAATATGCGCCTAGATTTGTAGCTGCCATGCCACTGCTGATTACGCACATAAATAAATTGCTGATTAGAATTTGGAACCTACTTATGAGTTAATAAATCATCATATTTACTCATAAAAGTTTTTGAGCAAATAAAATATGAAAAAAAAACCAAGTATTACTGTAGTCTAGTTATACTTCTAGCCGTAGATATGTCGTAGTAACCGCACTGCCAATTTGAGTTTTATTTTCAATAAAAAATAAATATGTATATTGATTTTAATAAATTTATAAATAAATAAACAACTTGATTATGTTGAGTAAGGCTACACTCATATTTAAAAAAACCTATTAATCTGCTTTAAAATTAAGAGGTATAGTTTTATTTTGAGTTAATATTTTACCCAGCTGAATTAAGTAACAGAAACAACCACCGTGATGATCTAAGAGCTTGACTGTAGGGTAGCGTAATGCGCTATCTAGTTCTATGGCGCTTTAAGATATTGTAAGTTCGCTGTGATAGGAAAATAACATAGGAATTCTTTTTAATTTTAGATTTTTCAAGTTTTACTTAACGCAACCAACAAAATAATTCATATCACTATCATCACTACAGAGCCATATTAAAACAATATGTGGATGTGGTAGCTGGACTAGACAGACATAAATCTAAACCATAATGTTATCGTTACACATAAATGGCCTCATTTGTGCAGATAGGGTCCGATGGCGTATCATCATCATCATCATTATATCAGCTTAAGGATCCACTGCTGGACATAGGCCTTCCCCAAGCGATCCACAGACCGGTTTAAGACAACTCAGAGGCACAAACACCAGACAGAGGGGCAAGTTTTATATACTCCTTGGTTTTCTGTCTGACTTGAAGTTACGCATGAACGCATGAAAAAGGGTTTATTACCATAGAACACTATGTTCCTTACGCCGTTTTAGAAACCGACTTGTTCGGGAGGCTGTAAGTTTTTGAGCTGTCTTAGAGCCATACTAATCTCGCGCAGGCAGATGTACGGGATACATGTGACACGCACATTTTTCTGAAACTGTTTACTGCCGTAATGGCATCAACATCAACGGTGAACATCACTCACCTTCGGTTTACCGACGATATCGTTGTCAAGGAAAGTCGATGGAGGAACTCAGCATGATGCTCGATGTGCCTTTGTTGGGAACTCGATAGGTACTCGAAATTGTTGACTCGTACATTTACCTAGGACATGTAGTCTAATTAGGTAGGTCCAACTTCAAGAAAGAAGTCAACCGCCGAATCCAACTCGGATTCGGGCAGCGTTTGGGAAACTACGTAATGTTTTTTCATCCGGCACACCTCAGTGCCTCTTCAATCAATGTGTCTTACTAGTAATGACTTACGGCTCCGAAACGTAGTATTTTACTATGGGCCTCATCTCGAAGCTCACAGTCGCTCAACGAGCTATGGAGAGGGCTATGCTCGGAGTTTCTCTATGTGATCGAATCAGAAATGAGGAAATCCGTAGGTGAACTAAAATCACCGACATAGCCCAACGGGTTAGCAAGCTGAAGTGGCAATGGACAGGCCTTATTTGCACGCAGAGAGGTGGCCGATGGGGTTGAAAAGTGCTTGAGTGGAGACCACGGACTAGCAAGCGTAGCGTAGAACACCCCCAAGATGGACAAACGACAAAAAGGTCGCCGGAAGACGCTAGAATCGCTAGATGCAGATAGTTTCCAACCGGTACAAGGGAGAGATCTATGCTCAGCAGTGGACTTCTTATGACTGAGATGTTGATGATGATGGGACCGGCCAGTCTTTTGTGTGTACTCCCAGTCTCTGCATTCTGCTAAAGCTCGTGAGGTTTGTGTAATGTAATAGGTACCTTATTTGGCTCTAGGGCAAATAAAACCGTACACACTTTTACACAATACAAATATTAATTCATAGCAGCATTTTAGTAGGCCTACTCATGTTGGTATATAAAGCCTGTTTTTAAGTTAACACTAGTTGTGTTGTTTTTTTTTAAGTTAATAGCTAAATCAAGGTAGCTAGCTATATAAAAGTAATCAATAATTAAGAATGTAATAATTAGTATAAATTATAGCTACAGAAAATTATAAAATAAAACTTTTTAACAAAAAAAAAATAAACCGCCGAAAAAAACAATAGCGCACTAAAAAGAAAAAAATATATTTTGTCTTAATAACGCAATTTGTTCTTTTTGGAGTCGGCGCCAGCCTCAAACAAACTCGCTCAGCCCACACGCGCCGCCTTGTATTGGGCGCTAGGCGGAGGTTGCAGTTTTGGAATGTGTTGAGTTCAACTCTTCACTGAGGTGCAAGTTCGTGTGTTGTTTTTCTAGATCTAAGATAGTGCTAAGTCACCCTTCCGCCACGCGCATCCAGCGACTTTGAGTTTAATTAATGCCTATACCTTTACCTAGACTTCACGTATTGGGATGGTTGGGCGTAAGGAAGTTTTTTTCCGGATGGATTCCTGCCTTTTTATCTTACGATACGAGTCATGTATATATATAGCCTAAAAAGTAAACACAATCGCGAGTATGGGTCTATGAAGAAGAGCCCAAACAGAGCACGATCAAAAATACTTAAATACATAGAAAACACCAATGACTCAGGAACAAATATCTGTGCTCATCACACGAATAAATGCCCTGACTGGGAATACAACCCAGGACGATCGGCTTCATAGGCAGGGTCACTACCCACTAGGCCAGACCGGTCGTCAAAACATCAATGTTATAACTGAAACACTGTTGATATTTCTAGAAACATTCAAACACTAGTTATATATTACTGACATTTTAGGTTAGATACATATCCATAGAATCCAGATCCATAGAAAGTAACAAACATCTATCGAAAAAGAGTAACCGCTTACCATCGCGTTAGCTGTATTTTTGTTTGCCACACAATCCTATTAAGAATGTTATTTTCAACTTGTGTGAGTCCTCGGTCGGATATTTTGTGACAAGTGTCGTAGGTAGTCTATCTCATATCCCGTGACGATTGTCTTTCACAAAACTACTAAACCTACGTAGGTAGGTACCTATTTATAGGTAAATTGACGACCTAATACAAACGAATAGCATTTCAATGAAATAATATGTTAGTAGCAAACAAGCATACAATCCACCCAATTGTAAGTGATCTCTGTAGTACGCCTGTACCTAACAATATCCTTCGCCTACGTCACACAGCTCAGTAGTCAGCAAGGTTATTTAACCTTTTTAATTTTAGTATGTGACGAAGGATTTTAGCGATGTTTAATTGAAGATTATTTAAAACTAAATTGAATAAATAAAACAGTGTATGTAAGTATATAGGTTGGCAGTTCTCCACAATATCATTGTTGGATTTGTAAATATTTTGTTAAATAATGTAAATTGAGTGTAAAAGTTGACTTTTGAAGAATTCTTGTAACAATTGTGCTTATTAGTCTTAATCTGAATTTACGAAGTTTCTTCTTTATGTTCGGAGATAATCGCAAGACGACAATGACGTTTGTGGAGAACTACCCATGAACGTTGTATCTGTACGAGCACACTCGACATTTTTACTAACCTGACAGTGCACTGCATGCCAGGGCATGTCACAATATCGTTAACATAATTCATTTATTTACTTTGTATTTTTAGTGCAATAAAGGTCGGACGGTCACATCCTTTTACTTAGCATATACCTACCGCCCCAACCAACATATGTAGCTACCTAACATACGTACATGTAGGATGTGGTAAACTATTATATCCTACAGTATCTGTATCTATTTATTTGCTTCGTAATTAAAGATGTACCTACAGTGCAGCTGTAGTATTAAAACGTATTAGGAGTTATTAATATTAAATAGATATTGAATATACAAGCAGATGAAATCGGTACCTAAGCTCAACGCAAATAACCACAGTACAAACGACGAATTTAATAGAATGATATGAGCGCGACAGGTATACTCGAGTAAAAAACTCAAATCTGAAAAAGAGCTTCGGTAGCATTACCTCTTAAAACGATCTCCCGCCGTTACATTTTTTAAAACTGGCCAGCGTGTTTGTGCATCTCTGTCACACCTGACAGTTACAGGTGATTATCTATCTCAGTCATTCGTTTACTCATTCACACACATACACTGTCACTTTCTCACTCAATCATACCGTTCTAAAACATAAAACATTTCCATCAGTAACAAATTTTAATTTCTAAACATCCTTGGAAACAACAGTATATGGCACGAAGTCAATCAATAGGTAATAACATTTAGCGGGATATCTTATAAAAACGAATAAACTTAAACATAACATAATATGAATACACATTTCAACTCTAGTGTGTGCCTTAAAATAAACATAACCTACATAAGGCATAAAAATGGTAACTTAATTAAGGACACAATGAGAACAGTATCATTAAGAACAGCTCAACAAAAACATGGTTTTCCTCTGGGCACCTCTTTCAGGTTGACATTAAAGAAAAACACTTATTTTAGTTTAGTCTTAGTTGATGGAAGGCAATATCTCAATCAAATTTCTGACTCTTGGTGTGGACATACTAAAATATCTGTGGTGCCCTCTGATCAGACAAAATAAAGGATAGAACCTTACCTTATTCACTCCATACTCGGCCAGCGCTTCATGTTGTCACAGGAGGTAGTGGTGCTATGTGGCCCTACTGCTGCGTCATCCAATTTTCTTACTTGGTGGTAATAGAGTCCATTTTCAGTATATGGTGGCCAGTAATTGAAAGGTGTCCAGTAACTGGCGATTTACCCTATATTATATATAGATAAATAGTAAAGCACGTACCAATCTTCACAAAGAGAAAAAATGGCAAATAATTTGTCCATTCAGCATCAGCATTTGCGTCGCAGCTGGGTGTAGAATACCTAGCATGGGAAATATCAGAAAAAGCAAAAAAAAACCATAAGAATAGTTTTTAACCGTTCGGATACCGGTACCGTCGGAATTGTGTTTGGTTGTATATTGAACTACGATATTTAGTTAAAATTAGGTAGAACTAATAATATTCTAAACGCATGATTTGAGCTGGAGCAGCTGTTTAGGGCGTTAGTTGGAGTTTGTTTTAATATACCTACCAGTTATAAATATTTCAATTCCATTAAGAGTAAACAGAGTACCTATACAGACAAAATCAGTAAGTAGAAGTACCTATTTATAATTTGTAACTCACGAAAATGGGATATATAAGCTTGCTGTCGTTCAGTTTCATATACATACATACATATACTATACAGACAAAATCAGTAAGTAGAAGTACCTATTTATAATTTGTAACTCACGAAAATGGGATATATAAGCTTGCTGTCGTTCAGTTTCATATACATACATACATATACTATACAGACAAAATCAGTAAGTAGAAGTACCTATTTATAATTTGTAACTCACGAAAATGGGATATATAAGCTTGCTGTCGTTCAGTTTCATATACATACATACATATACTATACAGACAAAATCAGTAAGTAGAAGTACCTATTTATAATTTGTAACTCACGAAAATGGGATATATAAGCTTGCTGTCGTTCAGTTTCATATACATACATACATATACTATACAGACAAAATCAGTAAGTAGAAGTACCTATTTATAATTTGTAACTCACGAAAATGGGATATATAAGCTTGCTGTCGTTCAGTTTCATATACATACATACATATACTATACAGACAAAATCAGTAAGTAGAAGTACCTATTTATAATTTGTAACTCACGAAAATGGGATATATAAGCTTGCTGTCGTTCAGTTTCATATACATACATACATATACTATACAGACAAAATCAGTAAGTAGAAGTACCTATTTATAATTTGTAACTCACGAAAATGGGATATATAAGCTTGCTGTCGTTCAGTTTCATATACATACATACATATACTATACAGACAAAATCAGTAAGTAGAAGTACCTATTTATAATTTGTAACTCACGAAAATGGGATATATAAGCTTGCTGTCGTTCAGTTTCATATACATACATACATATACTATACAGACAAAATCAGTAAGTAGAAGTACCTATTTATAATTTGTAACTCACGAAAATGGGATATATAAGCTTGCTGTCGTTCAGTTTCATATACATACATACATATACTATACAGACAAAATCAGTAAGTAGAAGTACCTATTTATAATTTGTAACTCACGAAAATGGGATATATAAGCTTGCTGTCGTTCAGTTTCATATACATACATACATATACTATACAGACAAAATCAGTAAGTAGAAGTACCTATTTATAATTTGTAACTCACGAAAATGGGATATATAAGCTTGCTGTCGTTCAGTTTCATATACATACATACATATACTATACAGACAAAATCAGTAAGTAGAAGTACCTATTTATAATTTGTAACTCACGAAAATGGGATATATATAAGCTTGCTGTCGTTCAGTTTCATGTGATGATCCCAGGATGCCGTTGCCTGCCGTGCCGCGTCTGGATAACATAAACTCATCAATGATTGCGGTGACTGTTCCGAGGAGCTTTTCACGATGTCCAACCAGTCTGTGCCCTAACTGTAGAACCGATGCAGTAATATAATATATACTAACATTTATTGACACGACCGCAGCAAGGGATTCTAAAATAGACGATTGAGTATATTGAGGGATTCAAGTGTTAAGGTCGGAGACAAAATCAATTTTGCTACCATGTGACACATACTGCTTTTTACACCAACATTAAAGAATACAATTTTTACCGGCTGTATATTAGAACATTTAATTCGAATTGAGTGAGCATGCCAGTTGTACTGAAACGTTTGTTTAGTTTCTATACACCGCCCGCCGGTATATTAAGATTTAATTTTTAACGTTTAAGTAAAAAAAATAAGAGGAAAATATAACAGCTTTGAAATTGTTTTGCACGTCACATTCGCACGATTTTTCTAATTCTAACAAAACGAGCTATTAGGGCTCAAAATGTCCCAAGTTTATAAACGAGATCAAGTGCTGGTATGTGGAAAAATTTGTGAGACGAAGATTTTGGTGTCAAATTTGACGTTTACATCCGAGACTTAAGATGTAGGTAGTCTTTCTCCAAACTAATAGGTAGGTAATTTTTAAAGTTAATATACACGGTTGAGTTCCTTTTATATGTAATACTGAGTAAAAACAGTTTTTTTTTTATCAGTATAATATTTGGACTAAATCTTAAAATTCATAATAATAAAAATTAATGGGTCAATTACGTACAAAGTGTTGAACTCCGCCAGGCAGTTCGGCTTTTGAGCCCTTGGCTCGACGGTCAGCCGATAGCCGTCGCTTGGTGCGTGACCTAGAAAAAAATTAAGGCTTATTAATAATAGTACATTACCACAGAGACCGGCGGATGTGAGGCGGATGTGACGAGGCCAACAACTCATTTTCACGCCGAGGTATGTATGCCTTTTTCAAATGTGCTCATTAAAAAAACTAAGAAATACCTAAAAGTTAAATTTTAGTTAAAACTAAGAAGTTCAATAAAATAAAACTGCAAAATTTATCATAAAGTGATTACCTATTGTTTTTAATCGGCACGTAGAATGTCACAGACTCAACCAGCAAATGTGACCAATATTTTTTAATAACCAATCCCCATGAGCGAAACTATTAGAGTTAAAAACCGGCCAACAGCGTGTCAAGCCACGCTCTATGTAGGAGTTCCGTAGTTTTCCGTCCATCACAACAATAAACACCTGCTTCGACGGTTAAATTACAAACGTAATTCAGAAATTATGTTGTAATTTTTTTTCAAGAACCCTAATAAAACACTTTTATCCACTTTTTATTATTTTACCACTTAGTCGGCGTGATTTATATAAATATGAGTACCAAATTTCAGTTTTTTAGTAACGGTCACAGATTATATGCGAACGGACGGACGGACGGACAGACAAGGGTTCCTAGTTGACTACGGAAACCTAAAATCAACCTTAACGACCTCTCGTGCTTCTCGCCTAGCCGAACCTGCCACCACATACATACTTTGAAGCCTAATTATAAGGAACATAACGTCAACATTGTAGTTCAAGTTTGAGAAAAAGTCATTTTCATACACTATCTTAAATCTATGGCAGATTTGATAAAGGTACCTTACCCAAATATGGGACTCTTTAATTCATCGGCTTTTGAGCCCGTGGCTCGACGGCGCCTACACCGTCGCGTCCCGCCCCCTGTCACGACAAAAAGTACAGGTAACGCGGTGCGTATAATACATACATTATACATAATCAAGTAATTTTATGTTTGTATTTATATTTTAGCGAGTCACTACAATATTTCTATAAAATAACGATTTCACTCACGTTTATTTAGCGAAACGCGAACAAAACGCAGTTGTTAGCATTATCTGTTGAAGACATTGAAAAATTCGATTTTAGTTTTCAAATGTTTTTATTTCAAGCCGACATAAATTACTAATTTTACCATTTTTTTTATTTCCTCACAAATGTGATGAAAAACCTTGTGTGTATTATGGGCGGTAAGTGTATAGTAAACGCGTATATTATACCATACTTACTTCCTTTTTTGCACAATGTACTATATTGGGATTTGATACTACTTCATTCTTTCATAGGCAAAGTACTATTCAACAAGTCAAATCTGTCGATGAAGTGTATCAATGTCATAATGAACATCTTTTATCTGTGTGACTCACCTTATAAATATATCGCAATCGAGGACCCAATGTGTGCCCTGCAATAGGGACAACGGTTTGATCCGGCGTCCTCGAGACCGACAACACATTCTGTGCACAATGTGTGCCCGCACGGGATCAAGACGCGCGTAGGCTGGTTGTCCAGGCACACGCCGCACCGCGCGCCTGCGGGGCGGGCGCGGGGCGGGGCGGGAGCGGGGCGGGCGCGGGCGCGGGCCCAGGGCGGGCGCCGGGCCCGGCGCGGGCACGTCCTCGTCGTCGGCCACCTCGACCTCCTGCGCCACCTCGGGCACGTCGTCCTCCGGGACCACCTCCCGGACCTCGAGGTGGCCGCTGACCGCGACGAGGAACTGCCGCAAGGTGATGAGGCCGGCGGTCAGCGCCCGCATGTTGTTGTTGAGGGTAGTGGCTCGCACGAGCTGTCTCTCGCGGTGGCGAACCGTGAGACGCGCGACACCGGCGAGTTGTGCCAGGCGCCGCGAACGGCACACGAGAAACAATTGTGACATTTTTTCTGCAAAAGATAAATGTTTATTGAAATAAACGAATAACATTATACATCAGACAATAAATACTCTTACTGGGAATTTAACCTAGGACCGTCGGCTTCATTGGCAGCGTCCCTACCCACTAGGCCAAACATGTTGTAATAAAAATTTTGCTAATACAAATAATAAAACAACAAAACTGAACAAAATATGTTCTTGTGCTTATCTTAACAATAAGATTTCTCACATTTAAACGAAACTGAACTGCAATCTATCCTATAGACATCAAAATATATGAGATTTTGGTGACCAATAATTGATGATGATGTCCTCTTCATCGGGTCCGATGACAGCAACTTCAAATTGTTGGACTCGTAATATTTCTACAACGGTGAGCGCGAATATGACTCGCAAAATTTATTAGAAAATACTCGATCCAGTTGAGTTTAATAAAGCAAATAATTTAGGTACTTGGGATACAATTACCTTAGAAACAACCGGGATCTAGCTTGCTTAATGTATCTACTAATATATATACATGCAGTCTTTTATGACTTACCTTAAATGCAATACTCAGTAGAAAATAAACACTTCATAAACAGCAACTGAAAAAAAAAACTACTTTTTTTAACTACAAAACTATCTAATACTAATAATATACATGTATTTCCACACCACCACACACTTTTCTTCTCTGCTAGGACGGAACAAAGTGGCATTTTTCTTTTCTAGGACGTTTTCTTTTTTTTTCAGCCTGTAAGTACGTCACAGCAAATGTATGAACATAGTCATCGCTTAATCGATGTAAAAAGGTTTGAATCATGTTTTATAATTTTGACATAGTTATTGATCAATCGCAATAGTTACTTTATGGAGTGAAATACAATTAAAACAAATTATATGAAATAAATGTCAATTGAAGTGTTAGTTCCAAAGCACGGTGTCCGATATATTCTTTTTCTTTAATGGTGGTTGAATTGTGTTTATAAGCTTAGGTACGGGTGTGATTGGTGTGAACTTGGAATTCGTATCAAAATGTATTTTTACTTTCCTTATTTCTACAGTGAGAAATAAGAAGTTAAGAATTAGAATAAAAAAGTTAATTTTACATCTTTAAAAACTCGCTCGCAGTTTCTACTCTTACGCAAGTTACATTGCAAGAGGGCCTGAGCTACGCCGCAATCGCGACGTGCTGCGAGCGAGAAGCAGCCACCTCCACCTCCCGTACTATTACAATCACGCGCCATTACAAACGGAAATATAAAAACGTAATTATAATTATTTACCGGTTTGGGATCCAGTCCTCGGTTTCATGCTGGTGCACGCCGATGACTGCTCCGAGCACTCCTCCCTTGTCCAGGAAGTACGCCCGGCAGCCCTCCGCAGTGCAGCCGTAGGTGGTGCTCCCTCCTCGTGTCCGCTTCGACCTGTAATAAAACAGATTTCTTACAACCCACTCATGATCCCCGCGAAATTTGCTTATAAACTCCATTTTTGTAAGAAATGAATTAAAGCAAATTCCTCTTTGAAATTAAATAACGAGCAAATGAATTCTTTCTAAGTAGTAGCCAATTAGGAAAAGTTTCGAAAAGATACGACCAGAATGGCGACCAGAGAAAGAATGAACGCGGAAGATCAACATTCGTTAATGCTTTAAAGGTTATTATTAAGTCAATCATACATTCAGAAATAATCGCTTTCCAATATCGATTCAAAATAAATGTCTAGAAAATTAATATTATACGAAATTAGAATTTTTCAGTGGAAAATAAAACGTTCCATTTTGGAATAGCAATTACTATCAAAATTAGATTTTAAATTAAATACTACCGGTTAATTTGATTAGACAGACGCCATGGCGCCAATTCTAGGAGGAATTAAATAATGTAACGATTGGCCAACTGCATCATTGACGCGCCAATCGGTGATCGGGATTTTCCCGCGTTAAGGATTAAGTGCCATAGACTTTCAATAGATCTGTGGTCGGTGCGGCGCACACAAGTATCTAATGAGCATAGATTGTGTACCCAAACGCGGTTTTAAAAAAGTTTAATGCTACCACCACACATTCGCACGAGTAGCGAGGCGAAACGCCAGCACGCATGTGTAAACAAAAACAATTTTAAATACACTTAATGCGTTTTCTATTTTTCCTCGTATTCTGTTCTGTATTATTTTGAGGAGTGGTTTTTGATACATGAGAAATCAGACTTGTATCGAATATAAATATCGAAATATAATGGATCGACCCTAAAATTAAATTAAAAAGTATAATTTTGACTAAGAACAAGAAACCGAGCGAAGTCAAATGGAAATAAAAAAATTGGAAAAACGAAACACCCTAATACATAGGTACATGTTTTCTTGAAGTATGTACTAACTTAACTAATTAAGCCAAAAATATAGATGCGGTTAAAGTACCATAATTTGTATACATGCACCTTATGGTCTTACTATATGGGATAGCACAGGAGCGGTACCGCGAACATCGAAGTTCGTATATTTCGGGCATCTTTCTCTTTTACTCCAATTAAGGGTGTCATGAGAGTGACAGAGACAATCGCCCGAAATTTACGAATATCGTTGTTCGCGGTAGCGCCGCAGATGTATCGGATTTATTTATACTCCAAAAACGTTGTATAAGAATTCTTACAAATTTAAAACTTTTAGAATCTGCAAACCACATTTAAAAAAATATAAGATGGATACGGCGTGGCGAGAAAGGCGGCCGGCGCCCTAGGGGCAGGGTAGCCCATGATGGCCGAGTCCTTCGACGGGAGCTCCACAAGAAGCGCAATCGTGGTGTACGCAAAGCCCAGCTCCGAGCCGGAGACCGACAGCTATGCGGAGCGTTTCTGGGTCTATAAAGGTACCAAATATCAATAGTTTGTATAATAAATTTTATTAATTAAGTAAGTAATTATGTACCTAGATGTTTATTGTAAAACTTTGCAATACCCTGTTTGGGGTCTTCTGTTGTTTTTAGTTTTACTTAGCTATAAGAACTTCTGTAACAACATGAAAGCAATTAATTGTGGGACTTGTGAATGTGACTGACTCGATCTCGCAATCGAAATGGGCCATTTTATTTAAAGTTGTATACTCAACTGGATTTTTTTGTGTGGTTTCTACTCAGAATCATGAGTTCTTTCGAGCCATGATAATAGTTATTTGCATGCATACAAAACTTTTTCTACGACTAGGGATTAAATAAAACGCAATATTCCGTTATTCCAAGAATGCTAACCAAACACAGCAATATAGCATAAAAAAGAGCGGAAAGTGGGATAGTGACAAATGTCAGCCGACAGAACGTAATCATAGACACGGTAATATATATCATTTTTTCAACTGTAATTTACTTAATTGTGTTTTTCCTTATATTGGCAGCAATCAATTTAGTTGTGTTACTGCTTCAAATCATATAAGGTTTTGATTTTCGTTGTAAATTTAATGTTTTCTTATTATTTTTATCTGTGGGATTCACCGGGGTCCTACCGCAAAAAACGATATAAGTAAATTTTGTACGATTGTTTTTGTCACTCGTTGTCTTGTTGTTTGCGGTACCGGGCCTAGATACCTCTGTTTAGCAGTTGCATTTTATCACATAACTAGTCTCGTCTAGGTCTTTTTGAACTATAGACTAGATAGACTTTTGAGAAATTATATAAGACATGGTTTTATATTCGTTCGCGGGACCATATAATTTACAGATAAAAGTACCGGAGTAGAAAAAAGAAAAAATAGATCATATAATTACAGTTGTAAGAGGTTCCTATCTATGTTAATTAGATTAAAATTGAATACTCAGTTAAATTATACGTAAAGAAATTTATATACAAGACTGACCGACCAGCGTTTCCTCAGTCAAACCTGATGGTAAGTATCGACGAGGTCGAGAGTGCAGCACGCTGGTTCAGTAACAGCCTATTCACTCTTGCCTTGAAAATACCTTAATCATATATTTCCGGGAATACAGACTAGACGAAGGGAGCGAATTTCATTCCTTATGTAGTCATGTAGCAGTCCGCATTAGGGAAAGGTAGAAGCGAATCGCTTCGTGCGAATGAATGGAATGTGCCATCCCTGTGCACATGCGTGGACACGTGTGGGTATCTAAAGCTGGAAGCCCACGGACGCGACAATAACCTTAATTATCCCCAAAAATATAGATATCTTTTGTTTTGACGACCGGTCTGGCCTAGTGGGTAGTGACCCTACCTATGGTCCATGGGTTCAAATCCCAGTCAGGGCATGTGATCATGTATCATGGATGTTTTCTATGTATTTAAGATTTTATTTGTTAACGCATTCGCTGCCACCCTCTTTTCTTTGCCATTTGCCAGGTGCCGCACTTTGCTGGGTGCCTCAAACGCATATGTGAGTTCAACGGATTATTACCCAGTGCCTCCGCCGCACATATGAGTTCATACTAATTTGACAGTGGTTTGTTCACATTGGTACTAGATAATTATTTTAACTCTAGGAAACATTGTTTTGAATGAAACACGGTAATTAATATTTTATATTCTTTAATCACATTGAACCAATCGATTGTAATTGTGCTTCATATATAACTAAAATTTAACTAAATCGAATACAACTGAATCGACTCACAGAACACTATAGAAATAAGTTCAAGTGCGTACCTATAGTCTTTTCATCAAATCATCAGCATTATATTTTACTTATAATTTTCTACTACCATTTATAATATCTTCTGATTTAACAAGCAACATTTTAGACGTAAGAGGAACATTTCAAAATTTACAACTCACATATGCGTTGAAGGCACTGGGTGAAAGTCACTTAATACTATGAACGCGTCTGTGCGTCGAAGGCACTGCGTGAAAGTCACGGTGACGCATATGTGCGTCGGTGGCAGTGAATGCGTTAAGCCTTACTGAGCTTACTGTAGGATTAAGTCGATTTGTGTACATAAGATTCAGGGATCGTTACTGGTATTACAAAAAATCTTAATATTGCTGTTAATTTGTAATTTTCATTTTACCTTTTTAAATGGTATTTAGGTAAAAAGAATACATTACCTGGTTAGCAGAACAATACTTATGCAAAAATATATAATAAAATAACTACTGACATACCGAAATGAAATACGGGTTATTTTGTACGAAGGTAATAAGGTAAGATTGATAACTGGTAAGATTGTCCCGAAATGTTTATTTATTTATCTTTGACCTTGGCTGTAGGTACCTACATAACGCCCCAACGGCCATCGGTTCTATGTGCATGTGTCCCGCCCACTGCCGTTTCAGTTCAACGATCCGGGAGGCTATTCATAAACTATTTTTTTAAATATGTCTACTGTATTGATGTCTTTGGCCTGTAGCAGTAGTACTTCGTGCCCATTTTCCGCAGAAAGTAGTCTGTGTAGACGTACATAATTACCTCTTAAAGTTCCAGTCCCGTCGCGAGTCTAAATTACTTGCCTCTATGCGCTCAGAAGAAGGCCGCATTGCTTTATTTGCGCCGACCATTAACGATTATGACCCAGGCCTTCTTCTATTTATGAAACAAAGATTGCGGCAAATACGCTCTTATTTCCAAATTCAGCTCTAAACGGGGTTGAAGTTTGTATATTAATATAATGCAGAAACGCCACATACGGTGTTGTAACATCGATCCATCGCACTGGGAGTTGATGCTGCAGATCGTCCGAAGTGGAGGCGCGGCATCCAGGCCGCTGCGCAAGCCTTCGAGGAGACGAGGCGAACTCGACGCTAAGCGCGACGAGCTGAAAGCCCGCCCTGTGGCTATTAACTATAACTACGTAGGAGGGGCCGACTTGCATAAAATGTGGCCGCAAATCTGTTGATGAGCACACGAGGGACGCTCTCAGTAGCCAGTTGAACCAGTCGCCGCGCCGTGGCCGTGGATCATGAATTGTACCTATATCTAGGGAATGTATAAATTATAAATGAAATTCAAGTTTATCTTTGAACTATTTATTGGAACAAGACCTGACCTACCTTAACCCTTTAGTGGGTAACGGCAACTTATTAGCATTATATTTATAAGGCATCTCACATTTATTTTGCCTAGTGAAGGCGTAGTTAATTAATGTTAATTTTAGATAGTATTGGAGTATATGTCGCAAGGAAATGATTAAAACAGAGATTTGAACAAATCTCTAAGGGATATCTACAACCTGCGGGATCAAATCATGCAGGATGTTAAAATGGCGAATCCATTTTATAATTTTTTTAGAAAATTTCAGTAATTTGAACAAATCCCTGAATCGGTTTAGTGAAATCTTAAAATCGACCAACAGACACGCCACGCTTTGTCATTTCACTAGATTTGTTTAGAGATTTGAAAAAACCCTGAACCGCGACAGTAAGTTGACGAAACAAACTCAGTAACTAGTTTTAACATTTCGCTAAACAAGTCTAGTGAAATGATCAAGTCTCAACTGGGATATGGTACTTATATAGTGATTTTAACAAATCTTATAAGTAATAGTTTTAACTATTAAATAGTTCCTTTTAAAAAAAATGGTCAAAGGGTTAAACATTTTACGGAATTTCTCCCTGTGACGAGATGAAGGAGTTAAAAGTTTATATGAATGCAGGCCGAAACTATTCAATTTAGAAAGTTGAGATTCTACAGAATAGATTCATAGCGTTTGCACGTAATAAGCAAATATAATCGCTTCTTGACACTGACATTCGCCACCTTTTTGCAGAAAAAGGATCTTATCAAATACGCATCTACTCCATAGGTCCAAACCCAAAAGTAAAGCTTTTGACCTCCATATACATTATTTATTCATGAATACAAGTCCTTTAGTCAAAAACTTTAGTTTTACAAATCCCAACAATAAAACATGATATGATTGTTCAGGCTCACAAACAATAAACAATCGATGTAGGACTTAAACCTAAAAATATTAACTACATATATAATACACAAGTGTAAAGTAAAACGGGGTATGTTTTACGCAAAGTATGCGTCTTGGAGAAAATCTCGTTAGCGTTGCTGTTGCAAAGACACAAACTCCTTAAACCAGACGTGTTGACGCAGCCGTTCGAGCCTCAGGTAGCGGGGTCCATGCGGGTCGGGTTCCGGGCTTGAAGTGGCGGAGCGGTCAGCGGCCTAAAAATGAGAATAAGGGGGTAAAAATGTGCAAGGGAGGAGAAGAGTGGACATAGGTTCAAAAACAAATAAAGTTACAGTTCAAAATGGCATCCACGCCACTAAACAATGACGGCAGCAAGCCATCAAACCGATGAGTGGTACTTAATATACCTAAAAAGTATACTGTAAAATAAATTGTCTAACTGGTGACCGAAGAGCTGGCGGCTTCCTCGCACAACGTATTTCTGGATCTCTCTAGGGCTTTTGACCTGGTTAGGTATGACATTCTCTGGTCTAAATTAAGCAGTAGCGGTGTAACAGGAGAATTAATTAATATTTTCAAATATTGGTATGGCCATCAAACTAACCGGGTTAAATGGCTTAGTGAGTTTTCTGATGAGTATGGGTTGGAATGCGGAGTGAGACAAGGGGGGTTAACGTCACCTTCGCTTTTCAACCTGTACATAAACCAGCTGATCGAGGAGCTGAGTAGCACTGGAGTCGGCTGCTCAATTGACGGTATCTGTGTCAATAGTATCAGTTATGCAGATGACATGGTGCTGCTCAGCCCATCGATTGCAGCGCTCAGGAGGTTAATAAATATCTGTGAAGACTATGCGAAGCTACACGGGCTCCTGTACAATGTTAAAAAGAGCGAAATTATGTTATTTAGAACCAGAAGTCGCAAAGTTAACTATATGCCGCCTGTGTTACTAAATGGTATCAGTCTTAATGTTGTTCAGAATTTCAAATACCTTGGCCATGTGGTTACTGAGGATTTAAAAGATGATAGCGATATAGAGAGGGAAAGGAGGGCAATGGCGGTCCGCTGTAATATGTTGGCTCGCAGGTTCGCGCGGTGTAGCTTTGAGATAAAAACTACACTCTTTAAAGCCTTTTGCCAAACACTATACACGTGCAATCTCTGGATCAACTATACACAGCGGGCCTTCAATGCTCTCCAAGTCCAATATAACAATGCCTTCAGGATGTTGATGGGGCTCCCACGCTACTGCAGCGCGTCGGGGATGTTCGCGGCCGCGCACACGGACGGGTTCAGTACCGTGGTGCGCCGCCGCGTGGCATCGCTGATGCGCAGGGTGCAAGGGAGCTCCAACACCATCCTGAGGGTCATCAGTGAGAAACCAGACTGCCCCATTCTGCGGCACTGGATACGAGCGCATGTGCAAGTCCCTGGTGTCCCAGAGGGAGGCAGATTCTTAAACTAAGATAAATATATAAATATATAATTAGATATAGATAGATATATAGATATATATGTATGTTAAGTTAAGATTTAAGATTTATGTTATGCAAACCAAAAAAATATGGACTGATGTCTGCAATAAAGTGATTTTGATTTTGATTTGTTTTGATTTGTATCAGCATTGCGAATATTGCGATACAATGAGGAAATGCCGCCAGCATCCTTGAACAGTTAGTTCTCACAATAACAACAAAGAAACTATAAGGTGCCTTTTGGATAATTGTTTACTGTCTACAGACTGGTTACAGTCTAACCACCTACCTTACTGATGCGTTAAGGCAACGTTTGCACCCTGATCTTGAACCTCTAACTGCCACAAGTGCCTTTTTTAGATTTTATACTGTAACTAGTTAAGTACTTGTAGTTATCATAATACGATTGTAATTTCTGTAAATAAATGTATAAAAAAAAAAATTGTCTTGCAACTGTATACAAGAATGCAATATTTCTCTGTCCATACTTAAAAGAGCGCGGTTATGAATGAATGACTGACGTAATAGGTTCCCATCATATTGTAAGTAGAAAGAAATGCGAAAGTCAAACTTTGACACTCGTTTCGACTACTGTTTAGCCCCATACAGAGATTTGATCCCTAAAGCGAAACAAATCCATTGATACCATAAAAATTAGTCGAGTAACCTGTGTGATTATTTTTGTGCTATACGAGTACCGCTTAGACTTGTCAAATTTTTCTATTTATCCTTCGTCGTATACGTCATCATATTATTCAACGTATTAAACACTTAACGGCATCGAATCGGCGGTACGTATAATCATTAATCGTCTATACGTAGAACAATTCGTAGTGCACTGGACTAATGATCCAGTGGTTCCGGGTTCGAGTCCCGCTGCGAGTCAAATTTTTCTATTTTTCTTTCTATTTAAATATCGATAACCTGTGTGATGCTACTGATGCTTTTCGACAGGTTTGTAGGTCAGGCAATATTTCCTATTTTTTTTTTAAATACAAAATTTATTTACAGAAATTACAATCCTATTATGATAAATACAAGTACTTAACTAGTTACAGTATAACATCTAAAAAAGGCACTTGTGGCAGTTAGAGGTTCAAGATCAGGGTGCAAACGTTGCCTTAACGCATCAGTAAGGTAGGTGGTTAGACTGTAACCAGTCTGTAGACAGTAAACAATTATCCAAAAGGCACCTTATAGTTTCTTTGTTGTTATTGTGAGGACTAACTGTTTAAGTTAGCGCTGTTGACAGCACTGCTTCTCTAGAAGTGATCACAGCATTAGCAGTGAAGGTGGCATAAGGTAGGCACTCGGCACTGCTAGAAGTTAGCATAGGAGTAGTAGATGAGGAAGCGACATCCGCCATGCACGATTGGTAGGCTGGACCGTTGGATTATTGTATTGTAGTGTGTAAATATGTATTGTGACATCTCTTACATACACGACAACCATTGAGCGGGCACAGGCAGACGTGACGCAGCTTCAGACTGCAAGCCCGCGACTAGCGTTCGTAGCATTTTTCTAGAGGCTGGGCAGTTATTTATTCTGTGATCAGCCTGGCAGACGAAGCACGGCAGACGGTTGTTTTTCTGAAATCACAATTTTTTTAATGTACTTTTATCATGTTTAGACATCAACAAGCTCAGGATTGGGGTTATTAGGTTGCCCTGGAATGCCCTAAAATCTTCAGGCCTGGTACTGCGAACATCAAAGTTCTTAAATTTCGAGCATCTCCAATTCTCAATTTTCTTTTACCTACTCCAATTAAGGCGTCATGATGACATTGACAATGTCTATACAAATATAACACTTAAAACCTTCGCGTTTTCTACAAACTCTCGTTCCTCCGACATGTTCTTTTCTGTACTATGTGGCGCCTCGACATCTATGGATACATGTTGAGTTTTTTTGACAGCGAGACATCTCTATAGAACTAGTATAGCACAGAGACGTCCTGCTCTTAAAAATGATAAATGTCGCTAATGTATTTGCCAGGATGCGGGACAGCTTTGTAAATTAAAATAACAGCACTACTAACGTTCACTCAGTCACTCGCGCGACATGTTTCGGAGAACATAATCTTTAAATACAAATGCGGGGAACGCATTGGACATTGTTCATCCCAAAGCAGCGTGGGTTGACCTGTTTTCACCGTTCGGAGATTTGGTGACACGCTTAACATTCTTAAGACCTTTAAACTGACTCTCTCTGTATGGAATACCTACATATTAAACAAAGCGCAGTAAGAAGCCTCTCTGCTTCAAGCTGCTCAGAATGAAACCCGCGTGAGGGGCAGGTTTTAACTGAGACCTCTGTCGATGTTATTTGAGTCCGAACTGTGTTAATGTCACATATCGCTTTAAGGCCCACTGCCGAGTCCCGGTATGGTCTGTTGCTGTGAAGGCTTGTACCTACTAATATAAAATCGTTTTAATAATTATGAAAGAAAATAATAGTTATTTGTTATACAAGGGTGCAAAATTGCATTTTAACTGCGAGTGTGGGATTGAAACTCGAGCAAGCGAATGGATTCTATAGTTTAACCACGAGCAAAGCGAGTGGTTTTAAAATAGAATCCTAAGCGTAGCGAGTGTTTCAATACACGAGAAGTAAATTACAATTGCACCCGTGTGTAACACAAAACTTTTCCCCTCACTACAGCGAGGAAAGTGAAACATGCAAAAAAACGTTTTGAAATCGCATTGACTTTTTCTTTGCGTTTAGATACATTCAACATTTTTACAAAAGGTGCCTTTAGCTTGGTTAGCTTGTGGTGGCCAGTACGATTTTCGAATGTTCTACTTCGATTTTCAACTCGGTGCGTTAGCGAGGCTCGCCCGCGCCCGCCGCCGCCGCGGGGCTGAAGTGAGCTGTACTTCGCGAATTTAGACTTTAAAACCATAGCAATAAGAGCTATGAGAAGTCAACTTACTTTAATCACTAGTGGATAAAATGCGTTTTTACCCTCTCGTATTAAAGGATAAACAAGCGCTTTACGAGCTAGTGAGGGGAAAAACAAATTAAAGGCGGCACGACACTGTCGCCCCATGCTCAGTGGAGGGTACTGTAGTTCCGTAAAAGCCTTCACTTAATTTAAATTTATTCATTTTGTATCCAGTGTGAAAGCCTTTTTCTGATTTTTGTACAAAATAAATTTCCTAAAATTAAGGCATTTACCAACATTATGTAAATCATTCAGCATACCAACTAAGGTATAAACAAAGGTGAGGCTTGTAAGACTCTCTGTGACTGTCAGGGGTGTCATGCCTAAAAACTACAGGGTGTGGTGCCCCAATCTATTGGCTGTTGCTCTTGTTGAACAGTTGCTAACAGGAACTTTCCTTCTCTCCAAGTGCTCAGGATGGTTAATAGAACACAGAGAATATGATTATACAAAGATGGATGTGTCTGTGAGATGAGGGATGATTGACAGTGTCTACTGTATGTTTAATCTTTTTGTTTATTTGAACACAGACTTGGAAATTTCCAGTATTGGAGCAGTGTCATGCTGTAACATGCCATGTGATGCCGGCTGACTAGAATAGCACCACCCCATGTCCTCCCGCGGGTGTCGTAAGAGGCGAAAAAGGGAAAAATCCTACAGACAGGCAGTAGCGTCTGTGGAAACTCAATCTACAAATACCCCCACGATGATACAAATCATATTTGTGGGAGGCCTATGTCCAGCAGTGGACTGCATACGGCTGAAATGTTTTGTTGTAAATGAAATAAATATTGTAATTTCTAAGTGAAAAAAACTTAGGTTGCATGGTTAAGGTACAATTTTATAAAAATATGAAACCTATTAATCAGTAAGTAGGTAGGTATATTTATATTTATATAACTGCAGGTGCACTGATTTAGTATGTGTGATACATAATGCAAGCCTCATAGAGAATGTATAAGATAAATTGTTTTAAGCACTGTGCTCACCTGTTACTGTTGCCTTTCAATAGTTGTATGGGGGTTGAAACCATCCGATTGGTGTAGACATCTATATAAGCAGTATAGATTATTACCTCACCCTTACCTCATACATTATGGGAGACATGTATATTTGTAAAGACCCATATAGACATGTTTATGCTCAAAAACAATAAGAAAAGGAGAACCATTACACAAGTCTTCGCTTTTCAACCAATACACTGCTGGTACCTAATTTGTACTATGTACTGTACCAAAATCTACAACTAGTTTAAATGGGAATCAATTTTATATGAATCCTTAGACACCCTATTCAATAACAATGTTATTTCTCCTGTAATGACTTTCTTATAGTAATAAATAATTAGCTAATAGCTGAAAGTAAAGTATCTACTTATAAATATATCTGAATATTTTGATAATGTTCTACAGACCTCTATAAACTCAACTCTCAGACATTGTGATACAAACATTGAATTGTAAATTTGCATGATATTACTATAATTATGCTGCAATGTGCAAATGTGAGATCATTACAAAATTGTAATTACAACATTCAATGCAAATAAAGAAATGTAAAAATAGCTATAGGCATATTAAATATGAAGTTACAAGTGGTAATCATTGTTTTTAATATTTTATAGGTAACTGTTTAACTGAGCCTGATGATACATGTGATACCATGACACAACTGGTTCTGGACACCAGGGATTAAATCATAAAATAAATTAAATACAGTCTCATAATCTAATTCACACCATTAGATTGTCATATTTATGAGAGTTGCTCCCTAAAAAGGCACTACTTTTTTTAATGTATGCCTTCCATCAATGTTATCTCCATTGTCAAGTAAAGTAACAAATAAGTAAATTAATATATAAAGTTTGCTGTTAGAGCATAATGTTGTTCGGTACTAGGCCTTACATGTTGTAAAGTGGTACCTGGAGTGAACAGAAAGCAAAGAGGGAAACAAGAACCCCTCCTGGTCTGCTGCTTGGGCTGCCATATGATGACCAAAATGGTGGCGAAACGAGTTTTGAAGTAAATTCTTCATTAGCTGCACAATTCTGTGTTAGATCACTGCATAATAAACGGATTCCATAAGACACACACGGCAAGGAGACATGAAGATCAAATGATTTCTCCCATTAGATTAGCAGTCAATAGGCTGCCGTAGCACTGTAGTTTGCCCCTTCCATCTTCTGGTAGATACATTCTTTACAGTAACATCATTAGTTGTATAAAACCCAAGAAATTCATGTTACCTACCTGTAATTATGTAGGCACAATTTGTATATTTATGAACAAAAATAAGACGACATGTTAGTGTCCTACTTGCTATGAAGTAACTAATAGTCTAATGTCAAAGAATAGGTTTAATTTAAACTTTATATTTAATTGATTATTAATAAGCGAACTATCTTCATATTCTGTTTTTGTTAGTTTTTTTTTTTTTTTTTTTTTTTTCGTCCATCTGGACAGGCTAAAGCTCTAAGCCATACTGCCTTGTCATAAGTAGTTTGTTTTCTTTTTCATAAGTTCAATCCGGTCAACGTCTTCAGTAAGTACTATTCATATTAGGTCAAATCCGAGTTCAATGTCTTCAGTTACTTTTATTTTCTTATACCTGTTTTTGTTAGGTTATCTCTTGTAAACAAGACAAATACAATGTCAACATCATAGCAACAGTCATAATTTGAATGTCACTACAAAAAACCGATTACTTTAAACTCCTTTCAGAACGTCACTAGCACGTTTGACAGTTCTCTTAAAAAACAAGTTGTCTCTGGTTTTTGGCTTCCAATTGATGGGTCGTTAATTCTTGGGTCGAGCTTTATCAATCCGTACCAACAATGCACATCCCAACAATTCAAAGCCAAGGGACACTGATTATTGGACGCGGATTGATGGGTCGAGCATTGATGCCCTGTAAAAACCGTGGCTTCGGATTGCTGCCCCGTAACATATTTTTACGGACCGAGAAAGCGCAACCCGAGAATTGACGACCCATCAATCCGAATACATATTGGTCGCCAATTGATGGGCTGTCCATTCCGGGGTCGAGCATTCTCGGGTTGCGTATTGATGGTCACCGTGCGTGCTTTGCTATTGCTACCCATTCGGCTAAAATACAAGCAAGTAAGCTTGCCGAAGTCAAAGACTGAAGTGTAGTTGCTGAAACTAGTACATTATTGTGCGATTTCTCTACGCGAATTAAGTTTTAAAACTTATTCGATTTGGAGTTTTTTGAGTAACTGCTACCACTCAACAAGTACAATGTCTAGCACATCACAAAAACATCGAAACTTTGTGGCGGAACCCATGGGAGAGAAACCAGTTACTGATTTAGCTGGTGTGGGTGAAGTATTAGGACGAAGACTT
Source organism: Grapholita molesta (assembly GCA_022674325.2). NCBI lineage: Eukaryota > Metazoa > Arthropoda > Insecta > Lepidoptera > Tortricidae > Grapholita > Grapholita molesta. Next base: position 20,888,528 of record CP053121.2, on the reverse strand, counting down.
GAAACTGCCGGTTTTGACAAGGTAAAGGTAAAAATAATATACAATAAAATAAATGCCACAATGTTGTGTAAATAAGATGAAAGTCATTTAACTGTAATGTTTACATTTCAGGCCTATGTTGTACTGGGTCAGTTTTTGGTCCTAAAAAAGGATAAAGAGCTGTTTCAAGAATGGATGAAGGAGACCTGCAGTGCTAACTCTAAACAATCTGCTGATTGCTACCAGTGCTTACAAGAATGGTGTGATGAATTCTTGTAAATTGACCTTATGTTAGACTTATTTCTTAAATGTACATAATTGAAAGTAAGTGCTAAACACTAATCTATGTATTTTTGTATGTGTTTGTTAATTTGTAATCTTTTAATGGAAATGAACAAAATGTTAACAGTAGCTAACCAGATAAAAACCAATACATGTTTGTTGTCCCAGATTCATTATGAATTTGTCAGAATATGATAGTGTAATATTTTTTTTATATTGACTTAACAAATTTATATTAATAGCATTCATTGGTTGAAGAAATAATAAATATTGACATCTCAGAATACTAGTCTAATTTTTTTACTCCTGTATTGATGTTTACACTTGGTTGAATTTTCATGTTAACCCTTTGTATACTTAGGCACGGATCCATGCCAAGTTCTACGGAATTAACTTCAAGGTTGTTTTTTCATTGGAGAATTCTGATATCCACATATGAGGGGTTAATAAGCAGACCCTTAGGTGGCCGAAGGCTGGTACTGACTATTGACCTAATTTTAATTGACTTAAATTGTCATTTCAAGAATCAAATATGGGCTATGGCCTGTATGTTGAAAAGGTACCTGGAAGTTATACATTGCATTAAGGTACAGTCAGCGTCATATAGTTGGTAGCACCCAAAGTACTCATAAAGTTAGGTACACCATAGAATTTATATGGTGTACCAAACTATTTGACTACTTTGAATGCTGCCAATTATATGACGCTGACTGTACTGCATTTTTCTAAAACATGTTCTAGTTTAGAGTCACTTATGGTTTTTTTAAACTAACTACCACAAATGCCATTATTCCAAAATCATTGCAGCTTACAAATAAACATTTATGATAAAGCTGTGGCAGTCATTAGGTTTAACACATTCACTGCCACCAACGCACAGTATGTGCGTTCATTCCCATACAATTTTGGAGGGGGTGGCAGCAAATGTGTTAACAGTTATATTAGTACATAATAGATGTACAGGAATAAAACAAACTGATTTTTAATTTGTATTTACATAATTTCATGATTATACATAATAGTAAACTAAATTTTATGATTTGTATAATGAGCTCAGATTTTACCTTTATCTTGACAAATAATAGTAACCATAATACCCACCCATAATGGCCATAATATTCTTGTGTTCTGATTAATGATAAATTGTTACTAGGTTTGGAGACACCATAAAACTGAAAGGTACAGTTTTTTGATGTTTCATAGTACCACCAATAACAAATTTCCACTTTAAAAGAGACCATTAAATATTGTAATAATATGAAGTAATTATTTCATAGTTCACATCAGTAATAAAAACATCTGCTTACAGATTTATAACTAGGTAATGTTATGGAGAATATTGACGGTGGAAATTTCAAATGTTGTAAGGGACATACTTTTATATGCAACTTACGACATTTGAATTTTCCACTGTCGATATGATTATAACAATTCAAGCCATAACAACAACAAAGAAAATGAAGAAGAATATAAGAACTCCAAAAATTTTAAACATCAATGCTCTGTTGCCAGTAATGTTTTGGAAATATTTCATTATTTCCCTGTGACCTGCTTCTACATTCATTTCAGCTTCTTGGATATTCGCATCAATTCTTCCAATGGCTTCATCTTGCTCCTTTACCATGTGAGCTAGCTGTTGAAATATGCCCCCCAGTTCAACTATAGTGCTTTCAATGTTGTGCATAGTCTCTGCCCTTTGCTGCACATATGTGTCAGTGTCATCTCTTATTGCTAACTGCTGAGTCTGTAGTTGGAGACCTGAACTGTCACCCAGCCCTCCCAGGTCTATGCTGACCTCATCCTGTTGCTGCAGCAGGGAAGGGACTTCTTTGACAACAGGGCCAACCCTTGAGAACTGTTCTCTCCTATTGTTTTGGTGTTTTAAATTTTCTGACCTCACTTCAAGAACCTGAAATGATTTTTTAAATTAATGAATTGTATATTGGCCAACACAATGGAACATGATTATAAATTATGATATTGAAATTTGGGTGTTACCTGCTTAAATTGGTTGCTCATGGATGCTAATCGTGATTGCAAGGCTAGTACGACACTGGATGAATGGTTGTGCATACTGCGTCTGCCACGGGGCATTTCGCCAAGCCGGGCTATCTGTTGATTAAGTGCACTCAAATCCCCTTTAATTATATATGTCAACTCTTGAATTTCTGTGGGACGGTCATCAAATAAAGATTTCTTTTTTGCCACTGAAAATGAAGTCACAAGTTATTAAAGTTTTATTTCACTTATTGTAGATTTAGAAGATAAGTCATAATATGTTAGACACTACCCATCAAACTTTGTATTATAGAAATAAAAACCAAACTTACAAGGCAAAAATGTAACAAGATTATACACAGGTTATAAAAGATTGTTGAAGTATTATATGAATTTAGATTGGAATAAAAATTTGTGTGCCAAAAAAAAAACCAAAATAAAACTTTACTCACACAAAGCTAATTTTTCCAGTTTAGCATAAGTTCCTGTTATGTTTTTACTTATTACTTTAGCCATTGCCATAAATTGTGAATAGGTCTCAAGTACTGCAGCTTTACGTTCATCACGAACGACGGGCCTGGCTAAAGTTCGGCCTTGAAGACTCCGAACGGTCGACGCGAACTCGTTGGTCCTGTCTCTTGCAGCCATGACTGTTTCAATCACAGGCTCTTCAAGAAAGTCAAACACAAAGTCGGGCTCTTCTAATTCACTTCCTCGTTTAGGGGCAATGTAGGGAAAGGATCCTGGTTTCTCTGTTTGTAGATATTTAGATCCCTTTTTATCAAATTTACTATAAGAATTTAATTCATTCTCCAGCAGTGGTATCTCATCCGAGGTAGTCACTGACACACCTCCTACATTACGACGCCGAGGAAGCATCGCATCTTATTTTAAAGTCCTAATAATTAATATTAGTCACTGAAGTTATCTGAATTACAAGTAATTTATGAATTAAACTAGTCTGCATGTGTTGAAATCACAAAACATGACATTTCCACGACAGCAGGGGCACGTCAGTTATTGAATTGAAGTAATAAATAAGTGTTGCCGTATGTATTAACCAAGATTATTATTAAAAATTATATACTTAAACCACACTCTTTTACTTGGTTCTTAATGCTAAAGTAGTATGTAGTACGCCAAAAAAGGGTAAAGCATTAGTTTCTTTATCTACGTACATGTCATAAGTGCTCTAAAATGCGTCCAGAAACCGTAGGCAATGACCAGCATTACCATCCATCAGAAAGATTTCAGTAGGTAATGTTAACATTACCTACTGAAATCAGTAGGTTATGAATTTAAATTTGGAACAGCTGTCAAATTCAAGTGGGGTGTCTAATCTAGTATCTATAGATATTAAAACAGCCATTGATACGAAACGCCAATTCGTTATGTTTTTTTGATATAAATCGAACGACATTTGAACTCGAGTGACAGTAGAATAGGGAGTTCATTCGCTTGTCTATGGTTTAAAAAAAAATTGACTGAGATACGAAATACGCAACGCAGCCGTTCCAAGCAGTCATTTGTTTTGTTCGTTGACTTTTTAATGTTTACAAGTAACCCTAGTAATAAGTAATTTCCCTACGGTTTCTGAACCCATCTTAAAACACTTAATGATATGTGTGTAGATAAAGTAGTGTATGTAACTATACATAATTAGGCATTACAACAAGAGTGTGGGTTTATGAAACGAGCCGAAGGCGAGTTTCATAATAATATCACACGAATGCCCTTCATTATGCACAGATACATAAACTACTATTTACTATAGCTGAGGCGGTACCGCGAACATCGAAGTCCGTATATTTCGAGCATCTTTCTTTTTTACTCCAGCTAAGGCGTCATGAGAGTGACAGATAAAATAGTCCGAAATTTACGAATATCGTTTTTTGCGGTAGCACTGCTGGAATGAGTCCGGGTAATACCTTGCACTCTTTCACAATAGAGGAGGTAACTGCCGGCCCGGTACCGCGAACACCGAAGTTTGTATATTTCGAGTATCTTTTTCTTTTACTCAAATTAAGGCGTCATGAGAGTGACAGAGACAATCGTCCGTAATTTACGAATATCGTTCTTCGCGGTAGCGCCGCTGTTTTTCTCAGGGCTTTGTTGTGTTACTTACTATCATTGAATTAACCTCTAAATAAAATAAAATGATAAATTCAAAAAATAATTTTAGAATACATTTAATGATCTAAAATTATTATTAGGATATTTATAACTTATTTTTTAAATAACTTAGGTAGCTTTCTAAACGTTAATCCAGTCAACCACTACTACCACTAGCGCTACTGATTGATGCGGGGGCGGGAACGTTAAAAAGAATAGGCGCGCTTTTGAAATTAAATTTTGTAAATTAGTTTTAAATTCTAGATTTGTACATTTCTTTGTATATTTCTTATGTAAAATAGTCTATATAGTGTTAGTTTTGTACATATTACGTTAGTGCGTTTCCCCATAATGGGGAAGCGCACGGGGCGTAGCGGCCGTAAACGATCGCGAGTTACGGGTGAGTCTCTTACAGAAGGAATAGATCAGGACTTACCTTCTTCATCATCATCGACGACTTCATATTCTGATGCTGAAAATAATGATCGTCCACTAGCGAAGAAAAGAGAAAAGGATAAGTACACACCTTATAAAGCAGGAAATTATAACAGATTTTATGACGAAAACTCGCAGAAGAAAGATTTTATTGTCTTCCTCAATCGCGAAGAAGATAACACTAAAATTACAGATAAGGATAGGTTGGCCATATCTAATGGCATCAGAAAACATTGTGTTTCAGGTGTAATGCATCTGAGGTCAATTAATGCATTCAAAATTGGTATAACTTTCGACCTCCCTAACAACGCTAATGTTTTTCTTAAGAACGAAAAGCTCCTAAACGAATTGAGGATGGTTGGTTCAATACCGGCTGCCGAAACAGAAGCCACTGGGGTTCTCACATCTGTACCTTGCGATTATTCCAATAAAAATCTTTCAGCTTATTGCTTCTAGTAAAAAAGTTATTAGTGTGAGACGTTTCATGCGACGGGTAAAAGACGCTCAAGGTGTCGTTTCCTTTCTTCCAACACAGACAGTTGCTGTTACATTTGCTTCAACGCAGCTCCCCGAGTATGTTACTTTAGACCACTGGAGACATGAGGTAGGAGTTTATGTTCCTCCTGTTAAACAGTGCCTGAAGTGCATGAAATTCAACCACATTGCTAAATTTTGTAAAAACAATGAAACTTGCTCAATTTGCTCAGGCAACCATAATTTTAAACAATGTGACAAGTCCAAAACTCAATGTGCTAACTGTGGCGGTGACCATATTGCAATTTCTACCACATGTCCACTTAAAAACAAAAACTAGAAGAAAACAAAATAAAAGCAAAAATGCAAGATATTCTGATCTTTTAGTGCAGCTCAATTTCCACAGCTAAATTCAAAATACATTGATACTCAAATATCCAATTTAATTAAATCTGACAAATTTATGAATTTATTAGTTGAAGCAATGCTTGAAATATGTTCAAAACCTGATGTGCCAAAAAATTCTAAAAGCATTAGAGAAATTTTAGATAACACTTTTAAGAAAAAACACCTTAACCTTTTTATGGATACATTACATATAGTGCAATGGAATGCTCAAAGTTTAATTAGTAATAGGCTAGTTTTAACAAAATTTTTATATGATAACAACATACATATTGCCATAATCTCTGAAACATGGTTGAAACCACATCAATTTTTTTCTATCAAAGGGTACAATATTATTAGAAATGATTGTGGGAACAACCACAATGGTGTTGCAATTTTAATTCATAATATTATAACACATTCTCAAATTACAACTCATTTTGATAGTTCTTTACAAAATGTTTGTGTGAAAATCAAAATTAATAACAATGAATTAAGTGTCGTTAGTCTTTACAGTCCATCTAATACAAATCCACCATTTAATAAAAATAATCTAGACGTTTTGCTTAAGTCCATTCCTAAACCTATGATATTTGGAGGCGATTTTAATGCTCATCACATGTCTTGGGGATGTGTCGACACCCTGCCTCGAGGTAAGGATGTTTTAGATGTTATTGATGAAAATGATCTTGTTCTTTTGAATAATGGCAGTCCCACTACAATTGGTTCTTCATCTTGGCGAGCTAATGCTCTTGATTTAACTTTAGTTTCTCCATCTTTGGCACTTTCATGTGATTGGTCTGTTTATGATTATCCTCTGGGTAGCAGTTATCACTTGCCTGTAATTATAAATTTGGTTGTTGGAAATGAAAGTAATCTACAGAATAATATACAATGCAATAATGTACATTTACCATTTCAGCATAATTACAAATTAGTTAATTGGAAAATATATAGTCAATTAATGGATTCAAATTTAAAAATATTGACTTTAATGCTATGTCTCCACCAGAATCCTACAATTTGTTTTGTAACATAATACATTCTGTTGCTGAACAGTCAATTCCACAGTCTACCTCCACTAATAAATGTAATAATATTGCTAAACCTTGTTTACCAAAACATTCTAAGTGTCCTAGTTTACCCTGGTGGAACTCAAAGTGTTCAGAAGCTGTTCAAAACTCAAAGAATGCTTATATATATTTTAAAAACAACCCTTCTGAGGAAAATTATATTGAATTTAAGAGATTGCGAGCTTTAAAAACTAATACTTAAAACAGAAAAACCAACAGCTGGATGGAATTGTGCAACTCATTTAATAGATGTACCTCATTGTCATTGGTATGGAAGTACATGCGTAAATTTAATAAATCATTTACTCTTAATAATTCTCTTGATGATAGTTGGATTCCAGATTTTATATGTAAATACACTCCTGACTTTGTTTTGAATGAGCCGTTAAATTATAATAAAACTGATAATATTGGAAATAATTATTTGACTGATCCATTTTCGTATCAAGAACTCCATTCTGCGTTGTTTTCTAGAAGAGATACATCCCATGGTCTAGATGGGATTCCATATATACTTTTAAAAAAATTAACCCCAAATTGTCTCATAATCTTTTAAACTTACTTAATCGTATGTGGAAGGAAAACTTTATACCTGAGGAATGGAAAACTGATTGTTTGGTTCCAGTTTTAAAACCTGGTAAAGATAAATTGTTGCCGGATTCGTATCGACCCATAGCTCTTACGTCTTGTATTGGAAAGATATTTGAACAGCTTTTAAAACAACGCCTAGAATTTTATGTAGAACAAAATGGTCTTTTACCTTACAACCAATTTGGTTTTCGCAGAGGTCGGTCTTCTCGTGAAAGCATTTGTCAGCTAGTATTAGATGCTCAACACAGTCTGTATAATAATCAATATCTTTTATGCGTTTTCTTTGATATTGCTGGTGCTTTTAACAGTGTTAATATTTCGGTTCTTTGTAACGAGTTGTCAGTGATAGGGATACCTGGGCAATTAATAAACTGGATACAAGCATTTTGACCAATAGAAAAGTATTTGTTAAATTTAATAATCATTTATATGGTCCAAGATGCTCGTCGTTAGGAGTATGTCAAGGAGGAATTCTGTCTCCATTAATATTTATCTTATATATTAGACGATTGAATCTTATTTTGGGATCGAATGTAAAAACTTACAATATGCAGATGACTTAGTAGTTTATACATCTGGAATGGATTTAAGTCAATTAGCTTCTACTGTAAATAACGCACTTTCCAGTTTATATAAATACTTTTCATACCTTAATTTAGATGTTAATCCTACTAAATCAAAAGTCTTCATTTTCGGTCGTAAATGTGTAGCTACACCTAATATTTTGTATAACAGAATTCCATTGCCTATATATAGTGAAGTAAAATTTTTGGGTGTAACTTTTACTCCAAAACTCTCATGGACAAAATACATTAATAATATAACAACAAAAGCAAACAAGGCTTATAATGTATTAAAATCTGTTTGCGGGACTACTTGGGGAGCAGATCCCAAAATATTGTTAGTGTTATACAAATCTCTCGTTCGTAGTCACTTTGAATATGGTTTTCTTTGTTTTGCTGGAGATAGTAAATTAGTGAATAGTTTGGACAAAATACAAAATAAATGTATGCGCACAATACTAGGTGCCTTTAAAACTAGTCCTATTGCTGCTTTGCAAATCGAAACAAAACTGCCACCCATTAGTGTTCGATTCCGTTATTTGAAAGAAAGATTTATCTTGAAGCTTCATAGTTTGCCTAATAATGATCTTCTTACCAATTTAATTGCTTCTCAATCTGCTCCTTATAAGCAACATATGTTTATTTTGCAAGATTTTTCTTGCTTTTTCATTCTCTTGAAGAGTTTAATATACATTTGAACGATGATGTTCTTCCTTGTTATGCAGGCACATTCCAAAGTAAATATGCCGCAATGAATATTGTAATCGATTCAAGCTTGTCTTCTAAGGAGGAAGTTTATCTGTTATTGTCAGAATGGACTAATTATAAATTTATTTATACTGATGGGTCCAAAAATAATGATGCTGTATCTTTTGCAATTTACCAGACCGAAATCAATAAGGGAGTGGGATACAAAATTAATAAATATGCTAGCATCTTCACTGCTGAAGCAACAGCCATCCTTTTGCTTTAAAACATATTATGGAAAGAAATCAGTTGAACAAAAATTGGGTAATAGTCAGTGATAGTATGAGTGTCTTAAAAGTTTGTCAAGTAACAAAATGAATGCTAACATTAACTACCTGATTTTTACTATTAAAGAATTATGGTGGAAGTTATCCTTAACTGACACTGTAGTACAATTCGTTTGGGTACCTTCGCATATAGGAGTCTTAGGTAATGAAAATGCAGATTTTTAGCCAGAACCATTGTTAATATTTCTGATTCATGCTCAAGTTTAACCATCAAGGAGTTGGATGTCGCTTTGCCGTATACGGATATGATATCTAATCTTAAAAAGCGCATGATTAGTAATTGGGGAAAACATTGGTATTTTTGTAGAGAAGTTGAAAATAAAGCTCATATATATTCTTTGTTAGACGTTCCTGTTAATAGTACGCCATGGTTCTGCAAGCTTAAACATTTTGTTCATAGAAATTTCTATACTATAATCAATCGAATGCGCATTGGTCATTATTGCCTCAATTTTCATCTTCATCGAAAAACTCTCGTTTCTTCCCCTTATTGTGATCGTTGTCAAATGAATGAAGTTCAGTCTCTCGACCACATCATTTTCGTTTGCCCGTCCTTCGGCATTCAGCGCCTTGTGCTGATGGATGAGCTGCTTAATATTTATGAGGCATCTAATATAATCCCGCTGTCAGTACCAGATTTGCTAAGAGAGCCTACCACGTATATGTCTTTGTATAAATTTGTACATAACACCATAAATAAGTTGTAAATATTTTAATACAATTTTTTAATTTTAGGTTCTTAATGCAGATAACATATAAATGTAAATTGTATATATTTAAAATAAATCTAAATATCGCTACTAGAATATTTCAGGATTGTACTGTTTGGAAAGGACAATAATTAAACTGGATTATGAGATTGAACGTACGGTTTTGACTTAATTAATGGATGATACATACATACTGAAATTGTATAAGAAAATAAAAGTAACTGAAGACATTGAACTCGGATTTGACCTAATATGAATAGTACTTACTGAAGACGTTGACCGGATTGAACTTATGAAAAAGAAAACAAACTACTTATGACAAGGCAGTATGGCTTAGAGCTTTAGCCTGTCCAGATGGACGAAAAAAAAAAAAAAAAAAAAAAAAAAAACTGATTGATGCGGGCGGAAATAAAACCATTATGATATAAAATACGACAGAGTACGGGAGAACGTATGGGAGTCAAAATGACAAGTTTGTGTTGTATATTGATTGTGCAATGAAAATGTATTTTGGAACTGTTTACAATAAATGATAATTCCGCTATGTGGTACCTAATTTCGAAGAAAATGGGCTGGGGACTATGAACTAAGTACGTGCTCATTAGTGCATTAACAGTGTGGCGTAGTTGGTTTCTTGCAAATCATAACATTGGCCATAGAAATTATGGTCGAGAACGGTGGGTCAAGCGGTGGCAGCGACAGCCCCAACGCGACTTGCGGGCGGTCGGGTCTGCTGGAGACGCTGGTTCGTGGGGTGTGGTACCGGGTGCACTGCTCCCTGGAAGAAGATTACCTCAGCGTGTGCCTTGATGACGGGTACGATGCCACAACAACTCTAAACGGCACCCTCAACAATAATAATGTGGAAACACCTAACAGCGACTTCACGGAAGTGCCTGAGGCGATCGCAAATCAAAAACGACTAGTGCAAGTGGTTAAATCAGACAATAATGGGCTTGGAATATCAATTAAAGGTGGAATAGAAAACAATATGCCCATATTAATATCGAAAATTTTCAAGGGTATGGCAGCAGACCTGACTGAACAGTTGTATGTTGGTGATGCTATCTTGTCCGTCAATGGGGAGGATCTGAAGGATGCTACACATGAAGAAGCTGTCAAGGCTCTCAAAAGAGCAGGAAAAATGGTTCAGTTGGAAGGTGAATATACAGTTACTAAAGAGCATATAATTTTTAGATTACCAGAGTACAGTGGTTAAGCAGCAAAACTTAAAAAGTAGTAATAATAAATAAGGTTCTCTTTTCCACACCATTATCAATCTTTGGAATAGACAATATGCCTTTATGTTTTGCTTACTACACCATATAAATATATAACATTGTGTATCAAATAACAAAAATTAACACTTTGTTTGCTAGGAACTCCCCAGGGGAGTTCTCTGTATGTAGAGGCTTTCCTCTACATAGCTGAAAAACGCTGGGATCAGCTATGAGCGTAGCGCGTAGAGACCTGCTGCACAGAAAGTGTTAATGTAGTATACATCAGTAATGAATTTAATGCATACATATGTATACAACATTTGTCATCCTGATATTTGAGCATGACATTCTTTGACCTAACACATAGGGTTAGTTTACACTAAAATATTAATATTACAAAAATAGGAGTTGTATGATTGTGTTTTAGGTAAAGTAATGAGTGATATTGATTCAAATTTAAATTAATAAATGAAAAAATAAGAAAAAACAAAATATGTAAGTTCATTTAAAATTGTGTATGATTGATTCTAAATCCTCCATGTCTGTGTAGATATTTTATTTGTAGATATTTTAACAATTACATGGCCCTTCAAATATGCAGGTGTTTTAGAATGAGGATAAATTCTTGTTTCATTTGAAGCACATTATTATTATGCAGTTATGCACTTATAAACAAAAAAATCTATCACTGATTGCACTGGTATCCTGTGTAACACATAAATGACTTGAGAAGATTACATCCCATTTTTGGACAGTAAATTAAATATGAGTGTTCAAAAGATACTTTTTATCATCAACCAAGTTATGGCGCCTGAGTTCCTCTTTCCAAGGGTCAAAATATTTGGACAAGCCAGGACTTGAATCCGCTACCTTCAGATTGAAAGTTGTTTGTCTTACAATTTAAAAACTCTAGAATTTGCCTAATGGCTACCATCACTTATCAATAGTGTGAGATCTGCATGGTCTAACTAATGAAATTTTATGGTATGGTTATTAAAATTTAATTAGCGCTCAGTGTATATTTCTTATCCATTTCCGTTTCAGTTAAAAATGCTTTAAAACATGTTCATATTTCATGCTTCATTCAATTTGCTGAGTACTAGTCATGCGCATGGTTTGACCAATTAACTCCTATAAAAGTTATGCCAATTGAAGCTTGATGAGGTCATTGCTAATGCTTCTCTTTATTAATGATAGTATACCAGGGGTATGTATTTCAAATAACAGTGTAATAGGCATGTAATTATAGTTTTTTTCTTTAGTTTATTCTTCATTTACGGATTTGATCTGAACATTACTAGCACAATATATGTTAAATTACATTAAAGATGTTAAAAATTTGTTGTTGGTTATGCACTTTAGACAAGTGCTCAGCAAAGGATAATAAAATAATCTGCTGTCCTGGCCATGACAAACTTTTGTGTGGGTTGCTTTATAATCACCAAGCAAATGCTATGTTTAGTAAAGCCAACACTCTTTGGCCAAAAAGGTTTTGAACATCGGAAGTTTCAAGTGGTCATTATTAGGCAGGCTGCATGTTTGTCTGGCATGAGGTATAATAATAACCACTGCACCAAAAATTGGACTGATTGAAGTAAGCATCATCTGTTGAAACCCAATGTACGAGTACTGCGGACGCCTGGCAAGCGTGGCGGTTATGGCAACTACCCTCTCAGCTGATAGAAGTCATATTTGAAAGAGGCCTATGCTATAAGTCTAGCAATCGACGACTTATGGTTGAAATTATGATGTGAATTGGGACAATTTTTGACAAATAAGTCCCGTAAAAATGTCCGCAGTTGCCAGTTGCCAACAACCAAACAGTATTTTAGAGCTCTATTATGTCCCTTATAACTTTTCAGTTAAGTATCTTCGCGAAGTCACCCCGTATTTCCGGAAGGCGTCAATCATTAGTGAGGTGGGATGGGAGTTGCAACGTGGATATATGGCGGAGACGCCGCCGTCGCCGATCTCACCGCGTCGTCGCCGCGCCGATACGCGCTACGTGCCGTTGCTGATGGCCTGCGTAGCCAAAAATCTGCGCCATCACGACCCAGGTGAATATACTCGTCATTGGTCTTGCTCTGCAAGTGGTTATTTAGTCTCCAAACTCCATATTCATACCAGTACAAATTTTGGGTATGAGAGACTTTACTTACGTAAAGTAAATAAAATTTGGTTTTGATACTAAGAGTACTGGTCAAAACGGGTGCGTGGTGCTACTTAGGTTGGTACATATTCAGGTTTGATTCCTCTGGAAAAAGGTGAAGTTATATTATTTTGTTAATTAGTTTAATTACCTACGTTGTATTCGTGATTTTTTGTAAAGTCCAGCTACTGTTTTATAAAACGCAAGGTCTACCGTACAAGAGCTTGTTTCTTGGCCCCGGTGTGTTTGTAAACCGCGGCGTCGAGGACCGGTGACCGACGCGTATCCGACGAAGTTCTAATGTTTCGCGCGTGAATGTTAGTAGTTTGAAATGTCACCGAGCAGATCAGAGAATGTATGACTCATACATTCGCGAAATCGTTATATCAACGGAAGCCATATCTAAAAAAAAACTAACCGAATCGTTACGTGTCGCAGAGGAGCGCACGATCGAAATATACTCGCCGGACACGGTGCACGCGCTGGCGCTGCGCGCGGCGGACGCGGCGGGCGCGGCGGGCTGGCACCGGGCTCTGCACGCCGCCGCTCGCCGCGCCGCCCGCGCCGCGCTGGCCCGCGCGCGCCCGCGCCTGCGCGCGCTGCTCGGCGACGTGCACTACGCCGGCTGGCTGGCGCGCCGGCCCACCGTGGATCACGTGAGTTCAATTAACATACGATACGCGTACTTATCGACCAATGACTAAGAAAGATGAAAGATCTCCAAATGCTAAAAGTATGCCACGACTTCTGTTAATAATGGCTATTCTATTCTTTACGAGAGTCTCATATTTACTAAAGACTTTGGAACGGGTCTATCGCGAATTAAATGTAATTACCGAGTTTCATGTCTGATGACGTAATCATGATTTGTTGCTACTTTACAGATTAGTGCTTCGGGCGGTTCCGATAGTTCTGATGAAGCTGAGGGCTGGCAACCTACCTATGTAGCTATCACGGACCGGGAATTAAGGTTCACTTTTTTATTTTATATATTTTCGAAATTCTTTCAAAATACACACATAGGGCTATGAATATGATGCAAAATAAAAAATGCTTGATTAATTAAAATGTTATCCTACTAAAAAATATAAATGTCAAAGTTTGTAAAAAGTTGGGATGTATGTTACTCAATCACACAATAAAGGAAGGTTTACAAAAAACTTGGTGCACAGATAGACAAGATTTGAATTGTGACGAAATATGGGTAGGCAATTGTAATGCGTTCCCATGCAATCTTACGCCGACGAGTTGAGACGAGTCGCAATTTCAAATAAGGTCTCCTCGCTTACAATTAAAACCAGTGCAGCATCTAAAGGAAGCGGAGTCGAGTACCGTGCGTCGATGACATGATATGTCGTTCCCGGCAGGCTGTACGAGGCGGCGCCGTGGTCGGCGGAGGCGTGGTGCGCGGCCAGCGAGGTGCTGGGGCTGGCGGCCACGCGGCTGGCGTGGTGGCGGCGCGGCGCGGGCGCGGCGGCGCTGGGCGTGCGCGCGGGCACGCCGGCCGGCCTGGCCGTGCGCGCGCTGCGGGCCGACACGCCGCACGACCTGGCCGCCGTGGCCGGCGCGCTCGTGGACGGCGCGCACCGCGCCGTGCGCGCGCAGCCCGAGTTCACCTTCCGTAAGATAACTGCCATTTCTTCAACAAGTTAGGCGTACGGCTTGTCACGATGGAGTCATTGCGACACCGTTAAATGTGAGGTATCCTTTGAATCGTTTGAAAGCGTGTAGGTAGTTCAAAATGCTTATTTTTTTAACTTAACTTATTAACTTATTGACGGTCCGCAGGTTGCCGGTTCCGAGGCGCATGCGCGCGGCTGTCGCTGGGCGCGGGCGGCGTGTGCGTGTGGGAGGCGGCCGGCTCGCTGGGCCGCGGCGGCGCGCGCGCACTGTACCGGCGGCCGCTGCACGCCCTCAAGGCCTCCGCCGACGACGACCGCTCCGCGCTGTGGCTGCACTTCACGGACGACGACACCGTGGTCAGTACTATCTCGAGCGCGCGCTGTGCCGGCGGCCACTGCACGCCCTCAAGGCCTCCGCCGACGACGACCGCTCCGCGCTGTGGCTGCACTTCACGGACGACGACACCGTGGTCAGTACTGTCTCTAGCGCGCGCTGTACCGGCGGCCGCTGCACGCCCTCAAGGCCTCCGCCGACGACGACCGCTCCGCGCTGTGGCTGCACTTCACGGACGACGACACCGTGGTCAGTACTGTTTATAGCGCGCGCTGTACCGGCGGCCGCTGCACGCGCTCAAGGCCTCCGCCGACGACGACCGCTCTGCGCTGTGGCTGCACTTCACGGACGACGACACCGTGGTCAGTACTGTTTATAGCGCGCGCTGTACCGGCGGCCGCTGCACGCCCTCAAGGCCTCCGCCGACGACGACCGCTCCGCGCTGTGGCTGCACTTCACGGACGACGACTCCGTGGTCAGTAATGTCTCTAGCGCGCGTTGTACCGGCGGCCGCTGCACGCGCTCAAGGCCTCCGCCGACGACGACCGCTCCGCGCTGTGGCTGCACTTCACGGACGACGACACCGTGGTCAGTACTGTCTCTAGCGCGCGCTGTACCGGCGGCCGCTGCACGCCCTCAGGGCGTCCGCCCGCGGCGACGGGTCCGCGCGGAGGCCGCGCTGCACGGCCGACGACACCGAGGTCAGTACTGGTTATAGCGCGCGCTGTACCGGCGGCCGCTGCACGCACTCAAGGCCTCCGCCGACGACGACCGCTCCGCGCTGTGGCTGCACTTCACGGACGACGACACCGTGGTCAGTACTGTTTATAGCGCGCGCTGTACCGGCGGCCGCTGCACGCCCTCAAGGCCTCCGCCGACGACGACCGCTCCGCGCTGTGGCTGCACTTCACGGACGGCGACACCGTGGTCAGTCCTGTCGCTAGCGCGCGCTGTACCGGCGGCCGCTGCCCGCGCTCAAGGCCTCCGCCGACGACGACCGCTCCGCGCTGTGGCTGCACTTCACGGACGACGACACCGTGGTCAGTACTGTTTATAGCGCGCGCTGTACCGGCGGCCGCTGCACGCGCTCAAGGCCTCCGCCGACGACGACCGCTCCGCGCTGTGGCTGCACTTCACGGACGACGACACCGTGGTCAGTACTGTCTCTAGCGCGCGCTGTACCGACGGCCGCTGCACGCGCTCAAGGCCTCCGCCGACGACGACCGCTCCGCGCTGTGGCTGCACTTCACGGACGACGACACCGTGGTCAGTACTGTCTCTAGCGCGCGCTGTACCGACGGCCGCTGCACGCGCTCAAGGCCTCCGCCGACGACGATCGCTCCGCGCTGTGGCTGCACTTCACGGACGACGACACCGTGGTCAGTACTGACTCTAGCGCGCACTGTACCGGCGGCCGCTGCACGCGCTCAAGGCCTCCGCCGACGACGACCGCTCCGCGCTGTGGCTGCACTTCACGGACGACGACACCGTGGTCAGTACTGACTCTAGCGCGCGCTGTACCGGCGGCCGCGGCACGCGCGCACGGCCTCCGCCGACGACGACCGCTCCGCGCTGTGGCTGCACTTCACGGACGACGACACCGTGGTCAGTACTGACTCTAGCGCGCACTGTACCGGCGGCCGCTGCACGCGCTCAAGGCCTCCGCCGACGACGCCCGCTCCGCGCTGTGGCTGCACTTCACGGACGACGACACCGTGGTCAGTACTGACTCTAGCGCGCGCTGTACCGGCGGCCGCTGCACGCGCGCGACGCCTCCGCCGACGTCGGCCGCTCCGAGCTGTGGCTGCACTTCACGGACGACGACACCGTGGTCAGTACTGTCTCTAGCGCGCGCTGTACCGGCGGCCGCTGCACGCGCTCAAGGTCTCCGCCGACGACGACCGCTCCGCGCTGTGGCTGCACTTCACGGACGACGACACCGTGGTCAGTACTGTCTCTAGCGCGCGCTGTACCGGCGGCCGCTGCACGCGCTCAAGGCCTCCGCCGACGACGACCGCTCCGCGCTGTGGCTGCACTTCACGGACGACGACACCGTGGTCAGTACTGTCTC
Source organism: Grapholita molesta (assembly GCA_022674325.2). Classification (NCBI taxonomy): domain Eukaryota; kingdom Metazoa; phylum Arthropoda; class Insecta; order Lepidoptera; family Tortricidae; genus Grapholita; species Grapholita molesta. Next base: position 20,871,494 of record CP053121.2, on the reverse strand, counting down.
TAGCGCGCGCTGTACCGGCGGCAGCTGCGCGCGCTCAATCTTTAGGACTCTGTTACGCCTTCGACTGCGTAGATTAGTACGAAGTAAATCTTGCGAGATTTATCTCTTTATTCTTCGTAGCATAAAATAAATGTAAATGAACCTAAAATGTTTTTATTTACATTTTTTTTTTCAATAGGAACTGGACATGGAGGGCAGTCCGAAGCCGGCGGTGTTCATCCTGCACAATCTTCTGTCGGCGCGCGTGCACGCGCTACCTGAGGACGCCACGCAGCCGCTTTAACCGCGCCACGGCAACGTGAGTCACCTCCAAATATGAATCCTACCCGGCGTGACGGCCATGTGCCTCGTATTCTGTACCTACTGTGTATCGGCATTTTAATTTAACTCGTTAGTAGCTCGAACTTCGATCATAGAGGGATGCAGAGCATGAAGATAGAAGCTTTTAAAGCAGAATCTCGATTAAAGATTAAACAATACTCTATCTTGTCTGTAATGTTTATGTCAGACGTTTTTATTAATCAACAGGATTTATAAAACGTCTCACATATTAAATACATTTTTTGTGTGCATAGTATTTAATATTGATGTCGGTCTACTGCAGACGATGACCGAAAGGTCGCTTTAGTGCAATTATGACATTTTATGAATGTATTATACGAAAGAAGACGCACAAAGAGTGCTCAGGCTAAGTTATTTCTGATAGTTACCACTTAAGTAACATCACCTGTTGTGTGTTAGTAGTAACTACTAGGGATAACCGCTCCAATTGGTATTATGGCTTAGTAAAACTAGTAAGTGTTATTGTGCCATGGTTGTACGTTGTTTGTTTTGTAATATTGTAGATAATATACGAGTTTGTATCCCACATTTTAAAGTTGAATGGCATGTGTGATTTAAACGAAGAACAGAACCTAATTTAACTTCTACATAACTTTACAATGTTTTCATTTCTTGATGTTTTACGCAGTTGCCATAAAGTAGCTTTTGATATCTAATTCTTATCAGCTACGAACGTCCGCTACTGGATACGGCTCTCCCACGAAGACCGCTACAAGCAGTATTGTCCTCCGGTGGTTCTTGATGGCAGTTTAGGGACAACACCAGAGTTCCGAGCTTTTGATATTGATATAAACAATTGATTGTCATCCAAAACTATTCACCATTTCAGTCACGAAACTCATAATACTACATAATGTAACAAATGTTGAGTACTTACATACTCAATTTTGTAAGCTTTTCTATTCCAAAACTTGACACATTCTGGATATTGCGATTGCTATTTTTTATTTAACCTTTATTTTTTATGTCTTTTGACATTGCTTTATTTCATTATGCATAATTGCGTGCATAATAATTATCAGATATAATGTTTAAAATCACTAACACGAATGCGTAATACGTTTACGTAATTTACGTAAACTTTTGTCAAGAGATAAGAACACTGATGTCTCTAATTTATTATTAACTGATATGGCTTAATATGGCCTTTCCTTTGTCTTCATCACACGAAACATGCAACCATCATAAGCCCACAGCTTCTGAATCTTGTTAAGTGGAATCTTAGAATCTTACTTTTACATGTCGAACGAAACATGTCGAACCTTATGCAAAATAATCGAAACTTAGTTATTCTACCTATTAAGCTTTTCTTACTAAGTGATTTTTGATCTTTGAACTTTTATGTACAATATCTAAGCTGTATATAGCTACTATTCTTTCTAAATCTTTACATTTCCCTATTTAAGGTAATTGTTTTGCTTTAATATTTGTAGTGTTCTTAACGATAAGATGTCATATAAGCTAGGGTAATTTTGATTAGGATTAATGTGTAGTGACGTAGCGAAGTCATTCGACTAACGACAGGCAATATTTAAGGTGATAAGAAAGGTTAGAAATATTTATTTTATTACCACATTTATGTCATAATTTTGTAAGTGTACAATATGGAACAGAACAAATGTATGGGGTTCTTTTTATAACCGATTTTTTATTGGATTGTACTGTGTTTTGAATGTTTTCAAATATTGTTCTAATGACATTAATACCTTTTCACTGTGTAGTCAAAAACATTGTATTCATTATGTTATAGGTATATTTAAATTGGCTTTACCTTGATATTATTGTTTCGTATTGCGAATCTTGTAACTGTTTCTGCTTGTTTTCGTTTTAAGCTATCGATAAGGCATAATTGTTATTTGTTATTTTATCGTAATATTATATTTTACATAATCACTATCCCGCTTATTCATAAACGTCTGTCAAACTTATAATTGACTAAAAGATGTGCGAGACATTTATGAATTAGCCGGTAAATCAATTCTGATTATTTGATTTAATGACATTTGTTAGCAGTTGGCTATATGTGGGCCTGATTTTTATGACCACTTACTGTATTTATTGTTACAAAGTATTTATTATATGCAGAACCTTGGTCAATAAGTTAATTTCTTGAAATTGCTATCACTCTCGCAAATGAAAACTGCTCCAGTGAATGAATACAGTTTGGCCTTCCAAGGACCACCATACAAAACGTTTTTTTTCGTCATGTGTTTATTTTTTTAAATATAAACAGTACTTTATTTGTTTTATAAAAAAAGTTGGTATAAAAGACATTTCAATGCATACACAGGGCTACTCGAGGTTAATTTCTCCTACACATCCTTTAATGTATACTTAGACGCGTAATTCAGGCAATATTAGTGGATTATTTTTTATTTTTTAGTATGCAGAATCGTCTGCTAGCGAATATCTTCGATATTTAAATCGAAAGAAAAATAGAAAAATTTGACTCGCAGCACATTGTTATCGATGAATTCTCAATATGAATTGAGACTTCGATGCCGTTTAGTGTTGAATACGCTGGCGGTAGATGCGTTTACACGTCACCCATGATGACGTATACGACGAGGGATAGATAGAAAAATTCGACAAGTCTCAGCGGTACTCGTATAGCACAATTGGAAGTGCACTGGGCTAGTGATCCAGTGGTTGTGGGTTCGAGTCCCGCTGCGAGTCAAATTTTTCTATTTTTCTTTCGATTTAAATATCGAATATTAGTGGAATTAAAGGTCATACAAGTCATACATGTAGTTTGCGTAGTCCTCGCAACAGAGTCGCTAGTCAACAGTACCGATTCATCACAAACGCCACTCTGGTTCTAGTCTCTTACCCAAACCTTTCGTTTAACGCCCACGCCCACGATATAGTACAGTAACGGTCGATAACATGTCACCTTTATGTAAAAAAAAACAACAGCATTATCACTCTTCTATTCCTGCTTTCCTTTTTTGTCGATGACATGTCGGACCCAAGTCACATGGTTATTTAATAATAACAGTATCAGAATCACATCTCATTTAAGCTTTAATTATTTGACATAATTAGATAAAATTTTCATAATATAACCTGACTATAAATTATGTTATACTTATTGTCTGGTAGTATAGATATAGTTTAAGAACTATTCGAACCTGGCCCTTACTCTTTATCTGTTGTGAGTAAAACCGCAAGTGCTACTTACCAGCACAAAAATGTATGGTAACTTTAACCAGTTATTTAATAATGTTTTTGAATGACAAATTATTTATTGGATTTTTTTTAAGTTAGTTTTTTTTCCTCGCGGTTGTTTCTCTCGTGCCTTGAACCTTTCAGCGCTCAAGATTTCACTTTTTGAATCTTTTTCAATTTTGTTTCTTTCCCTTTGATACGTTAATGGTATCTGTTACAAATTGTTCTAAAATGGTGTTTACACGCTGTACTGTTGACGCTGTGTTGATACTTTTCTTCGGAGGCTCTAATGTAAGTTTCTTTTAACCTAAAAAAAGTTTTTACGAACGCGTAAGTGATAATGTTAATTATAATGGAAACGCAAACGCGTTCGTGACGTAAAGTTACGTTAAAAACTTACACTCAGGGCTCAGACCTATTACACATCTTTGTATAAGTGAACGTAAGTAAGGAACTTAACTGAATATAAGTAACATAAAAAGAGCGGAGTGAAAAAGATATCATATCAAAGGTGACATATTATTCGCCAATACTTGCTGCATTTTTTAAATTACACATTGACTTCTTTGGGTCATTATGTTCTATTCGCTTTCATTAAAATATATATCCAACTTTTGACTGAAATATACTTACTACGTTATTTTGTAATTCGTTTGCCTAAATGTTATGTCGATGCCGAAGAACTATATTATAATGATGCGTGTTTTTGAAATTGTATTGCTATGACTTTGTAATAATGGCCGTTTCAGGACTATATTAATCGATTATTTACTTTATTATAATATACGTAAGTATCTATTTTGTTTACCTTTAGACACCAAAGCTTGTATATCACTATGAAATTTGAGGCTCAATATTACACTCTCCAAATGTAGCATATCGATAATATCATTTCTACATAGCTTGAAACATATCTTTAGTATGGGAATTGGAGACAACTGGTGCGCAATGTGTTTGAACTACTATGATTGGACTTCTATGTAATTTTCAAGTGATTTTGCAAAACTTTATATGATATTATGACTGAAATATATTCGACTGTTATTTGGACATATGATTTATAATTAGATAAAAATAGTGAAATCGTGATTGAGACTCCAACAATTTCATTGTTGTGCAATGTAAAAACCGTTGAGGTGAGCGTATGATAACGTGGTTAATTATTCTAACAAAAGTGTTCAAACACATTGTATAAATGTACAAGCTTTGGTTAGTCATAACATAAGTTCATATACTAAAACATAATCATAAAACTGTACTAAGTTACCACATAGCATGAACTCTATTCTTATTTTGTAAACATTGTAGTAGCAAAGTTCTGTATCGACTCCGGGAGTTGTCCGATTTTATTGACAACGATATCAGGACTTTACACCATAAGCAATATAAATCTTAGCAAGTACCTTTACTATAAACTTAACTATAAAAAATCCAGAATATTTCAGACAAATAGACTGTCATAAACTTCAACTGTTTGACAGCTGACGGAGCTAAAACGTTTAATGGCCGATTTTTCAATTGTCAGATAAGCACATATCTGACAGATACCCATAGAGTTATTCGCCGAATAAGGCTTATCTGAAGATTGAAAAATCAGCCCTAAATCAGTTTATAAATTATGGCTGTTTAGTTGTCTGAGATATCACGTATCAACTTGATATTAAATAGTTTGAGTCTCTACGAGTTTTATGACAGACTGAAAGTATAAAAGATTAGGTTACCATAACATTAGTGACTGTGTGAAGAGTTGCCATATCAATGTTACTTTAAGTTAAGACTCTTGTAATCTTGTAGAATTTCTACTAATGACATTCCTATGTAACTCGGATGATTAGTTTTTTTAAATTATTCTATAAAATACAAATACATCATCAATTCATCATCATCATAGAAACGGAAATTGTAATCTGTTATGGAGAACTTTTTATTAAGTGAGTGGTACGTGTAGGAATCCTAAGGAGAGACATGCGTCTTGCTGAGATATGGAACTGTCAACGGCTATTTATGTCTAGAATCATTATCACTCACTATTTCTACTGATTTCTTAGTGGTATTTAGATCTGTTAACGAGACTGTACCCTTTATGTAAGAACATTTTAAGCAAATTACTAGCCTGTCGAATACAAAAGCTTCTATAGCTTTTACTATATTTCGCTGTGAGGATATGCTTATTGAGTAATTTTTTTTGGATCTGAAGTGTATTTTGATGACCGGCATAGAAATGAAGTTCATTTTGTTACTGCTCATTTTCCTGTTGTACTTCAAATCATTCCTTAGAATATAATAGGTAATTTATATTTATTGTGATGTGATCACTACTCAAGTCTGGCCAGCGAATCTAGAAATCACACATTATATAATACCTAATTATTTTCCCAAAGTACGAAAAAAAAGCTTTATCGACTGACTTGTAACAAATGCAGTCAAAAGTGCAAGTGTAAAATATGGGTGCATACTACGCCACGTATACAAATCAACGTAACTGATCGTCTGATAGAGTTTGGCCAGTGAAAAAAATTGGTTTACTCACTTAAAGCATAGACGATTGAATCATACCGTCTCTTTCTTTCGCTTGCACTACGACCCCAAAAAAGGGATGAGTATAGTTTATTTTTTCAACTTTAAGAGTAACAATCGAGTAATAATTGGTTAGCCAGACTCTATTGGTGTATTAAAGTCGTAGGATATTTTTATGGGAGTTAAAAATCAGTACTCACTTATTTTTGCACTCGACTGTACTATAGGAAATAACATTTTACACTTGCCGTTATTAATATATGTGCGCCAACTATTACTCACGCCAATATGATCTTTAAAAAATATGCCCCCATATTATTGACACATGGTAGTGTTAAGTATTTCAACCCTTTAAATGCTTTTCCTCTTGCGTCACACGCCAACGCCTCGTCTCGAATAATGATGAACCTTGATATGTCTGCAGGAATCCATCGGCCATAACTCTTTTACATAGGTGCTAGTGGCGTGGTAGGCAAGACAGCACACGACACTTTTAGCTGTTTTAGGCTTTTAAAGTGTTAAAAGTCATAGGGCACGCGGTCTATGATATAACTTTTATTTTTTTGTGGTGGGATTTTCTAGATTCATTAGCCAGACTTTATAACTGAAAAGATTATTAGATGAAATCGTTTACAGTGTGACCTTATAGCTCATTATTATAATTTGTAGCCAAATCTGTCATTATGATGCATTAAAACAACGAATAAAATATTTTCTCGTTTCTTTTATCACCATTCCCTTTTAGGTTCAAAAAAACCAAAGCGTAGTAGGTATTATGCTATTATATAGCAATCCCAAATAGCTAAAAAAACCAAAGAAGTTGTAGCTAAAATATACAAGTTGTTGAAACAAATAATGTTTCAACTGCTAAAATCTTAAATTCCTGGGATTGAAAATGCCAACCGGTACAATATCGCGTTACCGTAATTCAGGCAATCTCACTAACTATATATTGCGTTTACTCCAGTAAATCTCAGTTCTATAATACATATCTTTTGAGTAGTGTGGGGTTCTGACTGTTGTAGAGAATTTTTCTTCTGTCCAAGTAAAGGTGCGACCAGAGCGCAGCTTAAAAAACGGTCACGATACGGAATCGCAGTGACGCGTCGTATGCGTACTGTTTTAAACGCATGCTCCCCACACCGCTGCTTAAAATACGCTGAGGCACCGTAAATTGACCTGCGTAAAAATCGCAAAAAATATTACACGGAGATCTTATGGCAGACACCACACCGGTGACGTAAAAGACGCAACTGTTTGGTGTCAAAAAAGATTCGCGTGAAGCACGTGACTGCGATTCCGTACCGTCACCGTTTTTTAAGCAGCGGTGTGGGGAGCATGTGTCAAAAACGGTACGCATACGACGCGTCACTGCGATTCCGTATCGTGACCGTTTTTTAAGCTGCGGTCTGGTCGCACCTTTACTCAAGTTCATAAGTTGTGCTTCGCGCATACCACACAAAAAACAAAGGAATACCTAAACTGAATTTTGAAGGAACTGGACTTTGTATAGACATAGATATTGTCAATAGGTATGTAACCTATTCTATGATTCTTAACCTAAAATACTTGTAATACAATTAAGATATGACGCAGGTCAAAATCGCTTATAGTCCTGAAATTTGGTAAGTACCTATACGTGAAAAACGTAACGTATATGTGGTCGTGTAGAGAATATGGAACTGTGATGGAACTAAACGAACACGCATTAAAATATGTGGTACTTGACATTAATAACATTAGCGGGTAAGTATTATTGACACATTGTAGGTAGGTATCTCTAATCTTTATTTTATTCAATGTCCATATTTTAAGTGTTACTACTAAAGATTCAATATTGTACGAATTAACTCTGTTACATGATTAACTCTGTCGGTGGCAGTTCGATGCCTATTGGGTCGAGAGGCGTCCGGCGAGCAACCGAATAGGGCACTGCCCGTCGGAGGGCTCTTGCCTGTCTCCTCAAATATCCAATCGATACCAAGCAATTATCGACTCTAATATCCGAGCCTAGGACACATAATCAGCTACCAGCGTCCTCATGAGTGACAAAGTATCAACTGACATCCCCTATGTCTGCCCTATTGTCTCGCCTTTCTATTGTTGAAAAGTGGAGTAGAGAACTAAATTCCTGATTAGGCAAGTTTTGTCTCGATGTTGCCTATTCTGGTTGCATCATTTAAGGCATATTAGTTCTGCTAGTTTGGCCCGTCAATTTTTATTTAAAGCCTCAATGTTGTTCGGAGTCTAGACTTTTGGCGAAAAATAAGTAGGTTATTATTATAAAGATCCTTTATTACAGGATGAGAATTATATCTTTTTCACTTCTCATGCTCTAAAAGTGTGTCATATTATGCTTGCCAAGGCGGACTAAAGTAGTACATTTAGCCTCTTGGGAAAATATGTACACATATTTATGATATACAAAACGTGTTAAATTGGCCAACCAGAACGCTTCACCTTATTAAATCCACCAATCACGACACATATCGAAGTTAATTGCAACTCTAGATTCTTTTTTGGTGCGAATACTGTTTAAAAATGTGAAATCATAAACAAAACTTTGTATAAAGTATCAACCAATCAGATATACCGCTATATTAAAATCGACCATTGAGGAAACGCAATGAAATTCTCAAAGCATTAGGTGCTTTCTAGTTCCTACTTCACAAGCATTAAAAAAAAGTTTAAATCGTTGGCAAACTCTTTGAAGCCCAAATTATACATTGTCTATGGCATTTATTCACGGCGTAGATATATCCTATCTGTATCAAAGTACTGAAAAAAATACATAGATTGCCAAATTAAACATTTTTGACTCAGAATTCATTTCGGGCATTTAAAATTGTATTTGTTTATTGTTAAAATGTTACTTTATTTTATTTTCTCGCAATAGATAAAACTAGTATGTATAACTTGGGTCTAAACGCCATATTGCCCCTCGAACAATTTTCCCTCACTTCGTTCGGGAAAATAACCATCTCGTGCTACTATGGCCTACTTTAGTCCCTTGTCAAACAATCTACAATAATTGTTAGCTATTCAATAAGTGCGTTTAAAATCAATTTCCAATTCGAATATAAACTTGTCAAAAGAATTAACGAAAAACTATTATGGGGAAGTGGGGTACCTAATCGCAATATTGGTTTCCTTTCTGGGACGAAAGGTTTGACGGCAGTCACATTCATAAAAACATACCTATTGCCGAACTTAAAACAAATATTTGTATTAGGTTGCCAAAGCAGATCCTGGAATGGTAACTAGAGGGTATAGGTAGATTATATAAAAGCAATGATAAGTAAGTATAATTAAGATCCACGTAATAAGCTCTATCATATTCTTAAACCTAATTGGATTACGCAATTTACTTTACCCATTGCAATTCGAAACTTGTCTCGAGACTCGGGATAAATAATATTGCTCAGAGTTTTTTAACTGAGCATTCTTTAAAACAACCTTCAAATGAATATTAAATTTCATGACGAAAGCTCTGAATAATCCAGTTGTTAATCTAATTGTTATTCCGCCGCTGTAATAACGTAAGATGTTATTTACTGTGTGCATATTAAATTGCTTGTACAGAGCGAATAAGTTAGATATGCTGCATCTTGGAGCCGCAGTGCATCGCAAATTATGATTTATGCCCCTGCGCTGGTGAAACTTTCATTTACCACCCGATATATATCCGTTGAGGTTTCATTATACACGCCAGAGATATGTATATGATAATGACTGAAAACCTATTCTTGATACGCATATATCGCGAGTATATCTCGACTGCAAGCGAACAGGCTGATGTCGGTCGCTGCTGCTACTTGCAGTCAAACTTGTCAAATATTATCGAAAAACAAATGTCATTCAATTGGGATCTGTGCTAGGAAATAACTACTAAAATTTAAATATTGTTTGCCACAGATAGCCCGGCCCGTGCCACAGGCGGATGAGATGAAATATCTGGATTTTACAATAGATTCCGTACTTGCATGGGCTTCTCACATTGACGCCCTATCGTGACATGGACATATCAGTAAATATAACGTTTTGATAAAGTCATTAGCAAACGGCGGAAATATTTCGCCTTCTAACAAATCTTATCCTGCTGCTGCGACAACACTTTGATGTAAATATTGGTAGTCGTTATTATTAAACTATCTTGAATACGGTCTGGGTTCGCTCATTAGTTGCATGCTCGGATGTCGTTCTCCGTGCCGACATGGACTGTAGTAGATACTTACGACTAATTGTTGTGGCCTTCCTACACTATTAACATTATTAGCGTACGTGTGAACTGACCTATTTTTTTTGCGATCTATTGGAACGCACTTGGCATTTTAAATATTGTATTTACCGAAAGGGTTAATGTACAAGATGTATATAGGAATGGTCACGCAATATCAATCACTCCAGCGTTCAAATGGGAAAAGGAACATGGCTTACTTTTGGATGAATGTTAATTTGGGCTATTTATTTTATTAGTAGGTACCTGTTTTTGTTAGAAACCGAATAAATAGTAAAGACACAGAAGTGAAATGAGTAAAAATTTTTTTACGTAAATTATAAAAAAAAACAGCGTGCATCTCGTTTTTTCGTGCACGAACCCATAAATGTGTTTCTAACAGGTGGTCGTGATTAAGGCAAATCGATGAAGGGCCTTAAGGTTCCGTGGAGTTTATTCTGCCCTGCCAGGCAAATAGAAACAGTATCGAACATCCAAATAAGTAAAAGTGTTCCCCAAGTGTTTTTTTGTACCCCTCTGACCATACATACCTGCAACAGTCAATTTGTCAAGACACCGAGAGAAGGTCAAACACGTCGATTGCAGTGGTGGTCTGTAAATTTTTCTGTTAGACAAAACGGACTCAATGTGGCTTTCTCTTTTCTTCTCGAAGAAACTGTTGAACTTTTAGTTTAAGCCGACGGGAATCGCCTTTCATGGACGTACCGCCGCTGATAAGAGTGTTCCTATGTAATAAGTAAGTGTATGTTTCAATTAAAAAATATATTGCACCGAGGTTATTATCCTAGCATTTACCTTAAATGCTAGTATAATTACTTAAATATTGACGAAATTAGGCGAACTGTTGTCTAAATGTATCCTTGGTAAAATGGCAAATAAATCTTGTAACAGATATGAAACCTATTTTAATCCACTAATGCGATATCCCGGTTTGACCTTAAGTAGATTTTTCAGGCTTCGTACCTTCATTTAATAAATCATAAACTGCATCCCAGGTAACCTGACAGACTTTTGGTTTTCCCCACTCGCCGAAACATTATGTTCCTAAAAATACATTATTCTTTTCTTATCATAAAGCGCATTAGCGGAAAAATGTTTCAGTATCATGCACGAAACATGACATAAATCTTCCTCGACGTCATGGAGCACGGGCTAAAGGCGGCGCAGCCGGGCAGAAAATTGCGAACTACCGACACAGTGCAAGTATCGTAATCAGGGGTACTCCAGGCTCGGGAGAATGGAACGCGATGGGCAAGGATTTGGGGTTTATATGCTGTGAGGGGAACTGACGACGGAAAAGTAAAGAACTTTTTATTTCCATACCTCTGATATGAGTATGACCCTATGACATGCATGATATGAGTATACTCACACGAATTTTGAAAAAGTTTTTCGTCTCTCTTTTATTAGTGTTATAGTTGGTCCCAAATTATAATTTCTGTGTCAGTCTATTGGATTTTTTAGGGCTTTTGAGTAGACAATAGAATAAGTATTTGACACTTTCACTGCTAGCTAAACAAAAGGAGTTCAAAGGAAGTAAATCACTAAGTCTATGAGCTGTTTTAAACGAAAGCCTACCCTACACTAAGCATTGCTCGACATGGCCATTTGGTCATGGCTATTTTTTTAAACGCACTTCTCTTAAAAAAGTATATTGAAGATTTGAATTTATGCTCAGCACTCAGGACTCATATAATTTTAGCGCCATCCTACATATTCCATGGTCATTATCATTAATAAATAAAAAAATGACCAGTTGTAAAGTAAATTCTTCATACAAAACGTTTCTTGGTGAGCTGGATTAAATATTTTATTCTATTTATCCTAATACCGATCGACCCGAACTTTATAAAAGGTCATAAATACTTAATCATATCGTATTTTCTGTATGAAGTCAATGTACGGATTATAATTTCATTGTATTCTCACTACGTCGCTTACATCTTCATAGTGAACGTTGCACATGCTCGATGGGAATATTTCAACACGCGCCTCGCAATGTTGCCTTTGTATTCAAAGTTGGTGCCGACTCTGTTACAATTTGTAGTAAGCAATATGTCGTCCGACGGACCGCCCGGTCGGGAAGTACCTATGACAAAAGCTCGCATAACTTCAGCTAATAGGCACAGCTATCGTCAACGTCTGCAATAATGAAAATACTTCTAATGATTACTGGGATATAATATAAATACAGATTATACATTAAAATAAATAAAAGGAGAGTGAGCTTTAGTTCACATATTCAGTTCAGTTCATAAGGAGATATATTAAAATTGTGAGTTCACATAGATGAATAAATTTTTAAGGTTCCGTATGTCTGCGTGATTGATTTACATATTCATATCAAATTACAGCTTTCGAGGATTAGCCGGGGACAGACAAACAGACGGACAGACAGATGGCTAAAAATAGTTGACTACCCTAAAAACATATAATAGGTATTGCGATTGTAGTAAATTTTAAAATTCCGAAATTTCACACTTTGCAACGTAGGTGTACTTGGTGATCACGAAAGCGCTATAATTCTTTAAATAGTACATTACTGCAGCCGCCGGGAAAAAGGGGGTTGAAGGCTGAGTTGTATATACGGCCGACTGTAAGGAGGCCGGATAGTATACGAAGCCTTCAAGACCCTTTCACGGCTAGGCATGTATAGTGCTTTTCTCAAACTAATGCAATGAAATAAATAAAAAAATACCACTGAACAAAACAGCTTCACGACATAAGTTTTTTAATTTTCCCTCCAATCCCGCTTTGTAGTATTTTTGCCTTCGATGTAATAATTAATGACTATTATAAATAGTCTGGCTATAATTACTATATACAACATTTAGAAAAACCACCAAAAAAGAATGCACTTACCTTTTAAATGATGGCGCTACGGCATCTGCCTTTGGCGGTACACAATAACAAAATATAGATAAATAAAACCGGGCCCGGTTAGATTATTCAATTTTATACACCCGTAACACTATATCTAAGTCACAAAAGCATCGAATCACACCATTTACCACTATTTAGTCTTAATAAACAGAGTTTTACACGCCGAGAAACTTTTCCATTCCGCCATTATTAAAACAAGTAAAAGTGTCCTGTGATTGGTTGAGTCAAAAATGCGTTCAAAAACGCGCATGCGTGGAGTAGTGTTTGGTGTTGCCAATACAATTTTAAAATTGAGAGCATGAATAATAAATATAATAATGTAATAACCTGATGATATGAATATTCAATTACATGATAAATAAAATAAATCTCTTCATACCATTTCGTCGGAAATAAGCGAGATTATGTTTTAGCCCGCTAATCATTTAGTCACTAAAAATGATAAAAAAATATAACTCAGCTGTTTGAACAGGCTTCATGAACACAGACGCCAGGTATACATAAAAATTAAAAAAAAATTACTTCCCGGCCTAGGCCTTCAATTTTATATGAAATTCGTTACCTGTCCTCTGGAGTCGATACGCCCTAAACGTGATACTTCGAAGCCTATTATGACGCACGTAACGAAGACATTTCATTGCATGTTTGAGAAAAGTATATTTAATTTAAAAATTATACTACAAGTCCCATCTGTTATGTATCACGTTTAAATACCTACCCGCACATTAAATGTTGTACAGTCGTCATCAGATATATCGCAGCGGCCAAGGTGGTCACAAATATCTAAACAACGCTTCAAATCAAAGTGATAAAGTGCATGTTCAGATATTAGTGACCACCTCCACAGCTCCGATATATCTGATAGCGGCTACTATGTTTAGTTTTTTATTCCATCATATAAATAACGAGCAAATCTCTGAAAAGTTTATCTAGTTTTCAAATTGGTAAGTACTCGAATGGCTGATGCTTATGACAGGAGTCGCGCGAGTCTCCAGCGCCATTGAGTCGCCGCGGCGGCTGTCACTCGAAACACGGCATTCAATTAATAAAAGGTATTCACGGCGCCGGTTCTTCCCTAACTCGCCGATTTATCTCGCAGTCGTTATGCTATAAATTCAGCTAAAATGTCATGTACCTCGCCGTTCGAATGATTAGCGGATGTCTGCGGTGGGCACTTTGAATTCATCTCGAATTATTATATGAATACTGAATGCTTTCATGAATAAATTCAGTCAATTAATTAACATTATTGCGGGTTTAATTATAATGATTATTTGGCATTTTTAGTTGTGTTATAGCCGGGATTTTATTTAGGATTTAGTAACTAATACTCGTAGCATGCTTACCAATGGAATGCTTATATGCTTATGTGCGTGCTCCGGCCCGCCATCATTAATTAGTTATTAAATCTTTATGTATAGCCTTAGAATAGTTAGTTGTAATTATTATTAACTTTATGGATCTCAGAGTCTGAAATAAATGAATTTTAATTTAATTTATATCAACATTATCAACAAAACAATTAATCGGTAAAAATGTAAAATAGGTTTAATAATCAGTAATGAATTGCGTTATGATCGATAAACACTTGATTGGTTTATTCAAATAACGGCCTCAATAAAAATGAAGTTTATCCTGCGTTAAACCGAATGCAATGAGAACAATCAGCCTGTATATTAATTAAATGATTGATGATTTCAGGGTTATGGAGCAGGAAGACAAGGCAGGACATATAATTCATAGGTGAATCTAATTATGTTAGACATTATCCATACTAATATTATAAATGCGAAAGTAACTTTGTCTGTCTGTTACCTCTTCTCTTCCCGCTTAAACCGCTGAACCAATTGGGAAGGGATTTGGTATGGAGAGAGTTTGAGCTACGTGACAGGACATAGGGAAAGTTTTATCCCGCAACCATACTTTAAAGATAGGCATAGGTGGCCGACGAACTCGCGAGGAAAAGCTAGTAATAATTATTTTCCAGGCGATAAATAGAAAAAAAAAACATTTGCTTATAATTGTACGTATGAAAAAGTTCTTCTTTTAAATCGTTCGAAAACTGGTTGCAACCGACAGTTTCAGTATCGGTTAAAACAATTTTACATTCACTAGCATCAAGTGACTAAATGGTTGATAACCCATATTATATATATCCTGAATCTGCTGTCAGATAACAAGGCTGATCTGATTAATACGTATTACTATTTTTATTAAGATTTATTTTCGTGTCAAGATTATAGATATATATAATAATTCACGAGTCGTGACCCAAATCCACAGCGCAGGCTTTGTTAAAATACAAACGGCATATGGTATATACTATGTACTAAACGGCATCCATCATACACTTTGACCACATCAGGGATAATCCGCCACAGGCTTCGTCCAAAATGTTCAAGAAAAAATCCGCAACACGAATCGTCCGGAACCTAACACTGCCTACAACTTTACATGCAGTTTGTTGAACTTTAGAAACTTTGACACTCCTTTTATGACGCACTGAAAACTCAGAATGTCTGGCCTAGTTGTAGGCCTAATGTTGACACTGTCTATGAAGCCGATGGTCCTGGGTTCGAATCCCAGTCAGGGCATTTATTTGTGTGGTGAGCACAGATATTTGTTATGGGTGTTTTCTATGTATTGTCATCTAGTACCTGCAACACAAGCCTTACTGAGCTTACCGTAGGACTATTTAGGTCGATTTATGTCAGATTTTCCCGAAATATTTATTTATTTATTTTTTATTTATCAAACAACTAGTTATTTCACAGCTGCATCGGTAGCATACGAAAATTCCTCAGAAACAGTACGCGCTCTATTTCGAAGGGTGAGGATCTGATTCCTAATACCATTCCTAATGGATATCAGGAGATTCGTTTAGCAACTTTTAGATTGCTTACTTTATGATAGTTACGATTAATAATTCAATTGCTACTGATAAATTTTGCCCATGTTAAAAACCTTATCAATTGAACCGCTTACACAAGTCTATCGAAATCAGAAAATCAGAATCGATCGTTACGCCATTTATGCGAAAGCTGCCGTTAGTAAGTAAAATGTTAATTAATTTAAAATTTATGCTGCAAATTCCAGTGACTGCGTCACATATCTCGTATATTTATTGCTTTAATTGAACACTGGTTTAAGAGCGAATAGTAAGTTTTTGTATCTAAAGTTACAGACAAGTAAGGTAAATATCCCTATTACAATACCTTGCAATGACAAGACACGCTGGAAGTAGAAAAAAAATATGATTAAGGCGATTTTTGTCTATGGAAAGTTGGAATTTCTTATTTTACGTTTAATTGGTATTTTTCTATTAAGACCGATAGAAGGTTCAATAAATATTCGTATGTCTTATCCGTACAAGGAACATTGGTGTTCCGGACATTTGAGAGGAGTACGCGGAGCCGGATCGAGCCAACGCGCAGAGGCCCTTTCGACAATTCAATGAAATGTTAGGGGTTTTTTGTCTTGGTTGGTTCTTAAAAGTGTATCGATTTGATGCTTCGATTTCCTGGACTAAGATAAAAAATAAATTAGAATGATTTTTCCAATAGTCGAAAATTATATACAGAAATTGACATTTTATGTAAGGAACTGCAAAACTATTATCTTAACAAATTGATATGACGTCATAACGGTAACGTCATATCAATTTGTTTACATTTTTTTGGTAGCGGAATATACTCAACCGCTGGGACCTTGCACACATCGCTTCTCCCTATGTAGCCTTTGCCGGCGATCGTAGCTACTAGTCTTAATTTCTCATGGATAGTAAGTTAGCTATACACCGATAAAAACATTTTAAAATTGTATTTTTTTATGGAAACACCTTGGTATTGCATTTTGCACATCTATTTTGATTACCAGTGTGTAATTTAAACTGATCAAAGTTCGTATTGTCATCTGTTAAAAGCATTGTTGAATAACCCCATATTCTTAAGATATGGCTTTCAATGGCAAGTTGCTTGAAAAATGTCTTATGAAAGTTTTGAAATTTTGAGATAATTCTGCAATCTGTACATTGCTATTTGGTGTTTAATGTAGGTATGTTTATAAATTATGATTACTATGTAAGATTATGATATGTAACAACAACAAAAAATAATAATAATTATGAGTACCGCCGACAAACGTCTTTACCAGAACCTACCATGTTACAGTACAATCTACTAACAAGCACGAATGGCATACTTAACTGTGAGTAGCTTCCTATTGTCACACTCATGACGGAAATCAAAATGTAATTTAGTTTGATCCAACTGAAGACACTGCTAATTGGAGGCTCGTATACACGGCCGGCAGGCGACAAAGCAACTTTGTTACGTCAAACTAAACACAGCCTAAACGTGAACCGAGTTCATTAGCACATCAAACCGGCGATGGATTGCTATGCCTTATTGCCTCTCATATATTATGTACTTACTCTAGAACAAGAGAGCGACAACGGGCAACAACAAATCGGCAAATTACCAAGGGTTTGATGGAAAAACTGGTCAATTATTCATTTAGTAAAGTGTTTTGTACCTACTCTAACAATTAACATCAACATCAGTGACGCGAAAAACAAGACAAACCAAAACCTCACTCTATGGAACTGTTTCTCAATTAATTATGAACGATTTAATCGTTCCAAGTTCAAATTGAATTAAAAATACGGGACGGTAATATCGAATTATTATCCTGGCTGTTTCAAATTCATCAGCAATCATTGTAATTCAAAATTGGGAGGTTCCTTTCAAGTTCCGCGAAATGAGAGTCTGGTTTAATTGGGTCACGAACGAAACGCTGTCGAACATGACCGGCCATTTACGAAACGACTTTTTCCTTTATTTCACCGCGAATCCTGTTACAACTTACAGCATTGGAAATAATCACTCGAATTTAATTTGACATTTAAAAACGGCCATTGTTTTAATTTTATGCAAAATTGGCGACTTGATTGATGCAGTTAACCAAACTGCTTATTCAACTAAGAAAAAATCAAATTATTTTTTATTAAATGTTTTGATTTGTTTTGATTTTTAAGTAGTACTATATAAATTAAAAATTGTGATACATAGATGACATTAACTTAAGTAGGTAAAAGTGACGAGTTAATTGATTAGAGTGAATTGGTTAAGGCGTTAGAAGTGCAGGTTCAAAACCTGTCATGGATGCCGGAGGTCCTCATCACTCTTGTATTGTGCATTTATTTAAATTTTTGAAACTGCTTATTATTTGCCAAACCAAAAAAAACGTAGACAAAATATATCGAAGTGACGTGACGATATGTAAGGATGTTCGCAGGCACGCCGGTCTAAATGTAAATATAGAGTATAGGCCATGATTACTATAATAAATAAATAAAAGTAGTATCACATAAAGAGCAAAAGAAAACACAGATATGCACGCGTATTCGACATAGAAAAGTATCGGCATAATATTATTCGTCTCGAGTGATCCACGGGTTTGGTTAGTACGATTCCCTGTTCAACCCCCGCGGGTGTCGTAAGATGCAACTAATGGAGTTGGGTTGGGAAGTATTGCCAAATTGTTATTATAGTGCTCGCGTTGTTTTTTAGAGTGCCGTACCAAAAACACAAAATAAGATCACACATGGATCACAGGAACACTAATCTGATAGTCTTCTTCTTCATTACTTCTTAAAACTTATATTAGCATTGCGATACATATACGAGGAAATGCCGCTAGCATCCTTGGTACAATGCCTCAAGGGCCTTTTTTAGATGTCATACTGTAACTAATTAAGTACTTGTATTTATCATAATACGATTTTAATTTCTAAATAAATGTATTTTAAAATAAACAAATTACCTTTAAATAGATTTTTAAAATGTCATCATATTTCGTGGCCTTAGTTCCGAAACCAATGATCATAGGATTGCTGTGTTTATGTGGAAGGATATGGTAGTAATAATTTATTATATTTTCCGTATATTACGGAATTTCATTAGAATTATTTTTTTGGCAATAATTTTAATTGTCGCAGTAAACTTGAATAATATAAAAGTGTTAAATATTAATAGTTATTTGTGCAACAAGAGAGGAAAGTTGTTTTTTCTTGCGAGTGTTTATTTTGAGTCCCGAGTAAGCGAAAGACTCTATAATTGAATCATGAGCGTAGCGAATGATTCTAGTGTTAGAATCTTGAGCGTTGCGAGGCACTCAAAAACACGAGATGTAAAATAACTTTACTCTCGTGTGACACATAAAACTTTTCACCTCAGTAGTGAGAACATATTAAAGGTTAAATAAGTTGCCAAAAATGTCATTTTTAGTACAAGCTTTTATTGCCGACTGTACTTTTTTGCACAATCGTCATCTACTCTTCGAAAGGATTCTTATGAGCCTAAAACACCACGGGGTTATCTTGTGTATTTTAGGAGTTGTTTTTGCTACGTTCTGGCTCCAGCATCAGATCAGATCAATAGTACCATAATATTGCATTGTAACCGTACTTACATAAGTGTGCTAAATTTCAGCTCAATCGGTCAAGTTATCCACATTCATTCAAGTGTTTTATCTGCAACTGCACTGGCTTCATTACTTAATATTTTGTTTAAATATCTTTCATTTTTAAATATGTACCTACATTTCAAAATTATAATATTTGATTAATTTGTGAGGGTCCGAACGTGTTAGTGGTGTTTAGCGGGTCCATTATGTCCTATTATAATAGATAGATACATATATATACTTAAATACATAAAAAACACCCATGACTCAGTAACAAATATCTGTGCTCATCACACAAATAAATGGCCTGACTGGGATTCGAACCCAGGACCACCGGTTTCATAGGCAGCGCAGGGTCATTACCTACTAGGCCAGACCCGTCGTCAATTAAAAAGCTACTTTGTCTCACTCCCTGGAGTGACGAAAGTAGCAACTTTCCTCACTCCCTGAAAGTGAGGAAAGTCGCACTTTCCTCACTCCCTGGAGTGAGGAAAGTAGGCATGTTCAAGCTGCTGAGGTGAAAATACTTATTACTTTATCATTTATTGATGTTCAATCGGAAATATGTAATAACCCAGAGCCTGATGTGGTTTCAGCTAAATGTCCTAAAATTTTATAAGTTATAGATTTCAGTGCCCTAAAAAAAATCTTGCAAGTTCCCTTTCAAGTTTCGAATGATCATGTGTACCTGACACCTGTCAGGAATAAATGGTCTGTAGGGATTGACGGTTGAACCTCAAAATGGCGAAGTCGTCTTGAAAATATATTTTTTGTTTTTTGTTCAAACGTAGTTTAGTGTGTAATATTAATAGCGTATTATGCAATGATCTAACGAAGAATTGTGCAGCTAATGAAGAATTGATTTCAAAACGTGTTTCACCACTATTTTGGTCATCACCCGGCAGTCCCGGGGTCACGGCCGCCTCTCAGCTTTCTGTAAAGTCCATCAGCTACCACTTTACAAAACGCAAGGCCTACTACCGAACAACGTCATGCTCTAAGGGCAAACTTATATGTTATTTTACTTATTTGTTATTCTACTTGACATTGGCAAAATCATCGATTGATTTATTGATGGAAGCCATATTTTATTAAAGGAAGAAGAAGAAATGGTCTGTATGGAGTCGAAGAAAAACACTCTGTATGGAGTCGTTATTGCCCTCCGAAACAATAGCGTAGAATGCAATCGGGATTAAAGTAAAGACAGAAATAAATTGTTGTCAATACTATTATGCCGGTGTAGTGAATTGAATGCTTCGATCCTATTTAGCGATGTATCCGAAAAGGATATTCAGTCCGCTCAAATTAAATTATTCGGCTATTTTTCCTCTTCTTTATTTCAGCTGCCCCGCCTGAGTAATACTTATTGTCTTTTTGATCGTTTGCACTATTCGGCTATATGTATTGTGTTCCATCTATTAACTCGACGTTTCATTATGTTTTTAATTTAGTTCTAGTCTATAGTTTGGTATAACGAAGAACCTTTTAGCATAAGTAACATTATATAAAGTACTTATAGATGCCTAATATTATGCGTAAATAATTGCTATACGAAGAAACTGCCATTTCTAGCCTGTACCCACAGGGTCTCTTTAGAACTTATGTACGAAATATAGTTTGGTATTTACCAGTCGATTTTTATTAAAGGAACACATCGCAGGAAACTGGACCTAATCCCAATGACACCTAATGTCTTTATGAAATAAATTACCGTCCTATAATAAAATAAATATTATATAATAAATATAAAAATATTATACATATAATCAGAGTCAGTATTGTTTTTAGATACAAAATATTTCTAATTTGGAAAAAGCGTTAACTGTTACAAAACATTTCGAATACGAACGAACTATTATACCAGTATATTAAACCGGTTTCTCAGAGGCACAAAAAATAACATGGGAGTTGTAGAGTAACATGGGAACACAAAATTTTTAATTATTTCGGCAAATATTACCTATGTAAATATTTTGGATACGTATCGTATCAATTATAATAATCGTGCCGAAATATATTCATACAGTTTGGAGTTGTTAAGGTAAACTTTAATATGTTTGTTCTTGGCCTGGATACCCTGATACCTGAACAAAGAACATCCTCATGTTGTTCAGTCGGAACTCTCTGGTGTTATTGTATGGTTAAATTTTGCTGGGGGCGAGTTAGTAATTTATATGATACTAAACCTTCTGTCTTATATAAATTAGTCAAATGTTAAAGAATTATTTTAGCCATATGTACGAGTAAATTTGCAATACCTTACGGTTACTTTGGCCCAAAATTGTTTTTGTCTTAAAACCGAGCTATTGCGTAATTTACATTAATTCTCGTTAGAAGTAGTTTCAAACACGTCTTTGGCATCTACATCCATACCGAAATAATCAAATCGTCGCATAACGGTCCGTCTATCTGTCTTTTTGAGTTTTGGGCAGTTCTCCGAACCAGTCATTTTTTATGTTCCTAAAGATATCTTTTTACAGGTGCAATATTTACGCATCAACGCACATTTTTTCGATACTCCATTAATCAATAGAAAAGCTATCGGAACCATTTTAAGCTTGATCTCCTATATAAAAAGTTATCGGCCAAATATGTGAAAAATCAACCGTTTTTTACAAGTGACTAAACTAGTTGTTCGTAATGTATGTTTATTAACTTAGAAACTAACTTAAAATATGTAATATTACTTATACACAATTCATCACTATTCGATTCTACATACAATTTTATAAAAAACTTGACTAGTTAACTATGTATAATATATTAAAATTCAAATCAAAAAGTGTGTCAAAAAAAAAAGTCATTGTTGACGCCAGCTTTGGTTTTGGATTTATCATGAAACGAAACGCATCGAACACCCAAAATATGGGCCCCCGATGTTCGCCTCCGCCTCTCAGTCGACTCACAACCAGCGGAACAAGCAGCACGTGCAACGTTACGGCAAGGAGAGTCGCCAAAGATACTTCTTCCAATCTTGTCAAATATATCATCATTGTTATTGTTAAATATACATCAATAACTATGCATTATAACTAATATGTTACTTACACATATTGTAGGAATTTTAGGTTTAATCATGTTAAGATATGCTTTCTTACTCAACCTTCTAATGAAAACACGTTTTCGACAGGTTTCTTTAAATTTGTCATTGTTGGCTGCCTCATTGTCGGTAAAATTGGAAAGGATGACAATGACGCGTGTAGCCACCAATGATAATCCTCGAAGCCGACAATGATTTTAGCATCCAACAATGATGTGGGCAGAGGCACGTATGTACATAGTAACGTTATAGCTCGAATGGTAGATTGTGAGATTAGAGAGGGCGGAGTACCGGTGGCAAATTTCACACAAAAGGTATGGAGTCGTTTTTATAATTATTATTTTAGGCTTGAATAGTAAAATTATTCATTTACCTAATGTACTTAGTATGATACCTACTCGTAAATTGGAAGTAAGTACTTAACATTTATTTTCATAAATCGATTTCAGGAACACCTAAATGTTATGTCGTAAATGTTTTGGGTTATTTTTCAATTTCTTTTAACAAAGTCACCATTCATAGATATAATATTCAAAAAGTTAGTAAATTATAAACAAGTCCTTAAACATGCAACCATGACATCGGTATATGTAGAGCGATCGTTTTCCACTCATAAATGGATCTTCAATAAATTAAGAAACCGATTCACTCCGAAAAACCAGGAACATGTGGCCATAGTCCAGTCATTTTATAACATGGATACGCACTTAAGTGTAGATTGTGAGGAGGACCTCGAACACATAATTCCAGTCCTCAATTGTAATTGAATGGTCTTGAAAATAATATATGGTTTGGCAGGTATAACTTCTTAGTAACTAACTATTTAGTACCTAATGATAATGTTTTGATAAGAAAACATATTATTATGTATTATAGATATTAACAACATATTACATTATATTTGTATGCTCGTAAGATAATTTCTATAAGTTCCTAAAAATTATTATGCAAAATTAATCATTTATTCGTTATTTATTTAATCATTAGAATACTTAGGCGACTCCATACATTTAGTGTGAAATTTGCCACCGGTACTCCGCCCTCTAGCAGATTACTACGCCCTAATATATAGTTAGTTGCATAACTGAGTTAAAATCGAGTACCTCAGTAGACTGTTTACAAGCTTTTCCTGAAAAAAAATAAAAAAAGTATATCAAATGGTACATATTGTCATTACTGATTCAGTTATGCAACTAACTGTAACATATTTAAGGGGGCCCCCAGACAGTCGACATGATTTTGATCTATGATCTAAATATTAATCATAACAAAAAATAATCATACCTACATATTATTTAACTTGAGTTGTTATTATTGTGCAATTGTTATGTGATCATCGTTAAAATGTCTTTCAAGACGTATAATTATAAGAAATCAATAAATAAAAATGTTGCCTACTCATAATTTTAATATCAAAGGAAACATTGTTTCTAATGTTGTTTTTTTATTAATATTCTATTAAACCAATCATTTAAAAATATATACTAGTTTTATTTCGATAATATTGTCTTGAAGACGTCCGTTAGGTGTACAGTTGTGTCTTACACCGACCTAAATTTCTAATACCTTTCATCCTGTTACTTTTAAAACTCAGTTTAATGCATTCATCATTGTTGACTACATCGTCTACGAGTATAACTATTATCATCGATCCTTATAAAATGTCATTGTTGACACTGCCCGTCATTGTCAGCCACAACATTTTTTTGCAAGTTGCAATATTTAGGTACATAACGTGTTTTGAGAAGTGCCAATGATTTTAAATTATAGTTCATAAGCTATTAGATCACTCAAGTGTTATACTTAAGCCCTGGCACTGAGTTGATTCTTGCAACTGAATTTGTATGGGGAGAATTTTTCTGCGGAGAACTGCCCTTTTACTCTTTTATGCCTAAACAGCTCAACGGATTTACGTGAAAATTATTACGGAGATAGTTGCAGAAACTTAAAGTAGCATGAAACAAGAACAAAAATAATCTTGGAACAAAAATTCTTTGTTATGGGAACAGTAAGGTAAAAAGATCAGAAATACGAAATATTACGAGTTCCACATAGCCATAGCCCTCTTCAATGGGTAACTTTGTTCCAAACTTCTCAAAATAAAAAATAACTATTATACATTGTTTTACCACATTTTAATAATGTAAACAAGTAGATTATTCTCAGCTAAGCATCTTATTTATCAACGTAATCACAGGGGTCCCTTATTTAAAGTATTCCGACGTATATACAAAAACTATAAATATTTTGGGCCAAAGTAACCCGACCTTACGGTACTTATAGTTCTTGTGTACTAATTCAGCTAAATATCTTTCTCAAAACAAACATAAACGGACGTCTAATGAACAGAGCGAAGGCGGTGCGACCAACTTAATTTTATTTCAAAAGACATTAAAACTCGCTGCCTGGAGTGAAAAATAATCTGGGTAAAATTATTGCCTACAAGATGTACGGCGAAGATAGGCTGGCCGCGGATTACTCCATTGTTAGGGTTGAGCCCTTCCTTGTTACAAAATATAAATATCGTTTTTCATTACCTGCTCTCATTAGGAATTTGGCAGAAGCATTTTATTATAAGACGTTGGAAAAATCTACTGCGCGCCTGCGGTAATTTTTGGCAGTTTTTAAAATGTATTAATAAATATCGCAGGTTTGTTTAAACGGGCACCCTTAATTAAATCAATTAAGGCTATGGTTTAATGGATAATTTACTAACAAAATAAGAATCGTCCATTTCTGACGACTAGGATAGTCTTATCTAAATCTTTTTTTTTTAATGATAAAGGTGGCAAACGAGCAGACGGTTTGCCTGATTACCGTCGTCCATGGGCACCCGAAACCCAAGGGGACTCACAAGCGCGTTGCTTGCCTCGAGTCAAAAACCATACCTTACAGCCTTTGCTTATTTGAGCTTTGCTAAAAGCGCCCATTGGTATAATATTTGCGCATTTAGGTAACTGACCGCATGGCTAATGTCGTAAAATACTGTGCTTCGGATAATAGACTACTTTCGCTAAATAACTAAACAAAACACACACGATAGATAAACACACGCAGAGATTAATTGAAAATACATAAGTTTTTAATTTGAATTTGTGTTTTTGGTTATACATAAATTACATCATATATAACTTTAATCTAGTTTCATGTTTACCAAAATGAGAGAGGAAAAATGTCAAAGTATAATAATATGACTATTTTACGCTCAGCGACAATCCTTGTGGTACCCGAAGTTGTAATTAGTTGAAAACTGACTAAAGAGTGAAACAATTTCTGCCTATCCATTCTCTTCACAGAGATCAGAAATTAATTCACTTAAATGTTGGAAAGGGTTTTAAGGCTTAAGTGAAGTTTTGAAAAAAACCGCTTTGTTAAGGCTTGATAATGTACCTACTGAAAGTGGCATCGAACTCAATGCCAAGGTGAGGCTGTCTGCGATATGAAGTCCTTATTTTAGGTTCTCGACGAAAGGTTTTTTACGCCTATTACATTATTTAAAAATCAACCTAACAATAACCAAACATACATGTATACCTACATATATTCTTCTCCTATTCTTCGCGAAGTCATCATTATATTTGATGCAATCAGTATTTTAAACGAAGAAGAAATTCTTACTCGACCCACGAGACGAGATTTGGTGGTAGATGTACTTATCAAAATTAACTTTAGTGCTTTTCATCTTTAAATGGTAATTATAAGTCACAGATAAAGAAACCTGGTAGTTACCTGGTAGTTACCTGGTGTGACTTATAATTACCACGGAACTCCGTGTTATAAGTAGGTACACTATTCTGAGACGACCTTAGAAAAAAAAATACTACCTACCTATTATTCCATCACGTCCTATCAGCCATGGTCAATGGACGTCCACTACTGGCCGCAGGCCTCGACCTTAGACCGCCATAGGGAGCGAGCATGAGAGTTCCAATACCATAATTGGAACGTTTGGCAGGCGGGTTGGCGATCGCAGGATGTCTTACCGCTGCAAGATAAGCTCTTCTCCAGTTACTTGCTACATAATGAAAGTAATAAAAATGCGAGTTTGGATTTTTGAAGCTGAGAGCTTTTCGAAACAACATCAAACACGTATTTTTATGCCTAATTATTATGTACAGTTACCTACCTACACTACTTTATCTACATATTAAAAGCTCATTAATAATGACACATACGAAAAGTCAACAGAAATGTTAAAGGCGGCGTGAAAACTTCTTACAAACAATTATAGTTTTTTTTATTCAGAGTAAAATTTTCATATCGTTCGATAGCAAGTAACGTTTTTAAAAGTTGTTTGTCATTGACATCATTTCTAATAAAATGTCAAGTCGCCTGGTATTAGAATTGAGCCCAAATAAAATTTCTTTGTTTTTCAGCCACGTTCTAAATTGAAATGTCATCATAATTCAAAATTCGATGTTATTATGATGCTACAATCATTGAAATAATATAATAACCGTTCACAGATAAGGACATTTGTTATTGAAAACCAATTTATCATTATGCTAGTTATAATTTGCAGTTTCTGAAATGTACCTATATGCAGGTTAATGATATGTGTGTAGATAAAGTGGTTTTAAATTACACTGTGTTGGTATTGGCAGCAGTATTCACCGAAGATGTTATACTGGGATTTCTTGTAATCCTGAAAATAATATTGCTATACAGTATTCTAATATTCGAATGTTCGGATATTACTTACTTCCAAGTACTGGTAACTTCCGAAGTATCAAAATCCTGATAGAATTTGCTGACACACAAAGTGCAACACAAAGTGTAGCTAATAGCAACAAATTCCTTAATTAGAAATGTTGTCGGAACCTACGCAAACTGCCTTGCTTGTTCTCGTTCTGGGGGAGTATTCTTGTACCGCCGATATTTTTTCTAGAAACATTAATGTAATCATGTCATGATAAAATAATAACGATTACATTCTTAATTTGGGAGATTCATTTTGAGATGTGATATGAATCTGAGTGCATTGATGCGTGAAATTTTATACAAATAAGCCTAGTCCTACAGTGAGTTCATTAAGGCTTGTGTTATGGGTTAGTACTAGAAGAAGATGACTGAATATTATTTATGTATACAATTTTATGCACAGGATTTTTGGGTTTTGTAATCAACTACAACCCGTTATAGTTTCGCTACGACCGTCCACCGTCTTTCCTCGGCTTGGCTTAATAATAGTTAGCACCAGGAAGCCGTCTGGTATACAAAAAATGGGTACCTCTAGTATCTCAATAAATTAAGGGAATTTGTTTCGCTTAAACCTTATTGTATGACTTCCCGTTAAATAAGTTTTTGGCGTCGAAAATAATCTCTAGGAATAAATCGAAAATAACTCTTTCGAAACGCGGGCCTATAAATTTGAAAAAATCATGAAAGTGTACTTTTATAACTTAGATACAAGTATACTTTTCATTGAAAACTTATATTGAGTTAAATAGAGCATATTGAATCGTTTTTAGGTTATTGCAAAATGTTCCTAATTTTTAAATATAAGAAGTATAGGAAAGGCAACTGTATCGAACATAACCCATAACCCATTCAGCATGACCCGTCACGCTTTTCGTGTTTTTATTCGAGCCCATATTCATTAAAGTTATATTTTTTAAGTCATGTAATTCTTCCTGGGAGTAGTTTCTATCTCAAAATCTGCATTTTAGTAATTATAGTTATAATAGGTATTTATAGGGACTTAAATTATACTGGAAAGCTGTAGGTAAGTAGGACGCTTTATGCGGCATGTGTAAACCTGCAGAAATAAAACGTAGTACGGTACGAGTAAGCTAATAGTTTCTTGGCGAAAGAACTCGGAAATTGTACAATTTGCCGAGATTGCATCGCATGATTTCAGGTACTTCGTCTGCCTACCAGTTTCTTCAGATATTTTGCACCAAAGATATCGGAGTTTTATTTACATATTTTTTATCAAAATACAATAATCGAAGGGTAATTAAGTATAGCAACTTTAGGTATTGTATTTATAAAGTCAAAACACTCATTTATGTAAAAGTAAAATTATCATACCTGTCGATTAAATTTTAATTTAATAAAAGATCGTTTGTAACTTTTTCAATAATATCGTATAAAGTTTAATATTCGGAGTTGATGAGATCAAAAACTTTTTAAAGTAAATTTCATTGTTAATTAATTGAGTTGTTTTATGAGTAAGCACTACAGGTAATATACGGCGTAACATTTCATAGCGAAATTCTCTCAAAATAGCACAGGGCAGATTGTTATGCTACAGAGTAAATTTTTACCGTAGGGAATGTACATATACTTCTATAGGGACTGTTGAGCACTCTTCCGATTGGCATTGCTCGGCTGACATTACATGTCTTGCCTATGTGCGTTATAGGCAAATGATGCATTGTGACAAATTAACAGACTTATTAAGTGATGCTAAGCAAGTATTGCCTATGGACAAGTATTGCCTGCGGCGCGACAACTTCGGGCACCTTTCTCTTTTACTCCAATTAAGGCGCCATGAGAGTGACAGTGACAATCGTCCGAAATTTACGAATATCGTTTTTTGTTGTAGCGCCCCTGAAACTCGAGACGTGTCATAGGCGCGTAGCCTGCCTGCTACCTTCGCCTAATGTTACGTGTACCTAAATTCTACAGAACGATTATTAGCGTGACATGTTAAAATTCTGGCTGTTGATTGTTCGCCTCTGTTGTCGGAATACGCCCGCCGAAGAAACTTATCGCTGAAGCGTGCCCCTTTATCCCTTCCATTTGGAAAATATTTATTTAGCATCCTTTCCTTAAGCCCCGCTCTCAGGTGCGAGATGGCCCCAACTCAAACAAAG
The DNA here is from genome assembly GCA_022674325.2 of Grapholita molesta. Lineage (NCBI taxonomy): Eukaryota > Metazoa > Arthropoda > Insecta > Lepidoptera > Tortricidae > Grapholita > Grapholita molesta. The sequence continues at coordinate 20,842,021 of CP053121.2, read as the reverse complement.
GGCAGGCATTTAAATAAGGCTCTTTCTCATTAGACTTATAGTTGTATAATTTAAAAAAATAATGTTATTAAAACAGGTAAGTACATTATTTAACAAGAAATGCAGTATGTACAATAAGTTCAGAACAATGTGTATTTTTTATTAACTCAGTATTAACAAGACTCTTGGGTAATCTAACCCTTTTTAGGGTTCCGTAGTAAATAAGGAAATCTTATAATTTTCCCATGTCCATCTATCTGTCTGCCTGTCCGTCCGTAGCCTAGCTCAGTGATCCGTAGTAATAGAAAACTGAAATTTGGTAGAAGTTCTCCATCTCCGTTCCACCAAAGTCTAGGCGAGGGGAGCGGTATAATCCTTACGTTGTGAATATTCCATTCATTCGCACGAAGCGATTTGCTTCCACCTTCCTAATGCGGACTGCTAAGGAATGGAATTCGCTCCCTATGCCTGTATTCCCGGAAAGATATAATTTGGGTCTTTTTAAGGCAAGAGTGAATAGGCTTTTAGGTACTGAACCAGCGTGCTACACCCTCGACCTCGTCGACACTTACCATCAGGTGCGACTGAGGTCAAACGCTGGTCAGTCTTGTAAAAAAACCGGTTTTTCTTCCTTCAAACCAATTTCATTCAGTACCCACATTCTAATTATTTATTCATTTGTCATGCTCGGAAAGAAAGTCATTGTTTCCCTATAAAGCGGTTGGAAAATGACACGTGCATACCCTCGGGCCGAAAAATGGTCCATCCATGAGCATAATTCTTTCACTCAAATTATGGGAATTTATTGTAGCGACAATCATACATTAAAGATGTGAATTCATTCAATAATTTCATTTTTCAGTTTAACTTTTATATTGAAATCGAAAGAAAAATAGAAATTTTTTGACTCGAAGCGGGAGTCGCAAGTATAGCACAATTAATAGTACACTAGCCCAGTGTACTATTAATTGTGCTATACTTGTATTTTTTTTCTATTTTATCCCTCGTGGTATAGGTACGTCACGATTATACCAGCATACTATTGAATTAAATATAAAAGATATCTATACCTACTATTATTATTATACCTAGATATTTTTCTAGCACGAACGATTTCTTGTAAGTGATTGACAAAATAAAAACATCGACAGTCCTGTTATCGATAAGTACCCTTTCAATTTCCATACAGGTAATACAAAGACAAATATGGGGTAATAGGGTTAAAAATAACTAACAATAATAAAAGTCAATTTATTTATATTTAAATACCTACTTCAGAAAACAATTTGGAACTATTCATTGCAAATTATAAACGTAAATTGGATCAAAAGTATACGGATTACGTTTAATTTGTTCAAGATCGGTGACACGCGGCGTCTAGGTAGGTAGCCGATATAAGACTGTGTGTACATCTTGAAGTTGAAGTAGTATGTACTTATCGATAGCAGGATTGTCGATATTTTTATTGTGGCAAGCACAAAACAAATGCCGTTCCTGCTAGAAAAATATCTAGGTATAATTATTATACATTTTCAAATTTATTGTGTCAAATTATTTGCAATTGTGCTGAAAAACGTCGTTTGTAATTGCATAAAAACCTAGCTGCTCCTTATGCGCGTTTGCACGAACTCGCCTCCTCAATAACCAACCTAGCACACCTATGTAAGTTTGTTTGCCGCCGGCGTGCAAAAGCCGCCTGACTCTCAACAAGCAAATATCTTCAAGCCAACATTGTTCCGACTTAGTACACTCGAGTATAAAGGTTCGATCAGACGAAGTCAGGAACGAATGGAAAGCCATTTTTGTCGGCTTTAATTAAGTCACGAACATACTGCTGGCTTGTCCGTTTTCTTAGAGCAGGTAATGGCGATTGGGGCATTAATTCAAAACTCACTTATTGAGCACTCGGGCAGGATTGCTAACAACCTCACTTGAGCACGTAGCATTCACGAAGACAAATTCGACGAAAGATGTATCAATGAACTTTTGGGGCAAGAGGTATTTTATTCATGTTAAGTTGTTTGAAGTGTTGTGATCCAGTTGTAGACATAATGTATATGAGTAAAGTAACCATAAGTTAGGTATCTACATTACATAAATTATAATGAAAAGATTTAGATAACATTACTTTAAAAATAATACGAACTATAGGCACCCTATTACTCTGTCTGTCAAGACTTTTGGGAGCGCGGTGGTATCGACTTAAAATTAATACCATATATTTAGGTTTAAAGATCATTTATTCTCATGAAGAATTTTACAATTCACTTATTATGAGAACTTAAAACTATACATAATAATAATGAGCGTTAAGAGTAAAATTAAGAGGGTAGTTTTACACAGCACTCGGACAACAAGTTACCGATGCTAATTTACTGTACTAGTACGCCCCATGCGATGCGCTTACATTAAGATAACGATATCACTGAGATACTCGATCTGGAAGTGGCTTAGCCTTAGAGTAGTTTAGTTTTATTTATGAAGTTTTTACAATAACTTTAAATTAGTTTTGTGGTTTTATTATTGGATTGTGCTTACTTATTTATGTTTTAAATTAAAGTGTTTATTTAGGTACTACTCACAATTTAAAATATATATATACATATTTGTTTAATTTGGAAATATACGTATTAGAATCTGGAAATTTTAGATGAAACATGTATATATACAATATGTATATATGTATACACTTTGTTTCTGTATATAGTATTTTAGCTGTATATATTTCTGACGTGTAGTAGAAGTAATTTTTTAAAGCGATAAGTTGAGTTACAATCTTTTATTATTTTTGGTAGTCTGTTATAAAGCTGGGCCCCTTCGTATAATAGGCTTTTTTTTCCGTAATTCGTGCGCGATGGACGCAGAATCAGGTCGTTTGCATTTCTCAGTTTAATTTTTTGTTTAGTTTTCTTTTTTAAAAAGTTTATTTGTGTATGCATCTTTTTTTTAAATATTTTTCTAACTAAAATACACGTGTTATATATATACGATTGTTTTATATTAAGCAACTTGGATTCTTTGTATATTTTACTAGTAGGTGTTAGATAGTTGTACAGAAATAATGTTTTAATTAATTTATTTTGTGTTATTTGTAATGGTTTCAAATTACTTTTAGCAGCTGTTCCCCACACTTCAATTAGGTAATCAAGATGAGGTTTGACCAACGCGTTATAAATTGTGTACCGTACTTGTTGAGGGAGAAACCTAGTAATACCCCGTAGTGCTCCTGTTAGAGATGACATTTTATTTTTTATTTTTTCTATGTGCGGCTTCCAATTGAGGTTTTTATCCAAAATAAGACCAAGGTATTTTTCTTTATCTACGTTATTAATAATCTGATTGTCTATATTTAAAGGGTCAAAGTCAGTAATTGTCTTGTTTTTTGCTAAAAATATTATATAATTCGTTTTGTCAATGTTTATCGTAAGCAGGTTATCATGAAACCACTCATTTAGAAGATTAAGGTCCCTTTGTGCTTCTTGTGTGACATCAGAGATTGTTTTACCATAGTAAAATAAACTTGTGTCATCGGCGTATAATGTGACATCCCCTCTTAGACCCACCTGGTAAATATTGTTTATGTAAATAAGAAATAATAGCGGTCCCAGGATGGATCCTTGAGGCACGCCGCAGGTCAGTTTTTGGGGGCTACTTTCGTGATCACCTATTTTGACAACCTGGTAGCGATTTGATAAATATGATTCGAATATTTTGTATGCCGTGTTTTTAATACCAATAGAGCTTAATTTTTTAAGTAGTATTTCATGACTAATTGTATCGAAGGCCTTTTTCAGGTCTATAAAAACTCCGAGTACAATTTGCTTTTGATCGATATTGACTTTAATTTTTGTAACAAGATCTATGGTAGCTGAAAGCGTGTTTGATTTATTTCTAAAGCCGTATTGTTTTGCATATAAAAAGTGGAATGAATTCAAATATGTGTCAAGACGATTAAAGATTATCTTCTCAAAAATTTTGGACATAACTGGAAGAATTGAAATTGGCCTGTAATTTCCTGGATCAGATTTGTTTCCTGCTTTAAATAGGGGCGTAACTTTTGCAATTTTTAATTTATCGGGGAAGATTCCCGTTTCCAAACATTTATTTATACATTTAGTGAGTTCATCAATAATCAGATCTTTAACGCATCTGATGGATTTTGCGCTTATGCCATCCAATCCGGTACTCACATTTAGTTTTAGGTGATCAATGATATTTCTAACTTCGTCCGGTGTAGTTGGTGTTAAGTATTGCAGCTCGGTGTTTGTCGCTTCAGATATATTAGAAACTGGTGTCGACCTAATTTGATGCTTACTTTTGATTTCATGGGCTAAATTGGACCCGATGGTTGAGAAAAACTCATTGAAAACTTCGCATATCTCTCTTTCCTCGGTTATATTCTTGTTATTGATTTCTATGTATGTCGGAGTCATAACTTCTTTTATTTTATTAGCCGTAAGACTATTAATCAGAGTCCACATTTTTGCCGGTTTTCCCGTGCATTCATTAAACTTTTTACCGTAGTATATGTTTTTTGCTCTTTGTATAGTCGTTGTTACCTTATTTCTTAAGTTTTTAAACTGTTCTTCCAATTTTTTGTCGGTATCGTTGTTTTTTTTTAATTTTCGCCAAAGTTTGTTCCTGCAGTTTATTTGATGTATAATGTCTTTATTAATCCAATCTTGTTTCGGCTGGTTCACTATTTTAGTTTTAACAATTTTACTTTTTTCGATGTTGAAGGAGAGTTTCTTTTCTAATACAGCATATTCATTGTGTTTATTCTTGTTATCGTCTGCTTCTACTATTTTATATAATTTATCGTAATTAATTGCTGAATATTTTAGTTTCTTTACTTGCTGGGGTTCATATTTCTTTGCTTCAAAATAAATCTGCTTATGGTCAGACATTGCTGAATTTATAATTGCTATGTGAAAACTACTTTCCGTAAGATTCGTACAAACGTGGTCTATAATTGTTTTTGTGTCAGAAGCCTCTCGTGTACAATATTCTTGATCTATTTTATTTAAAATTTTATATCCATTTTCTAATATGACTTTTTTATACTCTTTGACTTTTTTTTCTTTACTAAGCAGATCGAAATTAAAGTCACCGAATACAATAGATCTTTTACACTTTTGTATTTGCTCTGAAAAAGTGTCAAGAAAGTCATTAACGTTTCCATGAGGAGTTCTATAGACAGCACCAACATTGACACAAAATTTACTTAAATGTATCCATAGGAAATGGTTGTCGTTTAATGATAGTTCCACAATAAGGTTATGCTTTAGGTTGTTGTGTGCATAGATTGACACTCCACCGCCTCTTGTCTCCGTTCTGTAATTAAAATAATGGGTATAGCCGTCTAAGTGCATCCTTTGTGCTTCTTCTTGGGTCTTAATCCACGTCTCGGTTAGTACAATAAGATGTATTGTATAATTAAATGTTTTTATGACGCACTTCAGTTCATCCAGTTTTCCTGGTTTCACTATGCTACGTGCATTCGCATAAAAACATTTTAATGCACCTTTCGTGGTAGTAATAGTCTGGTATGTGTTAGTCACTTGGTATGTTTTGCTGCTAGGTGTATCTTTTTTCTCATGGTCAGTTATATCAAATGATTGGAGTTTTTTGAAATGATTTTAGGAACCCCTTTGATATATTTAATCGCCAAATCCTTTTCTCCGTTTGCAGTACGAATATCCAGTTGTTCCTTTACGTGTTTGTAAAAATCTTTTTGATGTGGTGTTTGGTCTCCGAATATTTTAATTGAATCGCTGTTTATTTCTTTTTTTCTTTTTAAAATACTAATAGCAGTCTCCTGTGTCGCAAAACTTAATTTAATAAGACGAGTTTTGCCCTGATTCGGTTTTCCCAAACGGAAAATATTTGTAGGTTCTGGGCATGAAGGATATATACTTTTTAATATTTTAACAATCTCAGCTTTGTCTGTATTATCCTCTTCAGTTCTCTCTGTCTCATTCCGCTCTCAACCCTGCCACAATTATATTTTTAGCTCTGTGACTGCGATCATTTATCTCGAGCATAATGTTTTCGCACAGAAATGTATCTGTTGTAGTCCCGGATGTCCCAGTTCGTGTTTGAAGTTCTTGCACATGTGATTCCAAGGCCTCCATCCTTTTTTCAGTTTGTTTCGTGGAGTCGATTATGGATGTTAGTTCTGACTTTAATTTATTTTGTTCTGTATGTAACGTATCCATTGTGGTTCTCATGTCGCTTACATCATTTTTAATTGACGTGATATCATCGTGTAGTTTATTCATTTTTTCCGTTTGTGTACTGCTTAAATTTTTCAAGTATGCCATAATTTCCGACATTTCTTTCCGAATTTCGGCAAGTTCGCATTTAATCTCTTCATTATCATTCTGCTTACGTTTGTTACGAAAAGTAACCCTTTTACCATCTGCGGCTTCATTATAAAGGTTTGCACTGGTTAACTCCGGAAATGATCCACTGCGCTCGGCGGTCGAGCCACTTCCAGTAGGAGAACGCAGACCGAACATATTGATCAGTGTTTAGTTACGATCACAAAGATGTTGTTGCACCGCTTCGCGAGTGAGACACAAAATAGCTGAGGACTTCTCTTTTACCCAAGGGGGTGAAGAGCCGTTACGGCGTCGACACTCGACGTTTGCGCGAAGTACAGAGTCGTATGAGGATCTCGAAAACACGATCGATTGTCAGTCCTACACATGTACGCACACAGTTAAAAATTATATGTCCGTAATTAAATATATTTTAATAAATTTAACACACGTCTGCTCTCTACGCTCATAACGATAATATTTAGATATATATTTAGGTCTCCAATACCTTCAAGTTATAAAGAAAACAAATTTATAAGTTGACGGCACAAAAGATGCCACAAATGCCGCAAATAATGTAGGTATATCTGGAATTTTGACATTCCTAAGGGAATCTAAAATGGGGAATATTCTGCTGATTACAACTATGAAATTTGGCAAGTAATATAAGTCTTACTGCACATGCAGAAAAAAAACTTTACGAGAACACTTGTAATATAATCAATCATAGGTTAAAATATACACTTATATTATAATTCCTACCTAATTACAATACACACACATGTACCTAGTCTATAAAATACTGTTATTTATGGCATAATTTCCTAAAAAAAAATATAGGTTGTTTAACAGATAACTAGGTGATATTAGAACTGAAGTACTAGTGGTAATCTACTTAATAGTAGACTACTACTAGTAATTAGTAGATGTCGCGGTCAAAGGCTAGTTTACAATACAATTGGCTCAATGGCTCAATTTCCCTATCTCAGCTAGGTGTAATCCATGACAGTTGTTTGTTCGCATTGTATTCGGGTACCTCGCGATAATATCTCGCGTATTCCTTGTTTTGGGGTGACAGGAGGTTTTATGGTACAAATCTCGGCGGTTTTCTCACGAAGAAGCCCTGTCTCTGAGGCAAAGGGAAGCGATCCGACAGCCCGGATTATTTATTAGGCTCTATGTTTCAACGCACTGTCATTGGGAAAGCTTGTTCTCTTCTCTATCGCTGTTACTGGAATATAAAAGATCACTCTTTTTCCACGGAAATACTGATTATATCTAAAGGTGAAACCTGATATTTTCGTACGCTTAATGAACATTATTAAAACAAACTTTTCGAAAGCATATATGGATCATTATTTTCGGAACTTTATATACAGGCATAGAATTTTATTACTTACTAAGTTAACGATTTTATATGGATAGTCAAGTTTGAAAACGGGTAAATATAATTTATCAAGTTAGTGTGTAGTTCGGGTGGTGGGGTCTCCAAATGGAGTAGATATTTCACTTAAAAGTACGCAAGTCTGAATAGTACATTGAAATTTATGAGTGACCCCGGCGGACAATGTACAACAGCGGGTTTGCTTTCAATAGTGCTCGGAGAAATATAAACACATTGGAAATACACTCCAGCGACATTTATGGAGCAGTCATAATGTACCCGCTACTTTCTTAAGATTTCTACTTTCTTTTGTAGGTATAATCTGAATTAATGTAATTTCTGTTTCACGTAAACGAGGGTACAAAATATGTCCATAATATATCTATACTTTTAAAAAATGGAGATTTTTGTTTGGAATAAGGCGAAAGCACAATTTTCACACAAATCAAAATTGTATAAATCCCAACGAATCATTATCTGGACATGGTTAACGATTTCTTGTGCGTCGTCATTTATGGAATCGAGTTAATTGTCACAATGGAAATTAAATACGATAGCATACATTCTGGGAGTGTTTTATTGCCAAACGTAACAAGTTTAAAGAAAAATATAACCATATATTGCGGAAAGGACAAACGAAGTCTCGGAGCATGAAAAAATACAATACATAAACATTCCCCTTTTTTATCGTAAAATAATAATTGATTCGTGATTTTTTTTATATAATCACTTATATAAGTATCGTCGTTAGCATTTATTTAAAATCTTTTTCATCATAATCTTCCTTATGTTGTTTGCACTAGCACTTATGTTCATAGTTTTAAGTGTGGTGTTATGAGAATATCGTTTTTCGCGGTATAGCTGCTTAAATATTTTAAACAATTATTCCAAACGAGAGTTAAAATCACAAACCACATTGCAATCTAGCAACCGAATAACGATTATAGGCGGAGATCGGACAAATTTGCGTCAATTAGATAATTAATTAATCAATAAATATTTTTTTTCTGAATTTATATATGTATAGGTTGAGGTACTAAATAAGTTTACATAAATATACTTAAATTGTAATAAATAAATATTATACGACATTCTTACACAAATGGACTGAACTCCACGGTAAGCTCAAGAAGGATTGTGTCGTGGGTACTCAGCCAACGATATATATAATATACAAATAATTAAATAAATATATGATACATCCATGACTCAGGAACAAATATCTGTGCTCATTAAAAAAAATGCTATTACTAGCACTTGAACCTAGAACCATCACCTTCATAAGCAGGGTCACTGCCTACTAGGCCAAGCCTGTCACCTATATGTGTTCTTTATATATTTCTGTACTTTTTATCAAAACACATATAGATAATTTGGAGGATGACAATGTCGAAATATTTTAGGAAAAATTGAACCCACAGGGCTTTCACTTTGACAGACATCGTATATATTTTTTCCCCTCACTAGCTCGTAAAGCGCTTGTTTATCCTTTAATACGAGAGGGTTAAAACGCATTTTATCCACTAGTGATTAAAGTAAGTTGACTTCTCATAGCTCTTATTGCTATGGTTTTAAAGTCTAAATTCGCGAAGTACAGCTCACTTGCCCCCGCGGCGGCGGCGGGCGTGGGCGAGCCTCGCTAACGCACCGAGTTGAAAATCGAAGTAGAGCATTCGAAAATCGTACTGGCCACCACAAGCTAACCAAGCTAAAGGTACCTTTTGTAAAAATGTTGAATGTATCTAAACGCAAAGAAAAAGTCAATGCGATTTCAAAACGTTTTTTTGCATTTTTCACTTTCCTCGCTGTAGTGAGGGGAAAAGTTTTGTGTTACACACGGGTGTAATTGTAATTTACTTCTCGTGTATTGAAACACTCGCTACGCTCAGGATTCTATTTTAAAACCACTCGCTTTGCTCGTGGTTAAACTATAGAATCCATTCGCTTGCTCGAGTTTCAATCCCACACTCGGAGTTAAAATACAATTTTGCACCCTTGTATAACAAATAACTATTATTCATTATAAAAAAATATTTATTTTCAACAACGACAACTCTTTATGCAGGTGTACATTGCTATCCTCGGGGAACCAAATATTATTTCAAGAAATTGATTGATTAATTAACTCACATTATATTACTTAACTAACTGACATTACATATTATTTCGAGCAATGACTCTTTATCCGATCTCTGAATATAGGTAATAATTTAATATTTAATTATAAAGATAGCGCTTCAGTGCCAACTATTAACTTCTTCTTGACTAGCTATATCTAAGTGAAACTGCACAATAAACTCAAAAATGTTAACTAATAGTAGTTTATCTTACTGTCTATCTTTTATGGCATAAAAATACAAATTTGGTTATATGAAACAAAGCGAAGCTGAGTTTCATAATAACATCAAACGAGTATTTTTTTGCCTATTTGTGTACGACATACATTGCTTTATCTACACATAATATAAGCTCTCTATAATAATTACTGAAACCGCAAACCAAAAGTCAAACGGACATTGAAATGGCAGCGAATGAATGAAAACTTTTTCCAAGCAAACGTCCAAACCAATCTTCTTTAATTCAGAGACAAACTTGAGTCAACCCCAATTATCATATCGATTCTATAGTAAGTAACCAATTGCTTTGTTTTTCAGAGCCTTTCGATATTTAAATGTCATTATTATATCGTTTGTGATATAATAATGAGACAATTGTAATATTTACACAGATAAGAAATAGTTGTAACAAAATAGTGTACTATTAATTATGTGGGTCGTTATTTGCTGTTTCCGAACGCATCAAAGAGTGTAGTGTGTGAAGTAGTGTGTGAGATAACTATGTGTAGATAAATTAGCTTTAAATGGTGGTTTAAAAAGATTTAATTTATATGAAAATACCTTATAAAAGGCATAGCTATAAAAAATAGTCCCTTAGCGTAAACGTGACACCCGCTCGACTTTGTTAGCACACTCGTATGAAGAAAAATGTCCCCGCGTAAGCCTTTGCTCTCCACTCGCCGGGAATGGTAAATAGAGATTTATTAAACGGGACGTTTCGTATCATACGGGGAAGGGTTTTTTTTATCAGTTTTGGGACAGATCTGACAAGCTTAACCCAATTAATTCCTTGTCATTTTATACTATCATCTAATTGTAGACGGGATTATATATTGGAATCAGCTGTAAAAGGGTATATTACTCTAACTAGATAAAGAACATTGTGTGATGAGCACAGATATTTGTTCCTGAGTCATGGGTGTTTTCTACGTATTTAAGTATTTATATGTATCTATCAATTATATATATCGTTGTTTAGTACCTACAACACAAGCCGTACTGAGCTTACGGTAGGACTAGGTCGATTTGTGTAAGATTGTCACGAAATATTTATTTGTTTATTATTTATTTATCTATTTACTTTACTTATAACGATAAAATTATTGCGCCCCGTTTTTGAGATATTATGATATGAGCATATTAATCTTACTCAATTCGTTTTTACACCATGAACCGAAGAATCTATACTCAAAAGCCGGCAGTTTTCATTGATTAATATTTAATTAGGTACTAAATCATGGCACTACAAATATACAATATTGCTACGCATTAAGACAAAGTTCATTTCAGGCAATCACGAGGTCAATCAGAGGTTGTAGTCATTTGCTCGCTGCTCGGGGACTCATTAAAGTAGATATTGCTTCCATGTCTGTATTTGTTACAGAACCTAGAGGTATGTGCTTGCAAAAATTGAACCAGGTCACGTTTATCAATAAATACGAATAATACAAAAGGCATTGTGAAGCAATTTAAGTAACATATTGATATTATATCTTTTGTCAGTACAAAACAGCGTAACATCCCGCTTTCTGTAACCTTAGAGGTTCTAAACAACACAACGGAGTATTATGCGGCTTTCATAAATGGACAGAGATTCAAAAGGAAGGCTTATTATTAAGAACTATCTAAATATATTGCACTCGTTGCAGTTGGAGCGGGCCGATAGTCTTTTCCAAATAAATAATTAGTAATGAGAATTAAGTGAGAAGAAAATTAATGAAAAGTAACTGGAAGAATTTCGCGACTGGCAAGTAAATAAACTCAGGGATACATAGAAAAGGTTAAAAATAGTATTCATTTCTTGCATTAGTACCTACACGTTTAAAACGAAGCATCATACATGTCAAATAATAGACAGGTATGTACAATTGTACATTATTAGCAGAAATACTTCCCATCTAGTATTTATATTTTTCATGAGCCTATTCTCAAATTCCGTTGAAACTGGCGTATTGTAATTACATGAGAGTTAAATTCGTAACAACGATCCCATTGAAAATTATTTTCGCAACGAAATGGGATACGATCATACAGCCGCAAAAAAATTAAAAGAGTACCATGAAACCCTTCTCTAGTTCCATTTGTTATTTCTATAAATTGTGTGAATTTTTCGGGAGTTATTCAGGTTGTTGGCTAGGGAATACCCACGGATATGTTAATTTACGACAGCGTAATGTAAATAGGCGCGGGCAATTTATGTCACTAAAACACTCCCTGGGAAAACTTGGGACCGATGCCGCAGATAACGCCGGACAGAGGTCCTGATAAACTCGCCCGGCGATTGGCTGCGTGCTCAATACTCGCGACAGTGAAGTAAGGGACTTCCCTTACGTACATCCACTTGGATGGTATATTACTGCATTTATTTATTCATTTATTTACCTAAGTTTATTGCACAAAACACAAAAGTACAAAAGGCGGACTTAATGTTACAAAGTATTCTCTACCAGTCAACCTTTAGGCAAAGCAGAAAAGTTGTAGGCGGTTCATAGAAAACAAAATAAACATAAACCAAAACACATTTAAATATAAATTAAGCATACTTATATAAATTAATATAATATACAGGCATAAACATACATACTGTATGTATACACTGATGGAAATACAGGTATGGAAATACTAAGGTTTTTCAGTTCTACCAGCAAAGTAGTCACATAAAGATTTTTTGAAAGCAACCCTATTCTGACACTGTCTAAGTTTAACAGGGAGATTATTCCAGAGGCGAGCAGCCTGAACAGAGAAGGAATAGGCCATGAAGCCAGTATGGTGAGACAGAATTGAAAGAGAAAGGTTGCCGGAGGAGCGAAGCTGACGAATACGAGAAAGATTATGAAGGCACATAATGGGATAAGTTGGTATTTACGATTTATTACAAAAATAGTATTTCACGTTTATGTAACGATGGAGTCATCGTACAGTAGTAGTCCGTATAATGTGTCATTCATAATGCGTTCCGTTCCGGAAAGGGGAGAAATATTATCAACTCCACATAGTTAAGTACTTTTGAAACTATTTCATTAAATATTTCTGTTTTGAATTTTATTAAGTAGTATCATTACGTGTTACATTATATTGCCCATAAATGCATTATTATGTGCCTAATTTCAAAAATTAAGATCATTTATCGTTTACAAATAAGGAAATCACAACATTTCAAATTTGTATTTTTTTAAAATTAAAACCATTTTGCGGCTATTGCTTGTAGGACACAAATATAGTTATTTGTTTTCAAGGGAACAAGGTTAGTGTTTACCTTTTCGTGCTAATATTTAGACCCGACTCCCGAGCTAGCGAAAGATTCCATGACAGGGTAAACACGAACTTTGCTCCCTTCAAAGCAAATAACTATTATTTTGAAAAAAAGGAAAAGGTCCTGATACAAAACTGCCGTTATTTATAATTCATAATTTTCATAAATAAACTGTATTTTCTGTTTGACAACCTGATAACAATTGGTTGAAGAAAGCGGTTGAAGTTATAAGAGATTGAAAAGTTTTTGCTGTCAATATAAAACTGTAATTATTAGGTTATTTCCACTTAAATTTTAGCAAATACGAAAAATACGTGTTACATATCTTAAAGTTATTCGATTTTTTTTTCCGACTGTAAAGAGCACTAAAAAAAGAAACGTTAATTTGTGCGATAAAGGACGGAAGTGTCAGTAACGATTGCTACAGATATAATAAAACTACTCGTAGGTACATGTAATAACTTTGCACCCACAGGATGCATCTTTGCAATGTAAAATTCTGAAAACTGAAGCATTTCTACGACTAACTTTTTTTGAATTTTTTGTACAATTGTTATTAAGTACTCTTCTTATGAAACGAGGGTGCTCACAAGTACTCTGTTAAGAGGCTTTTAGAGGTAATAGTGAACACTGACAAAACAATTCAACTCGTATCGTATGCAACGTTGTTCTTTCTGATATCTAAATTTGACTGTTGTGAAATAAATAAGTCTATGTTAAAGTTCTTTATTTTTATTTTTTTCGGCCAACCCCTTCATGGGAATGGTGTAGGTGCAATAAATAAATAAAAAATGATTGCCCGCCTATGTCGATTTTATTTTTCACATTTATCGCCGTAATTATGAAACTGTATATCGGAAAATAATTGCATGGATAAACATGCAACTTCGGTTCTCTATTTATGTGAAGTTTCACAGTCTAAAATAACGTTTTTAAATTAAACATGCTTTAAATTATTATTTTTTTGCATATTTGAAAGGTTAGGAATTAGTTTTCTATTCCCTAAGGGTAAAAAGTATTGTACTACAAAAAACATGAGTAGGTGAATTAAAAATTACTAGCAAAAATGTTAATTATTACAAAAAAATACTGGATTGATTTGATAATAAACGAAAAATGAATGTTATTGTATATATGGCAATGAAACACATATAGGAACTTAGGTATTCCGACGTTTCTTAAAAAAAGCATTTGTAGTTTTATAGTTACAAACTACAAAGCAGCAGCAGCAGTTGTTAACGAGAAAAAAATCTTGTGCTGGAACAGTTTACAAAACAGCTACAGACCGCAGAAAGTGGAAATATCTGTGTTTGTTACGCTATTTTACCCGCCGCGCAGCGCTGCGGTCGGTCGTGCCATTCACGCGCGGCCTATGCTTACCAATCGGTGAGGGATACTCCCCAAAAGCTTACGTTTTATTTGAAGGGAATTTATTTTTCTCAATATAAATAGCCGTTTGTAGTATCAAATTGTCTGGTCTGATTCTGTTGTGAATAGTACCATTTATTCATTTAACTTATATACATACAGTAAATATTCATAATATTTAGATGAAATATGGTTACGATTAAATACGGGTCACGGTTTATTTACGAAAATCAGTAGTCAATCGTGAAGAACGTACATACAAGCATTATTCATCACTGTACTAGGCACTAGGTAAATTTTTGTGCAGGATTGTCTCAAAACATTAAGTTATTCTATTCTGATGACAAGATAAAAAAAACGCTTTTATTATAACCGCCGGCATGGAACATTATTTTGTATGCACAAACTTACAGAAAACAAACACCATCTCACCCGAAATGAATGTAGGTACCTTCAGATCTTTCTTTTCGTCGAAGGCAAAAAAATTAATACATAAGATGTCAATCTCTCGTATCACTCATTGCTATACAGTATACACAGTCAGAAACATTTCACATTGAAATGAAATGAAAATTGAGTTAAAAAATTTAAAATACGAACAAAAGTAATGAAAAAATTGTAAACGAATTTAATACAAATCCATTTACTCTTTTGTTCGTGTAATGTTAACACCGCTAGCTTCTTTGTTATAACAATATAGGCATTATACCTACGCGGACGTGTGCGAAACGTCGTTAAACATTCATCTACCGGCGAGTACCTATGCGCTATTTGCTGGAGGTAAAATAAATGCAGCTCTAGTGTATGTTTTGGGTTCTGTCACAAGAAAAAGGCGGATGGAATTTTCTCGAGCTTCCCTATGGTGATTTCCGTAGACACACTCCTATCTCGGCCTTTTCAGGCGGGTGATCGACCAAAGCATAGACTTCGAGCGGAACTGATTTATTTTAGGTAGAAGATAAGCAACATGGAAACCTTGCTGGTTGCTCTGACGCCGCTCAATACTCGTAAAGGTTTTGCGATGCATACACTGAGCCAAATAAACAGGCCACTAAATAAATCTGACAAACTTTATATTAAAGTACTTTTTTACTATGTGAGTAACTACTTATGTGAGTACTTTTTTTCATATATTATTTAGAAGACGGATCTGATTGATACATCAATCACCAATCAATTACACAAAACATCTAAAAACATTTTATATTATATTACATGTATCGAAACGAAAATTGCTTTTGTTTGTAAAGTACAGAATTACAGGAAATTTCGAATTTGAGCTGTAGGTACTCCTCATAATGCAAGGTATGTCCCGTCTCAAATCAAACAGTTCGGCTCTCTCAGTTTTCCGCTAACGCTTTCCATTTAAGGACCTCACATTTAGCCCTCTGAAATTGAATACAAAAGATTTTTAATTAGCAAAGGATCAAGACCCCCAGGTAACGTAAAAAAGTACTTAGTTACAAGGTACTTACAATAAGTTTTAAAAAGGAAAAATGTAGGAAAGGAAAATATGTATATAAAATAGTTAAATCGTGTTATTAACTACAGTTATTATAATATTAAGTTAACAAGTATGTAAGTAGGTAATCAGCTTAATATTTTATAAAGTTGTTACGTGAAGGATTGTAATACGACTACTGCTACACGGCTTATGTTTAATATTGCGCAATTTAATTTTTAAGTGGTGTATTTTGCACAAAATCAAAGTAACTATGTGGGTGGGTAACTTCGAAAGCAATGAAACAGTATTTTTAATTTGTGAAGAGTTGAAAGTTGGAAAGTGAATAATTTCAAGCGCCAAACTTACGAGTGCCGTCGCGTTTAAATTAAAATATAATAACTTAAGTCGGTATTTATTATTCCAAAGAACACCGGCAGTGGGAACTTAATGAGCTGGGCGCCATTATTAAGATACCGAAACTGTTGGCGTTATAACTGCGCTCATCGTGGCGTGAGCGTGACGGGACGAGACGGAGGCTTTTCATGTCATCGGCTCGTTTAAATGTGTTTATTGCGATGTTTCCACAGGCTCATCTGATTATCTACGAACGCTGTTCGGGATTTAAACGTTGCTCCGCTGGCGTCTATTATTATTCATGACATAAATTTGCTCTGCAAGGAAGGCATTAGACGAAAACTCATTAAAAGCGAGACGCGGACTGACTTTTCAAACTAGACACGTTAAGTCCACGCGTGACGCAAGATGGGAGTAATTGCCATTCGCGACAAGTAAAACCCGCTGCTTATTAAAACCCGCTGTCGTTGACACTAATTTGTAAACTTTCACTATTTTGCATCAATTTCATTACGTTGCTTTCTTGAAAATTGCTTTAGACATTTTTACATTCCAAATATATGTAGATAACAGGTCAAGGATAAGTTAGTATTTTGTTCTTTCATCGACAAAAATATATATGGAAGTAAAAGGTTTGCTGCTCCATAAAAAATAATCCTTTACAAGTTATGTACTATATTGTAATAAACCAGTAATTACCTCTTAGTAATTGAGCTTTAGGCGAAAGTCACACTAATGCGAATTTCGGTTGCGGCGAGAGATTATCTTTTTCTACAGCGCTATCTTGTTTAAACGCTCCGTCGCTGCATCCGAAATTCACAGCAGTGTGACAACTGCCTTAAATAGGTTCATCTTTAAGACATTTCAATAATAATCATGGAATCTCCTGCAGAAGGACCAGTTTTGACCTTGAAATTTGAGCATTTGAACAGTACCAGATATTCTTCACCGTGGCTGGCCAGATTTCCGGAAAACTCATCTGCTCTTTTTTCCTTATGTCTAGGATAAGGCTATATAAGTCGGGGCTAGGAAGCACCATTAATTTGTCTCTAATCTCTATACTCTTGCAGCAGAATCAATTTTTAATGGGATGGATGGGGACTTTATCCTAAGCGCCGCCTAGGTCGCCGCTCACCGTCGCCGTTCTGTATCAGGCTTTAACGGAGTACAGTACAGGTCTCAAAGCAATTCCTTTTTAATTGTAGGTACGTTATCCTGGCACGCCTAAATAATGAAACCTTAATGGAATAAAGATTTTGACACATATACATAAATGGAAATAGATACACTTAAGAAAAAGTGACCGGCCCACTGGTGTCGAAGGCAAGCAAATAAAAAAGTAATTTGATTTGTTCTTAATTGCATGTTGACACATGTTACATATAATGTAGCAAAATTAATGACCTAATCGCAATTCAAAATAATAAATAAACTCATACTTATAAATTTTAAGTTTCAAAAAATCTTGGTGCTGTTCTATTATTTACGTTTTACTTAAAAATCAACTGTATGGCAACTAAGACATATATACATGCCATATTTCTAGGGTCAAAAAGCAATTTCATTACTTTTCCATACTTTAGAGAGCGCGGCTATGAACGAATGACGTCATATATTCATATCGCTTTGTAAGGAGCGTTTTGCGTGGGAAAACGAAATGTCAGGCTTTGGCTCTCATTTCTGACTTTTGTGTAGCTTTAAGGCAATTAGTCCTACGTAGACATTTGATTCTTACAACGAACCGAATCGATTGATACCATATAACAAGAGTTGATCTCGGCCAACTAGCCTATTCGAATTGTAAAAATAGTATACTATAAGTATAAAACAGCAGGTCTGCGTTGTGAGAGTTCAAAATGACCTACACGCGCTCTTATTCTCTTGACAATAGAGATGTGTTGACCTCATTTTGAACATCTCAAACGCTTAGCCACTTCTGCTGCTGACTGTACTATAGTAGGTACCTATAATGTCATCAGTGACATCACAAATTGCTAACAACCACTACACATGGGCAATTCTTTGTCTTGTAATTTCTTAAGACAATTGTTGCAATATGGCGACTGACGCCGCTTAAACACAGATAAACCATCGCAATTCGTATCCAATCGCATTCCAACCAAGTCGCCAATTTAATTTAGTATTTGGTGGGTTAGTCAATTCGGGCAGCTCGTTTGTGCGGCAGATTAGTATTGCGCCTAATGTTGACCCGCGATGTCCTCCCGATAAGAAGGGTGGCGCAGACCCAATATGCGAGTCTGTTACATTGACGTCTCCTGCGAGCTTATCGCGCCAACCAATATGATATACTAGTGAAAGCTGTTCAAATAAAGCGACTAATAATCTAATTCAACGGGAAATATCTATTAAACACAAAATTTTATCGGTTCCAACACAGAGAAACTAGATAAATATATTTAATGCAATAGAGATTCGAAATTCGTACATACATATACATGAATATTGTATCAGGTTTTGGAAGTATTGTAGTTATTTCATTTGAGTGCAAGCGGTTTATTTATTCTAGGATCGTTCGCGCCTATGAAATTATTTAGTCAACAACCGCCCTTTCACACGCTGCCTTCATTAATAAACAATAAACATGAGTCGATTGAGCGCGGATCGAGCGGCGGCCGCGAGGCGCGACGGGTTCTCTGTCACCGACTTCCTGTAATTTAGATTGACTCGTTCCAGGCCTAGTCGAATTGTTTTTCGGGTCGGGTGTACGCAGAACAACGCGCTGGCACATCGCTGAAGTGCGCAATTTATTATTCACAAATAGACTACAGAAATTGAGTTTTAACGAAGACAAATTGAACTAAAGCGGAATCAATTACGGGAGATTTATTTTCACCGAGAGAAAGAATTAAGTAACTGGGAGGCAGAAAGCGCAATGTAAATTGAATTTTTGTCGTTGCCTAAAGGAAAAGATGGGACCGTCTCGGTCGCCGCTCGCGAAACCAACTCGCTCTTACATAAACGTAGGGACCCATCTTAATGACTTCACAGATATACAATCTTACGTTTAAGTATTTATTTAAACTTTCTTACAAAAGACAAGAAAAGGACTTCGTCGCATGAGACTTTCTTTGCTAGGGCAAAGTATGGAAAGAAAAGATTCTATGCGGTGCATTAGAATGTGCAAAAAAATTAACACATGCAAAAATTATAATATAATAGACTACTTAAATATAAATATGCCATCACGATGCTTGCTAAGTTACCTTTTAATTAAAGTACGAAAGTATAAAGCTGAAAGATACGTAATACCTAAATACTATACAGATATAAGTATTAAAAATGTATAATTACATTTGCTATGCAGAAATATGTATATTAACCCACTTTTCCCAAGTTTTTTAAAAACTGCCAGCATATAAATCACGCACAGATGTATAAAGCTTGTGTGTCTGAAATTTTTTTTGCAGAGATAGTATGTATAGGTTTCAGCCGAGTACCGTGTTTAGTTTAGGGCACCATCACTATGCTTGCTAAGTGGCATTTTAATTAAAGTACGAGATTAAAAAGCTGAATATTTGTAATGGAATTTCATTTTGATATCATATGAAACGTCTAACGAAATTAAGTGCCTGTGTATATCGTGAAACGATGATTTCATCGAACCGCCTAAAAGTTGTCCGGATTTAATAGCTTACAATTCCTTATAGCGAAATCTTTGTGAGTAGCAATGGCGTGTTACGTAACCATGTATCCCCGATAAGCCAAAACTTGTCCTACATTATAAAAACAATACAAAACAGTAACTCTTTAAAGCATACCTTAAACAGCAACATCAGATCACCACAGATACAGATACGAGTACAGAGAGTCAGAAGTTAATGAAAGTAGTAGGTAAATAACAGGCGGGCTTATCGCTAAGAAGCGAAGCGACTTCTTTCAGATAATCTGTAGGTAGTGGAGATAAGAATAAAAGTTAAAAATATACTGTGTGTGGTGCAGAGTAATGTATGATGCTGTAATATATGGAACATATTACCTATATTCAATCAATACGAGTTCTATTTACTTATAGGTATTATATTTAATTACAGTTATGTTCGCATCATGCAATACATATATTATCTATATATATATATAATTAACTTAGGGCTTATTTAACATGATCGTGTTACTAAATATTTGGTCGACATATAGTCGTGATATGATTTGATGCACACTAATCTTATCAATCGTAGAATTCGAATTTGTAGATCTAACTATCTAACGGGTTCTAGATGAGACAAACTAAATAGTTCCTTCTAAATGGACACGTTTTAGAGAATGCGTTAAATAACATCTTCATATTTACTTAAACACAAAAAGCAGTCACCCCACTTATTTCGAAATGTACTCGTTATCTATTTTAGCCATTAATGTCTAAGGTATTCATTTCTACTTTCATGAGTCATTGTATATTTTTTTTAATAATCCGAAATGACAGTCCGTGACGTGTTTTATATACCTATGTATGTTCTCATAAACATGTCGCACGACTAAGTGTCGACCCGTGACTAAATAAACGTAAGTGAAGCCGTATTATTCAGTCCATCACTCTCAATATAAGTAACATCAATTCATGTGTAACAAATAAGGGTGACAAATATATTAGGTAATCCTTTGTTTATGACTCTCCTGTGGTCTGTGGCCAAATAGTGGACAGCTTGGGTGCACATATAGGTACGTTAATGTGCGAACGAAATTTGGTTTTTGACTCATAAATATTAGGTACTTTTAGTTAAAACTGTATGCCGCAGTTTTCTGAGGTGCAAAGTGGTATAGGTACTGCTAATGTAGCAGCATCAATAATCTAAAGTTGTTAAGTATTTAGGGCACGTTTACAAACCGAGTGAGTAAGGGGAGTCTTGTTGGCTGTCGCAAACTGTACCTATTTTAATTTTTAATGTCCGGTCCGGTGGTACTTTGTACTTAGTAGTCAAAATCGAGAAGGCTTTCAGATTGTTTTTACCGCAGTTGAATTATATCGGAGTTGTGGAAATATTCACAAATATCTGAACATGCACTGTACCGCCTTGACAATAGAGGGGTGGTATAGATATTCGTGACCACCTCCACAGCTCCGATATATCTGATGGCGATTGTACACAGCTAGAATGAAAGGATTTACATTCACTTGAACAATATAATAGTTCATTAAAATAATTTAATGTACTGAAAACTAATATAAATACAAGAATATGGCCCGATGTTCTAATGGGAGTTGTTAAAAAACGTTAATTTATGTCAGTTTCGTCATGACAATAAACATTTGCCTTTTTTGCACTGTTTTGTATTGTGTTAAAAAGGATAATAAATATTTATAAAAGAATATTTTTTACGAGAGTCGCTCAGCAGAGTAAGTATGCGAAACATCATACTGCGACTATGAGAAAGCCCTTCCAGTGCAATGGCACAATATGCGTGCGGGTGTTCGGGTTTGGCCAGCAGATGGTGCGCGCTCACCTGGTCGCGCGGCCCGTGCGCCGGCCGACGCTCGCGCACGGCACGCGACGGCTGTGCTCTACTATTATTATTACACCTACCGCCCTCTCCCATAATATTAATACCTATTTTATGGTAAGTCGCATGCAACACGGATCCATAGGGAGTTTGTAAATTCGCGATTAACAATGCCACACACGCAAATATGTGGAGATTTATTACGAACGTTAATGATAATCATAAATGTTACATATTTTCTTTTAGGTGGGTTAGTATTCCTTGTTCTAAATATTGCTCTGATCTGTAGAAAGTAGCTCTAAATTAAACATAAAAATAAACAACATTAGCATTAATGGTACATAGATACGTTTTAGTTGATGATGTCTTGAAAAAGTACCTATATTGTTTATGTATTCTACAATTATTTTGCTTAGGTTTTGTCGGTAGATACTGCGGTGCAATCAATGTTAACGCAAATAATTATTTATTAATTATTGTAAAAAATAACCCTATTAATTTCAGGGTCTGCAATTGAATGCTATAATATTGAGCTATTATTTCACTGGCATAAATGAATCGTATTATAACTAAACAAAGTTAATTTAAATTGCATTAGAATTTTATCGCATAACCTGTTATAATTAGTTTTTACATGTAGTTACTATCTACCCAGTCAAAGGTAAAACTTTTAACTTTCAGCGCTGATCTAAAGGCTACACAGAAAATTACTTTAGTTGGAAACTGAGGCCTGAAAAAAGAAAGGTATTTATGAAAAGTTACAATATATCCGATATGAAGGAAATATCGTAATTTTAACCGCGTTAGTTCCTCTAAGCAACGCTAAAATTTGGATACAGATCAAATTATTATGTGTTATTCAAAGTTTTACACAACTAAGAAACATTTTAAAAGGTGTGAAACGGTAGGAATACGTACAAGCGTTGAATTTTTAATTCGCATGGATTTTCGGCTTTTACACGGGGTTACCGAACCGATGGCGGAGCAAACATATTTGGCAACATGACCTAGGAATATATTTAAAATGCAATTATTGGGGTAGAGCGACGTGGCGAGTGCATGCATGAGCTGCACTGTGGACTGTGTGCAGTGCGCAGGGTGCGCGGTGCCCAGCTTCACGCTCCAAGCCCCAAATTCGTGCATTTTGATGGGAATTGCCTTTGTCATGATAAAAACTTGATCGAACGAGGGACCGTAGCTATGTTCCCGCCTCGGAAATGAGCTCATACATTAATTTCACATTGTAACGTAGATATTTGGTTAAATTTTATTGCCCGATCGCTTTGTATTTTAATGGTTTTGCTAATTCATCTGCTGATTGCTTTCCGAAACAAGCGGTGCTGATGATTTTAATAAACTTATTAAAGCTTTTGAAACGAATTGATGGAATATTTCAATTAATTTTATATACTATTCAATGATAAACTGCGTTTGTTTTACCGCGTTGCCTGTAGGTTTCGTCGCATTTAATTAATTTTATTAGTTTATATCTATTGCTTAATGGAAAGTAATAAATATGTTATCATTCTTAAATGGTATTTTCCCCTTGAAGTTTATTTTGTAATATTAGTATAGTAACTATAGAAATAGGTACTATACTAATATTTCTAATATTGGCCTTTAATTGCATTCTTGAAATCATTCGCATTGGACTCTGTGACTTTACCGCACTATTAATAAAATTTGACGTGGTAAATATAAATGTTTCACAAAATTCAAATCATATTTATGATTATGTTAGAATCTAATATTAACAAATAAGTACCTAATCCTATCAATCTGATCAACAAAATATTGTTTATGCTTTAGTATTAAGCACAAGTGTGCGTCATCGAACCCACGTTCTTTAAAGGTTATACTGAGTGAAGTAGGCCGATTACGTAATTAGCATACTGTAACTGCTTACAAATTACAATCTTCAGGGGAGCGATCACGGATTAACGCGCACCCGGCGGGCGGCGCTGCGGTTTGAGCAAAATCTTGTTAATTTTGTAGGTTTCATGCCTAGCCTCGATTATTTACTAAGATGCATGTAGATTTTCTATTAAGTCTGATCTTTCCAATTATGCTGTGTAAATCTTTAGTTTAAATAGGTAGATTAGTATCTAACCCACCGAAAGGTATTCCTTTCTATAGGTTTTTTTATGATATAGGAGGTAAACGAGCAGATGGATTGCCTGATGGTAAGCAACTACCGCCTCCCATGGACAGTCGTATAGGTATTCTTAATATAGGTATTAAAATCAAGATGAAGAGATGGCAACGGGTTTGAAGAGATTGAGTAAACAATCACGTTACCGTGTAACTATGTAACTTTGAGTTCCGAACTAGTGACATTGCTCTAACACAATTAACATGAAGTTCAAGATTTTGACATATCGAACTCGTGCCGCTTTTACTAAGTATTGGTTGCACCTAGATTATTATTATTTGTTAGATGTCTTAAAATAAACATAAAAAATAAGGCGACAAAGTCATGATATTGACCATAGATTTACTCGCACAGCTGGTATATTATTAACCAATTGAAGCTGCTCGTATAAGCACCAATAATAACAGCTAATTAAGTATGACGTGATAAAACCCTTACGTTTACGTCCTTCCAAAAGGTAATAAAGATTGTTTATTTATAACACTTCCTATTTGACATATTCGGAAGCGCTCAAAGGACATCGACTTAATTGGGGCGTTATTTATATGCAGAACATTGTATGCGAGCTAAATGGACGAGCTACGAGGACGTCGATAAAGCCGGGCAGAGTGCGGAACTATTGAGCCCATTATTATAATTGAATCGACAATTTGTGTCATAATACTTTAGGGGCGCAATATTTTCAGTTATTTATTATAAACTGGAGTGCTATTTCGCCAGTGTTCGCTGTAGAGTCATGGCGCTGCATAATGGTGCTATAGATATACCTAGATTTTTATTTTTGTATGCGGAATGTAAAAAGATATTAAAAGGAGTCAACGTCCAAATCTTGCTAAGTAAATACAAATACTATGTTTAGTATTTCACAAATAGAAATCTTCCATTCCGCAAAAAATGGAATGCTCACTGTTTTTCAAAATATTTTCTTAAGTTTAACCTACTTAACTAAATGACAAGAACAGAAATAAATGTTAGCCCTAATTTTGCATTTAGATAATGGAAATATCGCTGTATACAAAAAGTCATTGTGTGTCCCTCACCATGGCACATAGGTATACGCCTTATCTCATTCGAGAAACGCACTTATAAAACTTACAAAACCCCAATCAGATACAGCGCACAAGCCGATAACGCATCTCCCCGCCTGACACGTGATGCAGAATCCACAGTGGCGCTGAACTGCCCCAAATTGCATTATAAATTAATGTAATACTTATTAATTGTATAGAAGCGGGTAACCCACGTATTATAAGTCGAATATTCCTCGACATGTTGAATAAAGAGCGCTGCTGACCTAGCGGTAAGAGCGTGCGACTTGTAGTCCGTAGGTCGCAGGTTCAAACCTAACTAATGAGTTTTTCGGAACTTATGTACGAAATATTATTTGATATTTACCAGTCGCTTTTCGATGAAGGAAAACATCGTGAGAAAACCGGACTAATCCCAATAAGGCCTAGTTCACCCTCTGGGTTGGAAGGTCAGATGGCAGTCGCTTTCGTGCAACTAGTGCCTACGCCAAATCCTGGGATTAGTTGCAAAGTGGACCCCAGGCTCCCATAAGCCGTGAGAAAATGCCGGGACAACGCGAGGAAGATGATGATTTCTCGACATGTTTCACTTCGTAACGAGGACCATAATCATGCGGCCAAGGTGGTCAAAAATATCTGCACAACGCCTGTATTGTCAAACCAATAAAGTGAATCTCTACAACTATAAGAGCGAGATAATAGGTATTCTTATATTTAAATTAGACGATCAGACAAAACTAAGAGAAATCTATTACCCTCCGAACGCTCAAGATTCCACTCTTTGCTCTCGATGCTCATGATTCAATTTTGGAATCTCGCTTGTAGGTAAGCAGTAACTTTGCTCCCTTGTATAGTAAACAAGTATTTCACTTCTCATCTTCGCAAAATTCGATTTTAAGCCACGCGCAGATGACATAAAATGGTTTTTGAAGCTAATAGGCTGTGACTGTATAATTTCCTTGCAATCAGAGTGGAAAGGCGAGTGTATGACTCGGGCGTAAACTAGCCATTTTGACCCTTGACTAAATTATCCACCCGCGCGTTCGCTCGGGTGATAAAATCGGGCTGACCTTATACCCCTGTTGCACAACCCATAATTTCAATATCTCCTTACATTCAGCTTGCTCAAAATTTATAATACCTGAATTATCATAAAAAATAATAATTATGCAGTTTGCTGGACTGAACGAACTATGTTATAAACTGGGTAAGACAAAGTACCAAAGTAGTATTTTTTTGTATCGATGGTCCCTTTCTTTATCCGATTAAAATAAACTGCAAAACATTTATTATTCATGGACTTCATGGGCCCAAACAACTGCGCTTACATTACGTACACGTAAGTATGAAACGAAAGTTTCTAGCGATTGTTGTGGTTGAAATTGTGCGCGATAACACGTTCCGATATGGGGCAGCGGAGGCTTTTTGTGGGTATAAGTTTTTATTAGCGTCTGAAGTTCCATGTGCGGAGGGTAGCAGGCAACAGGAGGGAGGGCCGGGTGGGCGTGTGGGGCTGCTCAGTCGGCTCCGAGCCTCGTCCCAGCGCGTCGTCGCACGCTGCACCCGAGCGCTACACTCGCGTAACTTTTACGAACTTTTTCAACGAGATAAAGTTCGCAGTGCTCTAAATAAAATTGGATGTAAATTAGTTACTAGCACTCTGTGTGGTGTGTGTTTGTTGACGAGGACACAGTTTTATTTGGAATAATGGAGTTTAATTGAAGCAGAATGGGTAAGTTTAATAAATAGCCTAGTAGCCGTTACATATAAAATTGTAGTTATTAATATGTTATATAGGTAATATGTTATCTTTACTGACAAAAAATTAAACTAATTAATAGTATATTTTTATTATTTCTTCTTTCTTTTTTCAATTGAAAACATAGAATATAAGTATTTTATAAGTATTTTCAAATAAGAGTATTTCTAAGTAAACATTATATTTATTACATGAAATGTCTTTAAGTTTTTATTTAGTTTTTATCATTTACCCTTAAGTATTATTTCTTATGTTTTATAAGCTTTATATTTATATTATATTTGCCCTATACGGTTTTGACTTCTAAGAGAATGACTTGTCGTGGAACGAATTATATCGGTATTGTATTGTTTTATGCGCACCCGTAGGCGCTAATCGTCAACAATTAAGATAATTACACTTAATACAACAATTAATATAATTTGAATAAAATACAGGCATGCGGAATAATACGCCGTCTCTGCGTCGATATTATCCAAGGCAGCTGTAACCACACTCTCATATTATGCACCATTATAAACACTTAGTTTTCCTTGCTGAAGCTTTAAGCAATTCATATGCATATGAAATGTTTCGGTAATAGAACGTTTGACTACAAAAGCCGGAACATAAGGGATCTCCTAATGAGAGGAAAGAGTATGCACATTGCAGTTGCAATCGAGGTAGTGCTGCCGCCGCGTCGTTTGCCGCCGTTGCAATAACCAATCAGATGAGCTCGCCATTGATGTAGGCACACGTATGTATCAATGACGGCTACAAAAAAAATATAATTCAAACATGAACAGAGTTTTCTTTAGATAGCGCGTAACTTGCACGCATTTTCACATCGATGCGTTAAGCGGTGACCGGCTTCAATATGATATATAAGTATGTGAGCGTACGAAAAGGCTATGAAGGAATAACAATTTTGTCACAGCGGCATGGCATCCTTTTTTTTTACTGACAGGCTTTTTAAACCGTTTAGATTATTAGAGCGATCGGACTGTGTGGGCGTATGTTTAACCCGTACGTAGGTTCTGAAATCTAGTTTAGATTTGATGCTGACATGATACTCGTACCACTTGGTATGCGTATCGCAATTTTGTAATAATTCAGTGCTAGCAAGAACTTAAAAACATTATAAGATGAAAAAAAATTGTTAAAATCACGAGTAGAGACAGAAGTTTATACATTAGTATGAAAACAAATTACTTTTTTGTAAATTTATTTTGAATTTTTAAATAAAGTGTTGCCTATTTGTTGATGAAACATAAATAAATTACTAATTAATTAAGGTCTTTAGTGTCATATATTATATGTGATATTAGTAAGACAAAACATGGCGTAAGAGTGGGAGTTTATTTATTAACGTGCCCTCAATGTCTAAACTGCTTCAGGCAACAACGCTAGGATTCTGACCCATCATTAATGTTACTAATATATTCACACAGAGAATGAATTCAACCTTAATGGGCAACTAAGACTATTGAGTCTAAGGATCTAAGTAGGGTAGAGATTCGTTTCAAGGATGTTAACTCACAATAGACGGTGGAAGTCGTCTTGAAGTAGATTAGAGGCATATCACATCATATAGGTATTTACCTATGTACATAATAATATGTACATATCTCAGTAAGTTATCAGTATTTAACATTAGTAAATTCGCAGCCCATGTCACTCAGTTCTAGTTACAGGGGCTATTCTTTATTAGAATTTAGTTCACAAGTCAGTATAATGTATAAATACAAAAGAAACAAAATGTGAACAGCCATCACTTGGCTACTAACCTTCCGTTTTACTTGACTTTTTAACTACTTTCAAGTCAAAAGTTGGTCACCAACGATTAAACTAATACTAGTTTGGACCTACTTTGCTGTAAAGTTGATTTAATATTAGACATAGACACAAGCTTTAGTTGTGCCTTACACAGGGTTGTTTAGTTTAGATGGTTTAAATTAAATAATAAACAAGTTATAAAAATTCCTTTATTAACGCCTTTTACATAGATAGATACAATTCAAATATCAATTCTATCAAACATAACAAAGAAACAAAGTTTTTTCAGTTTGTTATTTTGATTATCTTAACCAAAATCATACCCACATGATTAGCAATAAGATAAGTTATTGTCCCAATTTGCCCATTAAAATTAAACGTAAGACCTTGAAAAACTCGATATGACCTATATTTTGATTGCCCTTATTTTAACAGTGCGTATAACAGGGCCCCTACATCATCAGTGTTTGGCACCGAGAACTAAAATTGTTTTATTAAACAACTGTTGTCGTATAAACAAATTACCATCACTTTTCGGCTTTCAAGATAAGTTTTTGGTTTTCTATACTGGCACCACGAACTTCTTCAACCCTGCCTCCCCTAGATATCATTAGATTTTCTCTATCATGCCCGGAAATATTCGCGTATTCCTTGAGAAAACAATAGTCTTTTCTTTGATATTCAGTGGGTAACAATATTTAGGTGTTCATCATAGTTGCGTAGTATTCATCATAGTAAAATGTATGAGAGGCGTATTTAATGGAGCCGTTTACAATACCACCGATTATGTTGGCTTAAAAATTTTACATATTTTGGACTATACATATAGAGAGTTAGTTTTCCTATTAAAAACTATGAGGTCCCTTTTAGCTGAATCAATGTCACAGTAAAACAATTCTTTATTTTTTTGCAGATATAAATATTCTTTATAGACACTACCCGTGTTCAAATATTGGAGTTGGTATACACTCTTGGATCGATTGAATTGACAATGATTCTTAAAATAGAAGGCGGTTTTCAGACGGGAGTGAGAACAGTAGGTACGTGGCTGGACAATTCTCCATTCAACACTCCGAAAATATGTAGGCGCTGGCTTCCGATGCTTGTACCTACATTTATACTATGGTTACATGAAAAAGAATATTATTCAGACCGATATAACATGACCGTTGTTTATTAATCAGCTAAATTAAATTATGTATGTTTTATTTTATTTTTATTTATCACACTATTTGTGTGAAAGTAAAATAGAGTATTTAATATTAAAAAAAAATTTAAAATATTATTAAAATTTAAAATTTAATCTGTTTATTTCATTAATTAAAACAATCAAATACATTATTTTATTACTTAACTGCTAATCTTAACTATAAAAGATTTTTGAGTTAAGGAGTCTATTCCATAGTAATAATAATTGAAAAAGAAAATGGTACATTTACAATAATTAATAATTAATTTTAAGCTATTTTTAAGTACTACCTTCCTGATTCACGTTATTTTTTAACATGAATTGTTTTAAATTTTCCTTGTTTTATCCTTATTTTGGCCTTCTATTAGTTTTAACAATTCGTGATCGTCGATATAAATCGACTCGATAGAAAAAAAACGTAGTTATGGTTAAAGTCTCTTGTAAACAAGTATTTGAGAACCTACTTATGTTTTGTACGTCTATAATTTAAAAAATAACTGATAATTGGGTACATAGGACCTCCTTCTACTAAAGCCGTTGTTGTTTAATAGGAAGACATAATGCGCAAATTTCTCAATATCTTCTATTATATTGAAGCTGCGTCACTTATTATCAATATTATCATAACCCCTAACTTCTGTTGGATATGACGGGTACTCATAGCCATAGGGCTATTGGATTTTTCTTACAGTTTGACGATTAACACTTAAGTAACTTATTATAAATATTTATTTTTTATTTACAGGGCAAGATAGTACCTAGTTAGTAGTAGTTAATAGTTATCATACTTTTTGCCTTAAACCGACTGCTAATTCACAATCTTAAAATACTTTTAAATGAATCGTACATTTTTTAATATATATGTTCCTTAAGCTATTGAAATCATAAAACATTGTAATTTTAATCGGAGCGATGATTCTAGGGTCTCATTCACATGGAAGCTAGCTAGTAAATAAATACACACGTCATATTACCACATGTTCAAAATGCCGATGTAGACAGTGTTGTGTGTCGACCGACATCTCTAGTGTGCATAAAGTTGATAACAAGAATATTGAAACGAATAAAATTTCAATTATTAAGCTTTTTATTATTTCGTACAGTTGTACATAAAAATGCTTGTCACCACCGAAGGTAAGTATTTATTGAATAAACCGTCCCCTAACTAGGATTTATTGCGAGTTAGCGAGCAATAACTGTGCCTGCATCTAAACCGAGCGGCGTGTCTCAAGCGGTCAATTGATTAAACGAAGCAATTAACCAATCAGCCGGCAGCAAGCGACGTCGCAAATGAGTGCGGGTTCACGTCTGTCCCGTGCTCGTTAGCTTTGAACCGACGGTCACCGTAACCCGATGCTGAGTACATGCCGCAATCAGGTCCAGTGCATCACAGTTTAATGAACGTAATTATACGATAGGTATTACGGCATTCTTGTTGAACAATGTGATGCTCTCTTAACCCAAAATCTACAAGACAGTGAGCCAAGTGTCATGTTTACGAGTAAGAGAACCTTTGGCAAAAGCAATCACATTTTATATTTTTTCCTCACATGCTCCGGTCGTGGTTCGAAGGTTCTACAATCTAGTAGCTACTAGATGGTCATCATATACAATTTTTTTTTACCTGTGTGGAAACAATTTATACCGAAATGTTAGTTTCAGTTGGTAGAATTCGAAAAGAATCCATAACTGAGTATTTTTCCTTTGAAAGGACCACCGTCTAAGATTTTTCTTACTGGCGCCTATATTCTGACACTATGAGTCACCGTGTATTTTGAATACCTTAAGTTGTTGCGGACATTCATGTCATCGCGCTATAAAAAGGCACTTATTTGCGAGTCACAGTGAGCCGCATGCAATATACGGCCATCAAATAAACACGAGTCCGCTAAGTTTATAGGGGCATGAAAGGCCCCTACGAGGACTGGTGCGAGTTACGCGTTTATTCTAAAATTAAAGTTTATATATCGGGGAATGTTCGCAAAACAGTTGGATACGACTGCGACATCCGGGCGATCAAAGTAATCAGGGAGTCTGTGCGTTTTATGTATTGCGGTATTCTTAACTCGACTGCGTCTTGTCGGTGTTACTTAATTGGAGGTCCTTTATATGCATTAAAACTTACATTTTTTTTTCCTCTTTATTTCTATCAACATTAATGTATTAAAATTTCATACTAACAAAATAAGAACAGGATCATTTAAAATTCTAAATTATCTGAGTTAGTAGCAAGAATTTTAAGGTTGATTGGAGTTAAAAATAAAAGCGGGATTGAAACAAGTGATTTGAAAAAAATCCTGCCTCACATAAAACTATGTTATACGAGAAGATATTTAATGATACGAAGTTTTATAACTTTTAGATCAATTTTAACATATAACTCGCGTACCGAAGCCCAAATTTAAGTTTCGTTTAAAAATACCTACTCTTACTCGTATTATATAGACTCATTAACTTTGGTAATGGAATACCAATGACTTAATGAGTTCATCAAGTCATCGATATTCCATTACCATAGAATATTTCAGACCCAATCCAGTCTTTATTTTGGTACACCAACTACGGTACAAGTTGCATCGATTAAACCAAAATAGTTGCTGATACTTTGCATGATCGTCGGGATATCTATATCTGTACCGTATGTGCAATGTCATTCTAGGAAAATACTTCCAGTTGCCCAGCTTAGAGCCAAAAAATGCATTGGTTAAACTATTTCCTAGGCACATTCTACACTAGAATATAAATGATTATGTTGACTGAGCTAAATACCCCTTTGTCTGTGCTGCAATTATATTTTGTAAGTACAACATGAACCTATAAGGAAAATAAAAACAACGAATGCACCTCTTGTGCGTAGTTGTCTTCAGCTTGCACAAAACGCATTAGCGTAATACATCATATAAATATTTAATGTAAGTTGTACATATTATACTCACTCTACATTTGTGTTTGCCTTAATAACTCGCCATTTCGTCATTCTCATTTTCATATATGGGCATTTTAAATACGAGTACAATGTCACTCATTATCTTCAGTTTTGTGGTAAGAGTCTCTTTATTAGGTATATGATAATTACAAATCGTGCTCCTTATCACCTCTTCTCTTGATCCAATTTGTCAACTGTAAAGCTTGTTTTTAGTTCGATTTATTTTAATGGCCGTAATAAATTATAAATGCATATTTACTTTTGAATTATTTTAATGTTAGATGATTTAATTACTAGTTTTGGTGTTGATTAACAATATAAGTCTCTATCGCAAATCTCTTGAAATATTTGTACAGATGACTATACAGGGGTCATCCTCTACTAATTTCAGCAAATAATGAGCTGTCACGTTGGAGTGAGCACCATGTACAGTCAGCAGCAAAAGTGGCTGAGCGGTTGAAGTGTTCAAAATGACCTACACGCGTTCTTATTTTCTTGACAATAGAGATATGTTGACCACATTTTTAACACTTCAACCGCTTAGCCACTTCGCTGCTGACTGCACATACCTATAGCAACATAATTATTTTTCGATACATACAAGGATGTATTAAAACGCCTGGGTTGTACACCTCTATTTCCCAGAGCTAACATCTGAAAAACTATGACTTGGCCCGGGACTGGAGGGGAGGGACGGAATCGTATCTTAGGATTTCCAAGAGACGTATAGTAATTATATATTTAAATAAGTATTTTGAATGTATTTATTAATTAAGTTTAAATATTGCACTTAAGTTCGTATTATTACTTACTGTTAGTATAAAATGAAGTCACTTTGCTGCATTGATTATTCAAACTATCAAACGGATTCTGCTTTCATAATGGACGGAGTGATTAAAGGGGAAGGTGTTTGTACCTCTACGAGCCAGTACGTGTATTAAGTATAAATAAGGCCCATATTATGAATAACGGAAATAAATGATTAATATAAGTTTGATAACTTAATGTGATACACCGCGAGTTTCGGGTGAGAACGTGGCATAGCTTAGCGTTAACGTGTTTATTACATTTACCCTCAATAATACGCGAAGAATCGGACATGACAACGTTACCATATGGCCGTCCGGCTGTTGTTGGTGTTTAATCCCTTCGGTCCTGCCCCACATGTCCGCAGCCCATTAAACAGAACACCCTAACAAAAATTAATTACTTCACCAAATACTCCATGCTCCGAACTCGTTCAATTTATGTTTAAGCTTCTTAACATTGCACATGAATCGTAATAGAATTAAACTCGCGGGGCTGTTGGACTGAATCGTGTTCATATGGTATGAGTTAATTTAGTGTGGGTTTGTAGAAATAAGTGCTATGGATTCATACGATGGTTATTGTAAATATTTTACTAAATACATACATTACATACATTTCAGCCGTATGCAGTCCACTGATGGACATATGCCTCCCACAAATATGACTTATATCATCTTGGGGGTTAATTGCCATAGTCGCCATGCTTGGTAGGCGGGTTGGCGACCGCAGTTGCTGTAGATTGGGTTTCGACGGACGATGCTGCCCGTCCGTAAGATTTTTCCCTTTGTCGTCTCTTACGACACCCGCGGAAGGAAATGGCGGGGTGCTATTCTAGTCAGCCGGCATCAATAATTCAGAGTACAATGCAACGTAAATTAAGCTATGCCAACACAGGTTCATAATATTTATTTATCATTGGCAGCTTCCTCACTCAGACGAAGTCGTCGGCAAAAACCAGTAAGTCTATAAAATAAAGTCGGGTTATACCATTAATACATTTATATCACAGATAATGATGAAAACGAGGGCAGCGTATGATGTCCACCCACAAGATGTCCTTACAAAGGCCGCCGGAAGACGCTAGATGTATGTCGCTTCCTACCTATGCCTATAGAGGTCCAGAGGTCCTGTGTTCAGCAGTGGACACCTTTGGCTGAGATGATGATGATGAATCGTCAGAAAAGAGTAGATTACTTAAAATAAGAAAAGAATATTAAGGTTAAATGAATTCAGTTTCCCGAGGGGGTTAAAGACGGGTTCGAAGTTTGTTAGAAAAGTGTGCCTAAGTAGTGGACATGTTTCTTTAATTTTCTACTTTGTTGAGAACCAAAAAACTAAATGTGGCATTTGACAAATCTTTCCCGGAGCTATAGAAATAGATTTGAAATCAATGCATGGCGTCATCAAACCGTAAGATGGGGTTTTGAAAGGTAGAAAGAGTTGACATTTTTTTAGGTTGTAACATTTTAGTAAGAACGTTCAATTATTACGAACAGGTACTGTACTTATATAACTTATGAATAAAATACTACAAATAGTTACGACGATGTTTGAAACATAATATAATCTCTCATGGGGGAAAGTTGAAAGTTGAATAAAGTGCTTTGCTCCCGCCGTGGTGAAAAAAAATTGTTATATAAGTTTGTTTTAATGCAGGACTAAAAACACTTACTTACCTACGCTCAAATATGGATGTTTTAACAACCATGGAGCTACATTTGTAAAATGTACAGGTAGGTAATAAGAAGCATCTTTACAAAAGTCAACCCCCAACGGGGTTAAGAAGAGGTTGCAAGTTTGTTTGGAAAAGAATACCTTTCAGGAGAAAAATTTAAAACTGTGTATATATTATTAGGTATAAAAATCTAAGAACCGTCATTTCAACGTTCATATTTGTAATGGTATTTTAATCAGTTTCAGTACCCATAATGACAGATCTGATCGTTTGTCACTGATTATAAATTAGCTTATTTATTGAATACCAACATCATACCTACTAACAATAATTTACAACCACGTCGGTGGCATCACGCGGTGGTAATAAGGTGTTCAAAGTTTTTATGATAGGGACGGATTGTTCAAAACATCTGTGTCCAATTTCAACTCTTATAAGATTTGACTTAAATCATGGAGTTCTGACTTAGAAACGTGTATTTATAATATCAGGCATTAATTCAATAACTTCAACAATACATTTGAAAACTCTCATTTTGTCAGGTTTCGCAATATGCAATAGTTCCCCAAACGCTTTAAATTTTCTTGACGCGACTTTCTTCACCTTTCATTCACCTTTTTTATCGCTTGCTTTTCTATTCTCAAATATAAACTAGGTAGTAGAATTTATCACGTTTTTACAAACATTTGTGAGTCTTTCTAAAAATTTTTTTTACACAAAATGGCTTCACCCACTTTATTAATAATATGTTGCGCGACATATTTCGAAGAGCCAAGGTGTTCATTTTCAAGCATTAAATAAATTCGAGTGAAGCTGTTGTATAAAAAAAAAATACATTGTTTACTACAAGTCCATGGTGCCCCACTAAGCATGATCTAAGCAGAGATCCTATTTTTAGTTGGTTGCTCTTCAGTCATCCAAAGTATTTAGAAGATACTAAAACTACGTAATTAACTTAACCTGTCTATTTTTGTTGCCATTTTTTACTTTGTTCATGTGTCTGTGTCAGTCTTGCAGAATGTTGTAGTCACGTCAATCAAATCTGAATTTAAAAGATTGAAAAAACCTATTACCAAATTAACCCGGACCCGGGTATGTCCTTAAACTACGTCCAACAATGAAAGGTAGGGCACAGCGATGACCATCACGCTTGAATCTGGAGCAGCCCAACTGGGGAAGTACCTCCTCCTAGGAAGACCACAGCCATAATAGCACTGCTACCTTTCAGGTATGTAGTGTTGTGTTCCTGATGGTGAGTAAGGTTCCCAGAGCTGCAATCCCCCTTAAAGGCCGGCAACGCGCTTGTGACTCCCCTGGTGTTGCGGGTGCCCATGGGCGACGGTAATTGCTTACCATAAGGCAATCCGTCTGCTCGTTTGCCGCCTATGACATAAAAAAAAAAAATTCAAAAATGTTAAAATTAAAAAAAATCGAAATTATAAAAGGCAATATGGTACGATTATATTCGTTACATTTAACTATTCCGCTGCCATAAAAGCATTTTTTTTTCCATTATTTGACGACGGATTTGGCGTAGTGTAGTAGTGATCCTGCCTACGAAGCCGACGGTCCTGGGCTCAAATCCCAGTAAGGGCATTTATTTGTTTGATAAGCACAGGTATTTGCTCAGAAAATTTGTGTAAGGATGTCCTGTAATATTTATTATTTAATATATATATAATTTTAAGATTTATAAACGATGACTAACATAGCGGAAATTACAAATGTTAGTATTCGAATTTCCTTTCTGACTTATAATTACCATCAATAAAAATATTGTCTCGCCTATTGCTATTTATTATTTGGCCAGAATTGACGTTATGCTATTGACAGCTAACGTGGCTGTATTATCTGATTATGCTATTTCATCATAATACCAGTCATTAGGGCTGGTTCGCTAGAAAGTTTTAGTGGGTATTCTCCTCCCCTCCTCTTGGCTAGCAAGAGGAGCAGCGCGGAGAGTCCCACATACCCCCCTCACTACCATCATGGGCCTGCCTCAGGCCCGGGGGGTATGCGTAAATGCATTTTCCCAGCGACAAAAAAAAGGTTTGCTAGAAAGGTCCAGACTTAACTAACGTCGTCAGACCTGTTTTAGCATACATTATTTTACTCGTAACTAAAGACAAATGTAGTGTAAATACAAAAGCTCAAAGGAACCTCAACTCATGAGTACCTATTAAGTATCTATACATGGTGCTTGAACAAAGAGTAATTTTAATGCAAGGCTATTCCACTATGTAATAGGAACCAATCTCTCGGTTAATCCTTTGGGAGGAATAAGTAGGTAAGTAATACCTCTGCAACTTACGTTAAAAGTCTGTTGCAATTTTTCAGTTATCTTATTTAGTAAGGAATTAGAAATCTACTGACTGTGCTAATAGGTCAGCAAACTTGTCCGCGAAACAAACTGTGAGTGTGGCGCTATTCAGTGCAATAAATAATTTTGCGACTTTTTTGTTTTCTCGAATGCGTCTTTTTAATTTTTGATATTATCTTGTAATCGATTACAAAACTGGTTGTGTCGGTATTGCAAGTACGAGTATAGCAGCATTACTATGCACTAAATAGCACACTAAATATTTGACTAGCTAGAGAGATAGGTTGTCTGTAAGTCTTATGCCATTTTTCGCCCACTAGTCGACTAACCTACAACTTTGTTACCTACACCTTTGTTTACACATTGTTTGTCACTTAAAGTAATTGTCACACCCTATTGGCTGTGTATTTATTTTTAAGTCATCATTGTTCATTGTTTTTACTATATATATAAATAAATCAAGTAAGTAAGTAAAGTAAGTAAGTCGGCTACCTCAATTAATCGGCGGCTCCACGGCACACCACTAGTATTTATTAACTAACCATATTTTATTTGGTTAGCTGGTTAGCTCAATTGCAAAGCTACAGGAAGGCACTGCAGTGTTTAATCTGAAGTTGTACACGAACAACCAAATCATTAATGTTATTAGAGCGCCGTTCTGTTCGCCCGTGTTTAGATTATGCGCAATTTTTATTATCCATATATTAGTGATACGACAAGCAATGTCACTTGTTTAAGTTCCGAGTTGTTGATAAAATTAATTTATCATCCGCCCATCATCGTTCCACATATATGAAAATCATTCGCTTTGTACCTTATTATAAGTAATTGATAGACCATAATTTTAAGTTTTTTAAACTATTTAGCGTATCATTGTTAATATTGAAATATGAATTCAGTGTTTTGAGTCAATTTGCTTGTGATGTTAGAAGTTGCTTTATTTTCAATATTAATAATTTGTCGTACTTGCCCATACTCAAGTTATATTTCATTGATTCACTGCCCGTTTCGCCAGACCGCCCAGTCCCCTTCCCTTTAAACATTTAGGTTGGCTTAAATTTACAACTATAACATCTGGTCAGTTGTTCTTGCGAGTTTCTAAAGCGATCAGAGTTGAAGAGCCGGGCTGGTTTGGGTGCGGGTGTTTCACTGTTTCTAGTACCTACCTTGAAGTGAACTTCCAACTCCGACCGTTAGTAGGTATAGAGCTTGTAAATAGGTAGTTATTGTACCGATTGTAAATTCAGACTGACAAATTGACCCATACATTTTTAAAGAGAGGAGCTATCTTAAGAACTAGCAATGGATTTGATTTCTTTTATGGACATTAATTTATTAACATGCTATATCGACCCGCAGTTGTACGTCATAGTTACTTAAATATTAACACGTATTAAAAGTAGTGAATTAGATATTAAACGCGGGAATGCGGCGGGAGTCTTGGGGACGTTTGAGCCGGGTACGTATCAGACTAGACACTAGTATGGACATGATGTTAATTCTCTTTAACTTGTTTGACATTACCATTTTTATTTCCTGCCAGTTGAAAATATAATTATCAAGTTAGATTTTTCAATTGATATGTATTATTTTTTTGTACGACGTGTTTATGAAGAAAGTTTATTTCGCCATTAGATATTCAGTTAAGTAGGTACTTAGTGTGCTTAAATAGTGGTGTACGGGAGCCGCGGTTGGTGTCCGCGCGGCGCCGCGGCGTGCCGGGAGCGCCGGCGGCTCCTTGATGCGGTCGCGCCGCCGCCGGCCGCCTGCTCCGGGAATTAACAAAAATAACATAACGAGTCGAGCTTGTAATAACATTTGTCCTAATATATTACTATTGTGACGTCTCGCAGCGTGCGGGATTTATGTACTACCGTGCGAACCGTCACCTTATTATTTATTTATATTAATGTCGCCTGTCTACACCTAAATTATTTTTCATTAGTCGCCGCCGGGAGATTTCTTCCCTTCCCGCACGTAACGCCACGAATGAGCAAATTTTGTCTTAAATCTTCGCCCGTTTGGTTCATTAGGTTATTACTTTTCATGTTTCATTGTTATTTCGTTTCACTTGTCACAAATATTTCCTTTTATTTCGTTGCTCGTGAATACGTTTTCGTTTTCCGTGTTTTCTTATTTTTTGACGTATGACATTACATCCTTCTGCGTCGCGGGGTTATTGCCGAGAGCCGTGACGTCATAGTCGGGAATCACAACAATCTCTGAAGACACGCAACTTTGAGTGATGTTTGCGTTTAACGAAATGGCTTCGTAAATATTAGCGTGAAGCTAACTGGGCGCTACAGTTATTGCAGGTCATTGCAAGCGGCGTCAATAGTGGTTGTCTGTGCTTTACTAGGGTACGGGCGACAAATTTGGCCTAGTGGGTAGTGACCCTGCCTATGAAACCTATAGTTCTGGGATCAAATCCCAGTAAGAACATTTATTTGTGTGATAAGGACTGATATTTGTTCCTGAGTCATGGGTGTTTTATATATCTCTTTAAGTATTTATATATTATATACATCGTTAGCTGAGTACCCCACAACACAAGCCTTCTTGAGCTTACTGTAGGGGCTTAGTCAATTGTTGTCAGAATGTCATATAATATTTATTTATTAATTAATTTACTTCTCCTAACTTATGACAGTTGTCAAATACAAAATCCTGAACTAACGCTATTTCATCACTTAGGTGAAATGTTATCTTAAACGAATCATAAGTACCGTACCGTAAATATATATATGCTTACCCATTGGTTAACATGTAAAAAACAATTAATCAAAATTTTGAACTGGCAATGTAGTATTAATTTAATGTGTCATATTCAACTAGCTTATGCCCCGTGACTTTAGCAGCGGAAGGTCCCACTGGAAGGAGTTACAGGAATGCAAATCCGTCCAGCCGTTTTTGTGTGATTGAGTGACAAACATTTATAATATTAACTAGGATTAGAAGCTTACAGACGAGTATATAGGTATTTGAATGAAATATTTTATAAACATAACTGCCATACATACATATACCTAACACTAATATAGGAATATAAATTGTTAATAAAATGTTAAATTGGTTTTTAAATTATTCAGTTCATTTGAAATGTCGCGGTGAATTGTGAAATTAGGTTTATTGCGCATCATATTAATGTTTACTACCCGTAATGTTCGCGTTTCGTAAAACACGTAATCTGTTTTATGGTAACCCCCAACCTGTATCTAATTGTGATAGAGGGGGAACGTTCTGAATGAACATTGGGAAATTTGGAACGGAAAGATTGGCACGTTATTCTAAGTGTTTTCTTTAATTTATGGCTGATTAAATTTCATAATATTGCTTGGACTTTGCAACTTATGTTTTTTTTTTTTTAATAAAAAATCGGTAAAACTGCTTAAATGAGATACACATGTAACAAGTTCACTACTTATGACGTTATTAATATAATTTGAACAAAATTAATACTTTTTACCGCCTACAGTAGTCATTATTGACCAAATATTTTCTAACAACTCAATAGCCTTAAAAACGAATAGACGTAGAGTATACCCGGAATAGTTACTAGAGTAACTTTGTAAAGGTGTCTTACTGTCAAGTGTAAAAATTCGTTCACTGCCAAAGTCTTAAAAATATGTTTTGAGCAAAATTGTATAGTAAATAAGGTTGTAGGACGTATTTATGAAAGGATTCTCTCTGTATGTATTTTTGCACTTGACTGTACGTGCTATTAACGCACAACGTGTGGCAAAGATAAAGATATAATAGCAATAGCGATGTGGCAAAGATAAAGATAAAAGAAATAGATAAAACAGTAAACATACTTTCAATGCTCTCTACATTGTATTCTATACTATTTAAAAATCTAAAATTATATAATATAATAAACAAGAGGATAATGTTAGCCGCGTACTAAATGGCTTCTTAGTTTCATTTTATAGATCTAAAGGTTGAAAATATGTTACAAGTCATTTCTAAATTTCTATTTCTAAAAAATATATATACGCATCGACTTGTGAACCTCCTCCGTTTTTTCGTCCGTTAAAAAACTATTTCCTAACGCGACTCAATTAGATATCACTTCAAATTCTACTTACACTTATCGCATGTGTGTACTCGTGTTCCAGTGTAGTAGGTACCAATAAGTGAAAATGTGAAGTCGTAAAAACAAGTCGCACCTGTGACGTTTAATTTCGTTAAATGGGGCCTACGCCTGCGATAAAAATATCTGATGCGTAAATAAAATAACTCTTAGTACAGTGACGTTACAATTTTTGTCTTCAGATACAGTACATAACTGTCTTACCCGTGTGTCTTACATTACGGGGTACCTACAGAGTAATTGGTAGGGAAGAAATTATTTTTCACGTCACTAGCTTGGACAGCTGTTTTATTCTTTAAGAACTATCAGCAAAACTACATTTTATTCATGAGAGTGTAATGTAATTGCATATAATTTTTAAGTGTTTTTTTGACATTAACTCGTTAGATGGATTTTGTACGATGATTTTGAATAAGAAATGCTGTAAAGGTAGTATTTTCCTCGTGGCAGTGACCTGAAAAAGTCAATGTTTCACTCGGCAGCAAAATTTGTTCCCCTCTCGTGCTTTAAAACCCCTCTCAACGCACACGATTCTAATTTTTTTAACCACTCGCTATGCTCGTAGGTCAATCTTGGAATCTTTCGGTAGCTCGGGTCTCAATATTAGCACGAGGTAAACACTATGTGCCCTTGTAAAATAAATAACTATTGATTTCTGTTGTTATTGAAATTATTTGTGTTGTTTAATTAAAAATTGTATACTTGTCGTTAACCACTTGTATTACAATGTTACCTATCGTAAATTATGCACTATTATAGGATTATGTAACTGGCTTTTAATTCGTGTCCTCTTCTCTTCAGCCTTAGGCCTCCCCCATAGACGCAGATAGCAATCTTTGAGCATAATCGGTTAGTTATCGCAGTACGTTTCACCGCTCTCATGCATGCTGCTACTGTCCTCTGGAGTTTCCTGGTAGTAGTTTAAGGACAATATCCGAGTCCGTTAAAATCTTGGTATGATAGGAAGACAACAACCAATAAATAACACTCCAAAATATTTTTATGGTACGTATAGAAGTAAATTCAATTACGAAGTAGGTGAAGGTTTGATAGTTTCAATATGTAGGAAGTCACCGCGGATGCCATGTTTACACAGCAAACCGCAACGTTAACGCGCATGCTCCTGTTATTATTATTTATTTTTACACGCGCGCGCGCCGCGCTCGACAGGGCTTCTTATTCCGTGATAGACCACCCGAACTCCAAGTATTGTGGTTAGGTTTATTTTTAAGTTGTTAAGTAGGCAACAAGGGTTTGCTTATTGTAGGTAAGATACATTGTGTAGTTTAGTTTTCTATGAAGGAATAGACAGGGTTTCCTTGGTATCTAGAGCTGCGACTGCACTATAATGAGTAGAACATTTGCTGTTTAGCAAATCTGCTTTCTTACAACATGACACAGAAAAATACATAAATTTTGATAACAAAAAAAAACTCGTTTCGGGATTTTACATTTCAATTTATATATCTGTATTATGCATATATTGCATGAAGACGTTTCCTACAGATCTGATAAACTTCTGGGCGGACCCTAAGTCCGTCTCCGGCATAAATTCTGCCCTGACGAATGCATCTTGCTCGCGACCCGGCGCCACTCGTCATTCGTCATTCGGCTATCGGCCCGTACCTCGTACCGACCGACATAAAAATACTCCCGACGTAGCACTTGATTAATGTACGTACGTAAAATACCCAATTAAGCACATTGCTGTTTGTATTTTACTCACTTCTTTATTATCTTTATTATTTCTGTTTATTTGTTTTGTTACAAAATGACCGTGTTGAATATTGTCAACATTCAAACA
Source organism: Grapholita molesta (assembly GCA_022674325.2). Taxonomy (NCBI): domain Eukaryota; kingdom Metazoa; phylum Arthropoda; class Insecta; order Lepidoptera; family Tortricidae; genus Grapholita; species Grapholita molesta. The sequence continues at coordinate 20,798,612 of CP053121.2, read as the reverse complement.
GGGCCATAAGCGAATATCATGTTTAACTATGTAAGTAAAAGGTCAAGTGTGTTCTGCAATTGTTTATAACAGCAAAAAATATAAGTTTCTAAGCACAATGCAAAACGTCTAAAATTGATTACCAACCTTTACTTTTTCACACATTTAACGATTACAATCTTGATATTGTAGATACAAATGAGCTCAAAACAAATTTACTGATTTGGTCGGTGCCAAAAATAACAAATGATTTACTCGTTAGAAATAATTAAACAGACAGGAATGAAGTTTTAGATAGTCGATATTGACGGGGCAATTACAGCAAAATTTGTATCCAACAAGGTATAAGTTATTTACAGTAAAACATTGACAGTACATCGCATGTTCAATCAAATGAAATTGTACCTGAATAAATTCAGATCGCAATGTGAATGATGACTATATACTTCTAATTTAGTTTTACCACCTGTAAGGTGGACGCTTGAATTAGTATAATTTGAGGCTTTTCGAGGAATATTCTGGTTTGTGTCTTTAAATTGGCTAAATAATTTATTCAGTATAACGTTGATCGTCATGGATTCACGATACTTTTTTTTCCAGGTTTCTCACTATGAGGCTGCGCGAAGTGTCCGGAGTTCAGACCTTGGTTCGGGCATGCGTGTGAGTGCAGCAAGCAGCACCATGGCCGCGCACGAGACCTCACGCGTTTTCCTGCTCGCACTTATGTTCATCTTTCGAGGTAGGTAATCTTAAATAGTATTTGTATTTTAGTGCTAATCAAAGCCATTTAATCCCTTAATCTTGATTACAGTCCCGATCCTCAGCTCCGACGTCGAGTGTATTAATGTACCATTATAGTTATCTATTTAACTAAAGGGTATTTTTTATATAACCTATCTGAGGGAAAAAGGTAAATTTAACGAACCTTTGAACCCTTTTTTTAATGCGCTAAATTTGATGTAGTGCATCTCTCTGATCTTCCATAGGATTCTGTACAATGAGTAGATACAGTCATTTTGAATATATTACACTCGGATCGTGTAGCTATGCATTGGAAAATGCATGTAGTTAGAGTAAGGGCACCTAGTAGTTAATGTATCTGTAGTGAACGCGATCGATGAATATTGGTTGAGGCTAAAACGAACAAGCTTGTCCAATGACAATTTCAATAGAAATGCAGTCGAAATTCTATTTCGTGATTTTCGCTTTGTCGATAAAACACGAGCAGTGCGGTGACACGTCAACTGTCGTGTCCTGTGCCGCTTATTCAATGTTAGGCGATAGCGATACTCGTACAGTTCAAACTCGTTTACGAAGATTATTTTTGTGCAGGAACACAGTAGGTGTGTATAAACAATGGGACGTAATAAAAATATTACCATGGGCACCATTGAGTACATCTCATTGGTGCCAGTAGGAGTTGAAATTCTCACTACAAAAATCTCTGAATCATGCTAATAGTTACTTTGCCTACTATTACAATAAAAAGACATCTATCTGAGTCTGATCGAGTTAAAACATGGCTATATCTATTAATCCGTTAAGCTCAATGAATATCCAATTTTATTACTAATAATTTCGCACTCTACCTGATAGGATCGAATATCTACATACTTTATTAAACTGACATTTGATAGTCTTGTTCTTTCCAGAACAATTATATGTAACCTTTGCTTTTAGACAGGATTTTTTCCAAAGACTCTGAAAAACACAGTGGTTGTAACTATTTTAAGTCCGGGTAAAGACGACATAGAAAACTATAGACCTACTCGTATTTCACTGTTGCCAAAATAATGAACAAAAGATTGGATTATTTTCAAGGTAACTTTTTAATTCAAATGTATCATTTTTTTTTGACAAATTAAGTGGTGACCAGAGACTATTAATTTATATTTACTATGCTTTGTGCCAGTCGATCATATGGTCTTGCATTTAGGGGAGGAGCAGTAGAAACGGAAATGCTTAAACAGAAAGGTCATAAAAAGTGGTAAAAGTAATGTTATTAAAAAAATATATACTATGTACAGTTAGCAGCAAAAGTGGCTAAGCGTTTGAAGTGTTTAAAATGACCTACACGCGCTCTTATTCTCTTGATAATAGAGATGTGTTGACCTCATTTTGAACACCCCAAACGCTTAGCCACTTCTGCTGCTGACTGTACATCTTTATACAAGGACGTCTCGGTTTTTAACTGTAAGGCAATTGTTTATTAAACATTTACTATTAATGCAAAATAAAAAGCAACCAGAGTTTTCAGCATCACGAAGAAGAAATGACATCGTATACGTGATTCCTAAATGCAAAACTAAGTCCGCTAAGCGAATCCTTCATGTTCTACGTTATGTTAGTGTTTCCAACAAAGTAAGCAAATAAATAAGTTTAAGTTTAAGTACAGTCAACCAATTTGATTTATAGGCCACTTAGTTCCTTGTCACAGAACCTCAAAGACTTGTCGCGCACTTGCATCCATCTATTCGCAAACACTTCACATACAGGAACTTATGCCAGCAGTGATTCAAATTATTTATACGCTACGAACTTTCAATGGAAGTTAGAAAAATACATGAAATCATTGAACGATGAAAACACGAAACAACAAATCATTAAATAAATGGCTAGACACACACACAGAGAGACCCACACACGTAAACAAAGATTCTAGAATTCTCAGTAGGTTTTTGGTAGGGTAGAGAAATGGATAATATCCGTATTTTTTTTATATAAAAGGTGTAAGAACGCTTTATGTACTTTCTCCAGCAGTAGAGCGTAAGTTGCTTCGACATGAGATATGATAGAGATAGTTTTCACATTTCACACACTAAGGATTCCGTGTACATAGTCTCTCAGCCATTGGCCTATTCTCCATTCTTTGCAGCAAATCTGATGTAAATACTGTGTACCTTCACCGCATAGATTTTTAAACAGACTAGCATTTAAATCATCAGATCCAGTTTGATAGCAACTTCTATTTCAGAAATAAAAATGTCCGGCGCCAGATGATGCGATTACTGAGAAGTAAGAAATAAAAAAATAAATTTAAAAATAAATACGTATCAAGGCATTTTAAAAGCAGTGGTCTGCTTTTTGTCAACAGATTTCCTATTTAAATAGGTTTTATTTAAACCCGATAAAGTTAAACAGTTCCGTTCCCCGCCAGCTTATTACGGCTAGCTATTACTGGTGCTTTGTGCCTAAAAAGCCAGTGCAAAGACAAAAGCAAACTTGGCTTATAAAGCATTTAGTGCCTCGAATACTATTGTTTGATTCTCTAAATTTGGCATGGAGCCGGACGTTCAAACATGTCTTGATTTTAGAGGCACGCCAAGTTAGTAAATACAAATAGGTTATACCCACGTTATGCCGTATTGATCGCTATGTCTGACAATTTCGCTGGGTAAGTTTTAGAACGGTCAGTTTGTTTGCTGCCGTAATTACAGTCTCAATTACCCTTAATATAGGGTAGAAAGCAAACTCGCTGTATACAGACACACAGCATGCTAGAAATATTGCAATGGTCAATTAAAACTACAGTAAAACATATAAGACGACTGCTAACTATGGCTTTAAATATAACACGTAAAAGAGTAAAATAACATAGGCAGTTCGAAAGATTAAAACAAAAAACAACGATAACGCAGTGCCAGCAAAGCTGGATAAGAAGGTTCAGTGCAGTTGCGAATGTCACTCAATATATCAAGGACAGTGTCCCGCGATAAAAACATACTGCAAACACTTACGGCAATTTATAAAGCTAATAGTACCTAAATATTATGTTTACCTGAGTTAAAGTGTTTTACTGGATGCATCTTGTAATTAAGAATATCTTTGGGTTTGTATCGAATTCCCAATATTAAAGAACTCTTAAACATTGAAACGAAAGTGATTCCTCAAAGTCGTACTCGTACTTTGCAATTATCGTTATTTTAGCAGATGTTCGGAACAATCATGTTGTCGGTACTTTCTTGGATTTTAATTCCACACGCCCAGATTCCAAGTACAATAAACTTTTAGGCTTAAATTAATGTATATCTTTCCCTTACACGGAACAATAGTGTTCCAGACATTTGGGAGTCGTATGCAGAGCCGGATTGAGCCAACGCGCAGAGGCCCTTTCGACAATTTAATGGTATGTAAGGGGTTCATTAAGCGGATGTTGCCCCTGTCCATGTCATGGGACGCACAGTGCCAGAGCAGTGACAGCACACGCCATGCTGTAAGGACTCTTGAGTTTTAATGAGATCTAAAATGTGCTAGGCTATTGGGTGGAACCAGCATAAATTGTAACATTTTTATTTCCGTCAGACAGTGACTCGGCCTCCGCGAGATGAACCCAAAAGAAACATCAAACATGGCTCAAGGGCAACACCGGTGTAAAGGGCTAAGGGTAGAGAGGTGTCACTGGACTTAAAACAAATAGTCAACTCGCAACTTAGGTTTTCGCATCTACCCTCGAGAACGCAGCTCTACCTGTCCGACGGCACCCCACGGGCACTCAGGTACGTGGAGTCGCTACTCTGTAACAGTTCGCCACAAGCTGCCCTGCGTTGGCTGGTGCACTGGAGAAAACCATTGGGCGATGGGGTCGTCACGCCAAATTGATATGACGATTATTATTAAATAATGTACACTTTAAATAAATTTTGGGTTTTTAGATCTATTTGATCGCATTTTTATGAGATATATCTGGCAGTGAAACCAATTCTGGCCTAGTATCGATTGTACCTATTGCACATAACATGAAAATTAGGTTCTCTAAGGCCTCACGATAGCATACTTATATTAAGCATAAGCTGTTATTAGTGATTTTCGGCCAAAGTAAGCCATCTCAACGGGCCATACCGAGCGAGTCGCCACGGCGTCCGTGCCGCCACGCCGCGTCTTCCTGGGACGTGACCTGTCCTACAACAATTCCGTTGAAATATTCTATTTTGCAGGTCACAACCGGCATTTACCAAACTTTTGACGGTAATGGGTTTACATGCCCTACATAACTCTAGCCAGTAAATATTATTGATTGATATTGAAAATATATTATTTACAAACACTGAAATGTAGCACTACAGCAAATAGTTGTGAAAAAAGTGTGTTTTTTTTTAAAGTCATAAGCGGCAAACGAGCAGACGGATTGCCTGGTGGTAAGCAATTACCGTCGCCCATGGGCACCACCAGGGGAGTCACAAGCGCGTTGCTGGCCTTTAAGGGGGGGTTGAAGCTCTGGAAACCTTACTCAGCATCAGGAACATTATTATGCTATTATGTAAGTGCTATTATGGCTGTGGTCATGGTGGTTATGGTTCTGTAAGTACTTTCCCAGTCGGGCTGCTCCAGATTGAAGCGTGTCAGATAAATTTAACCAAATACTCGTATAGTTTTAGAAAATTTAGACAAAAAATATAGAGTTACCCGGTGAGCTAGTGTTTTGACGTCTTGAAATTGTTTCAACATCAGAGTAGTGTTGGTACAGAACGTTGACGAGAGAAGACACGTGTGACATTTTGTTTACTGCGGCCTGGACTCGGTAATGAGAATGACCATACCCGACCAATACCTACCATAACCCAACAACCAAGAAATAGTGATATCTTCTACCGCTAGTAGTTATATTGTCTTTTTTTAACACGGTTCCGGAAAATGATAACAATGTCACGTTGATATTACCGCTTGTCGGCAATTATTCGATAATGACGATTGTCTATGGCTAGAGTCATTAAAAAATCAATTAATAGTTGACTTTATTTATTTATCACGGATGTTTGTTCTAGAGTTATGATATATATGTATGGTTCGGTATAATTGTCTATACCTTCATTACAAACTTTATTGAGTTCACTGGAATAAGTCCAATTGTGTAAGATTGTTCTACAATACTATTTACTTTTTCGAAGACAAACTTTTCATAACTGTTTATTATTTAAATAAAATAAAAAATAATAAGTGTTAAGAGTTTTGCGTGTAGTGACTTAGCGAGGTAATTTTGACAAAGTAAATTAGTCGTTCTAAATCTTCACTAACTTGCAGGAAGGAAAATTTATGGACAAAATAGTTGTCGCACTTACTACTTACTTTTTAATATGCCTATAAACCTACTAAAAGTATATAATATTGTCTTCGGTTACCGAGATAATTACTCATGAAATAAAACAACTAAAACCCACCCGATGACCACGAACGCTGCTAAAGGGTTCGAAACGTCGGGATGAAGTTTAAATTAGTATACGGGATTTAATCCGTTTTAGTTGTTTTATTTCACTACCAAAAGTATGTTTGGCTTTTTGAAATATATATATCCTGCAAGGCTTGGCTGAAGATGGCGACTTCATAATGAAGAATGCTTTATACCATAACAAGAGAATCCACTCTTGTTTTGCAAAATTGGCTGTGCATTTAATTCAGTCACTTACGAGGAAAATCGAATGCTTTCTATTGTAATTGTCCTCTTCGTCGCAGAAAAAACGAATTAAAATCGCATTAGGCAATCCAGTTCCCGCCTAACTTTTCCAGTCTCCGTGCAGAGTCCCGGTGTATCGGAATAAATGACCCAAACTTGGTTTATTTATATACAGCCTTACTGAATATTTATGTTCGCTCCGAATTTCACGTTTTTAGTCACTCCGAATATAAGTTTGACAAAGTAGAGAATTTCTTAATTTCTGTCTGAATTTTAAGAAAAACACAAAGAGGAACTTTATATTCGAGACATTTGAATTTTGATTAGGTGCCTACGACAGCTGTATCTATATACATACAGCTGTCATTGTAGGAATTTTCGGCAAGTTTATTTGCGTTAAGAAGCGATAGGTACTGCTCCTAATTAGTTACTTAGAAATAATTTTCCTAATAGACGTATTTTTTGTCTGTAATAACTTTACTTAATGAACATTAGCAAGAGAAAAACGCTTCCGTGAATGAATGCGAACCCTTATTTGTTAATAGAAAAATCCTGAAAATTCAAAATATCTACGTGCCACCAGACCGTTGCTACTAAGATTAAGATTTCTTTTGATATTTATTTTACATTGTGTCTGTTTTTCTTGCATTTCACTCTTACATCGCAAGGTCGAGCGAATTACTAGTACGAAAAGGTTATACATTAAAGGGTGTAGCAGGATAAGCCTTCAAAAATTGCCCCCAAAGCTTTGAGTTCAAAACTACTACCAGTTGATGCCCCGTCAAATGAAAATAATCCACACCAATTTTTAACCCTCTACTGCCGCCTGGAACCCCGTGACATTCATTTAACCCTAAAAGTTTTATTTTTTTCTCAAAAGTATAAAACGGAAAATTATGAAATTTTTCATAAATGTTGATGTCATCTATACAAACTATCAAAAAAAAAAACTAACTCTCTACTTACTTATTTTCCTAGAAAAAAACTTAAATAAAAAAATTAAACACCCTGTATATCAGTTCAAGCTCGTCGTACTATCACCATTTTTGTACTAATTATTAACCAACTACCTATCTACATAATATATAAGTTTCATGTAAATAACAAAGGTGGAACAGTGTGAAAATATAAGTATTGTTCATGCCTACATGGTACGCATGTAGGCATGTAACACGCTTACCTAACTTACGATGACGATATTTAAAAAAAAATATCGGCCCGCCTAACGGGACGCCATTCATTATTGATTTTTTTAATTTGCAAGGGAGGATGAATGAAACTCATTAATTGTATAAAAGCGGGTAACTCACGTTTTATAAGTCGAATATTGCTCGACATGTTTCACTCCGTAACGAGGAGCATAATCATGAGCCATTCGCGTTGGCTAACCGACGCAGACTGCGGGCCGCAGCTCTCCGCGACCGCGCACTCGACGCCGGCAACAGCTGAGGGCGGGGAGGCGAGAAACTACCCTCATTTTCAGCAATATTGTCAATAGTAGGGTTGCACACTACACTTACTACGTCCGTTGGCAAAGGTCCGTCCACACAAAACGCCGACGCACCACACAAAACAGTTCTCCAACTAGGGGGCACAGACCATCCACAGTCACGGTTAAAGTTCGGATAACGACTAATTTCAATAGCCTCCCGTACTTTGCGCTGAACTACAAATTTTTCCTTCGAAAGTACGGTTACCTTATCGAAACGTATGTAATGAGTCGAGTCCGAGTCCAATATATGCTCCGTCACTGCAGAACCACGGCTGTCCCTGTTTTTCATGCTGCGTATGTGTTCTGATATCCTGGTGGCAATGTTGCGGCCCGTTTCTCCTATATAGCTCTTCCCACAGGAGCAAGGAATCCTATATACACCTGGACAGTTCAAGGGCTCTTTTGTCCTTCGGCGAACGCACCAACTGCCTCAACTGCATTTGAGGGCGGAAAATCGTCTTGATGCAATATCTCCGGCGTAACAAGTGTCCGATCTTATCCGTCACGCCCTTAATATATGGCAGGAATAAGGGCAGTCGTTCCACTACAGCCGGCCGGGGACGAGCCGAGGCGTTCGCAACACGACAACACTGCCTCCATCCATAGCCATTGCTCTCCAATACGCGCCTAACGTGTCCTAGTTCACGGTCCAAAAACGGCGGGTCGCAGAGATTTAATGACTCACCGACCTATAAGCTCGCTCGTTACCTGTCGTCGGTGCTACTGGATTTTACGGGCAAGTCTGCGAGTCATATAAAAGATTCTAGGCATTTCATCAGCCTGCTACAGGATATCCAACTACGAGAGGATGAACTCATGGTGAGTTTTGACGTAACGTCTCTTTTCACTAATGTGCCGGTAGATGAGACTATCAAAATAATTTCCGATTTGATTAGTCCTACGTCGTTGCCTGCCGTGTACATGGAAGCGATAGAGTTATGTTTGAAATCGGGTTATCTAATGTGGCATGGGGATTACTATCTGCAGGTTGATGGAGTGGCTATGGGGTCGCCGATAGCTCCTGTGACCGCCAATATCTTTATGGAGTGGTTTGAAGAAAGTGCATTAAACAGTGCGACTATACGACCTAGATATTGGTGGCGGTATGTTGACGACATTTTCGCTATTGTCTCGAGAAACGACCTACAGGATTTCACGAAGCATCTCAATTCTATGCATCGTAAGGTCCAGTTCACGGTGGAGGAGGAAAATGACGGGAACTTGCCGTTTCTGGATTTTTTGGCCATGCGTAAACCGTGTGGGCGTTTACAAACCACGGTATATCGTAAACCAACGCATACAGATCGTTATCTGAGAGCAGATTCGCACCACCATCCGCTTCACTTATGTTCGATACCCAGAACTTTGTTTAATCGGGCATTAAATCTCTGCGACCCGCCGTTTTTGGACCGTGAACTAGGACACGTTAGGCGCGTATTGGAGAGCAATGGCTATGGATGGAGGCAGTGTTGTCGTGTTGCGAACGCCTCGGCTCGTCCCCGGCCGGCTGTAGTGGAACGACTGCCCTTATTCCTGCCATATATTAAGGGCGTGACGGATAAGATCGGACACTTGTTACGCCGGAGATATTGCATCAAGACGATTTTCCGCCCTCAAATGCAGTTGAGGCAGTTGGTGCGTTCGCCGAAGGACAAAAGAGCCCTTGAACTGTCCAGGTGTATATAGGATTCCTTGCTCCTGTGGGAAGAGCTATATAGGAGAAACGGGCCGCAACATTGCCACCAGGATATCAGAACACATACGCAGCATGAAAAACAGGGACAGCCGTGGTTTTGCAGTGACGGAGCATATATTGGACTCGGACTCGACTCATTACATACGTTTCGATAAGGTAACCGTACTTTCGAAGGAAAAATTTGTAGTTCAGCGCAAAGTACGGGAGGCTATTGAAATTAGTCGTTATCCGAACTTTAACCGTGACTGTGGATGGTCTGTGCCCCCTAGTTGGAGAACTGTTTTGTGTGGTGCGTCGGCGTTTTGTGTGGACGGACCTTTGCCAACGGACGTAGTAAGTGTAGTGTGCAACCCTACTATTGACAATATTGCTGAAAATGAGGGTAGTTTCTCGCCTCCCCGCCCTCAGCTGTTGCCGGCGTCGAGTGCGCGGTCGCGGAGAGCTGCGGCCCGCAGTCTGCGTCGGTTAGCCAACGCGAATGGCTCATGATTATGCTCCTCGTTACGGAGTGAAACATGTCGAGCAATATTCGACTTATAAAACGTGAGTTACCCGCTTTTATACAATTAATATGTTTCAATCTCACGATAGTTTTGTGTTTATGAATGAAACTCATTAATACTTATTCGTGCAAGTATTTTTATTTATATATTTTTAGTAACGTAACATAAGTGTTACTCCATGACAACAAACTAACTATAAGATGCTAACTACTAACATAAAATACAGCCTGTATTTAGTCTTCATCGCTGGTTTCATTTATTACAGTCAGATTATCTACAAAACAATCAAATATATTTGTGAGAATTTCTGCTGGCTTTATAATTCTAGATATATATCTAGCATTCGTTAGATAGTAAATCACTGCAGCAATATGTGAGCAGCAGCCTGCAGTTCGGTTTCCATTCGGGCAAGTGCAGTAATGGTCGGTGATGCTTGCGTAATTGTTTTGATTGGGAATGTAACGAATGAAAATATGATAAGTCTTTTTATTTATATGTCGCGATTTGATATGAATTCTTAGAATTTCATTTTCCTTTAAATACTCTATGTTAATTGACCCGTCCGGATTCTGTAGTTCCGCTAAGTAGCATATTGATTGCAGAACTCAAGAACTTACATAAAATGCTAAGTAACTCAATTACGTAGTACCTTTTTACAAAACAATAAAGTAAAATAAACAGAAACACTTGTTCGAATAAGTATTAATGAGTTTCATTTGTCCTCCATTTCAAATTAACAAAAAAAAATGATTACGGATGGCTTCTCGGTTGGCGGGCCGATATCTTTTACTAGTGTCGTCAACGTTTGGTAAGCGTGTTACATACATGGTACGTACTGGACAATACTTATATTTTCACACTGTTCCACCTTTGTTATTTACATGAAACTTATATATTATGTAGATAGGTAGTTGGTTAATAATTAGTACAAAAATGGTGATAGTACGACGAGCTTGAACTGATATACAGGGTGTTTAATTTTTTTATTTAGGTTTTTTTCTAGGAAAATAAGTAAGTAGAGAGTTAGTTTTTTTTTTGATAGTTTGTATAGATGACATCAACATTTATGAAAAATTTCATAATTTTCCGTTTTATACTTTTTGAGAAAAAAAATAAAAACTTTTTAGGGTTAAATGAATGTCACGGGGTTCCAGGCGGCAGTAGAGGGTTAAAAATTGGTGTGGATTATTTTCATTTGACGGGGCATCAACTGGTAGTAGTTTTGAACTCAAAGCTTTGGGGGCAATTTTTGAAGGCTTATCCTGCTACACCCTTTGATTTTGAAGCCTAGAAGTTAGAGTACCTACCTAATAATATCAGCCTCATTTTTGGTCTTCGTCTTGAACAGCGGTTGAAAAAATTGCCAAAAAAAAAAAAACATTTGATGTTAATTGCTGTTTTTCTTCTCATTCATACTTATAATTGTGATTATTAATTAAAAAGTGCAAACCATACCACAGATAATTTAAGATTATGCGAAACGTGGACTTATTTCTTATACCTATTATAAATATTATTTCACATTATAATTATATTTGCAAGGTATTAACCTTGCAATGTGTTTTTTATCCAATCAGTTTTTTAACAAACAATTAAGTTATTAGTAGAGGTGCGCGTATAGCGGTCGCGGGCGCATCGTCCTGTTGTCCAGAGCGTTGGCGATCGCCACACGCTTCAGTACGACTACAACTTCGACGTTAGTAATGACTGTGCATAATCAGGTATCATATGTGTCTGGTTTATGAAAAGCGATGGCTCGCTTGGCCCGCGTTCGGTAGGTACGCGACGGGAATCAAAGCCTTGGACGAGCGGCTCGTTACTAAACAGAGCACGTGTCGAATTAAAGTTTTTGCTTGCAACGCGAAATTAAAACGATGTCATTTTGCTACTATACAACGACATTCTCGTCTGCATCGACATACCTTCATTTGCTTCTATATTAAGCTACTTAGTAGTGCGATAGTAATATTTCCAAGGATGCTTATAAAAAATGTAAAACCAAGTCACGCCTGTTAGTTGTTGCGAGTTCAAATAGGATAATCGCACAGTTATTGCCCACGTCGGAATAGACACTAGCCACGCCAACCGCTCGTTTATTTACATGCCATAAGCCATAACTCGGTTATGTGGAAATGTCTTACTGCCGGGCCGTGCCGGCTAACGCGCCTCTAGCTTGTTTCTGGTGCATTATTATCCAATAGCTCAAAAGTACGTTAGTTATACTTTACAAATGAATTTTTTTTTTTTCACATTTTGGTACAAGAGAATATTATGGCCAAAGAGTACGCTCTTCACGTAATAACCCATACTAACTGTATTAACGAAAATTTGTCTTTAAATGCAGCCCATATGAAGAAACGGATAAAATATAAACAAAGTTGCCACACCCGTTTTAATCCTTTGAACGCCAAGAATACCTAATACTTACTGACAGATAAGCTTTATATTTCTATTTCACTAGCCGTATTTTCGAAACGATAGCACGGGAAAAAAGTGTTAATTAGGTTATAAATCAATTTAAAAAATGTAATGCATGATTGGAGGATCATGAATCGTATTGATTCTAATAATACATAATTTGGTTTGAAAATGGGCCTACAAATAAACTAACACTATCAATTAACGCCTACTCATTTATTAAGCCCGACCATTTGCCATCGCTTTTAAGCCATAAAACCGCTAATAATCCGGCACTATAAAAGTAATATATTTTAAAATCTCGGCAACAGCACTTAAAGCTTAAGTTACAAATGTAACTCGAGGCATGCAAATGTCTCTGAACACGCCGTGGAATACCCGTCTCGGATTTTAACCGGCAAAATGTCTACAAAGGCTATCCTGTTCTAAGAATAAGAACAAATAACCGAAGTCGTTACCATAAAAATATTGAACAATATTTTAGAGGAGCGCCGTGTGTGCCGCGTCGGAGCGGTATCTCCAATATCTCCATACTTTTCGCATTACTTATGCATAGAGTAGAGATTGAAACGAGTCGCGTAGTGCGCCGTCATCGGTATTGAAGCCGGTTGCGCGCGGTTAGCGCTGCCACCGCCGACGCCGCTGCCGTCGCGTCCTGGGGTGTAGTGCCGTTTCAACCGTATACAAAGACCGGGTCAGTCCACTACCACGGAGAACCAGTATAAGTGTGGACTACGATTGTGTACATTATATGCGCATCTCTTATCACAACGGTATAATTGTAAACATTTACTATCCCGCATTCGCGCAAATGATGAGAATACATAGATGTTCTTGCTGGCTGTAGCTCCATTGATGAACAACTTCAGTCAGGAACTACAATTACCGGAATTTTGTATTTTTTAAGTTAAAAAAATCTTGTTTTCTTTATTCAGTGGCGGGTGACTGCTACGCAATGAAAATAAAATGAATTTAAACAAATATTAAAGCTTTCCAGCACCCTTGTCGAAATCAGGTTAAGAGCAATAAAAGCAGGCATGGCTGTTTCTTAAACTCTATATTTATTTTTTAATGCATTCAATATCTTCATTTTGTTCACAATTAAATAATTACTCCCCACTTCACATGTAGTTAGTGGAGGTACCCTAAAAAATATTTATCTATATTTAATTTCACCACTCTGTCTGAGTGATCGATTTTCATATTTATACCGTATTCTCTAGGACTAATAGTCACTAAGCATGGCCAGAGCCCAGACAGACAGAGAGAGCTTATAGAATAATTACTCATTTCTAACATATTAAATTATATATTCGTTAATAATTTGCTCAGAAGACATTCATTTAGTTTTTTTAAAAATAATATGAGTTATAATGACATCACTTCCTCTAGTTTAGTAGTAATTTGCATAGTTGCTCAATCAACTAAGAAAAGTGCTTAAGGCCGTGATTGTTGTTGTTCCTTAAAATGCGTGTGCCCGGCGGAACCCGCGGCCGGATATTGTTCGCGTAGCGACCCTCTTGTTATCTCACCCCCGTTACCCGGGTAATCGCCGCTTCAAATAATTTATGAAATATGACATAATAACCTTTGTAATAAAGGCTAGAGTGTTGCCGCCCGGATAAAACACTTGACGTTATTGTTATTGGCGAAAATCCAGAATAAGGGCGCAGGGACAACAAGTGCTCCTCCCGAAGACGGAAAGAAGCGATTTACGGAAAATCTTTGAGACGCTTACGTGCTCATTATTTATGCTAAAGTTAAGCATGACGGACCTACCATTATATATATTTATAAATGACACATAAAGCCGGTGCATTTGCAGACAAAACATGTACAAATTATGCATGTGGTTTTTATGAATTTTACTTGATGTTGATTTTTTAACCTTAAATATCTTCTCACTACTGAGTTGAAAAGATTATCACACGAGATCAAAGTTATTTTACATCTCGTGTTTTTGAGTCCCTCGCTACGCTCAAGATTCTAGCTTAGAATCACTTGCTACTCGACTTTAGGGGCTCAAAATCAACACTTGCAAGAAAAACCAACTTGTCTCCCTTGTTGCACAAATTACTATTTCTGCTTGAAGATTTTTTTAAATCATTTCCGTATCTAGTCGGACTTTAGGAATGTGCACGTGTCATACATCACTTAACGTCTTAAGCATATCCACATGGCCATACAACAGATTGAATCCTCGTACTTTAGCGACTTTTCTTAAATTCTTAGACCACGGAACGTTTTGTCCGGATTGTGAGGTTTTTCAGTTAAAGAGTTATGGCTGTTGGTGCATAATTGTGCGTTCAGATTATAGAGGTTAGATAAGCTAATGCCCTTGTTACCCGCAAAGTAACGGCCCAAATTCCTAATGTACGGAAATAATTCGATTTTGTTGCTTGAGTGCGTCTCCCGGCTACGGCTACACGGTGGCGCGACGACGGCGTGAATGCGAAACAATTTTCTCCTTATGAATAAAATTTAAAGGTGCGTATGCAAATTTCCATTAGGGAAGGCTGTCTCGAAGCGGTGTCATATGGGCGCACATTTTCTTTTCATATAGACTACGTAAAACCGGCATTTAATACGGTTCAGTCTGAGCGGGATCGTTTATATGGAAAATGGAAAAAACAACGATAATTATTAAACGTTTTTGGCCTCAGAAAATTTAAAAAAATATTGCCGCATTGATAGAAAATATCGAATAGGCACGCTTTTATAGCCTGCATCGCCCGGAGGATGGAAACGATTAAAATTTGTACAGATTTTTGTATTGGTTTGGGAAATAAAGAGCTGACCTGGTGGAGGTTCCGAGCACATTTTTTTTTATTAATGACAACGGTGATCAATTTAACTGATCTGTCATCATATCAGCATTTTTTTTACTATATGGCATTTCCGTTCAAAACTCAAATGCAACTTACTATTACTTAATCGGGTAGTTTTTTTTTAATTGAAATATGTGGCGGAAATAAAATAAATCAAAACTACTCATCAAACGGGAATGAAACCTCATGAGAACATCATAATCTGTTCACCTAGAAACATAGATATTTAGATAAGCTTGGAAGTTACTATAAATTAATAAATTCTCAAGTCGCTGAGTCAACACCGGTAACGAAAATATTTAATCCCCAAAATGATGTTTACCGAGTTAGTGCGCACAATACATAGGATTTGTGGGCACGGGCCCCAAAGGAAGCTCGATGTCAATATTTATTGTGCGCTTGAATCTCCGTTCCATATTTTCCCCATTACTTATGCATAGAATACAAATTGGCTACAGTGGAGCTTCGTGTCATCAATATTCAGTCAGCGACTGCAACACAGCCACAATTTTAACTGTTCTCTTGATTTATTCTCATCTAGAGCGACTTTAAACAGTGCTTACTGAACCTTTTAGAAGTTCATCATGAGCCGATGTGTCTAATTTAAAATGCATGGTGCGTGATTCATCTCTTCGAAATGATACTAACTACGGTTTGCTACGTTTACTTGCTGCGTTTCGTTTATGTAGAATGTAGATGATGCAACTATCTTGTTGTGAGTGTACTTTTACGTAATTATTATCATATGTAAAGGCAAATGTATTATAATAGTTATTATATCTTTTTTATATAGTAGGGTAGGCATCTTACTCGATTTCAAGAATTTTACGTTCTGTGGATCTGTGGTTTTCGAGTGGTCGCAATTTTTTGAGGATTTCAGTTCAATGCGTTAGTCCAACCCAGCCGGATCGCTTCGCTTGGTCAATTTGGTTGCACTTTCGAAGCTTGATCGGTTGATCGATCGGGCTTTAAGGGGAAATGTTCTTGCAAGTTCTCCAGCAAGTTGAACTTGGGTAAGCAGATAACGAGAGTTAAATCAAAATTTACATTTGACACAGAACGACTTAGCCCCTAACTAGGCAAATTATGAACTACATAACTCAGGACCAAATACTCGTGATAACACAAAATTTAAAGCTCTTCCCGGAATTTGAACTTTAAGTCAAGTTTTGTTCAGTTCATGAGAGCAACTAGGCACAACACTAACAGCAACCGTGGGATCGTACCAAAAATGATAATCGTTTATAGAACACTTAATCGAAATTAAATTATAAATGTATCGGAATGATAGGCGAAACTTATGATCATTTCCATGCAACATTTTCGTTTCCATTGCTTTTTCTATAAACAGGTACTGATCATCTTGGCTATAGCCCTGATTCCGATTTATCGATGAAGTCTGTGGCTAAGAAACGATGGATAAAAGAAGCGCTGGAAACAAAACATATTATACTTATCCTATTTAGCATAGTATAGACTTCGACAATCAAAAACGAAGCCATCAAGCATGTGTGAAGAAGAAGAATTTTATATACTCAGATTGTTACAGAAAAGAATTAAATGTTTATAATTAAAGACGTAGATTCAACTTAACATTCTGTTGCTTTAAATCAGATAACATAATAACTTCGGATAAAGAAAAAGAAATACAATAAACTTGTTCTTCTTTCCTTCGCCGTGCTGGCGCTGCGGTGTGGCTATCTGTAATAAGATCACATCTAATAAGAAGTTGTGACGCAGGTCCGATAGACTGTATTAGCATAATATTCTGTATTGCATTCGATGACGCGGATCTAAATTGCAAAATTACGTAGTATAATGCTGATTATGTTCGTTGGGATGGGCTAATTTGCCGTTGGGCCTGGATTACAGATGAATCGATTATAGTGCCCAAATCTTTGCTCCATATTAGCTTTTCTTGAATTCGAGATTCTTTGGAAATTGTGCTATAAAGATAATTTGTACCTATATGTTATGAAGATCTGGCCCCTATTTCACTATCTGTTGACGGTTGCGATATGTCAAAATATTCCTTACCAATATGCTGACTATATGCTCGTTTGCCACAAACGTGACATAATAGTAGTTTATGTATCTGTGCATAATGAAGGGCATTACAACAACATTGTTGTAATGCCTAATTATGTATAGTATACATACACTACTTTATCTACACACATATCATTAAGTGTTTTAAGATGGGTTCAGAAACCGTAGGGAAATGACTTATTACTAGGGTTACTTTTAAACATTAAAAAGTCAACGAACAGAACAAATGACAGCTTGGAACGGCGGCGTTGCGTATTTCGTATCTCAGTAAAATTTTTTTAACCATAGACAAGCGAATGAACTCCCTATTCTACTGTCACTCGAGGTCAAATGTCGTTCGATTTATATTAAAAAAACAACGAATTGGCGTTTCGTATCAATGGCTGTTTTAATATCTATAGATACTAGATTAGACACCCCACTTGAATTTGACAGCTGTTCCAAATTTAAATTCATAACCTACTGATTTCAGTAGGTAATGTTAACATTACCTACTGAAATCTTTCTGATGGTTGGCAATGCTGGTCGTTGCCTACGGTTTCTGGACGCATTATAGAGCACTTATGACATGTACGTAGATAAAAATGATTTATTATCAATAAAACAACTACTTTGACACATTGAAGAAATTTCAAGAATACAGCCCGGCACAATATGAAAACAACATGTGTTATACTCAAGTACTCATATTTAAGAGTTGTATAAACAAAGATAGACAAGGACATACGCATCTACCGATGGTTTTACTATCGGATTTAAAAGATTAAATAAAAATTCTCCATTCAATAGCGAGCGTTATGCTAACATTTCACTTAGTGTTACGTTTTATTTTTATACACTTGATAGGGTGACATTAATTTTACACTGTAAACACTCACTTTGTTCTAAGAACAAAGGCTCACTCAGTCTCCAAAAACAACGGATTATTATGACGAACAACGAAATTAATTACTTGATTGAATATTTACTCACCTCTCTCTCTCTTCTCAAGATTGTATTGTTTGACTACTTATGAGAGATGAGATGTCCTTACATATAACAGCCCTTTTAAAATCTACTCATAAGTAGTACAGTCCCTACTGTAGAATACAAATATGTAACTCTTAACCTCATTATGTAAAAATAAATTTATTTTAAATTTATTAGTTTTATTAGAGGTAGGGCACAGCGAAGTACCATCACGCTCGAGTCCGGAGAAGCCCAACTGGGGAAGTACCTCCTCCTTACAGAAGACCACAGCCATAATAGCACTGCTACCTTTCAGGTATGTAGTGTTGTGTTCCTGATGGTGAGTAAGGTTCCCAGAGCTCCAACCCCCCTTAAAGGTCGGCAACGCGCTTGTGACTCCCCTGGTGTTGCGGGTGCCCATGGGCGACGGTAATTGCTTACCATCAGGCAATCCGTCTGCTCGTTTGCCACCTGTTGTCATAAAAATAAAAAACAAAAAAAATGCCACTAATATATAAATTAAAATAATATTTAGTATTTTTATACATACATACGTAAATGGAGTATATGTCCTACAGAGAGATAAAGAATGAGAAAACATAAATTTTAAATCTAAAAAATTAAAATTAAAACCTACTGGTATCCTATTAATTAAGGAAATAAATGAAATATTTTATTCATTTATCTAAACTTTATTTCAAAAGAGAAAACTTATTGTTTATGTATACACAAGACGAATTCTCTACTAGTTATCTTTACGGCAAAAACGAAAACTTATCATTTTTTTTATATATAACGCAAAATTAATTGAAAGGTAATACAGAACGTCTACCATGGTTGACATTTTATCGTCTATTGCGCTATCCGTCACTTTCGCACTCACATACTTGTTAGGACGTGACAGATATTGTGACAAGTGGTAAAAACCCGACCATATTAGGCTAGCAGGATAACTATATACTAGTACATATATAAGCAATATTGATACATATAAATACTTAAACAATACACAAACATATACATAAATATGTTAATTTCAAAAGAGAAGAAACTAGATATGAGAAGATGATACAGTAACATAAAGAGACTTTCAGCGAAAAAAAAGCACGCACAGCTTTTTTAAAGGCGTATGGGGGCTTATTTTAGATCTTTTTAATTATTGAAATAAAATTATATCCACAAAACTGATCTGAATAGGTGTATATGTGTAATATGTGTATACAAACATATTTCATAATGTATTCGTTATTTGACGTTATTTAAGTTCATGTATCAGATAACTTAATGAAGATTGTGGGATCAATGCGTGGTAGTTTCAAATATTTAAATACAGTTGATAGGCGATATTTCCTCGGTAAACGGTTGCGGGTCGGGGCCTTTCATAACTCGCGAGTAACGATATCCTCCAGGTATAATCTTGTTTACAGATGTGGTCGGG
The DNA here is from genome assembly GCA_022674325.2 of Grapholita molesta. NCBI lineage: Eukaryota > Metazoa > Arthropoda > Insecta > Lepidoptera > Tortricidae > Grapholita > Grapholita molesta. Next base: position 20,778,873 of record CP053121.2, on the reverse strand, counting down.
GAAGATACGTTGCGTAGACATAGGCCATAATATGTTAATTTGGCCCGCGACTGCTGCGGCACTCGCCCTAATATTGAATATTTTGCTTAAAGCAACCGTATAATTTAACAAAATGAAAGTTGCCTTCTAGTTAAATGTTTCATTTTTGTACGTGTACACAGTGTATGTCGATTTAGTGCGGGTATGCAAAAAAACCTTATTAACATAACCTTATTGAGAATACTGATAATGCCAATCATAAGATATTAGTAAACAATCGATATAGGTTCATTTTTCGACATTATATATACGGTAAAGTTTGTCAATTTGAATAAACCATAATTATCGCAAACAGTAACTATGTATAGTAGTATTTAGAAACAAAGGAGAAATGGAAAAAAAATCCAATACCTCAGAACTCGCGAATCCGGGGTACATGCCCGTCGCTCTACCATCTGAGCTACTGAGATTCATCTATCATCATCATCATCATCATGTCAGCCGAAAGACGTCCACACTGGACATAGGCCTCCCCCAAAACGACCCAACACCGATCCACATCCAGCGGCATCCTGCGACCCTAACTAGGTCGTCGGTCCACCTTGTGAGAGGCCTACCTACGCTGCGTCTTCCAGTTTGTGGTCGCCACTCCAGAACCTTTCCGCCCCACCGGCCATCGGTTTCAGCGCACAATGTGCCCCGCCCACTGCCACTTAAGTTTGGCGATTCGGAGGGCTAAATCGGTAACTTTGGTTCTACTGCGGATGAAATCATTCCTGATGCGATCACGCATAGACACTTCCAACATAGCCCTCTCCATTTGCCTGTGACTTAGAGCCTTCTTATGAGGCCCATAGTAAGCGACCACGTTTCGGCACCATAAGTCATCACTGGCAACACACACTGGTCGAAGACCTTCGTCTTGAGACACTGCGGCATATTGGAAGAAAAAAAAGAGACTCATCCGTTGGCTGCGAATTTATCCAGTACATTATATCCTTTCCTTTAGGGAGGCGCTTAGTAATATCTACCGTAAAATATGTAAACTCAGGTGGCAGAGGGATGGGCATGTATCCCGGAGTCGCAAGTTCGAGTCTCATCTGAGGCAGTGGATTGTTTCCATTTTTTCTTTATATCTAAACATTTTGGTTTCCATTTTGAAGCACTTAGAGGGCTGAGTGTCCGTTCGGGTCGCCGATTAGTGCGCGACCGGCGGCGACGCGATCGGCGAACCGAACGAACACTCAGCACTCTTAGTGCTTGAAAATGGAGGCCTATGTCCACCGAAACGTGTCGCGCGAGTGACTAAATAAACGTGAGTAGAACCGTGTTAATCGTTAATTTATTATATTATGTCTCACGAAAGTTTAAATAAAAAAAAAGTTTGGTTTCGTTAGCTATCGTTACTTAAAGTTTTCACTGGCGTTTACAGCCATAAAAATACGAATTTATTTTATCTTAATTACAAAATGTATATGTGTAAGTTATGAATGGCAAGTGCTATGCCTGAGTGCACCAAAATTAACATTGCGAATCGTCAACAAAAGCTATAATTACCTCAACAGTGTCCAGTAACAAGAGAGGTGATTGATCCACAACATTTCATAATACTTCGTTAGTGCGGATCCTTTGCTATCATTCCTGAATAGAGGCGCTAATTACCCTGCCCTATGTAGCAACGACCGGAAAAAGAAGCGGCGTTTAGTATCTTATGATGTAATTCCCAAATTGTACTAATAATTTTTTGGTTAATGGTCGGGCTGGGCTTTGATCCATTTGGTGTTTGGAAAACGATAAACAGTTTTTATAAAAATACTTGTATGCCGTTTTTAAGTCGGCATCAACTTGTGTGTTTTTCCATATTAAACTATCCAAGAATATAACATTTGTAGGTTTTTTCGTCAATAGCCTTTATTACTCTTGACATTTTCTTTTGCGTAATAAATAATGAATAAACGAATTATTGAAAATATATAAAACTTTTACTAATATGATTACTGCTTTATCAGATTAGGTAACTTTTTCACATCTCAGTTATTAGTGTTATTGCTTCGTAGATTTGAAATTAGTTAGTTCGTCAATCAACCACCAATTTGTTTAATAAAATCGCGCTCCGTCGTGATTTGATTTAAGCTCCTTTATTGCTGTCAATTCATAGCTTGCTGTAAGGTCTTAAGGCGAAACATGCTCAAATCAATAAGTAGTATTTTTAATTTAGTTTTCTTTTCAGCTTGCCAATTTGATGTAAATATAAAGTTCGGTAATTGGCATATCGAATTGAAAATACATTATAATCCAACCTGGGCCCGCAAGGAGAGTAAAGCCCTCAACACAATTAAATACAAGCTCGTTTAATAATTCGTACGTCCCAAAAAGAGCATCAAAATGGGTGACGTTGTTGCACAGTATGCCATGTTTTTTTTTTAAAGCCCTACTACTGGGCAAAGGGAAGCCTTCTTGTTCTTTGTCGTTTCCCGTGCAAAAGTGCCCAAAATGCAGCATTACCGCGTTGGATAGCAATATACAGATTTGTTTCAGAAACGACACCATTTAAATATAAGCACCACTTGCCGCAAGTTATTACTACTATTTACTTGCTATAACTTAAGTCAAAATAGTTTATTTACTATTGATTAAAAATTAAGTGCTTACTTTTTAGTTACCTAACTTAAAATTGTATTGTATTGTACCTACGAAAAACACAAGTGATTTTGACCGCTTACACAGTTCAGGTATCTTGAAACTCTGGCATGAACTTTAATTATTTAATTAATGCTCAAAACATGGATTAGGTTAAGGTGAAAACAATATAATGATTACATGCCTAGTAATTGTACAGAGCATAATTTATACTGCTGATCCCTGATGGCCCGCTTTATAGTGCGGCAAATACGATTGGATTTACTGTGATTCACGTACAATCACAATAATTTGCATTTGTCTTAATTAAATTGAAACATTATTGAATTAATAATCTATTATTATATAAGGATGTTTATCCTTATAATGGTACAAAATGGCTAGATGAAATAAGGTAGTCACATGTATTGAAGTACTCGATTTGTATGAACACTATTAACTGCAACGCAAATTACCATTAAGAATACTATTAGCATAAGTCCTAAAATTTTGTATATCGTTAATTCACGAGAAAATAAATATTAGTTTCCGTATTTAAATATAAATGGGCAAGTAAATAAGACAAGTGAACCATGGAGACAGCTTGTACAAAGTTGCAAAAGAATGCGAGCGCAGAATAATGACATAAGTGATGCTTTTTTGCGTTACTTTGTCGGTAAATATTTCATGTTTTATACGCTTTTTAAGGTTTGTCGTACTTTATGAGTTTAGTTAAAGAAGCAGAGTAAGTAACGCGTCATCTTATAGTAAATACATAATAGATGACTGATAGTTTCACTTGAAATCTTCTTAAATGATTTACACCATGAGACAAAATAGTAGATTGTTTGACAAGGGACTAAAGTAGGCCATAGTACCACGAGATTATAAAATTGTTCGAGGGGTAATATGGCGTTTAGACTCGAGTTATGCATACTAGTTTCAAAAAAAAAAAATTCAAAAAATTCTTTATTTCATTGAACGTACATTGTTAGTGATCTAAGGGATGATGCCGCCCGGTAAGCAAAAATTGCCTGTGTTGGGAAGCATCGCTCTTCCTTAGGCTATTAAAAGTATATCCGCATTGACACATAACATAATTACTCTTATTAACATAAATACAAATTGAGGTTCTTAGGACTAAACTTATCTGCTAAACTTAATTTAATTATTTTATTTATTAAAAAAAAGTTTTCACTTCGATTGCGAGAAAGTAAGAAAAAATAACAATTAACTAATACAATTTTATTCACCCGCAATGAATTGTGAGTCAAAAATGTTTAATTTGGCAGTCTTTGTATTTTTTTCACTGCTTTGATACAGATAGGATATATCTACGCCGTGAATAAATGCCATAGACAACGTATAATTGGGGCTTCAAAGAGTTTGCCAACGATTTAAACTTTTTTTTAATTTGGCAGTCTTTGTATTTTTTTCACTGCTTTGATACAGATAGGATATATCTACGCCGTGAATAAATGCCATAGACAACGTATAATTGGGGCTTCAAAGAGTTTGCCAACGATTTAAACTTTTTTTTAATGCTTGTGAAGTAGGAACTAAAAAACACCTAATGCTTTGACAATTTGATTGCGTTTCCTCATTGGTCGATTTTAATATTGCGGTATTGGCTGATTTGATGATACTTTATGCAAAGCTTTTTTTGATGATTTCACATTTTTAAACAGTATTCGCACCAAAAAAGAATCTAGAGTTGCAATTAACTTCGATATGTGTCGTGATTGGTGGATTTAATAAGATGAAGTGTTCTGGTTGGTCAATTTAAAACGTTTTGTATATCATAAATATGTATACATATTTTCCCAAGAGGCTAAATGTATTACTTTAGTCCGCCTTGGCAAGCATAATATGACACACTTTTAGAGCATGAGAAGTGAAAAATAAATATAATATTTACATATGCTATGTAGCGTAGGTGAATATTTTATAATTTGATAATCTCTCAGGCACAATATTTTCGTATTAATACAACAACTGATGTTCATAAAGTGACAACCGAAATGCAAAACTTAAATTGTCCTTACAACACAAACAAGGCATCATTTGATAATGTATGATATCATTTCATAGCTAAGGTAAAACATAAGTGAGCTACAACTTACGATCATCCTTTAAGCCCTGCCGTATTAGGAGACGTCTACTGGTCAAGTCTACCGGGCGTGACGTCGCGTCACCGTCGCAGGCGCACAATGCACGCGGTAATTGAAATGTGTCTCAAGCGTGTCCGTGGCGCTGCCCCTTAAACAATAATCCCATTACAATTTTTATAATCCGACAGTAATTTGAGGACAATGGGCAGGATGACGGGTCATTCTGAATAATAGCTTTGTTTTCATGTACATATAAACATAGTTGTAATTCAAATCGCTTGCATAAGCTCGGGCTGGACCAATAAACGTACGCCATCCATTTATTGCATATTACTCATCCTGAGGTCACGTTGTATTGTTCACCTAAGAACTTATTAATTGGTTTACAATCGCATATCGAATAGGAATATGTATATTGACATGGTAAGGGCAAAAGTAGAATAAAGATATTGTGTCTGTTACGATGCGCGCTGCTTTGAATGCAAAATCATCGAAATATTAGGGCGGAGTATGTGCCACTGCACATGTGCATTAATAACTTATTTGTCTTATTCGTATAACTGTTGGCAGGTAATAGCAAAAATAGCCTAACTTCTTTGAAAATATCTTTACTCGAGCCCATTCATTTATTTTAAAACGTACATACAAGTCGAACATAGAACCTCCTTCTGTTTTGTAATTTTGAAGTTGGTTAAAAAGAAAATCACGTGCCGCTGTGCTGGAACATATCAGCCTCCAGTGTAATCAGTATCGGCAGGATCCAACGACTTTGTGATGTTTTGTCTGCCCTGGCTGACAATGTCACCACTGTCACCAGAGATGTATCTATACTTATTTATGTATAAATATATATATAAGAATAGACTCGAAATTCAAACGTTCGTGGTACCTCTAATTACTTAAGAACGTGGACAAATTACGCGCGGCCAAGTGCCTTTTACACAATTTATTTTGCTTTAGGTACTTAGCTTTTGCAGACTTTTCTGTTACACAAGAGCCAAAATTACATTTCTCTATTATTAACACGGCTTGTACGAGTAAAACCATCTGAAGTTTTTTTTAAGCGGAGATGAGTTGCTTACAGATTCTAAATGTATGTTAAGTGGCCGTATAAACATTCTACTCGTAGAGTCAATAGATGCAGAATATCACCAAAAAAATTTGACATGTTGATATGTACGAAACATTATAAAAAAAAAGTGGAATAAGTTACATGCTGTACAATATGTTCTATAGTGGGTTGAAAATATCTAAAGTAGATTCTAACTTAATTTTATTATCCTCTAGTAATTAATTTAGTATGCTATAGCCAGTTAAAATTTACTATCAATGCTCAAAAGAGAGATAAATAGCAGCTGTTTCGTATGTATTCCTACTAAGTAATTAAAAATACAAATGTAATTGGGAATAGCCTGGCACTCGTAGCCGCGTTGTTAAAGCTTCGCCGGCGGCGCAGCATGTCAGCCAGTTAACGTTCCTGTAACTTTGAGATTCTGTGAAATCATATTGCTGCATTTGATATGTCCAATATACATATACCCTACCCTAGATGTCCTATACGTTCAAATTTTTATATTTTTGTTAGTGAGCCAAAGTGGCGAGTATGGCCTAGGTATATGTCTGTCTATGAATTCCTCATATAGCCGAATTAATACCGCAACCCCAAAAATTGCTTACAGAACAGTAGGTTAGGTTAAAACTGCGAACCCAACCTCCCGGAGCAAAGAACTGCGTCCCCAACACATACAATACAAAATATGAAATGAAGTTCTGCAAAATAACATTTTACTGCTACTGCGTCCCCAACACATACAATACAAAATATGAAATGAAGTTCTGCAAAATAACATTTTACTGCTACTGCGTCCCCAACACATACAATACAAAATATGAAATGAAGTTCTGCAAAATAACATTTTACTACTAAAATGTTCATCAACAATCCGTCATTAAAAAATATGAAATAGTTCGATAATGAGTAATTGATCTAAGGAAAATGTGGGAAACGTTGATTTTGAACTGATATTACATTAAAAGTTTGTCGATATTTCAAGAGGCACCAGTCATAATAATATACGTCATCCATGGACAAATGCCCATACCCGATGTTGCGGGGCTTTCAATGCAAAGCATCTAAATAGGCATTGATTTGTATCGTGTCAATTTATCTGGAAAAGCGCCCAAGCCGTGATCCTTAGAAAGCCGAGATGACGTGAAACGTGCCGTTCCGACCTGCGGGCAATTAAACTGTGCGCGAGGATCTTGCGGGTCAACTACGGGACTCATGCTCAAATAGGTCGGTTTTCGAGAATATTCGCGTTTTGGTGGGAACTTCTCTCGTCGAAAGAAAAAAGCTAAGCTCGTTGTTGCTTATTGGTTTTAAATTGATTGGACTTTGTTTATATACAGGAATGTGTATTTCTTTCTGTGATACAAACACGAGAAGACCAATTTTAGTGGTGTTTTTTACCATCACTTATCTGTATCGTATTGACCCGGAATCAAGTCTGTACAGTTCGAGTTTAGTACAATATATAATCTGTAACCTTTCCATCAGCAAAAAGAGATGTACAAAAATAATTTTAAAATGTGTGTTGCCCAAGGAAATGACATGTTGCCCTGTACTTGTTGAAAATTGGAACTCTAGCTATACCATGCAGCAGTTGGCCTGGCACGAGCCCCGCGGGACAGTGTTCGCGCTTGCTTCGCTCAGAAAACACCTTTTCTCGTGCAAAACCAAGTACTAAATGCATCCTGGAAATATTAAATCCTCTTAGTTAATATTTTAATATCAATTACAATTTACTGAGCCCAAGGGTAAACCCAAGAAGGCTCCTGTTGTGGATACTCAGCAAACAATATGTATATATAACATACAAATACTTAAATACATATAAAACACCCAAGACTCAAGAACGAATAACTGTGCTCATCCCACAAATACTTCGTACATGCCCTGGGACGAAACCGGGAGTTGAGGGTACAATATCAGGACCACCAGTTTCTTAGGCAGAGTCACTAACTACCCTATCAGGCCAGACCTCTCGTCAAATAAAACTTGGGACAGGGATACTTATTTTTTTTAAATTATTAACTTTGTAAATGACCTGTGATAGTGAGCATTAACTATTTACAAAATGAATTCCATAATCTGACAGCCTAAGAAGTTAGCAGTCTCGTGTTTTAATCTCGATTATATTTTTGGTTAGGACCACTTTTAGTTACCGAGTCGTTAACGTTATTTATGAATTTAACGTATTGCTATATCATTGATACTGGTTTTTAATTGGCTTTTTGTGAGAATGAGACATTTTGAAATATATTTAATATCTTATATCAATTGATTTAGCTATAATACTTCCTAAAATCGTTCAAACACTAGTACGAAAATGGTTCATATCGACTGGTGATAATTGCCGCTAACGTTAATCGCTAATCTGATTTATCTACCGCCATTCTAGTGATAATTAGCTAATCCCGACTTGTCGAAGTAATCTCTACAAAGCCTACATCCTACACCGATCAACACGCAACTGTAGATATGTTATTCTATATATTTATTATGAGATCGAGCAGCATTACGGCCGCTTGACAAACACTATCTGACACTTTGTCAGTTGCTGAGTGTAACATATGCACATGTTCGAGCATTGCTATTGTAATACGAGTATCTTATCACTGGCTAGGTTATCTGAGGTATACAAGTAAAATGTACAAATATTTCGGATAGAGAAAATGTGTAGCACAAATGAGAAACAATTTACGTATTGTATTGAAAGTAAATCAAATCGTGTCGCCCAATTTTACAATGTCAAGCGAAAACGTCTGCCGTCCAGGGACCATAAAGCTGGCAGCAGTCCATAAAACTTGCAAAAAAACTAGAACAAATAAATGCCTGTCGTCTGTTTTGTCAAATCTGTGCGGTACGTGCGCGCTTTGCCGGGCACGGACGAGCGGCGCGAGCTGATTTTATAGCGTCATAAAATCTTGTGAACGCGCCCTTAAATCACAACGCTACGTCGTATTTCATCGTTTTGGTTGTCAATGTTTATTTTATATCATATTTTACAGATCCCTCCTGTATAAATCATGCTCGGATTGATATACATTAAGGTCACGTACTTTTGGCAGAATCGCTTAGTTTCCCCGGTTTTCCCGTCCGCCGCGTAGTGTTGACATATGGCCGCCAGGACCCCTGATATATCGTGTAATTGTTTGCGTAAGTTCTCTATTACATTCTGCCTGGGAGAGCGTCTCAGCCATCGATTCCATCAGGTTTGATTGAAAGGATATAAAAGGGATGGCCGAAGTAGACTGGTATTAAAACTTAAGGTTAGTCTCAAATCGAATTGCTTTTCCGCACTTTACACTACGTAATTTTATTAGGGCCTGCTTATAATAAGCAGATCCTACATAATACTATAATGACACATTTAAGACAAATTGTCGTGGGTTGCCGAGTCATTTGTTGGCCCGAGTGACGATATCTCCCGGAGATTGCCCACTTTACCAGATTGTAACAGTAACCGGGAAGCTATTCATTGATTTGCTCCACCATTCATCGTTCTTTCAGACTAAATCAGATGTAATCTCCACGCTACTTTTAAGTTGTCCTGGTGCTTTCCCGATTTTAGTATTTTAAACTGGGTCCACCGCCTGATTAAAAGTTGTACAATGTAGATAATTCAGACAATAATTTCGCTACGCGAGGAAAATTATTGTGGCCTTTCGCGTTGTTCAAAGAACGACACAACAATTTTGGTCTTGTTATGCGAAATCAGTTGGTATAGCTATTACAGCTAAAGGAAGTAATGTATACATTTGTTAGTAGGTATTTTCATAGCATAGGCTGACGACCTGAAGTAACTTGATGCCATGACATTATGGGTGCATGTGTAAGTAAGGTGCTTATATAGACAAGTGTTATCTAATGCTTATTAATTACAACCTGGTAGACTCTATAAGGAGCGCAAACCTAGGTAAAATTTACAACAACGTTTTCTAACTGTTGCTTCTTAAATTATAATAAACCTTATTTAATATTTTATGAATGAAAATTACGGCTATCCACACGTTTATTTAGTCACTTTAGTCACTCGCGCGATATATTTCTGAGAGCATGTCTCCATTTTCAAGCATTAAGAGTGCCGAGTAGTGTCCGAGCGCCGCACTGCCCGAGCCACTCTTGATGTCAAAATCAATTGAGGGCTGTACGAGGCAGGATCTGTTGTTGCTCGCACGGTTTTAATTCGTGCACCATTAACGGCTCTGAGCATACCGAACTCACTGTCCACTATACTGTCATATCACACTCTGAGGTTTTGACCATAGATGACCGCATTGGCAGGCTTCCATGCTGGCGATGGCGGCACAGTCCAGCCACAATCACTATTACAATTTGGACTATGCCCGATCTCAACCACTTCACGTATTTTGCGTGAGAGGTAACGTTTTTCACGCACCGGCAGCCTCGCTTTATCAAGGTGAAGGAAATGAGACAGTTTCGCTTCGTGCTTCGCTTCCTCAGACTCCGTATAGTTATGCCCCAACAGCCTCGTGGACACGTTTCTTCCGGTTTCGCCTACACGGTATCTCGTACCCGCCTGGGTTGCCTTGCGGATCATTGTCCTGCGGTGAGGTTAAAACTTGCCTAACATATGGGGACGGAAAATTGTACTAATGCAATATCTCCGGCGTAATAGGCGTGCAATACCTTCAGTCAAGCCCTTTATATATATGGCAAATAAGCTGGAGCCCCTTTGCTGTGTGCCGATTTTGTGAAGAAGTCAAAAACGTTGCTCTGTACCCAATATTTTCTAACACTTGTCTTACATGTATGACATGATGATGAACTACAATCTTGTAAATACTGCGGATCACAGAGCCGCGCTCTTATTAGCCTCTGCTAATAAGAGCGCGTGGAACAGATGACAAGTGCGGCACTCTTAGTGCTTGAAAGGGACCTATGCTCTCCGAAACATGTCGCGAGAGTGACAAAATAAACTTGAGTAAAGCCGTCACTTTCACTCAAAAAAATATTACAATGACTCAGGAAAGTTTAAATACAAACATTATTTAAAATATTATACTATATTTTCCGTAACTCCTGATCTAACATCTTCGATCATAAACCTTAACTCTGCCGTCCCCTAGTCATAGCTGTAAGTTATAGGCTAATATTTTATAAACTTTGCTAAGGGACCTATTAGGGAGGAAGTGTCGCTTCAGCGTTTAACGCAGGACAGCGTTTCTATTTCGCTAAGCTCGCTAGCATTCTCTGTCAGAAACTATCTCTTTGGAAAATATACCCGGTTTGTTTAAGACCTCGTTTAGGTAAGCAGGCAAGCAAGTTAGGGAGCTTCTGTTTGTAGTGCTATACAATCACACGCCTCTTTGACTACATTCCGGTACAAAATAACGTCACTAAACTAAACTACTTCCGCTTTCAACGCTTAAGAAAGGTCATAGGTGAATCATTAAAAAAGGTTGGTTTAGTTGCACTAGTAGTTCACTTGATTCAAAGCTGTAATATTAATTTAGGTATATTTCACTTTTACCAATTTTCCGGACTGTAAATATTTATGTATTCATTATGAACTCATTTTTTTTTTAAGGTTCAAAGTAGTTATTTAAATCCTTATTCAAATGTTATTTTCAGTTACATTTTAGCGTCAATGTTCAAAATATACTTCAACGGCAACAAATAATAAATAAAAAATGAAATAATTAAATAGTTCGGTCAAGCCGTAAAGTAAACAAAAGGAACGATTACGTCGTCAGCCGTCTCGCGTCGCCGCCGTCCACGGCGCAGATGTAATCCACTTAGGATTAGCCGTAAACAAGAAGGGCCATTGTCGCGACACGAGCTATCTGTTAACGTCTAAGTGTAACTGATAAAGGGCGTCAACGGTATTGTTCAGCGGTATTAGGCTTTAATCCGGTCGCGAGCGACGCTCGTTAGGCTGATTGTCCCGCGCGGCAGATGGCCGCGGTAATCCGACCCCGGCCACCTCCTCGCGGAAAATATGGCCTCTTTGTGTTTGTTGCATCTGCAGGTAAATTGTGCGCCAGAATTGGGCCGTCTGTTACAGTGTACGCGCTATGAATGCAACTGCCGTGAATTTATTTTTCTTGTTATCATTGCGGTTAGGAACTTAAGGTTTATTTATGTGATATATATTTTGTAATATATGTCTTGAATTTGTTGAAATCCTAGAATTTGCAAAACTTATTACTTTTATAGTTAAAAATATCTTTCGAATACGATTTTTCTGTACAAACCCAAATCTTGTAAAATATGAAATCGGTCATTTATACTATTCCAACTGTCAGAGACAATTTTATTTTTGATCGGCGAAGGAGTCTCGCGTCACAATTCTTTCAATGCCACAAATCTCTGACACGTTTGTCCAAAAACTAAATAAAATCCAAATAAACTAACAATGTAATTACTTATATTTTAAGTAAAACCAACTATTTATATGTCGCATATTGGTTAATAGCACTGAGCACTAACTAATAGCTAATAGCACTGAAGCTAAACCTAATATGCTTACCTTAATACGTAAATGTGGCTCGGCCGCAGCCGCCGGCCAGCGCCACACAAAAGCCAGTTTACAGGAGTTAGTTTACTCCAAACGATGATTAATTACCTACACAAATAAATTCCCTATAACCAACCCCAGGTACAGACATATTCCTGGGGCACAAATCCTACCATAATTTGTGGGTATATTGTATAACGATCCTTGTTAAATTAAGCATGTTGTTGTTTATAGGTTCTGAATAAAAAATATATTTTATAAAAAATACTTAGTTTTTTAACTTTTGAATTAGTATTCCATGTATAAACAAAACAAATATGCCACTTTAGTAAGTTACCGCTACAGCTTTGATCGAGAAGTTTTAAACACAGCGGCGCCGCCGTAACATAGTAATAATAGATGCCTTCGATCAGTTCTATTACACAAATAAACATTCCGTTGTCATGTCATGGGGCAGGTGAGGTGATGTGGAGTACTTCAAAAAAATAAAAATATAAAGCAACATTTATCATTTTGTTGATGTCACATCACTTTTATAGAGAGGAGAGGTTTTATAGACAAGGAGGCAAATGTGCGGATAGGCGGATATGCTTCTGACTATGATAGCCTTTTCAAGGAATGACAATGAAATAGCTCATTTTGCTGGACCAGGCATTTTACAATTCTTATGTAATAGAAGTATAAAATTAATAGGTTAAGCCAAAGTGAATCAACAGAAAAATGTAAGAGTTTAAGGAATGTAACGGAAAACACATAAGACCTTTAAAAAGCGTAATGATATCAACGTATCCAATATACTTAAACTTATTAATTATAGTGAAGTGATAACCATTCCGGGTTTACCCCAAAGCACTGTGTCACAAACTGGTAATACGTAGTAGATTTTCTCCGGTTTGTTTACAGAGATCTCCGAAGTCACGTTACGTTTGGTCAGCACTACGCTACGGGTGGCCATTGTTTATTCACAGATGTCATGTCAGTGTTCAGCCTCTTGATTGTGGCCGGGCATTTCACTGGCACAGGGTAATTACAGTATAACCTGTATGACGGCTGTATTGAAAGCAGTCCTTTAATTAACGCTCGTTTGCGTCAGGCTTGGGAGGATCGGAATGGTTGTCATACCTGTCACAGATAAAACTCAAATCATACTTACCATTGCTTTGGAAAAAAAAATAAATTACTTTTTACTCAATATAGTGTCACACTATCGGGCTAAGAGCTTCCTTCTTATCTATACGATCCTGTGGTGATTTTTTGGTGTCATGTTTCGGCACCACTTTGACAAGAAAGCCATCCAGTCGCTTCTTTGTCTCTCTCTCGTCTTGTCCTCTGTCATCTTTCGGCTTTTACCCTAGAATAAGAGATGAAAGCCAAAAAGTTGATTTACCCTTTGAACTACCAAATCAATAGGTACTGCATCATTTTGTGTACGTAATATTAGTTATCGATTCGGCGATAGTACCCGGTGACCGATAGTATTTAGTACGAGCAAATAATCGCTACACGTGTAACAATCGGTGAGCGATAAAACTGATGAAACTTCTACACAAAGTTTTGTTAACCTAGAATTTTGATGTATAAAGTACATATTTTACTGAACTAGGAACAAACAAAATTATTGTTAATTTGCTAAACATTTTGATTTGCTTTGATTCTTGAGTAGTGACACTACTTTATAAATTACAAATTGAAAAAAGATGCCATACATATTCATAATAAAAAGTGATTATGTCCTGATCCATCCGTCCGGGCCATGGACGCCGGAGGACCTCGGACTATTACTGAAGTATAATGTATATATATATATATATATATATATATATATATATATATATATGCTCCATTTGCAACAGTGCGCGACAGTCTTGCGATGGCGACGTGATCGGCGAACCGAACGGACACTCAGCACTTTTAGTGCCTGAAAATGGAGGCCTATGTTCTCTGAAACATGTCGCGCGAGTGACTAAATAAACGCGAGAAGAACCGTGTTAATCCTTAATTATTGTACTATGTCTCACGAAAATTTAATTATTATGTTTAGAAGTACATACCTACATAATGAAATAATTTTAATTAAAAAAAAACATATATGTATACTATTTTGATTCAATACTAAATTATAAAGAAAAAAATTAGGAATATGAAAGGCCGGACCTGGGTATTGTCCCTAAACTGCGACCTGGAGTCACCGTAGGACGGGCAGCATCAACATCCTACGTCCAGCGGGTCCGTATCTGATATGAAAGGAAATAGGAAAAATGCATATTTTTTATAATTAATTTAAACGATTATATTTGGCTGTGTGAAGCTAATAAGAAATAATAACGTTATTCATAAACGTTTGATAAACCTTATAGTCGTTGATATTTGTTTATCACTGATAGTCTTTTTGAAATTTCCGTTTGTTAGACAGGGAAAATATATTCCGTTTGTTAGACAGGGAGTAAGTATGGGGTGGGTGTTTATTTCTGTGGTTTAAGACATTTATTTCTCATAACAATATTTACAATTGTCATATGATTGTGTTTAACAGTGCGGTTGCCATTTTTGCCTTATAACAGTTATAACAGCTAAATGCGAATGATAAAAACATTTGTAATACATATATTTCCCAACATTCGGTGTTTTCACGTATTTGTTAAACAAGCATAGTTAAATATTTTCCATGCATGTGCTCAATTCTGTTTTTTTGTGGCACATCTTGTAGGAAGACTCACAAACTCACATAATACCAAATACATCAGCATGTACCTATGCTATACAATAAATAATAGTTAATATAATTATAGATGTACCTATTTGTCATGTTTAATTATTTGCGCCCGTGACAGGCCGCGCCTTGTATACGTCTGACCTGACCACGGTAATGTGAATTATGGTAACTTGGTTCCTTCGTTTAGCATTACAGCGTCTCAGGTTCGTTATTATTACGAGTGCACCACTACAGCCGCAACTTTATCAACTTAGAAGTCGTTAAAACATTCCATTCCATACATATAAACAGCCACACATCTTAGAGGACTAATAAAAAAACCGTCATGTCATCGGGCTTCGGATAGTCAATGTACACTTTGTGCAAATCTAATTCAAGCGAAGAATTAAACCAGACATAGGATTTACTAGTATAATCATGAACTAAATGATTTTTTAAATTATACTTATTATACACATGTAATTAATTTTTGTAAAATTTCTGAGCTGTAATGTACTGCAAACATTACGTGACATTTAAGCTTTTGAAAAAACTGTCAACGAGTGTGTAACATTTATTGCGGGCCGAATTATTTTGTATAAACAACTTTTAATTGTATTGTACTTCTAAGCAAAACATATATAAATATATTTCTAAGATATCTCTTCAAGAGCTAAGTCCGCCTTTTCTAATAAACAATTCTCTTTTGTGGCAATAAAGATTCCCACCAGGTTTAACAGCTAAATATCAAATAAAACCACGTATATTAATAAAATTCAAACCTTAGCATTAATAATTCTATAATCTTCAATTCAATGTTAAATACCGGCACCTCGGAAAATCATAATTATACCTTAAGACATGATATTTGACGTTTATAATTATATTGACATGATGAAAGTATTTTAAAACAATATTTAGGTTGAACTGTTTGTGCTAATTATTATAATAAAACAAAATAAATATTCATATACTGCTTATCCTCGTACATGCGATTTTCGACCATGATGAAGGCCAACAGGAAAATTAGGCAGAAAATTATATTCTTAGGCATATAATGGAACGCCGGCATTTCATGAATTGCCCAGCTAACATTCGCCTTGTAATTTAAAACACAGGAAGATTTACCTGGTGAACTTGTATCCGCGTTTTATTAGGGAAAAAAAGTAGCCTATGTGTTAATCCAGGGTGTCCATATCAAATTATATTAAAATCGCTCCAGCCGCTTAGACGTACCCATAGTGTAGATGATCTGACAATGATACGTTACGCCTAGGAATCGCTCTAGCTAGCAAATTGCCAGTCTGACGGTGGCCTAAGAAACGCAGGGTGGCCGCGCCGCTGGACCGCCGGATGATCCAGTTACGGTGAACTGGCGCGCTCTCCGCTATTACCATCTCATTACCATACACAAACATTAGTTTCACATCGGAAGGGCTTAGCGGGACCGCTGTGCCAACAAGCTACGACTCTCCAGGGCACTCAATGCACAATTATTATTGTACTTAGCTATTGTCTGCGCAAACAGACCGGTGTTTGTCGAGCAAACGTAACGGAGCACGGAACGAGATTAGCTCTGCTTACGCTCGTCGCTGAAGCGTGATTCATCATATTTACAAAAAAACTATGCATTCTTGTTTACAACGAGGTCAAGATGGAACAAACTACCTTAAAGAAAGTTCTCATTACTTAGTCTAGTGCAGGTGAAAAAATATCTATGAAGTTAAAATCAAACAGTGTTAAACTTTAAAGGCAGAGTCTCAGAGTCTCGTTCTAACTTATATTAGGATTGTTTCATCAAATTAGTTTGGTAATATTATGGTTTGAAAGAGTACTCAAAAGTTTTACTTCTTATTTTTTTTTTTTCAAAGGGGCTAGTAGAAATATTATTTTAATTAATAATCTTTCTATTCTTGATATAACTAATATTCTGCTTCATGGGTAAAGTAGTTTAGAGTTATATAATGCCATTATGTAAACATTAACTCCTACAAGTCCCACAGTGAATCAATTCATAGTTCCTCGGAAACTCGCCCGAGCTCGAAACAAGTTGAAGGCAGGTACCTAACCTAACCGTATTTCGGCTGATGTAATTAGGCAATAACACAATTGAATACAACACAGGCAAGGGTTATGCCTCGGAGGTAACACAGAA
Source organism: Grapholita molesta (assembly GCA_022674325.2). Taxonomy (NCBI): domain Eukaryota; kingdom Metazoa; phylum Arthropoda; class Insecta; order Lepidoptera; family Tortricidae; genus Grapholita; species Grapholita molesta. The sequence goes on along the minus strand of CP053121.2, from coordinate 20,761,773 downwards.
CAACAAATAGGTACACGGCCGTTATTAACGGCGCAATGTTAATAATTCATGATATTGGAGTTAGAAAGTAAACAATACGAATTTGAGTTTTAATTGAAAACGGACCGAGTTCGGGTTATTCTTTGAATTTATCACTTCGGTCGAGGTGCCAGAGGTGGCGCAGGCACGACGAGCGACGCGTTGTTCAGATAAAGTTTATTTTATGACTTAAGAGAAGGCATTAATATTCATTAGTGGAGCGGAATGAACTAACTTTATTACAATAATGATCAAAGTGTACGGGTTCACGCAGCTGGGCGGTGCTGCGTCATTGCTGGCTGCTCCGCGAGCTGCCGGAGCCTGCGCTCGGCTCGGCCTGTATGCGGCATCCTTTACCTTGAATTTAAGCAGATTTGTATAAAGCCTCTTACATTATTTTTGTGGGTATTTGATTGCATATACATCAAAAATTTCGGCAGGACGTGGCTAGTGGTTCGTGTTAGTCGTGAAAGCTGAAGAAACCGGTTAAAATCCGACTTTCGCAACTTGTGGATTTAGTGACATTTTCTTAAGTGCGACATATGTTATCTATTTCAAGTTGTAATCGCCAACTAACATCTGATGTCATATAATGTAGGTAAATGTACTATTCCAATGTAAAAATTGGTAAACAGTTATTGGTAAACAGCTATATAGTCTACCTTAACATCTTCCTTAACATCTTAGTTATTTAATTGTGAAAATTGTCTTGTAGGTGTTTTACAATAACATTCTATAAAAAAAAACCACTTTGGAAAGTATTGTTACTTTAAGTAAATTTTATGTTTTGTCTCTGAATCATGAATCACAAGCTCTATCTCTATCTAGTAAAATAAGAAAAATAATGTCCCAAAGTTTTTTTCCCACTTTATTACTATCTTGCATATACATCGTCTGGGGGTTCCAAATGAGGAAATTTCGAAAATGTGTGGAATTATTTGGTAGTTTTTTTTTATCTATTGGAATGAAAAGGGCTCGTAATTCTGAGAAGATTTTTTTTCACATTTCTTAGAAGTGAATGTTTTTTTGAGAAACGCTTAGAAAGGCTTTGCTGAACTAAATTTATTGAGGTACTGAATATAGGAAAAAAATAATAATATGAACAATTCATGCCGGTTTCTACCCGACTCATAATACGAGAAGTTAAGTCCCTTCGCTGGGGGTGCGTGTTGGGTCACTTAATTTTGATTGTCATAATTCATCATTAGCCATAAATCCATCATTTGGCATAATCATTTTTTTTCCAAAACTGTTGGAATTATCAGGACTTTTAAGGTATAATACTGTTTAATATTTTAGGTTAGGTTAGGTTTGTTTTATAATAATCCCGAAAAATAACATGTTTAAAAAAAAAACGCATTATGACAATTGATTATTATGGCAAACGATGAGTTTATGACAATCAATAATTATGCAACCCAATATGGACCCCTTCACTGGGCTCCTGGGTTCCACCCCATACTAAAAACTAACTAACTGAATAAATAGTCTAATGTTTTCAATAAAGGCCCATAAAAAGTAATATTTCCTACTTACAAATAAAAAAGGCTATATAAAAACAAAAGTTAAAGAATTTAATTATTAACATTCAGACTGTAAGAAATCTTTTTTCATATTGATTTATTACTTAAGTGAACAAAGATTTAATACATTCGCACGGAACGTGTTACTGAAAGCAACATTCAAAGTTTAATGAAGTTATTGTTCGCCAAGGCAGGCTCCCGAGACGCCGCCCCGCAACTTGCTGCCGTTTCTAGATCTGCAATTCTTCATGTGCCCTATCTAAACGAGCATCGTAACGACACACCGTAATCTCACAATGTCATAGCTAAGTCTTCTTTCTGAACAACCAAAAATAAACTTTCTTCCTGCGCCTCAGAACCTTATTTTGATTAAATACGAAGATTAAGGTGTGGGATGAGTAATACTTTTTGAATAATAACCACATAAAAGTTTATCGAATTTTTTTGACGCCTTTAAAGGTACGTCTCCTGTATTTTAATCAAGTCAAAATGGCAAAATTACTCTGTAACGTTATTGCGGTTCTACACGAGGTGGCCTATTGCACTACGAGGTAGCTAAACTCTATTAACCCCCGCATTCAGGATGGTGCAGTATACTCAATTAAGAGCTTTTGTACGAAGCCGCATGATTTTGACGTGATCGAAAGTCTTTACTACTGAAAATTTCGTGAATCTTACCTCAAAATGTCTAACTTATGATTAAAAAAAAAGTCGCTAAATAGGAGTCCGAAGTACAATACATACGAATACATACGAAGATGAAAAAGACATATTTGTTTTATTTTTTGGTTAACAAAGACCTGTCTCAGTCGGCACGCCTACAGTAACCTTAAAACACAGTCAGTAGCTAAAGTATAGTAGAGGTTTTTTTTAATATATCTAACGTACGCAGGTACCTATACTGCGTGTGCGTACTATCTTGATCCAATTTTGGCACGAATAAATACACGGTTTCAACTTTCTATTTAAATTGATCCATTTTTATTGCAAAGAGTAAGTGGGCGTACAGATCTTTTTTACACCCTGTCACCCACACGCTTAACCACTTTTGCCGCCGTCTGTTACTAGTGGCGGGGCGTCTATAAAGGTCGAATACCAAACTATTTTATTTTTTTAGTACATTGAGAACGTTTCTTACATATGACGAAGAAATGGAAATCAAAGAATCTCCGATGGCCTTATTTATTTATTTATTGATCAGAGAACAGATTTAATGAAAGTAGTAAGCATCAGCACATGCCTAACATAATTTGTTGTAACTCAAGAGTATATTAATGATGATGAGCCCCGCGTACTAAACTCGGTCTCTGCTTAATTCGTATAATCCTTCAGTCGCGTATGACACATAACTGTGGTGTAGAATTTTCGATGCGCCTCGGTTGGATTTGCGAGGAGCTGGCGACCTCGAGGGGAACGGAATCGTGATCCCGCATCAAGTTGCGAATAATTGAGTGGCACCCTCGCTCAGCCATCACTTTAAGTGTAACGCTTAATTAGACCACGTGAGAAGCGCTTAAAACCTCTTTGTACGAGCTTTGTTGCCATTGTTGCCGGCGCATAAACATTGTGAACGGAACATTTTACTTTGTTCCCTAACGGCGAGAATTTATTGCTCGGGGCAATTAAGAACGCTTTAGCGACGAGCAAAGCAAACATTCTATCAATCTTGTGCCGTATAGTGCTGAGGGGTTAAATTTGTATCGTGCAATCGCACTTACAGACTACGGTATTTCGCTAAGCAACAATAAGCTTACATTGTTTCCACGGTAAACATAGCGCGAATTCGTCATATTACAGTCTGTTTATTTTATAAGAATTGCTGAGTTAGTTACTTACTAAGTAAATACATTGTTACGATGACATAAAAGTACTGAGTTCGTGATGCGCGTGCCGGTGAGGGTAAGTGAACAATTTGTGAATTTAATGATGTTTAAATGAGTCCCGAAGTAACCCGATAGGAAGACCTGCCGTGGCGCCGCCGCCGGCCACGGCTTCCTGACAGGATTAAGAAATCCACTCATTACTTCACTTTATACTGTACAGACCCCAACAGGTTCCTTAGAATAGCCAGTAAAGTTTTAACATCTCGCCAGTTTGTGGGCGCCAAACCGTCACTCACATAGGTACATATATATCTTCTAGATTGGTTCGCTCCACTTTAGTAATTATAAAGTATTTGAACTTAATTGTCTAAAAATATTGCTGTTAACGACAAACATAATTTGTGAATTAAATTATTTTACATATATTATAGGTATTGTTATTTATCTTATTCCCCAAATACGATGTAGACAATATAAAGACATATCATGTCAGTCTGATCTAGTATATTTAGTCAACAATCACTGAAACTCAATTTTCACCGAATACCAGTTTTCTATACGCTATAACAAAATCCCACAGGTTATAAACACTTAAGTTACCTACTAGAAAAAAAAAATTAAATGATGGACAATCATTTCTTTTCGCTGTCGGAGAGTTACGCCTCCGATTTGCAAACTTTCCGCAGAGATGATATAAATATTTTGTTGCGGACTAAATCTTATTAATCTGACTTTTATTATAATTGACGTCAAGTCAACAAACTTTCCAACGTTGCTATAATTATGTTTCAAATAATACTGAAGTGTTAAGAAAAAATATGTTAACGTTTTCGAAGCTCTTAAATCACACTTATGCTATAATTCACTGCTTTTGAAACTCCAACAGTTTTGATATTTTTACGTGATATTACCCGAACCATAAAATACTCGTATATATATATTATAAACTTTAGCAATTGTATGTGAACCCCTTATGTTTCGCGGGAGCTATTTCAACACAAAGTTCCGACTTTTACGATAATGTCAGCCATTGCCATTCAAACGCGCTAAAACTTTATCAATGTGTGAAAGGATAAGCGTTTGGCTCGTAACTTCCACGTACGTATACTTAATTCCTATCTTCTGAAAGCAATGCCTCGCCGTCACTGGTAGATGATACCATCCGAATTGTAGTCTTAAACTAATATCGCGACGTAAAATATAGGTATATGTCAATCTGTAAGTAACTAATCATAGTAATCATATTGTGTTAATACTTTCCTTGCAAAATAACTCTCAAGTGTCAATATTAGTATAATAGTATTGGGTGTTCATTTAAACTCGTATTAACTAATTCTACTCGCTCAGACATTTTTTTACAAAGCTTGCAAGCAAAACCACTTTGTTTGCTACATGGCCTATACATGAGTACATGACACATAAATGACACCAAGAAGTATGTATAGTGTGAGCATGTTTTTCTTGTGTGGACATCCTTGGGGCAATCCGTCGTAATTTAATTACGCGTAAACTGCGCAACTGTTGACTCCGCCGGGACACTTATCAGGCCATGAACGAGCTCTATTGACGTGTCCCACATCCTAACTATCATACTCAATAGAGCCCTTGTAAACTGTTCGTTTTACTCGGCTTATTTAGAGGCGCTGAAATCATAATCATATTAGTAAAATATTGGTAATTATAATAGAGACATCATCATCATCATCATCTCAGCCATAAGACATCCACTGCTGAGCATAGGCTGAGGCCTACAAGATGGACAGATGACCTCATTAGATGAGTCTAATGAGGTCGTCTGTCCACCTTGTGGATGGACGTCCTCATTAGATGAGTCTAATGAGGTCGTCTGTCCATCTTGTGGATGGACGTCCTACGCTGCGCTTGCTAGTCCGTGGTCTCCACTCGAGCATTTTTGCGACCCCTTCTGCCATCTTCTCTGTGTGCAATGTGGCCTGCCCATTGCCGCTTCAGCTTGCTAACCCGGTGGGCTATATCGGTGACTGTAGTTCGCCTATAATTATTATAGAGCTACACTTTAATCAAGTGAAAAGAGTGATATAGCTACCAAACCTGTGGTACGATAGTAATTAGAAAAGTGCAGACATTGCAGTTACGACATGTCTGCTTTGTAATGATTCGATTAACCTTATGGCGTTCCGACTTAAATATATTAAAAGATATTTCCTAGTATTAGAGTGTCAGTGCCGGTACCGCGAACATCGAAGTTCGTATATTTCGAGCATCATTCTCTTAAGGTGTCATGAGAGTGACAGAGACAATCGTCTGAAATTTACGAATATCATAATTCGCGGTATCGGTGCAGTTTGGTTAAGTGTACTTCGAGACAGTTGCGATGCGCCATCAGCACTGTGTATCAGATACTCTTCTTGTTCACAGGCACACTGCCTACCTACTTTTTATCTAAATCGCAATCCGTAATTTGATTAAAATTAATTAGGTAAGCGTATGACCGGCCGCCTAAATCATTTTCTCTACAAACTCGCAACAAGAGTACAAATTAATAATTTCTCCACTTATTGCGCCGGCTGACTAAAGTTAATTAAGGCTGAGCATGAATAAAAAACAAGATCGGAACAAATCTTACCTTGAAATTTATACCGGGATGTTTTAATTTAAATTTATTTCATTTCTTATAATTTTAAATTATGACCCGCTTCAAGTGGGTTGAGCTTATGGAACTGTCGGCAAAAGAGTTGAGTACAGCCCTAAAGAGTTCTTCACGGTATGTAGTAGGTCTTAAGCACTTAATTATTCACAAGTGGTTTAATTAAGACGTTTAAAGGTATGCAAACACTACGGGGTGAATAAAAGGGCACTCTGAAAACAAAATTGTATATTATTGTAATAATGGCGTGGTTCTTTATATTAGGAGTATGTTCAGCCTTCAGCTCATTTTGTTGTTATAACCTCGACAGGAAAAAACCCATTTAAAGTCTTTTAATGTGTTTGAATTAAGTTTTAAATAAATTGCACCTTCGTGGCAAGACTTTTATGAAAATGTAACATGCAAAAGTAAGTACTTAAATGTAGGTACTTGTACTACCTATGTAAACATTTACATAGGTAGTTAATTAACTAGTGTCGATTTACGGCTTAGTAAGATTATTTAGTACGCAAGACTGTAAAGTTCGTTCTTTTCAAACATGCAATGAAAAATATTATGTTATTTATGTCAGGCTGAGAAGTATCACGTCTCGAGCGCGGCTAGATTAGAGGTATGTAATGAAATTTCTTACAAAGTTGCAGGCCAAGGCCGGGAAGTAGCTCTATTTTCATTTCAATCTCACAGATGAGACTATGCATGTAGATCGGCATGAACAGAGGTCGGCTTCATAACTTTCCGGCCTCACTACCTTCGGCCTTATATTATATTCCGCCGCCAACTCTTACTTTCCGGCTTCTGTAGTAATGTACTAATTCTGAAAATGGCAAAATACTGTTTAAATAAATTAAAATAAATATACTAAGGCATACATTGGCGTACTCAGTGTGAACCGAGTCTAATAAACATTTTATTCGAGGCCCATGTGCGAAGTGAATCGAAGACGGCCGTCACTTTAGTGAAGACAAACCAGATGCGCTCCCGTTTCAACATCGCACTGTGTGATCAAATGATCATTGATGGGCTCTGAACTTGCTTTATGTATTTTTGTTATTTTGCATCATGACGTTATAAAGACAACCATATTCATAAGTACGTGACTATGTTATTAATGTTATAATCCAACTTTATTTTCAAATACCTACCTCACGACACCCATAATGGCTGAACCGAAAACAAATTGCTCCCACTTCAGGTAGAGGGGAGGCATCATAGATTTTTTCCCATCTTTTATTTTACCAGTTTGTCTGCGTGATTGATTAACTTAATCATACCAAATTACAGTTTCTAGGTAGAACAAACAGACATACATGGCGAAGCTATAAGCGTTCCTAGATGACTATGGAACCCTATAAAACGACTTTTCGAGCTAGTGAGGTGGGAATTTCATCTATTAACGAGAATTTACCTGCCGGTGATAAAAATCTTTACGTCCACGCAGTAAGAGCGAAAAGCGTGGGCCGGGGCTATATTGTTTTTTGTTTTAAATAAAACACGCAGTATTAAGTAGAAATCACAAAATATTATCTAATTGTAAAAAAAGGCGCGGACAATTTGAAATATAAGCAGACTTTACAATATACCTGCTAAACTACTGCCAAATATATATAAAGAAACTATTTAGTTAGTTTCCCAAAATTGTATGCACGATTATAATTAATTTTCCTACAGTAAGCAGTTGCGCGCGAAACTATTCAGTGCAGCAGCTAATCTTGAATTTCTCTTAAAGAAAACTCGACTGAATGCATATTATGAAACCTTCACATAAAATTGAATCTTAAAAAGTTTTATTTTTGATATAACACTAACCTAGTTAAGATTTTGAACGTTACTTACTTATTGAAAACTTGGCTAGTAGGGTTAGTCTGAGAGTGAGTCTGGATAATAGTCTGACACATGTACTTATTATTTTTTTATCTACTATAAGCTCATTAAATGTATGGGAATACATCACACTGCGGCCATGACAAATAAAAAACTATCTATGAATATCCAATAGTGAATAAAATATTTTTTCTACCTTACCATTCGAAAAAAAAAACATTTTTTTGGGGATAAATAATTAATGATATTATTGATATATCATAAAGTTCCGGTGCCACAAACAACTTAACGGAACTCCTCTTGGGTTGTACACGTTTAACGTAATAAGAATATGTACATAATTAACGGGTAGTAACAATAACAATGTTGTCAAGGTAGGAAACACGATTACGATGGCAGCTTGTCGATTTCTGTAATTGAGCTACAGTTGTAGCGTGACGTGTTATCGTGTAGCTCGCGTGAGGGCGGCGCCATTCTGATGACAGCAGACTTCAGCCTTTCATGTCCGCTGCAAGACAGAGTCTTCAGTACTTGGTTTACATTGGTTTACAAGATATTGGAAATATAACTTTTATCAGCTCAGATACTGAATCTGACACTCTCGCTCAGAAGATACTGATTATGAGAAACAAACAATTTAAATTAAGTAACAGTTTCATGGTAAGTAGTTTTAATTAGGGTCAAAATAAGGAAATGAGGCAGTGAAAAACTTAAGTGTAAAATATGATGAAACGAATCTATAAAGTAAAAACGATCTTAAAAATAAAAATAAATTTAAGAACGCACTGTACTCTTCTATGTCACCTGAGTTATGGCTACGATAGAATCGATGCACGACCGATTTTGAAGAATAATATGATATTATTTAAAATAAGAATAAACGTAAAACGTGGCTTGCAGGGCCACGTTTGTATGTCATTTCGTATTCCGGGCAAAGATCGCATATGTTTACGTTTCGCTATTTTCATATTTTCAGTATCTGATCGGGTTTTATTGGCAAGCCGTTACATTTTTACGATACATTAGATTTTCAGTTAAGTTTTATTTTGCAAACGAGTTTAGGCTCGATTAGCAGTTTTTTTTTTTTTATGACTAAAGGTGGCAAACGAGCAGATGGATTGCCTGATGGCAAACAATTACCGTCGCCCATGGGCACACGTAACACCAGGGGAGTCACAAGCGCGTTGCCGACCATTAAGGGGGTTGGAGCTCTGGGAACCTTACTCACCATTAGGAACACAACACTACATACCTGAAAGGTAGCAGTGCTATTATGGCTGTGGTCTTCTGTAAGGAGGAGGTACTTCCCCAGTTGGGCTTCTCCGGCCTCAAGCGTGATGGTACTTCGCTGTGCCCTACCTCTCATTGTTGCACGTAGTTTAAGAACATACCCGGGTCCCGGGTACCGGGGCGAGTTGCTACTATTTTATAAATGAATACCTACACTCGCACAGGAAATGAATACTGCACATATTTCTCATTAAAAGGAACGTCAAAGTATCCAAATGTTTACTTATTTCCATAGCCGCAGACTCGCTCGTTTGGACAACCGTACATTAATGGTAACCGCGGAACGCAGATATTTTGAATATCTTTATTTCCCAGCGGGATTAGGTACGTCACTGAGCTTATTTGCTTACGTCCCGCCCTTTCCCAATTCTATCTTCTAGAGGTTTCACGTATCAATTTTAACGTTTTTATAATGGAGTTCATGTTGGTTTAGGATATAAACTATCTTAGACGTACTGTCAGTTCAAATCTAAGTTATTCTAGTTCGGTGGTTTCACTTTCCTACTGACATACCTACAACTTCTAGCGTTTTTTTATTGGGGTTATTATGTGGTGGAATGGACTTATACAATATTGCAAACAAGGACAATTTTGTGTTCGTCATGCGTATTCATAATACCTATATTTATCATACGCAAAATACATTAATACCAATGAATATTTACGTTATATTTGGATATCCTTTCGTTTAAGTTGTTAGAAGTACCGCATACAATATTTTCTGTTTTGCCCTCGGGTTATCTGATAGAGAATGCCTCAAGGCATTAAGTTCGCCATTTGTACAATCATTTTACTTGGGTACAACAAAAAAAAAATGATATCATAATACGAATACTCCATGAAATAAATTGCTAGTTTATCTGCTTAAAAGTGAATAGAAGCCGTGTATCGATAAATTACCTACCTATTATTTTTACCTACCCGCTATATTGTATGCTTTTAGATTAGTTAAAATGACACAACAAGAAAGTCCTTTAAAATGTACAGCATTAGTTAAACAATTTGAACTTTATAAACTACACGGAAGTTTAATATAAATGTTGCATTGTCCCTATGTGTGAAAATAAAATGAAAACTACACCTAACAAGTAGCCTTTCCATAATGTATCTTTTGAATACAAGCATACCTACTTAAGGAAACAGTGCTGCAAGGTGATGAGAAGACTTAATTTTAAATAAGAGTAAGTTAATTTTATTATTCTTAAGCAGTTTATTTTGACGTGAACATAATTCTGAGTATTAAATCATAGGTATGTACTTAAAATACTTTCTATTACGACTCGCGAAAGTCGCGAACAAGATAAAAAACAAGCTAAGCTAAAAGATTAATTCCCAATGTTTTGAATACTAAATGTTACAATTTTGTGAATATTTATTATGATTTTTGTTGACTATGAGTATTGATTTTAGCTTTACCTTGCAGCTTTTACTCTTCTAAATTCAGCGGACTTAAAGTCAGGATTACTTATGATAGTTATATTGAAAGGTAAAATTTATGCGATGATGCGCACTTTAAGTCAGATTATCACACTGTGTCTTGATAAACCCGCTTTCAATCAACTAGGTTTTTACTATTTATAACAATATAATTAACATACATGGTAGCTATCCCGTTTCAAGTAATCGGTGTAAAGAGTAACTGATTTTTATTATATCTCAAATACACTCAAACAATGTATCATAAACAGTAGCAGAATTGCGGATAACATTACAAACGACCTGTTGACAGAGTCAACGATGGCGTCACATAGCGCTCCGCCATTAGCGTTCTTCAGGCGTCAACCAACGGAAGATGAAAAATACTGGTTTTAAATAATTACATTTATTAAAAGAAACATGATCATTTGTGAAACTAATAATATTTGTTTAGCATTAGAGATTATACAAATGAGATACTATAATTCTAATTGTCAAATGTGAAAACAAGATTCTTAATTCATAACTGTCCACGAGATGAGTTCGTAAACTGAGTTCAAAATGTAAATCCGCAACGAATCGAGAAATTCCTCTTTGTAAGTCTATTATCGTGTAAAGTTATTACAAGCCTTTGCCCCGTGAACGTGGAGAGGCGAGGCCGGGAAGTGTGGCTGGTGATATGTTGGCGGAGAGCCGCGACGTGCACTATCGAGAGGAGCCGCGCGTGCTGACACCTCACTTTGCTCCGTTTCCGCACAAGTGCCGGCAATACAATAACCCTTTTAGGGGGCTTATTCATAAACGTAAACTCCAATACCGAGTTTGTATCAATATTAAAGCTTCTGATCACCTACTCGTACTTGGGTTTTTGTAATAAGGTTATTCGTTGGAATGAATAGTAAAATATGAAGCCTACACCGATGGTCCCATTATTTTTCTATTAAACTTATAGACTGACCCTTCGCTGCCCTATAAATGCCGACACATTCAAAAGCGCTGCAAAGTTCAAGACAGTGTACGCGTGACCCATGAATGCTGTGTTAGGTTGCAGTAATGAATTGTTGTACTTATGTAGCCACTGCCGCCGTTGCCGACGTGAGACGCCTGGGGTCATGAATGGATTTCGTTTTACTGTATTGAAATGTCAGTGTAATAAATATAGCCACTTGTGTTAGTTGTCTGCGCTTTACAGTGTCAGTGCGTCTGGAACACAAGACTCCCTGCCACTGTAAAGCTAATAATAGTCTAAACATTCATACATATTAATTATAATAAATGAAATCAGCTTCGTATTAAGTATGTCAAATATGTCAATAAAAATTAAAAGTTACAAGCAAGTACTAATTTACAATTATCCAATATAAGGTTCGTTATTTACATCGATATGTATATGGAGTCATACCGCCAGTATGATGTACTAATTTAAATAGCAATAGAAAGCAAGGTTGTAACTCAGTTTTCATGAACATCTTCATGGATGTGACATGCACAATGACATATGTTACTGCACGTCCTGTCCATTTTGAAATATACATATGTCTGACTCAATAATTTATAGGTGAAGTATTATAAGGTGATTTATCAATAAAATATTAAAAATAAAATTAAAATATGTAGGTACCTAGGTAAAACTAACGCGTTACATATTTACATACTAATAAATAGACAACCCACATGATTAATAATTAATCCGAAGCTAATTTAAAAGTAAGAATTCATACGGTCTTTGATTACTTTGATATATATATTTTTTAATATTTTGATTAATCTTTGTACTAATTTTATACCCACAAACCAGCCAAAGCACGGTATTATTACTTATTGTAATTACTACTAGTATTAGCTATAGCGTAATCTAAAATAAATGGAACGGGACAACGTTACATAATATATAGCATACCATTAGTGTTGGTCTCGGGGATGAGCGGTGGTCGTAGGACTCGTGGGGTGAGGTAGGTTACTCGCGAATGTACTTCTAATATCGACATTTTGCGCTGTTTGTCTTTATTCGCCAATTTACTTACATTTGTGCGGCCCCGTGGGTCATAAAGTAATATTATCCACCGCTGGGCTGGGCGCGGGCGGGCAATAGTGCCTCTTTTACGGGCCGCGAGCGCGCGTCACATGGGAAATTATTTGACGTGGCGTTTAATGGATTTTTGCCTTCATAACACGCTACCTACAGGCAAATAAAATTCAAGTACCAAGTTGATAGGTAGTTTTATAGGACACGACGTAATAAGTACTCTGGGTATAATTTTAAGCACTAGCAACAATTTTTCTCAAAAAATGCCATATTTTTTTGGCTTATAAGTTCACATAGGTACTTTAGTAATTTGATCACCCACCTAGTTGATGGAAATCTTGTTTTCTAGACTCCATGATATGTTTATAAATATGGGTCAGGAAAATGTTGATGAAAATGTGGCTTTTAGCCATAGCTTTGACAAGACTTGCCGCTTTAAGGATAAAGCGTACAATACCAATCGGATCTTGATTGTACGAGTACATTGCTCTCTCAGCATTATGTATCATTGTACCTATGTACATTATGTAAATGCATGCTAGCTAGAGTCATGAAAAATGTTCAGCTTCAGTGTCTGAGGCTCTGTGTAAGTTTACTTTGACGTAAAAATACGTCTCGAACGCGTAAGTGATAATGTTAGTTATATGAGTAACTCTAACGCGATGGTAAAGATACGTTAAAAACTTACACTCAAGGCTCTGATGTTATGGGACTTATGGAAATCGATTGGCACATTGTTTTGATGGCTTGCTTACTCTGAGTTTGTGATATTTACTGATCCTCAGTACATTGTTACAGATGGCGTGTCGAGCCTGGAGTTGCTGGAGCTCCGAGTGCCGGCGCATGTGCCGCTCGGCACGCGCGCGTCGCTGTACTGTCGCTGGCAGCTCGGGCCCACCGACGTGCTGTACTCCGTCAAGTGGTACAAGGACGGCAAGGAGTTCTTTCGGCACGTGCCCAAGGACTACGAGACCAGGAGGAAGTTCCCGTTGCCCGGCGTTGATGTCGAGGTGCTTTCCACAATATACCGCTTATTATATTATGTCTAATGATCTAATGTGGAGATAGCCAACTTAATTTGTTGGTTATCTTTTATTTTTTATATTCGAGTAGTAGTAATGAAAAGTATTTTCGACTAGGAGCAGACTAGGAGACCGGTCATAATGTCATATGGAAGTATCCTTATGACTTTATGACCGGTCTCCTGGTCTGCTCATAATTCAAATAAAGCAATTGCAATTATAATCGTAATTGCAACACAGTAATTAGAGAAAGCGCGAATTAGAGAATTTCTGACGACGTATTTTTGAGTTTGAGTTGCGTCGTCATATCTACACTATCTACACTAATATTATAAAGGCGAAAGTGTGAGTGTGTGAGTGGGTATGTTTGTTACTTCTTCACGTTTACACTAGCTGACACCCTGGATTAACACATAGGCTACGTTTTTTCCCTAATAAACCGCGGGTAACACCGCGGGGCACAGCTAGCAATGAAGACTCTTTGTGAATACAGTTTGTTTAGAAGGTTGATGGTATTTTAATGTTGACAAAAACGCAAACACTAAATACTTAAATTTACGAAGTATTGTTCTGGTTTTAAGCACTAATTAGTTATGGGCACCAGAAATGTACACACTCACTAATCACATATTGGAAGGGATCGTATTTTCAATGTGAATAGTAAATTAGATATTTATTTTCATTTTTCGTATTCAAATTTTAAAGAGGATTTTGAATTATTTTTCACTAATTGATACTTCCGCTGCGCGAGTTTAACTGTTGGATTTTCGAGCTTAATACGAGTATGACTCATATGAGTTTATATACACACCATAGTAAGAATAGACTTCGCCATTAGATAGACTCCCATTCTGAACTAATATTTCTAATAAGGTATTAGTGCTGTGTAACTATGCAAGATCAACCGGCAAAGCTCATATACGTTAATTTACGTCTAAGCAACTGAACAAACATGTGCATAGGTACTCAGTACAGATAGGTGTAATTAGATTAATCCGGTCGAGTCGAGTTTGCTTAGGTCGTTCCGAGTGGAAACAATATAAAACTAGAGCGGATATTAAGCTGTGAAGAGGTTCAGGTGCAAACACAGTCCCACTCAGGCACGAGAGCCATTCCGTACTTTCTTTCATTTAGCCTCACCTACGCGGCCTACTCGCGACTCCGGACGGCCACTGCCTTTTGTTGTTTTATACCGGAGCCGTTTCATTTTATTTCATTTTAAAGGAAAATTGTTTTGAAATTAGGCATGTACGCTAAAAAGAAAACAGGCCTCTTGTAGGATCAATTCACTTTGTTGTTAACTCGCCTGTCGGTAAAACTCTATTTTCGGAAAAACGTATTATTTATTTGTACGCTATATTGAAATACGGTTGCTACAAGTTAAAAAACTTTAAAGACATCTAACGCAATCAATAACACATGACATTCTATTTAGGTTTTACTAAGCATGTTCTTTGTTTAAATCATTGAAAATGTTATTGGTACCGACGTTCTACAAGTAAGTTAACACACACTTGCTGTAGGTACAATGTTGAGTTTTTCTCTCCTACCTTGTATTTAGTTAAGTAGTAGCTGTATTTTGGGTAAAATAATTAAGTTACACATAGATACATTTATTGGCATAAAATATCGATCAAAATAATTCTTGTCTATAATTTAATAATTAATACTAACAATAAAATTCATCTTAAACAAAAATTAATTTTAAAAAGTTAAAGAAAATTAACGTCATGCCGATACTAGTGCCTAGTCTCATACGTACCCAGCTCAAACGTCCCCAAGATTCCCAAGTTAATTACTGGTATGTTTATGGTAAAATGGTGTCTAAAATAAATTATTTAGAAACTAACTGTACGAAAAGTTCCATGCTATATACACTTTAAAATTTTAGAATGACATGCAAAACAATCACATTTAACTAGTAGATATATTAGCCATTCAGCGGGAGAATGTAGCCAGCCTTATAGGCACCTTTCCGCAAGGGGCAGACTTAGGGGACTTAGGTTAGTGAGTACAGTTCTAAGTATTTATGATTTAGTTTTTGTTACCTTTGTTTATTATGTAGCCTTATTGGTACCAAATTAAAAATAGACTGAAGGACCAAGTCTATGTAGTTGTGACTAGTATATATATACCCAGCAACATTTTTACGATTTCTGTCCTCAAAAGAAACAAGGACAAAAGGCGAAGCGTAGGTGAATTAATGAGTTTATTTGAATATCTCAAGATCCAGTAACGACCCTAATTATCCCTGCTTTAAAAATGTTGTAGGCATGCTAACGTCTAAAAATAATTAATTTGTAGTTTTTTATTAGGATTTATGCTCCTACCTACGACATTTTGAACATAAATAGAATAAAAGTTCGAAAAACTCACATGGCTAGAAGATGTCGATTTCAACTTTAGCTAATCTTCATCCGAGACCATGATGAGGACAATCTAGCAGGTATTTGAAACGTCGAAAGGAATTTTTAAAGTTAATAAATATAACCGGTTTAATTGTAATAATAATACATAAGTTCCGAAACATTGCCGTGGTTTGTACCTGTGACCTCCAGATTGCAACTTGCACTCTTTTAGCGCCAGAAGCACTCTCTATAGGTAAATTAGCACATTTTCAATATATGCATTTGTGTATTATTCTAATGTCACCAGTGAGGCAGAATAAGTGCTCGTTTCAAGGGCTCTTTATTTTCTTTACTTCCATTTGAGATGACAATATTGAGTTATCATCAAAACGATAAAATGATATCTAACATTTCCATTCCTTACTCAGTACTTAATACTTTAACTTACCTAAGCGACGCGGAAGCTCGCCACGCGGCTTAAAAACCTTACAATGCCCTATTTAAAAGCTACATTTCTATTACTGCATAATCAAGAACAAAAACCGGCCGGTTGAATGGAGCACACTGATTTCATTACAAGAGGTGTTCCTACAGATGGCAGCCGCATTGTAGTGAGGGCTGACGGCTTAGGTACTTTCAACTGCAGACCTCTTGTTTCATATGCCAGCATAATGCGGAATTGGAATGGAAATTTTCATTTCCATTTGGATGATATGGGTAGAATAATTTTGTACGCGTATTGCTTTATAATAACTGTTTAATTTTGTATAACTGTTTAATAAGTTGTACTATAACATTTTATGTTATTGTATTTACGAGTACATATTGTAGATTAATCACACTTCTGTTCGCCACTAGCCATAGAGGCAAGTAGAGGCTGTAGGAGAAAGTAGACAGGTTTTATAAATAGGAAAATAGAGTAGAAAACTTAAAAAAATATATCATGAACCCTTTTACCTGTATCCGTGAGGTTACAATTATCAGTCAGGGTTGATTGACCTTAGTAAATAAGAGGTTGACTACTGGTTTAACCCTAATTTGTACACCGAAGGTCATACTTAGGACAAACCGTTTATTTGGTCATTATCAAGCAATTTTAATTAATAAGCATTCATTTACTAGCTTTTACCACTAACACGTAGATGTCCATTGCAGAGAAAAAATGGGATTTAAAGCCACTTGTTTTATATAAACACATTACCATCTTAATAATGACATATATGTATCAACTTAGACAGTAAGGCGACGAAATACTTGCAACTGTGGTAGTAATTACTTTACCAACATTGATATGTTGAATATTTTACTAGCTAAGTTTAAAGTATGGGGTAAATAGTGGTGGGAATAAGTAATCACATTGAAATATTTCAACTTGTACTTAGATTTTTAACTACAAGTAGGTTATATTTTATGATTCTGCTGCAACTGGCTATATGCTGCGTTAATATAATGTAAAGTGTATTATTTATTGAAGATAATGACTAGCTGTTTGTGAAGGTGCAGTTGCCATTTCTAAAATGTGATCAATAACTTTTATTCAGAGATCAAGTACGGATGGGGCTAACGTAACACTCCACCCGGCGATACTTGAGACCGGCGGGCGTTATCGCTGTGAGGTTTCCGGCGAGAGGCCACTGTTCCCCACGGTGTCCGATCACTCGGACATGACTGTCGTAGGTGAGTCAGACGACTGTTAGTGCTTGAATGGTGTCTATACCGTTTCCCGCTGAGTCCGCCAACTTCCGAATTTCGATTGACGGTCACGTCCGCAAGGCCTTCATAGGTAAGTCGTATCTCTAGAGTCACTACTATTACGATAGCAGGTATGCGACGAGTAACTACATTTCATACTACATTAGACTGGGTGACTCATCTTACTAATGCTAGTGTGGCGGCTACTATCTCCAGAGTGTCCAACTCGGGCATAGTCCTGGTAGGATAGTCGTCTCTCTCAAGGGCTAGTATAACAATTCGAGGTGTCCGGTAAGTGGCCAGTGTTCTGCACTATTTTTGGAAGACTCAGACATGGCCTTTGCAGGTGAGTCCTCTCTAGAGCCAGTAGTACAACACGGGGTGTCCGGCAAGTTATCGATGTTCCCCACTATTTCGGTCTCCTGAGTCTACTCAGACGTTCATGGCCGTCGTTGGTGAGTCAGCTCCCATATAGTTAGTATACTAACCCATGTAGTTACCTACATGGGTTATGCTTCAGTTCACCCGGCGGTAAGTTGTATAGCCTGTATCGCTTTAATCTTCTCTCGGCATTGAATGTTAAAAACGTTATATTGTTTATACATTATTTTCACTTGTGATCTCACTGCGTCACGATTTGAATAAGATTTCAAGTGATTAGAATTAGATATTCATGTGTCTTAAGTTAATAAAATTACATTTACGTGATTGAAAATAAATTCAATTTCATGTCGCATTGTGAGGGGTGACAAGTTTACTAGGTGACTAAACCTTGAAAATGAACACAGTATGAAATATTAAGTAATCTTGTAAAATAGCTACTGTTAAGGCATTTATTGTACCTATAAATTAAATCTACAAAGCATTAAGGATTCAACGAATGTTACATTCTGATTTAAGTAAATGTTCCATCATTTGAATTTAAACATCCCGTTTGGTTTTCTGACACAGGTACTCGTACATACGCTTCTGTAACTTGTTTAGTTCTTTGGTATACAGACTTGGCCAGAAGTTAGTTTAAGCATAGCATTGCAGATTTCTACTGAAGTTGTAGATATACCGGCACCCACACTTTTATTAAAGGAGGTTAAAGTCAGTTTTATTGATGTTTAACTTGACCATGGCCAATTTAATAAAACTCTCCAATTTTTAAAATAAATATTTTTAAACTAGAAAAATCAAATTAGAATATAAGAAACATAATATGAAAGCAATGGATATATGAAATGAAATGATAGCAATCTACAAATGCTTGACACAGGTACTCGTACATACGCTTCTGTAACTTGTTTAGTTCTTTGGTATACAGACTTGGCCAGAAGTTAGTTTAAGCATAGCATTGCAGATTTCTACTGAAGTTGTAGATATACCGGCACCCACACTTTTATTAAAGGAGGTTAAAGTCAGTTTTATTGATGTTTAACTTGACCATGGCCAATTTAATAAAACTCTCCAATTTTTAAAATAAATATTTTTTAACTAGAAAAATCAAATTAGAATATAAGAAACATAATATGAAAGCAATGGATATATGAAATGAAATGATAGCAATCTACAAATGCTTGACACAGGTACTCGTACATACGCTTCTGTAACTTGTTTAGTTCTTTGGTATACAGACTTGGCCAGAAGTTAGTTTAAGCATAGCATTGCAGATTTCTACTGAAGTTGTAGATATACCGGCACCCACACTTTTATTAAAGGAGGTTAAAGTCAGTTTTATTGATGTTTAACTTGACCATGGCCAATTTAATAAAACTCTCCAATTTTTAAAATAAGTATTGTGTAACTAGAAAGATCAAATTAGAAGATAAGAAACATAATATGAAAGCAATGGATATATGAAATGAAATGATAGCAATCTACAAATGCTTGACACAGGTACTCGTACATACGCTTCTGTAACTTGTTTAGTTCTTTGGTATACAGACTTGGCCAGAAGTTAGTTTAAGCATAGCATTGCAGATTTCTACTGAAGTTGTAGATATACCGGCACCCACACTTTTATTAAAGGAGGTTAAAGTCAGTTTTATTGATGTTTAACTTGACCATGGCCAATTTAATAAAACTCTCCAATTTTTAAAATAAATATTTTTTAACTAGAAAAATCAAATTAGAATATAAGAAACATAATATGAAAGCAATGGATATATGAAATGAAATGATAGCAATCTACAAATGCTTGACACAGGTACTCGTACATACGCTGAGTTCTGTAACTTAACGTATAGTTCTTTGGTATACAGACTTGGCCAGAAGTTAGTTTAAGCATAGCATTGCAGATTTCTAGTGAAGTTGTAGATATCCGGCACCCAGGCTTTTATTAAAGGAGGTTAAAGTCAGTTTTATTGATGTTTAACTTAACCATGGCCAATTTAATAAAACTCTCCAATTTTTAAAATAAATATTTTTTAACTAGAAAAATCAAATTAGAATATAAGAAACATAATATGAAAGCAATGGATATATGAAATTAAATGATAGCATTCTACAAATGTCTCATGTGCATGCTTCTTCTTCTTCTCATGTGCGACTTGGTCTGAGTACACAATGCCAAACCGTTAAAAACCTGTAAAATTATTATAATATGAAGTCACTCAATTTCAATGATTTTCTTTATAGCTCTCCCGGATCACGGGCCTACGATCACTGGGTCTAAGCTTCGTTATCAGATCGGCGACCGAGTGCAGGTAATACTCTAATACTTATGTTCTAACCTTATTTAGATAATTTCATTGTTAAGTATTTAAAAATAAATGTTACCTAGCCTTTACAAGATCCAATGTCACGGTCAGGCTGAAAAAAATAAATAGGTAACTAGTACCTACTTAAACCAGAATATTATAATACAGAAACTTTGCAAACCGTCTTCTTTAAGTTTAAGAATAAGTTAGTCTTATTGCACCTTCGCTGCGGTAATTTTTTTATTTTCTTTCGATTTAAATATCGAAGTGTTCTGTTTTAAATTTTGTTTTACATCTACGGTCAGGTGAACTGCACTTCGGGCCGGTCGCGCCCAGCGACGCGGCTGGCGTGGTACGTGAACGGCGAGCCGGCGCCGCCCGCCGCTCTGCAGCCGCCGATACACGAGACGCACGCCGACGGCCTCGAAACCACCAGCCTCGAGCTTGACTTCAAAGTAAAACCAAAGCACTTCAGAAGGGGGGACTTGAAACTTAAGGTAAGTCAAACCGATAGGATCTTATCGCCTAGCTATTACGCCATGAATCACTGATACATGGCATAGACTGTGCCCAAAGGCTTACTTCTTAGAAAGTGACAGCTATAGTGATATAGACGGCAAAAACCAAGTAGCATACGAATTATTATAATCGGCTTCATCTTAGTTATTTATCGGTTGCCGGCAAAAATATAAATGTATACTACTAATCCTTAGCATGTGAATGAAATCAACTTTTCTCACGGCAGCTTTACTACGTCTCGTAACAATGGTATTGTATTTCTTTCTTAGGTTGTCTGCGATCAAAAATCCGCAAAATTATATTTTTTGTACATATTTTTTATATTTATACTTTTTTAGGATTAATATTTATATGTGTTCGCTCACATTTTTCTCGTTAAAGGTTAGATTTTTAGACTTTACCCTGACTTTTTCGAAACTTATTACGAAATATTGTCTGATACTTTACTCGTCGCTTTGTGGTGAAAAAAAAAACAGTGAAGAAAAAGGCCTAGTTTTAGTGTGAATTGTTTTCCGATCGAATCATATATCTACTTCTCTCAATAAGTTATCGCACAGAGTTGTACCCATTTTATATTCTAGCTTATCGTCACTACTTTGAAAACATCTTGAATCTGACACAGATACTCTAAGTTGAAAGGCAATAACTCAGTACTCATCCGATACATAGTTACGTCATTTTTCTTTTGGATGCCAGAATAAGTTACGTGGTTTTTTCAAAGTAGTGACGTTATTGTACATTACATTTGGTTTCCAACCTCCATGTTCATGTTCCACCTTAGGATGCTATAGCAGCAACACAATATAGGTAAGTAGGTAGGTTCGAGTATACATTTGATTTTATTTCTACCTATCTTGAAATATTTACTGAATTGCTGAAACTGGCCCGTATTTACTGAATAGAGTAAAAAATAATTTGACAGTTGTAGTTCAATTAACCTCCAAGGCAATAAAAGATAATAAATTGTTTTATGCAATATAAGCGTAACATTCGTAGCTGTATGTATATCTGTGTCTCTTGTAAGGTCATGGGTAGTCTCTATAAACTTCATGGTTAAAGCCGAATTTGTCTGGATGGTACTTGGCTGTGCTTAGTGCAAGAGTCGGTATTTTTAAACTTTAATAGGTAATGTTCATTTCTGGGTTTTCTGTTTCATACGAAATCTGGTGTGTAGGCCGGGTATAATTATTTTGCTTATTCGTAATAGAACATCCTGGTAGCTTTTAAATGAACTTTGAGAATTTTAGATTGTAAATTACTTTTTACTTAATTTCCCTCAAAACGCAGATCATATTGTTCTGGATTCAGAATTTGAGTGCAACACTGCTCATTAGCGCTTTTGCTGCATGTGCTGCTTATGATATGCTATAATTAATTGTAATATATTTTACCAAATATACATTAGAAGATACATTAGAAGCACTTCTGTAGACGTCATAGTATATATGAGTTAGAAGCATCCACCTAGGCAGGCAAGTACTGACAGCCCAAAGAATCTGGAGCTTTCTGGACTCAACGGGAATCGGTAATGAATTATAAAAAGGGCTACCACAATAGATCATAACTGGTCGATGCGGCGTAAATAATAACCCAAAAACAGCAATAATAAATATATGAATTACCGTCAGCTTTATCGAGAATAGTCGAAACTCTAATCTAGAACATTCCATAATCTATGTCTGGAGATTGTTTCGTTGACAGCATGGTTCTGAAAACAGATAAATTGCGACCTCTGATCAAGTAGTGGTTCCCGGAACTGGTTCAGAGGACGTTGCCTCGTTTAGGTCAGATCAATTATCTTTAGGTGGATGATTACTCAATCAGCGGATGTAATTGTACTGGGCGGGGTGTGATATGTACTCATTAACTATTAGAGCAGCTTGTCGTACTACCTTATAGATAAGTCATAAATGTCATCATTTATCAATATTTGGCTTGTGAATCCCATTTCAACTTTCGTATGAAATATTTGAATGTAGATGGGAATGGATGTACAAACATTGGGAGGTTGTAACATTAACACCATTACAAACAATAAATTTTCCTCCTAAATATCAGTAGGTTATTGCCTTTTCGTTGTCAACGTATAAATTAAAAGATTTTGCAACCTTATCTCTTCACTGGTACTAAGTTATTTACAAGGGGTAAAATGCCGCGGAGGAATTTTAGATATATGTAAGGCATATAAGTATTTAGTTATCTGTTTATTATGTACGTGTATTTATTGTTAATGTAACCTTCACATGACCTATCTCAATAAATTTGTTAGTAAAATTTATTACTACTTCAATTACTTCATCTAGAATACTAATCATAGATGAGGAAAAAATAATAAGCTGTTTTGTCACTGTTACGGCTAACCACAGAAAATGATATTATCTTGGTAAATAGAATACGTGGTAACAAATATTATTATGATAAATGATTCGTAATTAATGATGGCTGTACATTGACCTGATTTAGTAGGTAAAATGTTATCGTTATTTTTAGGTTGTGTATGCGGTATGTGCCACGCTTTCTTCGTTTGACAGCAGTCTTGACTTGGGGAGTTATTGAAATAAAATAATATATTACAAATATAATAGCACTAATCACGAAGCGTCTGGTTGGCTTAACTTAGTGACCGAAGAGCTGCTGGAGACTTCCTTGCACAACGTATCAGATTTAAGTTAGTTTAGTATTTGTTAATGTTATGATTAGAAGTTATTCGCCAAGTTAAACTAGTCAATATACATAAAACATAAAAGTACGGTGCCCTTATTGAGCAAGTCCTACTTCAACTATTTATATATAAGTATGTAACTATCAACTCATAAGCTTGATAAAAAATATATCAAAGATTTCATACTTTATTATTTGCCGTGTGATGCTGGCTGACTAGAATAACACCACTCCATCTCCTCCGCGGGTGTGGTAAGAGGCGACAAAGGGAAAAATCTTACGTTCGGGCAGCAGCGTCTGTTGAAACCCAATCTACAGCTACTGCGCTTGCCAACCCGTCTGCCAAGCCTGCCGACTATGGCAACTATCCCCAAGATGATACAAGTCATATTTGTGGGAGGTCTATGTCCAGCAGTGGACTGCATACAGCTGAAATGTAACAAAATTATGTAGGTACACAAAATGCCTTTTTAAACTGTGATCGCAAACCTTTAATCTCAGACAGCGGTTAGTTGGAATTTGTAGTTCGACTAACAATTAGTGAATAATTAATTCAGAAAATTCTGAGGCCACAGGAGTACGTGTTCTTTTTTGTTTAAATCGGTCGCATTCCTATTTTATCCTCAGTTTTATTATTGGAATTACTGCTGAAACTTCAATCGTATACGTACGATAGGTACACCTTTCGTAACGTGTTTGAATTTATTTAGATTTTCGCAATAGTTTAATTTACTGTTTTACTCTATAGGAATGTTAAAAAACATGTTAATACCACTTTCATCCCTATTTTACATACATTACACTAATAAGTCATAAATCAATATAGAGTCAATTCTAAGAGGTAATCCATTAAACGGACACGTCAACATGAAAGGAACCTATATGCAGTGGACATAAACAATTTGAAGGTTAGCCAGCGTTCGGTTAAATACTACTGCCAAATTGGAAACCTATGTTTAACCTATGTAGTCTGCATTAAGCAATGACGGCTATATTGACAAAAGTAAGCTCTCGTACCTATACGTAAACATACCCAAACTTGTAGACATAATATAATATGATAGTATACTAAGGGCCTACCGCGAACATCGGAAATTGCAAATTTCGAAAGATTGCCTCTGTTATTCTAATTATGCCTGAATTGGAGTAAAAGAGAAATATGTCCAAAATTTTCGAACTTCGATTTTCGCGGTAGGCCCTTAACATTAGCAGCGGATAACTTTTTTCTTGGACTTGGGTACGATTATTTTTTTCGTAGACCCTAGGAAAACTGTTGAACTGTAGGAAAGCTAGTAAAGCCGTCGGGGATCGGCTTCTATGGACTCCCTGCCGACCACCAAATATCTCTCGGTCTTTGTACAAATTATAGCCTAGTGCGATATGAATTACATGTGAGTTTATCCGTTTGTAACTAAGTAGTAGTAACATGGCTCACACCAGTTTTAATTATATTAATGTGTAATGTGTTGTAAGTTGTGGTTACCTATAATTAGATAAGCATCAGCCATGATTGTTATCTAGATTTAAGAGAATGCAAGATGTATTATCTGTTGGTAATCCTTAATAAAAAAAAATAAGTTCATACTCGAATTTATTAGATTTAGTGTTATTAATTTTATTTAATTAGATTATTTATAATTGAATTGTAAAACGCGATCGCGATAACCCACATTGGGAGAAGTGTATGAAAATGAACTTCGGTCTATGTATACATATAGTTTTGTTGATATTAGATTGTATAATATACTCGTTAAGTAGTAAATCACAAATGCAAATATGTAGTTATTTATTAAGTTTTCTGTTAACAGTGTCTCGCAACGATAGCGACAGTGTACTGGCGCAGCAACGAAGAGAGCGTGCAAGGCGAGCGCATGAAGGGCTACGCGCGCTCGCGCGAGGTCAGCGAGGGCGCGTCGCGCGCCGACCGCGTGCAGGCGGCCGGCAAGCCCGGCGCCGCGCCGCGCGCGCTGCCCGCGCTGCCGCTGCCCGCGCTACTGCCCGCACTAAGCCTGCTACTCGCGCGCGCCACTGCCAACCACATACTACTACTAAATACTTAAAAACACTTGAACTAGACTATCTGTGATCGGAAACTTGTTTATGGTGCAAAAACGATCATTCTGATAAGATTAATTAATTATTGTAAAATACGCTTCATTCTGTGTAGCCGAATATAAGTTATATACTAACGTGTGAGATATGTGCCATTATCGAAGTTATAATTACCATGTTATATCACCTCAAGTTCCAAAGATTATTATTTTACCTAACCAAAGTGGAGTCATTTTACAATTAACATATCAAAATCTTTTACGTTTACATGTGCATCGTTAAGGGTAAATATTTATATGTATCGATACGTCAGTAATTATTTATGTAGCAGTTGGTCGTAATTTCAATTATGGAGCAAACGTGACATATCATTAAATCCATGTTTGAATATTGTGCTGCAACACTGCTTTCACTCGGTCGACATCGACATTTATTCCTAATATGTTGGCTGGGGTCAGTACAGATTTAAGTGGACGATTGAATTCGGGCATAGTGTATTTATATAAAATATAAATAATTTAGGGGATATAGGTATGAATGAATTTATGATTTGTTCGACTATCGTACCTGTTGATAGTTTTTGGCTGTGCTATAAAGTTTGATGGAATTTGCGAGTAAAATTGATTAAACTGAACATCAGACAGTGCGCTCGTGTAGGATTAATAAAATTGTATTGGTATAAATAAATCAAAATTTATGGTTTTGTTTGATTACCTAGTTGCTGACAACCGACGATTCATCTGTGTAGGCACCTGTCGACTCCATTTAAGTTATTGTAGGTAATTCTTCGCGAAAAATATACATCTATTCGAGAATTTTTAAAGTGTGATTACTCATTACACACTTACTATTTAATTCTTTTGAATAAAATAATATGTTATAAGTTCAGTTTAACCATACTTGATTGTGTTACTTGTATTTGTACAGTATAAATCATAATTTATTTTTCAGTTCACAAGTTATTTTATAGCCTGATCTGAATACTTATATTTTACCTACCTAAATATAAATTTACACAGGCATTTGTTTGTGTAATAAGTATGATGACAAACTTATGGCCAATGAAGACTAGACTTACTTATATTTTATATCGATTTTTTAGGCTTTGTACTATTTCTCCATAGGTACAGTCAGTAGCTAAAGTGGCTAAGCGTTTGAAGTGTTCAAAATGACCTACACGCGCTCTTATTTTCTTGACAACAGAGATGTGTTGACCTCATTTCGATCACCTCAAACGCTTAGCCACTTCTGCTGCTGACTGTACATATATTTTACGCAGACGCTAACGAATAGGGTGTACTGGTGGCATCTAAATAAAATAATATTTTATTTTAGTTTGCTCTTAAATCAAGTTGCAAAAATACCCAATTCACATGGATTTGCTCTCATATGTTATCGCGATGTCCCTCTTACAAAACAAATAAGGATAATGCTAGTACCAAACATTATCAATACTCGTTATTCCGTAATATTTATTCATCGCGTCACTTCGTCAGTATGTAGTAAAACCAGCAAATGCAACATTTTAATCGATTACTTTGACCGCGGTTAAACTGACATTTTGTCTATTTTAGTATTGAAACATGTTTATTGTATATTATGCTTTAAGTAACTGTACTCATTTAAAATTAGCTAGGTGCCCTTTAGGAATTGAATTAGCTCATTCTCATTTCGGTCAAGAATTGTAGTGAGTCGAAACTAATTTCAAAATGCTACTGAATCATAGTGTCGACTCTTAGCTACTATTGCGATATTGCCAAAATTCTAGGAACTACGCCAGATCAAATTATCTGCAATATTCATCGAAAGAATTTGTATGCAGATTTATTACAACTAAAAATAAATGGTTCGAAATATGATACCAATTTGTATACGTAAAATCCATTTTTGTAATTAATTTGTAATTAAAAAAAAAATGGTAATTCAAGAGTTTTTGCGCAAGCTTGAGTTTCAGATCCACAAGGTATTTAAAATATTTAAATTAAATTGCTGTTGGCAGTACCATCTACAATGTGATACTCCTACTTCCAGCAACTGCTCGCGGCGATGACATACCAACATCAGAGGTTGTGGCTAAGATGACATTCGTGTATCAATAAAGCTTAACGTAATTATAATCAGATTCCCAAAAATATGCAATCTACACTTTTAAGTATCAATTGTCAAGGATGACTTCCCTAAACGTCAAGTATCTCTTATTAAATGAACTGAAATATGTAGTTACTAGCATTCAATGAGTATGAATCATACAGATGTGGTTTGCGTTGCAAACTGTGACATTAGTATTGAAGCGTGATTAACAAGCGCCAAGCGCCATAAGGTACCATTCCATGTGGACTACTACAAATATAAAACTGTAAAAAAATGATATCTTTAAGTGTTTAAGTCATTGCACTGCTGTAGTAAATTGGAAATTTAAAACATTTCTTTATTTTTTGGGTAATGGTCTATAATTGTACAGTACAGGGATGTAGGAAATTATTAGATTTGTCATTTAGACAAACACGTTTAAATCCATAAGAGTAAAAGTACGTATGCTAAGTACTCTAAAATCTATATAAATGTCCAAGTTAGAAGAGACGACGACATAAAATTTAAATTTTATGACATATTTTATGAATAATTAATAATTCGGAGAATTTACAAGTCACAATGTAACAAATATGTAAAAAATACATTTATAAAAACAACTGTTTCTATTCCACCTAATATAAACTAAAGTTAAACTCGCCGCTAACCTAATGCCAAACTAAGGGTAAAATTTACGTATTCAAATGTTTAAAATTACCCTCTATAACCGAACTGCCCTAGTGTCATTAAATACCAACTACTTAAAGGAATTTCCATGAATGAATATGTTTGTGTACATTAAAACTTTCGTTGTCCTAGTTGAGTGTTGTTTGGAACAAGTTGACAATCGCAACGCAAGTTCCGTCCACCCGGTTCCCACTTTGATGTGCCAGCCACCTAGCTGTATAAAACTGACTATTTTATCTTCATTCAAACCATGTGGTACAGCCAAGT
Source organism: Grapholita molesta (assembly GCA_022674325.2). Lineage (NCBI taxonomy): Eukaryota > Metazoa > Arthropoda > Insecta > Lepidoptera > Tortricidae > Grapholita > Grapholita molesta. Next base: position 20,733,228 of record CP053121.2, on the reverse strand, counting down.
TAAGAGTTATTCATTTAAATACTGCAGGCATAGTCGGGCTATGATGATAATTTTTCGTAGGCTTATGGATGGGCTGGTACCAAAAAATATATATGAATTTATTAACGTGCTTTACTTTATTTTCTTATATTGAGTACGAAAGCAGTAACTGTAAGTGAAGTTAGCTTATCATTGTTTTAATAATGCCTTGTATTAACTTAAATGTATTTTTTTCTAATAAAAAGCTATGTTGGCTACTGCAGTCTCTGGAGATCTAGATATCTATAGATTCGGTTTTAATCGATTCTATTCTCATTACCACAGTAACGGCCATTGTACCGAACTGGTTAGTTCCTGCAATTTAATTAAAACAGTTAAACTGCAGGAACTACTGTAATAAGCTTCGCTTGTTGTTTCAGTTGAGCTGCTAATTATTGCCCCGCCTGGCATAAGAGACGTATGTCCACAGGGAAGGCAGCTTGAAATTGGCAGTCAAAGCGTGTGAATACGTGTATGATAAACAATTGAATGCTGTTGGGACTTACGTAGTGGACAGTAGGCCATTAAGGACAAATGAAGAGTTGAATAATTATTTTGATTTTTGTTTTGATCGAATTTGATTAATTATTTTCATATTTTTTACCCCACGCACTCCCAATTTTCAAGAAAAAATTAGATTTACATACAGTAGAGATAAGTTGAAGTATAAAAATACCATTTGCAAAACTGTGGATAATTTAAGAGACATAACTGTTTCATTTTAACTTGTACTGAAAATGTCCATTTATGTTATGACATAATCACACATCACAATACGTTTTCCAATGAAACAAATGGTGTTTGTCATTAACCTACGTGACTTTCAATTTTGTGACGACCGCTAGGCACTTTTAAAGGTACAGAATGAAATAATAATGTGTCGGTGAAATATTCATTATTTAATTTGTCAGTATCTAATCCATGAGAGGCTGGTCTTACTACTATTTTTGTTCATACTAGCATACTTGAAATTGTTTTAATTGCCTCTTAGTATATTTAGGTTTGTTTGTACAATATTTTGCTATAAATTATACTAAAATTGTTGAGATGTGCGAACGCAGCACGGCCGCCCCAGGCCGCGGTTAAAATTGTTGCTTATTGTTAAATAGAATAAGAGTCAATATGTAAATAATGAAATAATTGTGTAGCTCAAAGTTAAGAAAACAAAATAAATAAAATTATGTGATTTAGTAGTGTTTTTGTAAATGCCTACCGACTGTCACAAATATATTTGTGAAAAAATGATCAACAATCAAATATACTAATCATGTAAAGGTAACAATATCTAATTATTAATAACCTATTGGCACTCGAATATGTTATTATTAATTAGATAATGTAAGTAAATTAATTAAAATAATGATGATATATATACAAATATATCTATATATTATTATTTGAGGAATATTTCGTTATTGGTTTCTTGATTAATGGTTTTTCTTCAGTTGTTTAGATTTCAATGAGAAACGATTACTATTATAAAATGCCTAATCTAATTTAACGTAACCAAACAAGATACAGAACCCTAAAACATGGCAAAACTATGAGAGTACCTTCCATTGAAATAAAATCTATATAAAAATCGTCATTTGTGTCAAAACCAAAACTTTTACACAAGATAGATGAGAAATTGTGTTAAAAGAGTACCTCACTAAACTTCCTTCCGATAGAACATTTATCGATACTTATTTCGAAGTGACATTTCATACTAGCTATAAAGTTGACTGGATAAATGAAAATTAACAAAATATGATGATTACCATCCATCAATGTTACCTATATACTTTTTAGGAGATTTGAAATTCAAATAAAAGTCAACCTTGACAAGAATTTTTTTTTTCATATTCAATCGTTTTCATTCAATAAATTATGAATCTTATATTAATAATAAGTACTGTCATACGAAAGAACAAGTTATCGATAAAATAATATCGTGTGGAAGTCTAGCTAAATTTTTATTCGTGCCACGAAAAGTTCTATGCCTGATTAAGACAATTTTGCCAGGCTGCCTGGAAGCGTCTCGTTAAATAAATATCGATGAATACAGCGTCTATCATTGTCACAATTCAATATTTGTTGACGAGTTACAGACAAAAACGCGACACGGTAGTTCGCCCGGCTATGCTACGTCTTGAGGTTTACTTGTCTGTGACCAACACATACACGATACACATTTCCAAGGTTTGAATTTTCTTGACCTGGAAACGAGTCCCTTATACCATGTTGCTAAGTGTTTACTGTGACTATCGATTTTTCCCTTGTATAATTGTAAAAAAAAAAGAATATCAAAAGTATCATGCAGCGTTTCTACCGCTTTTACATATTAATCTAATGTGCTGTGCAAATAATTTGATACTTTTGTTTGTAAATTTTCATGAAAGACCGTATATTTATTCTTCGTTTAAAGTGTAGATATTTATTTTTGCACATAAACACCATATTTCGTTGGTTTTATAAGTTAATTCTATATTTTTTCGTTTTTCATCATGTTCCGACAACTGGCATCCTTTCACTAGATTTCAATTTCCGCGTGTCTTTCGCGAGCTGCAACTAGCTTGACGCCGGGCTCTCTGCCATTTCGTTGTTTTAACAACTGAAACTCACTTATCTGCCATAAATAAAAAATATCGACTTTAATTTCGGATTTCTGACTTATTTAGACAATTAGGAGTGAGATGTAAGTTGAACGATCTGATTGGTGAAAAACTACCTAGTTATTTATGATTTGTCAAGTGGTTGTGGACACTTCTTTCTGACATCTTTGATTGAAATCAATGTCCTAGTTTTCTTGAGCTGCCAAAAGATACTTCTTTTTAATCGGCGATAAAAACGAAGGAGGTTCTCAGGGCGACCGTTTGTATATACTTTTATTACATATATCATATGTGCGAACTATATTTGGACAGATATTGATGCGGCAGCTGAGTTAAGCACCATACAATATTAAGGAAATTTTAAAATGACTGAAATAACATAGATTTAAGGATGATGTATCCATAAAATTAATATTTGGTCCAACAGCACAAATAAAAACCTAAAATTTTGTTGACATTAATTATGTACACTGAAAAATACACCTAACCTAAACTCTCAGTATACGGAATCTCTTCTAACCGCGAAAATGAGCGAGTTATTTGTTAACTATACATTTTATATAGAACCACATGTTACTTAGGTATAAACTATTATCAAATTAATTAAAACGTGATCACCTAATCTTGAATTATGCACGAAATATGGTGGAGCGATACGTGCCAGGAGCAAAATATTGGGGATTAAAATGTATTTATTCTTTACTTTCACTCGTTCCCGTTCCCCCAAAGTTGCCGGGATTTATTGACAAAACGTCTCGGCGGTACTAGCAAGCGATGTACTTTTGGTTGCATGTAAGTCTCCAATAAATTAATTTTTAATTTCCATTTAACAGCGATAATTACAAGGATACCTTCCTAAATAATATATAATTCAAATACTAGTTTTGGAATTAACCTAATAAGACTTTTAGGTGAATTACGAGATTGTATACTTGCATTATATTATATTCCTAAAGCCAAAGATACCACTTCAAGTATCTGTTAAAATATTTCATTAACATTACAGTTTTTGAGAAATGCAGTTGACATTTGAAAGTCCCAATTTCGCGTTATTGCAGGACTTCTTTGAACTCAGTTTAGTCAAACAAGTTGAAGTTTTCTGCAAAAGGTAGGTGGTACACCAGCGACGTTTCGACAATAGCTTTTCATGTGGTAAAAATAAATACCGAAGTAGAAATCTCGGTGTAACTTAGCAAAATAAAATATTTTTCAATTTCTAATAAAGCAAGCAAAGTCTAATAAATCAAAATGTACATACAGGCAGCGTTAAACTGTTTGTAATTTCCCCCGATATAATGCGAGAAACATACAAATAATGCAAGCGAAGGGTTGCTCCCTTGCCCTCAGCACTCAAAAAGCCAGGGTCGATTAGGTTGATTCATTTACTTTGAATTTACGAAAGAATGTGTGAATCAGCAACGCGCTTAGAGCGTTATTGTAATCGCTTATCAAACAAGCAAGCTAAAAGCAAAGGGAACCAGTGACACCGCGCTTAGCAATACCTTACTGCCCGATTTGTCATACAACGTTGAGGGCCATAGTGGTGCGTAGGAAAGAAACATTTTACCTGAAGTGCCAAGTAAAGTTTTTTAAAGTGACTAGCCGTGCACCGGGAACTTATGCAATTTAAAGTCAAACAATTTAATCTCTGGGCCACATCGTACCTAAATACCCTGAAATATATATTAAAGCCGCTAGAGATTGCAATTGTCATCGTAATCGGGTACGAAGAGGCTCCAAAATCTAATTGGTTCACTGTACTTACTCGTGTTTAATGAAGAATTACATGTAATTCATGGTCCAAAGTGGCTTGAAAGATTGTTGGCGTTAATATAATCCTATCAGAAAACACTCATGGTTTAGATGAGAAACCTGAATGTGTTTACATAGAAGGGAAGCTCCCTTGCCCTTCGAGGGCACTTGGTTGGTTAGGTTGATGTATTTGCCTTGCGTCTACGAAGAATTTAAAATTGCGCGTGGAGCTGCACCAGCTTGTAATCGAAATTACTTTCCAAGCGTTAGCAAATAAAATGAGGAGGATAACAAAAAAACAATGTTAGTGTTTAGTCTAATTACCCATGTTGTCATTTTAAGTATAAATGGGCAATTATCTAGAGCAATGTTAAGTTCCCTGACCATGACCCTGTCTTGTATGGCGAAGCAAATTACAAAAATAATATATTTTCAGTTTTGGTACACCTACCTGAATATTATTATTCATATGCCATTATAAGTACCTATGCATGTTTTTTTTTTAAATCGTATTTACATATTCAAATAGCCCCGTTACTGACACATTTACAGACAAAGCAGAACTTAAGCAATTAAAAGAAGGTAGGTACTTAATTAAAATATATTCTTTAAACTTCCTCAAAGTTTTTTATACCTTTGGGGATGAAAATAGGGTTAAAAGTTTTTGATGATTTTACGCGAATGAAGTCGCTGCTAGGCTTTGCGAAGGGTAATAAAAGAGAGTTATTGTGGCAATAATTGTTAGTAATGAAATATGGAAAAGTACCTTTTATGCCATCATACAATTACTTAAAACAAGTGAACGATCTGTAGTAGGTAGTTGCCCGGGCACCAATCACATTTCCCTAAACGACGGCCCGCCGTGCATGCATTACCAGTAATTGTTTGTCATTTATCGCCACTAATAGGATTAATTAAACAGTAATAAAATACTGATTCACCGAGGGACACTAAATCGAGGTAGCCTAACTTAATGTTGGTAGCAATATGTGAACATTGTTGGCATAATTTTATATGGATGTAAAAATGTATTTTCCCCTCACTAGCTCGTAAAGCGCTTGTTTATCCTTTAATACGAGAGGGTAAAAACGCATTTTATCCACTAGTGATTAAAGTAAGTTGACTTCTCATAGCTCTTATTGCTATGGTTTTAAAGTCTAAATTCGCGAAGTACAGCTCACTTGCCCCCGCGGCGGCGGTGGCGGGCGCGGGCGAGCCTCGCTAACGCATCGGTGCGAAGGCTTGGAAATCGAATTAGAACATTCGAAAATCGTACTGGCCACCACAAGCTAACCAAGCTAAAGGCACCTTTTGTAAAAAATTTGAATGTATCTAAACGCAAAGAAAAAGTCAATGCGATTTCAAAACCTTTTTTACATGTTTCACTTTCTTCGCTGTAGTGAGGGGAAAAGTTTTGTGTTACACACGGGTGCAATTGTAATTTAATTCTCGTGTATTGAAACACTCGCTATGCTCAGGATTCTATTTTAAAACCACTCGCTTTGCTCGTGGTTAAACTAAAGAATCCATTCGCTTGCTCGAGTTTCAATCCCACACTCGCAGTTAAAATACAATTTTTCACCCTTGTATAACAAATAACTATTTCTGGAAGTATTACATCGCTGTATGCTCCACTATAATACTCGTAGTCTTGTCAGAATGGGAACTTAAACGATGCAAATTTGCGAAATGGTTGATTTATACCACATTATTGTCCGCTAAGTTTTTTTAGCGCTGAACTTTGGGGCACTTATGCACTATCGGCACATTCTTCAAATTTTAAAGAAGAGAGTATAAGATAAGATGGATTTTTATCGTGGCTGTTTTTTACAATGCGTGTGGTAGCAACTATGTTATCACTTGTCATGCGTTTTAAATGGAATACGTTACGTAGAATATATGAATCACTATAATGGGCTTATTTTGTTTATATTTTACTGTAGAGTAGTCAACATAAAAGTAAAAATGTACAGAGAATATCCGGTGCGCTTCAAACTAGGCTAAGCAATATTTAAGTAACATTTAACTATTTAAAAAATATGAAAAACTATTTTTTTTGTATGAGTTATATCTAAATGTTAATAGATCGAGTTTGTTGGAGTAACATCAGAGTCTTCCGTCGATTTACCAGATCTAAAACCAAACTGATGTTCTAAAAAGAAAGAATCTTTCTCCATGTAGGTGATAAAACGGATGTTAACTATTTTTTCAAGGATTTCATTTACTTCGGTAGGATGAATTATAACAGCCTTCAATTCGTGTCGCCCACACCCACTTGTATTTTATCAGTGATACTGTCAAGTAACGACCGATTGGTATATAGGAAGAAAGTCGGATTTTTTCTGTGTATGCTCAAAACGTAGAAACTCCCTGTCGAAACTATAGCAAGTGGTACTTGTGAATATGCTAGGTGATCGTATTAGATTTCCTGACTCACTTATTTCAAATGGTTCGACTACGTGTTCTAGGAATTATCATAGTTGGTATTACCAGCACTTATAAAATGACCATATTCAGCCGGTTAATCGAATGCTTCAAAACCGCATGTGCCTTGTCTCAATTTTCAATTACTTTGATGCACCTAGCCATCGAATCAATTCCAGGCACGAGTGGTTTAGGTTAACATTTTGAAAGTTTCAGTTCCAATCAAAAAATGTGTCAGATGTTGGAGTAGTTTATGAAAAGTGTTTACCGATATTGCATTTTTAAACTTGTCTGTAGGCTGCGAACGTAAAATGTAAACAATACGGCTCTAACGTTGTTCGAGCGTTAGTTTAACCTGACTTTGACAAAGACTGAAATCTGACAATTGTTGGTAATGGTTTTTTTTTAAATTTTCTATAGTCCTACATGTAAAAGCTTATTTCTGGAAACACCAATGGAATGTTCATTCAACATAGCACTTCAGGATTAAGGTCCAATACATGTCAATTTATGAGTTACGCCCGGCCCCTAATAGCTGCTCTTAACCATGATCCCTTTTTTCTCAAATTGGTCGAAGATTGTATTTCAACTACTGAATCATGTTATTTTTTTATAACTAAACTTACAGCAAAACTCTGGAATAAATTGTCGTGTGCAGTATTTCCGGACCGATATGACATCCAAACCTTCAAGAAAAGAGCGTATAGGGATCTTAAAGGCCGGCAACGTACTTGTGACTCCTCTGGTGTTGCGAGTGTCCATGGGCGGCGGCAATCCGTCTGCTCGTTTGCCTCCTATATCATAAAAAAAAAAAAAAATATGTGTGCAGTATCTTGCACTCGATTTCTGGTAATATAAACAGCCTGTTTAAAAACCTGGCATAAGTTTTATTAATAGTAGGAGTACTAAGTAGGAGTTGATATTGTACATATCTACTTACATCATACAATTTGTATATAGGCATAAAATTAATGAAAATTAATTTAATTTTTTTATATCTTAACCAAAAGCCACCAACTGTGATGAATTCATGATTTTCCTAAACTAAAACCTGCCTTATATCCTTTATTACTAACGACGTTTAGGCATATGGTACCTACTATTAAATAGGGTGTTTATATTTAGTTACTATATAGTGATATTACTGGCCAATGTGTGGGATTTAAGCGAAGCGAGTTGGGCAAATTATACGACCAGACGACGGCAATACACACGGTGCTTTTTTTCACACACACGTGCACGTACGTAAATTCGAAATGTTCCTTGGTACATTAAAAGAAGTTGATGTGTATAGTTTTTGGTATTAAACTAATAAATGACACAATAACTAAAATTGTACCTGTATAGATAACAAATATTGCATTATGAGAGGTCTTTCAAAGTTACTTCATCAAGTCCAATGTTTACTGTTATGACGATTATACATATAGCATTATTAGATTATTATCCATTTATTCATCTTATTTCTTACGTTAGGTTTTTTTACAATATTTTTATAAAAGTAGAATATAAAATACATCGAAAAAATATCAAAACAATTAACATATTATAAAAAAACCCGCCGGCAACGGGGCAGGGCCCAGGCTGCCGTAGGTTAGGGCTGCAGAGAGAGAGGAACCACAGGACTATACGCGCCGTGTCGAGGATTATCGCCTTCTGAATCTGACCCTTAATCCAACCACAACCACGTAGCGAGAGTCTCTCAAGATGTTGATTATTATTATTATTTATTACGGCTTAATAAAGAGACCCTGCACTGAATCAGTATCAGTGTCTACAGTGAATATTTCAAAAATTGTAAGTCGTCGGTTGTCAATAGGATGCTGCTGCCGTATAAATTAAAGGGAAGTACAACAAAAACCGGAAATTATGACTTACTTTCTTCATGGAAACCTCTAACAAAGACAGTTATATAAAGCTTTGAAGTATTTATACACCTACATTTTTATAACAAAGAGGAATGTGGCGATGACATCTCTGGAACTAATTAAAGACGTAGCTAAATTTGTAGCACTAACAGGCTTGAGGCTCCCGGGAAAGCGTAGCTAAGGTTTAATGTCAATGGATTGAAGACATTGTTTATTGTTATATGTAAGGAAGGAAGCGACGACTTTATAAACATTGTGGCAGCCATCGGAAATGGGTTTGGAATTCCGCTTTTAGGAAAATAACAAAGCTCATTTATAGTTATATTGTATCATGCAGTGATAAGAAAATACATACATACATACATTTCAGCCGTATGCACTCCACTAATGGACATAGGCCTCCCACAAATATGACTTGTACTTGTTGGGGGTAGTTGCCATAGTCGCCACGCTTGGCAGACGGGTTGGCGACCGCATTAGCTGTAGATTGGGTTTCGACGGACGGATAAGAAAATATTATTTTATATGAACTCAATTGTTGATTCAATTATGTGCTTTGTGTTCTTAACTAGGACTATCACAAGGTTTCTGTAATATTATCAATTATAACTTATTGTTATATATACAAAATGCAGCACTTTTAGCAAGTCTACTTTTTACATTACAGCGTAATAAATTAAATGTTTAGGATAATAATAAAGCACAGACTTGTTAGGAATCCAACTACTGGTTCTTATTGTTACTGTTACAATGATTTTCACTTATGTCTTTTGCGTTGAGCCGGATCATGCCAACGCTCAAAGGGCCTTTCGACAATTTAATGGAATATAAGGAGCACGCTTAGCAAATTTTGTCCCTGTCCGTGTCATGGGACGCGCACAGAGACAGCACCCGCCACAAGCAACCAATTGTCTGATCAGTGTAAGGTGACGGCACCAGTAATGGACAAGGAACCAATCATGAACATTAGTGCTTATTTCAAAGGAGTTAAGTGTTGTGCATTTGTTGGGACATATTCAATTTAAAACTTTATGATTTTTGAAATAAGAACTAAGTGTCCATCATTGGTGCCTGTCAGCTAAAAGTGTCCAACATTGGTGCTATTACCTTGGGTACCTTTACTTTTTCAAATCTGAAAACCTGGATTGGCAATGAATCAGCAAAATGACTAATTTTGAATTTTTAAACACTATTCTTTTTCCTTAAAAAAGTGCATTTGTGCAAAAGAAATGTTCAATGACGATAAGAGTGTTAAATAAAACAACCGTAATATAGTACGAGTATACCTATATGTATAATAGACTATCAGATAGCAAGCAAAATAAACTGAAGATACTATAAGTTTTAATTGATAACTAATAACCGATAGTCATTATAGTGGGTAGCTCAACAAATGCTTGCTCACCGAGGACCGCGTGTGGTCGCGAGCCGTGAGTCATCAGCCCGCCGACAACCCCTGTCGATAACGAAACCGAGGGAACAAATTTAAATGGGAAATGCCTGGAAATGGCTCACGCCATTGTTCGCAAGGGGAGATAGCGAGGGTCCAATATCTCTCCAACTATTAGCATTGATGTTTATTCGGTGTGTGCAGTCAAAACAAACTGCTTCCATTTCCTCTACTCGCTACCCTAAAATAAACTTACTCAGTCGGGCATTTTAGAGAAAATCAATTATTTGGGCACTTGCAGACATCTGCTTGTTTGTTCAGTTTAGATAGATATGCGAAAACCATTTTTAAATTATATTTAATGGAGGAGTATCCCAGGAAACCGTGCGATGATTAGTTTTAAATAAGTCTCGGTAAATAGCAGCAACTTGGCGAAGCTCTGCTCCCGACTCGGGCACAAAGTGTGAATGCACGCAAAAGTTTTATTAATACTGTGAACAGGTAGGAACTAAATTTAAATTTCGTTTCAGAGCACAAAATTTACAAAGAAATTTACGGATTCAACGTGACAATTTAAAACTTGACACAAATTTTATAGACATCTGGTACAGCGGACCCTGCTAAAGGCTGAGATAAATAACTTTGCTCCGCCGTTCAAATTCATTGTGAAGTTCGCAGAACGCAGTTTACAAGCGAAGTTTACTTTCAGCCGTAACGAGATCACGCTGTAATGAATATCTATGAGTGTCTCCTTAGCGTGCTTTGGTTCCTTTTACAAGCGGCTTCTGCCAAAACTATTTCTAGTCTAAGTTCTTAATCCAATTATTGTGCCCGTAGATTAGGTATATCCACACTACTTTTATTAGAGCTTTTAAACATTATTCTATTTTATTGGAACTTGTAAATTAGTTGTTTAAAGTATAGCTACCTACATTAAATTCTTCAGTTTCTTCTTTATTGTTTCCATTCATGGACATATTCATTGTTGATGCATTTCGCAGTAATGTCCTAAATGCTTCTTTTATTTAGGTATTTTTAGATAAATAGATACATATAGTAATCAATATTAATTGGTATATTAAAAATACAATTTTTATTTTTACAATTCTTTATCATTTTATCCTTACATCCATTTTGAGAGCAAACATTGGTCTCCGCTCGAAATTAATATAGGGTTGGATCCCGTGGTACTAAAGCGCTCCGTTGTATAAAGTCAATGGAACTTTAAGATCCTTCCTAGACGCGTGTATGAACTAATGGACCACAGTCCTTCGTCAACCAGGAGGACGATGACTCCGCAGACCCGCAAGACTTCACAGGGATCGAGCGAGAAATATTTCAGGGCGTTAGTCTGAGTCCCCTATTGTTTTGTCTAACGTGAGGTATGCGATCTCAAGAATTACTCCCTTAATAACCGCTGCTAGTGGTACTCAGTATCGGGTGGCAGTAGACAGGAACCTCACGCCCCTCTCCTTGGTAATGGAGAACTGGCCAAAACCAGTGGTACTAAGCACCGAGGATCGAAAGGCCGTATGGAAGATTAAGGAGCTACACGGCCGGTTCTAAAGGCCCGTCACGGGACCAGATGTAGACCTCTGGTACCTGTTCGGAGAGACCGAGAGTTTTGCCTGTGCACTTGCAATATATTACTTGCAATATACAAGTAAAAACTGTGAAGTTTGTATTATTGTTTAGCGCCTCCTAAACATAATGCTTTACACCTGATATTTTACTGCGATATCATCTTGTTGGTAAATAGACGACTGTTTCTGCGCCTGTAGCAAAATATGAGACGCCAACTTACCGTGAATATAATGAAGCACATGTTTTGTGTAGGCTCAAGAATGAGACTCTTCGCAAGACTTATTCTTGGCTGCTATAATAATTGTTAAATTATAATTAAGTATCATTGAGTTCATCAACAAAAAGGTGGTTGAGTTGTCATAATTTTTATTACTATTAAATCTGAAACTACGCATTTTCCAGTAATGTTCATCGAACATTATTTGCCTCTAAAATGATTACATACCTACTGTTAATACTTTTACTCTACATACTAGTTATCTCGTTATTTAGGCGTATAGGTTTAACACATTTCCTTCGTCTCTTACAGATATACTTACACGCATAGAGTAGTGGAATACTCAAGTACCCGAACAAAATTAAAACGGCGTGATAATCACTGTGCTGGCATTTGGACCTTTTAGAAGTTCATTAATAACAGTCTGGCTGCTCGGCGTTTATCCCGCGAGTGATTTAATTAAACGGTTCTGCGTCACGAGATTAAACATGGATTGCCAATTAACCTATGTAAATGAAATAATTTTAAAATACCCCTGCATTGTCCTATCACGGGGATAACGGGGTGAACTCAAAACTAGTTTGACCCGAATGTCCACCGCTTCTGATTAACTAAACTTTCTGTCGACAGTTTCATAAAGCCCCGTATTTAAAGTTACCGACAAACTCAGCGCCTACCTGAACCTGACCTACATCGCATTAAATCACTCGAATAATTTGTGGGAGTAGCTCCGAAATTGGCACTATTCTTGTAGAAGTTGGAAGGTGATTTCATAACCGCAGTTAACAGAACCTTGTTGGTAGTTGTGGTCAATTATGATGACTATGGAGTACGGCATTTGGTTACCGCTAATAAGCTTCTCAAGGTAACAAAACATTAAGTAATACTATTAAAACCTGTTGATAAAAAAATATATTGTGGATTTTTGGGGATCCTTAACCTTATAATAAAAAAATTGACAATCATTCGCCTGCTGCTAAGAACACATTGGTATATTTAGAATTATTTTTCCAAAAGTATTGACTTAGTTAAGGCTACCACTTTCTTTGAATATCTATCTGTAACGACACCCCACACAATAATATTGTAGCTAAAATACTACAGCCATGTTACGTGTAACTGAAAGTACTCAGGACCATCGAAGGTAGTGAAGGCAAAAGAGAGTGACAGAGACAATCGTCCAAAATTTACGAATATTCCTTTTCGCGTTCGCGGTAGCGCCGCTGAATTATTATTTTTTAGTTGTAACCACTTGGTCGACATGTTTATAAACTGCGTTTAATTTCTAATGATCAATGAAAATAAAAGGGCGGACAGTAGGTTATTAAAGTAAAAGATTTCGAAGTAGGTCGTAGTTAACCCTATAATGTGGTAATGCTGACCCAATTTTACATACCTATACCCTAAACTAATATATTATGTTGCAGGCATAAAGGTCATGATAATATTTATATAAAGTTAGGTATTTAGCGAATTTCATTTGTAAAAGCATCGATAGACATAAAAAATCGTACTCCATAAATAACAACACTGAGTAATGTACCGTAATTTATAGTCCTTACATGGATTTAAATAAAAAGAGACGCATCGCTTAAATATCGGGTGATTCTATAATTCACGCAGGGGTGAGTACGTGTTTCTATTTGATATTTACCGCAACGGCGACGGCGCATCCCTCACGGCCCATTTACTTCAATCCGGGACTCGAAATAAAGCATTTCCCGTTAAGACCTTATAATTTCCAGACATTTGCTGCAGGAGCATGATATATGGCATTGGTTAATGAAATCACGAATTACTACTATTATCGTACAGAGTACCTAAGTTGAGTCGTCGAATTGAGCAAAAAAACTGTGTTTGACATTTGGAGATCATAGGCTTGGAGTTCATATAACTTGAAGTAACATCTCTAAAACACCGTCTAGAACTCAAAGTTTCCGATTTCACTTTATGTTACTTTGGCATGAAATAGTAGTGTACAATTACGTTACAAAAATAAAGACTATAGTCGGGTTTCCATAGTAAGTCGACCCTTAAATAAATTTGACTCGCGGATTTTTTTGTAAGTAAGTGCTCGATGCATATCTTAATAAAGAACATCATTCTAAAATTTTAAGCAAAGCGCTTGAATACATAAATGAAAACTTTTCAAAAAGTATAAGTCAAAAACTGTCATTAGTAGGATGTTGATACTTAGCATAAATATCCTTCGCCATAGTCAAATTGATTTAACGGCCGACTCAACAATCCCATGGGGTCCGGTAAGGAGCCTGTACTTATTCCAATAAAGTAGTGCAGTGTGATTTTCATGAATAGTTCGTAATGTTGACCTCACATCTGCACGACATAATTCGAATTAAAATCGCAAATCTATTCGCTTTTGGGATTACACGCTTGTGTCTTAATGTGCGTACTTTAAATACTATGTATGCAAATAGTTCCGCATAGTAACTACTCAAATAGTAAAAGCTAGCAATCTACCATCTAATTGGAGGGCAAATTTGAAACTCCAAAGAAGTCGGCCATTACTCGTCCTTCTCGTTTGTATTAAGTTGAATCTTTTATAAAGACGAGGCTTGTCCCTCGACCGCACGGCTCTAATGATGATTTACTCGCGCCCAGTCCCGCGGGCCGCGTAATTCTCCTTTACTACGCCGCCGACCGCACTACTGTCCCGGCAAAGTGAAAACAAATGAACAACACCCACGTTTAATCATTCATTCATTCATTCCCTGACTCGTGGTGTGAGGACCGCGAGAGATTCGCTGATTAAGATTTATATTGTGTTAAAACGATTCGGCTGTAAGGATAAAGTTGGACATAGAAACTTATTAGAAGTTCTGTACTGTTTTTGCTCTATAATAATATAGCTGCCCTGATTCAATATTTTTTCACTTCTCATGCTCTAAAAGTGTGTCATATTATGCTTGCCAAGGCGGACTAAAGTAATACATTTAGCCTCTTGGGAAAATATGTATACATATTTATGATATACAAAACGTTTTAAATTGACCAACCAGAACACTTCATCTTATTAAATCCACCAATCACGACACATATCGAAGTTAATCGCAACTCTAGATTCTTTTTTGGTGCGAATACTGTTTAAAAATGTGAAATCATTAAAAAAAACTTTGTATAAAGTATCAACCAATCAGACAATACCGCAATATTAAAATCGACCAATGAGGAAACGCAATCAAATTGTCAAAGCATTAAGTGCTTTTTAGTTCCTACTTCACAAGCATTAAAAAAAGTTTAAATCGTTGGCAAACTCTTTGAAGCCCCAATTATACGTTGTCTATGGCATTTATTCACGGCGTAGATATATCATATCTGTATCAAAGCAGTAAAAAAATACAAAGACTGCCAAATTAAACATTTTTGACTCAGAATTCATTGCGGGTGAATAAAATTGTATTTGTTAATTGTTGAAATGTTATTTTATCTTATTATCTCGCAATCGAAGTGAAAACTAGTATGCATAACTCGGGTCTAAACGCCATATTACCCCTCGAACAATTTTCCCTCACTTCGTTCGGGAAAATACGAGTAACTATCTCATGGTACTACGGCCTACTTTAGCCCCTTGTCAAACAATCTAATACTCGTATTAAAATATGTGTTATCATTATATTTCGCAGGACCATATGCAATTGATTTCTTCTACGTCGTCTTTTGGTGAACAATGCCTTCATATTGAGTAACCGTTTCAGCCTATATGTACAAGTGTGTTTCAGTGTAAATGTATATCCATGGGTAATATACCCGTATTAACCTAACTATTTATTTATGTAAAATATCAACTTACCGCACCTCAGTCTCAACGAATGCTTGACCAGTTCGACTGCAAAAACCACAAGTTATTTACACAGTTTATACTGGATAAAATTAGAGCGCTATCGCGAAAAACGATGACTATTCCTAAATATTTAACGATTGTATCTATCACTCTCATGACACCTTAACTGGAGTAAAAGAAAAGGACGCCTGTTTACAAACTTGTATGTCTTTTTTATTTTTTTTTATGACATAGGCGGCAAACGAGCAGACGGATTTCCTGGTGGCAACCAATTACCGTCGTAAGCAATTACCGTCGCCCATAGGCACCTGCAACACCAGATGAGTCACAAGCGCGTTGCCGGCCTTTAAGGGGGGGTTGGAGCTCTGGGCACCTTACTCACCATCAGGAACACAGCACCACATACCTGAAAGGTAGCAGTGCTATTATGGCTGTGGTCCTCTGTAAGGAGGAGGTACTGCCCCAGATTCAAGCGTGATGGTCATCGCTGTGCCCTACCTCTCATTGCTGGACGCAGTTTAAGGACATACCCGGGTCCGAAATGTTCGCCAATGTCATCCAAGAACACAAGATGGCAGCAAAGGGTCGAGCAGTCATCCGTTCACCCGTTACTACAGGGTACTGTTGTGTGATCAAATTTTAATATTATGAAATCTATAGCGCATTCCGGTATGTCACCATCTAACCTTCTAGCTTATGATGGTCAGGTTTTAATGGTCACCATAGCTGTCACGTTCTAACAAGACGGAACAGAGAAAAGAAAAAGCTAAACAGAGAAAAGATCAAATAAATTGATCTCATATTAATAACATAAAGAAATTAATGATGTATCTTACATAGAAAACATTACACAACATTAGTGATTGTTTTAGGGTATGAGCAACTATCCTTAAGTTAGAACAATGCCTAAGCTTATTTACGCTAGGACCTAAACCTTAAAGGAAAGGGTTTGAATATCTATTCAAAACCCGTCTGTCATCAAATAGGGTGTCGTTAGCAACGATGATATTATCGTTATGTATATAATGAGTACTTTTAAACGTAATTATAATGCTTTAATAATTTCTGTAACCTATCGAAGTTTCGGAAATCTTTTGCCCGATTTTCACTTGTCCGAAAACGGTAGATCGAATTTTTATAATCAAAAAATATGGTAAACAATGTACCTAACATTGTTTACCATATTTTTTGAAATGTCTCTAGTTTCCTATCCCATATCAACATTATCTCGAAATTCGATATTCTGTCTGACGTTTGAACGACTATAACATATAGAAAATTATTAATTATGATTACTGTCTTTACCCCGATCGTTTAATCTATTACAGTTTGTACACTATAAATATGTAGTATCTACTTCGAAGGTAATTTAAGATACTTACCTAAGTCAGAAGTAATCCCGCGCTTATTGGACTTAGTATCAATATTTAATTAAATCGATAGTATACCTACCCAAATATAACTAAGTCTACATGAATAGGATAGTATTAAGGATTTATATAGAAAATAAGTTCGGATTTATTACCAACTATAAACTGATACAACTGCTAAACCGTGGGTTAACCTGGTTCCTTAACTACACTAGTTTACGCAATTTATCAACTTAAATTAAAAACAATCGTGGAATATTTAATAGCGCAAAGCAATATTTCAGCAACGTTTCATTTCGCAGGTCAGGGCGAAGGGTAGGAGATCACTCCTAGCGAAGGTAGAGGCCAATTGGACCCTATCCCCGGCTTAATTAACGTGCGCCCGAAGCGAATATTAAATGTTTGCAAATAAACTTATTTGTCCGACTGTACAACACTTTTTACTGACCATATGTGGACTTTATGTCTTTACGATAAGGTTCACTAACGAATTGACAGTTAGCATTGTTGGCGGTGGTACGACACAGTGTGAATGGACCGCAAATCCACATTAATTCAGGACTCGAATCCTTTGTTCCGCTCCAGGTAGATTTGATGTAACCGTAGCGGATATCAGTAGATTCATAATAGATACTAAAACTTGATAGGTACCTGATAATTAAAATTATTATTATTACCTACAGAAATTTCAGTATTTATACGCCATGTAAATATTTGCTAATAATCAGTATACTTATATTTGAAAATGTTTTTTCGCCTCTCATGCTCGAAAAGTTCGATTTTAGGTCGTGCGTAGACGAAATAAAATTGCTCTTTAAGCTCTATTGCAAAATGTAAATTTTTCATCTAAAACTAAGATATGAGGCTCAACTTCCTAACACAGTCAAAATAATATTGCACAATTCGTAGAACGCTGAACTTTGTTATATTATATTTTATTCTTGTTATAATTATTTGAAGTTTGAATTTTCTATAACTTAGATAAAATAGGAGTTAATTATTGTTGACAAATGGTTTGAAAAGTTTTTACAAATGCAGAAAACAACTACCTAAGTCTAAAAAAAAATGAACTGGCGGGAATTAGTATTTTTTATGCTTTTTCACTTTTCGGCGATGCATGTATTTATGCAAATTTTATGCATTGGACATCTGAAAAGCAGGTACATATATACGTTAAGGGAGAGTGTATTTGTTACTGATGAATTGACAAGAAAATTACAGCCGGCTACACTATGGAGCCTATATATTCTATGTAGAGGGCTACTGTGCTGATGAAAAATGATGTAAACATAAAAGATTAGCTAATAATAATAAAAGATAGCTAACGAATTTCCAAAAAAGGCTTACATTGGTCACAAAAGTTAAAAATGTTTTCACGACAAAGCAAAGTGGAAACATTTTAAAATTCCGCTCTGCTGATAAATATTTGACCGCGAAGGTAGTAAAACTATAAAGTATTTTTCCCCTCACTAGCTCGTAAAGCGCTTGTTTATCCTTTAATACGAGAGGGTAAAAACGCATTTTATCCACTAGTGATTAAAGTAAGTTGACTTCTTATGAGAATATTCTCTTATTGCTATGCTTTTAAAGTCTAAATTCGCGAAGTACTTGCCCCCGCGGCGGCGGCGGCGGGCGCGGGCGAGCCTCGCTAACGCACCGAGTTGAAAATCGAATTAGAACATTCGGAAATCGTACTGGCCACCACAAGCTAACCAAGCTAAAGGCACCTTTTGTAAATAATTTGAATGTATCTAAACGCAAAGAAAAAGTCAATGCGATTTCAAAACCTTTTTTTACATGTTTCACTTTCTTCGCTGTAGTGAGGGGAAAAGTTTTGTGTTACACACGGGTGCAATTGTAATTTAATTCTCGTGTATTGAAACACTCGCTACGCTCAGGATTCCATTGTAAAACCACTCGCTTTGCTCGTGGATAAACTATAGAATCCATTCGGTTGCTCGAGTTTCAATCCCACACTCGCAGTTAAAATAAAATTTTGCACCCTTGTATAACAAATAACTATAAATAATTTTCATTGATCATTTCGTTTAATTCATGACACGAACGTGTGGAATGTTGCACTTAAATTATATTTTTTTAATGTTTCTGTTATTTATTATAATACTTTTTATACTATGTTTCTGTTAGTTACCTAATTCAATGCGCCACTTGTACGAATTAGCAAATATCACCATTAATGATGTTAAATTAAATAAGACTCAATTTTTCTTTACGTTTTAATTAAATATTTTTTTACGTAATGTAATATCATTGTTTTCTTTACTTTTACTTAATTTTCCTCGCAACCGAAGTGAAAAGCAGAGTGTATAACTCAGGAATAACTGTCAATTTTTATCCTCGACCTTAGAAAACTTCTAGACAAATTAGTCGGTCTTTATATCCCTCGAAGTTCTCAATTGTTGTTAAAAATGGATCAAGGCGAACGGCATAAAATTAAAAATATGTATTCCGAATCTCCATCGCACAGTCGCGACAGTGCACATGTGTACAATACGATACGAGTATTTTTCGATCGCCTCTTGCGCATGCGTGAGACATCGCGACAAGATTTAAATTTAGCCGAGTCTCCGGAATTTCGCTGGCCTATTTCGATACCGCCGCAAACGGCAAATTTTAACTGACTTCAAAGTTCCCTTATCGTTATTTATTGCTAAATTATCTTAAGAGTGCGTAATTTATATTTGAGTGCAGTATTGGGACGCTGCGATGTGTAAGGAGAGAACGCTGAAGTGTTGAGTAGCGACTAGGTTATAATCAGCTGACAGAGAAGATGCGTCAAGTGCTAGTGTTTAATGTTTTGGTGTTACTACTGCAAGGTTTGTAAGCAAAAAATCGTTTTGTTTTCATCTATTGTTCGTTTAATTTTATTTGATTGTAAGTTTACTACATTATACTACATTATAAGTAGATAATAATAAAAAAGTAGGAGGGTGGAGACTGGTGCAAATTTTACGTGCATTTTTTAGAGCCACAATATAGTGCTAAACTGTTCAGTGCTAAACAAGTAAGGCAGTGTATTCAGTGTATAGTATTTATGATGTAGGAGTACAGAGTATATATTTTAGGCGTAGGTATTATTATTAGTAATATATAGGACATTTTTCTCTTCAATTTTATTTTAGATTTTCCGTTTTCGCCCGTAGTAGGTCAGACCGTGGGTCTGTGATTTCGTTAAGTGATTGTTAATACCAAGTCATTTAATTTAAATTATTTATTCTAATTAACATATAAGTTGACAGTAATTACATCAAAACACATGTATTCATTAAGCCGACAAATTAGTAATACCAAGTAATACAAAATCTAATACGAGTATATATCAGTATATGTGGGATCTCCGGTGATTAATTTAAACTTAAAATGGGGTGTGTTTTTTATCTTTCAATACAATTGTATGTGGTAACGATAAAATGATTATTACTTCACATTCGGTTATATTAATCGCTCTGAATGTCCAACAAAACTCCTTCGTTAATAAAATTTAATCGTAAATCGTTAAGCCAACCAATCATGCACTCATGATGCACTCTCAAAATAATATTATTTTTCGTATAAAGCCAAAGTCCAGAGGTTCTGACTCCCCCTAAGGTATTTCTAGATAACTGACCGCCGAAATTAAAGACCAATAGTACCCCAAGTCCCCAAACCCTCTTATCATCCCTAAAATCTGAAGATCATATACCCCAAATTATGATATTAGGTATAGTTTAGTTCTTAAAAGTGATATCATTAATCACCCGAAATGGGTAATTTGTATATAAATGAGACAAGCAATGATGTTATAAGGCTGAAGGCCGGTGTCTTTACCTTAATCCTTGGAAATAAATTTGGTAAACAGGCGTTTTTAGCATTATTGCCTTTTATAAATCAGGCAGGATCCTGTCTCGGACACCGGTGGGCTTGGCAATGTTTTCCTGGGTTATATGTATTTTTACAAAGGTGGCACACGAGCAGACAGATTGTCTGATGGTAAGCAATTATCGTCGCCTATGAGCACCCACAACACCAGGATAATCACAAGTACGTTGCCGTTTAAGATAGGAGTACGCTCTTTTCTTGAAGGTATGAGGGTCGTATCGGCCCGAAAATACCGCTGACGGCAAAATATTCCACATTTTTGATGTTCGAGACAGGAACTTGCTAGAGAAACACACAGCAGACAATTTACAACTATCCAGGTGGTGGGGGCGGAAATATTGCAGCGTAGAACGATGGCGGAAGGAGGCTGCAGGGATTAATTACGTCATCATCTATATTGCAATATTTATGTTATAATTTATAAGTATATACATGGTAGTGTTAGTATTTATAATGTTACCAAACCAACAGTAAAAAATAAGTATAAAGCGCCGTCCGTCCAGTCCGTTGGGTGTCGGACGACGATGAACAAAAGACATTCACATAGCTGACCGAGTCCGGTACAGGACGACCAGATCAATCTGTGTTGTGCCAAAACAGGTATAGCTTTAGCGTAGAGGTCAGGCTATGTTGGAATGGAGCTCAATACCAGCTTATGATAATGATAAACTTCGCTTTCAAGGTTCCACGAGATATAAACGTGTTTAACAATCATCTCACGTTTTATTGCCTGTAAATCGCTATTTGTAATAATGACATCGGGAGAGGAATTTTGTCATGAAGAGTTTTACAAGGGAGGTGGTAAATGTTTTATTACGTCATTCATACATTTATAAACATACATTCGGTTACTAATAATTAACAACAATAATAATATATACAATACTTTTGTTAGTTTTCAGTAACGAATGCTTCTATAAAATTATAATATAATAAAGAATAAAGTAGGTATCCGCCAAGTCAAATTTGGGTATTATAAACTTCACTTTTCAGTCATTAGTCACCATGAAGGTGATTAAGACATACATACTCAAAATTAGCTATCAATAATATACATCGATGACGAATAAAGTATGAATAAAGAAAACCCTTTTGGTTAATGATTATACTGGTAAATCCTATGTCTGGTTTAATTCTTCGCCCGTATTAGACTTACACACAGTATGTACTTTACTATTGGATTTTGACTCTCAAGTAAGTATAAATTTATCTATTTCTGCATAGTTTTCAGAATACTCTAGTTTATCATTTAAATTCAAATTATGATATTTTGGTTCTTTAGTCCAGGTAATAAATAAAAAGAAAAAAAATGTATATTATTCTAATATTATTTTATATGCAGGATAAGTGGGCCTCGACAGATCAACCATCAATTTTTTTACTATTCTATAAGTAATTAATTGCTCATTAAAAATATAATATAACACTTGTACAATTACATAAAATAAAAAAGCTAAAACAAAATAAAAAAGATTACTAGAGTACTTACCTACCAGTCACTCTAATATTTTCTTATAAAAAAAAATCGTAGTGTAGTTGAATAGTAACTTACTGATTGATTCATGAATTATTATTCATATTATTTAAAATATACCCTGAACAAACCTCAAATAAATTGAATAAGTGACACACCTTGATAGCATACTTTTAGCTTTTAACACATTCGCTTCCACCCCCTCCAAAAATGTATGGAAATGAACGCACATGTGCGTCGGTGGCAGTGAATGCGTTACATAAATCATAGACAATTTGGTGATTATACAAAGAAATATACTAACTGGCGAAACCATAACTACAAGTACAATTAAAAACGATTGCCAAAATTTACCATTTATTATACGAATCGGTTCGATTCTTGATATAGTGTTTTTGGGGCTATTATCACTGACTGACTGTGATAATAGCCCCAAACTGAACTTATGTGTTAGTTTTAGCAACAATCTGAATAGACCAGTAAAATTAGCGTACCCTGGACATAATTCAATAACTCGTTGTTTTTATTATTTTATTCGATATTTATATTCAGTATTCAATATAAATTAGATATATTCACTAAAATATCCCCGGTCGTAACTATATAAAAAAAATCGAGGGTTATCGTATACTACCTAACTTTTTTCTAAAAGCAAAAAAGATAACCAAATACCTTGTTAGTATAATTTTGAATAGCCTTTAAATGCTATCACTTAATAGCAAAATTAAACTGAAACAATAAACAATATTTAGGTAACCAGCGGCGCTTTTTACTCCCATGACGCCTTAATTGGAGTAAAAGAGAAAGATACTCGAAATTTACTAATTCCTTGTTCGCGGTAGGTCAGACTATGATTATAGAGCGATTGAACGCCGACATTTTGGCGCGCTCACTGTGACGTCTTCACGCTTTTAGAAACATTTACAACAATATAATAACTTGCAAAGTACGTAGTCCTCATGAACACCTAAATTTTTGGCTGATTATCAGACAAAATCTTGACAAAACAGCTTTCAGATATTACGGCTAGTTTTATGTTACAAAGAGTAACCGCTTTCACTTAAATATTCCCAAAAAACACTAACAATTTATCATAAACAGTAGAAAAGCTGCAGATAACCATCGGAATTTTTAAAAGCGACTTGTTGAATACTTAGACACGGTGACGTCACGCAACGCTCCGTCATTAGCGCAGCATTTCAAGCCTTAAGCCCCATTTAGACCAGGCAAGAACTTGTATACGATTTTCATTACATTGCGGGCTATCGGCGTACGGTGAATTCGGTCGCTTTAAATAACCCCGCAATGTAATGAAAATCGTATACAAGTTCTTGCCTGGTCTAAATGGGGCTTTAAGCGACGGTTTAAAAATACTAGTTTTAAATACTCAAGTTTACTAAAACAAATATAATAATTTGTATAATAAGTTGTGTATTGTTATGTAAACTCACCCTAAAACGGATCACCGGCACTTTGTTTAGATTCAGAGCAATAACAAGGTTTCAAATTGTCCGTTATTTTATAATATTAATGTGTTGGTGTTTGCCAATTTCCAGGATCCGTGAAATGTGTGCGGATCCGAGAGCTGAGGGTACCAGCGCATGTGGCAGAGGGCTCGGAGGTGGTGCTGGGCTGCATGTTCGAAATGCAGGGCCACCGACTTTTCTCCGTTAAATGGCTGAGGAACGGAGAAGTCTTCTATCAATACAGACCTGGTAGCGGCAGCTCTAGTGTACCAGACATTAGAGCCTTCTCCGATCAAGGAGTGTCTGTTGATGTAAGTCAAATGAAAATGTATTTAGGTAACTAAATGTTTTTTTTTTCTCCATAGAAAGAAAACCGGGTTTAAAATTTAGTCACTACTAAATGGACGAAATATTGGGTGGGGGTTGAACAATTGAACAATTATATCATAACGAATCTAAATCATCATCGTATAAAGTAAACTCCGCTGTTAGAACATTTTTTTTATTAAGTATGTCCATTTTAAAGCATCTTCGCTCAAAACGCAAAATCCGCGGATGAAAAGATTTAGCTGTTGTCAAATAATTTAAATATAGATTAGCGACTGCTGCCAGAAAAATGCATTACACTATACCGTAATTATACCATCCAGTCAGGAGTAGTAGACGGTCAATACAATGTCAATGTTGAATTGCTCGACCTTTTGTCATTTATGATCCATACCTAATTATATATATCACGCGCTACAGTAAGACATACTAAGAGAATAATTGAAGAAATAAGATATTCATTACAGCTTTAATATTTTTTTTTAAATTTTACCTACATATAAGTAAGTACATATAAGTAGTTACATTTTACTCATACTCCAATTTTCGAGGCGCAGCGACCCATCCTTGCCTACTCTCAGATGACACGATGCTTTTACATGGTTAAACTTGTAATTCTCGGCTGAGTTATACCAATTTAGATGGACTGCATGCTAGCAACAACTTTATGGAACTGGACACCGACCCGACTTCACAGTTTCTAATTTCTATGTAGACTGGAGTTGGGTTGCAGTCAATTTGTATCAGCACTAATAATAATCTATGACGTCAGCACGACTAGCATTTTTTTCTGTGGTCAGGTATCTCGATCCAGCATGGAGACGGTGACACTGCTCTTCATGGGGCGCGAGTCGGCGGGCGAGTACCGGTGCGACGTGACAGGCGAGGGCCCGCTCTTTCGGAAGGACTCGGCCAAAAAAAACATCACCGTCGATCGTAAGCATAATACTCGTACTTACTTTTCTTAATTACATTTTAATGGGTGTTACACAGTACATATATACCTCATATAGTGCTAAAAATGTTAATACTTCAGCTGTGGTTTTGTAAGAGAAAGATATTTACCTACTAGTGGAGCGCCGTACCAACCTGAGGAATCAGGAGTACGTTACTGACCTCCTTTCGTTTAAGATTCAATGTAAATATTTCAATCTCTCAGTAAATATTTAAATTTTCCCTCTTTTCACAATCAATTATCATCTCTGGTATCATACTACATTACGTTTTGAAATTATGGACCATAGGGAGAATTTACGGTATTCAAATCATAATGACTATTTGCTTAATCGTACCACGTTGCACGTTGTTTAAATATACGTAAACATCTATTCCAGTGGTGCCTGATAAAGAGCCTCAAGTGACGGGTCTCAAAGACACCTACAAGGTTGGGTCGCCTGTGGAGCTCAACTGTACTTCCACGGGCGCGCGTCCCGCAAGCCGCGTGCAGTGGTTTGTGAATAACATGCCCGTGCAGAAGTACCACCTGCGTGGACCGTGGTTTCGGCGGTCGCTGCACCGACTGGACGCGTACGACACCACGATGGAACTCAACTTCGGAGTGTTGTCGTCACACTTCATATATGGCGTTATGAGATTAAAGGTATGCCTTGACGTATGTTTAATGACCATATATGAATATGCCTTTGCTATCGTGCCATTATGGCTCCTAGAAGTCAGGCATTCGTTAAATGAAAGTTATTTAAAGGTGATGTTTTTTCGTCTCAATTTTTGTGATGTATTTGCATTATAGTGCGAGGCAACATTAGCGCCATTGTATCGCAAGGAGGTGGAGTTCAAATATCAGATACTCCCACGCACCAGAGACGGGATACTCATGGACACCACAACAAAGCACTACTCGGATAAAACCGAAGAAAATGTCGAGCCGTGCACAGAAACCCTTACCGTGGAGCTACCCGACTCGCCAGAGCACTTTGAGCCTTGGTCAATTAACACGTCGTCGGATACGCCTGAACCAGGTAAGTGTTGCTGTAACTCAGGGACTCTCTCTATTGACTGACATATTATTTTGGCCTATATTAACTAAAGTGATATACAGAAATTATTACTTAAACCGAAGCCATAGAAGGATAAAATAAGTATTCATGTACAAATATTATAACCATGAAGTGTAATTATATCAATTGGTATCATGCCACAGGATCCTTTTTTAAGTTTATGTTACTTGATTTATTTTTCGTTAGTTTTAATTATTAATAGTTCATCATTATCATCATTATTCAAAATTATATTATTTCGATAAACGGATTTCAATAAACTAAACAGTTAATAATTTGTGTTTCAGATGGCGCTACGCTTCTAACACATTCACTCGAATTGTTATACCTATGTATCTTATTAAGAGTAATACTTTAAATGTTTTTGTATTTTAAAAATTATTGGTAAATGTCTTATATATAGGCTGATTCCCATTCTGTGATCAGGAATCACTTTTTCCTCATTCAAAAAACGGTGGGATCATGAAGAAATCGCAATTCCTTATATGGAACAAAGGATATATTTTTAAGTTGATACTAACTTTTACTTAAAACCCATTGTCATCACACTAATGATAATGGCTAACTATGTGCTTAAAACTCTTTATACATTGTAGTTGTCATTGTCAAACCCATATAATGAAATTTTATTATGCGACGAAGTGACGTACGACTTCACGTGTCTACTTCACTTTGATAATTAATGTAGGATGACCTTCGTATTCACGTTATTGTAAATCAAACAATAAGTTTAAAGACCGTGACTATTGAATTCAATTTAGCCTATGTATTAATATTTTCTACTCCTGATCACCGATCACCGATTATGAATTTCCTTTATTAAAGGTATTTTTTGTCTAATTTTAAAACAGAACCTTTATTTTTTTTATAGAGGTGACATAATGCATTTTTTTGAAATTACTAAGAATATGGCAAAGAGCATTTAGATTAAGAGTTGGCTATATTGAGTAGCGAGTGAACCGACATTACGCAATTCACCTATTTTCTTTACAATTTAGTACTCGTGTATGTTTTATTATTCGGATTAATATAAAATGTTCATTCCTGTTTATACCTGAATGCATTTCGTATTTAATATTTTTCATGTGCTACAATTTTAAATGTATACGAAATTGTTTTGTTACTAGTTCAGAATGAAATTTGATCATGATCATAGTTTTTTTTTCCACCACTATAATAACATTCAATTACTAATATTTGTTTGTATTATTAAAATGCAGTTTGGACAATCGCATTTCGTAGAGGATAAATAATAAAAATATTTTTTTGGTCGAGCCAAATCATAAATGCATTGTTTTCGGAATGTAGCCAAAAGAGAATAATGTGTTTTTAACTGGCTGCCCGTACTCTTCACCAAACTGAAATGCCAATCGTTATTGCGCTTTACCGCGGTTTAACAAAAGGCCTAACAATAACAAGCTAGCGACTGAAATTGAACGAGGTGTTAGCTGTTAGCACTGTGTGTTACCACAAAACGTTATGTTATTGACTTTTACACCACGTTTATAAGTCTCTTCTACCTCGCGAAACAGATTCACATATCGTGAATAGTCAGACAATTCTACAAATCTATTCCGTAATATATATATGAGATCTCACAGTATCGTTGAAAAATGTTTCAGTATCTGTTTATTAAAGTCCGAAAGTTATGGATGCTTTGTTTTTTATGTAAAGGTTGTCTACATTTTTTTTTCTTTATTTATTTAGTTAATAGTTGTCTAAACGAGTTAATAAGCACCACATTACACACTTTACTCCTAAATCACATATAAATTATCAGTGAACATAATGTTATATAATTAAAGGTATTCGCATATTATAAAAAAATACCTAAATATATCACCTGTCAGGCTATTTCAAATATTTCTTTCTTCAGTAATCATTATAATCAAACAACCAATTAGCTCGAGAATGTTTGACATCACGATATTTTGGGGGAATTTGAGGTGACGTTGTTTCTTAGTAGTCTGCGGGTTGTTTACGCGTTTGGACAACTACTTACGGACGAACAAACCTTATTCGTTAATAGTAATTTTTGTTAATAAGTATATAGTATAGGTCTCGGCGCAGAATACAATTTCATCCCATTCGGCGTCGAGACCCTCGGTCCGTGGGGCCCCGGCGCTCTGAGTCTCTTTAAGGACCTTTCAAAGAGACTCAGAGACACCACAGGAGACCGAAGAGCTGGCAGCTACCTCGCTCAGCGTATCGGTCTTACGATTCAACGAGGAAATGCTGCCAGCATCTTCGGTACTATGCCGCAGGGGCCTTTTTTAGATTTATATTAGTTTTAGTTAAATTTATTGTTAGTTTTAATTAGTTTTAATGATTTATTGTTTTTTTACGTATTTAGATGTTTTAAATAAATTTATTGTATTAGAAATTATCAAATAAAGTAGAAAAAGTACATGTAAAATTTTGATTACTTTGCAATTTTGTGGCTAAAATGTAGTTTTGCTATAATATATTATGTGAAAAATAAAAAAGTATATAGTTGTGTAAAAAGTTGTCCCGACTTTAGAAAACAAATATCTATATTTAATAGTAGTTTATGTATCTGTGCATAATGAAGAGCAATACAATAAGAGTGTGGGTTTATGAAACGAGCCGAAGCCGAGCCGAAGAATATCACACGAGTGTTGTAATGCCTAATTATGTATAGTTACATACACTACTTTATCTACACACATATCATAAGTGTTTAATATGGGTTCAGGAACCGTAGGGAAATTACTTGCAAATGACTGAAGTCAACGAACAAAACAAATGACAACTTGGAATGGCGGCGTTTCGTATTTCGTATTTCAGTCAAATATTTTTTTTAACCATAGATAAGCGTTTGAACTTCCTATTCTATTGTCACTCGAGTTCAAATGTTGTTCGATTTATATTAAAAAAACATAACGAATTGGCGTTTCGTATCATTGACTGTTTTAATATCTATAGATACTAGAATAGACACCCCACTTGAATTTGACTGAAACTTAAAACCTACTATTTTCAGGAGGTAATGTTAACTTTACATCTCCATAAATTTCTGATGGTTGGTAATGCTGGTTATTGCCTACGGTTTCTGGACGCATTTTAGAGCACTAACTATATGTACGTAGATAAAATAAGTTGTTGTTACTCGTATAAAATAATGATTTAATATAAACATGTATATTTATTATTAAAAGATTTATTTACAATGCTTCTTAATTTCTAGCCTCGTGACATTATGTAAGCGTAGGTACATGAAAGGTACATCTTAATAGCCTGAGCCCCTTGGACCATTGGGGCCACCGCTGGGGTAACCTTCCTCTCCGCCTTGACCCCCGGGTCCTCGACTTCCCGAAGGGCCACCTCTTGGATACCCACTATCACCTGCAGTGAGTCTGTCCGGAGAGCTGAAGCCTCCCTGTCCCCTGCCATTTGGACCACCGCTGGGGTACCCTTCACCACCCCCCTGTCCCCTGCCATTTGGACCGCCGCTGGGGTACCCTTCACCACCCCCTTGCCCGGTACCAGGGAACCCTCTACCGCCCTGAGGTCTGCCACTAGGGTAACCATTATTATTATCACCATTCAAACCTTCGAGCCCATTCCCGCCTGGTCCACCTGACGGATACCCCTCAGTACCCTGACCACTCTGTCTTTGAGGTGCTCTTGAATTCCCAGAAATCTGTTGGCCTCTGCCGCCTCCAGGTCCTCCTCTTGGATATCCGGCTTGGCCTCCCTGCGTCTGTTCGTCGTAGGACTGGGAGTCCCCTTGGTTACCTTGTTGACCAAATCCAGAATTTTCTTGGTTTGGTCCACCTCGCGGGTAGCCAACGTCGTTGTCGCTACCGGAGAATACGCTGCCGCCGGAGCCCGGGCCACCACGAGGGTAACCTTGACCTCCACCGTCACCACCTCCGCGACCTGTAAGTGAAATTGTAACAATACTATAAAACTGGTTCTAGGTTGTCTTTTAAACGTACACTAATATTTAAAATAGTATTAAATATCAATATCATCATCATCATCATCATCTTCCTTACGTTATCCCTGTATTTTGCCACGGCTCATGGCCGTTCGGCTTCACATAAGGTTTTACGCTTGGCTCAATCTTCTAGCTCTTTTATTTTGGGACCATTTAAGTCATCCTCCTTATTAACTAATCGCCTTCATGTAGCTC
This sequence comes from Grapholita molesta, assembly GCA_022674325.2. Taxonomy (NCBI): domain Eukaryota; kingdom Metazoa; phylum Arthropoda; class Insecta; order Lepidoptera; family Tortricidae; genus Grapholita; species Grapholita molesta. The sequence continues at coordinate 20,702,886 of CP053121.2, read as the reverse complement.
GGAGATACCCTGATAGACCGAAATGTTTGTTTACAAGAAAATAACGAGCAGAATATTATAGGATTATTTCATCAACAAAATTTAAATAGATTACCCGCGCCAAATCCGGATCCGCCGGCGGCGGCTCCGCCTGAAACATAAAATAATTATTTGTTTATTTCTTACTTAAAACCTTACCTACCAAGAAAAGCTAAAGATATTTTATATCTTAAGATTTGATAATAGATAACGTAAAATAAATATGTCCTTAATTAATTATTAAAGAATGAGGAAAATTATATCACTTTAGTTTGTGCTACTTAATATTGTTTTTATATGCTCAACTTGGCTGACTTCGGCTCTCGCTTCACTAGAGCTTATTTGATTCTGTTAGCCACCGTCAACATTAAAAGATGTTTGTTTCAATTACACGAAATGAGTTTGATGACTTCAGCTAATTTACATTTACTTATTCTGGCTTTAAAGAAAGTTTTTTTTTTGAAACGCTACACAGAAAGTGGCCTTAGAAGTCGCTGCCTACCTCACCTTTAGTGTATACATTTATGTTTTTTTATTATGTGCCCTACCGTAGGGTAAATACCAGTACCTAAAATGTAATTCATAATTGTACGAGAGCCCGAACTTACATGTAAACGACGACAGTAGCGATTAGTTTTGTTTTTGAAGTTCATACCTTACACCAAGAACACTTTGGTACTATTTATTAACGAATCATATCACTAATCGAAGTGCCTGTATAAAAGTTCATGAATATTCCCAGATGTCCCGATCTAGTATCTACTTTACTCCCAATTAAAGAGTGACCATCTGACCAGTTAGCTCGATCGTTTTCAAGTCCGACATGTAACAATGTTGGTAATGAACTCTGTGTGACTTTTATATGGATACCTTTGCTTTATGTCGGAGGAAAACACGATCACGCTAGCCACTTCAAGGATATACTTGCAATGAACGAACCCTCGTATCGGATCATAGGCTTGTATCCCTGCAGGCCTGCCTCGTACTCCACGACCTGCTTCCTGCCGTCTGGCAGCACTACGTTATACTCCCCGGTGGCGACGTCGCCGTCGCGTTGTTCAGAATGACCAAATTTAGTACCTGTCTGCGCATCGTCCACTTCATAGTTATACTCGTATTTAGCGGGCTCCTAAAAGAAAAAAGAGATTTCTAAAGACCAAATGATTATAAAAGTTACCATTTACCAGAATTTCGCGACAGAATAAAAATGTTGTATGTAGCAATGAAGACAAATGATAACTACGAGTAACATGCAGCCGACTCCACTTCCCAACAACACCCGAATTCACGCTCCATCGCATCGATAACCGTTTTTGCATCTTATAGTACATTGGTACTTGTACACATACAGTTTGGCGCTATGCCACCACCTTGATTATTTTTTCTTAATAAATGTCTTTAATTATGCAACAGAGAAGCGTATTCAAATTTACTTTCTAAGTATTGTTATATGTATACTCAAGTACCTATATAGTAAATAGTATATATGTTATCTTCGGAATTACCAAAGGAACTTTTCGTAAAATTGTGTACGGAAAGTTTACCTTAGGTAAAAGTGCCTATAAACTAACGATATGCTTGTAACTTTACGAAAAGCGCAACTGACGTACGTTATCGCAATATTATCGGTTGACTTTACCTACTTTGAGAATATGCCTTATGGGTGGTGAACAATAATCAAAATAATCATATCAGATTTAGGACAGATATTACACAAAATATTTTGGCACTGTGTTGGAACCAACAAGAACATCATTCAAAATATTTTTGTAACTTAATACGCGTCTCTTTTTAGGTACATACAAACAAACATAATAAACAATCTCAGCTCACCTTACACCACAAGTGTAGCACATTTCTATATTAAAATGAAAGAATATGTTGAAAACACACCGAGCTTTCAGCACATAAGTATTCGTGTAACACCTGCATTATATAATTCTTGGATACTTACATCAGATTCGTTATCCCCAAAGTCAGAACGGCTATTTCCAGAGCCACCTCGACCACCGCCCCCACCACCACCAGCGCCGAAACCAGGTGCCCCGTATGACGAGGAGGGGCCACTTGTCTGTTGACCTCCGAATCCACCCTGTGGTCCGTTTGCATTCGGGGCTTCGTAAGATGTTTCTGGTCGTGTTTGTGACCCTCCACCGCCGAACTGGTTATTTGGCTGTTGGAAACCATCATTTGAAGGTGGGCCGTACGAACTGTCTGGTCGTTGGCCAAAGCCTTGATTTCCCTGACCGCCTGGTCCTCCGGCCCTTCCACTACCAGGGGACTGACCTAAACCTTGATTCGGAGGGCCGTAGCTTGATTGTGGACGCCCGTTATTGCCAGGCCTTCCTGCTCCGCCAGGTGATGGTGATTGGCCTCCTGGTTGACGGAAGGAGTTAGGACCCTGCCCGGGGGAACCATATTCAGAACTGGGAACATTAAATCCTCCTTGTCCTTGCTGTGATGATTGACCTCGTGGTCTCGCAAAAGAACTGGGTGCCTGTTCCGGAGCGCCATATTCAGAACTCGGGGAACTGGAGCCGGCCTGTCCTTGTTGTGGGCGCGAACCGGTCTGTCCTTGTGACGGTCTCCTTCCAAAACCATCCTGCGAATTTCCTCTAAAACCACCCTGAGAAGAGCTAGGTCCTCCGCGACCTTGGCCTTGTGCTGAAGGTGGTCCATACTGAGTATCTAAATTATTTGGCGATCCTCCGAAACCACTTTGAGAAGAAGGGTTTCCACCAAAATTACCTTGTGGGCCATTCCCGAAACCACCTTGAGAGGAGCCAGGTCCACCGCGGCCTTGTCCCTGTGCAGAAGGTGGCCCATATTGCGTGTCTAAATTATTTGATGGAAACTGTCCCGGGGGCGAGTAAGAGTCGCTAGGCTGATTTTGGTTTCCCGGTTTTCCAGAACCCGGTCTGTTGTCTGAACTTCCGAAGCCACCAGGCCCTCGAGAATTACCACGGGCGCCGTTACCTGCTCCCGGAGGTCCATACTCTGGAGAGGGCCGACCATTACCACCGGAAGATGGCGGGAGGTAGCTGCTTACTGGAGGCTCGCATTTGATCGTTGACCACGCAAGGGCGCTTAGCCAGATAACCCACTGAAATCGAATTAGTAATTTACCACACTGTTTATATAAACTGTCACATCATTTTTTTTTCCTGAGACGGTAAGTTAATTGTTTATTTATGGAATAATTATATAAGTAAAACACGTGGTTGTATAAAAATAAATTAGTTAGTAAATATATAGATTTCTTACTAAAATCATCGCTGGCTATTCTAGTGTTTTCATGAAAATAATTTTATTCTAAATATTGATTATATGAATTAATAGGAGATGTTGCTTTAATAAGATTTAGTTTCGGAATGGGTTCGATGTTTGGGGCCGGAGCTTATATAGTTCGGCCGACGAGCGTGATATCAGTGGTAATGCAAGAGGCTCACGCGTTCGTGTCGCGTTTAATTTCGTGCATCTGACTATGGCCGCGACGCCTGCGCCGTGGGAGTCCGTGTTCGGCCTAGTGCCTATAAATCTATATGTAGCTATTTCTACATGGATATGATACGAAATTGAAATAATTATAGCTAGTCTCCTTGGGACATATGTAGGATGCCTTGTCATTTTACTGTTATGATTGTGAAGACTTTCTTTACACACTAAGTAATTGTAGTTTTAGAATAATCATATTAGGTATTTGATTTTTAATAGTATAGTACACCTAAAGCAAAATTCATATGAAGATTTGCAGCTGCAGCAGCTAGTAATATGTAGATACACCAGAGCTTTCCACGCATAGCTTGAGTTATGGTAGACCTATTTATTGTGGCAAGTGCGCCGCCTTTCAAAGCCTCTGCCCGCAGCGCGTATTTTCTTTAGACAAGCAACATTTTAAATCAAATTTTGATTACAATTTCTATATCGGATACGGGTCCTCGAAACGCTCTGGTGTGTAGAGAAAATATGAACGAATATATAGCTATATCCTACTCGCTTAAGCGTCCTGTTCGGCCGCTTTATATTTGACGACCGGTCTGGCCTAGTGGGTAGCGACCCTGCCTATGAAGCCGATGGTCCTGGGTTCAAATCCCAGTCAGGGCATTTATTTGTGTGATGAACACAGATATTTGTTCCTGAGTCATGGGTGCTTTCTATGTATTTAAGTATTTATATGTATCTATATATTGTATGTATCGTCGTCTAGTGCCTACAACACAAGCCTTACTGAGCTTACCGTAGGACTAGGTCGATTAGTGCATGATAGAAAAAAAAAAACCAGGTGGGTAATCTCCTACTATTAAGCAGTAACATCCTTTGTAATCAATTCATTCACTAAATTACATAATGATAACAAGGTAGGTATAGGTACTAACATAAAATTTTGAAACCCTACGTCTCGCTCGTATCCCATTTTTCCACGATTAGACTTTAAACCATTTTCAAACCTTGAACAAGCAAATGATCACGTCAAAGTCTTGGTGCCATCAATTACAAACGGTATCGAAATCCGTGATGGAGCGCATGTGATCTGTGCCATCCTCACTAGTTAGCGTCGTGACGCGCTGACGCAACGGCGGCGGAGCCCTAGGGCTGCGAGCGGGTGCATTATAAACATTGCGACATGTTATATATTCGCTAACAGCCCTGCTATCTTGATATATTAGTTTTTGTTTTTATATTGCGTGGGTGAGTGCATTTTGTAGCTTTCTACTATTATGAATACATATTTTATTTTATAATTAGTTTATTTGTGAGAACCTATAAAAAAACATATAAATTTTATACGATGTAAGTTTATTCAAGTGGCACAAGTTACTCACAATAGGAGTAGCAAATCTAACGAATATAAAATCAATATTATGTATAATAATACTTGAAATTTAAGTTAATTTTATTTTAATAGCAGGCCTCCTAACTTAATATGCCTATCAAAATAGCTTCCAGTTTGATTGCTTGAAATTACATAGAAAGTAAGTTATTTAAATAAACTTTACCAAAGTTTTATGAGGTCAATGTAGGGTAGACTCCTAGTCAAAATAGGGTAAGTCAAATAATAGCCTGTAACGCCGAATTAAGTGTACACACAACAACATGGGTACAGACTACTGTTACAAACAAAATGCCAAATTATGTATCATTTCATCATAATTTCAGCCGTAAATCGTCCACTGCTGAATATAGGGTTCCCCCAAATATGACTTGTATCATTTTGGCCATAAGCGCTACGCTTGGCAGGCGGGTTGGCGACCGCAATAGCTGTAGATTGGGCTTAGACGAACGCTGCTGCCTATCCGCCGGTTTAAAACTTATACTTCTCTCCCGTTACCTTACAAAATTAGAGCGTATATGTTTATTTATTATAGTACCTACATATTTAGATCTTAATATACTTACAATAACTATTATAAGTATATTAAGAATGTAATGAATTTGAATTTGAATAACTGTTATATATTTAAAAAAAACCTTTTCTCGATTATCTCACCTTACACATGTTTATTTAAGTTTAACTCCTTTCTTAGTTATTATTTTTACTGTATTATACATGTCGTAACTACTAGCAAGCAATGCATTCGTAATAAGTAGCTATCCTTCGTTGTGTGTGATCACCCTACTGAACATTATTTCATTGCACTTCACCTCTTACTTTTAGCCATCAGTCTCGCGCAGACTAGTCGATTATTCCTTTATAAAGAACCTTGTCAAACGGAGAATATTATCAGCCGGGTTAGCACATGATTGACGCAACAGTATTTTGAGGCGTGATAAACTACCCGTCCCTTTAATTAACATAGAAAAGACATAGGGTAGTATATCTTACCACGAGATAATATCTCGCCAATCATGCCCTAGACCTGCGTTATCGTACTACTACTACTACTACTACTACTATTTACTCAGTACACTGAGTGATAGGTAAAACATACATGTAGAAAAAAACCTGGGCCGCGCACACCAAGTAAGTTTAGGTTGATTAGGTAGTCTTAATAACATTAGGGGATGCGAGTGCCCATGGGCGACGGTAATTGCTTAACACCAGGCAATCGGTCTGCTCGTTTGCCGCCTATGTCATAAAAAAAAAAAAAAAAAGTCTCAGTTTTGATGGTCTGTTGCTAAGACCTATGTGCAAGATAGTTAATGGCTTTAAAAGTGAACATTTGACGACCGGTCTGGCCTAGTGGGTAGTGACCCTGCCTATGAAGCCGAAGGTCCTGGGTTCGATTCCCAGTCAAGGCATTTATTTGTGTGATGAGCACAGATATTTGTTCCTGAGTCATGGGTGTTTTCTATGTATTTAAGTATTTATATGTATCTATTTATTATATATATCGTCGCCTAGTACCTGCAACACAAGCCTTATTGAGCTTACCGTGGGACTAGGTCGATTTGTGTAAGAATGTCCGAAATATTTATTTATTTTATTTACATAATTACATATCCATTTGTATTTGAAACCGAGTATGAGAAGAATACATGAATATACATGCTGCTATAAATAATGGTCTTTATAAACATAATATCTCATTTTATCAAGTAGTTTCATTGTTTCTAACATATAAGGTAAACACCCGAGTGTTCGACAGCGACCCGATGGATGCCACTTTCAAAGAGAAGTCATTGTCAATAGGGGTGACAGAAGGATGTCATCCATTGGACATTCGCGTGTCAAGCACTGGTTCGTTAGCCTTACTATTTAGCAGATTGAAGTACATTATAAGAGACGAGTCTCCATTTCGGCCAAAGTATTGCTATATTTGATTAAGATCAATTAAATCCACATTTCATCGGATATTTCCTGTTTTTCCGGTAGGAGTAGGGTTGGGATGGGAGCATTATTGCATATGAAAAAGATACTCAGGTAAGTATTACGGATTGGAAATTATTAAACGACGGTATATAAAAGCAATATTTTTGATGTTAATATGGAATTCTGTAAACATCTGTTTCAATTACATTTCACCTTCTTTATTAGGTTGAGTAACCTCTAGCTTAAGCAATACACTAGTTTACTTAATCGAAAGTCTTAATTTTTAGTCTTATGTTAAGTTTTTCTAAGTGTCTGTAACACACTGTCTGAATTGTCCGTGAAATGTAATAAAAAAAACCAAATAAGTTTTTATAACTTTTGCGTATATTTCTTAAAAGGTAGGCTTTTTTCTCATGTTCCGTTCGCTCTCAAACTTATGAATAAAATATCACAGATCTACTTTGCACTACTTACTGTACTATATAACGCATTATATATATACATTTTAGATGGGTGCTGCCATGTATAGGTAAGAAATACATCTTCTTTTCAACTAATAACATCATTCTAACGGCAATCATCAAAAAAATGTCCGTTCTGTACTAGAAAGTTAAAGGTATTGGAGAATAATTCTCGTTATCACATACATCGCCCACAATGTGTGGATTTCTATGAGGTAAACATAAAAATCGAGTAGAGTTACTTTTTTTTTGTACAGAATGGACAAAAGTAAAAACTAAATCCATATCCTTATGGTCTATAAATGGCACTCACTGCAACTATGCTCTCTCTTTTTGTGTTTATATAGGTTCCCCAAAGGTTCAAGATAACATCCACGCAAAAAATGACTATAGATACACATTCACACCATTCTTAAATATTTTTACTAAATCTAATAAATAACAAACTAATGAACAAGTTTATATACGCAAATGTATGTACTGCTGCATTTTCCTTTTTATATACAAAATCAACAATATAAGCTTAAGCTATAACCTCATCAAAACTGTTACGATATGTTTTACTGTAGGAAAGCTTGAAGCTCTCTGGGTATTTACGGGTAATTTCACTTTCAGGGACACCCAATTAACTTAATTGTCAAATAAAAGTTAAGTCAGTGGTCAGTTTAGTGACGACAATTAAGCTTTAAATTTCAATACACTCTACTGTTTTATTTTCAATCCATAAATAATACGTGTTATTGTAATAGAAAAATGCGAATAAAGATGATTTACATAAAGATTTAAAGCTTAATTGTCGTCACTAAACTGACCACTGATTTAACTTTTATTTGACAATTAAGGTAATTGGGTGTCCCTGAAAGTGAAATTGCCCTTACATAACATCGTTGAATCTCAGTGCATCTGCTAACATGTATTGTACATATATGTACATATTAAGTGCAGTGCGTCTAACATAATATGATATTATAAAATCTCCGCGCCTTCGGTTGAAGCGACTAAATTTTAATGAAAAGTCAACTGTGTACACTCGTGTAAGTACTCTTGTGATTACAAACGTTTTGATGCAGTACCCTCACCATGAGTTGTGACATCGAGGTTTTCGATAACGAGTATCCAGTTTGCTATCTCTGCATCTCACTTGTACCATTTTAGTGCGAACGAGATGCACAGATAGTAAACTCGATACTCGTTATCGAAAACCTCAAAGGCACAACTCATGGTAAGGGTACAGTTAACGACGGGTACACGTTCACGTATTATTCACGAACGAGGAAAACAAAAGTCAGCAATTGCACCACAGATACGAATTGTTCATATACTGGCAGCTATTAATCGACAGTCAACTAAAACAAATGAAATATAGATAATAATATATTCGATTTGCGTCGTCGTTAACGTCAGCCGCGAGCTAACGACGCTGGTATGACTTCAGATATTTGGGGCAAACCTTGGCTTATAGGGTTATTCGGCCATACCTGTTAAGTAATTCGGTGATACTGCATCTTACAATGTGCTCACAATGGTGAAATGTAAGCAATAAATAGTTGCCAACACGAATGCAAGTATCAAAAACTGTCAAGTATCAATGATTTTATAGCTTGCATTTACATTCGATAGCGAGATTTGTGATATAAGCGAAGATGCAGTAACACCGATAATCCGAGGATTGCCCTATTCCTTTATATTCTACAGTCAAAGTTAATATTAACCATTTTCTCATCAAGCTAGACGTTAAAAACAAATCAACTAATTGTATTACCAATCTGTAAAATCTTCTCAGCATTTAAATAAACTTGGAAAAGATGAATTTTCATCAATCATTTGATATGAAAAGATGAATTTTCATGAATCATTCGACTACTGAATTATGAGTTATACCATAATAGTACTTATTTCCTACTTATTTGATAGACGTGGTTCCTACGCTATTGTTGAAATTTTCTGCAACTTGACGGCGTTGGACTTCTTCTTGCCACGGAAATGCTCCTCAATCTCGGCCAGCGACTTGCCCTTAGTTTCGGGCACCATAAACAGCACAAAGAAGAATGCTATCGCGCAGAAACACGCGTACATCCAGAACGTTCCCGCAGATGTCAGCACAGTCTATTAAAACATTAAACAAGGAAGATAAAATCAGCATGGTACCCTAATAATAAAAACATTTGACGACCGGTCTGGCCTAGTGGGTAGTAACCCTGCCTATGAAGCCGATGGTCCTGGGTTCGATTCCCAGGCAGGGCATTTATTTGTGTGATGAGCACAGATATTTGTTCCTGAGTCATGGGTGTTTTCCGTGTTTTTAAGTATTTATATGTATCTATTATCTATATCGTCGTTTAGTACCTACCTACAACATAAGCCTTACTGAGCTTACCGTAGGACTAGATCGATTTGTGTCAGATTGTCCCGAAATATTTATTTATTTATTTATGTGTCACAAAAATTGTGACCAGGCTGAAGGTTGGCAAACAAAACGGTAACTCCAGATCTTTAAATTCAAGTAAATAGGCTATTACTTATACACTTATACGAGCGCATATCTATACACGTTGGCCCATTTACTTCGGTCAGTATGGGCAAAATGAAATTATAAGACATGCAAAGATCTGTTCTTAGGAACCATATCATCAAAATTTAAGGACAAGAAATTATGCATACATTGATTTAAAAAAAAATTACCCTGTTCGACCAGGTTGTTTTGAAAAACTAAATATTAAATTGTTTCTATTAAGATACACTGAAATGACGATCAGTTTCCCGCCAATTTATATCAGATTCCATAAACAAAAGTCTGTATTTTGAAATGTTATCTAATTCGAAATTCAAATGTTTCCGAGTGGCCAGTTGCGCATAACTTTTAATGCGGCCTATGTATGGATTGTGTATGTTGATGTCTAAAATAAATAGAATACATACATTACATACATTTCAGCCGTATGCAGTCCACTGCTGGACATAGGCCTCCCACAAATATGACTTGTATCATCTTGGGGGTAGTTGACATAGTCGCCACGCTTGGCAGGCGGGTTGGCCACCGCATTAGCTGTAGATTGGGTTTAGACGGACGCTGCTGTCCGTTCGTAGGATTTTTCCCTTTGTCGCCTCTTACGACACCCGCGCAAATTAATAGAATGCTGGGTTTGATTCACGAACAGTGTACAAGTCTTTTTTTAATCTAAATATGTATGCATGTATTCTTGTCCCTAAAATCGATGACATTATTCTTAAAAACAGATATTTGTATGTCTTATAGTTACCGATTTCGCCATACTGACCGATCTAAATAGGCCACAATGTATAGTAAGTTTATGACTATCGTCAATTCAGATGAAAAAGACTTAAATGTAAAAAATATAAACGCAAATTTCTTAAATCAGACGCAAATCGCTTAAAGCTCTCGCTCACTCACGACAGGTTTAACTTCATTCATTCATTCATTTTCTAAGTTAAACCTGTCGTGAGTGAGCGAGACTTAGCGGGAGCGGTGGTGGAACCTGTGGCGCTACCGCGAAAAACGATATTCGTAATTTTCTGACGATTGTATCTGTCACTCTCATGACGCTTTCATTGGAGTAAAAGAGAAAGATGCTCGAATTTCGCGGTACCGGGCCTGATTCGGCTTGAAAACTGGTACCAGACCTTAACTGGCACATGTGATATGCGCCTAGTGCTATATTAATATACACGAGTTTTCACCTTTAAGTAGTTTTTAACTTTAATTTTAATAACTTCACAATAATGTGTCTAGTTAGTGATATCCAATACATACTTCTAATGCATGGAAGGACTTGATGACTGTAAACATGGATAGTAAATTGACTGCGCTGGCCATGGCGGACAGCTGGGAGCGGTGGTGAGCGGGAAACAGCTCGCCCAGCAGCAGGAAGGGCAGCCCACCGAATCCGAGCGAGAAGCCAACCATGAATACCACCAGGCTGCCCACTGGTAGGTACCTGTCAAAGCAAAATGTTGGGTATCCATAAATGGTTTGAATATTTACATCTCAGCTAACCAAACCTAGATTCACATGACGACCCAAAAGGTTAATTGGAAGGGACCGTTTTCCTCCTCTCTTAATAATAATGTCAGGGCTTTCTCCTATTTCATAGTCGTAGTTGAAGGTTTCAGAAAAACACTATACTTAAATGTTTTTACGTGAAATTTCCGGCCTTGTATCTCTATCCGGCCTAGTATTCCTGTTGTTACACTCGGGCGTCTATATCCACTCGACCAACAAGATCCTTTCCCGGTTTCGTTTGTTATGTACATTACTACCCAAACCGATAGGCATATAGTGCCAAATGTAGGTCTATACAGTTTATCGCCTTAACAATAAAGGCGTTGTTCAGATATTTGTGGCGGCCTCCCCAGCTCCGATATATCTGATGGCGATGGCGACTGTACAATCGACGTCAAATATATGTGTTCACGTTTGCACCTTATTACAAAGGCGTAAGATGAAAAAGTGTAAACATATTATGACGTCGACTGTACATACGCTGTTCGTAATATATTGAATAGCACAAAGGAGGTATCGTAGTATTGCTAAGTGTAAATTAAAAGGCGTTAATTAATTTAGGTTTTGTTTAGGCGTAAGATTAGGTTTAGTAGTCCTCGGCTGCAAGCATTTTAGGAATTGACACACATGACAGTGCCAGACACAAGCAGCAGCGGCCGTCGGCCGGCGCGGTCCACCACCATCGTGCTCACATCATTGCACACCAGCTGAACCACACCGACTATAATCGTCATCGTCTTAGGGTAAGTACATCCTGGGAATAACCTACCCGAGCCACGCTGAATGCTGTAACTCTAAATAGTAAGCGGTGCCCATGGCCAACATGGATGCGCACATGACAGCGCCAGACACAAGCAGCAGCGGCCGTCGGCCGGCGCGGTCCACCACCATCGTGCTCACATCATTGCACACCAGCTGAACCACACCGACTATAATCGTCATCGTCTTAGGGTAAGTACATCCTGGGAATAACCTACCCGAGCCACGCTGAATGCTGTAACTCTAAATAGTAAGCGGTGCCCATGGCCAACATGTAGCCGCACATGACAGTGCCAGACACAAGCAGCAGCGGCCGGCAGCCAGAGCGGTCCACCACCATCGTGCTCACATCATTGCACACCAGCTGCACCACACCGACTGTAATCGTAATCGTCTTAGGGTAAGTACATCCTGGGAATAACCTACCCGAGCCACGCTGAATGCTGTAACTCTAAATAGTAAGCGGTGCCCATGGCCAACATGGATGCGCACATGACAGCGCCAGACACAAGCAGCAGCGGCCGGCGGCCGGCGCGATCCACCACCATCGTGCTCACACCGTTGCACACCAGCTGCACTACACCCACTATAATCGTTGCCATCATAGGGTTTAGAGTGCTTCCTGGAGACAACATTTAAAACAATTATACAACAATATTGTACTCATAGCACGATATGATCGTTGGACAAGACAAACAAATTAGGAGGATTCCACATATTAGCAGTTACACTTATTGAGTGAGGACGCTTTATGAATAGGTTCCTCCTAACTACTAAACAATAAAACTTTATATTTCTTTATTGTTTTCATACTTTTTTAAGTAGAAACATCTGCTAACTAAACCATATTCTTAGAAATAAACGAAAAATGGAAAAATTAACTGCCCCGGACGAGACTCGAACTCGCCAGTATATGTACTTTCATACCAGTACATACCCATCGCTCTACCAACTGAGGTACAGAGGCTTGCCCAAAGGCAGCGAATTTCTCCACCATAGCCTTCGTATGCGCTTTGGAGGCGCCTAGCGATGATTTAAGTACATGTTTATTTTTTCCACTATCAATTATGAATTCTGCTTACTAAAATTATCCTATCCTGAACGTACCATAATAAACGTTGTAAAACATATAATTATTTATCTTATTAAGATGAGTGAGTTAGCAAACCTTGGAATCTTTATTTAGCGTGGGTTAATACACAGTATGTATATTGCTGTGCTTGAAATCAAACCAAGTTGACTAGTAAATATTGAGACTGAAAGTTTTGATTAATACAAATCACGTTTATTCAAAACAATTATCATTAAACACTTAGATTTATAATGTCTATGCTATATCGCATTCCAGGTATTTTGGCAATTGCACCAACACTATTTTTAACGTCAAAAACCCAGTAAGTCTCAGTTCTATATTTTTATGCCGCGATATCACGCTGTCGAAATAACTGAAATGACATTGAACTGATGGTACTGCCCCAACGAATATTTACCAAAAACAGAGGAATAGACTGAATTTTGAAAAAAAAAAACGTCTTTATCTGTAGACATGTTAATCGTGATCTGAAATGGAAGGTACTTACAGCATGATCTCAATAAATGACGCCTTCTCGTGATTTGTTTAAATTGTATACGTATATATTCGACATAATTATTTACAATGTCGTCTTCCAATAACATACTAAACACCCAGTGCAATGGAAAACAGATAGAGCTGCCACCTATTCTGACACACGGATTTACAAAACTCTAGTTAATGATAATAATAAAATAATTTGACATTAACAGTTTTTGTTTTTTTACGAGTCTCTGGTATCAAGAGGTATTTGTAATTATATCCACGAGAGCTGTGAGCTAATAACGCTTCCTTGTGAAACAGTTAAGTGGGGCCGGGAAATTATTCCGACAGTCGTAGTAATTACGTACAGTTGCAAAGAGGCTTGGGAGGGATTCACCTCCTGAAACCTGACGTGATGGTGAAAATTCATGTAGGTATTCCTAACTCTAGTTAGTCTAACGTAGTCTAAAGTCAGCTGACTACCAGAAATCCTTCTTAGTCTAGTTCCATGGCACAGTATATGTGGTCCTTTCGGGCTTAATCTTAGGATCTTAAGGCTGCGTGTAGGCTTTGTCTTTAGGTAACGCGAGGGCTGTATACAGTTAGTTAAAGCTGTGCTCGCAATAGCTTTAAGAATAGATTATTTGCAATGAGGGTGGCACATGGTCCAAATTGATCTATAACTAGCTTTTCCTCGCGACTACGTCAGTCTTTAAAGTATGGTTGCGGCATTAAAAATATCCTCGTAGCTCAAACTCTCTTCATACCAAATTTCATCCCATTTGGTTTAGCGGTTTAAGCGTGAGGAGGACAGAGTTAATTTCACATTTATAACATCAGTAGTATGGATTAAACTACTTTATAAAATCATTAAATGCTACCAAGTTCACAGCTAAATCATTTGATTGTAGGTTGATGTCCTCTGGTTTTGGAAATATTTTTTGGTGCAGGTTAGATAGTCGTGGCAATGTCATCAGAAGGTATTTAAATTTTGCTTTTGCTATACGGTATTTTCTGTTTTAGTATTAAATAAAAGCTCAATATCAAAATGTAGCTTAATGAAATCACACAATCTGTTATAATTATCTTAGTTACTGATAACACGATTAAAATAAAATTAACAATCAATTCAGAATGACACTTACTAGTGTGTACCCAATCTGCTATTAAGCTTACCTGCACTTTGGAAAATTTCAACAGTGAAGAATATGACGGCATCGATGCCACTGAACTGCTGGAAGAAAAGCAGCGAAAAGCCCACGATTAAAGGCTTAATGACGGCAGACGAAAAGAAGACCTCCCGCGTAAACAGGCTTGGAGGAGTCGCCGGCACCTCCGCATCCGATTTCCTTAAACAAATGCATAGTAAATAAACAAGTATTACATAATTAAAAGCAATAAAGAGACGGAGTAAATTTTATAATCTTAGAAGTGTAATCAAAATAATTATCTTGGTATTCATAAAACTTGGCATACCTGAATGTTATATATAATACATTATGATGCTATAATAATATAAGTATGCTCGATTGATTATTATAATGATTTCACGTTTTTAACTCATTAATCCCAAGACTTAGTTATAAATTTATTACTAGATTTTCGTTCGATTTCGCGTTAGCATGGTCCGTACGTTGAGCGAGTTTGAGGTAACAATGCACATTTCATGTAACTACTTGAGCGGGTTTTTATCTGCTCATACGAGTACAGAAAAGCCATATTGGCTACGCTTGCCTAAGAAAGTTCCTAACCCGCTGCCCCTGCTATGCACTAAGTCCATATTATTGTATAGATCTCGTAAATTTGTCAATTACTACAAAACAGTACTTACTCTGCGGCATCCTCCTTGACCACAGCTGTGGCCCGCGAAGAGAGATGAAGCCACTTCTTTGAAGCTGTGGAGTCCAGGCCTTTTGTCTCAAGCCATACGGGTGACTCGGGCAGTGGCAGAAGCACCACGAATAATGCACCTAAATGTATGATGAATTTAAGTCTCATTTGGCCTAGAAACACTAGGTCCATGGGGTCCCAGCGCACACAAACGTTTTCAGAAATCGAGAAGCGTCTGGTTGATGCAACTGATGACCAAGGAGCTGGCGACTTCCTCGCACAACGTAATGCGACAAAACGAGGAAATGCCGCTAGTATCCTCGGTATTTACAATGCCTCAATAATAGTGCCTAATAGTAATAAGTAGTTATTATAAAATTGTAATTGTTTTAATAGGTTTTATAATCATAAGTATCGACAAAATAAGTTGTCCCGGTTCACAAGAGAGTAGTTAACTTGTTTTTATATTAATCAGAAACGTCTGCTAGCATATCATCGATATTTAAATCGAAAGAAAACATAAAAAAAATTGACTCGAACCCACAACCACTGGATCACTATAGCTCAGTACACTACCAATTGTGCTATACGAGTACCGCTGGGACTTGTCAAATTTTTCTACTTTTATCCTTAATAAATATTTATATATTATTTTTAATAAATATTTTATGTTTACCTTTATTTCCTATTTGTATTGTTTACGGTGAAAGTGGTTTAGAGTTAGGTGCTGTAAAGGTTTATGAGAGAACAAATGATATTGAAATGAACTCAGGCTAAAGGAACGTAATAGATATTTATAAGTTTGCGGCATTCAAGTATTGACATAAGTAAGTGTCTTAAGTTTTTTTTTATCTTTCATTCGTTATCGTGTAAATATGTATTTTGCTAGTAGTACAAAATAAACTGTATTATATTCTAAAAGAAATGCTATTGATTACATATTTAGAGCAGGTTAAGATATAGATAGACGGGTAGAAAGAGATGTATCTACCTACGTAATAATGTTACACACATTCATACAATCATAGACATGGAAACTAGTAATTTAATATTTATTTACTTATAGAGAATTATTATTATTCTTTAGTTATGCAATTATTAATATTCGCTTATATTACCTGTATTACAAGCATTGAATTTACTGGTCGAAGGATAGGAATGGGTAGTTTTGCGTAAGATTAAGTATTTAATATTTTCGTCAAACCATAGTAGGTTTTATGAGAGGTAGGGCACAGCGATTACCATCACGCTTGAATCTGGGGCAGCCCAACTGGGGAAGTACCTCCTCCTTACAGAAGACCACAACCATAATAGCACTGCTACCTTTCAGGTATGTAGTGCTGTGTTCCTGATGGTGAGTAAGGTTCCCAGAGCTCCAACCCCCCTTAAAGGCCGGCAACGCGCTTGTGACTCATCTGGTGTTGCGGGTGCCTATGGGCAACGGTAATTGCTTACCACCAGGCAATCCGTCTGCTCGTTTGCCGCCTATGTCATAAAAAAAAGGTAATTTGTATTAAAAGTTACGTACCGCAAAACGTTGCGGAGAAGAACGCCAGGTGTCTCCAGGACAGCCAGTTGCCCGCGATGTACGAGAGGAGGATCCCGAGCGACATGGAGAGAGTGGGCAGCGACCCCAGGCGCCCCCGGATTTCCGGGTCACAACACTCGCTCACCTAACAAAACAATTCATCCTTCAAATGGCTGTAATATTGAAATGGAACATCAGCTCATTTGCATGCAGACCGGCACTAATAATTAATTGTAGGACGTTTGCTGATAATGATAATGAAACTTATCATACATAATGAAATAAATAATATAATTTTAATGGAATTACTTAATAATGTTTAGGTTCGTTTTCATTATAGTCATGTTCAGTAATCGTAAGACTTGCAAGATAAATTATTGACTGCATTAGTGACTACCTGCCAAGGTACTTATTGTTTGTGCATTGCGTCTTGTAACACAAAAGGTGTTGTCTACCAACCAACCTCTCAGCTAAATCTAAATTATTAGATCTGTACCCATCTACTTACACCTATGTACTTACTACCAGTGCTACCTGTAGTAGCTTACTTACTTAGTTAGTACTGATTAGAAGCTATATACTTACATAAACCTGCGCGGGTGCCAGTGTGAAGCCTACACAAAGCCCATCAATGAAACGGCCGACGAGTATGAGCGGGAAAGATGGCGCGAAGCCTAGTATGAGCCAACCGGCGGCCCACAGCGGCGAAGCCATCTGCAGCGTGCGCTTGCGCCCCGCGTGCTGCATGATCACACCCGACATCATGCTGCCCACGAAGGCTCCGAGCGGTGGAATGGCTCCTAAAAATTATATTAATGTAGGTGAACTAAATGGTCTATGTGCGCTAGATTATGTGATCGAATCGCCTTACAAGAGCAATCACTTCGTGAAATTAACCTCATACATTACGTAGCTAGTTTGAAACTTAGACTATTGAGTGTTACTACAAAGTGATGCTGATGAGTAAAATTGGGTTTTTATTAACATTGTTTTTGGATGCCAAAATTAAAAGTTTCTTGTCCAACATGACACAACTTTGTACCTACAATATCACGTTTCGTTGTTTGGAAGGCAGCCCTATCGCTGAAATATTGGTCCGGGTTATTTATCTTTGGCGTAACCTAAATAGAAAATTCCATATGAGTAGATAGAAATTTAATATAAGTAGTCTCGAAACATGTGTAACCCCCGAATAAAGGTTGACTCACACACCGGTGGGCGTCCGAGCCGAGGCCACCGTCGTGATATTTGGTATGGAATTAATCACGTGACCACCGAGCCGCCCGAGTCACTCAGTCCGGGCACGAGCTGGTCGTGCGACGGCCATTTTACAGCTATGTAAAAAATCTCTGTACCCTTACGGTTACCCTGTAGTATCGAGTTTGCTATCTGTGCATCTAGTTCGCACTAAAACAGTACAAGCGAGATGCACAGATAGTAAACTCGATACCTACTTGTTATCGAAAACCTCAATGTCACAACTCAAGGTAAGGGTACTCGCTCGGCTCGGTGATGGGAAGGCGACGTGATGCTTACGCGATATCGACGGACGTGCGACGATCGTCTACTCGCAACAAATGGTTGGATGAAACGACGCTCGTGTTAATGTCAATTGTCGTCGGACCGCTCGGGCCCGGGCCGCGCCGGTGGGTCTACGGTGGGCTCGGGCTCGTGAGGTCGTCGAGTAGGAAGGGCGACGGTGTAATGTGACTCATCCTTAAATCGGAAATGTCTCGATGATCTATCTATTTGTATATTTAACGTAAATGACGATGTCAGCTTAAAAAATTGTGCCCAGGCTTAAAACTCCGTAATGATATGAAAGAAAACTTAATAAGCAGTGCAAATTGTAATGCTAATAATTAGTCAATTATCGTATTAATTAATCAATAAATACCTGTCACCTATCTTTTAGAAAGCTTAAAATGGCTTAATTTATTTGTATGTGTCAATACTTATTTGTTTACAATAGAAATTGGTTAATTTCATAATTGCTAAATCATTATTTAAGTATAATAATAATATATTTAAGTATATAATATACTTACTAGTTAAAGATTAAAAAAAAAGATAAAAGATCTTTATTTTTCAATTTAGGCACATTACATGGACTTATGAACGTCAAAAAAAAAAAAAATCTACACCGGTTCAAACCCTACACCTCTGACCCGTGAAGATACCGGCAAGAAACTACGGCGGGACTTATTTTTTCAAAACAGTGATACATCAAATCTTAAAGTAGGTACTTACATAATTATAATTATGCGTAGTCCGATAAGAAAACATATCAAACAGTTTATTACAAGATAAGAAAATATTAAAATATAAAAGTAAAAATAATAATGTATAAATAAATTCGACTTCACAAAATAGACATACTTTAATATGCTTTCTTATCTGAACTGTGTCATTTACATTAATTATCTGGCAGTACATACAATTGTTGAATTAATTGCTAGGCGGTTTTGTTAGTTTCTGGTTTGGGCCATGCATGTTTGTCTGTCAAATAATCCTCTACTCTGTAATAGCCCTTAGACATCAAAGACTTTTTTAAGTAATTCTTAAGTTACATAAATATAACGAAATCCGGCCCGAAGGTAGCATGAACGGCGGGTCAGTTTATTATAAAAAACTTTGTAGTTGTTTACCTATCCACGATTTTTGTTCGCTGGTCTGGATGAGATTGGAGTCAACGGCCTCGAGGGATGGCAGTGCAGACGCGGAGTAGCCCCGCACCAGTCCGATGATTAAAAATGCCAGCGAAGTGCCAAATGTCAGCCATAACTGCAATTAATTAATGTAACAGTACTTACAATCACGGAACATAGAAAATATACATATAATTAGAGTTCGGAGTACCGGTGGCAAATTTCACACAAAAGGTATGGGTCGTTTTTATAATTATTATTTTAGGCTTGAATAATAAAATTATTCACTTACCTAATGTACTTAGTATGGTACCTACTCGTAAATTGGAAGTAAGTACTTAACATTTATTTTCATAAATCGATTTCAGGAACACCTAAACGTTATGTCGTATTATTATAAATACATATTACATTATATTTGTATGCTCGTAAGATAATTTCTATAAGTTCCTAAAAATTATTATGCAAAATTAATAATTTATTCGTTATTTATTTAATCATAAGATTACTTAGGCGACTCGATACATTTAGTGTGAAATTTGCCACCGGTACTCCGCCCTCTACATATAATATAATCTTCTGTAAACGAAGTTGGCCTCGCGGTCCATCAACGCACAGCCGAAACTATACTGGGCCTAGACTAAACTTGAAATTTAACTAGAGCTTTTTATCTCTACGGAGGCACGAGATAAGAAGAAATTTAGGAGAATTCCATCCCTAATAAGGAGGTAAAAAAAAATGTTGAAAGTTTATATGGAGGAAACTTTTATTTTTGCGATAGACTTTGAAGTTTGTAAAATAATTCCTTATTAGAAAATAAAAAAGTGCTTTACGCGTTTTTTTTTTTATTTTATCCCTAAGACGGTAAAAAGGGGTTGAAAGTTGGTATATTTGCGAACTATTAAAAATCAATAAAATAATTTTCAGCGGCTTTCGAAATTATATCCCTAACGTGAAAAAGGGGTTGAAATTGTGTATGCAAGTTAAATTTTTGCGAGGCTAAATTTCTGTGAATAACTTTTTACTACGTTCGTTAGAACTCATTAACTAACACTAACAAACGGGGTCGAAATAGGGTCAAGATTGGAATCTATAAGGAGATAGTATACATTGTAGTAACAACAAGTTTCGGAATTTCTTTTCTATCTCTCCTTGAGAGGAATGGGGATGCAAATTTGTAGGTACTAATACAGACTCCCAGTTACTGAAATTACAAAGCTAAGAAGCTGAGAAATAGAATTAAAATATTGAATTGCTGAGAGGGTTAACAAGAATGTTGAATGGATATACCAGGCGGGTTTTAAACTTAAATTTATAGTCTTGAAACTGAATATTTTTATTTTTGAATCCAATGTTTTTTTGCGAAAAGCAGAAATAAATACATAAAAGATAATTAGGGGGATGGAAGTTGTAGAGTTGGATGGATTCAGACCCATCCAACTCTACCTCATCTCATCCTCAGGGATGATTAAAGACTATTGCAAAAATCTATAAGGGGTGAAAGGATTGTCAGTTAGAGGAACAAAGTAAAAGAAGCTAGAATTTTAGGTAAACGAAGTTGCGAGCAGCAGCGTTAAATATAAACTCGTGTAGGTACCTACTGTTTCCAGCCGGTGCGGTGGCGTTGTGGCTCCTAATCTAGGCGTGGGCGAAATCACATCAACGAGGCTTTATGCTTAAAAATAAACTGTTAAAAATATCATCTTTGGTACAGCTTTTGCACAATCATCAAGTAGCCCAAAACCATGCTAGATTCCAACGAGCCCAAACACGACGAGCATATCTTGTGTATTTTAGAAGTTGCTACTATGTAGATAGTGCGAAACTGTGTTCAAATATCTTCTAAATAAAACTTGCTTGTATCAACCGGGATCAATAGAACCAACTAAAAAAAAATCCTTATTTTATTCAAGGTTTTTTTAGAAAATAGTGTACCCAATTACATAGGGTGAATTGTTAAAAAACCTTAATTACATACCAGGATATCAGTTTTGTTACGACTATTAGGCATCTGATAAAGAAATCTGTACGGATTTTAGTGTTCCGTGCCTTAAAAAAAAAACGGAACGCTTACAAGATCACTTTGTTGTCCATCTGACCTTCCGTCTGTTTGTCTGTCTATCTTTGAGAAAACTTTATCTCGGCAACGTGTGATGGTATCGAGTTGACATTAACGCCATAATATACACTACTTTACGGTCCCATGAAGCTTGGAAATAAATCAATCACAAAAGCTTCGGCGATATAGTACGAAAAATGTATATATCGACACTGACAAAGGAATAAAAATTTATAAGGTACCAATTCATTGGGAAATCTACATTCAATAGGAAACTCGCACAAAAAAATGCTAAATGGTCAAGTAGCTGTTACGATATCACTTTGTAGCAATCAAAATGAGATGAGGAAGATGCACAAAGGAAGTAATTAATTAATACTGCAGTAATAACTAATTAAATTGTAATACAGCCATTATGATGCAATCCTACAAGTACGAGTACTTGTCAACTCCGATACAATAGTAAACGACGATTACAAGAATGATGTAATGGACTAGTGAGTGTCACTGACCTTTTGTAAACGATCCATTCAACATACTTTCTAGTTCAAGTGCAAGTTCATTTTTTATTGGACCTCCGCCGTTTTTTTTTTTGGCCGTTACACAGTTTATCACGTTATGCTTGCTAGTAATATGCCGTTTATGAAAAAAATGTGGAAAGTTGATGATATTTATTTAGAAGAAAACTACTTTTGTGTATGCCTTTGTATGACCACAAACTATTACATTTACCTACAAAACAAACTATTATAATATGTACCTATTCTTAATTAACCAATTTAAATAAGGAATAGGAACTTGTTCAGACTACCTCTAGTACATTTAAAAAAAACGTGAGGCCACGGTGCGGCATTCAATACCACAAAGGCAAAAACAACACTGACTACCTAGTCATAATAAAAAAGTGCGGAACGCAAAGCACTTATACACAAACACACTAGATGCATAAAAAGTATGTTACGAGTACATTCCATCTTTATCTACTTTGGGAGTATAAGGCAGAGTAAGGTTCGTATTTTGCTGTTGTATAATATGTTCAGTTAACAAAAGAAGTTTTATCTCGTTTGAAAACTCTGGGACTTACAAATGATGATGATGGCAATTTTCAGTGTTATTTGGTTCCTTAGATTGATTTAGTAATAATAGTAAAGTTTTCTTTAGCGATACGTGTAGAGCTATAAATAAGTTATTTCCTACAGTCGGTACCATCGGTGTCAAAAATATGTGTACAATTTTATAGCTTATTGTAAAGGAATAGAATACATAAGTGTGAACTTACTTTGACGTCGATTGTACCTACAAACGCTAAACGATGCAACAGTTGTCGTGTTATAGCAATGTCATGTCAACACGTCAGACCGACACTTAGGCTTTTATGTAGTCAATTAATAATTGGATTCCCATTGTAACATTTGTAACGCATTTGTATATTCAGCTATACAGGTACTATAAGCTCATTAGTCTCATCACGTTTTTACGTATTTGAATCCAGTATTGCTCAGCTAATATTTTTGTTGACAGTAAATATATAGGTACTCGTATATCATGTTGTTGTTTATGCCGTGTGATGCCGGCTGACTAGAATAGCACCACCCCATCTGCTCCCGCAGGGGTAAGAGGGGACAAAGGACAAAAAATCCTACGGACGGGCAGCAGCGTCCGTCGAAACCCAATCTACAGCTACTGCGGTCGCCAACTCGCCTGCCAAGCGTGGCGACTATGGCAACTACCCACAAATTGATACATGTCATATTTGTGGGAGGCCTATGTCCAGCAGTGGACTGCATACAGCTGAAATGTATATTATGTTTGGATGGTTTATTTAAGTATACATTTTAATGGTTGGATGAATAAAGATGCAAGCAATATAATGATACTAATATAATCTGTATTTTCTACACATATCTAAATATATTACATATACAGTATACTTTTTTTTGAGAGGGAATAATATGTAATGGCCTTGCCAAGTTGTAGTGACGCTGCCTTCGAAGCCGAAGACATAGGGTGTGAATGCCGGAAGCGAGGACTACATAACCGGCGGTTATGTATTAACCGCTATCAGAAAGATGCCGATCTGGCGTCATATCGATTTATTTAGGTTAGATTACGATAGCACAACCGAAATTGTTCAGTAGCTGAATAAAACGCGGTTTACATAATTGTACAAGCTGGTTTACAAATTTTCTCACACCCGGCGCCTCCACTGTCGCCGTCAACGCAGCACGCAACCGTAATTATACCGATAGACTACCGTATTCACTCATATACATAGGTACCTATATAGGTTTGTGAGAAATATCGATAGGTCTTAGGTACCTTTACTTTGTACCAATACCGTTATATTCTAATCGGTGTAGTCTCTACCTTTAGCGGTATCGTAATTTCATATTTTTAATCGCGATCATTACTGAAGTCTTTTTGAGCCTACTATCACTACTTTGCTTTGTACTGGTATGTTTATATTTAATTTGATTTCAATTAGTTACGAACATACGTGTCTTTTATATTGTTTATAGTTCGATTGCAGAATTTCGTAGGAAAATAAAATATAGTAACTAACATAGACAGTATGCTTTAAATGAAGGCAAAGAAAATATGATTTAAAATGTATGAATTGTTTTGCTAAATCAGACCGAAATATGGAAATTACGAACGTCTGCGACCGACTCTAATGTGATCAGCGGAAGTCAATTCAGTGTCATTACTGCTCGTTAAGTAAACATATCGCAATTTCACAATCTACCGTGATTCCACCATTGTCCGGAACGTGCATGTTAATTCATCACATTATGTGCCAACATTATAAGCGAATGCTTACTGATTCTAATTAAATATTTCATATTCGAATACTTGGATAGGTTGTCCGCAAATAAATGGGATTTTTATGTGTATTTAACGCGATTGTGATTTATACAACTCCTAAACACACTGTGCGTATCGTATGAGCGCGAGTGAGACCACGCTATGCAGGTGGATCCCCATTTGATATGAACAGTAATAACTATATTTTATAATATAATAAAAAAATACACCTAAAGTTTACGCACGTAGTTGTTTTCATTTTACGAATCTACGAGTATAATTATATGGTAACTATCAGTAGCGGCGCATCAATTTATATGACAGACAAACTTTCATGGAAAACTGCTCTACTATCTGAAATTTAGTCAAGCCGGCAGAAATCGAGTTCAAAGGACGCGCCGCTACTGGTAACTATGATACCAAGCTTTTAGATTCAAAAATGTTATTTACAACAATGCCAGAAAGCACGATAATAATGTGTATAAGCACCATATATTTATTATTTTAGTACAGTTTTAGCTATCTCTAATGTGTGTATTTTGACCCACTATTTGCCTATTTTTATTCTTTTGTTTATCGTATGGAGGTATTTAATCAAAAGGTCATCATTTTTAATCTCGTAGCTGAAAGGAAGCGCAACAAATAAATCTTGGAATTTAACACGTGCAAAGGAAGACTACAATATATTTATTGTAAGACTGGTATGATTCGCGTGAGGCCAAGCTCAATGCCGGAATGAATCGTTCAAGATGTCAGGGCGCAATGCTACAACAATTTTATAACAACTTATTTCCATCCCACGCATGCCCAGTTATATACAGATTTGTAGCTGTCAAAAGTCACTAGCATTCGAGTTTACAGTGTTTTTTTTTGTGTAATTACATAAAGCATTACGTTTATAGGGGCGTTACTGGGCATCATTATTTTATTTTTTTACCTACACCAAACGGATATCGTACATTAACACAAAGTAATTAAAACTTAATTAATAATTTTGCCGCTAAAACATAGGATGGATTTATTTAATCTTTATTAAATCAAAATCTAAATACAAGAAGGTACATATAGCGGACTTAATGCCATAAGGCATTCTCTACCGATTACGTATATACGTTATTTCGGTGTCAATATTAATTTAAGCTGTCGTTATCCTATTTCCGTGATTATAGTCGGTTTGCTATAAAAAAATCATATTATTTTTCACATTAAATTATGTCAAATCGTTTTATTTAGGAACTCCCAAGTACTTACTGATTTTGGAAGGTATTCTTGTGGTCTTTACTGCTTGTAAACAACATTCTTACTTGTGTATATCAGACTCAGACTCAGAGATTTTTCATCAGCTTTATAAGTATTTTTTCATACAGCAGTGGTACATACAGGAAGTGATAGCTTATCTTATTCCCTATGAACTTTCAACTTGTTAACGTGAGGCATTATGAATTCAAAGGTTCAGTAGAAAATCAGTGACCTTTAAAAGTGCCAATCGCTCCAGGGAAATACCACGAACCAAGCATAAGTTGGAGAGCTAGCACCGTAAAATGGTATGCAATGTTGAGACCAACGAATTTATTTTAGGAAGTTAAAGTATTAGTTAAGTTAAAGATAAAACTATACCCTCACCGTCCGCCTTGTTAATCTAATTTATAATAACAAAATTCTGGCATGTAGTTTTCACGTTGAACTCAACATAAACTTAAATTTAAGGACATTTTTAAGCAAAAACAATAAGATAAGTGTTTAAATCGTAAACTATCCTTCCAATCACACTTGTCGAAAACTTTTGATATCCTGTTACATTGTGCCTTCACCGAAGAAAAGCTGCCGGATACTTGATTTCAACCAAAGGGATAGTATAGCAATATGATATATCTAGAAGCATAAAGTATAATATATATTGGAACATGACCTTCGACACCCTTCGTGTCGTTTGACTATTTTATGGACCTAGCTCCTAAGTCTCCGAGTACACAACAATAAAATTAAAGTTCAAAATCCCTAATATTTCAGGTACCCTTTAGTTTGGGCAAACATTGTTCTATTACTCTATGTTAATTTCGTCCGGTATCACGTTAGTAACGCACTACGAAACACCTTGTCAAGTTGTTCTGAAAAATATTATTATTCGTAATAGTGGATACATACATACATAATACATGCTGATGAACACTAGTCGGAATATTATAATTCTCATATTGGTATACCTTGTTGACTTTTATTGTATATCTTTCCCGTACACGGGACAACAGTGTTCCAGATATTTGAGTGGCGAAATTTCGCCATGCTCATGTAAGCCTGGGGTCCGCTTGGAGCAACTAATCCCAAGAATTGGCGACTGCCATCTGACCTTCCAACCCAAACGGTAAACTGCAGGCAGGTCTTATTACGATTAATCCGGTTTCCTCACGATGTTTCCTTTCACTGAAAAGGGACTGGTAAATGTAAAATGATATTTTGGAGATAAGTTTCGAAAAACTCATTAGCACGAGCCGGGGTTTGAACCAGCGACCTCCGTATTGCAAGTCGCATACTTTTATCGCTAGCCCACCAGTGCTTCATCATCTAAATACGGTTTTTTTTGTAATCCAACCCCTAAGGGAATGTAAATAGGGTTGCAAGTTTTTTAAGACTTCTAAGAGAATATAATCCCGTGCGTAGGCTTGTGTTAGTGACTGACTTTTGAAAATAGAAATAAAAACGTGATGATATGTAAAAGATAGGTAAAATAGATATCAATAACTCGTGATACATGATCTTTTTAAAGATCCAATCTTTATACCTAGGTACTTCATACGTAATCTGCTTGTTGAGATTATATATCATATCAAAATCTAGGTTCACCTTATCGATGAACCTTTGTTTATGAAATGGAAGATACAATTGATTGCTTAACATTTTATACAAATTTTGACTATCTCAACGGCAATGTATTGTTTCTGTTACAATTTCTGTAAACCTGTTCAGCGACCCATTGCAAAACGATTTACAAGTAATAATATTAGCGGAACTCTCTTCCTAATAAAATAAATTGGAAAGGGACTTCTACTAATATAATTAGTTACAAGTTGCAATAGGCTCTAGATTACTTATTGCCTTCAGTGCGTTAAATATACATAGTTATATATATAACTTGACTAAAACTTCTAGGCGATGAAAAACATATACGAACATTTTACATCAAAAATACCCCTAAATAAAACACAGAGAGAGGGATCACAAATGAATCAACCACGGTATGTACTTTAGACCCGTACAAGATCAGGTAGGTACGCGGTTCAAGTGCTGATAACTTCCTTACGCAATCCAATTTTCCGATGGAATGTAAACAACTGAGGTAAATAATGAAATAAATCAAATCAGTTTTAATAGAAGTAAACAAGAACAGAATATGAGTTCTCATTTATAGTACAGATCCAACAAATATATCAGAATTAAGTACCTAATAACTTTATTACTCATTTCTAATAAATATGCCCAAAGGGTATAGCAGTATAGCCTAAGGAAAATTGCCGGGTTTTTAAGTCGAAACAAGTAATCAAATGATGCCTTTTGAGGAAGTAATACCCTGCACAAAGTTTCATCCCCCGGTTACCTCCTGAGGGTAAAATCACACCCAAAAACTGTTATTTATTTTTTCCTAAACTGTGAAACTGACGAATTTCAAATTTTGTACAAATATTAATGAGACTAAAGTATATATGTTAAAAAAAGATGACACTAGTAGCCTATAAACTTTTTGAAAAAATAAATAAATCAGTTTGTATAACAAGTACACACGCCATATTTTTTGCCATATATGAACCAATTTATATTCTACATCATACAAAAGTTTTATCAACCTAGCCCAGAAGGAACCTTATCTAATTAATATGAATTGGCTCTTTGGTGCCTACTATTTATTTAACTCCTCAAAAGGCATCGTTTGATTATAGTTTCGAACCAAAAATTCTGGGGGCAATTTCTCTAGCTAGTTAATATTAAAAAAATAATGGTCCACCTTAACGCATTCACTGCCACCGACGCTCATGTGCGTTAATTTCCATACATTTTTGGAGAGGGTGGCAGCGAATGTGTTAAGTAGGATGCTTAGCCATAGATCTCTCTTTAGTTTAGCCAGTGAGTTTTTTAATTATACCATAGGCAATATAATTAATGTTTTTTCCCCAAATAAACGAAATGAGTTAACTGGTGCTTAAACTATACTTGATAAAACGATTTGTAGCAAATTCGATGCTTAATTGAAAAGCAATTTGTTTGACATCAGAAAGGCATTTAGCCAGAAACATTAATTATGATTGTAATACGAAACACTGTTATGTTGATATAATATTTACAAATAAAGGCGATCCTTTCAAGACTCCGGGATACATTCTCGTCGATTGAGGTATAATAACACAGACGAATGCGATTTTTTCCAACATATGCTCAATGCGCCTAGGAGGCGCCTACCGTAAATGTGTTAACACTTTTACAGAGTCTCATGTCATGTGTTGAGAACTCACCGATAATTCAACAATTTACAACTAACTAAATTATTAATAATTGATTTACTATTGTTAATTGATTTGTACAGGTACAGTCAGCGTCATATATTTGGCAGCACCCAAAGTAGTCATAAAGTTCGGTACACCATAGAATTTGTATGGTGTACCGAACTTTATGAGTACTTTGGATGCTTCCAACTATATGACGCTGACTCTACATAATAACTGAGTACAATATTATGTCCCGTAGAAAAATTCCAATATATTTTTATAGTTCTCTAATACTGCTACAACATTGTAAAAGGCAATGTTTGTAATATCTGTTGTTTGGATGAAACAAAGAAATTCTAGTTTGCATTTAAACTTTCGTGTCTCTTACTAACTATAACGCTTTTACAAGTATTTACAAATGCAAGGGCTTGACATTCTTGGCACTCATGGTGGTTTAAAACAGAGGCCTTAGCTTTCCGATACATGTTGTGTGAGTGACTAAATAAACGTTAATAAAGGCGTTGTTTGTTATTATGAATGATTTATATATTGCGAATTTTCTCGTAATATTATTACTAACAATTCTATTAGTAGTACCCAGTTACAGTATACGATTACAGACTACCTGTTACTTACTTTGTTTTTTTTTAATAGTCTGAATATATCTACTAGCGTAGTTGTAGGTGTTGTTATGTTACGTTAAGATACGAGTCCAATAAATAAGACCTCATAATGTTGTGAACCACACTTAGCGGAAGAAGCGACAAAAAAACGATTTATATTTCAGAGACAAGATATACCTCCATGTTCTTCATGCAGTATCTAGTATGTAAATACTAGATACTGCATGGTTATCAAAAATGTTAAAGTTGTATAAAAATGTAACTTTATAATTACGCAAATATTAGACGGCCAAAAAAATTATTGATATAGAAATGAGTCAACATATTAATAAATAAACAGTAAGTAAAGATGTTCTAATAATTATTATTATGTTATTTAACAATGCTATCATTATTCCCCAAGATAAGATATTGCTTGGACCTTTCTTGAACTAATGGGATTATCGTATGATCTTACTGTATGTACTAAGAGTAAAGAGTGGTTCACGTATACAAATAATATCAATATTTGAAAACAATTAAATTTTAAAAGTTATATTACAGACTTTTATTTAAAACATCTAAATACGTAAAAATACAATAAAAAAGTTTATTTAAAAGTTATCTAACTTTTTCTCCGATACTACCTTGATAAAAAGTTAGTAAAATAACCAAATAGCTTTGACGGCATATGAAGTCGAGGTTTTCATCAGGTTTTTAAAGTAAAGAAGTACTGAATGTTTTATATCTCTTTTAATTCTTACGTATTTAGTTACTGATGTTAAATTGCGTTCAGAAACAGAAGTCAAATATATGTCAATAAGTAGTTTGCGTTGGTAGCAACATAGAGTAACCATGATACCTGAATCATGTCGAATTAACGCTCGTATTAAGCAGATTCAAAAACATTTTTCACACAAGCTTAGGGCCACCGAGGAGGTTGAAGTTACTAATAACGTACTGTGGATTACGAACATGACACGGTGTTTAAATCTCTCAACAACACAAAAATTAGATCTTTAAAGAATTGTAATCCCTACACACTGCTGTAACTGTCGTATTAATTGTTCGATACCTTCAAATAAACATAAATAGGTCTCCCTCCCCCTTATTGTACACTTTTGTAAAACCAGGAAGTAACTGAGTAAAAATCATTGCTACTCCTTTTATTTAGTTATTTTATACAGAATCTGTAAGTTCTACAGACTCTAAAAAGTTATAATGCAACTAGTTACGTGAGTGGATAGCTCAAATTAAGAATTTTACCTTTGAGGAAAAGGTGTAATAAATGTGTAAAATAGTATCTGTTTATGTGAGGTCTTCACATACTATCTGTTTTGAATATGTGTATTTATTCCCTTTTTTATCAAAATGTATCTACCGACATGGATGGACCCATTATGTTTAGCGGAATGTTTACGTGCAATTTGTTGCTTCGCGTTGAATGAGATATTGAACATGACAGCAAAAATATTAATTCCAGAATTAGTTAAACAAATAACTGAATTTTATTAACCAGAGTTATTTCTTACTCTACCTGTTACGTAAGTACGTTTGCCCAGTCAATATTTTCTGCTAAGTATATGACCTTTCAGACCATACAGAAAACCGGGCCTTATTGCGATTAGGCCAATGTTTACCGCCAAATATTTCCCTGAATTACCCGAACCGATATGCTTGGTGTTAGAAACTGGGAAATAAAAATTCTTTATAACCACACAAATAAATGCCCTTGCCAGGCGTCGAACCTGGGGCCTACTGCTTTGTTGCCAGGGTCGTTAAAATAAATATAATAATTTACGTCCTTATGGGCATTTAGAGCGGGCACGGAAGAAGTTAAGTTTAGTTTTTTCCTGTTCATAAAACTTGTTTCAAACTTCGTAAGACTAACACTACCAGTTACTACTCGTACTATATAGATACACCACATTGTAAGCCAAAATTGGTAATTGTTACTATTTATATTATACCGTAACAGCCAAAGTTTGATTTGAATAACCCAGTCATCCCGTTGTAAATACAAAAATATTTTTCCTAACTAGTGCGTAAAAAGTGCACTTTTCGCACGCTTCGCGTGCGTAAATTTCACTTTTTAAGGCACTTGCTATGAAAACTTAGGTTCGATACTCGTGTAAAAACTTCTTTAAGACTCGGGTGATTGTCACCCTCGTTTCACTCAGGCTCCAACGTTCACCCTCGTCGAAAAAAAAATTTTTTTCACTATTTTCGAAATGTACTATTTTAAATGGAAACCTATTTACCGCTATGAAATGAAATTAATATCTCTAGAATAACATATTCCTATATGAGAACAAAATAATACGATAGGTAAGTTATAATAGTTCAATTAAAACGCAGACAGAGTATAGCAATGTTACATAAAATAAATTGGGGTTAATTTCTTCTCAGTTTTAATGAATTACATAAAGCCAGTATAAAATAATACAAATATATTACCTGTTTTAAAAAAGCCGTTGAAATTTTAATCATGATGAATTTTTCACTAACACAAATTAAATCGGACGATCACTGCTTCACTGTCATTCATTGACACGCACGATGTTAACAATGTTCTGAGTGTATAAAATAATACACAGAGGACGAGGACCGCCAACTCCTCGGCTCGGACACAGACTGCGCTGCTGCGGAGTCTCACCATCCGTTTTGATGAACGGTGCACTTGAGATCAGCTCCCGCGTCACCAGCGGTCATGTGAGATGAGGATGCTACAGACGACGCGGATTACTCACGCGTGAGTGACCGCACATGTTCGGTACTTACATATTGCGGAAAGCAAATTAGCTGACGTTACGGGCAAACTGATCTCAATAGATAATGTACTATTTATTTTGAATCCTTTAAAGAAAATGGATACTTTAAAATTTTCTGATAGCTGTTGCGCTATTATTAACCAGCTGCCAGACTGACAACAAGAAGAAAGCGAAAACGATTAACTATATTCGGTCACTTAAGCAACATAGGTTTAAGTTAATGAAGGATTCCAATCCTATGTCAGTAAAAGATATCATCATCTTCCTCGCGTTGTCTCGGCATTTGCCACGGCTCATGGGAGCCTGGGATCCACTTGGCAACTAATCCCAGGATTTGGCGTAGGCACTAGTTTTACTAAGGCGACTACCATCTGACCTTCCAACCCTGAGGGTAAACTGGGCCTTACTGGAATTAGTCCGGGTTCCTCACGATGTTTTCCTTCACCGAAAAGCATCTGGTAAATATCATATTATATTTCGCACATAAGTTCCGAAAAACTCATTGGTACGAGCTAGGGTTTGAACTAGCGACCTCCGGATTGCAAGTCGCACGCTCTTACCGCTCTCTAAAATATCAGTAAAAGATATATAAAATAAATAAAAGCTGAGAACTACATTACTCTTTCCGTACCTCAATCGGAAAGGCTCACTCATGCGTCAGTCTGACAGTCGGCAGAATGTCTGTCATCTCTCGCCAATTTCCTTCGTAAGTATTGGACCGCATGAGTTAAGGCTTGGTCACATAGGGCGCGTTTTTTGGCGTGGCGCAGCGGGGCGCGACGCTGCCGTCCGAATGTGTGCCTTATTTCGTTACATTAGCCACACTGCTGTCACGCCGCGCTGCGCCACGCTCTCAAAACGCGCCTATCTGCCCAAGCCTTTAAAATTTGGACTTAGACTCGATACTTCAAAGATATATTAAAGAAAACAAGTATTTACATCAAGTATGTAATATACATATAGAGATTACAAGTTAAACCTTAAAAAGTCTTTGACGAGATGCGAGTTAGAAAAAACAATTGTAAGCGCTAGCAGATCGCACTTGGCCGGTTTTTTAATAATCGGAATTTATTATGTATAGGTTGTTAGCCGCCAGTCGTACACGTGCCTTATCATGATCCGAATTTTATCAATTTTGTCAGTAGGTTGACATTGACATCTAACTAGTCTACAATCATGCATTAGTAAGAGTTATTTAAAAATAAAATTATTTGAATACATTTCGGTAACACGTAACAATTACATTAAATCATAATAGAAAACCATTTAAGACATTGAAGTAAAGAGTCCAATCCGTTAAATAAATCATTTAATACAAACCTCATTATTGCACTAGCAACCTTATCCTCGTTACGCCCACCATATAAAAATATTTAATAGTTAAAACCAACCTTTTTATGCAGTGAATTGGGTTGAATTGGGTTTTGTACGAAAACTAATGAAACAAAAGAAATTCTACCCTTTTTCCTATTATAAAAGATTTAAACTCCATTGAAAGGGAGTGTACATTGTAATGCATACTGGGCCTTACGTGGATAATGTGTATCTGTCGTGTGTATCAGGAACTTATTTTTGTAATCCGGAATAAAGTGACATATCGATTGATAATACCGGGTGTTATAAAAAACGTGATACAAGATTATCAAACCGGCATCTGTTCATGATTTTGAACATCTTTTACTATGAGGTCAAGTTTGTAAATTTAATAATATTTGAGCTGTTCCAAAAGGTCAGGTATAAGTTGACGAAAATGTATGAGAGAGTAGTTTTTTTTACAATTTACAAAGTTGACCTCAGATGCCGGCTTGATAATCTTGTATCACGTTTTTTATAACACCCGTTATACATTTTCAGGGAAGAGTGACAAGAGAGAAAATAACTGAATCGACAGTCGACAACAGTAACCAGACTGAGACGGTTGGTTTAAAAGACAGACAAGATTATAAGAACCAGACGAAGACGGTTCATAAAACATATATGACGAATTAAGTCTGCATAATGAGTTAATGACAAAAATGCTTCCTCAGAAGGCGGAAACTAAAAAAGTGTCCTTCAAGTCGTTTACGTAAAGTAAATGACGGCACATCGACGTGTTTGTATTAGTTCTGTTTATGCTATATAAAATAAACAAGTATGCCTAAATACGCAGTTAAATGGTGCAACTCGATTATTGGCAGGCAAGCAAACCAACAAAGGTTGGATCACAATTCACTTGTTACTTACAAGCTGTAAACCTATTAATAAATTTATCGGTTGATTTTGTATGGGGACGGTGTTATGCAAACATTCGTCTCATTTTTTACTCACCGTCACCTTCTGGAAGACTCGTCTGTACTTGCTTTCCCCTAAAATAAGTTTAAGATTTGTATGTCCAAATGTTATTACCAGAGATCGAACAAATTTGCGTCATTGCTCGCAGTAATGGGAACATGACTCCAAAATCAATCAAAATGTTATTCAATTAATTATTTTTGAAATAAAATGTTAGTTTCTTATATTTATTATGAAAATCTTATTTAATTGAATTTTCGTCAGAAGAAAAAGAAGTTACTTACATAGTAACTTCTTTAAGAATAACACGATTATAAATATCCATTTTTATTTCTGACGAAGACGTTTTTTAGTTTTATAGGTAGAAAACTTCCGTGGATATTCCTATTAAACTACTTCAATTTGCCGCATTACCATCAAAAGTATATTTTTGACGTGTAAAACAGTGGAATTTGGACAAAATACTGTTTATTTTGTTTAAAAAGTCTATACTTCAAACATTTTTTTGTATTTATTGCCCGCGAATCAAATTATATGTCAAGTAAGTAATTAATTAAATGATTACTTCTATGATTAATTTTAAAGTCATGTCCAGATTATTGCGAGAAATGACGCAAATTTGTACGACCTCTGATTATTAATTTTGTTTTGAAATTTAAGATAAAGTGATTTACCTTGTAGCTTCTGTTAATATAACAAGCAATAATGGAATTAGATTGATTTAACCTCTAGCCGCTCAGAAATCAAAACTTGCCAGGCCAAATGCAACTATGGTTTGTCATAATTAAAGTTCAAAATGGCATTCAACCTTTTAATATGTCTCCGGGTGGCTAGAGGATAAAGTTTGTTTCAATACATTATAAAATACGATATGTCATATAAAATTACATGCATAAGTAATATCATACGTCTTAGTCAATCATAATCAAGTAAATATGAATTAAAATAATAATTGTGTTATATGGTTACCTTTTGGTTAGTATCATCTATGTCTAGTTGGACATCGCTTAGTAAGGTTGACGGTTGACGTGTGACATTTTATTTTAGCCAATCAGAACTTATGTGCTTCGCTGCTGCCCGCTTTGGAAAAGTCAAAATCTTTGATTACAAGTAGATAGTCTTACCAAAAGAAATGTAGGATCCGTAAACCTTGGCCAGTTTTCATTACATCAGTTAATCAAATCTAACCTACTTTAAGATTATATAACTTAATACTTGTTCATAATGTTATTTTGTTCCTGTAAATACATATTTGGATTTTGCATAGAACTTGGCTCTCCTTTTTACATTTATATTTTAGCACCGCGCATGAGGTTTGACGTGTTACATTTTATTTTAGCCAATCAGAACTTATATCGCCGAAACACTTACTCAACCTCGTGTCTGTAACAGTCATTTGATGACAAAAAGATCCGTATTCCAAATGAAAGAAAAGCGATATTTCCATCAAATGATTGTTGCAGATATGAGGTTAAGTAAGTATAGCGACGATTATGCTTCGCTGCTGTCCGCTACATCAGTTATTTTATAGAAATAGTTAATTTATATATTCTGATAAAAACTGGCTTAATCAAATCTAACCTGCTTTAAGATTATATAGCTTAATACTTGTTCATAATGTAATTTTGGATTTTGGATAGAACTTGGCTCTCATAATTTTTGTATTGAACTTGGCTCTCCTTTTTACATTTATATTTTTGATGGGATATCATTACTTTTTGTAAAGAAATATTTTTATATTTCTGTTATATAACAAATATAATAAATTAATAATACATATATTGGGATAGTTTCAAATATCTGCTTGTAACGTTGTAGCGGTTCCAAAGCTACAATAAAAAAAAATGTATGGAGAACCCCCCATTTTTTAACTTTTTTTTTAATTTTTAGATTTTTTCCTACGCTTACACATAATTACCGGGCTGGATTTCCAATTTTCATCCTTCTAGGTCATCTGTAAGTAGGTTAGGTTTTGGTACTATTTGTCATTCAGTCAGTACTGAAATTTACGACTTTTTGACCTTCATATTTTTATAACCGTTTGAGCTGCCTTCATGAAATTTGGGCTTCTGGATGCTCTGGGTATAATTAAACACTCGTGGTTTTATGTGTTTACGTTATGTTTTGAGTTTTTGATGGGTCAAAAGTGGCACCAAGCGGTTCGTGTAACATTACACTCGGCGCTAGTTAGCCAGTTCCTTTGCTTGAACTTGGCTTGACACGCTGCCGCATATAGTAAAATAATAAATAAACCTGTTAAAATAATTAAAGAAACATCAACTTGGTATCAAACAAAATTTACCTGTGGCAACCAAAAGCCAACTATGATGTTACCCTAGGGTAACCATGTTAGTACATGGACAAGGACAATGTTTTTCAAATAGTTTTTCAAATTTCGGCCTGCCTAAAGCGTACGTATATTCAGGGTCAATAGAAAACGAAAATAATGTAAACAAACCCATTTACCTTCATGGCTTTGGAATTACGCAATCAAAAAAAAAACAACCATGGTTTCATCGTCATTGTATACATATAATATATATATCTGTACTTACATTCTTGTTTAGTTCAAATATGCGATAGTAACCGTTAAATTCAGTGCAATCGAACTTCTAAAATAATAAAAGGTTATAATTTTTATAACCTTCTGACTATACAGGTAGTTCATGTAGTAAACTGAACATGCATGTAGTTTTGCCTTAAAAGACAGTTTGATTAGGCAGTTTAAGTGAGATTAGGGCAGCCCGAGCTGCGGGCGTGGTCTCTACACTGGTCTACTCGTAGTACATAAGAACACTATTATATTTAATGGCATTTTAAAATTAATGTGGTCAACCCACAGAAAAATAAAAACTATAGAAGTGTAATGTGGGCGTGGCGCGTGTGGCAACAGTGCGCGCAGAAGCGCGCAGTCGTACCACAGACTGCGCTCAGTTAGTCACGAGCGGCTAAGCATAACTGATCAGCAGGAAAAGTGACAATAATCATAGAAATATGGCTTATTTCGCTATTTTAGAGAACGTAAACCAAAGATCGTGTTTAAATTTTGATCACAAAGGTATCATTTACTATCAGTTAATCTTATTTCATAATTATTTTAATAATTTATTGACATATTTCTCCTTCGGAATAATATTTTCGTACGCGTAATATAAATTCCAACTTTACTCTTAAGAAATAAGGTTGAAATCCAACTAGCATCAAACAGTAGAACATTCTCGAACATGTCAATTGTGGTACGCTACTCGAACTAGTGCGAGGAAAATGTCCGAGTTTCTGAATATCGATATTTGTTTAGGAGGCCCATAAGTCTTAATTCTATTAATATTTTTTACGATTAATTTTATTTATCCATATGAATGAGGTTTCGAAGTATTGCTTGTATCGATGAGTTTGTCGGAACATATGTACGAAATATAATTTGATCAGGCGCTTTTCAGTGACGAAATAGGACTAATCCTAATAAGGCCTAGTTTACCTTGGAAGGTCAGATGGCAGTCGCTTTTGTAAAAACTAGTACCTACGCCAATTCTCTTGGTTAGTTTGTCCGTAATCCGGGGAATAATGCCGGGACAACTCGAGGAAGATGATGATGAATACAAATGAAGAAACTTCAAAAATATGTTCCAATATTTCTACAGTCTGATTTCCGTGTAGTGTTGTAGTACACTGCTTAATAAAGGATACTGAAACAGGGGCTTTCCGTGATGAGGCGGGGTCAGTTATTATATAATTATTTACCCCCTTTTTCCGTTAAAAATATTGAATTACAACCTTGATGTAACGTTTACCTGATTAAATTAACTATATTGTACCTTTATTATGTCACATCTTACTTTAGAAAAATATTTCCAGTGTATACATTATTATATTCAAAATCATCCTAACAAATATTTAATACTTCCCTTTACTTTTTTTTTCGTCTAGCTAAATCATACAATACTCTTTATTTTTGGTTTAATTTCGAGATCTCTTACACTACTGATTTTGTTATCTAATACATCTAAGTACTATCTATTCGTATAATATATAAGTGATGAATATGATTTTTGTAATATGCATTTACGTACCTACATACATTACCCACGTATATAATATTTTTTATCGATATCACACCGACACTTGGACATCGCTATGGCATCTTTCTACTACCTACATGGTATCTTACTCACTCTTGCTAAGACTACAAAAGTGTAAGGGAGAAAGAACATATGCGCTAATCCTGACTTCTATTGTCAAATTGCTATGCCATAATTATTGTAGTTCCACTACTTGACGCTAGACGCCACTTATGTTAAAGTTTGAACTATCGTACCCAGTCGTGGTACAAATTACATTTTTATTAAGTTGACAGAGCCAACCACCTATCAGAAATTGTTGTGTTTGTGCGTGAGCTGGTGTGCGTTTTGGCGACATCGGTTCCCATACTAATCACCGCTTGTGCCACTTCTACTGTTTTTTCTGTTTTGTGGGTCAACCTATAGAAAGATACAAAGGTCTGTCGGGCTATCTAGGCTCGCTTTTTTCGGGCTAGTGCTCAATCTAATTATATATTTAAATTTATACATCCATGTTGGAAACGAACTCTACGGATATTCAGTCGCTGAATGACAACATATGTATGCAAAACCCTCGGCAAGAGAGATCAACTAGCATTAGGCTGGTTGTGCTGGTGGTACATTAATAATTACTATAAAAATAAACCATTTTATTTTAGAGAGAGTCCATATACAATTCACACACATTATTTGTTCCTGAGTCATGGGTGTTTTCTATGTATTTAAGTATTTATTTGTATCTATCTATTATATATACATCGTCGTCTAGTACCTACAACACAAGCCTTACTGAGCTTACCGTAGGACTAGGGCGATTTGTGTCAGATTGTCCCGAAATATTTAATTTATTTAATTATTATTTGTCTTTCCCGTACATTGAATAATGGTGTTCGGGACATTTGGGAGGAGTACGCGAAGCCAGATCGAGCCAACGCACAGAAGCCCTTTCGAAAAGGGCGTGCCAGGATAAGCTAAGTGATTCTGCCCCCGACGAATTTGGGCTTATAATTTTTATGGTTGGTGTGGCTCTACACCAGTAATTATTGTGCAAAATTTTAGCACCCTAAACATTATAGTTTCTGAAAAAAAAAAACGAAAAATCATTGTTCTTTGATAACTTTTTTTCTCGTTAACCGATTTTAGTATAATTCACATATGTTGTACATTGAGTCAAGATAATTATATGACATAATAATATTTTCATTATGTCATAGCAGAAAAATAAATAAAGGTAGACTAAACTTTTTTCATTTTTTTTTTGATTACTTAGTACTTACAGGTTAGAGACCGCTCTAGTTTTTTCCCCAATAGTACACCCACTAATAAACTACAACATGTATTTTTTTCAAAATTTTATTTGAGGGAGATCATATAGGGGTATGTAGTGTTGTGTTCCTGATGGTGAGTAAGGTTCTCAGAGCTTCAACCCCCCTTAAAGGCCGGCAACGCGCTTGTGACTCCCCTGGTGTTGCGGGTGCCCATGGGCGACGGTAATTGCTTAACACCAGGCAATCCGTCTGCTCGTTTGCCGTCTATGTCATAAAAAAAAAAAAATAGAGATATCTTTACATACATTTCCTAGACTTGCCTTAATATAACATAATACGAAATGTGTGAAACCTCTTTAGAGAAACGTACAAATTGCATACCTACTTAATACTGGCCACTTATATATCGCTGCGTTAAATTAAATCTAATTTAAAACAAAGCTCAAAGTGTTTCTGTTCGCAGCGGAATATTTAATTTAACTCTTTTCGATTATATAACGTTACGAAAAGTAACAATATGAGTTTAAAAACAAAAAAAAGGGCTGCAATAGCACGCGTTTTTGGTAAAAACGTTAAATCGCTGTATTGTCTCGCCGTGAAGACAAGCGTTTTTCAGCGTTTAGACGAGCAGTCTAACGTCTACTAGATAAGAGTACAAACAAAGTTTATGTAAGCTATTTACATATCGACAGTGGAAATTTCAAATGTCGTAAGTCGCATATAAAAGTATGTCCCTTACGACATTTGAAATTTCCACCGTCGATATAAACAAAGTTTATATACGCTTTTAATTTAAGTGTAATTAACAAGAAAATATTTTACTAACGCACGATAATCAAAAAGAGTTAATTAAATATTCCGCTGCAATACTAATGTTTTTTTTAATTTTACGCAGCGACATACCTGGTGTGGCCTGTAATAGGAGCTTTAACTGTAGGCATCGTTTCTACACCAAAAACGTAGCAACATTTGTTCTACGACTTTTGAAAATTACTTATAGTTTAATAAATATTAATAAAAAAATATTTTTCCAAGCAAGCAATGTATTGCAAAAACTATGAAGTTTGTAGGCTGACAGTAAACGTCAACTAGACTATTGGATGCTGTTCATTGAAAATACTATTTACTTTGTTCGAAAAAATCACAAGTAATATAGTATCCAATTATTTATAATTGTAGAACAAATTTTGTTACGTTCGTGGTGTAGAAGCGATCCCTAAAATTTTTGCTCCAATTACAGGCCGCACCCGGTATAAGTGGCCATTATTAAGTAGCAATCTTTGTTTTTCTCTAAAGAGGTTTCACACATTTCGTATTATGTTATATTAAGGCGAGTCTAAGAAATGTTTGAAGTTTAGTCTACTTTTATTTATTTTTCTGCTATGACATAATGAAAATATTATTATGTCATATAATTATCTTGACTCAATGTACAACATGTGTGAATTATACTAAAATCGGTTAACTAGAAAAAAAGTTATCAAAGAACAATGATTTTTCGTTTTTTCTTTTTTCAAAAACTATAATGTTTAGGGTGCTCAAATTTTGCACAATAATTACTGGTGTAGAGCCACACCAACCATAAAAATTATAAGCCCAAATTCGTCGGGGGCAGAATCACTTAGCTTATCCTGGCACGCCCTTTAATGAAATGTAAGGGGTACACTAAGCGGATGTTGCCCCTGTCCGCGCCATGGTGTAAGGACTATTAGTTTTAATGAAATCTAGAATGTACAAGGTTCTTGGGTGGAAAGGATGGATTAGTTACTGGGCTATTGGATAAAAAACCGGACGCCCGCCTAATAAAATTATATACAAATAAATATTAAATAAATAAATAAATATAAATATTTCGGGACAATCTGACACAAATCGACCTAGTCCTACGGTAAGCTCAGTAAGGCTTGTGTTGTAGGTACTAGACGACGATATATAT
The DNA here is from genome assembly GCA_022674325.2 of Grapholita molesta. NCBI lineage: Eukaryota > Metazoa > Arthropoda > Insecta > Lepidoptera > Tortricidae > Grapholita > Grapholita molesta. Next base: position 20,661,070 of record CP053121.2, on the reverse strand, counting down.
AATAGATAGATACATATAAATACTTAAATACATAGAAAACACCCATGACTCAGGAACAAATATCTGTGCTCATCACACAAATAAATACCCTGACTGGGAATCGAACCCAGGACCATCGGCTTCATAGGCAGGGTCACTACCCACGAGGCCAGACCGGTCGTCAATTTGGTGACTCGCCCTTTGCAAGATGGGCCCCGTCAAAAAGCGACATCAAAGATGGCTCAAGGGCAACACCGGTGCATAGGGCTAAGGGTAGATAGGTGCCACTGGAATTTAAACATATAGCCAACTTGCCACTTAGGTTTCCACATTTACCCTCGAGAACGCAGCTCTAGCGACCCCACTCTGGACGGCCGGTTGAGGCAAGCCAGAGGCAGGGGACCTGTCCCACCTGTCCGACAGGGCACCCCAGGGGCGCTCAGGTACGTGGAGTCACTACTCCCCTACAGCTCGCCACAAGCTGCCCTGCATTGACTGATTGCACCGAAGAAAACCAGTGGGCGATGGGGTCGTCACATCCCTACGCCTTTATTATTATTATTAAATTTAACCAAATATCAAAAATGAAGATTACGTTTTTCAGTTACTATAGTTTACATTAGGTATATTAATCCATAATACTTTTTTCCACTGATCCACTGTTCCACTGATCTCTCGAAAGAATAAGGTTTTTGAACAAGTTGGTTATCTATATATTGTAACAACGAGCTAACACTCGTTAAAATGTAACACTCATGAGTATTTCTAACAACAAAATGTTTCTTTGTTTATTAGTATTGAGTAATGATTACTAATACGTGACAGTTCAATAACTAACATACTTAGTATACTTAGGTGAAAAACTTAGTTATGCTGTGGGTAATCATAATATACTTGAATTTATAATAATGACTGCAGATTTATTGGGAACGCGATTTTGTATTGACAATTCACTATTTCTGTGTTCCTTGGTCGGCAGGGACGCCGGTTCGAATCCTGGCAAGCGCATTAATTTGTGTGTATTTATCACGAATGTTTGTTCCTGGGTTATGGATGTTACCTACGTATTTATATGTACTATTATATATATTGTCAGCGTCTAATACCTACAACAATATTTTCCAAACATTGGTTTTTTTCTATTGTTATTTAATAATATCGTTATTTTCTTGGTGTGGCAGGCTTCGAACAAACATGGGCACGAACACTTATGAAGTTCGTGAACAAATAAGACGCACTTAAAGTCCAAGAGTTTAATGCTACCGTTTTTATACACTTTCATCCGCGTGAGATAAGAAGATTTTTTGCGAGTAAGTAATTTAAGCAAACAAGTAGCACACAAGGATATATTTAGGTAAGTAATATGCATGCTTTTAAAAATTAGCATGGTTAGTGTAGAAATTTTGAATACTGCAAAAGAGAAGACTTCAAATAGATTTCTATGATTTTCATAATTCTCTTTTTTACAGTCTTATATTTACGTTACCTATAAATTTTATTTATGCATTTTCATTCGGGTGTAATTTCACTGCACGGATTTTTCTTTATAGTTATTATACTAGGTGGCTCATTTTTTATAATTATTATTTATTTACAAAGATCAGTCACTAGGGGAAAGTCTTAAACTACAAGACGTATGAAGATCTCTTCTTCAGAACCATGATATCGATTTTAATATTAATAAAAACTGTATTCATACATTTAATGAAAACCTGTACTCAGCTCGGAAATGGAACCCAGCCGTTTTGAAAAATAAAATTAACATTAATTCTTCGCAGACATTAATTGTATAAGTCCTAAGCAGTAAATTTTAGTATGAAATATGTATAAAATGAATAAAATGCATTATATTCATATTCTTTAATTTATTTTAGGGAGTGTTCGATATGTCCATCACCTTTTTCAATACAATATTCAACACATTTAGGTGAATGCTACCTGGTATCTTACTATTGCATTTTGTATTTTTGTTTGGTGAATTTGCGTTAACATTGCATTAATGAATTCAACCGTAAGATCGTTACCTAATTTATCGGTTTTCCTTCTCCGTAGCTCAAATAATATAAATATGTTACCCCGAACGCCGGTGGTGCTGGCCTAATATGGACCATATTAGGCCAGCACCACCGGCCGCCGATCATTTGTCACAAAGTGACAAAGTGACGCGCATAAACAATGACATGGCAACCATGCTATCCGTTCTGCTCACTTTTCTTAAGTAGGTATATATGTGATATATCTAATATTTCAATTTATGAATATTTTGTTGAAAAATTGAAACTAACACTTAAGTGTTAAGTGTTAATGTGTATATTTATTTATTACTTTGCATTAATTTGACGACCTGTCTGGCCTAGTGGGGAGGGTAGTGACCCTGCTTATGAAGCCGACGGTCTTGGGATCAAATCCCAGTAGGGGCATTTATTTGTGTGATGAGCACGGGTATTGTTTGCTAAGTCATAAAAGTTTTTTATGTATTTATATCTGTATTTTATATACATCGTTGGCTGAGTACCCACAGCCCACAGCACAAGCCTCCTTGAGCTTACCGTGGGGCTCAATCAATTTAAGTAAGGATGTCCTGTAATATTTATTTATTTATAGAATTTGTTGACTTGATATTTGTAGGTAGTTTTATGCTCCGGTTACATTTATATACTTGTAGTACTTTCCTTGTTATTACTTATTATCCTGCAAGGGTCGAAAGATATGATCTTAAATGCCCTGTCAATACCTAAATACCTTTTTGTTAAATATTTTTAGGGTTGGATATTTTAAACTACTTCTAGTATTTGCTCTGTTTGACCGCAGTACCGCGCGACACTAATAAAAATATTACGATAATTAATAAATAAACTTTTAACAAAAAATAAACCCGACTTCAAATAGGTACTAAAAATCAACAAATAATAAAATTGTTTTCTTTATCACTTGATAAGTACTTTTGGACTATTTAGAACAAATCAATTTCTTAGGACAATTATATACAATTATTTTTGGTTTTGGAGTCGGTGCCAGCCACTTTTTTTGTTTTCGAAGCCTTCGGCAGTCGTGAATAGATTGATATTTGAAGCGCTACCGTGTAAAACCAAATTCGTCAATTCTAATTGAGTCGTGTTCGAAGCTTAGGACCGGGTTGGACGCTAATAAACTGTCAAACCGAACACTTGACTACAGATCGTTAACTTAACGGAGATGATGAGACTCGAAATCGTCATCTGATACTTATCGTGGTACATAAGTAATGCAACGCCAGACACAGGCAATACTGCGATCTGGAATGTCGTGGAACACTACTATCGCAGACCCGCTTGCCGAGCGTCGCGATTTTGGCATTTACCCCCATGCAAGGCACACGAAAGCCGTGGCCTCGAGTTCCCAGGGGCCCACGATACCCTAGTTACCGTAGCGGTCAGTGTACCAACGAGGTCAGGTATGCGAAGAATGGCGCAAAATCGATTATGATGATGATGATAAGAAAGTTATTACCAGAGTGCATCACATGGCAACTCCATTAAGCCCAAAAACGGCTACATTACACTTTTATATCATGTGGTTCCGTTGGCAGAAGGTGGTACTTTATGAACATAAATGCTTGATCTGTTGCCGAAAAATTTAATTCTTTGTACGTTTTTATTGCATTTTTTAAGAGTGCCTAATGACGTAGTTTGGAGATAATGCACTAAAAAATAACATGCAACCGAATTAATGTGCCTCCTCCTATTTAAAGTTGGTTAAAAATATGTGCATGGTTACCAAAGTGCATCTCATGACGATTCCTTTAAGCCCAAACAGGACCCCGCTACACTATTTAATCATGGAGTTACTTTGCCTACTTTCCGGCTACAATCATCAGATGAGGTTACTGGTAATATTTCATCAGTAATCCCTAAATTAACTTCGTCATAGTCACTTAAGTATCTCAATCTAAATATCTCACCGCCACCGAGGAAACACTAGGAATTTTGTAGGACCACCTATGGTCTACTTCATTAGTTCTTCACCAATCCTATTTTCTAAATACTATTGTTTGACTTGTAACCGACCATGTAGTATATGCAGTCATACTACGAAAGAATTTACCAGATTCGTTCATAAATGACGGAGTTCTAAGATTGTTACGCAAAAATGAACATACAATCGAATAGACAATCTCCTCCTTTTTTAAAGTCGGTTAAAACATTTGTTAGGGTTATAAGACTGCATCTCATGACAAGTCCATTAAGTCCAAACACGGCCACTCTACACTTTTTTATCTGTGTTCCGTTGCCTACCTCCCGGGTCCAGCCACCAGATCAGGTTAATGGTAACATTTCGTCAGAAATATTCAAGTTGACTTTGTCATAGTCGATATAGTATTTCAATTGAAATATCTCAGCGCCACCCAGGAAACACAAGAAATTTCCTATGATCACCTATGGTCTTATTCATCAGTTCTTCTTCACCATATACTATTTTTTCAATATGCTTGACTTGTCACCGAATATACTAAAATCGTTATACATGTACCTATAAATTTTGAAGAGTTCTCTTAATTCCTCATGGATCCCATCATCAGATCTGAATTCTGGTAACAATGGGACCAACCTTGAAGTAGATGCTTTCAAACAACGAAAAAAAATTTGAAATCGGTCCATAAATGACGGAGTTCTGAAGTAACACACATAAAAAAAAAACAACATGCCAACCGAATTGATAACCCCTCCTTTTTTTGAAGTCGGTTAATAAAAATAAAATGATGTCATAAATTTTACTGAAAAATAAACATTTTATTTCCATATGGCATAAAGTGTCAATATCATTTTTATATGCTTATAAATATGTTTAAATAAGTATCCAACCAAAATCAATAATAGTATAAAAAAATACACTTGTACATGTTACCCGTGCAAAGTCGGGGGAAGGTGTTTGTTGATTCTACACGGAAGATCAAATATTTTAACTGTTGCCAAACCTTTACATGAAAATTAAATGAAATTTAGACGAACAAAGCCCGCCATAAAAAATCATGCATTATTTTTTTAGTGTACATATTTTATGATCGGACGGCTTTACGGCCGGTCAGAAGGGCACGTCTTGCGCTGTAATACTTACCAACATAATTAATACTACAGAGTACCGTCAAGTTGCGGATACTACCTATGTTCGACTAATTATATTAAAATCGAAGATCCCGCTTTATTTTTAGAGTAGACTGCACAGAAAACTATTCAATAGAAAGTATTTTTCATATGTGGCAATATTGGCAACTTGACACTGATGCAGATCTGTGCAAAAAAAAAGCGGAAACTTTGACATATCTTTGCTATCGTATTTTTATCACTGATAGGTACAGCAACAAATAGTATAATTTAAGTTATAAATTAAAGATATGACGAAACTTTCATACTTTAATGAAAACAAAGACACTATTTTTTTTTTGTTTTTTTTATCTCTAGAGAGGAAACAACAAGCACAAAACCGGTGCGATGCTATAAAATATATGCCGAAAACGAAAAAAAAAACTGGAAAATAATAATCCAATCTTAAGGATATAAACACGAAATTACTACAGGTACCTGCGAAAAAAATTAATTCAAAAACCGGTTTTTGTGTACCGAATTTCTGTTACTACATTCTACCTACGGTGAGTCACAAAGTGCTTAAGACATTATTTTCTTAATGATTCCGTATACCTACTGCTTTATATCGACCATGCTAATATATGCCGCGGACGAAAAAACAACCACACAAATAAACCGTGATCTTTTTTCATTGCGGAATGAATGCTTGAGGTTTTGTGAGTTGATAGATGATAGGCCATCCAGCACCTTAAAATAAAAAGTTTTTTTTTTAATTATTTGATTATGTATTTTATACGTTATTGTTTTCTCAGCGCATTGGTGTATACCCTAATGCTGAGTTACATTGTTCTTCTAAATAATAATAATAAATAAATAATAATCTTGAATTGCGGAGCCTTAAAACTGCCATGTCAATGATATGTCGAAACGGAAAATAAATACCATTAGAACTTGGAATGAATCCATTTCATCCCAAGTTCTAATAGTATATTTTATGGTCACGCCTAACCAATTAGTCAACCATATCACAGGTTCTAATGCTGTAGACGTCGGTTCAAATCTTGCCTCGGACTCCGGAGAGCTTGATCACTTTATCTTAGGTACCTACGTATATGACCGCCATAATAATACTGTTTCAAAACATTGATTTAAGGCATTTTTACTTATATTCATGGTAATGAATTTTAAGCAAGACCTAAAGGTGTGCCGTACTTATATAATAGGGAGAGTAGGGATTCCGAGGGTAGTTGGGTTATGAATGGGGAGAGAAGGAATTATAGAGATGAAAAAAATACAAGCGACCGAAACACTTATTAATAAGATTATTTTCATAAAATGTAATAATAATATTGTTTCGAGGTTTGAATGTCAGTTTTGTTCCTACAAATCCCGTTTCGTGACTATCGTGTGATTCAAAATATATTAATCGCATATTTCATTTACCTATAAGATTTTACTGCGAGCGAGGTAATGACCTTGAAATAACATTTCAATTACAATGTCAATTCTATCAAATTTTACGGGATCTAATGCAAAATCAAAATACCTAAGTCAATACGCGTTAGGATCTATTTCGCTTCATTAGTGAACGGATGAAGATTATATTATTTTTCACTCGGAATGTCAGTTTTACTTTTTTTTCCTTTTTCTTCTATTCTTTAAAAGCAAATAGCAAAACTGCACTTTATTCACAAGGAAGCAAAGTAATGTTATACAAATTTTCAATGTTTTTTGGCTGGATTGGATGTAAATTTAAACGATAATTTTGAATGATAAATGATTGGTACTAATAATTTGGAGTAAATATTAATGTTTTAGAGTTAGTATTTTCCTTGCGGCAGTGAGGTGGAAAATTTTGTGTTTCTCTAGGCAGCAAAGTTTGTTCCCCTATCGTGCCTTGAACCCGCCCAACGCTCAAGATTCCACTCTTTGGAATTTTGAAATCTTTCGCCAGCTCGGTTCTCAATATTAACACGAAAAGGGAAACACTAAATTGGCAGCGATTTAGGGGATATTTTTAATTTGTAATATTACTTCATGTTTTATAATATTGATTTAAAACTGATTGTAACCCGTATCTAAAGATGTTTTTTTATGAAATTTACTGATTTTTAAATTCCATTGATACTTTACTGAAATTCGATAAGAAACCCTATCACACAGACAAGTAGTCGAATATTGTTTGCAAAAATAATTTAAAATAAATTATATCTTTCAAACGCGTTGTCCTATAAATAGTAAAGTTACAAATAATCTATAATTTATTACTTTAATAGGTACACAAGATATAATAAGATTAAAAGTTCAGCAATGAACCCGGCTCAAGCTATTATCTTTTGTTTAATACTTACGCTATGAAATGCCCAATGTAAATTGAACCCTAAATGGCTCATCAATTATAGTTCCTGACCATACTAGTTTATAATGTGAAATTCTAAATATCATAGCATAGCAACTAACTACGTTATTTATTCACTACACATAAGTCAAAATGGCGAAAAAGTTCGTTTGGCTTTATCCGTCGCTCAGACAATTCCAGCTGTGAGAAAGGAATAAAACACAACTTCAAAGATGAATAAATGATAACTAATTTAATTAACTATGTTACAAATACTAGGTAGATTATAATACTCGTAAGTTAAGATTTTTTTGTAAACTTTACCTTGCCCTCAAACTGCCCCCTATAGTCCGACGTATGCCTATCACACAAACACAAGTAGTCGAGTATCCTATCTGTATCAAAGCATTGAAAAAAATACAATGACTGCCAAATGAAACATTTTTGACTCGGAATTCATTGCAGGCGAATAAAATTGTATTTGTTAATTGTTAAAATGTTATTTTGTTTTATTTTCTCGCAATCGAAGTGAAAACTAGTATGTATAACTCGGGTCTAAAAGTTCAGCAATTAACCCGGCAAGGGCACTACAATTTAAAAAACTTGCTTACTAAATAAACATACATCTCACTGTATGAATAGGCAACAATCTATTATTACATAGGTGCCGCATTTTCATACATTCTACAATACAAAATAACACTATTTATATTTATTCATATTTCAAAAATAATTCTCTAAAAACTATTAACAACTAAATATTAAATTTATACAGTTTCTGGTTAAAAAAAAAACTAAATTCTCTACAATTTTTTGTTAATTATTTGGAAAAAAAAGTGTCTTTCTTTCTTTCTTATATAATTTGGCAGTTTTATTATATATTTTAATACACATTACATACATACCTGTGCATATTAAGATTATAAGACGAAACATCGTACCTTTGAGTCCCTCGCTACGTTCAAGATTCTAAATTATAATCCTTAGCTTGCTCGGAACTCAAAATAGGCACTTGAAACAAATACGAACTTGAGTCTTGCACAAATTACATTTTATTACGAAATTGTATGTTGAATTTTAACTATTTTATTAGAATAGATTTTGCTCGGAACCTCATCTGTTAGCTTGATCTCCGGGATATTTTAAGTGATCTTCATTGAAAAACATGCTTCATATAAATATGCAACCCCTGTTTAACCCACTTGGGGAATATAAATTTCACTTGATCAGCAAATTGTTAAGTAGTTCTTTAACTGATTTAATTTTGATTTTTTTATCGCGGATATTAATAAAAATAGCATAATTATAACAATACTCTTTGGAGGGTGCAACCGCAAAATCTAATGGACTAGTGTGAAAATTGTATGTACAAACATGGATTAAGGAATTCATTATCACGGATTGCAAATATTTATTTATTATTCTGATGTTAACAATGTCCAAAGTTGCAAACCGAGTGGCAGGCATGTGATGCTTCCATCACATGATTTAAATTATCGTATCTTTTCCGTACACGGAACAACGAGACGGTACAAAGGACGTTGCCCCTGTCGGTGTCATGGGACGCGCACAAAGACAGCACCCGCCATGGTGTAAGGACTATAGTGATTGAATGGAATCTAAAATGTGCTATGCTAGCTACTAGGCTATTAGACAATACACCGGACGTCTGCTAAATAAAGAGGTACACAATTTCCCCACAAAAAGTGTACATCAAAGATAGCTCAAGGGCAAAACCGGTGTAAAGAACCAAGGGTAGATGGGTGTCACTAGACTTAAACGTATAGCCAACTTATTTTTCCACATGTACCCTCGAGAACACGTCTCTAGCGAACCCACACTGAACTCCCGTTTAAGGCAAGCCAGAGACCTGACCCCTCTATCCAACAGGACACATTATCTTAATTACTACATTTCATGGATTTACGTATGTCAGCAGCAAAAGTGGCTGAGCGGGCGAAGTGTTCAAAATGACGTCTCTTGACAATAGAGATGTGTTGACCTCATTTTGAACACCTCAACCGCTTATCCACTTCCGCTGCTGACTGTACATAATATAATATATACAAGAATGAATATCTTATTGTCAGAAATACAATAGGTGCAAAAGTTACTATTAATTATTGAAAAGTAGAAAAGGACTGAATTAAGTCTAATGAATATATTATGAACTTCAATCAAATTACTACAAATTGTCAACGTCACACGGCATTATACCTCAACGTGTATTTAATTACAAACGTCTAAGGTTCTCGCTCGTTTTTAAAGCAAATGATTAATTTAAATAAGATTTCTAAGTTACCTACAAAACAAGCATCGTCTTAAAACAAATTAATTACAGCGCAACACGGAAAATAAACTTCACCTTAGTTACCTTGACAGGAAAAAACTATGGCAGATAATGATTACAAGCGGCAATGATAGGTTCGTGTAGTTAAGTAGTCAGAGTAGTCTTATGACTACTAAGTAACATACTGAAGACTTCGGAAATAATCAATCACTCCAAGTTTTAATTACTTTTAGCATGTGACAACTTCTTCGAGAACTTAACCATTTGCTAAATCTACACATTATACATAACAAAGAAAAACAAAACACATAATAACTAAGTATTATACGAATACCAAACAAGAATGCTTTAAGAGCTATTTTACTGCCAAAAAGAAGACAATTGAATTCACTCACGTCTTAATTGTTGTAATTAGGTACGGTAAACGTATAAGGGTAAAGAAAACTGGAAATATTGTATTAAAATTGGAGGCATTACAATGGAGTGCTAGATGTATAATTCTCATTCATTTAGGTCGAAATCGTAGAGTTTTGTAATCCAAGATTGAGCATGATAAATTTTATCTCTGATTAGCCATTTTCAAATTAGATAAAGTTAATCAAATAGTAGGTATTACTGAATAGCCCAACTAAATTAACAGACATGCTGTCACGGTGGTTTATTTTTTTAACATTATTATGTTGTTTAGTGAAAGGTATTAAAACGTAGTCAATTATTGAACTTAGCTGTGTATTTGTCCGGATAAATGGAAAAAACTGTTTTTTTAGGTCAGTTTGGGCCATTCCAACAAGACTCTGGCTACGTGACAGTAAGACAGGGTGCCCACATGTTCTACTGGCTGTTCTATACGACAGCAGATGTGTCCAGCTACACCGAGCGACCGCTGGTAGTTTGGTTGCAAGGGGGCCCTGGAGGGTCGTCGACCGGCATCGGTAACTTCGAAATATTAGGACCGCAGGATCTTTCACTGCAAGAGAGGAATCATACTTGGGTAAATACAGAAATATACTTATTTCCAGATATAAGAGTACCATTTACTTATTTCAGCAAACTATTTTTTTTATTTAGAATCAAGAGTTCTGTGATGCCTTTTGCAGAACCTATTTTTGCAGATGCGGTCACAAAACCCACTCACTATTTTTATAGGGAAAACTATGGGCATTTTATGATTTATTATTTGTCTCACATTCTTAAAACCCATTTGTTAATCTTTTGTATTGAGTTTAATATTGAGTTAAAAAATAAATTATATTATTTTAAACGGTACAAGTGCACAATAGGTACACATGGTGTATTTTACAGGTAAAAAATTTCAATGTTCTTTTCGTTGATAATCCTGTGGGCACCGGTTACAGCTACGTCGACAATTTGGACGACCTTACAACAACTAATGATGAAATTGGTAAATTAATATCGAAAACTAATCATAACATTGTAATGTGATACAATTTTTGAAGTCATTGTAATTACAATCACATCCTTTTTAGCCGAGGATTTTGTTAACCTAATGCAAGGTTTTTATCAAGCGCATTCCGAATTTGAGGGGGTACCGCTTTACATCTATGGACAGTCTTATGGTGGGAAAATGGCAGTGGACATGGGACTCCATATGCATGAAGTAAGTATTATATTTAAAAATTAAATGTAATATTAAAAAGCTATAATTAGCTAGCTAGTAGTGGCGCAACTTCGAACTCGTACATATACTCAGATTTACCCACCTAAAATTAATTTGAAATTTGAAATTTGTAATAGAGGTGGAAATGGGATTGCTAAATGACTATACAAACTAGACAAAGTTTATAGTATTCCGAAGGGATTTCAATAGTTAAAAGTTTAGATTTTCATCTAAGTAAACTACAAAAACCGTTTACAGGCAGAGCAGGCGGGAAGAATCAGATCTAATCTTAAAGGCATTGCCATGGGCAACGCTTGGATTCATCCTGTAGACTTAACGCTAACATGGGGGCCTCTGCTATTAGCCGCGGGATTGGTGGACGAGGCCGGATACCAGAATATACAGGCGGCTGCCAGGGAGGCCGAAAGGCTGTTCGACGAAGGCCTCTACGCGGAGTCCACGCAGCAATGGGCCGCCACGCAAACCCAAGTATTTCGTGCGACCCACAATATAGACTTCTACAATATACTGACCAAAACTCGAGGCTTCGGACCAGACACTAGGAGTGACTACGGTAATTTAATAAATTACTATGATATTTAAACTGCGTGTTAATGTTAAAATTAAAAGCACAGCTCAGCAAATTTAAGTTACAAAAGTCAACTAATATTAGAACAATTAACTAGTATTTACCATTACATGTGTAATATAAAGAATATATATAAATATAACTAAGAACAAATCAAATTATTTCTTGAAACTAAGAACAAATCAAATTATTTTTTATGAAATATTTTGATTTGCTTTGATTTTAGTAGTAATACTACTATATAAATTAAAAGTTGAAATAGATAACATATACTTAAGAAAAAACGACGAGGACCTCCGGTGTTCGAGACGGGATTCGAACCCGCATCTCCAGCTATCGCGGCTGACGCCTTAACCAATTTGGCCACCCGTACACAGCGGACCACGTCGAAATTAATCAAGTATATGTGATCTTGTTTTATTTTTAAACGGCTTTAGGCCCCGTTTTACCAGCTCTAAGGTGAAACACTACGTGTTTGCACCTCCTATATGAATACCTTTCGGGATTCTGATATAGCTAGAGAGTTGGTGCTGCCATCTATGAAACTAAGAACAAATCAAATTATTTTCTTTCTTAAGTATATGTTTATTTTTTTTCTTAAGTATATGTTATCTATTTCAACTTTCAAATTATTTCTTATTAAATATTTTATTTGCTTTGATTTTTAAGTAGAACACTTGTTTTTAAATATCGATATTGTTTACCTACATACATAAGTGTACTGGGTGTTTTTCTGTAATAAGAGCAATAACTTTAGAGATCGCTTCTACGTAAAGTTATTGCTCTTATTACAGAAAACACCCGATATAAGTAGGAAGGTACGTACCTTTATCTACTTAAGTAGGTAGGTACATATATTTTAAAATAAATACGAAGTTATTTATTATTAAAAACGCACAACTTAGAATATGACAAACGATTATTGGCTTAAACCTTTAAGAGTGAAAAGGGGGTTAAATATTTCAATGGCTCGGACGCGGACAAAGTCGCAGGAGGAGGGTATTATCTTCTAAAGTTATACGGTCGGGATCTTATTAAAATAATAAATTGCGATAATCTGGTCCTACAGAGAAATTTCAGCATACATTTTCCATTATTATAGATAATATTAACGTAACGGCTCACCGCGAATTAATTGCTAGTAATTTGAAATAGCAAACCCAGGTACCTACATGTTATTTGAGAACACATTTTGTGGTAAAATATCATTATCATTTCATTCAGAATAAATAATCCTTTAAAGCTACTACAATACACATAAAACAATAGATTCATGTGTTAATCTTAATTTATGCGACCGATAATAAAATGGATTCAACATCTCACTTGACCCTGCACAAGATACGGAATCGAGATCAGTTTGAATAAGATTTAGCAATCATGCAATCAATAACAATGTTTTTTTTTTACCAGAGATCGCCAGAGAAATGATGATTCGTGACATTTCCTTCTCCACAATGAGTCGCCAGGAGGAGTACAGCCTCAACGAGCTTATGAATGGCCCCGTTAAAGAGGCGCTCAACATACCGGCGTCGGTGCAGTGGGGCTCGCAGTCAAATCAAGTGTTCAACAGGCTGAGGGGAGACTTCATGAAACCAGTCACTGAAGGAAGTCAGTTTGTTAAATATTATTTCAAGTTGGGTCTCACATTCGGCAATAAAAAGGTGGGGGCTGGTTACGTAAGGGAAAAGAAATTTAAGAAATGCGAAATAAGAAATACTTGCCGATAAATGATTTGTAACTTTAACTTATTAATTTATAAATACGATGGTAATAAATATTTATATAAAAGTGTATTTTTCTAGTTGAGAGGCTGTTAAACGAAACCGACATCATTGTTCAGAAGTATAACGGAAATCTCGACTTGATCTGCGATACGCCAGGTAATTCACAAGTTATTTCAATATCTGAGGCTAAATTTTTAACTTATTTATTCAATAAGATTAGTAATATGTACATGTATGTATGGTCAAACGTAGTATCACAATACTATAAATAAATTATATACTTAAAGGGCAATTGCTATGGATGGACCGCCTACAATGGGCCGGCGCCGAAGCGTACCGCAATTCTCCGAGGCTCCCTATCTGGGAGAACAATCGGCTGGAGGGCTACTCCAAGGCCTACGGGAACTTGCGGTTCTTCTGGATTAACGTAGCAGGCCACAGTGTAAGCTAAGATAAAATTATATTCTGTTCTCTCTCTTTCAGGGAGAGAGAACGATAGAGTTTGAGTATATGATAATCAATTACTACTTAGTTACAAACGGATAAACTCACGTGTAATTGTATCGCACTAGGCGACATGTTTCGGGTAAGCTCTAAGCCGAGTCAGGACACACCGCTCCTACATAGTTATCTGTTTGAAACTTAATAGTAGCAACATGGCTCACAACAGTTTTAATTATATTGTTAAGTAAGCATTACTTGTGCTCGCGGTTCCGCCCTCGTGGTCCCTCTAGTTTGGGTCATTTCTGCTTCTTGGGGTCTGGTTTGCACTGTTTGCAGTTTGCACAAAGTTATTAAGAGAAATTATATATCTTTATTTAAGGCTTAAGTCGTTTAATTCCTTTTCATAATGATTTTAGGTTCCACGAGATAATCCAGCCGGATCAAATGCCTTTCTTCGTGATATGACTTCATTCGGGTGAAAATAATAGGGCTACCATTGGGTCCAATCAAATGGACTCATGGTTCAAAATATCTGTAAATAAATGGTTCTTAAAATTTCATTTTTTATTTCTTAGGGTAAGGTTCATTCAGCTGAAGTAAAGCGCATTTATACTAGATTATGTACCTACAAGTACACTTAATTTATATTGAGGTCGTGTCATGGACAAAATAATGATAATATTTGTTTAGGTTTCTTCTTATTTGTGACTTTTGAAGTATTGAACAAACCAAATATTGTACTTGTAATAGATAAATCTGTAGTTACATTGCTTACAAAACAGGGCTAGCCTAAAAAAAAATATAGTGTGGTTACTGTTTTAAAAATAGTTTTATTCTTACAGTCTGCTCGATAAGGCTTTTGTCATTTGTACTAGATGACGATAAAATTATTGTAATTAGATGTTAAATATGGATCCATAGTAAAAAACATATCTGTAAACGGTATAAAGTTCATGATAATGTTCGGCACTTGTACCCTTTTTCACTAGGGTCACAGATATATAACGTCCATAAGCTCAGAGAAGTACAAATAAATGCCCTTGCTGAGCCTTGGCAAGTTCTAACCGGACACTTCCAGCTTCGTAGGCAATATGGAGTAACCATCAAGGCCTATATCTAGGCCTATATCTAGGCCTTGATGGTTATATGTTAAATCTCAATCAATGGCTTACATATTAGATACCAGTGTCGGCGCGTCTATAGAACCCGATGCCCGCTGGCTTGTCTAATCTTCATATGCCTAAACGGTTTTCCTTCGGCTCCTCTAGAAAAGAACAGCCTTATTGTCTACGGCTTGCCTATGAATAAATCTATAATACCTGCATATGCCGCAAAGGTAAAAGGAAAACGAAATTAATTTGAAACATATATGGACGGCTTGAATATAGTTTTCACGATGTGCCCTGAAATTTTATGATGTCCTATTCATAGACATATCAAGTAAAGCTGATTCGACATTACGAGTCGTTCGATGATGTACAAGCATAGGCATTTATGCTTTCGTGATATCACTAGTCAACTTTTAGGCAATTCATGAAATACTGCCGTTTCATGTTATTTGATTGGCTGCGACAAATAGATTATTTCGCCTTTTTTTACGTAGGAATTTTTGCCATACCTACCTAACTAACCTAAACTAACACTTACACCAAATTGATATTAGAACTAGCGATTACTTAGATAATCAGCGGACGTACTGAGTGACGCACGATTCCTAGATGACAACGTACCTAATCCTAATTACGTAATAAATACAAAAAATGTGAAGCATTCGACTTTTCGCAGAATGCCTGTCTACTTTTATTCTAGACAATATAGAAAATAAGCCCTACAACGTAGTGTTCTTCGTACGAATTATAAAAAATATTTCTATTTAATGAATTATCGAGTAATTTAACAATCTCGCCAAATCGCTTTAATGTTTAATCGGCTTAACTTATCGGTTCAAGCGATAACGCGAAACATTAAGTGTTCCCAGTTGTCGGACTGCGCTGTATTTGCCCCTCTTCAGTATAGTTCAAAGAAAATTGAAATGGTGAAAAAAACTACAATTATAATTTCAGTGACCGCTGGACTTGTGATAGCTTGCGGTTTAGCTGTACTGACTTGGTGGCTAATAGCAGGGCGTGATCCCTTCAGAACAGTACGTAAGTAAATACTTATGTAACAGAATCGAATACATATAGAGTTTGGTCTCATTTATTTAAGTAGGTATATTTATACGGTTAGGTTCCAACCTAGGTACAAATAAACGTGATAAAATCACAAATAAATGCCCTAGCCAGGATTCGAGCCCGGGACCTCCAGCTTCGTAGGCAGGGTACTACCGACTAGAAGAAGTTAAAAATTGGAAGTTAACAACTTTGAAACGATTTGTATGCATTTGATACATGGAGTTATTTTTCATAATATTTATTGTATCCATATACACGAATGTCACTGAAATGTGATTTTACCTACTTAAATAATTATTACAATCAAAACCAATCACATGTTAGACCGTGATGCCGTGTGATGCCGGCTGACTAGAATAGCACCACCCCATCTCCTCCCGCGGGTGTCGTAAGAGGCGACAAAGAGAAAATTCCAACGGACGGGCAGCAGCATCCGTCGAAACACAATCTGCAGCTACTGCAGTCGCCAAGCCGCTTGCCAGGCGTAGCGACTATGGCAACTACCCCCAAGATGATACAAGTCATATTTGTGGGAGGCCTATGTCCAGCAGTGGACTGCATACGGCTGAAATGTATGTATGTATGTACATGTTAGAATAATTATGTTAAGAACAATATCATGGCTTACGTTTTATGTCAATATTGTCTATTGCAGAGCTGAACGCCCGATCTATAGGGGATGTAGAGAGCACAGCGGCTCTGACCAGGATCCGTGGCTCTGGGGACATATTCTGGTGGTTCTTCCCGGCTCAGGATGTCACACGGACCTCGAGGCCCATCATACTGTGGCTGGACGGAGTCACGGGGGTCGCACCTAGCTTATTAGCTAACTTTGGCATGTTTGGACCTTACGATTTTAACTTAAACAAAAGGAATAATTCTTGGGTAAGTATTTATTTATTAAATAATTTTAGTTAGTAAATATTATATTCTATATTATTATTATTGTACAGTCAGCGTCAAAAAGTTTGTGGCAACCAAAGTGGCCAAATATATCGATACACAATGTATTTATATATCAGTAAGGATGTGTTATGATATATTTGGCCATAGGCACTGACTGCAACTAACTTTATGATGCTGACTGTACTATATATTATGTTAGTATTGTTATTAAAATAAATTTAAACCTTTAAGTATTTTACTAAACTTTTTATACTGGTCACTTAAGTAAAGAAAAACCATAACATTTAAACTTGTAGGTAGATCAATATAACCTGTTGTTTGTGGACGCGCCCCTGGGCACCGGATTCAGCGCGGCGCAATCTGACAACTCCATTCCAAATACACTCGACGAAAACAGTAAATATACTCTTTATTAATCTTTAACTTAACTCTGAATACGAAGGTAATAAGTACCTATGTGTTACTTAAACCTGTTCTTGATTTTAGACTAACCTATAATTTTGGATACTTAGTAACAGCTCTAACAACGGAATGAATTAAATAGTTTTAGCATTTTTTTTTGGTAATGATACAGGCGTTCATCGCCGCCGCTGATTGTACTGTCCCTATACTGGCATAGATAGATAGATAAACAACTTTATTCTTCTGAATATTACAAGGCTCATATGGCCGGGCGCAGTTTAAATGTAAATTAACATGACAATTTGGCCACGCCACTCAATGTGATGTTGCTTCCCTTACAGCGTATGTCAAGTCATAGAGTAACCATGATAATTATACGAATTTCTGGAAATTAGCATGTTTATATTTATGTCATGCTTTTTATTATTCTTCGAGAAAAAACTCCATGTATTCGCCTTTTAGCCCACGTTGTGACATGTAACAAATAACTATTTCTCTTAATTTTCAGTTAATCATTTGATGTTTACTTTGGAATCATTTTACGGGCTGCACGGAGACTTCAACGATGCGCCTCTTTACATTTTTGGACAAGGTCCTGGATCGAAATTAGCTTTGGCTCTCACCACACGTTTACTGCAAGAATCTGTAAGTTTTTGAATTATTAATTTATTTATTACTATTATTTGAATACTTTGGTGCAATATCTCTTTGACTAGGTCAGAACGAGATAGATAAACCAATTTAATTCGAACAATAACGTGCTCGGTAGTCATTAACAACAAAATATAACCTGTTCGGAACTACGGAGACTACCTAGGTTTCTGTAATAATTATTACATAAAATATTATTACTGTTAATTAAAACTTTAACGCACAGTAAAAAATACAAATACAAAAAGCAGACTTATGTCATAAGAAAAAAATATTATACATTAACAATGTTAAAATATTTATTATTTCTATCTTTTTTATCAATTTTTTTGCCTCTTTGTGTGGGTATGTCTTTTTACCCATAAACAGAAAAAAGATAATGAAATCATCTCATTCACTAATAAATTGGTTGTCAAATATATAAATTATAGTAACATAAATATTTTATATTTTTATTAATATAGGTATGGAAGTCTCCACTGCACGGAACAGGGATATGTTTCAAAATGACGGAAATTTTCCGAGCGTTGGTCATCACTCATTATTTGTAATATTGCGACATTTCGTATCTACATATTTGAATCTTACTAATATTAGTGAGTACGTATATACCTACTAAAATTAGTGAGTATGCATGTAGGAATGGAGTATTGTAACCTGAATGGATTCTAATGAAACTTTACAGTAATGTAGATTATACATCAGAATAACACATATGTTAAAATGTTTAAATATAGAAGATAAGTATTTCTTACGCAAACTAAGTGACGACGGGCGCCATCTTGTACTTCATAAACTGCTTGTAGACACCATGGTCACCCTACCGTTACAAAGATTATCGATAGCTTTGCCATTACTGTAATTTTAGTAGTAAAGAACATGGCTCGTTTTAGTAATTCGTATGTGACATAAGTCATTTTAATACGTATTTGCAAATGAAATCATTAAGTGAACCTTACAATTGGGCAAGGATTATAACGAATACCTACATTAAAAGGAATGTAATACTATTTAATATTAAAATACATTTATATAACTGTGTAAAACTTCTGTGAAATGATAATAATTCAAGACAATCGCTCTTGCTGGCTTGTTTAAAGTTTTTCCTTTAAAAGGAAAATGTTTTAAAAGCGAGTAAGTACTTTACCGACTTGCAGTTAGGTTAGGTAAGATATCTTTATCTTAGCTCATCCATGATATGCTTCAGAAATAGCTCTATGTGTGTAATTATCTGTCACATATCTATATCCAAATTTGATAATAATTTTATCCGGGTATGCAATTTTTTTCATATCTAGTTAAACAAATGCAAATTATATTATCAAGAGGAAAATATTAACATTATAAAGAGTGTGTGATTGGCCTTCTCTCTTGGAGATTAAAATCTAATAAATGTTTTACCTACGTGAATATTTTTTTTTTGTAATAGAGAATAGGTATAAAAGTAAATACTGTAATATCTATGCATTTATATTTTAGGATCGTTCACATAATTTACAAGGAATTGCACTCGGCAACCCGATCGTATCCCCGCCGGTCGCCCTGACCAAACTCAGCTTCTATCTATGGGAGCTGGGCTACGTGGACGAAAACGGGCGCACTGCAATTGATACATTCTCAACGGAAACGAACGATTTAGTGGACAACGGGCAGCTAGGAGCTGCCTTTGATCACTTCTTGTCGCTGGGAGAATACATAAATGAGGAGGCTGGAGCAGTGGCAGTCAATTTGGGACACATTGTTGAAAAACTGTCTCGTGACGCTCGGCAAGGTCGGCCCCGCTTATACAAGTGTTTGATAACCTATGTAAAGAGAGGACGTTTCGTGTTTTAGCTAAGAATACCTCGTTTATAATAGTTACAATTCGCATACTGTAGTATAGATGTGTTTGTAGCGGTGGTAAGACGACTGGCGTTAAATCCAGTACCCTCACCATGAGTTGTGACGAGTATCGAGTTTACTATCTGTGCATATTGCTTGTACTATTTTAGTGCGAACGAGATGCACAGATAGTAAAATCGATACTCGTTATTGAAAACTTCAAAGTCACAACTCAAGGGTACTGAGGTTTCTGGTTCTACCCCGGGACATTTTAGTCTAAGTTTTCCGGAAAGATAGGAAGGTACGAAATAGCATTTAATATTTCAATTGTTTTTCGGTCAAGTAAAACATCGTGAGGATATGCGTACATCCGCAAAGAAAGGTTAAAAAGTGTAGAAATGTGAAGAAGAAATGTGTTATTTCGATGTAGGTCCTACCCACTACCTAAGTACCTATCGTTTGCCGAATATATTTACTTGATTTAACCCGTTAGAAATATTAAAACTCAGCATCATATTAACCCCGTTAACTTTCGTTAGGTCAGTTTCTTTAACAAGTATAATAAAACGACAAATGTTATTTTGAAATTGTATCTTGACATGTCGTCTTTTCTGCAGCCGATTCAATACATTTGAAGAAAATTATATCGACAAAAAACGAATTTCATCTTACTCAAGGTCAACTGGACGAGAGGTATTTGGCCTTTATGTTTAGGCTAGCGTTGTATACTTATATAATTTGGAACGACCCGTTATAATATAATAATAGTTTCTGTCCTCTTTTATATTATATTTATATTTGTTTTATCTAATTGATTTAAAGTAAATACCATAAAGTACATAGAGTAAATGGCATAAAGAATGTACAATAAAAAATGCACTAAAGTCGCCCTGCTAAATCACTAGCAATTAAGGGAAAAAGAGGGATTAAATGTTAATTAAAAACAAAAAGGAGAGAAATTTTAATTTACATTGTTACCCCGTTTTTCCAAAAATCCATAAATAGATTCTGTTTGCATAAGTATAATAGATGACGTATGATCTTTCAGGATACTTCGGGCAACCTGATTACTTAGACAACGTGTTCGGCCTGGACTCGTACCGGTTCATGGATGACACCGTGGCGCCGGCTCTGGGGATCAGCAGCTCCTACGCAGCCGGTCACGATGCCGCCGTGCGGGCTTTCAGAACCACCTTTATGGAATCTGATATTGAAAAAAGTAGGCACGGTTAACGTACCTATATGATGATGATGATGAAATCCTCTTATCCCTCATCAGGGACATAGGGCCCTAAGAAGCAACTTCCAAACGTACCTATATACGAGTATATTATTCCTAACTATCGTAAGATTCAAACATAATTGTATAAACGCGGGTAACTCACGTTTTATAAGTCGAATATTGCTCGACATGTTTCACTCGTGACGAGAATAATCATGAGCCATTTATAATGCATAAATATGATTCGTTCGCAGTCTGCGTCGGTTAGCCAACGCAAACTAATGATTATGCTCTTCGTTACGGAGTGACACTACATGTCGAGGATTATTCGACTTATAAATCGTGAGTTACCAGCTCACGTTTATTACGGCCTATCTCGTCAATTTATTATAAGTACATTATTAGTATTACATTAAAATAGTTTTTTTTTCAAAATTAAAAAGGGTTCCGTAGTTTTCGATCCATAACTTAAAAAACCTGGAAAGTCTTTATTAAGCTGTACTATCGAACAAAGTGATTCATGACCCACCTAGATCGAAAACGGTTGAAAGTGTCAAAACAATTTAATGACACTTTAAAACCGTTTGTCGGCTAGGTGGGTCATGAATCACTTTGTTCGATAGTACCTACTTTAATTTTTTTTATTCTTGGACTTCGTTCAAAACTTTAGGGGGGAGATATTTTTTGAAGAAATGTTCAAAAGTCGTTAGTTAGGTATTTCAAAAATTATAGAGTATTGATAATTTTTGAAATACCTAACTAACGACACCTCACAGTTTAAAGTTGAAGCGAAAATAAAAATTACCTGTCTAGTACCTACTCTAGTACCCTCAACTTTTTTTTTACCACTCTTTGTGCCGCGTCACTGATTTACATATTCACACCAAATTACAGCTCTCTAGGAATAACGGACACAAACTGACAGACATGACTAAACTGTAAGGGTTCCAAGTTGACCACGGAACTCTAAAAATGGTTTTATTTTTCCAATGTGTTATTTAGGTCTATGGTTAGTGTCCAGATAGTTGAGTTTGGAAATTCGATATTCGCGCACGAATCCTACTGGAAAGCAATCATATTAGTGATATTGACAAAGCTACTCATATTTTCGCTGATTGAGCGACTTTTTAATTATTATAATAACGCTTTTATACTTTACCGTGGATGTCGGCGATGTCGTCACAATCATACAGGAGAGATAAATGTATGAAATTAATTTTACGTTACTACATTGGCAAAATCAGAGCGTGTTGGACGGTAAAGTATAAAGGTGACCATTAGTACATTTGTATTCAGCTGATCGAAACAAAAAAATTACATAGGTATAGGTACCTAATATAGACAACATTAACAATTTATAATAATTTGTGATGATCCGACTTTTTTTACTCGAGTAACTTAACTAGTGATCAAAATCATGATTCAAATAGTTTCATCTTCTATACAATAATGGTGTATACCTAATGGGTACTACCCTTCTACAACGACTTATACGTATTAGTTAACCTACTACTATACATTTCAGCCGTATGCAGTCCACTGCTGGACATAGGGCTTCCACAAATATGACTTCTATCATCTTGGGGGTGGTTGCCATAGTTGCCACGCTTGGCAGGCGGATAGGCGACCGCAGTAGCTGTAGATTGGGTTTCGACGGACACTGCTGCCCGTTTGTAGGATTTTTCCCTTTATCGCCTCTTAAGACACCCGCGGGAGGAGATGGGGTGGTGCTATTCTAGTAACACGGCGAACCTACTACTATAATACCTAAATGTGTAATACCTAATTAATATACTATTATATATTGTGTGCTAATACTAATATTATAATTGTATTAAGATGGACCATGTTTTCAATATTTTGAATTTGCTGATTTAGAATATGCAGGGTCTATTTCTCGATCGGGAAATGACTATCATAAGTCCACGTTTTGCATAGACATAATGGGCATAATGGAAAATCCAATTATGGATTGTAAGGAATGGAAGACATGATCCATCATGAGTCCTGCGGGTTCCTGGTGCACTACTTAACGCTATGGTAACTTTAATTGTTCACAGTCGAATACATTCTCAGTAGCAGCAATCTCAATGTGACTATTTACAACGGCAATTTAGACGCGGTGTCCAATACTCCAGGTAAACACAAAGTTCTAAGCATCAACACGTGGGCATAATGCATAAAAGTTGGTATAGATGAAAAACTTAGCTAAAGCACCTGGCCTATGTAGTAGTAACGTATCTGTACACGCATATCGGCGTACTATATTCAAATTTTGACGTAAGTTCCATATTAATTCTCTGCACAACTAATAGACATGGTCCTTCATTTATGTTTTTCACATATATAGACATGTGTAGGCAACTTATATTTATATACAAGATACTAGTTTATTCAGAATTAAGAATAGAGCCATCTAGGTAATAAGCAATGATTAAAAGTAACAGCATCAGATTACTTTTAAATAGGTAACCTATATCACCATTATCACTTAAAACTATAGAAAGTTAGTTGCATCACTCATAGACAAGTCATTGATTCTATATGTAAGTGAAAAAAGATATTATTTACATCTCGAATGCTAATAGTCTGCTTTATTGTGATAATTGGTCTGTCTGTCGCCTTTTTCTCATATACCTAGGTACGTTGTTGGGTGAGACCAAAAAAAAGGATAAGGCGCTCAATCGACGCGTTTATTTTTTTATTAAGTACTTTTTTGGAGAAGGATATTTTTAATGAAGAATTGATTCGACGCGGGTCTAATTTGAATATGTATTGAAGTCAAGGTATTTCAGGTCAACTAGAGTGGGTGAATGCGCTTCGGTGGCCAGGGCAGGATAACTTTCTGGCCAGTCCCCGTTCGACTCTCATTGTCAATGGTTTGGTGCAAGGATACTTTCGGGAGACCGAGCGGCTCTCGTTCTACTGGGTCAACGCGGCAGGACAATCGGTTTGTAGTCACACCAATACTCCTTGGTTAGGATTATCTACAAAATTACACGGCACACTTGCAAATCCTTTACAATACAATTAAAATCAGTTAAGACTTCGCTTTTTCTCGGGTATCATCGCTTAATTTCCGAGTCGGAAATGACACGATATACATTGCCCCGATTACTTTTAGGTAGCATTTAATTTGAAGTATCATAAACGCAATGTTAAGCACCTGCCAAGATGACATTATTAACCGGTAGACCTAGGAAATTTGTTATGCAGAAGCGACATGAATTTGAACATTCATTATTTAATGAAGCTATACTTGTATATAAATATATATATACATACATGAGTCAATATTTTATTGTTTGTTGTAAGTAGGTACGATATTATGTCGCATTAATCATTGATAATAAAATAATCATGAAATTAAAATTTAAAAAAACCGGCTTCAACCGTTTTTTATTCATATTTCGTAAACGGCTTGGCCGATTTTGGTAATATTTCATTTTCTTATAGTAAAACAACAAAGCTAAGCTCAAAATTAAAAAAATTTGTTTGATCTTGTTAGAAATGTCTACTTTTCGTAATTTTTCCTTGATCTGTGCTATATGAGGGTGCTTCGTGCCAAATTTCAAGTTTCTAAATTCACGGGACGTACCCCGTAGATTTTGCGAGTGTTGAAAAGTCTAAAATTTGCACCATTAAGGACTGTATCTTTTATATGACACTAAGAAGGCAGACTGTCAAACTAGTCTAATACTTGCTAGCATCTTTCTTATTTCAATATAAAGGTTGTGTTAGTTTTGAGCTACAAAGGAGGTTTCGTTGCTCATATCGTTCTTGTACCTACTGTATTCAGTAAGACAACGAGTAATATATATAATTAAAGGTCAAATCTGTAAATTGATAACTCTATGTGATAGACGAGGGATTCACGACAATTACCGAGGTTGACCGAAGTCTTAACTGATTTTAATTGTATTGTAAATTGTCGTCGCTTAAACAGTTTTTAAATCGTATTGTAGGATAGACGTGACAAAAATTATTGTTCCAAGATCGTTACTGCAGGTCGACAGGTAAATTATTCCATGAAATGGCATTAATTTACTTTACTGATTATTAGGGCAGGATAGCGCTGGAGACACTTGACTATTATTAATTTATTATACATATATCATGGTGCAATAGTCAGACCTCAACCTGTAGGTACTTATTTATAAGTCTGGGATTAAGAAAATCCCAACTTTATAGTGACATCTACTTGACTGCTTCAGGTTTCACAATAAGGTCAATAAGTTTGCGCAGTTTTTTATTACCTGTATATTATAAACGTAAAAGTTTGGATGTAGGTACTTAACTAGAAATGTACATGTAAATACGTTTATGGGCATGTTGCTAGGCAGAGTGATGGCAGGTGGACTAGAATGTTAACGGAGTATGGCCGCTTTCGAATGAAAGAAGCCCCTGGCGTCCCTTGGTACGTTGGGTCGACGACATTCGGAAGATTGCGGGTCACTTCTGGATGAGATTAGCTCAGGACAGGGACAAGTGGCGTACCAGAAGAGAGGCCTATGCTCAGCAGTGGGCGATAAAGGGCTGATATGATGATGATGATGATGAAATACGTTTATACATCAGAATAGATACTTATTTGTAATTGGTACACAGTAATCCTCGTTCAAACAGACAGGGTCTGAATGCTTACCTAATGTTTTCCATATAGATCGCTTAATATTAAGTTACGACAATTTTATATATAATGATATCAACGTTTTTCTGCGTGTTTCAGGTACCCCTGGACAGCCCTGATGCCATGCGACGAATCCTAGATAGAATAACTGGGAGTTAATATTGTAAAAATATAATCTTTGAAAATTTTATACTCCTGTGTATGGTGTATTCTCACTTACTTGCACGGTCGACGTCAAAAAGATGTTTACACTTGTGCACCTTATTACAAAGGATTAAGGTGAAAAAGTGTATACATATCTTTGACGTCGACTGTACCTACCTTGAAATTTAACTAGTATTGAGCCGAGCACAAACAAGGTGCAAGACTCTAATTCAACTTTTTTTTTTCTCCACCCCAAACCAGCCTTTTGGCAATTAAGCACCACTGAAGTCCGATATTAAATAGCTATTAAGCACAAAATAACAAGACATGTACAAACAGTATCGGCACAGTCTATGCAATCAGTTTAAATATGAATTAAATGTCAAATCAAATGTTGGTCCAAAAATACGGTGCCTGGCGTAATTATTAATCTTATTCGAAGCTGGCTTGAAATGCAGTACGTGTCACATAGTAGCAAAATTATTTTCACCTGTGCCCTTAACACTTGAATCCCTTACTAAGCTCAGGAGTTTATTTTAGAAGCTTTCGTTGCGCTCGGGATTCTATTATACTTATTCACTTCGTTTAGGATTCAATTTAAGCTCTTACCGCAAATATTTCATTTTGTTTTTTTTTTATCTACTAAAATTTAGTCTAAATATTCTTTCAATTTATTGTTAAAATTGCTTACGATACGAAAAATGTTAAAAAAATAATAACTTCATTGCCGACTGTACTTTTGTTGCACAATCATCAACTAACCATCAAGAGGACTCTAACGAGCCTAAACACCACCGGTTTATCTTATGTAGGTACCTATTTTAGGAGTTGCTGTGGCTAGGTAATACAAATTTTGGAAAAATCGGGCTACTAGTTTAGTAGATCAAAAATAAAAAAGATTTGTCTTTTTTTTTATTTATCTCAAAATATATTTGGTGAAATTACAACGTATATAAAGATAATTATCACAGCAAAAGGAAAACCATTTTCACGTCAAAGGCAGTTTCGCCTACGAAACACGGCTAAGATACCCTTTTTGAATTTCGATTTTCTCGGTAGGTCCTTTGGTAATATAATAAGTATATTAATAGTACATTATCATCATGGATAACCGCGAAAGCCATATAGGACCTTCTGGGTCGCATATGCGAAATCTGCCTACAGTTTGCATTTATGGCTTCACGTACAATGTAGTGGGCCTTTAATCAAGAAATGACGGTGCTCTTCTCTTATTGTAGTAACTTTGTAAGACTAGGAGGAATAATAACTGGAGAACGCATCCGCGAGCGCCAGTAAGGGACAATGATATTTTGGCTTTTGTAGTTGTAACATAATTGTATCTCACTCTGTTTTCTATACATGTCAATTGCAATGTGATTGCAACACATACCATTTAACTAGACGGACCGTCCTAATAATAATAGTACCTTGATCGAAAGGGATGGTGTTATGTAACTTTCCATAGGTATGGCAGAGACGGCAATATTTTCGTCCGTCCTTGTCATAGTCTCATATTTTTGTTCCCCTCCAAACTGGTCCCTTCAGAACAGTCAAAGTTGGAGAGGTTTTCAACCAAAGTTGCGGTAATTAAATACAAAAAGCTAATATGTCAGTTATAAAAAATGTCCTAAATTGTTACATTTTGGGCCACAAAAGCCAGAATATCTTTGTCCCTTACTAGCGCTCGCGGGTGCGGTCTCCAGTAATTATTCCTCCTAGTTGCAACAGGATTGCAATGTGTATAAGTGTATTCTGTGGTGTTATCTATGGAAGTCATTCATTCTGTCTGACACTTGAACACTTCTGACGCTTCGTTTGACGTTACGCTTACACTATTCTATACTATTTTCAATTTCATTATTTGGTCATTATCATCAGACATCAAAATAAATAAGGAAGGGAAATTCCATTGAGACTAGTAATATTTAAGTGATGTGTAGTGTTAGGATTTAGACACCAGCCAATAACAACAGAATGGCCGACATTCGCGATATATTAGATATCGAACAACCAGCATCGGAGATCACTCGTGAGAGCATCATTCATGGGGATAAGATAAAGAAGAAATATGTGACCGCAAAAGCTGTGAAGAGACCGGAGGGAATGCACAGAGAAGTGTTTGCATTGCTCTACAATGACAACAAGGAGCTACCACCTCTGTTGCCCACTGATACTGGTACTATTTCATTGTATTTTACCTATGATCACAGTAAACACTAGATGCAAAGATCTAAGCATATAAATTAAAATTATGTATTACATTTTATTGTAGCATTTCATTTTAATCATATAATTCAAATTTATTTAGAGAAAAAATATGTGGTATTGATAGTTAAGGTAGATCAACATTAGATATTTTGTTACATGTACAATGTTAAATTTACAGGTAAGGCATACAAGCAGACTAAAGCTAAGCTGGGCATGCGTAAAGTAAGGAAATGGACATGGGCACCATTCACTAACCCGGCTCGTAAGGATAATGCAGTGTTCCATCACTGGAAGAGAGCTTCCGATGAGGCTAAGGATTATCCTTTTGCACAATTTAATAAGGTATATCTCTTGTAATTTGTACAATATTAAACAGAAACGGAAATTTGCTATGACTACTATCATCTTGAGACAAACAGTACAAAACATTGGAATCTTTATTTAAATCTTTAGTAAAATTCTATAACTTCATTGCAAAACAAAATTTTATTTAAATGTTTTAAAAGATTTATTTTTTTATAATCTTATCAAAAGATCTGTGTTTCGTATATATGGGAGTTAACACGGATTGTAAGTCATATCAAAACTAATCACAAACATTGGTTAATAAAAATAATTATACTTGTACAAGTTGTAAACCTTTAGAATTTCTTGTGTAAGTGATAATTTGTTTTAAATGAGAAAAAGGAAAATGTTTATTCTGAAATATACTTTATCATTCCAGCAAGTATCAATTCCATCATATTCAGAATCGGAATACAATCAATATTTAAAATCAGAAGACTGGAGTCAAGCTGAGACAGATCATTTGATGGACCTGTGCCAGAGATTTGACCTCAGATTTATCGTGGTACATGACCGATGGGACAGAGCAGCTTTCAGGGACCGTAGTGTTGAAGATCTAAAGGAACGTTATTATCACATCTCTGCAACTCTGGGCAAAGTATGTGTAACTATAAATATATTTTTTCTTCTTATTTTTTACCTCTTGGTGTTACGAGTCTAGCATGTATAGTATATATCATGATTTGCCCTGTTTAGAAGACATTTATTGTAACTATATTGTGTTAAGTTACTTATTCTTCTTGTTTGGGACTATGTACATGCTCTAATAGCCTGTGTATCACTGCAACCATTTCTGATCTATTGTGATTGCCACCTAATTTACTTATTGCTACATCTATATTTTTAGCTCAAGACAAATCCCTGGTCTAATGCTGTTACTACAGTGAATGGTGAGAAGCGCACTTACCATTATGATGCTGAACATGAGAGGAAGAGGAAGGAACAATTGCGAAGATTGTTTGACAGAACACAGGAACAGGTGAATCACTCAACTCATATGTACAGTCAGCATCATATAGTTCGTAGCATCCAAAGTACTCAAAAAGTTCGGTACACCATAGAATTTGTATGGTGTAGCGAACTATTTGAGTACTTTGGATGCTACGAACTATATGACGCTGACTGTACCACATATAGGCAATACATTTCCGCCAGTGGATGAGGCAGTGGATGTGGATCAATTTTTATTTCTTAGACAAGGCAGAGTCAATGCACCTTTCCTTTTCTTCATGACCCTAAGGAAAACTGCTGAATCAGCCCCTATGGCTGCGCTGCCAATGTTGCCCAGTATCATATTCCTTGACATTAAATTGAAGAAGTTACATTATATCATATTTATCATAACTATTCTCCTATAGATTGATGAAGAACAAATGTTGATTGTGGAGTTGAAAAAGATAGAAGCCAGGAAACGGGAGAGAGAACGCAAAACTCAAGACCTTCAAAAACTCATATCTAGGGCTGACAGTGGAGTCGCGGCGAGTGGTAATCAGACGCTCAATGCTGAAGCCAACACTCCCGCAAACACGCCGGCAAGTATCGCCAGGCGGCACGACAGGAAGATGCACAAGAAAAAGCTTTCTGCACAACAAAGACCCATTCGTGCTGTTGAAACAGTTGTAAGTATTTATTAAGCTTTTCAATGTGCAAAAACATGTTTTCGCGGTTATCCCGCTCTATCGCAGTTTTAACCCTTAAGAATTCCCCCAGTTATTCAGATATACCTACCATAAATAATATACTGAGTTTGTAATACACTGGAGAATATCTCGAAAGTAACTGGACTTGAACCCTGTTAAAATAAGTCAGATTTTTCGTAATTGTTCGTGATCTCGAAATCCCTTCTGCCTTCATAAGGGCTAAACCTTAGAAAAACCTTAAATCGGGGGAAGAGTGTAGTCTACACCGTCAGGCTTGTCCACGACGAAAATTACGTTAAATTAGTTTCTTGGCTTAAACAATCGCACTAATCTACCTACCGTTAAATTATTGTTCTATCTTCAGCATGTACTGTGAAAAGTCGTCAAATTATAAAACCATAGTACTTGCAAAAGTTATAGCACAATAACCTCTAGCCGCCCAGAGAAAAAAACTTGCCAGGCTATATTCAACTATGTTTATCATAATTAAAATTCAAAATGGCATTCAATGGGAGACCTTTTTATAGGTCTGGGCTAGAGGTTATAATCTGCGATTTTCTAGTTAATTCGCCTATAAAATATATCTTTTTTTTTGCAGACTGTTGAGTGGTCTGGGATCAAATTCCCAGAAGCGCGCGGCACGGGCGTGTGGCTCCGCTCGCAGCGCATGAAGCTGCCGCCGGGCGTCGGCCAGAGGAAGACCAAAGCTATTGAGCAGGAACTCAGGCTTATGGGCATTGGTATGCATTGGGTTCAAATTTCAACTAATTTTGCATGTGTTACAGTTATTAGTGCGCTCAAGTGATTAATTTAGATAAATGATAATCAAGTGGTCATGTCAACAAATAATATTAAGTATACATAGTTGTCTATAAACTGTAGACAACTATGTATAATATTATTTGTTAATATATTTTTGTAATTCTTCAAGAACAGTCCGAATTCTATTATTAACATTTAATATGGCATATTCTTGCATATACTTAATAAGTATGTTGTCTCATACATCCATATAATTAATCATCTGCCTTTAGCAAATCTTCCATGATCCAATTATTAATTATCAAATATGACCACAAACTGATACTGTAAAACTACTATATTTCAATAATCCCCAATGGTTCCAATTACCTCAGGTATCTTTGCTTAGGTGTATTTAGAATGACAGTTTTTAGGGAAAATATTTTTATAAATTATTGAAAAATACAGTTAAAACCAAATAAAACAGTACAATTAATACTTAATAACATAACAATTTTGTGCTTTAATTTGTGTTACTAAGTATTACTTTTCATTTTTGTACAGATATTGCACCCACTCCTACTGAGGCTATATGCAAACACTTCAATGAGCTCCGGTCTGATTTGGCACTGGCTTTGGATTTGAAGAATGCCTTGGTGTCTTGTGAATTTGATTTGCAAGCCCTGAGACATCAATATGAAGCTTTAAATCCAGGAAAGGTATGATATAATATATGTTTTTGTTTAAAAAAATAGTGTACCCAATTTGAAGAAAAGTTAAATTATGTCTAAATCAAAATATAAAATTTTAATAAGTTTGTTGCTTTTTTCATAAACAATAAGCAAAAAAAAAAATTTATTTACACAAATTAAAGTTTATATCAACTCAAGCTAACCAAATGAATACTTATTAATGTGTGTAATTGTTTTATAATAAGTTCTGTTTTGTTTCAGACACTGACAATACCGGCATCTATTTGCAATTCAAACATTGAAAGTGAGACTAAGCCAACAGGAGAAATCATTGACGTTGTAGGCTCTCCTGGCACTCCAAATACCTCGGTGTAATCTTGCAAGAACTATTTGTATGCATATTATTATACTGTCTATTAAACTGTAAGGCAAAATCTATATTGTTTTATTGCAACATAATTATTGTTCCGAAACTTATGATTATCACAAGAATAGTGAAAGTATGACAGTATGACATATGCTTATTCCATTTGAAGATTATAAAATGCATAATTCTATATATGAAAAATATAATAGACATAGCCCATATAGCATTAATATACCTACAGCTTGTACTTTTTATATGGACATATATTGTAGTAGCTATTATGGACCTTGGGAAGCTATTTTTTATCCCATACATAATAATTAGCATACCAATGCGTAATGCCATGTCAGACTAAAAGATTGTTACAACTATTTTATATCACTAATCAACTAATTTTTTAACATGAGTTATATTAATGGATGGGAAATGGAAATATTATGGAATAAAATGAAAGAAGAATTTGTAAAACAGACTGATACCATTAACACAACAGTCCACAACACAATTTCTTCAACAATAGAAGAAAAACTGTTGCCTTTGACACTGGAGACAGAGAAAATTAAGGCAGAAAACGAAAAATTAAAACAAAAAATACAATACCTGGAACTCAATTCTAGAAAAAATAACGTGATTATCCACGGCGTGCAAGAAAAGAAAACAACAGTACTGAGCTTATGAGAATAGTCCTGGAAACTCTAAACAGCTTCAACCAGAAGTATAATGGCGCAGAGTGGGACCGATGGGAGATCAGCCGAGCGGAAAGAATGGGGAAGAAGAATGAAAAGAAAATTAGACCAATAAAAATCACTCTTACACTGGAATGGCGAAAACTAGAACTACTTAGGAACAAAAAGTTTTACCCAGATAACATTACAATGACTGAAGATTTTCCTAGAGAAGTTCTGGAAGAAAGGAAAGCTCTAATACCGAAAATGATAGAGGCAAGACAATCAGGGAAATACGCCATAATAAAATATAACAAGCTCATTGTCAAGGATAACAACAATACAAAACAAGACAAAAGGAAAAGAGTTCCTTCTTCACCCCCTAGTACACCACCGAACAGTTTTAGCCCAACCCAGCCTCAAAAACAAATCAAACAACCAGCGAAACAATCAAAAACTACCCCATTCGATGCTATGACTCATAGAAAGAACACACGAGAAGAAGCACAGCCAAAAAACTTATAAGAACACACACTGGAAACTGGAAAAACACAACACTCAAAAGAAAAACTACTATCAATACAACGAAAATACACAATAAACCCCCAACCCGGCTTGTCACCGTGGGGGAAGATGACTATTACCCTCCATCCATCAATAACTACGTCAAACCACAAAAGGAAAAATTACCAAAAAAAGATAACTGTCTTAAAGTGTGCACTTATAATGTAAGATCACTATCAACAAAAGCAAGAATGTTGGAACTAAACCACGCATTAGAAAAAATTCAATGGGACATCATAGGACTTGCAGAAATGAGAAAACTGGGATGTGCCATTGAAGAACATAAAGAATATGTACTGTGCTATAAAGGTGAGACTAAGGGTCTCTACGGAGTGGGTTTCATCATTCGGAAATCATTAAAGAACAATATTGCAAGTTTTAAGGGAATATCCGAGAGAGTTGCACTGCTAAGAATGAATTTTGAGGATAAAGCACTGTCAATAATACAGGTTTATTCCCCTACAGAGAGCTCAAGCGAAGAGGACATCACAAAATTTTATAATGACTTATGGGAAGCACAAAGTATAGCTGATAAAAACATAATCATCATTGGTGACTTCAATGCTAAAATTGGACATCCAAAACCTGAAGAAAGCTCCATAATGGGAAAGTATGGATATGGGAAAAGGAATGCCAGGGGCGAACGCTTAATCCAGTATGCATATGAGCACAACCTTTCTATAATGAATACATACTTCAAAAAGAAACCTTCTCGAAGATGGACATGGATCTCACCAGATAATAACACGAAAAATGAAATTGACTTTATTCTCAGCCCTAAGCCAAATATTATAAGAAACGTAGAGGTGTTGAACAATGTGAGCTTTCCGTCAGATCATAGACTAGTAAGATGTACGCTTAATACAGAAAACCCAAAACCAGTCGAAGAGCATACAATGCAGTACCTAACAAGCTTAAGAGTGTGATGGAACAGAGGAACTGTAATCAAAATTTAGAAAAACACACAGCACAAAGGAAAAAGTCTCTCAGTGACTCAGCAAAGGTACAATCCCTAAGTAATAAAGTAGAAAATATAATTTTAAAAGTTTACAAAGTGTTAAAAATACAAGCACTTCCCAACACAGAATTCTTACCAATAAAACACTTAGTTTAATTTCTAGGCAATCTGAATTGTTGACCATGAAGCCAAGAACAAAAGTAATTAAACAAGGTAATTAAAGGTGATATTTAAACAAAGCAATAAGACCCTCTGAATAGATTACTATAACCACAGACAATCAGTAATAGAAAGGAACATGTCAAAATTCAGAAGTTCAAAGAGAGATTTTAAAGAACTTACTACTTATAAAAATTGGATACAATCTTTGAATGATGAAAAGGGAAAAACAAGGGAAAGAGATGATGTAGTAAAACATGCAACAAAATTCTATGCTGAACTTTACAAAACCACTACAAGAGGAAGACATTAACTTTAACTACCACTATATTAAAACAATAATTCAGAATCAATACCAGAGCAAATAACTATAAATGAGATCTCAATACATATAAAAATTAAAACCGGAGAAAAGCCCAGGAGTGGACAATATCTCGAATGAAGCCTTAAAAATAGGTGCTCCAATCCTAATTACATATCTAGTCAAACTGTTCAACTTAGTTTTGGAAAATGAGGAAGTACCAAACCAATGGTGTGAATCCAACATCACACTACTCTACAAGAAAGGGAACCCGCATGATATCAGCAACTACAGGCCCATAAGCCTATTGCCAACTATCTACAAACTCTTCTCATCAATAATTCTGAGTAGAATAGCTCCATATATAGACAAAAATCAACCGATTGAACAGGCAGGATTCAGACCACATTATTCTACAACTGACCACATCCACACCGTAGAACAGGTTATTGAAAAATATAAAGAATTTAATAGGCCACTATATATAGCCTTTGTAGACTATTCGAAGGCCTTTGATAGTATAACACAGTCATCCATATTACTTGCCCTAAAAAACAATAATATCAACAATACATACATAAACATAATAAAGAATATTTATTCAAAAAGCATAAGCAGAGTTAAACTGGAAAGGCAAGGCGAACCATTCATAATTGGGAGAGGAGTGAGACAGGGCGACCCTCTCTCCCCAAAACTATTTATAGCTGTTCTGGAAGATGTTTTCAAGAACATTGACTGGAATCGAAAAGGAATATGGATAGCAAACAAAAAACTAACACATTTGAGGTTTGCTGATGATATAGCCATTTTCAGCGAATCAGCAAAGGACATGGAAAAAATGTTACAAGAACTGGACTTTGAAAGCAAAAAAATTGGCCTACACATGAATGCATCTAAAACCAAAATCATGTCAAACTACAGCAAGAAAACTATTAAAATCGAAGAAAAACCCATAGATTATGTGGAAAATTATGTATATCTGGGAAAACTAGTATCTTTTGAAACAAACAGTGATGAAAACGAAATTGATAGAAGAATAAACATAACCTGGAAAAAGTACTGGTCCCAAAAAGAAATTCTTAAAGGCAATTACAATCTTAACATGAAAAATCATAATGGACTCTTGCATTCTCCCAAGCTTGACATATGCGAGCCAAACGTGGGTCTACACAGAAAAAACAAAGAACAAAATCCTATCTTGCCAGCATGCTATGGAAAGAAGTATATTAAATTTAAGAAGAATACAAAAAATAAGAAATATAGACATCCGCAAGAGAACAAAGATAACAGATGCCCTGCAGTTTAGTTTGAAACAAAAGTGGAGATGGGCAGGTCATATAGCAAGATATCAGGACCAAAGATGGACAAAACTAGTAACGAAATGGCCTGGCCCAGTTGGAAAAAGAAGAGTGGGAAGGCAATGGAAAAGATGGACAGACGACATCACACAGGCTGCAGGGAAAAATTGGATGGACATTGCCACCGACAAAGAGAGGTGGAGACAGATGGAGGAGGCTTATACCCTTGGGGACCACTGATGTGGGATAGAGCTATAATAATAATAATAATAATATTAATGGATACTATATGTGGACAACAGATATGCCCGTATGCAAAATACACACAGTATTAACTGTGTCGGTTTGCAAAAGGTAAATGTTAAAAAAAGAAAACAAATATTTTTAATGTATCTTTAATACTAGATAGCTCCCTTTGGTGCACCATAAGCATCTGGCATTCTCTCAATTGTGTATTTGTGGTCGGCAACATACATAATAGGCACCCCCGGTATCTTCCGTATTCTCCTCTTTAAGTCCTTGTCATTGGTGGCAACTATGTAGCACTTGTGCTGGGTGACTCTCTGAACTATGCAGTCGTCAGCATAAGTACCCTTATGAAGGCAAGTAATTCTTTCAAATCGGGGGTCTTTTATTATTCTAAGTGCTACCCGATATTTACGGCCAAGTTTTTCCAACTCTGCCAAGACACAGTCAGTTATGTATGGAATGCATTTTGCATACAAACAATCCATCATGTTTTGCATTATGTCTAATTTGTTCTTAATGGAGAAATTTATGAAATTGGTATCGATTAGGATGTGGTAAGGCGGGCCTAATTGAGTGTTATATTGAAAGAACAGTGCTGAGCTTGCTTGTGGAGCTTCGCGAATCTTAAGTTTATGCGGGTCTTCTGGTTTCTTTTTCCTTGGGGGAGCCCGTTCACTTTTCTTTATTCTACTATCACTAGGGCTTATCATTTTTTTCATTTGTGCGAACCGCTTTTCCACAATTTTACGAGTTTTTCGTTGCTTTCCCTGTGAAACAAACAACACGTGATATTATTTATATAGTGTACATATCGCACTAATTTCAGAATAAATTAAACTAAAACCTAATAAATAGAGAAAAAGAAATAATTATTTACCATTTTTTTATTACAGCCTTGTTTAAATTAAAGGAAAATACACAAAGTTATAATCACTACAGGTTACTTTTACTAAAATAACATATCAATATCACATTCACTAAATGTCAGTTGACAGTTATCGATGTTTTTTTTTCTCTATGGATGCTTGTCAATTTGCCGTGTTCCGAATCGCGCTTTTAGCAAGCCCATGATCGACCCGATTAATTATTTCTGGACTTACAGAAATCTGGTAACGTCAGAAGTCATAAATAACGTATTTTAATAGCACTTACGGTGGTCACTGGTCATACTATCAGAGCCGTAGCCGTGGTGAATACTCTTTCCGCCCCGAATAAAAACGCCTTTTTTTCGACCTTGAGCGCTCTTACTGACTCGGAACGAGTGTCCATGATTCCATGGGTGGCGGTAGTTGCTTACCATCAGGCAATCCGTCTGCTCTTTTGCCTACTATATCATAAAAAAAGAATAGCTGGCACAGCAAGGTTAAATCAATCTTTGTGTGTTATGGCTCCATCGATGGTAGCTAATTGATGATTCGGAACACGGCACTTTACAAATATAACCGTTTTACCTAACAATAAAACGATTATTATATGCCGAGAGAAACACAGCGTCGCATTTGAAGAAGCATGTGTTAACTCACCTTGATTTTAGGGTTTATACTTACAAATTCGGAGCGCATTTATGGGTCTCGAATAACTTTATCTGTCAAAGTCACCAGAAGGCGCGAACAGCGTTCTATCTTGTCATTGTAGTCTTCACCAGGAAGAACCTTCCTGCGACGCTGTGTTTCTCTCGGCATATAATAATCGTTTTATTGTTAGGTAAAACGGTTATATGATATGCCTGTCGGAAACACAGCGTCGCATTTGAAGATGTGTTTGTTATCTGCTGGTGACTAGGAATACACACGCATTGATGAAACATTTAAACACAGTAGTAATAGAGAAAAGAAAATTGTAATAAAAACAAACATACGACACACCTGTGCTTGGATTGAGTTACTTAACTCGATATGCAAAAACATAACAAAATAAATAATTAATAACACTCCTTTATATAGACTGTACTTGTCTAAAACAAATTAACTTAACTGAGATCAACAACTAATAACTAAATACTACTAAAGTTGTCAAGTAAATTAACCCTAGTAAATTCGCGTTCCTGTGTAATTATTTCTCGGCAATAATGTTTTGCAAAAGTCTCGACACTCTGCCAGTTACCTCTCTGCAGGATCTCCTCTATTGGGCGCTTCTCAAGCCATCCTAATGAAGCCACGGCTGAGCGACAGCTACCTGGGGGAGCATCAATACCTACGTCTTTCAGCACAGAGCGTACCCATCCACCAATCAGGGTTCTAGAGGCAGGCTTAATCTCACCCCGGATTGTAATAAACAAGTTAGAAATCTCCTTTTTAGTTTCTCTTCTCTCCTGGCTCAACAATAAATATCGGCGGATCCATGTCACTGGACAAACGCCCTCACTTTCATGCCTTCGCAATTCCCATCCGGACTGCCGTTTTGTACCTTTGTCAGTCTTGGATCCATATGAAGGCCATAAATGGATCATCTCTCCAAGGTCTAAAAACTGAGCCTTTGATATTTTCAGTAGTGTTAGGTCATGTACTCGACGGCCTGAGGCTAAAAGTAACAGAATAGCTGCTCTCCTTGCTGCCTCAAATAGAGTATTATCAGCTGGTGTGTTACACAACCAATCCAAAACCAGTCTGCAATCCCACACTGGGCATTTTTGTGCTGTAGGCTTGGTATTCTGGATAGCCCTTAAGGTATTCTTTACCAGAAAGTTAGAAAAAATCTTCTCCGCTTGGCCACAGTATGTCGATATTGCTGACTTATGGAGTAACATAGTATTGTAAGAGAGCCCCTCCTCTATGTGGGTTCTGGCCAAAAACTGGGCAACATCCTCTGCTCTTGGTGACCTCTGATCAATCTGTCGCTCCTTGCACCATCTTATCCATCGCTGTATGGCGGGCTTGTAGGTTTCAAGTGTTGATGCTCTCCAACCTTTTTTCAACAAACTCTTCTCCTCTCTTGACCATGTAGAAATCTTTGCTCCCCACCCCCAATTCTCCAAATTTGCAGGTCCAGTTTGTCTACCGATGGTGGGGCTCGGTTGGTGGTCAGATCTACCAATACCTCCTTGAGGTTCTGAATCTGGTATGGTTGGTTGTTTGTCCGAGATAGGAGGTCACCCTCCAGAATGGTTGGGACCAATTGGGTGCCACTAATAGGTAAGTGCCCCGTGCTCTGTTCAAATGGGCTAGTACCCTTGGTATTAAGTTTGGAGGAGGGAAAAGCCACGCTAAATGGTAGTCCCACCTTCGACTGAATCCGTCTATAAATTCTGCCCCACAGTCGGCTGGGTCTAAACTTACATACCTTGGTCGAATGGCCGATCTTTCGGAGGCAAACAAATCTATTTCGGGTGTTCCCCACAGTCTGAACACCTCTGCGGTGGCAGCTGGGAGAAGATGCCACTCTGGAAGCGGTTGCCCCCGAGACAACCGATCCGCGACTGTGTTGTACCTTCCCGGAAGATACTGAGCCGAAAGGGTGATGTTCCGCTGGTCGACAAGGGTCAGCAGTTGGTAAGTCAGGTTGAGCAGACCCACTGACCTTGTCCCTCCCTCTTTCCGAATGTATGAGACCAGGGTCTGGTTGTCGGTCTGTAAAAGGACGTGAGTGTTCTCTAGGGTCCGACCCTGAGCTCTCACTGCGGACAGTACAGCATACATCTCCTTCTTGTTGCTGTGCCAACGGCGTTGTTGACGGTTCCAAGTACCTGCTAGTATTGACTTGTCCATGTGCGCGCCCCATCCTCGATCGGATGCATCTGTCGAAAGAAAGTGATTTACAGGGGGTAAATACAATGGAACTGTCGCGTTTCTGATGGCTCCGAGCCACCAGTCCATGGCTTCCACAGCTTTGTTGGGAATAATCAGAGTGCGGTATGCATTCCTTCTGAACTGACGAGAGAACATTTGTAAATAACGGCAGTGTAGCCGTCCTCTCGCAATCACGAAACACGCAAAGTTCAGAAGTCCCAAAAGGCGTTGCAGCTGTCGGAGACTGCATCTTTGTTGATTTTTCATCTTTATTAGGTACTGTTCTATTGTATCTTCCTTTTGTCTTGTCAGTCCCATCTGACTGCACTTGGTATCCCACGTAATGCCTAGATACTCTACCTTTTGTGTTGGTTCTACTATAGATTTCCTTAGATTCACCTGCCAGCCAAGTGACCCCAAGAGTTCCACAGCCTCCGTGGCTTGGAGGGACAATATAGTCCGATCTTGATGGGCCAAGAGGAAGTCGTCTAGGTAAACTAGCACTCGACAACCTCTCCTGCGTAGGGTTTCCGCAACCCAGCAGGTTAACCCGCAAAAGGCGAGGTGCTGAGCTGAGACCGAAAGGAAGGCATGTCATTTGAAGGATCTCTCCCTGATAGCTCATGCATAAAATGGCTGGTGGGATGGTGCTATTGGTACATGTAGGTAAGCTTGGGAAATATCGATCTTGACTAGCCAGTCGCCTGGCTGCAGAAAACTTGGTACCGAAGCATGGGAGATCAAGTGAAATGACTTTGTTATTACATACCTGTTGAGACCCCTGAGATCGAAAATTGGTCTTATGCCTCCGTCGCTTTTCTTTACAAGGAACATCTTTGACAGAAAGCATGGTTGTTGATTGGGTCTTCTTTTTAGGACACCTGTCTGTAGTAGACTTTCTATTTCCTCTGACATTTGTTTGGAGGGATTTGTTGCAAACTTCTTTATAGTGTGTGCCGTAGGGAAAGTCAAAGGAGGCTTTTGAACAAAGGGTATGCGAGATGCTGTTATAGCTCTGATTACAAATTTGTTGGCTCCTAATTCCTTCCATCTGTCTTGAAAACTTGCTAAGCATCCCCCCCTGAAGCTCCTTACATAGTCATTGTTTCTCCTTGCCTCTGTGTTGATCCTTTGACACATAATATTGCTGTCGGCCCTGAAAGGAAGATCTTTTTCCTTTCCCTTTTCCCTTGTCATTTTGCTTAAGAAATGGCCGCTTTGGCTTCTTATTAAAGCTGTTTGATTGTCCCTCTTCATACTTTCTCTTAAAGTTTGGTTTTTTGTTGCTAGTATTTGGGATGCTGAGCCAGGCCGCTGGGCCACCTAATGAATGCACAAGTTGTGATAGGCGTTGAGGTACAAAAAGATACTCCTCATTTGGAGGTATATTTCTAATTGCCTTCTGTATAGGTGTTTTATCATTCAATTCATGAAGGATCCGCTCCCTCCTTGTTTCTATACACTCAGCCCTCTTTCCGCATACTACTTTGAGGCAATCATCAACACTTTTGCTGTATGTTGACCCCTCACTAAATTTCTCAGATAATTTACTGAACAAGGCATCCGGAGTTAACTCCTTAGGGCTCTTAAAGCTCCAGTCAACGATCTCTTGAAGACCCATGCGCACCAACTCTCGCTGCTCCAAGATACCATTGCTTAAACCAGCCATGACTCTCTCTGTTCCTAACAAATAATCCTTCTCCTTATTGAAGTTGCACAATTCTTCGTTAATTTTTAAATCACTGAAGGCTGGTGTAGCGATAAATGTCTGTAGGCTTTTCACATACTTTACCTCCCTCCAGGAAGGTAAACCAAACTGTTGTAGGTTTTTAATAATTTCCACTCTTTCAGGAATAGCTTGCTTCAGAATCTTCTCTTTATCTACTCCCGCTTCTAATTTTCCCAATATAAGAGTTTTAGTTTCTAATCCAGTCGGATTCATTAAAAAAGTAGATGTTGATGTTGTGGGCACTGATTTGGGCTGAATAAACGAGCCGCCCATCTGTTGTTGGTGAAAAAATTGTGTAAGCATGCCTACCTGGTTCATTAAGACGTCTATACGAGGGTCTTCCCCGCTATGTCTCCTTTTAAACTCAGGCCTTTCTGACTCCGAGTCAGATGAGGACCCTGACGCATCATACCTGGGTTCCCGTTCCTCGGGCGGGCGATTATCCATTTGATCAGGGTGATCCTCACTTTTTTCACTCATGTCTAACTTTGAAAGTAATAAAAATATCAGCTTTTTGACCGAAATACTATAAATTCTAAGCGTATTAAACTTTTTCAGTCGTAAATGGCGGCGAGTTTCACACGCAATGACAAGATAGAACGCTGTTCGCGCCTTCTGGTGACTTTGACAGATAAAGTTATTCGAGACCCATAAATGCGCTCCGAATTTGTAAGTATAAACCCTAAAATCAAGGTGAGTTAACACATGCTTCTTCAAATGCGACGCTGTGTTTCCGACAGGCATATAATGACATTTGTCATTCTGACATTTATTTGACAGTACTCTACTGAGTATTCATCGTGCTTGGAAAGAAAAAATAATTATATTTATAATGTCTTCGCAAATGTCTGCGATTGATTTGCTTAAATTAGGAGATGAGGGCAGGCAAAAACCACTTCTGAACAAATATTGGCCAGAATTATTAGGTGTTGGCTTTGGAATTGCAACAGGAGTGTTCATTAATTTTGGCACGAGACGTCCAGTGTTTAGCGGTAATTACATAATATTTATAAGTACTTGATTACTAAAACAGGATCAATTTACCGATTATTGTAACTGTACGCTTTAATTTTTAGGAATACAAAAACACATCCTCGGTGTGGTGGGTTGGGTTGCTGTGCTAAGTTTTGCTCAGAAGAGGCGTGATGCATATTTTGCTGAAAGAGACGCAGTGTACCGGCATTACATTGAACTTCACCCAGAAGACTTCCCCATCCCAGGTAGACTAGAATGGGCGATGACTAGTAATAATAAACAGTATGGATTCTAACTTAGTTGGAAATCACAAATTTAATTTAGTTTTTATAATATAAATGTTTGATTATGCAAATAAAAAAGCACTAGGTAAGTATTTAGATCTTAAACCAGGTAGTAAATTAAGCCTGCATAGTTGTGAACTGGGGTCTATTGCCAGGATATGCTTACACAGTCAGTTCAGGTATTTTCTGTATTTTTGGAACTACATTGTTAAGACCTTCGCGATGGCAATTAGTTAACGCAATTAAATACTTGGGTTGAATCAAACTGATGCTGTGGTGAGCCATTGAATTTGTTGATTTATTTATATTATTAGAATTACTTTCTTAAAATCAGCCCTTTTCTAATTTTCTGTGTAAGGGAGTTTTTAGAAAATGGTGCACCTTATTAGCATGAGTTATTACTTATTAATTTTAAATTCCTGTCAGTGTATGTGATGACCATCAAGCATAATATGATGTTCCACTATTTATTTTCAAATCTTCCACTAACTAAAATTGACCTTAATTAATTAAATATAATTTTAATATTTTCATTTGGTAAGCAATTCTTTTGCAGCAAACTAAACCAAATGTACATCCTATTGAATCATGGAGTAAGTCTCACACAAGTTGTATTAGATGTGTGTTGTTATCAATAAAAACACAGATATAAGCCCAAACTTGGTCTCCACATTATAAATTTACATAAAAGTAATGTGTCTGTATACACATACTTTTACTTTGTTATTCTTCACATGATGAACAAAGTTTAGAAAACTAAACATGCATTACACTTTGTGATATTTTCCAGCTTATCTTGATGCACTTGCATTAAGACACGGAATCCTTAAATTAAATACATTCTGTACTGAAACAGAAACAAAAAGCCATACATACATTTTCTTTTTTTGTTGAGTTCTGTTGTTCTTTTGACTGATAAAATGTAATAAATATCTATTCATTGAAATAATGTTATTATACCTGATTTCAAGGCTTATTTTACATTGATAAAAATGAAATAGGATCAATGTAAAATTTTGATTGAGAGTTGACAGTATTTCTTAATTTTTCAAGTCAGACAGAAACATCTTGTCACCCTAACATGTAGCTGTAGCATGCTGCAACATGATACAATTAAGTGTTTTAAAAAATTGATGCCAGCTGTTTGTTACAGAGAGGAAGAAGATTGGAGACATTTTGGAGCCGTGGATCCCAATTCGCTAAAACATTACAACAATCAATTA
This sequence comes from Grapholita molesta, assembly GCA_022674325.2. NCBI lineage: Eukaryota > Metazoa > Arthropoda > Insecta > Lepidoptera > Tortricidae > Grapholita > Grapholita molesta. The sequence goes on along the minus strand of CP053121.2, from coordinate 20,616,949 downwards.
AGTTATAGTAAAATCTAGTGCAAATAAAACTACTGTTAATTTAAACGTGGTTTAATAAATTAATTTAAGGTACACAATTTCTACCAAATTCTTAAAACATCAAACAGTTTGTACTACATTCCTGTTTTTTAAGTATCTCAATAAAGGAAAAATCAAGTGCCCGGGCGAGACTCAAACTCGCGAATGTGGGATACATGCCCATGGCTCTAACAACTGAGCTACAAAGGCTTGCCCAAAGGTTGTGCTTTTCTCCACCATATCCTTCAATGCGCTTAAGAGGCTCTATCTACCGTAAATATGTTGACACTTTTTAGCGGCAATGCCGATATCGATGCACTACCCCATAACTAAATTTTATTTTTAAGCAGAAACATTTGCTAACTAAAGAAAAGAAAAAATCAACTGCCCCGGGCGAAACTCGAACTCGCGACTCTGGGATACATGCCCATTGCTAGTATAATATATAGAATAGTTAAAACCCTCAGGAAAGTGGCCCATCCCTTATGAGTATGACTTAGCAATAGAGATTTTTGACGCCCTTCATGAATGGAGATCTATCTAAAAGCTGTTCTTTCACACACAGACTAACTTAAAATTGGTAATGGTTCACAGTCTTTATGTCTATGTAAATAATGATGTGCTAGAGCAGTAATGTAATCAAACACCTCTCCACAAACCGTGCAGGTGTGGGGGTCCAACTTGTTGCCGTACTGTTGGAACCCTTTACTCGTACACAACTGGCTGTGCTGTGGTGGATTCTTCCCACCAACCGAATGTAGCTCTTTAGTGCTAATCAAGCCAATATTTTCAATTTCTGCCGGCCTGTGCGCACTGTGCACCTTAGTTGTTATAGAGCTTTCTTTACCCACATCAATGCCAATGATGTCGATATTACTGCTATTATTGAAAGCATCATTTTGAGCTGCAGTATTTTGAGTGCTGATCTGATGTTTTTTCATCTTGTGTATTTTCTGAAACAATATATTTTATCTGAATCAGCTCTATTGCAAATTACCTACTGTTAACGGAAGTTGACAGTAATTTGCACTCCGAGTTCATAAAAAATTGGCAGTATGTTTATAGACATTCAGCGCCAACACTTGTGAATTTAGGTATTAGTATTCTGTCAGAGAACACGACGAATTATTTGGACAAACGATTTATTACTAATATGAACCAGGTAGGTAATTACTCTATATTTTCATTGCGATAAAATCATAATTTAATTAGCAAAGCTTATTTAAACCTGCTACACAATTTAATTCTTCTGTTTTAAAGGAATTCCTTATACAAGCATTGATTGTTTTTATAATAAAAGGGACAAGAGGACTATGTATTATATGTATTGTAATTACATAGTTTAAGTACATGTTTCAGTTAGTAGTTAGTACATAGGTAGTTCTTACCAGATCTCTACTTTGCGCGTAAGCAGCCCCGCAAATATCGCATTTATAATTCTTTACCCCTCTGTGTTTGTTGATGTGTCGCGACAATTCGCTGGATGTTATAAACGACTTGTTACACAAGGAACAAACCTGAAATATATAATACAAGTTCAACTGTAATAAAATGGTACCTACACACTTCGCTATAGGTACCTTCCTACTACCCAAAAATTATGACAATTTGCCTCCTTTATGATTCGCTAAATGTTTACCTATATCTACAAAAAATTTAAATATAATTACTTTTCCACGTTTGCCCAACAACGGCGGTGGCGGGATGACATGGATGTATGTGATGAGGGTATATTGTCGAAATATTCGGCTCTTCGACTAAGACTGTGAGCACGATTATAAAGTAGTACCTAAAGTCAGCAGCTAAGTTGCTAAGCGGGCGAAATATTAAAATGAGCTTGACACGTCTTTATTGTTAAGAAAATAAGTGTCAGATCAGGAGACCTATCAAAAGAGGAGCGCGAGAGTATCTCGCGGCAAGATAGACTACCCTAACTATATTACTAAAAGAGAGACGGGTAGTTTATCTCGGCTCTAGATACTCCCGCGCCCATCTTATGCTAGGCCTACTGAACGGATGTCCCGAATGACTCAATCCAGATAGCCCGCCTATTAACTTCAGCTGACTGTATCTAGGTATATTTGATGCCACAGAGTATTGCGAATATCTTGGAATAGATTTGAAATAATTGAGATTTAACTTATTGAAACAGTCGTTACTTTGCAGAAGTCCATACATATAGGTAGATACCTATTATTATAAATATTTATAAACAACAATAATATTGCTTTGCTTTTCCGCTGTTTACGTAACGGGGTACGTTGTGTGTTTTATAACTAAATTTTTTGGGAAATAAAATAACGTACATGATCCTTTTGTCCTGTATGGATTTTAAGATGAGCCTGAAGATTTCCTTGTGCCGAAAACGTTTTACTGAAACAACACAGTATAGGTAGTATAGGTATCAACCTACAAGTAGGTACAAAACAAAAACATACATAAATCCTTATCTACACATACATGGATGTAACCATAAAATGTTTAAAGAATGTGGTTACCTGCACACTTCACATTGGAATGGTTTCTCTCCGGTATGTACCCGAAGGTGTATTGTAAGGTTGTGTTTTTGTGCGAAGCGGCGCGAGCAGTACATACAGCTAAACGGCTTATCACCGGTGTGAGTCCTGAACAGACGCAATAAACACATTATAAACCATGCCTGCTATCTAATGCTTCTCTTTGGAATTGTATGTTTTGTTATACGAGATTGTTTGTAGTAGTAGTAGTATAATACGTATATTTCTATGCGATTCCTGTGACCCCTTGTGGCTCACATAAATTATATTCTAAATATGTACATTGCAAGTTAACTTGAAGCTATATACCTAGATACCTACTCAGGGTATACATATAGCTTTTAGCTAACTCGGCAAAAAAATACGACGACATCGCAAGCAGGAATCCATACTAATATTATAAATGTCTGTCTGTTACCTCTATATGCTGACCCATATAGGTATAGAGAGTTTGAGCTACGAGAAAGGACATAGGATCATTTTTATCCCGCATCCATACTTTAAAGACTGACTTGGCTGGCTGACGAAGTTGCGAGGAAATACTAGTGTCATATATGTACTTCATTTACATAACAGTAAGTAATACCAACACACCAAAAAACAACACATCAAAGAGAATGAGTTCCAGGTATAGCCAAGGCTTTCCTAAAACATATCTGTGAATCTAGTTAAAAAGGGGATAGATAAGTCAATCTAGCTCAGTGAAAAAAAAACCATTTTGTAGGACATTTTGTGCACTTTAAAAAAAAAAAAGGATTATTACGTACCTATACTAATTTGAACTTAATTCCGACGTTTCACACCCATTCGTAGGTATAGTATACGCGATATAATCCGCTTCAGTCGTTTTATTTCATCAGTAATCGCGATAACCGTAGAACCGTTTTCACTAAACCCACAGGTACCTATATGTCAGTAACTCTTGACTTTACGTACAACTTTTTTTTTTCAAAGCATGTGTTAAAAGTTACTGGCTAGGTACGCACCTGACATGTGTCTCCAGCTGGGCCTGACAGCGAAACTCCTTGTCACACTCGTAACAAGCATGTGCTTGTTTGGGTTTGGGCTTGGGCCCACGCTTCAGCTTTTCCTCTTCTGGTTTCCTCTTATAGTTGGTGGTACTCTTTCTTTGAGACAGTCTACATTTGCTAAAACATACATTCTGTGAATTTATGTTTTACTAACAACACACCACTCAACAACGTCTAATTATACACTGAAATAGTTAATTATATACTTAACAAAATGTGACCAGGTCCATTATCGGTTTTTTTTTAATTCAATTTATAAACTAAATTAGTAGTTACTACTTAAAAATCTGATTTGATTTGTAAAATATCTTTATTTATAAAAACATCAGCAGTAGCATAAGTAGGTAAATATGCTAAATAAAAAACAAAAAAATATCTCTTATATACCAGGTGAACTCAAAATGGTAATACAAAAATATATTTTCTGGGTTTATTCGTGATTGCGATCAACTTTTACTATGGGGTCACAACAGAAAAATCAGTTAAAAAAAAGAGACCTTCCCATACTAGCTGCTAGCTAGATGTAGTTGTTAGTATGGGCAGGTCATATTTTTTTACTGATTTTTCAGTTATGGCTCCATAGTAAAAATTAATTGTAATCATGAATAGATTTACAAAATATAACTTTGTAGCACCATTTTGATTTCACCTAGTGTTATTTAGACACATACAATTTCCTAATGCCGAAATAATTCTTAATTCAAATTTTGCTAAATTCGTCCCAATAATTATGTAGCACAATGCTTAATTCAAATATTGTCAATAAAAATGTAAATTTGAAATTGGTAAATTAAAATAATGTAAACTTATTATATAACAGAATCAGGTTACTGCACTAGAAAGTATTTTCTACTTATTTAACTCTTAAAGTAAGAATATGAGTGGAAGAGTGAAATAGTAAAGAGCCAGTACCATGTAATTCTATGAGGTGATATATAAATAAATCTTACCATTTCTTTATTATGGCTTGTGGTATGGGCAGCTGTAAAAATAAGAAATAAAAAAAATAATAATCATGTGGTAGAGAAACAATCTCATTTAAATAAAGAATAATGAAATAACAGACTTACAGGATCAGTCATTACAGCTGCATCATTGTACCTTGTAATAGAAATTAAATTCTTTTAATAAAACATATTAAACAATAAACATAATGGATACATTTTAATATAGCTATTCCATTAATCTAAGAAAATTAAGAAGCAAATTCACAATAATAAGTTGTTCCCTTTAATTGTTAGTCACAATTTGTTTTTCCAGGTTTGTATAGCCGGGGCCAGTAAATTCCTAGTTCTTGAAAAAATGGGCTACACTAAACTAGTTTTCCTTTAATTTCACAATATGTTACGGCAACAGGTAATGGCCAACTTACTTGATTATGTTTACTTAATCTTTAACCACAGCTTTCTCTATAACATAGCTAAGTGAAACATACTGAAATATATACACTATATCAATTTTAATTACACTCATTAGACTAGCTCTTTATTCACATAATTAATTAAAAACATATATTTTTATTTTGAAATAAAAATGGGGCATACATACTTATGTGTTAACTGCAATCCCAGGTATTGTCTGAGTCGAACGTCGGCACTCTCGCATGTCTGTTTAAAATGGTAAGCCACCCCCAGCTTGTATATACAGTTGCTACACAATTGTTCTGGCAGCCCATCATTGTGTCTAATCTGTAAGTATTGTTATAAACTAAGAATGGTAATGATTCTGGTAAAAAAGGGGCAGTACAAAAGGTATCGTTAATAGTTACCTTTACATTACAACAGTATTCTATCATGTCACATAAGGAGATATTGAAATTCTTTGTAAAAATAGACGAAAGAACGCCTTCCTCTAAACAGATTCTGCAAATTTTATTCATTGTTTATTTAAACAAATATGCACAACAGTTAAATAATTGAAGTTGTAATCATTGGTTTTAGTTTAGTTAAATAACAATAATCTGTCAATGTCAAATGTCATCCAGAGATGTGTTAGAGGTAGATGTGCCAAGATAGAAACGGAATGGTCTTATTAAACTTCAAATAGGTATGACAGAGAAGACGATATTATCGTTCGCTCTTTTCACCCATTGTCATTGTGTCTCATATTCTGATTATTGCTTCCAAAAAAAAAGGCTCTAAGTACTTGCTTAGTACAAATTAAATCCACCACCGCGCATTGAAGGTGGCGCCGAGCTTTTTGCGAAAAGATGATACGTGAAGTTTGTCTGTGGGCGTATATTTTTTATGTTTGACTTTGTTTGTACGTCAGCGTCATATAAGTAGTTACTAGTTAGTTACCATTAGTATGGCCAATATGGCTAAATACATATAGCCATATTAGTAAGGATATGTATCGATATATTTGACAACACTGACTGTAACTAACTATATGATGCTGACTACAGTATGAGTTTATCGCAACCGCAAAATTTCTGAGTTAAATTTCATATTTTTGGTGGTGTACGTGTTTGCTTCGCCCCCGATAAAAGTTATAAATTATTCGAACAGTTTACGACATCTCCGTGGGCTTATCACTCAAAGCGTCGCTGTGTATCGGCTAATGTTATCAGAATTGTGTCACTTTACTTTAGTCAGGTAGAAATAAGATAATTAAACGCATATGAAAACTGCGAACAATGTGTAATAAAATTTGGAACCAAGTAACAAAAAATATTTAAAGTACCTAATAAAATACTTTTAGAAACAATACAATTGCATCTTAACAAGTAAAATAATAATTAATGGAAGACTGATGAACATACGTTTGCATTATCAATAAGATAACTTTATTATTTCACTATAGGTACGTTGTAAATTGATTAGTTATTTACTTACAGTTATAAAATAAAATAATTTTAACGAGTTTCCTTATCATTATTTTCATCGTCACAGTATAAATCAAATCATACAAAATGTGGATGTCCTAAACATTAACACCACGTTTCGTGTTAAATGTATATAAAAAAATTCTTATAGATAACATAATTCGCATAAAATAATACGTCAATATAGAATAATATAATAAGAAAACAGTATAATGCAAACATGTATCAGTATGACACGAATAATAACAATTGAAATAAGTTTTACTGTATCATAAATTCATAAAATCATAATTATTACCTATAGATAACTTAGGCCTTCACACCTAATACATTCAGACAAGTTTCTATCCTTCTCACCATTGTCCGAGGAAAAGGGACATAATATAAATTGGCACATGTAACATGTGCTTTACAAAAATTATCAACATCAACAACAATTACGTAGTATTAAAATCACATTAATGTGTGAATTATATCTTAATATTAGTAGTCAAAAATATAAAAATTATATAAAATGCATTGAATAATAAGGCACTTTTAAACATTTATACCATTAAAGTTATAGTAGGTCTCTGTTTAAGGCTGATATCACATTTGCGATTTGCGAGCGACTTTTGTATGGAGACAAATACGCCGCGAGTTCGCAGCGTAGGAGTTTTGTTTAGAAATCAGTTGCGAATCGCTCAAATGTGATAACGTATTAAACTCTTTCTTCAATGTCTTGTATTCTACAAATTGGCAACAGCTGATATTAACTTGACGTAGATATCGATTCCCTTTAAAAAGACGTCGGCCTTCAGATACTCGTCGTGGTCGTGCAGAAGCACTGGCGTGAAGTTCATTGGCGAGAAGCCCAGTGCAGGGATACCTACTTTACGAACGTATCTGCTATCCGTAGCGGCGGGGAAAATTCTGCAGTCTAGTTTGATTTTCCTAAAAAAATGCACAGAATATCAACCGTCTAGGCAATACAGACGACAGTGAAATGGGTTATTGTTATCTTTAAAAAACAGGTTAATATTTCTACTAATCACTTAGACCTTTGTCCTACTATTTGTGACTATACAGAGTGATAACAATAATCACGGCCGGCGGAGCCGAGTTCAATAACTGTTGAAGCATAATTTGTATAATGTAACGAACAAATATCATGTTAGAAACTCACATCTCATCTGCTGCAGCTTTAAATGCTACCCAATAAGGGTTACTCGCGTCCAGCTTGGTCGATTCAACCTTGTCATTTTTCTGCTCAAACTCGTAAGTTACGCCGTCCCCGGCTTCTTTGCACCATTGTTTGATCTAGACAAAAAATAATAATAAGACATGCGTATAATACATTTCTGAGGGATAAAGGTATCCTTATAATAAATGTTAAAATATTCCTATTTGAAATTAGACTTACCATGTTCTCGAATTGCTCGTGGTCTACAGTAATACCCAGCCTCATATCAAATACCACGGTTAATTTTTCAGGGACAACGTTCGATTGTACTCCACCCTGTCAAGAAAAAGATAGACTGGTCAGATAATAACAGAATTAAGTAGGTATTATAAGTAAGAATATTAAAGATGTATACTGTAATTTTGCCTGAAATCGGCTTAAAAAGAGGCTGCAACGTTATTAATTTCCACCGACTTACCATTCATTTCAACTAAATGGTCAGCTTGAAAATAAATCGTACGTTGCTCGAGTTAAATAAATTATGTAGGTGCTTTATTATGGTGTCAGTAACAGTGTGGTAACAGTAAATTTGTACAGAACTTACAAAAATTTGTGTCATATTTATTGTAGTCACATCTCCAGTAGTTAATTTGGGATCACTCTCAAGGATGCGTTTTTGTTGTTCGCGCAGATCCATGAACTTATCTATGATGTATCTCAACTGTAAAAAAAAAACAAAAACATTTGTGTATAAAAAAAAACGTCCCAAATCGTTATTAAATTTTTGGTTAGTTGGATGTAATACTTTACAAAGTTTATGACAAATGGCAACGGAACGCAAGAAAAGTTTGAAACATTCTTCTTGTATGAATTCTTCGCGCATGGAAGAACTAGTGATTCTGGGCACAGAACAATATAAAAGACGTGTATTAAACATTACAATACGGTAAAGACTGAGGACTTTAAAAACAATGTACTTTTGATTGACAAACAATTTACTTTTGTAGCTCTTAATAGTCTTCGTGGGGTATGTAATAAGTCGACCTTACCTTTTCACCAGCTGTGTTTGGAAGAATGAGGGAGCCATGTCCAGGCGTTCCAGGGCAGTGAACGTGAATTTCTAAAAATACACGCAATTTGAACATATTTGTAAATTGTGGTGTTTAAATATAAACCATGTCTAGACCCCGGATTCTTGTGGCGTGACAATAGGGTAACTTGGGGAGTAAATGGAACAGTAATAATTAATACAGATTTATTAAGATAAGATAAAAAAAACATATGTGTTTATTAATCCAGGGTCCAACCATGTCCTAGGTCCGGTCAGGGACTTTAATTGTTGAGCCATTTAGGGTTCACTTTACATTGGCCATTTCATTGAGCAAGTATTAAACAAGAGCAAGAAAATAGCTTGAACCGTAAGTAGCTCAACAATTGAAGTCGGTGACTGTACCTACTTAGTAAAATCGCAACTATTTATTATAGAATGTAAATAAATATAAGTACCTACATAAAATGCCTGTCTAATTTTCAGTAGTTCCTCATCTTTGAAATAATGTAAATACACAATAATAAACTACAGATTAAATCTAAACATTTGAAGCATTTGTCATAGTCAACAGCAGAAGTAGCGTTGACTAGGTTTTGAGCTTATGCTGCTGGCTATACAATAACGATATCATTCATTAACACATTCGCTGCTACCCCCCCCAAAAATGTATGGAAATGAATGCACATGTGCGTTGGTAGTCAAAGCGTTAACCTACGTGTATTTGGAGACTCAATAATAGTGATGTAGGTATACTAAATGCACCGTGAGTTGTACCACAATGGAACAATCAACTTTTATATAAAAGCTTAGTAGATAGTCGCTGATAGTGCGAAAAGTTTGATTTCCATTTAAAATTTAATCAAGTACGTAAAGGAAATTGTAGAATGATCAAACACTCAAATTTCAAAGCACTATATGTATCTTTGTCGGTTTTATAGTTACGTTTACGATAACTACTTAATATTTGATAAGAATTATTATATATATGTTATACTTAAATGATTAGGTGGACTGTCGCATTATGTTTAATGTTTCTAATTTAAATATACTTGCAGTCTTTTTGTAATATGTAGGTTGTGTTTCATATAAAAATACCTACCTACTTCTTTTTTGCTAGACATAGGTAAGAAATTAAGAATATATAACTAAACAAGTAGACGGTAGAGAACATATTTTACGTATATTTAAGTAACACATTAAAACTTACGCCAGATGCTTCTCTCGCCATAGAACAAGATGAATTCTTCATCAGGGCTCGCGATGCCCTCGTCAAGCCCGAAGCCTACGTTCAACGCTTTGAATTCAGGAGTATGGACAAATTTCATCATGCCATCATGCCCTCCAATCTCTTCATCTGAAAAAGTGGCATGTTAAATTTTTAATAAATCGTTCCTCTAATATAAAAATACATTAATACATATCATGAATGATACATATCAATGAATATATATTTATGTAGGTATATTAAAATAAACAAAAGATATGCGTTATTTTAACAATGAACAAAATGTACGTAATCTTTCATTTGCTCGGTAAACATTCAAAGTCATTCTTAATTAGGTGTGTAGATAATTTTCTTCTGTAAGTACTTGGTAACTGATAACTAAAACAATTTATTTTTACGACAAGCTACTTTTTACATTACTGAATAAAGAGGAGAGCTATTAGAATACAGCTAGTAGAGGTTTAAACACAATTGCCATAACTTCTATTTATGATATAGTATGATAGAATTTAGCATACGCCAGCGGAACCAATTAATGTTTTGATTGCTATTTTGATGAATCTTTTTTTTTAATTTGCATCCCAAACGGGCGGAGCAAACAATATCGTTTCTGTTTACTTTTGTTTCTCTACCTGGCACAAATGTGATGTGAAGACTCCTCTTCAGCTGTACTCCGGCAGCCTTCAGCTTACGAACAGCTTCCAAGTACTGTATGCCCACGCATTTCATGTCTTGAGAACCACGGGCAAAGATTTTTCCATCCTTATCAATGTGGGCACTGAATGGTGGATACGACCAACTTTTCTGAAATGATAAATGATAATATGATCGTAGGTAACTTAAAAAACGGTGATAATAATCAGCGAAAATAATATTAACGATTTAAAAACTGTGTTTCTTGTGTGTCAAGTATAACAATTAAGGTAAATGTGAGTAAGACCGGCATACTATATTTTTAAGGGAAGTCCGTCATACGAGGGCTGTTTGATAAATACCCGTTTTTAAACGTTATTCTTATTACTGGCTGAAAATATGTATATAAACTTTTTTAGGCATCCTTTAGGGCCAGAAAATGAAAAAAAAAGTACAGCGTTCTTTTGTTTTTTTTCTTTTAACGGCTTTTGTATGACGGAATTCGCGTTGTTATTGCAACAATGGAGAAAGAGCAGTATCGTTCTGTAATTCGTTTCCTGTTTTTGGAGGGAAATTCTTGTGATGAAATAAAAGTACGCATGAAAGCTGTTTACAAGGATCATACTCCTTCTAAGACAACCATTAGATATTGGTACAATGAATTTAAACGAGGCAAAACGTCCGTCTTTGATGAAGATCGTCCGGGACGTCCTATTGAGGTGACCACAGATGATATGGTGAAAAAAATTTAAAATATTGAATTGAGCGGTCGCCGAATAAAACTTAGAGAAATTGTTGACATTGCAAATGTTTCGATTAAACGCGTGCAGAACATTTTAGAACACAAATTGGACATGAAGAAGGTTTCGGCGAGGTGGGTGCCGCGTTTGCTCACCGAGGAACAAAAGCTCACCGGAGGCAAATTTCAAGGCACTGTTTAGATAAGTACGAAAGTAGTCCGGGTGAGTTCATCCGGCGTTTTGTGACTGTTGATGAATCGTGGATACACCACTATACCCCAGAATGTAAAGAACAGTCCAAACAGTGGATTTTGCCGGGGGAATCGGCTCCAAAGAAGGCAAAGACCGTTCCATCGGCTGGAAAGGTCATGGCGACTGTTTTTTGGGACTCGCAGGGAATCATGCATATTGATCATTTACAAAAAGGAAGAACGATAACCGGGCAATATTACGCTAATTTATTGCAAGAATTTGATACCGTGTTGAGAAAAAAGAGACCACATCTAAAAAAGAAAAAAGTTCTCTTTCACCATGATAATGCACCAGCTCACTCCTCAAGAATTGCAGAGTCCAAATTAAAAGAATTACATTATGAATTGCTGCCTCATCCTCCCTATTCCCCAGATCTGGCTCCCTGTGACTTCTTCCTGTTCCCAAATTTAAAAAAATGGCTCGGTGGAAAGAAATTTTCGTCCAATGAAGAGGCCATTGCCGCCACGGAGGCCTATTTTCACGAATTTCCGAAATCTTATTTTTTAGACGGCTTATTAAAGCTAGAATACCGCTGGAACAAGTGTATAGAGCTGGAAGATGACTATGTAGAAAAATAAATATACACATATACAAAGTTATGTTGTCTTTTTCTAAACACGGGTATTTATCAAACAGCCCTCGTATGTCACTAAATACCTATGTGATAATGTAGGAAATTGGTCTTTCCAGATAGACGGTCTTGCCCACATTGACCTAACACATTCATTAACCGATTCGTTGCGTGTTCCATTTTCGAAAACTTTAGTCTGTGGCGGCGAACAATTTTTTCATGGCACGACACGCGTGCCTTACGCCATGGAATATGATGGCACGCCTATCGTGTCATCCGCCATGTGTATAAAATTAGGAATTCATTTCGTTTTTTTCATTGATTTTGACTTGATTGAGTTCAGTTGACATCTAACCAAGGAAGTGAACTGATCAAAAGATTGTTTTAAACTGTTAGTAGCTTTTAAACTACGAGTTTTACTCGAAATGGATGGTAAGTGACTTTCAAAATTCAGATATCACAAACATTTTCTACTAAGTATAATGTTTATACTTTCCTAATTATCAGAGCCCGGAAAATCTATAGCAAAACAAAAGACTGTCGTAATCAAACTAGTGATAGAAACATTTTTTATCGATATCGAGTTAGTTTCGTCTAAAAATCATACCGATTGTGTGATGTGGTGTGGTACGTGTGATGGGTACATTACTTATTTTATAATCATTCACGCCAAACGCAAAAGAAGTGGTAAAGTTAGGGTTTGTTTTATTGTTATTTCATCTAAAACGCAACGTAATCATCAACGTTATTTATATTTCATATTAAGTAATAACCCTTCCCTTTTGGCTTGGCCGTAGTCTGGTGACAAAGAGGTAATCAATCTCATTGAAAATAATAAACTTCAGAGAATCAGTATTCCATAAGACATCAATAAACTCGATATCGATAAAAAAATGTTTCTAACACTAGTTTGATTACGACAGTGTTTTGTTTTGCTATGGATTTTCCGGGCTCTGCTAATTATGTATAGTGGGGTAACGGTATGGGTAATTATTTTTATAGTGCGACGTATTTAAACCTATGCATTTACTATCTTCGACATTTCTCCTTGAACTATTCATTTGAGTCTTATAGGTAACAAACTTAGAGGATTTAAGTAGTAACTGGAGACGCCTTGGCTGTCATTTTTCGTACAAAATAGACTGACGGTTTTGCGGGCAAGGGAGTGTCAAATGCATTGCTAAAACGTCAGTCTATACAACAATCTGCACAATTGTGCAAGTTTTTTGGCAGAAGGGTATACTTATAAAGGCGTCTCCAGTCATTAAATGCTCTAAGGTAACAAATCATTTATCTGGAATTACAAAAAATAATATAGGTATTCATTCTATAATATGATGACACGCCTGTAGTGTTATCCGCACTGAAACGCTAAGTAGTAAAATTAGAGCTGCATGAAAAGGTTGTTAACAACTGAATTTGAAAAAAAATCTTAAAATTTTGAATATTTCAGAAACGAAGGCTACTAGCTTGTTCTACACGACAAACAATAATAGTTTTGTTCGGGGTGAACCTTTCTGAAACTTAATTTGGTGAAGTTTTAATCGATTTTAAAATGACACTCCTCTCGTGTCATACGCCATTCGTTAAAAACATTGATGACACGCCTGTCGTGTCATCCGCACTGAAACGGTTAATTGCACACACTTCCGAAGTCATGGGTGTTTTATATATGTATTTAAGTGTTTGTAAATTATATATATCGTTGGCTGAGGGTACTCAGTCAACACAAGCCTTTTTGCGCTTACCATGGGGCTAAGGAAATCTGTGTAAGAATGTCCTGTAATTATTTATTTAGGTACTTATTCATCACGCCGCCTCTGTGTTCTTTATTGATCGTTAAGGAATATATCTAATAAAATACTAACTTCGAACACAGGTACTACATCCATGTGAGAGTTCAGCAATATGGAAGGACGGGCCGGCTCTGAGCCTCGCCATGTTATAATAACGATTGGTTTCTTTGGTACGAGTTCATGTACTACAAATTCCAGGCCAAGCGATGTTGCTTGCTTTTTGAGGAAGGTTACACAGGCATCTGAAACAAAAATATGAAAGCATCAAGTCACTATTTTGTTTCAGCGTATATTCGTATATTCGTAAATTCTCATGACGCCTTATTTGGAAGAAAAGAGAAGGATGCTCGAAATATGTAGGTATAAGAACTTAGATGTTCGCGTTACCGGGCCAGATCAAAAATTGCTTAGTAAATAAAGAAATAGGTATTATATAAATGTTCAAATTTAAAATAAATGTTAGAAGTATCAGATGGGTTGATACCACATCTGGTTGATTCAGCATATTTTGTTGGCGGTGCAGTAAGGTAAAGTCACACATTTGGCACATTTGACCCTGGCGTCCTGTTTTCCGTGAATTCATACAGAAATGCATTTCTTTACTGTTTGTTTAACTAATGTTTATTCTTTTTCAATTGTATACAAAGCATGTATGTGCCGCTAAGTTTTAGTGAACTATGTTAAATGGCTTACAAATGGCTAAATGTAGAGTTGTTAATGATTATAATGCAACTTTAGACACATTGACTAAGGATTGATAAATTCACAAAATTGTGTTATCACAAAAAAAGAGGATCTTCTCTCTTAAAGAAGAAAGTAGCTTGGTTTATCAAGGACATTAATGTTATTGTGACAATATCTTTGGACCACAATATATGGAGTTGTGTTCACACACTTTTATAGTAATTACTAATTGCAATCCCATATACTAATTCCACAGTACAAATTAGTTTAGGCTTTTATTTGTACAAACGAGCGTGATACGCGACCGAAACATCTCTTGTCAGAAGATCACATTTTTAACTGAAATTTTGTAAGTATAATAAAGCCGAGTTCAAAGAGCCACTAGTTATATATAATACTAAGGAAAAATAAAACTTGCAGACCAAATATTTCACAGAACAAGTGTCAGCATCATAAATAAAGGTATCCTTATCTAAACACAATCAAAAGTGGGCACTACTCTCATTATTCAATTGTGCTAGGATATACTCAATTGGTTGCATGTCAGCCCTGTGACACAAGCCAAATGGTGCACATCCTGAGGGTTACTGCTATTTAACAGTGTCCTGAGTATAGTTAGTTGGTTGTTGTTTGGTTAAACCTTGCACGTACATACTAACATATCTTACGAGGGCTCCTCTGAATCAGTTTTGTTAGAATGTTTGACACAACACACAGATGCAACATGTGTTGTGAAATCAGACACATATAACTTATAAACCTAGAACATGATGGAAGCTATATTTTTTTAAAAGAAGAAAAACCTAGAACATATGACATGAGTGTTTTTTACTTAAAATAAAAATTACACTTGGCTGACAATGCAAAGATACTTACATTCTTATGCTTGTGATGTGAATTTAGGTACTAATATTGAATAAAATGTATAAAAATTATTTCAAATGAAAAGTAAATGCAATAATCATATTCACTTTTTTATAAATAAAAAGACAGTATAATTATATGATAAAAACAACAAAATAAATACCTAAAAGAGGAATTTCAGTTAGAAACTTTTGGTTTGAGTGCTGCTTTGACATTAGCTGCAAATGACTGAATGCCAAACTAGTGCTATTATAAAATTGTAGGTTAATATTTAGATTTGAATTTTGTCTCACTATGGAGTTGAAAATGGTAACCTGCCAAATTAAACTTTGTATGCAGTTACTGTTAAAATGTAAGTTTATAGCTTTTATAATAATTCATAATTGAACATGTAAAGTCAACAACACTCCTAGCTATACATTGGTATACCTTATTATATAAGACATAAAGTCCACCTATGTGCAGTTAAGAGTGTTGCTGTGTGTACCTATCATATCACAGTTACACAAAGTTCACAAATACAAAACAGGGTTCAATAATACATATAAGATAAGATTAGGGGCAGTCACTTAGACACTATCACAATTTTATTTATTTTAAAACTATTAAATCTTGGTCTGTGAATAAATTAATATTTTAATTCAATTTATGATAATGTGGAACTTTAACGATCCATTAAATTATGTAAATAAAAAGCTAGTGTTAATATGAAAACTAAGAAATCATTTACATACCATAATTGATGTCTGGTTGCACACTTGGTATCTGCAGATATTCAACAAAGTTTGCAATGGCCGGATTACTGGCATACGACATGGCTGTAGCTGTACTGTGTTCATTCAGAACTCTAGAGCAGAAATGGTAGCGGATTCATATCTCGCACCTTATATACCGTCCTTCGTGTCCTACGTCGTCTTGAGAGATAACAAATTAGATATACTTTAACCACGCACAGAATCTGTTTATTGTTATGTTCATTACTTTATCAATAAAATATTTACTGAGTTAGTTAAAATATTTACCAAACGCGTATAATTATATCATTTAGGTATTACATTCGCGACTAATTACTAGAATGCCTATTTTGTATTGCAATACTTGTGTATCGTTGGTATTGTGCTTTGATTATTATAACAGTAAAGGTAGGGTACAACTATTGTATATTTATTTAATGTTTAATATTATTTATTATACATACAATTGAATAATAATATATCGCGACTGGATTCTGGATTTGCAATTTTGATTTGACTGACATTGACACTGACAGTTAATAATTTTTTTTTTTTTTTTTTTTTTTTTTCGTCCATCTGGACAGGCTAAAGCTCTAAGCCATACTGCCTTGTCATAAGTAGTTTGTTTTCTTTTTCATAAGTTCAATCCGGTCAACGTCTTCAGTAAGTACTATTCATATTAGGTCAAATCCGAGTTCAATGTCTTCAGTTACTTTTATTTTCTTATACAATTTCAGTATGTATGTATCATCCATTAATTAAGTCAAAACCGTACGTTCAATCTCATAATCCAGTTTAATTATTGTCCTTTCCAAACAGTACAATCCTGAAATATTCTAGTAGCGATATTTAGATTTATTTTAAATATATACAATTTACATTTATATGTTATCTGCATTAAGAACCTAAAATTAAAAATTGTATTAAAATATTTACAACTTATTTATGGTGTTATGTACAAATTTATACAAAGACATATACGTGGTAGGCTCTCTTAGCAAATCTGGTACTGACAGCGGGATTATATTAGATGCCTCATAAATATTAAGCAGCTCATCCATCAGCACAAGGCGCTGAATGCCGAAGGACGGGCAAACGAAAATGATGTGGTCGAGAGACTGAACTTCATTCATTTGACAACGATCACAATAAGGAGAAGAAACTATATTTTTCGATGAAGATGAAAATTTAGGCAATAATGACCAATGCGCATTCGATTGATTATAGTATAGAAATTTCTATGAACAAAATGTTTAAGCTTGCAGAACCATGGCGTACTATTAACAGGAACGTCTAACAAAGAATATATATGAGCTTTATTTTCAACTTCTCTACAAAAATACCAATGTTTTCCCCAATTACTAATCATGCGCTTTTTAAGATTAGATATCATATCCGTATACGGCAAAGCGACATCCAACTCCTTGATGGTTAAACTTGAGCATGAATCAGAAATATTAACAATGGTTCTGGCTAAAAAATCTGCATTTTCATTACCTAAGACTCCTATATGCGAAGGTACCCAAACGAATTGTACTACAGTGTCAGTTAAGAATAACTTCCACCATAATTCTTTAATAGTAAAAATCAGGTAGTTAATGTTAGCATTCATTTTGTTACTTGACAAACTTTTTAAGACACTCATACTATCACTGACTATTACCCAATTTTTGTTCAACTGATTTCTTTCCATAATATGTTTTAAAGCAAAAAGGATGGCTGTTGCTTCAGCAGTGAAGATGCTAGCATATTTATTAATTTTGTATCCCACTCCTTATTGATTTCGGTCTGGTAAATTGCAAATGATACAGCATCATTATTTTTGGACCCATCAGTATAAATAAATTTATAATTAGTCCATTCTGACAATAACAGATAAACTTCCTCCTTAGAAGACAAGCTTGAATCAATTACAATATTCATTGCGGCATATTTACTTTGGAATGTGCCTGCATAACAAGGAAGAACATCATCGTTCAAATGTATATTAAACTCTTCAAGAGAATGAAAAAAGCAAGAAAAATCTTGCAAAATAAACATATGTTGCTTATAAGGAGCAGATTGAGAAGCAATTAAATTGGTAAGAAGATCATTATTAGGCAAACTATGAAGCTTCAAGATAAATCTTTCTTTCAAATAACGGAATCGAACACTAATGGGTGGCAGTTTTGTTTCGATTTGCAAAGCAGCAATAGGACTAGTTTTAAAGGCACCTAGTATTGTGCGCATACATTTATTTTGTATTTTGTCCAAACTATTCACTAATTTACTATCTCCAGCAAAACAAAGAAAACCATATTCAAAGTGACTACGAACGAGAGATTTGTATAACACTAACAATATTTTGGGATCTGCTCCCAAGTAGTCCCGCAAACAGATTTTAATACATTATAAGCCTTGTTTGCTTTTGTTGTTATATTATTAATGTATTTTGTCCATGAGAGTTTTGGAGTAAAAGTTACACCCAAAAATTTTACTTCACTATATATAGGCAATGGAATTCTGTTATACAAAATATTAGGTGTAGCTACACATTTACGACCGAAAATGAAGACTTTTGATTTAGTAGGATTAACATCTAAATTAAGGTATGAAAAGTATTTATATAAACTGGAAAGTGCGTTATTTACAGTAGAAGCTAATTGACTTAAATCCATTCCAGATGTATAAACTACTAAGTCATCTGCATATTGTAAGTTTTTACATTCGATCCCAAAATAAGATTCAATCGTCTAATATATAAGATAAATATTAATGGAGACAGAATTCCTCCTTGACATACTCCTAACGACGAGCATCTTGGACCATATAAATGATTATTAAATTTAACAAATACTTTTCTATTGGTCAAAAATGCTTGTATCCAGTTTATTAATTGCCCAGGTATCCCTATCACTGACAACTCGTTACAAAGAACCGAAATATTAACACTGTTAAAAGCACCAGCAATATCAAAGAAAACGCATAAAAGATATTGATTATTATACAGACTGTGTTGAGCATCTAATACTAGCTGACAAATGCTTTCACGAGAAGACCGACCTCTGCGAAAACCAAATTGGTTGTAAGGTAAAAGACCATTTTGTTCTACATAAAATTCTAGGCGTTGTTTTAAAAGCTGTTCAAATATCTTTCCAATACAAGACGTAAGAGCTATGGGTCGATACGAATCCGGCAACAATTTATCTTTACCAGGTTTTAAAACTGGAACCAAACAATCAGTTTTCCATTCCTCAGGTATAAAGTTTTCCTTCCACATACGATTAAGTAAGTTTAAAAGATTATGAGACAATTTGGGGTTAATTTTTAAAAGTATATATGGAATCCCATCTAGACCATGGGATGTATCTCTTCTAGAAAACAACGCAGAATGGAGTTCTTGATACGAAAATGGATCAGTCAAATAATTATTTCCAATATTATCAGTTTTATTATAATTTAACGGCTCATTCAAAACAAAGTCAGGAGTGTATTTACATATAAAATCTGGAATCCAACTATCATCAAGAGAATTATTAAGAGTAAATGATTTATTAAATTTACGCATGTACTTCCATACCAATGACAATGAGGTACATCTATTAAATGAGTTGCACAATTCCATCCAGCTGTTGGTTTTCTGTTTTAAGTATTAGTTTTTTAAAGCTCGCAATCTCTTAAATTCAATATAATTATCCTCAGAAGGGTTGTTTTAAAATATATATAAGCATTCTTTGAGTTTTGAACAGCTTCTGAACACTTTGAGTTCCACCAGGGTAAACTAGGACACTTAGAATGTTTTGGTAAACAAGGTTTAGCAATATTATTACATTTATTAGTGGAGGTAGACTGTGGAATTGACTGTTCAACAACAGAATGTATTATGTTACAAAACAAATTGTAGGATTCTGGTGGAGACATAGCATTAAAGTCAATATTTTTAAATTTGAATCCATTAATTGACTATATATTTTCCAATTAACTAATTTGTAATTATGCTGAAATGGTAAATGTACATTATTGCATTGTATATTATTCTGTAGATTACTTTCATTTCCAACAACCAAATTTATAATTACAGGCAAGTGATAACTGCTACCCAGAGGATAATCATAAACAGACCAATCACATGAAAGTGCCAAAGATGGAGAAACTAAAGTTAAATCAAGAGCATTAGCTCGCCAAGATGAAGAACCAATTGTAGTGGGACTGCCATTATTCAAAAGAACAAGATCATTTTCATCAATAACATCTAAAACATCCTTACCTCGAGGCAGGGTGTCGACACATCCCCAAGACATGTGATGAGCATTAAAATCGCCTCCAAATATCATAGGTTTAGGAATGGACTTAAGCAAAACGTCTAGATTATTTTTATTAAATGGTGGATTTGTATTAGATGGACTGTAAAAACTAACGACACTTAATTCATTGTTATTAATTTTGATTTTCACACAAACATTTTGTAAAGAACTATCAAAATGAGTTGTAATTTGAGAATGTGTTATAATATTATGAATTAAAATTGCAACACCATTGTGGTTGTTCCCACAATCATTTCTAATAATATTGTACCCTTTGATAGAAAAAATTGATGTGGTTTCAACCATGTTTCAGAGATTATGGCAATATGTATGTTGTTATCATATAAAAATTTTGTTAAAACTAGCCTATTACTAATTAAACTTTGAGCATTCCATTGCACTATATGTAATGTATCCATAAAAAGGTTAAGGTGTTTTTTCTTAAAAGTGTTATCTAAAATTTCTCTAATGCTTTTAGAATTTTTGGCACATCAGGTTTTGAACATATTTCAAGCATTGCTTCAACTAATAAATTCATAAATTTGTCAGATTTAATTAAATTGGATATTTGAGTATCAATGTATTTTGAATTTAGCTGTGGAAATTGAGCTGCACTAAAAGATCAGAATATCTTGCATTTTTGCTTTTATTTTGTTTTCTTCTAGTTTTTGTTTTTAAGTGGACATGTGGTAGAAATTGCAATATGGTCACCGCCACAGTTAGCACATTGAGTTTTGGACTTGTCACATTGTTTAAAATTATGGTTGCCTGAGCAAATTGAGCAAGTTTCATTGTTTTACAAAATTTAGCAATGTGGTTGAATTTCATGCACTTCAGGCACTGTTTAACAGGAGGAACATAAACTCCTACCTCATGTCTCCAGTGGTCTAAAGTAACATACTCGGGGAGCTGCGTTGAAGCAAATGTAACAGCAACTGTCTGTGTTGGAAGAAAGGAAACGACACCTTGAGCGTCTTTTACCCGTCGCATGAAACGTCTCACACTAATAACTTTTTTACTAGAAGCAATAAGCTGAAAGATTTTTATTGGAATAATCGCAAGGTACAGATGTGAGAACCCCAGTGGCTTCTGTTTCGGCAGCCGGTATTGAACCAACCATCCTCAATTCGTTTAGGAGCTTTTCGTTCTTAAGAAAAACATTAGCGTTATTAGGGAGGTCGAAAGTTATACCAATTTTGAATGCATTAATTGACCTCAGATGCATTACACCTGAAACACAATGTTTTCTGATGCCATTAGATATGGCCAACCTATCCTTATCTGTAATTTTAGTGTTATCTTCTTCGCGATTGAGGAAGACAATAAAATCTTTCTTCTGCGAGTTTTCGTCATAAAATCTGTTATAATTTCCTGCTTTATAAGGTGTGTACTTATCCTTTTCTCTTTTCTTCGCTAGTGGACGATCATTATTTTCAGCATCAGAATATGAAGTCGTCGATGATGATGAAGAAGGTAAGTCCTGATCTATTCCTTCTGTAAGAGACTCACCCGTAACTCGCGATCGTTTACGGCCGCTACGCCCCGTGCGCTTCCCCATTATGGGGAAACGCACTAACGTAATATGTACAAAACTAACACTATATAGACTATTTTACATAAGAAATATACAAAGAAATGTACAAATCTAGAATTTAAAACTAATTTACAAAATTTAATTTCAAAAGCGCGCCTATTCTTTTTAACGTTCCCGCCAAAAAAAAACTGACAGTTAATAAACTATTATATTTAGCCGCAAAATTTTAGCGCTTATTACATATATCCTACGTAGGGAACAGTTTTGCGGGATACTTTAATTTAAACAAATCATAGTAAAACAAAATGTACTTGTGGTACTTGCCTAATGGCTAAACCTGCTTAATCTGTAAAATTATAGAAACAAATAATAAATTTAAATGTGTAGCAGGGCTTCTGTATCTCTTTTACAATATATCCTTTATTTTTTTTTATGAATTTAAATAGTCGAAATCGGATTGAACAAAACGGATACATGTAATAACCGCTTGTAGTCAACACAACTGCGGTGCCACCGTAAATATCGATATTCATAAATTTCGAACGATTGTCTCTGTCACACTCATGACGCTAATTGCAGTATAAGAAAAAGATGCCCTAAATTTACGAACTTATTATATATGTTCGCGGTGGTCTAGCCATTTTCCGAATCACGGGAAATCACGCTATTCACGCTCACACTACTCACAGAGCTAAAAATTCTGGCAACTCATGAACTCAGCGGTGCTACAGCCAAAAACGATATTACGAACGATATTGCGAAATATATGAATATAAATATAATTATATTCAAGGTACCGGGCCTGTGTACAGAAAAAATGAATCGGGCCGACCATGAGCGTTTCAAAGTGCTCAAAACGCGAGTCGGACCACAGAACGTATAGTTTGTAAAATGTCAAGGATCTGGATGTCAATGTCACATTACTACTATGACCAAGGAATCTATGGACTTGGCATATTGTTTTATATATTCAATCAGTTATGCAGATATCATGCATTTCGACATAGAATTCTGAAAAATATAGTTGTCTCTTTTTTTTAAAGCTTTAATTTCAGTTATTTAAAAGAGACAACAATACGCCGGTGGGTTTCAAATTTGGCAACACTTGTCATTGTCGGACGTCTAAATGCCTAAATGCGGCCGGGAGCCATTTTATGTTCCACTCAGTTAATAGTAATTGAACTGTCAAAACACCGTGGTTGTTTTAAAAAATAAATGATATCTCGCGTTTTACGGAATTTTGCTGTGAAAAAACTTTAAAATGAAGTGAAGAAACATTTTATAATAATGCCAAAGTGTAGTGTAGTGGGCTGTGGTATAACAAAAACCAAAACCAAGGATCTTTATCATTGCACCGGTATGTAACATTTATTTATTGAAATATTGGTTACTATCAACATTATTGAGTGTTTAAAGTACAAATTGCAATATTATTATTGTAAAGATTAAGATGTGTTACGTATTAATGTAATCTTTAGCTAATTTATGGATATTTTTACATCTAATATGTCGATCAGTAGATGGCTAGTGTTGTTCTATAAATATCGATATCTCTTATTTAAGTCGGCAATTCCTTAACTTTTAAATTTCTGTTCATATGTATATTATAGTTTTTAACCTATTCCTTGTTGTATTGGTCTAAAAGAAGCAATAAATTCCAAGCTCTCGCCACAAACGGATGTACTGAAAGATGAATGTTGATCATTTTAAGATATAATATACAAGTTACAAGCAAGGAAAGGTTTTGTAAATTGATTTAAAACTGCATCTTAACATTTTTTATCTTTTCAGCCTGCCAAGAAGCGACTTTGAGACGAGGAAGTGGTTGGAAGCAATCGGTACAGAAAATATCCGGCCTAATTTGACAGATATTTTTACCTGCTCCTTGCATTTCCATGAAGATTCATTCAATAAAACCCTGGGTGTTATTCGATTGCGAGATGACGCAGTGCCATCATTAAAACCATCACGCACCAGATAAGATCAAACATCAAGTATAGGAAGATACCTACGTACTTTACTTTTTAGTAAAAATCTAATAAAGCTATTTAAGTAATCACTAATTTGTTTCATTCTATATGTGATCAAAGTAACCCCACGTAAAAAAATATAAATAACTTAAAAGTACTGAACCGATTTTTGTGTTTCTATTTTTATGGTTTACTTTACATAATGAGAGTAAAAAGCAGTGGTTTCAAAGTAACCCCATTTTCAATGTAACTTTGATCTAATGTAACGTTTTAATTTTTTTCTGAAAACAACAGTGCTATTTCTTTTCCTGCGAAGATAAAAACGAGAAAAACCGATTACCTATTATAATTTTTTTTCATATTTTTGAGTTTATTAGGATCGCCAAAAAGAGATGTCAAACTCTAAAATTGATCATAGTAACCTCGGGTTACAGTTTTTATATAAAACATAAATATAACTTAATACTAACTAATTTAAACTATTTTTTACAGATCATCTTAACTCCTGGTTGTCCGCTAAAAGATAGGACTTTAAGCTTAGTGTTTAATATTTTTTTAAACACAAAACTATCGTGAGATAAATATATTTGTATAGAAGGGGGTAACTCACGTTTTATAAGTCGAATATAAATAAAAACTTTAAACTAAATGCACATACATAAATACAAGTCTTTAAACGTCGTAGCAAGTTTTTGATTCATCGATTAAATTTGTAACATTAGGGCAGCACTAGAATAACTGTCAAGACGCCATTTATTGTTCCAGGCTGGCACGTTTTCTTTGTAGGTATTTCACCTCCTTAGGATTCTTTACTCATTGCATTACTAGCGTTACTGCGACTGTCAATTTAATGTGTATTGTTCGTTCGTTAACCAATGAATGTCCGTTGCAGTCAAACAGAATAGAATTAATTAGTTTGTGAGTTGCAGTTTAATGTGTTGTCTGGCACTGAGTTAATAGTATAAATAAGTTAAATAACAGTTTCGCTATGGGTGACGAGTACCATCAGCTTACTGCGGAACTCGACGCTAGGGTAGTCCTACAATACTTAAATCATCTAGGAATACAAAATATAAGCGGAGAGTTTTTAAAACACTTTATTACAGGTATAGTGCTGCATTTATATTGTTAAAACTCATTGTTACTCGTTGGTGCCTCCATGCTATTTCAAATGTAACTTTGTTATTATTTTTACCGGAAGTTTTAGACCGAAACCTTCCAAATAATTCAAAATGCTCGAATCTTAAGTAAAGAAATAAAAAAAATTACATTTACTAACATTTAAATTGGAAAATAATTGTACAAGACAGAAAAATTGAATGATTTTGGAAGAGGCCATCAGCGCAAGGTTATTAATTCAATAAAATAAAATAATTTTATTTAAGTTTGTGTAGAAAGGACATATAAGCGTTTATTTTTATTATATTTATTATTTTTTACAGATTTAAAGAAATTAATCAAGTATGATCTTCAGCAGAAATATGCAAATTCGGCTGACCATGAGAATATTCCAACACAGGGTCCAGAAAGACTACACAGTGCTAGTACTTTTTCCTCCAGAATTAGATCTCGAGTGTCAGATAACACTGATGTGAAATGTACTAGAGATTGCCTAATGAGGAGGAAGGCATTGACTGTTCGCAACATTCACTCCGCTCCCAACATTCGGCAAGTGGTGCCAGAGGAGAAACAACTGAGAAGAGCTTGTTCTTGTGTCAGAGTTGAAAAGAAGGAATCTACATCGAGCCAAATAAAAACTCTATCAAATATAAACAGTAATAGTAAGTGGTATACTAGTTAATTAAATAACTTGTGTCACATCCGGGCTCAAACATTACCTATTTAGTTAAAGCTACCTAAGATATAGGTGCAAAACTTTAATCCTTACTCTTTTCTGGCCCTGCATGGAGACAAATTATTTTTAAACTGCTATTCAAATACCTATTGTGGATTAGGTTGCAAAATTAAATTTTATTATATTTATTACAGTAATAAGGGTTGTAAAGCCACCAGCTATGAAGAAATGTGATCCTGTATCCCTATATCATTATTACACATCACTTTGGGAGAAATATAAGTCCAATGTTCCTGGTGAAAATAACTGGTCAGATCTAAGGTGGAGTGTCAGACAGAAAATGGCAGGTAGTGGCAGTCAAACAAAGAATAATATAAATAAGGTGAGATTAGCATTCTTACCCTTAAGATACCTCAATACTTAAAATACAACTCTTCCATTTAACAATCAAGGTTCTGTGAGGTTACTGTGGTCTTCTGTAAGGAGGTACTTCCCCAAGTTGGGCTTTGCATACTTTATATATTAAGTATATCAGGATATTTATATATTACATAAACTACATGCAATAAGGGATTGTTTCAAATATTATTGTTATGGTTGTTACAGTCAGCATCAAATAGTTTGTTATAATCAAAATAGCCAGTACTATTGATACAGAACTCTGCGTATACAAAGTTCAATATAACAAGTGTACCATTATATTTGACTACTTTCACTGCTACTAACTATATACTGTTGACTGTTGACCCAAATCATGCCAAACCCCTATTACTCTTACTTATTATTTGTATCTTGTTTCAGGTTCCAGATATGCCAAAAATATTAGATAAATGACAATTGTGTCTTAGTCTCAATCTATCTGATTGAATACCTATTATATTTGAATTTGGAAATGGCTTCCAGTGTTATTAAATAACAAACAAGTTAATGACAAGGAGCAACCAGTATACTTCCAATACTATTTAGGTTAAGTCAATTGTATTATATTCCTAGATAAAATGTTATTGTATATGATAAGACTTTTGTTTCTTGTGAAGACTTGAAATCTTATGAATTGCTTACACCAGTGTAGCATGTTGCAATGTGGGATAAGGTCATTTACAAACCAGAGAAGGAAATCATATCTTAAGGACTCCCCACATTGATTTCAAGAAGTTAGGTAGACACTAAAAACCAAGTGAAACCAATACTGGGATTGATCTCTTAAGGTTGCTCTAGATCTGTTTTAAATAAAGGAAGGTAATATTTATGTATTATTTTATTTCTACACTACTATTTTCTAATGTAGTTAAACCTGATCTAATTTGTACTCTAACTGCTTCTCTGTGGTAATGCCATGCAAGTGGGTAAGAATACGATCTTCAATTCTCTCAGCTGCAGACATAGTTAGAATTAATGTGTCATGTTTCAACATTGAGTACACATTGAGTCCGTATACTGGCATAATGTTAACATGTGGCATAGCATCGGTGGCAACAGTTATATTTCTTGAAACATAGTCAGTACTGAAAAACAGAAAATAACATTATTAAAATTATATTAAATCACCAAAAAATGCTCATTCCATATTCATCAATACTTACTCGTCAACAATAAGAACAGAGGGTCCCCAATTCCTTTGCTGAATAAGCTCTGCAAAATATTCTGGTTCATCTGTGGGCAGTTCCAGGTCTTTGACAACATGTAGGTCATCTTGGGCTAATTTTGCAGATAGTGTAGATGTCAGGCCATGTAGCCTGAGATGGAAAGGCAACATAAAGAAACGTGTCGTGCCCGAGCGGGGACCATGGGCTATACCGCCTCCACGCCATAAAGGCGAACGAATGGATCCGTGTCGAGCTCTGCCCAGACCTTTTTGAGGCCATGGTTTTCTACCTCCACCTCGCACCTCAGCTCTAGTCTTCGTGTGAGCCCAAGACACCCACCGATACTTTCTCTGCCACACTACATTACGATGAATGATATCTATTCTCGGCACGGTAGCATATACCGACGGGTGTAACTCAAACAAACCTAATTTCTGTTCCTCGATAGTATCCAAGTTTTCAATCCATACTTCGCGAGGTTTGGTATATTGAGGAGCAACCTTCCATTCTTTTCTGCTCACAGTTAACGAATTATCTTTGGTTATAATAGAAGCACTGGCGGAGGCATAGCTACGTACTTGCGGTTTAATTGATATATGGAGGTTTTTCAAGGCATTTAAAAGTATCGAAGTCATTGTGAATTGCGACGTCGATTCACAGTCGATTACCGTGTAGCTGTAACTCAGAAATGGTACACCATAGTTTATTTTGCGTCCACAAATTAAACGAGAAATGAATTAAATAACATAACCTCAATTCCTTACACCACAGATATTATGACAAATGTTTCATGCATGTTGCCAGGGCATTTGAGTCAAGCTCACGACTTGCTCACGACTCTCACAAGTTACGTTTTGTTATTTAGGCCAGTCAAAATCGACACAAAAAATAGCTAAATTCGCAAAGCATGATGTATCTCTGAATTTTTAGTATGTTATTAGGACCTATTAGGGCTATGTACACACAAGTTTGCAATTCACAAAAAATTGTGGAAAAAAAAATATTCACAAAAAACCACGAAATTTCAGGTTTTTTTTAGATTACTCTCTTTGTCTCCGAATCCATGCATTTTTTGTTCAAAGTTCCTATATACGTTTTAAAGAACATTAAATTTTTGATAAATTAAAGCTAATTAGTGATCAATAGGGCTATTGGTCACGGAATGGCAACATATTGAAAATAGGCCACTTTTTAAAAAATGTGTAAGTTTTAGTTATAGCCTTTGTGTGGGCTAAAATTGCATCGACACTACTGATCCAACTAGTACAACTTATGGAATACGATTTATGGGCAATTTGATAAGCTTTAAAATAAATGTAAACCGGGCTCTGTAGGCTTCGTAGTTCTGTCATAATTTAAAAAAAAACCCAAGCAAGGTAAAATCCGCATTTAACAAATATGTACCTATGGAACATTACTTCATAAAGATTACTTGTTAAAGTTGTTATACTATGCATGTATATTAAAGAAAAATAGCCTTCGTTATTCCCTCGGGAGTTATGAATATTGTGCAACTGAGGAAGATATAATAACTATAGTACAAAGTAATACGTAATATCAGACTAAAGGGGTTTCCTAGTTAGCAAATGTTAAGTATGTTTAAAACTTAGATACCTATAGGCCCAATTTTAGGATATGTAAAACTTATTTAACAAAATAATAAAAAGTAAAATAAAATAAAAATCTAAATTTCTTTAGGTGTCTGGATAAAGACGTATGTGAAAACGAATGTAAAATAATATACCTACCTCAAAACTATCGTGAGATCGCACGTTTTATATTATAAGTTAACAAGCCACATTCTATTAGTTTTTATTAACTATATAAAACGTGAGTTACCTGCTTCTATACATTGAATATAATATACCTCAGATACCTAATAGTACTATACCTATATAATAATAAAGTACTAAAACATTACAGAACAAGAATAAGAAAGGTCTTTTTCAACAATTAGCCTTAGTACATTTTAGATTCCATTAAATCTCAATAGTGATTTTCAACGTGTGCGAGTGTTGTATCTTTCTGTACGACACGGACAGCATGCGCTTAGTGTACCCCGTATATTTTCGTGTCATTAGCATCGGCTTCGCAGACTTCTATCATGTGTTCGGAACACCATTGTTGCAATAAGAGTCAGGTATATTATTTCCGGTCGTATCGTTCTTGCTAACAGCGAGTACTTTGAACAGATAAAGTCCCAGTCAGGATTATACACTAGCAGGTTGTCGTTAAGATTATACCGCTCATTTGGACGGCGAGGTGGCATACTTCATGTACCACCCTCGCCTGCGCCACCAGTTCCAGTCTCTGCTCTGTTGTTATCGCGGACAGGACTAATATTTGAGCCAATAAGCATATATATCGGTGGTGATGATCAATTGCTACGCCGAGCAATGCTCATTGACATCACCATCCCGTGTGAGGAGACCCTCGTGTAGGCAGAAAAGTCCAGCAAGTAACTAAACTTGGCTGACGAGGGAACCGGTATATGGGAAGTTGATACTGCGATCATTGTTTTGATATTTGTTTCAGCGAACGATCTCATGCCGAAGTTTCTCGACCGACATCTTGAGACTCGCTTCAAGCTTGTGTAAAGGATCAAGGCTCAGATTCAGAAAGCGCTAACACTTGGCACGGCGCGCTCGAAGTTTTAGATTTATGTTAATATATATTTTGATTAAAAAAAACTATAGAAACAAAAATACTAAAAAAATAAGGACTCCTCTCTTGCAAATGCAAGAGCTTCTAGAAAAACTTACCGGAATGCTGCCATTTCCATCATTCGAGAGGACTTCATGATCATGACCAACACCAACTCTGACGACCCGCCAATTGGAGACATCTATGGAATAGAGCAACGAAAAACCCACGAGGTCTACTTTTTAAACTCACCTGCTCGTCCACGATGGTTGATTTCCAGCACTCGTGTTTTTAAAATACCATATCTTCGTATCTGACAGAGTAGGTATTCGACTCTACATATGTGTCTAATTTGATTGACTGATTGATTGAGAAAGTAAGTACATATGATCACTTATGTCTATATAACAATACATTTCATTGTCTATTTAATGATTTCAAGCCTTCTGTTTCATTGTAGGGAAGGCAACCGGCATGTGAATCCTCTGGAGCTGCAGGCCTCCATAGGATACGGTAACTGCATACCATCAGGCGGGTCGTATGGTTGTTTGCCACCGTCGTGGTATAAAACAAATACTAATGCAAAACACTAAAAATAGGAAAGTTCATGGAACATACCTAGACAAACGCGATTCCGTCTTGGGTTTTTCTGAAATATTGAGAGGACTACTAGGGTTACAGACCCCCTTCTACAACTTTCAATAAATTGCTTATAAATTCTAATAATATTTTTTTTCGTAAGTGTAAGAATTTCTACAAAATTTGGGTTCAAAAATGGTATATTACTTAAATTATCGACTTATACGAGCTTTTGACAAGAAATGCATGGATTAGGAGACACACAGCAGAATCTAAAAAAATCCCCAAATTTTTGCGGTTTTTTGTGTATAAAAAAAATTCCACAACTTTTTGCGAATTGCAAACTTGTGTATATATAGTCCTAATCGGTCCAAACAACATACTAAAAAATCAGAGATACATCATGCTTTGTTAATTTATTGTCGATTTTTACTGGCCTAATTCCGACTAGGAGAAATAATGACTGGACATCGCATCCGTGTGCGCCAGTAAGGGACAAAGATATTCCGGCTTTTGTAGCCCAAAATGTAACAATTCACTATAGTGTTGCTTTACAGGACATTCTTTGGAACAAAAACATTAGCTTTATTTCTGTATTAATTACCGCAACTTTGGTTGAAAACCCAAGAAAGCTCCAATTGTATTTGTTTGTTCCCCTCCAACCTTAACAGTTCTGAAGGGACCAGTTTGGAGGGGAACAAAAATATGTGTAACTATGACAAAGACGGACGAAAATAGCGTCGTTTCTGCCATACCTATGGAAAGTGACATAAGACCATCCCTTTCAATCGTGGTATTATTATTAGCACGCTCCGTCTTGTTAAAGCCGGGGTTCTAATCTGCGACCTACGGATTTTTTTTATACAAGACTGACGAGCATTTGACCTCAGTCACACCTGATGGTGAAGTGTCGACGAGGGGCCAGTTGCATAACAATTTAGAACTAATAATATTAGCGGGACTCTCTACCTAATAAAAGGGATTGGAAAGGGACTTCCGCTAATATTACAAGTTACAAGTTCTTATGCAACTAGCCCGAGGTCGTGGGTATAGCACTCTGGTTTAGTAACAGGCTATTTACTCTAGCCCTTTAGTGCATAAAGTATCAAAAATGATACTGTTTATCAAAACTGAAGTGGCAGAAATCGTATTCAAACGAATGTAAATCAAAAAAAAAGTGACGTATCTGTACAGAGTGTCAAATGCTAGGTGCATGTAATTGTATATAAGGCACTTTAGAAGCAAATTGATTGATACTTCATGCACTTAAGGGCTAGGATTGCAAGTCGCACGCTCTTATTAAAGCTAGGCCACCAGCGCTCTATTGCACAGATTAGGTACCCACTAATAACAAAAGAGCAGCGTAAAATAATAAAAATATATATAGGTACCTAAGTACAAAATTTTTCATGGAAGGTCGAATATAATTATTATATAAAATAGTTGGAATCCATGTTTCCGCTTATTTAAATAACAGCATTATGTATATGCCTGAGTGACTCTCAGGACGGTGGCACGCCCGACAAATGTGGACCGTACCGTCCTTCAGGCCATAATAATTCCAGTAGTTATTCGCTATGATAACTTTGTCCGCATATGCACAGGTAAAACCCTCGGTTTCTCCGAAGAGGTCCCCAAGGAGGTCGTAGCCAGTTCACCGACGCGGGCAGGCGTACGTCTGGTCCCGTGAGGGCCCTGTAGAACCGCCCGTGTTTATTTTATTTGTTATTATCTATAAATATTTAAATAATAATTATATTTAGATAAAAATATTTTCTTTTCTTTTTTGCTTGAAGATGAGTTAAACTTTTTTTTTTTATAATACCTGAATAAAAACTCTTTGGTCTAATAAATTGATACTTATGCATGTTCTTCTTCTTCTTTTAAAAAAATATGGCTTCCATCAATAAATCAATCGATGATTTCGCCAATGTCAAGTAGTATAACAAATAAGTATAATAACATATAAGTTTGCCCTTAGAGCATGACGTTGTTCGGTAGTAGGCCTTGCGTTTTGTAAAGTGGTAGCTGGACTTTACAGAAAGCTAAGAGGCAGCCGTGACCCCGGGATAGCCGGGTGATGACCAAAAATAGTGGTGAAACACGTTTTGAAATCTATTCTTCATTAGCTGCACAATTCTCGTTAGATCACTGCATAATACGCTATCAATATTACACACTAAACTACGTTTGAACAGAAAACAAAAAATATATTTTCAAGACGACTTCGCCATTTTGAGGTTCAACCGTCAATCCCCTTATGCATGTTAAACCATAGACATACTAATATAACTAGATCGAGTACTAGCCCGAAAAAAGCGAGCCTAGTGAGATAGCTACCACGCAGACCTTTGTCTCTTTCTATAGGGTGACCACGTTAATTTTAGAAGTTAGGAAAATTCTATTAAATACAATAGTGTTCTTATGTACTAGATCGGTGTAGAGACCACGCCGGCAGCTCTGTATCTATTTGACATACTACATGCGTTTTTTGCTTCCCAAAAATTTTAACTTCGAATACTTATAAAATTTATTAAAAATCGTCTGTGGTATCAAATTACAAGAAATTAAATGTAAAAGAGGTTATGACGATGATTTCTAAAATTAAAAATAAATAACCAGATGGTGAAAGAATAAAAATAAGCTCTTGCGGTGTTCAAATTTAAGAGTGTCGGTGGAGTAAACACCAATCTTCTTTTCTCTCCGACAGCCTTATAGGTTATTTATTTAATATGATACGACAACAGCTTTCTTCATATTTTTTAGATATGTAAATCGATAATGTCGGACATCAACAAACCAGACGGACCGATGACCGGGTCGCTGGTAGTCGGTGGCCGCAGTATGTTAAAGTGTTCTTCATGTGTGTGCTCCATGTGGCAGTCTATGGGAGAGGCCTATATTTTGTCGTGTTGATTAAAATACAGCCTATACTTTTATAAAATATATAATCGGAAATATTTATGTAATAAATATGGTTTTCTTATTACAACGTACATTAATGTGTAAAACAATAAAATGTTACGTTCAGTTTTCAATGTTCAGATTTTCATTTTACTTGAAAACTATTTTTGTTCTTCAACCACCATTTTGTTATTTACGATTCTTATTTTATAAAATTAACCTCATAACCATTTTTGTGTATAATTTCCTGTAATTGACACACACGATTTGAGTTAAACATGTTGATTTTTTTAAAATCTTTACCGGGTGAAAATTCGCATTTTGCACACTTATATATTCTATATGTTTATTAGGTATATCAAAAAAATACACGCAGGAAATTAAACCACTATAACCCCGCTTCTGTGCGAATTACTTTGCCCCATTTGCTATAGAGTTTGGCCAGTGAAAAAAAATGGTTTACTCACTTAAAGCATAGACGATTGAATCATACCGTCTCTTTCTTTCGCTTGCACTACGACCCCAAAAAAAGGGATGAGTATAGTTTATTTTTTCAACTTTAAGAGTAACAATCGAGTAATAATTGGTTAGCCAGACTCTATTCCCTCTACTATAATATACAATGACAATGAAACCACATTTTACAAATTTTAATAAATATGTTTAATGTACTTTATCTCAACACCAACATTAATGTTGTCCTGTTGTGTAATTGTCCTCGTCCATGTACAAGCATGGTTACCCTAGCATCTAGTTGACTTTGGGTTGCCATAGATCTAATATTATTCTTGGAATAGCATCAATCAGAAAGGGACCGAGGTCTGTGTACTAGCTGTCCTACTCGGCTCGTTTTTTTTCTTCATATTCGGCGAGCGAAAGTAAACCTTAATATGATTCATATAAAGCACGTTTCACTTATTGGTATTTTTCACAGGGCTTATTCCAGTTATACTAAAATTTCCTTGTGTTAAACATGGTGCTGGGAAAGCTTTTTCAAATGTCAATTCATTAAGAAAAAAAACGAAATCTATGAACCATAGATAGTTATATTTTTTACTTGATTGCTTTGTTGTTATTTTAATTTTATTATTTTCTGGAAATGTTTGAGAAAAGCACTATACAGGCTTCGGCTTGAACAGGGATTAAATGACTCAATTTAAATCCCTTACTTCACGGCCTCTGCAGTAATGACAGAGGTCTATGTACTAGCTGTCCTACTCGGCTCGTTTTTTTTCTTCATATTCGGCGAGCGAAAGTAAACCTTAATAAGATGCATATAAAGCACGTTTCACTTATTAGTATTTTTCACAGGGCTTATTCCAGTTATACTAAAATTTCCTTGTACTTATGAGAGCTTATAAGTGAAATGTTATGTGCTTTTAACTTATGAAAACTCATTAGTAACTATAAAAAAGGACGCTCTGACGAATAAGATTATTAAGCGACTGCACTCCGCCACATTTAAAGGCTTAATAATATACAGGATGCTCCAAACCTTGGCGTTAAAAGCCCGGTTCCTTGAGCTACACCATAATAATAATGCATCTCTGCATAATTATGTAGTAATATTTTATTCACTTTGGAAACGTGCATTCAGATATTTTTGCCACAGTAAACTTTTACAAGTAAACTTAATTTTTCACGGGGGCAGAGCAGCAGCTAAATCGGCTATACGAGTAGGTAACTGCTTTATAACATTGCGTGCATGCGTATTGAAAAATCTTTAATATGTAAGTGTCATGATTTTAGATTTAATATGGGAATGATCGGTATTCACTCGCTATTGGGTTTTTATCTTTATACTACAAATGTTTTCAGTGTGAGTTAAAGCAACCTACTGGCCCGGTACGCCGACCATCGAAGTTCGTATTTTTATTTCGTATATTATAAGTTCGTATAGTTCGTATATATTACTCCAATGAAGGCGTCATGGGATTGACAGAGACAATCGTCCGAAGTTTACGAATATCTTTCGCAGTAGCGCCTCTGTCTTTGCTAGTTTATCATGGAGTGTAATAACACTAAACTTTTACTTTTTTGTAGTAGAGATATATCAAGTCTTAAAAATGTAGTGTTTTGTCGACAATAATAGTTATTAGACTCTAAGTTGATCTGCGGTGCGAATTTATAGTTAAGGGATTCTATTGTTAATAAATAAGTGATATTTGAATTCCAGATATTGATAAATGATAGCTGTCACGGTGTTTGTAATCAGTCTGGGTTATGGATCGGCATGCGCCTGTTATGTATTGTATTGTCTCTACAGCGTGCAGTATCGCGTCGGCATAGGTCTATTTGTAAATTACGACCACGAATAGTCGAATAGTATAATTTATGTAATTACAAGTTTATATTATCTGATCTTGGGTAGGTATAGCTATGATAAATCCTTCAGTTTCCGGAAACAACTCATAGATTTTAACCTAAGCTGTAACATATAGGTGGTCCTGTATCTACTGATATGTACTTATCAATGGCGGCGTGTCCATACCACGGTGGTTAAGCTACAGGTAGACAAACAATGCACTAGATTAACTAAATAGGGATGGAACAATCTCTCTTCCATTGCAATCAAGGTCTGGGGTGAGCTAGTGTTTAAAATAGTACATTACTGCAGCCGCCGGGAAAAAGGGGGTTGAAGGCTGAGTTGTATATACGGCCGACTGTAAGGAGGCCGGATAGTATACGAAGCCTTCAAGACCCTTTCACGGCTAGGCATGTATAGTGCTTTTCTCAAACTAATGCAATGAAATAAATAAAAAAATACCACTGAACAAAACAGCTTCACGACATAAGTTTTTTAATTTTCCCTCCAATCCCACTTTGTAGTATTTTTGCCTTCGATGTAATAATTAATGACTATCATAAATAGTCTGGCTATAATTACTATATACAACATTTAGAAAAACCACCAAAAAAGAATGCACTTACCTTTTAAATGATGGCGCTACGGCATCTGCCTTTGGCGGTACACAATAACAAAATATAGATAAATAAAACCGGGCCCGGTTAGATTATTCAATTTTTATACACCCGTAACACTATATCTAAGTCACAAAAGCATTGAATCACACCATTTACCACTATTTAGTCTTAATAAACAGAGTTTTACACGCCGAGAAACTTTTCCATTCCGCCATTATTAAAACAACAAGTAAAAGTGTCCTGTGATTGGTTGAGTCAAAAATGCGTTCAAAAACGCGCATGCGTGGAGTAGTGTTTGGTGTTGCCAATACAATTTTAAAATTGAGAGCATGAATAATAAATATAATAATGTAATAACCTGATGATATAAATATTCAATTACATGATAAATAAAATAAATCTCTTCATACCATTTCGTCTGAAATAAGCGAGATTATTTTTTAGCCCGCTAATCATTTAGTCACTAAAAATGATAAAAAAATATAACTCAGCTGTTTGAACAGGCTTCATGAACACAGACGCCAGGTATACATAAAAATTAAAAAAAAATTACTTCCCGGCCTAGGCCTTCAATTTTATATGAAATTCGTTACCTGTCCTCTGGAGTCGATCCGCCCTAAACGTGATACTTCGAAGCCTATTATGACGCACGTAACGAAGACATTTCATTGCATGTTTGAGAAAAAAATATTACACGTTAACAGGAGCAGGGTCCAAAACGTATATTTAAGTGTAAGGTGGTGTTGGTGTGGTGTCGATACAGTAAACTCGATTAATTAATTTGGCTTCGAGTTATTTGCCTCCGTGCACGACGAATCAAATTTGGTTTCCATACATCGCGGCAAAGTAAACAAGGATTTTAATTACGTTCAATTTACCCTTTTCAAAACTCTTGATGATATTTAGTATAAGTTGCGTCATACAAAATAATGGTTTTCAAGATAACCTACATATCTTGAAGAGTATAACAGAACACAGTTAAAAATATGTAAAAGTTTATATTATTTAATAAAATAAGTAGGTATTAGGTAGCTATATATGTCACCTGTCTTCAAGACAAAGCTTTGGGTTCTAGAAGACTTAAATGCATAAGAAAAAAACCGGCCAAGACGGTGTCGGGCCACGCTCAGTGTAGGCTTCCGTAGTTTTCAGTCCGTCACAGTAAGTGTCCCCACTTAAGAGTTAAGAAAAATGTGCTATTTGTTCACATCACTTAATTATGCAATAATTCATAGACACATCGGCACCATTCGGAAGTAGTCTTATCCGAGTTTTTACGATCGGAAAGGATTATTCACTACATCTGTACGGAAGATGATTTTATGGGATAATTCTTTAATGCGTGAACCGATTTTCACTGTTTTTATTTTATTTGAAAGCATGTCATTTTATTGTGATTTTGTGCAAATTACAGGTACAATAAATACCTGATTATACAGTTAAATTACAAACTTAGTTCAGAAATTAATTATAGGTTCAATAGTTTTAGAAAAAAAATCACGAAATAAATAGAAAATTCAAAATAATTTTCCTAGAAAGTTTTTATAAAGTTCTACTTTTGAGATTTTTTTCATATATTTAAAACTTATGGTTCAAAAGTTAGAAGGGGGGGGGACGCATTTTTATCTTCTACGGGAGCGATTATTTCCGAAAATATTTACATTATCAAAAAATGATGTTATAAAACCCTTATTCATTTTTCAATACCTATCCAACAAATATATCACACGTCAGGATTGAAATGAAAAAAAAATCACTCCCCACTTTAAGTATAGGGGGGGTAGCCGAATAAAACATTTTTATCCACTTTATATTTTACCACTTTGTCGGCGTGATTTATATACATATTAGTACCGAATTTCAGCTTTCTAGTGCCAACGGTCACTGAGATTATCCGCGGACGGAAAGACAAAACAAGTGTGATAGACGATATAAGTAGGCGGTGCAATATGACTCCGTCCATAATATATAACTATGAATGTTTATATGAATTTGATAACCCACTTCCTAAAAAAGTGTAAAGCCAGGGATAGACTAGGGAACAAATGTCCTGTAACCCGTATCGCCAGCGACGTCGGGTGACATAGATTGACGTAGCCGGACATCGCCCGACAAGCCATGACTATGCCTGCAAGTGTCTGGCGAAGTCACCGGACTTGTCGGTCGAGTTCGTTTGATATCTCGCCGACAATTGTCGCCGGACATTTGTCCCCTAGGCTATCCCTGGCTTTAGTATAGCGCTTTCTACTTCAGCTATTTCATATCTGGCAAGCCTTTTTTATGGAACGAACACCACTAAATCAATCCAACACCTACTGGCCTGGCCTGGCTTGGAGGTAAAACTATAGTGTCTTTTGCATTTGCCGCGGACGCCGTAACCAGTCCATTCGGATCGCATAACATTAAAACTAATTTGATTACCCACTTTTTATAGTAAAAGTTTGCTTTTAAATAAGACTAAGAAGGATGGGCGCTGATATTCCTATAATTCGATAAAAATAGCTTGTTTTCATAATCGTTTTCTAAATTTCCCATTTTAGACGAGGCCTACGTGCGTCCAAGGTGTTTCGTAAAACACCTTGCGTGAAATAGGTTCCGCCTAAGCCGGCCGTGGCCCGTAGCAAATACGATGGATTCCGGATATTTAATACGGATAAAGAAATGGCAATTTCCTCTCCCGTTTATAGCACTGGGGTATTTTTTGTATCGGCGAAATGTGCGCATAGCAGTCGCGTGGAGGCATTAATTACGGCATTCCCGGCCGTAGAACTCCCTCCGTCTTAAGATGCGGCCACACGAGACCGCCGCGCGTTTCTGCCTATCTGCTTTTAAACACAGTTCACTGATCATTAAAAAAATAGTGTAAGAAATGATTTCCCTTATTCTTAAGCACTTGCTTTACTAATTGTTTTGTAACTATCATAAATATTATTTTGATGTTAACATTTATTATGGTGTAGAAATAACTAATAAAGTTAATGTTAGAAATATTTTAATTCGCTGGATTAAGTATGATTCAGAAAGCCACAATTATATTAAAGTACTTATTAGTGAATAGATATGAGTTTTTACATCATTTTTATATAAAAAACATGTCTCAGTGCCTTTTAATATTTATGTTAATGCAAAATTAATATACGTGTAAGTACTATATTCACTATCTCATAATGTCAAAAAGAAATGAATGCACCACGATCCTGTTTAAAATACAAAATCTCTTATGATTGTTCCTTTACGATCAAATCGAGTTTTAAACCGTTACACTTCGCGTGTAGCAGCACCTTAAGTAGGTATATGGCGCCATTACACAGCCCAATCTCAATTTCAATTTTATCTCGCCGATTTGGCTCCGAATTAGGTGCGATTTATTTTCATTCTGTACGTTCACTCGGTGGAAGGTAAATGTTAAGGTTCTCACAGATTTATTGCTTTTCCTAAGCGACTTGACGGGCCCACTGTTCTATTATATCGCTGAGCAGCAACCACTCAAAGCTTTGATATAGATTTTGTTCTGTAATGTAGTGTGGATTAAACAAAGCTGGCAAGGAGGGTCTGTGAAAATAATAACGGATAAGTACAATTCTCCTGGTAGCTCTAGTGAATTAATAATAAAACAAAAATAGCTTACAATTTAATGTAGACATAGACGCAGACGGTATCCTCTTTATGTACCTACCTAGTTGTTTTAGACGCTTATACATGTAGATAATCGTCTACGGTAACTAATGATCGAGATATTCACGGTCACAGTGATAATATTAGACTGCTTAACATATCCTACGATGGAGATGGTCGGTGAAAACGCTCGCGAAAGTCGCTCGCGAGGGTCGTCGCTCGCAATTGTCCATAATTGACATGGAATTCGGCACCTTCTACGGCCAACAAATTGCCCGTTACCATTCCTATTGATGCCCCTGCGTAATCGTAATGGTAAAACGTGAGGATATTGTCGACGACCACGGTATAAACGACCTCCCGGTAGGCAGAATGTAATTCAGCATTTAGTTTTGTGATTAGTCTCTTGGGTGATTAGGTTTTTTTTTATTTCCCCGTCGATAGATCCAGTTAATGCCGACCAAATATTAGGTTTCATTGTTTAGATTTTTAACATACGATTGAAGTACTTCAAGTTGACAAAGTATAACGTAGTAGATCAACGGTCATATAGAAACGATTTTATGAAAGTTTTTTTTTTATTTTCACTTCTTATATAAATAGACTAATATTTCTCCGATTTTTCTCAAACTAAAACATGTTACTTTTAAAATCAAGGAAGGACATAAAGTGACAGCGTCACAGCAGCGGAGACGTTATGTTTACTACTACGTTATATTACATTTAATTCTTAAGTTTATTTTCTTCGTTGGTACATAATCGGATTAAACACATATATAAATCATATTACCAATACTTCCCAATTAAGCTCATAAACGTAACGGTTCAGAAATTCTGGTCGAAGAATCGAACTATTGTGCCATCTAGATCCTTGTACCTATGTATATATATTTAAATAATGAACAACAATACATGATATTTCACGGTGTTACTAAATATCATACAACATTCATGGATTAATACAGTAATATTCTAAATATTACAGGCAACTAAAATAACTTTACAAGAACTAACCATAACTGAATCACTAGCTTCCTCGCGTTATCCCGTCATTTTGCGACGGTTCATGGGACCTGGGGTCCACTTGGCAATTAGGATTAGTCCGGTTTCCTCACGATGTTTTCCTTCACCAAAAAGCGACTGGTAAATATCAAATGATATTTCGTACATAATAACGAAGGTAACGAGGATTCTGC
The DNA here is from genome assembly GCA_022674325.2 of Grapholita molesta. NCBI lineage: Eukaryota > Metazoa > Arthropoda > Insecta > Lepidoptera > Tortricidae > Grapholita > Grapholita molesta. The sequence continues at coordinate 20,575,815 of CP053121.2, read as the reverse complement.
CTAAATAAGTTTTAATTAAACAATATGACATAGGAACAGAAATGCGGGCTTCGTGAGTGAACCCATGTAAATATACGACTACTTGCCTAGAAGACAGGTTACAGAACGGAACATGGTTACAGAATACTAATTTAAAAATGTTTTTTATAATTGTTATTGTGATATAGGCAGTAATGATTTTTAATTCCTTTATTACTACTACAATGTATTCTGCTTGTGTTATGTTATTGTACCTTGTTAAATAAAATAAAATAAATAATTTCCGAAAAACTCATTGGTACAAGCCGGGGTTCGAACTTTTGAAGTTCGAAACTGTGATCTCCGTATTGCAAGTAGCACGCTCTTACCGTTAGGCCACCAGCGCACTAATGCATTAACTGAATGTCACGACTCTAGTATGAAGTCGTTCCAGGGTGAGAAGATACGAAGTTCGCGTGGTCAGCTAGTATCTACACTTCAATACTATTATTATAAAGGCGAAAGTTTGTGAGTGTATATGTTTGTTACTTCTTCACGTGTAAACGGAAGCGAAGAAAACCAGAAGCGATTTTAATAAAATTTGGATTGGACTTAGCTGACACCCTAGATTAACACATCGGGTACCTACGTTTTTTCCGTAAATAAACCGCGGGTAACACCGTGGGGCACAGCTAGTTTAATTATATAGAATAGGAAACAGCGAATTAGTAAATTTCAATATTGTTTAAAATGATATAATGTCTCTGTCAGCAGCAAACTTTTTACTTTGTGGCGGAAAATGTTGACATTAGTTTTTGCTTTTAATACTTTAGGTAGCTTATTATATAGTTTCCGAGCCATTATCTTGGGACACATTTGACTTGCTTTAAATTCTCTAGGTACCTTACTGGTTGCTCGATTGCTGACATCGCCTATATTAACAAAGCCATTCGGATTCTTTATCACGCATAGCATACAATTTCAAGTATGTATGTCGAAATAGAGGTTAAAATCCCCGTCCTGTCTTTAATGGATGACTTCTGGTTTATTTTAATATCAAAGTTATAATAATAATATCGTAGCCGTAGTAATATCGAACGAACACAATATGCGGTGCTACCGCGAAAAACGATATTCGTAAATCGCGGACGATTGTCTCTGTCACCCTCATGGCGCCTTAATTGGAGTAAAAGAGAAAAATGCCCAAAATATACGAACTACGATGTTCGGTACCGGGCCTGCCTCGAAGTACAAACTGCACGGCAGCTCGTTCCTTAATACGTAACTAACTTTCGTTGCTTCAATATTAATACACTTCAAAACTCCATTTTCATGAAAAACGGATCACTCTCTTCTATTAATTTGTTCGTCTCTTTATAAATTTGATTGACTTCAGTAAGTTTTAACAATATTTTAATTATATTACCTGCTTTCGATCAGGCTCTGATTTTGTGATATGAAATAATAATATAACTTCATTCTCAAACCGTATAATATTATAAAAATATTACCTTAGGTTCGCATTATTCTAAATGGTTTAGAGATAAGAGATCTTCTTAATGCAAAACGGCTGAATGGATTTGGATAAACCATGTATTTCTACGCAGATGTAAAATAAAAATTAACGCAAAGAAAATTGTTGATGTGCATACCAGTGAAATCGATGAGGGAAAAAGCCCAGACTGTAATATATTTCAGAAGTTTATTTTCATTCATCATGTTTTAGTTATTTGTATGATATTCTGGGTAGTTTATCTTCTTTCGTCTTAATATCTTAATAATTATGGTACAATCAAGGCTAATTTTTGGGACGGTCTCTTGTTTCAGTATTGGCAGATTTTGTTTGAAGAATGTTTAATGTTCATACAGCGTTTTACTAATATGCTTAGTAGATACCCTTTAACAGAATAATACTGAATTGTGAATATTAATGCAATTAAACCACGACTTAAACAATTGTTCAGGGATCGTTACTATAGTGACGCATCGAGTGATACGAAGATTCATGCTTTTATTAATTTTAATAAAATGAGTGGTTTGTTATTTGAAAACTTGTGACATTACGTAGCCAATTTCCCCGCAACTCTATGACTTACTGGTAACGATGATGATGTTTATATCTCATCGCACTTTTGGATCTGTTAGGATCTACTTAGGTACTTACTTATATATATTTTTACCGTCTCAATACAGACGGGAGGGCTCGGTACCAGTTCAAGTCAAATACAGCAGCGATAGTCCAACAGGGCATTTCTGATGTCAATTTGCTCGAGCTTTAAAATGTCACATAACTGTTTGTTGTAACTTAAACCACTATTATAGTGGTTTAAACAGATATTTAAAACTTTCTTGTTAATTCTACTTAATTTGGCAAGTTTATATAAAAAAAGAATGATGAGTAAGTAAATACACCAATTTTCGATAGCCTAACATTTTAAGACTGGCGCATCTTAATAAATCAATAAAATCTAAGTTAAAACGTACACAGTGGGATACTGGCCTATATTGTACCTTTATGTTTTCTCAACAATCTTTTAACATTTTTTTTTCGTGTGTTCAAACAAATTTCAACACATAAATATTGTTGCACATAATTAAATACGGACTTGTGCTTATATCTTACACTATTGGTTGCTACGGTTGGGTATTCATGAGCATCAAGTTCGTATGTAAAGAGCAACACATGATGTCAAACATAATTAAGCCCGAACAGAAGTATTAATAAGTGCTCGCAAGTAGGTACCCGATAGTTATCTACAGTCCATGAACCTACAAGCTCTTGCCGCATTTCTTCTTGCTTATCCAGCGCACTTCAATGTCTTGAAGAATATATAGTACGCATAACCTAACTACAATTTTGATTGATAATTTGGAAAATATAGTGACGTAGCCCTACAAGATGGCAGCGAGAGCAGTCTACTTAATATTTTTAAGATTTTGTTACTACTTAATAACTAAACGAACCTACGAGTACAGCCGCCATGGGTGACAAAATCGTCTACTAAATAATCATTACAGACCGTACTATACTGGTTTATCTAAATGCGTGTGTTCACAAACGATTAGAACAACATCCCTGGGGGTTATTCTACGCAAGCAGGCAATAATAAGAACAAATTACCGTCATTACTTAGAGTCAGTAGCCCCGCCTGGCGAGTTACCGCAAACCCGGATCGGGATAACGCAATGACTTACCGGGTACTCTTGCTCTTATGTATTATCATCTGCTGGCGTAGTATAGTCAGGTTTTTAACATTTGTCACAATACTTGAATACATATAGGAGGCGCAAGCACGTAGTGTTTCACCTTAGATCGGTAAAATGGTGCCTAAAAACCATTAAAAATAAACAAGATTACATACACTTGATAAATTTTGACTGATTCCGCTGTGTCCGGGTGGCCCAATAGGTTAAGGCGTCAGCCGCGATAGCTGTAGATGCGGGTTCAAACTTCAAATCCTGTCCGGATGCCGGAAGTTCTCGTAATTTTTTTAATTTATAAAATCGTATTATTACTTAAAAAATAATTAAAAAAATATAAATAATATTTGATTTGTTCTTAGTTATAAGTATATATTCAGCGGAAATTTTGGGATCGCGATATAGGAATATGCATTTATTATATACCCCGAGAGCTATCCGGTTGCGCTGTATGGAGAAAAAACAATATATAGGTATCAGCGTTTTTATTTTACAAAAAAATAGGCTGCCCCAACCGAAAAACATTGTTCGATTAATCCACCAATATTAATGGCCGCGATTATCAAATATAATAAAAAATAATGTATTTTAAATTCCCTGTAAAACAGGCGAAAATTACATCAGCAATAAAACGTAAAGTTTTATTGTTATGAATTATTTTCTTTATAATATAATTATGTGGTATCAACCTATATTTGTTAAAGTAACTTGACAATATAGTTCAAATTATATTGAAAAATATAAAATTTAATTACGATCCACTAGAGGGATTATGCGATGGACGACACAAACGCGATTCGTAATACCGTTACTTCCTATTACATATGCGGGCTGATTCGTGTTAAGATTCATAAAATAGATTTTTATAAACATATTTTCGCTATAAAATTACTGCTACCTTATTGCTAGAAAAAATCACTTGTATTTGGGCGTATTTTTTTAACTGTCTTCCGGTACTGGAATTCGGTGGATTCTAAAATATAGATCCTTAAAATCGCTTTTAAATGTGATATACCGGGTGTGGCCTGTAATAGGAGCATTAACTTTAGGCATCATTTCTACACCACAAACGTAGCAACATTTGTTTTACGACTTTTGAAATTAACTAATAGTTTAATAAATTTTGTAAAAAAATATTTTCCAAGCAAGCAATGTATTGCAAAAACTATGAAGTTTGTAGGCTGACAGTAAACGTCAACTAGACTATTGAATGCTGTTCATTGAAAATACTAATTAGTTTGTTCGAAAAAATCACAAATAATAAATTACCCAATTATTTAAAGTCGTAGAACAAATGTTGTTACGTTCGTGGTGTAGAAGCGATCCCTAAAATTGTTGCTCCTATTACAGGCCGCACCCGGTATAAAAAATAAGCGAGATACCGATTTTTTTACAAAAATATCGGATAGTTCCTGGGTTAATAGCTCTATTAGTATATTATTACTATATTATTTAGGTAGCAGCCGCCTACTTTCCCCATTCATAACCGAACTGTCCTTACAATTACTACTCACCCCATTTTACATAAAATGTGCATGAATATTCGACGTGAGTATGTATATGTATGTACGTGTATGTTAAATATATATCTATTTCAAAATATGCTAGTGCCGTTCACAGCATTCCTTTAAAATCGCGCTTAATTCGTGCCACACAATACCGCGAATCCGCAACACTGTAATTACACATTCCCGGTTCTAGTCTCGCACATTTTGGAAATGATATAATAACATAATTAGAATTGGCTCTACGTTAGCGCATATGTCATTACACGTTACGAGTACAAAATACATTTATTTCCTATTGGTACCTATTTGTGTCTGTCGTTTGCTAATACTTTGATTGAAACCAATTATGCCTTTACTTGGATTAAAACTATACTAAATATTGTGCATCTACTTACTTGCATAATTGGTTTAAAAAAATTATTATGTGTAACAGCACTATTGATTTAAAATTCGCTACAATAATGTGGCGTACTGTCAACCCCATTATGCACTAATGTGTAGTACTGTAGTGTTATATAGTTATTTTATTGACTGTACAAATAATATTTTACAAATAAATAGTCAGCAACCTCTCTCAACTTTTAGCAAAAAAGAAACTGTAAAACAACATTTACAGTTTATGTTTTTTTATGTTTCCCGCTCATTAAGGGTGAAACAAAAAAAAAAAAACATTTTCATCACACTTGCTCGTCAATGGCGTTGTTACTTGCGAGAGTACAGAGCAGTTATAGCCGATTTAGCTCACACGGGCTGCTAAGTTTAGTTTTAAAAATATATAGAACTCATACTTCACTTCGGACTGAGGATGGTTCCAAACAGCCAAGGTGTATTTCATATCTTCAAAAGTTTGCTACAACCAACTTTTAATATGTATAAAACATATCTTTATATTAAATTTGACTGCAATTTAATGTTTAGTATTTATTAAAAATAGTTGTTTCCTATTTGATTTTGATAATTGATACTATTTGGCAGGATGATCTATCAACTTCGAAAACAAAACGCAGTTGTTAACATTATCTGTGGAAGACATTGAACAAAGTTGACATTGTTGACAATCTTTTATAGTGGATGCGGTCTGATAGGTAAAACTACACTACACTAGTAACTAATATTTTACCAACGAATTTATTTTATTTCCTCGCAAATGTGATGAAAAACATTGTATGTACCACGGGTGGTAAGTGTATAACAAACTTGAGTCATTAAAAGCCCTCCGACTTCGTCGTCGGGCTTCTAATAGACTCGCGTTTACTATACCTTACTTACCATCCTCGTTGCACAATGTACTATTATTCCTTAAACAATGTTTTAATATTCAAGTGAAAAATAAGGATTTTAAATCTTCGGATATGGTTACAACAACGGACAATGTTATAATAGAGGTAAAAAAAGGCGAGTGGCGTGTTTTGAAGACGCCACAAGCATTTTTGACTTAGTTATACACCGATAGTTATTTCGTCACCATATTAAAGGATAAATTAATCGTCCGGTTAAATACACCGAATAGTAACACAAACACACACACACACACACACATTATTTAATTAATAAGTCTTGACATAAGACGAGCAGACCACATATTAGACTTATACTAAATCCAAACTGAATTAGGGGTACACGACAACATCGAAATAAAATAAAAACATTCGTCTCTTTCACTCCAATATTGAAACAGCGAATGTGTAAAAAGATTTTTAAAGCGTGTAGTAGCGCTGCTAAACGAGTAGGAAAAGTAATAATAAGTTAAAAGTAATAAAAATTCTCGGGTGTGTTATTAATTTGAAAATATAAGTTTGTAAGGTTGGTAGTAGTTATTATTTTTGGCGGTGATTGCACGTTGTACGCTATGTTATGTAGTAACACTAGTGATGTTATGTGGTATAGAGTAGATAAACACTTTTCTTCAATCCTTTAATGTATGTTTTTAGTAACGTATTTATGAATGTACAAATGACGTAAAAAATACATTACAAATACCTTCATTGTTAATGTCGATTAAAAGAATTTTATAAAAGTTAATTGCTAAATAGACTACTTAAATAATGAGAATGTTAAATGCTAACAGCTTTATCATTAAACTGTTCCTTTTCTAATTGAATATGTCAAATTATAATAATAATAAAATAAAATTAGGAACTTTTTTTTGTAATATTAAAATAATTAACTTTTAAATGTAATTAAGGAACCTTTATATATATATATATATATATATATATATATATATATATATATATATATATATATATTTGTTTTAGTTTACCGAACAAATAAAAACTATAATTAATGTTTAATAAATTAATTACCCCTATTAATGTCAAGATGTTTAACACTGTCTGTAACGTCAAAAGTTGTTTTTCTTAAATGCCATTATTCGTATGTATTTGATTTATCAACTTCAAGTGACCAGTTCAATGATAGTTTAAAGAGGTCCTAGAATGTCTAAAGAGGTCTCATTTAATCATCTTATTAACAGGGTGTTTTAACGTAGCAAAATTGTTTCCTAGTTTTCTCCATAAAAACATAACACCAGTACTATCAGCTGTAAAAATATCCGTGACTAATTTGTTAGCACCTTATATGTAATTAAATTGTCTTAGATAATTCAAACGCATCGTAGGTATTAGTTGTTCATGAATAAATTACGACTATGACTGCAATCTAATTACTCAACCTATGTAGACAAGCACGGGAACACTAGGGGTGCGCTTTTCGTTGATTCTGTCTTGGAGATAGTGATTCTGCTAGTCGTCATCCGCCCTATTTACAAGGGAGTCCATCCACCCCTGCTCATGGGGCCTAGGGCGACGACCCATTCAGCCAGAATAAACAATTTCACGGGTTGGAAAATAAGCACTTCTAGCGCTTGATAGTACACGCGTCTTTTACGTACAAAAACTTTAGTATTATACCGATTAGTCTGAAATTTCATAATTGTCAGAAGGTGGAGCTTTATTTCTAAGGCCGTATAAACATTTTTATTTTTATGCGTATATTTTATAAACCTTTTAAATAAAATTCAGATATTTTTGGTAACTGGGATGCATTATATCAAATAGCGAAAATGAATTGAATTTAATTTCATATAATACAAAAATTTGTGTTATTAATTTGACGCGTCTGGGTAGTAACTCTGTCTATGAACCCGGCAATTCCGGCAACCCGGTAAGCTGGCGATACGGGTTCAAATCCTGCCTCGGACGCCGGAGGACTTGGTCACTTTTTCTTAAGTATTTGTAATCTTTTTCATTCATAGTTTATATCTAGTTTTACTACTTAAAAATGAATGCCAATCAAAATATTTCATTAACTATAATTGTTAAATAATTGAAATGTGGGTATATTTACATGTTGTAATTATTGGATGAAGGTAAATTAATATTTTCCCTGGCTCAAAACGTCCGTCCTGATGAAATTTTAATTCAAAATAAGTGATGTAATCTTATTTAAATTGTTTTATATCGTGAATAATTGACGGTTTCAGAGAACAGTAATATAAAAGTATTATGTGAAATGAGTAAATTGTAATATATTTCAAGGCACTAAAGAACACAGGAACTCCTAGAAAGTTCTAGTTTTACTAGTGTATAGGTTAGGTAGATCTTACTTTCGAAGGTTTTCATAATCTCTACCAAAAGAAGTAGAAAAAAATACCAGAAATAAAATAACTTAAAAATTGATTATATGTATTCATCTCATAAAAGTGCAATTTAAAATTTACCAAAACATCATTGACAATTATCATATAAGCTCACGTCTTTTAAGATGCACACCAGCGCTGCAGCGGCTGGAGGGGCAGTCAGTGGCGCCTCGCGGTCGCGCCCGCGTTGGCACAGATCTACTTGGCGGCCGCACTCAATGCGTCTCATGTGAACCCGCATTCATTCCGTTGTGTGAGGGCATTCATATTTCCAGTAGGCACCGTTTGTGACGACAAAGATAGTGACTTATCATTCGTTATGGTTTCCGTAGCCTAGTCGGTAGTGATCCCGCCTACGAAGCTAAAGGTTCAGGGCTCAAATCCTAGTAAGGTACTAAACGTCATTTAGTAGCCATCATACAAATACAAACTTTGAGCCTTGGGTTTATCTATGTAAAATTAAGTATAGGTTATGTAAATAACGAAAAATTTACTTTGCATCCAATAACTGCATGTAGGTATACACCATTTTAAGCTAAAATAGTCGTTCACGTTATGACAACTATTACTTCAAACTGGATAGTTAACATGTTAATTTTGATGAGTTTCCGATATTTTAGCACTGTCGCAAGCACCATCCTCTCGGAATAACTTAATACTTACTGCGAGGTTTTACGATGGTTAAACCACATAGGTACCGTAGCGATCTACCCTCTTTCTGATGCTCTCTGTTTGTGAAATGTCGCTTTCACTAATACCTTTCGCATTCTCACACGATCGTGTTCACGACATAGTTTACCCACTGTGTCAACTCGTGCGATTTGCGCTAAAACAGACACTTTGCGATTTGTGGACTTATGAATCACTGGACGCCAGACACTCGACAGTAACTATACCGTTTTAAGTAAATAGTTGTACTGCTCCTGGAAATCTTAAAGCACTATAAAATTTATAAGTATACGTAAAATACATAGGATGTGTTTTTGCTATGCTTACCTAGTTAAATGCCAGTAGATAGATATAGATTGAAACAAACCTACTTTCATATGTTTAACTATAAAATTACAACATTATTACCTTATAAAAAAATTCGGCACGCAATATCTCATTTTGTTTAGCGCCATTTTGACGTCTTAAACTGTCACAAGTGATATGATAACTTAACCTATTCATTAAACGCTATAAGCGTTTAATAGAAGCAGATATGTATTGCTCATAGTAAGCAATACATATCTGCTTCTAAAAACCAAAAAATAATTATGTTGTGGTATTTACCAATAAATTATTAATATGTTTTATTATCAGCACTTAAATCTACGGCTGATTAAAGTTTGTAGTTGTATCAACAATACACACTGTACCATATACATATTGTAAAGGGCTACAGTTATAGAATAATGGAGTATTATTTATAAAATTGGAACTATTTTGTACTAACTATAGCCAAAATATGTGCTAATCAATCAAAAACGACGCATGACGCGAAGCCATCGCCAAGTCCTCGCCAATTCACAAAAGATAAGAATGAAGAACTCGATAGCAAATCGTGTTATAATTCTTCTGTGTATTGGCACTGTGATGATGATAATGTAGGTAGGTATCAATGTAAGATACCGATATACTAAATACCACAACAGGCTTTCAACAGACACGAAGCTCGCTCTATTTAGATACTTGTCTTTGAGAGACACGTCGATGTGTGAGTACTTGCAAAGATGCGGTCCTTTATATGACGGCATAGAGCAGATATACGTAATCTAGCTTGTGTTGTGAACATAAAGATATCGTCTTATACTTAAATATCACGTTGATTGTAGTAATAGTAAGGTTTTGTACCGTGTCTAAATGTTTTGTAAAGAAAGAAAAATAAAAAATAATTATCCTTGAAAATCTTTATTAACCTGTACTTTCATGATTTTTTAATAGTTTTTGAACTGTTCGTTCAGAAATTTAGAGGACACATTTTATTTAACATCCTGTGCTGTTACTTTATACCTACCATCTAACGACACCTCACACTTTAGGATTTAAGCGAAAACAAATTACACTAACCAAATCACATGTAGGGCCTCTAAAAAATGTTTTCCACTTTTTATTTTACCACTTTGTCTGCGTGATTGATTTACTTATTCATACTAACGGTTACTGAGCATTTCCGGGGACAGACAAACGTGGTGAAACTAGAGTTCCTAGTTCACTAAGGGACCCTAAAAATCAGCAGTTTCGACAAATATTTCCACTTTGATTAAGCTTTCATAGATACATATTTTTTATCTTGTAAAAACTGTCCGTATAAAATGACTGGGACTTTTAGACTTTCCGCCTCCCGTGCCCGATAATCTGAAGCCCAATTATCGCGCGGTCGATCTTCGACCAATTTATGGACCAGCAGACGCCGACCACTGCACATTGGGCAAGCATCAAACATGGCCGCTCGGAGCGTGCGGTAGGTGGCCAGGGTCTTGATCGTTGACTTTCGAGCTTTCGAAATCAAAAAAATCTAAGGACGAAAATAATCGCTCAGCAAATTTAATAAACCATATTGTTTCGCGAAATATATAATACTAGCTGTGCATCGCAGTGTTCATCCTCGGTTTATTAGGAAAAAACGTACTCTATGTGTTAATCCAGGTATTCCAGGGTGTCAAATAGCTCCATACCATATTAGAATCGCTCCAGCTGTTTAGACGTGAAGAACCTCTGACCTCTGTTAATAAATTACTATGTTTTGTTTTCTGACAGATATATACGAGTGAAAGAGTCTAAAATAATTGTCCCCCCGAACCTTGGGTGTCCGCCAGCGTTCAGTGTACTAATTAAGGTATTTCTGTGGCCCGTTCAAGCGTTGACCGGAAAACACAGTCACCCATTAAAATCATCCCACAGACCCACTACACCGAGCACAGTACCAAATACCTACTAAAACCAAGTCAACCCTCTAAATTAAATCTAATTATGAAACAACATCAAAAGCTGCGACTTCTTAACAAAGTTATATTTTACAGACCACATGTGGAAAATTTCGTTGTGAAATAAGTATTCATTATGGAAGTTGCTCATCAGCGAGGTCGAGCTGCTATTACTCCGATCAAACTTCCCCCGTTCCTTTGGACAGCTAATTAAACAGAGAGGAGCGGTGAAGCGCGGCGGATTAAACTTAATCTATGAGTGTGTCGCTGTTGGGGATTACTCAGTACTCAGCCCTCAACTGAGTTTCGTCCCTGTGCTTCAGTGGTTATTATTTCAACTACTACTCATTATCACCTATTTCCATTACTTTGTTTGACTTGATGAATATAATACTCCATTCTCTAGATGAGAATGACGTTTGGTGCAATGTCTATTAATTATACATTCTCCTGTGTTATGTGGAATGAAACAAACATAATATTGACCTACCCAAGAAAACGTTTCTAGCCCTTAAAACCCCTAAATAATAAAAATCTAAGTTTTTAGTCGCTCCTTAGTTCAACAAAATGTATTTGCTTTATATAAAAGTCCAAGAACTACTCGGTAAGCGGTAGGTAAAAGTGAAATACATTCATACTTTGCTTCAGGAAATTGAACTAACTGATTAGCTAACTCATTAATAGCTACGCTGCCGGTGAAGTATCTTTTGTGTTCTTTGTCAACCATCTGATCTCCTGATACAGTCGGGCGACGCACTTCATCATCACTTAGTTTGATTATATTTGTTTAGTTTTTTGCTTTTTTTTTCTAAGTCCATTGCAACACAATATACATACATAAATAATATGTTCATTTGAAATCCTATTTACTAATAAAACACGTAAAAACGGAAAACGTATGTTTAAGTAAATGACATAAAAAGCTTTTTTTTTTTCAAATCATATACAAGGATTACAATTTTATAATAAGTAGGTACTTACTACACTAAATCTCAAAAAGGCCCTTTAAACATCGTATTCGCAATGCAGATACGTTGTGCGAGAAGAAAGCCGCCAGCTCTTCTGTCACCACTTCGCCAATTACGTCAATCAGACGCTAGGCGATTTCTGTAAAAAGTTTGTGCGCGCGCGGCACCCCACGGACCTAGCATTTTTACACGAAATGGTACTCTCTGCCCAGGCTCTTATATTTGTTAAGTTTTAAAGATTCGCCTTGACTACGAGTAAATGATGAAATCATTTGGTTTTTGGTAAGCTGCTTAGGCTTTTAATTGTTTGATAGGTAGTGTTAGTGTTAAATGAGCAATCGAATGGAGTTTCATTTGTTCCTATTATTAGTGGCCCGATCCTTAGATTAGAGGCATAGTCGTCACGATCCTTAATTTTACCTATTATTATATTAATTTGCTAGTAAAAGATGTAAAACTTGAAACAAGATTATTTTGCTTGAATTCTGCACGTATAATGATTTTTGATAGAAGTCAGTGATTTCATTGAATACATTAAAAATGATGAAATCATTTTAAAAATTTTCAATTGAATAATTCGAGCATGTCATTAGACCGCTTATTTACAAAATTTCACGAAATCATGAACTTAAATGGAGACATAGGCGGTTATTAATACCTTAATTATTATATTATGCTTTATTTGTATGCTATATTATGCTTTATTGTACTTTTCTGAGTTAGTCTTTGAGAAAAATTATGTATAACACGGATTCACTCGGGTTATTTATAATAACTTATATGGTATATCTTCTAGCTACCAAGTCAAATATAATTTTAATATGTAACAATTTTAATTCAAAATTGCATGGAATGGAAGACCTTTTATAGGCCTCTGGGCAACTTGAGATTAAATATTGATTTAGATAGTAAGTGCAAAAACTAGATTACTTGCCAACTAGGGTCTACCGTCCACTGCCCACGACTGACATTTCTTAATCTGAGCAATCGAATATTATACCGTCACCACAAAGCGTATCGCATGAGTCTTAATGGATATTAAGTATTTGTATTTGTCAGAAGCAGGAGCGAAGTGCACAATGCTTGAAGCAAGCACGGGTGGCATGGCGTAATTAATCAGGATACCTATTCTCAATGCATGTAGTATGCAGACTTTTCAACTAACTACACCAACTAGTGTGACCTCCAGACCTCTAAAATTAACAGAAAGTCATAGAATATAGTCTATCTATGTACTTCTCTATTGTTTTTGCCATTTGTCGTCATTAATTGTTTAGGTTTACCGGTTCCTCTATTGTAATAATAGAGGTAGTAGGTACATTGTTAGAGACGTTTTTATTGATTAGCTTGGGCTTTCAACTAGCCTGCACCGAGTTCACTAAAGATGTACTATCGAAGGTCTGGCAGATATGGTCGCCGCTGCCGCCGGCGGCCCGCGTGCACCGCCTGGCTTCAGCTGGAGCGCCGCCGACCCCGTAATACCGCGTATCGTCACGTACGCGCTATTCCGCAGACATCTATATGATTTCTTAATAAAGCGCGACCCAGCCCGGAGCGTTCGCCGCCCATATCAATAAGAGGCACGAGAATTTAATGAAATTCCCTTTAAGAATTCCTCGCAGCTCTCATACCTAGCAATTTTCCCCGGCTATAGCATATCTACATTATTTTAAATTAGACGCAATATTACTTTCGGATAAAGTGAACCTATTTTACTTTTATGTGAGTGTCTTGATATATTTGAATGATCCGCACACACGCTAACCGTTTCTACACGTGTTTTAAATTGTGTTTATTATATGAGTAACAAATAAATATTAGTATATACATACTCGTAAGTATACTTTACTTTGTTTATATAATGCAGTGAGAATGAGATAAATGTATAGTAAGATTCAAGTTAAATATAATTTTATATATTTATCATCTTAGTATTTTTCGGAGCAAGTTAATTCTTTTGAAGATAACAAACAATTAATACCAAAGATTTAGTAGTAGAGAAAGTACAAGTAGGTACCTGTTTTGGTAGCCACAAGAGCATTTCTCTTAAAAATTGATCCTTTTCAAAGTTTTGTTATTATTATACCTATTTAAGTTAAATTTTTTTCTACTCAGGTTCACGAGTTGTTTCAAAAACAACGGGAATAAAAACTGTCCCACAGTTTTTTCCTGCTATTACCATTTCCATATATGTTGTGGGAAAAAAATGGTATGAAATATTCTGAGACATTCGTTGTATTTATTGGAATGGTAATTTTATTTATAGGAAATAAAAACATTTGTTAAAAATCGCATTTTTTCCGAAAAACGCTCACAAATGCGATAGTATACCAATAACATGACAATAGTAAATAGGAGAATAACGAAGTCAGGCCATTTGTCGTTTGTGATACATTTGTAAGGTGGACATCGAACATTTTTGGACTCTATCACAGCGCAGTAAAGCTTAAAATGGATACCAATATTTCCCGTGGACTGTGCATTGGTTGTAAAACGAAGTTGTACGAGTACATTTTCAAAATAGGTAGTCTGCAGCTGCTCTCCCATTCTATTTGACTCTCGTTTTAGATCCCGTCATAAAATGCGCAGATGCGTTCATTGAGAAGTCCGAGACTTTTCAAACGGCATACTTCTCATCTATATTATTTGTTTTGTGTGCTAACAAAAAAAAAAAATCCTGCAGTAAATGAGTAATGGTTGATGTAACTGGTGAACTGGCGGCTTGCTCGCACAACGTATCAGCATTGCGATACAACGAGGAAATGCCGCCAGCATCCTTGGTACAATGCCTCAAGGGCCTTTTTAGGGTTCCATAGTCAACTAGGAACCCGTGTAGTTTCGCCATGTCTGTCTGTCCGTCCGTCCGTCCGCGAATAATCTCCGTGACCGTTAGCACTAGAAAGCTGAAATTTGGTAGTAATATGTATATCAATTAGGCTGACAAAGTGTTAAAATAAAAAGTGGAAAAAAATGTTTTATTAGGGTACCTCCCCCTATACTTAAAGTGGGAAGTGTTTTTTTTCTTCATTCTAATCCTAACGTTTGATATATTGTTGGATAGGTATTTAAAACTTAATAGGGGTTTACTAACATCATTCTTTAATAATCCAAATGTTTTCGGAAATAATCGCTCCAGAAGTAAAAAAAAGTGCGTCCCCCCCTCATAACTTTTTCAGTATTACGTAGGATACCGTTCAGATGGGCTACTTAAGAGTATCATTCCATTATGCAAGTAAATTTGTCATACCATCATTGTGTACATGAATGCAAGTGTTGTGTGAACAGGTCGATTCACGAGAGTTGGCGTATGGCTATACAAATCTTAACAGTTGAGTACAACACTCACGCCAAATCTTTGTGAATCGACCTGTACCCGTACCATGAGTTGTGACATTACAACACAACTCATGGTACGGGTACTGTAAGTAAATCGACATCGCCGATGACTGTGACACGTAAGTATAGGTACAGGTAAGATCAAAGATATAGATGCAGTCAAAGTGCCATAATTTCTATACATACACTTATTGTCTTACTGTTAAGGTACATGTATACATAATTTGGCACTTTGGTTGAATCGATGTATATTCGTAATTCATGTATTCCTTTAACACGTGAACATTCCTTATTACAACTAATGTTCAAGAATTGTTCAATGATCAATCCCTGCCTTTTACATTACTATGTATTAAATACTTACGCGCGTAAAGATGTAACATACATACATTATAATAATGCAAGTTATATTAAATCAATTTTCGACTTACCTACTTTAGCAGTAAATCTTTTACAGAATTTTAGTAATATAACAATACACGTAGAGAATAAATATTACTCAAAATTGCTTTTACATTTTCCGTTCATTTTACGAAAGCAAATTTAATTATTACCCCGATCGAACAGCGATAAGTGCCTTATTTTTTTAAGTACCGCTATAACATGAGATGAAAACATGTACTATAAATGTTGTTTAATCTTATGTTCCACGTTGGCTAGAGAGCATAATTGCGAGCCAACTCCAGCATCGATCATACACTCCCCTCCATTGATACGCTTTTGTACGTACCCACCCTAATCAATCATCTTGATAACCGAACTCGCGCTTAACGTTCGCTTTCCCTCCTTGAATAAACACACGCTGGTTCCTGCTTAACGGACACTGTTTTGGACGAATTATTGATATGGTATATTTTATTATATTATTATTCACATAATCACTTTTTGTTAGGAATACATAGGTACCATACTTTAGAAATTACTTCGTCAAAGAATATTTGAATGATCCGTACTATCAATTACATTTTAACTTCTAGCCGCCTGTGATAAGGCATTCTATATCTTTAAATCATTGAATAATAATTCCGATCTTTGTCTATGTGTACGCCAAGTTTCATGTAAATCCGTTCACTTTTGTAATTGAGCAAAATTAAAAAAAAATCCATTAAACATTCAGTACTTTCACATTAATAATATTAATTAATAGTATGTATAGTAGGATTACAATGATAGAAAATATATTTACTGTTTCACAATATTTTAGTAATCGGCGTACAAATGAGGTTGAACTAAAAAAAATAGGAAATAACATGACCGGCACTAGATCGATCCGACAGTCCGACACCATACAAGTATGCTTTAATTGCGAGGCTAACTAATTGCCGCGGCGAAGGTGTCAGTATACACTTTCACATTAACGTTAAATAAATATATCAATTCTAAGATCAAACACAAAATATTTAATATTTTGAATCTTCATTTATGCATATCAGAAATACCATGAAGTATGAGGAAGTGCGGTGAACAATACATTTCTAAGTAATAACTACATTTGATGCAAGTGTGGAAAGTATATGATTACTTCAAGATTCGGTGGCGTGGCATGAATTGGGACAATGCGTGATGAGTGTCTACTTGTACATATAAATCTTGACATTTGAGTACCTACAAAACTCACACCAACTCTCGTGAATCGACCTGTATCTAACAACGTTTTTTAATAAAGTTGAAAGAAAATATTGCTTAAGTATAATTATAGCTGAAAAAGTAAAAAGCAACCACGAAGGAAATATTTTGAACAAATGTATTAATAATAATATATGCCGCCTTCACTTTTTTATTCATAAAGAGAATAAAAGTGATGACTCAATAAGCTGGAACATAATTCGAGGCGTAAAACATATATTATAATATACTGAAATCAATAAGTGGTAAAAAAAGAGACTTAGCAACTGCATTTTGATTGAAGCCGTGACGTGATTATTGAATGAGTTGTATTTACTAGGTTAATAATCTGATGAAGCCTATGTACCTATTTGTGTTTGTTGTAAAAGGATAGCCCTAAATCGACTAGGGTTGTATACTTTTCTTACCTAATCGAATTAGAGAGGACTGGGCCAGCATATAACTTGCCCCATTTACCCATCTTTGTTGACTCAGCGGGGTTTCGAGTACCCAAATAAATTGTTATGTTTCCTGATTTACCCTTATGAACCTTATTTTCATTTACATAAAATATATATAAGTATAAAAGGTTACAATATTTGTAAGACAACCCCTGGTAAGCACCGAGCCACCGCATCCATTCGTTTTGGGTTATTTATCTATTTCAATCGACACCCTAACTTATTTGTCTGCGAAGTTTTCCTTTTGCTCCCTTACTTTCCGCGACTTGTAGGGGTGATTTTTAATTTTTTGTCAAAGGGAGCCGAATGATAAAAAAACACTTAAGTTGAATGCTATAAACTTTGTTTGGAATTACATGGGGTACCGAGATATACACTTATACTTACTAGTTTGATTGTATGTATAGTGAAGGCCTAAACGTAGGGCGCTTACAAACTGCTGGAAATAATTATAATAAATTTATTAAGCAGCAAAAACAGACAAGATTTCTCTCTTTTGTTCAACGTTCTATTCTAATTATAATTGTAAATTTTAAGTGCGGTAGAGCCTCTAATATCAAATGATGGGAAGATTGATTGAGATTTCACCCGAATCGCTCAGAAGTGGACGAAACGTTATTGTTCACTTGTACTCGTATCTTGTATTGTATTCATTTCGAATGTGATAGTTGTGAGAATGGACTGTATCATAAAATAAAACAAAAATAACGAAGAATTCATGAAATTGTATATGTATACTGCTAGAAACGCATCCTGTGCTACGGTTAGTTTCTTGTCCTAGAGTACAGTATTTACACTTCTACCTACTATAATTACGACTATAAAGTATTGTGTATATAAAAATATAAATGTGAAAATTTGTGAAGATATTTCGATGCTTGTTACTCAATTCTGCTACAGCTGAACGGTTTATAATATGAAATTTTGCATACAAATAGACAAAGGTTTGAATTGAGACATAAGAAACTTGACATCCCGGTAAGGCGTTCCCGTGGGATCTAAGCCAGACGAAGTCGCGGGCAAAGGCTTCTAACGTAACAAACTGGCATTATGATTTGTCATTTTTCAGATAAAATTTTAGGTAGGTACTTATACGTCGGGTTATATTTTGAATTTTATGCCTTATTAAATTTGTAGCCATGAATGATTGATTTCGGTATGCCACATTCAATAAATACCCCAAAGTAAATTAAACCTACCTAGATTGAATTTACGGTATAATTCACATTTAACATTCGAATTATCAATGTTAATAGAAAGGCTATTTCAGCTAATAAATCTAAAATCAATTGAAGCACAGGCGGCTGTTTAAACACGGGCCGATACGGTTTCCATCCCAGAACAAATACACAGGACGGCACAGGTTCCGCTTAATGCAGCACTGTGAACGGGTAAGTTTTGATTTTTGTTTATAGTGGACAGACACAACACAGTAAATTACATGTGAAAATTAAATTATTTGAATATTTTGTATGCGTTCATTTTGAGGTAAATTATGAATTTCTATTTTGTTTGGAACAAATGACCAAGCCCTGTGGTCTAGTGATCAAGACAGGTTTAAATCCGGTGGACTTGCTTACTTTTTCGAGAATTAAAATTTACAGTAAATAAAGTGCTGTTAGGGTGAAGCCACACGGGCGTAATTTCTGCCGCGCTATTTCAGTCGCGGCATACAACATGCGGGTCATCACGTGATACAAAGTAGGCGCAACCGAAATTACCCGGCAGAAATTACGCTCGTGTGGCTTCAGCCTTAACCGACTACGTCAGATTATATTTATAAAAGAAACACATGATGTGCTATATTTGTAAGTATACGAGGGCTGCCTTTTAAGTTGTATCGTCTGAAATAAGTATAGACAATCTAATAAATTATTACCATTTCTTGTGTTTCAAAGAAGTCTTCGAGATATTTAATACACTTTTCTATCACTATCTTTCCGGAAGGTTTGCAAACGACACAACTTAAAAAGTAACTAATAGGGCTATTGGATTTTATTTTAATAAAAAAAAACCTTGTCTAGCAATCCTCACAGTTCTGTAATCTGCTGACGGTCGAAAATATTTTAATTAAAATTGAACGCATGAAAAAAAAAAGATATTTACCTTTATGTGATTATCTTGGGGGAAAAGCGGACTAATGAATACCGCAGATCAATATTTAATAGTATTATATGCAGTGTGGTTTTCTGAATCGAGCGCAGCGAGGATTACAGTATTTTATGGTCTTATTATAATTGTACAGCATTATACATTACTTTGTCTACACATATTATAAGTCGGTACTCAAAGATCGGAAGACCTGACAAGGAGCGGTACCGCGAAAATCGAAGTTCGTATATTTCGGGCATCTCTGCTGTCTTTGACTCCAATTAAGGTGTCACGAGAGTGACAGAGACAATCGACCGCAATTCACGAATATCGTTGTTCGCGGGAGCGCCGAAGTTTTTTTTTTTTTTTTTTTTATAAAAGACTGACCAGCATTTGACCTCAGTCGCACCTGATGGAAAGTGACGACGAGGTCGAGGGTGTAGCACGCTGGTTCAGTAACAGCCTATTCACTCTTGCCTTGAAAAGACCCAAATTATATCTTACCGGGAATACAGACGAAGGGAGCGAATTCCATTCCTTAGCAGTCCGCATTAGGAAGGTAGAAGCGAATCGCTTCGTGCGAATGAATGGAATATTCACAACGTAAGGATGAAACCGCTCCCCTCGTCTGGACGTCCGGTGGAGGAACGGAGATGGCGGAATTAAATCGTGCAGTTCCTGTGCACACTCTCCAAAATGTATCCTGTAAAACACAGACAAACTAGCAACCCTGCGACGGTGCTCAAGGCTTTGTAACCTTACACTCAGTAATTCAGGATCGCCAATGAGTCTGCGAGCACGGTGCTCTATTGAATCCAAAGCGGCCAGCTGATACTTGGCAGACCCGTCCCAAAGATGGCAACAGTACTCCATGCACGATCGAACCTGAGCTTGGTAAAGTGTTAGAAGCTGTTCCGGCGTGAAGTACCGCTTCACCCTGTGTAAGACCCCAAGTTTTTTAGCAGCGGATTTCGCTTTGGCCTCAATAGTGGCACCGAAGTTCAGCTTAGTAGTTAATTTCAGCCCAAGTAGTTCGAGGTGGTCCGAAATTGCTAATGAAACATTCTGGAAAGCAGGAGCCAAGTTAAAAGGGCTCCTTTTGGCTGTGAATAAACACGCCTGTGTCTTGGAAGCGTTAAACCTGACCAAGTTGGCTTCGCCCCACTCGTCAACGGCCTTCAAGGTCAGGTTCGTTCGCTCAACCAAAGCTTCCCTAAAGGATTCGGTCTCTCCACTAGTAGTTTGGGCCTCAGGAATATATCTCTCAGTCACCGTGCTGTCGTCTGCATACCCAAAGATACCGGGCTTTAGCAAATCGTTTATATGCAGCAAAAAGAGGGTAGCTGAAAGAGCTGAACCCTGAGGCACTCCGGCATTAATTGCAACGCGATCCGATGAGCAACCATCCACTACGACCCTAATAGATCGCTGCCTCAGGAAATGCCAATGCCGTCATGCCAAACCCTATCAAAGGCCTTGGAAATGTCGAGAGACACGGCGAGAGCTTCGCCGCGTTTCTCGATGGCCTCGCTCCAAATGTGGGTAGCGTACACTAGAAGGTCCCCAGTAGACCGCTTTCGGCGGAAGCCGTATTGCCGGTCGCTAAGGAGATCGTTACCTTCAAGATACGCAAGGAGCTTGTTGTTCAATACACGTTCCATAATCTTGCAGAGTATGGAAGTGATTGCAATGGGACGATAATTCGATGGGTCCGCACGGCTACCCTTCTTAGGCACAGGCTGCACGTTAGCAAGCTTCCACGCTTCGGGAACTTTTCTCGACTTTAGGGAAAGACGAAACAGGCGCGTCAAAACAGGAGACAACTCAGGGGCACACGTTTTTAAAACGACTGCTGGGATACCGTCGGGACCACTAGCCTTATTCACATTTAGACAGCGTAGTGACTTCAGTACTTCCCTTTGATGAATACGCACCTCTGGCATTGATACTTCGCAGCGGGGCAAAGAAGGAGGCATGGCACTACCAGCGTCTAAATGTGAATTTTCCGCAAATAGAGAGGCAAACAAGTTCGCCTTCTCTTCCGCAGTGTGGGCCAGTGAACCGTCCGGTTTCAGCAGTGGAGGTAGTGATGGGCGACAGAAATTCAACTCAGCCGATTTCGCGAGAGACCAAAACGCTTTGCTCCCAGATGGGTATGCAGCAAGTTTGGCCCCGACACGACGAACATGGAGGAATCGAGCTTTCTGCATGACCTTCTTGCAGTACTTGGCAGCTTTGTTATAGGACTGTTTCTTTACGTGTACATCCGGAGCTTTACAACTACGAGCATCAACCCATGATAAATACGCCACGTGCTTAAGCGCTTCCGCCTGAGCACACTCAGCATTAAACCACGGGCGAGCTGCGCCACCAACAGCTACGTCGGAGTAGGGGATGTAATATTCCATACCCCGACGCAACACATCAGTGACAGCTGCTGCACAGCTCGACGGATCATCACTATTGAAACAGGTTGGCAGCCAAGGATATGATGCAAAGAAATGCCGCATCTCATCCCAATCTGCTGACTTGTATCGCCACACACGGCGCATGCCCTTCGGGCTAAGGACAGGAGGTGAGTGGTGCGACACAGATTTCACCAGACAGTGGTCAGAAGTTCCCAACGGGATGACACTGACACGTTGTATCTGTCCGGATCGGTAGTCAACAGAAGGTCTAGGCAATTAGGCGTGTGACTCGCAACATCCGGAATGCGGGTGGGTTGGTCGACCAGCTGAGAGAGATCCAGCGATAACGCAAACTTGCGTGCCTCTCTCCCTGCATGGTCAGTGAACTGGTATGGGCACAGCCACTCCTCGTGATGAGCGTTAAAGTCCCCAGAAAACCAATTGCGCACTCGGGTACCGTTGCTGAGCCACACCCGCCGCATCACTAAGTTGTTCAAAGAGCCTGGTTGTCTCCTGGTCACCGCTGTGCGATCGGTAAACCACGGCGTAAACAATTTGTTCAACGCCGAGGTCCACCAGAAGCCATAAAGAGGAAAGGTTACGGTCCTCAAGGTTACGGAGACGCCGATAACAGATGTCATCGCGAATATACACGCACACGCCAGCCTTCTGCACAAAAGAGTGCTCCAGGGCATATCCCGGGTAGTGCAGATACGACGCGTCCATGGGACATCTGATCTGCGTCTCGGTGAGGCAGAGCAAGTGGGGCTTCTCAGTCTCGAGATGGTGGTGGACTGGCACGAGATTAGAGTGCAAGCCTCGGATGTTCGAGAGGTGCACTTTAAAGGAGAGGATGTGCTTCCGCTGTGAACACTTGCTCGATGTTTTTACTTTAGCCATATATTTAAGTGTGAATAGGCGGGGAAGGCGGCAGTTGAACAGGTGCAAAGCTGCTCACCCAGCAGCACACAAACAGTCTGCCACACATTGGAGGCCTGGTCTGGAGACTGCGAGGACGCCCGAACCCCCGAAGACAGCTGTCGGGTCCTCTCTCCGGTCGCAAACCGGCACTACAGCACATCTCCGGGATTTTTCACAGTTGGCGGGGCAGCCTTTCGGGGTTAGCTAAGTCCCTACTTGGGCCCCCAACTACCTGCGGTCGGCCAGCGGAGAACCGTGCTTCGGATCCCGCTACCCTCCGCGACCAGGCATCCGGTGCAACAAACAGATGGTACTGAAACCGGCTTGCAAGCAGAGCAATACCGTTCAGACCCGCCTTCCCAAAAATGGCTGCTACTGTCTTCATGCCGGAACATGATCCGAAGATCATTTAGCGACATGGCTTAGACAGCAGGGTGGTGACAAGCCGCGGCTATAAAGCCTACCACCAGAGAGTGCTGGTCATTTGGCGCTACCCAGGGGACACGTGTGGGTATCTAGAGCTAAAGCCCACGGACGCGACAACAGCTTTATCCCCCAAAAAGTTGAGTTATTTTAATCATAGATAAATAGACAACGTCCTATTTTATATAAAATTATGATAAAAAATATATGAAAACGATAATAATTACATATAAATTTTCGTCTGCAGTTGTGTTGATTTTGACTGTTTGAAAGGGCAGAAACCTAAGAGGAATAATAACTGGAGGACTACGCTAGAAAGGGACAAAGATACTCTCGCTTTTGCAGCCCAAAAAGTAACAGTTCACTATAGTTTTGCTTTACAGGGCACTATATATAACCAAAATATAAGCTTATTCTGAAAACACAAGAAGACTTCAATTGTATGTGTTTATATCAGTCCAAATTCTGAAAGTTCTGAAGGGTTCAGTATGAAGGAGAATAAAAATATGTGAGACTATGACAAAGACGGACGAAAATAGCGCCGTCTCTGCCATACCTATAGAAAGTTACATAAGACCGTTCCTTTCGATCCTGGTATTATTATAGCACGCCTCGTCTTTTAAATGGTATGTCAATGACAGAAACTAAGAATATTTGACAATACATATTATATTCGCTGTATAGCGTATATTATCTGAAAATATTAAGTAAAAAAAAAAATTACTACCACAAATAAGATCTCTTGTTGTAATTCCGGTTATTGCTTACGGTTTTTGAACGTATTAGATTATAGTGACAATGATAAAACATACATTACGCACCCTATCAACTATTATTCTATGGTACGGTACTCATATAAATACATAAATAAAATATACAGTGATATAGTTCATGAGAACTATGTACGCTCATTTACTTAAAAGCGTTAATATAACCATATTGTGGTACGAGACCAAATGCTGTTACTAAGTAACAATACCAAATTTGTTGCAACGGCAAAGTAAATTGAAACTTAAAACCTATGCCGTAGGTGCCAAATAGTTACATGGGAAACAAATAGGTCTATGAGGGATTCTGAAATTATATTCACATTGTAGGTTATCCTTACAGAATCCAAGGACTAAATTAATTGAATTTCCAGCGAGAAGCCCGAGACAAAACCTTTGAATAGGAACGGAAACCTCTGCATACAATATTCACTGTTCATAATTTAATCATTACGATTTTCATATTTCTCCCGAGTTTACAGCTGGTCTTTGTAATCGTACGTGAATTAAATATCTAGGAATCAAGTATAAAATAGTCATTAAGTTGAGTTAGAATTGAAGGATGTTCGAAAGCGAATGTAGTTATTTTCGCAACACTGTTAGGCCACTCACAGCGAGCCATTTTTTGTAGTTTTATTCCGATTGTAGTAGACTAAACAAAGCA
This sequence comes from Grapholita molesta, assembly GCA_022674325.2. Taxonomy (NCBI): domain Eukaryota; kingdom Metazoa; phylum Arthropoda; class Insecta; order Lepidoptera; family Tortricidae; genus Grapholita; species Grapholita molesta. The sequence goes on along the minus strand of CP053121.2, from coordinate 20,550,955 downwards.
CTTGAAACGTATAGTGCATTTACTATATGTTACACAGCGTTTTACCAATTGAGTTCGAGTACCTTGGCCTCTGCTCGTTTCGCCAAAAAATGTATAAGGCAACATATCAACTGTGTATCGTTTACGCTTCTTGAAAGTTGATGACTGGCAGAAAAAAGTCGAAAATAGGAAAGTCGAAAAAAGGAAAGTAGGTATATTTTTTTATTTATATTAAGGAGAACCAACAGCTTTAAACATACAAAAGGACAGCAAGATTAAAAACAGAAAGGCAATTACATAGTATTGAATTTAAACTAATGCATTAGAAAGAGAAAGATATGTCTAAGATTACAAATTATTTATAAATCCTCCAACAACAATCAATTACCAAAAGATGACAATTAAGTTATCCTATTGAAACGCAGTTAAATATTGAATTACAATTACAAGGCGCCTGTAACATTAAGTTGATAAATCCTAAGCATTAAATTACCCTATTAAAAACAAAATATAGGAAAGAAACAAAAAAAAAGTTAACACATACTAGTATTTAGTACATTGATGAAAAGGTCACTTACAAAAGGCACCACTGAACCAAATTATGCCTCACATTAGGAACTTTACAATTTCAAGATCCTTCTATAACTCATTTAACTTACGACTCGCGCGTACTAGAAAACTATTCTTCCTATTTTTAGTGTCCTAGTGGCTAACTGTTTAGTTATAATTTAGTTTTATCCTTAATTAGAACGAGGAAATTGACAGCACATTGAATATAAAATACGTGTGGGCTTTTGTCATTACGTCCCCGCCTCCGCTCGCTTTCAGCTGACTTGCACAATATCTTCTACGAGGTAGGTATAAACCTCGCTTGAATCGTACATATTATGTTGGGCGTAACTAATTAAACCTGCTTAGGTTGCCCGTTTAACTTGTTGCTTTGTATGACTTAACAAAATAAATACAAAACAGTCTAATTATTACTCTTTGGAAAACGCCCGTGTGATGATAATTCAAAAAAGTTTACATTTTATATCTAATTGAAGAGATAATCTTTTCTTATTTTTAATCTTATTTTAATGATGGTACAGAACGTATGTACAATCACGTGCGTTAATTTGTAACCCATATATATAAACGTAGATTCACAATCAGCCCCAAAAAATGGCTCTAAAAAACAGTCGCTCGAACAACTTGGGCGGCACAAGTTAAGTCTTCTTTGAACCGCTGTCAGTGCAAGTGACAACAATGACTGAAAAGTTATTACTTTATCAATAGTGAAGTTTGATACTTAATAATTAGAACACTGAGCTCTTTTTTGTTTGTTTATATTATCTAAAAGAAGATTATAAATTAGCATTTTTAGCATAAACTGATACGTGATAGAAATGTCATTTAGAGCCATATTTTTGTACATAATTTTTTCGCGTGTAGGAGTATATTTCTTTATGTCAGTGTTTAAACTCCAGTACAGTTTGGCAACAGAGATTGTCAACCTTAAGTGGGTCACAAATAAAAGCATGCGACCGTACCAACCTATGGTTATTGGTGCAAATAATTGTTTGTTTCAATAACTATCTGTTCCATGGCGTGTTGCTTCTACCGTATCGAAGTGACATTAGATCATGTAAGTAACCATTCAGTTCGCTCCAACTGACTAAATAATGATCTACATATACCGATAGACTATGTATCTATAATCATAGAACAAACGTGTTAAGATGTTAAATTACAAGAAAAGGAGGAAAGTAAATGATTGCATCATCAACATTTCATATACCTACTCACAATTTTTTTTTATAATATGATGTTTAATGAACAGTCAGCAGAAGTGACTTAGCGGGTGAGATGTTATTAATGACCTATACGCACTATTATCGTCTTAAGCAGGTGTTGATTTGGAACAATATAACCGTTCAGAAATGTGCTTTATAACATGCTTAGTTACCCCATATCTGGATTTGATTACGCTTCCGTACGCATTTTAACGCTTTAATACTTATTTGTTATTCAAGGAAGCAAAGTTATTGTTTAACTCTTCGTGCTAATAATGAGACCCGAGCTAGCGAAAGATTCAGAAATAGAACCACGAGTATAGCGAGGAGTTCTAAGAGAGGAATCTTGAGCGTTGGGGGGGATTCAAGGCACGAAAGGGGAACAAACTTTGCTGCCGAGTGAACCTCATTTTTTTTTACCTACTCTAAAACATATAAAATTTATTACAATAGTATCAATCATTTTTTCATTCAAAATCATAATATAAAATTACATCCAACCTAAAAAATATTTAAAATTTGAATTACTTCGCTGCTTTGTAAATAAAATATGGATTTGTTGTCTATTTTTAAAGAATATAAATGGGCTACCGAGCTAGTAAGGTGAAAATAAATATTCATTCAATGCTTTTCTATTTGCGTCGGATAGTAAAAAGATATCTATTGTCATGTTTGACACGTAGCAAACTGGCATCTCGCCCTTTTGCGAGTTAAATAATCTGGAAAAGAATTTTAATTTTACATCTTTTGATTATAAAAATTTATTAATTAGAATAGAACATAATTATGACAAAAGCACGTCATTGGCAGTCATGGCGTCAAACCCTACAAAACTGATTCGTTACTATGTAACTATGTTAGAAAATTTGACTTGCTACCTAGCAACATAATTGGCATCAGTAAAACACATCGTACCTAATAGGTTTTTTTTTATTAATATTTAGATTATTAAACTGCTAAGTCGTTTCATAACAAAATTATGTTCATTTTACGGCAGGAAAGTGATGCTAGGCGGGAGGTGCCGGGGTAATAAACGCGTAAGCTTGAAGCAAAACGGCTTATCGCGCTTTCAATTCACTGAAGTAGGTGAATTGCTAAGTATCATCAAAATGTCGACGCTCTTAATGTCACATTAAAAGTCAAAATTTCATTATGGTTGAGTTTGAAATGAGGTAACTCATTTAAATATCTTTTAGTTGCATCCTAAAGGCATTTTTATTATTAAGGTTGATTTTTAAAGCTTATACTTTACATATTAACTATTTCGTAATTTCATGCTTCGTAATATAATATTATTTAATTAATTGTTTTTACTCTTCGTAGGTAGGTAGAACCCTTAATACATCATACATTGACGCGGTGACGTCCAGCTGCCTGATCACTGACTATATTTGAGAGGCGTTAAACGTAGGTACGTACTGATTCACACTCAGAAAACGAATGGTCAGTTATTTTAATTTACTGTACTGGTTTATCAGATCGACTGCTTAACGCGACGTGTCGCTCCACGTGTTTACAGTGGCCAGAGCCTTAATAGTTATTTGTTTTTACAATGGAGCAAATTTAGTGTTTGTGCCTTGAAATCTACCCAACACTCCAGATTCCACTTCTTGAACCACTCGCTACGCTCGTGGCTTGTGAAATTTGGAATCTTCGGTAGCTCGGGTCTCAATATTACCACGAGAGGGGAAAATACTTTGCTGCCGAGTGAAAGACCTACTACAAATTTATTCCAAATTACAGGTATTCATTATTGATCGTTCATAATCATCATATACTTAACAGTCCATCCAATCAGCTAATATAAAAAAAAAGTATGAAGTTATTCTGATCTCTTATGAATAAAATGCTGTTTTACTATCTGTTTGCAAAAAATAAAAGAGGGCTTTCCGAGATAGTGAGGTAAAAAATTCCTTAATATGTCTTATAATTTGCTCTAAAAAATATTTAAAATATAAATAATTTTAACTAAATTGCAAAGAATAACCTTTCTTCCAGCGAAAAGGAATTATTATGCAGTCCTGAATTTGTTACGAGGCCTCCGAGCAAAATCACACAGAATACTGAAGAGCCGTGTGCTGAATGCTAATGTTCTTTAGGCGACTTAATTTTTTTCAAGCCCTCAAGGGTGAATTAGGGAAATTCACAGCCAAAAGTGTCCTACTCTTGCTGTAGCCTTTCTTATATTTATTTATTATTTAAATTTGCCCTTTGAAAGTTCATGAACTGACGACACTTTGTGACAAAACATTTTGGTCGCCGAGTACGTGTAAGAAATTCATATATAAATTCGGGTAAACGTGACTAAAAAAACGTGAAAGGAACAAAATAAAGCTTTGTGACCAGAATTTCTTCTGAGAGCATCCAAGTGTATAAAAGGTATTACCGACCTATCGACTAGCACTCTTCTTCCCTATAAAGTGTACACCATAGTACATACATACAACTCTACTCTTTGAATTCACATCATTTTCCACTATATCTAGCGCATTTGTCGCAATATCGGTATCAGTAGAATGTACACCGAACCCGTAACCACGTTAGTAACCAATGCTGTTAGCAAGTTACACATAACGGGACTTCGATATCATATTCATTCATGAAATATTTGTCTATCGTTAGCTACTATATGCGACTAAATATTTACGAGTTTAAGCTATTTGTGATTTATGAATTGGGCATTGAGTATATTCTATAAAAGGAATGCTATACATCTTTAAATAGGTATATACATATGGTTGTTTAGTCTAGGGTAGAAGGTTGGATTTTACTCCGCAGAGCTTATTTACTTTATTCAGCCACTTTTAAAAAAACACATTAATTTTTAATTCTATTATTTGCATACAAGTTAAATTTTATTTTCAATTTACAGGTACAGAGTCCAACACGAAATTGACAGTATTTCTACTGTTTCTTTAAACTTTTAAGAAAGCAAGTCGAATATCAAGCATGGACATGTCGCCCTTAAAGCACTAGACTATTACCATCGTAATAATATCGCAAATTTTGATACACTGACTTCACATTAAACGTTGAGGTCTAATAAGTAGTTCAAAAAGTCACTATTTTTTAAATTCAAAAACTAAATTAGATTAGTAAATTGTGTAGAATCGAGCCTTTAATTTCAAGCCGAAGTTGAAAGCTCGCTGTTTATATGGCATTCTGTATGAAATATTAATACTATTTATACCTTACAGGTAAATAATCCGACAATTGCCTACTTGGCCCCTTTTTATATTTTACAGGCTTTTATTTCACTTGCAATGTAAATATGTTTGGGTGGAATATTGCAACTCCATTTTGAAGCATCTTTAACCGATTGAACTGAAATTTAGCACACTGACAATGCAATATTATGATACCTTTTATCTGATGCTGGGGCTACAAGGTAGCCATAGCAACACCTAAAAACATGGCGCTAAATGAATAGTTGATGATTGTGCAAAAAATTACAATCACCAATAAAAGTGTGAACCAAAATTACTAATGTGCTGACACTCGGGAAAAGGCAATCTTTAGATCCTGGCAATTACAAGATAAAAACGCCTATAGTTGCTACTTTTGTCCCGTTACCATTTTTTTACAGACTTTCTAAAGCGGTAATGGAATGGAATTAACGAAAAATGAATATATTAGGACATTTTTTATACATAAATATCCAATAAAAAGAAGTTGAAAAAAATTGGCCCATATGTCATAGATTTAATTAATAACGGGACGTCGAACATCGAACTTATCGGTATTTAACATATTGCATAAAAATAATTGCCATACGCCATTCCGAATGGAAAGATTTTGATATCAACTTTAGGTAGTATTCATCCGAGACCAAGAGGACAGTGTCATTCTCGAAACGTCGGAGGTAATTTATTATAAAAAGTTAGTATATCCAGTTAAGTCCCGTTTATTTGTAACTAGCTATGTCCCGTTGTGTTACGCGACTTATTAGGGAAAAAACGTACCCTATGTGTCCAGGGTGTCAGCTAGCTCCATACCAAATTTTATGAAATAGCTCCAGCCGTATAGACGTGAAGAAGTAACAAACATACACACCTGTATAATATTTGTGTATATAATGTTGAATACTGTTATTTTATAGCATATACCTATATAGCTGCTCGAGAATATCATCAAACTTACCATAAATAATTTTTCTTTTACCTTAAGTTTAAATTATGCTTTACCGAGTTAGCCATAGCGAACTTACTTCGATAAACCACACCGTCAAAGGACTTCGTGAACTGCAAAAGACTAAAACGAAAATGTGAGCTGAATGAACCTATTACAAAGTTTAGGAATAAAAAATGAGGCTGGCAAATAGCTACGTCCTGCGACCTGCTGGCGAGCAGAGCCATGAGTGCCCGTGTACTTTAAATTTCGTTACAAAAGCTTTTATTTTCTTTTCTGTTCGTCAAACCTGTGGTTGATTAATACATTTACATGCAAACAACTATTTCAATATTGGTATTTTAAAATAAAATGGATGTATGTAATAAATAAAATATATTAAGCATAGTGCAAACCATACCTTTAAGTAAAACTTATTAATAACTATGTCATCTTCCTCGCGTTGTACCGGGATTTTGCCACGGCTCATGGGAGCCTGAGATTCGCAACTAATCCCAGCACTTGGCGTAGGCACTAGTTTTACGAAAGCGACTACGATCCCAACCCAACAACCCGACTAATTGGGAGAGGGTAAACTAGGCCTTATTGGGATTAGTCTGGTTTCTTCACGATGTTTTCCTTCCCCGAAAAGCGTCTGGTAAATATCAAGTTATATTTCGTACATAATTAGAAATTTTATAAACATTAAATTATACAAAAAATTATACGTATTTTAGAAACATGAATGATATTAATTGACTAGACGTACCCTCGGCTTTGCTCGCATAATTGAAAAGTACTTCCTATATATAAGACTTGAATTTTGTCTATAAATATAACGAAAAAGGAAACTGCATTTTTCGCCCTTTCCATTTGTAATGCCGAAATTTTAATGATAGTCAAAAGGGATTCAACACATTTTATCTTTGTATACCCATGTATAAAATGGGATGGGATTTAAACATGCCATTACACTTCGCACATGGTAAATCAATCAAAATACAAATTAACAACACGATCACTCAATACTTACAATTCTCGGCATTAAAATATTACTTTTTGCTTATTGCGTAACTGCACTGAAAACTGACAATGCTGATGAGCAGACATCGGATTCCGTGGGGCGAAACTTCTTGACAGCTAGGGACTTCCTATATCGATAAACTCATTTATCGATACTAGTTCTAAATACTAGTGATCACACAAAGGTTTGCTTATAAAATATTTTTTATTAAAAGAGTATTATTAATATTATATAATAATATAATAAGGCGTAGGGATGTGACGACCCCATCGCCCACTGGTTTTCTCCAGTGCAATCAGTCAATGCAGGGCAGCTTGTGGCGAGCTGTTGGGGAGTAGCGACTCCACGTACCTGAGTGCCCCTGGGGTGCCCTGTCGGACAGGTGGGACAGGTCCCCTGCCTCTGGCTTGCCTTCACCGGCCGTCCAGAGTGGGGTCGCGAGAGCTGCGTTCTCGAGGGTAGATGTGGAAACCTAAGTGGCGAGTTGGCTATATGTTTAAAGTCCAGTGACACCTCTCTACCCTTAGCCCTATGCACCGGTGTTGCCCTTGAGCCATCTTTGATGTCGCTTTTGTGGGGGCCCATCTCGCATAGGGCGAGTCACCGTCTGCCGGAAATAAAATTGAATACCATTTTATTAGGCAGACGTCCGGTTTTTTTATCCAATAGCCCAGTAGCTAGTCCATCCTTTCCACCCAATAGCCTAGTACATTCTAGATTCCATTATAACTCAATAGTCCTTACACCATGGCGGGTGCTGTCTCTGTGCGCGTCCCATGATACGGACAGGGGCAACATCCGCTTAGTGTACCCCTTACATTTCATTAAATTGTCGAAAGGGCCTCTGCGCGTTGGCTCGATCTGGCTCCGCGTACGCCTCCCAAATGTCCGGAACACCATTGTTCCGTGTACGGAAGAGACATACTAATAAAATAAGAACTCAATTTTCTTCTTCTTTTTTAAAAACTTTTTAAAAGTTTATTCGTCACAATTTATTTCTTCATGACTGTCCCATCTATTATTGTTAAAGTAAACCACCAGATTTTTTTCATATTTTCGGGCGTTTAGCGTCTCCGTCTTGGCTGAAAAATCCATTTCAGGTGGCTAAAAGACTTCAATTTCTGTGGAGGTTATAGGAGCATAGCAAAATTTCATAAAGTGATCAATGGTATTTTGTTTATTTTTCAGTTGTAATGTGACTTCTTCACCTTTTAATAACAAATTGATTCTTTTCATTGTGTTGTACCCGGAGTTTTCGTAAAAAACGTTTTTAAATTTATCGTATACAATTTACCCCTTTTTGTCCAAAAATATTTTAGATAATGCAGACTGTACCTTCTTCACTATTCGCACACCAAAGTCTAGAGACAAATTTGTTGCTTGTAATTTCTTTATCGACTCTTGAATGATATTTAGATTGTCGGCAATAAAGTTCACCCTGAAGAGAAGATTTATTTAGTGCAATAGTTACGAAAAAACACACACAATTGGGGGCTGTCACTAGTATATAGAACTAGTATCGATAAATGAATTTATCGATATAGGAAGTCTCTAGCTGTCAAGAAGTTTCGCCCCACGGAATCCGATGTCTGCTGATGAGATTTTGTTCCCCAATTGAAACTAAATACTTCAACCTATCGTATGAGCAAGTAAAAAACTTTGATATATCGGCGTACAAACACAACGTCAAAAAACATTGGCAACTTATACTAAAGCCATGATACCGAAAAGAAACTGTAGGCGAAAAGAGCCTTTAGAAGAAACGAGAGTTGTCGAAAATGGCCAAAGGTCGCTAACTGATGAATTTTATGATGATGTGTTATTCGGTTGTGAAAGAAATACGCAGTGAAAATGGTAGTTTTACATTCTTGTTCTATTCTCATATTAAGACAAAAGATTTGGATCGTGTTTTCTGAGGATACGTGCGTCGTCTTGAAGAAACGTGATCTAAAACATAGTGGAGTTTTGTAAGGCACCATCTCTCTTCCTCCCTAGTGTGTTATCCCGTGCTAGCATTTTCGATTTTATTATATAGGTAATCTGGTATCGAAATTATATATATTGTGCTAGAATTGTGGAGTCCTCATTAACAACTCAACTTATTAATGTAGGTAACCTAAATTATTTTTTTCTCAAACATCCACAACAATGTTGACATTATGTTCCTTATAATAGGCTGTCAGATATGTCGTTGCAGGTTTGGCTAGACTAGGGGGACGAGAGGTCGTCATGGTTAATATTGCCGGTTCAGGCCGGCAAGTTTTTCACTTTCTTGCCATTGCACATAAATTTGTGACGCAGCATCATGGCGATTTGCCATTAAAAATATTGGTCAGATTTGCTGGTTACTTCGAAGACGTTGTGCATTTTTAAAACATTAATTAATTATCGGTAAAATTTGCATTTTATTTGGATTTTACTTTTTTTTTATATAAAACCTATATCTTCTGGAGTTAATTTACTATAGAGATTTTTTATATATAGAGAAAAGCACTATACATACCTCGGCCTGAAAAGGCGTTTTTGGCCTCTTAGTAATCCGTCCACACATACTCGGCCGCCAACCCCTTACCTCCCTTCCTCTGTAATATAATAATGAACTATTTTTAAAACTGGTTGGAGCGAATTTGTGCTGTAACTTTAATATAAACTCAGTTTTTATTAATACCTGCCTTTTCTCCCGGTGTGTACTTATAGTTGCACAGAATAACACTATTTATTTATGAGCAAGTCTGATTTAATATTTTCAGAACATGGCAGGAAAAGCGTTTTTTATTTTACAGTTGACTATCTTACCCCTCGTAAAAAACATTAAATCCTCTCCCATTTACTTAACTGTACGTACAGACTTTACTTACATAATATATATCGAGTTTTAAACCTATTTGTAAAATGGATATAAAATTCGAGCCCGACATAAAACTTGGTAACAACAATAATCTAATTATTTTTAATAACTAACTTCACTTAGTTCTCTTCGGTACTATTTAGTTTAGATGTTTGATGATAGTTTTTATTACTATACAGGGTGGCTCATTCAAATCGGCCAGTATGGGGAAATCTAGAGCTATAAGACATACAAAGATTTGTTCTTAGGAACCATGTCATCGATTTTAGGGACAAGAAAAACTGCATACATAGATTTAAAAAAAAAAAAACTTTTACTCTGTTTGAGAATCGAACCTGGTTGTTTTGGATACGATTTCTCTGACCAGCGAATAAAACTTTTAATTATTTTCGTTTGGATTTGGATTGTGTTGGTTTTAGGCAGCAAAATTACCAAAAAACATGATATCTCAAATGAATAAAATGCATTGTAATTCAATATCTTTTAATTTTATTTTAAACACCTGTGGTCGATTTCAAAAAATGAACACAATGTTTTTTAAATCCATTTATGCAGTTTTTCTTATCCCTAAAATCGATGACATGGTTCCTAAGAACAAATCTGTGTATGTCTTATAGTTTCAGATTTCCCCATACTGACCGATTTGAGTGAGCCACCCTGTATAAATGATGTGGAAGTGGACACTTAATAAGAGTAGCCAATTTGGGTCGTAAGTAAAATAATTGTTTGTTTTACAAGGGAGCAAAGGTAGTGTTTACCCTCTTGTGCGAATATTAAGGCCGAAGCTAGCGAATGGTTCAAAGAATGGTATCTTGAACGTTGGAAGGGTTTAAGGCACAAGAGGCGCACGCTTTGCTGTCGAGTGAAACACTCAGTTTTTACCACACTACCGCAAGAAAAAAAGGACTCAAACATTCAAAAAATTATCAAAATTATTGCTATCATTCAAAAATCAACCGCGGATCAGCGTGGAAAAGCAGCGAGGGTCCAGGGCATGTTTGAAACTTGAGTGACGGAGGGCGGGTTGTTTGACTAAATATAATTTGTCAAAAAAACACTTGATTTGTGTGTGCAAATACTCAATGTATTAAATTACTTTGCACTTCTTGTGAATACAATGCAACTTTGCTATTCGTTTTTAAATAATAAAAGCATTCTTTCCGAGTTAGTTAGGAAGAAAAAGTGTTTATCTACTACGAGTATAATAAAGGGTGAACTAGGATATGGAAATGTCTTGCTAATTTAATGCTTGAATCGCGCGATTCCGTAGGTACGGTCTTTTGGGAACACATGACATATTTTGTTACTTCCACCAGAATCCTACACAAGTACATAGCGTTTTAGTTTTATTTCCTTTTGATTTGACAATATATCGGAATGGAGCTTTAATGTGCATGTAAATCGCTTTACAATTCGAGTTTTAAAATTATTAATAATTGTAAAAGGTTCTTTAGAGTTACCCAACTGTCAATCCCAAGCCAAAAGTCAATGTTTACTATTATGACATTGAAATGTGAACTTAACAGAGTCTTAATTACTGTATAAGACTTTAATATAAGTCAATAAATTTATAAGAACCACAGAAAAATATGATGAATAATAGTCATTAAAATTAATAATAGAATCATATGAATTTAGTTCTGTGTAGTACAGATCATCAGATTTTATCAAAACATCACCATTTTGGGCATCAGACTTGTTGGTAAACAAAGAGTACTTATTAAAACCGTAAAACAAATTTTCTTGTCACACTTATTTAAAATATTTAAGTAGAAGAAGGCATTTATATTGTTTTCTACTTATCATTAGCATGCCAGTTATGACAGTTAACATTTCGGTAAATCAAAGTGGTAATTTTCGTATTTAAATAAATAACTGCTTTATTATTAGAAGTTTTATTAATTGTATTTATTTCAATCTGAACCGGTGGTACCACACTCGGTTACTTATAAGACGGTAACACCAGTCTATAAAGTGTACAAGTATAGTTCCACCACCGAAGTCGCTATTTGGTAATTCGCGTGTCGCGCGCGCCGGGGGACACATCATACCTACGTCTCGTGATGCGTCGACATTAGGCGAAGTAATTATAACGGATTATACGCGTGTGTGACGGATCGTGCTCATTTTTTATGTCCCATGGTGACGCTCCAGCCTTGTAAGTATGACTACGGTTTCTATTTCTTACTACATTTTTGCTGGAGTCAACAAACCTGAACTTAGTCTGGTCTGGACCATATTTGTTTTTGGTTTCTAGCTGTTTGTCGAGGTAACGTACATAATACATTCTTGACATTTACTTTATTTTCCAAAGAAATAATAATAAATATATTGCAACTAATTTCATTCATTCAATTTTGTCTTCGCTTGCCGCGATAATTACTCATGAAATAAAACAACTAAAACGGATTATATCGCATATACTCATTTAAAGTTCATCCCGACGTTTGAAACCCTTTAGTAGCGTTCGTGGTCATCGGTTGGACACAACTTTCACTGAGCTAAATATTAACCCGTTTAAAGTTTTTCTATAAACGAGGCTAAAAACAATAACTAAACAATGAAGCGCAATAAAATATATGAGTATGAGTATGAGTAATAATGTTGACAGGTCACGAATGGGAGAGTAGAAAGTGGTTAAACTAAACTATTCTCATCGCAGATAATTTTGTATGTAGTATGTCTAAATTTAGCATATCTATATATAAGGTCTTATTTTAATTAAATTAATATTTCAATAGGATCTACGTAACTGGTATGAGTGATGAACAGATATTATAAAAGTTTGTTTTGTAATAAAGCTTGATAGACAGTAAGCCAACAGCAAGAATTTAATCCACTTCTCCAAATAGGTATCTATTAAATTTATTCAACAAATGTAAGCAACAAATAACTAAGTAAATGTACATCACTTTTAATTAAATTACGCAGCAAGCAGCATGTTCCGTCTTTATTTATATAGTGAGGATGTAGACTGAAGTCTTGCACAATGGAGGGTAGTACACAATTAATATAATTAGAATACCCCCAAACAAACGCTTTTTTAAATAGAATGAACCTCCATGTTACGCTCGCGCTTATGATGATGGATGACAGCTATAGCTTCATTTTCTTCTTAAAAAAATATAGTTTCCTCCATAGACCTATTTCGCCAATGTCAAGTAGAATAACAAAAAAGTAAAATGACATATAAGTTTGCCCTCAGAGCATGACGTCGTTCGGTAGTAGGCCTAATTGCGTTTTGTAAAGTGGTAGCTGGACTTTACAGTAAGCTTAGAGACGGCCGTGACCCCGGGATTGCTCGGTGATGACCAAAATAGTGGTGAAACGCGTTTTGAAATCAATTCTTCATTAGCTGCATAATTCTGCGTTAGATCATTGCATAATAAAATAACCTATCAATATTATACACTAAACTACGTTTGAACAAAAAACAAAAATTATATTCTCAAGACGACTTCGCCATTTTGAGGGTCAACTGAAAGTCCCAAGCTAAAGCTTTTGTGTTTACTCTTTTACGTTAGGTAAGATAAAAATATATGTGCCATACGATTTTATTATTTTCATTTTAATATTTTTATTATTAAAATTGCTGGTACCCAATAATACTACGATTAAATTGTTTACGTGAACTAGGTGAGTGTTTGGTTCATTTCTTTATATATTATCCAAGCTTTTTAGTAAATAATATTTTCTATGATTTATATCAGTGTATACACGGTTTATGTTTCGTCATATCTTGTGACTGCCACATCAGTGAAAACTAAAAATTAATCCGAGGTCTTTCTTATAGGCTTGCATGCTTATCACCCGGATGTCGCTGTCACTTGATTGAAACCGTGGTCTTTATGAAATGGCTAATGGCTGGAATTTACCATGGGGATCAAGTTGCACTAATTTTCAAACCCTGATTAGTTTTCACGCACGCTGCCGCGCAACATTTCGGTGTTCCGGAATCGGACCGGGAACTGGATTGCTGAAATTTGATACTACGACAAACCGCAGAGAAGTGACGTCTATTAAGGACTTGTTTTAATTGTTCACTTCTTTATTTATTTATATTTCCCATCTAATGTGCTCAGTGGTGGATCTACGACCCAACCGGTAAACTGTTTATTTTAAATGATATTTGTTAGAAACCTAACTTTTTACATTTATAAAATAAATGAACTCTTTAGAGGGGTTAGTGGTTATCCGGCAGGTAAAAACGTCGGGATGAAGTTTAAATTAGTATACGCGATATAATCACTTGTTGTTGTTTTATTTCATGAGTAATTATCGCGGCAACCGAAGACAATATTATTACATTTCATTAAATTCTAATCTAACTGCCCCTAACTATCTATCTTCTCTACACGCCTAAACGTCATAAAGTGTCCCAAACTATTCTTGATTACTGTTTTATACATTAAAAGCAACTTCGCTTGATCTGCTGCTATAACTGTACACGGGCTGTACTTTTTATTATTTAGCGCCGCCTCAAATCTCATATTTAGACTGAGGCTGCCGCTGAGATGAGAAGCTATTTTGGACAACTACGGACTTTTTGTTGGCTTGGTTGTATGCTACTAAATAACGTTATATTAGACTTGACTAGGTCTTAAAACTAAGCTCAAGACTTTCATTCTTGAGGTAAGTGAAAGGCCAACATTTAAGAAATTAACATATGATATCATTTGTCGAGGAAGTAAAACCAGGACCTGTTCACTAAAGCTTCAAATATTCTGTAGTAATTGTTAATCGTTTCCTTGAATATATATAAAAAAAAAAAACACGAAACCACAGGCGTTATCACTACGCAAAAATATATGCGGAATAAGATTAAAACAAACAAAGGCATTGATTGTGAATTATATAGAACTTATTAAAAATGTATTAACGTTCAAAAACATTTCCAGATTATTTTATAGTTCATTGGTACAATGAACTGCTACGTGGAAATGTTGTATTAATAGTGCCTTAATAAAAAAACCGCCAAGCGCGTCTCGGAGCATGCACAATGAAGGGTTCCGTAGATGTTGGGAGCTGTGAATATTTATTTTAAACTTTCGGCGTGATAGTTTCTAATGATATCCACTCAATGGTAAAAATATCCTCCTAAACACATAACTATCGTGAGATCCAATAATATCAATCATATGGAAGCGGGTAACTCATGTTACCCAAACAACCATCACGAATGGTTCGTGACTATGCTCCCCGTTACGAGCGAAGCATGTCGAGCAATATTCGATTTATAAAACGTGAGTAACCCGCTTCTACAAAATATATCGTGTGTTGCCTACAACTAGAGCAATAAATTAAAACGTAGATTCTTCTCCTTAAACCATGTAGCTTTTGTTCAACAACCTTTTTACTAAAATTATGTAGTTTGTAGATTTCTTCTTTTTCATACAAACTAAATAGCATTTTCAATGTACGTTAAAATCAATCAAACTGACATCGCTTGTCAGCTTGTCACAATACTGACAAAGACAATTTCGAAGTACATTGCGTCTCCGAATAGAGTTTAAAGTGTTCTCAAAACCAAACTACAAATTATTTTTAAAAGTCGCTGAAAAAATGTTGTTCAGTTGAAGGAGTACAGCCTCCAGTTTAATTTATTGCTCCAGTTACAGGAAACACCCTGTATATAATCCTTCGAAAACTACAAAACTTAGGAGTGGCACTCAAAACCGCCATTTATTGATATTTCGTCAATATTCTCTTTGAAGTGTACGAAATAAATGAAGTACAGACAGAAGAACATGATGAAACTATAAGGGTTCTGAGATTTTGCCATATATGCTACCGAACCTTAAGGAGCCAATGCCGTTTTACTGTTTTTTAATCTATTTAAAAACAAAAGAATGCGTAACATTAGTTTGATGTTATTGAAATACATACATTCTTTTGATAACGGTGTAACAATAAAAAATTATAGATTAAATTTTTAAACCTGTACAATATTTCTAATACTTACTGTAAATTTATAAAATACTGGAAAATTAAAGACTCATAGTCTTTCATCACATTTATTGACGATCTCTATAGTAAATTCTGAATCGATTTATTATTGCAGTATAATAATTATATGTTATACAAGGGAGCAAAGTTAGCGTGCTAATATTGAGACCCGGGCTTTGGAAGGGTTTCAAAGCACGAGAAGGGAACACTCCCTTCACTTTGCTACCGTGTGAAACACACAATTTTTCACCTCACTACAGCAAGGAAAAAAATAACTCTAAAACTTCAAAAATGTATTCAAAATATTTTGGATCCATCCTATATCGTTCAAAAATATCAAATAAAAGCTTGTGCATTAAATGCAACTTTGCTATCTGTTTTTAAAGAATAAAACGGTTCTTTCCGAGCTAGCGAGGGGAAAATATTATTTTAGCCAATAAGTTTAGAGTGATAATAAATTTCCTAAAAGGAGGTGAGTTTGCATTTGCATCTCTATACTAGAATATAAAAAAAAAATACAAGCAAACAAAAACAAAACTTTCCAACGTGAACAATTTTAAAATAGGTGTAAATATTGAAAAATAAAACAATGAATATTTGTATTTGCTCAAGCCTATTGTTACACGCCGTTTTATATATTTCCCGTGAAAATAAGGTATAATCCCTGGCTAAGCAAGACAAATAGGGAAAAGTGGAACATTTCATTTTAATCCTGACGGGAGAGGTCCTTACTTCGGCAGGCGGGCGCGCCGCGCAGTCGGCTCGTAGGCGCGCTACGGACGGACGCATCTACGCCGGCCTGCTACGACATGTGCGTATTTTGTGCTACGAAAAGTTTATTCCGCGTAATTTAAATTATTCAAGTGCGTTGTCAGCGAGGCGCTCCCGTTACAGTTTGGTTTAAAGTGCTCTGTTCAGTGTATTGTTAGGAAATGATTTGTAATTATAAGAAAGTTTTATGGATACTTCTCTTTACGTTAACTGTTAAAGGTAAGAATGTTGTTAATGTTTATTTTGTAGATTAGTATGAACAATGTGAATTTGTGGTCGCACGTACATATATGAATTATTTATTAATTGTTGACACCATTAGTCAATGCTACTTTGAAGGGCATTGACAAATCATACTTAATAAAATAACTTAAATATACAACTAACTCCTACTATTATTATTTGATTGTACGACGTCAAAGATATTACACTTTTGCACCTTATTACAATGGAGTAAGGTGAAAAAGTGTAAACATATCTGTGACGTCGACTGTATCTTTATTTTATACCAGTAAAGTAATAAATAACATTTTATCTTATCTGAAACCTTAAAGTGTTGGGAACGAAAACAACAATAGGGGACTTATATTAACTTTACTTCTAGTTTCTATTGATATTTATTTCTACTGCAAACTTGAACATGAACAAAGAAAATAAGATGAAAACCCACCATCACACAAATGAACAAGATGTTTATTCAAAATAAACCGCGAAACTGAGTCAGTTTTTGAAAAGTTTTAGCCAACGTGAAGATTGAACGATTGGTTATGAGCAAGGCATGTTTTATGTCCTCCATACCTTATCCGTTTATATTTATTTCAATAAAACTGTCCCAAAAAGCTGTGCTATGGTGGTAGGTGTAACCAAATTACCAAGTATTACTGATAACCCAAGGTTTGTCTGACTTAAAGGGAATAAAAAAATACTTTTTGTCTACTTTTAGTTATGAGAACAATGGATACATTCATTAAATGGATACATTTATATAATTGTCAATTTGGGACGTTTTTTGCATAATTACATTATGCACAATACGTGTTATATCAGCCCTCATAGATTATGCAACGGAGACTACAAAAGTCTTTGAAATTATTTGAATCTACAACATTCGATATTCTTAAGTTTTATAAAAACATATTTAATTAAATACAAGGTGTACACATAAAACGAACACCCAATTACTTCACGAACCAGTCAGTTATGTCGTGTGTACTCGTAGTAGGTCTACCACAAGAGGGGCGAGACAGTATCTCGAGCCGATATGGACTACCCGGCTCTCATTAAATTATATAGTTAGAAAAAGACGGGTAGTCTATCTCGCCGCGAGTTACTCTAACGCCCCTCTTGTGTTAGGCCTGCAGTACTTCTACCACGTGTTGTCACCGTTGACCTTTATTACGTCGAATTTAGTGTTTGTACATTTTCTCATTATATATATATAATAAATGATTTTTTTAATTTTAAAGGCCTTGAGGTCTTGGGGGCTAGGTCGAATACGGCCAAGGCCACTTAGTTGTGTGTTTTACGACGAACATTTTGAACCATTGAGCTTACTGTAAGTCTGATTTGATTAGTGCAATATTGTCACATGAAATATTTATTTATTTTAAATTGGATAATGAATATTTTTTGTGTTGGAACAACTAGACGGTAATGTCTTAAATCGTAAATGTGCATGTACAGTCAGCAGCAAAAGTAGCTAAGCGTTTGAAGTATTCAAAATGACCTACGCACGCTCTTATTCTCTTGGCAATAGAGATGTGTTGACCTCAATTTGAACACATCAAACGCTTAGCAACTTCTGCTGCTGACTGTACGTGATGACTGAATCATTATCGTAGATTATATATACACTACAAAAGCTATAAGAGTTAAAATCTTAGTTTGAAGATCGAGTTACAATTACGCAGTGTACACAAATAATTAGAAGCTTCCTTTGAAAAATTCAACCCCTAAAAGAGAAAAAAAGTGTCGAAATATTGTATGACGTGTTAATATTTTAATTTAGGGTCTTGAAGATTAATGAGTAGATTAATAAAAAAAGGGAATTTCGTGGGTAACATAATTTTTATTAAAAATGAAAATGGAGAGTGTGTATTTTATTTAAGTAAAGGAGTACTATCGTTCAGTACTACTCTGTTGAATAAAATGCGAATTTAGCGTTTTGCTTATTTTCCGATGTAAAAGGGGTTTATATTTAATAACATAAGCTGGAAAGCGGATATTTAAGAATAAAAATCTAGTATGAAGAATTTTTGAGTAAAATATTCGTAAGTATTAAGACGGGTGTATTTAAGAGAGTTGTTTTGTAGTTAAAATGTGTAAATTTTATTTGAGAAACACGAGACTAATACGAAATAAAATTAGAAATATTACTTAGATCTAACTTCAAGAAAATTATATACGCGGTTCATGTGGAAATTGGGTCGTCGACTTAGAGAGAGGGGTTGCGATCCTCGCTTCGGATCGTATCTGGCTCAACAGATCTCTTTGGCGATTCAGCGTGGCAACGTCGACAGGGGGACTTTAGAGCTGGCTACGATTTGAGGTGGCATATTTACTTAATTGTTATATTTTATCTTTGGTTCTTGAAAAAATAAAACGTCCACAACTCAGTAACACATTCGTGGCAAATAGGCAAATTAATGCCCGCGTCAGGATATGCGTGTAGTTATAACATAAAGTGTTAACGGGTTTACTAAACGAGCTTTTCATTCGCGTCATTTTAATATTTTGTTTTGTTTATTGATTTGCAAATATTTACATACTTCTAGGTGTTTGAATAACTCGTTTTTTTTAAATGGTATCATCATTTGAGCATAGTACATCACTTAACTTTACTATGATTATAATTAATTTCGTTACTAAGGATTTAAAATTTAGCTTACAATTAAGAATATAAAGCTCATACAAAGCACTTTAGGTTAAGGTTTAAGATAATGTTTATTCCCACTAAGAATATTACAATTTACTTACATGAGAACATAGAAAACGAAACCACAAATGGAAAAAAAAAATACAGTTACCTACATGTATCGCTTGCGTACTAAAAATAAATATTATTAGCAACATCAAACATATTGAATACCCCGTTAACGTTAACTATTCTTTGACGACAGGTTTGGTGTAGTGGGTAGTGACTCTTCCCATGAAGCCGATGCTATGGTCTCGGGTTCGAATCAGTAGGGGCACTTAATTGTGTGATGAGCACAGATATTTGTTCCTGAGTCATGGGTGTTTTTTATGTATTTAAATTTTCATCTCGTCTATGGGATCGTTGAGGCTACAATACGTATACGATAGAGTAAAGCTACATACGATAGCGTCTCTTGGCAATAGATCAGTGTCTAGGCACGGCCTGATTTGTGTTGTCTGTACGCCGCTTGGAGCCACAGTGTACAGCAATAAATTTGTGTTTTATTGTTGGAAAAGTAAACTTCGTTTATTTTTCTGCTTATTCTATTATTTCTTGCTATTCTAGCTGCGTGCACGGTTTTGTTGATTTTTCGTTAGTCTCTCTAGTTCATTTTTAGGGTTCCATGGTCAACTAGAAACCCTTTTAGTTTCGCCATGTCTGTCTGTCGGCCCGGCAATGCCTAGTGACCGTTAGTCCTAGAGGGCTGTAATTTGGTATGAACATGTAAACCAATCGCACTAAGTGGTCAAATAATTAGTAACTAAAAAAATGGGTAGGTACTCCTCTAAATGTGTGGAAGATATTTTTTTTTCGGTTCAATAAAGTGTGAGGAAAAAAGTTTGAACAATATACCTATCGTTGTTCATAATTTCATAAAGTGTGAATGTTTTCGAAATTATCGCAAATGATGTTCCCCTCCCCTCTAACTTTTGAACCGCTGTGGAGGTGTTCACAAATATCTAAATATGAACTTTATCGCCTTGACAATAGAGGCGTTGTTTAAATATTTGTGACCACTTCCGCAGGTCCCATATAGGATAGCTACTGTACAGCCTAACAACATTTTTAAGGAGAATTATTTTGAGCTTGATTGGTTGAACCAGTTTTGAGTTAGAGATCGAAAGCATGGCCCGACATGATCTTGACCGCTTTTGCAAACATATGTTTTATGGGCTACTTTTATCAATTCGGTTTAGTACTAGCAGTTTGCACAAAACTCTATGTAATCATATCTTGTAGGTTGTAAATTAAGAGGTCAAAGTACAGATTGAAAAAGCACTAAGTGCCGAAGGCCTCAGCGAAGAATGGATTTTGCTAAAAGAGAACAGAGATAAAACAAAACTTAATGGCGATGGCGAAGTGTCCTAAACTGATTGAAATGTCCAATTAAAGTTCGAGTAATATATTCCCATGTAATATACTGGGCGGAAAGAACAGAACTGTCAAAAAAAGTCTCCTCTGCACAAAATGTGCTATTTACAATATTTAAGGCATTGCCATTCATGTGGCATTCGAACTGTCCAATGGTGGAAAGATCGAATATGTCGTTATTCTTGCTAACATATACCCCTATTTATATACAATGTATATTTAAAACGGCAGCTTGAACCCTCAGATATCCCATGGCCTACAAGAATAATGAGAGACAATTTGTTTTCCATGTCATATATAAGAATTAAAGGCTAAAACTCTCGGGAGAACCGTGGGCGTATATATTGACTACTGTTGATATAATTATGATCTAAATACAGATTATTATTATGCTCTGGCGATCACAAAAAATATGCTTTTGCCATATATTTATTGCGCCATTTTTAACTACCCATCTCACGTGCTCAGCAGCCGAACCTACTACTATTGAAATTGCTTCCGCGAACGCTCCGACAGGGTAATAAAATTCCTGTCCACATTTAATTCAGAAAAAAAGTAGTATACAGGTGTTTAGAGGTGACGCGTGTAACACCCCCGGATTTTCATGCGTGTAGATTTCGGTAAACGCTCACCACTAGACGAAATCGGTGATATATTTTCTAATGTTAATTCGTTTTTTTCATTTAGTATAAGTGATGGCGTTCAAATAGCGCTGGTAGGTAGGTAAATAGGGTTAACTTTGTGGCTATCTTTGTCCAAAATATCTCAAGACTTTTCGAATATAAACACTCTTATAATACCCATATTTAAATAATAATAAAATTCAAGAACACACAGACAGAGGTCCTGAAAGAGCACTTGACTACTTTTTAAAGGGATCGGTTTTCCAGCAACTCATATGTTATAATGAGCAAAGTTTTAAGCATGAGGGCTTAAAATTGTTTTGATAAACAAAACAGGAGTTTTTGTTGCTCGAAATAATATAATTAGGAACCGAGATGATAATTTCAAGAACCCTTTATTACCCCTTTCTATTCAGAGTTTTATCGTAACTTCATTCGAGTATAGGTACGTATAACCATTAATTTATTAATATAGATTTATACTAGCTTTTACCCGCGGCTTAGCTTAATACTTGTAACTTGTAGTAAGTATTATTGATGGGATGAGATGAGTTTCAAAAAACACTGAAATCACTTTTCTTGTATTCAAATAAGGAGTGGATACACAGAATTTCAAAGAATGTTTTTAATTAAAAATTAAGTCAAACAAAAAGGGAAAAACTATTTTTGTATACCTCCCCTGCATGTGGTGTATGTGTTTGTGGGGAGGGACAGGGGGTTAATTTTTATTCGATTTAACCCTAAAGTATGGAGTGTCATTAGATATGTAAGTGATTGAAAATAAATAGGGGTTTGCCTTAAACATTTTTTGATAAAGTCAATATTTTCGGAAATAGTCGATTTGAAGGTTAAATATATTGCCCCGTGTTTAACTTTTGAATCGTAATGATGATGTGAAATTAATAAATACTTGACTAAAAACCTTCTTGGTTATTATAAAAAAATGTTGTGTAATATAATATTAATATATTATATTCCAAACTGTACTTATAAAGGTTGGTTTTAGCTATTATTTTCCTGTGTTGCATAAAGGTGCACAGTAAAAATACTTACCCAGCTTCGTGGATGAAGTACGGAGTGCGCTTGCCCTCCCATTAATTAATGAAGTATGTAAATCAGAGTACCTAAATGAACCATAGCTCATGTAAATACGACAGTAATGTATTCTGCCACGTTTATTGAATAACTCTGTCATACATAATCCTTCAAATTACGACATTACTAATTGGAATAATTTATAAACGTATGTTCACGAAGTGCATAATACCTTCAGATTCACATATGAAACATTAAAAACAAGATGGATGGGTTTGAATTCAGGTATGATTTTATACAAAATGTAATAAA
This sequence comes from Grapholita molesta, assembly GCA_022674325.2. Classification (NCBI taxonomy): domain Eukaryota; kingdom Metazoa; phylum Arthropoda; class Insecta; order Lepidoptera; family Tortricidae; genus Grapholita; species Grapholita molesta. The sequence continues at coordinate 20,528,247 of CP053121.2, read as the reverse complement.
ATGTTTCCAGGACTCACTTGTGTAGGCATATTCGTAAAACTTATCGGAATGTTTCGACTTTCCTCAGTTCCGAGTAAAGGTGATGAATTCCGCTAGAGTTTTTTGTTTTTTATTTATTTCATGAATCGATTCTCGCACATATTTTAAAGATGAATTTTCGAGCAGAAACATATTAATCATGTCAAAAATTTATATTTACGTATATACAATAAGTGCATAATCGTATTCTGATATGCGGAATTAAAAACAAAATGGATGGATTTAAATTCATGCTTATGCCAGTGAACCTCTTACTTAAGGGTTGGTTGTTACATCGATCATAACAGAAACTGAAATATTTCCTCTGTTATGGCTGCTATGACAACGTGTAAGACAACAGTACCCGATATCTTCTATTAATTGTGACCTTTTTAATTAATGTCGAAAAGGTCCTTACGAGCTTTTCTTTTGAACAACAGTTGTTAGTTGATAAAGATGGGAGAGAAAATATTACACACAAATATTTAACTATCGGCCGCTCTTATCTTAAGTGATTTACGTTGCATTAACTTGTCGTTCAAAACAGTTGCTACTGTTGCCTGTATGATTGCCCCAAAAATATTATTTTCTAGACTCAACGTACCATGCAAAGAAACTTTGTATTACATAAGGTACAACTCAACAAAACAGTCATGTTTGATTATTTGTACAACTTCTTATCTTTGATTTACTTTATGGCGATTGTAGGTAAGCTACCCTTATATTTCAACACAGTTGATCTCCTAAAGCTCGAGAGGCACTATTCAAATCGCTGTCTGAATTCGAGGGCGGCTAAACCAGTATTTCTGTGCTCCTCCGTACGTAATGCATGATATACCCTTTTGATACAAGTTAGTCTCAAACTATTGCTTGCATGCAGTTAGCGCTCGGTGTATAAAACAGCTTTAGTAAACGGTTGTGTGTGGTAATGATTGGAATTGATAGCATCTGTTTGACTTTGTTTAACTCGCTACCCACTTTTGTTAGTCATACTAATGGAACCGTCTACGTTACGAGGAATTAAGGGCGTGTGGCTGCGTATGTACTCTCAGGTGCATGAAATAATCTCGTGACGGGATTGTGGTTTCACTTGCCCTAACCCGTATTATATATCAGTGGCGACGAGGCTGGCACTGGTCATTAGTAGCTTCTGAGGATCTGTTCAGTATCGAAATAAGGGTTGAATCAAGTGACTTAATGCTTTACATTGTTTTTATAACATACCGTTTTATACGATGTAAAATTGAACCAGTGAAAAGTGAAAAGAATAAATTGTAGTTTTTAACGATTTTATTAATCTAAGTAAGCGATTTTGATTAAAAATATAAAAGTATGCAAGTGTATACTTTTATGGGAAGGGGAAGTTTGGCGTTATAATGTAATATTATGTATTTTTAAGTTGCTAACGTATTTCAGGTGCTAGTAACTTGTCGCTACATATCGCTATTCGTCGGGGATAGTGCAATACCGCGTAACTAGAAATATCGATAGAGTTCGAAATTACAAAATGTACAAAGAAACTGTATCTTATTGCATTTGTTGGTTACGCGGTATTGCACTATCCCCGACAATTATTAAAATTAAGCTCCTCAGAGTTATTATTAAAACCGATTATTAATACTATACAATCGATTTAATATATTAACAAAAATCCGACTGCAGTATTACTTGGCTAGCTATCTATTAATGTAATTCTTATAAATAAAGAAAAAATGGAAAAATTAATTTACTCGGGCGAGACTCGAACTCGTGACACCGCCGGGATACATGCTCGTCTAAGAAATATGGTTTCGTTAGCAAACGTTTGCTTAAAAAATCTATTTGTTTCAATAATTACAAAACTAAATTCGCTAAATGCGTATAATAAAATAAGAGAAAACGCTACTAGTGTAGGTACCTTTATACTCTACGAAACGAAATTCAGTTGCTAGTAGTACATTATATTATTGATACTTTCCTGTTAAAATACGGAACTATAGGTCTACTAGTTAATGCTAACTCTAGCTATTAGCTGATGTACTAACATATTAATATTATATAAGAAATATAATACATAAAATACAAAATATAATATTCCAAAGTGATTTTTAAAACTAAGGCTAACTAATACCAACGCCAATATATTATTTAGTCTAAAGTTTAGACTTAAAGTTTTAATTAAGACAACGCATCCGGCAGATTTCTAAACATTTTCTATAGTCAATAGGAATGTACTCTTAGCCCGCAAGTATCTTATTGTTACGTTCCGCGTCGCTACGCAAAGTTTCTAACAATCATGCGCAGCTACTTGTATCTTTAGCGAGTCAGAAGCTAATTAATCTTTAAGCAAAGTTATTTATGAAACTTTGCATATTTCAAATAGCTGCACCTTAGTCTGTCGTATCCTTGACAATATGAAAGTTAAAAAAAAAATAAGATTATTATTAAGAAATCAAAATAAATCCATATATGGCTTAAAAATAGTTACTTAATAGAAGATTTTAAGCTAACATGGTCGTTCACATTACAACTATTACTTAAAACGGGATAGTTATCATGTATGTTAATATGAATGGGTTTCCGATATTTCGACACTATTTGCGAGCGCCATCCTCACGGAATAACATAGTACTACGAGATTGAACGGTGCTCAAACCACACTACGTAGCGATCTATAATCTTTTTCTGATGCCATTGTTAGTGGAATATCACTTTCACTACTGCCGTTGACTACTAACAGTTTATGTAGACAACCACTAAGAAGGGATCTTATAGAAATAAATAATTAAATAACTCCATGTAATTCTCATGTATTCAAGTACATATGACATAAATAAAACGGCTGATACATTAGTAATTTATAAGGTGTATAGGTACTTATATGTATATATTATCGCCTTGGAGTGACGTTGAAAAGTCAATTAATCACTCATGAAAACCATTTAACTGCAGGTGTAGGATGTAGGAATATATATCTTCCTTATAGTAGTAGTAACTGTTAGAAATGTAGGTATATGACCTATATATGTATATCTAATACCTATGTTAATCTTTAGGTATTAGGTATACCTAAAGATTTATGAAGAGTGTGTAGGAAGTAGCAACCTTTTCAATACTTCTGAATTGCTGGACCGTTAAGACGAAGCGTGAGTTGGCTTTCTTGAGCGGCATACTGCGATTGGATATTACCTTCAGTGTTACAGTATAAAGACAAGTATTTTTCAGACTAAAGAAAACATTATTAAATATCTTCAATTTTGAACATAAGTTTTCTTCTCCCGACCACGACGATCAATTTGTGGGTTTTGGAACTAAAATAATAAAACAAAACCTTTTAGTTTCATTTCATTATATCTGTATGTTCGTATGTTACAAGGAATTTAATGAAAGAAAATTCAATGATCGGCATTCAAAAGATAGTTGGTAGTAGCGTGTATTGCAAGCTCGAAACTTTCTTCAAACAGCCTCGGCTTGTTATCTGTGCTACACATGTACACTTGGACTTGTAACTAAAATCAGGCAATTTCATCGAATTTCCATTAAGGCGAAACTTTAGTCTTAATCTATACAGTATGTATCAATACGAGAGACAAAGCCGTTAACCCGTTAATGGCCATCACGAATTTAATACTATTTCGCTATTTATGTTACTTTTTACCAACTATCTTTTGATTCATCATTTTTTTATCTCTAAACACATTTTTATGGAGGTGTGGCTTTTTTTTATAACAACAACATAACATTTCAAAGGATTAAAGCTTTGCATCTCGTATCTCGTACATACAGTATAATATTTTTTAGCTAAACACGGCACATAGTTTTTTTAAAATGTGTAGTTGTAATGTGTAATTGTGTATACCACATACACCGTAAATATATTTATAAAAATCATTATGATTTATGAACATACGTCGCACTCCAGCGGGCAGTTTGGTGGCAAGGTAAGGTTTACAAAAAAATCTTAACTTACAAGTATTATAATGTACTTAGTATTTGTAACAGTTTATTAAAATTAGTTACCGGTTATCAATTATTACTTTTATTAGTCTTTAACGTATAGATACTCTGCAGTGATAACTGATAGCCTATTTAAGTGGCCACTTATAAAACGAATAAATAGCTGACATGTGTCATTATGACTGTCGTTCAAACTTATATTTGTTGTTGCAGTGCCGTCTATTTAATAGAAAGATTGGCTTTATTTGTTAAATTGCATCCCTATTTATTGCAAATTTGCAATGGATAGGATACTACGACAGCACACAGAACTTAAGTCACAGAAAGGTCGCATACATTGCTTAACATGTAAAGTTAATATAAAGCCCAAAAAATATAATGTTGATCGGCATTTATCGTCAAAAACACACGAAGCAAGAAAAACTACTGCTGTTGAGAAACTGGTCAACGAAGATATACATTTTAGTATTGAGAATAATAAAATATATTGTAATGTATGTTACTATTACATAATCCCTAAAAAATGCAATATTGTAAGACATCTGGTTTCGCTGTCACACAGGCGGGTAAAAGATAAGCAAATGCAATTTAACGAAGATTTGACAAAATTCTTTGACGAATGTAATATCCTATGGGCTCAGTTACAGAACCCAAACTTTAGAGGATTTATAGAAAAGTGTATCAATCAAGAATACGGTGAGAATATTACTTTGCCTCATGAAAGTTACTTACGCAATAAATACCTCCCGAAAGTTTACGAAGAAACAAAAAATGAAATAAGGGCGGCATTGAAAAATCAATATATTTATTTAAGCATTGATGAGACCACGGATGCACAAGGAAAACCAGTTGCTAATGTCGTGATCAGGAGCCTTGATGGTACTGAAGCTAAAAAGTGTCATGTAGTTAGCTCAAAAGTTCTTGAGAAAACGAATAATATGACTATTTCAGAACTCGCTCAGAGCACGCTTGATGATCTTTGGGGTGCCGACCATGACAAAAATTCAGCATTTTGAACAATGCAAATACCTGCCAATTACTTCAGTCGATGTGGAAAGAACGTTCTCCCATTTAAAATGGATATTTTCAAGCCGAAGAAGAACGTTGACCGCCGGGAATTTAAAAAAGATATTAATAATATATTCCCATAACATAGCTGCTTAAGTAAATTAAATATTTTGCATACTTGCAATTGTATTTTTATTTAAAATTGAATGAATACTAAAAAATAAACACGTAATTCACGTACTACCTTAGTTGCTAAGATATTTAGAATTGTACATTATAAATACTAGGTACCAAATACTAAGTACAAATACTTCTGATTATTTGAAAATGAATTGATGTATTTGTGAACCTTATCTACCATTTTGACATGCCACGAAATTGCCCGCTGGAGTGCGACGTATGTTTATGAATAGGTAAGAACAATGTGTTGCAATGTAGTCTGTAAAAGTTGGCATTGGCAACGCCTGCTTTCACCTTATTGTCTTTATACTTTATATTATATTACTAGTAGGTGTGAAAATTGTTTCATTCTCTTAACTTAGTCAGACACTTGACCGTTATAAAAACAAGCCGTTCTATTCAAGTCTTCATTATGTTTGCAGATGTGTTCTTTGACATTGTTATGCATGACCATGTGTATTTATACTAACGAATACTCAAACTGTTTGGGGTTATAATCTCGTTATGCCCGAGAGCGCCTCGAGCTACAAGTATACGAGTATGGCTCACGTTAACCGAGTCGCCTAACAAGTTACTTTAATATTAGAACGCTCTATCTAAAGTTTTTTATTCTCTAACTCTTTAGACAGCAAATAACCCTAGGAAAAATGTTAAATATGAAATAAACGGTGTGACAAACTCACCAAGAAAGAAAAATAATTAACCAGGCAAGAATCTTTCACATCACAAAGAGAGAACGATGAAAATAACTTACGAGGGCGGGATGATAAGTTTCCGAAACGGCACAGAAATAAGACAATATATATTAATGTTATATTTTATTTTTCAACGTAGGTCCCTTCTAAGTCCACACACTTGGCCCAACGTTTCTCCAAGGCTATTATCCCATTTCTAAAAAACGATTCTTCGAGTCCCTCAAAATACCTATTAACAGCTTCTATGACTTCAGTGTCCGGCGAAAATTTTTGTCCACCTAGCCACTTTTTGAGATTTGGGAATAGGTGGAAGTCGCAAGGGGCCAAGTCTGGTGAATACGGGGGATGGGGTAACAATTCGTAGTGCAATTCTTCGATTTTAGCCATTGTAATTTTAGCCGTGTGAACAGGGGCGTTATCTTGATGGAGTAATTTTTTTTTCTTATTTAAATGAGGCCGTTCACTCTTTGATTGCGTTATCGAGGTTTTTTAGCAGATCAGTATAATATTGGGCGTTAATGGTTCTTCCCTTTTGAAGGTAATCCACGAAAACCAGTCCTTTAGAATCCCAAAATACGGTTGCCATTACTTTACCGGCTGACAAAACCACTTTTGCTTTCTTAGGGGCAGGTTCACCCCGATTTGTCCACTGCCTAGACTGTTCTTTAGCCTCAGGCGTGTAGTGGTGGATCCACGTCTTGCCAACCGTTATGTATCGACGTAAAAACTCGTTAGGATTATGCCTGTACTTCTTCAAACACTCCGTCGAAACATCCTTGCGGGTTCGTTTTTGCTCGTCTGTTAAGAGACGCGGCACCCAACGAGCACAGAGCTTGTTCATTTCCAAGTGTTGGTGTCCAAAACACGTTCTTTTGAAATGTTTATCATCTCTGCTATTTCCACCAACTTCACACGACGATCATCTAATACATTTTTTTTTACTTTGTTGATAATTTCCGGAGTCGTTACCTCATTGGGCCGTCCGCTACGGGGAGCATCTGTACAGCTCTGCCGACCACGTCTGAAGTCGACAACCCAAGTGTGAACTGTGCTTAAAGAAGGCGAAGAAGACCCTAAAACGCGGTCCAGTTTGGTTTTAATTTGTGTTGCAGTTTTGCCTTTCAAAACATAAAACTTAATTACCGCACGCACTTCCGATTTTTCCATTTTCACGAAAATGAATTCAGTTTTTCTTTAGGTCGCTTTAATATATTATTATTTATATTATAAAACTTGATATTGCCTCTGCATTAACGTAAAAGCCAAGAGGTTAGAATGACATTATTACTTTTTTAAATCTTTCATTTCGGAGACTTATCAGCCAGCCCTCGTACTGCCATTCCATGTGGTTATGATTTTTTCAAACGTTCTCAAGATTTTTTAGGGTTCCGTAGTCAACTAGGAACCCTTATAGTTTCGCCATGTCTGTCCGTCCTCGGATAATCTCAGTGACTGTTAGCACTAGAAAGCTGAAATTTGATAGTAATATGTATATCAATCACGCCGACAAAGTGCAAAAATAAAAAGTGGAAAAAAATGTTTTCTTAGGGTACCCCCCCTATACGTAAAGTGGGGAGTGATTTTTTTCTTGATTCTAATCCTAACGTGTGATATATTGTTGGATCATCATCATCTCAGCCATAAGACGTCCACTGCTGAACATAGGCCTCCCCCTTGGATCTCCACAAGTACCGGTTGGAAGCAACCTGCATCCAGCGTCTTCCGGCGACTTTAATGAGGTCGTCTGCCCATCTTGTGGGTGGACGTCCTACGCTGCGCTTGCTATTCCGTGGTCTCCACTCGAGCACTTTTCGACCCCACCTGCCATCTTCTCTGCGTGCAATGTGGCCTGCCCATTGCCACTTCAGCTTGCTAACCCGGTGGGCTATGTCGGTGACTTTAGTTCGCCTACGGATCTCCTCATTTCTGAGTCGATCTCGTAGTGAAACTCCGAGCATAGCTCTCTCCATAGCTCGTTGAGCGACTTTGAGCCTTGAGATGAGGCCGATAGTGAAAGACCACGTTTCGGAGCCGTAAGTCATCACTGGTAACACACATTGGTTAAAGACTTTCGTCTTGAGGTACTGAGGTATGTCGGACGAAAAGACATTACGTAGTTTCCCGAACGCTGCCCAACCGAGTTGGATTCGGCGGTTTACCTCTTTCTCGAAGTTGGACCTACCTAATTGGACTACTTGTCCTAGGTAGATATACGAGTCAACAACTTCGAGTACCGAGTTCCCAACAAAGACTGGGGTGGGCACAACATTGGCATTTGACATTATTTTCGTCTTGTCCATGTTCATTTTCAAGCCCACCCGTTGTGAAACTCGGTTGAGGTCATCTAGCATCATGCTGAGTTCCTCCATCGACTTTGCCATGACTACGATATCGTCGGCAAATCGAAGGTGAGTGATGTATTCGCCGTTGATGTTGATGCCACGCCCTTGCCATTCCAGGAGCTTGAAGGCGTCTTCCATTACGGCAGTAAACAGTTTTGGAGAGATAACGTCTCCCTGCCTTACGCCTCTTCGCAATGGAATCGCCTTCGTGCTCTGCTCCTGTACTCGGACTGACATAGTGGCGTTACTATACAAACACTTCAACACTTCGATGTACCGATAGTCAATATGGCATCGCTGAAGAGATTCAAGCACCGCCCATGTTTCCACCGAATCGAAGGCTTTCTCATAGTCCACAAACGCTAGGCATAATGGCAAGTTATACTCTTCGGTCTTCTGTATAACTTGCCGCAGCGTATGGATGTGGTCTATGGTACTATAGCCTTTTCGGAAACCGGCTTGTTCGGGAGGCTGGAAGTCATCGAGTCTGTGTTCGAGACGATTCGTGATAACCCTTGAAAACAGCTTATAGACATGGCTCAGAAGCGTGATGGGTCTGTAGTTCTTCAATAGGCTATTGTCACCTTTTTTGAAGAACAGCACTACCTCGCCTCTGTTCCATGTTTCAGGCGTTTTGCCCTCGGACAAAACGGAGCTAAAGAGCTTCTGGAGGATTTTAAGTACCGGTATTCCACCCGCTCTCAGAAGCTCTGAAGTGATTCCGTCTTCGCCCGGCGCCTTGTTGTTCTTAAGCTGTTTTAGGGCCATCCTAATCTCGTACAGACTGATGTCCGGGATATCTTCGGTATAATGTCGGGACAGCTTGGCTCTTGGATCTCCTACCAAGCTGTCAACGGGCTTTGCAACCGAAGTGTATAACTGTCCATAGAACCTCTCAATCTCGCCTAAAACCTCTGCTTTGGTCGACGCTATGCTGCCATCTTCCCGTTTCAGCTTTGTCAGCTGGCTTTGCCCAATAGACTTATCCTTTACGAACACTTTGGAGCCTTGGTTTCGCTCAATAGTCTCTTTAATACGGTTAGTATTAAAGAGACGCAGATCATGTCGCAAGGACTTAGATATACGTCTATTGAGCTGCCTAAATGACTCCGCGTCATCGGGAGACTGCAGCTGTAGAGAGCGTCGTTCAGCCATGAGGTTTAAGGTTCGCTCGGTTAGTTTCTGAGGTCTATCCTTACGGCGGGGTCTAAAAAACTTAGACCCTACTGTGTGGACAGTTTCCACTAGCCCGTTGTTGATCTTGTCCACTGAAGCTAAGTTCTCTAGGCAGGCAAAGCGATTACAGAGCTCAAGTTGAAAGCTCTCGGGGTTTTGAATATGGGCTCGAGTAGGTCGGAGCGTAGACTTCATCAGGCTGGACCTTTCAAGTCTAACATTGATATTCAGTGACGCTCTTACGATTCGGTGATCACTACCGGCCTTTACCTTGTTGATCACAGAGACATCACTGAATATCCGTCTCTTGTCGGTCATGATGAAGTCTATCTCATTTCTCGTGGAACCGTCCGGACTCATCCATGTCCATTTCCTGTGAGGCGGCTTCTGGAAGAAAGAGTTCATCATGAAGAGTTCCTCTCTCTCCAGAAAGTCGGCCAGCCTCTGGCCCCTAGGGTTCCGCTGCCCATACCCAAATTGCCCCACTCTCAGCTCATCACCGCTTCTCTTGCCCAGCTTAGCGTTGAAGTCCCCCATAACAACAGTGAAGTAGGTTTTCGAAGTATGTATGGCCCTACTTACGTCCTCATACATAGCATCCACTTCCTCATCGGAGTGTGACGAGGTCGGTGCGTATACCTGAATGACCTTCAGCGAATATCTTTTGGATATTCTGAGTATTAGGTATACCACCCTGCTCGACACACTGTCGATGGCTATTATGTTGTTTACGAGGGACTTGTGAACGAGAAACCCGACACCACCTTGGGACTGTTGGTCGCCCTCCCGGTGGTAGAGCAAGTTACCAGACTTCAGGATTATGGTGTCCTCCCCCTCTCTACGGACTTCAGATAACCCTACAATGTCCCAGTGTAACCTGCTCAGTTCCTCTTCCAGTTCGCAGATCTTTTCGTCAGTCCTCATAGTGCGTATGTTGTGTGTTACCAGGGCCAGTGGTCGTCGGGGTGGGTAGCCGGATCTATTCCGGAGATTCTTAGCACCCCTGACCCCGCGAATGCTCTGACCGCTACCACAATAGCCAGAGCACCGGAGGTCGCCGGAACCTCGGGGCCGTGGCTTATTTTGACTTTTCATTGGGGGGAGGTTTGCCATACGCGCCACGCTTGACAGGCGGGTTGGCGCGCGCAGTTTTTTTATTTAACTGGTATTTTATTTTAGGAGATGCTGCTGCCCATCTCCCGGTGTATTCCCTTAGCAGGCTCTTACTGCAACCACGGGAAGATATGGTGGGGGACAATTCTAAGGCCGGTCACCCCACGGCCATATTGTTGGATAGGTATTTAAAAATGAATAGGGGTTTACTAACATAATTTTTGGATAATGTAAATATTTTCGGAAATAATCGCTCCAGAAGTAAAAAAAAGTGCGTCCCCCCCCCTCTAACTTTTGAACCACGAGTTTCAAAAATATGAAAAAAATCACATCTACTTTTGTGATTTTACACTTACACACTTTACATAAACTTTCTAGGAAAATTATTTTGAACTTGATAAGTTCAATAGTTTTTGAAAAAAATCTATATATATATATATAAATGAACCCCTATTTCTCTTGGTCACGCTATAACTTGAGAACGGCTTGACCGATTTGGCTAATTTTGGTTTTGAAATATTTGTAGTAGCTCAGGGAAGGTTTAAACGGTGAGAAAATATGAAAAAAAATCGAGTAATATACTAAAAAACGAAAATATTCTTCCCCCATACAAACTTTATCAACTCGAAAAAACTGTAAGCGCCGCAGGATTTCATACATCTTACGCGTTTTTGGTAAAATGGTCTATGCTTTCGCTCGAGAAAGACGAAAGCGCCGCAGGATTGCATATGTGTTAGGCTTTATTGCGAACAAAATAGGTACTTTATATTATTCCAGCACTAAAGTCGTTAAGGCGATAGTTTCTTACAAATTGTTAATAAATTAGCCCTTATTCGATAAGATATGGCTGTCAAAATCTCTATTGAATGACAAGACACACTTCATCACTTCAGGCCCGGTACCGCGAACATCGAAGTTCGTATATGTCTAGCATTTCTCTTTTACTCCAATTAAGGCGTTAAGAGAGTGACAGAGACAATCGTCCGAAATTTACGAATATGGTTTACGACACCTTATTTGGAGTAAAAGAGAAAGATGTTCGAAATATGCCCATACATTAGGTTGAAACTGAGTGACTGACTTCAAATGATGTTGGCTATCACTCCATGTTACAATCCCTTCTTACTACTCGTGTTGGGACTGAAGTTGGCAACATTTTTTCGAATTTTCCATGTATAGTGGGGATCTATAACTCTTTCTTTAGTTGTCACCGTCCTTTGTGGGCCCGTTTTTAGGGTTCTGTACTTAATATTAATCAGTCAACAACAATGTATCAAATAGGCCATTTTTAAGTGAGAACACTTACTGTGACGGACGAAAAACTACGGAACCCTACACTGAGCGTGGCCCGACACGCTCTTGGCCGGTTTTTTTTTACCTCTAGCCTCTATCTGGCCAAAAATTCATCCATTCTACATCCTTTTTGATTTTCATTATGACGAATCAAGATTGCATATAACTTGGAAGCTTTATTATGTTATGAGCGATAATATAAAACCCTGCCGAGCAGGTTAAGTTTTGTAAATTTTTATACCATATTCCACATTGTATTTGAATATTTTTATAGTTTGATGCAATGTATCTGTTTTACAGGCTCCTTATGTCTCCGCAACGTTCACGTGCTGGTACCGGAGGCCGCAGAGAGGGGCTCCAAAGTGCGTATGCAGTGTTTGTACGACCTGGAGCAAGAAGTGCTGTACTCTGTGAAGTGGTACCGCGGGGACCGCGAGTTCTGCCGGTATCAGCCACGCGATGCGCCGCCTTTAAAAGTTTTCAGAATTCCGGGAATCGAAGTCGAGGTGAGTTTGCTGTAGTATATTAATGTGATTGCATTGTCTTAATGCGAATTGGCGATTTAGGCGAGATGAATATTATTGGCTTTATTATTTTTTTGAAATTGATACATATTGTAGCCATTATTGCTTTAGGTGTGATAAGACTTCTTCCTCGCGCTGTCCGGGCATTTGCTACGGCTCATGGTAGCCGCTTAGGAATAAATAACAGGAATTAGCGTAGGCACTAGTGTTAATGAAAATGACTGCCATCTGACCTTTCAACCAAAATAACCGCCTAATTGTTGTCTATTGATTAGGGAAATCGTACTGACAATTAACTAGTTTAAACGTCACGGCAGCACACATTGACAATTTGTCACTTTGTCAATATGTATAAAAGCGAAGGCACAATTACTGGAGTTAGAAAGAGATTAGAGTTTTGTCATTAGTTCGTGAGTTTTAAAGAGTCAATGGAATTACAAACGTAATGAGGGATTTAGGGCTTGGTAGAGATTAGTTCACTCTACGGCAATTCATGAGGAGTCCGTGCGAGAACCTGGTACTCGTTCATGTAAGTTATGTTACGATTTTAGCGACTGTCATGTTATTGAAATAACTTAATATAAACATAAACAACTAGTACATATAATATAAATAAATAAAGCATTACATACTTGTATTTGAGTTATACTAAGATGTATATATATATGAATAATGTGTATCTGTGTAAAGGGCTCCTCTTACACAATACTATGCGACAAAAACATAAAACAAGCACATATAATCCGTTTACACAGGAAAGATGGTATTTGTTTTGATCAGTCTGTATGGCCCATTTGCAGTACTTACTAATAAATCTACGAATGTTTTTTTTTATTGACTTGGATTACAATTTATGTCGTTCGAAATATAAATTATACCGTTGTAAAACTGTGTTCCTTCGTGTTTATGCCTTTAGCCTTTAGTTTCGGTCATAGATGATAATACCTAATTAGCGCCTTTTGGTATTTGCTCATAATCATCATCATCATCATCATCTCAGCCATAAGACGTCCACTGCTGAACATTGGCCTCCCCCTTGGATTTCCACAAGTACCGGTTGGAAGCAACCTGCATCCAGCGTCTTCCAGCGACTTTAATGAGGTCGTCTGCCCATCTTGTGGGTGGACGTCCTACGCTGCGCTTGCTATTCCGTGGTCTCCACTCGAGCACTTTTCGACCCCATCTGCCATCTTCTCTGCGTGCAATGTGGCCTGCCCATTGCCACTTCAACTTGCTAACCCGGTGGGCTATGTCGGTGACTTTAGTTCGCCTGACTTTTGCTCATAATATTGACACATATTGGATTTAGTAAGAAATCTAGAACTGTAACTAGGTAGAATCTGTATCCTCACTCGTAATGACTACGTTTTTGGAGTGTACATGAGTACATGACCCACATACGGTAATATACATACATATATATCTTATTAGGTCTTTCTCGCTCTTCTATTCTTTACCTAAGTATTTATAAATCTATATGTTGGATTTCCACGCGTCAGCGCTCGTTGAAACTTGGCAGGAAATATTTGCGTACGAGTGCCAACGAGATTTTCCGGTCACAATTTCGGCTACACAAGGAAAAAAATATCTATTGTCTACAACTCTTCGGATAACGCGGTCAGCGGGACGAAATTCATCACTCGGCTTACTATGTAGGCATTTAGGGAAATGTTGCCTTTAGAAGGCCATCTCTTTTTTTATAATATGAAGACTATGAAGTTAGTAAAACGGTTGTAGTAAGTGAACTGAATTATAAACGGTCTAGGCCAGTTTCTGTACTAACTTCATCTAATATACTGCAATGAAATATGGGCGCTAAGGTTAGAATGTTAAACTTGAGACAGCTCTGCCGATTTTGATTTATGAACCAGCTCTATCCGAACCGCAGATATTCGTAAACTATGTACTGGTACTTTTTGATTCCGAAAATAAAGGCAACAATGTTTTCTTACATAAATCTTTGACGGTTTTCTTTATAGCTAGTAAAAATAAAACCACACGAGTAAACATTTATTTGTTCTCATATTAACATTTAAAGTGTGCAAGAGAGATACTCAACGAATTGAGACGTACGAATCAATAACCTGGTTAAGCTTAGTTATTTTTATCAGGATCAACATCTTGTAATAAAGTATGACGACCGGTCTGGCCTAGTGGGTAGTGACCCTGTCTCTGAAGCCGATGGTCCTGGGTTCGATTCCCAGTCGGGGCATTTATTTGTGTGATGAGCACAGATATTTGTTCCTGAGTCATGGGTGTTTTCTACGTATTTAAGTATTTATATGTATCTATCTATTATATATATCGTAGTCTAGTACCTACAACACAAGCCTTACTGAGCTTACCGTAGGACTAGGTCAATTTGTGTAAGATGTCCCAAAATATTTATTTATTATTTATTTATTTATTTAGTATTGTATAATTATTTCAGTAAATTAGAAATTTGAGGCACACCAGGTCGCCTAAAATTATTATCGTAAAATATTACTATTTATGTTACAAATACATTAAAGTTTATACACAATTTATTTGTCACTTACGTAAATAAACGCTTTATCATAAGTGTTTGATATTTTTTGAATAATAAAACTATATATTTAACTTAGATATTTAAATCGAAAGAAAAATAGAAAAACTTTTACTCGCAGCGGGACTCAAACCCACAACCACTGAACCCAAAAAATATCTATATATTTAACTTACCGTATTAATATTTACATGTGTCGATATAATTTTACAATTAAACATTGCAATAATTACAAAAGATAGTCCGTTTTAATTTTGATCATACTAAATGATAGTCGTGGCGAGTGAGAATTTACACTGGAAAATCCGAAGCAAAAGCGTACGACAATCTAACCTAAGTTATGAGGCAACAGTGGGGGAGATAACTCATGATTAGGCGGCGAAATACAAACATTTAATTAAAATATTATGATTACATTTATAAGTTTTATAACTTAATCTAACACGAAAGGTATCGTGTTGTGCTATTGTTAGGGGTTAAAAGGCTCAGGGTGAGGGTACTCGTTGTGCCACGTTTTATTAAAGCGATGGGACCGATTGCCAAATATCGACACTGCGCCGTGCGTTAGGGGTAAAAACTTAACTACCTATAAAGAAGTATGTGAATGTAGTTGTGTAGAGAATTAATATGAAACTTTCGACTGATTCCGTTCCAACATGCAACAACACGTTATCATTAGGTACCATTACCTAAGTTTATTCATTTAGTTAAGTTTTAGAAGCTTTTATTAAACTTGCAATGTATTTATGTATACATGTTCTGATTAAATCTTACAAATGAATGATAAAGCGTTTATCGATTGAGATGGAATTTAGCACACTTATGTAAATTCGGTGACAATCCAATATTATGGTACCATTGTCTGATCTGATGCTGGAGCTAGAAGGAACACATAGCAAGTCTTAAAATACATAAGATATATACGTTGTGTTTAGACTAGTTCGAATCACTCAATGAATGTGCAAAAAAAGTACAATCGGCAATTAAAGATTAAACCAAAAATATTCAGTTGTAAAACACAAATAGTGTTTGTTACGTTTGCAACAACGTCTAGCTTAACAGAGCGATATTAATTGGCTCTTTAATGGGCAGATAACTTTATTCATCCGTTATTGAATCTGACTGTAGAATAGCTAAAATTACTGCTATCTACAGAATAAAACTTATCTGATTGTTTAACTGGGGATTGAAAATCGGCCCTTAGATAGCTCTCGTCAAGAGCTATTTAAAAAGGTACAATCTATCCTCCTAACGCCCACTATACTAAAATATTTAATAGTTAAAACCAACCTTACTATGCAGTGAATTGGGTTGAATTTTCTTATGTACGAAAACTAATGAAACAAAAGAAATTCTAGCCTAGCTTTTATAAAAAAATTTCAACTCCATTGAAAGGGAGTGTACATTGTAATGCACACTGGGCCATACGAGGCTATACTTATATTACAAGTATTTAGAAAGATAGTGACCAAAAAGCCTTCAAATATGGCAAAACCCTAAGAATCCAATAAGACAGAAAGAGATTAGAAATAATTAGAAAAGGGTCACTGGTTAGGTATAAAAGCCGGTTCAAATCGATGATGGTTTTCTAGTCTCGCAGTGTAGTTTTCCCGGATCACTCTAATTGGAATATCAGCTCCCGAAGTAAAAAGGATTTCAGTTCAACTAGTTCCTGAACTGTTCAGTGAATTTGACCTGAGCGCCCTGCGCCGGCGTCCCGCACTGTTACATAATGTTTAGTGTTAATTTATAATAGTGTAATTACTATAGTAAATAAGTGTGTGCGTTTCAATTGGTGTTCCCGACCCGTCTTATCGTGGGAGAAATTGATATAGGGCCAATGAATGCTAATTACCGGTAAAAATAAAATTGTAACTATCGCTGTCGCAGCTGACGTCAGCAGGTCTACCATGGTTGACATTTTACCGTCTATCGCGCTATACGTCACTTTCTCACTAACGTACTTGTTGGAGCGAGACAGGTATTATGACAAGTGATAAGAACCCGACCATATTAGACTAGCAAGTGTCCATATCGGTTACACCACCTTTGCTATCACTGACGTCACGTTAACACATACCTGAGTAACATAGCCTTATTTTATTATTAGTTGCACTAGGCAGTTGGCAGTAATTTAGTTTTTGTTGATGGGCTGTTGCATAGATCGGATTGGGTCCAGATCGAACTGTGTATTAGGTGATTGTGCTTATCTTAATAAAATAATAGTAATAAAAAGTACCTTAGTACCGCAAATTTCTAAACATTATAAAGTCTCGAAAAAGAATATTCTACTAATGTATAACATTATTTTTGATGTTATTCCGCTGTCCAAAATGTCACAATGCTGTTACAACGATGGCTTTCAAAGACAAAAGTGTTCCTTTATATGAGTTATTTTGTATACGGTTGCCGCGATAATTACTCATGAAATAAAACAACTGAAACGGATGATATCGCGTACATACGGATTTAAACTTCATCCCGACGTTTTGAACCCTTTAGCGGCGTTCGTGGTCATTGGGTGGACTGATGAAAAATCTTAATTTAGCTCCATCACAAAAAAATATATTTTTTTAATTAATAAAAAGACATCGTTTGGCACAGGGCACAGACTAAGCGAAAAATTGGCTCAATCAAACAAGTTGTAAAAAAATTAAGTTTGGGCCACTCCAAATTCAATATATAATAATGGTAAGCCCATTCTACTTAACATAATTATTCAAAGATTTGATACCAAGGTTACGCTCCTCGTTTCTCGTGGTCAAGCGAACGGCATCTAGTGACTTAAATGTACTATTAGGTATAACTACGTATATTACGTATAACTAATACAGTGTCACTATGTCGAAAGTGCTGCCCTCTGTTGCTCCTATAGTGCAAATAATACACGATAGAGTGCAGCCACCTGTTGGCTCATTCATGTTAATAAACTAAGGTTTCCTAGATGACTTCGAGTACATACTTTAGGATGGCACGTTTTTGCTGTACGAGATTGGGTATCTACTCGTAATATAGTATTTATTATGTAAACAATAACCTTTGATAAGGCTCTTACGTTACCGCTTGTATTAAGACAACCTCGTGTGGTGGGGACCGGCTTTTAGAAATGCCATGTAAAAAATGTTATCTTAAATATTATTTTATTCTTAATAAATCAATCCAAAAACATATTTATCTACGTACATATCATAAGTGCTCTAAAATGCGTCCAGAAACCGTAGGCAATGACCAGCATTACCAACCATCAGAATTGAATGGAGATGTAATGTTATCATTACCTACTGAAATCCGTAGGTTATGAGTTCAAATTTGGAACAGCTTTCAAATTCAAGCGGGGTTTCTATTCTAGTATCTATAGATATTAAAACAGTCATTGATACGAAACGCCAATTCGTTATGTTTTTTAATATAAATCGAACGACATTTGAACTCGAGTGACAATAGAATAGGGAGTTCATTCGCTTAAAAAAAATATTTGACTGAGATACGAAATACGCAACGCCGCCATTCCAAGCTGTCATTTGTTTTGTTCGATGACTTTTTAATGTTTCAAGTAACACTAGTAATAATGCAGGTCATGTCCCTACGGTCCCTGAACCCATCTTAAAACACTTATGATATGTGTGTAGATAAAGTAGTGTACTCATATGTAACTATACATAATTAGGCATTACAACAAGAGTGTGGGTTTATGAAACGAGCCGAATGCCCTTCATTATGCACAAATAAATAAACTACTATTTTAACATAAATATTTATTGCGCACCGTTCAGATTTTCATTTGTCCATTGCATTCAATTTGATTATCAGTGTGCCGTTTTGTTTTCAAATAATTTTGAACAAGCGTGCGTTAGTCAATACACTTTTTTATTTCCCAACAACATTTTACCCTCATCATTTCAAATAAACTACCTGACAATAATTGAATTTACATAAATAAATGTTGAACTGAATGCGTTATTGCCGAATATTGCACGAAGATTATTAATTATTTTATCGTACTGTACATTTCGTTTCGGGGAGCGATTGGTATTACTTAGCGCTAACATAGTTAACTAGGTTAGAACCGCTCATCATGTTAATATTGTTTTCATAACTACTTGCTTATTAAGTCACAGAATAAATTATAGTAGGTATTATGTCTACAATTTACTAAAGCCCGATTTAGTTTTATTTATTACTGAATATAGTGTTAGTTTAGATAAATGTAATGGAACTGTCAAATGTGTATGAATTAGTTTAAATAGGTACTCAAATTATGCGAATGTGCATTTGTTAATTGGGATATGTATTGTAATTATATTAATCCTTACTGTTATATTCTAATAAAAATGTTTTTGTGTTTAAGTTTAAGCGAACTCAAAATATTTTCAAACAAAAATTGCTGATTAGGAAGATGTCAGATACTTAATTTTTTGATTTTGTCATCGAAGGATGGCAAGGCAAGGTAAGGCACACATCCTATGATTTCTCTGCCAGCTGGGATTTAAAGAGTGAGTGAGTGAGTAAATGTTACTAAAATTTAATCGGTAACTTACGCTTAGTATCTGTTAATTTTTACAAATATGTAGGTAGGTACTTAACTAATAAATTTCTCATTATCACACACAACCTTTAATACTCTGCCCACCCCAAGAAAATACAAAATTATAGGCGCGATGTTATGGTAATTTCACATAAAGAAACTATTATTAACCTCATTCGTGTCTATTCTCTATTGTAAATGATAAAACCACTAATCACTTCGAGCGCTGTTTATTAAATATTAAAATGTTCATAATTATTGCACTGATTGTAACTTTTGAATGGTAGGTACATATGTTTGATTTGAATAACTGAAAAAGTAATTATACAGGCTACTGATATACGAGTACGCCTTGAATACGAAATGATTAGATTTTTTTTGGATTAAAACTAAGGTAAACGAATAATGTGTAGTTAGCCTAGTTTGTACAAGCTTTAGTAACCATTCCATATTTTGACATGAAAAATATTATAGTTATTGTCATAATTTTAATAGTTAAACATATGTTCATCTATAATACTATAGCATATTACTTCGGTATTGCCATTCACGCTTAGACGTATAGGCTCAAGTATACAATTACTTTTTGCTGTATTGACAATTATTGAATGCATTGGCAGTTATCTTTTTGCATTTTTTTCCCACTCCTGGGGTACATTCACCCTTGTAGTCCCTAAAAAGGATGAAATCTGACATAAAAAATACCCTATGTTTAATTCTGATATATAAAGTACTTAACTGAAAACTTTCATGAAAATCATAAAAATACGATAGCAACGATATTTAAGTCGAAAGAAAAATAGAAAAATTTGACTCGCAGCGGGACTCGAACCCACAACCACTGGATAAAAAAACCGACTGAAATATCTTTGATATGCTAGCAGATGTTACTGCTTAATATAAAAATACGATAGCAACTTTCACATTTATAATATAACTGATAGTTTATAGGCGAGTTTAATTTTGTTAAACGTAACTTAAAAAAAGGTAATCATTAAGATTAAAATTAATTTAGTTGTAACATGTATATTCCCGGTCGTAATATTACTCTGTAATATTTTGATGATAGTGATATTAAACCAATACATATGTACCTAAGTTAGGTTCGTTTGGTTGCCCGTACAGATGCCCGAAAAAATGCAAAAATATGTTCCGCGTTTTATGATGTGACTAGGCATTTCATGATATGGCAGATACGTACTATGATCGGACACCGACATAATTATATAATATATTATATTATATGCTGTTGTTAATATTAAGCAACACTATCATTTGTATTGAGTCTTTAAAAGCATTAAATAAAATAAGGTTTATAAATATAATAAATACAACATTAAACTAATTTAAACTCAATTACTTTCATCTACGATAAGTCCTGCATGAGAAACTACATAATCGCTACATGCCTTGATTCAAAAGCTCACTAGTTGGGTGAGTGAAAAAAACAATTTATTTCTCATTCTTCTTCAACTGAATTATGTATGAAAATAGTAAAGATGACTTCATATTTAGGTACTTAATTTCCTAGGGTCAGATTATCTTAGCATAAAACTATCAGCAACCAGTAACATTTACAAATTTAGGATTAGTATAGTAGTAAGTAGAAAAGTCTATTTTACCTTTTGTAAGGTTTATTTTTTCTTAAATTTATAGGCTTATAAATTTAAATTGTACAACCTCACGAAGACTCGTAAGCTCTAAAACTCTGGCGTGTATATCTCTGGGATTTATTTTTCATTAAAGTGTAGCTTAAAAGATGTAATGAATATTGTCGAGTTAAGCATATCTTTATATTAAATTTCATAAAGTGATGAAATATTTAACTAGTAAACATATATAAATAATAATAAATAAATATTTCGGGACAATCTTACACAAATCGATCTAGTCCTACGGTAACCTCAGCAAGGCTTGTGGTGTAGGTACTAGACTATAGAGATATATATATAATAGATAGATACATATAAATACTTAAATACATAGAAAACACCCATGACTCAGGATCAAATATCTGTGATCATCACAAAAATAAATGCCCTGATTGGGATTCGAACCCAGGACCATCGGCTTCATAGACAGCGTCACTCAATACCCACTAGGCTAGACCGGTCGTCAAAACATATACTTTAAAAATGACGAGTACCTCCGGCGTCTGAGGCAGGATCTGAACCTGCATCTCCAGCTATCGTGGCTGACGCCTTGCGTGGCGATGCTGGGAGTTCCTCTTCAGTTTTTCTTAAGTACCACCCCATTAAGGTCACCGGAAGACACTGGTTGCAGGTCTCTTCCAACCGGTACAAGTGGACGTTCGAGGGGGTCTATTTTCAGCAGTGGACGTCTTATGGATGTGATGATGATGATGTATAATTTATATATTGTTACTACTTAAAAATCAAAGCAAATCAAAATTTTAATAAAAAATAATATGATTTGTATTTAGTTATTTAACTACTAGTTGAATTTAAATAACTTATTACAATCAAGCAAGCAAGCAAGCCAATCATCATCACGTTCTCTACTGATATAATATGTAAATTTCCTTTAACCATCATCAAATTCAAATATTATAGTTACGTCGGAACACTGAACCGATTAAGATGAAATTTAGTATGCAGATAGTTGGCTGCCGGGGCGGGACATAGAATGTATCCTGGCAATCATATGTTAATAATCTGCACATACAAATTTAAGAGAAAAAATCATGTTATATTTGTGTTATGTTACGTTATGTTTTTTTTGTGTTGCTAGCTTAACACTTCCTCCAATAGGTAATAAAAGCAATTATGTAGATAGTTTTATTAAGCCTGGTGCGCATGTAAAAATGTTTGTTAAACTATTAGGAAAATCACTATTTACATATACTTCATAGTTAAGAACACATATAATACATCATCATGGGCAATGAAAACTGGTAGCATTATTTTAATTTTATATACATCATCATGGGCAATGAAAACTGGTAGCATTATTTTAATTTTATATATAAATAATTGTTTTTTTTTGTTTAAGACTAAATTGCTTTTGACTGTAGTTTGGGTATATGAAGACTATTATTAGATATTTATGGCCATTTTTTCGATCCCCAGTTAAACAGTCTTAAGTATTCTATAGATAGCGGTAACTTCAGTTTTTCAACAGTCAGATATCAGTTAACTGAGGAATAAATGCGATAATGGAAGAATAAAGTTATCCGTCCTTTCAAGAGCCAGTTAGTCCCTATCTCTCTATTAAGCTGGACGTTTTAACCTCAAAACATAACCTTATAATACAAACGTGACACTAAATGGTGTTTAGTGTCACGTTTACACGTTAAATAAAAACTATATGGCTTCATTTTAAAACTGTTACTACTACTAGGGTGGTGGCGACATGGTAAGATCGCGGGAATATATTGGATGCGGGTGGCGCAAAACCGGTCACATTGGATCGCTTTGGGGGAGCCTATATGTATGTATGATGAAATGACATTTATTTTGAAAATAAGGGAAAACTTTTAATTAAAATGCGGGTAAATATGTCGCTAACCACTGTTGCACTGTCTTAGCTATATGTGCAGAGGCAGTCTTGTTAAAATATCCAATGCTTACGGATAGATAAAGCATAATTTAGCGGATTATTTTTTATTATTCAGAAACGTCTGCTAGCGAATATCTTCGACGTTTAAATCGAAAAGAAAATAGTAAAATTTACTCGAAGCGGGACTCAATCCCACGACCACTGGATCACTATCCCAGTGCACTACCAATTTTTTAAATTTTTCTTTCGATTTAAATACCATTTAGCTAGCGGCTTAAAAAGTCTCAAAAATGTCGTTTTAATAATTATTTGCACGTATTTTTACCACTTGTTCATAAAAATGAAGCTCTGTCATCTGTGACGCATTCAAAGGATACAACTTCCAAACCATGATATCAGGACGGTGGCCTCTTTCCATTCTTGAAACTTTTTCAGAAGGTTTTTAGCAACTGGGAGCATACATTTTACAATTTTGGCGCCTGAAATTTTGCTCCACAGTAAAGATTTATTGATCTGTGAACAGAATATTACGATATCCACCGTTTGCATGTCCGCTGCCACAATGCTTTAGCACTCGTCGTTCTTACTTTCCGTAGGGCCGCTGTCAATCGATGTTCTGTGTTCCGATAAGCCCCAAGATAAAGGTCTTTTTTATGATACAGGACATAGTTTGTTGACACATTTGGTTTTCTAGCAGTCTTATATTCATAATAATATTTTCGACGACCGGCCTGGCCTAGTGGGTAGTGACCGTGCCTATGAAGCCGATGGTCCTGGGTTCGAATCCCAGTCGGGACATTTGTTTGTGTGACGAGCACAGATATTTGTTCCTGAGTCATGGGTGTTTTTTATATATCGTACGTCTAGTACCTATAACACAAGCCTTACTGAGCTTACCGTAGGACTAGGTCGATTTGTGTAAGATTGTCCCGAAATATTATCATTAATTTATTATTAATATTAATAAATGCACTTCTGATTTTCCAAAGTTGGTAGAATATTAACGTTTCTATATTTCAATGCAATGATCACAAAACAACTCCGTTTTAAATAACAATGAAATACTACTACACTATTGTACAGTCGCCATCAGATATATCGGAGCTGTGGAGGTAGTCATAAATATCGGAACATGCACTTTATCGCCTTGACAATAGAGGCGTTGTTCCGATATTTGTGACCAACTCCGCAGCTCCGATATATCTGATGGCGACTGTACGTATATTACGTGGGTAATGTAATAGGTTACATTTTGTTTGACAGACAACGTCAAATCCACAGGTGTCCATAATGTACAAGCATTCAATTACAAATTACAGATAAATTATTATAATTACCAATAAAACACATGTCAAAGATAAACTATACAATAAAAATAGAAAAAGTCAAAAACGTCAAATTAAAAAAAAAGCTTTGTATTTATGTTTCACTCTAACATGTTGAATTCCATATCCTGGCATTTTGCTTATACTTATTTAAAACGAAGTTATCCGGCTAAAACTTAACATGAACAATTTAAAATCTTTAACCAACAAATAAAAAGTCTGTTAATTTATCAGTGGGATAGCTATTCCGCGACTTATCTGGGAAATAAAAAATTGGCCCTTTTTGTATAGATTCTGACTATATTACATTCCAGTACGGTGCTAGTAAAACACTGAGTATTTGACTATTGTACGGAAGGCCAAAACTCAGTGGTCACCAATTTGTTGATCAAACAATAAGGCATCGGAAGGGCCAAGAGAAGTCAATAGAACGTCAAATACAGATGCGGAACTTATTGGCTCGACGGCCATTGTCACGGTGTTTCTCTCTCTGTGGATAAGATGATTATAGCTAGCTGTGCTACGTATACATTATTTCGTTTATATATTTATGTATATATGAGTTACACAAATTTTCGCGTTTATAATATAATAAGATTCATATAGACATGGTAACCCAAGAACATAATTAACTAGATGATCAAAATATACACTTTGCCATATGCCATAGTCACCGCGCTTGGCAGGCGGGTTGGCGGCCGCAGTAGCTGTAGATTGGGTTTCGACGGACGTTGCTGCCCGTCCGTAGGATTTTTCCCTTTGTCGCCTCTTACGACACCCGGGAGAGGAGATGGGGTGGTGCTATTCTAGTCAGCCGGCATCACACGGCCGAATATCATTTAGAATTTATAATCTTTCACATAGCTAATGTTACAATAATTAGAAATGGTAATTGAGCAGAATCGCAAATACCCATACCGCTGTTACAACACTTTGTCTTCTCTAAAACATTAATGCGTATTAATACTAACTATGTCGATATATGTACATAGCTAAACGTCTTTATTTCACATCATTAAAAAAGTTTTTGATAAATTCGCCACGTTTCACGCCGAGGGCCCGACCGGCCTCAGCGCCCGTAAATTTTTAACTCCCTTTTCGCGGATGTCGTTTTGTCCCCTAAAATTTTATCACACTGCCGCCACACGGCTTAATTACTGCCAACCGGTAGCTGAGGTACCTACCGACCACAAATTATTACGAAGGTTATGTCAGTAACATTCTTGGGGGCTACGTTGTTTTTAGGGTTATTAACAAGTTTTACGCATTTTGTCTACCGTTTTACGTAGTTGTGTTTATTCAACAGTAAAATATTAGAGATATTTAATAGTGAAATATGGTAAGAATACTCGTTGTTGTTATATTTACCTTTTTTTCGTGAAGAGTTGAATTTGTGGTCTATCAAATATACAGTTTCAAAGATATATTTGTCATCACAAACCGTAAAAAGATAATTATTGAAATAACACAGTAATTTTATTTTGTATAATAAAATTTTTAGTGAATGCGGAAAAGGATTGAGAGATTGAAGAAAACTACTTCTTTATAAGGTATATAATGACCATTGGTATTTGTGTTAATATTTCAAGAAATTGACTAATAATTATAAATAAGACTAAGTGTAAAGATAGTGACTAGGCGTTTGTAACTGCCCCACTAACTCATTAAAACCCTTACTGTTTATACCTTTCTGTGAATTTTGAATATGGGATTAATGGGACACATCCCTGACATCTCGTTTGAATAGATTTAGTGTAACCTCTCGCCATAACCTCCTAAGGTGTACGCGTACGTTATCTGAACATGAACTTAAATTTGTTCTCAATAGTGCAGGAACTAAAGTAAAATTTATTATGACTCAAAATCTAACGAATGAAGTGCAACTATGTTCCAACTGCATAAGTTTCAAATTCCATTGACGTAATTTGTCAACCTGTAGTAACAGGTAGGCCCGTGGGCTTTAGAAGGATAAACAACGGCATTGTTTGACGCCTTTGATTATATCGAAGTACTGATGCTTTGGTAACCCATCATCATTGTTTACTAGTTGGGATTGGTAGTCATTTGGTGCCAAGAACACTGACATTTGATTTATTCGGTGATTTGTATTTAAAGGTGATGTTATAAGTATTATTTCCGTTCATAAACGATCGATCCAAAGGAAATATGCCTATGTGGTGTTATTATTTTTGTGCATTAAAGAAAAGAAATTAGTACTCTACTGTCTACTACTTCTATGCTTTATGTTTATTATTAGCAGGGTTAAGCGCCACGTCCGTGCACGCTGCTTGTCTGCAAAAACAACACGCCTGTTTTGTAGAACCGAAAGTTTTCCAAGAATTAGGCTGGAAAAATAAAAGATACATTTTCATGAATAAGGCCATATTACTTTGACCATTTTTCTAATTCTGACCTACCTAGTGTAGCAAAACGGAATTAAACAATACTCGGACGTTGCTGTTTAATCGCAAGTTGCCATCCGTTGTCAAGACCCTTTAATTTAGTTGGGAAGATACTCTTGGTCAAATTGAAGGATATATACGAGTCTTTAGAAACAAAACATAAAGTTTTTTAATAACACTTGATATGTATTCTTGTTTTTAGTTCATGTTTTTAAAACACGACGACGAAAGTATCACGTTAAGAGATTGGTTAAATATATATTTAATTAATACTTTTACTATATTTTCTCAGAAATATGTGTGTGTGTAACATTTACATTTAATTAATATAACGAAAGGACTATTGCACGTAGGCTTCGGCTCTGCGTTAGGATCCCAAACGCCCGAAACACCATTGCTCCGTGAAAGACATAGGATTAATAACAAGTACTGTCACTGACAGGGACGGAGGCGCCGCGCCGGCTTAGTAAACCCTTCACATCTGAAT
Organism: Grapholita molesta; assembly: GCA_022674325.2. Classification (NCBI taxonomy): domain Eukaryota; kingdom Metazoa; phylum Arthropoda; class Insecta; order Lepidoptera; family Tortricidae; genus Grapholita; species Grapholita molesta. Next base: position 20,501,177 of record CP053121.2, on the reverse strand, counting down.
GAATTGTCGAACGGGCTCTGTGCACTTTCTTTGGCTCCACGTACGTCTCTCAAATGGCCGAAATACTATCGTTCCGTGTACGTACTTACTTAAACCAAAAATTTTAATAAAGTCATAAGGCGAATACAGTTCAAAATGAATGAGCACCCGTGTCCCTAGAGTGCAGACTGACCCAATTAAAATGACTCTCATTTTTCTATAGAATTCTCTTCCAACTTTGGATGTGAAGAGTTTTCAAATTACTGTTGACCCAAACATGTTTATGTTTTTACTCGAGCATGATTATTTAAGGCCATGTGCATAATTTAATAGACCCTCGTAATACATGCAAAGTTTCTTATTTAAAACAATGGATTAACGTACGTACCGAGGCATTGTTCGCTGTATGGAAATGAGAGAGCCCGTTATATAATTAACCTCAGGTTGTTTCACGCAGAATGCGGCTTTGTCTCTATGCATACCACTGTGAGATGAACGTCGGCATGTGTACATCAAAGCTATATATTCTAATATATCTGTAGTAAGTCAAAATCACTTGACAATTTAGATCAAGGCTGTTTTTAAATTAGTATTTTATGCTGAAAGGCAAAACGGGTAATATTTTATTGAGGTTTAAGTGTGACCCAAAATCTAGCTATATACGCGCAGATCTATTTACCAATCACTCCTCGGATCAGATCCGCAATTCCGGTACACAAACCGTCACACGGACATTAGACTTTACTGTAGGCTAGCAAGATCTGAAGGGTTTCACGGGATTATACGAGGTTTATGTCATTATTGTTTTTGCCTATTCGCGATTCTGCACAATATAAATTCCAGACAACTGAGTTTGATCACATACGTAATGCTTCACAGTCATTATTTATACGCAATCTTGTTTTGGCCTTTTCGCAATTCTGCACAATATGAATTCCACACAACTCAATTTAATCACAAGCGTTATACTTCACACATTTTTTTTAATTCTCCCCCTCCATTAATTAATCATGTAATGACTAACATAGCGTACAAATTATATTAAAATAAGTATCACCCAAATATATGCATTCTTTAGCGGTTCTTTGTCGATTGCCGCGTAACATGTCCGGAAGCTGCAGAGAAAAGGTACCACCGTGCCCTACAAACTCGTATGGCGGGGTCCCTTTCTCTGCAGCTGACCATCTTCAAAATTACAATACTGCATTTAAGGGATGGCTATGTCAAACAGCGGACATCGGTTAGCTGTTACCGGTTCCTTACAATAAATTATCATACCCTATTAGATACTATATCGAATTTAAAACCAGAGAAAAGCCCAGGACCAGATACCTAATGAAGCCCTAACAATCGGAGGATAAATTCTGGCAACTTTTTTGACAAAGCTTTTTAATTAAGTAATGGAAACGAAACAAGTACCAACACAGTGGTGTACTTCGATCATATATTATTGTGCAAGAAAGGAAACCCGTTCGACATACGGAACTGCTAGCCAAAATATAAAAACTATTTGCAGCAATAACTCTGTGTAGAATTGTGCTGTCAATCGACAATGTCTACTCATAGAGCAGACTAGCTTTCGCCCACACTACTCAACTATAGACCACCTTGACAGTATAGAACAGATTAGAGTTCAACAAACCGCTATATTGCATTGGTGGACTACAACAAATCATTTAACAGCATATCTCACTCTTCAATCTGGAACGCTTTGAAAATTCACAATGTAACAGAAAAATACATAAAAATTATAAAGGCCATTTACTCCTAAAGTGTGGGCAGAGTTAAATTAGACTGACTAGGCAGCGAATTCAAGATCGAAAGAGGTGTGAGACAGGGGGACACCCGATCACCCAAGCTATTTATAGCGGTCCTGGAAAACATATTAATTAACTTAAACTGGAAAAATGACGGGATTTGGAACCTAAATAAAAAGTTTACCCATTTAAGGTTTGCGGATGACATAGCTGTGTTTGGAAAAACCGCTACAGAATTAGAGATAATGCTACAAAACTTGGTCTCTGAAAGCCAGACAGTGGGTCTACAGCTGAATGCATCAAAAACTAAAATAATGTCAAACAGTATGAAAAAACGTACGTAGATGGAAAAACTATGGAATATGATGAACAATATGTGTATGTTAGTCTCTTCTTAATGCAAACAGCAACGAAGAGGAAATCAACAGAAGAATAAATATCTCATGGAGAATATTCTGGACGCAAATAGAAATATTAGAAGAAAGCACAACATAAAGCTAAAAACATAGTTAAACTAGCCTCCCCTATGCGAGCCATACCAAAAATTTTATCTTGAAATTCTATCTTGTCAATATGCGTTGGAGAGGTGTATATTAAAGCTAAGAAAGATCCAAAAAACTAAGAATATAGTAATTTTCAGTTCAGCCTAAGGCAGAAATGGAAGTGGGTAGGACACAATCATTATACACAAACGAAAGGTGGACCATACAAACTACCAAATGGCCGAGGCCAATCGGAAAGAGTAGAGTGGACAGGCAGAAGAAAAGATGGGCAGACGAGATAGTAAAAGTTGCACGAGAAACTGGCTTAATTTAGCCAAAAATAGGAATAAATGGGATGATATGGAGGAGGATTTGTATCCGACAGGGACCATATTAAATTAGAACTACATGAACACAACCATTATAAATGCAAATGTGGATAATAAAGCTAAATAAATAAATATAATAAATAAATTAGGTACTACCCTAAAAAATGTGTGAACTTTAACACGTGTGATTAAATTCAGTTGTGTGGAATTCATATTACGCAGAATCGCGAATAGGCCAAAACAAGATTGCGTAGAAATAATGACTGTGAAGCATTACGCATGTAACCAAACTCAAGAGTAACCAAATTCATATTGTGCAAAATCGTCATGAATAGGCAAAAAAAATAATGGCATAAACCTCGTGTAATCCATCAAAAGATTCTTAAAATTAATCAATAAAATTATAGCCTACATTATCCTCCAATGCGCATAATACAGACAATCGATTGACAACTTGTGTATAAAAAATCGGCTGAGCTTTACGGCATACAGGTCAATTCACTGTTGGCACCAATGCATTAAACAAGTGAATGATAATTATTAACGATTGTAAAACTTATCTAACATAAAGTTGACATTTGTTTGTTTCATTCCTTTAAAAAAATATATTTGTTAAAAAGCGACAACAAACTTCTGACGTGTTCAGCACAAAAATGCTGTGCTATATATAACAATACCGCTAAGCTCTTAAATATCTTGATACAACTAAAACAAAGCTCCTCTATTCGAGTATTTATAGCAATAGCAACGCGCCGGAGTTTGGATATTTCCGTGTTTAGCTCATAATAAGATAACTACGTAGGTACCGTTAACACTACCCAATTATACCTAAATGTATTTTTATATTTGATAAGCGCCTAGCAGATTTAACTCAGATTTGACGAATCGATAAAATTTAGGTACTATCAACGATCAAGGGACAATATGACAATGTGTAGAAAAAATTGCGTAACTTTTCATCCAATCTGGGGGCCGATTTTTAAGTTGTTCACTCGAATTCAAAAAACTTTGAGAACGAAAATAATCGCATACAAAAGTTTCTCACCATTACTTTTGCACAAGATGCATAGTTTCCAGACACACGATTATTAATTCTGTCAGTCATAATATTTCTAAAATATAATTTCTTCGTTTCTGACAGAGTTCAATATGTCACGATCCGAGTAGGTACTCTACGCTCAAAAGATTGACTGACTGCGCCAGAAGGAGGACTATTTCTATATCAAATCAACGTTTTCTATTAACAACTGCCATTTTGGCTACGGCTCAAATCTAAATTACATACTTCGTTTTATCTACCAATAATTGACCAAATTACGTTTTTGTTATATTTGCATGTCATAAAAATCGTTAAATATAAAAAATTGTTAAAAGAAAGAATATACATAGTAACAATATAAAGCCTACATATCTAAACACATGTTCTTATTGCTGGTCACGGGCTGCTGACGCACGTCAGGGATTATAAGCTTAATAGTCCCTTCTCTGCCCCACACTGGGTTGTGAACTTAAGTACACCTTTCTGTGTAAAAAAAGACAATATCCGAGCAAATTGATGCTATCACACAATTCTTTGATTGCTATTCAAAATCATGAACCGATGCCGGTTTGATAATCTTGTATCACGTTTTTTATAACACCCAGTATTATAACATTTTGTGTGTGGTTGGAACAACTATTACTTAAAACACGATAGTTACCATGTATTTGTACGTTCAAGTTACTGAGTTACTGCACTGTTTCACTATAATTCGGCACTGTTGCGAGCGCCATCCTCCACCCTCTTTCTGATGCGCTTTGTTTGTGGAATGTCACTTTCACTACCTATTACCCTTCGCATTATCACTCGTGAGTCGATACCGTTCACGTCATACGATTACTTTACGAGTACTCAGTGTGCCAACCATGGGATTAGCTTTAAAACAGACACTTTGCGGTTTGTGAAATTCCGAATCACTAGACATCAGACACTGGTCACTTCAATTTGTGGAGTGTACACTCCCCCCGGTTAAAGTTTTTATACTTTTGAATTTATTTCGTGAGAATGGTGCCAACAGTGCCGAAATATCGAAAATTAGTAAAATTACACACGTGTTAACTATTTTTTTTTAATGAAATAGGCGGCAAACGAGCAGACGGATTGCCTGGTGGTAAGCAATTACCGTCGCCCATGGCCACAAGCGCGTTGCCGGCCTTTAAGGGAGGTTGGAGCTCTGGGAACCTTACTCCCCATCAGGAACATAGCACTACATACCTGAAACTATCTCGTTTTAAGTAATAGTTATAATGTGCAATAAAGGGTGTTTATTTATATGCTTAGTAGCCGTTCAAATGACGTGATTCACACGTTTATATTATTTATAGAAGATTGTGTTGATTAATTATAGATATATTTCAATTGACACAATAACAAACAATACTGAGTTATCAACGAAAACAATATATAAAAATCCTTTAATAGTTAATAAATATTACATGTGAAGACTTGAATAACAAATTATATTTAAAACTAAACTTAACATAACACAAATTAAATAATTAATATAACAAAACAAACAGCTCAGTCACTTTGAGAGAACATGTCAAATACTTACGAAAAAAGATAATTATTTAACTGTGCGACACAAATATCTGCTATTATGGAGTTTATATGAAATCCAGAGCCAACCATCATCAGCGTACTATATACACCGTGCCCGTCAATAACCCGAAAGATTCATAACAAGCATTCCTGAGGTCAAAAGAAAGGAAAAACATTATATGACTTTAGGTCAAATTCGCCTGAGTTCCGGGGTTAATGCCAATTAAAAAAAAAACATAAAAATTATTGTAACTCAATGAAATATGCCCGTACAAAGACGATTTTACCACTGTGGCGCCTAGTCTAACGACATCCATAGCGACACAAATGTCAATGTGACAAGGAACACTTTTCTTTAACCAGTTATGATATGAAATAAAATAAAAAACATTTTGAGCGATATTTTTCCTAATCAAATTTACTTTCTATGCTTACGAACATTCAAAAAATTAAAAAAAAAAAAAAAACAAAAAAATATTTTTTTTTGGTTAAATTGTCCAAAACTTGTATGACGTTTTTTACTTGTTTTAGCATCAGGAATAAGTGGTTAGAATCTTTTGGGTTATTAACGGGCACGGTGTAGAGGTAACGTACTTAATGTCAAAAACCCAAAATGTGAAAGCTAGTTCAAATTATAAGGCCATGGTTTTTATTTTATTTTATTTGTATAATTTATCTTACTAAACACATGTAATTAATTATTGTTTGTATAAGTTATCCCACCAAAAACATAAATGTAAAAAAGGAGAGCCAAGTGCAATACAAAAATTATGCTTTGCAGTAGGCATAGCACAGCATTTTTGTGCTGAACACGTCAGAAGTTTGTTGTCGCTTTTTAACAAATATATTTTTTTAAAGGAATGAAACAAACAAATGTCAACTTTATGTTAGATAAGTTTTACAATCGTTAATAATTACCGGCAGAAGAGTCGCCGTTTACTTGATTACAGCTAAATTCAGTTCTACTTTGCTTTAATACTAGTTTTCAATAATTATAATAATTTTTGGTACCGCAAACGAAAATTCAAACCGACATTTCTAATGGCGGCGAATGAAAACTTTCCTAGCAGCAGTAGTAGTTTTTTTTATTCAGAGACAATCCCAATTCTCATATCGTTTATATGTTAAGTATCTAATTGCTTTGCTTTCGGAGACGTTCGAATGTCATTATTATATTGACTTTGATAATAGTAATTAAGCAATAATTTTAACATTTACACAGATAAATAAATAAGTCTGGCTAAAACAAGAAAACCTTAAAAACATTTTGACGGTAATTCAACTTTTCCTCAGCTGTTAGCATTAGCTATGTTCTGACACTTAATCTAAGTGACTATAATTTTATAGTACATTTCATCATTCTCCTAGCCTTTGTTGCGATATGTCCCAGTTCAATAGAGCTTGGAGTCTGCTCGGATAGCTAATTCCGAGATTTGGCGTAGACACCAATTTATACGAAAGTCATCGCCATTAAACCAACCCAGAGGGAGTACTTTATTAGGAATAGGTTCAGTTTATTAATGATGTTTTCCATTTATTAATTACTTACGTTATACAATTCTTAAAGTAGGTAAAATACGATTTTACGAGTCGCTGTAAAAATAGGTACATTGTTAAACTAAATGGTTCAACAGATCTCTACTAAAAGGCCTCATTTGAACGCAAAATTACTTTAATTCCTTACCTATATCTATGTAAATCAGGTGTTAAATTATACTGTGTAAATCTAATCTCTTGCGGGCGGGTAGCATATGGGACGTGCGAAATACATTTAGATAACTTTTGCTTAGAAGTATAATGAAAATATAATCCACATGCGATTATTTCTTGTAAAATTTTCAAGCAAAGGAACTGGCTAGCCCGCGCCAAGTGTAATATTACACGAACCACTTGGTGCCACTTTTGACCCTTACTAACTCAAAACCTCACTGATTGACATATAATACCTAAATCTAACATATTTCAGGTGACATAGAAAGAAAAAAATTGGAATCCAGCTCGATAATTGTGTGTAAGTGTAAGAAAATATCTAAAACTATAAAATAAGTTAAAAAATAAGGGCTAGTTTTTATCAGAATTAAAATATAATGTACAAATGTACACATGTAATGCAAACTGGCCAAGTCAAGTCTAACCTACTTTAAGATCTAACATTTTTTTTAAATAACCGCAATTGTTATAGGTGTCCAATAAAGCAAAGAAATATAGTTTAATACTTGTTCATAATATTATTTTGTTCCTATAAATACATATTTGGATTTATCATAGAACTTGGCACTCATTTAAATCTCCATTCTTGTTGCGGCGAAGCCCACTGCAAAGCATAATTTTTGTATTGAACTTGGATCTCCTTTTTTACATTTATCTTTTTGGTGGGATAAATTATATAAACAATAATTAATTACATGTGTTTAGTAAGATAAATTATTTAATAAAAACCTTTTACTTAATGACTATACTAGTTATCCTATATCTGGTCTAATTCTTCGCTCATATTAGATTTACACATAGTATTTACTACAAGCCTGCAGCTCTTTGTCGAATTAAAAAGGCATTGTATATACTTATGCAGAACCATGTAAATCACTCATGTGGATAGGATGTTTTAAATTTACCCGTGTGTACGAAAAAGCTCGTTGTTATAAATCCAAGCCAGACAATTGTCAGGAATTAAAAGCCATTTTGATCGAATTTGTTACTCAATTTTACATCGATCGGGATATTTCGGGTGAATACGTTGTTCATTTAGATGTAGGATTAATTAGAGGTGAACTGAGACGGAATGATGGTTGCAATTGGTTCGGAATTCAAATATGTAGGGCTGATTCGTATGAAATATGTTGCTAAAATGACAGGTAAAACAATGCTGTGTGTTACCTATAATGTATAGTACTCGTATATAATACATATATTGTAAATAATGATATAAGATTATTAAGATTAAATCATATGTTAGTTCCATTAAAAAACTTATTATTAAATGAAATCATTGTTTAGTTGATTTACGATCTACATTTTTTGTTACATAGAGGACTTTCTGTTAATTTATAAAATTACTGTAAATATCGTTTACCAATGGTAGGTATTGGGGCCAACTAAACCTATCAGAAAGTTGCTAGCATCAAACTATCTCCGGCCAGGAAATCGTTTAATCCGTACAAGAGGTTTCGGGCTAGCGGGGCTATTACTCACTTAGCTCTCTGATAACACTATTTTCTTGACCGACGTGATCTTTTTGCTGTCTAACTTCTTAATGCTGCTATATTTATAGGTCAATTGCATTGTTTTTTTATTTATTGAACTTTGGAATTACTGACTAAAAATGTAAGATGGTCAACGACGATTTATGAATTTCGACATACGGTAAAATTACCAAATTGTAGCATAATGCAATTGTTACCAAATTGTTTGAATGTATTTTCGTACTTATCATTTAAAAATACACTAACATAGAAAATAAAATTAAATATAAAAAACCTCGCCAAATCCCCCTGCCTCCGGTATGCTGTCCAGAATACTGGCGGCGTTGCCCTTCTGGATTGCCAGACTTAGTTTTTGGGCCAGGAAGGATCCGGCCCTATAGTCCCCTGTGGCAACTATAAGCCGGGACGACATTTCTTTTACAATTTTTTTTGTGTCATAGAAAATGAATTACTAACATCATTAGGTGTATCGTCAGATAAACGTTAGATTATATAGTATCATATTATCTTCTTCACTTGCGCCACTACTTTAAAAACGAAGTATTTCAAATTGGTTCATTAAGCTGTGCTATGAGTCGCGTCATATTTGGATATATACAAATATCAAGTTTTAAAAAAATCACAACACACAGCGGCAGCATGTCCATATAACCCGATTCTTGTCGGCTTTACTAATCATCCCGCAGTTCCACAGTTTTCCTTGGATTCATGAAGAAAAGGTAAAGGTATATTGGCTCCATCTAGCCTAAGAAAACAATTGATTGGTTACCAATGATATAAAACGCAATAACACGTTAACTACTAGGCCATTGGGCTTGCGTTGAGATCGGGCGATAGGTCGCGTTAACTGGGATTCACAATAATGAATATCTTGTACTCACGTTATAGAATGAAGTCCGGGATTTGTCTTGATATTTTTTTAGTATATGGGAAGTAATAGTGGCTCTAGCGAAAATTCTCGGCATCAGTAAAACCAATGTACCAAGCATTGAGGTACGAATGGACGAAGTATGTTAATGAACTACTAACATAATGCTGCAAAATCTTCGTAAACAGTCAATATGTTGTACAAATTAATTTATACATTTTAAGACGATTTAATACCTATTCTGCTACTCAGCGAGACAAAATCATCAAAAGTCATGAAAATTGAAACATCCGTTCTTGGTGTAAATAGCTATCAAGAAACAAATTTGAATTGTTTTTAAATATACATATACTTCGTTTTGATACTTAACACAACGTACATATGTATGTTAGTTTACAAAAGGTTTTCATACTCTAATTCAAGTAAAGTATGCTATGGAAGTACAGAAATAACATTTATTACACTCGGTATGACTTCGTTTCGTACGCTCTGAGTTCGAAAGCCGAAACTCAGACTAATTTGATAGCCTTATATGCATTGTTCAAATCTATCCTTTGTAGGTATATTATGAAAAGTTTCACGCCGATATACATTTGCATTCTGGGCCTATTGATTTTGTACATGTATGAATTACGAGAACATTGTGTAATGTGTATTAGTTGGGTCATCGGACATAGACTGTTATATACTCGTATTAGTAGTGTTGTTGATGGTATCGTATTTTATTTGTCTAAAACCATATCCGCTGATAAGATTTTAAAGGCAATATGTAAAAGTGGAAATGATTATTTAAATAAATAAATCAAATATAAATATAAGTAAAAATTAATACACATCGTTCGTAGGCGCGTAGCCTCTAACATGGATTTCCCCGTATGTAGCGAAAATGTCGTAGCGCCGCGTAGAGCCCGGTTTCGAAAGTGTTAGATGTTGAACTGGTTCAAACCTATTTCCTGTAAATTATGGCTCCTAGATAATTCGCATCTGACTGGTCTCTTATAACTTGAGTGTAATATACTCGTAATATATTTACACTTTGTTGACATTTCACTTATTTATTAAATTCAAAAAAACTATATCTAATACATACAGCAATACGTTGTACGCACATAATAGCATAAATTCTGTCATCTCAGATTTTCTTTGTTACCTAACTCTTACAAAGCGTCACTTTAATAGCAAGGCTAAAATTGCTGCCTTGAATAATCAATTTATACTCTTATCACTTGGATAACGTCTATAATAAATAATAATATATCAGCTTATATTTCATTCACTCGAAATTACTATTGCCGTAATTGCAACGTTCATGATGTCGTTAAAATTTATTTTTATATACATATTATTATATCTAAGTAAAGTAAGTAAGTAAGAATGAATTCAAACTGTAGCTTCCGAATTGACACAATACAATAACCAATGTTTCTGTAAATACATAGTACAAAAAATAAATCTGTTCCTCGCGCACAAACGTTTGATATTTTTGCTAAGTAAGTATTTATCGGTGTTTTCAAGAGCGCAATATCACGCTCGAAACGTAAATAATAAATGTTAGAGTTCGCGTGTGTAACGTAAGATTGTCCCGTTTTAGTATATTGTGCGATAATCGTGTTCGCTTCAATCAATACACCTGCTACCTAGCCTAATCTGTGTGAACCATTTATTTGTGTTTTTACCGCTAATATTTACGACTTACGTATACACCTTATTCATATATTATTAATATTTATTGAACACTTTATATAGTGTTCAAGTATATACTTTATATCGTCGTGTCCCGAACCTTTTTAGCTTATTTTTGTAGTAGGTAGATGTCTGGTTGCGCCATAAAAAGCACATGGGTCTGACATACAACTTCTTTATTATTATAAATATTATAATAATATAACTGTAGAATAAAATTTACTATGAAATATATCTATAGTGGCTGCTTATAATTAATTAGATAATGTACCAAGAAAACATATAAATGTCAGTTTCACACCAGGGGCGCTGATTATAAAGCTCTGCGAGTTGCAAGCGAAATTGTGAACAGCTTAATACAATGCTTTTCTAAATCCATCATAAAATTGGTTATGAAAAGATGGAGCATAAGTTATTGAAAAATAATGCATACGTTTATTCGCAGCGTGACGAGACCGACGCGAAGCAGTTGACGATCACTGCGGCGACGCGCACGGCGGGCGGACGCTACACGTGCGAGGTGTCGGCCGACGCGCCGTCCTTCCAGACCGCGCAGGTCCATACGCACATGTACGTCGTGGGTAAGTTACCTACTTATCAGCCACGGACGTCCACTGTTAGACATCACAAAAGGAGGAGGATTATTAAATCGCCCTCAGCATGTTTTTGTTGAAAAATATGTTCGCTCGCTCTTAAAAATAGTACGACTGTTAATTAATTAGTAAAACTAAATTTCTCAGCCAATATGTACAAAGTAAAGATTAATGAATAGATAGTAAATCCTTTGTTTCTACGTGCTACAACGTCAATATTCGTTTTTCCCTTTCCACTTTACAATTTGCATGAAAAAGCAAGCATCTGAAACTAAAATAAAATGTCTGTATATACTCGTAGCCTTTGTTCGCTATGTGAAATTTGTCTAAACCTAATTATTCAAGATTCAACACAAAGCTTGAACAACTCGACATTTCCTACCACCGCGATATTTAAACAAGATATGAAATAAGTGCGTAATTTGTCCTTGCAGGCTTTCACATAATTTGACTACCTACTTAATACTCATTTAGAGACGGCTCCTTTGCCGCGCAAGGTTGTTGTGATCGCAGTTAAGAAAACTTTGCGTAATGTGTTAATTTATTATTCCCATGTCTTCATAAAACATTACTCCCCGTCTTCTGCATGTAATTTTATTTTAAATATACAGTTCTTAACTGAATTTAGTCTGATCTTCATCATGACATAGTTAGTTTATATTATATAATATTTTTTACCTTAAAATTGAAATGCAGGAATCACCAGTTAAGAATAAACCTCTGTTCGTTTTTTGGGGCTGGGCATTGGTCGCAATATGATTACGTCATTATTTAGCAGTTCGAAATGTCTTACATATGAAAGTCTCAAGGTTAATAGGCCCTCCGTATATGTGAAATAAAACATTATATTCTCATAATGAAACAAATTATAGTGCACTTAATAAATAAATACTTTTTCAAAAACATTAGCACATAAAAGCAATAACTTACTTAATTAAATAGAAACTGGTGACAGAAGAAACAGAAGTTGGTACCTAAGTTTTCTATTGATATTGAGCTCAACATATTAAATATTATATACACGATTTAATATACTACTTTTATGACTATATTTTAAGGGTAAATAAATATATTTATTAACATATTGAATTATTCAGTCCGGTTCACCATTAAATTGTTAAAATGTATAGTAATATTAGTGCACCAAACAAAAGACGGGGCCTTATTTATTTTGGGTTTCCCTTTTCACTATGTGAGTGTATTTCGGAGTTCGGAGCCGAATGAAAAACGATGTCCAGAGTGTTGTTATATTGGAGGCTGCCAGAAAATTAGATCGACGGGCTTGCCAGGGCTGGCAGGCTCTTGGCAACGGAATACTGATTACTCATCATGGTAGGTAATAATTAATTAACTATACGTTTAGTTACTTACATTCACGTTTCATAGCAACTGTTTATTATAGATGGTAATAATTTAAATCGAGCTTACGTTTTAATTGATAGCCTGTTAATGGAAAGGAGCTATTTAATTGTTGTTAATCATAATGATTCCTATTTAAAATTACCTTAAATGTAATTACATTTAAGGTAATTTTCACTTAATTTGTAGGTAAAATGTGGTGTCATAATTGTGACACCACATTTTTAATTAACTTTGCTAAAAATTAAGTGACAATTGAAAATTTAAGGTGTAGAATGCCTGGATTACCTGTAATCGAGCCTTTTGGCCTGGTACTGCGAACATTGATGTTCATATATTTCGAACACCTTTCCTTTTTGCTCCATTTAAGGCTTCACGAGAGTGACAGAGACAATCGTTCGAAATTTACAAATATCGTTTTTCGCGGTTGAGCCGCTGGTCCATTAGTATTCCATTCATTTCTATTCTTTACCTTAGGTACGGAACATGCAAAATTAGTCTCATTCATTGTTAATAACAGAAAATAGGACACACATGAATTCTAACGAAAACTTACAAAATAATGCTGTTCCGTCATATGGGCTGTAAACTCATATCCATTTAATCATAGTCGAGGCTTGGCCAGATGTATTGAGCACCCTTGTTGTTTATATGGAAACTCGATATTTTAGTGATATTTACATCTTTTTTGATGACATATTATCACTTAATTTAAACTGATTAGGTTCGTTGCGGTGACTGGTGTTTGCATAAAAAATTGATTGCAATAAATCACTTCGTTGTAGAATCGAATTTTCGGTGCTTTTTGTTTTATTATTTAAGTACATACTTTTAAGTATTATTACCTGATGCTGATTTGTATTAAGGTTTGAAATATCAGAAAATTGCTTAACTGTATTTAGAAAGGAATGGTGTTTTCCTAACTAGTGCGTAAAAAGTGCACTTTGCGTAAATTTCACTTTTTAAGGCACTTGTTATGAAAAATTTTTTTCACTAGTATCGAAATGTACTATTATAGTTAGACGAAAAAAAGTGTGCTCAATACTTGTGGCCAACGTTGTTTGCATGTCTAACATTTTAAAATTATTTTATAATAAAATAAAATATTTGTTTTTTATATATTTCGTTTGTATTCTAACGGTCATCCAATATTATTATTTCATAGAATCTTTACAATTACATTATAAATGCCAGACTGCAATGAGAGCTTCATGTTAATGTTCTATCCTATAGTAAGGGATAATATACGTATACTTTTGGAGTTTTTCATTCATAAATAGCATAGACGTAGAAAATTATACTGACTTTTTCTTACGCCCAACTTGAGGCGTTGGGCGTAAGAAAAAGTCAGGAGTCAAAAGGGATGAGTAATAGTAGAAGGGAGCAATATGAAATATTTACGGCGAAGACAAACATTGAATACTGAACGATAGAAGGTGTGTTAATCTGCTTTGCATATTGCTGAAAGCTGTTTATTTTTACTTTAAACATTAGTGTATTCTTGAAATAAACTGAGTTCACAGTCAATTGTAGCAATTATCATTGTACAATTATGACATGTAAAATTTATAGTTGGTTATTAGGACTGAATGCCAGTAATGACTACATTCTTTCAACGAATGTACGTAAACGTAAGTATATACGTAATGGATCCTGTACTGTCTGACACCTATTCGTTTGCTTATTGTACTGTGTTATAATACGTATAGTAGATTGTTAACCAAGGGCTCAAAGTCATCTATTTCCGACGAGGTAGTTTGGCGCTCGATCGAAGTGAAGCGTCAATAGTGCGATTCGGAAATGGGTGGCTTTCACCCAAGTAAAATTTATATCAAATGTGAGGATAGTAAAAAAAGCAAGAAGAAAGTAAACGTTTTTTTTTTTTTATTATTACAAAATGAATTAACTTATAAAGATACTAATCTTACGACATCAGCTTGTTGTAGCTCTTCAAATTTACGTCGTGTTTGGTGCTTAAGGTGGTTTTAGTAAAAAGTACCACTTCCTACCCGCTTCAAAGATAAACAATGACCCACTTTCTAAGCATAAGAACTGAAAAGTCAAGTACTTAGTTCCATTTTCCACGAGACAGTCGGTGCCAATGACAGCGTACATTTTTGTTTACTAAAGTGTAAATCTAAATAGAAAAATAATGTAGGTAATTTTACATTGTGTGAACCGTATTGTATTGTAATGGGCAATTTTCTGCAACTCCACGTCTTGGCGTCTATTTTGTGTGAACCGTAATAAATTTGTGTGTCAAAATAGTGGCTTGTGCATATCAGGCCCGGCACCGCGAACACCGAAATTCGTATATTTCGAGCATCTTTTTCTTTTGCTCCAATTAAGGCGTCATGAGAGTGACAGAGACAATCGTCCGTTATTTACGAATATCGTTCTTCGCGGTAGCGCCGCAGAGCCTTACGTCTCTCATCGAGAGAGATAAACTGAAGCGACAACACAACCGCTTTCATCAGTTGTATAAAATTCACCTTTTATTATGTACATAGAAATACTCAATACAATGCAAGTATGTACGTGACAGATGTTAAAGTTACTCTGGGTGACATTTATTTGAGTTTATTATATTATTGTTAAATAAAATGTTGCGGCTATACTGAAAATGTTTATAAATGGTAGTATCAAAACCCGTTTACCGTAAGCCTGTTAATGCTTTTAAATAAATGTAAATGCAACTTCATCGAGCCGTGAGGTATAACATTGAGTTCTGTTATACAAAATTACTTTTTTGTAGTAATCCAATTAAATAAATTAAGGTTAACTGGGGAAATTGCGTTTAAATTAAAAGAAGGGCAAATACTCGTAAGACGTGATTTGACCACGGTCAGGTATAAGAGACTAGCGACATGAAATTAAAATAGATTGTTATATACTTATATATGTTTTTTTTGTTGTATATGTTTATTTATTATATGTATGGTAGTCTATATATATGAAGTATAGCTTTATATTGAAAATTGTTTTGGATGCACTGTCTACAATCGTTTCTTTTTTGCCCGTACTTAATGCCTCATAGCATACAGATTAAAAAATAAATAAGAAGGCTGTATGTACATCTGAAAAACGAAAGACAAAAATATTAGCCATTTTTACCGTGATTTTATTTCCTAATTGGCTATTAAATTTATTTTTCAGTAAAATATTATAAATTGAATATCACTATCACACTAATTATTCTACGCTCTTAGTTAATGAACAAAAGAAATAAAATATTGTCACCAATTCGCTGAATGTTCAAAAGTTATTAGGTACAATCGTGTGACGAGCGGAAGTCACTTTTTGACACCTGTTGTTAGAAATAGACTTCCGCTTGTATTACAAGTTCCACTTGTTCGAGAAATAGGCCCCTGATAACAAACACTACCTTGTAACATGTTAAGCATTCAGACAGTTCATGTTTAAAAAAAAATAACGAGCTAACAATACAATAGTTTCATCACAAGTGTATTGATAAATATTGCGTGGAACACTTTTGTTTGCTTATTTATTTCATACTTACTTTCCTATTGCGAAATTATTAATTTCTTTGTAAGGGCCACTGGATGCTATTTTAGTTGGAATTATTATATAGACTAATCAAAAACATTAACTAGAATATCACTTGCTATGATGGAGCTAATTAACTCATGAATAAATAATGAACACTATTATAAAATACAGATAAAATGGCTCTACAACTTGAGAATGGAAAACCAGGCTAGTGTCAGTTGTACTGTGTGACCTAAAAAATGACAAGGCATTAGAAGTGAACGTTTGATTTCACTCTTAGTCACTTTTGTTTTGTTAATGGCATCTATTTATAACTATTAAATATTAACTAGTTAAATTACTACTGAATACTAACGAGAATAACTTTGCCAACAGACTTGCCGCAAGCGGATCCCGTGCTGATGGGCATGAGACAGCGCTATCGTGCCGGCATGACCCTCAAGGCGGAGTGCTTCAGTAAAAACGCCATGCCCGCCGCAAACCTCTCTTTTTTCATCAACAGTGAACCGGTACGTAGCACAACACCATTAGATGTAATTACCAACAAACTGTGATCAAACATTAAGATTACACGTCGTCATGTCTTGATCCCTGTTTGGTGTTCATCTGCCTTTACCTTCAATTAATATGGAGACCTATTTGATATTTAATTGATTATTACGAGTAGTTAATTTTCAATTTAAAATTAAATGTAACATAAGACAGTTTTATAGACCTCTGGACGGCTTGCGGTCGGCTGGAAGAATTTAGTACGACCTAGCATCCATAAGCGCAAGTGAGGTGCACTGCCTGTCAAACCACGTTTGTATGATAAGAACTTTACATCATGTTTCGATTAAGTACATGAATTAACTGTTCAATGACTCAACTACTACATCTGTATATTATGTTTGTTAATTGACGAACAGATAGAAGTGAGGGAGCTATTTCAGTGCGTCGCCCACCCCAGGCGAAAGGTAAAGGGCCTTCAGTACTCATAGACGTTCACTTAGGTAGGTAAATAAGTACCCTTTTCGTTGAGAACATTGCCTACTTAAGAAAATCGCTTCATAAGCTTTTTAGTAGGCGAAATACGGTAGAAGAATTTTGTTGCGCCCTCCGGTACAACTACCAACATTAATAATATTCAGTCTCTTACAATTTAGAAGGCAACCAAATTTAGGGTTACAAGAGATGCATTAAAAAAATAAAAATAACGATTAGGTATACATTTAGAGCTTACGCTCTAGTGTAGTAGTTTATGCAACTGAGATAATGAAAGTCCGTAATACACGAGTGTAGGTTTATGAAACGAGCCGTAGTGAAGTGATGCATGGCGAGTTTCATAACAGCATCACACGAGTGTCTTAAGACTTAATTATCTACAGTTGCATACATTAATTTATCTACACACATATCATAAGTACCTACTCCATATGCGACATATTGCTACCTGTAGCATAATTTTAGATACTTAAAGTCTATTTATTCCACATCAATATGACCACGCCTCCGCGGCATCTCTAACGTTGGTCGGTACACAGAGACTCGACGTGCGTGGGCCCAAAATGTCTGTGACAGTTAAGACGCCCATTGTCAAGGAAGAATTTGTTCCATTAAATGGCCGTTTTCTGTAAGTGGTTTCTTGCGGGGTCCTTTTTGCTTATATTTATATGTACGGAATAAGTCCACTTGTGAGAAAATGTTTGAATATGGAATCGTCCTGGCATTCGTTGGTTGTACATTTAAATTACTCTTTGTTACATTTATTGTCAGTATTCATTGTCTATAGCAGTAACTATTTACAACTATATTAAGTAAATATATTGAATTAATTCTTCTATGATTTAAACTTGAAACAATTATTCTCCCATCAATCAGTAGAAAATGTTTCCAAAAACATTATATATTTCGAAGAAATATAGATACTTGGCCAGCATCTTATACAAAGCTTACCGTTTCATGGTAAATTATTACTTAACATTATTCTATTTAAAATTGAATGTAGATACAATGGCTATTCGTGTATGTTTTTGATAGGACCATGATCGTTCTTTGAAAGTGCGTGATACGAAGTAATGAAGGTAAATTGGTTTGTTTACAATGTTTACGATTTATATGGAATACGATTATATGTAAGTGTATTATTATAACTAAAGCTGGCGCATGTCGACATGTGAAATGTATAATTAAATTCTGACTACTTCAAAATAATAATTTGAAGTTGATAAAGATAATACCTGAGTTAATCCCAAATTTGGCAATGTACAACAATGGTGGTTCACATTGTTTGACCATCTTTTTCTATTTTTTATGATTATCATTTTTTATTTTGCACGCACTCTTTTTTATTTTGCTAAATTAAGGGTTAAAAAATACATAAATTAAGGGTTAAAAAATACATTATAATATAATAATTCAAGATAACATATGGATTACATGATTTTAAGAGGAATACTGAAAAAGAAAATATTTTGTATAATATACATAACGTACATATCGCGTGCATCGTAGCAGTAATTTTAGAAGTGAAACGCTTAAATCTATGATTCGTATTTAAACGCGCAAGCAAATACGCTCACGCGTATTCAATTCAGTAAATAACAAACATTGACGTGTGGATAAGCTTTCATATTATTTAAAACCCGTATCGTAAACGGTGTACCGGTATATTTTCTACATCTGTCTGAGACGCTCTGTTGATCACTTTCAGCGACGTATCATGAAAATTTGCCACCTGTTTGTAACGCGAAGTATTCCAGGCAATGCATTCGGATTCTATAGCTCTATCCAATTTCGCTGTGTGATTGCTATCGATCTTGTCTGTGTCGACAATTATGACTGACTGAGACAATTCCAGTTTTGATTACAACTTCGGTTAAATCAACTCGTTATCGAGATGCAGGGTCATGACAGACACACAGACGGACAACAAAGTAGACTCAAAATGTCTGAATTTGATGATTTTGAATTTTGAATTTAATGATTACCAAAGGGGTTGAGTTTTGTCCTTTCGAGTGGAGAACCCTAACAATATCATTGTGATAATCATTTTTAAGCTTTTTAACTTCTTAGTTCATTTGCCAAAAACTGCAATCTAATCGTACCTACAAACGATTTTAAAGAAAAAAATAACACAAAACACAAACATATTTGCTATTACACAGAACGGCCTCTTACCCTAAACGCATATCGCAAACGCAAATTATACTTATGTATTATAAGATTTATAAGTCTAAATACACAGCAACATACATACTGTTAAGCTACCCCGAAAAATATGTACTTAATAATATTCGGAAACGAAATAAAATAATACACAGTCACCAAGCGAATTTCAGAAATGCGTCCTACTTGCTTACACATGTTAGATAGTCTCGGGAGGGACGGAAAAATCTTTAAAGAAAATTTTTATTATCATATTCCGATACCAAAATGCAAGTTTAAAATGAAGCCCATTACTGAAATATCCATGAACAGCCCTCCAAACTTTTACGACTAAATATTTCAAACGTTGCGCGTGAATGTGACGGTATAACTGTACAAGAAATATTGCAATTTAGCTTGCAAGAAGTTGCAATCTTTGACTTTTTATTCGAGAAAAATTAA
Source organism: Grapholita molesta (assembly GCA_022674325.2). Taxonomy (NCBI): domain Eukaryota; kingdom Metazoa; phylum Arthropoda; class Insecta; order Lepidoptera; family Tortricidae; genus Grapholita; species Grapholita molesta. The sequence continues at coordinate 20,481,245 of CP053121.2, read as the reverse complement.
GTAATTCTTACACAATGGCTAGTCTCACCATTAAAACACATACAAATGGAAGGTTAGGTTAAAAAAATCCAAGGTTTTTTTTTTTTTTTTTTATGACATAGGCGGCAAACGAGCAGACGGATTGCCTGATGGTAAGCAATTACTGTCGCCCATAGGCACCCGCAACACCAGGGGAGTCACAAGCGCGTTGCCGGCCTTTAAGGGGGGTTGGAGCTCTGGGAACCTTACTCACCATCAGGAACACAACACTACATACCTGAAAGGTAGCAGTGCTATTATGGCTGTGGTCTTCTATAAGGAGGAGGTACTTCCCCAGTTGGGCTGCCCCAGATTCAAGCGTGATGGTCATCGCTGTGCCCTACCTCTCATTGTTGGACGTAGTTTAAGGACATACCCGGGTCCAAACAACAAATTACCAAATTTCATAGCTACCTTACCGATTGATCGTAATTATCGTACGATATCTATCGATGTGTCGTACGATGTACAGATCTACCACTGCGCTAGTAAAGCCCACAACGTCATTAATTATGCTTCAGTACCTGTCCCGACTTCAATGACTACGCTTTGGAAGTGGTTTCGGCAAGCCATTTTGGCCATTGATTGGCTTCGTCATTAGATAAAGGACTCACCCTACGCTAATCCGATCAGGTGCTAAACCTAGGCGAGATTTATTATTGGTAGTGATTGAATTATTAAGATTAACGAAAATCGCGTAGATCTAAATTATTTACTGCAAGTAATACTCTACAGTCTACATACATATATTTTTTTGGCTTAAGTTAATTAAATATTGGTAATATAGTAACATCTATCTTATTCGTAGTATTGGCAACTGAGTGTATTGTAAGAGGGAGAAAAAAGGTTTTAATAAATAAACTATATAGTACTGAACGCTTAATTATTAAAGTTAAAGTCATATATTTGTAGTTGCTTGTCACGCGAATTGAGTAAACTTTTTCTGGTATTTAGTTAGGTACTTGATTCTTATCGTAACACTGGCTATCACTCACAGTTTAAAATATGTTATAAGCTGCTGCCCGCAATTTTGTTTGCGTAAAATTCTGTCTAAATTATTTTACTTTGTTCCTCTAACTGATAATTCTTTAGGTTTCTGAGAATTATTATTATTTTCAATTCGTTATCAACATACAAAGTTTCAAGTCTCTACCAATAATTTTTAAACCCTACCATATAAAAGTTTGACGACCGGTCTGGCCTAGTGGTTAGTGACCCTGCCTATGAAGCCGATGGTCCTGGGTTCAAATCCTAGTCAGGGCATTTATTTGTGTGAAAAGTACAGATATTTGTTCCTGAGTCATGGGTGTTTTCTACATATTTAAGTTTATATATGTATCTTTCTATTATACATATCGTCGTCCAGTACCTACAACACAAGTCTTATTGAGCTTACCGTAGGACTAGGTCAATTTGTGTAAGATTGTCTCGAAATATTTATTTATTTATTATATACAATGGTTGATCATGAGTGTAATTCTATCTGCACATTCCTAGTGGTTGCGGTCCCACATTGCAGTTTCTTTCATATCTTTTGAGTAATTCAGCAAAAAGCGGAAATTAATTTCTTGTGTATTTTAATGTGTAGTTAACAAAAATTTCGAAGCTTATTATGTAAAAATATTATATTCTATCCATAAACAATATCCTTTTTGGATCTACATTGGGGTTGAATTTCGGTAAACGGTGAAAACACTTTTATTGCTTTTTAAATTGTTAATAAACATCCGAAGTTTCAAGTCTCAAATAAAATTCTTAAACCATACTAACTTACAATCCTGTTTTAAAATCACTTTTTAGTACATATACTCGTTTGAATGTAATTCGATAGGCAAATTCTATTTTACTGGTTTCACTAGTTTTGGTTCGGCACTAATACTTTCATCCCTCTTGAGGAGGAATTGCTGTTTTTGTTTTTTAATAATATTAATCTAATGATCATCTTCCTCGCGTTGTCCCGGCATCTGCCGCGGCTCATGGGAGCCTGAGGTCCGCTTGGCAACTAATCTGAATTTGGCGTAGGCACTAGTTTTACGAAAGCGACTGCCGTCTGACCTTCCAACCCAGAGGGTAAACCTTATTGGAAAATTGGAGGCCTTATTGGAATTAGCCCGATTTCCTCACGATGTTTTTCCTTCACAGAAAAGCGACTTGTAAAAAACAAATGATAATTTGCACATAAGTTCCGAAAAACTCATTGATACGAGCCGGGGTTTGAACTTGCGACCTCCGGATTGCAAGTCGCACGCTTCTTACCGTAAGGCTACCAGCGCTCAATAATAATAATCTAATGGGGACTGATAATTTGATAGTTTTGATTATAATCTTTCATAATTAAGACCGTATATATTTAATCGTATAAAGTGTAGATATTTTTACCACGTAAAAATTCTTCATTAATATGAAAAAAATACAATATAGTTCGTATGTATATACAAACCTTCGTACTAACTACTGTATCGTATTACAAAGAGCCCACGTCTAATATATCTTGGTTTGTTTGGTTTCATAAATAAAGTAAGAAAATAACAAAAAACACAATAAATATTAGTGGGTAAATACATAATTAATGGTTTTGATATGTTAGTTTAGGTATAATTGAGCAATGTAATTGCATTAAAATCAAACAAAAAGCATCCTTTGTAAATAGTTTCGTTACATTCTTTACTTACTACATATGTAGGTAATTCTTACTTTAAAAAAGTTGAATAACATTTGGTTAGTTTTTGTTTATAAGATTTAATCCTTTTATTCCGCTTTATTTGACAGGCCTTGTCGCAACACGTGTGGCACCGAGTGGACGTGTCAGACAATGGCAAGCTGATGACTGCTTACAGTACCATACAGTTTGTCGTGCAGCGACACCACTTTGTCAACGAGCGGATAAAGGTGAGCAGATATCAGGACCTGACATTCTGTTTGGGGTAATTCGTGTACGTGGCGGACAACGGTAAGCTCATGACCACCTACACACCATACACTTTGTCGTGCAGCGACTTTACTTTGTCAACTAGCGGATAAAGGAGCGGAAAAAGACGTTTAACTACTATGTTAAATCGACTTAAACGTCTTTTTAAACGTTAAACGTTTGAAAACACTTAAATGTGTGTATATACACGTTTTTTATATAAACTATTATTACAACCATAAAAACATTTTTCGCATAAGCTAGCATTCATTCGTGCTATATCGCAACAAGCAGCATACTAAAATGTGAAATATTATTATTTGGAATCACATCACCTTCTGTAACTGTGATGTACTATACCGCTACTCTGGTAGACTACAATCTGATTTAGTCCCAATCAAGCGTATTGACGCGGTTGGAAGGTACACACATGTCATTCCGATTGCATATCAATCAAGAGAAGTTGAAGGCTCTGACGATCCGGTAAAAACTTACTTTCTGACTACGCAAATAATGGAACCTTCCAACTCTACGACCAGATTACATTTGTTTTCTGAATTATTAAAGTAGATTTAAGCTGATACTAAATGATAAGGTGGAAATATTTGTTACACCTATAACCTATGTTATACAGGCTGATTTAGGAGACGTAAGCGGGACTAACCTCATGAATTCAGTTAATAAGTACCTATAGTTTTGTACCAGACTTAGTGAAATAAATAATATTACTAAGTGGTAAATCATTATTAAATGTTCGCAATATATTAGTCCGGTACAAAAAAAAAGAAGGTGCAGGCATACAGTATCGTTTACTACGTCTGTGGGCGCGGAATTTAGTAGATATATTTATCTATAAGTAAAGCTTTTATGCATGATATTTTTTTATCTAAGAAGATGCAACTATTCCTTGCTCAATACCTTATTGTGTAGATACAATTCAATGATCTTCAATATTGCCTTATATCGTATCTTCATTGTCTGGATAATAATGCATATTAAGAGCAACGGGAATTTTTTTTTAGAATAAGGCACATTTTCTACAGTTTTGATATTTACATTGGAGTCTCCAGGCTTCAAATGGTTCTAACGTGAAAACAGAACCTTTAATTAACATATATTTAGTCTGTATGATATACCTACAAATAACATTCCAATTTGAAAATATATTGACTCTCTTAACACAATAATGGCTGATATTGTTATAAATATATTTTTGTTGTATGATTAATCTGACATGTTCATCTTGAATTCTATAAAGGTTATTAAATTAACATAATTATGAGGCATTCGATATTGTATTCAATTTCTTACATTGAAATATCTTAATCTTCATCGTCAGCAAAACTTCGTCCTTTGAATAAGAAATATTAATTTTATAATGCTCAAACATTTGCCTGTAAATAATTCTATAGTATAAAACACAATTTATTTAACTATAAAGTTTTTATTTATAAAATAACAATAGTAACATTGAAAGAAGAACAATAAAACTAAACTTAAAATAAAAATTAAAAGCTAAATAATTAAAGATTAAGAAAGTAAAACTAAGAACTATAAATGGAAAATTTGCCTCAAATCGCCGTCTGCTATTTATTTAACAATGTTCTATATAGAATGAATATTTTAATACCTTGTGTAAGGTTAACAGAGTTTATAGAGTATAATTGAGAACAGTTATCATGACGTGGTGGCAATTAGTTAGTTGTTACAATAAAGGTTGAGCGTTTTAGTTAGTTACGAAAAGTTTAGTATAATTAGCTTAGTGTTCTGAAAAGCAATGAAATGAAAACGCGGCGGTCACTTGTCATTGGTCTTTAGTTCAAGTGTACTTAACTACGCATGGAATAATTTGTAGTAAACTATTATGTAACTTATGTACCTTGTAATTTTGTAGTCTTAGCTACTTTGCGAAGACGTAATAATAGTAGAGTGGCCAAACACGTTTTGGCCAGTGGGTAAGTTTGCATATAATAATTTTGAATTGAGGAGAATTAATATTTTTCTCAGTCCACCCGATGACCACAGACGCTGCTAAAGTACATCGGGAGGCATCCGGATGGTGTTTTAATTAGTATACGCGATGATTGTTTTATTTTATTCGAAATTAAAAATGTAATTTACTTATAATGTGAAAGTCACGAAAATTGGAACAACACCTTACCTTAAGCCGCAACGTTGATCCTGCTTACGTTTCTAATTTACTCTGTATAAAGTACCTTATTTTGCAGATGTGTAGCTAATTAAATGTAAAGTCTGATTTAAAAACACTTTATAGTATTGATTACTGATAGGACTTAAAATTATTTATTTTACCTCAGTGAAGGCATGATCTTGTAAATCGACCTTATGCGCGTTTTTGGAAGCTTGTAAGTCGACTCGAACACAAAACGACTAAGGCCAGTTGACCACGTTTTTGCGTAGTAAATTATCTGTAGTCTCGAAACTCGATTAACGTCGAACAAGATATTTCTTATCCCCTAAATCATTCCTTAAGGCGGTGTAAGTTTCTGAAAGAAGGCAATTAGTCAAGTCGAAATCTTTGTAGGCAGAATCACAAACATTTGTTTGTGTGTATCGGTTTATAACAGATTAATAATATATTTGATAACCTAGGTCCGGTGTACTGCCATAATCTACTCCATATATTTGAAGAGCATTGAGAAAAGCGCAGAAGAGGAGCGCGTTCGGACTACCACGACTAGTGGTCCAGAAGTTCGGCAAGCCAAGATCTACTCCGTACATCGACAACCAGAACCTAGTAAGTATACTTACCATTTTCTCATAGATAAATAAGTATTCTATATGGGGCATAGTGAGAGAGCCAACTGGCTCTCGATCATCTTGCAAAGGCAGTCACGAGATAAGTTGATCACGAACATTGAACCACTAATTTTCTCCATTCCCATCCCGTCAATAATCAAATAATGAACCAAACAATTTCGGTGATAAATATGCAGCATAGATGCTGAACATACATTTCAGCAGTCAATATTTGTCGATGATTATTGAACAAGCGTAATAATAGAATTTGAGTTATGTCAAACCAAAATATTGAGAGTACCTATCCTAATTTCAGAGACAACCACAAACTTACCTATATCAACATTTTAATCTTAAATGCTTTTGATGGTACAAGACATAACAGATTAAAGGATAACTTATGGATCATAGGAATCAAATCGACATTATAATTTAAGGAGTGTAGCATATTCCTAATAATAGATAAAACACATAGAAGGTTTTATTGCATATCATATCAGGCCTTTTTTTGAATTTCTAGCTTTCAACCTAACCTTGTTTATGTTTATATAAAACTCATCCATCAAATAAGTCGTAGAATGTGTGAATGTTTATTTTCTTCTGCTATGCTAACTTTTCGTTTGTTTTCTATTGATTACTATAACTTTTTTACTTAATAATGAACCTCTAGGTCTCTAGGTTTTTTTTTATATCCATACTCGTTGTTACACAGTACAGTACAATGTATTGATTTTTCTATGTGACTGTTTGTGTTGTGAATAAAAAAAAAGAATATGCCTCGTACGTACACCATCACGTGTAACACTACACTCGGTTCATTATAATGGCAACAGTGGAGTTTGTTCCAGTGCTGTTGTCACTATTACACACTTCCGATGCAATAAAGCTTATCTCTTGAGTGGCTTGCGGCTTAGAATGCCATAAGATACAGATTCAATTACGACTCTGAGCAGATAGTTGGGTACATTTTGGTTTCACTTAGTAAATTTATATATTTTACGAGTTTAAATATAATACATGGTGTTAGCAACCTAAGCTTCATACACGTTATTTACTGATAACAATAATGTTTATAAATGGTTTAATTAAGTTTCCTACTCGTAAGTACTTAATACACAATATATTTTTAGGAATCAGATTAATATGAATTAGATACTATTTGTTTTAAGAAGTGACATTTACGGAAAAAAATAATGCATAAAATATAATTATAGTGAATGAATAATATTCTTTTTCGGACATTTAAAACCTAATATGAAACCAGGGTCTCAACATCCTTTATCAACTTGAGTAGGATACCTGTTCGATGTTCTGAAGAAGCCCAAAGTCCAATAACTCAGTTTCACCAATTCGTTCGTTCACAACCGGTATTTTTCATATTGCGCCGGTTATATAAAAATAGAGGCTATTTAAAAGCGAGGACTTCGTAGAATTTATTAAGCGTTTATATTTTTTGTTATCCAGATAAAAGCTAAAACGAAAAATTGTTTAGTACTTTTTTTTCCGAGCGTTTCCACTAGTGGCTGTTGAATTAGTATACCGGTCACGATTCGCGGGCTGTTTGTTCAGCGAGCGGGCGATATGCGCTTGAAATATCGTAGCGCTTAGGCGTGAAGCCTTTTGTGGGCTGGAAATTGCATATGCATTTATTTCATCGGCGATAAAATACTCCTCTTAACACCTTAGCTGTGACATGATGGGTCTATTAGAAAAGGGTTTGTATAATACGAGTAGTCGAGTACTTTACATTATTAAGTATTTTGTGTTTTCTGCATACTTATAAATTTAATTTAAAACGGCTCAAGTTATAAAGTACCTATACTATAAACAGAAAATTGATTTATATGTGAGAGGCCGAACACGAAAGGCTTTCGCGACTGTAGTACTAATGTGTAGGCCAACCGATCACAAAACCATTCGTAATAGATGAAATGTTTGAAATACCAAACTCCGACTCATTTTGGGATTCAGGTATTGATAGAGACATTTAATATAAGTAGTAACACTACCATATATATTTTTCTTACCATATTGTTCTTTGTTAAAGAGTTCAATGACCTTAATTTATTCTATTTCAATATTGGCTTAATAATTAACTTAAAAAAACTTGCTTTACAAGACGTTTTTATCTTTTAAAATTATTATAGTTAAATATTTAATAAATATACGCAAACTTCTGCAAGTTATGACGAAAAGGTAACGTAGCAAAACATCCACTTCCTTCAGTCTTGCAGTCGTTTTCAGTTTGGTATTTTTACTGAGAAATAAATAATTGAATAACTATAAATCTAGAGGCCTGAATATCATGAAATTGGTTTATGCTAATGGTTTTCTTTTTTCAGATGCTAGTCCAACCGTCATGTCCAGTAGTTCAGCGGCAAGGATTGTTCCGTTGGTCACATTACTTCTTCCAACAGTGCTAAGATAAATTTTACAAGGACACTAGGTAGACAATGTAAAACAAATACAGTTTTCTACTAAATTCAAATTTATCATACCAACATCGTGTTCTGACTGACAAAAGTTTTCTCTATTTCCACTGTTGTTAAGAATTAGTAGTTGTGCCAACCCGAATTTATGTATTTCATCAAATGAAATGCACTGTCATTGTTCTCTTCTAGTTTAAGTTTAGGTTTTAAGGTATATGTTGTTAACGTCGAAATTAAGTAGAAATCTGTTCCAAATTAAATAATACAACAAAAGCTGATGTATTTCTCTGTATTTTACTCATATATTGACATATACATTTTTAATTTACATTTTACGCATTTGTTCATAAATAAGGTCTTATCTTGCAGCTGGTAAAGCAAAGCTTTATGGCCCTATATTACTCCTTAGGCTTCAGATCTCATTACTCACTTACGCTACCATACAAAGCGCGCTCGCGTAGAGAAAATATATGACCTTACACATTTGCTACTCTTACGGAGTCAAATGTGAACACTTTTTTCCACGTATTGGTTTAGGTGGAGGCGGAAAAATATTGAGTTACAGGAAACATATATTCATGTTAAACCCATATTATCTGTCAAAGGAACTCAAGCTTGCTTGATGCATTTCGCTCTTAGAGTAAGTACACAATAGTTTGCAGTTTGCTAATCTCATAGGCAACAATGAATAATGCTACAGCCGTCTACGGTAACAGTTTCAAACGGAAATAATATAAAATATAAACTTTGCCTACCCTGAAGTTAAAGTGCAATGAAATATAATAACAACTTAATAACCCAGTTCACTTAGTAGTTTACAATCATAACAGGTACTGCAGTTATTTGCAACCAAGTCGCCTTAGTTTTGAGTGCTAAATTCAAAAAATTCTACAATCTATCATCTCTAAGCCGCGCCTAGTCGACATCAATCATTTGCATTTATTAACATATTAATTACCTTTACAAAAGAATTGTATCAGTGTGAAGCCGTCTTGTGATTTATTAGATGGATTTAGTTGGCCTCTCGCGGGAGCAAGTTGTGCTATAAACACCACCTGCGCCTCAACTCGGACTGCCATTAGACTGGCTCGTCGGAAAATTCAACACCCTGACAACATGATCTTTTTACCTCTTCATCGGTTTTTAAGGTTTTGAAATCACATTTCGCAGTCCAGAGTGAGAAGCAAATGTTTTTTGTATATAGTACATTAAATATTATAGTTATGAAGCACAACACAGCGCCTAAGAATATATTTTGAAGGTTAATATTGTACGTATATATTTAATCAAGCTTTTCTTAAATAGTATAATTATTGTGCTTAATTAGTGAGTTGTACCTGACCTCCCAGAGACTAATCTGTCTCCGTTTTGTGACATTCAGCAGAAGGATGGTTGGTGCTAACGCTGGCGTGCTTAATACGTGACTTGCGTCACATTACTTATTGTTTAAACAGCAGGTTAAATTACTGCGGTTGTATTATATCTTGTGGTATTTTGTGCTTTAATGGTCGTGGTTTGTTTGGGTGTAGTTCAATCTGTTCTATAAAGAACAAGAATAGTAGCAGTTCATACATACAACCAAAATTTAAACGATTCTTTGTAACATGCTTATAAACTATTAAAATCTTGTTATGTACACCAGAATGCTATAAGAAGTTTAGCTGCTAATTAGAAAAAAAAAAACGTCAAAGACTACTTGGTTGAAATATAAACTATGGAAAGGCACGAAAGTGCTTAACTTTATCATGGGCGACTATATACTTCAAGTATTTTTAGCTTTCATGACTCGTTTGAATTTTAAACGCATTTTATGATCGTATTTGAATTTTAAACAATATTAAAGAGTTTTACAGCGAATTAACACGCGAATCAGAAATCAAGCTGAAGTCAAGCGGGATCTTAACGTCCATAGCATTATTGCTATGGACGTTAAGATCCTTATGGATTGCACTTAATTTCGTATATATCCACGTCATTAAAGCCCGTCATATTTGTGTCATTGGGACAAATATATTTTTGTACAATTTATTATTTAAAGTTGCCATGCACTGCAGTGCCTACCATGACAATGTCACCTCAAAGTGTCCAGGCGGATGTTGTCTGCTGACAGATAATTTAATGTTTGTTTTCTTTTTTGCGGTTGGTCGAGGTTTCTGTTGTTGGCAATAGAAATAAATCATCTGTGAATATATCAACTATCATGGTTAATGAAATAGATACAGCCTGCTGACAGATACAGCCTGCTGACAGACAGACGGACTGACAACGTAGTTTTTACTAAGTTATTACCCTTTATTAATGTATATCCAATTCTTTATGTTTTGTTGTAGTTGTTGTAGTTGGCTAAAATAAAGATATTCTGAAGGTTTCTAAATTGCACTGCTGTCACACACAAGAAGAATATAACAAATTGGCTAAAAAGGCATCTTTTCTCTTGGAATTGTGTATATTTTCTGAAACTTGCTCTCTAGCAATATATAAATGTACATATTATGGTATCTTTGAAGCTACTTAAAAAAATATACATTTCGATACCTATACCAGGAAAAGTAAAAAAAAATAAAAGTATCAGTACTGAAACTCGAGGAAGTGCGACGAAATGTAATGCGTTTTTGTCCAAAAAACTGTATTATTAATTTATTACTTATTATTAATCACCCATATAAGCCGAGGTTATTTTCACTTAGTATCTAAATAGTTTGTGTTCATTTTATTAATTTCACATGTTTTGGACAGTAGTCGATTCATCGTCACGCATTGGTTATCGAGTGCAGAATCCAGATTACTATACTACATTTGTCAATAATTTATTGTCAAAAGGAGCTACGCACTCGTAGTACTCGGCAATGTCCAGTCGACGTCAAAGATACTTATATGTTTACACTTTTTCACCTTAATCCTTTATAATAAGGTGCAAAAGTAATAGTGAAGGGCCTATATATCGTCATTACTTTGAAAAAATCTCGTATCTGAAACAGATACTCTAAGTTGAAACGCAATAACTCTGTAGGTACTCATCCCATACGTAATTTTTTTTCAATTGATTTAATGAGTTACAAAGTTTTTTTAAGTAGTGGCGATATGTATGTTGTATATATAAAACATATGTATATGATTGTAATTATGTTGACCTACCCTTTAGAATAATGCCTAACCACGTGTTCTTCCAAATAAAAAAATTGAAAGTTCATGACATTGGAGGAAAATAATTTGTGAAAGGCCAAAGTTAAAAAAGTACAACCTATTAAAGGTCGCAAAATAAATTTTAATTGTATTTTTTTATGAACGTTTGTATACCTTACTACCTATCTACTGCTATAAACGAATTTCGCAATTTTCAAACGATTGTCCTGTCTCTCTTAGTCTAATCAACATTATTTCTTGATCTCTTCCCTCGGGTGTCGTAAGTGGCGACAAAGGGACAAAACCGACGGGTGGGCAGCAGTGTCCATCGAAACCGAATCAACAGCTATTGTGGTCGCCAATCCGCCTGCCAAGCGTTGTCACTATAAGCATGACAGATTATTTTCAGTACCGAAAAGTCGCACGTCATGTACGATAGTATAACGCGTATGTACGCGTATTTACAAACGACATCAAAACGAGGTCGATGTCAATTTAACCTCATATATGGCCATTTAGAAACTTAAACTGAACGACAGATAGTTGTACCATGGTGTGCAATCTATATTTACTTAGAGTCAATAGAAACGAAAAAAAAGTAAACAAGCCCACTTACCTTCATAGCTTCCCAAATACGCACTTATATAAAGCAACCATGGTTTCATTGTTATTGTTTACACATCAGTTTGTTATTTACGTTCTTGTTCAAATACATTCCGTGAAAACAATATTTTGTCATGTGTCAAATACTTTTTGACTTAGGAATAATTTTCAGTCCGCCATATTTGTTTTCACCTCAGCAGCTCGAACATGTCTACTTTCCTCACTCCAGGGAGTGAGGAAGTGCTACTCCTCACTTTCAGAGAGTGAGGAAAGTTGCTACTCGTCACCCAGGAGTGAGACAAAGTAGCTTTTTAATTGACGACCGGTCTGGCCTAGTAGGTAATGACCCTGCCTAAGAAGTCGGTGGTCCCGGGTTCGAATCCCAGTCAGGTCATTTATTTGTGCGATGAGCACAGATATTTGTTCCTAAGTCATGGGTGTTTTCTATGTATTTAAGTATTTATATGTATATATTTATTACAATAGGACATAGGACTCCCTTAACACCACTACCACGTTCGGACCCTCACAAATTAATCAAATATTATAATTTTGAAATGCACATATATTTTAAAATGAAAATTATTTAAACAAAATATTAAGTAATGAAGCCAGTGCAGTTGCAGATAAAACACTTAACTTAAATAAAAAACTTAAATGTGGTTAACTTGATGTTAATTTTTTTACAAGATTTTATTTAACATGATGTATGTATTTGTATATTTATCCGGGTGGAATCTTGCACCTCAATTTTGAAGCACATCTTTACCTAACCGATTGAGCTGAAATTTAGCACACAAATTTATGTAGTTTCGGTTACAATGCAATATTATGGTACCACTGATCTGATCTGATGCTGGAGTCAGAAGGTAGCAAAAGCAACACCTAAAATACACAAGATAAACCCGTGGTGTTTTAGGCTCATTAGAATCCTTTCGAAGAGTAGATGACGATTGTGAAAAAAGTACAGTCGGCAATAAAAGCTTGTACTAAAAATGACATTATTGGCAACTTATTTAACCTTTAATATGTTCTCACTACTGAGGTGAAAAGTTGTATGTGTCACACTAGAGTAAAGTTATTTTACATCTCGTGTTTTTGAGTGCCTCGCTACGCTCAAGATTCTAACACTAGAATCACTCGCTACGCTCGTGATTCAATTATAGAATCTTTCGCTTACACGGGACTCAAAATAAACACTCGCAAGAAAAAACAACTTTCCTCTCTTGTTGCACAAATAACTATTAGGTACCTTATTTTACTATTCTATTGAACCTGTATATAAGTAGTCTTATTATCTTCTTCTTTATTCATTTTGACTCTTATTAGTTAGTTATTATATGTATTACTGCACTGTACTATGTATTTTTGTATAATGCATGTGGTGATCTTATTTAATTAATGAGACGCATAGTTTTTAGGTACGCATGCTAGCTCTAATACGAAACAGTGTAGTTATTGTTGATGGTCCAAATAAATAAAATAACAAGTAACAAATAATTTCATCTTAATTGGAGTAAAATATACAGATGCCGTAATTTTTTTTTACTGAAGCGAGCGACACCCTCGACCTCGTCGACACCAACCATCAGCTGTGACTGAGGTCAAACGCCGGTCAATCAAGTATAAAAAAAAAAACTATTGTAACGGCAGGCTCTTTGTTTTTTCAGAAGAAGATTTCAGGCCCACTCTGCAGGTGTGCGAAGATATTGACGTTTATTAACTATGTTCTGTGAATTTCAGAGGTGGTAAGTTGTGGAACAATATGGACTACGTATTATTATTTAAATTATTATTATCGCTCAAGGCAAATGACCCCCCGGCTCTGTAAACACGTCGTGTATGTGGTTGATCAGCTCCGTGATAATGGATAAAAGGTAAGGCACCTACTTATAACCAGTAAGCCGTTAAAGGGATATGACACGGTGCTGGTTCTCTATAAATCTTTCATCATAATTATCATATCAGCCGAAGGACGTCTACCGCTGGACCATGGCCCCATAGCGACCCACAATGACCCACTGTTGCGGTCCGCATTGTGGGGGCTCACACCACGCCTTGCGGTACGAGGTTGCGACTCGAGAACCTTTAGGCCTCAACGGCTATCGGTTCGCATGCAATGAGGCACGCCCACTGCCACTTAGTTTAACTATCCAGAGGGCTATTCGATATAGATCTTTAGTAAAAAGTTTAGTATTCTTGAGTACAACTTGATATACTTAGTATGTAATATGCACTCAGAGACATTACCGTCCTATTTAATAGTATTAATTCAGCTGTACAGTTCAGATTATACAAGAATTACAGTTCAAATGCATGATACATGTTTGCTTTGTCGCTTGGCTGCGTAGTGTTGACAGTGGTTCTTCAAATTCTTCAATTATTCGCATGTGTCGCTTGTTTAATAATATATGTTCAGAATGTGATATTTCCTTAACCTTTCAAAGCCGCTTCAGTGACTAATCAATAATAACGTAGGTACAATTTTACTTCACTGTCTATTTTTCTCATAATTGAATCTTAATATAGGTAGGTAATTGATTTCCTAATATTGAGTACTGTTGTTGCTAACGTAATGTAGTATGAAAGTATATGTGTATACTAATGAATAATATATAAAATCTTATACAGTATTCATGTGTAATTTGTTATTTTATTATTATTCAATAAAAATAAATAGGTAAGGTAAATAATATGCTACATGGTATTGACATAACGTGGTCAACAAACCTTCTGTACTTCAAAAGATCTGTTATATTATATTATTAACTAGTCCCTGTACTGTTATCATTGTTATCAACTAAAGATAATACACATTGTGAAATAAGATACAGGATACTGGGTTGCGAAATGGGGAAATGAGAAGGCGGAAGCGGATAAATAATCATAAGGTATATGTCTAAATTTATTTTTATTTAACTTACACCTTATTATTTGCCACTTGACTGTTGATATCATAATAATTGGTCCTGCTTTTCTTTAGTTTTAAATAATGCAACTTACCTGACTTCGCATTAAATATTTATCGCGTAACGTTGTCGTCAATCGTAGTTTCAATTAGGATTGACATCATTGTTTTTGCACTAATTCGCATATAACATTTGTTGTTATATACTTACATGTTTTTGAACCTATTTTACACATAATATAAACATTAATAAAAAATACTTTTTGTTTACTCACATGTTCTATTCGGGGTAGCATAATTATTTAAGTCTGTAAAACCATAGTCAACAAAATTTTATACTGTATAAAAAAGAATTTGGACCTGTATATCAGTGACAGCTAAATATGAACACGTTAATAATTAAAACCACAGTCAACAAAATTTAATATTGTATAAAAAAGAATTTGGACCTGTATATCAGTGACAGCTAAATATGAACACGTTAATAATTAACTACGGTAAATATCCATTTCATGTTAAGGGTCAATAATAGTAATTGAATTAGCTCACTATACATATATACTAATCTTTGTTAGCAAAGTAGGTACCTATATTGTTTCTATTAGTTATATTACTAGGAAATTTCTATTACTTATCTGCGAGAATAAAATATACGAGTATTTTGGATGTATGTATTTATTATATGAGATTCATTAGAGAAATTATTTTATTAGCTCGTATTGTTTGAAAAAGGCTTACACGAGCGCGTCTGTGTGTAAGTCAATTAGGGAGTCTGTTTTCTGTATGTAGGGTAAGTAAGAACAAGACATCTTTTCGTTTGTTTGTCGAAGGGGCATCTCATTTTTCTACTTAAAGATAAAGTAACATTTTACTATTTAATTAGGACTTATTTTTTATTGCAAAAACAATGTGACCTGTCCTCAAATAATTTTAAAAAGACATCCAAATTTTGTGAAAAAAAATTACTGTAACTAATAATCGAAAGACTCATTCATAAGCATTTAGTGTCTTTTAAAAAGGGTTACCATGTTTGTCAATGCTTAGTTTATTAATGTTTCTAGGCAAGACATCTAAACGATATCTATCTAAACACTTTGCAAGTGGTCACAAAAAGAAATAACATTGACCTAAAGTCTTTTGTTACAGATTATTTTGTGAAATTGATTAGGTATACCCAAAGATAAATATAATATGTTTATACTGTGTGTAAGTCTAATACGGGCGAAGAATTAAACCAGACATAGGATTTACCAGTATAATCATTAACCAAAAGGTTTTCTTTAATTATACCTATTATACAAATGTAATTAATTTTTGTAAAATTTCTGAGCAGTAATGTACTGCGAACATTACGCGGTATAAGCTTTTGTAACTAACTGTCAACGAGTGTTAAACTCGAGTGTGTTGCATTAGATTGCGGGCCGAATTTTTTTATATGGATAAAAATTTTATTGCACTTCTAAGTAAAAGTAATCTAAATATATTTCTTATGTCCTATTCTACCCTCCGTTAAGAGATTCGCCCGTATAAGACTTCCACACTGTATGTTTAAACTCTACTCTTATATTATCTTGTATTAAGGTGAAAACGTGATAGATATACTTGCGCCTAGATTATGAAAGCTTAAGAGAAACAGAAAGTACTTTCTGTCATTTTTCAGAAGCCCGCAAAATCTTTGGTAAAATGTTTTACAGCGCGGTGAACCCCTACAGTTCCGACGTTACGATATATTAAATTACCAAAAGCAATTTATAAGTCGGCTTAGAGCTCCCCTATTACTGAGAAGAAATAAGCCACAGAAGTCCGCGAGTCAGACCTGTTGTTACAATATAAAGATTGGTAAAAAATTGCGTTGTGATTAGACGGTGACAGTAATTTTTTTATTGCAATCATATGTTTCTTGTATAAACTGCGCAAAATAATATGGAATTATGGGTATGGGTTATAACTAATAAACCATAATAATCCATAATCCATAATTACATTATAAATACGTAGATAACTCTCACTGTCTGTCTGCCTGTTACCTCTACACGCTTAAACCGCTGAACCAATTGGGAAGAGATTTGGTAGGTATGTAGAGAGTTTGAGCTAAGTCAAAGGAAATAACATATTTTTTATCCCGCAACCATACTTTGAAGACGGGTATGGCTAGCCGATGAAGTCGGTCGCGAGGAAAAGCCAGTATTTTATAAGGAGTGACTATTTTGACTGTGAGCCGGTAATGTTAATCGTTAATATTTAAGTGACATATTTTGTGCTATCATTAGAAAATATCCTATATAAATTATGAAGAAGCATAGCCCTTTACATTTCCCAACTTTGACAACACACCCTCCAACCCGTCTAACATAATTATTTTTGTTTGGCACGAGATAAGTTCCAAACAAGTTATCTTCGATCGAAGTCCGTTGCAGCTTATGGATTGTACTGGAGATCCCCCTCCCGCAATGCGACATGGCTCGCGAGCATTTGCAAGGGGATAGCGGAATGTCTTGGGGATGCTCTTACGAAAATAGTTTACGATCTCCATTCGCCACTAAAAACACAACATTTAGACGCAGCGGTCAGGACTTGACTTCAGAATTATTTATAAGAAGTCTTGCGAAATGTTCAGTTGTATTTGACTTTCATATTAAGGTCGGTGCATATTTGGACGCGTAGCGTAAATATACATAGAGGATAACTCTATGTATATGCTCGCGAGCCATGTACGATAGTATGCGTTATAAATGACGTCCTACTGCCTGAGTGGCAGTATGCAGTACGATGTGACTCCTCTCTTATGAGCAGTCACACTGTAGAACGTAGTTGTACACGTCTATTTAAAACTGATGTTTTGCTACTTGTTGTAGTTAACACCTACCAACCTATCGAGCAAGGAGGTCGAATTGTCGACTGCTGGACGTTAACTTACTCCATAGACCATTAGAAGCAGCGATCTGTTGCATACCACAACCACCGAATCCCAGCGATCCGTATAAAAAAAACCGTACCTACGAATGTGTGGCGTCATATTAACTAATAGCTGACAGTTTTTTCTTCAAATAACCAACTTTATTTCTTTGAATGGACACGTGTATACAAAAGTTAATATTATTCAATTTTCTATTTTTCTCTTATTTTGGATTCCACAAATTTGTCTGTAGATAAGTAATTAAACAAAAACAAAATTAAATTGCTTGAAATTCGTGACAAAAATTTCATATTACAATAATCTCATATTTATTATATAACAGCTTTTATTTTAGAACACAAATCCCTACGTAAGTGGATATCGTTTCAAGGCTACTCGTGTAAGAGATTTTGTATATTTTGTTTAAAGTTTCTACCGGCAAGACTTGTGAGACCACAATCAGACACGGAAAGTATTACCGAAAAAAAAAGTTACTTTTTACTATTAACACCTACAATAATCGTAGATCTTTTACAAATGTGTAGCAAATTCATTTTTATTTCAATTTCAATTTGTTGTTAGAAGGTACAAATTCAATGGCATTTCAAAACTGCCTTCAATATTTCGAAAACGACATTGCCGTCCTGGGACCGAAGAAATTCTCTTCTTCGGGACCAGAAGGACAATGACATTCCCGAAACGTCCGAAGTATCTTTTTAAATTCACAACGTGATTAAAGCCCGTTTAGTTGTAATAATATATTAGTACTATTTAAAGTCGAACTAATAAAAATGAGACCTAGTATATGTTGATGTACAGTTATTACGCGAGAAATGGTGTTACTGAACCGATTCAATTGTCAAATACCTTAAACTCGTGAAAAAATTGCACATGAAAGGATACTTTGTAAACCCTAAAATTTTGGTATTTACAGGGTCATTATATTATATATTAGGCTAATTTTCCTTTGTGTAAACCATTTTTTTGTCAGAAGTTGTATTTGAATTAATAAACCCTTTAATGTTATATAATACTATTAACAAATATTAAATAACTAAGAACAAAACAAAATATGTCAACAGCCTTTATTATTGAGTGCGATTAATCCTGTCTTGTCGGAGGCACTACCGTGCCCTCGATTGAAAGTTCCACGTTCCGATTGTAGAATTTCCTATTGCAAATTCTTTAGAAATAAAGAAATAAGGCACACAAGTTCGTAGCGAGCACACTTAACTGTATTTACTAAAAGAATTTACGCTTGAAAAGATTACATTAATTACTCGCAACAGTGGACTTGTGAAGTGTTAAGTAGATTTTGCGACTGGGCTCACAAATACCCTGCTACGTACACGATGTTGCTGCTTGTGCGCTGCGCAAGCAGCTTTTCCGCTCGACTAACTTATTGATTTCATCAAACGTGTATTTTGGGCGATTAGTACTCAATTTGAAAGTGTGGTTTCATTGTTAGTTGTGATTTTGCGAATTTCACTTTTTGAAGCATTTCTTTTATTTCATTGTATGTTTAAGAAAAGCACTATACGTGCTTCGGCGTGAAAACGGATCCCCGGCCTTGTACCCACATCCGCATAGGTATATATGTACACACATATATACCTACTCGGTCGGAGATCCTCATTTTCCCGGCCTCTACTGTAATGTACTATTTATTTAAGAACAACGATAATAGTTTCCGTCTGACAAGTGATGATTTTTCAATGTGAAACAGTACCTAGACTGTTTGTTTTCTTTTTACAAATCTAGTAGCTATACTTACTTAATTTAACAGTTACGCTCAAACAATCTATTTGCGTTTAGTTTTCCGTTACTGAAGACGAAACTATTACGTATGAATTGCCGTTTTCTAAAAGTTGTTTCTTTGATGGTATGATCTGATAGTCTAGGTAAGGACCAAAAAGTGTGGTTTACCCAGTGGCGATCAATTTTAAATAGGAGTAGAGGTGTTAGAACAATGATGTATTGATCAATCATGAAGGTTGTTACCAAATTTACTTTAATTTAATTTTGTTACTAAATAACAAGTGGTTTTTAAATGATCTTTAAATATAACAAACTACTGTACTGTCAAAATAAATTAGTTGAAGCCAAAAAACCTCATGGTAAAAATTAAACCGTTTCTGCATTTCGACTCCACCCTTTCTACGTGACTTTTTATTTCCTTAAACTCTAAATCCAATTTCCTTAGAATTACTTCACCCAACTTGTCTAGCTTGATTAACCTGTCTAAAGCAGTTTTTTGTAGGAACTAAAATGTTACTTACACTGAACAAATTACACCTTTTCTATCTGGTTTTATACTAAAATAACAGCTGATCAGTTGATCAGATTAAATTAAACACTTACATTTAGTTTTTGAAATGACAATTGCATTTGGCTGATCTTGTCAGACTGGATCATTGTATTTTAATATGTGGCAATGAAATATACAGCAGCAGGTTAGGTGTTGTTTTAAAAACAACTTAATTAGCTCAATTAACTATTTGTCCCCCGTTGCCATGGTTCCCCTGAGTCACTCTTCAATCCACAGGTTAATTGCATCTTAATACACAAACCATAAATATTAATAGAAGCTATATTATGTCCCTTCCATAATGGTTCACCTACCAAGCGCGTCAGTAGTACGCAGGGCCAAATTTCTTGTAACAAACTATGCTTCAGTTGTCCCCTGGCTGATGGGACAAAATAGTAACAACAAATATTTGTATCATTCAATTAAAAATATGTTCGCAACATAGTTGTTATAATGTAATTTCTGTCACAGCCATTTGTAACAAAAGTCATATTACCATTAATGTATTAAATCGTGCTATTAATAGGTTAAAACTGCATTCAATAAAAATAATTAATTAAAGTGTTATAATTACTTCTAATAACGCGTTATTTATACGATTTTATTGCTACGAACAATAAAAAAATAAACAATAATGAGTACTATGAAAAAGATAATTGATTTGGGTTTATACCCAAATATGTATAGGGTAGTCATTTTGTTGAATAATAAAGGTTCTTTGTTGTGCCAAAAACAGACAACAATTATAGTCGTGTTACAGTAAACTACACTAATGACACGGCAAAATACGTTAATATAATTTAATACTGCAATATTTTTTGTCACGTTGAATATTATTAAATCACAATTGATTTTACAGTGACAGTATGAAAATTTTAACATTGAGAACTATGTTTCTTTGTGGGTAATTACTAAAAAAACTGGAGCACATTAAAAGAGTATCAATAGGTCAACAAACTGAGACGATCAATCAACCCCTGATTGATGAAAGGGAATAAATAAGGCTATAAGGATAATGATGATCATTATTACAATAGATATGTAATGATACTGCAGCATCTACAAATACAAACTTAACCCAGATATTCAATGTGAACACACTTTCCGGATATAATTCGACCAAAGAATTTAGCCAAAACTGCACCCCTACGAATGCATATCAGACACATTTACCGATAAACAGAAGCTTTCCGTCGTAACTTGATCTGCCTGCAAACTCATATTGTAAACTAGTCTCATTGTTTGTAGGGAGAATAGAGTGTTAGTGGAGGCCAAGGTACGGTGGTCGCAGATGGATCTGGGATTATTCTTATAGGGGGACGCGACGCGACGGCGCCACCGATGCTGACTCAGCGCTGCCAAATCACAGATCTGCAACTGACTCACTGTTATATTTGTTTCAGTAAAGTAATATTTTGACATATTTAAAGGTAACGCAAAATTAAATTATATAGAAAAATATCATCATCTTCATCTTCATTCATTATAAAAAAAAAACATTATAAAAAAAGCCTGTAACCTCCGGATCGCAAGTCGCACACTCTTAGGCCACCAGCGCTTCGGTGCTCGAGCTTTCGTAAAAAAATATAGTAGTAGTTTCAGATGTGTGTTTTAATTTAAAACAATTGTTAACAGCTCAGGACCTGCATGAAAGTATAAGTCTTTTTTGTTTTTACCCGTCAATATTTATCATAAAACATGTGCTTAGGATGTTATAACAGTCGATAACTATTTCAAAGTGAGACAAAAACAAACGATTATAGCAGTTTCTTTCCCTCATTTTAAGTTCCATGAGATCATTCTAAATGGTAATAAATATGGTACTCGGTTTTGGTATTAATATTATCTTGACACGTTTATGCCTTCTATTGTATCTACAGTCGCCATCAGATATAACGTAGCTGTGGTGGTGGTCCCAAATATCTGAAAAACGCCTCTATTGTCAGCGCGGTAAAGTGCATGTTCAGATACTTCTGACCGCCTCCGCAGCTCCGATATATCTGATGGCAACCGTACGGCTCTGTCTTATTAACATTCAAGGCTAGCTTTTGTGATTTGTTTGAGATTTAATAAAGGAGAACGCCAATAACAATCTACACAATTGACTTAGCAGTTATTTTTGCTTATGAAACCTTTCTTTGATTCAAAGATAAATAATGATTAAGCTTCTTGTTCTCTAATTTCCAAAATATTGTTGAGGATTGTTCATTGACGTAAAATTTAATATGTACGAGTGAAAATGAAACCGTTAAAACCAATTACTAAGTACCTAGTAATTAAGTTCCTGGAACAATGTTTTGTTGTTTTTGTTGTACATCGATTCATATTGGCTATGGCACTTCAAATATCACTGACAGAAAGTAGTTTAGGTGTTATAACTTAACCTAGCAGTAAATATAAGTAGACAAATAGAATTTTATTCGTTTCTTTTTCCAACTATTGTCTTTATTATTTAAAAAATGGTAAAAAAGAGCAATATAATTATTAATATTCATTTGGTATGTCATAAACAAGTGGACGCTGATTTCCAGCCTGTCTTTTGCCATCATTTTTTTACTGTAAGTAATGACTGTAGCTAGAAGACATTTTTATTTTTACGATGTAAAAGGGAAACAGAGAAAAGGCGGGCTGCAGTAAAAAAGCAGTTAAACTCATCGTTATGACGCGTAAACCAAATAAATTGACGTTTTTAACTTCTTTTTGTAATAAAGCTTTTGATGATTCTGTTGAAAAAACGCATTTGAATCACGATTAAACTTTGTTAAATGTGCAGGACAAAACATAGCTTAATGTACCCCATTTTGGTAATTTATTGTCGATATAGGTATTCAACAAACCTTAGAAACGCATAACCTCTTTTTATTTAAATGTAAATTCTGCCTCTTTCTTGTCTCATATGAGGCGGCAACAGTATCACAAAATTCAGTTATCGATACATAATTACCTACAAGGGGCCGTTTTTTGAGCGTAAAGTACTTGACTCGTGACATTTTAATTTCTGTCTGAAATGAAAAAATGGTATTTTAGAAACATGAATGATATATATCAATAACCGTGGGTATCAAAATTATACATTTCGTGCAAAAATAATGGTTACATAATTTTGTGTACGATCATTTTCGTCCTCAAACTTTTTTGAATTCGAGTGCACATCCCACCGGATGGTAAGTGGTTAACCTAACCAGTTAACACCCTGGCAAGGTCATAAATATACATATGTCAGGAATCGTGACACTTGTCGGTGTGGTGAAATAGAGGCCACGTTATTCGATACAACGTTGTTGACGGAAAGCATATATTATTTGAAATGGCACCAAAGATCTACAAGACTGCCAAACGATTTTTTTAAATTAGAGCATAAAAACAGTTTGAAAATAAATTGTACAATTTATCTTGAAAGCATATTATTCAGTCCTTGATTAGATATCAGACTCTTGACATTTTATTTGACTATCCGGTAATTGTAAATTAGATTTTACGAGTAGTAATCTGGGATTGGGATTGCTGATTGTGTGATTTCTCACGTACCTTACTTCATACGTGCTACACCTTAGTGTAGACGTTAATAGTAAATGTAAAAAGGAGCTTCAAATGCTGTTCCTTCTTTTCCAAAAAAATATTAATCACCTATTTCATTTTTATCCATTGCATTCAGAACAATAATTGTATGCATCGTTTCATATTGAGGGAAACCAAACCTACGTAATAACTGGAATCACAGCGTTATAGTCTAGCCGGATAATCCTGTCGGACGGTTTATGGTTATACCCCGGTAGTACGTCATCGGACTATACACGTGGCATCATGTAATATTATTATCAAATCCATCGCTCGATCCTATAATAGACGTGTCAGACCATAAAATCAGTCATTTACTCGGTATCGGGCATACTCTTTCTAATTTTTATGTTATTCTCAGTATTTTCATTAAACTATTAATTTTGTTCGAATAATAAACTCTATTAGCTCACTAATAGTTACCTATGTTACATGAAACTAATGGATAACTACTTAATATAGACCGCAACCAAAATAAAGCCGAATTATCTATGTTGTACACGCTCAATCTCTAGTGGGGTTTGACTGATTATTTCGCGAATGTCCGGGTATTACATTTTATTCTACCCTGGATTATAGAATTTAAATGGCTTCTCTGTTCGTATTGATTAAAGTCCTGAATTTATTCTAACACAATGGCCATAAATGCAATATGCAATATCAGCAGATTAATAAATATGAAATTGTGATGCACACAGCACTTCGCTTGTTTGCTTTTTGAAATCGGTAAAACGATGATTCCCTAGTACGTATTCAAAACGTTAACTTTTTCACAAGGCCATATTCGGGAAGCGATTAGTCTACTTTCTTATCGAAGTTAGAAATTTTTCTTTCTCTTTTACTGTGTGAGTGACAGAGACAATCGTTCAAAATAGTCGTACATCGCTTTTCGCGGTAGCGCTCCTTGGCACCAGACCACGGCATTTCGTAGCAGTTTTAAATACTCTCCCATGGAGTGCCTTTATGGAAGGCTAATTCGACACGTAGTTTTAAGTCAAATAAAAAAAAACTAGATTTACAAACGCTTTAAATATATTTGAATGCTATTTCTTGTAAAACCTTTATTGTTTTTCTCCCATTACTCTCACAAATAGATTTCATGTTTCATTCTACGTATTGGGTATGAGTGTATTGAAAATATTTAAGTACTTCAAATAGAGTCCGTTGTAAATTATGATTATATTTTACTTTTTTAAAGCTAAGCATATAATATTTATTTACAATATTACGAATACTTACACATTAAACGTAAAAAAGGCCCTTGAGGAATTGTACCAAGGATGCTGGCGGAATTTCCTAGGGTGATTGTCACCCACGTTTCACTCGGGCTCCAACTTTCACCCTCGTCGGAATTTTTTTTTTACTAGTATTGAAATGTACCTACTATTATCGCTAGGTTCTATATATTAAATAAGTTCTACATAAGCTAGATAAAGTCTAGTTCCGCATAAGATTCAGCTCATAAATAAGATCCTTTGTGACTATTCAAGGATGTATAACTAAAACTTTCATTGTGGACAGTTCCGCTACACAATGTAGGTAACCGATAAACAGCGAGTTTCAAACCGCTTTGTTGTCCAAAGTTAAAGGACAACGTGTATTTTATTGTTGGTTATATGTACTTGTTTGGGCAGCTTCGACTAACAAAATTTACATTTGTACTTTGTTTTTTTGTTCAACTACAGTAACAATTTGAAGTTACTTAAGGTCTTCAAGGTCAAATAATTATCGCATACTATGTAAAAAGAGTATAAAGCAAACATAAGTGGATCAATATTTTTTATCGACATAATTAATTATGATTCATATTAAAATATTTGTTTTCCCTGAGTGCAATTATGGCTTACTATGGAACAATTTTAAAGTTTTATTATGTTCAACTATTTCATTGATATTGTCTTAAATTAAATAAACCAATATAGCCAAAATAGATAAAAAGTGCTGTATGTGATTGCTATGGAGATCATTAAGTAAAGGCTCTGTCCAGCAGCGAACGACTATTGGTTGATATAATGATGATAGGAATAAAGAAAACGTAGCTGAATAAATTGTCTGTTTCAAATAGCTGGCCACGTCTAATGGTATACAATAATGAGAACAACGAAATCCCTCTACTTAGTTTGCTGTACTATCATTATAATCTGACATGACCAGCTCTCCATGTAAAAGTGAGTCTTATTCCTTGACAATTCAGAACAAGAAAAACTGTGGATGAATTATGCGAGTATATTACAAATATAAGAGTGTAATGAAATTGTTCCACAAGAAATTGTTCAGCACATTGAGTGGGAAAGAAAATTAATTAATGTGTGCACAATTGGAAATATATGTGCCAGAACATTGAGGCTGAGATAACAGTGATCACTTTTCAAAATGTCGCGAACAATATCCTGCAAACCACATTTATAGATTTTTATTTGTACAAAAGTAAGCATGTGTTACTATATACTAAACGAAGCTGACTAAACTAGCGTAAGAAAAAGAGCATGCTAAAAAGTATGGCTTCCTCTGAAACCAAATTATAATTAAAATTAATAAATACTAATATATAAATAATAATATTATATTGTAGTAATAATTTACATAGTGTAGATTCATAAGGGTTGAGTGCAGAAAAAGAGGGGAGGCAAAGGCCCAGCAGTGGGACACAAACACAGGCTAATAAAAAAAAAATCATGCGGTTAGGTATGCTTATAAGTCATCGTTTAAAGGTTTCATTACCGGGTTAATAAATTAAAAATGTAATGTATTATTTTTTTCATTATTAATAACATATATTTAATTTATTTCATTATTAACTATTAATTTGAGGATCCCTTTTTTGTTTCATATAAAACGTTGGCCCAGAGGTGGTTTTGCGTTTTTACGAGTATAATTTTGACCGACCGGACCATATGCATTGAAACTTAGAACAAAATCACGGCAGAAAACACTAGAAAGACGCTGATAACAACACATATTATTTACTTTTGTTTTACTACGGTCGTCATGAGGGATTCTTCAAAACAGAAAGTTGAAAACACCCAAAAAAGGCCATTGGCTGAGTAACATAACGGTCGGTGTGTGTCGCGGAAGAGTAATTTGCGACATTCAACTTTACCTTGGCCAAGTTTTCTTGATATACGACTCCAGTAGACAGTCATATAAAAAGTTCTCGAGAAATTCTGAAATCTACTTTTAAAAAGTTCTTGGAACCTTTCTTTCAGAATCAAAAAATAAAATAGGAACCTTTGTGGTGCCTGTGGTGACTTTGTCACATCATTACATATTTTAAGTACTTTACGCTATCCATTTTAAATTAACACATAACCGTATGTAAGGAGCGTAAACGTTTCAATGTATATTTTGATTCCATGAAAATGTCTGTTACGAGAATTCGACCATTGGCGGATCCACAAATTTTCCACTGAAATTTTTGACATATCTCTTAATATTAATATCTTATTTTGAGGTTATATTTCGACATTTTAATTGCATATTTTTCGTTACATCGGGTTTATAAAATCAGTTATCCCATTAAGGATAAGGAAATCGTTGTGAGTGTGAGAATAACTTTTTTGTAGCCTGTAGGTAGTAGAAATTATTTAGACAACGGTAATACATACATTTCGCAACTTAACTTGGTAGGTAACCAATTATATAGGAAGCTTAAATGTTAACATTATGATCTATTCTCAAGTTAATCCTCCACCATGTTACCTATTACTGGAATTGACCCTCTGTAGCCCTCAGCCCTAACCATGTTTGCAGTCACGAGCCTTTTCCTTAAACATGGATGGGTACGTGTTATTACGGGTATGTACTCGTAGTTTTATTCAAAATAACAACTACTGTAGATGGCAGCGACTAACCGTATACTTTACCTCTAAGCCTGAAGGCCTCTTACCCTCGTCTTTATGAGTCCTTCCTAAACATAGCCAAGAGATTACTTTCCGGTTTAGAAATTGGAGGGCTCGCGGGTACACTATGAGACTTAAAGAGAATTTTCTACTCTAATGTACAGATTTTGTTAACAGTTAAAGTCTGTTAACAAATCTGTACGTAAGAGTAAGAGGTACTGAATTCTCAGAACTGTATTCTGCGTAAAACGATTTTGATGATTATGTTTTAGTTGAAAAGTTGGTAGTTCTTGTGTAGTTCAAGTGAAATTTGATCAAGATCTTACAACTAGTTTTTGAGTTACCTATAAATTTAAGAACCAAGTAAGTAGTTAGAGTATTTTTTTTTGTCATAAACTAAATAAACCTAAGTAAACATATATAACATTTTTGAATCATAATAGGATAAAGCCGCGGTAACAAAGTTTTACCTGACCGCCAGAGACAATTAGAACGCAGTTGCCTCACAGGAATATAATCCCGCCAGTTTAAATTAAAAACGTGTGTTAAGGGTTAGTAGGACGTACTGTAAGCACCGGTATTGTTGCCACTATATTTTGGAGTAAATGAGGAACATATTTTTTTTATGTTACTGTAGGGCCCACCCTACATTCTGTTATAGTAACACCTTGACATTTTGACTATCATCCTACATTATGTTTTATTTGACTATAACAAGTGGTGTCCTGAAAATCATCGTCGCTGTATGCTCTGGCATCTTATTTGGTGTTTTGTGTATAGTCACACCTGTAAATTTTATTTATTTTTAGTTTTTATTACGCCGATTAAAATAATATTCTTCTTTTTCTAATTCTTTAAGGGTGTTTGTTTGTGTTTTATAGGATACGCGATTTTTTCTTATTCCTGTCTTTGCCCAAATCATAAAAATTTGAATTGTTTTAAAGTATTTCGTCGAGCGGCTGAAAGTGACAAAGTCCTCAGAAAATGGGCATGAGCAAAACTGAGGGTGCAGCTAGTTGAAGTATGTAACTAAGTTTCGAAGATGGAGATGATGATTCTACCTTAATAAAAGTCTAAACATAGAATGTGCGTTCTCTGGTGCGTTCTCTGTCAGCATTTTTGTAATACGTTTGATTGACTGCTGACCGCTAGGTCATTGGTTTCTGGAATTTAAATATATCGTATTTTAAACAATATTTTCATCTATTTGCTTTAATGGTGGGGCATTACCTATAATTATTTAAATTATAGGAACATTCACTAAGGTCAACCAAAGTGATTTTTAATTCTAGTAGGTATTGTATGCGTGATGTTTTCCATGAATAATAAAATGAGTAAGAATGTAGTCTATTAACTCTTCGATGCTATGGTGTTAGTACACCGTAGCAGGTGATGTCTTTTTATAAACAGGCAGAAGCAGTAACCATTTAGTGTACCCCTTACATTTCCTAGAATTACCTAAAGATTATCTGCTTGTTGATCATTGTTCCGTATATGTGAAAGACAAACAGGAATCTATGTTATATTATTCGTTAGTCAAACGATCAATATTTGAGCATGTATCAAATTACTGTTTAGAACTAATCTATTTTTTAATGAATTCAGCTATCAGATTGCTACAAGGTTATCGTAACACTTAGTTGTTTGGTCAAGTAAACCATTCTGTCATTACGATACTGCTCTAACCCATATATTTAAAAACCGTAACCGACTTCTTATTCTTACACAATAAATACTAAATTCAAATTAGTTTTCTAGTATTTTACTTACAGTTATGTTCATAAAACAAAAATACCAACGAATCCTAATAAACTTTTTTCTGTTATTTATCTACCCTGTTCAATAAATTGTTGCATTCAAAACTATTTACACAACTAATTAAACTCCTGATTATATAAAATGCCATGCGTAGCGCAACGTAAAATTGTGAGGCAATTAATCCATCGCGCTTGTTCCAGCACATCTGTATTTTGGTAAATTTATTTTGACTGATTATCGACTGCGGAATAGGAATCTTGCAGACGCGCGTTTGGTAAGCAATTTTGTAGATTGTGTCACAAGGGAATAAAATGATATATTTACGGTGAAGTCATGCATTGAATGCGTGGTGAGCGATTTAACCGTTAACGTAGGAAGTTACCTTACTTCACCAACCTACGGATTTGGACATATATTTTTACAAATAAAGGTTAACTAGCGGTAGTTCAATATTCCCTTATTTTATTTGCCATTTAACAGAATTACTTTAATTTGCCAGTGTTTTTGTTGAATCTTTTGTACATGAAAATAATAAAGACCTTACTATGAACGAAGCTACTTGTTGTGTTGACAGTAAGCTTGTCGCCCGCCGCCTTAAGAATTAGGTAAAAATGTCTGCAAAAAGGAAACAGACACAGCTGACGTTTATTACAACAGTAAGTAGGCGGATTAAAATCTGCTTAGAAAAGTTAGTTCAAAGTGTTCACTAAAATGTTGCTAAGTAAATAAATATAGAGCTTACAAAAAATTAGGAATGATTCTCAGAATTGAACAGCCCTTGAGGCACTTCAAAACTAATAAACTTTTATTCCATTAGGTGTGTTAGGCGTATATTGGAGTTTGGTTGTGTTGTTTGGATACCTCAACATCAAGACCACATTGATCATCTTGATTGTCTTGAAAGGGTTCAAAGTATTTTTCTGAAATCACTCTGATATTTACCAGCTTATCGCTTTTTGGTAAAGCAAGACATTATGAGGAAACCGGACTAATCTCAATAACGCCTAGTTTAATTGGGTTGGAAGGTCAGATGGCAGTCGCTTTCGTAAAACTACTAAACTACTAGTGCCTACGCCAAATCCTGGGGTTGGTGATCAAGCGGATCGAATGTAGAAGAGGAAGTATGTTGGGACACCTGCTCCGACAAGATTTACGTATTCATAGCAATAAAAGTAGAAAGACGAAGAAATAGAGGGAAGCCAAGACGTTAACCAAATAAAGAAGAAAGTAAACGTAATATTGTTTCACCGAGGAAGGTTATGGTTTGTGCTTATGACTTTTGAATATTTGACTAATTTATGACTGTGACGTTGATTGTTGCTTGAAATCATTAAAATGTTAAATTCTAATAGGTAAAGAAAAGATAACGTTTTTTGTACACGACAAATGTGCAGAGATCTATCATACCTACGTTAAGAGGGATTATCATGCATGTTTCAAGAATAATACTTATGATACTGATCACTCATTTCGCTTCAAAGAGTTAATTATTAATTTTAAGAAACCCAGAACTGTCAAGTTTGTAATAGATCAAATTAGACTTGTAATTAAAAAAAAAACAACCGTGTAGTTGTCTACATTAGTTTATAATGTTACGTCATCCACTGTAGCTTTAATATGAATTGCTTTACACTCGATTTCTTGTTATCACTCTTCGTCTTTATCCGTTACGTCCACTATTCCTTCGACGATGGTTGAATGTGGCGGTAGCCATTCGCAGCTCGTGTGTTGAGATGAACAAATCTGAAAAGTTATGTTCTTATGTTATTTTTTTATACGGTAGTATCTTGAATATTTCAATATCTTTGGATATTCCAGTGAGTGTTGTTAAATGTTACGGAAACGGCAGATGAATTTACTTATTGAATACAATTTATTTAGATCATGCAAAAACTAACCAAACCTCTAGCGCTGCAAACCGAATCTAAGGAGTGGATCCTTTTTATCAAATTTAATATTGTATTTCAAGGAACATACCATGCAACGGCAATCCTCGGCAGCGATGTAGTGGAAAATCTCAGTTCCCTTAGTGGCACCCTCGTCGCAGTGCCTCAACTTCACCATGAGGGGTCGCCGCGAACCATGCACACATACTGGGTGATGGGACTTCTTAAATGGGAATTGCCAGTCGGAAACCTGAACACACATCAAGACTTATATCACATACATGTGTCCTTTTGTAGTCCAGTAGCAACATACATGTTGTGAGGATGAGCCAACACTGGTGCTATTGGAGTCCTACATTCGTATAAAGAAAGCCAGATTTGCTACCATTGTCCTGGCTTAGGAAGTCCCGAAAACGGTGGTGGCGGCGCCAGGTGCAACACGTCTAACCAATCGGCGCGCTTAAGTTCGTTTCGCTGCATGCCATTTCATAATTTAACGGATTGTCGTGTCGTCGCTAGTTTATAATCTAATTAAATATGTATAATGCGTTGAATTATAAACAGTAAGCTTTATAATTCAGAATCATAATCTATAGGGATTTTACGGTAACTATAAATTATGTACCTAAATAATAATCATGTTTGTACAGACATGATAGGTTATATTTTTAGGCCATACGTTATTTAAGAAATTTGAGATCCGAAAGTTACAAAATGTACTTTATCCCTTTCTCAAACTTTTGAATTTTGGCGTGGGTTCAGAATTCAGGACTAATTCAAATATATTTCAAAATTTAAATAGGTAAGTACAGAAATTTTAGTGAAAGTATGAAATTAGTGTAAACTTATTTCTATGAAAGGCATTTACAGAAATAAGTTTACACGGGATGCCTTTTAATACAATTACTTAAGCTTCAATGTTTAGCTTTAAAGAAAAAATTGCCCAGACTAGGTCTAACTTTCCAGTTGTGACAAAGATGTGCTGAAAGCGTTTTTTCTGTAGCTATTGTTTTTTTATTGAAATTTTATAGTCAGGTGCATGTTGTACGACACAAAAACGTTATGTTAACAAAAATCATTTACACAATTTGATACCACGAAGTGTCCGGGAGCCATCGCCGGCTATGTTATTTTAGTATCTAAGTTTGGTTAAGAAATATGAGTTTATTTTTTAACGAAACATAATGATATGTTATTGTTGTGTTATGCTATTCTTACGTAAAGCTGATAGAAATATGTCTTAGGTAAATATGCATTGAAGGAGTGTCATTATTTATTTATTTATTTATTTTCACAAGTATCTTGCATACATTTTTAATGTGCAAAGATTGATATTTATACAATATTATGCAGCCTTCCTTAACTCTTAGCCAGACCTGGTGATTTTATTAATTTTGGATTCTAATTTCGATAGATAATAATAGCGAAAAAATAAATTAACGTCTTGTTTTTTTTTTTATATTTTCGTTATTAAAAAACCCTGTAGTCCTTGTATGCTCACTACCTGATACCAGAGGTAACATGTGGACCGTATGTGGTCATTGCCTTGCTACCCACACATTGAAGTTTTAAGGGTTAGCAATAATTATGTATTCTCATCTCACGTCACAAAAAACACGAATTGCCGGCTCGGCTCTCAGGAGAGTTTACATGATAAATATCCAGGTGTTTATATATTTTTAAAACCAAAACTATTAATGTATATCATTTATTTATTTTACAGATTTTTTCACTTGTCTTATGCATAGCCACCCTTAAATGTCATGTAAATACCCCACGGAGGCAGGGGCCATACATAACCCACACGTACTACAGAAACGGGCAGGGAACATAACATTAGATCTACGAACTTAACGAGCGATAAATTTACAAAAACCGTCATAGAGGCAGCACGTCCACGTCCACTTCTCTCACTCTCTCCGATGCTTTCTTCTGTGACATGACAAGACCTCTTAACAGATGGATTCAACGGCCTTCCATTTCACCTCACTGCACAACATTACCACTATTGTATTGTGCAGCGAGAGATCAACCACTTCCGTAGCCGCCACGAGAGCCACCCGTTCCACAGCCCAGCGACTACACCTTTCCAGGGTGTGCTGGGCCGTGTCATTCGCCCCACAGCACTGGTGACACCTGGAGTCCGGCTCCCTCATTATTCTGTGCAGGTAGTGTCCAAAGCAACCATGTCCGGACGATACCTGCGTCAATCTAAATGTCAGGGCCCCCTTCTTGTGTGTCACTCACTCATTCATCACTGGAAGGATGGCCTTCTATGGTTCGAGTTCCATAGATGCCATCTTCTAGGGCGTCTTCACGGCTGCTTGCGCCACCCCCTCCGCCTCTTCTCCATCGGGGTACTTCCTCTGCCTCCTTAACTCTGCCCAATTCTACGTTGACCTACCTGACATTTAGTACTCCTGGGACACCAGCTGCTACATAGAGACACCCTCATGGGGGGAATGACGCGCTAGTGCCCTATAAATCCCCTCTTGGAGTTGGCTCGCCATCTAGCGGGACTCTGGCTTGAGGCGGGGGTCGTGGACAGATGAGTTACCGCGTCCCCGACACTAGTCAGCGAGGCAGGCACACCTGGGTTTTTGGTGGGTTGACTGTTCGATCAGGCCTTCTCCGGCCAGGAATCCCACATACCTCCAGAAACTTCCAAATTTGGATGGCATGTGCAATTTCCCAGGGAAAAAAATATTACTTACTTTTAGGAATCGGAGTGCCTCCCATAAATTAGAACCATGACTTGGAGTCATGACTTCTTAGTAAGCTGGTCGATAGCCAGGTCCACCTTCGAGCAGTTAATGTGCAAATTTCCTGTTCGCGCTAGTAGGGTATAAAATTCATTCGTATTTTTCAAAAATCGCAACGCATCTCCACATTCTCGATGCGTTCGGAGAACTTACAGCCGTGCTAACCGTATGCCTAGCGCGTGTGTTTCACGCACCATATGCAAAGATTTCGCTTTCAGTACGCTTAAAATGGTGTACACGTACCTCCCTAGAATCGCAACGCCCTCCACAAGTGGGCACCTTGACGTTGTCCCAGCACTTTCTGCCGCGCTCGTCGGCCTGCTCCGCCCGCGCCAGGTACATGTGTCGCTTGCATAAACTCAGCTCGCCGGATACCGCCATCACAGCTGCCAGCACCAGAAGGGCCAGCACATTATATGCCATGCCTGTCTCTAATACAAAAATATTTTAGCAAAAAGAAAACGAAAAATTCCTTAATATCTTATTCTTGTGACTTGTATGGGTAGTAACCAAAACCTCTAATATAAAAAGTAAATTACAAAATAATACTTACTCTATGACGCACTTGTATCAATAACGTGATCTTACGACGAAAGTTTAACCCAGACTGGGCAGCTAACCCGATCTCGCTAAAAGTTTTCCGTGTGACAAAACAATATGGTATTTCTTTACGGACATTTGACGAGGGATGACAAAATGGATATGAAATGACAACGAAACGAAATAAAACCCGAATGCCCGTAAACTTAGTACAATATGCAAATTTCGTTATGCAGACGAAGTAATGTACCAAACATATTTGCAGACTTCGTAAAAATTAAAGAAATTTTGGGAATATGTGAAAATTCTGCAATAGCTGAAAGTTTATTGTTTAAGCTTTCGTAAGTCATTGTAATAATTTATGAATAACACGGCTTTATTCACATTTACTTAGTAACACGCGCGACATGTTTCGGAGAGCACAGGGTTGATGTAGTTTTTTTGGATATTTAATTGACATATGAGCCATTAGTTGTCTAGCGGACCCCAGGCTCCCATGAGCCATGCCAAACGACAATACGAAGAAAAAGCAAGAACCCCACGAAAGTAATGTTTTTTTTTTGAGATATTAATTTATATTATATTTTTTTGTTTATTAGGTAAGATTACTAAATGGAAATTATCTAACTTCTAAACAAGTATAAAAAGATACAAGTTTTTCATCGGGAAGTAAATATTTTACAAAGTATATATTTTTTTGTGTGTTTTCGGCACACCTTTTTTGTGTGATTTATAGGATTCATTTAAAGATCTTGGAATATTTTCATACAATGGATTGTAAATAAGATTACCGGAGTAATATATTATGACTGTACGGAATCTGTCAGTGAACGATCCTACCAACGTTACCCTATGCAGTGATTTCAATTTTGACGTTAACATCAGACTAATAGGGTAGGAGTTTGTCACAACAAGTCATCAATCTTGTAATATTGTATTTACGTTTCAGGCTTAAGCTTGGGCGGCGACTAATGGTCTGATCGCCTGCCCATTAAATGACCGCTCGAGGGAGCTTGCGGTACCTCAACAACCGAACCATTATAACTTTAAATAATCAAACTAATATTAGTGAACGATATGCTTAACTAATTCTGTTTCTAACCTTTCGCTTTAAACGGATATCACATGCGGTATGAGGTCGTACGTGCAGGATATTTGACTTAAGGGAACTGGAATAAAGTTGGAGCGAACAAATATATAATAGAAGTGAGGAAAGCAATCTAAAATGGTAAATATGAAAGTGCTCTTTGAGCGTCAACACCGATAGTTATCTGAAAATTTGTTTAAGAAGTTATTTTTATCATCATCATATAATATAATTTGTGTTCATCTTATATACCACCCGGCGGCAACGTTTGCACAAACATATTATCGAGTCCTCTCTACTGAGAGTAATATTACTTAATTTTAGGACCTAATTATCTTACTTCTCTCCCTCGCTATAAATAGCGGAAAGAACTTTTAGATAGTTACTTTTCAATGAAAATGACTGTCTCGAAAGTGAAGTCTTATTAAGTAGTAAATGTGCAGGTACCTATATTTCTTCACGGATTTTCACTTTATATAACGATAGATGATAGTTAAGCAGTACAATATATTTGTACCAGACGGGTCCAGTAATAAGGTACTTAACTAAAGCACAGTAAATGTCTATTGATCAATGTATCACGTTACACAGATTGTAATTTATTATTTGTGACTGGAATCCATTAGCAGTCCATTAAACGTAATTAGCTAATAGGTAGTTGTTTTTGTTTATTTGTACTTAAGTTTAATACTTCAGAGCGAATAGCATTTTTCAGAGTGTAGTGTTAATAATAGTATTATCGATATGCAATCGTCTTGAATTTGGGAAGTTATTTTGACAACTTAGTTGCT
This sequence comes from Grapholita molesta, assembly GCA_022674325.2. Lineage (NCBI taxonomy): Eukaryota > Metazoa > Arthropoda > Insecta > Lepidoptera > Tortricidae > Grapholita > Grapholita molesta. The sequence goes on along the minus strand of CP053121.2, from coordinate 20,445,071 downwards.
TGTTCTGCAGACTGTAAGTAATATATATTCTTAGAATTATTGACTCCGCAGATTATTATATTATATAATTTTTAATTTTTATTATTTGATCGGTAGCTTAAGCTAGAATGAAATAGGTTTTGGTCTTACTAGGAATATTGGGTAATGATAAGAAATTTTATTCAATATGTTTGCCTTTTCTTTACAGCAGACTAAATAAATAGCTTTACCTTTGAATTGCCGTTAAATATACGTTTTGAAAAGAACATTATAGCCAAATCCTTCATAGCCAAAGCCAGCTAAGAGCCTCCTCCTAAGGGCGGGGCACATTGCACGTAGAACCGATGGCCATTGGAGCGTAAAGGTTCTAGAAGGGTGCCGAGCACCGGAAGGTGCAGCGTGGGCAGACCCCCCACAAGGTGGACATGGATAAAGATTGCGGGAATTTGCTGGATGCGGATGGCGTAAGTAGGTTTCGGTCTTGGGAGAGGCCAATGTCCAGCAGTTGACGTTCTTCAGCTGATATGATGATGAATACTTCATACACAACGTTTTAAGCATTTTAATTTTATTGACAATTCGTTTCATTAAGTAATTCGTTTCTGTAAAAAAGTTGTAACCTAACCGCAACCCAAACAATGGAATTAGTTCGTTTCTGAGTGAGGTCGCAGTTCTAACTTAACGTAAACCTACACGCAATAAGTTCGTTTTTCTACGAGATCAGAGTTCCAATCTAACATAATTCTTGATGGAATCAGTTTGTTTCTTTGAAACTTGAGACGTTTCAGTTCTAACGTAAACCTACATGAAAGGAGATGGCTTCTGTCACAGTTCTAACAACAGTTAAAACAAAATGGGTGAGCAGTATATTTTGTTTCATTAGTAGTAATCATGTTGTGCAGAATTAATAATAGGAAAAAATGTGATAGTGTGAAAGTAATAAGTGTGGTCAAACACGGTTGGTGTGGAATTCGCATTGTGTAGAATCGTAAATAAGAAAAAAACAATATGACTTAAACGTCCAATAATCCAATATAAATGGCTACGTAATCCATCAATAATGGTAAGTATTCACTTGTGGATTTTGTTCAGCGGCTTAATTAAATTTTAGATTCACCAAAAGTTATAATTGAATTTCATGGATTGTTATAGAAAATAATAAAAAGTGATGAAACTGATATTACCTAGTTACAAATGTATGTCTAATTTATGCTGTTCGTATACTTAATGTTCACACGTGATCCGGAATGGTCTGGATCTGTAATTTGCGCTTAATCGTTCATACACTTTGATGCGCAGCCCAGCAAAGTGTGATACTAAAATATTTAAAGTATTTTAAGCAAACCTCTGTCAACATGACTAGTGTTATTCTTTCGTAATCACGCGATCGCGTGCTTAGTAAGAGTATCGTTCGGACACGTAGTTGGCTCAAGTCCGAAAAACAGTATGTGATGGCAAACATTATTTCATTTTAGATCTTAATTAGCTTGACATAAGTGTAAGTGAAGCGTTCTACTTATTTAGTTTATGCTCTTTGCTGTTCTTCAGTTGTAGTGATCGTTCACACGGAGGGCAATTAGCTACCATCTGATTGACGATTAGCTAAGTGCTTTCTGAAAGAAATACTTAATCTATGTTCAGGCATTTTGTTTTGTGACATTAAGTTCATTTTATTCTTGGCTGTGCGTGCTTTGTGGCTGATTGTTGTATGGTAGTTTTGGGGTAATAATAAGAATAAATTAGATTAGCTTCACAAAATAAGAAGCTAAGGACATAAATAACTTGATGCATGGTGTGGTGTGGACTCCACGATTGGTCATTAAAAAGTGACTATTTGACTAATCGTTATTAATTCGTCACGTTAGTATAAAATTTAAGAATTGTATTTTATTTTAGTATGGATTATAGTCATCATCATCATATCGGCCTAAGGATGTCCATCCTTATGGCCTCCTCCTAAGCGACACACAATTGCCGGTTTTGCGTCACCGGCATCCTGTGGCCTCCCGCGATCTTTGCCATGTCGTCGGACCACCTTGTGGGGGATCCTTGTGGGGGAGTACGTGGTTGCCACTCGAGAATATTTACGCCCATACTCAGCGCTATGTATATCCACTGCCGTTTAATAAAATTAAAGAAAGAGTAACTTTAATTATTTCTGGTACCTAAAAAGAAAATATATGTTTTACTTACTCGTCTCTCACTCTAACTTTTTCGGCTAAGGTTGCTATTTTACGAGAATATTGTCTTCGGTTGTAGCGATTATTTTTTAATATTATTTATTTATTGAAGCTTATTTAAAATTATTTCATTGCCTTGTTTATCAGTAATGCTTTGTTAAACGTTTCAATATGGTTATCGAGTAACGACACTCAATATTGTACTGATGTAAATTCTTACTGGGCGTATTTGGTTTAAAGCTTTTCACGTTGAAGTAAAGCCAGCAAATCATCCAGCGCTGACATTTCACTTAAACGAAAATCCTTCTTTTGTGTTGTGCTAAACCACGGCTAATAGGATTCTTGTCAGTTGCACATTGTCGCGGTAACACTGCTGACTTTGGAAAGTAAGGTGAAATTACTTTTATTATAAAGGATATATAAGTAGCTGAGTGAAGATATAATATTCTAAGGATCAAATATAATTTCAACAACTAACTAAACATATCCACTAGGTTATAAATAACTTAAGAACAAGTAAAACTAAAACTTTACATTTAGAGTAGGCCCCTGTGGCATGGTTCCAAGAATGCTAACAGCATTACCTCGCTGTATTGCAACGCTTAGGCGTTGGGCGAGGAAGCTACCAGCTCTTTTATCTCCAATAGCGTCTACCAACCGCTTAGCCAACTCTCTAAATAGGCGCTAAGCTGCTGGGCCCCACGGACCAAGAGTCTCGACTCCAAAGGCAACAAAATTGTAGTTGGAATCGTGACTTCTGGGTTTTGCGGACCTGGGCAGCCACTGCCGCCGCGCCGGCCTTGTCTGCATTACCGTGGAGAGATCTAATTGTCGCATCATGCATGTAAATAGATTGAACTAATCTGAAGTGAAAGATGTGTTATTTTGTTTAATTTGCTATCTATTTATTGCCATCATAAATATTAGTCACCAATTTTATTGCACGGGCCTAGTATATTTCCTAGTATACTGTGGAAGGCTAGTGCAATAATATTGGTGATTAACATTTTTTAAATCTTGTGTACATAAGGCAAGTTATTTCAAATTACGATTTAGATTTATAACGTTATTCTCGTGTACCTTAAATTAACCGACTGGAATGCCTTGCTTGATGAAACAATTTGCTTAGACATAAGTATTAAATCAGTCTCAATGTTTAAAAGATTTGATTTTCATTCTTTATTAATGCTTGTTGTTTTACTTGTTAAAAGTTACTGTAAACATCCATTGTACCATGATTATATTAATTTGCATACATATATAACACCTTAAACAAAATAACACTTATTTATATTATTTCTTCTGTAAGTTTATATGTATTTAGTTTTTTGTTGACAAAGGACTGACTTCAAATAAATTGTAATGATTGACACAATTGACTTGTTATTAAATTAATAAAATGTCTTTATAAATACAAATATATTTTACATTTAAATATAAAAATACTAAGTGACCCCTATTTTCCTTAGAGTAGTTTATAAACCATTACTAATAAATACGAAACAGGCACTAGAGGTGACAAGAAGCCTAGCCTTTCACCAAAATCATTGTAAAAAAGGAGAACCAAGTTCAATACAAAAATAATGCTAGGCTGTAGGCTTCGGCGCAAAAAAAATTGATATTTAAATGAGTACCAAGTTTTATGTAAAATCCAAATATGTATTTATACCAATAAAGTAACATTATGAACAAGACACAACATATTTTTTTTATTTTATTGAATACCTATAACATTTGCTGTTATTTTAAAAAAATGTGAGATGTAGGTTAGATTTGACCTACTTTAAGATCTAACAGCTCACCACAAGCTGCCCTGCGTTGACTGATTGGTTATATATATTTGGTTGTGCAAACATATATTCACATATTTATACATGTTGGGGCATCTAAACTACCAATATTGTTAAATTACACACATTTTTTTTTCAAATCGGTAACTAGACACTATTCCCACATTACATTTTTTTCCTTCGCGATCTACGATTCCTTCTTGACTACATTCCCATTTAGCATAATCCCGTGCCTGTCCGCCCATTCGCATCCGTCTGGTTGTCTGTCTGTCTGTCGACTTCGCACGGTCATGGTTAATACAAGAATCTTTCCCTCGAAAACACGCCGTAAAAGTAAACAAAGAGAGAAGCAAAAATGTTTATGGTGCCTTTATTTAGTAACTAGGTTTATATTTTCGCAAAACGAAATCCTTTAACTACTATACAGACGTAGGAGTAGGTGGCTAGAAATACCACCTTCTGCTTGTACGAGTAGAGTACTGGTATAGTTTCACCATATCTGTCTCTCACTGGATTTGCTCAGTGACCGTTTAGCCGAGAAAGCTATAATTTTATCTGAATATGTAAATCAATTACGCGTAAAAATTGGTAAATGTGGAAAAAAATAGAGTATTCCCTGTACATGCAAAGTGCGGTATGAGTATTTTTTTCCGGTAGAACTCTAAAAGTGTGAGGTGTGTTCAGATAGAAAATTTGAAAAATAACTTTTTTTTTTTTTTTTTTTTATGATATAGGAGGCAAACGAGCAGACGGATTGCCTGATGGTAAGCAACTACCGCCGCCCATGGACACTCGCAACACCAGAGGAGTCACAAGTACGTTGCCGGCCTTTAAGATCCCTATACGCTCTTTTCTTGAAGGTTTGGATGTCATATCGGTCCGGAAATACTGCACACGACAATTTATTCCAGAGTTTTGCTGTGCGAGGCAGGAAGTTTCTAGAAAAACGCACAGTTGAGGACTGCCAACCATCTATGTGGTGAAGATGGAAATGTTGTCGTGTAGAGCGCTGGCGGAAGGAAGCAGCTGGGATTAACCCGAACAATTCCTCGGAGCACTCTCCGTAATAGATGCGGTAGAAAATGCAGAGTGAGGCCACATCTCTACGCAGTGCCAAGGAGTCAAGCCGGTCCGAGATATCCTGGCTGCCGACAATTCTAGTCGCTCTCCGCTGGATGCGGTCCAAAGGGAGAAGCTGGTATTGGGGGTCCCCTGACCAGAGATGAGAACAGTATTCCATATGTGGCCGTACTTGCGCCTTGTACAGTTGTAGGCGGTGGGCCGAACTGAAATACTGCCTCGATCTGTTGAGCACACCAAGCTTCTTCGAGGCCAACTTGGCCTTTCCCTCTAAATGACCGCGGAACTGGACTGAGCTAGAGATGTCGACACCCAGAATTCCGATACTGGCTGTGGCTGTTAGGAGAGTGCCCTCAAAGCGAGGCGATACGACAAACGGGAGTTTCTTTGCCGTGAACGCGCAAACCTGTGTCTTACTGGGGTTAAATTGAACCAAGTTCATTCGGCCCCATTCTGAGACTTCTTTAAGGGAAGTCTCAACTTCAGACACAAGCTTGTTCCGGCTCTCGATGACACTTTCCCGAGAAATGTTGGCACGGCCGGTATAGCAAGCATCACCCGTACTGTCATCCGCATAGCAATGAATACCGCTGGTCTGCAGCATGTCATTGATATGCAGGAGAAATAACGTGGGCGATAGCACACAGCCTTGAGGGACACCAGCATTCACAGACATGGAATCCGAGCATTCACCGTCGACTACGACCTTAATGCTTCTGTCTGCTAAAAGCTGCTGACCCATTCGCATAATTTCTCAGGAAGCCCATAGGATGGTAGTTTCGAAAGAAGAGCCCCGTGCCACACACGATCGAAGGCCTTCGCTACATCCAGACTAACTGCCAATGCTTCACCCTTCGTCTCGATCGCCTGAGCCCAACGATGTGTCAGATAAACTAGAAGATCACCAGCCGAGCGACCACTACGGAAGCCGTATTGACGGTCACTAAGCAGCTGGTGGTTCTCTAGGTACCGGAGGAGCTGGCAGTTGACAATGGATTCCATTATCTTCGAGAACAAGGAGGTGATAGCTATTGGCCTGTAGTTGGAGGGATTTGAGCGGTCGCCTTTTTTAGGGATCGGATGCACCAAAGCTGACTTCCACGAGATCGGGACTACGCCAGAAGAGTAGGAGAGCCGAAAAGACGCGTTAAAACTGGTGCCAACTCAGGAGCACACATCTTAAGAACAATTGCGGGGATCCCATCAGGCCCACTCGACTTATGGATGTCAAGGGAAACAAGAGCTTTACGCACAGAGCAGTGCCGGAACTGTATATCCGGCATGCAGCTCTCGCACCGCGGGATGGTCGGCGGCGCGTTTCCTCCATCATCCAAAGTCGAGTTAGACGCAAAGAGCTTACCCAGAAGATCGGCTTTGTCTTTTGCGTCATGAGCTAATGAGTCATATTCCGTGCGCAGAGGTGGAAAAGACTGCGTGCAGAAATTCCCTGGATAGCTTTGGCGAGAGACCAGAACGCACGAGTTCCCGAAGGAGGCGCTCTAATTTCTCGCTAATTCTACGAATGTGCAACGACTTTGCGATGGCAATAACTCTTTTAAAGGACCGGGAAGCAGAGTTAAACTCCTTTTTTAAAGCACTGGTTTTTGCATCCTTAGCCGCCGCTGCATTTACCCAGGCTTGGTAACATTCCTGCTTTCGACGAGATGCCCTTTTGCAGGAAAGTCCAAACCAAGGTTGGGATTTACCACCAATGGGAACTGCAGAAGATGGAATGAAAAGCTCCATTCCCTGCAGAACCACATCGGCAATAGAGTCGGCAGCGACGTTGGGATCAACCGGCGTGAAGCAAACCTGCCTCCACGGGTAGGAAGCAAAGAAGGACCGCATTCCATCCCAATCTGCTGACTTGTAGTGCCACACACGGCAGCTATGGGCAACTTGCCGACGCGGCGGGCACGTGATTGGCACCGTACTCCGGATCAGGCAATGGTCCGAGGAGCCCAATGGAGCTACAACGGATACTTGGTAGCTGTCCGGATGGGAAGTCAGCAGAAGGTCCAACAGGGAAGGTTCCTGACTCTCCACATCTGGGATTCGCGTAGGCGCAGTGACCAGTTGTGTCAAGCCATTTGCCAGAGCAAAGTCACAAACAGATCTACCCGCATGATCGGTTTTGTTAGAGCCGAGCCATTCGGCATTGTGGGCGTTAAAGTCGCCAAGTATCACGATCTCAGCGGGGGGGATCTGTTGTTGCACAGAGTCAGCAGATGTTTGAATGTGCTCTATGAGTCGGTCAGTTTCGGCATTACCGTTATGGGACCTATACAGGCAGGAGTAGATGCGCGGATGGTCATCGCTGTCTACCCGCAGCCATAAGATGGATAGGTCCCTACCTTCAAGATGGGTGAGACGACGAGAACTGATATCATCTCTAACGTACACACATACCCCAGCCCTAGGTACAAAGGAGTGTTCCAGGCCGTACCCGGGATAGGAAAGGTAAGATGTGTCCGCCGGAGATGATATCTGAGTCTCGGTCAAAAAGAGCAAGGCTGGCTTTGCTGTCTCAAGGTGTTGGTGGACAGCATTAAGGTTTGAATGTAAGCCCCTGATGTTGCAAAAATCCACAGCAAGCGTGGCAGGGGATGCCGTATTCGATTTGCTCGTTATGCCTCGGCCAGATTTTCGATGACGGAGCGCAGATTTGCCCCCCCCCAGAGTATGAGGGGCGGTCTGGGCGTCCACGCTCAGGTACAAGAAGCCCTGAACATGGAGGTCCAGAGAGGGATTCTCCAGCGCTAACGCAGCTGGTACCCTCCTGAGGTAAAGTATTGGTCTGCGCCATCAACATTTAGAGCGGAAAGGGAGTGTGAGCACAGGTAACCTTACTCACCATTGCTGGAACTGGAGTTTGCCTCTAAACTTTTATTTATAAAGTCAAATACTTTCGGAAATAATCGCTCTGAAAATTGAAAAAATGTGTCCTTTTGTTAAATTATTTTGAATTTAATCGGTTGAACCATTTTTGAGTTGAAATCTATCTAATCGAAAACTACGGAACCGTATACCGAGCATAGCCCCCGACCTGATCTTCCCCTTTTTTCTTATCAATTTAGTTTGTCTCTCTGTCTGTCCCCTCTCCTCACCCTTTCAGCGGTCTGTCAGCCTAAAATAAATAAAATAAATAAGAACAAGAAGTCACCTAAAGGGCAATGGAGAGATCGCATCAAAAACTACGTTACTTGCAGCAGAAGCAAAGTAACAAATATATCCCTCCGGATCACTAAACTTAAGTGGCAGAGGGCGGAGCACGTGGAACCTCGAACCGATGACCGTTGGGGTATAAAGGTTGTTGAGTGGCGACCACGTATCGGAAGACGCAGCGTAGGCAGACCTCCCACAAGGTCATACCATTTGATAAAGATCACGGGAATTTACTGGATCCACGAAAAATCGGTCACTCTCTTTGGGGGAGGCCTATGTCCAGCAGTGGATGTCCTTCAGCTGATATGATAAAGTAAAATAAATATGTCAATATATTTTTATTCGTACAGTCTAACATACAGAAATTTCAAATAGAAAGTAACTACGGTTTTCAACCGCATGTTAGGCGTAGAAGTGGTTATGTATATATAACGCCGTGAAGTGAAGTAGAAAGGTAAACTATCGCAGCTAATGAGATTCTCATTAATAGCCTGCGGGTGCATGGCGTGTCTTACCAAGTCATAGGAGTTTTGAACCCTTTACCTATTAATACACATCCATTTTGCAATAGTGCGAGCGTCGAATATTTTGACTGAAATAGACACCATTCAATAGTTAGCAATTTACTCATTGGCTTTGACTGCTGGTATGTAATAGTCATAGATCAGACAAATTTCAGTCACTGCTCGCAATAATGTGGACATGGCTCGAAAATTAATAAATTAATTATGTTTTAACTACAAATTTATGTTTATTGTTAGTCAGTAAAATTACACAAATATATCTTAAAATACAGATGTCTTAAAGAAAACAAGCTTATTTTTTTATATATTCCTGTACTTAGGCTAGTTCTATAATTATGAAAATACATATTATAGGAAATACATATATTTGGACCCGGGTATGTCCTTAAACTACGTCCAACAATGAGAGGTAGGGCACAGCGAAGTACCATCACGCTTGAGTCCGGAGAAGCCCAACTGGGGAAGTACCTCCTCCTTACAGAAGACCACAGCCATAATAGCACTGCTACCTTTCAGGTATGTAGTGTTGTGTTCCTGATGGTGAGTAAGGTTACCAGAGCTCCAACCCCCTTAATGGTCGGCAACGCGCTTGTGACTCCCCTGGTGTTACGTGTGCCCATGGGCGACGGTAATTGCTTACCATCAGGCAATCCGTCTGCTCGTTTGCCACCTTTTGTCATAAAAAAAAAAAAAACATATACATATAATTTGGCGAATGGTAATGCCAAAACCTTTAAGGAAAAAATAAACCCTTAAAGATATTTATAGTTTTATATTTTTCTTAACTATACAAAAAAATATATATATATTTTCGATAACATCAACCACTCACACTTTTATGCAGGTGTAAATAGTTATCTTCGGGGAAGCAAATCTTACTTCAAGAAATTAATTTTTGAGTCATGGCCATATTATTTCGAGCAATGACGCAAATTTGTCCGATCTCTGCAGTAATAGCCCAGATTGCATGAGTACCAACACAGAGGCGTTTGTATCGCTTCGCCGTCCACGAAGCTTCAACTTAATATCCGGGGAGAAATGGATCTCATTTTTCATGAATGTCATCCTAGTGAGAAATGTTTAGCAGTCAACAGATTGTCGGCCCTTTCGAGCTTTGTCACCCACGCTACGCAAGTTTACCCATGCTCCATACAAACGATGTGCCATTTGAAATAAGCGGTTTTTCTATATTTCTGCTGCTATCGTGGTGTGGGAGTGGTGATATTCGAAGCGAGTCGCTTGTCAATTTAAAACCTTAGTTAGAAAGGAGACAAGGATTCACTATTAAATATATGTAACTAGTCTTGCTTAGTGGTAGATTCCATCACGAGACCGACAAACTCTTTAGCATCTCTAGAAAACGCCTCATTGTGAAGCAAAGAATGAATCGAATTTTAGTCATGTTGGTTGGTAGTATAGATTGATGGACCGTGTTAAATTTATTTGTGTATTTAATTTGCGACATTTAAAACAGGTCGGCACTAATCGACTACTGTACTGTACTTACTCACATTTAACAGTTGAATAAATACAATGTCATTGTTGTAAATAATATGACGAATATGATTGATGTAACAAGTTTTGCTAAATTACTTAAGTCGTGATAGGTATACCTTAGTGTCCTCTATATTGTGATTGTGAATGACAAATGGTTTTATAAATGTTATTTCCCTACCTGATAATATTAACGATTCAAGTTTTGGTAGCGTCGATAGAAGTAAGTTTTAATTTACCATTGTATTATTATGTTTGTGAATAATGGTTTTTTTGAAATTTGTTTATTTACAATTTCTAATATAAAAAATCAACATCTATTAGCCGCTTATTTATTAAATGGTTAGAATGTTCGGCATTAGCTTTTTAATTTTTTCATACAAGTGGACTTTAAAGAAATGTGCCGATTACACTACGCCTCTGAAGCTTTTTGACATAATATCATTAGCATTACTTTAATAGCTAGTAGGCAGCCATAGGCAGATTTCTTAATTAGAATAATTTCGATGGAACTAAGCAAACTTACAAAAAATAAAACTGTTAAAATACGGGGATTTAGAGCGAAACTCGTTTGTCTTTTAATAGTTTTCAAGTCGAGATATCATAATATAATTAAAAATGCGGGTAATATTTTGTATTATTGAACAAATGGGCTGTATTTGACAGATACATTTTATTTCCAATATGTAACCTCTACTTAAATTATGCCTACTCACAATCACGAGGTCTTTCAACCTTTACCCTAAATCCGGGTAAGTAGGAACAAAAGTAAAATTCAAACCTCGATATAAATTTCAAAATCTCGATATAAAGTTAAATTATCTTTAACGATAACCACAAAATAATAGTAGGCGTCTCATCCGGTAGTAGGCGTAAGATAGGATTTCCTCCTAAACTCTGAAAAGTTAAGAAAAAAATCTCAAGTTATTTTGATATATTATTTGGTTAATTCCATTATTTTACTGCCCTGTAAAGTTTGGTAGATACATAATTACCAAGGATAGGACAAACGCCCGTCATTTTGGAAACATAACCCTTTTCCGTGTTACGGAGACTTCATTATAATGTAAAATATTATTATATTAAACTTTCTTATAAGAACAAATTTAGCGACAATAAAATTAATGAATGAATCTACTTAGAATGGATGTTGTTATGTAAAAAATTCACTGTCGTAATCCAAAAAGAATGATTTATTTGTTCGATCTTTTCACTTGTGCGATCATTGGATGCAGGATGATGCGATTGAATTCAGGTCGGATAGTAAAAATAACAATTAATTAATAAACAATATAAAATAGAATATATGTATTAGTATCTCAAGGAAGTCTCCGTTGTGCGGAACAGGGTTATGTTTTCAAAATGACGGGCGTTTGTCCTATCCTTGATAATTACTTGGAACTCTTTATTTCATGTTTAGGAATTGAAGGAGGATAGAATTAAGAGGATTTTTTGATTCAGTGTGTAAAATGGTCAGGCATTTGAAGTTAAAAAAAGTTATTTATACAACTTTCAATAAAATTACCCTAATTGTTCAGTTCCGTACTCAACCAACCCTTGTATCACCATGTACATATATATGTCTGTCTGTCCCGGTTATGCTCAGTGACTGTTAGCACTCAGCTCTCTAGCTGTAATTTGGTATAAATATGTCACTGACGTGGTCAAAGTGGTTAAATTAAAAAAAATATATTTTTCCCCTACAAAAGAAGTGGGGGTATTTTTTTTTCGATTGAACCCAAAAATGTAAGATGTCGTTATATAGTTAAGTGAAAACAGAAGAGGAATTTACATATTAATTATTATTTTCAGAAATAATCGCTCTGGAAGTAAAAACCCTACACTGAGCATGGTGTGTCATGCTCTTGGCCGATTTTAATATTTTGAATTTCATGCAAATGAAAGGTAAACGGTATGTTTGAGAAGGAATGCTCCGCCAGCAATTTTGTACGCAACTCACTCAGCGGGCCGCTGCTTTAATTTGTTTGCCCTGACCTACCAGATAATGAGGCTCATTTAAAAAACCTTTTTTCCAAACTAATATTAACACAGAAGCTGAAAAGCAAAAGTACACAGAGATGTGGTATTAAAATGAGAAAATAACGCAATAAGCTTTAACGATCGTTAATTGAAGTGCTTCATTAGAATGTTAGTTACTAGTAAAATATTTTTAGCAAAAAATGTGTTCGAATATTATATTATTTTAGTTTCAAAAACGATATATCCAGCATAATATCACCTCATCATTTATTCAATATATATATATATTTTCATTCTTTACTGAACTGACTTCGCCTTCGTTTTGGAGACAGTCAGAAAAAAAATCACAGTGAAAGCAATGGCAAATAAGTCGACTGGATAATTGTATACTTAAATTGCAATCTTATTTTTTTTTATTAGGTTAGTTTTTAAAATTATTACTAATATTATCGCTCAGCGTATCAGCCTCACGATTCAACGAGGAAATGCTGCCAGCGTCTTTGGTACCATGCCGCAGGGCATTTTTTAGATTCATGCTAGTCTTAATGATCAATTGTTTTTCTAGGTATTTCGTTTTTTTTTAATAAATAAATAATATGTTTACTTTTTAAATATTGTAATTAATAATATTGTTTTATGATTAAATAAAAAAAATGTCCCTTAAATGTTCGTCTCGTGCTCTCAGTGAGCGTGAGTCACGAAATGATGTATACACGAAATGTGCGAAAATGATATATAAAATCAACAATAATAAGGCTTGTCAAAGGTGGATAACAGATTCCTACTAACTTTGTTAATTATCGGCTCGGCGGCGTGTGCAATTTGCTAAATATTATTATTAAACTTCTAAACAGCTGAGCAACCAAACATTGCTTAGGTACAAGTAAAGATTAATATTTACAAGATTACGAAGATTTGTCGACAAATATTTCATATCTTACTGTCCTATCTACACATAACTGTGTTTCATAGATTACCAATAAAATGTATTTACTATAAGTAATCCAAATTTTACACTTTCGCAGTCACATTTCAGCTAACATCGGATAAAGATTAGATGGATACATGAAGTCGTGTAAAAAAGGGACAATGGATGTAATTTCCCGTTAGAGCAGTAAAAAAGATATCGTAGCCGTTACTGTACAGTTATAGTACAGCAAAGTTCTTAGATACCTACTGATATACATTGTAATCGGTCGAGACGCTGGTGATTTTCACTCATTACCCTTTAAGACTGTTGAGTATTTCAAAAACCTGGCTTCTAAGGAAAAATAGTTTTCCAACTTAAATAACATAGTCTCTTGCGGAATTCTGTAGTATGCAAACGACACCAGCCCAACCAATTGATACAAATATTACTGGAAGTATCTTACACATAGTCTTACTCCTACAGGAAACCCTATTTGCTAACCCATAAATGCGCCGGCCAGGATTCGAACCCCTGACCTTCTGCTTAATAGGCATGATCACTTTTGACTAGGTAAGGAGGCCGTATTAAATTATAAATGTAAAACAATTGAAGAAAGTGTAACACAATTCCCAGTGAAAGTGTAGTAGTGTAGAAGTCGAAAACTGTAAACTAGTCCATTTTTCTGTAGTGTAGGCAAATATAATATGACGCGTGGCCGTCTAAGCAATCGATGAGGGATTTATTTTGACAGATGACCTGACTTGACCTAACTTGCTTCTAAATTATTCACATGATAATGAAGTAGGTTGTAGGTTACAGTTTGATTTAACGACACTTGTTTAAAAGTTTATAATGATTCATATCATGTATGAAGACGTCAGTAAGCTGGTTAATAAGAAAATATATAATGATAAAACTGTTGGTACGGAATTACGTTGTTTCTGAATGATTTCGAACGCTATTATAATTCTATAATTAGACTGTTTAATTATACTCTAATCTTCATTATGCAAATATAGAGTTGAAACTGATATAATTAAACTTAAAATGGGAAGTCATTTAAGCTCTTTCATGCGTTAAATTAGAATGTTTTCTTTTTGGGTTGTGTGTATGAAATCCTTTTACTTTCTTGAGTTTCTGCACTGGAGAGGGGATACCTTGTAGTATGTTGCAAGCATTTCAAACGTATAATTATATTAGAAAAATAGTTTTAGTATAGTTTATTTAGCCACCAACATAATTATTTCTTCAATAATTCCCTCTTACTAACCTAAAATCTAACCTCCTGAGTTATATTATATGAGACCGTCGCTGCATTTGATGTTCAAAGTACAGCGCGCCCTCTAAATATGGATTAAACCGAAAAAATACATTCGATTTTTGTACAGCATCCCATGCCGATTTGCATCTACATTTTTCCATACAAGATTCTATACAGAAATATGACCATAAAGGTTTAATTTAGGTAAGGCATATACAGAAAGAATACATTGAACAATTATAATTATATTGACTTTTTAATCTAGTTAGTACATACTATTTTAAAATAGATATTATAGATGACGAAAGGCAGCTAAAGCCATTAATTTCTCAAATAGTCAGTAGTCGGCGGCAATCTCTTTGAAATTTTGTTGATAATTAATGGTCCTGGATCTGGTATAGTATTTTTTTTCCCTAACGTAAAAAAAATATTATAAAATAACCAACAATTTACAGATAAATACAACGTAAACAATAAGACTAAAGAAAAAATAATTAAGTATTATAATTAAATAATTGACATCAATATTTGGAGCAAAGTAATTACGTATAAAACCAGTAGTAACAATTGAAAACTTAAAAGAAACTTCGCGTCAGTACTTTCTCGCACAAAAAAGCAATATTTATAGTCGCCTATTAGCCTTCTTACAGTTATTACTTGAACATAATTTTAGTACTAATTCTATAAGCACAGAACAGTAATTAGCTAAAAGAGAAAATAAAATTATACGTATAATTTTATTTTCTCTTTTAGTTAATTTACAAAATGTAGGTGATTAATTCAGGTCATGAGTAATGATTACGCAGGTAATGATATCGTTCGACCCAGCACACGCAACGTCTCAAGGAAAGGTATAAAGGGTAATTTTAATTTTGTGGACCAATACCCAATTATGTAAGTTCGATTTAATGTCTTCTGTATCATTGTAGAATAGCATATTATAGTATTCAAATTTAATAAACGAATTATTGTAACAGTTGGTTTGCGTCTATAAATGTTACAACGGTTTTTTTTGACTTGAATTTTATGAAATTAAATGTATCGAATTGAATTTTAAAAACAAGATCTAACTAGATCTAATTAAAAATGCTCTGTCATGTCGCACAAAACGATATTTTTGAGTTCGCCAGTTGGAGACTAAATATTTTGGGTTACCATCTTCTCTTACCGACTTTCCGAATAAACACAAAGCCCATTTCGGTTCACTGGTATTTATCCTAATGTAAAACGACTTCAAGGTTATTTTAATACAATTATTAACGTATAAACCTTTGACTCGAGACTTGATACCTCATTCATGTTGGATGCAACATGAGCTTTCTTTTGAGTGTAATAAATTTTAAATGAACACAGGATTTCCTCTCTGTTTATTTTTCGGTTTAAATATTCGCTACGCGTGTCATGTCTCCGTGAGATCTTGACAATATAGAAATTATTTGAATGTCTTCACTTTTACAGCAATTTTCACTCACTTTTACATAAATAGCCAACTCGTAATGGGCTTAAAAAGTACCAGTAGAGTGTAATGACTCCAAAAACAAAGCTCCACATCAAGGTCAATATATAGGAATCTTGATAATCATAAACAAAGTAAAATCATATACAGTCGCTAGAGTCTCGGAGTTCGGATACCTATCTTACTTGTAAGTGATGATCGTGCTCTCTGGTGGTTCAGTTGTTCTATATTCCTAGAGAAACAAAGCTGTGAAGATCACTTATAGTATTATTTATCGTCCGGGAGTTACACGTCGCGCACACGCGGGTCGGTTTCCTTTTGAAATACCTTTCTCTGGTCACTTTGAAACAGGATTGTGCTAAAAATGGTATGTCCATATTAAAAATGGCTTGCCTGTTGTTCTGATTTGTTGCGTAAAAAATTACATAGCTACTGAGCAGAATACGTGACAGCTCGAATAGTCTCTCAAAGCTAATTGTTTAAGAAGTTAGGTCTCAATAATAATGCATTAAATAAAATAAAATATAATTTTAAACTTTTTCTTTCACATAATCGATGCGCTCCGAAATTGTATTTATTATAAATTAATCATAGACATAGCATTTGGCTAGACGGAGCGTGCTAATAATAATACCATTATCGAAAGGGATGGCTTATGTAACTTTCCATAGGTATGGCAGAGACGGGGCTATTTTCGTCCGTCCTTGTCATAGTCTCACATATTTTTGTTCCCCCCCAAACTGGACTTTTCAAAACTGTCAGTTTTTAACCAAAGTTGCGGTAATTAATATAAAATAAGCTAATATTTTTGTTATAAAGAATGTCCTGTATAGCAAAACTATAGTGAATTGTTAAATTTTGGGCTACAAAAGCCAGCACATCTTTGTCCCTTACTCGCGCTCGTGGATGCGTTCTCCAGTCATCATTCCATTAGTTGTATAATGGATTTTGCCAGTATCCAGTGATTAAGACAAACTGTCATCTATTTTTGAACTGATTGTCATTTATTTGTTTTTACAGCTTAAATATCTTTGTTTAACGTGATGTGCAGAAGACTATAGTACATTGTGCAACGAGGATGGTAAGTAAGGTATAGTAAACGCGAGTCTATTAGAAGCCCGACGACGAAGTCGGAGGGCTTTTAATGACTCAAGTTTGCTATACACTTACCAACCGTGGTACACACAATGTTTTTCATCACATTTGCGAGGAAATAAAATAAATTAGTTGGTAAAATATTAGTTAGTACTTATGTAGGCTTAAAATCAAAATACACTTTGAAAACTACAATCAGACCTCATCCACTAAAAATATTGTCAACAATGTCAACTTTTTTCAATGTCTTCCACAGATAGTGTTAACAACTGCGTTTTGTTTTCGAATTTGACAGATCATCCTGCCAAATAGTATCAATTATCAAAATCAAATATAAAACAATTATTTTTAATAAATACTAAACATTAAATTGCGGTCAAATTGAATATAAAGATATGTTTTATACATATTAAAAGTTGGTTGTAGCAAACTTTTGAAGATATGAAATACACCTTGGCTGTTTGGAAACATCCTCAGTCCGAAGTAAAGTATGAGTTCTATATATTTTTAAAACTAAACTTAACAGCCCATGTGAGCTAAATCGGCTATAACTGCTCTGTACTCTCGCAAGTAACAACGCCATTGACGAGCAAGCGTGATGAAAAAACATAAAATTATATCACAGCCACTAGAACGTCAAGCTCGTTGCACCAATATGTCTAATCAGATCTAGGATAGGAGTCTTATCAACATTGTGCACATTTATAATACCAATCAAACTGCCGAAGCTAATTAACTTATTTAAATGCTGCCTTTGATCGTCTTTGTCGTATAAAAATCAACATTTTTTATTTTGATACCTTTTGAATTTCTTATCGTTTTAAGAGTACTTATCAATATGATACGTTTCATTTCTGTTTGTAACTCGTCTGCGACGTATTGGTTATAGTATAGCATATACTCTATTTTTCGTATCCTAGTACGGAGTATTAAAGTGATATTAGATCTGGGGATATTCCCGGTTATCTGACCTAGCGCACGTTGCATTAAAATACTTAGGTATTAAGTTTCTATCAATTTAACTGTACGTGTACTGTACTCGCAATGAGAACTCTTTATTATGCGATGAAAGTTTATGAGTAAATATAGCTATTTGTAGAATGATATTATAACTATTTTTAGAAGCACAAATGTCGTCGGTAGTAAGTAGGTACATATTATTTATTAATAGAATAAAACCTTTACATCATTTAGTTCTTTTAGGATGCTATATTTTTTTATGGTTGTATAGGTGTCTGTAAATATAGAATAATATTATTTTTTATAATGTTAATTACGCAGGTTTTTTTATAACAAATAATTAAATAAATAAAGATTAAAACGTTCTTGTTTTTTTTTACACATTATCACCAATAACTAAACTTACTAATAACTTTACCGCATAACTAAACTTTAAAAATGACCTCCGTCGTTTGTCATAGCCGAGACCATGGGGACAATGTATGTCGTTCTCAAATTGTCGGAGGTGATTTTTAAATTTAATTAACGCTGTTTGTGTTTGTAAGTCCCGTTTATTCGTAATAATAAAATAAATCTTTGACAGTCTCATTAATAAAAAAAATTTTTTTTCATTAGTAAACGATACTATACTATTTACTTTATCGTATTTAAGGTGCCATCTCATTTTGTAGCAAAGTTTTTAGGAATTTCAGGGTGCCATTAGATGATATTCAGATTAATATGCGCGACAAGAAGAAGAAAAAGAGAAAAATAACGGCACCGAGCATGGCTAACGAAATATGAGATTGAGCATTATATAAACTCTTTAGATTGCTACAATAATGGAGGTAAATTATTATTGGTAATTGTATATCATAATGTTACGATTGGTTAATACAATAAAGAAAATACGAACGAAAGTAGCGTCCTTATTTTTATACAAACGACATCATAAAATTCCATGGATTAATGGATTGTCACCATTTCGACAAATTATGATTTTCTTCAGCAACTAATATGGAGCTAGATGTGTAGAGTATAAATATCACTCGACACGAACATACTATTATAGAAGAATTTATAGCAGTGAAATATAATTATACGATGTTATTTACACATATAATAATACTATATCTCTATATAAATTAGTGCTTACAAATAATTACGGTAAAATATAAATGATGGGGGCTGTAGTGTGTGTTAGTTCATTATAGATACACATTTTGCGTTACACATTTTACAGTATTTACGCTGTGTGTCTCGCTTTAACCTTAAATAATGGCTTAATTAACTGACATCCAGGCCGTAATTTTAAATAAGTTATATACCACTAGTTTGTGCATTGTCAGTTGACAGTGGATTTCTCCACATTGAAGTATATTTTCCGCGGGTGCTTACTGGCATCTAATTAAAAAGCGGAACGCGCCGGCCTGCCGCTCTAATTCAATTAGTCGGCACAAAGAGACGCTCCCGAACGTGTTGTGATTACAATTCCAACCCATGCTGTGTTTTGAAACTAACATATATTTCAGCAAGTCTTTGTTGGGGCTGCAGGTTTGAGCAGGAGCGGAAAATACACACGAATGAAATATGTGTAGATGTGGCAAACAAGTTGTCGGTGTTACATGCTTAAATAAGCCTTCTATTACTTCTTTTTAAGCATTTTCTATACGTGCCTGGAAAACAGGATTTCTTTTGGAATGATTTAGGTTTGGTTTCGACAACTTATACTACTCTTACTTATGTATATAGCATAAAAAATAATTTCACTAGACTTGTACTCTTGTTTGATGACAACAACTGTAAATTTAACTTTGTGTTTATGTTTGACAAGACGTATTAAGTTGAACTAATGTTGAATTGTTAAACATTTGTATGGATGTTTGGTTAATAGTTAGATGTTTAATATATTTTGCATTGCTTATATAGCATTATATAGTATTTAATTTACTTATTTATTTATACTATTTCTGGAAAATGAAACAATATTTCACATTATTTCCTTTTGTGTGCGTAATAAATAGGAAATTATATTATAGAAGACACAACAAGTGTACATCAAAAGATAATACTTCATAGTCTAAACGAGTAAAATGGCAGGCGACCAAAACCCACACTTTCTTTAATATTCGTTTTTTACAAGCGGTTTTCACACAATGAAACAAAATTAAATGTTGAGATTATATTTCCTGAGTGAGAAAAATAAACGAACCAATTTCCTTTTATTACATGTTTGATTCTGTTTAATATATTACATTATATGATACGGCATCCCGATTCGAAGACAAGAAGTATACAGGGTGAATTGGTTACGGAATTAGAATCACATTTTATTTTGTTTTATTTATTGAGTGGTTTTTATATAACTGTAACAGATCTAGAAATAGTACATTAATAGTAATACTATATAATCTAATGAATTATACACTTTTTATGAGTTTTTACATTAAACTTTATGCTCATGGGCTAACCTAATGAGAATTTAAAATATCATCCGTCTATGTCACGTGATGCATGTTTGTTTTTCATTGAATTCAACAAGAAGACATCAAGACGACAGTCGATATTTATATTAAAAATAAAATACAATAAAGTAAATTTACAGAATAAGTGTTACTATTATAATTCCAGGCGTACTCCCCTATCTCACAATACTGACTTTATATCAAATAAATAGAGGCGAAAATGTTAAGTTCCGCAAAATAACGTACCGTACGTTATAATCGTCGAAGGTAATTTTTGCCATTGTATATTGTGACTTTTGCTGTTAAAATAAATTGAAATAACGGGTAAAACGAAAATCAGAGTCTTAGAACTCGTTACATATTTTACCCTGTATAGGAAACTTATATTGTATGCCATAAGGCGCCACGATGGCACATGCGTGCCGCAATCTTTGAGCAAACAGAACGCTTATTGCATCGCTCTCGAACATCCACGAATGTGTTTGACCAACAAAGTAGTTTATATACTACATATTTCTACGACTGCAATTTTCTAAATCACGTTTATATTTACGACTCTGACCTAAATATTTTCCATGGGCTATATAAGGACAGTACAACAAATATTCATTTAAACTAGCGCTTGTTTCAGGAAAGCGGTTTAATGAATGGGTTATTAGCTTGCTATATGGCTTTCGTAAAGGAAATAAAATGGATTTAATGCTAAGGCAAATATTTAGAAGTGTAATTATATAAATATATTCAACGAAATATTTGTAAAATATAAAGTGGAAATAATGGCACTGAAAGACTTAAAATATATGTGATGCTTTTTGAAAGCTTGGCTGGCTAACGCTTGATATTTTTAATGGCAACATTAATGTATATTTCAAATCTGTCATATGCCACTTATATGTCTAATGCCAGCTTCATATTAAAATGCAATGCTATTTTTACCATTTTTATATATATAGCCAGGCTTGAATATGACTGGCGCGACAGCCGCGAGCCAAGATAGACTACCCTGTTTAATTACATTTGTGCGGCGGTGGGTGACATTTTTTCTTACCCAACTGTATTTCACAAGCCCAAGGAAACAGTTGAACTGTGGAAAAATTAGGGAAGCCGGTTGAAATCGGCTTGTATGGACGCCATGTAGAAGGTATGTCGTTAGCAAAATGATTTACTCGTAGTCTTATACCTAGACAATGTGTTGTAAGAGCAATACGCAGATTTTATATTTTTGCTGAGCTTTCGTGACCAATTCTAAAAAAATATAAATAAAGTCCCAGTGATGCGAACGGCTGCTCGGCACTCATAGTGCTTGAAGGAAGAGATCTATTCTCTCTAAAACTTGTCGCGTGAGTGACTAAATAAACATGTTATTTATACATTTCCGCCATTACTTATTATCCGTTAGCATTGGCTGTGTATTGTATTACATGTGCTCCCACGCACTTGTTTTGTTTGTCAGTTCAACTTTAAAATAGACAGCTATGAACTGTATGAAGATACATCATAGCTAAATCGTTTATTTTATGCGGTGGTTAAAAATCTACAACAGTGCAGGAAATATAAAGTGTATACAGTATCGATGGTATCCATTATGTTTTTGAATCTTATTAGCATGAGTATAATATAATAAATTATTGTCATTATATTTACATGTAATTTTAATAAAAAGGACGGTGGAAGGAAATAAGAATGTGATAATGACCGCATTCTAAAACAGCTGCGGGAGATATTACGCCATCAAGCTTGTATAAGTTTTATATAACGGGGGACTGCCAAAGACAAAAATAGGTGTTATACGCTTTATGCAATACTTATAGTTTAACTGCGTATGCTAAATATGGAAAAACAATATCCATTCTGGTTTTCTTAGTTTGTATAACCCAGGACCTACATCACCTATATCACCTTCACCTATATATGTATTATAAATGTGTAAGTTGCGATGCATGTACGTGTCTCTTAATTAAAAAAAAACTACTGTATATTTATGAAACTTTAACTTTAAGTTAAGGCGTCAGCCGCGATAGCTGGAGATGCGGGTTCAAATCCTGCCTCGGACACCCAAGGTCTTCTTCACTTTTTCTTAAGTATGTCATCTATTCTCAATTTACAAGCAATAACCTTTATTTTATTCCTTTTATTTTACCCTTTATACAAGAATGTTATAAGACTTAGATATACTGTGTGTAATTCTATTACGGGCGAAGAATTAAACCAGACATAGGATTTACCAGTACAATCATTAACCAAACATTTCTTTAATTATACCTGTTATACATATGTAATGAATATTAGTAAAATTTCTGAGCAATAATGTATACATACTGCGAACATTACGCGATATGAGCTTTTGAAACTAACTGTCAACGAGTGTTTAACTCGAGTGTATTGCATTACATATGGATAAAATTTTAATTGTACTTCCAAGCAAAAGTTAAGTACCTAAATAGATTTCTTATGTCCTATTCTACCCTCCGTCAAAAGATTCGCCCGTATAAGATTTACACACTGTATACCGTTCTCACATTGCTGGCTAAGGTACCTACTAGTGCCATCTAGTGTTTCACCTCCGCAATAGATCTCAGTTGCATAAAATTTGTCGCTGGCAAACGCCGGAAATGTAACTACACACGTTACTCGACAAATTGCGCTTTGTGCATTTAGTCCCAAAAATATACGTTTAGCCAGCAGTGGATCGCGGTTGTGTAGGTACAGGCATTGTCAATCTGTACTTATATCACCATTGATGTTTAATTTGGCGTACGTTATTTTAGAAAGAAAGAAACTACGTACATTTATTTTAATGTCGCTACAATATAAAAACGAAAAACATGATGATACGCAGAACACACAAACATATTAATATAGGATGATCCCCACTCAGCATGGTGCTACGGCGAGCTGTTAAAAGAGCTGTGTTGTTTTGTTTTTATGATACAAATAACAATATATAGGTAGGTACGTAATTATAAATGAAGTACGTATTTTTGAGGCTGAAAGAAGGAAATATAATATGATTTTATATATACAATTTTTAATGAATATTTAAATTGAGTAAAATAAAGGTAAAAAGCGTATGCTAACTTAAGACTAAATCTACCTATAAATTCAAGTACTTAGCTAACTTAAACATACTTAAGTCAATCTAATTTAGGCCCTAGGCAAGGTGCCCATCACGCAGGCGGCATTCCCGCGCTGAATTGCTATCGCATTATTTCTACAAGAAAGCCGCCCGCGCGAGGGTCACCAGTATTTAGTATATACAATTGTAAACATATTTTATTTTTTAAAACAATGTACTATGTTCCGGTTGTAGTAGGCGGTGCAAGGTCTTGGGGGTGCGGAGGCTAAGGAGTTTATATGAGAATTGGGTCGTCAAAGAGTTGCGATACTCGCCCGGATCGTATCTGGCTCAACCGATCTCCTTGGTGATTCACCGTTGCAACGCTGCCAGTGTCAGGGCCTTTTGAGCCAGCTGTGATTCAGGAGGGCACATTTACTTAACTTTTATGCTTTAGTTAGTTAAGTTTGACAAAGCCTGTGGCTGATAAAGAGTACGTGACGAGGCCTGTGGTTGATATTCTTTTGCATCATTTGGACGAAGTCTGCGTTGCTGATATTATCTTTGGTTCTTGAATAAATTATATTATTTTAAAACATCCTGTTCACATAAAACTACCAATATTCGTATGTGATTCATATTAATTGGCGAGTATAACGAATGTCTACGCGGACATCTTGTACTCATACGTTGAGTTTCGTTGAACTTTTCGACAAACAGCGAATGTCAAGCACGCATGTGTGATCGCAAGTAACAACAAAAACCTCCTTCATTAGGATTGAAAAAGTACAACGAATTATATTTACTGCGTTTTGTTATCTCATCGTGTCTAATAATATAATTTCACGGTTAAAACCGAAGCCGAGGGGCTATTGTCTGGGTATCTGTATTAGCAAGTGCATAATAACGATCTTTCTTCAGCCCTACTTGACCCGCTTGCTTGTCTGTCTTCAATATTGTGAATAGGACGCGAGCAACCACTTCACTGGAGTTGGCGGCAAGCTATGTATTCCAATCGGCCCCACATTCCCGGGTGCAACAAGTTTTTGGATGAACCAGTGTAATGTAAACTGCGATACCATAATAAGTAAAGGAGTTTTCAAGCATTAGTGTCGATAAGTCACTCACACACTTAAACATAATAGCAAAAGTCCCGTTTTGCAATAGTTATTTACTAGTACATTTACAGAAACAGAAAATTTTCTCATGTCAAGAATTTTTGTCTGACAGTCTGCCTCACCCGTGCTCGGTAAAAATTACCATATCCCGGATCAAGCTTCTTTCAGTAGACGCAATTAAGTTTCAGCAATAAGCATATTCCTCTTTTTCAAGTGCCTATAAATGAATCGATACCCGAATGAGGGCCATAATAAACATGGAAAATTTCATTAAATTTTATATCGTATTTTCGCGAAATAAATAATAAATTGAAACTCGTTTACAAATTTACATACAGCTGCTAAACATTTACGTAGGGCAGAGCTGACGCCGGTGTTTATTTATGGATGTTTTAATTTCGTTATATCGTAAAGGACAGTAGGGGATGTACGTGTAATACGATCCCTCGAGGTAAAATTAATCTCCACCGTACACGAGCGACATATTACAAATATAAAAAATAATGTTTATATATTTGAAACAAGGAACAAATTAAATTATTTTATTAAATATTTAAATTAAAAATTTAATCTCGCCTCTGACACCGGTGAGCCTGGTCAGTTTTTTTTTTCAGCATTGTCATTTTTTTTTAATTTTTTTTTTCTTTAAATAATAAGATAGTTGTGGATTAGATAATCTAAGCAAATCATATTTAAATGACTTTTTTTTTATTAGCAGTTTTTAGTTATTGTTCTGCTATTAATTTAAAGTTTAAAACTGCACATGGTATATAAAATAATATTGAGATCTTGTCATTTATGGTTTGAGGTGAAAAGATCCCCGTTCGTGCTTTAACAATAATCCCAGGAATCATAAACGTACAACCACTTGCCAAAATTGGCCTGGGGAATAAACGCTAAAGGCTTTGAATGCTGTCCGAGGTGGCGTATCTAAATAAAATCGCAAGTAAGTGATTGTAGCATCATTATAAATATCCTAAGATAATAAAGTAAATAGCTTCAGGCATGCCGAATATGATTTGTTGATACATAAATTATTGTAATTCATTGCTAGGAATCGTTTTTACATACATGTGTATAAAGTAATCTTTTACTAAACTTTTGAAAAATATGATGTAATTTATGTATAACCCGCAAGCTTAACAGCAGAAATAAGTATGCATTTATAAAGAAATATAAGTAAATTTTCTATAAAAAATTATAAATAGTAGAGTTGTCGTAATCTTTTGTCGCAGTAAACATTTTCCCTTAAGGGGTCATTTTGCACGCATCTCCCCTACTTTTATCTTTTATGTAGACTCGTAGGTATATAAATATATTATATTATTTCCATAAATCGGTTTAACGTTTCTTAAAGTGAAGCTCATTTCACTGGTTAGTAACCCTATTTTCGTATCTGTCAAGTTGCGTTTATTTACCTGTCGTACAAAATTTCGTATTTCAATATAAACTAGGAAACGCTTTCAAAAGCTTGAGAGTAATTTAAATTCAATTGCCATTCCTACTTACAATCAAAGTAAATTCTAGCAAAGAACCGGGAACAGTGTATTCTACTTGCTTTGTATAAAATACCAACGCGTAAAGTGTTCTACTATACTGCTTCGAGAAGGAGTACGATGAACACAATGTATATTATACCACTCCTAGTTACCACATATTAGATATTCTTTAGAATTCCCAAGAACTATAACTACACATGACGACAGGTAGGCTAGTGACACTGCCTATGGAACCTACGATTCTGGGTACAAATCCCAGTAAGGGCATTTACTTGTGTGATTAGATTTGTTCCTGGGTCATGGGTGTCTTTCTATGTATTTGTATATTATATATATCATTGGCATGTAAGTAGTACCCAGAACACAAGCCTTCTTGAACTTACCGTGGGGCTTAGTCAATTTAAGTAACGATAACCTGTAATATTTATTTATCTAATTACGTAGTGTTGATAATATAGACGAAGATTAATAACTAAAAATACCAAAAAATATTTAAATCCACTATTATTATCTGTGATGATTGCCGTGACCTCTTGATGAAAAGTAAGTTATTGGTAAAATAAGCAAACTGGCCTGGTGATACATTGATAATATACTTGCATGCTTGCAACATCACTAGTGATTCAGCTGTTTCAGATACTGTGACACTTGTAAGCATGCCGAAACGGGTACAGGTGTTGTGTGAGTATAGTATGGAATAAACTCGACAGATTTTATGTGTATTCCTCATCACATTTAAAAACTGAAGCGTCTATGTGTTATTATTTTCTATTATTCGTCTGGTTTCACAGTCAATACCGAAGAAATCAAAAGTAACAAAATATTTTTTTATCGTGACTCAGCGCAAATTCTGTTTTTAATAGCAATGTCGCCACTATATAGCACTAAATCGCGTATTATTATTGCCAATAACGTCTCCTTACTTCTTTGTGCTAAATTAATAATATCATTAAATAAAAATATATGCGATATTCTGAAAAGCTTATAAAGCTCGTAATATAAACATAATATTTTTCTTCTTAACGTTGGAAATTCATGTTTTGAAGCCTGAGCCTTTCATACGATAGCTGATGGCTTTAAATACAATTCCCGGGCGTGGCCATATAGATGTATGCGTAGAATCGCTATAGAATAATCTTTTAGATTAGTTACTATATATTTCCCGGACCCGGGTATGTCCTTAAACTACGTCCAACAATGAGAGGTAGGGCACAGCGAAGTACCATCACGCTTGAATCTGGAGCAGCCCAACTGGGGAAGTACCTCCTCCTTACAGAAGACCACAGCCATAATAGCACTGCCACCTTTCAGGTATGTAGTGTTGTGTTCCTGATGGTGAGTAAGGTTCCCAGAGCTCCAACCCCCCTTAAAGGCCGGCAACGCGCTTGTGACTCCCCTGGTGTTACGGGTGCCCATGGGCGACGGTAATTGCTTACCACCAGGCAATTCGTCTGCTCGTTTGCCGCCTGTCATAAAAAAAAAAAAAATTATCACTTAAACCTTTAATAAAGTACATTGTAGGGTTTCGTAGTCAACTATAATTCCGTCTGTCGGTCTGTTCCCGGCTTTGCTCAGTGACTATTAGTACTAGAGAGATGTAATTTTGTACGAATAATACGCTGACATTGAAAACAAATTTTTTTTTGTACCTCCCTACGTATGAAGTCTGGGGTAGTTGTTTTTTCGGCTTAACCCGAAAGTGTATCGTTAGATAGGTATTTGAAAAAGAAGGTTCACGTTCATTTATACAGTCAATAATTTCAAAAATATCCCCACTGGACATTAACAAATAATCCTTCCCCTCGTACCTACTTCTGAAACACAATAAAAAATATATTAATCATACAGATTAATAAAAGTTTCAAGGAAATTTGATCTTGACCGGCCGCAGCTGAACCGTTTTTGAGTGACAGATCGAACAAAAAAACGGAACTCTTTTCTTTTTAATACAATATTTTTATATTGACTATAGTATAAATATGATTGTCAATAACAGTAGAAGCAAAAGCTCTCTTTTGGCATACTAACAAAAGAAAGAGTAATGAAACAACCTGGCTTTACTATACTTCATTTGCTGCTTTCTCTGTCACTAAGCAAATTGAAAATGCGGTTTTAACTTGCTTCAAACACGATAGTTAATTAATTTTTCAAACCAAACTAAGTTACTATTTTGCAAATAAGTTTAAAAGTTCTCATTTCGTACAATATACGTAATACGCATTTAACATTCAGTAATAATAGGAATATTTATTTAATACATATGCCGAATCGATGTCAAAATTTATGAGGAGTTTTTAAAATGTTTACAGTATATAATATATTACGTTACCACACTAGTGTAATAATGAGCGCATTACATAACTATATCGAATATGAAAGGGCTATAATATAGCCACGTTATATTTTACAGGTATACAGTACATATTATGTACTGTAAAATGTTATACGATACATGTGGAAATAGGTAACTTGCAAATCTTCTTGATTTAAAATACTCCCTTTGGTCGTGTTTTAATATATCGACGTTCGTTTCGAATTTCCTATTATTCCAACTTGTATCTTAATGTACTATTATATCAAATCATAATCTGTATTGTGTGTTAAACATATAAAACTAGTTACTAAGGCCATAATTTATTGAAAACTAGCTGACCCGGCGAACTTCGTACCGCCTAAACACCGACAATAGTAGGGATAGCTTTTAATTAGCTAAAACATATATGATTTTAATTCAATAAACATAATGGCCACAATGGTGACCATTCAATTGAGGTTATATTTATTTTTCGAAATCACGGGATTTTTGTGATTTTTTTGTACTTATTGTCTCAATCAGGGCTGTGACGATTCCAACCAATCCAAAATAATTTTAATCGGTTCAGCCGTTCTCGAGTTATAAGCGGTTGAACAAACCCCACTTTCTTTTATATATATATATAGATATAGAATATAGATTTCACGCTACGTATCGTTCGATCTGTCATTCCAAAATATTATTTCATCGTTTCGATTGTGTTTCTACCATCAATTGGTATATAGGCTCTTTTGACACTATGTATTAAAATTCTCCATCGCTCAATTCAAGAGTTATTAATGATGTATTGTGATGTCAATTGGCGGTTTTTAGTATGATGAGCTTCATATGAGAGTATATTTAAACTCTAATTTAATTATGCCAAGAAGTTATAATGATGATACCAAAATGTTTTTTATCATAAGAGGCAGTGAATCGTCTTCCGTTGGATTGAATAGAACTAATCAATCAAAGTCATTTCATCGGTCCATCCATCATACAGCGAGCCTTGTTGTCGGCTGTGTTGAGCAAAGTACGTCTATTTGTCATATCATATCGGAATTTTTTGAATAACATAAAAGTCAATGCCAGTAAAAAGAAGCAAAAAAGTTCTATAAAATGGAGTTGAGTTATAGACGGTTATGGTAGCTACGTAACTTCTCTTTATTATCATTGTTTCTAGTTCCGAACGTCGTCAAAGTAGTAAGTTACCTAGGGGGTTTCCAAAATATATAGGAATAGCTGTACTCCTTTTTATCATCCGTGACGGAAATCAGAATCAGTAGACATGTTCCTGACACAATCGGCGTGAAATACGGTCAAACTTTCGCACACTTGTATACACTCTAATCATTGTCTCAGTTCGCTGAAATTAAGTAGACGTGAAGTAGCGTATCTTAATAGACTTAAAAATAATTGTCACTGCCCTTCTGGCCTTCCTTCGTATGCTTAGGCACGGATCCGTGCCAAGCATTTGAATTCTACGGAATTAACTTCAAGGTCGTTTTTTCATTTGATAATTTTGACATCCGCATACGAGGGGTTGAGATTATATACCGACTACTAACTATACTAACTAGAGGGGTATCGTTGCTCTCATTATCGTGTTTATGAGGTAACCAGCTCTCTGTCTATTAAACCTTACTTAACTATTAATAAGCAAGATATTGCCCCATTGATTTATTTTGTAAAGGCATAAGCCTTATTCCACTTTTCTTTTAAAGCTTACTCGTATGGTGGCGGCTAGAGATGGCAATGTCAAAATATCACTGATTTTTTTTTCTTTTTTGACAGCCTACCTGCAATGTATTTGGTGTAATTTGTTGCCTGCGTCACTTCGCGTAACTAACAAGCGATTTGATATTTCATTTAAAAATACGTTTTTAGTTTTTGACCAAATTCCTTAAATCCTTTTAACGAGCCAACGAAAATATAATTTTAACGACATGACACTCTAAATACAATATGAAATGGTCCTAGAACATGATTCATGGTCTCACAACGATTGTAATGTACTCGTAAACAGAAAACATTTCCGACGACCTATTTATAAAAAGACTTAATAAACACAGGTCAGTGAATTACGGTCATTTGAGTTTTTCTTTTTCTTCACTTTCTTATCAAAAAAATTACGAGGCACGATTAAGTTCAGAGGCAGGCAATCAAAAAAGTTTTGATTGCGTTCGTAAAATATTTCTGGTAGTCTAAAATTTGAATGCAGGTGTGATATTAATTAGAGCAGTGTAATAAAAAGATAACGTTTTTCGTAACGATAAAAATGTGTTAATTAAAATCTTTAGTCTGGCCCAGCGTGCTTTCTCAAAGGTTCAAGGTTCTCAGGTAACTTTACGTAAACTTGTGTTCAAACGTAGGGCATGTCACTGCCATGCCTCTGAAGTAATTAAACTTGGCTAGCTCACTACAAAGTAAATATTTACTTACAAAGATAGAATGGGTCCTGATCCAAAAACTTCATGTGTTTTTGGCTAGTTGTTTTTGCGTTGTACAGTTCAGATCCCGTAGTCGACTTGTAAAGAAAAAGGCCATTATCGAGATAGTGTAATAGTTATTTATCTAACTGGGACATAATGAAATTCGTTAACACAAGAGTGTGGGTTTAGGAAACGAGCTGTAGCGAAACAATAAAGCTATTTAAAAATATCCAATATTCTAGCCACACATTATCTAGCCAACATCAAAAAATGAAGATATATTTCAATATGTCATTTGTGTTATCATAAAAAGGGGTGAGTAGGGACGAAACTGATATTCAAACCTCGATTACACTTTATTCTTACATATGTAAACTAATTGGTGTATATAAAAAATGTTTCGGTCTTTTGTATTTTGAATTTATAATGATTTTGGGTAGTTCCACTTCATTACTTTAACGATAAACACAAATTCTTACCTCTGCCCGTAGTCCCTCGTAGTTTGGGTGAAATGGTATTTAATACAAATGTGATTTTGAAATATTTTTGGATGTATAAATATCACTATAGGTCGTTTTGAAATAAGAATACTATATTTAGGTAGCATAACCATTTCACTCCACTGTCATCCCTCCTTCCTCCATTCATAACCCCACCGTCGCCGCAGTCCCTTCTAACCCCCATTTTACGGTACCTCAGAACTTTTAAAGTAGTACTATTAAAGTTACGCTGATAATTACATTATGTACTACCAATATGTAAGTATTTGTTTTTCATGAGTATGATTGTGAAAAAATTATACAGAAAATTGAAATATTTTTTCATCACACTTGCTCGTAAAAGATGTTATTACACGTAGACAAGTCGTGCCGTTAGTCTTAAATTACGCCCTAGGGCTGTAAAGTAACTTTTTAATTTGAAAACGAATTTAATTAAAAAAATCAAAGCAAATCAATTTTATTTCATAAAAAATAATTTGATTTGTTCTTAGTTTCATAGATGGCACCACCACCTCTCTAGCTATATCAGAATCCCGAAAGGTATTTATATAGGAGGTGCAAACACGTAGTGTTTCACCTTAGGGCTGGTAAAATGGTGCCTAAAACCGTTAAAATAAACAAGATCACATATACTTGATTAATTTTGACGGGTTCCGCTGTGTATGGGTGGCCAAATTGGTTAAGGCGTCAGCCGCGATAGCTGGAGATGCGGGTTCGAATCCCGTCTCGAACACCGGATTATCTATTTCAACTTGTAATAATTTCATTTAAAAACTGACTCTAATAACTTAAATAAAATATTTAACGTTAATTTAAACATTTCTTGACATTTTTATTCGTTTATTTAT
This sequence comes from Grapholita molesta, assembly GCA_022674325.2. NCBI lineage: Eukaryota > Metazoa > Arthropoda > Insecta > Lepidoptera > Tortricidae > Grapholita > Grapholita molesta. The sequence goes on along the minus strand of CP053121.2, from coordinate 20,413,008 downwards.
ATATTTCGATTTAAATTAACTGTTTTAAGGTTTGAAGTTTTTACCGACTTCTGTAGTATCGGAACGTGGCGTGTACGACGTTAGCTTTATCTATGGATACGATACGCCATATTGGCTCATGCAAATCAGCTGGTGAAACTCTCTATTTAAAAACGTTGCATAAAATGTGTATGAATTATAAATCAAGTGTGATGAAAAACATTGTGTGTGCCACGGGCGGTACAAAAATTACGAACTCGTGTTAATTAATTGAATTTAACACTCGTAATTTCTTATGTGCCGCCCTTAATACACAATGTACTATTTCAACACGCTTGACTCTTATTAAACCGATTTATGGCGTATACCTACTCGTAAGCTAAGATATTAAACACGCTGGTTTATTTGTTATATTACTTTACTCGTGCCGCAATAATAAAGAACCGATTAAGTATTAAGTATGTATCGTATATTATTTGTTTCGTTGTTACGTTTTATTCTTTCAAATAAATAAAAAGTAAAAAAACTGCCATCTATATTTTTCTTAGTATATCAATTGAAAAATTTAGTTTGTATTCGGACCGCCTAAACAAAATAAATTAGTCACTACGCCTTATTTATTTTAAAATTCTGTTTATTCGTTCCTACATTCACTTACCTGCTCCACTGCTGCCCAATCTGGAAAGCCCCCATTTGATCAACACTGGTACTCTTATAAAATCCCAAATTGAATTTATTTTTAACATACATTTAAGGGAACAAGCATGGACCCAATCCCCTCTTAACCCAAGCAAGGTAGTATAGCTTTGCCGGCATTCCTGTCCTCCATCCATAGCACGTATGTCCACATATATCCATAGCACATAGATCTTGCAGGTAAGATGCTAAAAGCCGCTACGGGCATAAACTGCCAGATCACGTGCTTGGATGAGGCCAAAAATGCTTCGCAAACTCAACCGAGTCTAAATTATTCAACAAGACCTAATAGGCAAAGGGTCTAAGACATATGAACCTCCGTTTTCAACTTTAAAATGTCTCACAGACTCATCCTCAGGCAAGGATCTGGCACAGTCGAAACATAGCCAGGCCAATAGCTACACGTTTACCCCTCGACGCGTCGAATATAGGAATCTTCATAGACCCAGAAACACTCTGCATAGTTGTCGGTCTCCGGCTCAGAGCTGGGATTCGCAAATGCAAATTACACCATTCTACACCATTCTTGTGGAGCCCATCCATTCCTGCCTCTTGGCTGCCAGCCGCCTCTCCTGTAATATCGCCCTCAACGACATCCTTCGAAGGGCGTTCGCCAGTGTCAACGTCCCCGTTGTTCTTGAGCCCCAGATCTTGCGAGGTGATGGCAAGCGCCCTGAAGGGATGTCATGGATTCCGTTGAAGATGGGACGTTATTTATAAATATCTTGGAGATATGGGATATTAGACTTATAGGTTGATAATTGCCTAAAGTCAATGTGGGTAAGACTCTATCAGGAAAGACCGTCTACCAACCAATTGCTTACATTATCTCATAGGTATTTAGTGTCATTGGTAGACAGTCTTTTCTCATAGACGGTCTTACCCACATTGACCTTATCGCCTTTTTGTGGAGCAGTACTAGTACTAGAATGTAGTAATCTTTTAGAAATATGGCCTGTTCTTAAAAATTGTTATTATACCAGAAAAATAATACCTGGAATGTATCCGTACCGTACTTATTTTGACCTGAATAATTATGCTTTCAAATTAGTATACCAAGCGAGTAAGTCAAGCGTGTCTAAATAATGATTGAGAAACGAAAAAATGGAAAACAAAGCATAACAAAGCTAATCAGCAATATTGTATTACAAATGATTTTTCAATACCTACGATTTATCGTTTCCTAGTTTAATTACTAATGCTATATTTCAGCTATGATTAGAAGGAATACCTAAGCAAAAACACATTCATTACTCTTCAATGTAATTAATAGTCAGTCGATTTCACTGTCGGCCCTTTCTGTCCGCTAGCTGTACTTTGTTACAAATTTGCGCCTGAATAAATATACCATGAATTTCATTGACGAGTGAAGTAACAGGTTTTTAATAATGGCTTGTTCTACTGTGTCGGTTCGTACAGCGGCGGTAGGAATAAACCAAACACACACATAATCTGTACAAATTGTGTGTGTACACACACACACAATTTGAACAGATTCTTATTATCCCTGAACTATTAGGAATTAGGTACTATTAGGGTAGGTAGGTATTGTTGTCAGATTTTAGATTTCAGACTATGTATAAATTGGTTGATTGTAATCCTACAGCTTATATTGCAAAATAATTCTAGTGTATTAAAAAATATATGTGAAATAAATACAGATAAATTGTTAAAATAACAACAAGTTTGATATGGTTGCTTATGTTTTCATTGTGATTCGAAAAATATATATTTTTTTAAGGTGATGCCGACTGGCTGAAGGTAGCGCATTCGTAAAGTAAAGAAATATTATCCACATTCCCTTCTTGCTTGACCGCGAATGTTTGCTTACTATATACCAGTAAACTAATCGTTTAATAATGTAGGCATCGTTTTAATAATGTACACATACATAAAGTGACCAATATGACGCAGAGTCAAGCAAGCTTAAGATGTTACATTGATGTTTGTTACTAAACCTCTATTCAAAATAATAAATTGCAGGTACTTTAACAATTCCACTCTCAGTCTCAAAGAAGGAATGGCAAAAATAAAAATAACAATGATCACTTTTGGGGCTTTGGCCGTTACATCTATGTCCCGCCGATCCCGAAAAATTACAAGACACTTTTACAAAGCTGTACATTGCTGGTCTGGCAACAAAGTATAAATCGAGGCGTCTTTGCGCCGCAGAAATGTACCTACAGTGTTTTTACTGCTCTTGTTATAGATTACAAGGGTTTCAGTTTAGGGAGTTAGGGGCACGCTGGTATGCCGTGATGCGGCCCAAGTTTTTTCAATCAGCTTCAATGGCTCGCTTTATATTCTGATGGTTATTGAGTGTGGCGAACTCTGTCCTGATAGGAAGATCGACTTCTAAGATTGCTAAGTTTTGCTTTAACATTGTAAGTGTCATACGTATTTGATAATGGTATTTGTTACTTGCTTAAAAATATTACAAAGGAGCCGACTTTGGAATATATCAAATTACAATCAGTTATGTAGAACGTAGGTAGGTTTCAAATCAAAATCATTAATAAAGAACGTAAAGAGTAAAATGAACTTAATATTTCATCTAAACTCATAAATTAATATGGCATTCAAAGTTAATGATGGTGCGCGCGCAATTTAAGGAAAAGGCGCGAATCTATATTTGTTTTATTTATTTATTTAGATATTAGTAATACCTACACAAGTAGTAGTCCCTAACCAGTAGTTAGAAGATCAAATTCCATACATAGTTACAACAAAACGATAGCTAACACGATCCAACGTTCGATATATAAAATAGTATAGTCAACATTAAAAAATAACAATTCTATCCCTATGGTTTTACAGCGACTCGAGCCTTATTAGGCTTACAATATTATACTAGTTTGATTCGTATGAGATTGTAAATGTAGGCTACTTAAAGGCTATAACGCGGTGTAATTTGTCACTTTTCCAGTTCCTATATTTTTATCTAACTAGTATTCGTCTAAGTAATTAAAAGTAGCTTCTTCTGTCTCCAAAAGTAAAATTGTACATAACTAGTTTTTATTTTTGGTAAAGAATAAGGAGTAGGTATAGTATGGTACATACTTATTCTATCTTTTTATTTCATATGCGAATAATCTGAAGTAATTTTAGCTTCCCTCACGTATGTCAAGATTTCATATTTTGCGAAGAATCACGACAAAGGTGAACAAAAAAGTTATATTCAACACGGATATTATTTACGAGTTGTGCGTACTCGTAGGTAATGCTCGACTGAACACATCTGCCGATACGAATATGAATATGGTTGTATCCCAGGCTCCAGGTAACTTTGATATTTACTGCCTAAAATAAACTTTAAGGTTATGTAACTTGTTCTTTAACAAATCTGTTTTATCATGTCTTTTAAATTTGTACTTAAACTTAAAATAATAAAAAGTTAAAATATACCACACATATAAATTTAAATACTACCTGGCCCGGTGAACTTTGTACCGCCTGAAAGTCTATAAATGGGGTCTTTTTGTTTAATTGATTTTTTTTTGTCTTTTAAGCATACTACTAACTTTTGGCCAAGACGATCACAACGATGTTTAAGTTCTTGGTCGTATGAAATTAATTATAAAGGTCACGCTAACTGTTTGTGCTGTAAAATAGCTTAAAAGTAAGGGCACGCATTAAAATTGATTAAGATATACATAAGAAGAGTAAATAATTGTTTAAATCTTATGTTTTATATTGTGACGAGCAGTAGCGATTGTTATATAGAAAATAACCGTTGATACCCTTAAAGTAATTTATTGAACAAAAAGGAGTCAATTAGGTTTACTATTGTTTTTAATAACACTTGAAATAACTGACTAATATACTATTTATTCACTTTAAAAAAATTGTATAAAAACGGGTAACTCACGTTTTATAAGTCGAATATTGCTCGACATGTTTCACTCCGTAACGAGGAGCAAAACATGAGCCATTCGCGTTGGCTAACCGACGCAGGCTGCAATATGCAACTTATAAAACGTGAGTTACCCGTTTTTATACAATTAATATGTTTCAATCTCACGATAGTTTTGTGTTTAAAATCACTTTAAAAGAACTTGAGTACACTCTCTAATCAGACTACTCGTACAACACTGAATCTTAGATCACTTTTTACACTCTCCGATGTTTATCGCTTTGTATCTCAATAGAAACTCTCCGAGTCCGCTACCGGTCTCCTTTTACATCTGATAGTGCGATAGGTTTTCTAGATTCTTCACAGTAGATATACCAGGTCCGTGAACAGTAACGAGATCATTCCGGTCCGCACTCGAACACTCTGTCTAACGGGCGTATGTCTCTCACACATTTCTCGATTGTTCCAGAGATATGATCGGTTAGTGGCGTTGCCTCCACGCGTATAGGCTCTCTTTTGTCCCTTTTGAAATACGTTTCAGGTGCCTGAAAATGGCGGTAACGGGGAGTAATTTCCGATTCTCTGATATGTATTAGGACCCCCCCAAAATAGCCTGAATGAGTTACCTGCGAGCCTACTGAAAACGCCTGTAAGTAACTGAAAAATGAAAAAAATATAGTTCTGCTGCTGTCTATATCCCGTCTTCTTGACAATAATAATGTTTCTCTCTTGAATATATTGCAATATTGAGATGTATACAGTTAGTACCATATATTGAGGAAAATGGCAGATCTTTAGTGTGTGTAAATATTTCCAGAATAAATAATAAATCACAAATGAATACCCTAGGGTGATTCGCTTCTTGTGTTCGGAGAAAAGCATGAGCCTTAAGAGAGAAAGAGAGAAATAACTCTTTAGGTGAACCATGGAACAATAAGAACTTTGCATGAATAATAAGTAATTTACTGTACTTCTGTATTTTTAATTTATATTGTTTATGATATGTTCAATTGCGTCTACTATAAAGGGTTTTCTATGGTCTCGTGCTGGCCTAACAGAAAAATCAGAAAAAATAAAAAGTTAACATGACAGTGTAAGAGACTATTAGAACACAATGACGGGTAATAGACACTCATATTTAAATAATATAAGTGCAGCAGAAAGCGGAAAAAGTGAATCCTGCCAAAAATATTCATGTATGTAAATTTGCTTATGATCCCAGGAAAAGCCAAGCGCCTCTAAGCCCTCGCATTACTAATCCTATATTTTGTTATAAAAAAATATGGTTTGGTTGCATCGCATCGTATATCTATTGGTGATCTATTGCATGTTATAACCTGTTTATTTACCTTCGTAATTTCCTATAGTATACCCGTCATCAGACTTGTAGTCCAGAGAAAGGCTTGACGGACTTATTTACTGTTGTAACTTACTTCATGTTCACGTTTGCAACTTATTATAATAGTCATTTGAGCATCTTGGATTCGTATATTTTACAACTTTTTATTAATATTCACCTGTCCTGCTGTTTCTAATGAGATCTTTCAAGTTAAATTTGACCAACTTCCCGGTTTCGCAGGATATGCAATATTATGATGACATGAAGCTGATGTGATGCTGAAGCTGGAAAGTAGCCATGTATGTATACTCTGTGATAAAACAACGCAACCTATATATGTTTTGGATTTTAACAATTGTATCAAAAATCATTAATTATCTGTGAAAAGAAAAGTACAATCACCCATAATAGTTTGAATCAAAAAAATATTACTTGGCAAAAAAATACTATGCCACTAGTTACCGTTATTTTATCAGACGTTCAACTACATTGTAGCTGGTCGTAGGTAAGACTTCCTTACTTAAGTAGAGAACTAAACACAGATTGTCTAATACGGCAGTGATAACTTTATTGGACTAGAATTTAATTACAATGAGTTAAAACGAAATAGAAATTAAGAATAATTGGCATAACTTTATACAAAAAGATAACAATATTAACAATGACACTTGTTTCTAATTCTTAAATCTAGGTTGTATATTTTTCTTCTGAAGATAATAACCGGCTAGTGATTTATATTTTTGTTTGAAATAAAATTATGACAATGACTGGCAAATAAGATAAGAGGCTGCTGATAATTTTATAAATGACAATGGTAATTGAGATGAAATGGAACAGTTTTTTTATTGATTACAATTAATTATCTATAAAAACAAAAATAAAACAAATTTAACATAATAGAAGCAGATTATACAGGCTGGAAAGATCAAATGCCACATGGATGGAAACTACCTTAAATATTGTAAATAGCACATTTTGTGTAAAGGAGACTTTCCTTTGTTTTAAAAAACAATAAATTCTGCATTTTGAACAACTGCTTTAGTTAGCAAGGTTTTAGTAAGGTTATTAAATGAATATTGTTTTATTTTGTGTATTTTTCGTTTACAATTTGCATTTTGATTGTATTTGTTATTTAGAAAAAAATAAACCGTAACAGTAACCCTTTCAATCTGCATCATAAAATACGGCACTTTATTTTTTGTCACATTTGACCGGTTCGAGTTCCGGCTGAGACAAGAGATTTTTCATAAATCTTTAAATGCAGAATTTATTGTTTTTAAAAACAAAAGAAAGTCGCCCTGACACAAAATGTGCTATTAAAATATTAAAGGTAGTTGCCAACCATGTGGCATTCGATTTTTCCACCCTGTATAGCGTATATTAATTTAAACTTCATCCCGAGGTTTCGAACCCTTTAGCAGCGTTCGTGGTCATCGTGGTGGTGGTGAGGGTGGTGGGTCTGATATAATCCGTTTTAGTTGTTTTATTTGTTAAAAAATAAACTGTTATGAAGTTCCATTTCTGTCACTGAATGTTTATATATCCCCACGACACTTGAGTTTTGACAGATATTGACGTACCTATATTTCATTTCTAATTTACTTAAGTACTAACAGAAATATTAATTTCAGTCAGAAACGATTTACAACGGAACGTTGGTTGGTTGGTTGAATATACAAAACATGGCTGTGATTTATCAGCGGCAACTTATTGGAAAAGTTTAGTCTTGTTATGGAAATGAACATCGTTTTTGTATTGAGAAAGTAGTAAATGAATTAATAAATAAATTACCGGACATTCTTAGACAAATTGAAGGCCTTGTGTTGTGGATACTCAGCCAACTATATGTATAATATGCAAATACTTAAACACATATGTACATAATAGACATAAAATTATTATACATAATAAAATCGCCTTTCCATCACCGGGCTGAGTCGAGCCTTTTTACATAGCTGTAGCGGTGTATGACTTATAACAGAAGTCATACTACTAGTCAGTGATAGTGATCTTGAGTGTTGTATGTTGTTCCGGCAACACGTAAGATCTGTAATGTGCAAGTGATTTATGAAGACCAAGCAGGGACCGGTCCGCTATCCCTTATAAAGGGTTTTGTATGGGTTTTACATAAGGCTTTACTCTTTCTTTTTTCTTTTTTTCAATTTAAGAGCTGGGCTCGGGCTCTTGTCGGTGGAGCAATTTCCATGCGGTTCTGTCCTGGGCCTTTTCCTTGACATCCTGATAAGACATGACATTTACTTTCCCTTTTATTTGGTCAATATATGTTCTTCTGGGTCTTCCTCTTATCCTCTTTCTTTCTACTCTTCCTTCTAAGATGGTCTTGATGTAATCGTCATGTCGTAAAAGGTTTCCCAACAAGGCTTTACTCACCATACCCTTTCATTTTACTTTTAAAGTCCTTATAAAAGCGCTAACCCTTATAACTAAGCGCTATCCTAATACCCTAACAAAACCCTAATCATCCGCTCATCAAAATCTTACATATTGCTTATAAGGGTTAGCCTTATAAGAGGGCTTCCCTTTTACATACAAGCGTGCTAATTGAAATCGTCTGCCTTGTTCATAAAACACACATAGCTCTGATCTGGTGTTTTCTTTGACTTCTTTGATTTGATGTACGCGCGCTTTTTGAGCACTAGCGTAGAAAGCTGTCTCTTTCACGCAAGGATTAACTACGATATTACTAAAGGGAAAGCCTTATAAAAAGCGTTAAGTAATAAGGGTAACCCTTTTTAAGCGATAGCAAGGCATAAAGGATAGCAGTTAGTGATTGTAAAGGGCTAATTTTATGTTTGGCTTAGTCGTACGGTAAGGGATAGTCAAATATATGGGACAGCAGTTCAAACTGGTAAGTCTTTCAATGTGTTAGCCGTGTTTAAGGGACGCCCTTTTAATGGCTTTTGCCGCGGAAAGGGTTGTCCGGTCCCTAAGACCAAGTACGGGTAGTTGGAAAAACTCGCACAGCAAGAAGACGTTGTTGCTCGCCTCGTCATTCCAGCCGCGGCCCTGGAAGTCAAAGCATTTCCGACACGTCAGGTAAAATCTAGGTAACAATACCTTTGGCTTTAATGCGATAAAGTCCCGTTTCATTTATAAATTGGTAGTAATCATGTATCATCTATTACTTTTACCTATATATCAGCGTCTAGTATACCACGATCGTCATTGCGCATGACGTAAGCCTAGGTCGTTTGTTTGTAATTGTCCCATAACATTTAGTTGTTTCTTTTCTTATTAGGCTTTTGTTTTTTTTAATTATAATTAAACAGTACAGGTACAAAACACAACTGAAGGACCATGTCTATGTAGTTGTGCAGAGATAAGATTACGTCAAAATTTGAATGTAGAACACTGACATGCGTGTACACACACGTTACTACTGCATAGGCTAGGTGCTTTAGCTGAATTTTACACCTAGGTATATGTGAAAACAAAGCTTCGTAAAGGTTCTTGAATTACGATGACATCGCGACTTAATGAAATTTCCGTCTATACGGACTGCAAGTTAATTTTGCGAATGGACTCTTTGACACCGAAGTGTAAAGAGCGTATTGGAGTATTTTCTAGGTTTTGGATTATTTCTCATAATACGGTTTCGAATAGTTTGGTACCTTTAAAATGTTGTAGGACTATCACCCCAGCTAATTAATAATAATATATGTAAGTTAAGAACAATGAAAATTTATCAAGATCATGGATTAAAGTTTAATTAGTGTCTATCAGTGTTATTTATTAGGGAAACCGCATAAGTGGTTGTGTTTAAAGTAATAGTTTCAGTGTTAATGGGTGAATTATATTATCAGCATTTGTAAATTATATTATATATCGGTGGTTAAGTACCCACAACACAAGTAGTCTTGATCTTACCGTGGGCCTCAGTCAATTTGTGTAAGGATGTTCTGTACTATTTATGTATCTATTTATTGGTTTTATATGCATTGACCGGTGGTCTAAAGAGTGACCGAGAGGCCTGTAACCATGGCAACAACTGTCATAAAATAGTTCATTGAGCCAAATGTCTCATTCGCAGGCGCACTAATATACTATGTATGAAATTGCAATTGACGTACTACTGATTGCAATTGAACCATATTTTTAAATTAATAAAGCTAAATGAGATTATGCTACACGAGACTTAACATCAATATACTTTGCTTAAGTTTTAAGCAGGTACTGTATTATCTCGAAGAGGAATCCCGCGGCAAAAGGGCACATGTAATATTTCTTCTTGCAATATTCTGCTTCGCTGTTTAACTTCCCCGACTCGTAAGCTTTCGCGAACACTTCGTGGGAAAGCTTATCCTCTGCATAAGGTTCTAATCTGAAAAATTAAAAAAGGTGAAATTAAAGATTTGTAACGTATAGTGTAACATGCTGGTAATTTTGAATGTATGAATATTACTCAGTCTACGGGTAACATTTCCTCTGAAATTATTAGTATATTAGCGCAATTTCACACCTTAATCAATCATTTGCTCCCTACTTGTCGGAGTATAGTGTAGTGTCATAAAAGAATAAACTGTTCATCAATCAAACATTTTCAGTTACATTTACTCAAATGGCAATTGTACCTACTTTAAAAAAGTCAGCTCAGGCAGCAAATTTGATCCAATTAATCATAGGTAAATTAATTTACGAATACGTCATATGTTCTTGATCAGCAAATAATATCAATAGGTAAAAAGGAGGATTTTCACCTTGATTTCCTTTATTCGAAATTCGTATATTGGGTATATGGGCTTATGGTACATTGCGTACTTGATTCACCTACTGTTTACTTTAGATTCTTTTTAGTGAGTAGGCTAGTTAGCTAAGTCACAGAATCACGGTACTCCATCAATCACCGCGTGTTTTGTACCCGACTATATGAAAGTGCTGATTGCTACACCTAATTGAATAAAAAAATTGAAAACAAATTTGACTTGAAATGCGTAATAGGTCCTGCGGTATAGTCGTCATTTATAGAGGGTTTGAACATGAAGTTTTCAAACACTATTCTTACTTCATAAACCTACGTTGACATAACGAAAAATTAGTTCTTCTGCGTCGTAAAGGCCAGGACTAGGGCTAGGTTAGTGGTTTACGGTCATATCTAGGCTATGTTCTAGACATAAATATAATTATATAAACTCACGTAAGCATGACGACGAACCCTTTTCTCGGCTCAGTGTCGGCCGGCTGCGCGCCCAGGTCGCAGTACAGTAAACGAGCACACTGTATGGGGTCATGAAGTAAGATCCTTCTCCAGCGAACATGCGGCTTCTGAAAATTTTTAATTACCCAAACTTGAATTTGCCACATTGCATATAGGAATGTTAAGGTGTTTTGATATTAATTAGTTGATACTTTTAAAGTGAAAAAAAAATTAACAATTAATATTGTGTGTAATTCTACTTTTTGACAATCAAGGTAGTTTTAAAGGTATTTTTTTTTTGTAGTTTGCTATTGTGTGTGCTAATTATTTGTATTTTAATGAATAAATATGTGTAATTTGATTCCTAGTCAATAAATAAAAAAAAATGTTAAATTATTTTAATTATTATCACCGTTTTTGTATATCTCATTATATAACCTCGTATTATAAGTATGTTATATATGATTATGTAACCTTGAGTTGTATGTTATAAAATAAATAAATATACTTATATATTAGGCCTTAAAGTTATAAAACGTGTTTAGCTTCACAAAATACGTATAAAAAAAGTATATATTTGTTAAATTTAAAATTAATTATTCTAAATTTCTATGTAAATTAGGCCAAGCGTTATTTGCCTCCACTTATAAATAGGGAAGCCAAATTTCCTCGTTAACACCCTCAGAATGCAGATGACACTTGCGCGCTGAAATAGGGAAGAATATAGGTGTAAATGCAGTGGCGTCCGTGTCTATGTAGTCGATATCGATCCTGCCAATGAATTTCGAGGTCTGGGTTTAAATTTCGTCTAGTAAGACGTTTACTTCTTTTTATGGCGTAGATCGAGTATTTAAATTAAAAATATGTTTATAGGTATTATCATGTTTTTAATATACGAGAACTGTTCAGCCAAAATTATGTCTATAACAATCGCAGAAACCCAAGACGTGGATGTCAATCTGCAGAAACGTAACAAATCCAAAGGGAGTGATCATTATTTAATACTAAATTCACATGAAAGCTCTCTTGCTCGCAGCAGTGTTTTTTTAACTTCCAATATTATTATTTTTTATATATAACTTCCAAGAACCAGGTAAAAAATGATAGACAATATTCGGAATTTTTTGCGCTTGTATTGGAAATATAGGAAATAATCCTATTATAATTTCCGCTAAAAAGTTTAGTGTAAAATATAACAGTACGCCGTTCTACTCAGAATTCTGTTTTGTGGAAATGTGCATAACTTGAATGAATATATTTTAAAATAATTTTATAAGATTTTTCCTGTTATAAAATGATACATGTTATCATGTACATAATATATTTATTATTTTAACATCATTGAATAACAAGAAAGTCCTGAGTGCGAACGTACATAAGTGTAAGAATCTACATAGACGTCTCAGTTCCAAAAATGTCAATTGACTAAGTACTTCCTACTATATTATTATTCCATCGATAACTGTCATGTGTTTAATATCTATTAAATAATAGATAATTTTTAGGGGGTAAATTAGAATATAATCAGTATGACGATCGATGCTAAATACTTATATGAATATCTTGTAATCATTTTACAATTTAAATCAACATCAATTTTAACAACTGATCATTTATGTCGTGAAATACTTGTAGATTTCAATAAACTACCTATTTTGTGGACAAATTTATTAGCTATAAAACGATGCTACTTTGGTATTGCCGACAATAACAGAAACACAAATTGGTAAGAGGCTAAACAGAAACGTGAGGAAAAATGTTTTCTCGATCTAGAAGTAAATGTCAGGTATTATTTTAACTAATAATTTATGATTTTGGAACGTGAAAAATACGACATTATCAATAATGCATTAACAATGTAATATAATATTATTGATAAAAACTAGTATTGTAAGAACGTAAAAGTATCTAGTATTGTAAGAATATATAAGTCTATATATAATCATTATACATCAATTAGTCATAATACCTAGTTTAATGTATATTACCGTATAATTTTGGGCGTTGACATCTCTTTTGAAGAGGAATCTTAGCAGCATACGTGGCGCCGACAACGCCTGGTAATCCTGCACCAGCAAGTGGATGCAGTACAGCACCCCAAGCAAGAGTCCCATTAGTATGATCAACCTGCAAGCCATGACATTTATTTATAGTATAAAATTAACTATATTATATTTCAATGCCGTAGTCTGAGAGAGGATACAGACTTCTATAACAAGGGTCTCTACATGGTCTCTACCTTTCATATAGTTTACACAAGTGGGGTTCAGAAGTTACGAAGAAGAATACGAGATATACCTATGTATAAAAATATAATCTAAGTGGATACTGTCATTTTTGCCGGTTATAGATTTGTATAGAATATTTTTTATAAAGTTACCACACATATTGTTAGTCCTAAACTAATGCATGGAATGATTGGAATGTAATCAGCATTAAATACAAAACCCAATTCGACTATGAGAAATTCCTTATTTAATATTGTTAAACTAAGAATTCGCCTAATACCGGTACTTTCTTGGATTTTACCTCCCTTAGATTATCGACTGATTTACGACTAGGAGTTTAGGCATGTACGCCACATATATGCTCTTGTGGCACCGACGTGGAATGACTCGGACACCATGGATTATCTTATCAAAAAAGTACAGGCCGTTTTTCTCGACACGCATCGCTTAATGACATAATTCATCGGTCTCTTACGACCATTAATGTGCCTGCTCTTATTGAGCCAACCGGCATTGTCACAGACGATAGCAAGAGGCCTGATGGAGTGTCTTTGGTTCCTTGGAGCTTGAGACGGATACTGGTGTGAGATGCTACCTGCGTAAATATACATGGGCCGTCCCATCTGCAACGAACTAAGGTAAAAGCTGACGCAGCGGCGGGAAGCGCCGAAATTTTGAAACGCGAGGTAAGAGACATGGCAGAGAGTACCATTTTGAACCATTTGGTGTAGGTATAAGTACAGGAAGTATTGAAATCTGACGGAAACGACTTAAAGAGGAATGACTTTACTACATTTCATAAGATCGAGAAAGAAGCCTTCTGAAACGGAATTGCCGTGTGATACTGGCTGATTAGAATAGCACCACCCTATCTCCTCCCGCGGGTGTCGTAAGTGGATAAAGTGAAAAATCCTACGGACGAGCAGCAGCGTCCGTTGAAACCCAAACTACAGCTGCTGCGGTCGCCAACCCGTCTGCCCAGCGTGGCGACTATGGCAACTACCCCCAAGATGATACAAGTCATATTTGTGGGAGGCATACGGCTGAAATGTATGATGTATAAAACAGAATTATAGTTATAGTCTCCGTCGGATTGCAGTTGCCCACTGTCAATAACCTGCCTCCTGTTCCATTATGAGGTTCCAGCGAGGTCACCTATCAATGCAGATCCTGCCTTTGAAACTAAAGTAACGCATATTACGCTCGCGGATGTACATTTTTACCGAAAGTTCGTGATAAACGTGTTAAACTAACGACCTGTTCAATCAACATATTGGCTATTTGATAAGGTTTTAGTCCATTCTAAAAGATCTTCACTCCGACTAGACCGTACTCAAAAGTCAAATAACTTTGCTAACACAGAGATGACAGCGACAGGTATATAAACGTCGATATCGTCCACCTTTCCCGGCGCCTCGTATAAACATCACGTAAGCATCCGTTGTGGTTTAATGCAATATATAAATTATTTAAATAAATAATTCGTTTGCATTAAAAAAACTTTATGATTCATGATGAATTATTTTTAGGGTTCCGTAGTCAACTAGGAACCCTTCTAGCCATGTCTTTCTGTCCCCGTCTATGCTCAATGACTTAGTCTTAAAAAGCTGTAATTTCGTATGAATATGTAAATCAATCACGCGAACAATTTGTTATTTTATTTTTTTGCTTACAACCTTTCAGTTCAACCTTAAAGTGTAAGTAGTTGTTAGATAGGTATTTAAAATATTTTTTGTCAATAAATTGTATATTTAACCCCTCTCGGCCTAAACTACTCTCAACTAAACTAAATCATTTGTCTGCCTTGATTGTCCACCTACCATATTGGTTTTTTCAAGGCTTTTAGATGTTGAAAGCCTGTTAAAGTTCTAACAGGTAAATAATTAATTGCTTCATTATTACGAAGTCTTACAGGTACTTATCATTAATTATATATCGTATGTGATTTTGAGCAGAGGAGACCGGGGATTGAAATGCAAAATTTATATTTTTTTCAGTTAGGCACTGTAAATGCCGTAACTTCAGTACCCACGTCCCAATAATAGCTGCATAGAGAAGTGGATACTTTTGTTAAGAAATTGTCTTTACTTCAGATTGCTTTAACATTCTTAAAGAAGTTCTAAGTTTCGACGTACTAGTATATCAAATGCGTTGTGATTTTTGCATGGCAAGGTGATACTTCTGAAGTTTAATTAGAATTAAATAAAACTAAACTTGACCAGTGGAATATTGGCTCTATTTTGTAAATTCACGGTTCTCGTATGATATAGGACTTTCATTTGCTTTTAATAGAAAACATTCGAAGTGACGCCTTTTGAACGCAGTATTGAAATATTTATTTACTAGTACAATCACGCGTATTTTAAAAATGGTCTTCACACCCAAAGAGACAAGAAATGACTGGCACTGACACTGTACACTGACAACAATGTATATTTTTTTGTTTTTAAAAAAACTAAATCAAGTGAGTATAGTCATTATAAAGGATTGATTACTTTTACTATATCATATAATTAACAAGCCTACATTTAACTAACAAACTGCATTATCTTAAATATAAAAACATGATAAATTAATCCTACCGCCTATAAAAACCCTCTGTTAATACTTACCTCTGATAAAATGAATTCCCCATATTCCCCTACTTATTGCTTTCTCAAGTTTTAATGAATTTCTTTTGATTCGAGGACTTTTAAGGATTCTTTATATGAATTGGAAAAATCAATCAAGTGCCTTTGTGAATATATTTCGTTCGTTAGTATGATATTCTCGCAGCTAACGATAAGTAAGTACTTACACCGGGGACAAATCGTTAATATTTAATTCATATATTAAACATAATTGTTTGACGTAATTAAGTATTTGTAGAATTTCATTATTAATGTAAATGTTGTACCTGCCAGGTAATGACGCGTTTCTTTAAACGTGGATTTTAATTATATTCGTAATTGACATTGTTTTTTCCTTAACTACAGTTTTCTTGAGCATATTTTCGACACCTATATTATGTCCATTGCAAGCGTATTAACATTATGAATAAACGTGGTATCTTCATGCATTCTCAAAACTATATCTCATGAAGCTCCTCATATACGAAGGTAATAAAAAATATTTAGTACGTACCTACAGTTATGATGCACTTACGTACCGACGATTATAGCTGACCATATCAATCCGACCCGTAATGTTAGTTAGTTTCAATGTAATGAAGGTCTTGATTTAGTGGACGCTAAAGTTACAATTCATCATATTTTCTATGAAAGGCGTTAGCAAGGGTACGTTGAGGCAGACCTATGGGTCTAATATATTACTTACTCTTGCCCGCAAACAGTGATTTACTGTTCTTCATCCATCAATATTTTAACACTAGCTTACTTCGAGCGGTATAAAATGTACACGACTGGAATACAAGAACACAAGGATATAACACTTATTAATCGCTCTATTGAATATGATTGGGACATAAAGTAATTAATAAATAAAATATGTCTTAATACCAAAATTTTCTAATTTAGTCGCATTTAAAAAATACTTACATATTATACATCTACTCTGTACCCCTGTTATTATAATTAGCGTCAGAAATGACAGGTGGCAAACACAAAGAGGGAAGAGTCGTGTAATATTCCTATGATTATCTACCATTACCTATACTTAAGTTTATGTAATGGTAATATGTTTTTTAATCAAAATATTAAAGTACTTGACCGTCACTGGAAGCTTTATATTGAGAGAGCATATCCGTTTCCGTCGAATTATTATATATCGAGTGCCTTATTTTGACTTATATTTCCGGCGACAGTGGCGACACCTGGCGGACCGCGCCATTTTTACACCATGTAAAAGATGTCCGGTGATCGGTTTGTCATTGGCGTTAAGTTTCCCGTCGAAGTAACAGGTGCGCAGCGAGTCAGCTCCTGCGACCGTTATCATTTAAATACTTTAAACATTTTATTTTAAGTTCTTAGTACCACTAAAGTGTTTTGAATAGGGTGTTCACGTGAGTACCAGACTTATAATTTTATTTAAGTACGTGGTCAATCATTTTAACAGTTTTTCTGTTCTGACCACTACATATTTTTACAAATTAAGTTTTACTGCAGTATAATACTGTTTCACATTGTTTAAAGAGTGTGTGGGTAAACCATTATTCGTAGTTTAAAAACAAGATGGTTTATCCGAGCCTAAGCCCGGCCCGAGTGGGCTGGCGTCTAAGCGAGCCAGGCCTCCTAGGAGCAGCAGCTCGTCCAGCAGCAGCTCGTCCGGCAGCAGCTCGTCAAGTTCAACGGCGGGTAGTCGCAAGCGCGCCCGCCAACACAGACGGAAGAAAAGCAAGCGGTCTCGGCGTTCCACGCGCTTAATGGACAAGCTATTTAAGGAAATGGGTGAGCTTCGCAAACATATTACTTCTGGTAATGATGCTGTTTTCCAAAGTAATGACGGCTGTGTAGAAAATATTGACACTTTTGAACATTTGACTCGTGATAACGCATCGGTTTTCTCGGAAGTTAGTGGAGACTTGTATGAAAATAATGACGTATTTGATGCTGAAAGTCAAGCAAACGCTGAACGTCAAGAAGCTGAATTGCCATTTACTTTTCAAATTGAAACTAAATTAAAGGAACCGACTGTTCCTAAGACCCCAGATATTTTTTTGAAGATGCTTCTTGACGTTCAGCGTTTGGGAAACGCAGCATGGTCGGAGGTTAGATACTCTGACACACAAAAACTTTATAATCATACCCCAGGTTTCATAGACCTGGAAACAAACGATGAGGTAAAAATATATGATAATTTACGCCATTTAGCATATGCTGATAAATCATATGCAGCTATTACCTTCTGCATTTTAGAACAAAAACAAGCGGTACAGGATAGTATTCGTAGTCTTTTGTCATGGGCAAAAAGTATGAATTTCAGTTTTGAAGATTTAAACAAAAAAGTAGACGTACTTTTTCAAAAGGGCGAATTACAAAAGATTTCGTCTGACTTGTTACAATTAGTATGTGGTCACCGCGCCGAAACCATTGAGATGCGTAGGGACGCCATTACAAACCAAATTAGGGAACCATTAGTAAAAGCTCTGATTAATAAAGTTCCCCCATCCATATCTAACATATTCGATGCTGAGGCTTTTACTACTGCACTCGAAAAAGCCGGAGAGGTCCGAAAAGCTTTTTGGTCTCTTAAACCAAGCGCTCTTGGTCAAATAAAAACAAATCAAGCCAATAGCTGCAAGGGAATCAATAGGTGCAAGGCAATCAAAGGCATGCAATTCCATCGCGTGGAATAAACTGTAATAATCCAAGTACCGGGTACTTGCCCATGCAAAGTATGCACATGCCGACTTGCAATAATGCACACTCGCGGGATGTATGTCAATGCCGAAATTCTCAACAACCAAATTATCCGTGGCAACCTCAACCTCCACAAACCCAAACCACTTACCACACAAGTGGAAGAGGTTCCTTTCAAAATCGGGGCTCAAGGTCCAGTCGTGGGTCAATTAGAGGACGAGGTTATGCCAGTAGAGGATATAAAGGTAATCAGAAACGACAAAAACAATGACTCGCACCCGTTTCAAGTGGGTCAGTTAGCGCTATTTCATACACAGTGGGAGAACATGGGAGCGCCACAAATAGTATTACAATTAATCCAGGGGTACCGCATACCATTCCTTTCGAAACCTCCACTAGTGTACCCTAATGTAAACAAAGGTCCGTTCCACACACCTGTGTCAAAAGAGATGTCTGTCATAGTGCAAAAAATAAAAGCTCAAAATGTTCTAAAAGTAGCTCAACTGTGCCCAAGCTTCATTTATCCTCTTTTTCTGGTTCCAAAGGCAGAGGGGTCATTTCGACCAATTTTCAACCTGAAAGCGCTAAACGAATATGTACTGACCGAACCTTTCCACCTAATAAACATGCATCGCATTCCCGACTTCCTCCAACCAAACGATTGGCTGTGCAAAGTGGACATATCCCAAGCGTACTTTCACGTGAAAGTAGCAAAGGCACACAGACGCTTCTTGCGTCTGGTTTACAACGGAGAGCTGCTAGAAATGACCTGTCTCCCGTTCGGTTTGAGCACGGCCCCAAAAACCTTTTCAATACTCACAAATTGGATAGCTCAAACGTTACGGCAGCGATGGAATGTCAGGATACTAGTCTATCTGGACGACTACTTAATTGCCCATCAAAACGCTTGCACACTTCGGGATCATGTCAAAATCACTGTCCACACTCTCCAAACTCTCGGTTGGAAAGTGAACTTCGAAAAGACCATTCTTTGTCCGCAAAAAAGTATAGTGTACTTGGGGATACTTTGGCGAACTTGGGACAATTTAAAATCCCTACCGCACGAGAAAATCGTTTCACTAAAGCAAAACTAAATCGGGTACTCGTACAAGGAAAATTGGATTTAAAAATGCTCAGAGAACGGTAGGGTCTCTAAATTTCGCCAGTTTTGTTGTGCCGAGGGTCGACTCAACCATCGGCGACTTCTAATATTTCTAAACACTCTTTCAAAACAATCAAACAAAGCTTTTCCGATACCGCAGGATGTGATAAACGAATTATATTGGTGGGTTCAGAATTGTCAGGTATCAACACCCCTACATTATCCCCCCCATTCAAATTTCCTAACGACCGATGCGTCAGATTTGGCTTGGGGAGCACAATTGAACGATCTAGCCCTCGCAGGGTTATGGTCGTCGGAAGAGCAAAAGCTACATTGCAATCAGAAGGAAATGCTAGCGATCCTTCATGCTCTCCAAGGCTACGCGCACCTGTTGCGTTACAGTTCGGTCCTCATTCAATGCGACAACATGACAGCTGTAGCTCACCTGAGGAGGGAAGGGGGTTCGAGGTCGCTAGCGCTCATGAATCTAACGTATCAGATTTTAGATCTCCTAGATCAGAATCAAATACACTTCAATGTGCATTACCTACCAGGCAAGTACAACTGTCATGCCGATCACCTATCCCGCCATCGCATGCCCCCAGAATGGCACTTACTACCGAACTGTGTCAAGATGATATTTGCAAAGTGGGGAACGCCTGTAATAGATCTGTTCGCATCGGCAACGGCTCATGTGGTACACAATTACGTGTCTCGAGACCTGACAGACCCTCAAGCCCTGTACCACGATGCGTTCAGCAGTCCCTGGAACTACCCACTCGCATGGATATTTCCACCACCATTTCTGATTCCCCGAGTCCTGTGTCATCTAAATCAGTCGACGGGAATATTCCTATTAGTGGTACCTCGTTGGGAGAAGGTGTTTTGGCGGGCAGATCTCAGAGCTCGAGCTCTGACAGCCCCAATAACCCTGAGGAACCTGAAGAGGAACCTAGTGGACACGACGACAGGGCTACCTCCTCCCAAAGTCGAGGAAATAACCCTCGAGGTTTGGAAATGTGGGGGTGGTCCGAGGCGATAGAATCATGGAATAATGAACAACAATCCTTACTCAAAAATTCTTGGAGAAAATCGACCATAAAAACTTACAAAACCGCTTGGCAACGTTGGGCTAATTGGTCAAGAACCAAAAATATAAATCCTAAAAATCCAACAGGTGCTCATTTGGCACAATTTTTATCCGATTTATATTTAATAAATAAACTATCTTATAACAGCATACTTTTGCATAAATCAGTCGTTTGTACCTTAAGTAACACTGAAACATCCAGTTGTTTGAGCTCACATGTCTTGGTGAAACATATTTTAAAATCGATTTCCTTGAAGTGCCCTAAAATCCCAAACCTCCGGTCTGGAATGTAAGCAAGTTAGTAACATTCATGACTAATTATAGCGTTGACGAAAATAATATTTTTCAAACATCACGCCATACTGCAACTATCTTATTGCTTTGTTCTGGAAGACGCATACACGATTTGACCTTACTTACAATTGATCCTGATAATTGCATAAAATCAGATGGAAGCATAACGTTTTGGCCTCAGTTTGGCTCGAAAACCGATTCTAGTACTCATAGACATTCTGGTTGGAAGTTGCTGGCAAATAATAATAATCGTAAACTAAATCCTGTTTTTTGGATAGAACGTACTATTGCGCTTTTAAAAAATAGACGAGATTCTGCGAACTCATCGAATTTGTTCATTACTCTCAGAGGTCGGTCTCAACCGGCTTCACGCACAGTCATAGCTAACTGGATTAAAACGTTATTTAAGGAAGCAGATATTACCGCTACTCCGGGTAGCATCAGATCAGCTGTAGCATCTAAAAGCTGGTTAGAAAATCATTCTCTAGCTAGATGATATCATGTCACGTGGAAATTGGCAATCAGCGAATACTTTTTAGCAGTACTATAGGAGGGAGGTAATACGATTTAGCACTTTGTCATCTACAAATGTAACACAACTGTTTGATTCTGTGTATTTTTTTTTAAATGTAACCATCTATATCTATCGATAAGTCTGTAGTAAGACATTGTAAAATCTATATATAAGCAGAGGCTTAAATAGATTCATTAATGTAAATGGGTTAATATCTTTAAATTTACCCATTTACTTAAATGGCAGATTGTTAACTTGTGTCAACTTATATTATATGAGTAATTACTTATATTGTATCAATTATATATACAAATTGCTAAATAAAGCATAATAAATAAAAATAATTAATTAAATTTGTTGTTTTCATTATTTATTCAACACCTTGTATGGTCACATTGACGTTGAATTATATTAATTAAAATATAACATAATTACAGTGGCGTCACCAGGCGATAACAAACAAGTCTCAATATAAAGCTTCCAGTGACGGTCAAGTACTTTAATAGACGCGTTTTACCTGAAATAAAACGCATATTAAAATACTTACCTCACTGGAAGCTTTCATTTCATTTCTGCCTGGTGCAATTGAGCCAATGACAAACCGATCACCGGACATCTTTTACATGGTGTAAAAATGGCGCGGTCCGCCAGGTGTCGCCACTGTCGCCGGAAATATAAGTCAAAATAAGGCACTCGATATATAATAATTCGACGGAAACGGATATGCTCTCTCAATATAAAGCTTCCAGTGAGGTAAGTATTTTAATATGCGTTTTATTTCAGGTAAAACGCGTCTATTATTATAATTTTTAGTATTATATAAAATTAGTAGATTAGGAAGTAATATCTGCCATATATATTATTTTATACTCAATTGGACTACAATAGATGGCTGAAATTAAGAGTTGGAGGTTTCACACACTGTCTTTAGTTAAAAAAAGTATTAGAGACCAAGGCTCCTAAACAAAAAAGTAAAAAAAAAAAGAACGTATTAAACTTATAAAACGAATGGACTATAGCCACTTGGTCGTGGTATTTCGGAGTAGATCACCAGTAAAAAATTATGTATTAATTATTCAATCTTAAAAGTAAGTAATACATAACGACTCCATTACCCTCTGTGTGAAGTTAGCCACCTCCGCTCCGGACACTAATTATGCGTTTTAAAGTGTTAAGTCATTTATTTTGTATTCAAGAATGCTTTATTTAACATAAAAAAATAGAAAAAATAGGAAAAAGTATTTTATTAATTTATATAGCGTTTTTGTAAACTGTGCACTATTCCCGAGGGTAAATAATAAATTTACTAACTTTTCCTTGTGACTTCGTCGGCCTGCCATGCCCGTCTTTTAAGTAAGGTTGCGGGACTATCTCCATATCAAATTTCATTCCAATTGATTCTGCGGTTTAAGCGTGAAGAGGTAACAGACAGACAGAGAGAGAGATTTATAATTTTAAGCATACATAATATGAATATATACCTAAGCATGTATCAATAAATAAAACATTGGATTATACATTTAAAGTCAGCTAGCATAATAAATGAAAAAACTCGTACATTATTGTAACTTTTAAATTTAAAACAGGGCAAGGACAGGTGAAAAACAGAACAAGTACCAAACAACATATGAATTTTACATTGGATTTTACATGACACAGATTTGTACCCGCCGTTTCTAAGTGGTATTACTCTACATGTAACTGTTATAGTACTGGCTTGGACCGGTACAGAGAGAAAACGAAAGTGTAGTCAAAGGTTAGACGGTAGAAAGGTACCGGGAAGAAGTCTGGCGCACATCGAAATTTGAAATTGCGTCATTGGTTTTAGGAAATTGTACGATATTACGATATATTAATGAACTTTAAATGGTTTTGGTTTTCAATCTCACGTACGTATCGTTCGTATATTATATGTAGAAAAACATTGTTACCTAAATATATATACTGTTGCGAGTGCAATTCACAGACGAATTATTAGGTACAAGGTGATATTAAAGATAATATATATTATATTTTTATTCGAATCGGTCTCCTCTATCGTGTCCCGAAAACATGACAATGAAAACATTTACGGAGATGGGTATAATCTATGATAAGTTGATAAGGTATAAATTTAATTTTAAGCAGCGTTTTTTTAATCAAGCAAATAAGTATCTTTGAAATTGTTTTAAAACCATAGACGTTTTTAATTTTCCGTATACAGTACTGAACAACAAAGTAGAGAACATAATGCTAAGAAATAAAGGAAAATGGAAAATTACTAGCGTGAGCAACAAAACTGAAACGTGCTTTCTTTCTGAATACTTTTGTAGCACATTATACCGCACATAAACACTTAGCCGTGGCCGTGGGTACGAATCTATAAATAGTACCTTATGTATAAATTATTTGGGGTAAGTATATTCAACCATAAAGCTTTATTGTAGGGATCGATTTCACACAGCACATTCTGTTTGGTTTATACATACACTTGTGTGTATCAAAGCAATAATGTACATATATGTATATAGTTGCAAGAGAACGTTAGAGGTAGGTATAATGTATTTTAGACATTAGTTGAATATGAAGGCAAAAATAAGATTCGGAAATACTTGACATACATATACTTAAGAAACTAGACCAGAGCCACCGGTGTCTGAGGCAGGACAAAAAATGTAATGAATTAATTTGATTTAGTTCTAATTATCTAAATCCTACCTAAAAGTATGCATCATGCGTATATTTCTGCTTATCAAAGCAGGCAAGCAGTAGGTACCCATTACCCATCAGGGTAATGGGTACCATAGTATTTGCCAAATCATGTTATCATCATCCGTATAATATAGTGACTGTAATAAAACAACCTAAATATTAACTTTACATACGTAACAGTCAATATAAATTTCTACTTCTTTTTAACTAATTGTGGCACGTCGTCGCGGTAAACCAACCACTAGCAGCGTTGGTGACAATATCAAATTAAGTTATTGCGGCACCTGTTTAAAATGTGATATTTCATTAATGAAAACTGTGATAAAAATTTCATTAATACGATCAAAAATGTTTATCCGCATAACACGCCAAAATAAGTATACGCAAAGTCACATTGTAGTTCATAATTCGAATCTAAAATTAACATAAGTAGATAACTATATCCCGTACTTAATTTAAGTATTAACGTCGAATGTACAAGTAGTACATAGAATCAACTATCTAAATTATGCCCTTCATCGTTATGAAGCCAAAACTCACTGAGCTGCGGTATTTTATTACGGCTTTTCTACGGCCTCCTTCGGGCTCAATCATCTGATTTGGTAAAAACCTGCGCAGCTACCTATGCTGAAATTTCGTTCAATAAGGCATTTGGTATAGATTTATCTCAGCTTGTAGGTTTTGAACTAGACAACATCAATCCATATAAGAATAATAACATGAGATAAACAATATTTAAGACTCGCATTGTTTATTATGTAATTACGTTTATTTTCAAACTCACCGGAGAAATAGGTATAACTTTATGTGTGCATTCTCAAAAAATTGGATATGGTTTGTTATTGTTTAAATGAATAGTGATCTGAAAACACATCAATAGTTATAATCCTAATACCACTTAAAACACAATAAAAACTTACTTTACACCCATATTATGTCACGCGTTTATTTCAACGACAAATTAAATCACAACACAACGTTTGATCTCAACAAGCACAACCGCACAGATTGTGGCTTTGTAAGGGAGATGTTCGAAAAAACGGTCATCCGGCATCCCATAGTCACTTACCGCATATTTGCGATGACACGTCCAAACACAATACACCACTCAATGGCCCTTAATGCGTGGAGTTACTGGATTCTCAATCGGACCGTGTAATGCGCTAAAGAGGGGGAAAGTGGTAGCGGACCAGCTCACTTACGTTTCCGCTAAAGATTATTGCGAGCAGAAAGTTCGCTCGTGTTTGTTTACTAGATCTAGTGGGAGCAACTGGGCATTGTTGCATGAACACAACGTAAGGTGTTACGTGCTATAATTACCTTTTGTGCTCCAGTTAGACCTGTCCGATACGACTTGTAAGTAGAGCAGCCGGTTTAGTTTTCAATAATATTATCATAATAATTAGATGTTTCGGTTCGTAGTTATGTAGGGGCAAGTGCTCAACCTGTGGACACTTTCCAGATTTATAACTATATTTGAATTTTAATCAAACACTATCGACGCCATCATCACAATCTTTATTGTTTTCGAAAAACAATGAACCAGTCTACAATAACCACAGACTGTTTTTACGTTATCTATAACACAACAAGAAAAATTAGCATATATTCTAAAAACCACTTTTTGTCCATAGGTACATTTTATGTTTGTACCTATGGACTTTGATTACCTACCTATGGACGGCATTGTACCTAGGGACACAAAATCAATAACATAAATTATAACAAAACATTTCTTCTAAAACTCTGATTTAACAAGAAAAAATAAGCATAAGTAATTCGGGACTCATTGAGCATCCTTTAGGAGACCTTATGTATTTTAGCAATACAATATTCTAGCTACAATCTTTAAGCAAAGTCATCTGAGTGTGACCACCTTAGATTATCAGCACAGTCATCAGAATCATCTTACACCACGTAAAACTTTTAACAATTAAGCTGGATACGTCATGGGAACCCATATTTTACAAGCATTTATTTAACGCCATGTAAGTATGTATATAAGTAATATGTTTGGGTGAAACCTTGCAGCTTAATTTTGAAGCAGATATATTTAAGCCATCGAACTGAAATTTAGCACACTTATGTAAGCTCGGTGACAATATTATAGTAGCATTGATCTGATCTGATGCCGGAGCCATAATATAAACCCATGGTTATTAGGCTCGTTAGAATCCTATCAATTATTAGTTGAAGATTGTACAGGAAATAAAAGCTTGTACAGAAAATGTCATTTTTGACGGAAAAACTTTCTCTTTGTGAGCTCTGAACGCACTTTAAAGCTGCTGAACTTAATTGTTTTTGCCGTATTTTTACACACCTAACACATGACAATATTTTTTCAACACACATGTTAATTGTCTATAATTTATAATACAATCTTTGACTCTAAATAATAAATAATTAATAACATAATAATATGTTCTATTATCCTTGAGCTACTAACCGATGTTTGCACATCTGAATTGCAACTGAATTGAATCCTGGGGTCAGTACCATATGAACACAAAAAATCTACATAGCTGAATATGTTCTTATGAAATGGACATACTCATGTAATTTCGGAGTGTTTTTATAATAGATATTTCTTGGAGCTCTGCTAAATCATAAATTGTAATCGACTTGGGATTTTTGTACTATCACAAAGCAAAATGTCGGAGTACCTATACGTTTTTTCAGCTGTCCAGTTTTACTACGAGGCACTGAAAATAACTAAAACGTTAAAAAACATTCAACCGTCCACAGGTACAATTCGTACTGTTGAACCTATGGACTGTCCACAGGTACATGCATGAAGTTGTCTATAGGTACAAATTGGACACTTTATTTTTAAAACGTTACTGATCATATTTAAACCTGTCTGGGTCAGCCGGAAACTTACAAAAACAACTATCAAACACTGAAATTTATTATGTTGCAACACCGGCACCCATACCAATCACCGGTAAAACAAAAATCTAGCTGAAAAATTGGTTAAAAATTTACTTTTTGGTACAAAAACTTATTAAAACCGAAAAATACACAATTTCTGCTACCAATAAAAATGGCGATTAGCCAGTGTTGCCCTATGAAAAAAATACTTTTCGAATATTTACACGATCTTTGTCTATGGTATTTTGTTCTTTATAAACTTACAGTGTCCAAAGGTACAACTATCCACAGGTACAACACTTGCCCCTATTATTTCTATTGACGTGTCCTCTTTTCATTATTTATTTTTGATTTCTTATAATACTAAATTATTTATATTAATGACGAAATATTAAAAAAACATGAAGATTTTAACTAGGTATTAAATATTTATTTCTTACATAATTGTGAGATTATTATGGTCGCCATTCAAATCCTTTTTCATATGATATCATAGCAACGAACAAATGTAATTATATGTAAGTATATTCCTTACTTAATCACGGACGAGCTACTACAAAATGAAATGAAACTTAATAAATTTTTTGGGTTTACTTTTGGAAAAAAAAAATATGATTGGGTTTTATTTGATATAAAACTACGTGATTTTTTTTTTGTACTGAACTTTTCATTTTATGGTCGAAAACCTTTATATATAAAAATATTTCCAACACAGGTACTTCTTTAAACAAAAAACACTTTGAATGCAAGCAAATTTCTAGTTTTTATCGAAAAGTATACGTGCAGACTGCATCCAGGTAGCAATTAACCGGCTTCAAAATAAAGAAGGAGGTTCTTAATTCCTCAGAAGGTTTTCTTATTATTTAGGAAATATTTTTTCCGTTTGATAGGTTACACCTAGTTCCCAGGTAGTTCAATTGGCACCAAGTTGGGGATGATGATGGAACCACAGAAAAATCGAGGTTTACCGTCAAATAGATAGAGACACATAAATGTTATACATGGGTATTTCTACAACTACTCGTATTTAGGTGTTCGTTATCACGTGATACTGACTTTCTAACGTAGGTACTTAGCAATTTTTTTTTTATAAAATATTATGAGCTAATATAGACCGCTACTCATGTTCCTTTAAATTATTCATTGGGGTTAGTTCATGATTGAAGATACAAACTCCTTTTTTAGGAGTTAGGGTATAAGTTTGAATGCCCGGTGCTTTTCTTTTTTTTTCAATTAAAAGCTACCATTTAACTTTAGCGATCTGGGAGGCTATATCGGTTACTTTGTTTCTGCTGCAAATGACATCATTTCTAATGCAATCGCGCAGGGACACACCTAGTAAAAAAAACTCCCCATTTTACAGAGTAGGTAGGTAAACAAGATGACATATGGTATTGAAAAGTGGTCGCTTACTATGGGCCTTGTAAGCAGGCTCAAAGTCACCCAAAGGTCAATGGAGAGGGCTGTTCTGGGACTGTCTCTGCATGATCATACCAGAAATGATGTAATTCGCAGTAGAACCAAATTAACCGATACAGCCCTCCGGACTGCCAAAGTAAGTGGTAGTGAGCGGGGCATATTGCACTTAGAACCTGTGATCGTTGGGGCGTGGTAGCAAACAACATACCGGAAGGCGCAGTCTGGGTAAACCCCACAAGGTGAACCGACGACATGGTAAAGATCGTGGGAATCCACTAGATGCGGGTAGCGCAAAACCGGTCACTGTGGATCGCTTTGGGGGAGGCCTATGTCCAACAGTGAACGTCCTTTAGCTGATATGATGATGATGAAGACGATGAGGTAAACAAGAAAGGTAGCATTCATTATTGACGAGCCGCTCTTATCCTGGATAATAAGGACTCACGGGTTGAACGTAAAGCGACAGAAAGGTCAAAAGGTCACAAGGTACCAAGGTAAGGCAGTATTTAGACCTTTTCATGATTACGTACTATTAGTTTGAGAAGCCCAGGGATCATGGGAATCGATTATGTCTATACAAATAAGGAAGTAAGTAATCTTAACCAAGTCAGTACCTACTCGTACAAATGTTTTCAATATGACCAGTTGAAGTAATGTACAGTAAATTAAATGATAACAGTACTAAATATGAATCAGCATAAACGGTAATAATATACATCAAAAGATTTTTTTAAGTTTTCTAAAGAGTGACTTTTACAATATGGAAAAATGAGATGCATAAATTTCCTTTTCTCTGTCGTCGACTAGGACAGAAAGTTTGGTGGAAGAAATTGAGGCATGGTTTTAAACCGAATTCAAATTGAATATAAAATGTTTTAGTACTGATATCTCATTTGCGCAGAAAATCATTGAAGAAGAATTTAATGTAAAGGAAATATCAATAGGGAATATTCTTGCAGTTATTTTAACTATTCTAGATATTTTATAACTGATAATCACGACTCTACTCCCGATTATGTAGTCACTCGCGCGACATTTTTTGGAGAACATAAGCTCCATTTTCTAGGATTAAGAGTGCTGAGTGTCCGTTCTGTTCGCCGCTCGCGTTGCCGGCCCGTCACGCACATGCTATGTTCTCGGAAACATGTCGGGCGAGTGACTAAATCAACATGAGTAGAGTCATGATTATCCACATTATTAGCTATATAATAATGTGGATATATTTTTTAGTATTTGAAATTATACACCTTTTTTGTATATTTCAAAACGCACATGCATATTCTCTATTGCAATGTTTATAAAATAAATGTGTGATTAAAATGGATTGTCACTCGTAAATATTTTGATAATACCGCCATTTTCTACTGAAATGATTTGCTAAGCTATACTTAGGTTCGACAATTGAAGCCACTCGATTGATCATGCTACACTATGTAATACATCGGAATTATTGCGGAAAAAGCTTGTTATACGCTGTACATATATCTAGAAATACGGAATTCATGTTGTTATATCACAAATCCAAATACAGAATTATTCTCAACAGCGACTATAAATCTACTGTTAAAGTTTATGTTTAACCAATTGCAACCCTTAATTTACATTAAACTTACCTGAATTATTTGAAATTTTGAACGTGTAAGCGATGAAATAATGTTGCACCGTAATATCATTGAAATAAAAAGCATACAGGAAATGCCGCCAGCATCCTTGGTACAATGCCTCAAGGGCCTTTTTCAGATTTTATACTGTAAGTAGTTAAGTACTTGTAGTTATCATAATATGATTGTAATTTCTGTAAATAAATGTACCTATTTAAAAGCATATATTTTCAGACTATAACTACCTATGTGGCGAAAAATTCGAATGGACTATTATGGACATAAATTCTGTGCAAAACAAAAAACCAATATTAATAAGACTTGTTGTTCATAGAAAGGTTTAATTGAGACTTTCACCGAAGGAAATATCTCATTATTTACCAAAGACAAAACAGATATTTGATATCTTAATGAACTCTTAGAACACGGATCTTAAGATAATATCAGTAGTACTAGTATCTTTTGTGTGTATTTTTGCCTGTTACTGCGTTTACTTTCTTACTAGTAAGTGTCCCCCACACATATTTAAATTGTACAGGTTCATTACCTGTTTACTGCATTATTACATCTTACATAACATTTGGCATACGATTACCCCAAGTTTACCGTAAGGATATCTTCATGATCATAACATTATGTCATATAACCAGCCTCGGAATGAAACTGCGACTATAAAGTCGTTGTATCCTTTTTTAGCTAGTCAAATGTGAAAGTGACAGACGCGAGAAGTGGAAATAAGCGCGTCCTAGCCTGAGGAAGTAACACAAATATTGCGCAATAAGAAAAATAAAGAGGTTTACTGCATACGGGTATTGCAAATATTATGGGAAGACCTCCGGCAAGAAACTTGCACAGTAGGTAAACATGATGTCGTGCTGTATGTAACCTATACACCAGTAGGAGTACCACCTATGTCAGGTATTAGTAGGTTCAATAATTATGTAAATACGACTAACTTTTACAACAATACTGGTAAACCTGCATCTTTTGTTTCGTATACATTACAAACAGAAGAAATACATACGACATATAATGCCACAGCAAGTATGATGATCTGATTTAAGAAAAATTTTACAAACGTGTAAGCTGTTGTTTCATATCTGAATTTTTTAAAAATAGGGGTTAATACTTTTGGAAATAATAGTTCCAGCTCTCCAAGAAAGGCACCCTAACCCGCTTTAACTTACGACGAAAATAATTATATTATGGATAAATCTTTATATTTTATAGATTTGGTTTATCCGTTATTGAGTGATCTGACACAGAGCAGTTCCCAATATTTATCCATGAAAAAATATGGGTACTTACAACGGATACACAAATATAAATATAGGTACAAACGTTAGTGTGTCAGCAGTTTAAGTCCGTAACTGTACAAAAATAAGTCACTTAGGTATATTATGAATTATTGCATACAATAAATCTTTGACTACACATTTACGAGTACTTGACTTTTAAACAAAATCAATACAAAGTATCAAACAAAATCGATAAAATTCCGTAGTGCGTTTATATATTTCTTTTCTTATAAAAATCAGGCTGTATATTGATGAAAAACGCATTTGATATATGTATATAGGTATATGCACGTATAATGCACGTCATCCGTGCAGGATTCGGGTCGATAATGCTCAATACATTGATTCAACAATTCTGTCACTTCCAGGGTTAAATGCTTCTTCTGCACCAACGACAGTAATTTAAATGATAAAAATACATATAATCTTGATTTTTCAATTTAAGCACATTACAATGCACCTACGGACGTCAAAAATATTCTACCATCGTGCATCGGCTCTTACACTACATCTCTGATCTGAGAAGATTATTATATTTAGATTATTACAAGCAAAAAACTCAGCGGGACTTATTTATGAAACATCAAAATAAATCTTAAAGTACCTTTTAATATAATATTTATTACCTTCGGTTGCCGCGATCATAAGAAATTAAATAAAAAGACTATAAAAGGATTACTCAGCAATGCTTTGTGCGTGTCCAAAACGTCTGGAGGTAATTTAATTTCAGTAAACGCGATATAATTAGTTTTTAGTTGTATTTCATAACCTTTTAACATAATTAATTTTATTAACTACTGACACAAAATGAATTAAAGATTTTAATTATAAAAGTAGGCCAAAGAAACGAAACCCCTAAGAAGTGAATAAAAAAGGTAAACAGTAATTTCCGCTTACTGTAATTTACTTAATGATCATCATCTGTGTGTCTTTCACTTAAATATTGATACGTTTCCTGTAGTACTTTAAAAAACGTAAAACATATGTGTGAATCAGGAGGAAGGAATCAAATCATCTAGCGATTTTGATAGTTACTTATTAGATCCGGTAATCAAAGTCACCAAATGTAAAAAAGAAATCATCTATTTTTAAAAAACCGACCAGTCAAAAGACTAGAAATTCAGTCAATATTTCCTCTAATTTTTTTGTAAAACTACAAAAAGCAACAATTTAAATACCCTACTGAATCCACCTTCTTCTACCCTGCTCTAGTTTGACTAACTTTGTTTAATCTCTGTATTTTTTGTAATAATGTTACTACTTTGAAATAAATGTTTTTTCCTTGTATAAATGAAAAACTTATACTCGATTTGCGAAGACTAAGTAAGTTTAATAGGCCTACTAGATTGATAATATAATGTAATGTCACAATTTAAATAGCAGTTAAAAAGTTATTTCATCCTGTATCTGGTATTATTTCATTTATACGCCCTATAAGGATCTTTGAACACGTCTCAAGTTTTTGACACTCCTGGGAAGTAGAAAGTTTTGAAACAAAACCAGGAATTTAGATAAAGAGCTGTAGAAGTCGTAAGCACGAGTAACTCCGTTCTGACGTAAGCGCTCAGTCAAGACGGAATGAGAAAAGTTTCTCTATGACTAGTTAGTTATGCGTAACTTGACTATGTCATTATAAACTTTTATGAGATACCTACTTTAAATTTTATTGACTTCAATTCTTAAGGCCGCGTCAGTTTTAGATTGAAAAATAAATAGAGCGGAAGGGATAATTTTGCGCGGGACGAGAGCGTTTGTTTCTTATTTCTTTTTACTCGACTGATTTATATTAACGGAAGGATGTCCACTACTGGACACAGGCTTCCCCCATAGCGACCTACAGTGACCGGTTTTGCGCTATTGAATGGAACTGGTTTTGACTTAATTTAGAAAAAAAAATACGTATTTTAATCAACTACCCAATGTTTTTATGGCAAAAAAGTAGGTTTTGCATTTCATAATCGGTGAATGTCCCGGTGTTTTTATAAGCGGTCAAGATTACATCTTTTAAATAATGCTTCATATGCCATTAACTCTTATATCTTTATGAGTTTTCTGTTCTTATATATAGATAAATCTATACATATTTACTGTTTGCAAGCTGTGGGGATCTTTAGGAAAAGTTCGACCTACTCGTAGGTATAAACATTTATGAGCAAGCTAAATTTGTACGCAACAACTTCAACTCAATTAGAAAACCAACTCAAATTTCAATTTAAAGGCAAAGAGATGTATGAATGATACAGCCACCCATTACAATTCAGCACAACATTGTAATAATTGTTACAGGAAGTCTCGGAATGTCTATAATAATATTTGTTTAGACTTAAAATTGTTGCCTGATAATAATTTATTTCTGTGTAAACTTCGAGACTGGTTAATGAATCAATATTTCTATATTCTATTAATGCTATTTGATAAAGTATCAGACATAGATAAGATTATTTAATATTGTATGCACGAATAGTTTAGTTTTAGTTCTATGATGTAAATAAAAGTTTACATGTCGCAAAACGGCTAAATGTGTGACCACATGTTATAGCGTGAGACCTATTGTTACCATATTTACCGCAAATAAAAACTTACTTACTTACTTAATTTTTAATGAAGAAGATGGCGACAAAACTTAATTAACATTGTCAAAGCGCCAAGCAAAACAAAATTGTATAATTTTTACACTCAACCTTCGAAATCTCTTTCACTGAGCCCCATTCATAAAGTATACAGTCTCACATGCGAGCTTAGAGGCGAGACGTCAAGTATGTCGGCAGTAACGTAGCTGAAAACCTAATTCCCTCCCATCTATAAATATCATTTATGAATTTCGTTACTAGATTCTGAGAAACTCATAAGCTAATATAAGCCGGGTTTTAATCCCATTAATTTCGGTCTACAACCTGGCTGCTCTTCTGCTTAACGCAAATGAGGACTATTCGTTTTCGTAAACATTTTTTGGGAATTTATCCTAGGTAGTTATATTATTAACACAGCCTAAAAATGATATACCATATTTGAAACCTAACTGTGTATTGTTATGAAGTAATATCAATTCACACCATACCATTCTTAGGTTGCACTTATTTCAATCAAGATCATGATAATTCAGCTTAATATGGACACGTACGTAACAAAGAAGACACAAAAAAAATAAC
Organism: Grapholita molesta; assembly: GCA_022674325.2. NCBI lineage: Eukaryota > Metazoa > Arthropoda > Insecta > Lepidoptera > Tortricidae > Grapholita > Grapholita molesta. Next base: position 20,378,432 of record CP053121.2, on the reverse strand, counting down.
GGACCTTTAGATGAAATGTCAAAAAACCTGACAAAGTGAATGTTTTGAGGGCTTCAGATGGGCCTTAAGTATTTGTATTTCGATGGTATTGGAATCAGCGCGTTTTATGCCACAGTGATTCTTCGCCTTGCCCACAGTGGAAATAAATAAAGCAGACCATCTGGAGTAGAAGTGCCCTCCACAAACGTGCATGCCCGTCGGGACCAGTAAGCTAGATAAGCAGTACGTCCGGGACAAACAAATTATACCTACCCTCCTTTATAGTGACGTGACGCATGACTTTTATGGAGGACGATCACGGGAATCATTACATAGAGTATATTATTCTTCAAACAAACAAAACGATGGAACTATTAGGTAATTAGGTTAAATGTGTATAAACTGGTGTTTGAATACTCAGGCAGGCATTACGAATATTTACAGAAATAGGTGTAGTTGGAATAAAAATATTTATGTTATCATTAAACAGTTTTTCTGTTTATATAGTGTGTTTTTTATTTGTGTTTCGATTGTTTTGAAGAATTGAAGATTGTTTTGAAGCTAACGCTGGCTTATAAAACTTACTTATACAGCCTCACAAAGTGATTTACATAGTTTGTATGCATGATCGTTGTTTACTATTAGAAAACATAACCATCAATATTACCTTAAGTCGGAAACATTGGAACAAACACTGAGAATTACCAGTCTGAAAAATATTTCTAACACATCACTACTCAAACGCACACACGATACTAAAATCTGGACCGAAAATCATTTACCCTTTGTGTGGTCGGGTGAGATCGTTAGCATGAATTTGAATTGATTACGGTAATACCATTAATGTAGTTTGTACCTTTGATATCAAATTTCCTTAACCTCGCCCGCAGCAAGAACGTAACTAGCTACTAAAAACATAGACATGCAAATTATAAAGATTGCTGAACTCCATACAATTTAATGTTTTCAGATAATCTTAAACCCTGGTTGGTATTTGATTTTACGTCTAGGATTAGTGTCGTTTGGTGTCATAGTGTCTTTGGACAGTGAAAGTTCTAATCTACTGTAGGTGTACTAGAATTGCTAGTTAGCTAGTTACCTATTTGCACACTATCATTGCTAGGTAAATAAAAGCTTGCAATCTGGTTAACATAATAATCATCATCACCATTTCTGTGTTGCCGCGATTGGCAACACAGAAATGGTGATGCACTCGAAGTGCGAAGTGAGGTGAAGCACTCGAGTGCTCGACTCTCAAAAATCGGCCCCCAGCCATTCATAAACTTTTGAGAACGAATATTACACACAATGTATAGTCTCGATACCTACGTTTATTAGTTATATCATTCATGCTTCTGAAATACCTTTTCTTCATGTTTGAGAGAGTTTAAAATGTCACTATTCGAGTGTCGAGTGCTCAAAATTGGCCCCCTGGTTGCCAGCTGCAGCAGCTGTTGATTTGCTTTCGATGGACCTGCTGCCGATCCGTCGCTTTTCCCTTTGATGCCTCTTACGATCCCAGCGGTAGGAAAGAGGGTGATGCTATTTATTCTCAACCGGCACCGGCGGCTACTGCGACTTAACACAATGTTAGGAAACAAAGTTCAAAGCAAAGATATTTGGAACATATACCGCGCTACATGATGTAATCTACAATAATTATGAACAACGTAAGCTAAGACTGTTTGGATAATTGGTCTCCGAAAGTACGTAACGAGGCACTAACTATGTAATTGTAGTTGGGAACGTCGGCGTCACAAGAAGTTGCGGAGGAATGTTTAACATAAAGACAGTCCCAGAGGGCATTACAGTTTACGATACTGCTGGGGCATTCTCCTTTCTACTTCCACTATTTTTTAGTATCAGTGGAAAATTCTATATACAATTACTGAACTTCAGAATTGATCTAGGCAGTATTTTTTTTAAATCGTGCTATTTGGAATTCGTAGAAAATAGTAAATATTAAAAAATATATATAACATATTATTTTCATTTTTCTTACTTTCAAAATCTATTAAGATGAAATACGATTGTTACTTTAGTAATTACATAAGTATTAAAATAAATACCTCTGTACTCCTAGCATAATTATTAATATCTTAGGAGTTATCGCGAGCATATTAATTTAAACGGGTTCGCACCAACGTGGTAACGAAACTCGTTTGATGCAGCTATTCCAAACCGCTTCTTCCCGTCAGCTGTTCTCGCGAATTCGTAGTATTCACAAATACCGACCAAACCCAAGTGAACTGATAATGTTCTTACAGTGTGGTCATAGAGAAATTTTTGACCGGTTTTAGCTGAAACAGCGTGATACATATGCGTTTTACTCTAGGGGGATGAGGGCCCTAGAGGGTAAATATATGTATGGAAGAAAACAAGAAATATATTATAAAGGGTTTATTTAAGAAAGATAAACAAATAGTGCCGACTAGCTCGAGAGCTTAAATTAATATAAATTAAGGGCTCTAATGAAGCCATAAGGGAGAGACTCGGTGGGCTAACTAACTTATCTCCTAGTGCTTGTTACCACTGCCACGTCAATAATTAAATTAACCAGAAGGGCGCCATCTCAGACAACTCTGAGAAAAATAAAAAAAATAAGATAGGTACAATACATCTGACCTGACTCCGGGACAACTCTGAGAGAAATAAAAAAAATAAGATAGGTACAATACGTCTGACCTCACTCCGGTGACCTGGGGCCGAAGGGGACCGGCTCAGCATCTTCTGGGGAAGGCCTGTCCTCAGAACCGCTGACGGCTACCACTTGCAGATGATGCACCGACCGTAAGGCGCGACAGCGCGGTGCCAGACAACAGCAAATCCGAATCCATAAGCAGGCTGGTAAATAGGGTTGTAAAGTAGGCCCTGAAAACGAAAGACGTCTTATAAGCTGCGGCTTGGACATGCCGGCGGCGGAGTAGAAGGCTAGCCACAAACAACTGTCGTGCTTACCCGACGCAGAAAAGAATCCCTCCGTATTACATCGATGACATCAATGCGTCGGGGCCTATTAAATCGTCGTAAAATAGGGCTACCGGGTCATTCCAGGACACGAGATGCCGGGACTGAAAATAAATAATCACAACAACCATTACTATTTATATTTCTCGATGGAAATACAACCAACGATAGATAATAAACTCACTCAAAAGGCCGATGGGACCAGATTATAATATAACTGGTGGCTTCTCTCTCCATTTTGCAAATAACGACCTCTCCTTTGCCATAGCGGTGACGCTGTCAGATTTGACAACTGAAACGCAGGTTGACCACAACGATGACAGAACTAGGGAGGCGACAAACCGTATATAATTCACCACAATCCAACTTCAGACTTATTTAATAAAAAAACCCAAATCTACATAATTCTTTGAAATAAAATTATAATGATTTTTCCTAAAGGACAAAATCAATAATTATGTGAATAGCCATATCAGCTCCCGCAGGCTCTGCTAGATGGCGCTAGTGGTACTTTAAATTGCTTAAAATAATTATTTATTTATTTTTCCTTTAGGTTTAAAAAAAATAGTTGTTACAGTACATCCCTTCTCGGGTAAAATTTTGACGTAGGCAAAATTTTGAGCTGGTCCCCAGCTCTTAAAACCATCAGCAAAACTTCTAACAAAAGATATTTAGAAAAAAAAATCGCTATCAAAAAGAAAAATAAATCCGAACCCACGCACCACTAAACATTAACACTGTAATGTTATTGATTGCATAGCATCCTGCTGTTGACAAAGACTTAACGACCGACAACACGTCTGTAACACACTACAAAACTGCACAAAGGTAAGTAACTATAGGCAGTCAGAACGACTATCCAGTCTGCGTCTAATGCGACACAAGACTGTGCACTACAGGAACAAACAACAAATAAAAACGATGCTTGCGCATAGCCTTTAATGCGGCTACCACAACACACCTACTACTACCAACCTAGTGTTCACGCATAGGGCTTTAAGACCACTACCGCAGAAGCACCAGTAATTCGACACTTGACATTAAGAGTACATGTGTTTACATCCACCATGGACTCGAAACAGCAAAGTGAAGAACCTAACTACACACCTACCACTACAAACCTAGTGTTCACGCATAGGGTTTTAAGGCCACTACCGCAGAAGCACCAGTAATACGACACTAACTATTAAGAGTGCATGTGTTTAAATCCACCATGACTCGAAACAGAAAAGTGAAGAAACGTGAAGTAGCTTTATATCGCCTACTCACAAAACCACGTGAAGAGAACTTTAAATCGCCCACTTCACCCAACAACAAACCACGAACTCGGAGTTAACTAGTTTGCTCCGAGAACGATCGAACATAAAGTAAACACCGAAACGTACAACACACCACGCTTTCGGAGTTTACGTGTTTTCTCCGAAAACGATCGAAAATAAGGTTTAAACCTCACATAAAACATAACACCCATCATAACACAACGCAGAGAAACATTCATCAACAGCAGCTGCAGCATCCAAAATAAACGGTAAAATACTCCAAACTCCATCAAAAGCAAAAGGAATCTCGATGATAAGTCGAGAAAAGAATGTGTAAATAATAGGTAATTATTAGTTACTCCCATCAAAACTCAAAAAAAAAGGGTAGTTGTAAAAAAGTATTAACGGGCAGTGATCATTGAAAACGTAATAAATTATCATAAATAACTCTCCCTTAAGCCTTTACAATAAGTATCTAAAGAATTGATGTCCTTTAGTTAGGGTAAAAAGTGTAATAATATTTAAATTGTACAAAAATAAAAGTCGACTTTAATGCGGTCAACTGTACTCCACAACTTCTCAATACAATATAAGTAATAAGTTCAATGACTTCACCTTCCGTAACATTCAATAGTATTTATTTTTTAATGTAAAAATTGTAACAAGAAAATGTGTACAACTGTACTTAACTCCTTATCAGCCAACTTTAATTTTTAATAGGTATAAGTAGGTAATTAATTAAATAAGTTCACCTTCGAAACTCTTTACAACTTCAAAATCTTCAAGTCATCTTTATGTAGGTAGTAAATTTAATTTAATTGTATGACATGCACCATACAAATGGTAAATAAAAGGTAGGTAGTACTAAGTTTAAATTGCAAAAGTACACAATCACTCTCAATAGGTAAAAGGAAACATTTTAAACATTATATTAATGTGAAGCAGTAACACCCTTGCTCCAAACTACTAAGCATAATTATATTTTTTATTTAACTGACAATCCAGTAAACAAATAGAAGGTATATAAATTATTTTAAGTAACTGTTAAACCTCTCAACTGTAAATTCAAATTAGAATTTAGAATTAGCTAAAGACATAACATAATAGCGCTTTAGTACTTGACTGATGACTACCTAGTCACCAAAAAAAAATATATTAAGATAAATTAAATTACCAGATACAAGTATAACTTAAACTTGAATATAGGAATTCTTTAAAAGAAATATTGTTTGTACATCTTGGCTATCAATAAAGTAATACTTGTTTTGACCGCTAACTATTAAACAATAAGTTTAGTTTTAAATTACTAATAAGACACCAAAATAAGCATCAACAATAGTTATCCACTCAAGTACACAAAGACTCAGTGTAGCTAAATCACTTGTCTTATAGTTTTGAATTTGAAAATAAAAAATAATAAAATTTAAGTAATTTTAAATTTTAACAAAGTAGGTAGTATTTCAAAACTACAGTTAAGTTTAACTTTTAAATTCACACTATTACACAATTCAACTGTGTTCAAAAAAAAAGATAATCACATGGCAACGCACATGTGCTCACAATGTTTCCACATTACCACCAATTATGTGAGCAATAATTATATTTAAATTTATAGAAAATGTAGATAACATTAAACCACACTTCAGAAATAAAGATGACAACAAGTAGCAAGTAGTTCAAGCACTAAGATTTCCTCGGGCTAACAAAATACTGTGACACAAGAAAGTTAGTTAATATAGCCACACGTGGGCCGCCGCTGATACATATGCGTTTTACTCTAGGGGGATGAGGGCCCTAGAGGGTAAATATATGTATGGAAGAAAACAAGAAATATATTATAAAGGGTTTATTTAAGAAAGATAAACAAATAGTGCCGACTAGCTCGAGAGCTTAAATTAATATAAATTAAGGGCTCTAATGAAGCCATAAGGGAGAGACTCGGTGGGCTAACTAACTTATCTCCTAGTGCTTGTTACCACTGCCACGTCAATAACTAAATTAACCAGAAGGGCGCCATCTCAGACAACTCTGAGAAATATAAAAGAAATAAGATAGGTACAATATGTCTGACCTGACTCCGGGACAACTCTGAGAGAAATAAAAAAAATTAGATGGGTACAATACGTCTGACCTCACTCCGGTGACCTGAGGCCGAAGGGGACCGGCTCAGCATCTTCTGGGGAAGGCCTGTCCTCAGAACCGCTGACGGCTACCACTTGCAGATGATGCACCGACCGTAAGGCGCGACAGCGCGGTGCCAGACAACAGCAAATCCGAATCCATAAGCAGGCTGGTAAATAGGGTTGTAAAGTAGGCCCTGAAAACGAAAGACGTCTTATAAGCTGCGGCTTGGACATGCCGGCGGCGGAGTAGAAGGCTAGCCACAAACAACTGTCGTGCTTACCCGACGCAGAAAAGAATCCCTCCGTATTACATCGATGACATCAATGCGTCGGGGCCTATTAAATCGTCGTAAAATAGGGCTACCGGGTCATTCCAGGACACGAGATGCCGGGACTGAAAATAAATAATCACAACAACCATTACTATTTATATTTCTCGATGGAAATACAACCAACGATAGATAATAAACTCACTCAAAAGGCCGATGGGACCAGATTATAATATAACGGGAGGCTTCTCTCTCCATTTTTGCAAATAACGACCTCTCCTTTGCCATAGCGGTGACGCTGTCAGATTTGACAACTGAAACGCAGGTTGACCACAACGATGACAGAACTAGGGAGGCGACAAACCGTATATAATTCACCACAATCCAACTTCAGACTTATTTAATAAAAAAAACCCAAATCTACATAATTCTTTGAAATAAAATTATAATGATTTTTCCTAAAGGACAAAATCGATAATTATGTGAATAGCCATATCAGCTCCCGCAGGCTCTGCTAGATGGCGCTAGTGGTACTTTAAATTGCTTAAAATAATTATTTATTTATTTTTCCTTTAGGTTTAAAAAAAATAGTTGTTACAAGCGTTAAGACTAAGACTACGACAAATGTACCAGAGCAGCGACACATTTTGTTCTTAAATTAGTTCAAATTGATGAATAGGAGTCATAATTATAATATTAATTAACAAGACCATAAAGAAAAGAATATTTTTTAAACTGTGGTGTTACAGTCAGCAGCAGAAGTGGCTAAGCGGTTGAGTTGTTCAAAATAAGGTCAATACATAATATATCTATTTAATTGTCAAGAGAATAAGAGTGCGTGTAGGTCATTTTGACCACTTCACCCGCTTAGCCACTTCTGCTGCTGACTGTACATTGGGTTTAATAGTGCTTCATCATTATCATACAAAATCGGTTCATATTAATAGCTACTCCATTTCTTATAATATATCAAATTAAACTTACCTATTAAGATCGTGATAAAAAAATATATATATATTATATAACGCACGTCACTGCAGGCATGTAAGCCCATCGTCCTAATAAGGTGCAATTGTTGACGCTCACTGACAAGCTTTGTGGCAAAATTGCAACAGAGAAATAAATGCATTTGTTACTTCACTTCTAAAATCGGCTTAACGATCTCAGTCTAACAAGATATATTTTACCAAAATAGTGTTACACAGAATTTTTTCTGTTATTTTTTTTTTAAACTAACTCTATCCGCAATTGAATTGTAATAAACTCTACTTAGCATGATCATTAAGTTTCATAAAAATATTAATTAATATTTATTTATAACTATAAGTATTAAATAAGGTGTATCAGGGTATTATCGAAAATGTTTAAATCCCGGATAACTTCCAAAAGGACTCTTATTATAAAAACACAAGTGATTAGAGACTACATTTACACCTTACACCTTATTAATAAGTTTATACATGAAAACACTTATACTTACTACAACATTGAAAGTGGAGTGACCCAACATTATGTGTTTTTACACACGGTGGACTAAAAACTATAAAAGTTTATGTCGAATAGGATGGGCACCAGTATTCCTAATCGTAAAATAGCTAGAATTGGTGTAACATTTTACACACATGTACAACTTTCTTGTAAATAAAAAAGCTTACCTATAACTCGGTTATGCCTGTTTATTAAACTTTACATTGAGGGATATTATAAATAGTACCGGTATTGTTGAATATCAGACATATAAGTAAAGTTCGAAAGATTATTCCTGAAAATAATGCTTTCAGAATAGTATTGAAGCAGATAAAAAAAAAAAGAAAAGTAATCTATATTATAAGAAAAATAAAACAAAGTTGGGTTACAGTTGTATTTAATATTTTGGTGTGGTACTTTTCGCCGTGCGTATTTTTTTACTTCTTAGGGTAATACATAAAATATTTTTATCGTTGGTTTTATAAAAATTGACGTATGTAACCTAGATATAAAATTTATTATTAAAAAATCTATAAGTAATGGAAAAATACAAATACATATGTCAAACGGTTGAAAGCAAGTTAATAGGAAGAAAATTAAATGTTTATGGTGGCAGTACTATCTTAATGGACGTCACACATTCGCTCCACTACCGTTTTAACTAACTATTTTAGCGATTTCTTTCCAGGGTTCTACATGTTTCTTTTTTTCTAATAAGGTTTTAATTGATGGTATTTATATTCACCTTTTGTAGCGGAATAACTATTAAAACATATGAAAATAAGAAACAAAGCATTGACCATGGTAATTTTTGCCAAACGTGACATCTTTGGTTTGATTGTGAAACTTTGTGTTATCTTACTTGCATTAAGTTTAGTGAACCTTGTAAGCTTTAGTTTTGGCATATTGCACTGCCATCTGTGGTTGAACATGTAAAACGACTACTACAGCCGTTCCTATATTGTTTTACCCCTTAGCTTTCGTCCCGTTAATATAGTTTCGGAAAATAACACTAGGTGGCGGTAGGATGTAGTTCGTGTAGGTAATATGTAATTGAAACGAAATATAAAGAGTATTGAGAGTTGGTAAACAAAAAATAAAGCAAAACTTTATTGTGTAAAAATTTCATATTTGGCACAAGTTTTTATTGTCAGTTGCACTGAACCTAAACACGTCGGGTTTATTTTGGGAGAGTTACTATGCCTAACTTCTTACTACAATAACAATGCATTGTCACCGAACTTTCATCTTTTCATCTCAATCGAGGTTGACTGCTTTAAAATTCAGTTGCAAAATTTGACCACAACATACATATGTACAAACATTGCATGTTAAATAAAATTCGTATTTTTTTTTAACATAAACTATAGTTACATTTTTTATAAAGAACCTTTATTTAACTTACGTTATAAATTAATTAAACTTTACTATTTTCATTATCCAAGTCGGCGCCAGCCATGCTTATTACACCATATTAATTGAATATACCATTTTTTACATTGAAAGATTATCTACTGCAATAGTGAAAATAGATAAAGCGTTAAAGAAGTTTGCCAATCCGCAACAAGTACCTTTTGTTAAAACGATTTTTTATTTTATACGAATCTGTTACTGTAATGTAGTAAGTAATTTATAAATTCAAACAGTCAAGTACGGTGTCATTATATATCGGATAATCTCCATTGACATCAGATTCAAAACTGGAAAGCAATAACGTTCACAGGTGTTCAATTTTCGGACTTGCCAGCTTATGTTGTCCGGTGCTAAGTCCGTTTTAACATGGGTTGAGTCAAGTTCCAATTTAGGTAAGTGATACTTAAGATCCTCTGATGTGAAAAGCTCTTCCCATTGCCATTAGAATATTATAAATCATATTTCGATGTCCTAAGAAATTAAAATTAATAATTTTTGTAAATGTTGATGGTCTTCCTTGGAAAATAGTTGAAAAAAATCTGCAAATGGTACATTTCACTTTGCTCAGCTGTCACTTTGTGTGACTAACTGCCAAATACAAACTTTTTCAATTATAATACTATCAGTTAATGTAGTCTACTGGATTTCAGCCGAGAATCTGTGGCGTTTTTAGTATCCTAAGTTGTAGGTGCAATTTCTGAACGTTGTGATTGAAAATATCATTTTATATCTACATCGTACACGTCGTAATAAATGTATGGGCTGCCACATGTTTAAAAAAATGATGTAATTTTATGCGGGTAATGCAATTTCGATGTTAGTCAAAACTCTAGGTACTTATCAATTACACACTATTATGAAGTATTAAAATTTCACTGAGCGATATTCTGACACGATTGTGTCGTTATCTTATAAATTCAGTTATTGATGCCATGAAAGTTGAATTTAATGGATATACGACTTAAATTAATAATAATTTAATACTGAAATTTCTGACGATAATGAAAAAATAATTTTATGTCTTATATTATTATTTTAGTACAGCAAGTTTCATATTATTTTCCCAAGGTTTCTACTATCAATGCTACACAATCGTTCGCGATCTCTTGCATAATATATGAACCTTAGTTATAATACAACGATAACATGGCTCCACGAGCTCAAGAAGGGGGAACAGGATGTTCGTATCTTTATAGGACTCAGATACAACCATCCTCTCCCTTAAACAGCGTGCTTAACTTTATCTGAAACACGTCGCATAAAAGAGTGTTAAATATAAGATACCTAATATAATTATAATATAAGAGGAAAGTCATAGTTACAAATAAAATATTACTATGTTGTGACGTATACTTGTTGACCATACAGACTGGGAAATTTGTCTCTAGCATCGATTTTAGCTCCATAATCCGATTTTAAAATTAGGTCAAAGAGTTATGAAAATTGGGTAAGTAACTAAGAAATCCAACTCGTTTACCAAAAATATACTAAAGATATTTTTAATCGGAAAATACAAATTAAGTGGAGGCTTAGTCTTCGGTCATCCAATCAAGTCAAGTAAGCGTTTATCTGGTAATGTAATCTCTTTGGTAGCGCGAACACAGGCGAGTATAAGGCTTAGACAAACCAGTGTATTATGACTTCAGTATCTGTATTAAAATTTAAAAAAATCAATCATGGGCCTAAGATGGATTACTAAATAAGATTTCTCAGGATAACTTGGGTTGCCCAGTTGAATATCCACTGAATAAATTAAATAAATATTCCATAATGAGGCTCCCATACAAAAATAAACAATTTTTCTGTTCATATTATATCCCACAACGGCTAACCATATGGAATATAGGCTTGGTCTATTTTAGCTACGCATTTGATGTTTAAAATATTTCCGTAGATATAGATGATTTCAAACTACGAATTATAATTTATTAATTAACGGAATTAGATCGTATTTGACACTAACTTATAAGAACCAAGGAGGTTATAAATCAAAAATTTAATTAAAATATACTATTTCATCTTGAACAATATACGAGTACCTAATAACCGTATTATATTTTTTTTACAAATCCTGGTATTGTGATACCTGTTAAAGAATTTTCAAAATAGTAGCCATAATAAATACGTCTGTAATTTCATCGTATTCCACTGTAATTTCCTTAATACATTGTTTCCTTTCTTTATCAATGTGATAAAAAACATCGATTGTATTACTAGCTGTCGACCACGATTTGATGGGCGTGAAACTCATTATAACTTTAACCCCGTTTTTACCCTTAGGGGTTAAATACAATAGAACTTTTGAGGGACATGTGTATTTAAATTTCAAATTTCTTCCTCGATCTCTAGGCAACACGATTGTTATGTATATATTCAGAAAATAAAATAATTACGTCTACTCTGTCATTGGGTGGTCCACAACAAATACAGATGCATATAGAAAGAAACAGGATTAAATAAAAGTAGAAGGTAAACAACAAGCGGAACATGAATCAAACTGTCAGGGAGTTCACAAAAGATAATAGAAGGCTGAAATCCTGCCTCTGCTCTGCATGTGATTAGAATAGCACTGATATCCTTCAAGTTCTGGAGGAGGGAATCGTCGCCCGCGCCACAGATGGCTTTAAAGGCTTCAAAACAATCGTTATTAGGGATTAATGGCGACGCCCTAATTTGGACCGTTAGTGAAGGAGACGTGAAAAATTACTCTAAAGTTTATTTAGTTTCCTTAAGGCCGATTTTCAATCTTCAGTTAAACAGTAAAATAGGGTTTATTCTATAGATAGTGTTAATTTAAGTTTATAAATAGTGGCCTTTTTCGACCATTGGTAATTTTTAGAAGCTTTTTCAGAACTGTGAGCATATATTTTATCATTTTGGCGGTTGAATTTTTGTTCCACAGTAAAGATTTTTTCATCTGTGAACAGAATATTACCTACGATATCCGTCATTTGCATGCCGCTGCCACAATACATTAGTTCTCGTCGCTCTTATTTTCTATAGGGCCGCTGTCAATTACTGTCCTGTGCTCCGACAATATGCCCCAAGTTAGGGTCTTGTTTTATGATACATGACATGCAAGTAGTTTGTTGAATCATTTTGTTTTCAAGATCAGACATATTTAGTAACTAATTCGGTTGATGAATGCACTTACGAATCCTCAAAGTTCGTAGAAAGTTCACGTTAGCCATCTAAGATACCGTCTAAGTTTATTATGCATTTAAGTCGGTATTAAGTTCTTTGTCATCACTGATTTTAACATTATTATTTATTATTTTACAGCGCATGTTTCATCGTTCCATAGAAGATGTATTAACCGCAGGTTTCATCAGTTTTATCACGCATCGCCAAAAAACGGTAAAACTGAAACTACAGAAAAAACCCCAGTCTAAACCCTGGCCCGATGCACCGTGCAAGTACACGGCGCAGACTTACTAATAAACTATCTGAATTCCCCCGCTTACAATTAAGCGAAAGTTTATACACTAGTTAATCAAGATAAGATAAAAAAAAATCAGTAGCAATTTCTTTAACCCTAAGGATGGATGTCTTAATAACGATCTATTTTAAAAGTTCTCTTTACTGTAAAATATCTATTTTCGTTTGATCGTTAATATTTATTTCTTATAACTTATTTCCTACTAGTTACTTTGGCATTACGTGGCATGCATGCATGTTTAACTGTAATAGAGATAATACGAGTAATTATAAAAATACTTTGATTGTGCCTTCTTTGCTAGAATTTACTGCAGTGAAAAGCAATAGAAAAACACATAATCTAGTTATGATGACAACGAGCCTAGTAACAATTATAGGTACCAACGATCAGAATCATCAGAAGATTGTTACAGGTTGTGTCCAAATACAATTTGACGACGAATGCAATTCCAAGGTATACAATTTTTCATTTTCACCCATCTTGTCAAAGAATACTTTAGCTCCCGTAAAACAGCATATTAAAAGAAGCACAATTTTGCCGCACATCCCTAGTTCACAATAATCGGGACTGGAACTTGTTTTACTGGGTGTGCATTATTTGGAACTCTGCGAGTATTTTGATCGCTTTGTGCAGACATTTCAAAACTTTAGTTCAGTGCTGCGCTCTTCAAATTGGATGAGTTGAGTTCGATTAATCCTTTACACCCTTATTCTCATTCTATTGTATTCTGTTGAATATTTTCATATTAATATTGTTAACTAGCGGTCCGCCTTATTTAACAAAATAAATAAATGTATATCGCCATGTTCATGAGGGATAATGTAGGGATTCTAATGATGAAAGGATTTTCGATTCGGATTCGCCTATTCAATTCAAACAAATCTTTATTCTTTGTAATAGTTATGTGATCATAAAATAATGTGCACAATACTGCTTAGGAACTTTTTGGATATACTTATCTATGAGCATCTTAACAAATTTCGACAACAATCATCTGATTTTTTTTTTATTATGCAGAAACGTCCGTTAGCGAATATCTTTGATATTTAAATCGAAAGAAAAGTAGAAAAAAATGACTCGGAGCGGGAATCATCTGATGATGCACCGAGACACTCACCATGTTAAATGTAACATTAGCTATGGATTGGAAACCTCACTATTGATTTTTTCTTGCGCACTTACAAACTGTTCTAGGCAATACAGGTTACCAAGAACTCTTTTTTTTCTGATATATTATTCTGATAATATGGTACCTATAAGGGCTAACGGCGGCACTCTACGTTTTTCTGGCGATTCCATACTAATCGGCCCGCCGCGTGCGTCTTCGCAGCATGCCATATTTTATGGGAACGCCGAGAAAACGCTAATGTACCCACTCTCTAAATAGCAATCTCAACTGTACGTCCCGAGATAGTAATAATTGCAAAGTGAAGACATACGAGTAGGTACCAAGGCTAGGAATGATATGGTTGTTAGTAGTTTTACCTCTGATTATCATTTTAAATGACCTCATACAAAGCGATCTGAGTATTTCACAAGTTTTACTATACATTCAGTAAGGGAATGTGGCTTTAAAGTGATAGCACGGACTCCTGCCAAGAAGTTAACTGACCCATCATTAGGGGCACCTAGAGTAAATATGTGTATTAATTAAGCAAATATTGCAAAACACATTGAAACGATATGACGAATTTATACGATACGCATAAAATCCTATTAATAGTATCAAAATAATAAGCGGAATGATAAACATAAAAACGCTTTGTAATTTGAATTTAAAGATGTTTTCCTTGCACGCACTCTTGATCCTCGATCGCCCATCAATTTACTTTTGATTGATAATGCTTATCCCAAAGAGCCGCTTTTGTTTTCTCAATTACCTTGTAACTTCTGTACTGGCAACATTTAAGACGGCACTTACAAATGGGATAAATAATAATACTCTTGTGCAAACGATACCAGTTTTATTGGATGAAGTTGAGAATTGTTGAGTATTGGCGAGTAAGAGGAAGTTGCAACAAGTTGGAGCAAGTCGCGTGCCAAGCGAACCTTAATGCTAATGGAGGGGACTTGGAGACTGTACGAAAGATTAAAGAGGATTAGAGGCGACACTTATATTCATAAGCTTCACCAATGCCAAAGTTCAAGTTGTTTTTCCTCCACCACTGCGTCATTTATATAAATTAGGTTGGTCGATTTGTTTGAATTCGTTAAGCTAAGTACCTAAAATCGTATATACCTTACCTACGTAACTTAGCTTTGGTAGAAAAATAATTTTAATTTAGTAGAACTATAGTTATTTATTATAATATAGGAGCAAAGTTAGTGTTTACTTTCTCGTGCTAAAATTGAGACCCGAGTAAGCGAATGGTCCCAAATCTGAAGTGAAAACTGAGTGGGATCTTGAACGTTGGGAGGGTTTCAACTTTCAGGGCACGAGAGGGGAATAACCTTTGCTGCCGAATGAAACACAAACCTTTTAACCTCAATACCGCGAGGAACATACTAACTCTAAAACATTAAAAATAGTTGAATCCATCATTTATCGTTCAAAATCATAACTTTAAATTATATCCAACCCAGCTAACGGCAAAGAAACATTCATTACAAATTTGTATAGGTATCTTGTGAAAAAAAATTGCATTTATTATATCTGTTAAATGCATTATAAATGCATTTTAAACTTTCAAAATGTACTCCTCGACCTTGTGAGATAAAAAACTATAGATATCGAATAGTAGTTTTTAAACAATTTTATACTCTGATGTCTTGGTAAGGAATACAATTTTCTGTATCTAAAGATGACTATAATCGCGATGAGCTTATAAGGACCGAGTGTTATAGTTCTTCTGACAGAAGTTTCAGTCCCGGGGTCGTAGCCAACATGCCACGATCGAATGTAGGAACGTAATGGAAATGACAAATCACGTGATTCGTGGCATATTGAATACGGCCCCTTGAGTCCGACTCATACTTCGTCATATTAGCATACTTATTTATAAAAGCAAACAAGATAAATCGGTTTCATAATTTCAATCAACGCCTTACCAATTAATTATAAGACTCTAATCAACGTGAAACTTAATTTATTTAACGAAATTGAATTTTGACTGAAAAATAGCCTGATCGCATGTTCTGCTATTTAGACTAAGCAAACATTAATAGTAACTGTCCAGGCGCAGGCAGCGTAAATTACGAAACTCTAAATAGCCATTACAAGATTAAAATCACGTTTCATACAATAAAGTTTGGATTATCAACAGGCCAAATTGTATGAAGTTGTGAAAAGTCTTCCACGATATAAATGTCGGGTATCAATGACTATTTAGTCGTTTTTAACGTTAGGTAAATGGTACTTTATATTATATAGCGTTAATTCTAGGTATTTATTTAGATTGGTTTTGTTAACTATTGCACAATTTTATTTTCTCATTTTTTTCTTGTGAGATATCCATAGTTGACTATGGAACCCAAAAAATAGTAGATATCTCAAACTCTTATCGTTTCGCCATGTCTAGACAGACGTCAGTCCCTGGCTAAGCTCAGTGACCGTTAGTCCTAGAGAAATGCAATTTGGTATGAATATGGAGACAAAATGGTCATACAAAAATTGTTTTTTTGAAAGTGTGAAGATCGTTAGATAGGTATTTGAAAAATAATAGGGGTTTTCCATGAATATTTGTTGGTAAAGTAAATCGGAACAATCGGAAAAACTTTATCGGTTGAGTTACAGAATGAAAATTATGAAACCCTACACTGAACATGGCCCGGTTTTTATTGTATTTCAGGTAGCTTAGGTAATAGCTTACATTAAGTTAATCCTTTTCCAGGAAGCACCGATTCTGATGGTTTGCACTAATCTTGATGCGCATTAATCAGCCAATAACATTGTTTAATTCAATACATATTATTTCAAATATTGTTCTTATACGAAAATGAGCTACGTTTTCGTTTTTTCAGTCGAGACGTTTTGTCAAATTCCAATCTAATATACACTCGTATCATTTATCAATAACAAAAATTCTCAGGTTAAAAGTAAGTTGACACAAATCTTAATAAATCGTTAGTGGATTAAAATAGAAGAACATAAATAGATTTAGTACGATTTATTACGGAAAAAATAAACTAATATAAACTTTCATGTCATTTAACTTGGTAGTTTTAGTCGTGAATATCGAGTAAAAATATAAAAATAAATAAATAAGTAATTACAGGACATTCTTACACAGATTGTTTGAGCCCCACGGTAAGCTCAAGACTCAGCCAACGACATATATAATATACAAAAACTTAAAGACATGTATAATACAAGACACCTATGAATCAGGAACAATATCTGTGCTTATCACAAAAATAAATGCCCTTACTGAGATTTGAACCCAGGACCATCGGCTTCATAGCCAGGGTCACTACCCACTAGACCAAACCTGTCGTCAAAAAATAACTACAATATTTTGTTTTTTTTTCTTAACCTATGTGTGTGTCCTGCTGGGCAAAGGCCTCTCCCCTTGTTTTCCATGACTCCCGATTCGCTGTTTCTGAGGGCCAGTTCCCATCAAACGCGTCTAGGTCATCCCGCCATCTCCGCCTGGGCCGGCCCCTTCCACGTCTCTGTTGCGGCATCCACTTGGTAGCTATGTTAGCCCACCTATCCGGATGCATGCGTTGGACGTGGCCGGCCCAGTCCCATTTGAGCCTGGCAGCTTTCTGGCCAACGTCAGCAATTCGGGTCCTAGAGCGCAGTGTGGTGTTACGGATGCGGTCCGTCCGTTTCACACCTAAAATACTACGCTCCATAGCCCGTAACTATAATATTATTTAATAAAAAAAACTAGATTTATTAAACTAGGCAATTATCAAAACTACAATCATGTAAAGTCGGTCTATAAAAATAGATGAAGTAAATTATGTAATATATCATCATAAATTTTCATCAAGGCGAACGATACATGCACGGTAAGAGATTTTCCAATTTTATTTACTGGCCTCACAGGCCTTCGCATAAAACTGACAGGGATGACGTAGTGCTGAGTCGGTAGGAATTTAGGGACATACTGGGATATCATTACATCGACGACGAAGCTATTGAAAGTTACATTACGACTTTTTTTATAAAACTTAGACGATATTTTTTTTTGTAGTAGATTGTACTTGATCATCTATCCATATAATTAAATTATTCATATAATTTTTAATGGATTACCGTCGTAAGAAATAACTTCAAAAATGCTTTGTACTCGTAGTTTAAAAGGCTTCACTGGAGAAAAGGTCCATTTGAGCCACAAATTGTCTGTGGACTTTGTTATTGGTCAAACATTAGATATAATATATAAATGTAGTAGGTATTTAAAATGAAACAAGGTATTGAAATAAAACTATGAACCTTTATTAAATATGTGTCATATATTCACCAGAAATTATTGAATGAGCTTGAATCCGTTTATAAGTAGATTATGATTTTAATTCAATTGTGGCTGATTACTAATTTCTGGTGAATATACCTACTCGTATGACACGTATAGTGTATTACTATGAACATGCGATCGATATAATAAAGAACATAAATTATGATATAAACAAGTCTGAAGGTGTATCGTTGTTGGGCCCACTAAAACTTTCGTGACATGTTTATCGTTTTATTTTGTTGCGCAAGTAGATATGTAATTAGATGATTAAATAAACTTATTTTCCGACGATGCTCGAAACTTTTCAGAAGTTGGATAACAAGTACGACTAAGTGGGAATGAACTAATTATCCTTGTAAAGGTTACGCTGGCCTTATTGAAAAAGCTGTATTGAAGACGGCTTGTATCACTTAAAATCTATCTCCCTGAGTTTATGAAAGGTTAAGGACGAAGAATGGTTACCTACTCTAGAATTATACTAACGGCAGTTACCGCACGAAGTATGGGTTCCTGTTTTGTGTCGTGTCGGCATACCAAGCCTCCTGTTTCGTGTTCTGCGTTTTCCATGAACTTTGTTTGCCGAATTTCACATGACAACCAACTTTTCGCCGACGATTTTCTTTGATAACTAACTTTTGGCATATGTCATGTGCTAATATTTTACTTTGTTGAAAATTATTAAAATTACACATTCCTTATATCTCACAAATTAATAGTCTTTTAGGCTAGTAATTAGGAATACTCATAGGAAAAAAAAAACAGATGATAAAAGTTTCAAATGAAACGACTTATGTAAAACCTTTAGTTATTTAATCATGTTTAACAGTTTAAAAAACTAATACAAAAGATACATTGGCGTATATTTTATCCAGAAAATCGATTAACATTATTTGAAATAGAAGCTTACTTATGTATAAAGGGCTTACAATGCAGCACAGAACGCCACCCGATTGTACATCTTTAAAGCATTTTTGGTAATGGAATTCAACCTCTTTGCAATCCAATAAATCAAATTTTATTATGAAAGTCGACTATTGCTTACGCAAAAATTCTGCGAAATGGGTTCAAGGGTTTTTATTTGTGTCATAAATCATACTAATTGTTTTGGTAAGCGGCTGCGAAGGGGTTAGAATTTGTGTTACATGTTTTGGTAAAAAATGTGACAATACTTTACAAGAGAGACAAAAGATTTTAACAGGGTTGGAAACAATAGTTTGATGCGATCATTACTTTAGGCCGGAATGTTGATGTACTCGTACATACCTACTGTAGATTTGTGTAAAATGAAACAATATTTTGATTATGGCAACTACCTATTACAAAATAGGTGAAAAATAGAAAATTAAATTGTTTATATTTTATTATGTTGTTTGTGTAGTTTTGTTTTGTTATTATTTGGCGTTGAAATGCTAGGTCCATGGGATCACGGCAGCGTCCACAAACTTTTTGCAGAAGTTGCGAAGTGTCAGGTCGGCGAAGCTGGTGACCGAAGAGCTGGCAGCTTCCTCGCACAATGTATCAGCATTGCATGTCATCGAAAAACCTCAATGTCAACTTGGCACAATCAATGCTTCAAGGGATTTTTTTAGATTGGATGTAATGGTTAAGTAGTTATTAAAATGCCTAGCAGCTTAGCTTGTATAGTATTTGAAAATATTTTTTTTATTATATATAATAAATTGGAAGTGATGACCTGATGACCGATTCATGAATCGACGATATACTTTATTTCTTTGGTAGTATTAATAATATTTCCATTACCGTATTCGATAGGCGAATCAGAATTGGTTTTATAGAAAATAATTCATTTTTTGTCTTAAGCCAGCTTTTAACAATTTGTAATCCATTCCTATTGACTTATAAGAGTCTGTAAGTAAGAAATAAAATCCAAAATATTTTTTTATTGTCATCTTTATAGAAAAAGAGGTTCGGTTATGCGGTATCCGTGACTGTCTTTCACTACCGTTAAAGGCTGTTGGCAGGCGTTAAACTTATCAAATCAGTAGGTTAGTATATAGTCATGCACATTCAATTTGTAACCTATACTTATTCTAACTTCACTTCAGTGATTGCTCAGGTATTCACTGAACGTCATAGAATGGTTTTAATAATAAAGTACTGGTAAATAGTTTAAGAGGAGCCTTGACAAGTCATCAGCCAGACGAAAACCATAAAAAAGTCGTTGAACACACACATACGAATACGACGTCTACATAGCTTTATTAACTCTTTGTTAAATAATCAACTCGCAAATTACTAGACATTTCTTTATACTTACAAGTGTGCAAGTAAAACTGAATAAGGAGAATTGGTATTTAATAAATGCCTGTATTGTAGAAGACATGACTGCACAAAAATGTTTTTTATCTTTATTTTATACACATATATATATGTATATATATAAATGATGACACTACTGCGAATCGAGTCACGATTACCTAAATAAAGTCGCTTCGTAATCGGAATTGTGTTTAGGCATCGTGGACAACCTATAGCCTAAAAACAGAGATTGATATGCCATTTCTAGTATTATTTTTCTATTGTAGCGAAAGATGTTAGACAAAAACCGTATATTTATTTTTAGAAGAATAAAGAACTGTTTATTTGTTGGATTTCTATGAAAGAAGTCGATGTTGAGGATAGATATGATTTACGGCGTACACCCCTAAAATATACATATTCACAAGCAATGGTTATGGATAGACTTAATAAACCATCATTGTAAAAATCATCATCATATTATCCGAAGGACGTCTAATGCTGGACATCGACCGGTTATGGGCCACCCTGTATCCAGGGTCTGCCCATGCCTTTCGGTACGTGGTCGCCAATCGACAACCTTTACACCCTAAAGGCAATATACCCCGCCCACTGCCACTTAAGTTAAGTGATAAGGCATGGATCGGTAAGTGTGATTCTGCTGCGAAATGATATCATGTATATCAGTAGTGGATACTATCAAGTATTGTTAACAGTCAATTTTAAAATAATACGCATAAAATTAATGTTTAACAGCAGAAAGTGTTTAAAACAAGGTTGACATTTAAAAAACTCCGTAGGTTTAGATTAAAATATTAATTCTGCATCTTTAAAAACGATGAATCGTCTGTGTACTATCCAATGTCTTTCTGTATTCCTTTGCTGTTTTCAATGTGTGTTGTCTGTATAGTTTTCTTGTTTTGGAGTCTGCTAATCGTACTTTTTTATGAGCAAGTGTGTACGTGGCCTTCACTTCATTAACCCTCTATCAGTCTCTATAAAAGAGTTCGACCTTTAAGCCGACCTTTTGCTACGGTACGCAGTGACACGTGCCAGGAGCATTATTAACACTTAAGTAGCCCTGCCCGCTGACATTTGCTGAAATTACTTGACCAATTGGACTGATTTAACGATAAGTCGTGACATTGTGATCATATAGCTTTTGCGCAACAAGAATATAAAAAATATTGCAATAAGCTGCTAAATGGGTCATACAGATTGATTAAAACAAAAATCGTCTTTTCTGTGGTCAATAGTTAACGGCTTGTATGAGTTCAAGTTATGTTTTTGTGGTATACCTAATGTTACGTAAGAGAGTGGTTTATGTTGATATATCAACCAATCAAAAATTATCCTTGAAAACCCTTAACTTTCACAATGTCTACAGGAGAGACGCGAACCTAATTGATCTGTATGATCCAAATATTTGCATAGAAAAGGAAATCACATAATTAGAGCTAAATTACTTTTAAAAATGAAGTTGAGTAATAAAATGTTTTACTTATATTATTTTGACGACCAGTCTGGCCTAGTGGGTAGTGACCCTGCCTATGAAGCCGAAGGTCCTGGGTTCGATTCCCAGTCAGGGCATTTATTTGTGTGAGCACAGATATTTGTTCCTGAGTCATGGGTGTTTTCTATGTATTTAAGTATTTATATGTATTTATCTATTATATATATCGTCGTCTAGTACCTACAACACAAGCCTTATTGAGCTTACCGTAGGATTAGGTCGATTTGTGTAAGATTGTCCCGAAATATTTATTTATTTATTTATTTATTTATAACAAAAAAAAAATATCACAGTTTGAATCAATATTACAATACGAAAAGCCAATGCCGCCAGTCAAATCACCATCCTCGGTAGAATGCCTCAAGAACCTTTTTTAGTTTTAATGTAGTGTAGTTAAGTAGTTATTGTGATGCCTAAGGTAGCTTGTATATTATACAAAAAATGAAGTTTAAATGTTTATTTATCACTTAAAAAAATTAATGTTACACTGATTTCCTAATTAGACAATATCTAGCTAAGGACTGAAAGGTATTATGTTACATCGTAGACTAACCTTAATGGACTTTTACATCATGGGGATACATTCATTGTGAATTATTTTCTGTTTAATGGTCCACTTTTGATCTTGTACAGTTCTAAAACAGCCGTATGCTTAGGTTTTATTCAAGCGCGATCATGAGGCCGTAATATTATATCAACACTTGACATAAATAACATGGCTTACCCTCCGCCGGGCGCCGGGTTCAAATAAGGTCTCAAAGTAAATTATTACGTAATTAAGTCGCATTTAGCGTAGCATTTTTACAAGTTGTTCCTATAATTTATTATTCATTATTTGAGATCATTATTTACATATTATGAAAGTGATTGTATATTTTTGTATATAATCTGTTCATGTATAAACTTCTGATATCCTAATTAAAACAAAAAAACATCTTATATCAAGTACACATTCTTACTTAGTAATAATTTATTGTAAGTATTCGGAAAGCCTTGTTTTATTTGTAACAAAATTAATTACATTTAAATCTTTATAAGAATTGAGACCTGAATATTTTTAGTTTAATTTGATTGATAGTAAGTAGATCGTGATTCAGTAATGAGACTTGTCCTCTTATCTGACTTTTAATTTAAAACGGTGCACTGTAGGTATATTGTTATTGTATTTAATTTTCTAAATAGAAGTCTTAATAAGACCGGAACAAGAGACGCAGCAATTAAAGTTAAAACTAAAATGCTTTGAAATAAACTTATTATCCTGGCAAACGTAACATCTAATTAAAAAGTCAGGTCAACTCGGGACAAACTCTTTACTTGGAATATTTATGAGACTCCTTTGAAGCGACGTGAAAGACAGACTGCGAAATTGCGTGACCATACCCTCGGCTCTTACAACTAAGCTTAATTCTATAAATATACTTATAACTATAACTAAGTCTATCACAAAAGGTGTTTATATTTAGTTTATAAATGTTAGTAGAATTAGTAATTAGTCGGAGGTTGGCTGAATTAAGCAGTTGCGAAACTCTGCAAAATGCCGTCAAAACATGGTTCTTGATGTTGAAATTGAAAATGTCTGTGTTCTTAGTATATCCAAAACTGAAAACAGTTTCAATACAACATTTATGTTATAAGTAGATGAAAATAATACAACTTCATCGCTATATCGGTTGCTTTTGAAATCATCTATGCTGGTTCTTTCTAATGCTGATTTTTGGTTGGCATGTTTGGTATAAAACAATAAAAGCCACATATTAAATCTTTTGTTTTTGTCGTACAAAGATAAAAATATCATTTCGTGTACGAAATAATGTCTGTTGATTTGATAATTAACTAAAAAATACTAATACAAACACTAGAATTGGCTAGACAACATTAGGAAAAAAGTACAAACGGTCCTTATGGCACTCAAGTACCAGTAGTAACTCTGTATTCTACAGGCGCCGACGTATACCAAATACGTCGACGAATCATCATATCATGTTAGGTATTCAATATTTGTTGTCTCAGCCTCATTGTAAGGACCTATTGTTATGAAGATACGTCTAGTAAATCAAAGTGACACGAACGAACGTAATTCCGGGTAGCGTGGCATGGAACCGAGCGCCTAATTTCGCAACGCACCTGAGCCAGGCTGAACGATCTGCAAAATTCAATTTTTATGCGTCTCACTCTCTACAGATACAAGTAGCTTTAACAAAATCGTACTCGCTAGCATCACCGTTAAGTTTGTATGGACAAAATACGTGCGTGTCAACTGTTTCAACTCTTAGTATATGAATTACGTGCATGTTGTTTAGATTTTGCCTGAATGCCGATTTAGTTATCTGCATTTATGCACATTTTATTAAGCTTTATTTACTTTGTGAAACCACATTCGCGTGTATTGTTTGTGCATGATAATATAATGCAATCGGTTGATAGTTTTGTTGAAAGTAAAATAGTTTTGCAAATAATGAATATGTTTTCATATTTATTTCCAAATTTTATAATTTAGGGCGAAAATTTTAACGAGTTAATTTTTGACGCCTTTTTGAATTGCAAAATTTATTGTGCTTCCAATTCTCTACGAGGTTTTTTTCTCTCAAGACCGTAAGATGTCAGTGGTGGTTAGTTGTTAATTATAGATCGCTAACCATATAGAAGACTAGATCGCCACAAGGTTAAAAGAACAGATAAATTATATCAGCTATTGAATGATGTTTATTGTAAAGTCCTTGTAAAACCTACTGATTATTAAGAACACCGGCCTGCAGCCCCGCATGACCAGCGGAGCGGGGGATTGCCTCGTGTCGAGCAGAAGCAGGATGCAATTTACAGTCTCCCTAATATTAATGATATTCTAGCTAGATTGGCTTTCATTAGATAACCAATTTGGCTAACTAATGGCAGTCTTAATTAAAATTATAATTGCTTGGTAAACTCTTACGCTCATGATGCCTTAATATGATGCAGGCTTAAAGTGTGAAAACCGTAAAAGTTTGTAAAGTAAGAGTTGTGTAAACTTTTATAAATCAATACATATTTCAACTTGCTAAGGACTACAGGTACTTCTTGTATTTGTTTATGCATATCTATAGGATATTTGTGGGTTTTCTACATTAAATTATGTCAGTTTAATCTTGTTATCTTGTTTGTAGTTACTGTTTTAATATCCTATAATGATGTATATTAAATACACCAAAAGCATATATAGGCCACAGTAGCATAAAAACAGAGACTATAATACTGTACTTAAATTGCCCTTATTGATTACTGTGAATGATGTGGTTAATTTCCGAGGTGTTTTAATTTAGGTACCTACTTGAAATAGGCTCGAAGGATCAAATATTACGAACGTAATTTATTCAACATTCCTTTACTAGATTACCGCAAGTCGATTAATCTTAAACATATGAAACCGCCGCGTTTCCAGGAAACTGACAGACGACGTTCAGCTTAACTGTTGTACGTACAACCTCGAAATTTAGAATATATTGTTTGCAGACATCGTGAAACTACTTAAATACTTTTAAAATTCAATCTCTGCGGGGCTGAAATAAGAATTGATACATTTAAAGCAAGCTCACGTGCAGATTTTTCCTTGGCAGCAATTTACTGAAACTCGTTATGGCCGCTTGTCTAACGCACTAACCACTTACTCATAAAATATCGGCATTGGAAATGTTTATATATATTTTTTTACGTAAGTCTAACTACCAAGTACACCTCAGATATATCGGAGTAGGTGGTCACAAATATTTAAACAACGCCTCTCTTGCTAAGGCTATAATGTGCATCTTCACAAACTTCAAATAATTAGAATAAAAAGACACCTTTTGGGAAGGTGCCGTAAATTCTGGCAGCGTTACCCTGCAGAATACCGAAGGCCAGAGCGAGGAAACTGCCAGTTTTAGGGTCCCCGGTCGCATCTACGAACTTCTTAGACAAATAAGTTCCTGGATACCTTAGGCCTGGGCATAGGGACACCAAAATAATTTATTTAAAATAATATCATGTTATAAATTGGCCAAAAGCCAATCGGGCCATACTCAATGTAGGGTTCCGTAGTTTGATCCGTAACTCAAAAATGAACTCCGTAAATTGAAGTTCAATAAAAAAAATCCTTGAAAGTCTGTACTTTCATAATTTATTTAATTTTTTTATTAAATTTTTTAAATTATTTAAACTTTCATTTGACATAGTATATAAATTAAAGTGCGCGACGGGCCGGCGACGTGATCGGCGAACCGAACAGACACTCAGCACTCTTAGTGCTTGAAAATGGAGTCCTATGTTCTCCGAAACATGTCACGCGAGTGACTAAATAAACGTGAGTAGAACCGTGTTTATCTTTAATTTAATTTATTTTCATGTTCAGCTAGCGTTCAGGTTAGCGTCACATTTTATTTTTATTTTAGAAGAATTATTTCGGAAATTATTCACTTAATAAATGTTTAACGCAAACCCCCGATTCTTTTTCTAATACTTATCTAACAAACAACTCCACCTCCACCTACTTCATATGCAAATTTGTTTTTTTATTTGGCCACTTTCTCCGCGTTATTGATTTCGATATTCATACCAAATACAGCTCTCTAGGACTAACGGCCGGGGACAGACAGACAAATATGGCGAAACTATAAGGATTCTTTGTTGGCTATGGAACCCTAAAAAATCATCATTGAATTGTCTACGTTTTGTGATCAATCAAAAGTTATTAAAATCACGTTCAGATAATACATTATTTTTCATGACACTATTAGTTAAATATTTTTTACATGTTAACGCATGTACTTTTTCTTTCTCTACCCGTTTCTTAGGTAAACTCTACATATGAAGGTATTTTTTTTAAACGAGTTATTTCGTTTTCATTTGTTCTGCGTTCCTGAGGCCACTTTCGCCAACACAACAAAGGCTGTGAGATCCTCTTACAGCGGGCATTCATTGCCTATATAGTAGACCGCATCAGTCAGGTACCTCGTGCACGTTCTAATATAGAACAAAATATATTATTTAAAAGTAAGGGTGTTTATTGCAGTTTTTCGGAGTACTCTTGTTATAATAATTATCTATTTATCTAGAATAATAACTGAATGTTTATAACTGAAGTCACCCTTAAAAAAGTTACCCTTAAGAAAGTTGCTCTTTCTACGTTATGCATTTATACACGACATCTTACATATAATTTCTGAATTAAACTTAGGTAGAATACGATATATTTTCTTTAAACTTGTTACTTGTTCAAATAAATATAAATTTGGTAATCATGGCCCAGGTCCATGTAACTTAATATATACAAAAAAAAAAAGCAATTTCTCTTAATGTTGTATGGAGTCACATAAACAATGTTTTATATTTTTTCAAACTCATAAAATCAACTAGCTGTTGGGAAATTTTTCTTTCATTTATCTATTACTATTAAAAGTTATTTCCTAAATGCTTGCATAAACCTTTTATGATGATCGTGCATAATGTTTAATCGAATAGTTCCTACACCGCTAATTAATAGCATTTAGATTTCGGTTCAGTTTCAAAGCTGAAAATCGTGCATGCTCCAGCCCCCGAGGGCATTAAAATGCCCACTCGGCCGTAGTCATATTGTCGCGTTGTCTTTGTGCCGGGACAATACTTTATCTCGCCGAGATTATAGGCACTTGCGTTAACGAGCGCGCTCATGCTGGACGTAAACCTTTTGTCTCTGGCTCCTCGCTGGATATTCATTTCATTTGTACAGCTCTCTTAAAAGACGCCTATTAACTAACACACTTTTTAATAGGGAAAAAAGATTTCGTATTTAAAAGGAACATAATGGCTCTAATATCTACTTCATATAAACTGTTTGAAATGACTTGAAAAAATAAAAACTGTTATTTCTTAATGTCCCGTGTAAAATGTATTTCAGCCAACGTTTTAGTGGCATAGTTATTTTCAGTTAGTATGTATTTTCGAAAGCAATATAACTGTCACTAGATACTGTTTGATTTACAGACTCAACTGGGTTTGTCCAGATATCACAGCATAAGCAGAATTCATATTTGAAAGTGGTCTCGTTCCAGGATATCGTTCATCTCACTATTTCACTTAGACACCGAAGTGTGAGAGAGATACGTCAGACGGAACCTGGACTCATACATGACCGACGCGCAGCGTCTCGGCCTCGCCGCGCGCCGCCCGCACCTGCTGCTCGTGCCGCGCGCGCTAGCCAAGACTCGTAAGTCGCTCACTGTATTTGCCGTTAAAATCTATAACGCTCTTCCAGCAGATATAAAAAACTCGCCAAGTGATGCAATTTTTCTTAAAAAAATAAAAAAAATACCTACTAAACATGGCTTTTTACAGTACTGATGATTTTTTTGGTATCATAAAATATCATCACTAACCAGACATCCTTACATGTAGAAAAATTATAGTTATAGAATAGTATTTGTACTTGACATTGGAAATTATTATGTATGTTATTATTGACTTGTAAAAATATTGCCTTTTATCAATAAATATCTGAATCTGAATCTGAATCTGAATCGTGTCGGTTAATACAGTACCCAAAAAAAATAAAATTACACACAGCGTATTAATATTGTTTTCGGTTGCTGTATATAATATTGCTAATTCATGTGTGTATAATATTGCTAAATTCATGAATTCATTGCTGCTTCACTGATGGCGTGGCTTTGCATGCTGTAATTGCTTATAAATCCACTTAATCATTATATCTTGTGATATTTATTAAACTAGTTGCCTCTAATCTCACACGTACTGACACGGAAGCAATTTTCGCTGAAAGTTTCCTTTAGTTCCTTAAGTAGCTCAGTCTACATACAAGGTCTAGGCTGATAAACACAGGGTTGGTATACAGGGTCCTAGAAGACATAATATATATTTATAATTCCCGCAGCCAAAACAGTTTTCGCTATAAACGTTGATCTTCAGCCCTCTAAATTCTTGCCTCCAGAAATAATTTTCCAAAACCCACAATATAATTATGTTTGTCGCCGTTCAATCTAGGCATTTGTATAATCTCGTCTGTCAGTTTTTCAGTAGGTATGACTGGTTGGTGAGAGCTATCTACCAATATCTAGAAACGGTAATTACACAGTTAGATAATAAAACTAACAAAAGCGTTATTTTATATTTTAACTAGGCTCATCTTTCTGGTTTGTCCCGATACTCTATAAGGCTCGGGCATACGAGTACGTAAGGGATAAGTTAGCAGACGCATTAGTTATTCATTCAGTACGTCTAACATCGCCGAACTTGGCAAAAATCGAGTTGAAACCTATCATTGTTGTCAAATTAGAACTATCATTTAATTTACTCTGCTATAGATAGCTAAAGTTATTTCGTGGGTAACTTATCAGCTAGTCACGCTTCAAACAAATTCCCCGTCCCCACAACCGACAACAGTGCTTCATTAGTGCTCTCAGGAAAATATCAAAGATAAATTACAAAAGTGCTAAATCCGGATAGTGTCTATCTATGTAGTACGAACAAAATTAATTGTGAAATCAGTATGAACCAACAAACACACTTAGTGTAATTACAGTGTTAAATTTTAAATAAATAATATATTCTAAATAGCTCAAAAGAGTTTACCGCAATAAAAAAAATGAATTTTTACAAACATTTTTGCCGACATAAATCGCTTCGTGCTAGTATTATGCGATTTAAGTTTACCGTATGTATTGTTGTAGCAAATTGAGCTATCTGTCAACCTCTCAATAAACTTCTGAGGCAGATAAAATAAAATCGAAGACATGACAAAAAAAATGTTGAGACTTACAATAAAATAACGAAAGTGACTTTTTATTAAGGTCACAGGTACGAGAATACTCGTAAAACTACACACAATGTAATTGCCAGGTCGCGCACCGTCAGTAAAACTATTTCGCGGTTTGCGGGCTTCTCATTACTCGTTTTCACGAATGTGTAATCAGTTTACGAGCGATCCGGGCCACAGTATGAATAAAAGTAAGCAACAAGTTACGATCTGTAGCTGCCAAGTTATTATACCGAAGGTTTCTGCAATCAATTGTGTAGCAAAGGTTAAAAAAATTAGAATAGTTTTGTAATCCGTTGTAAATAATATAAAGATACCTAAGCCATTCTAACAAAACTCTATTTTCCGGCCAATGATTTGTTTACTGAAAATATTATACAGTAGGTACTCAGAATTATGTGCTTCCCAATGTAAATAAAGTATAAATGTCATTTTTTTAAACATTTCTTTATGTTACCGTCATACAAAATATAAAGAATGGTAACACAAAAAGAGAGCAATCTCACTAAACTTGTTACATAAGTTTCACTGAGAATATTACATATTCTCACTAACAACATACCATTATATGAGTGGTTTTATTTAAGACACTGTCTATAAATTTCTATTCTCGTTCGTTAATTGATTCAAATAAATAGATAGTGATAAAATACATAATAATGGAACGTTTATTTAAATCAGATATTGATTGAAAAAAAAAGCCGTATGGAATTGTATACTGATAATATGTATCCCTTTAATCGTTGGCTCAAGATCAAGTTGTAGGTTGTTGAAGTTAGTTGAAAGTTTATTTGATAATTTATGAGTCTTTTAACGTACTTTTGTCCCTCCAAAGACGTCATAAATAATAATATTGAATTATGTGCTAGAAATAACCTGACCCCATTGGCTGTTACACTGTTTTTACAAATCCTATGTGTCTGCACCGCCAGATGTAAGCGTGGGAGCGGAGCGCATTCTTGTGCTTATTGCACATGCCGCGCGCCGAATCTTCTGTTTTCCAGAGAGACACGAGACTATTACTTACGTGTTCAATCTATTTTCTGAAGAATTGTACCCGTCGCTGTACTAACCAGTTTTTAAAAATCTTACATAATTAAACAGCTAAGTTAGACACTTTATGTCGTTTGGGGTTGAAACCCTGGGGCCGTGGGGCCCAAGTGCGCGCCGACTCTACAAAGAGATATCGGCGCCACTTATAGAGGTTTGTGGTGACCAGAGGGCTGGCCACTATTTCGCCCAACAGATTTGCATTGCTATCCAGCGCGGAAACGCGGCCAGCCTTCTGGGCACCCTACCTAATGACCAGGACCTAGATCATTTTTTTTAATTTATAGTTAAGTTTTTAGTTATTATCTTTATTATGTTTTTGTCTTATATTTTGTGTTATTTAATTAGTATAATTAAATTTCCTTTAATTTATAAAACTTTATGACATAATATACCTATATTTACAATGATATTCACCGAATGGGCAACGTCTGTTTAGTATACCCGTTATGTTTCATTAAATTGTTGAAAGGGACTCTGCGCGTTGGTTTCAACTTCGCGTACGCCTACGCAAGCTATATAATGAATGATTAAAAGATATTTACACACTTCCGTTTCTCTTACTTACAATTTGTATCATTGCTTGTGTTTTTTTAATTATTTCTGTTCTGAAACTAGGACAACACAATAATGTGCTGCCTAGCACAATCTCCTTGCTTTGCTCTTTAAGTTGTAACCATGTGTCGGCAAAATACACTTGCTAGCGCTTGCGTAAAATGTTTACACAACCTTATAAAAATCGTGACGTAAATCAACTTTGGTACATTTTGAATGGTAGTTCTAGGAGATATAGCTAGAACAAGCAATTTCCTTACTTACTAGAAATAGTAATTTTAAAACCAATTTAACTAAGAACAGTTATTTAGGTATTATTACGTTGACGCTGATGCCCTAAACAATTAGACCACCCGGGTACAGCGAAAACGGTGCCAAAAACCGTTAAAATATTACACACACTAGAGATTTTTTTTAAGGATTTCACTGTGTAAATTCAGTCTAATTCGTTCAGGCGTCAGCTGTGAAAACAACTTCTGTTAATTTATTATATATACTATAGATTATGGGTTCAAGTACATAAAACTAAACTAAAAATTTTCAATTGCCATATTGAAAAACGTGTAATAAAAAAATTATTACACCTTTTTCATTAAAAACGATAGAAAATTCGTCGATAGCGTAATAACTCCAGAACGTGGGCTATCGGAGCTGGGGATTATGTAAAATAGCCGCAGAAGGCCGTTTGGACGTCCGCCAGTAATGCGCAACAGGTCACTAACGACAGTTCCGAACCTACTACTTTGTAAAAATACCGTTTCATTTTGGTACTGGTTTAATACGTGTGGAGAATATTAACTAATTTTTTTGAAATAAAAATCTAAGAAATAAACGGTTTTTTTTTATGAACTACTTTCAATTAGAAGATTTTGAATCCCGACTCGCATCCATAAGATCCCCTCTTCCTCTTATTGTTAGAACGCAATGTACAATAAAATCATTTTTTATGTACCAGTCGTTTTTCAGTGATAATAAACATATGAAATAACCGAGCCGTATCCCAATCAGGATAAAATTTCTTAGCAAGAAATTATGGTAAAAAAACTAGTATTTTTATCATCATTTTAAGGACAAATAAACAAGCCCCAATGCAATATGTAAATTATAAACTGAAATAAGCTGAGTGAGGACCTATTAGCTCAATATACTGTTGTGTTGTAAATATTAAACTTCATTATATGTACTTACCTACTTTTGTGCTAATAAAATATTTCTTATCTTATCTTATCTTATCTTAAATAAATTATATTATGGCCTCCTGTAATCGAGGCTAAAATTAACCAGTGAATTCTGAATTCACGGTAGACGCCTGTAACCTTTAGCCTGATCAGGTGACGACGGCGTCTGCCTAAATGTCTCGTGTAGGTATATGCAATCTTTAGAACTGCTAAGACGATATTAACGTAGAACAGTACCTAAGTGTTACTGAAGGCTCTGCTTATAATTTTTTTATTTTTTATTAAATAATTATATTTCAATTTGGCACTTAGTAGGTTTAAATTTTTTTTTTATGACATAGGCGGCAAACGAGCAGACGGATTGCCTGATGGTAAGCAATTACCGTCGCCCATGGGCACCCACAACACCAGAGGAGTCACAAGCGCGTTGCCGGCCTTTAAGGGGGGTTGGAGCTCTGGGAAACTTACTGACCATCAGGAACACAACACTACATACCTGAAAGGTAGCAGTGCTATTATGCCTGCGGTCTTCTGTAAGGAGGAGGTACTTCCCCAGTTGGGCTGCTCCAGACTCAAGCGTGATGGTCATCGCTGTGCCCTACCCCTCATTGTTGGACGTAGTTTAAGGACATACCCGGGTCCAAAGATGTTATTTATTAATACATTAATTTAACACAAGAAATATAAATCTAATTAAGTGGCAACTGTTCTAGTTTCTTGCCCGTTAGCAAATGATGTCAACCGTACGATAATAACATATCATAATTATGGTAAACCGAAACGTTTCGGTTAATTAATGAATAGCGGCAGAAGTTAAAATTAAACCCGCTAACTGAATTGCATTCATCGCGAGCGGGTGGATCGATCGCGTCCGGCGGATGCACCCGGCGCGGCCTCGCGCAATCACGGTGAACCATGGCATGCTGTGAATGATGCCTTCTATACATTTTTTTTAATTATAATTAATAGAGCACTTACGAAAATAACACGAGTATTAAAAAAGAAAACATTATTGTTTTTCTTAAAACAACACGATGTGCATTCAAGGTTCTTTAAACAATCGCTTGTCGAAAATGTCAAATGTAAGATAATCCTTGCTTTCTTGTAATAGAATTGAATTATAATTACATTCTAGTTAGGCATACTTGGCTGTATTATACAATACATAATTATAACGCTGCTGAAAGATATTTCATTCCAATAAACATGTTTTTCTGCGAAATGTCGAGATTCTTGGCATACATAATATATCTGTTTTTTGCTTAATTTGGACAAATACCATTTTCACATTGGGTATATGCGCAAGCGCAAGCGTATGTATTTACCCTCCTAGTAAGAAGAACAAAATGGATTTAGGCTCTGTAGTTATTACGGTGGAAAGACATTGAGAAATGTGAAGCACAAAAATTCAGTTCACAAAGCGGGTTGCATTCAGTGCATAGGCGAGATCGATCGCATCCGGCGGAATTGCCAGGCTCGGGTCCGGCCGCTCGTAATTACCTACGCCGTGTCGTGTCGGGATTGATACCGGTTTGGTCGGACACAATATCATACGCCTGTCAGGTAGCCGCTATCAATGTAATTGACGCCAAGTCTAACTAGAATAAACGGCTGAATTTATTTTTTATAGCAAACATATGTTCAACTCATATGTTGTACGTAAGACACACATTTTACATTTTAGATCATTACAAATAAATAAGAGGAACGTTATTACGTAGTAGAAGCGTATTGAAGGATAATTACCACATTTTTTTGAGCTACATGTTCGGGTTTTTAAGGTTCCGTAGTCAAGTAATAGAATAAACACTACACAATAAAATTATAAAACGCTTATAGTTTCGCCATCTCTGTCCACAGCTATTCACAGTCTTAGAAAGCTGTATTTGGTATGAATATGTAAATTAATTACCCGGACTGTGGTAAAAAAAAAATCTGGTACCTCCCCTAAATGTGATGTTGGTGGTAATACTTTTTTTCTGTCCAACCCTTAAGTTTAAGGTGTCGTTAGATAGGTATTTAAAAAAAGAATAAGGGTTTGCCTTCAAAGTGTTTTTCTAAACTTTCTTTCTGGATGTTAAAAATAATGCGTATGTCCCTCCTCTAACTTTAGAACATTAAAAAGATTTTATATTTCAAGGAAAATTTCTTCGATTTCTTCTTTTTTTCGGCTGAACCGCTTTTGAGTGACGGATCGACAACTACGAAACCCTACACTAAGCATGACCCGACCTGCTCTTGGTTGGTATTATTAAGTCTATGTTTACCTTGGCTGGATAAAATAAACCATCGATAATTCTATAAATAATGTGTGATAACCTTCATGTGACTTTTCGTTCGTTTGGTCATTACGATATGGGTAAATATTGTTGATTTGTCGATTAGCGCCGATAAACAAGTGTCATATATTTTATTTTATAAGTCTAATATTGCTCTACATGTTTCACTCCGTAACGAGGACCATATTCATGAGTGGTTCGCGTTGGCTAACCGACGCAGACGCAATGTTTCTATACAATTAATATTATAGAATCTCATGATACGATATCGTTTTGTGTTTGAAATTGTGGCAACAGTTATATTTTAAGGTGTGTCTTTAGAAATAGCTTAGGAGTTCAAGAAATGATAGATTTTTTTTTGGTGGAATGAAGTGGAAATATTTTGCATAAACATAGGTCAATTCACTGCACGTAAATCATCGAGCTTGTAAGTGTGACAAAGTATAAAGCAAAAATATAAAAAGCACTACTATTGAAAAACGTTAATTACAGAAATTATGCAAACGGTCAAAGTGTTTGACATGCTTATGACCAAGCTGGTGACACTGCTGTGTGGTCACCTGACTTAATTTAAAAACAGGCAAATGAATAGTGACGAGTACGCGATCATCTACTTTACAGGGCAAGCCACAGGTCAGGTGAAACAAAAACAACTTTTAAGAATGTAGTTACTGTTAAACATTATTGGGTTTCGAAACAATTTCCTA
This sequence comes from Grapholita molesta, assembly GCA_022674325.2. Taxonomy (NCBI): domain Eukaryota; kingdom Metazoa; phylum Arthropoda; class Insecta; order Lepidoptera; family Tortricidae; genus Grapholita; species Grapholita molesta. Next base: position 20,342,811 of record CP053121.2, on the reverse strand, counting down.
AATCCTTAAGTTATTCCTATCATGACTGAGAAAACTTGAAGGCTATTTGAAAAAAGTGGGCGCTGAAAGTTAGTGTATCGGAAAGCGGGTCGGGAGTTGTCACTTTTGCAGTTTCTGCCGCTATAGCCGTTCAATATGTCGCAGTAAACATACGAACATCAGGGCAATCACTCTTTTCCCAAGAGCGATAAAACCAAATAGATACGTTACTCGTATAAGCATTTCTAGTAGTTAATGTGAGCCGTTGAAATAGGAATCTAAACGCAGATCCTGTTACGAAATGGGATCCGCTAGAAACCAAGGGAACTATCATGCCTTTACATTTTTTTTTTTTTTTTTTTTATGACATAGGCGGCAAACGAGCAGACGGATTGCCTGGTGGTAAGCAATTACCGTCGCCCATGGGCACCCGCAACACCAGGGGAGTCACAAGCGCGTTGCCGGCCTTTAAGGGGGGTTGGAGCTCTGGGAACCTTACTCACCATCAGGAACACAACACTACATACCTGAAAGGTAGCAGTGCTATTATGGCTGTGGTCTTCTGTAAGGAGGAGGTACTTCCCCAGTTGGGCTGCTCCAGATTCAAGCGTGATGGTCATCGCTGTGCCCTACCTCTCATCAACAAAAACTACCACATGCAAGTGCTTTCCTTCCAACCTTACACCTCCGACCCGTGAAGATTTCACTACCGGCCAGAAGTTACCGGGCGGTTTCTTTAAAATTTTTATGAAACTGTTAATGTGTTTTATTAATTAAAAACCTTTAGTTCTCACCGTGACTGAGAGAACTTAAAGGCTGTTTAAAAATAGGAGGCGCTGAAAGTTAGCGCATCGGAAAGCGGGTCGGCGAGTTGTCATGTCACTGTTCCACAGTATACGCGGAGCAGTCAGTCATTGATATTTTATCCAACCACATTAATACAAATTTTCACACAACTCATAAACCTGATCCCTCCTTCTCCCAAAATCCTCCCTCAGTTTTCAAGTTACTCGTACGAAGTATAACTTTGATTAACACTCTTGATGACGTAAATCACTAAATGAAAACTTATTGCCTTTTCCGTGTGTGATTAAAGATCGTTCCAATCTTAGATCGTCAACAACCAATAGATCAGGTTTTTTTAATAATCATAACATAACTCCTACGTTTGTTTTCCGGCTACGTATCGATTTCACAATGTAGGTCAGTTAATGGCAGTAGGTACCTATTATTGTTGATATACTATTATCGTTAGCCTGAAAGTATAATTTCTAAATCATTTGTATAAGTATAGGTATGCATTACCAATTTCTAAACAAAGAAAATAATGGCATAGGAGGAAATCAGATTTAAATGGAGACAGGTGGAAGTAGCAATGTTAGCAGTTTATGAACGTAGGTAAAAAACTAAAAATTCCTTCCCAGAAACAATTTTAGATTTAAAGAATTTAACTATTTGAATGATTGAAAACGAACCTCTCTTAGGCAGTCTGAACGACACTTAATGGAAACTGACCGGCTTATTTTAATCTACGTTGAAAAGTTTTTATGAACATATTAATGCGAACGAAATAAGTCTGTTGTTGATTCAAGTCCCGATGTCACTCAAAAATTAATTGAAACCGGGAAAAATAATTGTTTCTACTGAATAATGGTATACGTTTCATAGAAGCTGTATACAGGACTAAGTAAATGCTACTTATAAATGTTTCGGGACCATCTAAAAGAAATTGACCTAGTTCTACGGTAAGCTCAGTAAGGCTTGTGTGTAGGTACAGTCAGCAGCAATAGTAGCTAAGCGTTTGAAGTGTTCAACGCACTTTTATTCTCTGGACAATAGAGACGTGTTGACCTCATTTTGAACACCTCAAATTCTTAGCTACTTCTGCTGCTGACTGTACTAAACGATGATATAATTATATAATAGATAGATACATTTAAACACTTAAATACACGGAAAACACCCATGACTCTGGAACAAATATCTGTGCTCATCACACGAATTTTAGCTGTAGCCCTGACTGGGATTTCAACCCAGATCCATCAGCATCATAGGCAGGGTCACTGCAAACTCGTCAAGTAACGTGACATACACTGCTAAAATACAGAATTATAATATTACTGTAACTGCAGTTTTACTGTGATGTCGCACAAGTAACATGTGACGTCCAATTTCCGTCTTGTCGAGTTGTTGCAGTAGCATTCGGCTTCGTCTAACACATTTATGAATAGCGTGCGTGTTGGTGAATGGGCTTGGCCAATTTGTTCAATGAAACCCGTTGAGTTAATGAACGTTTCAAGACATTTCTAAAGGTTTCTAGAAACGTAGGTATAGCTATCAGTTATAGAGTATTTTGACTTTTAGGTTTTATAGGGCGATGTCACCGATATTTTAATTTAATAACACGAAATATTGTCTACGGTTGCCGCGATAATTACTCTTAAAATAAAACAACTAAAACGGATCGCGTATACTAATTTCCCGACGTTTCGAACCCTTTAGCAGCGTTATCGTGGTCATTGGGTCCACCCGATGACCACGAATGTCAGGATGAAGTTTAAATTGTTATACGCGATATAATCTGTTGTAGTTGTTTTATTTCATTAATAACACGAAATAAATGAAAACAATCTTAATTTTAATGCGAGAATATTTAGCATTCGTCATTTCATTTACTCGGAGCATGCAATACTAAACCCAAATAGGAATTTGTTGAACCGAGAAATAAAACAATTTGAGCAATCGTGTACATTTTTCATTGTCGCGGCCCTGAATAACCTCAAGGTCTGGTAATGGAACAAAGGTCCGATGAGCGAGGAGGGAAATGATGAGGTCATCAGAGGGCGTAATTAAATTAGGCCGAATAAAGCTCGGTCCGCAATGGGGATTTAGGCGGGAGTTGAGCGGCTGCCCACTGTTGGCGGGCACCGGTGCCACTGACGCGTTTTCGATGATAATCAGAGTGGGAAACAATAATGCCTCTTGTTCTGTATAATCTACTTGTACGGCGTAATTTAATACAAATGTGTACACAAGACCAGAAGGGATTTGGCTACTAGCTACTTAAGCTTATATCACATCTTTGCTGATGATCGTTTGATCACTGTATCAAAAATATAAAATTATATTTATGAAAAAAGTTTTCACTCACATTTATTCAGACTCACGCGCAAGATATTTTATTCAAGCACGAAGAGTGCCGAGCATCCACTCGCGTTGTCGTTCGCGTCGCCGATTAGCCACGAACGTTTTTAAAAAATATTAGAATGACTGGCAAAAGTGACAAAATAAAACTATTTATCAAAATAAACCTAATGGGTCTAAAAAATCCTTGCGCACGTTTTACGTCCTTTGCTTGCAAGTTCTGCTATTTTTGGAAACTTTAATTAGGTACTTACAAACAAAATTAGAACTTTCAAGGTACTGAAAAGTACAAAGTCGCGCGTTGTAAATTACGCACGTTAGCATTTGTTATTGTAGAAAATGGGTCATATAAACCCGTAATCGTCTGCTCAAGTGTTTACACTTAATTATCACGTTGTATTTTAATATTTATAATACTTATTACGTATTTTTCCTGAGTCGTGGGTGTTTTCTATGTATTTAAGTATTTATATTGCGTATATCTATGATTATATATCGTCGTCTAATACCTACAACACAAGCCTTACTGAGCTTACCGTAGGATTAGGTCGATTTGTGTAAGATTGTCCCGAAATATTTATTTACCTATTTTATTTATAATTATTATTTACGGATTTGGTACAATTTAGTGAATCAACATAAGTACACCTACAGTGATTCTACAGAGTAATTGATATTTATAAAATTGCTCCCTTGGCCTTATGAGATGACATGAATGTTAATAGTGACAGCATGACGGGGGAGTTATCTATCGACATGTTCGTGCAAAGGGTTACGTTTTTATTGCTCTTCGTGTTAAAATTTGAAACGTTATATTAAAATAAGACTGTATTTAATCGCTAACTTTATATAAGTAAATAAACACGTGCTTCACAATCTCAAACTCGCTCTCAGTAGCCATCCGTGCTTATCCATACCCGTCCCGCCATATTACCACCGGAGCCCTAAAGCTCAATGTTGCATAACCAGAGACCCTTAGGTGGAAGCTCGTTAAATAAATCGTTTCCATGTTCATTTCTTAGTGTAATCGCGAGGATATCACTGCGTAAGTCACGGGGAAAACCACTTACCTCTATCGTTAGTGTAATGTTAATTTAAGGTTGTGGTCCAAGATAGATATGATAGTTCAAAGAATAACCACAGTTTGCGCTAAACAGAAAATAGCGAATTTATGATAAGTTACTCAAATAAGTTTAGGCTTATTAATCTTAATATCATATAAAGTAGAACTAATTACATGTTAATTCTAGAACAACTTTTTAAATATAAATAATTGTACGTAGTGACCTGAAGATAATCTACAGTGCAACTGACATTGCGCCAATTTATTTGAAAAAGAGGCCTCACGGGCGGGCAAACTTTTTATATTTTTTAGCCAAACCTAAGTATGTTAAAATTTGAAGTTTTCCGGAATTAACTATATTTTCGAAATGACCGCTTTGTATTCTAAATAATAAAGTCTTAGCTACCTACACGCTTTTTGTTTTAGCTGTATTTCTGATCATTGGTAAACCAGTAGTATATTCATTTCTTCAAACAGCCTTTGAGCTTCACTTTTACAGATTATTATTCCTCCCAAAGTCAGTACCCCTAGTGTCACAAACAACGACAATGTTACACAAATACGGTCAGCTTATCAATCCGGATATAATTGAATTAGACGGGAATCGACAGGACGAGGGTTGGCCGTGCTCGCGGCTCCCTCCCTGAGATTACCCGCTGACCGTCCCAAAACTTAGACACTATGTAACTTGGAGTTGTTATTGGGAATTGATTACACAGATACGGTATTGATTTACCATAACTTTGGTTTATGGATATTAATGAAATACTTATTATTCAAACTTTTGCCCACATTATTTTCGTCTGTAAGCAACTTTTAGGAGAGGTGTAGAATAGTCCGGTTGCTGACAGGACTCACACTAACCTCAGTTTTTCTGGGAACATCCGCAAGCGGTCCGACCTTACACGTGTACTTATTTCTTATTTTATCAATGTCGGTTCCAGGGAAGAATGTTTAGGTGAAATGCTAGTAAATTCTCTTCTACTTTTAAAGTAGCTGCTGCAAAGCACAGTATTCGAAGTTTAATAGTAAAATAAGAACTCCTATAAAGTTAGGAAAAGTGGTGAAAAGTTTGCGCCGCTCATTACAAAAGCTGGGTTCTATGCACAATAAATCTGTTTATTGCATAATTTACGCTTTGCCTTGCTGCAGCAAGCTACTTGGAAGAAGAAAGTATAAACCGCTATGAAGTTTCAATTACCTTGTGATGTATATTTCTTATGAAGCTGTACTCATCATTATTGAATATGAATATCATATGTATTTTTATGAAATATAAGAAAACGTATGAGGTCTAACATTTACAAACATAAGTTATTGTAATTATCTAATGAAATCTGCCATTGCTTGAACGCCTAAGTTACGTGGTACTTTTGGTTTTTGCCTACATTATTAATATGGACTAAACTAATTAGTAGAAAAATAAGAAATTTTGTCTTTATGAAAAACACTTATAAAATTATAGCCAAAAACATACGTTGCAATAATGTAACCATCTTTAATTATAATCAAAATTTCCATAAAGGAAATAAATATTTTTTTTAAATCAAGATTCCTTGCAACAGTACCCTAAAGATATTTACAACATTTCCATCGACTGCAGCGCGAGAAGTTTCATTGAAAAAACGGTGATTCTGTTCTTTAGAAGCCGCTGAATGGAGCGCTTATCGCGCTCGCCGGATCTCAGACGGTGACGCCTCAAAGTGTGTTCGCAATAACACCCGCCTTGATCGTGTCTACTGCTTACTCAACTTTAATAAACACTGAACGGAAACTTAAAGAGAACATTAACAATCCATTTTGTTGACTGGTAGAGAATGCCTTTTGTTATTAAGTCCGCCCTGTACCTGTGGTATTGTGTAATAAAGATAAAATATGTAAATAAATAAATCTAGTATTGTCCGCAATAATACGTAATCTACGAAGTTTCCAAATGAATCAATTTAATAATTTGTAACAATTAAAACAGATTCTGTAGTAATGTGAATGTAGATTTTAGATAATTATGTCAAATATTCCAGTTGCATTGAATATTTTCATATTCTGCTCCATTTTCCAAAACTGAGAAACAGTTATTATCAAATTTTTAAAAAGTGCCATCCACAAACTTCCCTTCCCTTGAAGCTACGCCATTATGAATACCTACAAATTTGTATCCCTAATTTAATTACTGAACGTCCTCCCATTAGATTTTATTTCCTGCTCATTCTCTTATAATAGCCGCAAACCGACGGGGAATACAAAAATAAAGTCAATTTTAAACCCTCTTCTAAATTGGTTTTATACCTCGTTATATATTGAACTTGTCTGTACTTGTATCAGCTTGTAGGTACATGTGTGTTCAAATGTGCTCATATGTTGATAATCTTGAGTTAAATTGTACTCAGGTACTTCAAAAAACGTAATTAAATACCTATATTAACAAAAAAAAACTGAATTTTATAGTTTATACAATGTTAAAAGAGCTTTTTACGGGTAGGGTTCCACAGTTAACTAGGAACGCTTATAGTATCGCCATGTCCGTCTTTCTGTCCGTTTGTCCCTCCGCAGCCTAGCTCAGTGATCCGTAGTAAGTGCTAGAAAACTGAAATTTCCAGGTCCATATTAGGTCCCGTATATTTTGAAACCATATTTATGATGTACATCTGTTTGCGCCATTCTCATCATTACTCATAACAGAATGATCATATAATTTTTCCTAACTAGTGCGTAAAAAGTGCACAGTGCGCTTCGCGTGCGTAAATTTCACTTTTTAAGGCACCGCCTTTATCAGAACAGTTACAAAAAGACAGCTCACTCTCTTGAAAGCAACATACTGATTTGGCTCATTATTTTCCTTGAATTCTTGAAGAGTTCCCTTCATCCTTAATGGATTCCATTATCAGAACTAGATCCTTGTAATAATAGGGCCAACCTTGAGGCCAGAATACTCTAAATCGGTTTACATAAAAGGCAGAGTTCTGAGACACATAAACAAAAGGATTTACTGAAGTCGGTTAAAATGATAATAATCAATAATTTGTGTAATTTGTTCTATGTAATAATTAGAATCTTATTAATGGGTCATACAGATTTTACAGATCAAATAAGTTCGCGTATTTCCTGCGTACATTATGATAGTTGAGGGGATACTTATTGATAGTTAAATAACTAATGTATGAGGCTTAACGTCATAAAAGTTTAGTCATATAAACACTTCAAGGGGTTTCCATTTTTCACTCTATGTTACAACAACTATGTATGTACCTAATATCCAAACAGGTAATAGTAGCCATTTAATAACAATACAATTAAATAATATTTACATTAATATTGTATACTCGTACTATAAATCGTGGCGTTGATAACACTTTGTGTAATAACTGGAAATCCTAAATTCTACGTTGGAATATGAATATTAAGTAATTTCTGTCATAAAATAGTCTAACAATTCATCTTGTCAAATGTAAATTTCATTGCGCACATTGAATCGTAGAATTGCCTGGGGGAACCACGGCGCGTGTCGCATATCACATACACGGACATATTTCCTGCTTTTCTACACAATACCGTATATGCTGCATAAACTTCCTATTGCAATTCCAACTTTATTTATAAGCTTTGAGGTAGCAAATTCAAGTAAAATTTTGATTGCCATGCGATCATATAGATATAAGTAGCTGGTATTGCACGCCCGACCTAGATTGCGTCCAAGATATTGTTTTAATGGCACATATAATAACAAAAGGGATTGATGATCTCTTGCTGACATTTGCGTTTAATTACTTATGAGCTTTGAGAGTAGGAGGTAGATATAAATTGGATACCAACATTGAAGTCGTGTTTATTATAATAATTTCTACGTATATTATGTTATAATTTTTTATTAGTAGCAGTTATTAATTTGAATTCCTCGGCATCTATGAAACTAGAGACCATTGCATTTATTTCTTGGATTATAAAGATTTATTGCTTAAGCGTTTACATATACGGTATAATAATACAAATATTGAACGTATGGCATTGACAAAATATAAGAAAAAAAAAATTAGGTTATATATATAATATATGGTTTCTTGAAACTTTTTAACCTAACCAATCATTTATTTGACATTATCATATCATATTTATCAAGCTACCGTAGTACAAGTTTATTGTGGACGCAGGTTGAGCTGTGTTACATTATGCGTATTTATTCGTTAGAACCTATTCGATGTGATGAAAAAGGAGTTTTGTCTAGGTTTAAGTACTTTAATTTGAAACTACTAATAGGCAAATACGCATTTAAGTTACCATAAAATATTGTTGTTTTGTATACAAATAAATTAAATTGTTTGTAAAGGCTTGGGCACCGTGTCGGAATTGACAATACATTCTAGAAATTCGTTCTCATCTTGTTTCAATTTCAATAGTCAGTTAAGTCTTATTTTTAAACTTCGAATAGGTAAGTGAAAGTGTGAAGCGAGGAAAAAACAAAAGGTATGCGCATCCATTCATATTTGAGCCGTTCTCGCAAACATCTTCCCATATTTACAAGCCTCGCTTTGTCCATTACGAGCAGGTTTGCTCTTCTCTACATGCGGGGCTTACTACGAATCGGTTTAAATGTCAGAGTGCAAGCAATTAAGATATTCGTATTTTTTTCTTTTGGTGATGATCACGATATTATTGTCATTACTTATTACGCTGCTACGAAGTATATTTGCTACTGTGTTATTGGCTACGATACGACGTAGCGCTACGGGCTGTGATTGAGGTACAGTTAGCAGCAAAAGTGGTTAAGCGTTTGAAGTGTTCAAAATGACCTACACGCGCTCTTATTCTCTAGATATAATATATAATAGAGATGCGTTGAACTTATTTTGAACACCTCAAACGCTTAGCCACTTTTGCTGCTGACTGTACCTATGTCTGAACTGGAAAGAGTGGTGTACTCTAATGGCTGTTGGGCATAAATATTCTCGAGTGGCGATCACATACTCGAAGGCGCAGCGTGGATTAATCCTCCTCAAGGTGGACCGACAACCTGGTAGAGATCGCGGGCATCCACTAGTGGCGAGTGGCGCGTGACGCAAAACCGGTTATTGTTGCTTATAGGTGGTGTAGCTTATTGTAGTATAGGGTAGCTTTGGGTGAGGCCTATGTCCAGGCAGTAGATGTCCTTCGGCTGATATAATGTTGATCACATGAACTGATGATGATGATGACGATCCGTAGGGTTTGCGCTGGATCTGTCTGCCGAACGTGTCCACGGCGACCCAATCCGTCAATGTGTGGTCGGACGGACTCTGACTTATCCGTGCTCTTTATTATACATGTACAGACCGATCGATGGATTTGTAAATGTATGTAACGGTGGTAACTAGACTCATTGTCAGATCTGACCGCCTCAGGTCTAAACATAAAAAATAATACCTCCTTTAAAAAATAGGCACTTATTACATTTAAAATAAATGTTCGTACATTTGAAATTATCTTCTTTGTTACGGCATAATATTATTAAAAGGTCGTTTTACTCTACTTGTAGACGTGACTAATTATTTTATGTCAAGCCGTAGCTAGTAGTGACTGCCAAACACAAAGCTATAGATTCCGATTTCGACAGTAAATATGGGAGTTTATTTGTGTGTTATTGTAGAAAGGTCGGTTAGGTTTGTTAGGTTGCTTCAGATGCCCGAAGGGAAAACTGACTAGGAATAGGAGCATTGCCTGTCGGGGCTCCGTTGACTCCGGGAATGGAATATTTTTTTCACCTCACACGCTCGGAAAACCTTAGTTTATAGCGCAAAATCTGCGTGGAAAAGCCTATTTTATCCGCTAGCGTGCAAAAGTCATTCAAATTTCGAAGCCGATGATTGTAATTCTCTGTGGTGCATGTAACTTTTTTTTAAGTATAAAACTCCTTCAACGCGTGACTGCCGCGCTACCGCGAAAAACGATATTCGTTAATTTCGGACGATTGTCTCTGTCACTTTCATTGGAGTAAAAGAGAAAGATGCTCGCAATATACGAACTTCGATGTTCGTAGTGCCGCGGTGAGTTCATAATAACCAATAACCATAGATAATAACCAATCAGAAACGTGTTTTTGATTACAGATTTTTCAGTTTTTTATTTTTACCTACACTTTATTTTATGTCAAATAGGTTTTATTATATATACTAATAGTATTTGAGTTTAATTTACATATTTTGACTAATTAATCCGTTATATAAAAGACAATTTCAATATTTATTTGATAAAGAAATTGAAAAATAGGTTTACATAATATTGTAATATCTGAACGCAACCGATTTTTTTTTATAATACTGCCGCCACACATTTGCACGAGTAGCGAGGCGAATGGCGAGGCGAAACGCGAGCACGCATGTGTACGCGGACGTCTCGCCATTCATCTCGTCCCTCGCATCGCGATTTTGTATAGGAAAAGTCTCGTCGAACGTTTCTTCGAATAGCGAGGCGAGTGACGAGCCAGCTAGACATGCTGGCTCGTGGAGTTATAGTTTAACGCGGAGTTATAGTTTTAAGCTATCACAATTTAATTCACGTAAATATGTCGGATTTGTCCTGTGCTAACCTCTTTGAACTCAACGTTTCAACTACAAAGATGAATTATTCTAGTAGCGATGCCGATATGATTCCCTGAAAAATCGCGCGATGAGTTTTGTTTTATTGTTTTTCTTGCCGCTCAAATTTTCCTCGCTGTAGTGAGGTGAAAAATTGTGTCTTCCGCATGACTGCAAAATTATTTGGCGTCTCGTGTCTTGAAAGCCTCGCTACGCTCAGGAATCTATCTTTGAACCATTCGCTTCGCTCATGGTTCAATCTTAGCTTCCTTCGCTTGCTCAGCTTTCAATTTCAACACTAGCGCCAAATAACCACTTTGCAGCCTTGCATAACAAATAACTATTCCACGTTTCACGATATGCCTAGGCATTTTATGATATGGCAGATATTACGATCGGCCGCCGACATGAATAATCATTTACTTTTAAATAGACGAATATGTCGGGCGATTCGTCTCATTTTTTTTTTTTCATTAGTTTACGCAAAATAAAGTCATTCGATGATCGAAATACGGAACCCTAAAAAGTGTATATACCTTTATAGTTTGAGCCATTACGATACACTTTATCTTATTTGTGGGGCGTTGCTGCACGAGCATGCTGGCGTGCGAATAATTGCTACAAGAACGGGGCTAAACTTTACCCTAAGATTAACCAGTACTATGGCAAATTTGCATACAAGTTAGGTCGTTTATTTTGGATACTAATTTAACTTTTCATTTAATTATAACATGCGCGTGTATTTTCCTCGTATACAAGATCGTTGATATTTTCAGACCTACTGAAGGCAATTGCAACATTATAGCATTGTTATAAGAAGCAATAAATACAGGTCAACGCACAAATTTTCAAGGATACTTTAGTTCATAAAATATAAATTTTATATTTGCGCGTAGAATTTTCAAGTCATTTCGTAGTTGGGAGAATATTACACACGATATGTATTAGTTACCCCTACTCTGCTATCACGCGTACGTACGTTTTGCTATTTACATAGGAAAGATAAGGACTATTATTATTAACATCTTTATTTACGATAATTTCAATAAATAAATAACTAATACAGGACATTCTTACACAAATTAACTGCCCCACGGTAATCTCAAGAAGGCTTGTGTTGTGGGTACTCAGCAATGATATACATAATTTACAAATACTTAAACAAATATATAAAACACCCATGACTCAGGAACAAACATCTTAGCTCATTACACGAATAAATGCTCTTACTCAGATTTGAACCCAGAACTATCGGCTTAAAATTAACTAAATACTACATTAAATTTAAAAAGGGCCCTTGAGTACCAACGATGCTGGCGGCATTTTCTCTTTGTATCGCAATGCTGATACGTTGATACGACTAGTTACTAATCATATGATTATGATCTGGAATTACGACGATTGATCCATTAGGTTACACGTCAATTAAGCCGCCCATTGTTAAATACATTAACATTATAGTATCTCGCGTAAACTTATTGCACTTAATGAAATGTGAAGCGTCGTAACGTCGTATTATAAATTTAACAAAACCATTTCATAATTTTCATATAAATTATCTTCATTTGAGAAGGTTCAATGGTAGAAGTTGATGTTAACATCTAGGCCACGTTAGAGGGTAGCTGCCCCGTGACTTCGCATAACAATTTCAGCTTATGCATTTCAAATATGTCCACTGTTTTATGTCAAACGCGCCTCTATTTATTAGTGACTGGTAAATGGGTCTGTACACAATATCAATTTTCATTTTAGTTCGTTCATTCGTGCGTAACATTGTGTACATGAATAAATATATATAAACTTGATTTTTTATCGACTGAAATAGTTTGCACGGCTATCGTATAGATCAGATGTCTACACTGTGAGATTAAAGGTTTCTTCTCGATTAAAAATCGCAATGCTCAAAGTAATTAAGTATAACATTGATATTGGAAAGGGCATTGACATAAATAAATTATTCCGGAGGAGAAACTAAATATACAACTTTATTTTACTTCTAACAGTATTACAGTAATGGATAGTTATGCTATTTAAGATTGCAATCCACCGTGCCATTTAACGAATATAACTGACGTTCAATGACAGCTTGATTTCTAATGAATTATTCAATTTAAGAAGTTTATTGACTATCAATTCCTCAATAACTTTTAACACATGGGTGAACATAATATATAGTAGTGGGAAAATTAAAATATTGCTGAAGGAAAAGCCAGGTACCAAAGTATTATGACCAAAGTTTGACGGATGGCAGACAGGGCAATAACGCAGCGCAATGCGATAAGCTACTTTTAAAATTGTTGGGTTTTGTTATAGTTGTTTCAAGTCGGTAGCTTAATTGAAATCTTATGATTTAACCTTTTAAACTTTTTACTAAAATATTTTTATTAAAAATCAACTAAATACTTGTAAATATGTACATATAGTATATCCTTAAGTTAGTTTTTAATGTTGTGTAATTATATATAATGTAAATAAATAATTATTTACAAAAAAAAAAAACTAAATACTTAGAAATACAATTAATAATTAAAACTAACAATAAATTTAACTAAAAATAAAATAAATCTAAAAAAGGCACTGAAGACGCTGGCAGCATTTCCTCGCTGAATCGTGAAGCTGATACGCTGAGCGAGGTAGCTGCCAGCTCTTCGGCCTTCCGTGGCATCTCTTAGTCTCTTTAAAATGTCTTTAAAGAGACTCAGAATTCCACATTTTAAATCAAGTTTCAATATATTTTATGATTTGCTACTTGTAGTAATTAAGCTAAGACGTAAATAATTAATATTCGTTATTAGTATTTAAGTTTTTAGTTTTTGCCATATCAATTTTAAATATTTAATCTCATACCTCAACCGTAATTGCTCAAGAGCATACGAGGATCTGTGACGTGTCTTAATATAGCCATGGAATACAAAACAAAAACTTTCATAGTTCCGCTACAGCAAGAGTAATTATTCCGCTTACATACCCCAGTAAGGTTGTGACATAGCGCGGAGCTGCGTCTCAAAGTGCTTTGACTGCGCTCCCACGGGACGCGAGTCCGCTCTGTACAAGCTAGTATACGTAGAGTAATAGCAAATATTATACTTACGAAGCTAATATATTATTAATTAAAAATATACTTGAGAAAGATATATTACCCTTTTAAATTAACCTTTAATAAATTATCTAAAGTACCAAGTAATTATTTCTCTACATACGCTGGGTAAGCTGTGAGATGAATCCGCTTCTTAAAATGCTTTGACTGGCTCGCCTGGCTCGAGGGACGTGACTGCACTGTGTACATGTTCGTGTACGTCAGATCACGCCGAATATAACTTCATGCAATGCAAGTATAATATTCGAATTATATACTTGCATTATATTGTATGTGTATCAAGATGTTGTATATGCATACCGATAGTTAATAAAATATATTTTTCAACGCTCTTCTTTGTACCAGCCGGATAGTGTACTTTGCCGGATTTTAGCTCATAATCCAAAATTTGATATAATTTTATAATAAAAAAATATAAAAATAAATTTATATGAAATAAGTAATATATGTAATATATGAAAGATGCGTGCAATACGACGGTATTTATAAAACCCTGGCGGATTTATTGCTCAAAATGTAAAATGTTACACTGTGGTGTAAAACTATTATCACTGACTTCCTAAGGAATGTTTTTAAAAAATGTTCCAGGCAGTCGAGTATATCAGTAAATAGGTCAGTTATAGGGGGATTCCGGACACTTGGCCAGGGAGTAAAATCATTTTATTGAAAAAACTGTAAAAATCGAATTACTTATTTTAATGATGATATGATGAAGGTAAACGTCCCAGACGTTTTATGCTCGACATTCTAGTATCTAATATTGGACACTCAGCTGTCACCTTTATTGCTATTGACTTAAGTTTGAAAATTACTAATATACTGGGACAGTGTAGAGCGTTGTATGTACATACGTTTAATGGAATCTTTTTCGAAATACATTGTAATAGATTATTTTAAAGAACACATAATACCTATCTAATATTATATACAGATACAGGTACAGATTTGCATTCAAGAGTAATTTAGGTAAACAGCACAAATAGGTTACCTAAGCTATGCATTTAATGAAAGTTCGTGATGTGTTTAAACCGAATCAACATAGTATTTAACACTGTGAGGCAGGAATCCGGAAAACAGGAATTTCAATTTTCAACTGAAAATAGACGATCATTCTTCACTGTCGGGCTTACCCATGCCATGCTGAATCGAATTCCGACCATTATAGCCATTAAAGCTCCAAATATGCACAAACTTATCCTTAATTACTTTACTGATAACTTTATTTACGTGGAATTATGTAGAAGTAGAATGGTAATTGTGTAATAAATACGTATAGTTGTAATGTTTTATTGACATTTTAACAGTAAGATGTTCAATCCTGCATACCTGGCTCTCTTGATATAGAGACACTAGCTCTTTTTAGCTATATTTTTTTACTCGATTCATCGTGTAATATTAATTTATTGTAGAATATGATACAACAAAATTAAAATCATATTTAGAGCATCCCATGCTAAAATTAAAAAAGAAATAAGACGAGTACAGTCCGTTTGTAAATTAAAAGTAAACAACTTATTTTCAATTGATCTTCAATCTTTTTATTTCATTACGTATTTTACTGTGTAATTTGCAATAAATATTTATATTGTATGTCTATGTTTATTTATTTATGTAAATATGTATTTAAGTGTAAAGCAATTACTATTTTTATATTTTTTATGGAAATACCCCGTCTGCTCGTTTGTTACCTCTCATTTCTCAGTTTGTCATAAAAAAAATACAAACATACACAGTTTCAATTATATTATTTAGTGATTTTCGTTACCTATGAATAATTAATATTACAGAACGGATAGCATAGTTACCATTTTATCGTTTATCGCGCTACGTCACAATTGCACTCACATACTTGTTGGAGCGTGACAGATATTGTATAAACTCGACCGTACTAGACTAGCAAGACATCCTTACACAAATTGACTAAGTCCCACGATATGTACTGAATCGTAAATTCATATTTTATTGTTAAAGAAGCTTTTGTCTTAGCCCCATTAGACTATCAAGAGCAATATACATAGGTAATTAGTACTTAACATTGAAGCGACTTTTATGTCCGACCCGGACTAAGGTTTATGATAGATAAGATTAGTTAGTACCACACATCTGAAGTCAAGATAAATAACACTTAGACTTCCATAATGCCAAAACATGTATACTTATATAGTAAATATATTCTTCTAAAATATGCACTACAATGTTGACATTATGTTCCTTATAATAGGTAAGTAATAAAGGAAGTATGTCTATGCAGGTTTGGCCCGACGAGAGTCACGATAGGTCGTTAAGATTAACATTGGGGGCGTAGGCCGGCAAGGTCCTCTATTTTAATTACTATTCCACATAAATTTGTGACACACCTCACCTCGGCGTGAAAAGGGGTTGTCGGCCTCTTAGCAATCCTCGTCTATATTTACTCGGCCGGCAATCCAACCCAACAGATCGTATTCTCGTTACAATCACACACATAACTCACATAATCACAATTAATAATGGTCGGTTTTTATTATATACTTTAATGATTATTTACGTATTATACAGAACTTTAGAGTTACAATTATCACTGTTGGCAATTATTATCATCTCAAGACTGTGCTAAAATGTATCCCGTATATTTTAATTTATCGCAAGCGTGCGCATGTAGCACTATCGTACGTAAGTTTGACTTGCACTCGACTCCCTAGATTTTACTGCTGATGGCCAATCACTTAATTAAGTGTGTCATCAAATATTCTGAAGGATACTTCATGGACCACCTTGATTCAGAATGATTAATGATTTCAAAACAAAACATTTTATGTACGCAAAACAAGAATTTTGAGATTACGTTACGTATTTGGAAGTCCATATAGAATTAAATGTTTGTTCTGAAAGATACACTTTACTTGATATCGAGTTATTATAATAGCATAAAAAAATAACACACCATTTCAAACATGGTGTAATTCCTTTACCTCCAGAGAGCCCTACTAAAAATTGATTTTACATTGACATGGCGACAGCGTAGCTTGCATTATATATAAACGTCTATATCTATGCTCCTCGGTCTTTAGGCTACCGCAGTTATAAAATCCTTCACTACTAGAAGCGATTAAATTCCTTTAGAAATTAAATAGTTGTAATACCTATCCAACTTGTTGTTTCTGATGTCATGATATGATGAATTATCATGTAATTTTTTAAACTTTGGTATAGGTAAAGAAAATTGGCGAGTTGAAATAAAAAAGCCATTTTTATTTCCCTAGCATATTAAAGCACTAGCATATTTTATTGTTAGCTTCTGCAATGGCACCAATTTGTTACCCATTATTTGTGCCTACCCGAAACTAAAAAAAAAAAATATGCTGATATAAGAATCTATGTTCCTGACTGTTGCGCTGATTCCTGCTAATGTGAAATATTAAAAATGTTTTAGTTAGTTGTCGCACATCCGTACTAAACTAACCTGCAATATTCTTCAAAAACGTCAGAATTTTACCACACCAACATTACATCAAATAGTTTACTCTCAGCTAGCAGGGTTTCGAGAACTTTATCAACAAAAATTACAATATTATAATAACTATGAGTACTTAACTACTTACTAGGTACATCAAATTTAAGAAACGCTCTTGAGGCAATGTAGCAAGGATATTGCCGCATTTCCTCGTTGTATCGCAATGATGCTATGTTGTGTGAGGAACCCGCCAGGTATTCGGTCACCACTAACATCAATCAGATGCTTCGCGATTACTGCAAAAAGTTTGTCCGCGTCTGCACCCCATGGACCTACCAGGATTTTATTTATGGTATGATGCTGATGCCTGTTTTAGTTATGTGGCAAACGTTTAGAGTATTTCTAAGATTCTGGTGGATTTTTTATCAAACTTGTAATATCTTTGACCAAAGTTAACTGGTGGGAAGCATAGCGTGGTAGCATTAAGAGCATGTCAAGTGATGCGATTGATATTATTATAAGTATATATAATTTGATAGCGAAAAAACGCATGTACCTATATATGCCATGTTTCCTTGTTTTGAGGTGTGCAATAAAGAGTATTTTATGCTGTTATGTTATGTACCCTGTCATAGGAATTCAATAAAAGATTGATTTGGATATTTAGATTTGCAACACAATTTTTTTGGAACGTAGCCACATCTAGTAAATTTAAGATAATGTGTACGATATCGCCGGTCGTTTTACATCGTCGTAGCGCTATCTCTTACACGTCGACAGTCGTTAAACACTCATCGTTACACTGCCGAATGTCTACCCGGATTCTCTCAGACGTGTTACTTTTTAATAGAAGCTAACCTAGAATAATTAAATTTTATATTTATTTATTTTTTTATTACATAAGTAATTCTTGTATGTATAAAGTGTTAATAAGATATTATCTACACTAATATTATAAAGGTGAAAGTTTGTGAGTGTGTATGTTTGTTACTTCTTCACGTCTAAACGGCTGGAGCGATTTTAATAAAATTTGGAATGAAGTTAGCTGACACCCTGGATTAACAGATAGGCTACGTTTTTTTCCTAACAAATTGCGGGTAAAACAGCTAGTATTAAAATATCTTAATACTTACTATCAAACTATTTCTGCTAAAGTGAAAAGACAACAGAAATATTTACAGACAAGATTCTTAAAGAGGATGCGTTTTTGTTTTATTGTGGTTAAGTTTTATTTAGCTAAACACATTTTTATCATGTAAGTAATAATGTTTTAAAAAAGTCTGTTACCTGGTTTCCCTTTTTTTTATTTAAAAAGTTGATACTAGATATAGTATAGAGTAAGTTTACACTAACAATAGCATTGTTGGCGTATGTGGGAAGATTTTAATAGCATTGCAGAAGGCAACGTGCAACGTGCAGCCCACGTGCTGCCTACGCAAATGGATATTGAATTAAAACTTAAAATAGCAGGTCAACCTAGGAATTGAATCAATGTATAAAATTGCTATTCGTATCCTTTGTAAAGCGAATTATGGGAATATTGAAACGTGACGTATTTCCGGGTGTTTTCAGAAAAAAATATTCCCAATTAACGTGACTTGTAGTAAAGTTAAATTATCTCAGTTTTGTAACGATAACTAACTATTCAATTACTATAAATACTTAGATTTGGTGCTCGTTTCATAACTTATTACCTATAACTTCATGCGTATTTATTGCTAAAAAACTGACATCGTTAATAATTATCTTTTCTATAGATCACTTTACTGGGGTATTTTTTTTCTAAAAACTCAATTTTAGATTAATGTTTTAATTTGAATTAAAAATTCAAATTGAACTAACAAAATGCAACTGAAGTTCTATTTAAAAGTATTTAAATACGATGTAAAATATAATATGATAATAAGCAATTAGCGAGGTCTGTGTCCTGTATGAATTTGTATTTGTAATGATTTTTCCATTAAGTAAGTAGTATTTTCAATAATGTTAAACTAAAATTAAACAAAAATTGGATTACACCATGTAGGTACATCAGGCACAAACGTCTACAGGTGGACACAGGGCCTGTGTCACAGGCCTCCTCCAGACCGCCACAGGGAGCAATCTCCTGCGTACTGCAGCCACCAAATCCTAGCGAATCTATCATCAGTCCATCGATTTTACGGTTGTGCGATGCGCTTTTTCTATACGCGGTCGCGACTCTAGGACTCTTCTGATCCAACGGCCTGCTATGTGGCCTGCCCATTGCTACTTTAAGGTTGACTCACATTACACCGGCCCGCGTCCGAGCCGAGGCAACCTTCGCGACATTTTTTATGGCATGAATCACGTGACCACTGAGCCGCCCGAGCCACTCGGTCCGGGTACGGGCTGGTCGTGTAACGTCCGTTACAGCTATGTAAAAAGGCTCGGCTCGGCCCGGTGTTGTAGACGCAATGTCGACGGGCGTGAGACAATCGTCTACTTGGAACAAATGGCTGGACGTAGCGACGCTTGTGTTAATCTCAAAATTAGAGCGTCGGGCCACTCGGGCCCGAGCAGCCCCGGAGAGTGCCCGGTGGGTCAACGGAACGCTCGGGCTCGAGAGGGCGACTTGCAGAAGACGCAACGGTGTAACATGAGTCATCCTTTATCCGTGCAATCCTGTGACCTATGACGGTTACCTTGGTTCTCCTATACGAGTAAGTATATTTTTATTTTTGAATTTAAATTACATACATCCCGACACACACTTTGCAGCGTATGTAAACGCATAATTGACCCATTTGCGCATTGAACGCTTATTTTATTTAAACGGCATCGACAGCCGGGGACAATATAATTATGAAATCAATATCTACTACTACTACGTTTCCCTTTGCTCTGAGAATGGAGTTACGACGGGATACAAGTGATTCTTAACTCCGAGTGACATGAAAGCACAAAAGGCACAATGGCTATACGTTATGCTGAGGTGCAAAGTTGCTGTTTGTAAGTGCTTACTAGTTACTTAACTAGGCTAACATAATTATGATAATATATACGATTATCTATAACCACCAACTAGAATCATGTAGCATTGGGTTTTTGTTGGCTAAATCTAACTATAAAATTTGAAAGAGTAATTTTTTCCTAACTATATGAATTATATGATACACCTTTGAGCGAAATGCCAAATAATACGATTGGACAATATGAAAGACATATTCTAATATTATATTTAAACATGAATGCTGCTCTAGGAGTGCTATGTGTAAATATATTGTACCAAAATACTCTATAAATTCTTTATAAAATACCGTAAATATCTGATACAAAAAAATATTTGCACCTATAAAATTTACCACCCCACTTGCTTTGACTACGGTACAACACAACAGAGGCAACACGGGTATAATACTTAATATCATTCACAAATACGATTACCATCTGAACCGAAATAAAATTTATCGCTTTCCGAATGAGGCGGAACATTATTGTGAGCCAAATTATGAACGATAACGGAGTTGAGAAGCGTGTGAATAATTCATAAGGAAACGGTCGATGCGAGGTGTTGGGAGTGACAGTCACATGTAACCGTGTCAGATGTTATCAGGCTCCCAAGGGTTGCACGTTGACGGCAAATGAAGTCAGTTGTAGGTTTAATTGACACGGATTTTCTCGGTCATATGAATGGACTGATTCAATGAATATTTGGGCTTTATTGACGCCTAAGTTGAATATTCTAAGATTATAAAGCAAAGGTATTTGCTGTGTTTAAAGTAGTTGTTAAATGAAGAAGCTGCCTTTTGATCAAAACCCGTTTTTAAACATCTGGTTAGTATGACAGAAAATTGTAAGAAATCTGTGTCATAATTATTTGAAATAGTTCTTTACATAATTGTCTTGTAAGTAGCGATGACTGTTTCGTTTTCATAATAAGGATTATTAGGTACCTATATTTCAAAAACAAAAACTAGACATGCCATAATAAGCTTTTTATTTCAGTTACATTGTACGTCCATTCATTTTGTAAATAATAGTTTGCATTAACAACATATTAAGTAATAAAATAATTTATATGGCGAAACAGGAACTAAATATCTACTGTAGGTTTGGGCTAGTATACAATACAGTAATTTTATTAAGGACAAATATTGGACTTTTATGAGTGGTGTATTATTATAATCCATAACAGACTATATACTAGCTTTACATAGCACACAATAGCTGTAATAGGTAAATAATTACCTGCAGACATATTATGTACAATATCATCCTTAATAAATAATAAACGGAATCAAAGGGTACTTATATTTAGGGTCCCACATGCATGATGATCATTTTCGAGACCATCTCAAAATGCACAGAATTTAAATACTTGTTTAATACATTCACATCGTTTAATTATGAATAATACACAAACCAACATAAAACATTTTTGTTATATAGACTATATTGATAAAACAACATCTTCTAGTGAATTTGTGCCTTTTGTGGCATTAAAATAATTGTGTTAGCTTATGTGCATGTGTTTAGCGCACACTATTGAGACCTGTATATAAACTCTAGGCAGGCATGTAATACTAATAATTATAAACGAATGTTATTTAAAAATATTTTTTTGTTTAGTTACCAACATACATTGTGACGAAATTTATTAACAAAATAGTAGCATTTTAATTATTACATAAATATATTGTAACAATTAATTATTAGAACTTATATAAACGGGACCCAAAAACGAGTGAATACTACCACCTGACATCTTCTCTATTACTGCTAAAATATCTACATTATGATATAATTTGAATATAATTTACCTATACAATAGCTCAATGTTTTCAAAATAAATATGTCGTTTCGCGTTAAATATACACATTTTCCTAACATATCACATATTTTAGCCTAACAAATAAATCTACTACAATAGTCAGTGTAAAGAGCTGCAGGAAGACTTTGAACACCAATTGATGAGAATGACTTTTCACAGGGCATTACAACTATAGATTGTCATTATTTTTACAAACCAAATTTGAGGCCAACCAATGAGGCTTTTATTGCCTTATTCTTTGGATATATAAAATAGAATAAATTGAATAAACATTACATGTCATACGTAGTTATGCTTCTTCTATGCTTTGTTAAAATAATAATACTAATAAAAGTTTTAGTATATAATTATACGCTGTTAGAAAAACATGAATAAAGTGTTCGCAACTATAAAACACTTTGACGTTCCCTATTTGTTAAAGTCAATCTCCTCTTTGGCAATTATGATTACGTTAACATACATAAATCTGTTTTCACAGTTTTATTCTAATCATATCGAAAATATTCTGCTGAATTACACATACTATAATAATTGAACTCTTAAAATACTGTCTCACTTTTAAATCACCTACCAACACATAATATTTTGAAGTTGTTAATGATTTCTGACGAGAATAAGTAGGTACCTAAGTAAATATTTACATAAGTTAAAAAATAAGAAATACAATTACGGACAACTATTTATTTATAAAATCGAACAGGTTACTTCAACATGAAGAAGAAACGATATAAAATTATTTACGAATTCATGCTTTAAAATTATTATTAGTTTTGAACTTAGTATTTTAAACGACATTTCAACCGTTTCACTACCTTTATTTAATAATAGGTTTTCATGTATATTAAGACCATGATACCGACGTACAAACGTATATAATTCGCGTATTGAATTTTAAAGCACTTTTAGTGCAAAACGGGCCTTAAACGTAGACGGTATCATAAAAACCCCGAGATTCTCTTAAAAAGGTATTTTTCCTACTACTTCCCTCGTGAAGAAGAGTACCAATTTAGTTTTATATGAAAATCTGACAACATTTAAAGCGGCAGCAATACATTTTACAGTTGTATATTAGTATCTTACAAAGTGTATTATAATAGTCCAATAATTAATTGATTATATACATAACACCGGTTTGTTTTAATGGTTATTCCAAATCAATATAAAATGTTATTAGGTATCCCGAGTGTATTTTTTAGACTGTCTGTCATAGTATTTAGACATTTAGGATAAGTTCAATAAGGATAATACGAGTAGCTTTCTAGCCTTAAATAATTCGATCTGTTAATTTTGTGTGAGGCAGGCTTGTGTAACATTACGGCGAAAATTGAGACTAACCAAATCCAATTTCATTCGTTTTCTCTGCCTATCTGCAAATAACTTATAGAACTTCAATTATTCGAAGTATTTTATCATTAGGACCTTCATGCTCCGTTTTACCTTGTTAAAATATCTTTCGAAAATCTACGCTTTAGTGGACGTCGGTTTGTTTTTAAGTTTATATCTGGTTTTGTATCAATAAAGGAAATCGAGTAAGTATTTAGAATTTCTTTCGACAATCGAATAAATGGGTCTTGAGATTCTCAATGCTAAATATAAAATGATGAAATTATATTGTATGATTGATAAACCATAATAGTCGTCTATACAACAATAATATTAGCCATTATTTGAAGTAAAAGTCTAATAACTTGGCTATAATTCTAAGTGAATACTTGTAATTCACAAAGACTGGCAGTTATGGCAATGCATAGTTATCAAATTGTCTATGTATTTATTGTCTTATATATCTTCAAACAAGAAACATGATATATTTTTATAATCGAACAGCTACAGATTTTATTTTAATTTTATAATCGCACCGATTATACAATAATTGTAATACGATCCGATTATACAACGAAGTATAAAAAATAAACACTAGTTTATTTTGCAGAAATAACCATAATTATTCAAAAAGTTTCATAGTTTAATACACATAAATATATTTTTTTAATATATAGTGGTGCTTGTATACTATTGAAAATGTGAAGGACCATCTAAGAAAAATGTTTTGAGATGTATAAAATAAAAAGGGGAGGTTAGTATACTGCGGTGGATTTCTACCATCGCATTATTATTTGAAGGATCCATTAGCATCGTAACACGCTTGAGGTAATGTTCATGAATTTCGCCAGATTATGCATATGAGCATCAGTACTAACTGGATTATAAACATCACACGATGCTTAATTTAATACTTTAAGTTATTTAATTATTTTTTGATAAATTTAATTGGCTTGGCAATCATTGGCGATTCTTGCGTGGCAATAAAGTTATTTTATTTTTATTTTTACTCCTCAGTTGATCGGTATAAATATTTTAAGATGTTGTGTAATAATTGTATGTTCAAGATGCGAGTAGGTACGTAAGTATAAAAAAAATACTTGGCATTTTTTTAAATATAATCCAACGGTAATTTATAAAAATGTAGAATATGTATTGCATCGATAAAAAAAAAAGTTATTTTCATGGTAAGGTTATTCACAAATTTAATTCCAGCTCTCAGGCTTAACTCCGTCAAATGTTTCATAAAATAATAGTTTCACGGAGTGTAAGACAAATATTGTTTTTCTTTACTTATTAATTTGTAAGTCTTATAATTAAGTACGCCGTTTTTATGTTCATTGGATTTGACACGTTGCTTGGTTTATTAAAAGAAAATATAAAATTTTCAAAATATTACTTTTTTATCTCAAACATAATATAAATAATGAATTGACAACTGTCCTTTAGAATTACCTACTCCAATTTAAATGGCATATATTATTATTACACACAGTCATATTAAGATGTAATGGGAAACGTTTTAGATCAATTCAGCGATTCAATTTATTTGTTGAATAAGTATCAAGAGTTTTTTTTTTTTATCAAATTAATTAACTCTAGTTGACGTGACAAATTTGTTCTCAATGTTAACGAAAAAACGAAGTATAGTAAAGTAGCATTTCCTAATTTAAAAAGATACAACTCAAACATTACTATCATTTTAAGGCATAAAGTGCGTGTTATCTAAGGGATTGATTGAAGATTATATGATTTATATGTTTTATTTTAGTTGTGTTTCATGTAACCCTGTTGGAGAAGAATAAGATCAAGTTTAATGTCGTATAATTGACTTACATTATAAGAAGCTCAGGTGAAATAATAATTGACTAGGTATATATGTATATATGTAGACATATTTAGACTAATAATACGAGTGTTATGTTAGCTATTTATAGACACTTAAGTAAAGTTATAAAATTATTAAAAGCGACACCTATATAGGTAATCTTAAAACATTAACTTTGAAAATGTTTGAAGAAACAACATGCGAATTAATATTTTGAATGAGAATACGTAAGAAGGAACAGGACAACCATTTACCTTGAAAGTGAGACGTGGGTAAATATCAAGATATGAAATATTACAAATATATCATTAAAATTAAGAAATCATTGGATTTGTAGATAACTTTATAATCTTTTTAAAGCGCATTAACCAAATGTTCCGTTCAAGAGTGACTCGTTATACGTCTGCTCTATCAGATACGCGCTACCGTGTAGCGGATATACAAAAATGCCTACGAAAAGTTCAAATTATTATTAAGCCAGACATTTTTTCGATTTTTATAGCTCGATAGTTGCTGTGTCTGTTACTGAAATATATTGGTTGATTAGTAGGCTCCAGCTGAGGAACCAAAGTGGTCGATAATTCTGTGTGCAGGTAGACGTTGAATTAGCTTGACTTGGATCCGATTGTGGCCTCTTTATACTTAACTCGTTCACAGCAACTGCGAAAAAATATACATTAACTTGTGTTTGTTTGGATGTACATATAATTTACAACAGGACAAGATTCAATCTGTGTAACAATTGCAAATTTTGGGTTCGGTTCTTGACATCAGGGTCGCACTCGTCAAAAAAGGTTTGAATGAATGCAAGTTTCAGTTCTTTCAGTTCTATAAGCAACCTTCACAGATCTACTGCCGGAGCGAGAGACCAGTTACCACAATAATACCGACCAGTAACGGTTTGTTTTTTGACGTCAGCGAAGCGCTCGTCCGGGCCGACGGTGTCGGGGATGGTGGCGGTGCACGTGAGCTGCAGCCGGCCGTGTGCCGGAGCTCGCAGTTCCGCTACAGACACCCATAGAGAGATGGGCGTTACCGGAGGAACGCGGGGCCGCTCGCGAATCTGTCAAATGGCACTAAATAAAGTGACACCGCCAAGCAGACTGCATTTTGTAGACTGATTTTAGGCGTTACAAACAACATAAAATATTTATTATTAAGGTTAAAGTGATAATTCAAAGTGATAATTAAAATTTTAAACGAGGATACCATTTAAGATTTTACAGGTCGCACACGTAACAGCTCGGCACCACCTCACCTCATCGACTCGCCGTCAATCAGGCGTCAACCATACGCAAGCATGTACCGGAAATGGCTCAGCATCTCAGAAGAGTCCGCTCGGCTGCGGCATCACGCTTACGGCTAGGAAACAACGAGCTTACGGCTGGGCGAACGCTTGCGCCTATCCGTACCCTAGCTTACGTCTTTTCGTCCACGCCTCTCCCGCGGCATGATTGAAATGGTGCCACCTAGTGGTCAACCGTACGGTAGGCGAGCCGTAGGAAAGGCGAGGCAATGACGATCTGCTCCTGAATTGATATATGTGCTGTGACCTTAAAGCTAACTTAATTAGACGAGCGTTGAGGCATCGGAGGGGTGGCTGCGGGGGGAACAATGGCGGTGTGCGAGCCATCCGAGTTTCGGCAGCGAGACGCAAACGCGGCGGAGGCCTGACATAAGCTCGATGACTGGAAGTTGCCCGCGCGCTGTTTGCGGATCACTAGCTTGTATCGAGGCGAGGCGACGCTGTTCCGATGCTGATATGTGTGCTTTACAGTATGGAATTTCTTACAAAGAATACTGAATGGCTCGAGGATAGGTGGTGTCGATCCGGTGCCGAGCAACGTTTGCGGGAACCTTACATGGGAACTGTTTTTTCACTGGAAACAATAGAACCAAAACGCAAAATGTTCATTGTGTTGATGTTCCATAAAAACAAGCACCAAAGCAAGTGCTGGAATTGACATCTGGCATCTTAATTAATGCACCCAAACCGAGCGCACTGAACTAACTAAATCTATATGAAAATATTTAATTCCAACTACATGCTTACCTAATAGACCGAACAAACAGTTTGTGCGTGCTTTGACTCTGGAGTTTAAATAAATAACTCTAATATTTATTTAAATTAATATTTATTTAAATTTCAAAATAATATTGCTTAAGTATGAGATACATAGCAACCAAAATTATATTGAAATACTACTTACAAGTACTTAGGTACTATTTCTCGAACAGGTTGTTACCCCGAAACCAAAAGATTAACATGTTACTGGCTCTACAAACAACCAAGTAACTTATGCAATTTGTCAAGATGTTCCTTTGTAAGGGAAGATAGACTATGGCTATCAAATAAATGGCATCTCATTGAAACAGAACGCGTGTAGGTAATTCATTCAGAGTGATCGGATAGAACCAAGTCTGAGAATGAATAAATAAGAAAAAGTACAAAATAATGATGTCTCGTAATAACCAATACAAACGAAGTAAGTGAATAATAATGACTGAATATATAACATAATCATCATTGCCATTTTTATACTTTTCGTGTCCTTATGAACATCAAATGCTTATTATGCGTAGATAGGTGATGTAATGTTTTTATATGCTCGTAATATTTGGGTACCTATAACAAATAACGTTCAAAGCATATAGACTATTTTATTACAATGAAACGAGAAACGAAAGAGGTATTTTTAAGTGAATGTGCACGTGGTGAAGTCCCATTGTTAATTGTAACAATTTGTAAAAAAACATGAAAGTTTCCTTCTAAAACAGGATAATATACAGAATAGTTTCTAATTACAACATTAACTGTACCAATTGGTACTAAACGACCTTAAATCTAAAAATGGCCTTTGAGTCATTGTAACTAGGTTGCTGGCGGTATTTCTTCGTTGTATCGCAATACTGATACGTTGTGCAAGGAAGCCGCCAGCTTTTTGGTCTCCAGTTACGTTAACCAGATGCTTCGCGATTTCTGCAATAAATTGTGCAACTCTAGGTCGATGCGGTCCCGGCATCGACCTAGAGTTTCTATGCCGGATTAAATTGATTTAAAGAGGGTAAGTACTTTTATGTTAAGTTGCCTACCTTGGCAACTTCCTCGCTATACTCGTTGAGGGTGCACTTGGTGTGCTTGGTGTGGTTCAGTACCGGCGCGGCGGTGGTCTCACTCACGAGCGCCCAGTACTTGGCAGTGAGGTTGAACTCCGGCGCGATGTAGCGGTGCTGGTGTTTCCTGTGCCGATAGCCTCCACCTCCTTTAGTACGTGTTGAACTGGATACCCGGTAGGAGAAGTAGCGCACGGAGTCTTCGTCCACCTAAAACAATACGCACAATTACAATTTCAGTAGTGCTTTTTAAAAAAGGTACTGATAAAAATCATTTTGCCCTTTGTGCGTCGCGAAATCTAGATGACATAGTCAATTTCCGATTCACGCCCAGTGCCCGCGGCATACATTTTTCCCTAATCCATTATTTAAATAGAATAAAAAGAAGCAACATAACTACGAGGGCGGTTTGATAACTCGGTGACTTTACTCGTAACTAAACTAACCTAACCTAACCTAACCTAATCCATTATTTAAATAGAATAAAAAGAAGCAACATAACTACGAGGGCGGTTTGATAACTCGGTGACTTTACGAGTAAGTAAAACAAAAATCATTTTAACATATAAAATTTTTAATGACGATTCTGATCTCCTTGGTAGCTGGCAGTTTTTTTTTTTAAAAAGGTGGGAAAATAAAAAAGTTATTGAGGCATATGTCAAATACGGTCGGAAAATTGTTGGAAAATGGAGAAAAGCGAATTTCGTGTGTTAATTAAACATTACTTTTTACGTGGAAAAACTATTAACTGTTTAAAAAAATATTATGGAGAATCTGCTCCTTCTCATGGAATGGTACATAAGTGGTTTACAGAATTTCGTTCTGGGCGTACCACTACCAATGACGCAGAACGCTCTGGTAGGCCAATAGAAGTCACCACTGATGATGTCGTGAATAAAGTTCACGATATTGTTTTAGATGACCGTCGAGTTAAGATTCGTGAGATAGCTGAGACTGTACACATTTCATCTGAACGAGTTTTTCATATCTTGCATAATATTTTGAATATGAAAAAGCTTTCCACAAGATGGGTGCCGCGTTTGCTGACAGCCGATCAAAAACGACTTCGTGAAACAACTTCCGAGCAATGATTAGCCAAATTCAAGCGTAATTCCAATGAATTTTTACGTCGTTTTGTGATGGTAGATGAAACGTAGATCCACCAAGAGACGAAAAATCAGTCAAAACAGTGGACTTCTGCTAACGAACGGGCCCCAAAGAAAGCGAAAACCGTTAATTCGGCAGGATAGGTAATGGCCACTGTTTTTTGGGACAGCCAAGGGGTTATTGATATAGATTATTTGGAGAAAGGTAAAACAATAAATGGCCCTTATTATGCTATATTGTTGGAAAAATACAACGCAGAAGTAGTGAAAAAACGGCCACATCTGGCAAAGAAGAAAATCCTTTTTCACCACGACAATGCCCCTGCACACTCGTCGGCAGTCGCAACAGCCAAATTAGTAGAATTGCGTTATGAAATACTGCCCCACCCACCTTATTCTCCAGATTTGGCCCCAAGTGATTTTTTTTATTCCCAAACATGAAGAAATGGCTCGGTGGGAGAAGATATTCATCAAATGAGGAAGTCATAGCTGAAACTGAAGCATATTTTTCAGGGTTTGATAAAAAATATCTTTTGGAGGGGTTGAAAAAGCTGGAACATCGTTGGATGAAGTGTATGGAGTTGAAAGGAATTATGTAGAGAAATAAAATTATAAAAGGTCAAAAAGATTTTTTTTTCTGCATAAAGTCACTGACTTATCAAACCACCCTCGTATGCAAGGAGAGCCAAGTAAAACAATAGAGACTTATAAATCAATAAATTATTGATACATTCAAAAGTAGTATCCCCAACATACTAAATAGATAAGTATTGGTTGCACGAATACAAGTGGATTTATCAGAACTGGTGTGATGTTTTAATCCTATTAGTTTCGACACTGCGCGATGGAACGTTTGTGTTGACCATTTTGATGTCTACGTGGAACAAATATGAGCATGCACCCGTGTAAACAGCTGATCAGTGTATGCTTTACACTTCAGCCATATGCAGTCCACTGCTGGACATAGGCCTCCACTAAATATGACTTGTATCATCTTGGGGGTAGTTGCCATAGTCGCCACGCTTGGCAGGCGGGTTGGCGACCGCAGTAACTGTAGATTGGATTTCGACGGATGCTGCTGAAAAAGCACGGAATATAAAGTCGAAGACAAAATTAAATTATCGTCAAGAACTCTCATTGGATCGTAATACAGTTTACAGGAAATATAATAGACATTTAATTGGTAAAGATGTGTGATGCGACAAAGGGAAAAATCCTACGGCCCGTCCGTAGGATTTTTCGCTTTGTCGTCTCTTACGACACCCGGGGGAGGAGATGGGGTGGTGCTATTCTAGTCAGCCGGCAACACGGCATATACGGTGTATGCTTACCTTCTCATTATCTATGTACCAGGTAAGACGCGGCGGAGGAGCAGCCGGCGCGCTGGTACAGTTTGCCCTTAACATCCCCTCTACTACAACGTCTGGCTTGCCGAACGTTATGATCGGCGGGTGTTTTTGCGCATCTGTGAACAACGGATACGAAAAATCTAAGTTAAACAATAGTCTGATTCGCAATCTGCATACATGAATCTTTATGAGTATGCTTACTGTTGGTTTGTGTAGTAGGAAGATCAAGGGCGAGTAGTTCGAAAAACTCGCGCGGCTAAAAGATATTGATGTCAACTTTAGCCAGTCGTTATCGAAACGTTTGAGGTAATTTTTAAAGCGGTTAAGGTGTTCATTACTTTCCAATGTTAGAGTTATAAACTTTTATTGAATCCGCATATTCATAAGTTAGCGAACATTATAATCTCGAGTACAGCTACACCTTGCCTAAACTGGTTAAGCAAAGTTTATTATGGTTATTGAGAACGAGGTAATAAGTACAACTATCGTTACCTTGGTTTTAGGTGGTACTACTTTATTTTATTTTATTTTATTTTAGGTATTCGGGATGCTTACTGCCTAAAATATATAATATAAGTATATATATTTTAATATATTTGTATATTTTAAGTTTATTATTTAAGTTCAAGGGTCCGCCGAAAATCAACGTCACTGCACTGCGTGCTTTCGACACATGCTGAGCGGATCGCTTTTTGAAACAACACATGTAAAGTGTCAAATGTTTAATTTTAAGTCTCTGTTTCCCACTTGACATTGACAAATTGAGCCAACTAGTTTGGCCAGTACGCCATTTTTTAAAAGAAAGAAAGAAAAAAAGAAAGAAGTCTGTATTATGTTATGCTTATGTAGTTTCAAATGAATTTATTTTCTTTTCTTTTTATTCTTCTCTAAAGAAATACGCGAACGAGATGAGTAAGTAGACCTTGTAAGTAAGCTTTAATTTTATGTTTGTTGTTATATACACTAAAACTGGTACCCCAGTGACCAATTCGAGCTACAATAATAAAAGTAATGGGACTTTTGTTGCCCAGAGTATTTCACTCCGCGCCGTGGTTTCATTAAAAAAAACTACGAAACAGTAAGTTGGTTAAGTATAAGTATTTATAACTATATTTTTCATAACAATGGAAATAGTGGCTTAAGTTGGATAAGTTATACGACTAGAAAATTCCCAGCAATTACGAAATGTTAAAATTTCCATTAATGTTTTCAATTAAAGTACTCGTATCAACTTATTTACAACAAAATTATGAATATAATGTTAAATCGGAAATTAACTTAATACGTTAGTCAGCAATAGTGTCTTACAAACATATGATAGATAAATTATAACAGTGAAGCCAAAAATACTTATGTACTGTCTTGTTTCCAAACTATTAAATAAATCGAAAAACCGACATCTGGGCCGTAACAAGCCTGTCTTCACGCCAGCACATTCGTATTTATTCAAATGAGCTCATTCCGTATTCAGTGTCTGCGTTTTGAGCGGGACTGATAATATTTCACTCACAGACGACAGTCAGCTGATGGGGCGGCGACGCGGCCGTGAAGATCGGCGTCTCGAGGGACACCTCGCACCAGTACGTCCCGGAGGCGGACGGGTCCAAGTTCTCGATAGTGATCGAGTTCTCAGTTGCCAGAGACATCTGTTGACAATAACATTAATTAAAACCTCAGTACACCACTCAGAAAAAATAATATTTAAGCATAAACGCTAATTTGTTATAGTAAAGTGAAGCTAATGGTCGCAGATATTTGTAATTTATTATACGTCGTTATACATAACAATACGCATACAACACAAACCGCTTCTCTCATAAGAGGTTTCGGATTATAAATAGTACCCCGGTCCTAATAGTAAATGACATATGATAATTTAGTGGATATGTAAGAAAGAAAAAGAAAGAGAGAAAAATTTGTTCGAGGCATATACAACATAATGTTACACTTATGTTAACATGGCTGCCACGAGATGATGGTCCCAACATGGTTTTTTCCTATGCTGGTCTTTCATTGAAGCCACTTGCGAGTTAAGTCAGGGGAGTAAGGCACAATAAATAAATTAAAAAACCAGTGAATGAAACAATAAAAAAATAGACGATTAACTAGATTATGGTGTTGCCTTCAATGTGTAAGAAATAAAAAACAAGAATAATATCCTATAGCAATGACACAGTGTGCCAAAGTGTGCAAACATATTTGTGCACTTGACTGTAGGACTTCTAAGAATATTATGTGAACGTGCTGGAGATTAAATCACGACGTACAACTTGGAAGCAGCACGCCTTACTGTGTTTATAATATATTCTTATGCATAATAAAGTGGGCTTAAATTATTGCTAAATTAAAGTATTAATTCATCTTAATACTCCGATTAAAATTAGCCAAATATATTTACTCTAACTAATCTTAACTAATACAGTAATTAATTTCACAGGCATAATACGAGTAATTATGCTTAACTTGTTACTTACAAGTAACAAACGACATACTCTCACAAGACAGAAACTTTTACTTAATAAGTTTAAACAAGCTAATAAAGTGGGTGAGGCAGAAGATAATTCAAAAGAGAGTAAAATTAATACCATATACATTAACGTGTATGGGTAGCGCGTGAAGCTAAAATAAGTTGCGAATTCGGCAACTCCGAAAGTGATTAGCGACTTTACCGTTGCCGGATTTTAAACATTAATTAGCAAGACATTGTATAGCGTTTACATAATACTCTTGTATATATAATTTGTTAATTAATGTAAGCTTTAATAATCGTTAATTGCTTTCTGATCTTTAAAATGCTGGTAATTTCAATAAACTCATCATCATTTCAGTCTGACATCTTTTGCTGGCGTCCCCCAAATATGACTTATATAATCTTAGGGGAAGTTGCCATATTTGGCAGGCTTAGCAGGCGGGTTAGCGATCACAATGGCTGTTGATTCGGTTTCGGCTGTTGATACATCAGCGTCAAAGAGGTTGTCGGCCTTATGACTTCCGGCGTCACTATTCGGCCGGCAACCCCATTCTTCTCGGCCTCCGTAGTAATGTACTGTTATGTATTTGATATGTATAGATTTACAACCACACTTCACTTTTATATTTTAATGTTATAATAAATAACATAATATATAAATGTGAAAGTTGCGATGGATATACGTTCTTCTTGATTTCAATAATATAATAAATGTGGAAGTTTGTGAACATGTGTTCATGTTTGTTTTTCCATCACGCAATAAAGAGCAAGAGCACCGTGCTCGCAGACTCATTGGCGATCCTGAATTACTGAGTGTAAGGTTACAAAGCCTTGAGCACCGTCGCAGAGTTGCTAGTTTGTCTGTGTTTTACAGTATACATTTTGGAGAGTGTGCACAGGAACTGCACGATTTAATTCCGCCATCTCCGTTCCTCCACCGGACGTCCAGACGAGGGGAGCGGTTTCATCCTTACGTTGTGAATATTCCATTCATTCGCACGAAGCGATCCGCCTCTACCTTCCTAATACGGACTGCTAAGGAATGGAATTCGCTCCCTTCGTCTGTTTTCCCGGTAAGATATAATTTGGGTCTTTTCAAGGCAAGAGTGAATAGGCTGTTACTGAACCAGCGCGCTACACCCTCGACCTCGTCGTCACTTTCCATCAGGTGCGACTGAGGTCAAACGATGGTCAGTCTTTTATAAAAAAATAAACGGATTAACATAAAATTTGGTGTAAGGATAGACAAAAATCAGAATTGAGACATAATTAAGACAAAGTCCTTGATAAAAGCTAGTATACGGATAAGTCTATGGTTCGATTACATATTACATGCAACGTACACTTTAGTATAGTTAAAGAGTTGATTACAAATCTAGAACCTATCAATCAACGACTGGACTAAGTTCGTACCTTAGTCAATCTTCCGATTCATATTTACATACATTATTATATTTCACAGAAAAATATAATTATCATCCCGTAGTTCCCATTTCACTAATTGCAGTAATTAGTCGACTATAGTAGCCACTTTGCGGTGTAATCAATACTAGACCATTAACTTTGCTACCCGAACAAAGCTTAAACAAATCTATAGCTTTAGTTAGTTCCATTACTTCTATTGCGTCTGAGCAGTTATTTAGGTCAAGTTCCGACACTCTGGAACCAAAACTTTCAAATTACTTTTATTAACTAAGTAAGTACCTAGTCACAAAACTTTTTGTCACAGAGAAAAATGTGAGGGGGTGTTGATAAGATCAGGGAGCGCTTGGGCACGGTTTTAACGCAACGTTGATTGCAGCGTGAACTCATCTACAAAATGTGATACCTATCTAATGATTAGTACAAAGTTATTGGTCACGCAATTAGTTAGGTATTCTTTTGTTAGGTATTATTTAGCTAATTGCCACAGACAGTGTCTTACTTGATGATTTCGGAAATCGAAACATAATAATACTAGTAGTTATAAGTAGTTAGTTATTTTTATATGTTAGTACATTAAAATTCCGAAAATTGCAGTCTCAACATTCTATACTTGACAGTGAAATATACCTACGCTTGGTACAGATTTTTCTAGATTACCCTTGTCATGTTTATTTACTCATGCTTCCATTATATTGCACATGTAGCTACAGCTATGAATGCATCACGGTGTCTGCCCAGTCGGCTTCGCCGCCAGACTAGACAAAGGCGCTTTGTATTAAAAAGATGTTTTTGCGACGGTGCTTTTCATTAAAAAATGGGGAAATTTCACTCAACGCTTACTGAGAAACAATTTGCAAAATTATAGTCTAAAATATTTGCATCATGACGAGGCGAAACGCTGTCAACTTAACGGGCTATATAATTGCAGGTTTATCCAGGGCGTGTGATGTGTATTATGTTTCTTATAAATTACACATTAGACTATTAAAGCCTAATCAGAAAATGAAAACGAGAAAAATTCTATCAATATTCTTATACGCCTTGAGTGAGCTAAAGAAATGTACCGACCTAAAAACAGCCCTCAATTCATATTACGCCTACGTCTACTCGCTGTTGAAATATCGTATTATACATTGTGTTTATTCTACTAACTTCGAAGATAATATAGATAAAATCATCACTAAGGCCGCTTGTAGACGTCCGGTGTTTTCGACCGATTATCCGTTTTACGCGACGATGTCTTGTTTTCTTAGGTGCAGCGGTCGATAGCAACATATAACGCTGGACGTAGACGCGTAAAACGGATAATTGTCCGATGAAAACACCGGACGTCTACAAGCGGCCTAAATGTATTACTTGTTTGCTTTAAAAATGACTTACATTTAACCGGCCGCCGGCAAACGTGTAGTTAGTAAAGGGCGGCACCCGCTCTCGGACGTACTGGAGCAGCTTGGACTCGGAGCGAAGGAACTCCACCTTGTAAAGCAGCTGCGGCGGGACCTGGTGGAGGCAGCGGAGCGTCGCCGACCCGCCGCGCGCCACCCAGCTCGGCGCAGTCAGCTTCACTTCCACGTCCGTGGCCTGACCGCTTCCTGGACATACGAAATATCATTTCCACTTGTAAATGTTACTAAAGTTGTTTGTAAATCTCGTTGGATTATAATATATCTTGCGACATAATGGTCGAATAATGGTGAACCGTAACATATACTGTCGAAAATTTTAGCTATTCTTATTCATTACATCGTAAACTATAGACATAATTCATAAATCCATGAAATTGAAAAATGACGTTAACGCATTTTGTTGCGCAGATTGGTGGAACGCCTTTTATCTCGTGCCACCATATTTGCCTGTCAATTCGTATAATCAATAAATCAATCAAATCAATCATCGTAAAATAATACTGTCGTCATTTTTATAAATATTTTTTAAGTGTTAAGTATTTCTGTCTGACTCGTGTCATGTGTTTGATTCCTAATTCACGTCAAGAACCTAGAACGAACTACTGTCAGACCAGCCAATCAGTGATTGTG
This sequence comes from Grapholita molesta, assembly GCA_022674325.2. Lineage (NCBI taxonomy): Eukaryota > Metazoa > Arthropoda > Insecta > Lepidoptera > Tortricidae > Grapholita > Grapholita molesta. Next base: position 20,306,107 of record CP053121.2, on the reverse strand, counting down.
CTGCATTTTGATTCATGCCAGAACGGATAGCACGGTAGTCATTTTATCGTCTACCGCGTTATCTGTCACTTTCTCCCTTGGAGCGTTACAGATATTGTGACAAATAATAGAGATCTGACCATATTAGGCTAGCAGTTTACAATTTGACGGTTTCTTGCCGACATTTCGGTTTTAAATGTATCCGATTCTTACATTTAAAGCCCCAAAGTCGGAGACACGCAGTGTAATTTTAAAAAATATAGTCCACTAAATTATGAGCAATTTGTTTGGGTTCATAATCTTGCGATAGTTTACAATCTCGCGAGAGAGATTAAGTTATAATCTACAGTCATTCACCATTTATCGGTAACATAAATATTATACCTTAGTTAAAACGGGCGGGGAACTTAATAGGTTAATAATTTTATTCAACGTAAATACAGCTCCTTGTAAAGGCTTTCATTGCCGTAGCACTTACAAAACAGGCAAAATCTATAGCTATATTTTTTCTGCGTTCATTGTCAAACCCCTGATTGACGATCGTTGCGACGAAAATAAATAAATGTAAAGGAAGCACTTTCGCTGCCTATTATATTCAGTAACAAATGTTTGTATTTTGCAATAAACAATCCCAGTAAAATGAGAAATATGTTGCTGAGGGCAAAATCATTTTCTGTAATGTTTATGAAAACATATAACTGTCCTAGGTACAATTTGTTTCTGTTAGTGTGGATTACTTGGGTGTGTATTCAATTTAGACGCAAGGAACCCATTGTAGCTGTGTACACAGTCCCTCTAACACATGAGCCGAACGTGTCGGCCGCTGTTTACTCCCAACTAGGGTTGCTAACAAATGGGATGCCGTTCAACTTTTTGATTGTAATACCGGAATACGTGTTAACATAAATCCCGGGACAAACAAGAATAAAACTCGCTGACCGGATGACACGACACCCTTTTTTTCTGGTTACATCTTGTTTTTCAAAGCTTGTTGCGGCGACGCCTCCAGTAATAAACAAGGAACCAATCATGAACACTTGTGCTTAATTCAAAGGAGTCAAGTGTTGTACATTTATTGGTAAATAATCCTACCCTATCTAATCTACCCTAATTTTATGCTTCTCAAGGAAAGTTACTAACTACTGGTATTGGTTACTTAGTATTGTAAGGCCAGCAGTACTTGGCTGAGGGTAGATGGCCTCTAACGAGTACAGAAAGAACTTACAGCAATCTAAAGTATGGCATTAAGAACCTTTCAAAACGAATTCAACTAGAAACTACTTAATTTTTTATTTTCATCTTCGAATACGACCCTCATAATTCATATAAACCTGCCTCGGGATCCCTAAAATTATGTATCGAATAAATATATTAAAGGAGTAGGATTAAAATTCGTAGGCAGTCATAAAAGTAATCATATAATGTTATGAAATTGAAATTTAAAAATCAATCATCATGATCTTTGCCACGCCACGCAAATTGCCTCAATAAAAATGTCGACGGATCGTAAACCGGGTAATGTCGCTTCTCATTATACTTTAATGGTTTCATCAAAACTGCGTTCTAAAGGAAATATTTGATGCAATATTTACTTTTAATTCTTACTTAAAATATGGTGTTCCATATTTTTAAAATACTGTGGTTATAACTATATACTACGAACTAATAACGTAATAACCTATAAATACTCAGTATAGTTAAGCGCTAGTAGGCTACAGTAAGAGCGTGCGATGCATGCAATCCGGAGCTCGCAAATTCAAACCCCGGTTCGTACCAATGAGTTTTTCAGAACTTATTTACGAAATAGCATTTGATATTAAGAAATTTTCAAAAAAACAATGTACCCAATCAGCGTGATTTGTAGAAGATGTATTCCAAGTATTTTGAATCTTAAAGAGTTGCTTCTCACAGAGTATTCGATGTCTATTTCCATGAGATGATTGGTATCTAGACTTAGCCTTTTGTGACAATTCAGCCCTTCATTTTTTAGTTTACTTCAATCGAAAACTAATCGCCGAATGCAAATAGAACGCGGTTATCAAATTACGAGGGCGGGATGATTATGTAACTAATATAACTAGCCTAAGTTATTTAAAAAGTAACATCTAAATAAAAAAAAACTGCGATATTTTAAAATTAAATCTCTGGCTGTCTGTGATCTAAATCATGTAATTTGAAAATTTATTATCAATAATTTTCAATATAGATTTAATTTAACAAAAAGCGATTATAAAGTTTTTTTCTCAAGAACATGAAAGGGATAGATTTTTATAATGAGTTCAAGAATGTTTTAGTTATTGTACTCTTTCTTAGGCAACAATAAAAAACTGGGTTGCTGAGATAAAACGTGACCGTACACGTGTCCAAAATGAAGCCCGTATTGGACGTCCAAAACTGTCACAACTCCGGAAATTATTTCTTAAGTCAAGATATGATTTTGGCAGACCGACGATTGAAGCTATCTGTAACAGCCAACATTACAGGCATCTCGAAAGAATGAGTACAGTATATACTGAGTGAAAAGAAATCCGCGTGTTAGGTTAGGTTAGAGATCGTTTTGAGAGAACTAAAACAAACAACTGGGTTTGGGTACTCTGTATAAGCTAAAACTTATATTATATTTTATTAAAGATATCTCGTCATTTAGAACTTGGTATTATAACAGCCGAAAGACGAAATCCCAGGGCAATATCAACAAACTTTACTTGTTACCATTATTACGTAGGCGGCACAGGGCACAGGTACTATTCGAATATTAAATCGGTTTTCCCGGAATTCGCGCTATTAAAGAACGACTACAATTATAACGAAGTTAAGAAAATTATAAAAAATAAGACTATCCGAATAATGCTAATTAGCACCCAAAAATTGTTTTCGATCAGTAGTACACCACCAAGCAAAACACTAAGAAGCAGGAATTGTTAACGGTGTAACTAAAAACCTAAATATTGTCATTAATTCCCATTTTTTCCGTCTGATTCTTATAACTAATGGTATTTTGGTAAAGAGAATTATCTGATTAGCAAAACAAAATGTAAAAACATGCAATAAGAACCAAGATACCAAAATTTAATACCGGTTAATTTGTATGAAAATAATACCAGTATTCGATTCCTACTTAGAAGTACATATTTAAGAAAGACCAACATCGATCACCTTTCAAGATCGATTTTAATATTTCAAAAAAAACAACAATAAACGCACTTTCTACCAATACATACAGCCTCTACTTAGTTTAATAAACGTTGTATCAATATCTCATGCAATGCACACTCGTGTTAATATTAAATTAATATAATGTTTTTACATTAAAATGCACGTTGTTACCTATTTATAACTTATAGGTTAGGTAGGGTAGGTAAATAAGTATTTCAGTTTACTATTCAACTAACAAACCTGAGTTAATAAAATCATATGAACGTGACTTATTACGGGGATAGTAGTTTACACATACGTTTCCAAGAATGTGTAAAACGCTATAAAGGTTCTCTTACTAATTTTACCTACTTAATAACGCACGAAGAATCAATGCTATATTTGAATTAGAACTAGAACGGATTAGAACTGAATTGTACATATACAATATATTTAATTGTGTTTTATAGGAATGTAAACAATTATGGAAAATTGATATAAACTATTGTGTTAGTATATGTATAAATATGAGTATTCTAATGGATGATAAATATATTATTATGATACGTATAATAATCGTACTCAAAATAACTGTTATTAAACATTAAACGACAGGTATGGCCTAGTGGGTAGTAAAGTGGGCTGCCTATGAAGCCGAATGACGGTCTTGGGTTCGAATCCCAGTAATGGCATTTATTCGTGTCATGAGCAAAGATATTTGTTCCTGAGTCACGGGTGTTTTCTATTTATTAAGTATTTGTATATTATACAATATCGTTGACTGAATACCTACCCACAACACAAGCCTTCTTGAGGTTACCGTGGGGCTCAGGCAATTTGTATAAGTATGTCCTGTAATATTGTATTTATTAATTTATTAAAATGCTGCTGGTGAAATCAGTATTTTCTAACTGCGTTCGACTGAATTCGTATCAAATGTGCAATTGGCCTTAAACTCTAAAAATACTTAATAGTGTTGTGTTGCTGAATGCATTTGTAATAAAAGAAACAGTTTTTATTTATTATTTGCGCAAGGCTTGTAGAATATCCGCCGCTATTGTATACTCCACACCGGAACCGCACCTACGCTCGGCACGTTTCACATAAAACGTTATACGTTTTTCTTTACCAAGTTAGTGAAAAAGCCTTAAGTGGAGTGGGTATTAAACAAACAAAAACGACCTTGCTAAAGTGACGTTGTATTTTATTTTCTGGACAGGTAGGTTCAGGTAATATTTCTGTTTTCATTTCGCTCCGCAATTATAATTTATTTAATGCAGTAAAATTGTATTTGTTGTGTAATAAAAATAAGTTTCATATAACGTGTTTTATTAGCAAGTAGACGTAGGCGAGGAATAAAAATAGAGCCGCATTAAATTCGTATGAATATTTCATATAGTCTGAAAATTTAAAAATAAGTTCATATTTTAACAAGAAGCGCTTAAATGTGTTTTTAATAATAAAATTATAATCTTTATCATTATCATCTTCATATCAGATGAAGGACGACCTCTGCTGGACATAGTACTCCCCCAAAACGACCCACAGGTTTGTTTTACCCGCATCCAGTGGATTCCCACTCCACCTTCTGGGGGGTCTGCCTACGCTGCGCCTTCCGATTCGTGGTCTCATTACGCCCCGACGTGTATAAATTAAAAATAACGTACAATTTTGTAGATGTAAAAAAAGGTCAAATTCCTACGTTATTTTAGGTCTAGAAGTGCCTTCAATCAAATACCTAACCAAAATGTGTACCCTAAAACAATGAACGTCTTTTTTTAATCTACATATTTTTATCGTGAAATAACTGCTACACTAAGTTGAAAGCTTTATCAACAAATTTATCTGCTAAAACAAAGTGGCATCGTGAATCTTTGATAGCAAACGTCGTTTATACAGATTGAGCGCTTAATAAATTATCAGACAAAGATCAAGCCGCCGCAATCCGTAGGGTTGCCACTGACGATGTTTAGCAAACGAAGAAAGCCGCTCAAGTGCTCGTAAGTAGGCACACAACTGAAGACTATTTGTAAAGCTTCAGATCTCAGCTTTCGTGACTTAAAAGAATGTTATATTAATACCGTACCATACATTTTTTCTGCCAGGTTAAAATTACTACAATAACAAAATTTCATAGATTAAAATATATATACATAAGAAAAAGTGGTCAAGCTGACTGGTGTCAGAGCGGATAAACGGGTATAGTGGTGTTTTCAGCGGTTGCGGCTACTACCTAAAACACTAGATTACACATATTGCACACCAACATGCAGTAAAATGTTTAATTATTTAAGGTTTAAATGATACGTTTAAATGCTATATAGTTATGCTTATATGTACATTAAACAGTCATCCCTGAAATTTCGCAAAATGAAGGGAAAGCTGATTACGAGTATTGTCCTAGTGGGTCGTGTGTTGATAAAAGAAGAAAGTCTGGGTAAAGTTGATATCAACAACATCTAGATCCGTGAATTTAATAAGTACAGTCAACAACACTCCTAGCTATACATTGGTAGACCTTATTATGTAAGGCATAGAGTCCACCGATGTACACATAAAAGTGTTGCTGTGTGTACGTGTACCTGTTGAAAATATTAGAATTAATAATAGGACGTAATAAACATGTTTCGTTATCAATAACAGTATTCAGAAAAATAATAGGCGTGTAACTTGGCTGCTGATTTTATATAATAACTATATAAATTTTAAATAAAACCTAAGAGATCTTTTAATTGTTTTTGGTTTATGAACAAAACAAACGCCGTGTTGAACATTTTAGTCATGAAGCTTGCAAAAAATATTAGTAGAGCGCAGTTAATAACCTTTCTTTTCAATCCGTCGACTAAAAAATAGAAAACGAAACGAAAACTCACTTGTTGATCCGAGAGGAGCTCGAGCCAATCCCGGCTGTCACACATTTGGAGAATCTTTTCAGCACTCTATCTCAATACACTGTACAATCGCCTTAACAGCTGCTCTGACTGATCCCAATTCTATTACGACTGAAGATAAATATTTTTAAGTAAGTCAAAAAAGCAGGTATTTTATTTTTATGGTTAGTCGTAGTAAATAATAAGAATTTGTATAATTTATAACACTTAAAACTTTCTCGTTTTCTATTATTAAAACCTAAAGAACGGGTCTTTCGCGAATCGTATATCGTGTTTATATATATTATCTGTTCAAATACAATTTTTAATGTTTTAAATGTGGAAATTAAATGTATACTGTATGTGATAGAATTTTTGTCTATGTATATTTTGGGACAAAAAATGTTAATACAGTAATGATAATTTGATGTATAATCTCAAATTAGTTTATTTCGTCCTTTTTCACTAGCCTTTCCATACAAAGATCAAATAAGCAACACTTCAATAGGATTCTAATAAAGATACATCACAAGGATTGCAGAATGAAATTCTTTATCTAAATGTAGAAAAAATAAGAACTTTCTCCATCAAAGTAAAAGCCTACAAAAATAAAGTTTATATAATTCATGTTACTCAATGCATATTGTTTTGATTATTTAACTTGTGTTTTTTTTCATTGAAAAGTGTCCTTATAAAACAACAAGGTAATTTCATTTGTTACTCCGGCAACCGTAAAACTTTATCTAACGCTCCTGCATTAGACGAGGCTTTATTTCTCAAGACAGTCAGCCCTAATACCTATAATGACTGTGGCTGTAACTATCACAACCCTATTACATAAAGTGTAATACATTTCTTCCGCACACGGCATCGGGGTCGCGCGCAATGGCCCGCGGTCGCTGCCGTGCAACTGACACGTCCGTATATTGCAAGCTTTGTCCCCTATAGTGATGTGGCCTTTCCCGTTACTGAAAAAGTTGACCGAATAAATAATTATTTCCCAGTACCAGTAAACATTATTTTTTTCATTTCAGTTCAGTTAGAACTCAAAATATTGGATTGGTCGGTTTTAATACGTTCTTGTCGGTTTTTTGACAGGACATAGATTTTGTATGAAACTCTTTTTTATATATTTTCAAATGGTATTGGTATATAGAAGGTCTATAGTAGAAGTAATGCAAACTTGGTTATTTTTTATTTTCTTCAACCAACTTTCAAACTTACTAAAAACTAAAATACAAAATCAATTCTGTTTAAATATGGGAAAAATAATTGACACTATATATGTATTACACATATACATAATATACCTAACAAATAAAATAGATCGAAAGATTACTGTATCCCGTAAATAACTCTAGGCGAGAGGAGAATTAGTAGTATTATGAGTTTTAAGCAGAAGAAGTCGCGGACAGAAACTGGTTGTAAAATAAGTAATATCTTCTAAACTGAGCGATTCACAAGCAACGTTCTACGGATGCGGGATTTGACATAATATCTAGCATACAAATTGGGTTGGAGGTAGAGAGATGTCACTGCAATTTAAACTACAGCCAACTCGCTACTTTATGTTCTAGGGTTATATTCTGAGCGGCTACAGGCAATGGGTCTGTCTCACCTTTCCGACAGAGCATTATCATGGGCATTAGAGTACGCGGAGTAGCCATTCTCTAACATATCACCACATGCTGCCGAACGCTGTCGGATTGCACAAACAGAGCTGCATGTATTTAGTTATTTATGTAAAACAATGTTTTAAAAAAATTACGCGATTGAAATATGTAGGCAGCTCTTCCAACAATGACTTCTCGTTCCCGACCAGGGACATCACTACGCCTGTCCCGTTTGATAAGTGAATGCAATTATTGAGTTCTCCTCTAATATGCTATTGAACGGCTCTCTTGTCATAACGAAAGCGGAATCGGCATTGTTACCATAACTCCGGTTATTTTATGAGTAGTTCTGATTGGCTAGATGTCACCGATGTGGTGCGTGTTATGTAATATAGGCATCTTAGTGCTTTCATTATTAATATACCCGATACAATAGCGTGTTCTCTTAAAGAACGTCGAGAGGAAATCGGGTAAAGGTAAGTAAACAATACGTATTTTAGGTTTTATTGCCAGGCTACTTGTGTAAGGTATCTTTGACCCTTTGAAGGGAAATAGAAGCCCTGTGTAGCGTATCGTATGGATTACAGTATTGGTGACCAAAACAACAACCTCATCTAATCGCAACGCACGACCAAAAAGAAAAATTAATGATTGTTATTTCACATATATTTTTCACAAGTAGTATTTAAAAAACATTAACAATAACAAACACATAGATATTCTGACAAACCCTAGGCTTACTTACTTCTTTACCGCCGTAGTAAAAATGTGTTATTCGTAATGTATTAGTAATTATTAAGTAAAGCATCATACATTTCACCGTGGAATTTAATAAATAATATAATATCTCATAAAAAATACGTTTTGGCACGAGTTCACTTTGTTGAAGAAGCCAAATTTATTCAAACCAGGCAATTTAGCCTTGAGATTTTCCTTTGAATGAAGTGTTGATCAGACGTAACGAAGTTTATTTTCCGTACAACATAAAGTGTTCCTTGATTTTTCGACAAATTATTTATATAGGATTGTATTGATGAATAAATTTATTCCTCAATCGACGCTAAAGAATTTTCAGCATGTTATTCTAGCTAGTAAATATGTCTCGTTTCATACATCTGGCGGACAGATACCTGTATCAGACACAAGTGTGTCTGTCAGAGCTCTGTCCGCAGTTAGATCAGTGTCCAATTTACGCCACACATTTACGATGGTATTCATAGCTACCTAGCAAAGTTTTTATTAGAAATCTTTATCATGTAACATCGTAGTATCAAAATTACTAAGCCGATTCTTATGAACAAGGTGTCTTCAATTGAAATCACAGAGGATGTTACTTAAAACAGGTAACACAAGTGTGTAGTGCAGACATATGAATCTTTAGTTAGGACTACACTAAAAATAGACTAGGTAATTGTGTCACGTCATAACCTGAAACCGTAACCGAACAACGTTATGCGAACGGTAATTGTATTTGGGTATTGACACCCTTGCACCCCCCGGGGGCCGCCAGCGCCTCTACTGCATACAAATATACAGGATGTCGACCTCTCCAGCTCTCGACACAAGTACAATGTCCCAGACTGGGCTATATATTTACAAATAAATTACTGAAATACTCGTAGTTCTGATCGTTTCGATGCAGTCAGCACGCCACCTGTGGCCTTAGCATATTTTATAGAATAAAGTATGGTCACAGTGTTTTCTACCTTTGTACATATGTTAGGTACTACAGTTAAACTATGTAGTTAAAGACACCACACGTTTTATTAGTTTATTGTACATTACTACAGGGGCTTACTAGACGAAGATTAGAATAGAAGGATTATTACCAAAACGACAACCCCTTTTCACGCCGATATGTATAGTATATATCAGGTATATATTTTTATAAATACTAGTATTTGATATCGTATTTCTAAGATAATGAATAAAATTGTATCCCAGAGATCGTAGTCACTCCATATAAAAACAATGGAGTGAGGTTAATATATATTTAAACATATTTGGTGTCGAAAGTAAAACTCGGGAGTTAATATAAAAGATAACGGGTAATCTTTTATATTATGCTTACTATATTTTACACAAGTAGCACAAACTTATAACTGACCTTCTTTTGTGGAACAGATGAGCAGTGTAATCCAGAAATGCCATACCCATGGTGGTAGCACCATCACCATCCAATATTTGTTTAATTACTTTTGCTCAGCATCGTGTTTTCAGTTGCGGTGTATTGTCATCGCCATCAAATCTGAAAACAAAATAAAAATTAAAAATAAATATCAATGTACTCGACATTAATCTCATATTCATGACGCATTGCCAAAATTATATTCTAACTCTGTAGCACTTCTAAAACCTACACTGAATTGTACTGAAGTATAAACACACTTGTTTTCGTTTTCTAAATAACTCAAGCAGAATACATTAGACTTTACTCAAACAAGCTAAATGAGATATAATTTATGATAAACTAGGATAAATATACTTTGAAGATGTAACCAAATTAATATTTGTGAAGGTAAATAAAAAAATCCTGGTAGGTAAATACCAATTTATTATAATTAGCTTAATGCACGTCAATGGCAGATGTATTTAAATTTCATGAGTAAGATGTAGAAAAATATTAGTCTTGTATAAAGAAACATAATTAGTCTGGAGCCAGACTGAAAACGGCCGCCCGGCATCTAGCCCAGCGTATGCTGGGACCGGAATCCTTTGCCCACTATTAAGTGAACTGAGATCTGTATAAATTATTATTTTTAAATTCATTTCATTTTAGTTTGCTCTGTATCTTCATTTTTTGTGTATGTGGTAATAATAATCTTTTATCTTATTTTTATAATGGTTATAAGAAACCTCATTACGAAAATGCTAGCGACACAGACGAAGTAACTTGAAAGGAGTAATGGGTATTCTCAACCCGAGTACAAGTATAAGGCAGGCCTTGTAACGTGAAGGGCTGTGTTATCATTGGACATCAGTCCCACATGATAATAAAGGGATGAGCCCGTCCGCATGACATTTTATTCAATGAACCCTCAATATATCTCCCTAGGTATGCCACAGGCCCGAAATTTTCTTCTTGGTCATTTCGGGCATCTCAAATATGTATAGTGTGTTTCGGCTAAAACCGGGCTCATAATACATTTCAGTGCTGAGCTAAGTAAAGTCAGAGTGGCCCGTAGTGATGAGGCAGATGTAAAACATTAATGTTTTTAAGTCTAGCCCGCACGACAAAATAAAGCGCACAGTTTTAATATTTATTTTCAATCTTAAAGAGACGGCGGAGTTTAATACGAGTAACATTCATTTGACGTCAAATTTAAGCTTTTTACAGATTCAAAAATTTTCGTGTCTACATTATCTTCAAAAATATATATACACTTTAACCATCGTGGCTTGAGCCTGGCCTGCACGAAATCGTTTCTTGACCAGTCATCCATCAACGTTACGCGTAGGTACATCTAATCGTCTATGTGATAAATGGGAACAACTTGATCTAACGCTCTACAAAACATTTCACTTTCATACCAGGATAGGGTACTTGATTGAATGCTATTTTAGCATTGCGTACCAAGCTAAATTTCCGCGACCTTTGTTAACAAAGTGTTACATAAATTCTTGTTATCCGTTAAGGGTATGATTGAAATTGAGATTGTCATAGAACTAATTGAGAAAAACTAAAAAAAATGTTATTTTAGTAACGTGGAAAAAACATTTGGAGCTTTGATCTATCTGTGAGGACATATCATCTCGTAACATATTTTTCCTTTCTATTTAGTTTTTCCTAAACATCATATGATGCCAATTTATGCCCTTAAGCAATTAAGCGGCATTTACTTACTATGTAACACTTGTTTTTATTTTGGCTGTATTTTGCTGTCTGCAACTTATATTTCTTTAACGTTAGATCAATATGGACAATAATAATTAATAAAAAAAATATTAGAGCTTTTTCATAATGCAGAAAAACCTTTCGAAGAATGTTACATTTCGCAGACTAATCTTTTACAAACGGATCGATATTAATAAATTTCGTATACAACTTAATGTTTTGAATTTGAAATCTTTGCACCAAATTTTGTAATACGTTCATTTTGGTATGACTGTACATAACATGCAGACATGTATAGTTATACAAAAATACTTTAACTAATGTCGAGAAACATTTTGCTATCAAAGTCATTTACACGTCCTCGAGTCACCTTAAATTGTCTTGCTCCTTGTTGTTTCTTTGCTGTGTAGGTTTGTTTACTTAATAAACATTCTTCGGGCTGCACCCCGTCGCAGCTGCAGCACCAAGTTCACCTAATTAACTTCTGTTAAGCTAAATACTGAGACTGCTGGGTAATTATTTTCTCAACTGGAGATTCCAGTCTTAAGGTAAACTCAATTACAAACTAGTTTTAACTAATAGTGCTTCAAATCATTTTCAACTTTAGACAGACGTTTATTCAGTTTCTTAACAATAATGTTTTTGAAATGCGTGATGGAAGCTCATAGATACGTAAGTTAATTGCAAAAAACTTTAAGTCTAAAAAAAACATACTTTAAGTAAATTATTAATGTGCTGTCTATCATACCTTGAGCGTTATAAAATAAACTATAATTAGTGTATTTAATTCATTCATATATGTAAGATAATGGGTTAATGAGTTTGATTAAATTAATAGATCATAACTAATTATTATATACATTATAATAATTAGATATGGGTATAAATATATACCCATATCTAACATAAAAATCGATTCATGTTTTTTTACATAATTATATGCTCTGAAATAATAATACTTTTTCTCTTCAATTGGCAAAATGCGTTCAACGGAATCCACATTAAAATAAAATGGCAATTAATATTAAAAGGAAATAAAACTGTCTCATTCATTTATTTAATTCATAACTCATCAGCATAAAGCATTTTCATGTCGAATGGAAGCAATTAATTGCACTGGTACCTACGTCAGTCTTCTTCATTTTAATGATTTCCGCGCAAGTTTTTGTCCTTTTTAGGACTGTTGGTTATGAATAAATCTTTGTTTCTGAACGACTCGATTGCGATAAAACTCATTAAATTAAACACTTTACAATGGCCATTAAAATTAGACACCTAATTTTATCATAAAAATGATTGTAAAAATAACATTATTTAAATACTAATATGATTTAATAATGTACACAATACAAGACAATTTAAGGAAAAACAACCACTATGAGAAATGTAAAACAATTTACCCGAGAGTTTTAAATACTGTAACAGGTTTCATACCACTAATAATATTGTTGAAATATAATAGTTAAAATAATTTTGAAGTATAAACAAAACTAACGCGTTGTATTATTTTTGCTTTATTATTGTGGCGGAGCAACGTGCATGTTCTCAGAACACTCTTGGAAATTGAAACGTATATGATAAATATTGTGTTCGTTTGCTTCGATATTATTCATGAAATAAAACAAGCGATCATTACGTTTATAGTAATTTACTTCATCCCGCCGTTTCGAACCCTTAAGCAACTTTCGTGGTCATCAGGTGAACTGACGCGCTACCGCCAAAAACGATATTCGTATATTTCGGGTATCTTTTTCTTTTACCCAAATTAAGACGTCATGAGAGTGACAGAGCTAATCGTCCGAAATTTACGAATATCGTTTTTGGCGGTAGCGCCTCTGAGGAAAATATTAAATTAATAACCTCCATCCAAATTACAATATGCAATCCTACCTACATACATATAAATCATAAAAAAAATATGTGTGCTTGGATATGCAAGATGGGCTTGTAAGAAATAAATATCTAATAATTACATTACTTCTATAAAGTTTATGTTATTATGATTTAAAATGACGAGCATATTAGTACCACCTTCAATTTTTTTTAATATTAATCTTTATTATTTTATTATTTGGGTCACAGGACGTATGATAAAAATCTAGTTTTACATGATATAGGTAAAAACAATAAGTTAAGCCTACTAATTAAGTACTTTCACTTCCTCGTTATTTAAATCGGAAGAAAAATAGAAAAATTTGATTCGTTGCGGGACTCGAAACCCCAACCACTGGATCACTAGCACAGTGCACTACCAATTGTGCTATACGAGTACCGCTTGGACTTGTAAATTTTTTCTATTTTTCCCTTCCTGGTATTCGTCATTACGGGTGACGTGTAGACACATCTACCGAAAGAGTAGTGAACCCTTTTAACGGCAACGAAATCTCAAATTTTGATTGATAATTCATAGATAACAATGTGCTACCCGCATAATGTCCGGAACACCATTGTTCCGTGTACGGGAAAGACATATTATTTTTTCGTAGTAGATGAATCAAAATTTGGTACACTCAATTAGCAAAAGTTGTTAAGAAAAGTTAAATCACTGTCAGTTTCGTTACAACAATTAAGTATGAAATCTTTATGAAAATCGACTTTTTTCCTTTAATTATTCTGTAATATCGATTGAAGTTTATAAAAAGAACATCAGAACTAAATTTTTATCCAAATTTAATGCTTAATTGGCGTCACGAAACGATATATATATATTCTGTAATATCGATTGAAGTTTATAAAATGAACATCAGAACTAAATTTTTATCAAAATTTAATGCTTAATTGTCGTCACGAAACGAAACTGACATAGATTTAACTTTTCTTATCAACTTTCACTTACTGGTTCGTCTTTATTCTGTGGCATAAAGAAGCATCACAAGAAAACTTCTTCAAGAAACATAAAATGTATCGCATGCAAATCGGTTAACCCTTTTAGCACTTATAGTACCACAATATAACAGGCATGTCTTAAGAATTTATAACATACATATTTTTGCGTCAGTTAGTTACCGCTCACTTCTGTACTTGTTTGGTCCTCGAAACGTGTAAGTTATCGGTCTTCTTATATTATTCGAAACTCTCCTCAAGTTTCGCAGCTCATGTATTGGATTCAACCAGATATTATATATAAGAAAACTACGCAACTAAGTAATTAAAGAATATCAAATTAACCGCAACGACGTAGGTAAATTCGATGGGCAACTTTCAAATACAACTGCCGGGTAAGTGCGTCAGGGATGCCGCCGGAGCGGGTCGATACCGAACGAAAGTTTAAATGGAAAAGTGTCGGATTTTATTTTGCGGCGCTCTTTACTATAACAAATTAACAAAACCTCAGCGGCCGTCAGGCGAAAATGTTAAATATTAACTTCGTTATTATTATATTTTAAATTGATGACATGCGATCAGGTTTTAACCTATATATTCTGTCTTTGAAATGTAGTTTTTAGTGTAATTTTGTTCCCGAGCCACATAATGAAATCAAAATAATCTAAACGGGATCTAAATTTGAATCGTCAATTACTGTATATTTCTATCCTAAATAATATTTTGATGACTGTTTTAGCCTGACTGACCTAACCTACTTGTCTAGAAGGTGTTTGTTTCTGTGGCGTCACAGGAATCATCCAACCTTAACCTAGTCCACTTTTATAGCAGATCTAACCTGACATAGTCTAGCGGAAAAAAATACTATTTTGAGGCAACTCAGGCCTGCCTGGATAAAATATTGTATTTTAAACATTCGTAGTAGATGAATCAAATATTGTTTCCATTTAATTTACGATTGGTTAAATTATACCTTTACAAAACCTACTCACATCATGTAGTCTCTAACTTCCAACACAATAAGCGTGTCACTAGTATAAAACAACTGATGACATCTCAATTGGACAAAAATTTCATAGGCGCTGTTATTATTATTTTTTTAAAGCCAGGGTTGGAATATGGAACGAGAATAAAAAATGAATTCATAGATGACTACTTTACTTCCCAAAACTTTCTTGTCAATTAGGCTTCATACTTATCCATTTAAAAATATTATTGTATATCCACTACAAAATATACAAATGCGCGCTTAATAAAATCACTAAATGTTTACACGCAGCACAGGGACGAAACTCCAATATTATGAAAGCCTGAATGTTAAAAATTCTTCCTTGCCCAGTTTGATATGCGAAGAATTTCTGAGTGACGCGTTACGGGCATATTACAGATTCCTATCTGAAACAATAATTGTACATATAGATTATTATCTGATTTCGAGGAACAAGGAAATGTTGCAACACGGTTTTTCGCAACTTTTTACTTATTTGGAGATATCCTTTTATAGAATCCCTTGTAAATGATCTCAGAGGGATCAAAAGGAATTTACACCATGATCGGCAGATTTTCCGTCCTTTTGATTTGGGGATTTGGTCAAAAAATCAGATTTGCATGTCATGAGCTTCGTCAGTCAAATTAGGCGGAAAATGATATGATTGCTAGCTTTTCTTCAAATATTAGAGCAAAATCCGCCGAATCGTAATTTTCTTTAAAATATTTTAATGCTAGTCACATTAAACTAATCGATAGGCAAGATAGGTTTGTTTGTTTGCTTCAGATGCCCACTTGACGGGGCTCCGTTGATACTGAAAATGCAAACATATTTTCCCTGTTTTATGATAGGCCTAGGAATGCATTTCATGATATGGCAGATATTACGATGGACCCCGACATATACATAACGATTAACTTTGTAATGAATAGACTCGAACTTATACATGTGAATAACAGCTTAGTACCAGTCACTAATTTTTACTTGCGACTACTGAGTGCTAAGATGATAATGACTTGAGAAAAAAAAACCTACTCAGGGAATTCAGCTTACTACAATCAAGCGTGAAAGTATAAGAGATAGTCAAACTTTCGCAGCAATAGATATTTTTTCACTTTTTTCATGCTCTAAAAGTGTGTCATATAAAAGTAGCACATTTAGCCTCTTGGGAAAATATGTATACATATTTAAGATATACAAAACGTTTTAAATTGACCAACCAGAACACTTCACCTTATTAAATCCACCAATCACGACACGACACATATCGAAGTTAATCGCAACTCTAGATTCTTTTTTGGGGCGAATACTGTTTAAAATGTGAAATCATTAAACAAAACTTTGTATAAAGTATCAACCAATCAGAATACAGCAATATTAAAATCGACCAATGAGGAAACGCAATCAAATTCTCAAAGCATAAGGTGCTTTTTAGTTCTAACTTCACAAGCATTAAAAAAAAAAGTATAAATCGCTGGCAAACTCTTTGAAGCCCCAATTATACGTTGTTTATGGCATTTATTCGCGGCGTAGATATATCCTATCTGTATCAAAGCAGTGAAAAAATACAAAGACTGCCAAATTAAACATTTTTGATTCAGAATTCATTGCGGGTGAATAAAATTGTATATGTTAATTGTTAAAATATTTTTTTTTCTCGCAATCGTAGTGAGCATTATTATGTTTAACTCGGGTCTAAACGCCATATTAGCCTACTTTAGCCCCTTGTCAAACAATCTACTATTATTACAAGTAGGTATATAAATTACGCAAGAAAACTACTTGAACTTTTTATGCGGCGTAAAAAACGGAGGTGATTCTCAAATCAACGCATACCTATATTTTCATCACTTTAAAAAAATGTCTCAACTTTAGTGAAACGAACTTTAAAGGTACCAAAGTTTATGACGGTCTAAGTATTTTATATGGAGTTCTACTACTAACTTAGAATTAAAATGAAAAGACCGTGTTAATCGCAAACATTCCAGTCTCACTTCCAAGTTCCACGGACATCAGATTATTACGAACTACGAATAGAAATACTTTGTCACCCGCCTGCCATCCTAAGGTTGAGTTCATGTGACTTGAAAAAACTTGAAATTACCAGATTTTTTTTACTTGAACATTGTGTTAGGTACACCGGCCAAGATAGCAGGACATAAATTAATAATAATTAATGTGTTTACAGTAATAGATTTCGTGCTAACGTTATAATATAACAGCCAAACTTTATTTAAATAGTATTGTTCGAATGTTCGTCATGTTCCGTCACGAATCTCAGCAGAGCCTCTAGTGTAAGTTTCTTTTGACGTAAAAAAACGTTTAATAACGCGTAAGTGATAATGTTATTTATATGGGAAACACAAACGTCACGTTTTTTTTTATGACATAGGCGGCAAACGAGCAGACGGACTGCCTGGTGGTAAGCAATTACCGTCGCCCATGGGCACCCTTAACACCGTTACGTTAAAAACGTACACTCAGGGCTCAGATTACTTTTTAAGCATTTTTTTTTTGCATGTAGCATAGCAGTCTTTAATAATTACATATTTCAATAAGAAAGCGGGCATGGTATGGCAAGTGTTTGCGCTAGAAAGCCGCCCACCAGTGACCTCCCTTAGGCGTTTACTTATCGCTATGTGAAGCCAGCGCGCCCGCTGCCCGAGGTTTCCGACAGATCGAGAACTAAAATCTACAAATTTGTAGGCGCCGAAATACGAACAGTCTACAAGTATAATTATTTACTCGTACTTATTACAAAACGTTGTCCGCCTATACATCTGGTTACTGGCTGTTTACTGGTTTCCAATAAGTAGGACGTCGGCAACACCATCGGAGGCTTTGATGTCCCAGGCCCTTAGCCTCATAGGTTCGGAAGAAAATCTAATTTAGGTAGGCATTTTTAGCTTCATTCTGGCACGCGATCTAACAGTTATTTGCTGATGAGGCTTTAAGAATTTTTGCAGGCGAGATACGCGGTGTATGGATGAAAGCCAAAAAATTCTGGCAGGAGTACACTCAAAATTGTTAAAATCCCATTACACATATGGTCCTTACCAATTAAATACAGTGGTCTGAGAATTTTCGGAAGCTTGGGAAGTTGGGTCTATACTTGCTCACTATGGATGTTGACAATTGGGTAGGTAGGAAGGACTAAATTAGATAATTTCCAAACAGGACAAACTAAGCAAATGCATACATTACTAAATTACCATATACTTTCAAAATAGTCGAGGTGGACAGGCTATTAATTTTATTAAAATAAAACATAAAAAATTTTATATAGATTGTTTCAATACAGACGGAGTAGCATTATTATGAAGCAATAATAAATAGTGTCAAAGCCATAACATTCCTATATCAGGGTGTGAATACAGTCTACGTCACATGTGAATTGTTGCAACTGGCTCGTGGCATTAACTGTTTATAAATCGATTATTATAAGCAAACATTATTAACTTAATAGAAACTGATAGGTAGTTTTTGAAGACCAGGAATTTTGTATTAGGGAGTTTTAACATTTTTTTTTTTCTATTTATTTTAGTACCAGTGCGGAAACATGAATCGTACAGTCCAAATAATAATGAATTCACAAAATGTTGTTATCCTACGCGCGCCTTCTAACAAAATTAAATAAATATTTGAACAAAACAAGGAACATCAGAGATCTCTTGAGTTTATGATGTTTTAATGTAAGAGGGTATTTTGCATTCCCTTTCAGCAAACCGTGTGCAAATCTTATTAAACCCGCAGACCGATTCGACTACAGTTATTTTAGACGAATTCAGTCTGAATTTGAAAAGCATGCATTTTATCTACTTATCACTTTGATACGATAATATGTACATATTATTGGATAGATGTTACAGATATTTATTTTACTGCGTGGAAGTAGGTAGAGCTATATTTTTGTAAGAAAGCCTTACAGCCGGATCTAGCATTTAAATTCAATAAGTGTAGTTTGCAAGCTTGTTACATAAAATCTGTTACTTATACATAAATTTATAGTTCTAGATGTATCTTTGTGTAAATATTATTTCATGAATATAATTATTTTATATTTACAATACAGTTAAAAATATATAAACGAATGTTCTAAAGATGGTTTAAAGTATGTAGTAGTATTTTGTAGGCTAAGTAGTATAGATAAGTGTCTTATTAAGTTTTAATGTTTATTATGCACTGTCATGATACTACCGAGGGTTAGCCTTTCAAAATTGTATAAATGCCCTCTTGATCTGATTTTATGATTTAATCTGGTCTGTATTGCTTTGCTCAGTAGCTCTGTCTTGCATCAAATACAAATATGTCCATTCTGTGTCCTGTCCGTTGATTTTGAGTCCGAACAGCTCGAAAGTCACTATCGAATTTTCTTCACATATTGACGCGTTTTTGCACTAGCTGATAAAGATATTAGGATACCTACATTGTAAGATATCCTTGACTTATATCATGTTGTATAACATATATATAAGCTTTGTTGAGATTTCCCGTGGGACCTATTACACTATAATCGTATTTTTACGACACACAATAAAAAGGGTTACATTCATTCTAAATATACGAGTAATTAAAGAAACAATCAAATTCAGAGCGACCTAAACCAATATTTATTTAACTTGCTCTAATTATACAGGGTCAGGGCCCCCGTTTTCCTCCATTCAAAATTAAAACCGGTTGTGACCTCTAGTCTGGAGTCTATCCAAATGACAATCGCTTATCAACGGCACGATCCCGTGACTTTTCATTTGCATAATGTTAACTTTTTATTTTGTGGTTGGCGTTGTCTTTAAACGGTAATTAAAATTCGACATCAGAACTGTTTAATTTAACTGTTGTATTTTATTATAGATATGCAGATCATATACAAGCACTGGATTAATAAAATATCGATCGATGGAATAGTGTCAAATTAACTTTCTGAACGCGTCTTTGGCATCAAACTACGCGACAGTTTAGTAACTTGTATTGCTGTGTAAGTATTACACCAACATGACGTGTTATTCAAAACAAGTCTATCTAATTTAATTTAATACAGCCTTCCTTAAAATATTACCTCTCTTTACTGACAATTTATTTATATAATGGTATTACATAAAAACTTTTTCTTTATTTCATTCTGTTCGTATCGCTATTTAGCAGGAAACACAAGGCACGTAATCGTTTCAGGATAAGTAATTTAAACCTGAAACTGCAGCCGCATAAACAGCACGTATAAAAGGCCTCGTATATTTTTCAGAAATTGAGCTCTTCCCTTTTCACCGGGCAGTCGGTTAATAATTTCTCTCCCATTCGGCGGATATCCCGCGCTAAGTACGAAAAATCACCTGCCGTGATGCCTTCCTCGGACTGAAAACTCCCTCATTTTTCATTCATTTGTTTAAGGCTATATTTACGAAAAACGGAAACGTTTTAAGAGCTTTTTAGTTAGAATACTGCAATTTTATCTAACATGAAATTGAGGTTTTGATTTCATATTGCATAAGTATAGTTGCTTTAATACATAGAGGTATATTATAGCTCAAGCAAAATTTTACAAAGAACTTTACACGTCATAAACAGTCTGGCACGAGCGATAAACTCTCACAGTATCGTGTATAAAATGTAAAGTGGTGCTCACATCTCACAAGATACATAGACTCTCATAAACATACACCTACGATATTGTTAAGCACTATACGAGCATGAGCTGAAAAATGCCAGGTTTACCCAAGATCAATTGCAGGTGAGTTGCCTTTTAACTTAAACCTACCCCTCTCATTTATATCACCCTCTATCAAACATGGGGGACTATCTGGGGTGCCTTACCCTTTGTCAGCATCGACCTAAATGTAAATTCAACGGACAACTTAACTATTCACGAAAAAAGGTTGTCTTTCAATAGAGTATAAAGTAGAGTACGCTTGAAGATGTGCAGAAAAATAGTTGAGTATTTCATTTTTATATATTAAAATACGTTATACATTCGTTAAGTGAAGTCAGTTGATAAAGCCCATGTTTTAAAAATTAGACTTTTATAGCTTAACTTACTAAAGCCGGTGAATAAACTCGGCTTGAAACGAACGCGTAAAATTGAGTATTTTTTGTACATGCTTGCATTTTAAGAATTAGCTAAATAAAAGAGCCGCATCTAAGTGAATAAAACGGGTATTAACAAAAAGGTGGTCGGCGTAGCGATGGAGTTAAGCACGTGCTCAGAGGGCGTCGTGCACAAAGCGATGTGCGACGCGCGTACTAAAAGCCGCCTGACACGATCGTATCCTGAGGGTAGATAAAAGCTTACGCCTAACCATATTGTACATGTAAGTAATTCGTTGGTACTTCTAAAGCCTTAAGTAAAATTATTTTGTGCATTTCTTTAATATATTATTTGATCGTAAGAAATCCAATTAAACTTAACAATATTCTCTTTTTTATTATTTCAGCTCAGGGCTCTCTCTTTTGATCTCCTCGTTTGATCACTTATATGTAGCATATTGTAAAATGTAATCACAAATCATAAGTTGAAAAATATCAATTACCAATCACAATGTAATTCAATAAAAATCTCATGCAATATATGTTATTATCATATTAATTACAGTTACTGATATTGTTAAAATGAATACCCACTAGAAGCCAAGACACCCTAGTTGATGAATTTATCAATATGACATAATTAATGATAGGTACTTATATTTTTTATTGCTTCAACTATGGAAAAAGTTATAAGCTCGATAAATTAGAATAGAGACTAGAAGAAGAAGAGAATAGGATCATTTTAATGTACTTATACAGGACTGAAAAAAAAAATGCATCTTTTCCTCATAATCCTCATCATCTCAATCATCATCATCAATTTCATACGGTTGTATGAAATTTCTATACATGTGTTTCTCTTGTACCTATTTCTGGTAAATCACCTGACCTCAAATTCGATGCGTCAATTACCAGTGTAGATCAATAATTTAATATTAAAGCCCTAAGCTTAGTTAATATTAAATGAGTGAAGCGCGTACTCTTGTGACCCGCTTAAACCCGCGGTGTGATAAAAATAGCGCTATCGTTTAAAAATACCCCGTAAAGGTCTTCCCAACAACTTTTTCTCAAAATAACGAAAAGTTAATGAAACAAATATTAAAATAGACTTAAAAATATGTGGTCTTTCATACTCGTAATGCGGCAACAGTTATAAAACATAATAATTAAATATTTGTTTTACTACTTGCCTTATTTCTGGTTTTATGGAGTCGTATTTACTGAGTAGCACTACTTTAAATTTTTCCAACAATATCCCCAAATCACCTTTGTATGCTGTATTATTTATAAGTTATAAAAAATGTAAAAAAAAACGAAAACTTATTAACCAGTATAAGTTTAATACAATAAGTTTGCATGGAATGTAAGAATTTTATCCAGCTCTGAATGATTGTTTTAGCTCTACTCATTCCGTTTCACGGTATTTGTTATATAACAATTTTCTCAGTTTTATTTATATACTATTTAACATACATCCAGATGTACGTGTAAAGAACACCTTGAAATTCGCATCTATACAGATTCGACAACGACACCGACATGCCAAGAAAAACTCGTTTACGAAATAGAAATCAAGACTAAATCCTGTAACTATGTGGGATTCCCCATCCATACGACTTCAACCTAATCTCAATACATCAAAAATAACCTAACATAAGCAGATTCTAAGGTAGGAACTAAGAAAGCTCCTAAAGATTATACTCTTGCCACCCACGCCTTGCCCGGCCGAGATAGCGGCCTACATGCCATCTAATCTAGACCTATTAGTACCGTAAAACAGGCGGAGTATGGCTTACACTGGTTTATTTTTAATGTAGGTGGACTTAGTTATTTAATATTTCAGTTTACATTATATTCAGTCAAAGAAAAATATAAACACGAGAATATACTGCTGTATTTTGTCTGCTTATTGTAAAATACAGTTTATATCTTAGGTATTCTATATTCTTATTTGACTATATTATCTAATGTAGATACAATTAAATATTTAAGTTGGTTATATCTACAATGTAAATAGAATTACCAAATCTGCCATCATTATTACCAGACTATAACTAGGCCATGTTATAGGCACAGATTTTGACAAGTAGATTCACTTATTAGATATACAATTAATTACCTATGGACGAGTAATTAAATCATAGAAATTGGCATCACTGAGCTAAAAGCTAAGGGTTAAAACTTGTTTATTCCAGTTACTCGGGACAGAGCAGATATCTAACGGAATAGTGAGTATTGGAGTCCACTGACGCGATTAATGCCGCCCGTAGTGCCGTGCCTGTAGTCGTAGGAATATTCCTTTAATCAAAGCGAAAGTGATGACATGACAATATAGTTTGATTTATGGTGAACAGCTTTTCCTGATATAAATAAATAATAAATAAATAAATATTTCGGGACAATCTGACATAAATCGACCTAGTCCTACGGTAAGCTCAGTAAGGCTTGTGTTGTAGGTACTACCTAGACGACGATATATATAATACATAGATACATATAAATACTTAAATACATAGAAAAAATAAATGATGATTTTAAACATCATTATATGTTAAATGTAAATATCGCTGATTTATAATAATAATATGTACATTTCAATTGACAACATGTATTTTTAATAATTGCGTAAAAATAATATTATAATTAAAAATCATAGTATAGGTACATCAGGTGGATTTTAAAAGTGAGATGATTTTTATAGAACGCCCATACGCTACATAAGATAAGTATATAAAGTACGCCAAGTAATGATATATCTGATAAAAGAATTAACAAAATAGGATAACCTGAATTAAAATGAAAATAATTAGATAGACCGCAGGTGTTACGAGACTGGATATGAGGAACGACTATCATATCAGAGTCAGTTTAATAGTAAAATCCTTACAATAAGATTTTGTAGAAATAATCCGACTGCAACTGAGGTGCTTTCACCATCTATGTGCCATGGTATGATGCGACATCTGTCAGAACACATGACAAAAAGGTCCTGAACATGATTGACTGTTCGATCCAAGTAATCAGGTTACACCCAAATCTCTGGATGGCTGTTGTTAGAAAATATTAGAAGAGTATATGGTCCGTATGGGACCCAGGCAAAGGAATAATGTTATGGGAGATCATACCAATATCTCTATCTAAAGGAATACTAATTACATAAATAAATATACATATAAACCTTATAGATGCCTGAGAGCAGAAACGTATACTACGCCCAACTCGGCTCGGCTTAGCCAAGCCGAGGATCAATCAGTTGAATATTTTAAAGTATCTGCACTGCCTTCTCTTCGACTAATAAACCTTCCATGTATTTGAGACAAAACTTTTAGCAAACCAATTAACTACATTTTAGAAGTTTCGTTACTAGAGATGCATCAAAAAAGATTTTTTACATTTATTTAGTGTTTTTGTATTTGGATGTGAAGGGAATGTTGAGGGGCCTATTTATGAGCTGCAGCTTAACCAAATTATTTACAAAGTACTTATACGAGTATATAATCTACGAAAACCATACTTTTGATCTAGTTAGAAAGGTAACAAGATTTTGAATATTATAATGTCAGTAATGGCATCCTTTTTACTACATGGCATTTTTTCTAATATTGAATTATTTATCTACAGTGAGTTAATGGCATTTTAATGATTTGTGCCATTTTATACGTGCTGAGCACTTTTACATGTTTATGTTATATAATTATTAACCCAACAGTAAAAGTAGCTAAGTGAGTGAAATATTCTAATTGAAATCAATACATCTTCGATTGCCATGATAAGAACGCGTGTGTGTAGTTTTGAACACCAACCCACTTAGTCACTTCTGCTAGTTACAGATGGTACCTATCACGGTCATCTGGTAAACAATTACATGTAAAAAAAATCTAATTACGTTATTATATGTTTCTAAAAGTGTATTCTCAAGTCATTTTCTAAGAAATGTTTGAAATTTTCTCACTTACAGGGATGCTTACGAAAACAACATAAATGTCAATTTTCTAACTGTAAATATACGGATCAACCTGAAATGCATTGTTAAGAATTATCGGTTTAAATATATTTCGCCGTGTGCCTGCTATACGGCCACAATTCAAAAATTTTAAATTTCTGGATTATTGCAGATTCGTATTCAAAATTGTTCAAATTACGACCTTATTTCGAGAGTCATAGCAAAAAAGGTCTTTAAGACCCTTTTTTTCACAAGTGGCCTTATGGATTTGACCATAAATTGTCAGACGATTCCCTGCAATACAGCCACTTGCCAGCCTGCCGGCTGTAAACTGACGGCCTTTTTGAGTTGTGGCTGTATAGCACACTTTTTAAATAAATTTTTCGAGTTGCGTCCTAAAAAATAATGATTAGGTGAGTGATAAATACGATAAATCCCTTAAATATAAAAGAAATAGAGGGCAATTTGATTGTGTCAGAGCAGTAAGTATTACAAAATTACCAGCTCGCCACCGAAGCTACCACAACGCAACAAAATAATTAAGCGAATCTCAACTTTGTTTTCTTACTAGTACGGTTAAATATGGCTCATCAGTGAGGGTCGTGAGCCTAATTCATATTTTTAGCTGTCTGAAGAAAAATAAGTATTGAGCATGTTTTCGAAGAGTGTGTATGTATTTAACTAATATATTATTTAATATAATATTATGTGTATCTAATTACGAGTAGGTATATAGCACGCTTTACTGCCAATAATATGCAACGGATTTTATTGTGTGAGGTAAATTACTGTGTTCGGGATCTTATTTTATAATATAGTAGGTATTCTAAATACTTTTACGGTTCCGTATCTCAAAAGGAAAAAAACGGAACCCTTATAGGATCACTTTGTTGTCAGTCTGTCTGTCTGTCAAGACCATTTCTCTCAAGAACGCGTGCAGATATCAAGCTTAAATTTATACCAAATACTCAGGTATATTGTCTCTTAGAGCTGTGAAAAAATCAAACTTAAAATTCAACGCAATCAAAAGATACAGTCGATTATATTATGCTGCAAATTTTAGAGCTATTCGGCACTCGCAAAACCTACGGGGTACTTCCCGTGAACTCAGATAGGTACTTGAAATTTGGCACGAAGCAACCTCATATAACGCAGACAAAGTAGAAATTACGAAAACTAGACATTTTTAGTAAAATCATACATAAGATATTTTTTTAAGTTTTAAATATACTACCTTTTTCCTCGTAAACGCATGGAGGTATTAAATTAAAATTCATGTCAAATACTCAGGGTTATAGGAACATTCAGATGTAGCATAACCAAACTTTTATGTCGACGCAATCAAAAGAAATAGCAATATTTTTAAAACTGAGTACTCGCAGGAAACTCAAAACCTAAAGGGTACTTCTTGTAAACTCAGAAACTTGATACTTGGCACGAAGAAACTTAATCATATAGCACAGACAAAGAAAATAATAGCCAAAGTAGAGATTTTTAGTAAAATCATACAATTAATAATTATTAATTTATATACCTTTTTTCTCGTAAACGCGTAGATGTATTAGATTGATATTCATATCAAATACTCAGGTCTATAATACCTATCAGCTGTAGCAAAACGAAAGTTTTATGTCCACGCAATTATAAGAAATGTATTTTTGAACCGGATTTACAAAAAGATAGTGACTAAAAACTTTGTAAATAAACAACTTTGATAAAAGAAGTTTCGCCAGGCTGCTGCAAATCTAGTGTAGGTATTTCAGTTATATTATAAAATGAATGAAGTGGCAATATAAATAAAATAAAGAATTACTAAATTGATAAAGTAACCCTGTTTAAGTTTATGCTCCCCAGCTTTCCCACATGTTACTGTTTTCATTTTAATTTAGTAATAAATATACTACAACTTTTGCTTGTTTTATGTTTGTACGTAACCCTCGGTGCGCGAGTCCGACTCGCCTTGGCCGGTTTTTTATTTATTTTGAATGTTTTAAAACAGAAGTTTCATAGTTTTATTTGCTCAAAATTTATAAAGAACCTTTTAAAAAAATAATATTATTTGGTAATAACATGGTATAATGTTGCTGATTATAAGCTAGTTACACATATTATCGCGTACAGTGATCTTGTCTCTATCAAAATTGATAAAATAAAGGGATTCTACCTATTTTGGTGTTTTTATTTATATATACATGGTAACCTTTATCCAATAATTTTGTGTTTAAATTTGGACGCATCCCGAAATTTAAAAAAAAACGTTCCTGCAATACGGCCACAACTCTAAATACTTGTCTTTCGGGCCTTGTGTCTTAAAAAATATACATTTCTTTTCAAAAATGGCGAGGTCATAAGAAGGGTTATATCATTCCGAGTAAAGAAAGCTAAATTTTAAATTCATAGTCCTAAAACTAAAGGAGTAAGATCCTATTAAACACTCTGAACTATACTCTCAAAACTTTGAGACGCGATTTCTCGAAAAAATGGTTTTTTGAGATG
This sequence comes from Grapholita molesta, assembly GCA_022674325.2. Taxonomy (NCBI): domain Eukaryota; kingdom Metazoa; phylum Arthropoda; class Insecta; order Lepidoptera; family Tortricidae; genus Grapholita; species Grapholita molesta. The sequence goes on along the minus strand of CP053121.2, from coordinate 20,278,407 downwards.
TGGCAGTGTAGCAGGCACACGGCGATTTCATGAGTTTCATGATGCATTCATAAGTTTATAACAACTAGAATAAGTATTATTACATAGTTATATACTATAGTTGTATAGTATCTACTTTTACAGACTGTATTCTACTACAGCGATCAGAAATTAGTAGACGTCACGGTTAGAAACCCAGACTTAAATGTGATTAGGAAGTATGCTGAAAAGCTTTCGGAAGGAATGGATGTGGACAGAATTTTAATGTACAATTTCGCTTCACTCACTTCAGTGGCCATAGAAACATATGTATTTTTTTACAAGTGGATATTCAACGTGAGAAGAAATGCATGGAAAAGATAGACAAACAGATTTCGGTGCTTTATTACTATTAGCAAAGAAACTTTACAATAATAATAAAAACCTTATCACTGTATTGCAATGCAGTGTCATAATTACATATCACATCGTTTTCAGGTTTACGGACTTAGCTGTTGTAGTACCTCAATAGAATATGATACTTTTACAATTGGAACAGAATTGGAGTTGCATTTCTTTTGTATCGCTTAATTGTAAAACACAAGAAGTTCCACTTTATTTCCTACTTTTTATGTCTTTTATCTTGAATAGTGGGTCTTAATTAATAAAAGTTGAATTGTTATGCTACTTCCAGGGTGTATCTTTTAATAAATCCTCATGATAGTAATGAATGACATAAGTATCGATACTCCTTATACCGTTATACCGTTTTCGGTACAGTATAAACGGTACGCTAATAATATAACGATACTGCTTCTTTACATATATTAGGTAGAATTTATACTGGTTAATATGTAAAGGTCTTCTATCGATATAACGTAAAGGTATCACTGTCTTCCTAATACGTTAGTGTAAACTAATAAAGTAGGTACCGATATTTTTCGTTGCGTGCGGTAACAAAGACGACAGTGAGGGATCGGTATGGGCGCTGACACAGTATGACGGCTAAATCGATAAAACGTCATACCGGTAGCATTTTAAACTCTTGTAAAGTGACTATGCAATCGGTGATGTGAACTACTTACTAGGTATATATTAGTCGCGTGCGATGTGATTAGCGTATATGTTATATTATGACACACATACATTTTTATGTTTCAACATAATTATACGCTAATCACATCGCACTGACGTGGCTGTAGTCACACACACGTAATATTGAGCAGGAACCTTAAAAAACCTTTAGTTACACCACATCCAGCGAAGGAAAATAACTCTAGTTAATGACCAGAATAATTTTCAAACGTCTCATTTTTACTATTGTTTTCGCCGCAAGAACCGTCTCAACTCGTAGAATAAAGGATACCTCAACCAAATATATACATTTTTCTACCAAGAACCGTACTTAATCTGGTATAATAAATTTTCGAGACACGCAAAAGCATCTGGCTCCATTCAATAGGGGATTATTCCAAGTCTGATGTACTCTATGTCTCGGGAGTTAAAAGATTTGCTCTCTAGAGAGTTTCACGCAAACTCAATTTCACGTTATGTTTAATGATTCACGCAGTTTCAGGAAAAGTTTGCCTTTTGACCTCCGAAATAGATTTTGATATTTTTGTTAGTTCTGAAGGTAAACAACCTTTCAAAAGCCCTCAAAGATCGTTAAGTTTGAGATTATTACCTCACATATTGATCATAATACGAGTATGATGTGGCTTGGGACAAATTGCTACAGGTCAACACTAACCGTCTTTGGTTGAATCCCCACTAAGTCTGGGATCCTCTTCAAACCAACTTCAATGGAAGAGGTGCTACAGTTCTAGTGATGAATGATTATGTACGTTCTCCTATTAAACTGATTTCAAAAAGTCATTTTTCTCTTAAAACTCATAGACAGGCTGCAAAATTTAATAACGATTCTAGTGATTCGTTAAGTGCACAATAATCGATGGAATGTTATCATATATTTCTGAAATTGTTATAGCGATAACGAAATTTTATGGTTAATAACAATATTGTTCGATCTAATCCTCACGTTACCTCAATTATTTCACGTCCAATAAGCCCCGGTGAATCCATTAGGTGGAACAAACGGATGGGTATTATGCCGGTGTTTTTGTTCACATTCCGACACTTGCGCACGTGTGGTCACGCCCTATCGCCGCATCGACATTAACTAATTGAGTCCCTCCGTGATATCAGATGTCACATTTTGTAATTAACAACCATTGGTCTAAATTAACACGTCAAACTATAGGCCCAGCTTCTGAATAAAGTCCTATATACTTTTTTAGGTTAATTAAGATTATAGGTAGGTATAATAAAGATTCGTGGTCATTTTGCAGGAAATTTACTTAAACAGAATATATATAGAAATATATAGATAGAGATAAATATAGAGTACATAACATAACTATATATATATAGTTATATTATGTAGTTTTGGGTTTCATTGATGATATAGGTGAAATATGATAATTATAATACAATTGTAGAATAAATTTGTTACTCACATCTTAAGACAGAAACAAACATGTAGGTACTTCAACTTCATATACTTATGTAGGGTAGGTTCCCTTCAGGCAAGTTTAGTGAAGTCTACATGATTATAATTGTCAGCTTTCTAGACTTAATGCACCTACATCTCGATTAGGTAGTTAATCTCTTCGCATGTATCAATAAGCATTTATAACTCTTTTGCTTGATTGGGTTGAGCCTCAAAAGGTTGGAGAAATATTAAGAGAAATCACTACATATTGAGTGATTTTTTCTTATCCGACTACCAAAACCAAAAATAATATTTTTATACCTGTGTACTGGTCTATCGTTTAACTCACGGTTCCGTATCGAAAGGGTAAAAAAGGGACACTATTACTAAGAATTCACTGTCCGTCTGTCTGTCTGTCTGTCTGTTGGCTGTATCTCATGATCCCATAGCAATAAATAGTTGAAATTTTCACATACAATATATTTCTAATGTCACTTTAATAACAAACAATAAATATAATAACAATAAAAATAAACTAAAAAACAATAAATAAAATATTTAAGGGGGAAGCATTCCAAACAATAACATGATTACTTGCCGCTTATGGCTCGATATAAAAAAAAAAAAAAAACATAATATTATCTCATATAGATACGGAAACCATCGTGCGCGAGTCCGATTCGCCCTGGTTTTTATTATAGCTTATTAATCCTACCAGCACTGATCACGACACGTTGTCGTTGCGTGCATTTTCGTTTAACGCAAAACCAATGCGACGACTCGCGCAGCACGTCACGCGCAGCCTAATATTAAATGAGTTAAGAACCAAGGGTTAGTTTGATTATTGAACTTATCAGTTTTAATACAGTAAAGCATCAATCCGCAGAGAACGCTCTCCAAATGTCGCATTTGCTCAGTAGGTAAATATTTAGTCTAAAATTTATAACTACTTATTTTTAGTAAATCAAATTTTTATTGATGTATGTTTTTTTAATACGTTAGTTTTGCATACAAACGATAAATTCACTGTCAAAATCTCAAACTCAACCGTACTACAAGATTACTAAATCAATTTTTATACGTAGTAATTTCCATAGAACACGTTGCGGCAAACTTAAAATGATATTAAAGATTGGAGAATGATATATACCGCAATATTGTTGCAGTTCAAAGCCGCAATTATCGCTCGTGGCAACTTTTATTTTTCATTCCCACGCGACGATTCACATGTGCCGCTCTCTCGATATCCATTAAAAGTTGAAAATGCTCACTCTGTTAAAAGTTACGCTTAATCTAAAGTTGCAACTGCACGTTTTAATCAATTTCAAAACCCCAGTAGCGTGAATCTAATGAATCCTTTCGAACTTTTCGGTAATTTGTGTTATTAGGGCACTCCCGTTCTTCCATATTTTTTCCACTTTCTAAAGGCCTATATGTCCGCCTGAAATCGACTAGCTATAATGACATAAAAATCAATAACCCATCTGATTTGACCTGCAAAACCGAACTTTTGCGCATAGCTTATTTGCGACGATTTTTATGCAACCAACAATAATGTTTATTAATAATAGTATGTTGAGCGGGTGTTGCCAGTCCAATAAATGTCAGAAACCGTATTTTTTCTACTTTTTCTTTATCAGATAACGAATATTCCCATAAACAGATCCCCATTTTTGTTACATCTGGTAAAATAGTAATAGTAGGTCCCACATTAATACTTAAATAAGAACGAAAATTTTCCAAAGATCTAATTAAGGCTTGTTAATGTGATATTTAAGACTAAAATTTTCCTTTACATATTAACACATATTTTTCGCCCGCCTCCAATAAAAAATTAATTCCTTTCAGCTTTCTTAAATATTATAACAAAATAAGATATTATACTGATATTAGAAGTATCAACTAAACCCTAACAATAATTCAGTAAATTTTCGCATACGGAAACCTATAAAAAAACATTCGATCAAAGGACCTAAAGAAACTTACACCTAAATCGAAGGATGCCTTTGAAACAAATCTTAAAAAAAGGCTAAGTGTATTTGCAAGTGACTCAAACTGTAATAAATAATAATCTCGTTAGATCCGGGCCTCTTAAGTTTCCTACGAGACGGCAAGTTGCCCGCGGAAGCGCGCCGGCTACATCGAATAAAATCCAGGTAACAGGAAATTTTGTCCTAACCCTATTACAGGTACATCCCATAGTATGGGTACCTATATACAAACTTTTGACTCCTCTTGCGCAGATCATGCGCACTGAGTTGCCAAGCAAAAGTCGACCTTGCCAACTTTTGGCAGCTTAAATATAACAAAAAACCTATCTGATTCAATTCCTCGTTCAAAATATTATCGCATACACTTATTTAAGCGTGGCTTATTAAAAGTTTTCTGATTGTGACTAAAACTTTTAATTATTTTAAAGTCATCTTATTACTTATATTATTTCAAAAGTTTTATTTTAAATATCTCGTTTATCAACTTCGTCATCAAACTTTTATAATTCCTAAAACCCCAAAACAACAAACAAACACATAATACACGCATTACGTAACGGAACAAACTTTTTGTGTCCGTTTAATTATGAAAATACACTCATTTTTCATGTGGCGAGTAAGGAAATCGGGCACCTGTAGCGTTCTTCCTACATGCCGCGGCGGGTGGGCTGGGCGATGCTGGGCAAGTCGGGGCGAGACGCGGCGAGTAGCGGGGAGTCGCAGCGAGTCGCGGCGAGTGCACCGGCGCGGGCGAGCGTCGTGGGGGCGGACGCGAGGCACACTGAGGCCGTATGGCACAACCCCGCCCGGCATCGACCGCCTCTCGGTCCTACAAGTGCGACTTCACAAAAACCCCTTGTTACTCGCGGGACAATTAATGGATTGAGCCTTTTCCAATTGCATGGTCAACTCTGTTTGTTTGCGAAAAAAATAGTAGATCACAATGTAAAGTTGTGCAGAGTTCGGTTGAGTGACTTTGTTTGAACAAAAAGCTTCAGTTTATATACTCGGTATTAAACATACTTATCTGTTTGCATTATATATACCAGAATTATTAAAGTCAACTAAATACATTTATATCATATTTTAACTGGCAAATATAGATAGCGAGTTACTTACTTATGAAACTTTTTAGAAACGGACGAGCGTTATGTGTGATGGTTATGTAAGATTTTAAAAAGAGTTAAGTATAAATTAAGTATTTGTCCACCATGGGACCATAATTTGTTGCTGGTTAAGCATTATCAAAAAAAAAACAAACTTAATTACGAATTTTTTTACGGGTTCTAACTATTACTGTGACCGTTCTGATTACTTTTTACACTAAATATCTACAGGATGACAAAGCCATTATCATATCTGTAACCTTATACTAAGTCACCAGTATTAATAAGTTTAATTGCAAATACGTGTTAAGGGTTTAGTAACCTCGACCTTTTGGGCAGAGTCAAGTAAATAGTTTACTGAAATCCGCCTGTGGCAAAATGGTTCAATAATTACAAATAATTACGGAACTCACGCTCAAAGCGAGAAATGAAATTCGGTTTTCCAGAGATTATTTTACCTTAAAGAGGCATCTGCTTTTTTGAGCAACTGCGCCGTACCGCCCGTCCGTCTTAATAATCGGAACCCAGATGCAGGTACGGCAACATTTTATGAAACTTGGCTATTTTCTCTTTAAAACTTTTCAAATAGCGTCTTAGTAAAATTTAGGATACCTTAAGCTACTTCATATCGTTCTTTAGATTTGACATTGCTACTCGTAATACTTACATGTTTATAATTTACCAAGATTTCATTAATGTTACAGAACAGATTTATTTAAAATACCTAAAACTAATAATTGTATTAAGGTCCATTCATATTGTGAATTCGAGGTGGTAGCGTGCCTCTCGCTTAAGAGGCCGTTGTTGTATTTTTGATATTTTGAATAATTACTCGCAAGATTAATACGAGTTTAAGTGTATAAGGATAATTATGGAAGGGTGTTTTAATTAGAACTGAATATATGTATGCCTTATTTTTTTCATGTGTTTTACTTCCGTATAATTTGCCTTAATCTAACGCCTGTTAGGCAATTTTTGCTTATAGAGGTAAAGAAACTCCGGACTCACTCGGCAGATATAAAAATCCCTTGGAAGATAAGTGGAATGAATGGAATGAGATATGGCGAAACTGCGCGTCTACGCAGATGTCATTTCCGACGGGGCGCCGTTTGGCATGTTCTCATTTAGCTGAAGGTAAATCGCAGGTGAAAATTCTTGCGCTAAACGCTTTGTAGGATGTAAGTAAGTAATTTGCAGGCAACTTCAGGAGTCTAAGTAAAAATATTTCTTAATCTTATTTTCCTATTTAGACTGTACTTACCCTGTTTATTTATGCTGTTAATAAATACGAATAATTTTAAATAGTTTCTTATTATGCCTACATAAAATTTGTTTTATTTAAAGCGTGCTGAGATATAATTAAATGGTAAGGTAGCTATAGCCTTTCCGTAGACAGAGATCATGATATTCAAACATAATGTGACAACGTGCCAGCAAGTGTCAATCCATATGTGAGGATCGGTACTTGTTTCTTTACCCGATGAAACTATGAGAAAAGCGTGTGAAATGAGTATGAAATTTTAATTTGAGAATGAAACTCTTCTAATCAAGGTAACGTGGTCATTAACGGCTCGATGCGTGTGGACCTTGCTCTTCGCCTAGTCTGAATAAACATGCATGTCAAACAAATGCCAACCACATAAAATCTGTAAATATTTCAGGAGTGCAAGGGCTACCACACCTTGAGTCATTGCCGATATGCATAAGCAATGTATCGGATTGACAGATTGTAAGAAAAGTCACAATACAATACGTTATTTGTCCATACTTTACAGGGTGATTCGCGATGAGCAGGCCTTAGCCTGAGATATTGCATCGTTTAATACCGCACTTAAGTGAAACACCTGCACCTTTTTATTTTGTTATCATTTTTGTTAATAAATACATTTTGAAAAATTATGGTCACCCTACAATGTAAAAACTAAGTAACCGGATTGATATTTTATTTGGTAAGAGCAGTGAACTTGTAGGGTGCATTTTAAGGGCATGATCAATTACTCTTCGACTTCTTATTTTTAACTAAATTCGCGGGGTTAATCCTGCTTACATCTTGTGAATCACCCTGTATAAGTATTCGTTTCGATTGACGTTTTCAATAAGTTGTTGCAGCATAGCAGCCCCTCTTCAACTTATCTTTTTATATCAGTTAAGATTCTGTGAATTTTAAAGAATTGTGTATATTTCCTAAATTAATGTAACTAATATACACATTGTCAAAACAAAAAAGATGTTCTATAGCATGATTATATATTTCATATGTACGATACGTTCAGTAAATGGATTCTTATCTGTATAATATAATATTCCTCAAAGATCCAAAGTATAATGCCTCAACTATTCGAGAAACTATCTATTCACCTTTCTTTTGTTACAAGAGGTTGAGGTGTCAGCAACAAATAAGTATCTTTTCCCACATCAACGCTACTCGTACGCTCTATACCTTTTACCACCCGTTTCGATGTAATAGAATAGCCCATATTGTATCGTTTGCCTATTGTTATCTAACGTTTTCCTCTGGACTTCTAAACTAGATCCAAACGGTTTCAGCTCACATTAAACTCTTATGCAATTATTACGTAAGTTTATAAGTAAACAATAAAATCGGATTACCTTTCAACTAGGGCAATATAATTAAAAATTCCTTTTCCGATTTTTTGACACCCAGTATTCATTTGTAACATATAAAACCGATGTTACCTGCCAACGCCAATTTTTCTCTTACAACAACACCTTTCCCTAGAGTGAAATGAAAATATTTTTACCAATACTGAAACTTAAAGCGATAGATGCTTCCGCCGTCGGCGGGCAGTGCGCCAAACGGCGGGAATTCTCCATAAGGGACTCCACGATATCAGAAACATTAATCTCTGTACCTCATTCGAACACCCATTTGCAGCTTTACCTCCGCCGCAAGTCATTAAGTACCACTGGAAGATATATACATCGTTGTATTTAGACAACAAATATGAATTTAGTGAACATCGCATTAGTTGCAATCTTGTATTTCCATTATAAAAGCGTTCATTATACAATATAATGTAAGAATGAGAACAATTAGTTTAGTCTTTTCTCAGTCCGCTACTCAAGGCAAAAAACAGAGTAATTATATTGTGCGACTTACGAAGTTTCATAATCTTAATCTTTCTCCTTCATAAATTAGATTTTGCGTAATATAAGTAAATTTTATATTTTATGTATTATTTTTATGTCAAATTATATATCATTAAGTATAAAACTGAGATTTTTCATAATAAAAAGATAAAATCAAATTGTTTATCTGAAGTATAAATCAGCCTTCTCGTAAAATTTCACATTCATAAGTGAAAATACTTTGCGTAAATTTAAGGATATAAATAAACCGAGCGATTTGTCATTTCACTCGAGGACAAAGGAAATGGGAGGTTTAAATAAATTTTCTAATTTATCGCTTTTTACAGGCCCCTCAGACAAGGCACGCGTTAACCTAGAAAACTGAAAAGACTGAGAGACGAGAATTCCAATGTTGATAGCTTATATAATATAGACTATTATATGTGTATTTCAAAAGCATTGTTGCTACTAGAAATTAATAAAAAAAAAAAAAACAAATATTGCACTGGATTTATTTTTCTTAAACCGTGACAAAAAATATCGTATTACGCTCACCAATAAGTATCTAATCACAAATAGGTACATATTAATTGAAAATAAACGTAAATAATCTCTGTTACAATTTTATTACTACGACATCCTTTTTACAAAGGTCAGTTAAAAAGTAATCCACATAATGGGAAAGCAATTAACTAGATCGGCAGCAAATTGAGTAAATAATTAATTTTCCCACCCAATACCAAAATGATTGTGATTTTTGGATAGAAGAAATACCTACCTATCGAAAATTTTCAATTATGGCAAAATAAAGAAAAGAAAATATTAATGAAGTGATTTGATACCAATCTATACGTAATCTCAATATCAAACCAAGAAACTTGGTAAATAACCAGAATGTTCCCCTTGATTTATTCCCGGTGGGAGATAAGAATGTATTTTAATGAAATTTCAAATTTAATTTGAATAATGCCGTCAAGTTCACAGATGCCGGCTGCCGACGAGGCTGTGATCGATTGCTGACACCATCGAAAATTAATAAGCCCCATTAAACAACATCTCTTACAAGTAAGCTGGTAATTGGAGCCTTAAGCCATCAAAGACGGCACCAAGTTTTTTTCTCATCTTGGATTTATACTTCATCCACGCCAGCTTCGCATATATTCGTTATACATTTTTAACCAGCAGTTTGTTTTGCACCTTAGCTGTGAAAAGGTTAAGGTTAACACGAAAGGAATGAAGTGGAAATCCGAAGTCGTACCAAGGTACAAGATAGACGTATTACATAAGACAATGTAATGGCAAGTGAACAAAAATGTTAAACAAATTGGTAGCCGTTTTCAAGCCCGGTGGCATCCGGCAGCTCCTGCGGTTCGAAAGGTTACATGTTAACTCTGTATGAGATTTGCTCAGGACTCGGACAGGTGAAACAGCGCGCTAAAAGTAAAACGATTTTTAATTGTTTCATAAAAAGAGACTGATTTCTGCGTGTTTATCAATTGAAATATGATAGGAACTTTAAAACGCACTATAAAAAATATTTCCTTTGTAAAAAAATACACAGGATGCAAATACGTTTGGTGCGTTGTTTCATGCGTTTGCACTGATGCTAACTGTACAAGACAGGCCTATGGCCTATAGCTTAAAAAGTTTTAAAACATATCGTATTTGGAATTTTAGCTAACGTGTGATATAAATTACCGCTAAGCATTGCGATGCGCGTACAACATCAACGACTTGCTTTTTGGGATAGATAAAAGTAAATTCACTTTGTGGTTGTTTTTTAGAGAAAGAAATAGAGTGAAATGTACATAAGGTTCTAGCTAACTTATATCTATATGCATTTTCCTCCACAGCAGTCCTAACCGAGATAAACATTTTTATTATCAATATATATTTTCTATTTGCCCGAACTATTTGTAAAAAACCTGAACCTGAACTGTATTCAGGTTATAGGTATAATCTGAATACAGTTTTTAATGCATGCCTACTCCTATAAACAAAAACTTAGAACTGAAGTTGGAATACGAAGTCGAAAATGCAACTATTGTTTACGAGAATACGCGAAATTATTAAGAACAATTAAATAGTAAAATTTGCGAGGAGAGCTGGCTGTAACTGTGTTACGGCAAAACTCGTTAAAGTTTACCTCCTCAAACAGTCATAAAAATAAGCTCCGTACACGTATTCCCGCCAAGGTAAATTAAGGAAACGAACGGGGTGCCCGGAGATCTTGCTTTCAAATACATGTGGTTTGCATAAAATCCCATTGCAGTAAATTTTTATGCAAAGCAAATAGTTAAAGACCCGCGCGGGCCACACTGAGAGGAAATATGACAAGTTTTTAAGTTATCGCGTTTATATAAGAAACTAAGGAATAGTAACTGGATTATTTCATGTAGATATTTAAAAAAAGTGGAAGGATTGTTATTTTTCTAAGTGTATACAATAGTGAACTTAGAATTAGAAACATTGTGTCTCAGGCAGTCCATACCGTGTATGCTCTAAACATTTGCGTAGTGCTTCAGAAACAGTGTATCCCAAACATAGTTAATTGTGTGCACGTGGCTTACACGCTTGGGATGATTTGTCGATAGAATTAATCCTACCAGACGTGGTTATTTCAGCTTCACGTTAACTCTTCAAGCATATTAAACGCTTGAGTGTCTGCACATTCATAAAATCCGATTTCCGCCGGCTTTTACGCCGAAAGAAAATAAATCCAAATTTGGGTAAAAAAACAGACCCACCGCCACTAATATCACATTGACAAATATGTAGCTATACTATACTAAAAAAAAAACTAAACTTTACTAAACTTTTCCTTGTTATTATAGTCCTATACTATGAGTTTCATACGCCAACCATATGATATGAACATATATAGGCAGGTACTGACATCATAAATATCACTGAAAACTAAAAAAAATGTATAGTGTGCCATAGGACGCATGAAGCAATTAGTGTACATTTAATGTACAATGTACATAAGTACTAGGCTATTACGTGAACAGGGAAAACTACTGGGAAAAGAAAAACCGGACGGATGCCTGCGTTATAAAGCGGTATCCAATTTTATCCCTGGCAGATGATCGCTCTCCCTCATCATGTTAGGTCCCATCAAAAGGACATCGAATAAACGGATACCTAAGGAAAATATTAATTAGAGACTACCATTACATAACAGGTTTAACCAAGGTCAAACGCTGGTAACTGATGGAAGACTGATAAAAAACTCATGGACTTCACAAATCGGCAATAGGGATTATACCGGGGTGCTAAAACGGGAACTCTCGGCTCTTCTCATACCTCTTAATCGGGTAGATCCGGGGTAATGAAAGAGTTTCTAGACGGTGCATCCTGTGGGGAAACGGTAAACGGCATCTTGTTGGCTCGCAAGAGATCGCTAACCGGTGCTGTAAATATTGTGCGACCACCGCTTTAATTTATGTTATAATAAGATTATAAGACTTTCCCTTATGATCAGAACGGGTACCGTGGTGGTAATCTTATCTTCTATCCAGCTGTCCGTCACTTTTGAACTCACATACTTGTTGCAGCATGACAGAAATTGTGGTGAATGATAAAAACCCGACCATATTAGGCTAGCAGGTATTCGGTATACTTATAATTAAAAAAATAATCTTATTTAGTGTTTTCATTAGTACGACGATCTTACACAACGTTCTTTGGCATTCCACTATTTTAAAGAAAATATAACGATAGATAATCGAAAAAAGAATATATCTTGAGAAATATGACATGTAGAGGAGAACAGTCGGACATATGAATTTTTGCTTATTCTGAACCGGAGACGCTTCATCGCTCAGTCAATTATTCGCATGCCGTTAATCCAATAAAGCCATGTAAACTCATTTATATTCCAAAACCTTATTCAGAATGCACCCCCTGTTCTAGCGATTTGTAAAGTAGGTCATGTTATGATGAAACGAGCTATCCAATAAGTAATATGAAGATTCATACTAGAATATCTTAATAAATTCCGAATACACTCCCTGCGGTTGCAGAAAACTTGTATTACTTGATTATGCAACACAAATTTTGACAAACATTATTAGATCGTAAGTTGTAGTACAATTTTTTGGGGTTACTGCCTTTATTTATCGTCGACTATTTATTTTATATCTTTAGATGTCAAATGCCTAAAACCGTTTAAAATAAACAAGATCACATATACTTGATTAATTTCGACGTGGTCCGCTGTGTACGGGTGGCCAAATTGGTTAAGGCGTCAGCCGCGATAGCTGGAGATGCGGGTTCGAATCCCGTCTCGAACACCGGAGGTCCTCGTCGTTTTTCTTAAGTATATGTTATCTATTTCAACTTTTAATTTATATAGTAGTATTACTACTTAAAAATCAAAGCAAATCAAAAATATTTCATAAAAAAATAATTTGATTTGTTCTTAGTTTCATAGATGGCAGCACCACCTCTCTAGCTATATCAGAATCCTGAAAGGTATTCATATAGGAGGTGCAAACACGTAGTGTTTCACCTTAGAGCTGGTAAAACGGTGCCTAAAACCGTTTAAAATAAACAAGATCACATATACTTGATTAATTTCGACGTGGTCCGCTGTGTACGGGTGGCCAAATTGGTTAAGGCGTCAGCCGCGATAGCTGGAGATGCGGGTTCGAATCCTGTCTCGAACACCGGAGGTCCTCGTCGTTTTTCTTAAGTATATGTTATCTATTTCAACTTTTAATTTATATAGTAGTATTACTACTTAAATCAAAGCAAATCAAAAATATTTCATAAAAAATAATTTGATTTGTTCTTAGTTTCATAGATGGCAGCACCACCTCTCTAGCTATATCAGAATCCCGAAAGGTATTCATATAGGAGGTGCAAACACGTAGTGTTTCACCTTAGAGCTGGTAAAACGGTGCCTAAAACCGTTTAAAATAAACAAGATCACATATACTTGATTAATTTCGACGTGGTCCGCTGTGTACGGGTGGCCAAATTGGTTAAGGCGTCAGCCGCGATAGCTGGAGATGCGGGTTCGAATCCTGTCTCGAACACACGAGGTCCTCGTCCATTTTTCTTAAGTATATGTTATCTATTTAAACTACCAATTCATACAGTAGTAACACTACTTAACAACACGAGGAAATCAAAATCTATTTCATAAAAAATAATTTGATTTGTTCTTAGTTTCATAGATGGCAGCACCACCTCTCTAGCTATATCAGAATCCTGAAAGGTATTCATATAGGAGGTGCAAACACGTAGTGTTTCACCTTAGAGCTGGTAAAACGGTGCCTAAAACCGTTTAAAATAAACAAGATCACATATACTTGATTAATTTCGACGTGGTCCGCTGTGTACGGGTGGCCAAATTGGTTAAGGCGTCAGCCGCGATAGCTGGAGATGCGGGTTCGAATCCCGTCTCGAACACCGGAGGTCCTCGTCGTTTTTTTCTTAAGTATATGTTATCTATTTCAACTTTTAATTTATATAGTAGTATTACTACTAAAAATCAAAGCAAATCAAAAAATATTTCATAAAAAATAATTTGATTTGTTCTTAGTTTCATAGATGGCAGCACCACCTCTCTAGCTATATCAGAATCCCGAAAGGTATTCATATAGGAGGTGCAAACACGTAGTGTTTCACCTTAGAGCTGGTAAAACGGTGCCTAAAACCGTTTAAAATAAACAAGATCACATATACTTGATTAATTTCGACGTGGTCCGCTGTGTACGGGTGGCCAAATTGGTTAAGGCGTCAGCCGCGATAGCTGGAGATGCGGGTTCGAATCCCGTCTCGAACACCGGAGGTCCTCGTCGTTTTTTCTTAAGTATATGTTATCTATTTCAACTTTTAATTTATATAGTAGTATTACTACTTAAAAATCAAAGCAAATCAAAAAATATTTCATAAAAAATAATTTGATTTGTTCTTAGTTTTATCTTTAGATGTGTTGGAAAAATACTAAAACTGAAATTGAAATGGGCCGGACATGTATAGCAAGACCAATGGACAGAAAAAGCGAAGCTGCATGTCTCGGCCCTGATGGAAAGCGTCGCAGGGGTAACCAGGGCCAAAGTGGTGTGCACTGACTGGATTACGACAGCATCAGACAGAAATGACACCGGTAAGGCGGTAAGTAAGTCATACCAGAACCAAAATCGAAATTTAAAATACTATTATGCTCAACGGCCGATCAGAATAATAACAACTGTACTTGTACCTGGTACTTAAAGTATATTAGCATAATTGCTGACGACGAATTGACACTACCTGACTATAGTTATGAATGCTTTAATAAGAACTTTCCCAACCCAACGCAAGGGGTCAAAAATAAACTATTTTCTACAAAACGTTTTTATGAATTATTTTTGCATAAGTTCAACGTTCTATCCACAATTTGCTTCGAGGTTCCCTGTAAACGAGTTGAGTAAAGCAAAAACCAGCGCCGACAGTGGTGGATTAAGGGCTCAAGCTATCAAATGGCGTTGAAATCCATTACTACCAATCTTCCTAACTAAATTAACTTGCATCATTCCGTGAATAATAAAACTCATTATATATGTACCTATACCTTATTAGAATTTTAGGAATCCAAGTGGCCACATTTCATATGTTAATGAGTACATTAGGACGAATAATTTAACACGGCTACTGAGGGGATTTACATAAGTAATAATTTAATATCTGTACTTAAATTAAAACAGACGTTACCTAGACACTGAAAGACAACGCTGACACATACCTTTTTTTTTCAATACATAAAATAAAGTGTATAACTTAGAAAATATACAATTAAAATGACGCGGAGAATAAGTTTTGAACATAGAATAAGTTTTGTATCCCATGAATCACGTATTCAGTAGTAAATTGTATAACAAATAGTTATAGGAACAAAAAAACTGCATTCGATCAATGTGTGGCCAAAAAACAAAATGATAGTGGTGTATCCTATTTTAAGAATCTCAAAATCTTGAAAATGCCATCGCTATACATCTTTGAGGCAATTATGAATATAAAAAATAATTCAAACTTATATACAAAACGTAGTGACATTTCCCATAGAAATTTAAGATCTATGTATTCTATGTATAAACACAATATCTGCTCAACTACTATCAACACTGCACTCAAGAAAAAAAGGTGTGTATTATTTAGCAAATAAAATATACAACAAATTAACAAATAACTTTAAGTGTCTCAATACATCAGAATTGAAAAATAAATTAATGTAATTATTAATAAACAAATGTTATGATTCCCTTACAGATTATTTTGCAGATAATTTAGTATAATAAGTGACATAAATTTACCTAATAATTATATATTTTATCAATTGTTTATTGTTGTGATTACATTGACATACTAATTTTTTTATATTCTGATCTGTAATTAATTATGTAGGTGCACGATTAATAAATACATGCATGACATATTATTTTTTTTTTTAAATAAGTTGAATAATTTTTGTACGCCTGCTGGCAAAATATAGTGAAACTCTGTTTAAAATTACCACCATTGTATTTACCTATATTTACAAATAAAGCTTACTGCACTGTCATGTATTATTTGGGTCTTTGTATTTATTAACTGCTTTTAGACGGTACGGTATTCGTCACCGCAAATAAGTTTTCGCACTGTTTTTTTTTTTCCTATCATTTTCTGACCTTTTTTGCACGATCGAAACGTTGCTTTGAAATGTTTTAAGAGAATCGAGTTATACATCTAAGTTACGAATCTATTATATTTTAATTCGAATAGGTAAACTGGATCGGTCACTTAGTTTTAGACGCCACACTTTAGATTCTGACTATTGATGTTTTGCGAACTTATGATTTTATTTAATATAAATACAAGTAGCTTTGCAATAAAAGAAATAATTTGATTGAAACTATTAAAAGTTTTTCAAGCACCTTTTCTATTATGAGTATAACATCCTTTCTCCTCAGTTCTATTTTATTCTCAGGTTTTGTTAAATTCGACTTTGGCAAAAAATATATTTATCTGTACATAATTAGAATCTTACCACGCGAATTTCCTTTTACCTTTCAGTTGAATTTTGGCACCTTTGTGTAACTGAACCTGCCATTAAATATTACGTGTTCGCACAGAGATAATAAATCTCTTTTAGAATTCGATACTCTGCTCGGATCTTTTGTGTCTGCAACATATTGGCGACCTTTTTACCAACATAAATAAGGAGATTATACATATATATTGTATTTACACTGTGTATATTTTTTATAATTTGCTTAAAGACATCCGGTGGTTTTAGTTAAGCAAGAATTAGAAGTTATGGACGAGTACTTATTCCTATCTCAAAATCTAGACACACGGTAGCCAATAGCCAAATATTTGACACAAGATACCATAACATCATAACATCACATTAAACCTAACCACGTGTAAGTTCACAATTCCTATGAAGCCATACTCGTATTTAGCTCATTACCTCATCATGAATTGTAATTACAAAAGCACAATGTCCATGAGATTTCAGCAGCCGTATAGGTATTATTTTTAATGATTCAGGTGTTTCAATTTGGTGCCCAGCTAGTAAGTTGTATGTAATAATCATCATCATCATCAATCGGCCGTACGACGTCACTGCTGGATATAGGCCTCCCCAAGGCATCTTGGGTGTTGTGTGTATGTAGGTACTGCAGATAATGATAAGCTGGCACAGTATTATACTTTCTAATGGCTAGTTATTAGTTATATACTCGGTTTAATAACACCAGCCGGCCAAGCGACAATTTCCAATTTCAGCGTATATTGCAGTCGGTCGCCTGCACAACGGGCGCGACGGATGCAGGATGCACCACGGTCTCCGTGTTTTATGTGGCCCGGCAATAACTTAGATATGAAATAAAAGTATATGTAACTGTAAAATAAATAATAAAACTCGTTTCTGGTAAACCTAAATGTTTATATTAATTATAAAATACATGAATAACCTTTGGTAATATAATATAAAATACATTAATTAACCTTTGACTCGCCAAAGACGCGCAGTGCGAATCGTCGACGATTATTCTCACGAGCGATTGAGTATATTGAGTCTTTGAGTCTATGGAGAGACTTTTCCTCCTTATATGTGTTTTTTATAATGTGGGTTTGTACAATGGGTTGTGCTTTGA
Organism: Grapholita molesta; assembly: GCA_022674325.2. NCBI lineage: Eukaryota > Metazoa > Arthropoda > Insecta > Lepidoptera > Tortricidae > Grapholita > Grapholita molesta. Next base: position 20,260,640 of record CP053121.2, on the reverse strand, counting down.
AGAACTGTTTGACATGGTCACAATCTAAGTTTCTACCACCGCACCGCTCGCCGTCGGTAGGGCATTCCTCCTCACACCCTGAAGCCTAAAAGGTCGCGCAATAAGCGGTTTAAGAGGAATTTCCTCCCGCGAACGCTCCGGCTGTGGAATAAACTCCCTGCCAAGCTTTTCCCTAGGGACTTCAGTATGAGGTTCTTTAGTAAAAGAGTGTATAGGTTCTTAAAGGCTAGGCAACGCGCATGTGAATCCTCTAGAGGTGCAGGCGTCCATAAGATACGGTAACTGCTTACCACCAGGCAGGCCGTATGCTTGTTTGCCACCGTCCTTGTAATAAAAAAAGAGTATTCAAAGGTCAATGGCATGGTTTACAATTGACCAAAAGGTTATAAATGTTACGAAAAATGCCACGAAAATATGTGGGGGCCTACTTACTAATATATAAATAACACTTTACATACATATTTCTTTATTTACCTGTGACCATTGAAAACGGAGGCTATTGAACTATTTCTTAAAAAATTTAACAAACATTAGAACGATACCTACAGATTATAAGTGTTGTTATGGAAGTATGTCCTGTAAATTTTATTTTTAAATAGCGATCCGAAATTATCTGTTTCGAAAAAAAAAATACAGTCGAATTGAGAACCTCCTCCTTTTTTTGAAGTCGGTTAAAAATGACACGAAACAAACTGGTGCAGTTGCTTACGAAAACTATCATTTGATAATTAGTGGATTTGATGATGAAGATAACGGGAACTGAAATGAATATTTTTTTTTTTAATCATAACGATATGATAACAGATTTGTACCACTGTTATTAGGTCAGTGCCTGATCATAGAATCCTCGAGCAAGCGATGGAACTCTTTAAATACTACAAATATCAATCCTATATCGGTTTTAGTATTTTTATTGTACCTACCGACTCGTGTATCAAGCTGAGCGGGTGTACCTCTACCCGTTGGTCTTCTGTCTCATTAGAAAGGCGATGGTTAATGAAGCCAAGGAGGCGGGCACATCTTTCAACGTTTTACATTGGAATACGATTTAATTACTAGTCTCATTTTACGCAATTCAGTTTCTTTTTTTTTAAATCTTTTATCTCGGATTCCTTCTTTGAGACAAGCGTTTCTCATCTTCTTCACTTGTCTTATTTTAACGAAGCTGTCTCAAATGAGCAACGCGTTTATTTGGTGCATTCAGCAGCGAAACGGGAAACTCAAAAGTTAAAAATAAAAGAACTTAACGAATTAAAAGAATCGACATCAAACATAAGCTAAAAAGTAACAAATATTTGTTTTATTTAGTACCTTTAATTGAACTGGTAAACGTTCATATGATGCGCTTATGTTCTTATCTTAAATGTGAACTCTTCGCTAATGTGCCTACCAAATTAACTGGTTGATGTTGTATGTATTTTTATTAAGTGGGAATAAAATAAATAAATAAGTAGATACCTAAACACTTAGACTACGCCTGTAACCCAGAAACAATTATTTTTGATAATCACAAATATGTCAGGGTTTGATCCAGAGAACTCCTGCTTTCTACTTCGTACTTAGATCACTGCCGACTAATAGCCGAGTCGGAGCCGAACGCCATAAAACCAAACTGTGAAATACAACGAATACTTTAGTAAATATCTATAGTTGGCACCTCTAGACTCTTTCTCTGCCAAGAGACAACCACCAGAAGAACTTATCCGCTAAAAAATAAATTTGAATAAATATTGCAGAGACTATAAATTAATTCAAATGTAAGCATCCCAACGGATAACTCACGCAAACTTTCCACAATGAACTATTCAAGCTGTGCTTTCTCGGCCCTAAATTGTTCTTAAACTGCGAGAAATTTAAATAATACAGCTACGTCAACTTTTATTCACTTTTTACCAATGAAAATGACGTTAGCGAGCAAGCTGCATCGGTGCATCAAGACGTCTGATGATTATTTTTAAATAATTAGTCTGAGAGAGTGACTAAATGTCTATTTTCAATTATTACTTAAAATGTAGCAATAATATAGCATACATACCTTCTTAAGTTAGAACTGAGATTGCACAGAAAAGAAGTCACCAGAATGTTGGATACATTACGAGTAGGTTAGAACTTTGACCACACACAGTTTGTTTATTATATTTTATTTATATAGTTTTTTTTTATTGTTATTATTTACTTTATCTATCTTTATTCAGTTGTTTTGAAATACAAATATAAGATATCAAAAATATGTTTGATATTCGTTATAAATATAGTATATTATTAGATTTAAACTACATATTAACTGATACATTGCCTAGCCAAGACAAATAATCAATAGACTGTATGTTGTTCGATGTGTCATTTCATGTGTTTTCGATTGCGTTTCTATAATCGATTGGCATGATAGTCTGCTATCAATTTATGTAACTTATTCACGTTTTATGAAGAATGTATTATAAATAATACAATAAATACGATACCAAGAGAGGTCCGCATATTACTAATTAAGCTAGTTAATTATTATACGACATAGTCGACGGGAAACGGTACGTACTTAGCGAAAAATTGCAATGTTTACCTTTAACTCGTAAACAATAATATGTTGGTGCTCTACATATACATATTATCATACTTTAGATATTATTTCTAACATTTACCTACAACTTTGGTTAAGTACCGTCGCCATCAGATATATCCGAGCGGTGGAGGTGGTCACAAATATCTGAACAACGCCTCTATGATATAATATCAAGGCGATATATCTGATATATCTGATGGCAACTGTACTACAATTTAATAAGGCCTGAAAGTCATAAAAAGGAAAATTGTGTAAAGAAAAGGAGAAACTCGATGGTCTGAAAAACATTAATAAATTCAAAACATTGAACTTACTATCGGAAAACTAATATTTAGAAGAGATCAATGGTAATATAATATCATATTATGATATCTTGGCGCGACATGTCTATTATATAGTAATATGAGTTGCCAACGTGTTGATGCATGTTCTTTACCTACTTAACATAATAATATACCTACCTGTAGACGTATGAAAATTAAAAAATGTCAAATACTACCATTGATTGGAATATTGTTTGGTATAAGTTTTTTGGTTTGTAAAGGTTTTTGTGTCTCAACTTTAAAAAATATACGTACATTTTATCAAATTCGTTTACATTATATTTACTATTTCTATTGGATTTCAATATACGTGTGCATAGAAAATTTAAAAATGATTATACAGTTACAAAACTATAATTTCTATTGCAGTAAGTGTCATCAGCCCAAGATATTATGAATTTCCCGCCAAAAATGTTGGTAATCTTTCATTAGCCAGATTCTAGTCACTTCTTTGAAAGATTGATAACTCACGAATTTACTGTGGTTTTGTATTTAAATGCCTACCTAGTTACCAAAATGAATCACAAAGTAGGCTTACCCACACAAGCGACTCTAAGTATGAAGACGTCACGCATTGAAGGATGCCTTTCAATAAAAGCTGTAATCAATCACTATCAAGTTCAGAGGGTCGACAAAAAAATCTTTACAAATTCAGCCGAATGAAACGTAGGTTGACAGATCTTTGTGATGACACTAGCCATTTTGTGACCGACCGAGTGTTGTAAGGTTGGTTTTATGGCACTCTCATACACCTAAGTGTCATTGACACAGACTGTATAGTGGTTACTCCGTTAATAAAAGAATATGAAACCAGTAGTTGCATTTGTATCATTGTCGCTCTGAATGGTATTTCATCATCATCATCATGTCAGCCGAAAGACGTCCACTGCTATAGGCCTCCCCCAGAACGACCCAAGAAGACCGATCTTGCGCCTTCCACATCCAGCGGCATCCTGCGACTGTAACTAGGTCGCCGGTCCACCTTGTGGGAGGCCTACCTACGCGGCGTCTTCCAGTTCGTAGTCGCCACTCCAGAACCTTTCCGCCATTTCTTTCCGAATGGTATTTAGTCTTATTAAACTATCGTGTGGACTTGAAGTTTAAAAAATGGGTTAAGGGGAAAATTATCTTGTTTCTAAATTTAGTGTTAGTGCGTACGAAAAAAGAAGTTTTATATATATAAACTCGGCCAACCAGTTAAGTCAATTAGTGTCCGGCTAGCACGGAGGTCGGAAGTTTCGACATCCTGACTATGTGTGATATTTTTTTTTACTAACTGTAATTTTTTCGAGGAAAATCTATATTTCGCACTGATAAACAACCCGTGGTGAATTTGTAACAAATATCTGGAAAACGCCAACGCCTCTGTTCCATTTGTAAATTACTCATATTATGCAATTGAAACAAAAGAGGTATTTCTACAATAGATCTAGAAATAACTCTTAAACAGATAAATACATAGGTTGGTCGTACAATCAAGTCAGAAATTTCACCAAACTACCTTATACTCCAAGTTGTGATCGCAGAGTTGAAGTTTCCTCGCATGGTTGCCGCGTTGAATGAATGAGTGATGAGCTGACAAAGATGAGGAATATTCAGCTAATATAAATATCTTTCACTACTAAACACGATATCATCATATCTATAAGTATAGACGTGTTTTTAGACATAATATGCGTATTAACGTAACACGGTTATTCATTGTTAATCTACTTTTGCCTAAATGCATACTATTGTGTATTATTATGAGGTGTATCTTAAAATATAAGTAATGCCGGCGAATGAAGGTATGAGGAAGTTGTAACAGGTACCTCGTAAAAGCTTTCGAGATACGAGTCATAAAGATTTCGCTAAGCACGTACCTTCGACGCATGCTCCCTGAGGCGATTTTAAGGCGAAAAGGGTTTGTCTACATCGTCCCGAAATAACGCTATTTTTGTGAAGTTATTTAGGTATTTTAGGGATCATCGTGAGCGATAATAAGACAGTTCACAAAGGAGTTTAATTTAGTACATCGTTCGTAGGTACCAATAGATGAAGCAATTTACCTATTAATTAGGTATATTAGAAATTGCTTAGTCGCTACATTTGCTTTTATCATTTACCTGTCAAGCCATTAGAACGCTTGAGCGACCGCACTTTTCCTTTAGACCTACGTTTACGCGAAATGGAGGTAGGAGTGAGTACATTAATACCTAATATTACCTTTCTATGAAAAAAAATGTGTAAAAACAACATTTATTATAATACCGTGACTTTTGTAACATGCTTAATAAAGACTTGCGTATAAAAGTTTACGGTTTGACTCAACATTATTTACTTAGTCATCTCGTGAGACATGTTTTAAAGAGCCTCTAAGCTCCATCTTCAAGCATAAGAGTGCTGGGAAGCCGTCAGCGACATTCGCGTTAACATATATTTGTCATTTACATTGTTAGATGTGTAATTAATATTTCAATTCAAGGTTTTAACAGTTTTAATTACGCGTTCCTAAGGATAATAAGTACACATATACACTTTATACAGGTTTATCTCTATTTTCTTAGTCACATATATAAAAGAAAAAAAAACATGTCCAGATTCTATGTTTTAAAAAACCTATTGGCAATAAATTCTTAAAAGCAATTTCATTTAAAAAGGCTAGGCTGCACCGAAGCCGCTAACCTGTGTCGTATTGCTTAGCAAAGTGAAACTCAACCCATTAAGGCCGCTAGGAATTGTCGTTGGAGGAAATTGAACGGAAACAGAAAACATTGGAATTGTTCGAGAGTAAGATTGAACGTCGAAAGAATTGTTTAGAGTTTTCATTATTATAAGAATTTGGTTAAGAAAACTGATTTGCAATTCAATGTTATTTCTTTAAAGCATGTCTACGGTTTTAATATTTTATAAGGAAAGTGTTTTAGTGTATAAATTAAACAACTAGAAATATACAAAGTCAACATACAAGTAAGAATAAATAAGAATACCAAATTTAAAGTTTTACCGCCGTTTGAAAACGATAGTCATAGACGGTTTCAAATTATGGATATAAGAGCAGTATTTATTAAATTAAAAAATTACAATTTTTAAGTAACTTTCTATTCATAATGCAAACATTTTGAACTGTGGGTAGGTACGTTCCGTTCCACCCAACTTTACCTACGAGTACATACGCGCTCTTCCCCTTCACTTACATGATTTACGATGGAGTGGGTGAGATTTTATCTTATAAGGGTAATGGAATCATACGCCTAGTGTGTTTAAATCACTGTCACTTTTGTCATATCAATCACCGGCACATTGTCTAAGCTCATTACCGTCTTGACGTGGTTTTGATGGTACAATGGAAGGTCTAAATATCAAAGTCAAGACATCCAGAAATATAGTAGTTATTGTTGAACGAAAAGACGAGATTACGCTGTATATCTCATACAATATTATATTATATTGCTGTACATACCTGATGACATAATATAACCTGTTGCGTTATCAAAAGATCCCATTTTCGGATATTTTCCGAAAACGTGTAAATAAACAAAGCCCGAATGGAAGAGGTAAATCCTTGAGCAATGATTTCGGGCGGAAAACTAAGTAAAACATACGGTTTTCCCCCATGCTTCACATCATTCGGAAATGGCTGTATTTACGAGTCGACGAGACCCTGAAGTAGTTAATAGACACTCGTAGGTGCTCGAGTAGATCCGATGGACAGAACATTGGGAATGATTGGCAGTAACAGCCGAAATGCCAAATAAATGTTAAGTACCCACACAAACGGACTGCATTGTTATTTTGGCACTTAAAGCGCCACTATAAACGAACTACAATGTTAATGGAAACTGAAATTAGTTGTACCAATTACAATTCTATTCTTCATGCTTTGGAGCCCGGACCAATATGTAAAAAAGATAAAGTGTAATTTTTTTTAAATGATTTATATTACATTGGCAGTTTATAAAGTAATTACGTATTGCCCGCAAATCTGGTCCTATCCGGTCTCTAATCCGGTTCTATACGAAAAAGTTGTTAAATATAATTGAAGGCACCTTAGCAGTTGATTTATGAAAACAGATGAAATAGGAGAAACTTCATAGTTCTGGTTAGACTAAGTATATATTTAGAATTCCTGATAGTTCGCTATTCGGACTGAGTTGAATTTTATAATTTCTGGTGGTTCACTGGTAAATATAATTTTTCAAGTCCTGGTGGTTCGCTGGTCGGACTAAATATAATTTTTGAATTCGTGGTGATTCGATGCGCCCAAGTAGAATATAAAAAATCCCCAAATCGGACAACGCTGTCAAACACACGGCCGGAGAAGATACGAATAAAATAAATACGTTTATAGTGCTATAAACGTAACGTGTTTACGTTATTTTGTACAACTAGAAGCTAAGGAAAACTACAAATTTTAACTCTGAACATGTGGTAACATAGGTTTTTACGTGTAAGATTACTTCACCCGACCCGACAGCTGTCTTCGGGGGGGTTCGGGCGTCCCCGCAGTCTCCAGACCAGGCCTCCAATGTGTGGCAGACTGTTTGTGTGCTGCTGGGTGAGCAGCTTTGCACCTGTTCAACTGCCGCCTTCCCCGCCTATTCACACTTAAATATATGGCTAAAGTCAAAAAATCGAGCAAGTGTTCACAGCGGAAGCACATCCTCTCCTTTAAAGTGCACCTCTCGAACATCCGAGGCTTGCACTCTAATCTCGTGCCAGTCCACCACCATCTCGAGACTGAGAAGCCCCACTTGCTCTGCCTCACCGAGACGCAGATCAGATGTCCCATGGACGCGTCGTATCTGCACTACCCGGGATATGCCCTGGAGCACTCTTTTGTGCAGAAGGCTGGCGTGTGCGTGTATATTCGCGATGACATCTGTTATCGGCGTCTCCGTAACCTTGAGGACCGTAACCTTTCCTCTTTATGGCTTCTGGTGGACCTCGGCGTTGAACAAATTGTTTACGCCGTGGTTTACCGATCGCACAGCGGTGACCAGGAGACAACCAGGCTCTTTGAACAACTTAGTGATGCGGCGGGTGTGGCTCAGCAACGGTACCCAAGTGCGCAATTGGTTTTTCTGGGGGACTTTAACGCTCATCACGAGGAGTGGCTGTGCCCATACCAGTTCACTGACCATGCAGGGAGAGAGGCACGCAAGTTTGCGTTATCGCTGGATCTCTCTCAGCTGGTCGACCAACCCACCCGCATTCCGGATGTTGCGAGTCACACGCCTAATTGCCTGGACCTTCTGTTGACTACCGATCCGGACAGATACAACGTGTCAGTGTCATCCCCGTTGGGAACTTCTGACCACTGTCTGGTGAAATCTGTGTCGCACCACTCACCTCCTGTCCTTAGCCCGAAGGGCATGCGCCGTGTGTGGCGATACAAGTCAGCAGATTGGGATGAGATGCGGCATTTCTTTGCATCATATCCTTGGCTGCCAACCTGTTTCAATAGTGATGATCCGTCGAGCTGTGCAGCAGCTGTCACTGATGTGTTGCGTCGGGGTATGGAATATTACATCCCCTACTCCGACGTAGCTGTTGGTGGCGCAGCTCGCCCGTGGTTTAATGCTGAGTGTGCTCAGGCGGAAGCGCTTAAGCACGTGGCGTATTTATCATGGGTTGATGCTCGTAGTTGTAAAGCTCCGGATGTACACGTAAAGAAACAGTCCTATAACAAAGCTGCCAAGTACTGCAAGAAGGTCATGCAGAAAGCTCGATTCCTCCATGTTCGTCATGTCGGGGCCAAACTTGCTGCATACCCATCTGGGAGCAAAGCGTTTTGGTCTCTCGCGAAATCGGCTGAGTTGAATTTCTGTCGCCCATCACTACCTCCACTGCTGAAACCGGACGGTTCACTGGCCCACACTGCGGAAGAGAAGGCGAACTTGTTTGCCTCTCTATTTGCGGAAAATTCACATTTAGACGCTGGTAGTGCCATGCCTCCTTCTTTGCCCCGCTGTGAAGTATCAATGCCAGAGGTGCGTATTCATCAAAGGGAAGTACTGAAGTCACTACGCTGTCTAAATGTGAATAAGGCTAGTGGTCCCGACGGTATCCCAGCAGTCGTTTTAAAAACGTGTGCCCCTGAGTTGTCTCCTGTTTTGACGCCCCTGTTTCGTCTTTCTCTAAAGTCGAGAAAAGTTCCCGAAGCGTGGAAGCTTGCTAACGTGCAGCCTGTGCCTAAGAAAGGTAGCCGTGCGGACCCATCGAATTATCGTCCCATTGCAATCACTTCCATACTCTGCAAGATTATGGAACGTGTATTGAACAACAAGCTCCTTGTGTATCTTGAAGGTAACGATCTCCTTAGCGACCGGCAATACGGCTTCCGCCGAAAGCGGTCTACTGGGGACCTTCTAGTGTACGCTACCCACATTTGGAGCGAGGCCATCGAGAAACGCGGCGAAGCTCTCGCCGTGTCTCTCGACATTTCCAAGGCCTTTGATAGGGTTTGGCACGACGGCCTTCTGGGCAAGCTCTCTGCGTACGGAATCTCTGCTGGTTTGTGCTCTTGGATTTCTGATTTCCTGAGGCAGCGATCTATTAGGGTCGTAGTGGATGGTTGCTCATCGGATCGCGTTGCAATTAATGCCGGAGTGCCTCAGGGTTCAGTTCTTTCAGCTACCCTCTTGCTGCTGCATATAAACGATTTGCTAAAGCCCGGTATCTTTGGGTATGCAGACGACAGCACGGTGACTGAGAGATATATTCCTGAGGCCCAAACTACTAGTGGAGAGACCGAATCCTTTAGGGAAGCTTTGGTTGAGCGAACGAACCTGACCTTGAAGGCCGTTGACGAGTGGGGCGAAGCCAACTTGGTCAGGTTTAACGCTTCCAAGACACAGGCGTGTTTATTCACAGCCAAAAGGAGCCCTTTTAACTTGGCTCCTGCTTTCCAGAATGTATCATTAGCAATTTCGGACCACCTCGAACTACTTGGGCTGAAATTAACTACTAAGCTGAACTTCGGTGCCACTATTGAGGCCAAAGCGAAATCCGCTGCTAAAAAACTTGGGGTCTTACACAGGGTGAAGCGGTACTTCACGCCGGAACAGCTTCTAACACTTTACCAAGCTCAGGTTCGATCGTGCATGGAGTACTGTTGCCATCTTTGGGACGGGTCTGCCAAGTATCAGCTGGCCGCTTTGGATTCAATAGAGCACCGTGCTCGCAGACTCATCGGCGATCCTGAATTACTGAGTGTAAGGTTACAAAGCCTTGAGCACCGTCGCAGGGTTGCTAGTTTGTCTGTGTTTTACAGGATACATTTTGGAGAGTGTGCACAGGAACTGCACGATTTAATTCCGCCATCTCCGTTCCTCCACCGGACGTCCAGACGAGGGGAGCGGTTTCATCCTTACGTTGTGAATATTCCATTCATTCGCACGAAGCGATTCGCTTCTACCTTCCTAATGCGGACTGCTAAGGAATGGAATTCGCTCCCTTCGTCTGTATTCCCGGTAAGATATAATTTGGGTCTTTTCAAGGCAAGAGTGAATAGGCTGTTACTGAACCAGCGTGCTACACCCTCGACCTCGTCGTCACTTTCCATCAGGTGCGACTGAGGTCAAACGCTGGTCAGTCTTTTATAAAAAAAAAAAATAAAAAAAAAAAAAACTTCAGCCACACAAGGTTACAAGTCCACTGCAGCACATGGGGGACCACAAAGTACGACAAGCAGCATGGGAGGGGTTAAAAGCCATAACGATTGCAGTATGCTCCATCACTCTAAAGGACGCTGCTGCCCGTCCTTGGGTGGTGCAGAGACAACCTATTACTTATAGAAACATGTATGTTTTGTCTATAAATAATAGACAAAACATACATGTTTCTTAAATAATTACTGAGTCTAATGTAAGGCAAACTTTAGCTAATCGGTGATACTTGGGTATTCGATACTGCATACAGATCTCGCTATAATGAAATGCAAACTATAAAATCGTCTGGTTAGCAGCAAGCTATAGCCTACATATGCATATTATCACCGATGAGCCAAGGTTTGCCCTAAGTAGGTATAGAGGTAGTTGCTACTGGTATAAAACCAAATCGCAAACTTTAGCGTCTTGCCCGCTCAGTCATCAAGTCGTAACAGCCGATAGAATACTCACAACGCCACGGTCAGCGTTCCATGACAAATATGTACAAAACTGTCAATTCATGGCGTACAAATGTCGTAAGATAATTATGGCGGTAAAAAAAAAAATGTTTTCGGCTCTGATTTTGTATGGAGTAAGCTAGGAAGTTGGTGGTTCTTTATATATTTAACCAGTTCCTACCAGAAGCATTAAAGTACTCGAGTTTGAACATTATTAAGCGTGCTCTCAGTTCTTCTATTTATTCCTATCCACATTAAGTTCTTGTCAGCTTCATATTACTATACTCGTAAGAAATTGTTCAATATAAAAATAAATATACAGATTCCCAATCCCGAACCGTGAACATGAGAAGGTGCGAGGTACTTCGTATATCTGTATGCCATATCATATTGTTGCGTTGGCGGTGTGACGATGACACCTCGAATAGATTTGATGGGTGGTGGCACAATTGCCGCACTTGGGGGCCACGGGGAATGTAGCAAACCGCTTTTAGGATATTACACGGCTTCATGGCATGGCATGAATAGGTTTATGTATTTAATGATTGACATATTTGTACGTTGGAGGTGACCGAGGCATGACGAGCATTTTATTTTGTAATAATTTTTTTCCTTCATTTTTGCACGTCTTGGTACGCATCTACTAAGACCTTTTTATTCATAGTTGTCCAAACGCATCAACGAACACTTAATAGGTATACTTAAATAAATAAAGTATATAAAGCCTCTATACATTCACATAAATATGCTTCTAAGATATATTTTTATAAATAATTCAGATTTAATTCACAGTGACGAACGAATTGTCTTCCTATCTACTTAATGTAAGGTTGTTTACGTGTTTAGACAACTAAGGATTACAAGGCTATACAACATATTAAGGAAGTATGTGCCTATTATGCTATATTAAACCTATACCCTACGCCACCGTGCAATCATGGTCAGAATGTTAACGAAATGTGGGGATGGATATTGTATCTCGTTAGTGTAATAACTTATGGAAGCAATCGCTAATAGACTCAAAAATACCCTGAAAGCTATCCAAATCTCGGTCTAAGAAAAACAAGACCAAAACGTCGGTAGCAGCAATTATTTTAACAGGACTATTTCTTATCAGTTTTATCACATTCGAAACATATTGTTTAATTAATTCTTCCATAGTCATTGTAAAAATTGGTAAAACATAATCTACATCTGCGGTTAATAAGTACTTAAGTGTCCTAAGTGCATCTACGGTTAATAAGTAGCTACTTAAGTGATTTATATAGAGGTATATACGTAAGTAGGTACTTGGTATGGGCGTGAGAGCGGTTTTCATATCAATTATGTACAGTCATACGTATATATACACTCATTTACTTTATAGCCAAAAGCTTTGGGTGAAAATGTGTACCTACACATATTTATTTATGTCCTTGACTGTACCTACTAAATTCAAATGATTGATCTCCTCATAATACTTGCATAACACGATAAAGTTAGGTATTAAAGAGGTAAGTTAATCTGGTTATAGCAAAACATATGTTAATGTCGTAGATTCGTTACTATTAACAGGTTCTCTTTTAATGATACTTCTAATACTATACAATTATTATATAATAGGTACGTACCTACTAATTAAAAGGTGTTTATAAGTTTTCACTGAGGGATAATTTTATCCCTTAGCAATTAGACTGAAAACTGTTATTAGAGAACCTTTAATTCTATTTGTCACGTATACCTGGATGTATATAAGTATCTATTTAGTATCAGATAGACGAAGAGTTTCCCTTTAAAGGGATCGTTTTACTACCTTCTCCCCGTCACCGATCTATTAGTGCCAATGAAAAAAGGTTATCACGACATAAAAAGTACCTACTTAAGAAATTAACCTTCATTCAAATCTCATTTTATTCAGCCCCGATCCCTTCCAAGTTCCTTAGAGACCTTTTTCTCCGGATATTGTTTTGGATGTCCTCTCGATAAGGGAACATTATCGGTTATCGTTACTAAGAGGTTTAATAAAAGTGCAAAACCTCTAAAAGTTTTTGCAATCTCCCATAAAGATTCAGGGCACGGCCGATGTAACATAGAAAATGCCTTAACTGTGGCAGAAGCTGTAAAGGTGCTCGGATATTTGGGACGGGCCGCGCCTAGATGAGATTTCTCCTTATTTTCACATATCTACTGAATCTAACGAGAATCTACTCGTATACAACTGAATTGGTTTTTCTAGTTGCTAACCTAACGGATAGTTTCGGGAGAGATATTATTTACCTATTCGATAATCTAATAAATGATGGATGAGGAAACTTTCAGGCATAAATACGTAAGACACCATCCACAGACTAATCAAACCTACCGAAGTTATTCAATACATAAGTATTTAAAAGTATTTCCTTTTGATATTTTTATGTATGTAATTTAACCCTTTGAACGCCAAGCACCACTAAAGTGGTCGCGTGATGGCGTGCCTGCCACACGCCACCGACCACTAAAGTGGCTATGGCGGACGTTGTCAAAGCAATCGTCCAGCTGACAATTCACTAGTCAATACCTCGGCGTACACATCACATATCGACGCGAGAAGAAAATCGTTCAAAGGGTTAAACAGCACATTTAACTAACGAGCTTAAGGTCTTAAGCTCTAATTATAGGTAGGTATATATTGATATTTCCTACTTTACTAAATTTTTACGCCATTTTTAGGCAAGCCGGAACTAATACGGCTTTCTTACGCTTAACTAGTCGAAGGAAAACTGCTTAACAAACAGACAGCAGAAATAGGGTACTATAAGGGTGCAGTTTTACTTACTGATACTTACGTGGTAAAGTAATAAACTAAAAAACGCTGATTATTGTGCAAAATCGTATAAATAATTTATACATTTAGAACACGAATTCTAAGGACTACAAAGCAATGGAAACGTGCTTTTGCTCAGTCATATTTATTTAAAGCGGATTTATTTATATCTATGAAATTCAGGAATAACGTAACGGACAGATCGTCAAATGCATATTTGATGTAGAAATAAGGGCGTAGGTAGCTAAAGGGTGACCTTTGCAATTTGCCGGGAGCGCAAGGCTTTACGTCCCACAAGGGGTTTTCTGGCCATTATTCCATTGAATTCTGCCGCTCATGTTTGGTACACAACCGTTGTATGAAATAGGTTTGAATGCGTGTAAGAACCTTTTCGTAAATGGTACGCTTTGGCATCATACCGCCTTAGCTATTGGATAGACCATTTGTAGCGACTCACAGTCACTACAGATTGGCGCTCTTAAACTATACAATACAGATACATTTTTCTCAAACATGCACTACGATGTTGACATTAATATTACAATTAAAACTGTTGTGAGCCATGTTACTACTACTTTGTTACAAACGGATAAACTCACGTGTAATTATAGCGCACTAGGCGACATGTTTCGGGTAAGCTCTGGTACCCATCTTCAAGCCGATTCTGGACACACCGATCGCGTTGAGGATGTATCACTCACTGCTGTCCGCTGCCTTGCACGGCGTTCCGCACGCCTAAGACGCCTAAGAAATGTATTATTTCGTATGTTTACTTTTAAATTATCAAAAAATCTCACTATTTCTTGAAGGTTTTTTGTTAACTATTATATTGCATAATTGAGAAAAGCACTATACATAACCTCGGCGTGTAAAGAGCATTTTGGCTTCGTAACAATTAGTCAACCCCTTACTTCCTGCAATTCGACCCCTTGAAATCTTAAGAAGTCAAATGAAGAGATTAGAGGCACTAGTGTAAGTTTCTTTTGACGTAAAAAAACGTCTCGAACGCGTAAGTGATAATGTTATTTATATGAGTAGTTAACTCTAACGCGATGGTGACGTTTTGTTACGTTAAAAACTTACACTCAGGGCTCAGATAGTCGCTAAGAAGTAACCCTAATATTATTAAATTGTTCCTACTATGAGAGTCCGAATATAAGCTCCACGCAGTAAGTTACTCATTTCTTTACGACTACATGTACCTATCAGCATAAATTGGGTCCTAGATAGAATATAGGCTGTTGTACTGTAGGATCGGCATGAAATGATGTTGTGTTGTTATGTATGATAAATATAATTTTTCATACGTAAAATAGTGAAGTTAGAAGTGATTTTCGAAAATCGAGTTGTTTGAAGCGTTATTGGAGTCAATATAACTCAACAGTTAAGTACGTATACAAGTTTGTTTTTGCCGCAGCCATAAGTCAAGGGTGGAGCAAGCGGTAACCAGCTTATAATGGTCCTATCAAGAGGCACTAATTCATTATGTTAACGAGACACTGCCTCCGACGTTGATGGATTACGCTTTTTTCTCCCTTGCATAAACGTAAGGACCGGAGAAATGCGTAAAAAATGGACCAATAACTGTATGCAAAACTGGAGCGTCTCCGTCGTAAAATATTAGGTTATTGAAATTTTCCACCCAGTGGAGCGAAGCAGACAAAATTGCGTATACCTACTGCTTTTTCTCTAGTCAGTGTGGAGAATGCATACGATTTGGAAAGTTTCACGTTTCAATTGCAAATTTAACATCATGATCGAGTTTCCGACGTGAAGTTATGGAAGCATATCAAATAGGTAACGGGGACCACTAGGTTCTGCATTTTATGACTAATATTTGTATTGCCAAGAATATTATTCAAAGATAAGAAAACCCCAGTCTCAACCCGGTACCTGAGATGCAGCCAGCTTAAACGCTAGGTCGAGATTTATACCTAGATTATGTCGTGATTGTGATATGTGCACAAAAGGAGACTAGAAATGAAAATATCCTGCGACATCTAGGTAAAATATGTAATAGAATTATACTTACTCGAATATAAAACATACAATAGTGAAATCTAAATATGGTATTTTTTTTTTTGTCCCGGTACATAAAAAGATAACACAATACAATGGAATCCTCTGTTATTATATTACTTTACAAATTATCGTCATTAAACACGTATTTTATTTATTTCTAATAAAAAAGCAACTGTCAGATGAATAGTAGATAAATTGATTTGATAGGCGTTTAGGAAACACAAATTACAATTTTAGTCAGCGGAATGCCAATCCTCTGTACCTTTTCCTATGTACTCGTAGGTACCTACATACTTACCAACATTTAAAGGACCAAAAGTTAAGTTAAGTTACCAATTTTAGTATGGGGAATGTTACCAATTGAGAACATTTCCCATAGTAATTTTGGTAACTTACCGGTAGCGTGCCATCTCTAGCCGGGTGGCAAAAGATCCAAATCAGTAAAATATTTTTTTACATACACTTTTTAATACTTTACGAGTATGATGAAAAAACATAGGTGCTGAGAGAGCGACGATTATAGCACAAAACTGTAATAAATACATCAAAATAAACGCACTAGAGATACGTCTGAGTAAGAAATTACTAAATATAACTTGAATAACTCGGTTAAACTTTTATTTATTGTCCAAGTTTTTATTTATTTATTTAGCTTGTATACTACTGCTTAGTAATGGTCGAGTTAGTAGCAAAGAAATGGCAATGATAAGTATTTACTTATTTGCACATGTAAATAAATCTCTGAAATTATACAGAGTGATTTCTGGGTCGTGATCGAGAACCAGTTTTTCTAACTCAGTAACTGTATTTGATCAAAACAACGTTCATTATCTTTTATTTTTTAAATTAAAATCATCATAAAATAACCAAATCATGGAGGGACAAGACATCACATTGAGTAGGGTCACAAAATTGTAAGCAATTTCTTTTTTTACTTACCATCTGAAAAATAATTATGATTTTCGGTTAAGTATAAATAATGATTCACATAACTAGCTTCACCTTTGAATTCATTCGTGTGGCATGCCTTGCTCTCTTGCTCTACGACCCCGTAATCACCCTGTGTAGGCATATTAGTTGCATATCTCTATTATCATCCCAAGGCACTCCTTGGGAGATATGTGGATATAGATAACGTGACCGGCGGACAAGAATGTTACACTTAACATTCTTGTCCGCCGGTCACGTTATCGATTTGTGGATCAGATGCGGCCAAAAATTCTCAAACAAAATGTAAATTTGGTTGTAATAGTTTTATTTCGTAAATAATGTACATTTCAAATATGAACTAGTTTAATTGTTTTGTCCTTGTGCTGCGCCGCACAATGTGCCTCCAACAGCTTCCTCCCGTGAAAAGTCCTATGGCAATAATTGCATTTATGCCGACGCACACCTGTATGGACACTGGAGTGTACCTTCAACTGGTTTGAACTGGCAAAACTTTTGTCACATTGCGGACATTTAAACGGCATTATGCCCGTATGTTGTCTCATATGAATTTTTAACTGACTCTTAGCTTTATATTTGGCTCCACAGATTTCGCAACTAAAAGGTCTTTCATCGCTGTGCCAAAATAGGTGGTTTTTCAGAGTAACTTTTGATGGAAACTTTTTCATGCAAACTGAACAGTCGTAAGGCTTTTCTTTATTGACGAATCTTAAATGATTTTGTAAAGTTATTTCGGACTTAAATGTTCTGTTACAGTGAGAACACTTGACCGGGGCGTGGCTGATGTGGCGGTTTGACACGTGACACTGAAATAAACAATTCATTTTATTTTCATTATGGAAACTATGGAACCCTCCATAGTTTCCATAGTTGTATTGGACCAATTCATACCTACTTTCTTTTAGGTAAGCATTCACATATGCTTATATAAAAGTTAAGTAAGTTCAAGGTGATCTAGGCTTTAATTAAGATCCTCGTCGATACGATATCTAAAACGTACAGTCATGTCATCTGTATGATTTAGCCGCTAGTACCTATTAAAGTTCTGTCATATTGATTTAAATATCAAATATCCATTGCCACGCACTTATACGCTGATACAACACAAAAATATTAGGTCAGCTCGTTTCCTATGGTAGGTACCCACGATTTAAACTATTACGTATTAATATAAAAATTACGAATATAATTATAGGTAAGTATATTGTTTGATACCGGAAACGTAGTTAAATAATTAATTAGTATTTTAATGGGAAATCCCAAAACTAGTATGATTACGCAATACAATTGTATTTCCTTAACCCTTTCGCCGCCATCGACTTAATATGAAGTCCGAACATTGCGTGCCCCACAAGCCACGACATGATATCAAGCCTAGCCCTTGGACCTACGTACCGAGAGGTAAGGTTTATTTTCGCTTGCTTGCAAAAACCTTTGGCGTGTAATGCGTCAGAATTGTTTTGACGTGGCGGCGAAGAGGTTAAACAAATATCTTAATACATTTGTTTTAATTTTTTACCGCGGCGCAGAGCAATACAATCGAGCTCCGTTATTCACATACTTACTTACATACATAGGTAATTTACTTATTCTCCGATTTTGTTCCGGCAATTTTTTGTACAAAGGAAGAACAAATTTGAAAAAAGATTTATTGACTGAATATTACATATTTTATCAAGTAAATTAGCAAAATAATCAATACTTTATCACTTGTTTCATATAACTTATGGCCGTACTATTTTAACCAAAGCTTCATAGCCCAATCGACCACGCTTAATATCAACTGAAAGAAATCTCTTAAAGGGATATGTTCGCCTTTTTACTTTCCTGCTCTGTACATCTGTGTTTTATAACTAGGTACGGTCAGCTGCAGAGAAAAGGTACCCCCGTGCCCTACAAATTCGTATGGCATACAATAAAGAGTTTATACACAGATACAATCTTTGACCCAGATTTATTTACCAATCCATTTTTTCTTTGATGTTTATAAAGGTGACTACATAATATAATACAAATTGTCAACATGTGAAAAACTAAATAACTCTATAATTTCACGCTGGTTCGATTCGTTTCACGCGCGTTTCGATATTGTGTGTAGAGTCGGCATCGTTCTAGAATAAAACTATTCATATACGACACGAACGTACCTTTAAGTTGAAGAGTCTCTTGAATCCTCTGCCACAAGTTTCGCAAATAAATTTATTGAACTCTGCGTGGTCGATCATGTGGGCTTCGATTGCATTTCTATACAAAAATCTGGAATATGCCAAAAGTGTTAAAACCCGTTCACTACATTTCATAATTCAGTGTCATTGGAGAGCAAATAGTAGAAAATAGAGCGTAGGTACTTCTCAGCTAAGGGATGCTCAATCGAGAAAGACTTGCCACTGATAAAATCCATGTAAGGTCTAAAGATACAATCATATTCAGTTTAACATTGGAAATTATTCGGGAAATCAACTTTTATCTCGTTGATATTGTGTCCCGCTGTCCAATGGTCCTTAATAGCAAATTCTGTTTTATTGCATTATGCCTTGTAGATGGCATTTACCTAACGGCAACATGCTCATAAATATATGAGTTTATATGACACAAAAGCGCATGTTTTGTGAATTTTCATGAAATTTAACTAATAATACCAGATCTTATCAGTTGTCCAGTGGGCCGTGACAACGAGCGAGCCTAGCAACGAGTGATACGAAAAATTCTAAAACATATACATTTTATTTAAAAAGGAAGTAGGCATAAAAATAATCACAAAACAGAAACAAACACAAAAGAACAAAGATCCTTACTTTTTTCCACAAATGTCACATATGAATTTATCAACCCTGTGCCAGCGGTCATGGTCTCGCCAACATTTGTAGGTTTTGAAGGACTTTTTACACAGTGTGCAATCTAAACCCGGCTTTTTTAAATGCACTGTCCTGTAGTGATACTGGAGGACAGCGCATGAACGCATAGTGACGTCACAAACATGACAAAACACTGTTGCCTTTACACCTTTCGGATGATGCGAATATCTGAAAATATAATAATCTCTTAGATACAAAGTCCAAAGTCCTTTCCTGTGGACAAAAATAAACGGCATATATTAATGCATGTATTTTGTCGCAGAGTATTATTTCAAGGGAGGAACTGTTTATGCTGATATTAAATAGAACTAAATTATTATTAATAAAAAATACTAGTTTAGACCTCTTCACTTGAAAAAAGACTGAGCCAAAAATATTATCGAGTCGACTACGAATACTGACCTGTGTGAAACCATACTCGCGAAATCTTTACCAACAAAATTACAAATCGTGCAATTCATGTCACTACTGAGATCGTGACCATTCAAATGTTGCTTCATTAGTTCCCGATCGGATGTAAACTCGCATAGACCTTAAAAAAATTGAAAATAAAACCATTTCTATTACCTAATCGAAATCTTCTTAATCTTCCACGAATGGGGTACCTATAGCAAGGGGGCGCGGCCGGCAGTGGGACAAAACAAATTTGATGGGGGTGAAGTCATTATAACACCTTTTTTTAATGATGCTATCGGGTAAAGGACGCTACCGTAAGCATGTTTTGTATGGGCAGCTTTTCTCTTAAAATCAAAAATGGCTGAGATATTTGGCCTCAAAGTTGACACAATTTTAGGACTTAAGTACCAATTTATTATTGTTTAATCGTAGAAAATAACCTAAGATAAGCATGTTTTGTACGAAAAACTATTCTTAAATCAAAAATGGTCGACATATTCGACGCAATTTTAGGTGTCATCCACAACACCCAGATTTCTACTAATGACGGGTACCACCACTTTAATGGACTATGTTAAATATCACTAGCCGAGCGTTCATACGTCGCTGATGGGAACCGGGTATTGTCCCTGGGGCACAGAAACCTCTGGAGGACGGGCAGCAGCGTCCCTTTAGAGCAGTGGAATATACTGCGATCTCCAATCCGCCTGCCAGGCGTGAAAATGTATCTCATTGAACTCCCATGCTTAGAGATCTAACCAGTGGTCTAGCCAGTGGACGTCCGTTCCGCTTTCCGCTGTTAGGTAGGTAGGTAAAATCGCCTATACAAATTTAGTTTACTGCCCACTAAGTATAAGTGCAATAATTAATCCTAATCTCGATCAATTACTTTCATTTCCAGTACAATAATCCGGTGGGTAGTACATATTGATAAAAAATAAAGGAAGTTATTGCACATATGTTTAGCGTAGAGAACTGTCAAACTTTTCATGGAAGAACGTTTTAACTCGTAACGCGTTGGGTAAACACTTAACCGTTACTAAGGTTTAACCAATAACGCTTCTGTTTGTCAGAGGGCATGATGGCTTTTCCAATGGGATAAAAACTGCTAATTGCTCATTACAAAGAGCGCCGTTAGATAAGATCCTAACTGAAAATTGTCAGTTTTTGGATACGAGACAGCGAGGCTTATGGAGCTTATGAAAACAAGGCGCCGCGGAGCGCTAATTTGCCCAAATTTGCGCCTTCGTTTGAACAGCCTAAAAGTATGGGAGGTGTTTATTTTTAATTCAAATACTCAAAGGAAATTTAACACATTGGTTCTGAATTTTGTTTGTGAGATGCGAAACTGAGTGGATGCAACTTTACAAAGTATGTATAGCATACAATGCTCCTCATTATAGTATGACAGCTCCAGGCTTTACTACGTCTATTTTTCCAATTTATTTAGAAATAAGTCATAAAATTGTAGTTTATCATGCAAGACATCAATTATTTATAAGCATACATATTTCGGGGTCATTAGCAAAGAAAATGATGTAAACAAACCCATATACCGGCCTACATAGCTTCGCCATTACTCAATTTAAAAAAAAGCTATGGCTTCATTGTCATTGTGTTCACATAAATTCTCTACATTATTGTTTAGTTCAAATATGCGATATTTATATTTAGTGCAAATTCATTTCTATAATATTTTGTCATGTGTCAAATGCTTTTTTTGCTTAGAAATTCACCTCTCAGTCAGCCATGTTTGATTACCTCAATTTATTTTTCTATTGAACCTGAATATACGTGCAAATTATTTTTTTTAATGAAACATAAAATCTTACCGCAATATAACATTTCACTCTTAGTCACTTCATGTTTATTTATGTTTTCACAATTTTTTATATGACTAAGTAACCATCTTTTATTTTCTGTAAAGTAAAAATTAAAAAAAAATCAATGGTTTACTCAACATCAAGGAATTTTTAGTATAACTGGAATAAGCCCTGTGAAAAATACCAATAAGTGAAACGTGCTTTATATGCATCTTATTAAGGTTTACTTTCGCTCGCCGAATATGAAGAAAAAAAACGAGCCGAGTAGGACAGCTAGTACACAGACCTCTGTCCCTTTCTGAATGATGCTATTCCAAGAATAATATCAGATCTATGGCAACCCAAAGTCAACTAGATGCTAGGGTAACCATGCTTGTACATGGACGAGAACAATTACACAACAGGACAACATTAATGTGTTGAGATAAAGTACATATAGTATCTAGTAATACGACTCGTATTATGTTAATAATTTTGTTAAATAGTGTCATAAAATAGTATTACCCATTTTTTAAAGTCTGACCGGGCAGCAATGTACGCAGTCCAACTTATTTTGACATGAGAAGTAATTCTGACATGACATGACGCATCGGTATGTTAATCATTATGGATGCAATACATTGCGTGCTGAATTATTATGTATTTAAAAAAAATATAACCTAATATTTTAAGAAACTGAATTGAAATAGGTTCCCTAGGTCCAATACTAACCGCCACTACAATATACTGTAGAAAAAATATGACACTATTGTATACAACGGAAAGCGGATTCCCACTTTTTAAATTAACGTGGTCACCCTAATAGAAAGAGATAAAGGTCTGCCTGGTAGCTATTTCACTCGGCTCGCTTTTTTCGGGCCACTACTCAATCTTGTTTTACTTCTATATCTATGCTCAACATACTGTCACTGATTGTATCATGTTTAAAAACAACTTACTATATTTTCTCTGACAATTATCACATTTCCATTTCTTTTTAATATCTTTGGTAGTTTTCTTTTTTACAATATTGAGGCTAATGTCAGACGTAAAAGAATCATCAAACATTCCTTCTTCTAATACTTCAACAGACTCCTCTTTCAGTGAATCTAAGTCTTCATGAGTTTTACTACTACCATTTTCTAAGTAGTAT
Organism: Grapholita molesta; assembly: GCA_022674325.2. Taxonomy (NCBI): domain Eukaryota; kingdom Metazoa; phylum Arthropoda; class Insecta; order Lepidoptera; family Tortricidae; genus Grapholita; species Grapholita molesta. Next base: position 20,237,710 of record CP053121.2, on the reverse strand, counting down.
GTATGTCTGTTGATATGTAAAGTGCTACTTTCAATGATGTGGTTTTCATTGTTTTCTACCTTGATGTTGATCTTATTTACAGAAGATTTCTGCAAAGAGTACACAATTAAGAGCCTAATCATATACTGTATAATAAATATGCTTGTGAGGTGGTTATTGTTTATGGTAACACAAACATAGGAACCTTTCATTTAGTACATATATATTATTTTTACAAGTCACAATGTTTTAAGCTCCTAAACACCATTGTATAGAAACTTGCTGCCAGTACTACACGGGTCTTACATTAATTTGTTTTGTTAAAAAATATTTACAGTGTCAATGAAGTATTTACATGGCAAAGTAATAAAAAAATATTGCAATAACAAGTTTATATAACTTGATTTGAATACCACAGTGTCAAATTAATAAATTTAAAATATGCAAATATCATATCATTTCGATTCAGGAAAAAGACATTGAGAGTCTATAACTGACAAAGCTGCAGCTTATCTTAACCTTAAGTTTAGCCATACCCGTCTTTAAAGTAGGGTTGCGAATAAAAAATTATCCTATATCCTTTCTTGTAGGCCCAACTCTCTCGATACCAAATTTCATCACAATTGGTTAAGGGGTTTAAGATTGAAGAGGTAACAGACAGATAGACAGAGAGAGTTACTTTCACATTTCCAATATTAGTATGAATTATTAAACTTACCATCTCAGCAGTCAGTAGGGAACACCAAAACTCTTCTGACTTCTGGCACTGTTTTTTGAATTCTGTATACTGTTTTATCATGTCTGCACACTTGTGGCATAATAATTGAGAACCATCATCCACTGATACCTATTAAACAATTTATATTTAAAAATGTATTTTTTTTTTTTATATAGATTGTGCTTAAATATAATTCAGAAGTCAGAACAAATAATGAAAACAAATGTGAAATATTTACTAAGTACTAAAATAAATGGAATCCAGTACTCAACAGCATATAAATTTACATTCCGTTCATTCATGGAATATGATGAGAATAGCCCCAATTATTCCTTTGACCATCCAGCTCATACATGGTGAACTGTCCTGCTGACACCATGACAAGGCGCATAATTATAATAATAAAGTGGCAAATGACATAGTTTCTTCTGGGCACAATTATCTATTTATAAGACTTGGCGACTTTGCTGTTCAGTAGGTTCAAAATATCATAAAAACATACTAAATGCACTGAAGAAAAAACAAATAAACTGTGAAAATGGTAAGTTTACTTAACTTATTTGTTAATTATTATACCTGTGAAATAATGAAAATGTCTATTTTTTCTTACTGTTTCTTTATACATTCTTTGAGTATGGATGTATAAAATACAAGGATATAGAAGACTGCTTATTAATCCTTAAGTGTTTATATTACTTACCGATATATTAACGCAAAATTTATACAATTCTCTCCAAGCACAGTCTTCACTAGTAAATTGAATATAGTTCGTACTTTTTGTATCGAGACACGCACGACAAGCCTCTAGAAGCGGAAGCTGACCCTGGAGGTCAAGTTTATTAGACATTTTAATGAATATCTGAACTCTAAGCACAATAATTCTCACTAGTTGCAGATTTCGCAGAATAAATAAACAAGAGATTGCATCAATTTATTAAAATTATTCTTAGGAACGTTCGAATTCGTTGTCCGTAAAACATTTGTCACATAACGCAGTTATAACAAACGAGAAAATTAGTCAACTTTCCTATTGAATTATTCTGAAAGTTCTAAATACCACCTGTGAAGCAAATAAGGATATTCTGTAAGTTTCATTTAGTATTCACTGTAGATGAAATGTTTCATGCATTAATCGTTCAGTGTCGTATTTTCATTCAACTTGTTTTGTGGAATCAGAACGCTCGTCTGTCACTGTCAATGAGACAGTAGACATTTTCAAGGCGTATGTTAACCGCTTACTTTTTCACCGAAGCTAAATAATTGAAAATGTTTTTTAGGAGACTTTTGTGAAGCAGGCACGAGAAATGATATTTTAAAACTGCCCTTTGCATAGGTACATGTTCTGGGGCAGTAGGAAGTGTTTTGGCGGCAGCAACACACAAGACCGCGAAAAACGATATTCGTTAATTTCGGACGATTGTATTTTTTTTTTATACAACGACAGTGGCAAACAAGTATACGGCCCGCCTGATGGTAAGCAGTTACCGTAGCCTATGGACGCCTGCAAAGGATTCACATGCGCGTTGCCTACCCTAAAAGTTGTTGGAGCTCTGGGAACCTTAATCGCCATCAGGAACACAACACTAGGTACATACCTGAAAGGTAGCAGTGGTATTATGGCTGTGGTCTTCTGTAAGGAGGTACTTCCCCAGTTGGGCTTCTCCAGACACAAACGTGATGGTACTTCGCTGTGCCCTACCTCTCATTGTTAGACGTAATTTAAGGAAATACCCGCTCTGTCACTCTCATGAGTCATAACGCTTTAATTGGAGTAAATGAGAAAGGTGCTCGCAATATACGAACTTCGATGTTCGCGGTACCGGCCCTTGTTCTTGCCGATATGAGCAAAAATATGAAAAGTATTAAGTTGACACACAAATACACACGTTGTAACACACACATGTAACTACATTTCGGAAGGACAGGAGAACCTTACACTAAAACTCCGAAGTTACTAATTATTCTGCAACCAATATATACTACAATAATATTCCATAAAATAATGCGACGCTCTCTATACTCATTCGAATTACATTAATAATTGGGAGTAAAATGACTTTCAAAAAATAAATATACTTTAGTTTGTTGTCATTTAGGTCATACTCTCATACTCAAGAAATCTACTTTTATAGGTGGGCCATTTTATTTAAAGTTGTACAAAATGAAACAACTAAAAAGGATTAAATCGCGTAGGTATACTAATTTAAACTTCACCCGTGGGTCTCCACCCGATGACCACGAACGCTGCTAAAGGGTTCGAAACGTCGGGATGAAGTTTAAATTAGTATACGCGATTTAATCCGTTTTAGTTGTTTTATTTCATGAGTAATTATCGCGGCTGCCGAAGACAATATTATAAAGTTGTATACTCAACTCAGAATTATTCCATTCCATTTTTATTCCATTACGTTACTATTTTTCCGATATTTTATATGGCGGTAGCGGAATGGAAGTAATAAATGATGTATGAAAATGATGAATATCAGGCTCGAAAGGGCTCGAGATTCTGAGTTGAGTATAGAACTATAATAAAATGGCCCAGGTAGCTACCAAAAGTAGTTAGTAAGTACCTACTCGAAGCTTACTATACCTACTAGAAGTCTCATGCTGATTTCGAATTTTGTTACGAAATTTCCATAAATTTAAAAATATGTGTAGGTATCAGCTCGTTTTTGACAGATCCTTCCGAATAAGAGTACATTACTTTACATCAGCTCTTTTTTATTATATAGGAGGCAAACGAGCAGACGGATTGCCTGACGGTAAGCAACTACCGCCGCCCATGGACACTCGCAACACCAGAGGAGTCACAAGTACGTTGCCGGCCTTTTAGCTACATGCACTGTCATGTAAACAGCATCCACATATGTGTATACCTACGTGTAAGTTAAGTAACAGTGTCGAGTGCGAGCCTGCTGACGCGGCACGTTCATGCCAGACGTGTAGGTGACTACGTGTTTCGAATTACCTATACATCTCTTTGAATACGCTCATTACAGGTAGGTACTCGTATTTAACCGTTTGATTTTTTTTGGCGACTTTAAAAAACCAAAGTAAATTAATATTTCTAAAAAGGAATTAACACGTTCATAATTTAGTGCCCCATGCAGGGGTCACGACAAACTATCTTCACGAGTCCGTGCCCCACACGTGGACCACTATAACCGACCAGGTACGTACTGAAATCAAATCACTTCCAACTGCATTCAATCGTGCTTATTAAATAAAGATGATTCTGATTTCTCTATTAATATTTTTGTTACATTGAAAATATAATTCAGTATATATATTGTAGTAATCCGAGTATATAACTGGGCGTTACTCAGTGACCCATATGTGGAGCACGGATGTGCGATGGAAGTAATTTGCTTGGACGTCGTATGAGGAAATCAATACATTTTGTATGGGGACTGTGAACGTGTTAAGAACCAAGTATTGGGACCATATGTATACCATTTAACTAGACGGAGTCTTATATAAGGCCATTCCCTTTAGATGAATTACTCTAGAATTTAAACGCAGAGACGGCGCTATTTTCATCCGTCCTTGTCATAGTCTCACATTTTTTTTCCTCCACACTGAAAACTTTATAAACAAATAAATACAATTGGAGTTTTCTTGTGTTTTCAATCGAAGTTGTGGTAATTAATACAGAAAAAGCTATTTTTTGTTTTAAAGAGTGGCCTGTAAAGCAAAACTATATAGTGAACTGTTACATTTAGGGGTGCAAAAGCGAGAATATCGTTGTCCTTTACTGGCGCTCGCGGATGCGTGCTCCAGTTATTATTGCCCTTAGATTTGGACCCAGTTATTATTCCTATAAACTACGACTAGAACCCACCGGAGGACGTGGAGCAGTGGAACATACTGCGATCGCTAACCCGCCTACCAAGCGTAGCGATTATGGCATTAAAGCGCGTTCGACGAGTAAAAATAAAAACACTATATTACCAGAGTAAGTTAAGTTACGAGTAAATAGTCTAACTTTGACAAGAAAAATATAGTTTCTCACGGGCTAAACAAATCGACGCTATTCCTTTATTAGATTATTAACCATACATTCTATTAAGCGGACAGGCTATCGTTGAGAACACACAAATAACCGACATTTGAAATTGGAACGTTAATTTAAAAAAAGTTTGAATCTAGGTTACTGGCATAAAAATCCGACTCATAGAGACTACGTCTATTAAATATATCGTATTGATTTGGGGTCTCGAGGACGCACAAACGTTATTAACGCGAGTAACAACGACAACGACAATGTTACACATTTTTTTCACTTTACTCATTACAGCTAGTGCCTGAAGTTGTAGACTATTACCTAATAGTCTAGATATCTATCTATATTATTAATATGTAATTGCATAAATAACGTCCATTACCAAAGCACACATAATCGGGAAAACCTTGGGAAAACACATGGTCTGCTAGCCTTTACCGCACCTATCGAAAAACGTTTTCAATTCTGGGAGTGTCGCATAGAAACATTTTCGTACTAAGAATTAATTTTTCATTTTTACCTAACTAACGCCGTAGGTATTGGATGCAGAAATGATTTAACCTATTCAACTCATTCGTATAGTCATTATGTTCAATCCAAGGACTAAAACAAAAAATAACTGCACATTTTAAGTGCAACTTTAAATCGTCAACTGTGCAAAGTGAAGAATTGACTGTTACAAAATTATCATTACCAGTGATGAAAAACAACCCTGCCATTCCTGCATACAAAATTCGCAGCGTTTGTTTGGAAGATACTTCCTTCTCGCAGGCAAACGTAAAATTGTAGGACAATACCTTTGTTAGCACTAGCCATTCTATTCCTCGACTGTGACGTCACTTAAGATGACATCATGTCCCAGTTCCGGGTAATGGGATGGCCTGGATAATGAGGGAGTCATTAAAGATTAAACAGATCGGTATAAGGTAAAAATATACGTCGTATTCAATATTCAACAATATACTTATTATTGAAATTAATGGAACATTTATAGGCGGAGTAATGGATTAACTTTTAATGCATTCTACATTGCATGTTTAAATAATGTAAAGAGACGAATAAACATGACTTTTATCAAGACATCGGTTTTATGAAATGGATAATTATATTAATTCCGGTAGCAATGGTAATTCCGGGTAGGTACGTTACTGAGTACTAACTATTAAGTCAGAACGGGATTTTCCAGACAAAAATAAAATCCGTTAAGATAAAACGGTTTATTACAATTTTAATGAAAAGTTAAACATATTTCCATCTGTTAAATGGGTAGATAACATTCAGGCGATAAAACCTAATCAGAGTCCTGAGTGTAAGTTTTTAACATAACTTTACGCCACGAACGCGTTTGCGTTTCCCATATAAATAACATTATCACTTACGCGTTCGTAAACGCACAAAATAGGTAAACGTTTTTTTACGTCAAAAGTAATTTACACTAGAGCCTCTGAAGTGTGCCGTCGCCGTGATTTTCAGATTTAAATACCTACTTCTTAACTTTTTTGATTTGTTCCGTTTTAAGAGACCTATAAATAAGACCTATAATAGTAAAAGTAGTTCATTTATATTTGTTTTAAAAATTATTTATTTTTCATGTGTGGCATATTACAATGCACTTATGACTAAAAAAGTGCTTACGGTTCACATCTCGGACCCGAGAAAATTACCTATCCAGCAACCCGCAAGAAACTCCTACAAATAGTATGCATTAAGTACAAATTCATATACGAGTATATAAATAAATAAATAAATATTTCGGAACAATCTTACACCAATCGACCTAGTCCTACGATAAGCTCAGTAAGGCTTCTGTTTCATTTACTAATTTTTTTATAATTTAATTTTACAATCACGTATTTTACAATACCTAAGTATTAAGTAAGTATTTGGTTTTACGAGTACATACCTGATAATACCCCTGAAACCTGGTTATTCTTGTAACTTCGCGATCCTCTTGAGATACAATTTAATTACTGAAGGTAAAATGGGTGAATGTTCATTACTTCCGGATCGCATAATACTCTTAGTCCTCGGAGTATATAAGTTAATCTTTCTTAATACAAAAAGCCGGTACAGAAAGACCAATTACTATAGGTACTTACATTTATATATTTTATACCTAGATATTTTTCTAGCAGGAACGACATTTGCTTAATGCTTGCCACAATAAAAATATCGACAAGCCTGTTATCGATAAGTACATACTACTTCAACGACAAGACGTATACACAGTTCTTTATATTGACTACACGCCGCGTGCCACCGGTCTTAAACAAATCGAAAGTAATCCGTACACTTTTGATCCAATTTACTTTTATAATTTGCAATATTAATTCGAAATTGTTTTCTGAATTATGTGAAATATAAATAAATATATAGGTTTGTTATTTATTTTTAACACTATTTATATATCATGTTGAAGTGGTAGTGGTACTTATCGATAACAGGACTGTCGATGTTTTTATCTCGTCAATCACTTACAAGAAATCGTTCGTACTAGAAAAATATCTAGGTATAATTATTATAAAGGTAGGTAACAATCGACTTGGCTCCCAGTTATGTGGAGTAGATTTCTTAATTGAAATTCAGTGTAATTCGGTAATAGTGCACAAATGCTTACACTCTAATACGAAATCTTACTCTTCTACTACTTACTATATACGTATAAGCAACAGTCTAAAGAATATCCACCTCGATATTTAAAGACAGCACTTTAAGATTCTCTAAAATTCTGGTCATATGATAGTCCTAGTAGTAAGTACAGGGGCCACCGTCTCTCGCAGCACTATACCTACCTATTTAATACGCACTATTATTATCCATTTAAAATAATACATACATACTTAATAATACCCACATTTGCATACTCAAAACGTATTTGCAGGTGAAAAACCCGTGATTTTCCATGAAATGGCGGCTTTACCAATACCGGTACAAAAACATTACCGTTCTCTCATTCTTTATTCACTTACTAACAAATATTAATTGATTATTGTATACTCTTCTGTTAAGTAATTACTTAACTTAGCAATCTCAGAAGTTTCTCAGCCCTATCTCACTTGAGGAAAATCAGTAAGGGCTGACGACAAACCAGTACTCAGTTATTGAAACACAATTTTCAAGCATTAAACCGTAGTAATCAAGGGCAATGTCACGTGACGTATGGCATATCGCTATCATTGGTTTAATTATTCACACCATTTAAAATTGCCCCCATAGTTTTATTGCGTACAGGTGTCTGTAATTTACCGCCCTACTTAGAGAGGGGGTGGCTCGTGCTTATAGATCGCGGGGCGACCAGTGAGTCCCGAAGTGCCGGTTCGTGCGGACGCCTGCACGACGCCGCGAGACAGAGACGCGTATACACGCTTACCCGTAATCTGGCACGCTAGAGCGAGACGCAGCACATCGACGTTTCAACAGGTCGTTATTGTTGCCTCTACTGTGTTTTTGTGCAATAATTCTTCCGTTTTTTTGGGATGGAGTTTGATGACGTAGGCAAATTGTCGCGGATTGCACTTTTGTAGGCAATATCGTATTAAATAATTAGGTCAGATATTTGAATATAAATTAATTAGCTATTTCGAAGTGCATGATTAAGTTTTTCCCTACTTCTAAGGTCAAATATTAATATGTTTGTATATGATGTCATATAAAGTGTAGTCTAAAATGGGCTCGTCATAAACTGACGAGTGCGTAGTCACTAAACGCCCATCCCATCTACCACTACAATAAGTGTTCTACCGCAATGATTTAAAACAATTAGCCTCGCATGAATTTTTATTGTACTGTTACTAAAATAATTAAATTTATAGTAGGTGTACCTAAACGTATTTGTGTATTGAATACCGTACTTGATAATATATTGAAACATAATCTATATACTCAAGTTATATTTTATTCACAAAATGATTAAAATGGTGATTTAGAAATACGAAGCATTAAATTAGCTTTTACAAATATACAAAAGTTACCTACATATCTCAACGTCCACTCTTTTAAATACCTATGTAGTTATATATTACTTTTTTAATATGTTATTTTTTTATGTTGAACCTACAACCTAATTAATTTAAAAAAGAAACCTAAAATGTAGTTTGCTATGATCGATACTAGAAAATAATTGACATAAACATCGCCGACTTTCCATTTTTTGAGATTTATATTTATTTAGTTTAACATGACACTGTAGTAAGTTCAATTATTATTTTGACATTGCGACTTTGAGAGATCAAAAAAACCATAGAATCTATGTTTATCTCATACTTTTGCCGGTTTTAGAAAACATCTTTCTCCTCTCGTTAATTATTTATTTATTATTTTATCATCGCCTAACTAAACTGCTGTTAAACACCAGCAACTTTGATTTAAGCTCATTTGGTTTTCGTGGCACTGTGGAAAACATTTAGTTTTCCCTGAAAGGTTAATTCAAATAAGTAGTGTTTAGAGAGTCGAGTAATTGTAACATACGTCTCTAGACCCAAGGGGGCCCTGGATACGGATAATTAAGCTACAAATGTTATCCACCCACACCCAGTTACCCACTATTAGTTGACGCCAATACGAGTACATATATATGTAGGTATATAGAGTTAATCTATATAATAATGTTAGAAACTATATGTATGAATACAGCACCATACAGTTCGTAGCAGTCAACATATCTTTACTGTTGTACAAATGAGAAATTGTACCGACATAAATTTTTTTTCGACATTAGCGACTCACAGAAACCTATGTTTGAGATCCGTGTCGAAGCGCTACGACGTAGTACTACGATAATGGATTTCAATACAATTAAGGACAATATTACCATTCAGGATTGTATACTTGTTAAAACTTAAACCTTTTAGTAGTATTTACGACTAGTATTCGCATTCTCTTGACCGATATTGGCAGATAAAAATGTAATTGACTTCGTTCAGTCGTTGCTTTCATTTTTATGTTATGTTTTCCGTATCTTTTTTTAGACTTTCGTCGTTTTTTTTTAAGGATAGTTAAAGCATGCGCAGTAAAAGGCTTACATTAACCAAAACTTGAAGCATGATTTTAAATTGATGTAGGTTAATAAGTATAGAGCGGTTTCAGACTAGCGTTTTTTCTGCGGGTATAGGCTCCTTGCTGGCATACGCGTGTAAGTACACGCGCGCTACATTAAACCGAACACGCGTGTACGCGTTTATTCCTGCGTATTTGCTCGCAACATGAAATGTAGCGGTTATTCGCTTGCGCTTATGCGAGCTCGCATGCGCGTCAATGCCCGAAGAAAACAAATCCGCAACTGTGCGCGCGTGCACGCGCTTTAAAAACTTTTTTTTATAAATTTTCTAGATAATAATATTATTAGTTAACTATCACTCAGGCATAATGTTAGTTTATTATATGAATAATTTATTTAAAGTAGGTAACAACTTTAAAGGGGTAAATTAGGGGTGGGAATTTTGTATAATGTTTGCCTGTCAAGGTCAGCCAAGTGATATGTTTTTGTTCAACAGCTTGTTGCGTCCAGGTGAAATCGGGAATCTGGCGCGGGGGCGCGTATATCAAGCGACTCGAGTTGATGGAAGTCTGTCAATGTCGATTTATTCTGTCGCATGTTTTTTTGAAATAGCCACAAATGAAAAGATATCGTCAAATAAATAGAGAGCAATCTAGCCTAGTGGGTAGTGACCCTGCCCATGAAGCCGATGGTCCTGGGTTCGAGTCCCAGTCAAAGCATTCATTTGTGTGATGAGCACAGATATTTGTTCCTGAGTCATGGGTGTTTTCTATGTATTTAAGTATTTATATGTATATATCTGTTATATACATCGTCGCCTAGTACCTACAATACAGGCCTTACTGAGATTACCGTAGGACTAGGTCGATTTGTGTGGGATTGTCCCGTAGTATTTATTTATGTATTTAATTAAATTCTATAGGTAGTCTCTATTATATATTAAATATTTAAGAACATTTCATTTGAATATGATTAATACCGTCTAAAATAATGATCAGAATGAATAAATGTAATCATTAGGGTACCTCGCCTACAATTTTTAATTGCCCCCTTCCTCTAACTTTTGAACCGCAAGTTCAATAATATGAAAAAAAATCTTGATTTTTTTTGGGGTAGCTCCCATAGACACGAAGTGGGGGTGTTTTTTTTGCGCAGCAACCCTATTGTGGGGATATCGTTAGATAGGTCTCTTGAAAAGAATAGGAGTATTTTAAAACCCTTTAAAAATAATAGTTTCGTAAATTATTGCCCGAAGTTAAAAATATATGTTGTTTTTAAGGCCTGAAAAATAAAAATAAACAATGTCATAGGTATACATTTATTAATACAATAATAAGACCTGTTTGTAATTACATAACAATAGTTTAACTATAATAAGGTTAATTCTATATCACATTGGTAAAGATAGCTGGAGATATTCATATGATAATATTTTACATAACCGTCTGTCTTCTTTCAGGTTCTTTGTCATAAATTTTTATTTCTCCCCAACACATCTCCACCTATCACACCCTTCATATTTACATGTAAATATACGGCGAGGGAGTAAATAAACGACATTTTTATAAGGAATCGTATCCGAAGGATAAAGAATGGCGCAGAGCAACAAGTAAGAGTGATAAAGACCTACTTTGCCAACGCGCGGCTATAAAATGTCAAGTTAAACTCGGTTATACTTCTGTTTATAATGCTTTAAGATAAAAGCCTCTAACTTTTAAGTAATGCAGGTAGCTTTCTGGAAACTGTTACATAATCGATACTTAGATAAAGATACACACGGTAACATCATACAACCCCAACCCCCCTTAAAGGCCGGCAACGCGCTTGTGACTCCCCTGGTGTTGCGAGTGCCCATGGGCGACGGTAATTGCTTAACACCAGGCAATCCGTCAGCTCGTTTGCCGCCTATGTCATAAAAAAAAATACATTGAAATGAATCAATCAGGCGTTTTCGTTAAGATGAAATAAATTAAAGATGAAATAGGTTTCTTATTATTATTATTTTTATTACGATGACGGTTTTAAAATAGAGTTCAAATATGTAAGTAAACTGAAATTATCATTAGTTAGACATACACAAAATTATAAGGTGTACACTCATACAAGGTAGGAAGGTACTTATGACTATTTTTGGTTTATAATTTATAAGTATAAATATTTCTCTCAATTCTTGTATAGATTCCATGGCTCTACGTGTATATTTATTCTTGAATGGGAATTATCGTTTTCATAATTTGTTACCTATTAACGTACTTCACAGTATTTTTTTTGTTGACTGTTCTGTTATTAATTTACAGGCCATTGTGCTGCTTCAGAACGTCGATAAACAAGTAGTCGTTGATCGCGGGCTCAAAAATGAAAATATTTATTATTTTACGAATCTGAAGATCTCCTCAAGCTGTCCAACTCCACCGGCGAATAATAATGTTAGACTTTTTGTAAGACATAGCCTGCACTTTAATTTACGATTGATATGATGTTGACATATAAATATTGTTAATATCTGTCATACAATCTTGTCCGCATGATGTCTGTTGGACATCATTTAAATTACGGGTACCAAGAAAATTTGGCTACAGCTCACATTCAAAAAAATATTTAAGGATTCTAGAAGTAAGAATGAAAAGAAAAAATATATTGATTCACTTAATGCCCGGGTCTCAAACTACTTTGTTCTTTTAAAATGGTTAATATTTTTTTGAAAACGAACAGAAAAGAAAGATATCCTTAAATTCTCGGGTTCAGTTGAAATATATTATTCTATATGTATTAGATGTACAGCCAAGCGCGGAATCGGCAAGGTCCCACGCCACGCTCGTCGAGGGTTCGTACAAACTCAACGAACCGAAATGGTATCATTAATAAGTTGAAATTGTTGCGTGTCATCGTATTTAAATATTGTAGGTACCCAGTGGATTATAATCCCATTTGCATGACGGTAATTATAAATTAAGCCCTTTGTAAAAGCTAAAAAAGTATGTTGTTTTGACAACCCGTGATTTCTGTGACGAAGCAATTTCTGAAGGAAAACATTATAGCTCACGGCCCTGGCTGGCGACTTAATAGGCACAAAATTACACAAATTAATTTTACCGCTCCACGTTAATGGTTTCAAGTTACATATATTATTTATTTGTCTTCGTCTATTGTTTTATTTAAATAATTGACCATTCTTTTTTATTTTTGAGCTTATATTGTGTTGCATACCTACATTGGTAAATAAGCTTGTTTACCAGTACGACTGAACCGATAATTAGGAGAATTATATTTACTGTGTTTATTTTTAATTTGACAACAACCATAACGTGACACCTAATATTAAACCGCCATGCAGTAGCCGGGTCATTTTGTCATATCATTTTTACACATTTAGCTAATACACCTTTGTGGTTACTTGTTTTGAGTGAAAGTAACTTACAAAATAAAAAATATAAATGTTTAGTGTGTTCAAACAAAAAAACTATTAACTTAGACAAATGTGGAAATGAATAGGAAATATTCATTTTGTTTATTTTAATAATTATATAACCGAATAAAATATAATGCGTTCACAATTACGTTAGATAAGCTAAAAATTTTGTAATAAAACTTCTATAATTACTGGGCGGTTGACACGCCGTTATTATAGCTCCCACATTCTGTGACGACACCACGCACTTAAAGTAAAATTACCAAACCTGGACATAATTCGATAACTGTAATTTTCTATTTCCATTTTAGGGTTCCGCGTCAATGTAAAAAACCTCAAAACCGTGGGTATAACATTAATAGTAATATTATCTATTCAATTACATTTTGGCGACCTTAATGAGGTGCCCTGCGCTTGCTAGTCCGTGGTCTCCACTCGAGCACCTTTCGCTGGATGCAGGTCGCTTCCTGCCGATATATGTGGAGGTCCAAGGGGCAGGCCTATGTTCAGCAGTGGATGTCTTGTGGTGAGATGATGACGATGAATTAGATTTTTTATTTCTTATGTTTTGATGAAAACGTGATAATAGTACCCAATACGGTCATAGAAAAAGAAAGTACAGTACAGTTATCGAATTCTGTACAGATTTTGGTACTTTTACTGATCTATTTTCGTCATTTTACTGGTCTATTAATAAACTTTGACAACAAACTCAATGAAGTCCTTGATTCAGAGTTTTAATAAAAAAAGCATGTAAGATCAACTTGTTGCCATGGAATGAAATCAAAAGTTTATTTTAAACCTACTTCCAAAAAACATATTTTCAAACGTCTTTGGGATACAAATGTAAAAAAAAAGTTGCGTAAAGCGATTAGAAGACTTTATGTATCGTTTTAAGCAGTATTTTGTTGTGGAGATGATTCCGACGGATTATTCAATAATATAATTATGTGTACGTCCTTAAAAAAAAAGCTCTGGACTCGCGAAAGATACTTAAAAAAGAATCTTACCCAACAATTTAATTTCTAATATTTTGGTCACTAGTGTTACAATTTTATTAATATAAAATTACTTGCGAAATACGTAGCCATCATGAGCATCAATTTCAAAACATATTATCAGCAGGCAGCGGAACTTTGGTGCCGATGACATCATTATGACGCAAAATAATAGGGATATAGGATGTTCTTATAAATTATACACAACATAACTATTAACTTTTATCACGCTTTGACAGATGCAACAGTTGTCACTAGCTCGCTGAGTTAATAGCAACGTCAAAATTGATATTTAACCTGACTCAAATAAACTAAGGAAAGTTTCGACTTGCGTGATTCGATGTATGTTTTTCTATGTTACTAGGTTTAGCTGTTATATTTTGCTGACAGCAAGAGCAAGACATTTTTTTATCTTTAACAACTAAGAAAGGAAATGTCTGCAAAAACGGCTGCATCGACTCCATGGCGACTGCGGTCAAGCGATATTGATAATGAGTTAATTATAAATGTTGTACCTTATCAATTCACATTTCTAAAATTCACGAACCAAAAAGCATATAACGATGTACAATATTGTTTTCGATGATTTTCTGATGACAATGACAAAGACAGTTAAGTGATTATGTTTTTATAAGTACTGGCCGTCTCAAGTGTCAATAAAACATCCGTGAACTAAAGAGGCCAATAAGTTGTTAGTGATTAATGATTATCTATCATCTAGATAAAAACACTCTGTGTACAGCCGCTACGTCATGCGTCTGTCATCGGCACCAAAGTTCCGCTGCCTGATTATCAGACTATGCCTAGACAAAGCCTCTTTTAGTCATTATTGCTAGTTTTTTTTATAACAAAGATTAACTCTTTTTCTTAAATATTCTCAATAAAGTCTAACAATTTATCATAAACGGTGGCAAAACTGCGGACAACCATCAAAACCCATTTAAACGACCTGTTGACAGTAGAAACCGGTGACGTCACGACGCTCCGTTCCGCCATTAGCGTTGCGTTTCAGGCGTTACTGGGTTATTTAAATATTTGTATCTATCTCTTATAAATAACATAGTACCGTGCATATTACATTCATCGTCATCATCTTCCGGGCGTTGTAGCCTGGGGTCAGCTTGGCAAACTAATCCCAGGATTTGGCGTAGGCACTAGTTTTACGAAAGCGACTTCCCCGTGACCTTCCAACCCAGAGGGTAAACTAGGCCTTATTGGGATTCGTGTTTCTTCACGATGATTTCCTTCCCATAGATATATATTACTCTTATTAAATAAATTTACCAATTTCCACACAATAGCGGGAATGCAAATCTACTGCGTTAGCTATTTTAGTTATTTAATAATATCTACACTTCATGTACTGATGTTTGCTTAAGTATGTGTCTTTTCAAATATTAAATATAACCGAACACTTACCATATTATTGTAAACTTTACATTAAATGATTTTAATATAAATATGCCAGCCTTTAAAAACAAAATAAGCCACCTTCTAAGTTGTTTTTCGACCTCTAAACTATCGGTATTTACATAATCGTCTATGAATTTTAATAATATATTTTCATTTTACTTACTTTTACCTTATCAATTGAAAAACTAAATATCGTTACTCTTACTAGTAAAGTAACTCTAACCTAACTAAATATCGTTACTCTAACTAGTAAAGTAACTCTAACCTAAAAATAAAGTATGTATGGACCACAACCGATCGACTGGTAGTTTAACGGGTATTAGGTATTTTATTAAATTCTGACTCGAATTATTTGTATTGGTGAAGAACTTAGTTAACGCGCGTAGTGGATCCACTTTATATATACTGAAAAGCAGTAAATCGTACCAATTTTTGGACGAACGGTTTCGGCATGACCGTGTCGTGGACACAAACTACCACTGTGTCCCAGCTGTCACTTCCCACAACAATATTTATACCATCGGTATCGGCTATTGACAAAATATACACTGTCCTTGGACATGGCAATTATTCAATCGAATCCGTGTGACCACTAAAACTACAACGCTTAATACATTATTATTACATTATTTCGGACAGGCAGCTCAGGCTGATATGTCTAAATCATAGATACCTAAGCAATATTTAACTGCTTTTCTATGTATACATGATCTATATCTTTAACAATACCTTATCTAGTTTAATTCACTTCTCTATAATCGTTTTTTAGCTACTGGTATTAATTATTTAATTTGAATGCAGATTATTAAAATTCGTGTCGACTTTAGTATTAAATCTGTCAATATAAGTAGAACGAAATAAATCAACTGCACTTTCCACTTTGAATAATGGAACTAAAGTCTTTTGCCTTTTGGTTCCAAATAAATTAGTAATTGTTGTAGTAATTATGTTCGTGTATACACGTCATATCACAAAGAAGGTACGTGTTGGTATGATTATTTTCAAGTTATTTACTGTTAATAGAAATAATTATAAACATAAAAAGAACGCCGGCGCCCTTGCAATGTATATCCAATTAAACTTCTTCTTTTATCATCTCCCTATCAAAAAGTTTCCGTCGCTAGCCGTCTTATCGACCTAATTACGGACAGTAAACTTTTTCCATAATGCTATAAAGTCACTGACTGGATTTATAAATTTGTATTTTTATTAATATTTTTTTTTCATATTAGGTACTTATTGCCTTTTAATAATAAACAGGATTTTGAAGACGAATTTGACTAACGTCCTTTCCTCTCGGGTTCATTCGTTTTTTCTATTTTTTTAAGAAGTATGCTCTTCGACTCCAAAAGTCTCAAACAATCACTATCTAGACATTGGGATACATTTGAGAGTAATAAAACGGGTTACTCACCTCGTTATAAGTCGAATATTGCTCGCCACGTTTTGCTCCGTAACCCGTTTTACAATTAATAGTCGAGTCTCATGATAGGTTCCGATATTAGATAAATTCAGCTTTACAGATATTATTATTGCGCACTTCATCTTGTGAGATATTATTAATTCATTCGAATCAATTCACAAAGTAACGTTTCGGCATTTTTTATGATGATATTTTTTATTATTATTTTAGACCTACTTCTCTGACCTCCTGACTACTTCTCCGACTTACGATACATGCCAGATGCTTAGATCTTGTAATACGAGTACTTATAGTAAATTGTACTTATTACAAGGTTATCGTCGATCTCATTATCGTATACCTATTAATCTACCAACACCAAACTGTCCGTCTGTTGGTATCAATATAGTTTAAGTGCATAAGCTCCTCCGTTAATAAGTAGTCTGTAAGAATGTAGTGAAAACTTTATTAATGTCGCAAGACGTACTATGATGTATCGTAATATACCTTCGGTAGGTACGGGAGAAAAGCCTGCAGAAAAAAAATCCATTCATCTTCCATTATAAATTTTAACAGACGTTATAAAAAAACAATATGGTTTCTGGCAGCCTTGGTTTATTCTTTAAGCACCCGAGGCTTTTTCATGTCAAAGTAAATTTCCTTAACCTAATACAAACCTTCTGACTTCATTTACTTAATTCCAAGTATCGGACCTTTTTTATAACGGGGTTACCTTTTTCGACCATAATTCCTCTTAGATTTATTTTAATAAAGTTTAACCTTGATTTAGTTATAAATTTTTAAGTTTTTAAACCCATTAGAAACAAATCAAATGAACCAATGGTGATACGGCATTTATGTTAAAAATCAATGTTTCGCGATAGAAATATGAAGAAGATTCTCACGTTACAGACGGACGGAGCCATAAGGCGCTAATATCACTAATCGTTCAAATTTGTTTTAAGAATATTAACCATTATACATGGAATATGACTTCTAAGTTAAATGGAACAGTATATGTTAATTTATTTTAACTTTATTGCACAAAGGAAAAATCTTAAGTTACAATAGGTGAACTTAATGCCAAGAGGCATTCTGTAGCAGTCATTTACCTTACATTTTCTTTGATAGAATTCATCCTTCGGTCAGTTACTAGAATCGAAGTTAGTCACACTGATTAATTACATTTTCTTTGCAAACTTTATGGACAATCGTAATAAACATTTTAAATAAGTTTTCTTTTCTTCTTTTTCAGATACTGTAAAGCTCCAACATGTGCTACTTCAGCATAATAGTGATTATATTTGATTTTGTGCGCGTGTGAAGTGAGTGTTTGAGTGACTGAGTGTCCCATGAGCTCTCGCCTTAAGCCTGGTTATCAAAATGAAGACCCACCGCCTTTGGAAGATACCCCTCTTTCTGCACATGATGGTGGTGTTAGGTAAGTAAACGGTTTAACTACCATGATTTTTTTTCACTCGTTGCTACTAGGTGCCAACCCCCGTTTGTTTTCCAAGTTGTCACCAAGTTATTTCATTGGTGACAACTGGAATTTTTTCATAAACAAATTTCGTGGATAAATATTCCGTCTGTAAACAAGTGGAAGTATTCAATCAATAGCTATTATGTACTTTTCGAAAGTGAATAACCGCGATCATTCAATACAGAATATTTTGAGACAATCTTACACAATTCAACTTAGGTAATCCTACAGTAAGTTTTTTTGTTGTGTAAGTAATGTATTGAAACTAATAATATTTCAACACATTAGTTACACAACAAAAATAAATATAGCTGAGCGTTTTTATAAAAACAAAAAAACACTTGTAAAAATTATGTTTTAGTGTTTGTGATAAAAATAATCCACTCAGAATCAAGAGCTGTTTCTAATATAATAAGAAAATATAATGCAGGACAGGCCGTTGAAACGAACGACGTGGCGGCAGCGCGAACGGACACTCTTTTGGGGATCTGCGAAACATGTCACGCGAGTGACTAAACGTGAACGAAGCCGTCATTTTTCATAAAAAAAAAAATATAATGACTCACGAAATATTAAATTTAAAGACAAGTCACTCTTAACTATTTACATATTTCATATGTCATCTTTTTCAATAAATAGATGACATATACTCTCCTCTCGAGTGACATTTTTTGCAGAGGGTCTCCATTTTTACTTAACCACTAAGAGTGTCGAGTGTCCGTTCGCGTTATTACAATTTATAATTTATATTGTAGTGTTAAATACTTAAAAATCAAAGGAAATCAAAATAATATTGTCTTCAGTTGCCGCAATAATTATTCATGAAATTAAACAACTGAAACTGATTAAATCACGTATACTAATTTGAAAACGTCGAGATGAAATTTAAATTAGTTTCTACTCGCGATACAATACATTTCAGTTGTTTTATTTCACAAAACAAAATATTCTATAAAGATAATTTGATTTATTCTTAGTTGTATTATCATATACTCATATAAGTATTTAAACACATTGTTCAAAAACACCCTTAATATAAAAGTACATTAGGGTTATAAATGAGATTAATCTATAATTTCGAACATCACTAAAAACAACAATAAAATTGCTAATCTCATACATTACCTAATAAAAAGATCCCTGCTATAAGCAATGTATGACATTTGCGGTGATAAGCACCTGTTCCAGAGAGTTCGTGCCGAAGTGTTAACATTCATTATCTCTTACAAAAACGTGACTCTCTAAACTTTGACAAAGTACAATTCAGCTTAATTGCTGTTTAAGTTATTGTCGTTGTGCGGCTAAACCACGGGCCAAAATGTTAACAACTTAGCCCACAGTGAACACACAAGGCAGTAAGTACAAACTTAAAATAAAACTTAAAAACACATGTTTCATTTTCCTACATTTATTTAAAAAATATTGTCAATTTAACTAAGGTTTTATATAAATACTAGATTTTCCTCGCGTCTCCGTCGGCCAGTCATATCCGTCTGAAAACATGGTTGCAGGGCAAAAAATATCCTATTTCTCTTTTCGTAGCTCAAACTCTCCCCATATCAAATATCATTTTAATCGATTCAGCGGTTTAAGCTTGAAGAGGTAACAGGCAGACAACGATGATGACAACGAAAATTTTATATTATGGTTGTTGATAAATCAACTTATTTAATTATACGTTTAATCTCCAATGTTGTATAAAGGTACTTAAAAAATACAATAGTCGATTTTACAATGCGTAGTTTCCAGTGTTCAATTGTTTTTCTACTTTTCAACTTTGATCATTTAAGTAAGACCTCATAGATGACCTTATTGAAATAAGCTGCAAAAGTGTATACTCATATTAATTAACTCAGCTGTACAGTCGACATCAAAGATATGTATACACTTTTTCACCTTAATCCTTTGTAATAAGGTGCAAAAGTGTAAATATATCTTTGAAGTCGACTGTACAAGTGCATACACTTTGCATATACACTTTTTCCATAGAGCTTTTGACTCAACAGAAATAGTCTCGGTGCAGCGCTTTAGTGAACTGAAAAGAAATTAGACCAATCAGGTGCGGCCACGCGAGGATAGAACACGAAGCTAGTAGGGTGACGGCGCCACTAATGGACAAGGAACCAATCATGAACATTAGTGCTTATTTTAAAGGAGTCAAGTGTTGAATTAGCAACTAATAAGTGTCCATCTTTGATGCCATCAGCCTTCTTACAAATGAGTTTCAATCAGTCAAATAAATAAAGCCATGTGTAATCAAATTTTGAGAATGAAGATATATGTTTGAATATGATAGCCTTTTATAGATATGTGTATTTTTACCGACATTCACTACTACCCTTACTTAAGCCAATCCGCAAGCTTCGAAGCCTAAACGCACTCTGAAAATCTTATTCATTATGTCACAAATTCACAAAGAAAATTTTTTGCAAGAATATCTAAATTATTAAACATGGAAATTAAATAACAAGCTTTTTCGTCGTTGTTCAATTTCTCCTGAATTTCATGAAATTCAAGACTACCGCTTCTAAATCTGTGTAATACACTACATACTATAGCGGGTCTCAAGTTAATGCTGCGTATATCGTGTGTACTTTAAAAGCAGTGTTGGCTTGATAAATGAGTGTTGTAGCCCTTTCTTCGGAGTGCGTAATTTACCCGCCAGTGTGTTGCGTTAATATTTAAGAGCATAGCCACTTCTGTTCTGTAGGCGATGAGTAACAAGATTGAGTGGGAGAAAGTGCGACGCAGAGTAGCTGCGTAAAATAACTCTGTGATGTATTGAAATAAAGTAAATTTGAAATAATTTATAAGAAAAAAAACCGGTTATTTAAGAACAGGGTCAGTTCGGGGTTCAGAAGTTTTCGATCCATAACTGAAAAACAACCGATCAAGTTCCAAAAACAAATCGTTCGTAAGTCTTTATTAAGCTGTATTTTGATTATTTTTTATGTTTTGGTCTTACGGTTCATAAGTTCATTTCAAAGGAGGGGGTCACATTTTTCATAACTTTCAGAGCGATAATTTCAGGAAACATTTCCTTTATCAAAAATGTTTAAGTCAAACCCGATTCTTTCTCATATATTTACTTATTTCACGACTCTTTTGACTCTCACGACGGATTGAATCGAAAAAGAATTACTACCATTACACGTTTTTGAAGTGACTTCTTTGTACGCGTGATTGATTTACATATTACAGCTCACTAGCATAACGGTTACATCATAGCCGGGGAGAAACTGACTGACAATCACGGAGAAACTATAAAACCGACAACAAACCCTAAAAACAACTACTTCTATTATCCTCTCAGTCATACTACACTTCGTGACAGTTACATCAAAACTAAATACTGCCGGAACGAATACGAGTAGGATATCGTCTCGCGACATGCGTCACTATCGCAATTATTTACTTTTTAGAATGATAAAAATCCAACCATATTAGTTTTGCAGAACAAAGTATTTTATCACGATTCTTTTTATGGTGTTAATGATTAAACATTACCTTAGTTAGGCCGATACATTCAGCATTAGGAGCTTAGCAACAATTCAGAAATAAAATGAGTTCTAGAATTCAGATGTGTCATTACAAAATTGTGGTCTCGTCTTAATTTGAACTTCCACCTTAAACAATCTTAATTGTATTTTTATTAACTTTTAGTTTAGTGTAGTTTATTTTTGGGTAAAATTACTATTTATTTTGAAAATCAAGCATTCGAGTATATCGTATGTCTTTCAAAGTGTATTTTAATGATACTGGAGACTGGACTAAACGAACAATTTAGACAGTAATTACTGTACTAACAATGTGGACTGTAATTACACTAATACTTTGTGTCTACCGTATCTCATGACACGTATTTGTTTAAGTATTGTAATGTTATCGATGATGTAGGTAGTTATTAGAACCTAAATCGATAAAATACGGTACTTGAGGGTCCTGCGATATAGTTGTTTATGTAGTAGCCATAAGCCATGATTCGTAACAAATCGTTAAATTTTAATAAAATATGCCGATTTCTAGTCAGCTTTAAAGATTTAAACTACTACAATTTTCATTTGAAATTGCCATGATTCCTAAATAGTTCCAATTTCTTCCTCTAATTGTTTTATAATAATATACCTACTACATAATGTTTAATGTGTTTTGTAAAAGCTGGTGGATCTCAAGGAGCCAGAAGGTACTGTAATCGAAAAGTATTACATATTAGTAAGTAGTATTACAGCTTATTTGTAATACTTTTCGATTCTTGCACTTCTGACTATTTTAAAAGTAAAGTCTGCAATACTTCTCGTATTCTCACTAACTATCCATTCACATCGTCGACTTTATAACCAAGGCTCGGAAAACTTCCGACATTTTGAAAACAACTTTGTTACAGTATAGTGAAGACTTCCACTTAAGTATTTTTTAGATTTCTTATAATACTTAAAATTTATATGTACTTATGACAAAAAAAAACGAATAAATAATCAATATCCCTGTTCCAGTTATGGGGAATGTGACTTACGTCAAAAAACGGATTAAACTACCTCAATCTAATGGTCCAAGTCCGCTTTTTGTATATTTTTATTACTATACATTAAAGTTTTAAATAATAATATATTTTATGTAATCGTAATAGGTATTCTCCGCTGTTCGGAACGGTTATGTTTAAAGTAAAAATAAAGGAAATTTTTCTGAGCCTTGTTTATAAATAACTTATTCATTCACCGACCAGGCATTTCGTCTCCGGAATTCACAGCCTCTTGACATGTGACAAATCCAAAGCAAGTATATATATACTTATGAAATTGGATATTACAAACCATACTGCTGTGATAAGAATTACAGTAGATTCTTCTAAATATATTACTAATATATTTTACTTTAACAGAAATTACACTACTTAAAACTTTTGATTCATTTCTCTTCATAAATTTGTATTTCTAAATTAGGGTTGAAAGACACGTATAGTATTTAAATAGTTATTTATATTAAAAGTTGTACGCATTTGTTGTTAAAAGAGACTGAGTAAGTACTAAGTTAGAAGATGTTAAAAGTTTACTTAGAGTGTAATGAATTGTATTGTAAAATACATTTGAATAAAACTTAGAATTTCATTTTGTCAGTCAAAAAGCTTTTAGGCTTATAGCGTGTATTTCGCAAATTAGTAACCATGAGTTGCAAATGGAACGATGAAATATGCAAACAAAAAAGAAAACATTCCTATTTGTTTAATAAAACAAAGACAAAATTATTCTTCCCTGTTGTATATGATATTTTTCAAAGTAAAAGTAGTTTAAGTATTGGGTGATATTTACTATAATATCAAAAAAAAATGTTTTAAACAGATTAGTTATAATTTTTAAACACACTAACATTCCTTTTCCCCCTTCTTTGAAATATGGTTTACATTATTGGTTCTTAGTTTATTTTATACTTAAACAAATTTTAATGTAAAACAAAGATTTTCAATGTTCTTTCGCCAATACCGGTATTAATGCAGGCTTAATCATAAAATGTCCATCCATAGGGCTTATAAAAAAATAAGAATAATAAAAATACCGGTATTAATTCAGAAGTTGATAATACGTTGATTGAGAATGGGCTCAAATCGCATGGCCCTTATCCGGTGAACAAAATAACTTGGATACCGGTACCAAGCAAAATACGTTAAATATTTTGTGGATTAAGTAATGATTAGTTGCTTGTCCTACCATTTTATATCTACTTTGAATCACTATATCTATTTTAAGAAAATTGAGGTTTATATTAATTTAAGTTGTTACTATGTACTACCAAAATATCGTAGCAAAACTATACTTGTATTCCGATTTGAGCAATAAGAAGTATAAGCAGTACCGTGTTTTGAACACGAACATACTTTTTATTTATTTTAAGTTGGTAAATTTATAACGTCCATTGATAAAATACAGAAAGCTTTACCCAAAGCATTTACCAAAACCAAATTCGGTCGTGGCTTCGAAAACATCAATGTTTGGACAGATGAGTAAAATTCTGGAACCGGGAATAATAAAACAACATTACAAATGTGTTCACGTGCTTCGATCGGGAAACTTCTTACTCACGTATTCGTACTGGCAAACTTTGCTGAGGGGCCTAACTAAATTTATCCGTGCGTCTCTGCCATTAGCGACTTTCTGCCTTACAGATCTGTTACTGGTTAAAAGTGAATAGACAAAAGGCATTGAGGCTCGGTAAATAATGTAAACAATTTAATAAAAAAAAATGTGATTTTTCAGCCTATAAGTTAATTATTGATCTATTTATGGGCTTATGCAGCAGTAACATATTATGAACGCTTAATTTAAGCCTTTACGAGTCTGAATATGCGTATAAATTGTGATTTACACCTTAAATTTCCGGTCTTCCGTCTACGTAATTGCGATTCGTAACTAGTTGTGATTTAACAGTTTTCACTTTTTTTTCACGACCAGTTGCGAATGATGACTTTTATTTCTTTGTACAGAACCAGTTGCGCTCATATTTCGGCAGCCCCGCTTCGCGGTTTCTATTTCTGCTCAGTTTGCCCTTTGGGCATTAAAAGCTACCTAACGAACCCAACCAACCTATTGTTTTATACTTGCATGAGTTTCCTAAAAAGAATATGAGTTGTTCGCTTGCAACCGGTTACGAAAAACGAGTGAAAGTTCCTAAGTTGGAACTTGTTGCGAATCGCAGTTGTGATAACGTCCGGGGGGTTAAGTAATATTTAGGTTGAGATTAAGATTTCTGTAACATACACATGTCTTCCTTTGTCTTTTAACGGTATTGTGGTTGTATTTGCAAAAGATCTGATGTTTTATTAAATGTTGTAATAACAGCTTGAGCTGCTTTACTTACTTTAACTCATTAACTTTTATACTAAATGTTGAGCACTTTGGCTTATCCGACACCATAAATAAGGCCCATTTGACTCGTTTAATCAACTTATATTGCAACGTTTTCAAGGTTATTGCGATAATTAATAATAATAAGTCTGTTTAAAATCCCAATTTTACACAAGGATTCAACTGAACGACAATTCTCTAAACAGATGACAGTCTTAAGCGCTCTTAACAGACTCTTAATCTGCTTAAGTTGCGCAAACGACATTAATTAAAGAATTTTGAACTACGTCATAACCAGATCCTTTATTTTTATTCTAATGCTACACCGAGATTATTTACTTTACAAGTCTATTGTTATGAAGAATTTTATGATTTTTGAAGCATTAATTAACTTTCTATCAAATAGGTTATTGTTCTCCTAGCATAAGTCGTTAAAAGTCTGCTAGAGCCAAGTCTTTTTTCTCCAAAAGCGATGTAGCCCAAAACTTGAGGAAAGGACTAACCAAATTTACAACTGCCCAAAGTCTGCGTCACACCCGGCCTCTTCAGCTGTTGCAGGTATGCAAAAACTTCAAAAACACGGCGAACAGAAATATTTACTAAATAATTAGATTCGTTGTATTGGCTAAAATTCTAACCTTAAGCAAAAACATTTTTGACATGTCCAATAAGTGAGAATCATAAGACTAATTGGAGCGAAAACAGGTCGATGGAGATGATTAGACTACTTCAAAGTGTTACATTGCTTATAGCAGACGCCATGAAATCAAGATGGCAGAGGTGGCATAAGGGCCACAATAGCACTGCTACCTTTCAGGTATGTAGTGCTGTGTTCCTGATGTTGAGTAAGGTTCCCAGAGCTCCAACCCCCCTTAAAGGCCGGCAACGCGCTTGTGACTCATCTGGTGTTGCGGGAGGCAATCCATCTGCTCGTTTGCCGCCTATGTCATAAAAAAAAAAAGGGAACAAGGCTTAGTTTTACTTATAGAAGAAGCAAATGAAATCGAGGTACATTGATTTAAACTAAATTAAGTGTTTTATAAAAGGCAAAAAAAAATCGTTTTATATTAATAGGAACTACTAAAATGCCTTGTCTATATAACTTTGTGTTATTGACTTATCGATATTCGTGCCTCGTTCGTACCAATTTTATGTATGAGTATAAATAAGACTCAAACTTTCATAATCGTTTAAGTCTGTCTAGCTAGTACCTACATAGATTTGATACCTTTTATTATAAAGATATCGAATTTTTTATAATAAAATTTCACAATTTGGGGTAATTAGACATGCTTGATTGCTGCTATTGTTACAACGTTAATTAGATCCCTCCATAATTATTTTCACCACAATCTTATTTCTAAGCCAGGAGACGGATGGCATTTTCAGTATTGGAAATTCTTAGAAATATCTCCATTTAAACTTAGTAGAATAATAAAAGCATTTCTGTTCCATTAACCAACTATTTACATATAGGACTTACAGATAATAACTTATTTTTTTATTTATCCAAAATATTTTTAATTAATTACTTACAGTATTAATTTAGTCTTTATGCACAATACAAGATGGTACAAGAGGCGGACTTAATGCCTTAAGGCATTCTCTACCAGTCAACTAATGGGGCAATCAGAAAAATGTAGTAGATGCAGGGGTCTTATAAAACCAAATATGATCAAGTAATTTATTACCACATAGTTTTAATGTAAAATTTAATTCCCTAAAAGCTTAATAAGCATTTAGTAAAAAATCTTAGCGTTTTCATATTCGTATCGTTATCAAAAGCGGTGGTGGCCTAGCGGTAAGAGCGTGCGACTTGTAATCCGAAGGTCACAGGTTCAAATTTAACAGGTTTAATTTGCCACAAAATAAAAATAAATTCAAGTCATACGTCAAACACTGTTTGTTAAGTAAGGAATACTATACTCTGAAAGATTTCATTGAGGATAAGGATGCCTTTAAGCCTGTAGCTTGATACTGTAGTACAGATTATTCCATTACTATATGGTCTTTACCTACTAGTGTCCAGTTTGTTTGACACGAGACATGTTGTTCTCTTCTTTTTTATTTTATTTGTTATAATGTTTTATTTTACTCTTTAGACACTTAGGGACATTATACATCCCTAATTATTGTATTTATATTATTATTCATGAATATTTATTTGCATAAATAAATATTTATAGCTTCTGACGCATAGAGACATTTCTCTATATGCCTTTCATAACTAAAGTGTTAGGTATTTAAGTATGTAATGGACAAGCACAGAATGTGGCTTCTCACCAGGATGTACATGTGACTAAATTTGTTAATTGATAGAGCCTGCCAGCCTGAACATGTCATGCCCACTTAAAAGTCTTTGCTTATGGTGGCGTCGTTGATCGGGTCGCCACTTTCCCGAAGAAAGGTTGAGGGAGGCGATGGCTGAGATACGCGTCATACTCGTGAACGGGTGCTGTTTGTGGAGACCGGTCTGTTTTGGCTATTTGGGGCTATGTTTTAGGTAGTTTTCTTATTGTTTATTTACGTGTTCCACTTCATTCGGTGCTTGTTTATCTTTAAAAAACAAAAAGTGTTAGTATATTGAAATCATGACACCTGGAGACCTTATACATCTCTGAGGTTTATTTGTAATTTAAGCATGTATTTATATTTTTGTGTATATTTTGAAAACAAAATAACTATACATATAATATTTTTTGAAACTTTTGATTACTAATTTTGTAATTTCTAAATTAGAATAAAGGACACAATTCAGATAAGAAAGCATATCGAACGTTTTGTTAACTTCGTTCTTAGCAGTCAGATTTGGACTTTTAAGTAATTAATAATTATTTTTATTTTTCCTTTGGCAGAATTTTTTTGTAATTGTTGGATATGTTTTCTTAAAGAATAACGCATTTTTATGTAATTTGTATAAGATATCTTTTGTAATACTGTTTTGAAAAAATAAGTCCCGCCGAGTTTCTTGCCGGTCATAAAAGTCAAAATACTTCTCGGGTCAG
This sequence comes from Grapholita molesta, assembly GCA_022674325.2. Lineage (NCBI taxonomy): Eukaryota > Metazoa > Arthropoda > Insecta > Lepidoptera > Tortricidae > Grapholita > Grapholita molesta. The sequence continues at coordinate 20,209,468 of CP053121.2, read as the reverse complement.
AGGTGTAGGGTTAGAACCGGTGTAGTTTTTATTTTTCTCTTTTACTTTTGTATACTCGACGTGTAAAAGTGCCCTTGTGGCCTACTTACTGAATAAACGTTTGAGTTTGAGTTTGAGTTTGAGTTCAAACCCCGGCTCGTATCACCAAGTGGTTAGAAAATTTTGTACGAAATATCATATGAAAATTTTACAGTCATGGCAGGTTTTTGTGTGAAGTAAAACATCGGGAGGAAACCGGGCAAAGGCCTAGTTACGTATGCCTTCGGAAGGTCAGGTGGCAGTCTCTTTCGTTAAACTAATGACTAGGTACGCCAATTCCTGATATTGAGCGCTAAGCGGACCCCATGAACTCCGGGATAACGCGAAGAAGGTGATGATCATTATGAACAGAAAGACAAATTCTTAAAATTTTAGAAACAGTCCAGTCGAGGTAATTAGAGGAAAGTCAAAACATTCCACTTAACTCGAGTTACTCCTAAGGGTATACTCAAACCATTGTAAAGACGAATTTAACGACTCATTATTTAGATTCATTTATGTTAAATAAAAATTTTAAAGTTTAGAAATCATAATTTTCATCATATTAAGATTATAAAGTCAATAATGTAAAATATTGTATGATTGTTACGTCATTGGGAGAGCTAGGTACGCGTAAAAGATAAAGTAGCTATTTAATCATAATTTGATTAAAACATTTTTCAATTAAGGCAAAAACAAAACTATAAATTATAGAAGGGCTTTTTTTTCTTAATTATTTAGGGACTTTAATCCTAATTACACGATTGTGCCGGCCCCATCGTACCTAATTCTATCCATACATAATTACTTATGAGGCATTATTTTACCGCTAAAAATTGTTTAATAATCTTAATCTTTTTGACCTCTTCTGAGATCCTTACAGTTACGATGCATTGAAAAACACCCGGGTTTACCGCGAAATAAAATGCAACTACCTCGAGTTCCCGTACCTAAGATTTGTCACTTTCTGGGACGTCAGTTATCCGCGAGAACGAGAACGACTGGTGTGCGTTGAAACATCCGAACTGAAGGTAGGGTGATGGCACCAATGTTGGAAACTCTAAGCTGACAGGCACCAATGATGACACTTAGTTCTTAGTTCAAAAACCATAACGTTATAAACTTAATATGTACCAACAAATGCACAACATCTGACTCCTTTGAAATAAGTACTTATGTTCATGATTGGTTCCATGTACACTAGTGGCGCCGTCATCCTAATTAAGTTTCATAAATTAGAATTGACGGGTCTATCACAAATTATTTAATTTCTTAAATTTTTTAGTTCATATGTGTAGAAAACGTGAAAGTTTAAACTGTCATATTAAACATACTACAACCGGTCCTTACCCTACACCTCTGACCTTGAATGCATATAATAAAACTGTTTTAACAATTGTATTACACTTAGACTTTTGCAGCATATTTATATGCCATCACGATGGCGAACAAATATTCTAGTAGCAATTTTATTTGAAATGTAGAAAATATAATGAATATAAGTGAATAAAATGGAATAGCAGCTGCAAACGAAAAGTTTGATAGCAAGCGGACAGTGCATAATATTTGAAAAAATTGTAAAATTTATAAACAGTAGACATTTTATTTCGTAGTTTTAATGTATTGAATTATAATTTGTGTCTTTTTATAAAAAAATGCTACGCTATTGGAGTGAAATATTTGGCTAGATGCTAGTGATGAAGACTATAAGTATTATATCGGGAATGATATGAAAACATTCGGGGTTATACCCTTAAGGGTTTTTTTATAGAAGTAGTCATCCTGGGGGGCGCCGTCATCATAGGGTTTCTTCCTTGTCGTATTACGGATCCGCAGTTTTATAAAGAAAAGTTAAATCAAAGCAGCTGCCATCTTTACCGATGTTAGAATTATGTTGGGCATTACATTAAAACAAGGCAGGCCTAGGACTCGAATAATCGAATGTACGCAACACTTGCTAAGAAGTAATTACTTTTTAAGATTCTGTGCCTAAACAGGGTGCTTTAGGGTGGGTTATAAGGACCATGACCATTTTTTTATTATAATATAATGATTACCTTAAACAAAAACAAATGTCTTCATACATGCTTGGATCAAATATCAGAATAATTCGAGGGCAAATTTCGAATTATTCTGGTCTTTGAGTATGCTGTCAACTTTTCTGGGATCTCATCATAAGTACGTAATTTGGTACCATTACGACCACCTGGGAAGTATATACTCTTTAAAAGAAATAGTTGATTTCCCGAATCGTTATATGCGTCTTCGAGTCATCAGTCAGTTTATGTGCCCCATAAAAAATAGTACCGGCGAATTCTTTAGGATGTTCTTGTTACACCTCATGTGTGGATAGTCGCTCCTTTTTTTGCGTTATGTTTCGACAATACCAAAAATAAAATAATGTATGTATATTCATATTAATCATACATAAATATCGTTACCTACAAACCACCTACTTGTTAAGTTCCATAGATTACAAAATACAAAATTATTTATGTCTTTAAACATTTGTGGTTATGATATAAGGGATGGGTCCACCCGGTAAGCATTAAGGTAAGGATTCCACTTTCTAGTATTGGCTAAGAAAATGCATGAACGTTTTAAATTTAACTAATATTAAGTCGCGAGCAGGTATTAATAGAATATATACATACTCGTATCATAACTTACCTTCCTAACAAACTTTGAACCTCCACAAAACACGTTTTGGTTTACGAAACTCACAATAGAATCACGTCCAAGTTCACTTAATTGTTACCTTAAACAGTCGTAATAACATTTAAATTCATTTTCCGACAGCAAATGCCGTACGAGTAGAAATTACCAACAGTGGACAGTTCCCGCCCACCTCATGCTAGTTCAAAGTTTCCCTGTAAAGGGACCGGTAATAAAATTACACGCAATTTATTCCCCAGGCCGGCCATTTGCCGCACCCGCGCTGCCTTTCAAAGTGATTCCAGTTAAATCTTCCCGTGCTAGAAATAGAAGCCCTGGAAGAAACTTGAACGACCCTAACTTGGCGACGTGTGACTAGATTCTAAAGACTCTAGTTTTCGGATCAGTTACTGTCCGTCTTCGCCAAGTTTGATAGATAACTGCAATATCGAATATGGCCGCTCATTGTTAATGCAAAGTGGATGCAAATTTAGTGTAGACGGCCTGTTTATAGGTAAATAAAAACTCGCTAACATAGCGTACGGTATATTATAATATCTAAACAAGCTCTTTCTATCTGACTAATGATAAAAGAGTAACAATGTGAAGCTAGTATTTTTAAACAATAATGTAAAATGGCGCCCGGAGAGTCGATCGCACTTCAGATCGAAACATCCTAGTGTGGCGAGCACGGAGGGCAGCACTGTGCCAGATGTCCACAAAGTAGATGAACTGATGATAGATGAATGACCTAGATTGCACCCTGTGGCGGTCTTAGGTCATAGGCCTATGTCGAGCAATGGACATTCGAGGCTGATAGATACTCGTGGATAGATTGTATAAATACGTTTATTTTTAACACATTTTTATGTTTTTCACGTACCTATAATCACCTATACCACCTTTCACCTATATTTATGTTATAAATGTGAAAGTTGCAACAGATGTACGTTTCTCTTAATTTCAAAAACTACTTTACGTATTTTTGAAACTTTTCAGTGGCTCATCTTTATATCAAAATGGGTGAATGTAATACGAGGAGTGGAGAAAAAAATCAAAAAGATAATTGTCAATAATACATTCAATAAATCATCAATACAGCCAAATGTAAAACGAAAATTTCAGCTTATACATCTAAGCGCTCATGGCTGAGTGGTATTCAATACACCTGTTAAGCGACGGGACCGTATTAAACCTTGCGGGCCCAAGTCCTTATTGCTTTTTTTCTCCATGCACATATAAACATCCAATCCTGGATTCCCTCGTTGTGAATATTTTTATCCCGTTATATTTATTTAGATTTTTTTATAAATGTCTGAGTTCTTATGTTAAATTACTATGCAACCAAATCCGGTCTGTACAGAATGCAAAAAGAACTTACAAGTTAGACGCTTCTTGAAATTTTTGCGTAGCAGTGGATAATGGTTCTAATATTTGCAATAGAGAATATAGGCAAAAGTGAAATCAAATTAGTAAATAATATTATTTTATCATTTTAAATCTTCTCTTTATTTTATTAATTTATTCATTTTAACTCTTTTCTTTATTATTGTAATATGTCAGTAAGAGACTGGTCCCACCGCGAGCTAGTAAGCTATGAGCTATCAGCTATTTCAAGGCACAAAAGATAATCGATCCCGTGTAAATAAAAGAGACATATATGTCATAGCCGGGCGGGGCGATCGTAGTTCATCGCCGGGCGATGAGCTATAAATATATATATTTCTGTATTTTATTTACACGGGAGCGATTATCTTATGTCCCTTGAAATAGCTGACACTCGTAGCTCATAGCTTACTAGCTCGCGGTGGTCCCAGTGCCTAATACACATATGCAAGACCAAACGGCAGACCAATAACCGAAATGTAGAAATGGTGTAACTAACCCGACTTTGTAATTTATAAATATTGGCTTTTATCTGGGATTTTGTCGGCGTAAGATAGTATTAGTAAGTGCGAACGAACGTACATAGTAGACGTAGTATACGTTAGTAACGTAATAGACGTTAGTATGAACTATGAAGTCGTTCCACTGTGAGGTGGTACGAAGTTCGCATGGTCAGCCTGTATAGTTTTATACAATGTATAAAGTCTAGCTAGTCGCTTGCCTAAAAAGGGCTGGATTGATGTCGTAAAGGCGGACATGCCCGAGAATGGACTCGCTTAAGAGTGGAAAACGACAAGTTGGAAAGTGGACCGTGGCAAACACTGGGATAACGCATAAAGTAAAGCCGGACAATAATTATCGGTAGTTGCCTACCTGGCAGTATGATAAGACTGATAAGGACACCGATCTTCAAGCCGCGCGATTTTAAAAAATGCCATAAATTATTACGTTGGTGGCAGTGCCCAGTGCGACAGCCAGTAATAAAAGCATTCGCTATCAGATTCGTTTGCAAGGATAAAAATACTGTGTTCACAAAACAACTTCATTCGCACTTAGAAATTTACTATAGTAATAGCGATAGCGTGTTTGCTACGTCATGTTCTGATTGAAATCTTAATAAGAAAATAAGTCGTAGAAAGTCAGGGAAAAAAAAGGCAGCCACTTCCAGCTTGTAATAAACAAAAACGCGACGCGGGTAGCTGTCGCCATATTGAGTACAAAGTGGCGTCTCAGTCGATTTTAAACCGAATTTTACGTAATATGAGAATTGACATTGAACATTTCAAAAATATTTTTTGAACGGTGGATGGGCTATTTCTCGAAACTCAAATATGCGAGTAGTAAGCAGGGCTTTCGGTCGAGACATATCATGTTGCTTTTCAAGCCTAATGTGAGAAAAATTAAATAAAACATTTGTCAATCTAGTATTACTAGTATTCCATTCCATTTTTTTAAACCTATTCAGTCTTGCCTTGCAGAAAATTAATTCGCCTAAAACATAAATAACTATATACGTTATTGCTTATTTATTTTATAGTAGTAGGTTGCTAATTTAGTAACTCATTAGTATTTTTGAAAACAGCCTTATAAAATTTTGATATTAGTAATTTATTTTTGTTACAAAATGTACATTTCAAAACATTGTAAAAAAATCCTTAATTACGGACATAGAGCACTCCAGTAGCAACAAGCCATTTTTTTTCTTAGACAAGCCTGGGCAAAATTAGCTACTCGTATCTTTTTTTTTATGAACTGAGGCAGGAATCGGGTTCTATAGATTGACTGCCAGTGCAGAACACTTAAAAGAAAATAGTTATTTGTTATATGGGCTATTATTTTATTTAGGGACCTATTTGCACTACGTTAGGAGATATTTTTTTGTAAAAAATATGTGAATATTTGTTGCTACTTAATGTCTTTTCACGTTTACTATTATCTGTAGTAAACATAACAGACATTTGCAGCGATGTTTTCTTGCTAAGTCTTATATTATTGACGTTTGTTCAAGATGTGACGAGGAAAAATAACAACTGCGTTACTTTCATACAAATCTAAGTTTTATTGTTAGGAATCTTTAGTTCAGTTCGGAAACAATCCCCATATAAACTAACAACAATATAGGATAATCTTATAAAATTAAATCACAAATAGTTTCAGTTTTATGACTTGTTTTACAATTAAGTTTTCCACTGTGTTACCAAGCATTCAATTAAAATAAAAGACATTTCGAAAAATAGCACTTAATAGTATTTTTTTTATACTTATGGTATAACCAACATCTACAAACCAGTTAGATAGTTGATTTGTCATAAAATTTTAGGTTCTTATTTAATATTCTTTTGCTTTATGGCACTAAACGCTATCGGAAAATGAGGGACAAACGTAACACAGTGGTAAAATAAGTAACATAGTAGTATCTCCATCACAGCAGTGTGTACTTTCTTCAAGTATAAAGTAATAAAAATATGAGAAAACAATAATAAAGTTTTAAAATAAACAATTGTTGACGCTCACGACGTTTCTTGTTTGAAATCTTCCATTTGCGCTTGGCAGATCTATGTTCCTTCTCTGTTGATATGATAGCGTTCAAAATGTTTTTTTTTTTTTGTTTTGTTTCTCAGCTGGTGTTGAATCCATTGTGTTCGAAGTATTATTCTAAAACAAAATAATACTTAAATGTACAATTTTTGCCATAAAGTGTGTGATTTATGTTTGAAAAGTATACAAAAAAGCCACTGCGTTATTAAAGTTACAACTGCGTTACGCAGATAGTAACGCAGTGTAGTGGTAACGCAGTTGTAAAACTCAAACGTATTAGATTTTGGTACTAAAATGGATAGACATTCTAAATGAAAGATGATACAACCATAATAATGAATAACTATTACGTATTTTACATTGAATAAAATTAATAGTATCTAGAAAACTCACCTTACGTCGCCGGTAACTCAGTGGTCTCACAATAAACACACGCGCCCCGATCGGCGGCTCTCGAGCGGCTGATTTGTTCTGTTGCACCACCCCGGCACCCTCACGCGCGCCTTATTGGCCAATTCAAGACCCATCAAATGATCTTAGAAGTAAAGAAGTCTAAAAAACTTCATTTAATGTTTATTTACCTATGGTAACACAGGGTACGCGCCGTTTTGCTTCGCGACGGGGACATCACGAGAAACATTTTATTATTATTAAACTATTGTGGTAAAATCTTACCTATTGGCGTTCTTGTGAAATTCAAACAATTACTAATTACTTAAAAATTTAAAAAATATTGACGTTGTGTAATTATGTAAAGTAATTTCGGTTTATGTCAAGTGACTCGCACAGAGGGACAGCCAATATTTATAGGAAAAACAACTGCGTTGCCAAGAAAGACAACTGAGTTACCGTAATTTGCCACTAAATATAGTATTTTATATTCATTCATATTTATTTCTGGTACAGGAATTTTAATATGTAGCTACCAATGACTGTTTTATTTATATATTTTCCTATTTTTTTGACATAATCATCTTTGCTCATGGGGGACCGATTTTTGTACCCTAAATAAAATAATGGCCCATATAAGGAAGGCAAAGACAGTGTTTAACTTGTTGTGCTTATTTTGAGACCCGAGCAAGCGAAAGATTCCAAAAAGAGTGGAATCATGAACGTTGGGAGGATTTCAAGGCAAAGCAGATAACAAACTTTGCTGCCCAGTGAAACACAATATTTTTCACCTCACTGCCGCGAGGAAAATACTAACTCCAAAATATTAAAACTTACTCTAAATTACACTTTAATTACATCCAACCCAGCTAACGGCAAAATATATTCAAATTTCTGTGAAAAAATCACTACGCTCCCGTTTAAATAAAATGCAATTTGTTATGTTTTTCAAAAATAAAAACGTACTTTCCGAGTTACTTAGTGAGGTGAAAAGTAAGTTATAAAGTAAAAATAAGTCTACGCATAATACTTCCATGAGTAATAATCACATAATGAAAGACAACAAAAACACAACACATAAATAATAAAAACACGGCAGTTAAGCAAAGAACAGAAACAGAAGAACAGAGCCGAAATATAACATTTATTTACTGTAATTTGGAAGGTTTACAAAGGAGCTTTCACAATTTACCCTATTTTAGTACACACGTGTAGGTAACTAAAAAATAAGCGCTCATATTTATTTAACACAATATTATTTACACAAAAGTGAAAAGCCTCTCTTTGGACGATATCGGGTTTGAAATCCGATCCTTACTGTTTTCCATAAAATAAATTACAATTGTCAGGTAAGGGTTGTAGGTAAGGAAATGATTCTATAACAGTAATATTATGAACCTTAATACTACAAATACGTATAAATTGAAACATTTAACGATACAAACTTTTGTTTATATTGAATTTGAACAACAATTTGTAATTCTAGATGATAATTTATAATTACAATTGACATTAAAGTACCCTAAATATTAATAAATATTTAAAATAAACAAGAGCATATCAGAATTTATTTTCAGTTCCATTATTCCGGGAATCAATTCAATTGATTTGTCTACGTTAAAAAAAACAATGTTGTTTAATCTTAAGCGCAAACAATGAGGCAATAAGATCAGGTTATTTCGATTTAACAAAAAGTATAAAAACCGGCCAAGAGCATGTCGATTCATGCCTAAGTGTAGGGTTCCCTAGCTTCGCTCCGTAACTCAGAAACGATTTGTTTCAACCGTTGAAGTTCAAAATAATTTTCCTTGAGTTTTTATTAAGATGTATTTTTATGATATTTTTCATAATTGTAGCACTTGTGGTTCAAAACTTAGAGAAAGCAAAAATGTGTCCCTCTTTTTACCTTTCAGAGCGATTATTTGCGAAAATATTCACTATCAAAAAATGTTAGAACAGCCACTGTTATTATTCAAATTATTCAAATACTTATCTATCGACATCTCACACTCTAAGTTGAACTGAATAAAAGAATGAACCCCCACATGTAGCGAAGGTACCATTTTTTTATTGTTTCTTTTTTCGTTTGCCTGATAGATTTACATATCCTACTAAATTTCTTTCTATGACTAACGGTCACTAAGCATAGCCGGGGAGGCGGATACAAACAGACAGACAGTCATGGCAAAACTAAGAGGTAAAACACGGGCCGACCAGTTCAAAACACGATAACTTTATGCGATCTGTTTAATTTATAATTTCATTAATAATTATCGCGGCAACGGAGCATTTTTAATCCAAAGCATTTTTATACGAGTGTCCAACGGTTGGTAATCATTTGTAACTACCACAATTGAAAAATTGTGGAACATTATTATAAAATTGGCATATTTCCTGTTATTACAGTCATGACTGAGATAAACATTATAATATGTAAAATTCAAAAGATCTTTTGGCATGCATTGCGTTCTGCATATTGAGAATTAGTAATAATAATAGGACCATAGTTAGTGAAATCTATGTCGAAATCTAGTTTTCACTTTTAACCGACTACGAGTACTAGGTATGAGTTAACAAACCCTAGTTTTAAACGAACCTGGTATTCCTTATTTACTGGCAGTTGCTGAAATTCAGTTTTGACTGTTTTAAATAACTTGCTAAATATTTTGATACCACTTTACAACGCCTAGCAAAAGTACAAATAACAAGATTTTCTTCTGGCACGTAATTGTCTTTAGTTTAATGCTATGTCTATCTCACGTGACTAAGTAAGTCTGGTGAACCTCTAAGCTGCATTTTATCCGTTTACACAAAGAACTCGCCGTAATTACATTTCTTGAAGTAATTACTATTTTCTTTGTCGAACTATTTCTTGCCACTTGTTTAAGCCTCTTCGCTGTACAGCTCTTTGCTGAGCTGTTTCATTTGTTCGATCCTATTCATGTAATTATGCTACTTAATGTTTTTTTTTAATAAACGATGATAACATTAGCTTAACGTGTATGGAAAAATTCGGCAACAGCAAACAGTCGCCATGAGATATATCGGAGCATCCAAGGTAGTGCGAAATATTCTCTCGTACGAGTATGTTATATTATATTAATTAACCAGATAAATTTACAGGGTTCAGTACTTAACTATAGATAGAGAATATAGATTCACCATTTCCGTCTGCTTTTCTGTTCGTCCAGGACTTGTAAAAAATAAGAAGAATAGATCTTCTTTTCTATTATCATTTGAAAATAGACAAATCGAGTTGTTACAGACATACAGGCAACAAACAACTTTAATATTCGAAAGTAGAAAATGTTATATTTGCAATCTATACAGTATGTATCAAAACGAAAGGAAAATCTTGAAACTAGATGCTATAAGACTAGAGAAGATTATGATATAATTGTTTTTTACAGCATCTGAGCAATTTTATTGCGTTAATAAATCTCAATTACATAATTTGACAGTCGATAAATGACCATTCTAACACCCTGTGATGTTTGTTTCCATTTATTGAAGCAATGCAATAATAATATCAAACAAGAATTATACATCGTTCAGATACATACTGTATATATTCATTAAATGTAAAAGCGCCGCTATACAAGGACTTGACTCTTTCTGAATCTGTAATTCAAACCCGGATAAAATAAAAACGGGGTTGAATGTTTTACTACTAATGCGCGCAGTCAAGTTGACTATGTACTCAAAACGATTTACTGCACAGAATAAGTTGAGTTTGCGTTAAAACAGACAACACAAAAGTTTTAAGTTGGACGAATACTTAAGTGAGTTCAAACCATACATAGAAGCATTTAGACCCGCAGAAATATGTAGCCTTTATGATTACGGCTTGTTTTTACTTCCACGCTTAGGATATAGAATTTTTGTTTTAAAATGCTGCGTTCTGCTGCAAACATTATTTTTATCGAGCAAAAATCTCCGTTGCTAATTAAGTCTTGAGAGAATAAATATGCGAGCTGCTAGAGTTACGAGCGAACATGGGGTAATAACTTAACCGGATCATTTGCGTATTCACGCTAACATGCATTTCCCGCGGGGGCCTTTGTGGCATGTAATTATTTAATTACGAATATTGAATCCCAGGAGCCTATCTATTATATCTTACCCTACATATTTACCTAAATTATGCGGGTGGTTGTTTCGCTGTACCGATACAGTAATATTCTATTTTATTCGGCCAATGAAGAAATTTGGATAATTTGATCGAGTAAAATATAACTATATTATAATTTTTTTTTCTCATCATCATCATTTCAGCCGAAAGACGTCAAAGTGACTCGCCAGTCTAGTAGTATTTAGCCCCATCGGCCATCCGTTTTCGACTATATGCAAGTCTAGCAATAGTTAGTTTAGCAATTTAGTTAGCAATTAGTTTAGCAGTTAGTTTAGCAATTTTGAGCGCAATGTCGGTGACTGTGGTTTTCTGGCGTATATCCTCATTTCTGATAAATATTTTTGTATTTTTTTTAAATTATTTTAGAAACAAGTAACTGACCAAGAGCATATCGGCCCATTCTCAGTGTAGGATTCCGTAGTTTTTGACGCATAACTCAAGAACGGTTCAACCGATTAAGTCCAAAATAAATTTCCTTAAATTTTTTTGATTAAGCTGTATTTTCATATTTTTTGAACTTGCAGTTCAAAGGTCAGAGAGGGGAGAGGAGACATTATGATACAACCATAGCAGTAGGTATGACATTCAAACTGGCTAAGGTTTAATAGATTATAAAAATCTGTGTGCGTTCGTCGGCATTTTGATAAAACTTTACAGCCCCGAAGGTGAGTTAGAGCTTAATTCGGGGTTTATGGTCGACAAACACGCGACTAATGAATATACATTCTCATATACATTATCATAAATGCTAAATATACACATATAATAGATCCATACAATCCATAATATCCATACTAATGTTATAATTGCGAAGTAACAATGTGTAACCTTTTCACGCTGTACCCTTTAAAAGCTGTGAACCAATTTGGATGATGGTATCTATAAAGATAATGTAAGCCCGGAAAAGGACATAGGATATATGCATATTTTTATTACATGTTTGGCCTAGTGCGTAGTGACCTTGCTTATAAAAAAATATTGGTCCTGGGTTCAAAACCAAATATTTTTGATGTAAAAAGATTATTCTCTTGAATAAATGTATTTTTTAACTAAATTTTGTATTGACTGGGAATCTAACTATATGTCAAGTAAGAAATTAATTAATAGATTACTTACATGATTAATTTTAAAATCATGTCCACATTATTGTGAGCAAAAACATAAATTTGACAGATTTCTGTTTATAATATTCTTATCCATATATAACCGTATTTGACATAATTCAAAAAACGTTTAAGAATAAGTTTTCTAAAAATATTATTATTTTATGCGTGGAAATGAACATGTCTATAATAATATTCAACAATACCCAATGTACAGGCCAGACGAAACTCAATTATTGCCTAAAATAACGCATATAGATAAATAAAAATAAGGTCAAAGGTATTAGAACCGGTGTAGATTTTTCTTTGACGTTCATAAGTGCATGTAATGTGCCTAAATTGAAAAATAAAGCTCTTTTATCTTTTTTAATTTTAAAAGAATATATACTACCACACAGCTATACATTTAAGGTAAAGTCAAATTAATATTGGAAAAATTATTTTCCCCCAGGGAATCGACAACCATTAAAATATTACCAAAAAAAAAATTGTTTTATAAATACCGAACAAGAAAAACACGAACTTCGAATTCGATAGCGGGGTTATTATTTTATCATATTTTAGCTTTTATGAGTCATTTTATTAAACACACGGCTTCACTCTCATTTCGTCGACGTCAACGGCACTCTGAGTGTTTTAATGTAGAGACCCTGGCTTAGTCAAGTTGCAAGGGACTTATTCCGTTGTTCACTTGGGTTACGGAATTTTTTGGCTTTTCTTATTTGTTACTCTATTCTGTCGTTAGGGCCTGCACCAACCTGGCGTGAATAGTTTAAAGTTATTTTCTTACAAAGTTAAAAATTGCGTTAGCATGTCTGGCGTTGATCAGTCATTTAATCAAAGATTTGAAGGTCTAACATGTAGCCCGGAAAATACTCATTTCAAAAGAACTTGATCACATCTGCACTGAAAGAGGAATGTAAAAGCACCAATTTTCATTTTCATTTTAGTTCTAATCAATGCGGGGCTAAAACCTATTTAGTATTACGTGTCAGATAAGGTTATTGTTGTATAGGAAGTCAGAATTATTTTATCAAAATTATTTATCAAGACACGAGTGCGGATAAATACGTGTGGGAATTAGGCTACGCGGAACTAACGCGGTTGGGGTACAGATCGAGCTCCTCACCCGTATTGTATTAGATTTATCAACTTTAACTGGCCAGTTGAATGATAGTATTAAGAGCTTTTATAATGTCTATAGTGGTCTCATTTAATACCTTATTAACAACAGGTTGTTTTAACTATCAAATTTGTTTCCTAGTTTTCTCCAAAAAACCTTAAGAAAATCTATGGTGTTTCATACTTACATGTACTTCTTGAACTGAGCAGGCACCTGATATAACACGACTTTTGATTTATAAACCCAAATATGAAACGCTTTTATATTATTGATTTCGTACCGTTATAGATACATCTAATAAAGTTAAGTAAATACGGAGGTGTGTATATCGTATCATTTTATCTTAGTCGTATAGTACAGTTTTGACGACAAGTCTGCCATTCCTTCAATCGGAACGTGCCTTTTCTTCAATCCTATTATGAATGTTCTTATAAACGTATCGATGAATTTATAAATGACGATTACATTTTAAAGGGCACTTCTATCTTCTTAAATTTTAGGAATTGTCCAATTTTTTTCATATTCCTAAACAGCACAACTGTTATGGTGGACAGTGACAAACGAATATCAGTGACGTATAAAGTTCATATTAGAAAATAAGAAAAAATAAACTGAAATAAGATAAATGTTTTCTGAACATGATTAACTATAAAATTAAGTAGGTATCTTATGTTTTAAAAATTACGTAGTGGCATTGCAGAATGTATGAATAGAAACGATTTTTAGGTATTTTCATTGTAACAAAGCAAAATGTAACAAGAAACTTTCAGAATTATAGCTAAGATAAAGTTTATGACTGCTACTTCAGATAAATTTTGCTGTGGTATTCAGATAAGATATTTCATAATACCTGGGAGTACGTGAATTTATTTGAAATTGTTCTGTATTTCAGTCTGTCTTTGATATTGGGCTTACGTAGCTCCGATGTCAAGTTTTGGAGATCGTCTGTCTTTCCTTGGCGTACAACGTACGTTTAGCAAAGTTATAGGTATCAGAAATCAGAACAAATTAAAATAAAGTAGGAAAGTACGCATATTAAAAAAAAACTGACCAAATGCGAAGCGAGTCGGCCTCGCGCACTAAGAGTTCCGTACTATATTATCTATACAACAATAGGAAAAAAAAATTAAAAAATCATTCAAATCATTTTTTTATTTAATTACTCTTGTTTAAGGGAATATAAAACAGAAATTTCCGTGAATATTTTAAATGTCTACCTGTTTCGGTTATATAAAAGGCAAAAAAATACGTAGACACACTAGCGCCGTCCCATCTACGAACATCAACGAACTAATGTAAAAGCGGGTGCAGCGGCGGAAAGCGCCGAAATTTTTAAACGTAACAAACGTATAAGAGTCTGGGCAGAGAGTACCATTTTGTACCATTTGGCGTAGAGACGCTAGGTCAATGGGGTCCCAGCGCGCACAAACTTTTTGCAGAAATCGCGAAGCGTATGGTTGATGTAACTGTCGACCGAAGAGCTGGTGGCTTCCTGGCACAACGTATCAGCATTGCGATACAACGAGTAAATGCCGCCAGCATCCTTGTTACAATGCCTCGAGGGTCTTTTTTAGATTAAGTATATACTGTGACTAGTTAAGTACTTGTAGTTATCATAATACGATTCTAATTTCTTGTTATAGAGGCAACATAAATCATCATCATCAGGTTTTACCCTTTGGGTACTGAACTTAGAAAATAGATTATTTTGTGGTCAAAAAATGTTTCTTGTAGTCATGGTAGGTATTCTAAAGATGTATGAGATGCTTACGTGCGTTACGTTTAGTTAGAATAAAGTATTATATATAGACCAACAAAAATGCGTAGGTAATAAATTCAGAAAATTTTAAGTCTGACCTTAGCGACTGCATGGTGTTTAACTATTTACGAAAATTTTGACCTTGACATTGCAATTAAGTCACCATTAATTAAACTCACAATGACAGGTTAAGTCTTTGTTAGGAACCAATATAACATAGACATGCAATACTTTATGTAAAGAAATATATTTGTTTGATAACGAAATTCGTTGATTTTAATATTTTATAACGTTTATAACAGCCAAATCAGGCAGTCAAGGTTTGATATATAAATAAAAATCTACGGCGAGGGCAGATAATGTAATTTATAATGTAATGTCAGGAACCGTCAAAGCCCCGAGTCCGCCATTACGTATTCGTGTCGACGGGGTGTGCGCAAACAAAAAATGACTGTTTGCTTCGCCCGGCGTTGTTTGCGAAGCTCGTTGGGGCTGACGCTGCGATTTTTACCAATTTTGAGTTACTAACTATGATGTGCTTCCTGTTTTCATAAAATCTCATTTCCGTTATGTCACAAACATGTTATTCTCCAGCTTGTTGTCATTTAACCCATTCGCTTACAGTACATCGCCAGGCGTACCCACTGTCACGTGACCAGGCATGTATTTACATACAGTTTCATATGACAGTACGTCGACAGGCGTACCTAGTGTCAGCGAACGGGTTAACACGATAGACTTGCCAAGTTAGTAATTTAGACCAGATTTCCCGACTCGTAGCTACAGCAAATTGTGTTTCGTCCTTTAAACAAACCTTTGCTAAAGGCACCAAGTTTATGCAAACATTTGAACAAACTAACATTTTACTCTTAAACTTTACCTTTGACATCCCGGGACAATCATTTACCTCTTTAGAGCCTAATTGTGATTTCTAGATATGTAAAATTAGTATATTAAAAATTATTATAAAAAAATGATAGGTATAAATAACTTACAATATTATATATTGTTAAATTACTTTTAAAATTAAATGTATAAGTAGCATGACGGGCTTTATTATGATAAAAACCATACGCTCTCATTTTCAAATTGGATCAAGTCCTGCTGTTTGTCAATTAATAGGTTTGCTGACCTCGTGCTACGATCACGGTAATATGGAAATGGGTAGAGCCACTTGCTTATCCAGTCCTGTGTACTTTATATCCCATCACAATGTTTGCATACTAACTCAGCCACAAATATTGGCTTGCTCTATTTTTCTGTTTGTACGATAATACTATAAAATACAAAAAAGTTTTACAACCCTAATTAAAATATGGAAAAAGGATTTTTTGGAGTAAGTACTGACGCAGAATCTATATAAAAACAGAACTTTTTAGTTAGTATTAGATTAAAGTAAGCATAGAATAGAAACACCTTATTCCTATAAATAACAAGTCAAGTAGAATGAGGAATATTAGAAACTTGAATATAAATCTCATTAAAGATCATTTATAAAATAAGGATAAGATGACCAACAATAAATAATAAAATAGCTTTCTATTTTTATCAGAACACGTCTTAAACGGATGCAATAACTAATGGAAAAAGAAGAATAATTTGATTAAAATCCAGTAAGAAACTTTTACTGCATAATAATACCTTTATTCAAAAGGCTTCATTTTGATGAGCAAAGTCAGACGAAATCAAATTATGGTAATAGGAGGTAGCACGAAGAGAGATTCGTGGTTATCGTTTAAAAGTTGATTAACAATCATGAAATGGATAAACGGATTTTTTATAAGTTTCTGGTTTATTTAAAGTTTTATGTAAAAAGTATTATACGATAACTACGGTCCTTTATTATTTTCCCGAAAAGGTGTTGAAAAACGTATATAACATGTGTCTTGCCATTACAATACATTACCCATGCCTATTTTATAAGCTTTTTATCAACTTGTACCTATGTATCGTAGCGTTTGTCTTGTTTTACTTATTTTCCCAAAAAATATGTCACCTCTTTTCAAACATTTACGGTCATTTCATACTTATATCACTAACCATCAAAATTTGATTTACTGTTGAATTCGAATTTTATCAGGTTTAATCACATTGTTGTTGATAGTGTAATAAATAAAGGACGCCAACGGAACTTTAGCTTAAATTACGTTTTTGACCGTTTAATGTTAATCTATACTTTTTTACAGCAGCCATCATATTGTAAGTTTTTATTGTATTCGGTTTTATTATTATCGCAGATTGTGACGTCCTCAAGATAAGCTAGATAAGGTTCTTTGTAGGTTCTCTTTCCCAATAATGCTAATATGCTTAAGAGTAGAAAAACACTTGGACCAATTATCCCACCCTTCAAATGTTTACATATTTCCAGTTTCATGAATACTTCTTCTTCTTAACTATGACATGATGTCTAGACTTAATAACGATCGAAGTAACCTCAGCAAAGAAATTAATGAAAACGGTTGGCGGAAAGGAGGCTTCCATTACGCAAATAGGCTTCTCTAGTCGCTAGTCCTTTCCAATTTGAATTCAACTTTGGAATGAGTGAGTAAGATTTGAGTTAGGACCGACATTGACGTTCGCACACAGGTCGTTCTTAACGAGTATAACGAGTGTAACACTGTTCATAAAATACTACTATCCCGACGTTTCGTACATTTATTTAAATAAGTGTACGTGACATAATCTGTTTCAGTTGTTTTAATTCATTTAATAGTTATAATACATTATATGTATGAAGCGTACTAAAACAAACAATCCCCGAACTTTCAGAGCTTATAATTTTTATGCTTAGTTATTATAAATTACAATTATATGCCGATGAAGTTAAGCAACAAATCTATAGTCGATATCATTTTGTTTCAGTTATTTGCTACTAAAAAGCTATGAGTTGTTTATATGAGACTGGTGTAGCTACGACTGAAGACAAAATTACAGGCACTAGAATTTAGCGGACGCTTAACTCGCTGCGCCCAATAGCAAATACTGTACTGTCTAGCGTATTTCGATTCCTTCTTAGTTTCTCCAAACGCCAAGCTGTATTTCTAAAGGGCAATGAAAGCGGTGACTTGGCAGGAAGAAGTGTGCTACACAGCGACGGAACCAGCCGTAAACTACGAGTAGTAGAATGTAAATTTTGTTCGCGTTCGGATATACCTCGACAGAAGATTACCTTTTATAGATTCTGCATTATGACTTACTGGCCTTCTAATACTACGAGTATAAAATTGTTTTTATATTAAGCAGAAACGTCTGCCAGCATATCAAAGATATTTAAATCGAAAGAAAAATAGAAAAATTTGACTCGCATCGTCACCCGTAATTATGTATACCAGGTAGGATAAGATAGAAAAAATTGACACGTCTAAGCGGCGCTCGTGTAGCACAATTGGTAGTGCACTGGGCTAGTGATCCAGTGGTTGTGGGCTCGAGTCCCGCTGCGAGTCAAATTTTCCTATTTTTCTCTTTCGATTTAAATATCTTCTCTAAATCTTAAATAACTACGAGTATAGTTCTGACATGAAAGTAGATTAGTAGTATGTGCCAGGTGTTTACAACACTTTATTACAAATAAATCGGGCTTAACCGCGTATACGGGATTTAACCCCGTATTAACTTTATAACACTATTTAAATGTACAGCTACTGTCTTTAGAACTCAAGTTTATAACTGGATTTTATTACTACCCTTCACCCTTCTACGCCAGTGGCTTATGTATGTATGTGTGTCTATTGAGCCGATACAGGTATTTAAAAAATACAACGTGTTTTTTTATTTGCAGTGTTATATAAATAAATAATTTATTAATTAAAAACGTAAAAAGTACAAAGGTTTCTCTTATAAAATAATTCAAACTACAGAACGCTTTAATATGCATAAACAGTATAAACACCTACTGGATTTACTTTTTACCCACGTATTGATCCTAAAAGTGCATACAACGGGTCTTTGATTGATGAGCGTAAGTTATTTTATTTTTGTTCTATCCAGCGAGTACGATATCTGTGAGCTAGACTTACTGAAAGATTCGTCGTGGACAATCCGATTTCAACCCGAGGGGGGAGAGACGAAGACGAAGACTAATTTCACCAGGTTCAACGGTTAGAGATTAGTGATGGACACACTAAAATGTTGAATTTAGTAACTCTTTTAATTATATAAGTAGTGTAAGTAAATGTGCCTATTATGTGTAGCTGTAAAGTTTACTCAGAAGGAAAGTTTACAATTACACGTGAAGGTATTCAGTTTACTCGGTAATAAAATACTCGCATTGTATTGACCTGATTATTGTATTGAAAAGTCAAAACTTTTCTTGTACGACATCCATTTGTCGAAAATAGGCAATTAATTTTCGCAAAACTATCGTGAGATTCAAACATATTAATTGTATAGAAACGGGTAACTCACGTTTTATAAGTCGAATATTCCTCAACATGTTTCACTCCGGAACGAGGAACACAATCTTGAGCCGTTCGTATTGGTATAAATCTGTATCGTATCGCAGTCAATAAGATACAGATTTATAAAATGTGAGTTACCCGCTTCTGTACAATTAATTAATTTTCTGATTTTATTTTCCTTCGGGCTGCCGATAAACAAAGTTCTATTGCTTGGTTTTTGGTCAGTAATGACTTTTCCCAGTTGTATGAAAACATAAATTAATTATGTAAACCTACCTATATTTATTACTATTTTACCTTTTGCGTGTGAAATTCTTACTTCCTTTTACCTTTTACCTTCTTACCTTATTTTTTTCCTTTTTCTAGTCGCTTTATGGTGAAGACAATGTCAATAATTAACGATTATTACTGTTCTATTCATATTTATGTAGTCACTCGCGCGACATGTTTAGAAGAAGTAGAACATAGGCCTCCATTTTCAAACACTAAGAGTGCTGAGTGTCCGTTTGGTTCGCCGCTTTGAGTGCGCAACGGGTCGGCGTCTAAAAAATGGACACGACGAAATAAAAACAGAAGACAATGTTAGGAAACCGAACCTAATCCCAAGAAGACCAGGTGATGAAAAGCTGAATCGGATGGAGATGTGGTAGTCGATTTCATAAAAATTGGTATCTTGAGATCATGTTGCCTTCTTAACTGTCCTATGTGCCATGGTGAAATGCGGCGATTAATGGCTAGCAAGGAATGCAGGCAACTTTTAACTCAAGCGATAAAGATACTTAGGAAACCAATTTAAATTACTAGTTTACTGAACGAGAATGCGATAAATAAGCAAATGAATCTTTCAATAGCTCTTATAAAATAGGAATAGATGAACCATTTAAATTCATTTAAACAAAGCAACATTATTTGGTAGGATTACAAATGACGGATCAACGCTTTCAAGCACAATGGACGAACAAATTATATCTTTACTTGGGTCTAAGATATAGGTTCAAAGACAATTGGTCCCGGATGATAGACTGGAATTAGGTCAACTGGTTACCTATCGGAAAAATGTTTAAAGCGGCTTAAAAATAAGTTCTGGTTTTGTGCCCTTAATATTATACGAGTATACCCGTAAAACCACCGGTTTTTTTTTTCGTTTCCATTAAGGTAAGGATGACATTACCTAGCTTACTTATAAAATCGATTACAATTTGTAGTGGTTACGTATGTGTATGTATAATATGCTTAAATTTGCTTCTAGTCACGCAATAGCTATTAGAAATTTGATACTCTGAGTGAACTACTCGTAGATATTCATATTTCTAATTTAAAATTGTTAAGTTAAGATTCCAGTTCAATTAACTATCCTATCCTTTAATACATTTTGCAAGTCGTTAGTGTTTAAAGTATTTACATATTGAATAAAAACTTACAAATAATAAATCGGTGTTTAATAAGCCAACGACCCAAACTTTAACCTGGTTTGGCGCATACATCGTAGTGTAACGTTTTGATTGCTTACACCCCGGAGATAAGTATAGTCAACCCGTCTAATGGCTACCCATAACAAGTAAGTAACTTACGGAGCCAAGTGTGGGACGTCACGTAGTTTACCCAACGTCTTAATAAATGGAACATTTAGGTGACGTACGCAGTGTAGAATACAAGACAACGTTTATAAAGGGGTTGCGACAGTTTAATGTTAACTTTACAATAGTGTGAATGAAGACAATCGACGTCAAAGACATGTTTAGGTTTACACTATTATACATTAATAAATACGACTGTAAATAATTTTCTCTCGAAAATGACACTTTTGGTAGAAGCTTTCATTGCGGACTGTACTTCTTTGCACAATCATCAGAGGAGAGGAAATCGAGAGGATTCTAACACCACGGGTTTATCTTGTGTATTTTAGGAATTGCTACGCTTTCTGGCTGGAGACAGATCAGAATGGATGCTGGAGCATCATATCAGTGGTACCCTGATATTGCATCGTCACCAACCTTAAGTGTGCAAAATTTCAGTTTAATTGTTTATAAATATCTGCTTTAAAATTGAGTTGCAAGATTTCAGCCGAATTTACCTATTTACATTGCAAGTTAAATACAAGCTTGTAAAAAATAGAGTAATGAGAATTTAGTATTTCTCTGAGTTACAGGATTAAATGAATCTTACTTTTACAAATATAACTACTGCTTTAAAGATCCTATGCAAGCAGTCAACGCAGAGTACCAACTCCACGTACCTAAGCCTGGAGGTGCCCTGTCGGATAGGTGGGACAGGTTTCCTGCCTCTGGCTTGCCTTAACCGACCGTCCAGGATAGTGTCGATAGAGCTGCCTTCTGGAGGGTAGATGTGGAAACAGTGGCGAGTTGGCTGTATGTTTAAAGTCCATTGACACCTCCCTACCCTAAGCCCTTTGCACCGGTGTTGCCCTTGAGTCAGTTTTGATGTCGCTTTTAATGGCACGAAGGGCGAGTCACCGACACCGACCGGAAATAAAATTATATACCATTTTATTAGGTCGGTTTTTTATCCAATAGCATAGTACATTTTATGTTCCATTAAGACTCAATAGTCCTTACACCATAGCGGGCGCTGTCACTGTGTGCGCAGTGTACCCCTTACATTTCATGAAATTGTCGAAAGTGCCTCTGCGCGTTGGCTGGATCAGGCTCCGCACACGCCTCCCAAATGTGCGGAACACGATTGTTCCGTATACAGGAAAGACACGTAAATATGTCTAAATAATAATGTCAATTGTATTATGACGAATCTGTTGGCAGGTGATCCAGACGCAGCAAACTTTATTAAGTAAATAGGTTCAGTTTAATCAACTAAATATTTCGTAAAAGCAAATGGAAATGCAAAAAATAAAATAAAAAAACAGATTTACGTCGGATTTAAGAAGACTTTACACCGATTGGGGTTGAATGTGAGATTAAAATAGGAGTTAGAATTGAATTTACTGAGGATTAAATTTACACCTTTACGAGCCGTAGCTGCCGCCTACAGGATGGTTTAGCCCCCGTGAGTTATGGCATCATCAACTGACGCAACCTGGGAGAGATGGGGATAGAGAGAGTACTGACTGTGGGTTTATATTTAATTATCAAAGAATACTATACTACTGAAGATTTCTTAGTTCTCTAATGAACACAGCTCGTGTTGAATTATTGGTATAAAAATTCATAGATAATTTTAGTTTTCTTTGTTTATCTATCGCAAACCATAGCATAACTATTTCTAGCCCTTTGTTCATGGCTAGGTACAAATAACTACCGCTATAGTTATAAGACATACTCCACATCGATATTTATTAACAATCAAGATGGTTTTTAAATCGTCCTTAAAACTAACTGTTTTGTACTCTTGATACCTATACTACCGCATAATACCTATACACCTTTCGTCCCTCCGACGGATGCCCTCTATGTCGTGGTGAAGAGACACAGTAGCTGCAGTCTATTTACAATGAAATGAAGTGGCATTCAAGGCCGACCTGTGTGGGGCGAAGTAAGGTTCGCTCAACAATCTTGCGTACATAATTTGGTACACCTCCGGGAGGCAACCACGGAGAAACAGCTTTAGGATGTGTACGCAAGCGTTCCCGGAACCCAATAGGCGCCGGGCGGCATATATTATCTATTAGCCTAATCACGGACTTATTAGCCTGCCCAGACTACCCTTGCAACCAGCTGGATTGCGTAACAGATCCTCTCCCCTTCAACCAGAAAGTATATAGTATATAGAGTGCCAAAGTCAAATAAACAATTGTAACACACTATTTAAGTTTGGATCATTCACTAGATGGCCCTCGTAGTCTGATTTTATGGAATTACGCAATTTTGGTTATGTCAAGTTATGTCAAGAATTTTTAAAGCGTTCACTGTGTTACATTAGCTTTTCACCCATCCAATTGTTGCCAATAAATTATCATAGATGGCGTTTAATGGACACCGTCAATGGTTTTCATATCGAGATTTCACAGATTGAAATAAATAATAATCTGTTATTATATTACAGCGGTGCTATCGCGAAACATGATATTCGTATATTTCAGATGATTGTCTCTGTCACTCTTATGATGCTTTAATTGGAGTAAAAGAGAAAGATACTCAAGATATACCTACGAACTTCGATGTTCATGGTACCGGGTCGTTAACATTCAAACATTTTTTCGTTATTTTCATTTAATTTCAATGCATTTCGCAATCGCGAACGAGATACTAATAATAACCGCCATGAATTCATATTTAATATAGAATTGTCCTAAGCCTATTAAGGCTTAGGACAATTCATAGCATACCGTGGTTCTAAAATCCTTGGAGCCGCCATATGAGAAATTTTCGAAGTCAAAGTCAAAGTGAATAAGTATTGTGTCATATTAAATATAATGATTTACACATATAGTTACTTCGTCACTGAGTTCATTTTAATCGAACGTAAATATATTTTATCGTAAACAAATATAATTATACCAATTACTGGTCACATGTCATGCTACAATATTAATTATCTAGTTATGCATCCTCTTTAATGTCCGTGTTCAGTGAGTACCCCAATTCCTCGAAAACGCAACCTTAACTTCAGTTGACGTGGAACAATCGTTCTCGACACACAAAAGGGTGTTTGATAAATGTAGAACTCGTTTGAACCCCTAAAATATAGAGAAAATCATAACTATTCATTCCTATTACCATTTCAATGACGAAAATGAAGTAATAATGGATGAGGATTATGACACACTTATTCCAACAGCCAGTACCTCCACAAATAATAAGAATTAGTGCTTCTACAATAACCAACATTGTGAAAAATGTGTCTTTGATAAATTTTATTATAGCCTCTACAAACTTCAGTTTAAGTTTGATTTGTTGAGTATATAGCTTGTAGCGAGTTGTATCTTTGGTATCGACCGATCGCGTTTTGTTTGCTGAAATCAACGTTATATTTTATAAAATGCATTGTAAATTAATATATTACATTATACTACTTTTGTCACATGTATTATTTTACAACTAAATATATTATAGAGTCTAGAACCACGGCTACTATGCTTCCAAAAGTCCTAAATCTTTCATAACATAACATCCTACTTTTTAACTTTGACTTCGAAAATTTCTCATATGGCGGCTCCAAGGATTTTAGAAGCACGGTATGCTATGAAATGTACTAAGCCTAATAATTAATGTAAAGTTGTAAACAATTCTAAACCTCTATGCTAATGTCTCTGTACTCAAGCGATTCATGGATACGAAGCATCAAGTCTCATTTATGTAGCAGATTTTGATTCTTCCCTTGCCCTCACTCTTAATATATTTTTATTAAGTAGCCATGTTCAACATATGAATACGGTATATGAAAACTGATATGAATCGCATTGTCTTAGCAATACGTTTAATGAGCATGAAGCACTTGAATAGTTAAGCAATCCTTATTGGAATGAGCCATGAGCTTAAACGGATTTCATAACTATGCTCATCTGGTACACATTCCGCTATATAATATTTAATAGTCCATGCATACCTATTTTAAATTAGGTAAGAAAATCGGATTGCCACGAAACTGTTTTAGTGGGTTGCATTAAGTATTTGTAAATTAAGTTAAAGTAATATCGTTAATAATAATCTGATTTACACAAATTTTACTTGTCATAGCATCAGGTTTAGAACCCGATATATATTATTCTGGAAGTCCAGATAGAGCCCGTATCTCACGACTAAGTAGAAAAAAAATCACTTAACTTGTTTTTAAAAACTGTTTACACAGTACCGTAAAACTGGATGAGTATAGATAAAATTGACATTCAAACCTCGATAATATTTTATTTTTACATTTTATGCAAACTTAGTTAATTGAATTGATAAGTGTTCCGGTCGTTTGTGTTATTATTATTTTTGGTATTTCTATTTCATAATTTAAAAATAAATACAGATTATTAGAATATACCAGCTCACCTCGTAGTTATCCCTATTCTGCCCACTTATAACTTAGAACACTTATAACCCAACTGTCTTCGCAATCACTACTTATCTAATTTTACGCTAGTTTGATTAGTATGATTATAATGTTAATAAATAATGAATAAATAAATAAATATTTCGGGACAATCTAACACAAATCGACCTAGTCCTACGGTAAGCTCAGTAAGGCTTACAGAGACATTAGCTTAGAGGTTTAGAAATGTTAGCAGTTGTTATCGTTTTAACAGGCTCTCACACTATATAAATACATAGATACAAACAAAATGACCTTTTTTATTGCACTTAGTAATAATTTCAACCTTATGTGTGTTCTCAGCTTCCTCTCTGTCATGTAAGCGAGTATGTGATCATCATAAAAACGCGTAACGTGCAGCGCTGGCCGTACGCGCCTCACATATTAAACGCCTCGGAAATAAGTGTTTCAATGAAAAAGGACGGTATTTATCAGCGCTATTACCTTGGGTTTGGGTTTAGTTTCACAGATTGCAATTTATGTTATAGGCCATTGTAATTGTAATAAAATTTTATTCTTATCTAGTTTCCTAGTTGTGATCATCAGAGTAGAATTTATATGTTCAAGACATTTACTTTACAAAAAAAAATCCTGTAAGAGTATTCTTTAAGTATTTTCTTGGCTCGTTTCGTTGATGGTAAAAATTGTTAGGCTAAGTGGTAGAGAAAATTATACTATATTTTCCAAAATGTCCCAGAAAGTTCATATGGAATTTTCCTTTTTTGTATATGGAAATTTTTATCAAAATTGAAGGCTTGATTCAAATCTCCGAACTTTTTGAGAAATGCAATGAAAATGAAATGCAAATATGACAATGTAAAATAAACCTTATCCAGCTATTATACTTTCTGACCTTCATAATTGAATAAAGTTTATGCGGGAAGGAAGAAGAATCGTCTAGGTTAGTCAAATTTCTCATTTAAATTTTAAGCATATACTTTGAAGGTTTGTTATCTTCACGGCATTTAAAACTGTTACTGATCAATTCATCGTACAAGTATTTAATGACGTCAACGTATCTTACGTATAACCTTACAGCCATTTGCCATTTTTATAAGATATTTTCGATGCTGCAAACAATTGTAATTGAAAGGAAAGTCGTCTTCAGAAATAGATGTCCGAAAGATGCAATATTGTTATTGTTATATTCTGGAAATAGTAAAAATTTCATTGTATGATTTTATCACGGATGTTAAAATTATATCAGCAAGCTTGTAATTTTGACGTTCTCGATTTTTGTATACTGAGTGTCTCTTAATAAATGTTTCTTTTAAATAAATTAATATTTTCTTAATTTTTATATCCAAAGTCATGAATTCCTAAAAAATAAACATCCAAAGACCATTGCTTTGGATGTTCATTTTGTGTAGCATTATTTTAAAAACGCTTTAATGAAGGCATTATTATATACGCAATTATTATATGAATCTTGTTTTGAAGTGTAATGTAAAAATATATTATTTGCAACTACTAATCAAGTGGAGTATTTACTATGCTTATTTTTATTTATGAGTTGCCGACAAACTATACTCGTTGCGTATAAACTTGTGGCGTTAGGATTAAGCAGAAGATAGTTTAACACTTAATTATATATGTACAGAGCGACATCGTCACAAAAGTGAGAAAGCTCTTTAAATAAAGATGTAAAAAAAAAAAAAAAAAACTTCAGTTAACTATTCCATCACGATCCGTATGCCACTGTGCAGAAACATACTAGTAGTCATGTAGGTGCCCATGTTACAATTTTATTATTTCCTCATAATAATGTACATTTATACAAACACGTACGAAAAGTAACATATCACGTATTATTGTTTGTTGTTCACAGTTTCCGGCATGTCGGATGTGTTGGTGGATCTGCGCATGCCGCGGTTCGTCGTGCACCAACACAACGCTACACTCCATTGCGAACATAACGTCGATGCAGACTCTATTTATAAGGTAAACGGTCTACTTGCCTATTAGCTGCCCTGCTGCCTGCGAAACTTCCTGGTTTCGAATTCTAGTAAGAAGCATTTATTTGTGTTTATCACTAACATTCGATTCCGAGAGATAGACTTTATTTGTGTGCTTATAAGTAAGTATTATATATCGTCTAGAGGTACAGTCTTTAAGCCACAATATAAGGCTTGGTAAGCTTAATTTGGGACTAGGTTGACTAGTGTGAGAACGTCTATAATTTCTACACTGAATAGCTGCTGCTAATAACTTAGACTATATATTCTAAATAAAATAACTTTAACATCAAAACATTTTTGTTATTTTCATTCCATTTCAATGCATTTCGCAATTGCGAACGAGATAGTAATAATAACCCCATGAATTCATATTTAATATATAATTAATGTGAAGTTGTAAACAATTCTAACTTCTGCAAAATCCTTGACCCGTTAACGGGAATGGAGTCGAAGTTAGGACCTTAAAACGAAACATCCTACTAATGAAGTAAAACTTCCGAACAACCGCTGTCAAATAACTTTAAACCAAAAACAGCCCGTTTTGAATTTCATCCCTAACCTAGTTTTACGGATGAATTAAATATGTTTTTGATTTGTAATGTGACACGTGCTTGGTTAACAACCACAAACCTACAGGCTTATAACATTAAAACACTTTTTCATGTCGTTATTATATTATAGCTCTATAGCTTAAATTTAAAGTTTTAGTGAGCAAAAGATTACATTTTTGAATACCGATGGTCGCAGTGTGCTTCCTCTCAAAATAACATGTCCAGATATTGGGAAACCGGACGTCGTGAGTGTTAAAAATTATGAATTGAAATATATGGCATATAGATAATATTACGATAAAGTGACCAGGTCCTCCGACGTCGAATGCAGGATTTGAACCCATATCTTCAGCAACCAAAAAACCTAGATAGACAAGGCCAATCAACAACATAAGACTAGAATGTTTTTGGAACATTGCTACTTGCTTGGTACTTTGCTGGTAGAACTGAATAACCTTAGTATTTCTGTTTTGTAGAGTTGCATCTAATTTCATACATATGTTTCCGTTCCGATTATTATTTATTTATTAAACACATATGTATGTATGTATGTTTATGCATTTATTAATATACATGCATAAACATATATACGAATGTATATAAGTATGTTTGATTGCCAACAATTTTTTATTATTTACAATCAGCTACGATTGTTTACAGAATCAGTAAAAAACCGAAGCTAAATAAAAATATGTAATTTTTATGGAGTTCATAACGTACCCACACCCATTATTGACTGCAAACCTTACTCGCAATTAAATTAAATAACTAAAGATTGCAAAAGAAAAAGACAGCCCGGCACTCAGCCAGGAGCACTCTGCAGAGAAATCTCAGCGAAAAGTGCTCACAAAGAATGCAGGATAACCCGGGGTTTGATCGGCCTTTCCTCAAACCCGCCGGTTTTTATTGAATTATCATGGTAGGTAGCCGAATATATTTTTGGTAGGGTTCAATTTCATTTACGACATGCATTAAACATTCGTAAAATGCCCGTAGGGCCTTTTTAGATTTAATTTAGAATATTTAAGTAGTTATTGTAACTAATACCTAGTTTAGCTTTATTTTAAGTATAAAATATTTAGTCACAAAATAGCAATTTTAAATACATTGACCGGCAAAAATTGATCCTGAATATATATTTTTTATTGATCCCGTATCATACGGAATAAGGAAATTACGTTAAATGGCATATATAATCGCAGGTAAGCAAGTTGTGTAAGTAATCGAATCAGTTCTATCCGATTTTCCTAACGTTAACGTACATGTTATGATTAATTTTAAAAGTTAACACAAATTTAAAGTTTGATTCCACCTTCGCGTTGACTCCTAGACCGAGGCAAAGTTAGGTATCGTGTTAGAAAACATTGGTTTACATTGAGCCTAAACTAACTTAAACTTTTA
Organism: Grapholita molesta; assembly: GCA_022674325.2. NCBI lineage: Eukaryota > Metazoa > Arthropoda > Insecta > Lepidoptera > Tortricidae > Grapholita > Grapholita molesta. The sequence continues at coordinate 20,180,066 of CP053121.2, read as the reverse complement.
GGGTACTTACTTTATGAACAAATACACTGTTACTACGATATAGGTATATTCTTCCCCAGAGTAAGTTTAAACGATAAAATTTAAGATTTGCACATTTAAAAACAAATAAAACACTACTACCTCAAAAAAAAAACGGAATATTTTTCTTTTTGTATTGACGACATTTTCCGAAATACAAATGGTGGTCTAGTACCATGTGAAATTGTTGGGGGTGGAGATTCAAACCTATTTTTAAACTACTTATATGTAGCAAACGGCTCCGGCTTTGCATGAGATATTAACTAGTTATTATAAATTAAAAACCTTCCGATTCTTCATCTATTGAAAACCTCATCAAAATATATTTCGTACTTTAAAATATCTATGTCTGCACAGACAGCAGTGGCAGCGAAAAAAGTAAATATTATATACCTACAAAGTATAGCATGTAGTAATAACATGTTATTATTTGCAAACAAATTTACAACTGATAAAATTTTCTTATAAAAGAGTTTGAATAAAAAATTAAATGCAACAGGCCCCAGGTCGACTTTTATTCAAAAATTTGAAATACATCAACAAAACAAAACAAATATTTCTTTTAATAGCAATGAGTGATAGTGTACATTACAATGCACACGGAGCCTTAGGAGGTTAAAGGTAATCAGTGTGACATGTGTTCTAGCACCCAGCTAGGACAAAGCGCATGTATTTGCACAACAATTGGCCAAACGAACTGCTTCGCGGTTGTGTCGACGGCATTACATGAGACGCATTCCAATTCTAATAATCTGAGTTTGATTTAAAATCGACTGTCAGTGCACTTCGCTCGTGTTTAGTCATTAGAGCGAGGTATTCACTGGAAACGGTTTCTATTCAATTAAAAAATTCCAAAGTAAATATTATATACCTACTAAGTATAGCATGTAGTAATAACATGTTTTTATTTGCAAACAAATTTACAACTGATAAAATTTTCTTATAAAAGAGATTGAATAAAAAATTAAATGCAACAGGCCCCAGGTTGACTTTTATTCGAAAATTTGAAATACATCAACAAAACAAAACAAATATTTCTTTTAATAGCAATGAGTGTACATTACAATGCACACGGAGCCTTAGGAGGTTAAAGGTAATCAGTGTGACATGTGTTCTAGCACCCAGCGAGGACAAAGCGCATGTATTTGCACAACAATTGGCCAAACGAACTGCTTCGCGGTTGTGTCGACGGCATTACATCAGACGCATTCCAATGTTAATAATCTGATTTTGATTTAAAATCGACTGTCAGTGCACCTCGCTCGTTCTTAGTCATTAGAGCGAGGTATTCACTGGAAACTGTTTCTATTCAGTTTCCAAAGTTTGTATGCCTCTTATGCTCACTCACTCATGCTACCGTTCTCAGACTATCAATCAGATTGGTACAGTATCAATATTGCCAATACTAGATATTGTAAACACGTACAGTTTGATATGTGATAATGCATGTATCATAAACTATCTCTCTCTATCTATCTATCTCTCTCTCTCTCTCTATCTCTCTATCTCTCTCCCTCTCTCTCTCTCTCTCTCTTTCTCTCTTGCGGTCTATAGGGAGACCTTACAGGATATATTATATACCAACATAATATTGTATAGTTCTTTATAGTTCTTGTACACGGAACAACGGTGCAATAGACGGAAGCAATAATGCAGGGAAGCAGGCCTTTCAACAATTTAATGACCTGCAAGTGTTACATTAAGAGGATGCTGTCCATACCCCGTGTCATGTCATAGGTCACATACAGGAGTTACATCCAGAACAGCACCCGCACTAATCTATTAAAAATATAAACTAGGCTACTTAGTCTACAGAGTAAAAAGGATTTAGGATATTTTAGATAGGAGCCAAAACAGAGTGTGACATTTTAAATTATGGAAAGTGGAATCAGACACAAGTAAATTGAGTAAAATATAGTTGGGTTGTCACAAAACAAAATGTTTTTTTCGATTGAAAAAATTTCAATAGTCACAGCAAACTAACTAAACTATAATTCCAGGTCGTGTTCTACAAAGATGCGAAACACTTCATGCGGTACATCAGAAATCGAGACCCGCCCTATGAGATTTTTCCATTTCCTGGAGCTCTAGTCGATGTAAGTTATTCTTTTATACGTTCACCCCTTACAAACAAAACGCAACATTTTTTGTTGTTGTTAGATATAACAAAGACAATTTTATAAAAGGCGGAATAGGAAAAACGTTTATTAACGGCATATTTAATAAAAACTGAGCAAAAAAAAAAAACATTTATTAAGTTTTTTTTATTATTCACAACTAAAACGCAATTTTATATGCATATGAAATATGCACTTATGTGTTCTAACTCCTCGCATAAATAATAGATTACAAAAATAAGCTACCTACATTGATTCTTGTTAATCTATTGTTTGAATTGTTTCATTTGTAACTGGTATTACCAAGGTGTTAACGTTATTATAAATATTTGAAACCTACGCTGACTATTTCTATTTAGCTACTATGTAGATTTCTATTCTGTTATATTCTAAATTATGACAATTTCCTAAAACAATTGTTTTTATTTTTATTTCAGCTAGCAACCGTGTCGTCTACCACTGTGACGTTAGAAAAATTAGATTTCCCAGCCTCAGGATCATACGCTTGTGAAATTGCCTTAGATTCGCCTTTATACTCGAAAGTCTCTAGAGTATATGAATTGAATATTATTGGTAAGTCATTTATATACGAATAGCTTATAAGGAAACAAAATGATTATAGTTACGACTAACAACTTGCTACTTGTTTCATTCCAATTGCGATTTTCAGTTACAGATTTCCGCTGATAGTACTAATTATGAATAGCCTAGTATTCGTACAGTAACTGTAGATAAGAAAGCTTGTGATGTGGGTACTACAGGGCTTGTGTAGTGATATATAATATACAAATACTACTTCAACAATCAGTAGAGACTGGTAAATAACCAGTCTCTCAATCACGCATAAATTCAAATTCAAATTATTTATTTCAGAAATTAGCCCTTTAACGCCCAAAAGTCACTGTGGTCGTGCGTTCAAGCCTCCTCGCGGCACGATTGTCCTAATGTTCTTGTTAAGAAAAAAATACAAAAAGACGGTGTTGCTGGGTGGTAATTTTTGCATTGCAATTTTGAACTTGCCCTATAAACGGTTAAATTTCCATATCAATAACAATAACACACAAATGAAAAATACAATTAAAAGAGCGTGTATAAAGTTTTATATTAATTATGATTTTTTTTTTATGCTTAGGTAAAATCAATCACCAGGTAAAGTTAGTTTTGTTTTAAAAAGAAGTCCTTTAAGAATATTTAAGCATTAATCGACCCATCTCAAAGTCTGTTATTAATGTTATTATGCTTCCAGCCAAATTGAAAACATGCTTATTTTCGGTTTCATGGCTAAAACTCGAGAATTCGAGTTTCATTATTTAAGACACATTAATATAGGTTTCTACTAAAATAGAAGAATTTCACAAATATTAAAAATACGTGTCTTAAAATTGGGCGTCCTTTCCATTCAGACCATGCTCATAAAAATGAGCACTAAAAATATAAAATGTTGTCACTTGCCAAGCAAAGCAACGTCACAAATGCGCTGTAATTATAAAGACAATACTAATATGGATTTGTCGAACCTTGAATGTAACAGGTCCAAGACAAAAGACAGTGGAAACCAATTATAACCTGTGAGTTTTTAACTACATATTGTATCCTTTGTTTACAGTGCGTCAGCGGTACCGGCCGAAAATAAAGATTAAAAACAAACGTTTTTCACCAAATGACTTCCTAGATGCATCCTGCCAGAGCGCCCCCGCGCACCCCGCCCCGCACCTCACCTGGTTTATAAATAATGTTAAGGTAAAGTTTAGGTACCCGCAGAACTCCACAAGTTTAAATAACACTGAAGTCACTGAACACCTCCGTCTCTCTTGGAAGAAAAAAGTAACCGCTGACTAACGACGTCACTTGAGAACTTTTACTGTAGCAGATGTCGAGTAGCGAAATGTAGCGTGTTGTGATTAATTTGTTTAGGTAGTCATTTGTTTGGGTGTTGTGGTACTAGGGTATGACATCACTTGAATACCTACTAACATCGGGTAGCAAGTACTTACAATGTATGCCATAATGTGCACTATTAGACAGGTTCCATACTAATATTATAAATGCGAAAGTAACTCTATCTGTCTGTCTGTCTGTTACCTTTTCACACTTACATAAACCGCTGAATCAATTGGGATGACATTTAGTATGGAGAGAGCTTGAGCTAAGATATTTTTTATCCCGCAACCATACTTTGAAGATGGGCATGGCTGACCGAGGAAATAGTTTGACATTATTCTATTTTTTTTATTTACCATTAAAATGATTTCAACGGCTAGCTAGCGTAGTAATTTAGATGTAGAATTCGGCTCTCAGACGTCTTCAAAGTGCCTGCCCTGATGCCTGGCTTAGTCTTGTAGTACTCACAAGATGGGTATTGTAGACACGAAATCAATAGGACGCGTAAGAGCATTGCACTATTCACAGTACGTTATAGACGTTAGTAGTTTCTGTTCCGAAGATAAAGATTTGATAATCCGATCAATAAAGCTAGCTCATTTTTTTTTGGTAAAAATCCAAATATCTGCGCTTTCAAAGATTTTCGTGCGCACTTTTTCAGATCGAAATCTTTTTAAGGAAAAGTTGAAAAGCCCTCAGTTCCAGGTAAACGAGTAAAATGTTATTACGCTATATGCAATTTGTGCAGCCAGCCGCTCCAGTTAGCCGGGTCGGTTCAGCCGCGCCGCGCCCGAGCTACAATTTTATCGTAACGTTACATCGCGCATTGCGGCCGACGTTCTCGGAAGATACCCTTTGCAGCACTTATTTTTAATACAATAGCAATATTGCGATAATGTGGTGTCTTATTTATAACTATCAAATAAATAATTCAGTCGGTGCGAATTTTCTAGTTGCAACAAGCAACAACACAAATTAAATGTTTGCATTGAAATGTCCATATAACAGTATGTGTACTAATTAATATTCCGCTAAAAGGTTGGGTTTTTATACTTAATATAAATGTTAAATCCTGACAAAATTCTATTAGACCCTGAGATTATGCTACTACAAACAGCTTACATTTGACAATAATGCACGTAAGTCTTGACTTACCTACAAGAAAAAAGTAGTGAGAATATTTGTACATAGAAAGTCAATATTTTCTGAGAAGTGAACGTTATACTATCTAAAAATTATAATTTTCTTCAGGTTCTTAATTTTCGTCAGTTGGCATTCTATAAATGAATGAAGCAATGCCATAAGCGTATGTTAATCGTAGAGTCGTTGCTGTTTAAGTAGGACTATCTATAGTGATTACCTTTATCACTATCATGGTACTCGTAACAAAAAAATTAAAAATATTTCATATAACAATTCCATAGCACCTTATTGCGCTGTAAATAATTTGTTGGAATAAAAATAAATTGTCTTGCATCTTCGGGACTCTTCAGTGACTTTTATTATGGTAATATCGTCTCAATTGTTGACTTTCAACCTCTCGTCTGTTGTCAAATAGCATTCTTTGGCAGTAAAATAAACTAATATGTACCACTGAAAATCATCAACATGACGAACCTCGAAGGCCAAATAAAATCTTGTAAGGCTATACTTTTTTTTCCTTTAAATAACAAACCTTTTAGCAGCACATTTTGTGTTAAGAATGAGCAAGATTTTCTTTGATTTCAGACGAAGAATAAAAACACGTAAATAATAGATGATTTACTAACTTCGTCGTTTGTTGTTGAAGAATACTATTTGAATACAATAAGTCCATAATGTCTATTGATTGAATAATGGACTTTCATTACAATACATACAACATTTGAATACAAGAACGGTTAATTAAAAAAACTAAATAAACGACTGTGTTTTACACATTTGGACCCCTAAAACAAGAAAGTCGTCATACCTGATTCCATTTAAGATTCGGCTAAGTTACTAAGGCGATACTCATAGGCATCAAATCAGCCGCTTAGTCACTATGTACGTTGTCTAGGTATGTAGCTATATATGTGACCGTCCATAAAAAAAGGTCCCTTATGGCAGTTTCTAGTTACGGAGATATTGGCGTTTTCGTAAAACCCTTCAAAATTATCATTTTTTAGTTCTATGTAAAATAGTAATATATACAAATAGGGGTATGTTTGTACGTTGGTGTCAGCTGTGTACGTTAATTCTTTCTTTATTAAAATTGAGTTCAAAGTTTAGTAGAAAAGGTCCCTTATGGGAAATTGCATACAAAAATGAAAAAGATAAAATAATTAAAATTGTTTACAAGTATTTGTTTACAAATTTTACTTATTTTGTACACTATGTGAGTGGCAAACAAGGATACGGCCGTCCTGATGGTACCTAAGCAGTCACTGCAGCCTATAAATGCGTGCAAATCCATGGGACTCATATCTGATATTATAAACAAGTTTAAGTTATATACATAAGTATAATAACAAAAAGGGCTTTAGGTACCTACCTAAGTACCTACGACCATTTTAAATTTTACTTTACGTGTAGGTACTACATTTTTCGACTGACTTCAAAACATCTCTAGACGGCTTCTGCACTAGATGTATTACCTACAAAACGTAAAAAACCTACCTACATGTAGCTACTGTGGTGAACTCGGCCACAGGAACCGAATACGAAATGATGTTTTCTCAAACATGCAATGAAATATCGTCTTTACATTCCTTATAATAGACTGGGAAGTATGGTTTTTTTAGCGCGGCAAGTGAAGGGGACGGAAATGGAATTTCATATAAAGGCCTAGGTCTGCAAAGTAACTTTTTTTCGTTGATTATCCATACTGTGACAAAGATGGCGGGTGTCATAGCAAACAGTTAGTTGTGATTTTGCAAATTTCATTCACGCTCGCTCGGCCGTATATACCCACTTGGCCGAAAATCCTCATTTTCCCGGCTTTTGATATAATGGAGATCAGTCAAATAAATTGGTAGTAGTTCCATTTATCGCAATAATTTCATATTCCAACAATAAGAAATAAGGGGTCCGACCGTGATTTTTGACTCCCCCCCCCATAGACACCCCTACCCGGGAAGGTGAGGGGGATCAAAAATCACCTAAAATGTCCTTACGTGATTTATGAATGATTCCTTAGTGGTAACGGACTGTTAACAGCACAGATATTGTGGTCTCGTTCGGCTTTCGGGATCACTAGGTAGGTACTATGTGGATTATTTAACGTTAACTTTAAATGAAAATTACTCATAACAGATCAATATTTTTAGAAAATTTATAATAACATTTTTTCTTCGGATTGCTGTTTTGATACAAGATTAGCAAATAAATTATGTTAATATTGTGCCGTATTGTAATTATCAATATGTTTTGTCTATGGTTGGTCATAAGGGCCCTTTTCTCAAATGTATGGGAGCAAAATTGTGATTTTTACGTAACTTTGATCGTGTATAAATAAAAAAGTGTGACCTGTAGAATAATAATAAGACTTTTGTGATACTCCTGTGGACTGATTAAAATATAATTTAGAACATACTATACCAAATTTGTTATTGTTCTAGGAAAGATGTAACAGATAATAATAATTACATTTTAATTAAAAAAAAAAAAATTCGTAGGCTATGTGATTTTTGTTTCTATCCTAAAATGTAAGCTCAAATATGTTCTACTATATAAAATGGTACTGATTACAACATATTAAAGGAAAAGTCGAAAAATATTTTTTTAATAGTTTCGTCCATATGAGCGTGTTGCTATTTTCAAAGGCTATTTTTTCATGATCTGGAAGTCACATTAAAAAAACAATAACTGGGTTCCAAAGAAAAAACCCTTGAGATACGAAATCAACCATAATCTATGTAACTTCCAATGGGAACACACTTAAAACTAGTTTCAAACTTCTTTTGACGATTTCTCAAAAGTGCAGTTTTAGCATGTGTAAGTTTAATGTTTTTTATAAAAAAAAGTATCGGACTTAGAGTCATGATTTTTTTTGTATAAGATAGCTTATTTAATGTAGATTTAGGATCTGTGCTTAACTTAATACCTGCCATAAGGGACCTTTAGCCATGGACGGTCACATATGTATGTGCTCTCAATTCACCAAGTCTCCATTTCTAGAATATGACGACAGATTTTTTTTTTCTTAAAGTCAAAAAAATCCTGTTCATTCTATTTGCCTCTTTCCGACGCAGTCAGGTAAAAATAAGATGATTAAATAAAAATAACAATGGAGATTATTCTAATTATTTTAATTGGTACCAACTAATTAAAACATTTTGTTCTAAATAGTGACATATGACATAAAAGTATAAACCTACAAAAAACTATCAAAGTAGAACTCGTCGAACTGACTCGTCGAACTGACTGACCTGTTATTAAATAGTCATTAGTTTATACCAAAATATTATACACATAATTATTGTTTGACTTGTTTCAAATTATAATAGTTATAAGTAAACAACGATTCTAAAAAACAATGTACATAATATAGACACAACTAAAGTATAACCAAAGCGCATTAAATCATAAAATGTTTATCGCCTTATATTCAGTGCCTGTATCGTTTGGTGGTATACCTACTAGTACACTAAACACTATATTTTCAATAACAGGTAGACGAGAAGTTGACGATCCCCCACGGCACGACGCCGGTGCACCGGCGGCACCACGGCATGCAGCTGACCGTGACGTCGTCCTCCCTGCACTTCCCGCTGCCCGAGCTCGAGCGAACTCCCAACCAGACCCTCGAGATCACCTGCCTCAGCACCATCCCTAGCTATGCGAGCGTTGTCGATGGATTCGCCGATATTCAGAATCACACAATTTCTAGTAAGCCTATAGAATCTTTTAATGCTTCAGTCTGCCTTTCATTCAACGTAAATAACAGTTGAGCAACGAAAGCCCAAATAACGGTAGTAAATTCTTGCATGTTAGGATCTTATCGGTATTATGATCTGACACAGCATTAAAGGATATCATTGTCCAATAAGATCAAGAGCTGTCCAATAGGATTAGGGTTTTGTCGGGTATGAAATTGAGATCCTTTGGTCATTATTTCTAAGTTCTGTTTTCTTTATATTCAGGTTACCGCTGCAATAAAACAAAGATTTAGTCATATTATGGAATAACGGATCAGGAACCTTTTATATACTTATTTATTACTTATTGTTTATTACCGTATCAGATTTAGATTTGGTTGAATGGCTTCGCTGAAAATATCGCCATTCTGTATTGGTTGAACAAATGTATGGCTATCGGCTGTAACGTGAAGCTATTTTCTCATAAATGGCCTGCAGGAAAAAACCACGGTACCATGCTTAGAGTAGCGTTCGCAATTCAAAAATCTCTCGAAAAAGGTTTCCGTGCTGCCATAACAAAGGAAACCTTCTACGACTTGAATGTAACATGTTCATTGACATTTTAATAGTAGTTTATGTATCTGTACATAATGAAGGGCATTACAACAAGAGTGTGGGTTTATGAAACGAGCCGTAGGCGAGTTTCATAATAATATCACACGATTGTTGTAATGCCTAATTATGTATAGTTACATACACTACTTTATCTACACACATATCATAAGATGGGTTCAGAAACCGTAGGGAAATGACTTATTACTAGGGTTACTTGTAAACATTAAAAAGTCAACGAACAAAACAAATGACCGCTTGGAACGGCGGCGTTGCGTATTTCGTATCTCAGTCAATTTTTTTTTTAAACCATAGACAAGCGAATGAACTCCCTATTCTACTGTCACTCGAGTTCAAATATCGTTCGATTTATATTAAAAAAACATAACGAATTGGCGTTTCGTATCAATGGCTGTTTTAATATCTATAGATACTAGATTAGACACCCCACTTGAATTTGACAGCTGTTCCAAATTTAAATTCATAACCTACTGATTTCATGATGAAATCTTTCTGATGGTTGGTAATGCTGGTCATTGCCTACAGTTTCTGGACGCATTTTAGAGCACTTATGATATGTACGTAGATAAAATAATTTCTAAAACAGGTTTAGTCGGTAAATAAATACATTGTTTGTTCAGCCTGCGAGAAAAAATATCGGAAAACACGCTTAGAAATATAGATGGGTATCGCAAGAAAATATTTTTTATAAAGTTAAAATATGTTGTTAATTGTTTTTTTTTTTGCCTGAAGGGATACATTGTCTCATACTGCCTTATTGTTTGCTAAAAGAAATGAGCTATAAGAGATAAATTTTAAAATAAGTTTGAATACTACTAAATGAGGAAACACGTGTTTCCACCAACCCTTTGGTTATATTATTAGCTAAATGATATATAGGTCCTAGGGTATTAAATGAAGCATCCCTTTCCAGTGAACGTGTTTCGCATCGAGCCCGCGCCCACGCAGCTCCCGGTAATGATCGTGAGCCCCGAGAACGCGTCGTCCCGAAGCCAGGCCGCCCTTATACTAATCGTCTTTACGTTCTTGGTGTACCTAATCTAACTTGTAACTCTCCATCGGTATAGAGTAATACATAGAAATAACTGTGGTAGGAATTGAATGTGTCGTCGAAGGCAATGTGATTTGATTTCTATATTGATTTATTTTTTTATTATGGATGTTTCTATTTTACTTCACTATATCTAAATTAAGAGGCAACTACTTTGAGATACTGTATAATTGTATGGTCAATTACTAAAATTGAATTAGTATTGAGAAACAGTGTTGTGAAATACTACGTAATGTATTCTATTTTAATTGAGCTTAATAAAAGCATCAGTTAATAGCATCACGCACTATGAAAACAAAATAACCCCTTTTAGTTATCTATGAATCTGGTTGCTCGTAACATTGAAGGGACGCTTTAAAATATCTTTTGTAAATTTAAATTTTTCACTTTCTTACGCAATTATGAGACTGAATTAGGAAGTTAGGGATTTCAAAATGACCTAACCAGCCCTATCCCCAAAGCTAGAAGTCCCTTAACATGTCCTTACTTACCTTGTAGAATAGAAATGTGGCAAGAGCCAAGTTTATAGATATAAAAGACGAACATGAAAGAAAATATATAAATTCTTATTTATTTTTGTGAACTCGCGAATTCTATTTTAAATTTAATATTATCAACAAGTTGTTTTAGAGGAGAACTTACAAATGCAAGTTTTTAAAGCTGGGAAAAAATGTCTGTAATACCATTCGCCCCTTCACTACTAAGCCTCTTAGAAAACTCTTAGTTTTCATTTAAGTGATTCGTATTATTTTATGTTGCAATAATTTTGTGGCATAATATTGGTGTTCGCTGTTAAACATAATAAATCATGTCTAGGATAACAAAGTTATTAATGTAACTTTGTTGCGAAATTGATGATATATTTTCAACTAATTGAATGTAATACTAGTATATCAGCTTAGCTATGTTAAGTGAGATCTAGGAGCAATCGTGTAACAAAAACATATCATGACTAGGAGTGAGTAATTTGTATCAAATTTATACGTGTTGTCGGGTAAAAAGCGAAATAAATGAGCTAATTCATCGATAAACTCTTCTTGATGACAAAATAAGTGTTTGTTGACGAAGGTAACTTTATCGTTTAAGTAGTGACTACATTTGTACGGCCGATGTGGTGACCTTCGAGCGACGCCAATAAGAGCGTGTGTATCTTTGCCTTGAGGTTTTCAGGAATTTGAGGAATGGAATTGCTTACCATAGACTCATAAGATCGACGTCCAGGTGCTCGCAATTGACCTAGCACATGCATTTTTAAACGTAAGCATTAGCAATAAAGATAACAATAGCGTTCCAAACTCCTAGGCTATTTACGAGAGCTCCCTGCCTACGAAGCTCTAGGACCCAGATTTGAATCCTGGCATGTGATGTGTGTTTATAACGAACATTTGTTCCTGAGTAATAAACGTTATCTTATTATTTATGTGTATCTATCTAATATGCAGGGTTACTAGTTTGTCTATATACATTTTACAGGATACATTTCGGATTTCATCCTTACGTTGTGAATATTCCATTCATTTTCACGAAGCGATTCGCTTCTACCTTCCTAATGCGAACTGCTATGGAAAAGAATTCGCTCCCTTTGTCTGTATTCCCGTAAGATATAATATGGGTCTTATGAAGGCAAGAGTGGATACGCTGTTACTGAACCAGCGTGCTGCAGCCTCGATCTCGTCGACATTTAACATCAGGTGTGACTAAAAGTCAAAATCTGGTCAGTATTGCAATAAAATTAACCTTACTGAGCTCACCCTGAAAGAGGGGCTAGGCCGTTTTGTTAGCGTTCGAGCACCAGGACGTTTATCTTATGTACATACACTATTTTTTATTGTCGGGAATAGAAGTTTCATTTATTCTGGCTATTTCGAAAACACTGATTTTATTCAAGAATTTTAAAAGTTTGCACCGTTAAATTGAACCTGTAAGCATTTTTCCTCTTTGAAGTGACATAATATATGCACCTAAAAACTCAACTAACGATATTTTTTTTGCTACGAGTTAAGTTAATAGAAACTAATGCAAGTTTATCAAAGTGACTGATCAAGCTGTATAAAAAAACCAATGGTCCAGGAACATTAAATTTTCAAGATTGTAATTCTTGTGAAAACAACTGTATCACTAGGATCAAGAATATTTCTTAAATGAAAACTCGTAGTTGAGTTTTCTTATATCGAAATTTGTAAAGATCTTGAAGTTGAAACAAATAATGTTCCTTATTATTTCTTTTGAGATCTTTGAAATTATTTATTTTATTTTCTAAGTCGCAGTAGCTGATAAAAAAATGGTTGACTACGCGATATGATGTCTTGTTAATATTTTTTTGCAAATAAAACTATTTGTTGTTACAATAAAACACATAAAATTAACCAACTAGTAGGTAGGTAATAGCTATGCGAGTTTTTCCGATGCAATGTATTATGATGAATTAACTTTTATTTAAGTTATTTGCTAAATTTTAAATTGTTGACAGTATAGTAATGCGTTAGATCATACATATTTTGTCAAGGTTATCGCTCTTGGGTAACAATTTACTTATGTATACCACACAATAACAAACATGTCATCATGAAGTAGATTATATGACGCTCTAAGAAAAGAAAAAATAATAATAAATATTTATTCAGAAAGATGGACGAATGCTTAATAATACTGTCAAAAATCTATTGAAGTCATATTTTAGGTATCACACGTGAGGAGTACTACTAACATTGGTTAAAGGTACAGATGAAATGAAATCACGAGATAACAACTTATATTTGTGTTTGCAAATTTTACTACTTTGCTATTAAACATTAGACTGTATATAATGTTTAACAAAAATCCCATCAGAAAGACCATTGTGTTTAAATTATAAAGTATCGTAAATCCTTTGTATAAATTGTCCAGACAGTCCCTACATATAACCCAATACTAAAATCCTTTTAAAATAATATATCATTCAAAAACTCCGACAAAAATAAAACGACTTAATTTAGGTAACAAAAATATATTAAAACTTCGGTGGTTCACGTATCTTCTATCATAAACCATGAAATATCAGATATTCTGGAGATACATAAGAACATTATTGAGTATACGGAAACCCACAAACCAACAACCTCACCCAAATTACAACAGCCTTCGTTCCGTCGGGGTAATAATAAGTTTAAATCAATACGGATACCCTGCTTTGGTTCTGTCATATTTGTTATACATGTGTTTATAACTGATTCTTGTTATTTTAAATAACACTAGTAGAAGAGTTTTATAAATACATTCGAGTTTATTATGCATTAGACGAATTAACCTAGGACAAAATAGTACTAACTATACGTGTCAATCTCGGACTAATATGACATTACAGATTCATTAGATATTGTAATATTCAGCTGGAATAGTTAGTATTTCTTATTTTATAAGTTTAATTTTAGTTTTAGCTGTGTATTATTGTTTCCTTTATCCTTGGGCTTAAAAGTGAAAAATAGATGTTATAGTTAAAATGTACCTATTCCTCCAAAAACAACGTCAAATATATAGTAATAGAGTGATTGCTCTTACACTATAATTAGGTCGTTTTCAACTATTTTGGTTGCCGTCAGACATATCACCGTCACAGTTTTCAAGTATTTAGAATGATTTTCACACAATGTAGTCGGTGACAAATATTTAGAAGACGACCAAATTATACAATTGATTGCAAAAGAAATTAAATGTAAGCCAATGATGTTGGCAATGTCGTTCGCGCTGATGTTTCTTTAGAGAATCACGTGGCTATAATTGTACTGTATTTCTATATGATGAAGAAATTCATGCAGGCTATCGATGTCTTCCTTATTGCTATACACTCTTTTTATAAATTTAAGTATACTGTAAGATAGATTGTATCATAATTAGAACTGTGAATTACAGATGAATATGATAAAAATATTTTATTGTATGTACTAAATACAAGGACATATTTGCTTTTTAATGCTGCTATATTAGACTATACCTGTCAATTACACGTAAGTAAAGTATTTTAGTCTAAAAATTGGAGAGTAAAAGCCAAAACGGAGAACCCAGTTCTTGATATCCTTATTTCACGTTTTTCCAATATAGGAAAAATATATTATTTAGTTGGCTAACTCTCATATCAATTACGTAAACACGGGTCGAACAGAATTTTCAATATATGAAAATTAGACTCTTGGAAGTGTGACATGGTAGTCTTAAGAGTCTCTATACTCGTACAATAGAAAAAATTTACAACAAAAGTGGGTATAGGTACGAGTATAAAATGGTGAATGGAAGTTGGAAAAAAACATGAGTTATACTTATAAGTTTTAATGGCGTGAATCCATTAGAAAAATGTATGATACATAAATTATGAAAATAATATGAATAAATTAATAGCTACACCTTTGGTGAGCATATATAAAAATGAAAATTAGTCAATTGTTTTTTTTTTTAATTTAGAGATGAAATATAAAATGTGGTTGTAAATTTTAAACAGTGTATCTAATTCATGATACTGATCTACGACTACTACTGTCAAAACTAAAGCTATAATATATAGTAATGTTCAGATATGTACAACTTTTTTTTAGATAGTCGATCTCGATAAATGATATTCGCTTGATCACGGCCCCTGGTCAGCATAAATGTTATTAATAACGAAATTGTAATAGTTTTTTTATGAAAATATGTTTTTTCAGACATTTTATTTTGAAGTATAGTATAATATCATATCAGGTATATAATAGCAGATCCCAGTTGAGTCTCGTTGATAAGAAATTTAAATCAATATACCTACTTCAATAAAAAAAGTAGCTCGGATACTTTGTAAGTTCATGTCTAGTGTAAGACCTATGCATACGGCTACACTGAGTAATGGACGCTTCAAAGAAATTGTTAATTACACAATTCCAGGCATTACTAAGGAACAATGGCTGAATACATTGGCTAAATAAGGAATCTACTTTATTTTATTTTTAAATGTTTACCTTTAACTCTTACAATTGGTATCCGTTTGCATAGATTAAATGTTATTTTATGTATTTAATTGTGTATGTTTGTATAAATTGTCTACGTATTTACAAGATGTGGAATTTTATCTCTTTATAAATATAAATGTATAACGCGTTCGATTTACACATGAATATTTTTGTTTTATTCCCCATATGGTAGCCGCTGCAAAATCCAAGAATTTACAGGATAAAAGCAGGTACAAGATACCTTTAAGTTAGTTACATTACATAAAATGACTATTATAGTTATATACATTTAATCAATGAGATCGAAGCACCTAATAGGTATGTGGAGATTAAAAACAATATGTATTCAGATCTCACACAGCTTAGCTATAAAAAATCTGTCTCAAAAGAACACTTTTTTATGACTAAAGGTGGCAAACGAGCAGACGGATTGCCTGATGGTAAGCAATTACCTTCGTCCATGGGCACCCGCAACACCAGAGGAGTCACAAGCGCGTTGCCGACCTTTAAGGGGGGTTGGTGCTCTGGGAACCTTACTCACCACCAGGAACACAACCAAACACTTCATACCTAAAAGGTAGCAGTGCTATTATGGCTGTGGTCTTCTGTAAGGAGGAGGTACTTCCCCAGTTGGGCTTCTCCGGACTCAAGCGTGATGGTACTTCGCTGAGCCCTACCTTTCATTGTTGGACGTAGTTTAAGGATGGGTACACTTACCTAACCTAATCTAACTTTAATTACTTCCTTGTGTTATATGGAAGAGAACACCTGACCCAATTCTAAAGTAGCATCCGTGCCAAACTAAACTCGGAAAGTTGCCCGTTCAATACGTCGATTTGTGGAAACATCGGTTATTAATTCTCCTCTTATCCTCTCCAACTCGACGATTAGCAATTTCGGGCCAGTTTATGTCCCCGTCTTCTCGTCAAAAGTGTGTACGATTTTATTATCGGGATTTATTATTGCTGAATAATTAACGACAACGGCGTAAATATATCGCAAGAGGAGCAATGCGCCTATTGGTTTCAAATATAGAAACTATATATTAGGAATGTACTACACTAAAAAGCCAGAGAATGAGTTATTTTGAATCACAGACAGAGTATATAACATTCTCTACGCTACATAATTTTCTATATATAATGCCATTTTCGTTCGCCTTGAGAGTAAGGAAACGTTACGTTTTTAGATGGGCGTCAGAGGTTAGCCGACGGAAACATAATTATTACATTATCTGAAGGTTGTTTCCTAGAATAGGGCCTTAGTCCATATTCATCAGAATTCTCCAGTGAATACACAAATTTAGGAAATCATCTGGTTCTTAAGTATTTTTTCTTTTAATCATAGCACAGGGTACTGCAACTTTTATTTAAGTTTTGCACCGACATTGTGGTAAGCTTTATATGTAATATTGTCTTCGGTTGCCGCGATAATTACTCATGAAATAAAACAACTACACCGGATTTTATCGCGTATACTAATTTAAACTTCATCCCGACAATGCGAACCCTTTAGAAGCGATAATATAATCCGTTTTAGTAGCTTTATATAATTATTATTCCCTACCTTATATTCAAATTTAATATATTTATTCGTGATAAAATACATTAAAACTACAAAAATGTTATAAAACAATCACGATATAAAAAAATATATAAATTAAAAAGTTTACCACGAAATGGACCTGCCTCAGCATAAAGATTTCTATTCTTAATAAACCATTTCTGTAATTATAATATTTTTTATCAGTAACGATATTTTCGTATGAATGAAGTTAGCATACATTAACTAGTACTACTAATTACGATACTCGTAAATCAGGATTAATGCTCTTTTAACTTATAAATTAATAGGTACGAGTATTACCGAAGTTAATTCATACACCTGCTGGTTTAAGGTAATTAAGTGTAGTGCGAATAAGTGTATACAGAAATAGTTTATTAAGATCTTATATTCTTAATAAAATATGTATATTAACTGCGAATGTATAATAATTATATAAAGGGAATCACAATTTTGGTGCACAACTTAAATAAAAGATGTACTACCCCGTGCTATGCTCAATATACAACAAGTAAGTCAAGATTCCATATTGATGGAGATATATTCTAGATAGCTTTAATATATACAAAGATTTGTAACATGTATACCTGGCCTTTTATTTATAAGCGGATACGTTTACTTATCAGAGAACTTTCTCCCTAACCACCGACTTCCGACTCCAAGGCAGTAAGCTGCTCCTATGACGTCACTTAAGTTTAACTTAATAAACTGCCAAACTAAAGTTGTTCCACCGTATCGTTACAAGTTCGACCCTCGACCCTCGGAGATCGTCCCAGCAGATTCAGAGTGATATAAACGCTCGTATTTCGTTCGGGATTTACTCTGTAGGATAACCTTGTGGATCAGTCAAGCGCGGTCGGGAGCCTAAATTGCCCCCTTTGTTTTTATACCCGAACTCGTCTTGGGGAAAATCTTGTTACTGCCAGTGTTATGAACTTGTTTGTATTCACTGCGAACGCCCGGCATGGTCTTCGGATATGGATATTGCTTGCGGGTTGTAGATGAAAGGATGATGTAGAGGCGGCCGTGGCCTATTGCGATCCGGAAATGGGCAACAGGTGACGGGGAAAGGGAGGTTTGTCTAGAAAGGAACAGGAAAACGATTAGCTTCGGCTTTGAAGTGAAAGTAACTTACTATATTTTGTACTGTCCACGAAAATGAAACAAAAGTTTATGTTTAGAAAATACTAATACAATAACTAGAGTTTTTGTAAACATTTTCGTAGTGTGAGCACCTGCAACAGCTAAATGAGACCGAAATTCATTTATTTTAATACGACCGTAATAAGCTTATAAATTATCGTTTACGAACCTTAATATAACTTCCAAGCATACGTTCTAAGGATATTTATACTCTAATTCACAAGAATATAACTAACTGGCCTGTCTTGCTACGTTTAGATCCAATGAGCAATTGCCGCTCTTCATATATTTTTTGGTGTCTTGGTACTATTATAACTACATGGTACGGTCAGGGACTTAAAAGCCATTTAGGATTAAACTTAGATTGCGCAGTTCACAGAGCAAATATTAAACACAGTAAAATAGCTTTAACCGTAAGTGACTAAACAATTAAAGTCTGCGGCTGTACTTTAATATATTATATTGAGAGTGACCTAATGTGATTATATTTTTTCTAATTAATATTATTTCTGTTACTACTTTGATACTCATATCAAATAACGGAACGGAATCTATGGGTACATGTTGCGTGAGAAGTAATGGTGGTCCTTAAACGTTTAGTCTTTAAATGTGAAGATGAAATTACGGCGCGCATAATACAATTTACTGTGTTTAGCTAAGTAAAGAATAAAAAACTTGTGTAGTTATAAAAGATTCCTTATGCTAGGTTTTGCGTTCTACAGTCAAAGAGATTTGCTTACAGCTACCAGCCGATGCAAATCGATCTTGCAAAAGAATGATACTCCTGAAGAATCATTCCCTTCGCTTAAAGTGCTAGCCAGTGAAAGCGCTCTCTTATTAGATTTGAGATTGTAACCTTCTTTCTCTAAACATGTTTTTCTATAAAAAAAAAATCAGAAAAAAATTTAAACCAGATGAATGGTGTCAAAACCGGACATACTATGCAGTACTGCCAAAATAGCAAAAAAAATCAATCTCCCGGTGTTCCGTTTGACGTTTGAATATCATAAATACACTATTATATAGTTTGGCAAAACTGTAAAGTGTATTTAGTTTTTGTACTTTTGTGTAATAAAAAAAAAATTATTGACAGTTGACAGTAAGTTGGTTGATTCAATTCCAATATTTGTTTGTTATTTACGTGATTCCTTGCATTATTTTGATGTTATACGACTTTCGTTTTTTGGCGAACCCCGGACTGCTTTCTTCTACGATGACTATGACCCTCTTTACGGATCCGGGACTTTGACGACGACCATGACTCTCATTTTTACACGAACCCGGGGCTGTTTAGCACTACCTCGGATAATTTATACGTGACCTACCACAAATGTGTAGCAGGTGTGGTTGCTGCAAACATACATTATGTTTTTCGTGTGCCTTGTAAAAAATACTGAAGAACCCAGGACAACATCAACCATTTGATATTCGAAAACACCTATACTAAATTCAGTTGTTACTCATGGCCAATTTGTTTTATGTTCTTATATAAAAAAAAACGTTAACGTAAAAGAATAACGTTAAATGTTGTAAATAGTGACCTATTTACAACATTTAACCTTATTCTTTTGTTTTTGAACCAACATAAGTTTACACTTTTTATATTTATGGATTATACATATCCAATGAGGCTTAATTTATTGCAATTTGGTATCTAGGCTTTATTTCGTACTAGTAGAGCCTTCAACTCGCTTGTTGCTAAGAATTCATTGAAATGAGAATACGAAGTCTTGTGAGAAAATTACGATGCAATAAAAAGCGTGACGCCCCAGAGGCTCTTCTCGCTTTGTTTTTATCCCGTTTATTATGGGAACCTTGTTATTCGGAAGTTATGAACTTGTTTACATTCAGGTTTCGAGGGCCTAGAGAACCAACAGGTGAACAGCGAATCCTTTGGCGAACGGGAGGAACGTTTGCACGGCAGAAGCAAACACATACCGCGCACAAAGTCGAGCAGTGTTAAAATGAAATATTTAGTCTTCCTGTGTACATACTTTTGCCACAAATTTATTAATGCCGAGTAAATATTCGGTACTTAAATACAACAATTCGTCAGTTCGTTTGTATTTATATATTTTTAAAGACATCAGATATTCTAATTGAATTGTAGATATTGTTAATATGTAAAAACCTGTTTTGTCTAATAAAAATAATTTGAATTTGAATTTGAATTTAAATACACTCACATTTTTTTATTATAGTCACTCACTCGATTTGTTTCGGAGAGCAACGAACTCCTTTTTCTAGAACTATTTAGTGCCGAGCCTCCGTTACTAAATAAACATGAGTGAAGCCATGTTTTAAATTAATTGTTACAATTATCACGAACATTATCCAAGTTTTTTTGTAACATAAATACGACTAAATTTGGGTGCGGTTTTAGTTATGTAATATTGGGTAAGAAATCAAAAGCTAGTTAAAGTTGCCTTGATGAACGGAATATAAATTATGTTGATCCTTACGAAACTAAGCGTCGTGGTTGGAATTTGAGAAGGATAAATTTCTCAAACTTTGATGCTATCGTATACTTATCTGTTCTGAAAAAAATAAAGCAGATATTGAAACTCGATAGATTTGTGAGACTTATAATGGCATGTGATTTTTTAAAGGTCCTTTCGTGGAGGGATATATAACGTGTGGCAAAATGACGAATTTCATAATTTAATGAAATTACATAATTGGGAAACGAATATGTGATGTGTGTTTGAATATAATTTGTAAATATATTTGAAATATTAGTTACACTTGGTTGGAAGCTAGTTCGCATGAGATACGGACAACTATTGTAATTTTTGTGATTGCCATAGATACCTTTTCTTTAAATTCAATAAATGTTTTGTAAATGTAATAATTCGTTTTTACTTTACTAATACGTTTAATACATTTTCGTTATTTACTGTTGACGATATTTGAGGTATTCATAAAATATTCTAAGTGCCGTGACGCCGGCCATTTCGGGCTCACTCTCTGCTTCCGTGATAGCGATTGCGTGTATTTCAAAGATTTAATATCTGATAAGCCGAGGATAAGGCAGATTTGGACTACCAACACTTAAAATTGACCAGTTTAAGGTAATTCGAATACGAAGTTGCTTAATGCCGGTATCACTAAGAGTCAGACATGCTAACTTGTGCCCACCGACAATATTAGATTAGGCAATGTGAACTTTTTATCCTGTGATAATACGAGGTACTCGTATGCTATTCATAACTCTTTTTTTTATTCACTCGTAGCATTTTTAAAAACCATAACGGCCCTCTATTAAAACAATATTAATATAATAGTACAATAGTACCTACATTACTACAGAGCTCGGGAAGTTAAGGGTTTGCCAGCCGAATACATTATACAATTATACATCCGAATGTAGTAAAACCGGATCGATATGAGACCTAGAACTACTTTTCATGCCGATGTATCCATAGTACTTTTCTCAAACATGCCGTAAAATTAATAAATATGAAAACTGTCCTAGGCCCACAATTTAAAATGAAATTTCAACACAGATCTCCCGTCTAGCTGCGCCCGGGATGTATATAATACTTCTCAGCTTAATGTAAAGAACATAATATCAATATTTCATTCATGTTTGAAAAAAAAATGTAGGTATTTTAGTTGGAGATTCCGCGGATTGCTAAATTAGATCACCATTATAGTAGATTTCTTACTTATTGTGCACTCGACTGACGGCAATCGACAAGACTGGTTACAAAAACACAAAAACGACTGTGACATCTGTTTCAGCAAGAAAATCTAAAGCTGCCAACTTGATGTTCCACAAAGAAGGTTGTAGGGTTAAGTAGTTCCAATAATAGTATCAATTAGGATGCTACTTGTAACCGTTACAAGTTTTAATTTTGATCGAAGTATTTTATTTTTGTTATCCGATTCTTGAGTTAGTTAATTGTGAGTCCGAAACCAAAAAGCCGTACTCATGTAAAAAAGAAAGCACGTAATTAGGATGTTGAACTATAGTATACTCATTTGTCTATCCGTATATTGGTTTATCCTAACGAGTCAAGCATTTTAGTCAAAAAATATTATCTCTGTATGGACTAGCATCCCCCAACGACTGCAAACAATTTATTCCTTAGAACTACGACTAATGATATGAATGATCAAAATAATATTGTTACAAAATTTCTAAGACTTAATCATTTTTGAAGGACATATATTTAAAATTTCAAGTAGGTTTTCTACAGTTTAGCCTGTGTGCTGCTTGAAATGATTATGAAACGTATGATAGTAAGTAAACTCCCTATAACCTCCGGCATAATACCTACCTAAGATGGCTGAACAACAGAATTACTTGCGTTCACTAATTATGCTGCAGTGAAATGTGGCTTTGATGTCACTACAAACAACATACAGCGATCACAGTGAAATGTAATGTGTATGTTAATAACGGGATGAGTTTGAATATAGTTAGTAGATTTTAGCTAAATCTCAAGGCGCTAATTTCTGTAGCACTGCGGAGTGAAATAAAAAGTCAACTACAAGTCGGATTACTCGAAGCCAACATTTTTCGATCTCTTAAATTTTAAAGTGAAATCTGGAACCATATAGGGAAATTCGTTAGCCTTCGATAACTGGCCATATACTTAAAAAGAACTCTGTTTATAGGCGATTAGAATTAATTTTAGTGTGAAGTGATTCATTTTCAGTAAGTATATAAGGTGGCCAGTTATTGAAAAGTAGCCAGTTGCTGGCGATTTACCCTGTAAACAAGTTATTTATCTTAAAAGTGTAAGATACATATGCGATAAGTTAACAGTAGAAGGTTTAAATTACTTAGTTTTAATATACTTATATACTTTCTAAGCAGAATTAGGTATTGAGTTAACGTTTCTAGATCTTTCTTTAGATCACGTGGATCTTTAAAAATCAATATTACCTATTGCAGGCAGCCATTGCCTATTGAATTCAAACATTTATTTATTCAAATATGCTTGTACAATTCTTAAACTATATTTATTTACCTCCACTTTGTATATAACATTAACAAGAAGTACCGACCCCGTGTATGTAAATATTGATTTTGCACAAGTAATAAGATACTCCCACGTCGTCTGAGAGTGTAATACGCGGTATAGCTCGAGGGCAGTTTCCAGCCGAGGCAAAAAAGGATAAAAGTACGCATAAAGGAAGCTCGCAAAAATTAGTATTTTCCTCTCGCAGACTTTTACTCTGTACTTACATTCCTAATTTTCGACGGAACGATAAATCTATAATTCTTATTTTCTATAGTTCTTATCTCGAAAAGTTATCTAAAAGATCCGCAGGTGCAATAAAGTAGGTAACAAACATCAAACACAGCCTAAAAGGTATGATACTTAATAGTAATGTGACAAGGGTTGGTACAGCGTCGACTAGCCATACTATAAGCACTGATTGGTTGACTACAGTGTCTATGTTTTTCTTAATTCAATTTTCAGTTAACCACGGCAATACGTCACAATAAAAACACCTAATTTACTTAACCTCACGAGCTATGTCATACTACATGTGTGCAATACACCGTCATCGTTACCGGCCTGTCGTCATTTTGACCAATCAAACTGAGCTTCTGTTTATACTTTAGCCAATTAGCTGCTGCAGGTGGATGTAATTCTTTATTCATTAGCCATTCATTCATTATTCTTCTGCTTAAGGCAACGGCAACGCATGTATATAGATATATGTATGCCCTTGACTGTACTAATATTATTGCTTAGACGAGTAAATACTTTCGAGAAAAAAAAATAGATCTGGCAAACAAACTGTAAACATGGCGCTTCTGCGTTGAAAAATTAAATTCTATTCTGAACGAATATTATTATTTTTATGACATGTTAAAAGCTAGGAGGATATAATATGGAGCCGACACACGCACTAATTTTTATCGTAGTGCGACGCTGTTAGTTAGAAATTATATTAATGCTATTTTGGATTCAAATCTAATTTAATTGTGGCAAGCCTAATATTTTCTACTTCTTTTCTAGGGTAACTTTTAGGTAATATGTATGTGTAAAAAGGAGATGGATAGACTTCCTAATACGCATCTGTTACTTTTTTAACGATAGCGACCAAACGAGAAAATAAACAATATTAAATTTGGTTTGGTTTCCTAACAATGATTTTCTTCACCAAAAACGACTGAAAATATTTTCACTGCCTACTTAGTCATACGAGCAAGGGTTTGAGCGTACATTTTCTGATTCCATTGAAAATAACATGCCTTACCTATTTGCGCTTACCTGATTCCAGGTAACCGTGTGGGTGTGTTACCGCAGTTCTAAATAAAACAAAAACGTATTAGGTTCTTATTTCTTCCTCTCGTGAAAATCAGCTAGCTATTGTAGGTATAGGCTTACATAACAAGTACACAAAAGGTACACTTAGGTAAAGAAGCCATGCAAAAATATACCGAAATAGAAAACGGTCTCCTATCTTTGAAGTCAAAGATCAAGTATTATCCGCGTACCCATTTAACTTAATTTTTTATTTCAAGAGAGCATATATTATTATTCCGGGTAGATATGCCTATTATATATTCCAAGAATCGGAGACTTCATTTTCTTGATGGTTTCCAGGTATATTTAATTGGTTTCCTAATATATATTGATGAAATATTTTGTAATACTAGCTTTTTCCCTCGGCTTCGCATGCGCAGAAAAAAACCTGTGTAGCAATTAATATTGTTTTTTTGTTTTTTTTATTAAATAAGGACAATGTTTAATGTCTCTCAATTGACTTTTAACTCCATACAAGGAGATGGAGTCAAGTCTCCCTTAGGGGATGAATTTAAAAAAAACTTTAAAATAACTTTTCTTGTAATCGAAAGTGTTTACACAAAATTTCAAGTCTCACTTTAAATTTTACACAACCCCCATACAAACTCTCAACCCCCGTTTTACCCCTTAATGGTTGAATTTATAAAAACCTCCTCTTAGTGGCTCTTTACGGTATATAAACTAGCTATTGTGAAAAAAATAGCTATCTAGGGACCTTAGTATGAACTATGAAGTCATTGCACCGTGAGGCGGTACAAAGTTCGCGAGTCAATTATAAGAACGTTAACTTAATAAACGTGAATCTTCTCATACTTTGTAGGAAACTAAGATGATGATGGCGAGAGGTAAACATTTTATATCGATATTTTTAGGACCGGATAACGACTCTAGAAATTTCAATAGTCAAAAAGAGAAAATCTCAGTTTTAAATGTGTTAAACATACCATTTTAATAATTTTTCTATTAAAGTAATATTTTTTGTTTTATTGCAAACAAATAGTTATATGTGTCATGGACCAAGTGATAACTTGGGTATTATTGAAAATGCCCGGGCACAAATTATTAAGTTGACGGGCATTATTAATAATGTTTATCGCCTCTTGGGCAGAATACTAAGCTAATAATATCGACCAAATGACACATGAGTTATTATACATAATGCTCAGGCATACATTTTTTTTGAGAAAATCCCGGTCCATATTTTTTTTCATACAATTAGTACTGGGCTTGGACAATCATATTAGGGCAAAACAGAAATTCAGTCCCAGAGTCACCGGTAGGTACGACGACGAGCGAAGCGAAGCGACAAGCGCGTTGCCGACCTATAAGTGGGTTGGAGCTCTGGGAACCTTACTCACCATCAGGAACACAGCACTACATACCTGAAAGGTAGCTGTGCTATTATGGCTGCGGTCTTCTGTAAGGAGGAGGTACTTCCCCAGTTGGGCTGCTCCAGATTCAAGCGTGATGGTCATCGCTGTGCCCTACCTCTCATTGTTGGACGTAGTTTAAGGACATACCCGGGTCCAAATTGATAAATCGGTATTAAGTCATAGATAGAGTTTGAAAGGTCACAAATCATGAAGGCGTTTGTTATGTCCATTGAAATTTCCAATTTCGATTTAGTCACCTTCCGGGGGACGCGGACGTGTCACGCCATCACCTTCGCTTCCCTTTATAGTACGCAACAATCACTATCCACATCGGGAGCCGTGCTCAATATAATATTGTATCTGTTTATAATTTTTTACAATTTGCAGTTTCAATCATATGAATATGGCATCTTTAAAACACACAGACTCACGGAGTAAAAACCCGCCTCAACCTCAGTTACTTGGTGATGATGATGAATGCAACTGTGGCGAAGTAGAGGAAAAACACAATTAAACATAATGAATATTAGTTGATTACAAGTATCAATATAACTATAAATTGAAATAGATGACATACCTACATATATTTACTTATGAAAAAGCTACTACTGTCAATGATTATATGTATTAGCTTCAATGCATGCAATCACGTAATTACGAGTAGACTGATATTCTTATTTCCTCGCTCAACACATAAGCATAGCAGTTCAGCGAGGAAACGCTGCCAGCATCCTCGGCACTATGCCACAGGGGCCAACATTAGAATTAGATTTTTAGTTTTTCCTGTTTAAATAGTAAGTTTAGATTTAGTTTTTCAAACATGTTTTTTACTATGATATTTGTTTATGTCCATATAATGTTAATTTTATTCTTATGTTTCCGACTGATATTCTTACAAATTACACATACATGAACTGGAAAAACTGGCGTTCCTTTTAACGAAGCGGTAAATGGGGTAACCAATACTCAAACGGAATTTGAACAAAAAAAATAACGCATAATACCGTCGCACTCCTGCACTAAGCGGCTATTGTGAAACCGCTGGCTGGAGCGACGATCCGGTGCCGGGTGCCGACAGCGCCTCTTCCCGACAAGCGTGCATACGTGACTGAATAGGCCCCCCGTCATGGAGGAATAGAACACGAAGACTGATCTAGCCTATATATTGACTATCTATAGCCTGCATTTTGGTGACAAGCGATTTCTATGCGCGGTATCTGTTTTCTTTAGCGATCTGGATAGAGATCGTATTTCATCAAAATTCAGGCTATTGATAGCCGGTGTCACTAAAAATAGTTAATTATTACATAATAGTTTTCATCAAACATGCTACAGCATCACAATACTGTATTTTTATGTACTACCAGTTCCGAATATGTACATATGATACAAATATAACATTACAAAAGCTGGACCAATATCGCTGGCAAACTCTTGTTAGTGTCAGAAGAAGAAAACTCAATATTATTTTGTTTTAAATGAAGTAATAGGGACCATGCGATTATCTCTTTCTTAGTTCTAAATAAATAACTATCGTTTTGAGGCTTGTAGTTTATTTTTATTGTGCTGTTTGCTACAGGGTAATAATTAATGCAGCTGCTATCTGGTAGCTCTCTCACTCGACCTACTGAATATACATAGATTTCGTTTCCAGTACCAAATGGCTCCCAAAAATGACCCCAATATTCTACTGACAGTTGTCCCCGCACCCCCTTCCTTGGCTTTAGATATTATCCAATACGCAAATTCCCACTATGTAAAATGTTGTGAATGGACGATCAAAGTTCTAATTGGCTACACTAAAATGTCATACGTCAAACCTCGTGCCCGGCCAAACTAGACTTGAAGGACATTTTTTTAGACTCCGCCTCCGGAAACAATTTTGTGGGGTTAATTCGTCATCTATGTATATTATCAATCGCTGCACTCGACACGCTTTGAAAGGCGGGTTAGACATGTTCTAAATAGTTCCATGTATATGTAACAGTCTAGAATATGAAAGGAAGCAATTTTGTATACACATTGTCAGTCCTAGGTTTATTCGCTCTTTTTCACCAAATACTAAGCCGTAGGCGTAGAACTCATTGCGATGGTAACAGACATCCCCAGAAGTTACGTCGACATTTCTTCTTATTCACTGCCTAGCTTAGCCTAGTAGAGTTTCCGAATATTGAATTCCCAGTAGAGATCGCTAAGACAAGTTTATAATAACTATTAACTACTAAAGTTACTTCATGCGTAAATGAGTTATTTATACTCAATAACTTATACCTATTTATACTAAGATATGCAAATAGAGTTTCTATTTATTTCGAACATAAAACTGAAAAAGAATTACATTAAAAATTATGTGGTATCATACTCTTACAAACTGGTATGCGTTTTTTAGCGTGGTTTTTCGTTCCGAAACCATAAATTGTGCTAAGATCATATCTATCACAGAACCGTTCAGAAATAAAATAGGCAACAATGCAAATACATACCATCCTTTGTGTTGTGTATGGAAAATTTTACCATCAAACTGCAGATAAAATAATCATAATTCTTCGAAAAATGTTGTAAATCGCTTCTCACCTATCTTAACAATTAAATTTATTAAAACAACGTTTACCATTAATTCAGTAAAAAGGATATAAAGCTTTTACTAATTGATATTTTAATAGATTCCGAAACCAATAAATAAGCAACAATTTATATCTAAGTAAGTAGGACGAAAACTGAAGCATCTGACCGTTATTCTGACAAATAGGTAGGTATTCTGTATTGCCAAGCCCAGTCGTACATCAGCTGAGAATTCGGTATGAAAAATTCAACAGGCTTACTAGTGGCCTTACCTTGTTCATTAAGAGCTTGTCAGGTTTCGAGCTATTTAGCATCTTAACAGTTTTGGTACAAAATTTAACTTATTATGCATCTAAATTTCCTGCTTTTTTGGGGTTTTCTAGTCAAAAAGGTGATTGGAGATTTAACTAGTGAAAGTTTATAATGTGCCGCATTCGCAGCAAAGTTACCATCTGATTAAACTTTAAGCGCATTTCTTTAGGTGTTCTTAGAATTCATTATATATCACATCAAATGTACAACGACCTCTTATTTATAACAGAACATCAAACATTATAGCTATGATTATTATAACCAGGACAGTTTATTAAATAATTCATATTTCCGACATTGCATTACGTTTCATTAATTTATGAACGTTTTTATGTACGTACAAGTTCTAGTTATTGTGTTATATTCCTATATTGCTAAAAATCTATTAAGCATCGGGTGGGCTCAAAGCTTTCATAGAAGCTATTTTAAAGGCCCATTCCGAGTGCCGTCGGCTGCGCCGCATCGACGATTTTTCATCTTTTTTCCCGAACCCTTGAGTGCTCAAGTCAAAAGAACAATTCGTATTCTTGTATTTATTTAGGTGTGGTGTTCGTCACAATTGCTATACTTTCCTAGTTTTTGCCCATGACTTCGTCTATGTAGAATAAATGCCTGTTGGAAGATTTCCGAGATAAAAACTACCCTTCTCATTCTATGGAGCCATCCATATCAAATTTAATCTTAATCAGTTTAGCGATTTCAATGTGAAGTGGCAACTGACAGACTTTATTATCATTTATAATAAACATCAAAAATGCACCGTTTTAATTTTAGTTACAAGGTTATCAGCAAGATTGAATTCTTAAACCATATTCCAAGTAGGTAGGTAAAACTATTAAAATTAAAAAATTAAAAATATTTTTATTCACTAAGTAACAATCTTGCTTACAACTAATTTCGGTAGGAAAAGGTTACTATACCAACAAATAAATTAATACATTGAACATCATCATCAATAGATACATAGCTGCATGTGTCCTGTTTGTCGATAGCGATTTGGTAACTTTCTGCTCACACCCAGCGTCTATTTATTATTATTATTTTTAATAGCATAGAAGGTATAGTGACCCTGCCTAAGTAACGGGAGGTTCCGAGACCGAGGCGACTCCTGGCAAAGGTATTTTTAGTGTGCTTTTCACGGATATTTGTTCCTAGGTTTTAGACCTTATCTCTGTATCTGTTATATACATCGTCGTCTAGTACCTACAATACAAGCCTTATTGAGCTCACTAAAGAACTACATAGGTCAATTTGTGTAAAGATGTCATAATTTGCTTACAAAAAGAATTTTACCTTATTTACTAACAAAGTTTCGTATCTATCCCCCGAAGTGGCATTAAAGTACCCAACTGTCCGACTCCGATTTGATTAATTTTGATATACCTATGTAATAGAGTAGACTAAAATACATACACGTATTTTTATTAGCTGCCCAAACTCAACATGTTTGGAGAAAATGTCCTTGAAAGTACTAAAAAACTTCTAACTCCTATGAAAATTATCACATTCTTAATAAATACAGAAACTTCACGAAAACAGACATGGATAATCGAACATAAACATGTTAGGTTTAACAACCCTTGGAACGTCATTAATGGAAATGAATACAGCTGTTGTAAAAAAAATATGGCATTTTTAAATGAATAATCCAACATTATGAGCAACATCAGAAGAAAATCAATACTTATTTTAGTGTGTTCACTTCGAATAAAATAAACTTCGGTGAAATAAAATAAAATACCTGTCTACTTAGTCGTAGCAGCCTTCAAGTTAATTAACTCTCTCAGCTCTCTGAACTAGTTTTAACGAACTAAGTACATCCGACTTGACTATAGAAAATAAGGTAGATTTTATTTTCTCCTCTTCAAGAACGAGTACGGAAAAGAGTTTTAGCGAAATTATATGAAATATGAAATATACCTAATGAAGTACAAAAAATAACGAAGGCTGCAGTGTTGGTATATTCCGTAGCATATATAATTAATTAAATAAATTTCTAAATCTTCTGATTAAAACTCACACACCTTATTGATTGCCTTCTGATGGGCCAGCCTACCTTTCTATACTATCCGCAAAATGAAGAAACGAGTCGGGTCATGAATTATTGGAATCATCCAATGAACTGATCCGATGAAGGAAAAACAGACATGTCCAATCAGTATTTTTTTCCTTGTTGACTAAAGGATAAAAAAAATACTGTACCCAACCGTACACTAATAGCCATTAAGTTTGTTAAATTTATTTTGAAGTAAAGCAACATTGTTATGTCATAGTTATGTATTAGCAATGTTTTCGAGAATACGAATTGAATGCAGCACTAAAGTTAGACGGCAGTCCTGAATTTCCATATAGAACGTGTGGAATATTCCGCAAGACTTTGTTAAACAGGACATTAAATAAGCACATTTTTCATATACCTTTTCACATGGCTGGACTCTGTCATAGTTATACAGTTAGGTTTGCCATAGTAATGCATTATTAAATGAATTGCAATTTTTTTGGTTCTGTACTGTTTCCTCGCAACAGTGTATATAGGAGTTTCCAGAACAAAGTGTACTCAATTAGTGTGAGTTGTAATAAAGTTAAATTATGTGACGATAATTAAGCATTAATTTATATAAATAATTAGATTTGGTGATCGTTTTATAAACTATAAGCAATATATGCGAAAAAATATCCATACAGATTTCATGCTTAATAATGAAAACAAAACTGATATAATTTATTTTTTCTACGAGTCTCGCTAATTGAGTACACTTTCTAACAAAACTCCCATATATGAATATGGCTTTCAAAAATAAAATATTTGATTAGGATTCATATATTCCCATATTATTTACGCCTTATTAACGCCCACGAAACCGTATATTTTCGCACCATTATGGAGTTCAGTAGGCGTATGATGGATTCGACACAATCATAATTGACATAATTGTTTATGGATATAGTGACAATGTGGTTATTATTAATTAGGCGGCAACTGTCACTTTACATACGGGTACACTAATGGTACCCAGTCACACTCGATAACTGGAGACGTCGAGTTACAGAATACATGATACGAATTTTCGATATGAATATATGATACATATTTTATTAGTAAATTTTAAATATATTTTTGTATCATATTTTACAGTTTCCACGAAATACATATTTCATGGTATTTGCTTTAACACAGAACAAAACAAAATCATTTGATAATGAGGCATTGTACTGGTTGAGGTCGATGTTCGCAGTATTGGCTTTAATGATGCCAGAGAAAATCTAAAGTTTTCCCATTTACCAACACTGTAAAAGTGCTCTAGAAAATGCTTTCCGAAAAAGGATTTGAATAATGTTTGGATGCGTCCCGGCTGGCGCACGGCTTACGGCCGAACCACGCGCGTACTAAGGATTTATATTTGAAATTGAAATACTACGAATACTAAAAAATTTAAATACCCGTTTCATTATTTTTACCCCACTACGTGCCAATAACATGGTCTTCCTGACAGATGCACATACAGGATCTTAGTGGCAGCACATGAAATCAAATCAAGGTAAATGAGGGACCACCCCATTCGCATTCTATATCTGATAGTTGATCAATACTTCAAACCCTATAGAGTTACAAAGTAACCTCAGTCGACATACGTATTGCCTGTTTTGTTCGTTCTTGAGCTGCTGTGTCTTTTGCTCTACTGTAGAGTTATTCTACTGATGGTGGTTTACTAATTAATGTGTGGCAAGAAAAATTCCCCAAAGTTTTACGAGTACATCGCACACTTTTCCCAAATTTTTATTTGGCATAAACTGTCATAACTACTTGTCGGAATTTTACAGTTAGCAACCCTCTTATTTAGCAAATAATTGCATGATTAATATAAATCAAACACCACAACACAGAAATACCTTGGAATATCTGAGCAGGTCATTTCTGGGACTTCCCCGGTCGCTATAGTGGCACGCTCGCTTCGCTCGCTCTGCTCGCCCACCGTAGGATCACAGTTCTAACCAAACCCAACCGACATGGCTCGAAACAACTGTATCAATTTAATTTATTAATTTTATTATGCATAAATACGTGTTTTTCGCATCACGTATTTTTACTAAAGTATTTGAAAAAATATCGGCAACTCCAAAACGAAAACATAAAAAATGTGATTCAGCGGAATGTATGAGGGGGCTAATTAAATTAGTCGACATCCATCCTACCTTTAACCGTCAAAGTGTATGGTCAGTACCCTCTAGTTGGACAAATATTATATGTGGTGTAATATGGGTATATAAATGAGGGTTGTTTCTCGCCTCCCCAACCTCAACCGTCGCCGGCGCCGAATGCCCGGTCACGGAGAGGTGAGGCCCGCAATTGATATTTACTAAGTTATAACTACTATTAGACTATAGTTGGTTAGCTAAAATATGTACATATACGTTTCATAAAAAACGTATGTGAATATGATCAAATAACAAACAGATCACCTAATTGAAAGTTTCGTGCTTGCAAAACAGAGTCAGAACTGAAGTAATCTTGTCTACGGCGATTCGACTAGTCCGCCGGGGTTTCTGATTCAGCTCCGCCCGAGCTAAAGCCTCAACGTGTAAATTAATTTTATAGACTTGACTTAACATGTTCACTATTATTGCGTCTATTCAAAACCCAGTCGTCAAAACATAGTGTAAATCGTTTTTACTTTTAAAATTTCTTACTTGCAAAATATGGGCAAAAACATGGTATTAGTAATCTATATTGGCCCTATTTGAACTCTCATGATTTTTAACAATTTATTAAAAACACGTATTCACTCACGTTTCTTTAGTCACCTCACCAACGAGTCACCATGACGTGACGGCTAGACGATTACATCTAGGTACATAATTATCCTCTCCGAAATATGTCAAGCAAGTGACTAAATAAACATAACAAAAACATGTGAATAAGATTTCTGGTTTATTAAAAATACGTGTATGTATAAAACATGCCAGGATTATTTCAAGGTTGTAAATTTCCTGAATTTGTTGTATTTTAGAATATAATATATTGTCACTGCACTTATCAATTAGTTTTCAATAAATCTAACACTGTACAGTCAGCATCATATACATAGTTAGTTGCAGTTAGTATGGCCAAATATATCGTAACATCCTTACTGCTATATAAATAAAAGATCTGTATCGTTTTTGCCACTTTGGATACAATTTGACGCAGACTAAACTTCTACTTAAACAGCGCCTCCACTTGATGACAACAGAGTTTTAGGTTACAAAATTAGCTATTTAAA
This sequence comes from Grapholita molesta, assembly GCA_022674325.2. Lineage (NCBI taxonomy): Eukaryota > Metazoa > Arthropoda > Insecta > Lepidoptera > Tortricidae > Grapholita > Grapholita molesta. The sequence goes on along the minus strand of CP053121.2, from coordinate 20,146,111 downwards.
AATTAAGTGTTCCCTGGAGTAGGGTTGTGTTAAACGGACTTCGTTCAAGCTTTATCATAGAATATTTGCATAACAGTATAACAACCACACACCATTAGGCCTTGTTAAATATACAATTTTATAAGGAACTAGTTTTTGACCACGACTTTGTCAACTAATAATTTGTTAAAAATGAGTGTTTGGACAAAATCTGTATGTGCATTAACGAGACTCAAATTATTTCTATTCCAAATTTGATCTTAACCGCTTCAGCGGTTTAAAGTTTGAAGAGATTACAGAGAGACATACTTTCATGTGGATTCATAACATTTATATGCCAACATTTATAACTGGAGAGATTAACCCAGGAATCAGTTCATGTTTTAAAAAATTCTTATAGCTGTAGTTTATAGCAGTGTTTAAAAGATATACATAGTTTGCAACACTTTGTGAGGACTTTAAAGCCTTCAAAACTTTATCTCTTCGCAAACACTTTCCAGCAGAGACCGGGGCATATCAAGGAAATTGCCGATTCATCTCCGTTCGGTACACTTTTTACGACTTTTTTTTAAGAACCCCGTTTCATATCGGTTGTACTAGTTTCCTTTGCACCAAAGCGATTGCGAACATACGAATTTACAGCACCAATCATCATTTTTTTAAATGTTTGTGTCAGACCCATCTTTAACTTATTAAAAAACCACTGCAGAGTGTATTTATATAATAAAATAAATAAAATAATCTTTATTTCAGACTTAGGATCCATTTGTTGTTAGTAACTTATACGTATACTTGAAAACTTAAAAGCTAATGTTTAAAATATAAAAACAAATACAAAAAAAATAAACACAATTAAAAACACTATATGCCTAATATGATAATTCAAGACAATTAATTACCCACAAGCAATAAGCCTATTGTGTTGATGCTCTTTTTTACCTAATATACGTATGAAACTACATTTGACACATAATATCTTATAGGTGAAAAACTTAACTAAAGGACCATGTCTGTTGTGCAGAGAATTAATATGGAACTTACGTCAGAATAGAGAACGACGAATGCGTAAACGTGTGTGTTACTACTACATAGGCAAGGTGATCGAGCTAAGCTTTTCACCTATAGTCAGTTTATCAATTTTGTTGTTTCTTATCCAAAGTACTATAATAAATAACAGTTACAGAAAATATGACTATTGGCAAATATGGTTGTACAGCTTCTCTAATTAAAAAAAAAAATGTTGTCGTGCTTTCGTGCTGGTTGCGCAAGTAATTGGAAATACGTCTCCCTTCATTTCCATTTACGTGTGGTCAAACCCGTGATACTGTGGGGGTAGTAACAAAATATTTTAATGTTAATACCATTTAAATTCTCATTCAGAATCAGTAAGAATTGTTTTCATTGAACAGTTGTGCTATTAGCGCGATGTTGGCTCATTGATTTAACGAAAAAAATATGATACTGTTCCATAATTGGTGAATAATGTTTGTATAGAATTTCTTGTAAAAATAGAACAAATATCGATAATGGCTGACTTACATTGTTAATAATACAACGAGGACAATATTTTATAAATGTACCACAATTTACAGAATTGGTGATATAATGAGATAGGAAGAAAATTAACAAAAATGTTTTTTTGATGCTTTAACTGCTATAACTGGGAAAAAACCATCAGTCACCGAGCTTAGAAAAGTAGTTCCTGATTACGTCCCCGATATTAGGCTGTATACGTGAACATAAATACAATAGTGTATAAAAAATCGATTTGTATTTTAAAGTGTTGATGATAAATTATTATAATTTGGATATTAGAGTGTAGGACACAGTTCAGATAAGAAAGCATACCAAACGTCATGTTAATTTAATTCTAAGCGGTCATATTTGGACTGGTAGGTAATTTTCTTTTCTATATATATTTTTTTGTGGTATTTAATTACTGAAATTGTTTGACATGTTTTCTTACAGAATTACGCATGTATGTTTAAGATTTTTTTGTAAACTGTTTTGAAAAAATAAGTCCCGCCGAGTTTCTTGCCGGTCATAAAAGTCAAAATACTTCTCGGGTCAGAGGTGTAGGGTTAGAACCGGTGTAGTTTTTATTTTTCTCTTTTACTTTTGTATACTCGACGTGTAAAAGTGCCCTTGTGGCCTACTTACTGAATAAACGTTTGAGTTTGAGTTTGTAACTTATTGCTGTTTCAAATAGCTGTTTTTGTAGCTTTAGGGGGGTATCGATTTCAGCAAAAATGTAATAAGCACTAATAGATTATACAAATCCAGTTGATACTACAAATAAAACTAATTTTTATACTACTTTCTATACTAAGTTAAATACTGCTTGGGTTGTTATTTGTGGATGGTGAAAATCAATAATTTATTCCGTAGTTGAGGCAGTGTCAGTGGTTAAATTAGTCGCATTATGAAATAAATACGTGATTAATGATAATTATTTTATTGTGCGTTAAGGCCGTTAAATGTATAATAAATAAACTAGTGATTATTACAAAATTATATATAATAATAAATCATATTTATAGCTAATCCTGTGAATGTATATTACTAATGACAATAGCCGTTGTTACTCCCATGAGTGTAACGGAACTAGCTTGACCCAATCCTTTGATTGATCTTATGATTCATAACAATCTTATGATTATACCTATAATGAATAAAATATTGAGTAGTAAGTGTTACGGGTGTATAAAACACTTAATTTATTATTTCATTTTACGAACGTCTACCCATCATGGAAATCAAAACCTGCGTTACTCAGTTAGTCTATCCTGTATAAAAAATAAGAAAAGATGGTGGTGATCCAGTAAAAAACCAGGACCCATTTTTTTGTCATATCCTGTATATACAATAGATTTTTTTTTTGTTTTTATTCTAAGAATAGCTGTAGTATATTAATTCAATAAGTAGCAAACAAAATGCTAATTCTATTCATCTTGCTTCGTTTTATTGCAAAAGTTGACCAATTTAGTTGATCGCTCACCAACAACTCTCTACACGACTTTACAGTTAGTTCACCAGGTGAACCTTATCGAAAAGTTATAAGGCTTATATTACGCTGTTTTTGAAGCCACAAAATCGAGCCGCCTTCACAGTTTAGACGTTATTATCTAAGTTTAGAAAGCGTCTCGGCCTTCATCCCCCTTGGGGCCGTTAGTTGGGCGTATTATTTTTAGGGTTCCGTAACTGAATAGTAACCTTTGCTAATCCGCCACTATCCATCCTTCTGTCTACCTATCTGTTAACAGGCTCTAACCAAACGGTGTATATATTTTTATTTCCAATTAAAGAACAAAACTTTAAAATATTTATTTACAATAGTTACACTGTTGCAAGTACTATTTACATTAATTTAAATAACTATACCAGTTATATTATAAGTTAACATAAGCCTATCACGAACAAAACTATATAAAATTGACGTTTGACGACCGGTCTGGCCTAGTGGGTAGTAACCCTGCCTATGAAGCCAATGGTCCTGGGTTCGATTCCCAGTCAGGGCATGAATTTGTGTGATAAGCACAGATATTTGTTCCTGAGTCATGTGTGTTTTCTATGTATGTATCTATTTATTATATATATATATAGTCGTCTAGTACCTACAACACAAGCCTTACTGAGCTTACCGTAGGACTAGGTCGATTTGTGTAAGAATGTCCCGAAATATTTATTTATTTTATTTAAAAATAGAATTACTTCATTTGTACCTGATAAAATAAAACATGTTTGCTGCAAACTAAAACTTTAAGTATTAATATACTGCAGCCAGCCAGCCAGCAGAATCTATCCTATATAAAATCTAAGTTTTTTTATAAAATACGTTTCGGTCTTGGCCGGTTTTTTATTTACTTACTTTGGTATCATTATTTTACGGGTCTTAACTTTTATTTGTTTCTACAACAGTGATCACTAAAGTTTGTAAGTGTCGTTTCGGATTTAAAACAACTAGAAATATTGGCATTATCAGGGATGATGGCAAGAGGCCTGATGGGGTGTCTTTGGTTCCTTGGTGTGACGGTGACGGTTGCTGGTGTGGGATGCTACCTGCGACCAATGTAAAGCAGGTCGAGCGGCGGAAAGCAGCAAAATTTTGAAACGCAACAATTCTCGGCAGACACTACCACTCAAAAACTCCAAACTCTAGGTCCATGGGGTCTCAGTGCGCGAAAATTTTTTGCACACATCGCGAAGCGTCTGGTTGACGTAAATGTAGTTTGCGGCTTCCTCGCACAATATATCACCATTGCGATACAACGAGAAAATGTCTCCACCATCTTTGGAACAATGCGTCGAGGGCCTTTTTTAAATTGAAAGTAGTGGAGCAATTGTGCAGTTATTGTAATTGTGTCGCTTAACTTGAAACTCAGGTAAATCCATTTTGCTCTAAGGTTGATAAGCATTCAGATTATGATACATTTTTTTTAGATAATCAACCTTAAAGCAGAATGGATTTACCCGAGTTTGAAGTTAAGTGACACAATTGTTACCTTACTTTGTAAGCTGACAAGCATTTTAAATTACATAAAACTGAAAACGTTCAATCCAGTAGGGTTAAATTTGTATTTACTTACATAAATGTAACAGTAAATAAATAAATCAAGTTAGAAGCCTATAGATTATAGATATAATTTCTTCCAACTTTACAAACTTTTTGCATCTTTTTACATGATTTAATATATCCAAAGGGGAAGTTTTATAAAATATTTCCCGCATTTTTCTCACTCTCTCTCTCTCTCATTCTCTCTATGAACAAGTAATAAACGATAAACACTCGTGTAATTGCAAATATGTCTGGCCGGGTAGGATTTTCTTTTTTTATTCACAAGTTTGCGATTCTGTACCGAGATGCGTACTTATTGTTAAGAGGTGGCATTGTGCGCACTACAAAGAGAATGTATGCGCGCTCTTAGGAAGCATGTATACGGAAATGGTGAGTATTACTCTGCAATAAAAAATAAATAAAACTTAATTACCTAAACGATAATAAAGACAACCTTATTATCAATACCTACCACGCCACGGTATAGATTTGTCACTCATTTATATGCCTTCTTCTCTTTCAAGAATCTATGGAATAAGATATTGACAATATCAAACTAGTACGACTAATATTATTTTTTATGAAATTTTACCCATTAACAGTAGTTATAGATTGTACTCATGAGCAAACATTTTTTTTGTTATAAAATTGTGAAGTGAATTTTAGGAAAGAATCATTTTTAGAAAATCTGTCATGTACAGTCAAATTCAAAGATATAGATGCGATCAAAGTGCTAAAATTTGTGTACAGATTCAGATTCAGATTCAGATATTTTATTGATAAAAGGCAATATTTTTACAAGTCAATAATAACATACATAATAATTTCAAATGTCAAGTACAAATACTATTCTATAACTATAATTTTTTCTACATGTAAGGATGTCTGGTTAGTGATGATATTTTATGATACCAAAAAAATCATCAGTACTGTAAAAAGCCATGTTTAGTAGGTATTTTTTTATTTTTTTAAGAAAAATTGCATCACTTGGCGAGTTTTTTATATCTGCTGGAAGAGCGTTATAGATTTTAACGGCAAATACAGGGAGCGACTTGCGAGTCTTGACTAGGCGCGCGCGCGGCACGAGCAGCAGGTGCGGGCGGCGCGCGGCGAGGCCGAGACGCTGCGCGTCGGTCATGTATGAGTCCAGGTTCCGTCTGACGTATTTGCAGGCCTCAAGGATGTATATGCTATGTACCGTTAAGATTTTGAGGTCCTTAAATAATTCTTGCGCCGGGTGATCAATAGGTTTTCCAGCAATAAACCGAATAGCCCGTTTTTGAATTTTAAAAATCCTGTCACGATCAGCTGCAGTACACCACAAATCGATACCGTAGGTTAGTATGGAATTGAAATATCCATAATAAGCTTTTTTAATATTATGTATAGACAGACTGGGAGCTAATCTAGACAGTGCATAGGATGCCGAAGACAGTTTGTGACATGTTTCATCTATGTGTGATGCCCACGTTAGTCCCGCATCAATTACAAATCCTAAGTATTTCACGGTATCGACTTGCGGCACACTGGTATTGTTCACTATTACATCCAGTTTATGGCTGGTTGTTTTACATAGCTGAAAATGAATTATATTCGTTTTGTCAACGTTTAGACACATACCATTGACTGTGAACCAGCGTGATATTTGTTTCATAACTTCACTTAGTTTGGATTTTAAGTCTAATAGATTATCTGCATTAACTATGATGCACGTATCGTCCGCGTACATAATATACTCTGGGCCGATACATGCTGATGTGATATCATTAACGAGCAAAAGGAATAGGTAATTTCCCATTGTCGACCCTTGGGGAACTGCCGCATCAGCCATGGTTTCCAGGTTAGACTTTGCATCGAATACGTAGGTACACTGTTTCCGGTTGGACAAAAATGATTGTATCAATTTGTGAAATTCGCCTTCAATACCGTATCGTGACATCTTCGCCAGAACCAGCGCGTGGTCAACCATCTCGAAGGCGCGCGACAGGTCGCAGAATATTGCCGCAACCTGCCGCCCGCCCTCCAGGTGCGCCAGCACGCGCGCCACGACGTCGCGCGCGGCACCCACGGTCGAGCGGCCCGCCCGGTACGCATATTGATGCTCGTTTAAAACATTTTTAGACACTAGGTGTTTTAGAATTCTGGCACTCAGGAGGCGTTCAAAGACTTTTGAAATTATAGGAATCAACGATATTGGACGATAAGATTTTGGAAGATGCATTTCACCTTTTCCTTTATATACCGGCTGCACTTTTATAATTTTAAGCGCGTCCGGAAACTTTCCCGCCATAACGCAATCATTAAATAACTTTAGTAATAAGGACACTAAGATAGGAGGTAGGTATCCTAATATATGGGTTGACATATCATTCACATCCATAGATTTTTTAAGTTTAATTTCTTTAATAGACTTTATAATTTCATCAAGTGTGAATAATTCGAAATTAAATTTCAACTGTGAAATGTTCGGCAAATATTGTTCAAGATATGCAAGTGCTTCGCCAGTGCATGGTCTGACGCCACAGCGAGTGGCCGCCACGTAGTGCTGGTTGAGCCGCTCGGCGGCCGCGGCGGCGCTCGCGCCTTCCGACCGGCTCACCAATACATCTAGCGCACCATTTCCTCGCTTGTTATTCTTACATGTTTCAGAAGAAATAATGCTCCATATGTTTCGGCTCATATTATTATTATTACTCTTAGATATCTTTTCATTTAAAAAATTGCTTCGCGTACTTTTTAGTGTCATTGAGTAAGTAATTTCAAGTTGCAATAACTTAGAAAACTCTTCGTTATTCGAATTGTTTGAAAGTTTTAGTTTATGAGAATGAATTTTCTGACGTAATCTATATATATCATCACTAACCCACACATTTTGAAAGTTTTTTACAAGGCATTTTTTATAAGGAAAATGTACATTGAAATAATGTTTAATTACGTTCAACACTAATTCAAGGATTTTGCTAGGGCATGTACTTTTACACAAAAGGGCATCCCAGTCATAAAAATCGAGACTCAATTTAAAGTTATTGAAATTTTTATTACAAAATTGTCGTTTATGTACATATTTATTAGCGACAATATTTTTATCTATATTTACATCAATCACAAGGCATAGATGGTCTGATAAGTGCAAATTTACAGATGAAACATTTGTTATTAGTGATTTGTCTAAATTCGAATAGATATGATCGATACAGGTTTGACTAGTTTCAGTTATTCTTGTTGGTGTTTCATTTATTTGTTTAAAGCCAAACTGTTTTAGGAGGTAAGTTAAGTTTTTTGTATTACTACAATTTGTAAGAGAGTCAATGTTTATATCTCCAATCATTATAACCTTCGAAGTTCTAAATATATGCATGTTAAGTAGTTGGTTTAATTGAGATAGAAACAAGGATACATCACCACTCGGAGGTCTGTAGATACACGCTACTACCAGGTCCAGGCCAACACATTCTATCGCACACACTTCAAAGTTCATTTCAACTGACAGGTCATTGACCTCTTGTCGATCCATAGTGATAATGTTGGACTTAACATAAATACAAACACCTCCTCCTTTACGGTTAGGTCTGCAGAAATGGGCGCGCAGGCTGTAGTCTAGGATGTTTACAGAAGATATTTGATCAGCCTGGAGCCAGTGCTCTGTGAGGCATAATATGTCAAATCCATTATGCAGCTGTAATTCGCATTCAAGCTTGTAGGTTTTGTTCTCAAGTCGGTTGATGTTTTGATGCATGATTGTTATAGTAGGATCGTTACTGGTCCTCGGTGTTACGGGTTCTATGACTCCTGGGCGCCCCGTTTGCCCGTGGGCGGAGAAAGGGCCTCCATTCTGACACGCAAATGTTTATTGGCCAAGCAGTGCTTGTGAGAAATTCTTCGTATATTGTATTTGGTATTCCTACTTTGAACGAGTTGTAAGTATCGCGTTTCGATGGGATTTGTTCTGCACTATACTCAAATCCACTGCGGATACTCTTTAGGTGAGTCATCACATGTTCAGGTGTGGTTTCTTTATTGAAAAAGCATGCATGTAGGTATCTGTATGCCTCAACTCCTTTTATATTCGTATTCTGGGCAGTTCCCTTTATCACGATAGCTTTATATGATGGCCGTTGTTTTTGTTCAGGTCTTTGTCGTGTAGTTTGGTCATTTTCTTCTTGATTATCTGGTATTAAGTCGTGAATTGTCAACTTTTGGGTGGGGGATGATGAATGTGCAGTTGATGTAGGAGGTGAGTCTTGGTTCGTTAGTTTGCTCGCCGCCATTACTTTCGAAGTTATTTCTGCGGTATTTATTCGTGGCGGGTCATGTTTGGCTGGCTGTTTAGATTGTTTGAATTTTGTCGGTTGTTTTGATTGCGCGGCTAGCTTCTCTTTCGTTTGCATTGCTGTGACGCGCTGGGATCGACCTTGTGCCTGCGCTGGAAAGGGACGGATAGTCGGTGTCAACGCATTACTAGACGGCGCGGGTATCGAAGTTGTACCCTCATTGTCATTTTTAATGCTGTTTTTCTGTGAACTGCTAGGATCTTTCACATATATAACAGATTTAATTTCACGTATTTCACTGGTTATTTCATTCAATTTTGAGGATATTTCACTTAACTGTTGTTCAAAGGGTTTTATTACACTTAATAACAAGTTTCTTAGCTGTTCATTGTCGTTTAGTGACATGTTTACTGACTTATTTAGCGAGCGGTGTGATGCACCGTGCCGCGTTGCGACTGAGACGACAGCGACAAGCGCATCATTGTCACTATGAAAGTTTGTACGTGTACTTATACATATTTTCGCACTTTTCTTGAGTCAATATCTTTAACCTTGGCTGTACGCGCGTACGCCTCAGTAGTAAATAATTTAAACCTGTACAAAACAGAAATATTTTAATTTTATTGTGACAATGGTGAGCAAACTTTTCTCTTTTTTTTATATATTAATACGTCGGTCATGAATACAATATGTATCATAACGAAAGGCAAAGCTAGAAACTGGATGCCAGGAGACTGAAGTAGATTTCATTGTGACATGATTGTTTTTTAGAAATACAATTTTTTTATTTTTTCGAAAACATTAAGTCTTAATTACATTATCTTGGAGTAGTTAAATTATCATACAGTATTAATGGTCGATGTATTCATATAAAAAGAGAGCATTTTATTTTGAAATGTCAGATGTCAATTAAAAAATGTTCATACCTATCACGATAAAGACCCTCTATGTAGCGTGACGTCATACGTCTGTCATCGGCATCTCGCTCGCTCTCTTACTGCAGGTGCATATGGCGCGCGAGGCCATCACGCATTTAACTGTTTCTTCGTTTGAAATTAATAATACTCTCTTTTTATAAAATTCTTAGAAAATCCCGATAGACTTCTTACATTTAAGAAGCAATGCTGCCTTACAAGAAACTTTTACTTAACTTTTCTACTCGACGTCATTGGCTGCAAAGCATTTTCAAACTATTTTGCACTTTCAACAGAATGCAATTTCCTCCAAAGTCGTGTGAAGTGCGCCCTACTGTTTATTGAAAGAGTGCCTCTCGCTTCGCAAGCAAGATTTTCATTTACGTAAGCGCCATGACATGCAGTTCGAATGAGGGTATGTCGTTGCTTGGCAACAAGTGCGGAAACGCCGAAATGATATACTACATGTTTACCTGTAAACAGGTGAGGTAAATAAATCCTTCAACTGAAATACTACGCTAGGTATTGTTTGATACTAGTAAAAATCGTAAGTATTGTAAATGACGCATTTTTGACAAGACTTTTTGAGCCTTATCGGTGCGTATTTGCCCATTGCTTGAATCGAAAATAGATGATAACCTGAAAAACAACATGAACACTCAACTTTCTTTTTGAAAATGAGGAAAAAACCTACTTCTCTTCAGTTTTATCATAATTTGTCATTTATCAAATTTTAAGCTGGGAACCGGAATAATTTAATCAATAATGCAAACATCGATAAAAACACGAAACCACTTATCTCGTGAAAGAAGTACCAAACATTTTTTTCTTCCCACTAATCCAGGATTATTAAATATTTGCCATCTCGTTAACTCTCCCCAAATTCCTGTCGCCTTTGTGCACAATTGACTATTTTTTTATTTCTATTTCAAATGCAAATTGAGTTCAAAACTTCGTTTGTGGAATTTCGTCAGAACTCTGAGGGTGCGTCATTATTTGCCTTTTTTTGTGTTCTAACTTGTTTGTTGTTCAAGCTTTCCATCAGAATATAAGCAAGGTCGTCAATTTCATTGAGATTTAGTAATGCACTTATTTATTTTACCCTATATAAATACTTACTATCTTTGGCTTATGTAAGTCTTATGCTCGGTAAGATGTACTACAATATTTATATGACTGCTACTGATGCACAGCATATACTCTTACTGATCTACTTGCTTAAATTGATTTTTGGCAAATTATTTCTGATTTTGTGTCTGTGCTATTGTTACAATAGTGTCGTTTTTGAGGTTACTGGAGTCATTTGTTCAATTATTAATAATTATATTGTAAAACTGCGGATATTGTATAATAAACAAGAAATCAATATTATTTAAGTAACTGTATTTTACAGATTTTTTAAGTTAGTGGACATTTATTTACCTGGAATCTGAATGGATTACTGAATATATCATATTTACTTGTAACATAATTTTGAAAATATTACGAGTATTTTTATCTACCTATACATTTGTAGGGTCCCATAGTCAACTATGAACCCTTATAGTTTCGCCATATCTGTCTGTATGTGTGTCGGTCTGACCCCGACTATGCTCAGTTATCCTTAGTCCTAGAAAGCTGTAATTTGGTAAATTATAAATAAATAATATTGAGGGTACCTCCCCTAAAATGTGAAGTGTCGTTAGTAAGTCTTTGAAAAAGAATTGGGGTTTACCTTAAATACTTTTTGATAAAATTAACTATTTTGGAAACAATCGCTTTAGAAGTTAAGAAATAAAAACCGGCCAAGAGCGTGTCGGGCCACGCTCAGTGTAGGGTTCCGTAGTTTTTCATCCGTCACAGTAAGTGTTCCCACTTAAGAGTTAAAAATGGGCTATTTGATACATTGTTGTTGACATATTAATATTAAGTACAGAACCCTAAAACTAGCCCACAAAGGACGCTGACAACTAATGAAAGAGTTATAGATCCCAACTGTACATGGAAAATTCGAAAAAATGTTGTCAATTTCAATCCCACCACGAGTAGTAAGTAGGGGTTGTAACATGGAGTGATAACCAGCCAGCGACATCTATCGGCAAATTAAGTAAACTATGCGCGCGAGCTTAAAGTACAGAGGCTCTAGTGTAAGTTTCTTTTGACGTAAAAAATGTCTCGAATGCGTAAGTGATACTGATATAATATGGGTAACTAACGCTAATGGTGACGTTTCTTTACGTTAAAAACTTACACTCGGGGCTCAGATGTAGTGAATAATCCTTTCCTATCGTATTTTCTCGGAAATGTTCGTATTTGTCTCACTACTTCACTCACACTCAGTACCCATCTGAAGTAGTAAGACAACGGAGGGGACGGTCGCATTGGGCGATGAATATTAGTGCAGATTCTTATTTACGGTTAAAACTAAACGCGAAATTATACATAAAACGGCGGCGCTGCCGCAAACAACGATATTCGTTTATTTCGACTATACGATTGTCTCTGTCACTCTTAACGCCTTAATTGAGAGAAATGCTCGACATATACTAACTTCGATCTTCGTGGTACCAGGCCTGAAGTGAGGAAGTGTGTCTTGTCATTCAATAGAGATTTTGACAGCCATATCTTAGGGAATAAGGGCTAATTTATTAACAATTTGTAAGAAACTATCACCTTAACGACTTTAGTGCTGGAATAATATAAAGTACCTATTTTGCTCGCAAAAAAGCCTAAGATATATGCAATCCTGCGGCGCTACCGTCTTTCTCGAGTGAAAGCAGAGACCATTTTACCAAAAACGCGTAACATATGAAATCCTGCGGCGCTTACAGTTTTTTCGAGTTGATAAGTTTGTATGGGGGAACAATATTTTCGTTTTTTAGTATATTACTCGATCTTTTTTCATACTTTCTCACGGTTTAAACCTTCCCTGAGCTACTACAAATATTTCAAGACCAAAATTAGCCAAATCGGTAAAGCCGTTCGTAAGTTATAGCGTGACCAAGAGAAATAGGGGTTCATTGTTATATATATAGATTTTTTCAAAAACCATTGTTCCTATCAAGTTCAAAATAATTTTCCTAGAAAGTTTATGCAAAGTTCTACTTTTGAGATTTTTTTCATATTTTTGAAACTTGGGGTTCAAAAGTTAGAGGGGGGGGGACGCACTTTTTATTACTTCTGGAGCGATTATTTCCGAAACTATTGACATTATCAAAAAATGATGTTAGTAAACCCCTATTCATTTTTAAATACCTATCCAACAATATATCACACGTTAGGATTAGAATGAAGAAAAAAAATACTCTCCACTTTACGTATAGGGGGGGTACCCCAGGAAAACATTTTTTTCCACTTTTTAACGGTCACTGAGATTATCCGCGGACGGACAGACATGGCGAAACTATAAGGGTTCCTAGTTGACTACGGAACCCTAAAAAGGGGGAGGCTCTAATAACCGCAAATCAAAAATTAAAAAACAAATTCAGCTTCAGCAAAGAGGGTAATTTTATTAAACACACAAAAAGATAAACATATACAATTCAATTAAAACTAAATCTAATTTAAAAAATTAAATATTATTCAATATTTACAAATAAAAAACTGGCTCTAGCTCGGAGCCTGACGGAAGGGTGCCCAGAAGGCTGGCGGAGTTGCCACGCTGAATAGCGATGCCAATGCGCTGGGCAAGGAATGAACCAGCCCTCTGGTCACCCGTAGCGTCTTTTAGACGTTTGCTCAGCTGTTTGAAAATTGCGTGTGCTCTGGGTCCCCAGGGTCCAAGGGTCTCCACCCCAAAAGGCACAAATATGTAGCTGGAATCTAAAGCTGCATATTTGCGCCTCTTGAGGCGCTCAGCTGTTTCGGCTGCTCCAGACTTGAGTGAGGTTCCTGGGAGATAGGACGCCGCAAGGGTATCTACGCAAGTAGCATCCCATACCAAAGGCCGTCCCAGCTCCCAGGGAACAAGAGTTATGCCGTCAGGCCGCTTGCCATCATCCCTAGCCAGCCCTGCGGGTTCTAATATGGCCGGGGTTCCGGCACTTGTAAAGGCACGGCGTAGGATGTCATTTATAGTGGCATGTCTCGTGATACGGCCAGCGCTCCCGCTGCAGGAGAGATCATGCACACCTGTGTTATTAACATGGGTGCCACATCTGCACCTATGTGGTACAACACAAGGTGCACCTAGACGTAGGGCTAAGGAGAGCCTAAAGCTATCGTTGGTCAGTAAGGTGCCAAGATTCTTGGAGGATAAGGCCTGTAGCCAACGCCATAATAAAGCTTCAGCATAATAAGGACTTCCAAGAATAATTATATTGAACTTTATAGGTTGTACCGTTTTTGAGTTATGGATCGAAAACTACGGAGCTGCTTGCATGATTCTTCCTTACAAATCAAAAGGTCTTTGTTCATGTTAGAAATTCCCGAATCGATTGCTATCCGGATTATTCGGATGTTTTAATTTTAATACGTTTATACGTTGTAATAGCTATTTCCCAAAGTTAAGCCCTTTGGATCCTGCAAATTTGATTCTCCCATATTTTGATATCTATGGAGTCTTCTAGATTCTATATTCCTATGAGCTCTAAAATGAATTGCAAATGCAAATACTTAACTGCCACTATTAATCCAGTAAGCCTTTAATACGAGTCAGTGATTCCCTCACTGCGCAACTTATTCTCACTCAACTGTAATTCTTATCGTCTGCTATACTTTTAATTTACCAGTGAACTCTTATTTTATGTAAAGCTACTACAGTTTTCATGCTTCTGCTTACACTGGTTAGGACAGGCCGTACACCCTCGGTTAGATGTTGGTAATAGCCGCAGCCTTTATGCTAATTTCTGTTGTTTTGACCACGTCTGTACTCTCAAAATTGACATCGTGTGTCTCAAATACTGTCTTCTTTCAAACCCTTTCCACCCTCTATTCGTGAGCAAGGATATTAAGATGTTCCCTCGAGTATACATATAAATGTATTAAGGTGTACTTGTAAATGCAGCATATTATAAAAAAGGATCTATATGCCCCCGGTGACGATGCCCTCGCCGTCCTGCGTCCGAGGCAGGATTTGAACCATACCAGCTAACGCGGTTGACGCCTTAACCAATTGGGCTACTTGGGCAATTTGAGAATTAGATTTAAGAATGCATAAATTGATTCTAAAAAATATCAGTTTAGTTATTAACTATAAAACGTTGATCAGGATCCGACGTTTTATTTTTCCTTCTTTTCTAGAAAGCTGTATTTGAGAATTTAATGAAAGGAAAATATTGGCTGAAGCTAAAGAGTTTTACGAGTAATATACTTCATGAATATTTAGGGAGCTTACTATTAAAGTTTCATGAAAATAACATTTATACAAAACTCCTCTAACTATTATTTAATAATTATAAACAAATGATTGAGCGACCGTTTTATACCTGATAGCTAAAACAGATACGGACAGTATTACGCAATCTAGAAATGGATATGTTTTCTGCAAGTTATTTGAACCAAGCAGAGCAGGTGAAAACGTGGGTGTTTTCATAAATAAATTTCCACGTGTTTGAATTTCCCTAAGTAAGCCGCCGCCCTGTACAAAAATTGTGTTTCTTACATCGTAAATGCCTACCAAGTAACATTGTTCCGTTCAGCCGCGCTAATTGATGGATTTGACTGCTCGTACATCATCGAGCACGCGTACGTTGTATAATTACATAGTATCATTGATGGTGAAATAATTATTGTGGAACACCATTTCATCATATTATCCATATATCACTTATGATAATTGTTGAGATACTTTATTTTATATTTCATAAATACCATTCCTAAACTTTTACTCCCCTCATAGCCTACTCAGACTGGGTTTTGTAAAGAACAAAAAACACTAGAAGTACGTTGCCACGATACTTAAATAGTAGGTATTATAATAAAATTCAATACTAATATATTACTAACGAAGAAACAGAAACACGGGAGTTTACTTCAAAGATTCGAATACTTAATTATATTATAAGTTTAAACAAAGCCATAACTTTAGATCTCAGGGACATGATACATTCTCCAATGACTTGTCTCAAATCAACTCACTGTACATAGTATACAAAAGGTATATATGAGTATAGCAGGTACTTATTTCAAATTCAGCTATCAAGAAACATCATGGGTGAACTTAATTTGTCTAGCCTGTGCTCCA
Organism: Grapholita molesta; assembly: GCA_022674325.2. Taxonomy (NCBI): domain Eukaryota; kingdom Metazoa; phylum Arthropoda; class Insecta; order Lepidoptera; family Tortricidae; genus Grapholita; species Grapholita molesta. The sequence continues at coordinate 20,130,229 of CP053121.2, read as the reverse complement.
TTCAGCTAAGCAATTTTTGATACTATTTCTTTTTCTTAATTTTTTTAATTATTTGCACGGAAATATCTTCGAATGAATCGATAAAATTATGATTTCTACGTGGCTAATTTGTTAATTAAAGGTTTCTGTATTATGAAACATTTTTCATTTTTCTCTCGGGAATTGTCCATTAATTAATGGTAGGTGGGCCAGGACTTCACCTTAATGCGTTTGATACCCCTAATTAATATTACAATATTGTAAAGGTATCCAGCGTTAAATATTTCTCCTTTGTAATTTGGGATAAGCTATGTCTATACGCTTTAAATAATGGAAGTGAAATTTTTAAATGAAGATAAATATTCTTTCATAGGGAAATTACCAATTCGCTATGGAAGTGTGTTAAGCTGTGAAATATTTATTAGTAAATGTTTCACAGCGTGATCATTTATTCATTTGTTTAAAGTGTAGGGATAATGTTAGTAAAGGTTAATCGTTGGAGCAAAAGACTAACATTGGAAGGCATAATTTTATTTATAGAAATAAAAGCGTACCTTACCAAAAGAAGTTTAAACAAATTAAAGGTTGTATTACATTATAGCGGGACGGATCCGGCACGACTCCAGCCCAGCAAATTCCTTGTCATTCAAATTAGAGCATGAAAACCTGTGTCACATAATATATTTCGTAATGTCAATATAAAAAGCCGCCGACGGGCTGGCAGCGCGCTTACAGCTACCAAAAATACGACTCGTGGCGGAGCCCGCGCGCTGCCTGACTACGTGTTCGCGGTGATAGCAATTGCGGATTGCTCGCTGCCAGCGAGCTGGCACCTCTCGCCAAATTTGAGTGGTGCTGTGGTGAAGCTGTGCCGTTTCCGTGCCGTTATAATGTAATACAACCTTTAAAAGTAAAGAAGGGCTGTTAAACTGGATCGCTAAGAACTATTCCGGGCATTCCCACAGATTCAGGCATCAACTCGTCACACCAAAATTTTGTTCTAACCGGTCACTCTGCAAAAATCAATGATATTTGTTTCAACCCGTCACAAGTAAATTTAGTTCTATTAGGTCACATAGTAATTTTGTAGCTATTGGTCACAGTGAAAATCTGTTCTTATTCGTCATCCCGTTAAAAAGTTTCAACTGGTCACAATGAGGATAACTATACAATTTTCACACTGCCCAACAAAACGTCATGGCACTTCTTTCTCTATTTTTTTTCTCATGATGATCACGTCGTGATAGAGCTAATTTATGTACAGTCACCAGCATAAATATATGACTGTGAACAGCCACGCAAAAATATCTGATAGCACCTAATGCTTAGGCCATAAGGTGCTGTCAGATATTTTTGCGGTCTTGAAATCGTATGATATTATTGGCGTTGACTGTACAGTCGACGTCAAAGATATGTATACACTTTTGCACCTTATTACAATGGAATAAGGTAGAGGAGGTAGGTTGACTGTACAGTCGACGTCAAAGATATGTATACACTTTTGCACCTTATTACAATGGAATAAGGTAGAAAAGTGTTTACATCTTTGACGTTGACTGTACAGTCAACGCCAATAATATCATACGATTTCAAGACCGCAAAAATATCTGACAGCACCTTATGGCCTTAGCATTAGGTGCTGTCAGATATTTTTGCGTGGCTGTTCACAGTCATATATTTATGCTGGTGACTGTACATAAATTAGCTCTATCACGACGTGATCATCATGAGAAAAAAAATAGAGAAAGAAGTGCCATGACGTTTTGTTGGGCAGTGTGAAAATTGTATAGTTATCCTCATTGTGACCAGTTGAAACTTTTTAACGGGATGACGAATAAGAACAGATTTTCACTGTGACCAATAGCTACAAAATTACTATGTGACCTAATAGAACTAAATTTACTTGTGACGGGTTGAAACATATATCATTGATTTTTGCAGAGTGACCGGTTAGAACGAAATTTTGGTGTGACGAGTTGATGCCTGAATCTTCCCACAAGTGGCGCGCTTCCTACATAATTATAATCTATATATCCCTAACATTTATGGAAGTGTAATTCGAAAAATGATCATGTTATTTTCTAACATTTTTACTAAAGCGAATATTTGTAGGTCGTGTCCTGTAGCGCCCGACAGGACAATCCTTGTCGACATGCATAGCAAGCACTTGTATATCACAATGTAAGATGTAAAACAATGTAACAACTGTATTATTTAATATCACCTTTAGCTTAACATTCTCATTCTGGAAACCGTATTCGGATTAGCAACTACAATAGTAGTAGATTTGTACAACATAAATTACCGTCAGTACCTATATCGTACGAAAACTTAAATACGGTATATTTCATAAATAGATACTCGTGATGTCGGTTTCTACTAATTTAAATCCTCAGATTACTTCGCTGACGGTCAGTTTATTATAGCCCATTAAATAATATACATGCAAAATTACAACCACAACACAAAACAATAATAAACATAATTTATTCAGGAACCACTAAATAACATTGCATAATGAAAATTTCAAAATTTAAATTCACAGAGAGACAGTGAGGTGGCTAGGTACTAAAACCACACAATTTTAATTAAAAGAGGGTGATGACACCAGACGTACCTACCGAATCAGTGTATTTAAATTTCGTGTACCTCGTGCCGCCGGCATAGAATGGCACCACCCCATCTCCTCAAAGGGAAAAAATCGACGGATGAGCAGCAGCGTCCGTTGAAACCGAATCAACAGTTTCTGCGGTCGCCAACCCGCCGGCCAAGCGTGGCGACTATGGCAAGATGATACAGTCGTGTTCGAGGGAGGCCTATGTCCAGCGGTGGACGGCTTACGGCTGAAATGATGACGATGAAAGTCCCTTGTCTAGAGTGTATTTTTTTTTTCAAAATGCTTCAAAAGGTCTTAGCTTTCTTGCTGCAAATGCCCTTGTCTTATAAATTTGTTATTCAGTTTGGGCCCTCTATGCGTTTTTAATAAATAAATACCAGTAGGTATGTAAAATGATGGGCTGGAATATATTTTTTTTTATCATACAACCAATGTAGTAATGATCCGTCTGACGAATCTCATATTATATATTTGCTTTAATTTGAATGGATGTTGAGTTTTCCATAGAAGCACACGCTGAATATTTGCGCAAAATACTCATGTCTCTGTTGTTTACACACACACGCTTGTGTTATACAAGGATAGTAATACAATAAGTACGCTTTACACAAACATCTCCATATTATATGCCATTTATGAAGGACTTCATAATTTTCCATAAACAAAACTGCGTTTCCAGTTGCCAATTATCTATAACGGCTGGCATGCTGCAAAATATCCTTACCATGCACTGTAAGATCCATTGTATTTTCTACATGCTAAATTCTGGAAAGTGATTTTGCGTGTTAATTAAAAAGGCTTCACAGGTTCAAGAGTAATCTGAAACAAAGCTGTATTCAATTTCTTAATTTGCCGGCTAATATATTCCATGTCTCAAAATTCACCTGAAGGCATAACTTTATGTAATTTCTTATTAAAAACAAATAAACAGAGAGCCCACCGTATTACGAAATTCAAAGCCTCCTTTACGTGGAACAATATTCGCGTGAAATTATTATCATTACACTGTCCCAGCGAAAGCTAAGTTGATTCATCCAATTTTCCTCGTTTTCCTTTCCGCGGGTATGACCCCGGGGATTCTTTGTCGATGTTTCTTACCTATGATTTCGGGGGCGCGCCTTGTAACAATCCTGTTAAATAGAACCTAACTCTAACTCTAAAGTTAAGGAAGTTATATTTACACATCTCATTTATTATTTACACATTAAGTTAGTTACCTATACCAAAGCCTATACATTTTACTTAAGTTATGCTTTAGAAAAGTATAACTTAAGTTATATTTCACTTTGTGTAGATAAAAGTATCAATCTGGTCAAAATATAATTATGCTCCTGTTTTCGTTACAGTTACAGGGATCACATAGTAGATATGGCTCTGGATAATAATTCATTTCGTTTAAACATTGGAGTCTTAACCTTTTTTACCACCATATTCCGTTTGACAAATCGTTTGTTTCATTAAAACAAAAACCGTCCAAGTGACTTATTGCCGGCTCAAAAAATAATTTCAGGCTCTGTTGATTTACTGTGAAACTTTGGGGATTTATTTGAGACAGAGGTAATTACGACTCGACTCACTTAAGTTTTTAACACTGTTTAAATAATTGTAATCACTTCAGCTAAATGGCTACTCAAAAGTTATGCAAATCACGATGGTTCAAATAAATTTAATAATGGATTTGAAACATAATAATTTAACTGTAATATTATATACATTTTACGTCTAACACTTTTACGGAATTATTTAGTATTTCCAATTTAACTTATTATAATATAGTTTTAAAATTATGTTTTTCTACTCCAGCACTTCAATATGCCAGTCATACAGGGCGGAAAATTCGGATGCACATGGATGGTAACTGCCTTAAAAATTGTATACAACATCCTATGTAAAGAAGACTTTCCTATATTTTTCAAAAACAACAAATTCTGCACCTATGGACTCGAACTGGTCAAATGTGACAAAAAATAACGATCCGTATTTTATGATGCAAAATGGAAAGGGTTCATTTTTCTCTAAGTAACAAATACAAATAAGATAACGAAATGCCATGAAAATTGAAAGCCAACAATTAAAACACAATATTTATTTAATAAACTTACGAAAATCTTGGTAACTAAGCAACTCTTCCTAAAAAATGAAAATGAGCTGCTCTAAAGTGGCATTTGTATTTAACTAAAAACTACTAGACTGATAGGTAAACATAAGTGTAGCTTATCATTGTCATGTCATTCAAACATCTTTATTTTCTTTGCATTCCAGAGATTACTTTTGGATCTTGAATTCAATCACCGATCTTAGTTGCGGTGCATATCACGTGACGGGTGAAAACAAAATTACCTAAAAGGCAATTGTTAGTTTTCATATACATATATCTTTGTTTCTACATAATTAGGTCTTATAATTCTCGAGTCTGTTAGATATTTTTTCATATTTGTTTTTATTGATTTTGGTGTCAAAGTGCCAATTCAGTTGTTTCAATGCAACAATAATTATAAAACGACAGATTGGTACAATTTGAACCCCTTTTTTTTAGTATCTTTATTCAGTTGCTTTTTAATTAGTCTGGGTTTTACATTTTCCACAAGCGAGGAACAACCCGCAGCTTATATTACTTGTGGGAATTTATATTTTCCCAAATCAAACCCTTGATCATATTTTAAATAGGTTTTATTTCAAATTTATGTATATATTTTTAGTATTGTCCACCAAAAACCTAACTTAAGACATTACGTACGTTTAGTATAATTTAGGTGTTTAGCGTAAATCGTATGTCGTCAAGAATATCGACTACTTGGGCAAGTAATTATGTACTGTGTTTTTCCTTTCGGTAAATTAGACACGCTGCTTGGTAACTACATTAATAGAAGCTACCTGGTTTATCGTTCGTTGATGAATTACGACAATAAAGTGACTTCTAATAATATTAGGATATAAGAACCTTTTAAATTGGCTGAAACGTATTTATTTAATATCTGAAATATCGTAGGTAACAATTTAAAAAAAATCTTAAACAAATCTACTTCAACTAATCGTAGAGAATATTTCCATTATGTGTAAATATAAATCACGGTGTATCTATTCTAAACATAGTAAGGACGCCTTCGTCCACTAGTGGATATCTTTCGACTTATGATGATAAACATGAGATATAAGTAATGTAAATTGAACAAAAGGGATGTGTCTATATCTCGTGATCTTCACATACATCCTATATATCCTATGTAATGCAACTTTTGCAAATATTCCATGTTCGTATGTGAAAAATGCTAGCCTTTTGTGGTTACCTATAACTAGATAAGCATCAGTGGCGGCGCGTTTATACAAGCCGATTCCCGCCGACTTGACTAACTTTACTGCAGTCCCGTTGAACTTTTACTTGGGCTCAAGAAGAAAAGGCTAAGACATATCGGCTCCGTCTTGCCTAAGAAAAAAATTGGCGCGCCGCCACTGATAAGAATAAAACTCGATTAAAACATAGATCTTATTGCATGTAACAAATTAATCGAATACACCAAAAATATTTTTATATTAAGCAGAAACGTCTGCTAGCATATCAAAGATATTTAAGTCGAAAGAAAAATAGAAAAATTTGACTCGCAGCGGGACTCGAACGAGCTCGAGCGGGATCCAGTGGTTGTGGGTTCGAGTCCCGTTGCGAGTCAAATTTTTTTATTTTTCTTTCGACTTAAACACCAAAAATAACAATATTCTGTGATGTCGACGAATTTGTTCCACCCACTTCGCGACCTTTCGTTACGGGGAGTGTTTTTGTTAGCTAAAATAACTTAACATTTCCACAAACGCAAAATGTAATTTATTTCTCATATAATTATGTAGGTGTAGCTAATGTAAGTTAGTATTGTTCAGTGTAGTCAGCAAAGAAAAGATACTAAGCGATCAAATTATAAGTACGCAACTTATTTTATTAAAATTTTTATTTTTAGTAAATTATTCTAGAAACATAAATATTTTACATGTAGGAATTCCTGCTATTAAAGATCTCGTCCGCACCTTACTCTGGGCGAATTAGATACCGCCTTAAATTTAAATTTATTCCATCAAATTATGTCTAAGTTTAACGAATTTACCTAAACGATTCACTCATAATTGATTAACGTCGGTAGCATTTAATTTTTTGCGTTTTACAGGAAGGAATGAGGCGGAAAACTTATAATATAACTGTGCTACTTATTTTTTGTAAATATGAAATTTAAATTTACAGAGGGAAGCAAAAAGTAGTGGTTTTAATATGGCAATGTTTATTCACTATGTGTTCGACTTTGAAAAGTTTTTAAAGCTTTAATGGATATGATGATACCTAATCGGTTTCGATAGCAACCCTAAGTAAACATTTGTTCTCTCGTTCTCGTTGTTGTGATTCCTCATATTGCTTGCTAGGCTGAACTTAGTGAACTGTCTGTAAATCTAATACGGGTGAAGAATTAAACCAGACATAGGATTTTCTAAAGTTTTTTTTTATAATTAGTACTTAGACGGAAGCCAAAAAAGCTTGGTCAATTGCTTGCCCGAATAAGGATTTCCCGACCAATCCAAATTGCCAAAGGAGCTGGGAGGACGCTTTTTGTCAAAATTCAATGACTTTACTCCTAAGTCGCAGCGCAGGTTGCGAACGGGCCAGGCTATTAGCGTCCATGACGAGGGAGTCCGGTGAGTGGCTCCGGGCCAATCCGTCGCCACACACCGGAACTTTTCTTACGCCCGATACTCTGCGCCTCACAACCTGCCTGCGACTAGGAGTACGTATATGCACTCCACACAGGTGCTCCTGCGGCAGTGAAGTCGACGAACTGAGACACCATGGGCTATCATGTCAAAAAAGTGCTGGCCGCTATTCTAGACACGCCGCACTAAATGACATAATCCGCCGGTCTCTTGCAACAGCCAATGTGCCAGCTCTACTCGAGCCAACTGGTGTTGCGAGGGACGATGGCAAGAGACCGGACGGCATGCCACTGGTTCCGTGGTGGTTGGGAAGGGTGCTGGTGTGGGACGCCACCTGCACAGACACCCTGGCCCCTTCTCACCTCACTGGAACCATTGGAGAAGCTGGTGCGGCGGCTAAAGCGGCCGAAAAGCTTAAGCACTACAAATACCGGGGTCTCGGCTCCGAATACATTTTTATGCCATTCGGAGTCGAAACCCTAGGCCCGTGGGGTCCCAGCGCCTATATCATGTTCAAAGACCTTTCTAAAAGGCTCGTCAACGCCACTGGTGACCGCAGCTAGCAGCTTTCTCGCGCAACGCATCAGTATCGCGATACAGCGGGGGAATGCTGCCAGCATCCTCGGCACCATGCCAAAGGGGCTCAATTTTAACGATGTTTTTTAAATTTCTATTATTATTTTTTCTTTAGTCTTATTGTTTAGGTACGTTATATTTATCTGTAAATTGTTGGTTATTCTTATTAGTACTTATTTTAGAAATGTAACTAATTTTTGTAAAATTTCTAAGAAGTAATGTACTGCAAACATTACGCGATATAAGCTTTTGAGACCAACTGCCAACGAGTGTGTAACTCGAGTATTTTGTATCGACACAATTTTAATGTACTTCTAAGCAAAAGTTATCTAAACATAGTATATTTCTTAAGTCCCATTCTACCCACCGTTAAGAGATTCGCCCGTATTAGATTTACACACTGTATATACGGCAAGAGGGCTTTAATCTCTCATTGCGTAAATGCCGTAAATGTAATGTTTGTTATTATCTAGCCAATTAAACCTTATAAATTAATTCATCGTGACTGTGATATATAGGTACATTTTATAAAATAATAAGAGATTTACAGTAGTTAGTAGAAAAGCATTTAACACATGAAGTATATTTCAAAACTGCTGTGTCAATAAAATTGGTAATTGTTTTTTTTAAATCGTATGACATTTATTGTATTTAGAGGTAACCAATTGAGGTAAAGGTTAGTCTGTAGGATTGCGTGGTTTCTATTTTTACGTTACACTGCATGTAAAACGTAGCTGTTGTAACAAATAGCATTTATAACATATACAGGAGGTATACGATACAAAATCAAGATTTTTTTATTTCAGAGAAGATACTTTCAGGATATTTTACAAATGCAAACCCCCATTATTTTTAAAATACATATACAACATATGAATATGAACAAAAGGCAATAGCAATAGTTTCATATTTTTTTATTTTAGCCTTTGTCGGCGTGATTGATATGGTAGGTATTGATATTCATGCTAAATTAAAGATTTCCATTATATTAATTACGGTCTCAGAACTTAGCCGCGAATAGTCAGACAGACGGATGTGGTGAAGTACAAGAGTTCCTAGTTGAGTACGAAACCCGAAAAAAATACCAATCTGGTTTCAATAACAGTGCTGCCTGCACACCTACACACATGACATGACTTATAAATAGACAAAACAAATAACTATCTAAGTGAGCAAAACTCGCTGATCCTGGTATCAGATTATTAAGCCTCAAGGAGTTAGTTAGTTCAAGATAATCAAAGAATAGTAATAAAAGAACGGATTTCATCATAGTCCCTTTATTTATTTGTATTTGTATACCTTGCAACATGTATCCTATAATAAGCAACCTCGTTATTCACGATGATGGAAATTCTCAAATAGCATAGAAGGAACGACTTAATCCAACAAGCTAGTAATTTCCGTCGAGGCTTCTTTAACCTGTTAATAACCGTTTTGGAAATTATTCAGCAATCAAATAATATTGGCAGAACATGAACTAAGTTAAGGTAATCGTACGGGTACTCAACACTGACCCAGTAAATGTAATCTTCAAACGTCAAAGTTATTGTCATTGACATGCAAGATGGCAGCTGGATGTCCACTATTGTTGAGAACTAGGATGTTTATCTATCAATTTTTTTTTTATCGCTTTAAATGCTTCGATTGTAATAAACATAGTTGTAGGTATTAGAAAAATAAAGTAAAAATATATATGCGTTTATATTTAGTGCAATTTGGTGTTCCAAACATACATATATGAAACTACCGTATAGTATAAAACCGAATAAATTTATTTATTACCAAACACAATTAAATACGTAGAAAAACAATTAGTAATTATAACTAATTAAAACTAACAATAAATTTAACTAAAACTAACATAAATCTAATAAAGGACCAAAAACATAAGTCGCTTTCTCTGTCCCTATATGATGTATGATTAAATCTTTAAAACTACTCAACGGATTTTGATGCGGTTTTTCTATAAATAGAGTGATTGAAGAAGAAGGTTTATATGTATAATAACATCCATTAGATAGTGGAGAAATACTAATATCAGCATTGCACCTGTGCGAATCCGGGTCGCTACTATTTATATAAACTCATGACTCAAAAAAAGCACATGTTTTTTTTTTAATGTAAGAAGCCATTGTTATGGACGGTGTTTGTTATAGTTTGAGTTTATGTATCGTAAAATAAATCCATAGTAATATTGAACTGAGGAAAAACGTAGTCTCTAACATATTTTATTTTTTATTTTTAGTCAATAATAAACAGAGAATACAAATACATGTCAACCTAAAACTAGATTATAAAAAAATACAACATCTTACTTAAACTAACAAAAAGCTACTTATAGGATGTTCGTTTTGACCCTCACCCAGTCTTAAAGTCCTAAAAAATAACTGCCTTACTTTTTAAGCAACTTTACAGACTTTCTACTTTTACAAAGCACTGTCTAGAAAAAATCGAGCATATCATTAGTAATATTTATGCTCAAATGTAATAACTCGTGCAAAAAAAAAACTTGATATTTTAATCTACTTCTACGAAATCCCTCCTTGAAACGACTTTGTTTAAACAAAAAATATCAGATACCATTTACTTGCATTTTAGATATCCCTCACCATTTCCACTCGTAATTTTATCGTTGTGTGAATGTGTTATTCTTTACTAAATATAGTCTTGTTTTTCTGCTTACAAAATGATAGAAGCATAACACACAGCTTTTGTTGTCACATAAATATTTCACGCAAAGTCAATGGCTGAAAGTTGGTGGTAATACGCATTATTTCCGCAAGCCTTTTATCCTCAGATAGAACGAAAGACAAACACCATTTTTCCATTATTTATCTATCCCAATAAGTTCCAATGCATTAAAACAATATTTTATATTCAGTGCCCAAATTAATGCCATGCCGTGTGTATAAAAGTATTAAAAAAAAATTGTTTGACATTCAACATAACTAGCATCAATTTATAACGTTATTTCAAAGTAAATTAAATCATTCAACAACCAAAACTAATGCGGGTCCGCTATTATTTGATACGTGATTGTATATACCGTAACTAATATATTAACAGAGTCATAAACGTAGTATATAATAAGAAAAATGCGTCTTGACTAAATGTATGTTTTTTTTTAGTTTATAAATATACCCAGTTTTATTAAATATTAGTTGATTTGACAGAGGCTTTGTGTGAGGTTTCACTTTGAGCAAAATATAGTCAATATCTTAGGGATTACTGCTTCTGCATATTACATCCAAACCTTTGTTGTCTTAATTTTTTCCATTCCTTTCGACATTTCCTAGTGTATAAAATCGTCTTCTTGTCCGCTAATATGCCAGAGACGCACAGACACAGACACGGATTTGAACTTAATACAAGTCCGTTTTTCTTTCGGATTGAAGTCTGGTCGTGCTCGTGGTTTTAACCACGAGCACGACCAGACTCAGTTTTTCACCAACGACCTTTACAAAATTTTTAAAATAGAAGTATTCATCAGAAAAGCCTTTATGCCGGCGAAAATAAAACGATTGCTCCCTTATTCGTAAACGTATATCAAACCTGTTTTGTTTTTAATCATACAAAGTCAAATAAGGATATGAGGGTATACCTAACTAGTAGTGCAGAATTAATAAGGAGCTTACGTCAAATTTTGAATTTAGAACGTCAACATGCGTGCTCACACACGTTACTACTACATAGACCAAGTCATTCTGCTGTTTACCTAAACAGAGCTATTCTTATTCATAAACGTGTTAAAAATCCAACGAAAAAGATATACATATTAATAGGTAGGCACCTCTAACCTGGGTCCGTAAGTAGTCTTGTGTACATCAGAACGAAAAACAGGGGCTTTGTCGACTCCCCGTTTGTTTACTAACTAAACCCCGGTGTTGTTAGTTTGCCTTTCAGGGTTTAACTACAAAATGTAGTGATCATTTCATTTAAAAATATATACATATTTCATAATTATGCTTGGAATACTCACATGAAATTTTGTAAACAGACAAAAATATACATACGCGTCCACTTGAGACCATACTCCGTTTTGCTTCATGAGTTAAAAATAAACTTGAATTGAATTAACCTCTGGGAGCCATCTATGCGCCATACAAGAAGCATTTGTAAGCAGTTTGTAAGCTCCCTCTGTTGAACATTTATTAAACCATTGTTAAATGTAGAAGATGGATGTTCTACTGTAATAGAGACTCACTTAGTTCAAGAGTCTACCGCTAGATGGCTGTATTATCTTCATCAATTATAATACCTTAAGTACTGAAAGACAATAAATAATTATAATATACAGATATAAAGACATCATTATCATTTACGATTACAGAAATCCGAATTCTCCAAAATAATATGAAAAATCCCAAGATCGGATACTAAAAAAAAGTGGAAAAAATCCCCTGGAGAATTATTCCCAATTTATAAGCATTATCTTGATTTGATATTCGTAAAATCCTTGAGATGACGACAATTCAAAATCGTATTGCTGTCGTAAACACTTCGCACCCCCGACTGCGTAGAAAAGCATCGCGCAAGCGCGACCCCATCGATCTCCTACTTCTGCACAAGTCACCATTCGCCCGGCGTTATTTTATTGGTGAGTACATTTCCAAAATTTTCACCAAGTGCGAATCAATTCGGATTTCTTTTCAAAATTTGGACTATTCGATTGTAAAGTCAAAAACAAGTGCATGTACCTTGCGGTGGCGTTAATCATTATTGTTGCGAGTTTGGTCAAACTGCACGTAAGTTGATTTTATTATTCTCTTATCGATTCTTTATAGCAATGACGTGAGCAGAAATCCTCTTCTTAAGTTTCCCTCTTGTCTCTTTTTAAGCTTTGTTTACCTCTATATGGTTTAACACGACTTTAAGGCAATTTAGATTCGTCTGAATCACTTGTTCTGTTATACTCGTAGGTAATTAAGTATAACTTCATGGCTGATTTGCACAGTTTTTGGATTACATACTTTTGGTTTATTTCTTCTATACTCTTAGTTATAGCAAAGACATATATGTACGCGTACATCTATTATCGGGAATTAAGTTTAACATTCGAATATAAAACTTATTATTTTACCTAAAAGTTATGATTTTCTAGTTAATCTTATCTTAGCGACGACGTTTCAAAAACGTAACTTGACCATTAAAAATAAAACGTGGATTTTCCTTAGAAGTAACTCTTTCATGAAAGGTATTCTTTAAATAGTTCAATCGCTCACTGAAGCCATGCACTCCAAAATCACCAGAACAATATGGTCTCTTAATTCCATATACTTGTTTCGAAGTTCAGATTACACTTACAGTGGTTTATAAAAGAAAATACGACTCTTAAGTATCGGGAATCAGTCTAAGGAACTGCCACGTCACCGCAAGCAACAGGTTGGCGGGGAGAGGCCCAGCTGAAAGGGGTTCTGGAACAATCGAAACATTAATGTCAAGGGCGTAACACCCTCAGCATTTTCCTATTCCGTGTTCCCGTATGCTGAATGTCCAATTCGCTAATCATTAAGTTAGGTAGGCACTGAAACTATTCTTATTTTACCCTTATTTTATTGCTACATTACTAGTTATTTAAATTCTTGTTTTTATTTTCTGAATAAACATTATAAAGAAATTAAAAAAAAAATGTTATAGGTATAAACATTCTGACACACCAGATTAGTAGCGACACTTTAATTACGTAATAATACTTTTTGTATTTAAAGAAGAAAATGTATCAATATTAAAAACTTGTTATATACCTTGTTTTAGTTTTCTTTAGTTCTTAGTTTTATTTCTAGTTGTTTTTTTTTTAAGTTCATTTATATTGTATTATATTAAATAACTAAATATTAAAAACCCTATTTTACAAACTTCTTTCTCAATTGAGTGACTAACGAATCCAGAACAAATCCTAGCAACTACTCAGAACCGTATATGGCATCAATCAAATAAACATTTATCCAAATAATGTCGACCTTATCTATGTATGTATACTCGAAAAATCGATATAGGTAGTCGTAGGCCAGCCCGGATGCACGGACCTGCGCCATGCACCCCTTTACGGGCATGCAGCACGCAGTATAACTGTGATAACAAAGTAGTAAACACCCGTGATAACAAATTACCTGTACCTCAATCCCCTCTGTTTATATATCTCAAATTTCTACGCTATTGTCACTTTAATAACGTGCACAATAATATTGAAACTTGTAGAAATCGACGACATTGTATGTATTTAGCAGTAGCGGTGATAATTGTAGTCGCCAGTCTGGTTAGATTGTCCGTAAGTAATATTTTTTTATAGCATGAATTAGCACGACTCTTTAAAAGTTTTGGGGCTAGTACCTAACTAATTGATTCGCACATTGTTTTTCATTTACTTTCATTGGTAGTCAAACTGTTTTTTAAAATGTAATATACGAGTAGTTGGCTCTGCTTATTAAAATGCATTTAACACATTATTATAGTCTTAAATTTAAAAAGCACTTGGATTTTACTTTTATTTTACCATGACCTGCGCTCTCATTACAACTTAGCAAACAAGAAATTCCAACAAGAAATATCAAAATGAGAGACACTTTTACTGATAAAAATCTTGACACAATATTTTTTGTTCATCTATGTAAGTATGTTTAATAAGTATGTTTTCTTCTAAAATATGATTTTGGCATGCCATCATTTGTATGTCTAGAACACCAGGCCTAAATTACTGATATTATTGCACCAACCAGGAAACTTTATATTTAACTAAATAATATAGTAATATGAACTACGGACTCTTGCCGCCTACGCCAATAAGCTCCTTTCTCCTCATTTAGAATAGCTACGCTTAATTTTGCATAAAATGAACATTAAGTACAGAAACCCTTGCGTCAAAAGTCTAGTTTACCGAGGTCCTCGTTCTCACACTCGTGATACTGATACTTGCATTTCAATGCGTAGGTAGCAATCGAAATCGATAAACTCGTATTAGGTACCTGTGAAATGCTATCGAACCTGCGCGTTGCATCTTCTGTGCAATTGTGATCGCTAGAGAAGCACAGGTGAATCAAAAGTAGTATGATACAAGTATATGTTGGGGTATTTTAACTTAGAGTTCAGTTTCAGGCAGTTCACTTACCACTATTGGTAAGTGAACTGCCTGCTTCTATCAGCATGCGTTTGTTTATAAATAATTTAGACCGGATAGGCTAGTCCAGACTCCCTGCAGCGCCCTAGGTACGATCACGATCAGTACTTATACATATTACTTTATAGGTTCAAGACTCTTACTTGTCTTACTTTAAAGTAAAGAGAGTTTTGTCGAATATCTATACTATAGACGACATCATAACAAAATAAAGAGTAAGCTAAAACACCATATTTGAGATTTGTGCTCATTTTCAATTAGCGCCTACGCGCTACTTGCTCGCGTTATATACACTCCAAAACTCTGTCATTCAGAATCCTAGGTGCCTTTATAAAACAACATCATTTACTGTTTGCCAGTGAAAAGCCAGCGATCGATGATCGATGCCAGCCATTTATATTCAGGGTCAATAGAAAACGAAAAAATGTTAACAAACCCATTTACAAGTACCTTGATAGATTCGCAATTACGCACCTTTAAAAAACAACCATAGTTTCATTGTTAATGTGTACACATAGATTTGTAAGTTGGGTAGTTATTCACAAACGTCATTTTCGTCTTGCGATTATCTCCGAACATAAAGAAGAAACTTCGTAATTTAAGATTAATTAAGACTAAGCAAAATTATTGTTACAAGAATACTTCAAAAGTTGAGTGTAGTTTTACATTATTTAACAAAATATGTACAAATCCGACAATGAATATTTTGTTATGTGTCAAATACTTTTTTACCAAGAAATTCAATTGTCAGTCCGCCATATTGCCCTTTAAGTCCGGGCCTGTCTGTCCCCGTACCAATATAAAACTGTAGAATAGTGTAAACCTTCTATCATAATCATTTTTAATTTCATGATTTCTTTGGTGAAAACGCTTCTTTTAATAAGTATTTTTATATACGTAGAATTTATTTATTAGCAGTCTGAAATAAACCTATTGGTTAAGTCAAACTTATGATAATGAGTTAATGAGTCACTTAACATATAATATTAAATAACCGGCCCAGGACGACTCAACCTCGCGCAGGCAGGGTTCCGTAATATCGTACAATTTACGAAGTCTTTAATTATAATACCGCAACATAGAATAGAACATAGTAACGAAAGTTCTAGTTTCGGCCTAATTATTACTATTTATGTAACTGTACGAGTACCTACACGATATATTAAATGGTTTTTTTTATTTTTTAAGGACAGCGTTTAAACGTTTATAGGTACTAGTCCCAGTAGCACAACGGATACACATTTGATGTTAAGAGCGCATAAGTAATTTTACAATAATGGTCAACTGCATCCTTTGTGAACTGAACCTTGACTGAACCCTTATAAAAAAACTTAGTCAGAGAATCGATCATACCCGGACCTTCTCCGTACGTGACCGAAATGTGCAAACGTGGTGGTCCACGTATCAACTACGTAAATAGACTGTATTTTATTTTGCTAGCAACACCACGATTAGTGACATCATTTAGCGGGTCATTTATTTTAATATGCTGTGGGTACAATCGATAAGAAAAGAATTGATCTGATAAGATAATCCGCGAAAAAAATTCCGATGTTTTTATCATAGATATTTAGATTTTACTCGTGTACAGTCAGCAGAAAAAGTTGCTAGAGACGTGTTGACCTCATTTTGAACACCTCAAATGCTTAGCTACTTCTGCTGCTGACTGTACCTAATTTAAATTTTCTTTGTGAATTTATTAAGTCTACGGGTATTATGTAATATTCAGTTGCCAGCTGAAATCTTTAAAAGCAGTATACCAGGATTACTCCCATAGGTCCGAAATAGCGCCATATTTAACGTTTTAACAAGTGTACCTTAAATAAATCTTAGCACAGAAAAGTAGGAATGCAGTGAGTCACTGACAATACAAAATTGTATGCTACTAGAGTGACAAGGGGTTCTAGTAAATACGTCGCTTCACAAATACTGACGTCTGAAATATCACACGTCTTTTTGCTATTAAACACAAATATTAAACACCAAAGTTCATATGAAAAGGTGCCATAAACTTGTGAAGACGACAGTACATTTATCGTCTGTTCAATGACGTATATTGGATCAACAGGATCTAACAAATCCTACACGACCTGCACCGAGCTGTAAGCTGCAGTTAAATGTTATTAGGTGTCGACTATAACCTGGTTCTGTTACACTTAATTATCCTTATTTTCCATTTTTTTTTTTTTATATTTTGCAGCACCTATTTATCTTACAAGATTTATTGTAGTCTGTTCTTATTTTGGACAGAACATTTCCATTAGGATTATACGTATGAGCTACTTTTTAATTATTGCTTTACAATAAGGGCGATAATTTGAATTTTTGGGAAGGATATTATATTATAGTATTAAGGGTATGAAAAAGAGGGGTAAGATTTTCTAAAGAAATTAAATTATTTATAAAATAAGGACTATTATCATTTAAATTTTCGCTTATAACAAAGTATGTTTGTGCATTTTTGAACAGCACAAATGGGGATTGATGTTTTAAATGGGTATTCTTTATTATTTATTACTTTAGAAAATAACAATATCATTATACTTTAGCTAGAAAAATTATATATCTCGAAGACGAAGTTGAAGAAAAACATTAGTTTTTCGCAAGCCAATTGTTTATATAATCGTATTTTAATTTAACTAAGTATTGAATAGCTTAAGTAAACATACTGTAACTGCATGTAAGATGGTTAAGATTATTATATAGGTATCGATTAGTTAGTGCTATTGTTTAATTAAATAAAATTGAGTTTCAATACTCAAGAAGTACAATTGTATACTTAAGACTTATAAAATAGGTCCCCTTATAAGGACAGCGAGGCGCCATGTCATCGATCCGACGTTCATTTTATCAATGAAAAAGATCTTATTGGTAAAATAAAATTGTTACATATTTCAAACAGGAAAACATGTTTTTTTTAAGTAATTTGAACTGACGATTTACTTACAAATATACCCGAATTACTTTTCCATTCTCGTCGTGTTACGGTACCAATCAAGTATCATTTTTGCAACTTACTGCAGTAAGGTATCTTCTATAGGCATTAGTTATGTAAATCCTATTAGGTATACCTCACAACCTTGAGTTAGACATATTTGGCTGTTACAGGCAATTAGGTAAGACACTAACTACAATATTTACCTGATGACGAGCTCACAATATGACATCACAATGTTTAAAAAGTGATTAATACATTTAATTACCCAGTCGGGTTTCTATGCGTTTGTATTTTAGTGTCTACTTTTTTAATTAAACCCGAAGTAGAAATGGGGTTCTAATTTTAATCGTACTTGCATCTAGTCGCTTACTTCAGATAGAATATGCATATATAGCAGTAACTTAAGTGTATATACCTACCTACAATATCAAAAAAATTGGTTATAGGTATTTATACTCGTATTTCATATGATCTCGTTTTAGTTGTTAAAATCACCGCGTATGATCCCAATGGTTTTTCTTAAGATTAATTAGTAGAGAATGCCGTATAGGATTCATTTCGCCTACTGTATGTCATTTTTTGGGGCATTGAATATTAAATAAATTGATAGTTTAAAAAAATCCTCTAGTAATTAAGGGTTTTATTTCTAGGTATGAACCTGTATTGAACATCTGAAATACCTTATTAGCCAAATAATGATCAGTAGGTATTGCACATTAGATGCACGAGCGACGTCATCCCCGACGTTGTTCGGTTCAGATCACGTATGGAATAAAAGTTACGTTTCACTATCAACTAGTAGGCGCCCCCGCACGCAAACTGGTTGCTTGTAGTGGTGAACTTTGTCGATATCATGGTTTTATCGATAACACAATTTATGAAACAAAATATGAAATATATATACTTTTCTGTCAAAATTTTATTTAGATATGGTTCAATGGATATTAGTTCAATATTACAGTTTTATTTCTATTGACTACACACGTTCATGGGTAAAACTGTTAAAAATCAATACGTATTTTTTTGTAATATTCAGGCCTCGTCATAGGTAGCTATAAAAGTACATTGACTCTGCATATAGGTTGTTACACACATCTCCTGGCTCAGCAAAGCGGTGTTGTACTGTAGTTGGTATTTGCTTTTTAAAATAATAATGATTTATAAAATTTAAATGATAATCGGTACGCTACGTGAGGAGACTTCGAAACCAGATTTAATTATAAAAAATAGGTACATGTAACGCTAAGGGTAGGGTACTAAATAAAGACATCTAAAATATAAATACAATACACCTAAAATAAAGTATCATTGCATTTTTTACCTAACATAAAGTTATGCGGTGTACAATAATCAAAACATGGTCTATAATTCAAAATGTTTTACTTACAGATTGTCAATTTTGATTTTCTAGTCAATTTTTCAAGTAATTGACTAGTCAATTTTTCAATTTTTTATTCAGATAGGCCTAGCAACAAGCACTTTAGAATAGTCAAATACAAATATAATCTTAATCTAATAATTAATTAATTAATACAGAGCATTTTATTGGTAAAATTATCACAACATATTATTTATATGTCATATATCAATAATAACGTCATAATAATATCAAAAATAAAATAAAAAATATTTTAAACATTAAAATCCTGCATCTTGTCGCAGTCTAGACTGCGAAGGAAACTTATCTATTTTGTCTTGCATGCAAAGTATTGATTCCTGTTTATTCAAGGGCAGCTAATTATCGATATCGATCGACTCTCCGGTACAGGCTATTCGCGCAGGCGGAGGACGCGCTCGAGCGGACAGATCACCCGCCCACGGGCGGCGCGGGCGCAGGTGCCGGCCACGCCATATTCTACAAACACCCAATACAATAAAACGCCTATTCAATTTCGTAATCACTTTTTAACGGGCTGATTGTTTTTTATCCGACGATAGCAAAGAAAGGAGTTGATATAATTCGTTTATATTGATTTTATATAATTAGTTTAGTTTAGATATTTTAGCATTTTTATAGTCATTTTATTAAATAATTTTAGTCCTTATTTTTGGTACCAAAGAAATAATACCCCCATTGCATACTTACTTCATTCATTTAATTATTGTTAACTACATATTATGTTCCGACTCTTATATTAATAACTGCTTGTTTTAGTAATTAATTACAGATTATTGAGTTTTAATATATATTTTATATTTCTTTTTTTATAAATATGAGTAGGTAATTTAAACATTTTTAATAAGTAAGTAAAACATATTCTGATACTAGATTCTAAAAATAATTATTATCATACGCCATACAACCGCGTCGCGTCGCTATAAATGTATATGCTAATATTGGCAATCAAATCTTAACTTCGTAGCGTAGGCTCCGTAGAAAGCTTGAATGAGCGCTGGTGAATGGATGGTGCTATACTACATGTCATTTGTATACCGAGCATAAGGCCAGCTGCATATTTCCATCTCATACACGTAATAAACCTAACGAACTCCTATTAAAACGCTATTATACTACTCGTATTCCTCTTTCTAATAAACACGTATGCTGAAATGACATGTGACCAACATTAAAGTGATATGATGATTTCTTTGATAACCGTTTACAAATACGCTATAATCCTTGATTTTAGTTACAGTTGATCTGCTACTCGTATATGTTAGAATCGATTTTCTTACAAGTAACCATCACATATTATAACCTAATTTAAAACATAAAAATGTCACATCATCATAAAAATCAACATAACACTGTACGCAGTGTTATGTTAATTAAAACGAGATTTCTATGTTAACACTATGTAGTTTATATGTCGTACTTTTTTTCTAGAAAGTATTTTTTTCTGCAATCATGCCATTTAGTAATTTGATAAATATCCACCACTTGCGAGAGTGTAGCCACTAGGGACAGCATATTGAAAAGGGAACGTATACCACGTTGTGAACGGATCATTAGTTTAGGAACATTCCCGCATATCCCTGGTGGGTACAAAACAACTTTTTCTCTAATCTCTACTAACATTTACTCTCATCCAAAATTAAAGGACATTATTTTTTTATTAGACAAAAGTTATTAAAATCCAATACTAGAATTGTACTTCCATAAACTATGTAGACGCCCTAACAACCTGATTGGAGCCTTTGCGATGTCCGAGCCTTGTTTATGGCACATTCGGACTGGGCTCACAAACCGGTATTTACTTTGCGCTACAGTCCCAGTCGTATTTCGATTTCTGATAGTTGATAGTTTAATGCGTGGATATAACCATATGCAATAGTAGGTATAAATATATCTTTATATTAAGTATTCTAGTTTGAGGTGAATTAACTAGAGGAAGAAGGAAAGCTACTGCCTTATTTACGTGTGTTTTCTAACGTCTGATTTAGTTAAGAACATTAATAAATGTAATTTATCGTCAAATTCATAAAATACTTTTGTATTTTGTCTGACTGTCAAAATTGTAATGACAACTTTATAAAGATTGATTTATTCAACCTACACCGCATTCAATTTCCGATTTTAATTTCAAGATAGACCAGTTTTTTGAAACGACATTTATAAAACAAGGATAACGAAAATAGCTCTTGTCTGTGTAAAGATTGTACTAAAACATTTAATCCTAGACTTCCCGATATACGTATGCTTCCAAAGCGTTTAAAAGAACATCAATTAAGAACATTATACAATAATCATGATTAATAGTGCGAGGATTTAAAACTTAATTATATCCTTCATAATCAATGACAAATAGTTTTTGTTATGAAAAGTGAAGGGAATCAATTATATGCGTATAAAACATAATTCAAAGGATGCCGATGGACAAAATGTTGATAGCATCTTAATCGCCAACACCCACTGGCCGCGCTACAATGGGGACGCGAAACGTTTTTTTTTTCGTTATAAAAACATCAAACAATGATGTTATGTCATGTTAAGCCGTGTATTATTTGATTGATATAAGTACGTCATATCTGCTTTGGCCAAGGAAGAAAGAAGTTAGCAGTATAGGTAGCCGAAAACGGAATATTTATCAATCTTGGAGGAATGCCCAAAAATCAGAAAGTTAACATTATAAAGTAGAGACAAACATGTAAAAAGTCGTCATTTGGATAGAATTTGAAAGTCAGCATTGTAAATCGCTTGTAGGTATTTCAACTGCATAATTAGATATAACCTCTATGTTGTTAATTTGCGGAATGTGCGATATAAGGGTCGTAAAATATTTACAAAGTAAATTTTTAATTATTTCTAGTTATTCTTGTTACAAATAAATGAACTTGTCTGTACAAATAGGTAAATTACATTTTATGTAAATACATTTTTCAATGTATATTCTCGATGTGGAGGTTCCATAATTTGCATTTTGATTGAACTAGAACTATATTATATACTACCATTCGTACCTACAATCAACTCTGTGAACTTATTTAATCTATGGTATATGACTAATATCACAATTTCATCCAGTGTTAAAAAAACCATGAATCTAATTTGTCTCAGACAATTCTGCAAGATTCGCTCAGCAACCGATGACTAATTTATGTTTTTGATGAACTATAACCAATTAATTATGATTGATGTGTCTCGAGCGTGATGTAAGGCGCGGCAGAATACGATCAAACTATTAGAACCGAAGTTACACGACGCGATCGGAGTGATTACACAACACTTAAAAAGATACAGGCCATTAGGGGACTATTACACTTACAAAACTATAGCTAAATCAGTGCACACGCTAGCACTCCTGAAGAGAGGTTGTCCTAAATAATATAAATAATGTTAAGATACGTATACAATATCTTAAACAAAATACAAAACATCACTGTCTATAAATTACCTAACATGCAAACCAGCAATGGAACTTGGTTTAGAGTGGCGATGATTAGGACCGACATAGTAGATTACTAATTGTTTGTAAAACTTCGGTGCCGGTAATATGTAAAAGGTAAAAGTAGAAAATTCACAAAAATATACACACACACATACACATAAGTATTGATATGCACATTAACTTATTGATTTCAACTTATACAATCCGCCAATAGACTTCCATTGTCGCTTGTGGAGATTCGTAGACCTGTGCTCTGCAATGAAGGTTTATTGAATATTGTTATTATATTATAATAATTAGCATTTCTGCAGAAAATGGTCATATTTTTACTCTGTCGGTGCATATAGTCTTACAGGGCGACCTTATAGTCATAATGCACTTAACATTGAAACGCGTGGATAGATATTTATATTTTTTGAATGAAAATGACGACTTTACTCACGTTTATTTAGTCACTCGTGCCACATTTTGCGGAGAGCATAAGTCTCTACTTTCTAGCAATAAGAGTGCCGAGTGTCCGTTCACCTCGTCGCTCGCGCCGCCGGTTCGTCATTCTTCGCGACAGCGCGAGTGATTAAATAAATGAAAATGACGTAAATCCGTTATCATCATGACGTAAAAATCATCTATAAAATATTACAATTAATCACGAAAGTTTAAATATTTATATTTATACCTGAGCAACTACAATTTTGTCCACAGGTTCGAAATGGGCCCCCAAGAAACTCTGGTTTTGGCGATAAGCATCGTCGGGGCAATGGGGTTTATCCCCCATGGTTCTATTGGGGAAAAGGTATAGATAATTTTTAAATAGTTTCCCTAGAAATTAACGTTTTAGTGTCATAATTTGTCAAATAATTACGTCTAATGTCAAATAATTTGGTGAGAAAAGCAATTTACGAGAGTTAGTGATAGCATAACTGTTTAAATAATTTTATAAATATTTTAAAATGCTCTCTTAATATTTCCGTGTCAATACAAAACCTCAGAAAATATCTTACTAAAACATATTTTTATATAGGAGCCTATGCTAACTGAAGCTTTGCTTCGAGAAGTGGTAGAACGTATGGGCAAGGAGTTCAACGAAGCAGCGTCCGGCTACCTGGAGTTCCCGTCGAGCGAACGCCATCTGGCGCTAATGGCGCGCGCCTCCAAGGACCTGGAAAATGAGCAGCTGGACTACGATTCCCTGATAAATGGAGACCCCAACCCGAGCTTGCGTGATCAGGAATACCTGCAGCACAGGTAACATTCTAAGAACGGCCTTAAAGGTCGACAACGTACTTGTGACTCCTCTGGTGTTGCGAGTGTCCATGGGCGGCGGTAGTTGCTTACCATCAGGCAATCCATCTGCTCGTTTGCCTCCTATATCATAAAAAAAAGACCTGCAGGTACCGTAGTTCAAAGCCAAGCTTGAGCGCGCTTCTTCAGCTGTCAACAAAATCGAGGTTAGAGGAGTAACGATACTAGGACGAATGATATGTGTCTCCAATCATATGGCATCAGATTTTAGTGCAAAGTACATACATACATTTCAGCCGTATGCAGTCCACTGCTGGACATAGGCCTCCCACAAATATGACTTGCATCATCTTCTGGGGTAGTTGCCATAGTCGCCACGCTTCGCAGGCGAGTTGGCGACCGCAGTAGCTGTAGATTGGGTTTCGACGGACGCTGCTGCCCGTCCGTAGGATTGTTCCCTTTGTCGCCTCTTACGACTCCCGCAGGAGCAGATGGGGTGGTGCTATTCTAGTCAGCCGGCATCACACGGCTAAAGTAATGCAAAGTTACCGTAAAATATGTTTTTAATTGTTATTAAATGTATTTGTAGCTCTCTTTGGGGTCATCAGTATGTGACTGGCGGTGCTGGTGAGGGCCAGCAGCGGCTACAACCATCGGGCATGGTTCCCAATCGTCAGATGGTCAAGACCGACGCCGTGCTTCCCGCGTACTGCAACCCGCCTAACCCCTGCCCCGTCGGATATACTGGTAAGCTCGTCATCACTAAAAGACTGTTTTTTGTTGGCACATAAATATGACTCCAAGCAGCTATTTTCTATATTTAGTGCTGTCAAAGAATGTTTCAGATAGGTACCTATCGTGATTTATCAGTTGTGAGACCTATCGTAGACCTACTTATTTAAAAATTGTTCTAATTAACATTTGCTTTGTTTTCTCTGTCTTTTTATTAAAACACAAATACACTACTAAGTATACAGTCAGCGTAATCTAGTCAGTATTTCCAAATACATATATCGATACACATTCTTACAGCTATATAAATAAAGATCTGTATCGATATATTTGGCCATATTGAGTGTAACGAACTATATGACGCTTACTATACCTATGTATAAATGTATTGTTTATAACATCCATAATTCAAAACTATTAAAATACCTATTAACCTAACGTGTCCCTGTATGATTTTCACAATGCATCCAAGCGGTTCTTATCTACTGAACTCCACAGCTTCTCAAACCAAAGACCAATATTAAAAATACTAATTAAAGCCCCTATTACACCTTCCTAAATTAGGCACTAATGACAAGGACGCTGCAATAAATACATTAGAGAAGTTCGGATGTATTGCTTAACACGTCTTACGTATTGCAGCATCCTTGTCGTTAGTGCTTAATTTAGGAAGGTGTAATAGGGGCTTTATATCTGATTGCAGAAGACCAGGGCTGCCTCATCGAATTCGAGAACACGGCGGCGTTCAGTCGCGAGTACCAGCTGTCGCAGCGCTGCATGTGCGACGCGGAGCACATGTTCGGCTGCCCCGAGCCACAGTCCGACCTGGAGCTCCGGTTTCCTGAGCACAAGAACCTCGTCGCCAAGAAGTACAAGCCCGATGTAAGTTCTCATAGCCTTCGAGAACGTTTAACCCAAGTCCTAATGTTTGTACCCATAACGCAAGCTTTAATGATCTCATAAATGATGCATCCTTGATAAACTTACAAATAAAAAACCTTCAATATATGTAATTAAAACTGTTGTGAGCCATTTTACCAGATAAGTAGTAGTACTTAGTTACAAACGGATAAACTCACGTGTATGTAATTAAGCTCTGGTACCCATTTTCAAGCCGAGTCAGGACACACCACTCGCGTTGAGGGTGTCTCGCTCACTACGTATGTTTCGGCTTGAAAATGGGTACAAAGCTTAAACGAAACATGTAGGCTACTAGGCGTAGTGCGGTATAGTTATACTAAGTAGGACCTCCAGCTTCATCGATAAAAGGTCAATACAAAGTAAACCGATAGAAAATTAACCAAACCGTTGCATAGAATGTTTTAATTTAAAATTCATCAAACTAGGACCAGTGTAGATGCCGGTGGGCTTGGACTTTTTCTTAAGTATATAATATCATCTCATCTATTTCAATTTAACATTATTTTTTTCTTATTTTCAGGTAGAAAACCCATACCTTATGGGTGAGCGCCTACCGATCGCAGCCAAAAAGGGATTCGACGTGAATGCTTTTTAATACATATAATTGTTAACTATATCGACAATTAGACATCTTAGACGGATCTTATATTACCCAGTATCCGTTAGTTGAATGTCAGATTATAAGTGTTTTATGTCCATTACTATCTTATTGCAGATGTTTTAATATTAGGTAAATTCAAAACAATTTTAAAAGCAAAATTATACTTTTATAAGCTAATAAGCTAAGCAAGATTTGACTACTAATCTAGAAAGTGTAAGGAAAAATACAGTGTCTAAAAACGATATTTTGTTGTATGTATTTATACAGTATGCGCTGCAACCTTGTGGGTTGTCGATAGTACTACGAAAAGAGTATAGTCTGGAAACATACTGACGACCGGTCTGGCCTAGTGGGTAGTGACCCTGCCTATGAAACCGACGGTGCTGGGTTCGATTCCCAGTCAGGGCATTTATTTGTGTGATGAGCACAGATAATTGTTTCTGAGTCGTGGGTGTTTTCTATGTATTTAAGTATTTATACGTATCTATCTATTATATATATCGTCGTCTAGTACCTACAACACAAGTCTTACTGTGCTTACCGTAGGACTAGCTCGATTTGTGTAAGATTGTCCCGAAATATTTATTTATTATTTTATTATTTATACTATAAATATAGAAGCATTGACTTCTATGACATACTTAACATTGTTAAAAAAATTGCTATATTCTCAGTTTTTTTTTCCATTAAAAGAAAGTTTAATCTACGACGATACGTATTTCAACAAATCGTCAGCATTTAACAAATATATATATAGTACATAAATTAAATGTTCTTAATAAGGCTTTTATTGCGATAAGTATGACGTTTTATGATGCTGTGAACTTTATTAGATGTAAATAAGTACTAACTGTATTGAATTTACTTTTTTTATTTGCGTTTTGGCAGGAAGTATCAAGTCCCAATTATCTTTTTGACCGCGTGGCAGTTCTTGGTCCTTGTACCTACATTAGAATTGAAGAAATTAAATCTAAAATTAATTAGGTGTGTATCACACATGGACATCGTAACCTAGCATATGAAGGTTCCAGGCGAGTAAAAAATTGTACGTTGTGTGTTGGTTAACATCTAATCCAGATTGGGAAACTGCCTGGTAAAATTAAATTTTTCTAAAGTCGCGAGATCGACTTTATAATGACAACTTCGCGAAGACAAGCAGAACAAAGCAAGTAGTTTGTATATAGACGTCCCCGAAAATACGTCTTCCTTAGAGTTTACGTAGTGTAGGTTAGGAAGTATAATCCATCAACATTTTTGCTATAGTTGTATACAAGTTCAACTGTACCTCTCTTGATATATAATCCATTTATTCACAGTATAGGTTCCTAGTTGTAAAACAATGGTTACCTCACCAATAGAAGAAAATACATAATGAATAATTAATAAAACTGTAAAAAAAATTCAACTTTATTTCGATTTGTCTAATTTGGTTGCATAATTAATAAATGATTTTAATAAATAATATAAGGAACTAATCACACCTAAAACAACCGATAAAAAATGGTTTACTATGAATGTAATTGGTTAATTAGTTGGGAGGTTTTACAACATTTAATTTTATTGCATTTCGAATTATTTTTCCTGCGTTATTGTGTTCAACTATTGTTTTCCTTGTCTATATACAACAAAAGAACCTATAAATTTTTCTAAACCAGTGCAGTTTACATCCCATCGAAAATGAAAAAGTTTTAGTTATTTTAATTGCAGTTTTTCCAGACTGATTGTTTTTAGTAATTGTATTTAAATATTATCACAACGCCTAAAAATATCAAGATTTATTAGCACATTCGTATTGACTCAGATGATTTATCGCTTTACAGCATAAAGGCAGTTGAGGCTGTAGGTTTAAACATATATGTAGTCATAAGTACAAATATTCTTAAATAAATACTTTAATATGCTATTAATATATAAGCAAATAAATAAATTCTAACTATCGTGTAAGTAATCCTATAAATGCGAAGTGCATGCGGACGAGTCGCTCTAGTCAAAAAAGTAGTTGTAAATAATTAGTACAAAGTATCGATATATTTTTATGAAATTGTATGTAAATTATGTTTGGGATACGACTTGCAACTTGTAAAATAATCTCTAAAATATCTCTAAAAGGTAAACTAATCTCTGCTAATATTTAAAAAAAAATCCCTAGAAACCCGGTTCGTTCATATTGTTAATCAAAGTGACCTCTTTGATTAACAATATGAATAATTATTTGCTGTAATTTTCAGAACAAACGAACAGTTCCGATTCAGAGTCACCTAGTTCCTATTATTCCTATCTTAGTCGTATCTCCGAAAATTAAAAACAGTTAAGAAATATATATTCGGTTAATTATGCTCGAAGCAAATTAGTATTGTAATTTTACATATAATCACCGTACTTAATATTTATATTAATGTAAATCTATTTTTAAGATTCACTTTATTTTTATTTCTTGTTTGAAAGTTCAATAGTGCTTGTTTGATTCATTTTTTCCCATTACTTGTTAAAAAAGTTTAGCTCTGCAACTACCTAAATACTGATAGCTGCCTATACCTGATATTTGACTAAAATTATAAATACGAACACAGCTGACTTACCTCATTACAAATCTTACTCAAATATAAAACTAATTAGGGATAGTTTATTATGGTCATCTATTGTTAAATATAATACAAGAACAAAAGTTCCCTATACGAATTCCCATTAATTCAATATTTCATATTAGGTACTATTAGTTTTGTATTGAATAAATATTAGCATATCACGACCGACTTAAGGAGCGTATCATCAGATGTGGGGAGTCCTGGAAGGGTTTGATAAATGAAGTGTACAGTACCCTTACCATGAGTTGTGACATTAAAGTTTTCGATAACGAGTATCGAGTTTACTATCTGTGCATCTCGCTTGTACTATTTTAGTGCGAACGAGATGCACAGATAGTAAACTCGATACTCGATATCGAAAACCTCAAAGTCACAACTCATGGTAAGGGTACAGTTATCTGAAGCTTCTGTATGTTACGCCCTCGAGTTAGTACATGTTATAAAGCTATTTAACAACTTACCATCAGGCTGACTGAATGCGTATTTGACACTAATTTGATCTCAAACATATATTGATATGTATATCGGTTTGTTTGTTCTTTTGCACTAATTCTTCTAGGCTTTTAAATTTTGACATAAACCTAGAAATTAATATTTATATTGTAGATTTAAGCAATGCATTACATAGTACCGATTATAAATAAATTTCACAAACATTTAAGAAGAAAAATTAGAAGAAGTAAATAAGTAAAATGATTACATACTGTAGCTTTTTTTACTATTTAATCGTAATTGTGTACTACCTAAACAAAAAATAGTACCTAGCTGTGTATGTGCGATAAGGTAAACGTACTATCGACACGCGAATATCAAATGGATGACACCCTTCTGTCTCAAATCACCTCTACTTATATAGACAATACTTAAAATTGAAAATGGCTTCCATTTTCCAGCTGTACGGCACACCGACGTTAACCTTATCGTATTCCTAGTAAATTAATTAATGTATGTACATAACAAGTTACATCAAGAGTCAAAAATAATGTGAAACAGTAGGTTTTAATTTAAATACCGCTTAAATAAATGATTAAGGAGAGTACTTTGATATTGCCATTTAATTACTCATTGTCAAATATGTATGTATACCAATATTAAAAAATAATACTTAAATATTTATCTTTTTAACAAATCGATCCGATATAATAACCAAAATTGAAAATCAAACACAAAGTGCCGAATAACTATTTCTCCTCAGTTCAACAAAAGCTATCTCATATTTAAAAACAAAAAACATTCAATTGAGATTTTAACTTAGTTGTATTTAAGTTTGAGTATTTGTATAATTAGTAAATAATTTATGTGGATGTTTAATATTTTAGTAAAAAAAATAAGAGCTGGGTTGAGATCTGATTTAAATACTTATGCTAAGCATTTAATTATATTAATATTTTTTGTAATAAATATGCAAATAAGTAAATACAATTCATTTTGTTATGATATATTATAATCGTTATTAAAAGTAGTTGTACGTACTACCCAATAGCCGACGTTAAAATATTTTATTTTATTAATATCTCATCTCAAAACAATCCATTGTTGAAAAGTCGTTTATGATATTAAATATCATTCACCGGATAACGCGTCTTTAGCCATGTTTACAAATGAATAATACAAATTATGAAGAGAAAACGATGTTTTTACTGGTAAACAGTTGTACTTAGTTTTGTCTCTCTAGGCAAGTTGATGATGACGCAGTATCGTTTTTACTTATTTAATGTTTCATTCATTCATTGTGACCTTTTGCAATTCGAATAAGTGTTTATTTATTAAGATTATAATGCTAAGGTTATATATACTAAATAATATCTACGGTAACATAGTAATAATTTGTATATTTGCCAATGAACGGCACACCGTACAGCAAAGACCAAAGACATTTTATTTGCGAGGGTTGAACGAAGGAAAGTATATCTCTTATATTATTTCCTGGCACTTCAATTAGTTAAGACTATCGTCCCATTTATTTATAGCTTTATGTCCAGTGACGCACTGTTAGAGGGAATGTGAAACATATTAGCATACTTAATTACTCATTTTGGTGTATTTTGAAATGGAATACCTATCAATTATACTTTATGAACAGACCTTACTTAAATACATACTGACTCACTAGACAAGTGAAAACATTGCATAATTAAATCACTGTTAATCTGCTTGAAAATAATATTATATTAAGGTTGGCTGACCAATATAAGTCGTCAAATTTTCTATATATTTTCGTCTTGGTGCGTTATCGTAAAAACTAAGTAGTAGGTTTATAATTAATTTTTAAACCAATTTGTTGTGTCACGTATTTTGTGTAAACCTTATTTATTAAGAATTATTATTAATCCCTAAAATAACTTTGTAGAGGTTTCGCACGAAAACGAACGGAATAAAACGTGGGCTTACGGCTAAGCGAAGATCTTATCTCATATTACCTTATTGATTTGTATAATTAATGTACTCATGTTCATGCTATGTATGTTTAACCTTTTGTCGTCTACCAATTTAACGTCATTGTTCGGTTTCTAAGTTGCTTGGCATGCCTTAGAGAATAAGAGCTGTACTTTTTGTATATGATGTCTTTCATCCCTCGTTTTTGTATTAAGAATAGAAAGTATAATGTTATATTGTATCTAATGTAAGCATTGTATTTATATAAATGTGTATATCATGCTATATGGCCATATGCATATTAAACCAATAATAATTAAGTAGTAAGTACTAAACATATAGTAGAAAACCTAGGGAAACTGACAAGTTTACAAGGAAAAACATCCTAATTTGAAGCGATCTATGTAAAATGAGGAGCGTTGTGGCCGCCAGAAAAGGTGTCTTACTAACATATGGCGCATTTGGGAAAGGACCGATCGTAAATATTAAATAATATTTAAAAATGTAGTTAAATACTATACATTGAAAATATATGACATATAGTTAAGAAAAAGTGACTATGACCTCTTAAGAATAAACAAGATTACATGTACTTGACTAATTTCGACGAGTTCCGCTGTGTTCGGGTGGCCCTATTGGTTAAGGCGTCAGCCGCAATAGCTGGAGATGCGGGTTCGAATCCTGCCTCGGACGCCGGACTCACTTTTTCTTAAGTATTTGTCATTTATTTTCATTATATATAGTAGTGTTGTGTTACTACTCAAAAACAAAGCAAACCAAAATATATAATGAAACTTGTGTTATAATCATCATCATCATTATATATTTTCATTGTGTAGGTAACGTTCAACCAGAAAACGCCACTACACAAAATCACAGCATATCATAATAAATTACGTATAGGTAATAGAATAAGAATATCGTTATCGAGTGTTATATGAAAATGACGATCTACTGAAAGTAGAATAAAAATAATAATTTTATTAAATGTATCCCTTAAATTGTGTAAGCATTATCTTTGCAGATAATTATGCAGCATTCTTAGTGAAAAAAAAAAGTTTTATATGGAAAAATTAGGTAGCTAATAAATTTGAAACTGAAAATATATTTAGAACTATGTATTTTTGACAACTCTATTTCTTATGAAGCACCGATAACTGTCAGTCTATCATTTTACTGATACTTCTGATCTTTCTTGGATTTTCATTGTCATAATCATAAATATGATAAATACACTGTTTTTTTTATTCCGTTAAAGACAGCTTTCTTAGAACGACAAAATTTGGCAAAATTCGACAATTCGAATTTCATATATTCGAACTGTTATTTTTTTCATACACCATAAATTAATATTACATTATAAAAGGTTAGTGTTGTTATATTTGTGACATTAAAGTGACAAATCATAACAACAAACATGTAGTTAACCTGCTAGCCTAATATGGTCGGGTTTTTATCACTTGTCACAATATCTGTCACGGTCTAACAAGTATGTGAGTGCGAAAGTGACAGGAAGCGCGATTGACGATAAAATGTCAACCATGGTAGACGTTCTGGAGATTCTTCCTTGAAACTTAACGGAAAAAAAAACATAATGTATAGGGTTTATTTAAATCTACGCTTATTTATTAGTATATCTAAAAATAAACTTTAAATCCCATGATTAAGTTACGTACGTTAATGTAAAGCACATGAAAGGATAAATAAGGTTGCAGCGCAGTGCTAAATTGATGTTCTACATTTATTCCAATGAAAATAAACGTATTACTTAACTATTGATGTAAAATTGTCTTTTATTGTCCTCACTACATATTATGCTGTTTTTTTATAACAAACGTGGCAAACGAGCAGACGGATTGCCTGGTGATAAGCAATTACCGCCGCTCATAGGCACCTGCAACACCAGGGGAGTTACAAGCGCGTTGCCGGCCTTGAACCTCTTAAGGGGGCTTGAACCTCTGGGAACCTCACTCATCATCAGGAACACAACACTACATACTTGAAAGGTAGCAGTGCTATTATGGCTGTGGTCTTCTGTAAGGAGGAGGGAGTAGGTCTCTCGTTGTGTTGTGTTATTTGTGTCACAGTTTAAGGACACCCGGGTCCGGGTATGTAGAAGGATTGTCAAAAAATCTCTCGGCAGCAACAGAGGTGATCGGCAGTCATAGGCGAGAGAGATGAGGCTCTCTTACACAGTCGCTACTTTACTTGGGCAGGATGTTTATAAATAGGGTTTCTAGAGTTAGAGAGTGGTTTAATGTACAAATTATTTTTCCGAATGTTACATCTAAATAGTAATAAAAACAATGGAGTGACACAAATTTTATTGAAATAACATCAACAAATTATTATCTGTGTTTCATAAAATACATATTTTATTTTTTTGACACCAATGAGATTTATCAAAATACATTCGAATTCTCAAGCTTAAATATTTATTTGACTTGCTGCTTCTATCAACTTACAATAATCTCTAGTACATTTTCATGACTGAAAGTATACAGAGTGTGACGAAATTTGATATAACTATGGTTCAAGCCTAATATTATACTTTTCTGCATGGCAAGTTTTTCTAGTAGAGCAATATTTAATACATAATTATTTACTTATAGTTTGAATAATACTAAGAATTTTAATTCTTGTAAATTAGTAATTTATCAATTTATATAAACCAGCAAATAAATTAAATTACAAAACATATTCTGTTATAATGAGTACCAGTTTGGCGTTACTCTTTTGAAACAGAAGACGGTTCTGTTCGGAAGCGAACTCAAAACAAATTATCAGAAATCACATCACGCGACTACTTATACAATTAGCATGTTGTTATAATGTATAATTAATTTCATGACATTGATTGAATCAAGATAATGACCATTATAACTGGCCGGTTCATATTTTTAGTATAGTTTCTCTCGTTTCAGATGTTTGCTTTAACAGCTTATTTACAGCAAACCGAAACATCCGTCGCTATAGAAAAAGTATGTTAAGTTTGTTGCAGATTTTTTCTATGTTTCTATCATAAGCGTATTACGTTTCAGCAACAATATTAGTAACTACTTAATTTACTTTAATAAATAAATAATTCTACGCAGACAAATTGTACATAGGTATTAAACGCAGTGCACTGGGTAAAATATTAAAATGCTATGACTAATATCACACTTTTCAATTCCTAATTATTCACATAATTAAATGATTAATAAATGACCACTACTTGAGTTTTCTGAATAACAAATTCCCGTGGGTTACTTGCACTACACTACGGTACCACTAAGTCGTCCTTGCTACGGATAATTTAAAGCTCTCGCTTGCGACTTGCAACGAAGCCGCTATATAACAAAGTACACTACATATTATTCGATTTAAATGCGTCACATGACGTCATGTCTATTGACGTATGAGAGCACGCAACATGAACTATTTAACTAGTTTGCTCCGAGTTAAAATTGAAATGCACAATAATACTTATCAAAACAATGGGTAACAATTCGTTTTGCACAAAACCTCACGAGAGCTGGATTCGTCTTCCTCGGAGTTGCACCCCTTTCGTCGCTCCCGCGGCCGGGGGCGCGGCGCGGCGGCGCCGCTCGGACGGTTACACCGCCTCGGCTGAGGGTCCTTCACAAGTTCATGATCAATTTACTCCCACCGGTAAACACTTGCACTGTTTTATTTTCTGCAGCCGCTTTCGCTTGTACAGAGACCTCTGTCCCGGACACTTGAGTGTGACCGTAATCCAGGTGAACTTCTTCGGCTTGCAGAAGGAACAGGACTTGAACGCGGGTGCGGGACGGTCTTCGCTACCATCGCGGCGGCGTGGCCCTTTTGGGATGTAAAAGGAGTTGCACTGTCCATAACAAAAGTTATTGATGACGGTAGCCGGCAAACACCCGTTTTCTCTTATTTTCTGCACTAATGGTTCCGTTTTACACCAATCCTGCTTCAAGTACTCTTTCTTGGTCACAACGAGAGCATTTCTTGAAGATTTTAAAATTTTGCGGAAGTCAACACCCGGGGGTAACTCCGTACTGTCTTCTTGATCAGGCACCGAAACGATCATCGTGTCAGAGGTGCCGTCCCCTAGTTCGTTTCTCTGAACATATGAGGGCGAGGTAGCGGTGACCTGGTCAGTGCGGCGACGAGCCGCGAGGATTCTCTCGACCTGTTCGGTGTCTATGATATCAAGGATAGAGTCCGTGGGAGTGAACGGCCTCCTGCCGCCGACTCCGGCGCCGGTGCACCCACCGCAGGCCGCTAGCAGCGCCGCTGCGGCGAGCCAAATATGAGATTTGGAGAAGTTCTCCATCTGCAACAAAAAAATATCGAAATCAATTCGAGTATGACGAGTGGTTTCCATCGAGGTCATTGACGCAAGGCTGCATTAGTTTTAAAATAGGTTCTAATGGAGAGGAAGTCGTAGGCGAGACTCACGTTGCATCGAGCATTGGGAGCGAACATCGTAGGCAGTGCGTCGGAGACGGCGAGCGACGGAGAGCGGCGCGAGATGCGTGTGCGCTGGGCCGGCCGGCGGAGCGGTAATGAGGCGCTCAATGGACCGCCGTCGCCGCCGCCGCTCAATGGACGAGATGACTCACGCACACCGCCATAGAACCGTTACTACGAAACATTTCCGCAGACCCAACACCTGTCTGATAGCAAATGTTTCGGATTAACGACACTAAGTAATCTTAATCTCGTCATTGATAAACAGGAACCAAACAATTTACAAATAAGGGCTTATAGTTCTACAACAAAAATGGTTCAGAACAATAAAGAGATTAGCTGGGCCGTTAACTATTCTCAAAATACCTAATCTCTAATAAAAGTATTTCTTATCGTTAATAAATTTTAATCTTGTCCTAAACTTTGTTTTAAATCTTCCTGAGAAAACGCGGCGTAGGCATTGTTCCGCGTGGCGAGGGATGTCGGTGATCTTTGGAGGGCCCGGAGAGATTTTCTCACTTCGGCGGCGCCAGCGCGCCCGGTGATGCGACGGAGGCACAAGCGCCGGGCAGATGCGAGCTAGCATGCGCCTGCGCCCGCCTGCTGTCGTGCGGTTATTTAGGTTCATACCGGCTTTTTGACTGGGAGCAATATTTCAATTAAAATATTTGGTGGTATCGCTGTAATTATTTATTGCAGAACTTATAAGTTATAAGTAATATTTCTCAATTTATAATAATTATTATATGTAGTACAAGAAATTTATACAGTTATGAAACATATTTTTATTATTAAAAAACAATAAGATTACATACGCATCTACGCTAAACAAAAAAAATATATGTTTTTATAAGTCACTGGTGCTAGCATGCGCCGGCGTCTACGTGCAGACCCGGTAGCCGGCGCCATCAGCAATCATGTATTATTAACGACTAATTTAGCAATTTTATTTGAGCAAAAACTTAGCTTAGTTTTTATCTAGATCGGTAAAGGCGCCTCTCGCTAGCGCTGTCTAAAAGCGCAATTTCTTATTTTTAAACATTAACCAAATCAGAACACGATCTCCAGTTCTGTTTGAAAATGAGGTTGTACTTACGCAATTGTTTTAGAAATAATCTGATCCATCGATTGGCTACTTAGTTGTTATAGTTCCGTAGTCAACAAGCAAAAAAATGTTGGGAAAAGGTTATATTAAGTTAAAGATAAACATTTATAATCAACCCCATGCCGTAGGAAGCTGGCTTTACGTCATACTTTTACGCTCGATGCTATAGGCTCCTACAACATGCTGGCCCTTTTGATCAATACGTTTCCGCCCAGTGCTGCCCACAATGCCATAGAGACGAGCAACCGGAGCCTTCTCAGAAATGTAGGCGCTGCGTGGGCATAGGTTCAATTATATTTTTAACAAAGTATCGTTAAAATCGTCGTGGTATATTCAAGAAGATGTAGCAATTTGTCTGGTTGTACCAAAATAGAATCAGAAATATGAGCAGTCACCATTTGGGGCTGTATACTAACATTATTTGGATCTTTAAGTCCTAATACAAGTTATATATTATATATTAAACTGCCTAGTATTGTAGTATATAAAATTATAAAATCATATGTTTTCTTTTATCCAATACACTGGGACTTAATTATGCACTATTAAAAAAGGTACCTACGCAAACTATAAAATGACGTATTATTTAAAGTATACATACATCATGATCATCATGCATATCTTTCACATATTATATAGGCCTTTTTTATAGCATGCCACTGAGCTAGGTATTGAGTTTATTGTATTCCTTTAAACATACAATCAAGTGTATGTTGAGATTTTTTTGTTTAAAACATCAATAGCACATTCTGATAATATTGCAGATCACAAACTGGATTTCTGGGATGAGAACTGTTCGATACCGCATAGAAATCGTTTGTGAGTGGGTTGTATTTAAACGAGAAGACTCACGCAGCGCATATAATATTTACACTCCTATTGCAGAATTTGTAAAATTCACGTTACATATACCAATTGTACTCGTTTTAATCTCTGTGTAAAAAGTAAATAAAGCTAATCGTGTGTCGGTGAAAAACGATAATTATAATTTTAATTTTCACACCTATTACTTCTCGTACAGTCAGCAGCAAAAGTGGCTAAGCGTTTGAAGTGTTCAAAATGACCTGCACGCACTCTTATTCTCTTGACAATAGAAACGTGTTGACCTCATTTTGAACACCTCAAACGCTTATCCACTTCTGCTGCTGACTGTACCTACCAGAGGATCGTGGTCGCTAGTTGTCTACGTGTCAACGGATGACAGTGTCTATCTCTTTCAATCGCATGGTTTTAAAAAGTGACACCTGCTTTGTCAGGTTGCTGGCAGCGTTCATGTTAGGTCTGCTTTTTTTTACTTCATGTCAAGGAACTAACTAGGGCTTTGAATTACAATATTCTTTGCGTGTTAAAAATTTAGGTTGTAGGGCGAGTGATTAGAAACAAGTTGGATGAGCTCCCACTAAGTATATACTTATACTCGTACGAGTACAGACGCCATATTTGTGACCTTTCGATTTAGGTCGATCAAGAGTAAATAAAATGAGGAAGCCTAAATATAGAACGAACAGAATTGCTGTACAGCATACAGCAAGAAACTCCTTATTCAATATCAGCTCACAGCTGTGACGGGAAGAAAGGGACAACGCTATCTATACAGTATAAGATCTAAAATATTTGCTAATTAATCTGCAAATTTATATTTAAGTATAACTGTTAACACATAAGTACGTAAAATGCTTATCGTACTGTTGCAAAATTGGCAAGGCACCTATAAAACTTTCCCCTGAATATTTTCTTATTTGCGATTTTGCCTCATTATGCCTCATAGTTCCATCCTTATCTCACCTGAAAAATTGGTAGTACTCACAATGATAAATTGATAATCTGGCGCTATAACTAAGGTATGTAGGTACAGTCGTCACCACAGCCTGTATGATACTTTTATTATATTATACGAGTACGTATTAAATCTTACAGAACGTGTGTAGTATTTCATTGATAACTATCTATATCTTTTCCATGAAACTGCATCGTTATTAAATAATTAAATGGTATGACATAATGCGTTATAATATAACGTCCGCTTGTACTATGTAGTGGCGTTAACTACCAAGAACTTTACGTAATCTTCCCTATTGATAAAAATATTGTAAGATCAATAGTTTTTGCTATATTTACGGATAAAACAAAAGATAAATGCTGTGAATGCTATGATTGTTACAATGCCTACTTAAAACACGTTCGCGACAGTACGTAAAGAGGCTGCTGGGTAGTTTCTGGATTAATGACGCTTAACTGTAGCACTGTCATCGAAAGTAAGGAATAAATCAATATTTCGGGACAATCTTACACAAAACCACCTAATCGTGCGGTAAGCTCCGTACGGCTTGTGTTGTAGGTACCAGACGACGATATATGTGTATAATAGATAAATACATACAAATACTTAAATACATGGAAAACATCGATGACTCAGGAACAAATAAATGACCTGACTAGGATTCGAACCCAGGAACATAGTGACCCACTAGACCAGACCGGTCATCAAATGAAATAGAATGAATGGAAAAAAATATTCATTTTATAATAAACATGTAAGTACATTACTTATCAATAATAAAAAAATAAGCAACGCTTTTGATCCTGACTGTACAAACAATATAAATATGTCGCACCACCTTAAATTCCTTAGCGCAAGCTTGGAATCTCTGAATAGGGAGGAAGTGGTTCAAAATCGATAGTTTTTTTTACAACCGGCCGCTTAGTGTAGGAATTTCATTCATGGGTCGTTCATTCATTGCTTTGTTTGTAAAAAAAGCCCTTAGAGACAGGCCGTCTACATAGCGCACGTAAATGGCGATTATCTACGGGTGGTGTTTTTGACAACCCTATTCGGTAGGTGGCGGGCGCCTTTGACTTTTTTTTATGTAAAATTTGCCAACCCATTTTCTATGTCTTACAACAAACAATAACTAGCATACTGACCAGGTTTATGAGGTGCGAAAGTATAAGTTTCGTACACTTTTAAAATACGTTTTGAAGTAAAATATTTGCATTAATGTTCTCCCTGACAGCAACATTATTAATAATCATAAATGAAAACTTTATCACCACAAATTACTACAAGATAGAACAAAGTGTTATTCAGTCTATTTCATTATTAAAAAGTTAGAAATATAGACTATAAGTGCTTTGTTTTCAATAACAAAAGGTCGATGATTTTACACACCCTGTAAACTTACCTCTCCTAATCTGAGTATTATATCACAAAAGTCTAAGCCCGAAGGTATTCGGTCAAGAATGCCGACCTTCTCAGAACGGCACAAACATTCGAATGGCCGTTTGACACGTTCCCTGATGTAGATTAACTTTTTATAGCATCACCTCCGATTAA
Organism: Grapholita molesta; assembly: GCA_022674325.2. Taxonomy (NCBI): domain Eukaryota; kingdom Metazoa; phylum Arthropoda; class Insecta; order Lepidoptera; family Tortricidae; genus Grapholita; species Grapholita molesta. The sequence continues at coordinate 20,090,148 of CP053121.2, read as the reverse complement.
TATTAATTTCATGGCTAATCTGTTAAATAACAATAAATGATACGAAGGCAAAGTGCATCCCGAACTTAGGTAAGCCTGATAAATCGTTTGGTGTAGAATTAAAGTTATAAAATAAGAAAAAAGCTGAACTTATTATTATTATTATTTTTTTCATTAAAAGCAGGCAGATACCATGAATAACATATAAAGAATAAATATATAAAGAAACTATCTTTAGTCAGGACTAAATAAAAATATTGATACATCACCATGCTATTATGAAGTGTCGATATAATAATTCTTATATTTCTTGACTGATAGTAAGATACTGAATGGCGTTAATTTTTTAAACCAGTAGGTAACGAAAGTCACAAAAAAATGTTGGTTTACAAAGTACATATAAAATATCTAGGATCACCGCGTGCAACTTGATTTATATGTGCATATTTACATAAAATAAATAAATCGTTCCCAAGCTGGCATTAAAAGAAACATAAAAAGCACGAAACCGGAGAGTAAGTTCTTTTACCTATCTTGTACAAAAAGCTGGCGACTAGCCTCGATGTGCTTAGACTATTATGCGAACGATTTGCACAGTGTGGGCAAAAAATGAAAGCATTTACGATACAAATGCATTTTATCATGATTTGATGAATGCATGCGTCTCGAAATGCAGGCGACGCCGAGGCGCCAGGCCTATTGTAAACCTCCTATACATCAAGCTCCGAGCCCGCGCGAACACCGAGAGAGTACATTTATGAAATAAATAAATCACTCTAGTGCTTGCGCTGGTACCATCCGAACATGTGTGACGAGTAAGGCCAGGTTAATGCTAGCTGTATAGGTATGTCTTGCAGGGCACTATAACATTATAAGATTTGTAGTGCTAGATTTCTAATTTAGGCTAGCACCTGATATTCTGCCATTTGGTTATCCGCCGAGGTTAGCTTTGGTCCTGTCATATACTTGTCCTGTAAATAAAACGCTTATCTAAAGGAGGTGGAGGTGTACAGTTAGCAGCAGAAGTGGCTAAGCGGTAGAGGTGCTAGCCCTGATATTCTGCCATTTGGTTAGCCGCCGAGGTTAGCTTTGGTCCTGTCATATACTTGTCCTGTAAATAAAACGCTTATCTAAAGGAGGTGGAGGTGTACAGTTAGCAGCAGAAGTGGCTAAGCGGTAGAGGTGTTCAAAATGATGTCAACAAATTTCTATTGACAAGAGAATAAGAGTCCGTTTAGGTCTTTTTGAACACTTCACCCGCACAGACACTTTTGCTGCTGACTGTATTGGTAGTGAAGGGAGTGTTTACCCTTCCGACTAATTTTTAGTTATTTGGCATCTATCTCTAGTGAAAACACTGTACTATGTAGACGTAAAATAAATATAAAACCCATTCAGTGCCAGTAGCCTGTCAGAAAACTACTAGAGTGGCTAGAGATGTGTACTGGCGTACTCGCTCTCTGCGACAATCGTGCCCAATCGTTTCGATCGCTATTCTGAGCGCGTTAAATATTTCTATGCCGCTTCTATTCCGTAACTAACAGTGAATTATTGTTGCCTACCTATTGTTGGTAATTAAGCAGGATGTTGCTATACTTCTATAGAAAACTTTTCATAGAGTTAAAAATAAATTGTGTGTTTCTGAGAAAAAAACGTCTCTACTTAGAGAGTTGGTATTAATTGCACACATCGTTTTGCTCTTTAAATATCAAACGTAGTAAGTAAAATGCATCTTTATGTTACGTAAATAGGAAGTAGACATACATAGGTGTTGTCAATTAAATCTTTGTTGTCCTATAGCTCAATTAGATTTTTAAAGATAAATTAATTCGCTATGAATAAATCTACTTTCTTTGGTCCTTAGATCATCTAAAATAAATAAGGTGCGGCCACAGTATATAAGACATAAGCAACTACTTAGATTTTTTTAATCTCTAACCTCCTATATTTTGTATAAGCTACTTAAAACACTGTTAAATAAAGAACAAAAAGCAAGGTAGACATGACAGTATAATTACACGATAATTTCCTTCATATACCAAAATAAAGAATTCAACTAAATCAGGTACTAATGTGACATATTTTCAAATGCGAAAGATTACGATCCAACTGGGCTGTGGAAAGTAGATACCTACTCTTTAAAAAATATTATAGATATACTAGGTAACAGTGGCGGCGCGTTTATACAAGCCGATTTCCGCCGGGTTGACTAACTTTACTGCAGCTCAACGGTTTTCCTTGGGCTCAAGAAGAAAAGGCTTCGCGTCCTATAGCAGTTCTCTGGCTATTTTTTCAAAAAGGAGTCAAGCTCGCCTTTCCATCGCCGGCGAGTACCTACCGTACAGCTACTTAGCTTACTTAAATTTTTAGCATTTTATTTACACGCTAATCAGTAATCACTAAATAAATTCTAATTCTGGGGTGAGCAGCTTACCATTCGACGTGCCTATTCTGTTTCGGTACAAGTAAAGATTTTGTGAAGTTTTTTTCTATTTAAAATCAGAATAGTACCCCATCTCGGCGCCGGCGCACGATGTAGGTACGTAATGTGGTCGAGCAAAAAATGACAGAAAAACGTAAAGAACACCAAACGCCAGGTACATGCACGAGACGTATAAATCAAACCAGGGGTTCTAACACCTCCTGACATGAAAATACTTTGTTATACGTTTTTTTTTTTTTTTTTTTATGACAAAGGTGGCAAACGAGCAGACGGATTGCCTGATGGTAAGCAATTACCGTCGCCCATGGGCACTCGCAACACCGAGGGAGTCACAAGCGCGTTGCCGACCTATAAGTGGGTTGGAGCTCTGGGAACCTTACTCACCATCAGGAACACAGCACTACATACCTGAAAGGTAGCAGTGCTCTTATGGCTGTGGTCTTCTGTAAGGAGGAGGTACTTCCCCAGTTGGGCTGCCCCAGATTCAAGCGTGATGGTTATCGCTGTGCCCTACCTCTCATTGTTGGACGTAGTTTAAGGACATACCCGGGTCCGAAACACATCAAGTAAAAACGTACATAAAAACATCAAGTAAATGTAAAGGGTTCTGTCTGTGAGACCCGTTCTAGTCTTATGGTAGTTTATGTCCTATCCGGCCGAGTCAGAGTGTGCCTAAGCACATTTTATTAGATTCTAAACTCTATGCATGGAAGTTACTGCAAGTGCCGACCGACCGGCTCCTCGCGGATGCGATCGCATTCGATCACCGACGCGCGCCGTCGGATACCATTACGGCCAATCGAGCCCAATTGGATACTTTTTGTCCCTTGCGCTACTACGGCGTGGCTTTTCATTTTCATGTCCCTATTTTAAAGGTATCCGGTAGATTTGAACGCCATGTATGCGGTTAGCTACCGCCAGGCCTGGCTGGCCAAAGTGTAACATCTAACGCATAACGCCTCTAAGCTAATCTAAGTAAACATGTAAATTTGTGACCTGTCTGACAACGCAATGTAGGTATACTAATATACCCCTTTTCTTGGTTGATAAAAAAGTCGTTAGTTTATCTTATTGAAAAACAAAAATAAAGATAAGTGGAAATTATAACAAAGTACAATATTAGGGTTTATTAGACAAAATAAAAGGGTTTTTCCTAATCCGGCGTAACAACATATTTATTACTGGCCGTTAAAATTATTTTTGTCCCGTTTTCCACGAAAATATACGATCATGCTATTTGCTATAGACCAGTCCACTTTAGTTATTATTTGCATAAAACACGAAAGTTATAATGTATATTACGTTGCCAAGAACGATGTTAAAACGGGGTGCGTAGAGTCAGCTTAAATAGTACCATATGTAACAACGCAACAATAAGTAATTGCTATCTTGTATATGTTTTCAATATAAGCTTCATTACAATCTTATAATTAACTTATAATCTCTTAATCTTGCAACTCAACTTTGAAGTAGATATTTTGAACCGATTGAGCTGAAATTTATCAGTGAAAATGCAATATTATGGTACCACTGATCTGATGCTGAAGCCATAACATACCCATCGGAACTTCTAAAAAATACAAGATACTAGCCCGTGGTGTTTAGTTTTGTTATAATGGTCTCGACGAGTATACGTAGTTGATGATTGTGTAAAAAAGTACAGTCGGGAATAAAAGCTTGTACCGAAAATGACATTTGTCATGGAAACATATTCTAATTCACATTTCACTCACATCACGCACACAGAATACTAGGTAGACACATAATACTAATTTCATACGTTTACTGCAATGATGCAATAGTTACTCAAGTTGTCATAGAGTATAAATATATATCGAAGCCTCAAGGATCCCTACTATAACGTCTCAGCTTCGATTATTGTTATGGTATTAACACTTTTTCGTTCCTTTGCCCGCGCGATTAGAAACGGATGTTAATCGGCTGACAGATATAAAAGCTTGGAATCGAGCAACTTACATAAATCAGTGTTGTCTCATTTATTTTATACTTTGACACTTATTTTCTACTGCGTTCGTTTGTAAATCTATTCAAAATTACTATGAACTAGCGCCGATATATTACATAAATGATTGTTGAATGAATTATCTATCATCAATATCTATTGTTTTTTCTATAGTCTAAATAAAGAAAAAACAATAGATATTGATGAATAACATAACCGATTTATTATGATATGAATATAAACAATAAAACACATTCGTATTTACAAACTATTTAGAAAGGTCACAAGGTCCTAATAATGGCCTTGAGGCATTGTACCCAGGATGCTGGCTGTATTTCCTTGTTGAATCGCAATGCTTATACGTCGCGCGAGGAAACCGCCAGCTCTTCAGTCGCCAATTACGTCAACCAGACAAAAACTTTCTGCATAAAGTGTATGTGCGCTAAGACCCCGTGGACCTGGCGTATTTACGCCAACGGTACGAAACGGTACAAAAATATAATATCAGCCCAAGCTCTTATATGTATTGTTAATTTCGGCGCTTTTCGCCGCTGCACACACTTTTACACTGGTTCGTTGGAGATGGGACGGCGCTAGTGTGTTACGCAGGCAGCATTCATCCCAAGTTCCAAGGAACGAGACACCCCATCAGGCCTTTTGCAGCATCTCTGACAATGCCGGTCGGCGCAAGAAGAGCAGGCGCGTTGATGGTGGAAAGAGATCGACGGATTATGTCATCAAGCGTTGCGTGTGTAGAAAAACGGCCTGCACTTTTTTTACAAGATAATCCGTGGTGTCCCAGTTAGTCCACGACCCTGCCACAAGAGCATTTATGTGGCGTACATACCAAAACTCCAAGTCGCGAACCGGTCACCAGTCTAAGGGACGTAGGATCCAAGAAAGTAATACTGTCTATAAATTTTTTGAAATATCAACTTTTAACAAAACTAACATTTATCTACTCTTTTAGTAGGCGTAGTACGAAAAATAACTTGTTCGAAGAGGTGACGCATACATGTTACTTATAGGTATACATTTGGAATAAGTTCAACTTCAGATTTTTTACCATCTGAGTAAGCCAATCAAAATTATCCTCTTGACACAATCTGCTAAATTTGGCATTTGTTATGGGAATAAATCGTAGGCGCATCTTAATAAACCCCACCTACACTAATACCAGTCGTGCCCGAGCTGTAACAATGATTACAGATATAAATACAATAGAGGTAGTAAGTGATACTTAGCATTTTGAATCTCTCTATTAGTTAGTAAATACACCTACTCCAGTAGCTACTGTCCTGTTGGACGGTGTGGTTCGGAAGTTTGCGGTTAAGAAATGTCAGTTAAACTTTTTAAACAGGGATAAATGATATTGTTTCTTCTTTTTATGCTAGTTAAACTTTCTGTATAAGGGCGGCGAACTCAGGAAAAAACAGAAACGCGAGAGAAAATACGCTGAGGCTCGCATAGCACGTATTAAGAACACATTTTTCAATCTTGATCTGAAAATACCTATTTCTTTTGCTAACTCAGTTAAAACTTTGTTACTTGTACACACAGCAACACTCTTAACTGTACATCGGTGGACTTTATGCCTTATATAACAAGGTCTACCAATGTATAGCTAGGAGTGTTGTTGACTGTACCATCCCGCATTATGTAGTTAAATTTAATCAGATAAGATACAAAACCTGATATAGTTATTTGAAATAATAAAGCAGTTGTTTTAACTCAGACTGAAGATAAATGAATGACTGCAACAATCAAACGACAGCCCGTCTTTTTTCTAAAATATTTAAATTGTTTTACATACTCGTAGCAGTAAATAATATTCCAAACAAGACGGATTGTGCACAATTACTGTCTAATAATACAACAACGGTCTACAATTAGTAACTACATATCTAACCATGTTTTTATATTTGTCATCCTCTGTAACTTATCATTCGTTTGCTTGCGTCAATCTAGGAACATACAATACCCTTACCATGAGTTGTGACATGGAGGTTTTCGATAGCGAGTATCGAGTTTACTATCTGTGCATCTCGCTTGTACTATTTTAGTGCGAACGAGATGCACAGATAGTAAACTCGATACTCGTTATCGAAAACGTCAAAGTCAGAACTCATGGTAAGGGTACAAGTCAATGAATGACAATGTCTCTACAAACCGCCTTGCCGTATCTTGCGTATGGAATGGCGTATTTAGTATGTTATTTACTTGGCGTAAATCTACAAAATTCACACGCATATTACAAATACGCACGGTATTGCCCCGATAAGGTAAGGACCATATTAGGACCATAGTTGGGAGTTTATGAAATATATTTAGGTTGCACAAAGTTTAGGTTATAAAGTAATATAAAGGTTGCACTAAGTATAGCTATGTATGTTTGTAAGTATTAATATTCCCTGCTTATAATCGGCCGATAATTTTGATATGCGAATATGGCTAACTAAAACCCGAACAGTGACGCATAGCTGCTTTATTTAGCAAACCTCAGCCTATAACGTATAAATATTACATTTCTTCTTGTATCTTAGCATAACGATTTCATGTCATATCAAATTTGGCATAACGTCTGGTAAAGTAAGGTAGGTAAAGTAAGTAGGTAGGTAGGTAGTAAAGTTTAGTTTTAATAAAATGTAGTGGTTATAAGTATTTGTAGACAATTTAATATTTGATAAAATAGGCATTTATTTGAAACGTGTGGAATTCAAGTGGATACATAACCATTCGTATAGGTATGTTATTTGTGTTTGGTAGTATTGTTGGTATTGGGAAATTGGAATTGTACATAACGGCAAAGAAAAACTAATAATATTATATTACCATACAGAAGAATCTTTTCTTGACAAAACTCACATTTAGGTATAAAATTATAACTACACCCGCCTGCAAGCAAAATTGAAACATATAACTGCGCACTAACCGTGAATCTTCTTTGCGCGCCGCAGTTTGAGTGCCAGAACATGGTTGTCACTTGAAAAGTTTTTGATATATTATTTTTCATTTCTCATGCTCGGAAAGTGGGTCATTGTTTATCTACTATGCGGGTGGAAAGTGATACGTTTCCGCCCTAGGGTCGCAATTTGGCATGTTCCTATTAGTTCTCCCCTTGTGAGCACTCAGTAGAACAAAGTGGCGAAAATAACCTTATTTACCGACGCCAGAAAAAAATACATGAGAATAGTTCTTTCTCTTAAATTATAGCAATTTATTGTAGCGATTATCATTAATTCAAATATTTATATAATTCGGTTCAAATTTTTAAGTGCCTTGGTTCTATATTACAGTAACAAGAAGGAATAAACCTACCAAGTTTTTTTAAACTTTAATATGCGCAGGTAAGTAACGGCAGTAACTTATACAGCTAATCATGAATGTAAAAGTACTTATTGGAAATATTACCTTCTTATTAGTCATAACTACGTTGAATGGGACCATTTTATTACAAATTCTATTATTTTATACATAAAACAAGCCTTAAAATTTTAAAAAAAGGGTCGCGTTTTTTTTTAAAACTAAAATGTTGTTTAAGACACCCATTATTCGCCAATAACGCGCGCGAAAAAAAAAACATTAGGTATGTGCGTTATGACAATTATGCTGCAAGAAATAAGTTAGAGGCCGTATTCCGCGCAACTATTGAAAATACTTGAATAGTAAACAAAGGGTCTACCTCGTCGTCAATGGGTGACTTCCTACCCTTGGTTAAATATCTACTATTTGGTCTGTATTCACTCAATTTGCTATTGAACTTGCTATCGGTATGAAAAACTATAATTTTAAACTCTCCCTGTGAGACGTTGTTGTGTCGTGACTTCAACTCTCGAGAAACTACCTTATATTTCTTGCCATACATTTATTGCACACTGGCACTGGTTCGATCAGTTCATGTCAATGGTTTTGACTTTGATCGGTTGACGGTGCGTTACTAGTCTCCTAAGGAGACTCTCTTTTCATTGTTATTTTTTTTTAATCGGGCAGTAACTAGCAGGGTATGACGCACTGCACTTGCTACCAACATAGCCCCGTGACGTAATTAGTAATTGTTTATTGTTGCCTTGCAATGATTCCTTCGATGACGTCTGACTTCACGCATTGGTATGATGAAAGAAGTCTAATTTATGTAGGTAAGTTATACATATTTGTGGTAAGTATCACAATGACAATAACATCTACTATGAGTTTGAGTACATACATGTGATACAAATAACAATAAAGAATTGCGATTTCCGGTGAAGTCATTCAAGTTAAGTTTTGCCTATAAAACCTCGCGTGTTGATATTTTTATGCTAGAGTTTAATTATATACAGTCTGTAACGCGGTATAATGAATTTAATTGTGCGTTTTTTCTTCCGACTGAATTCACTTTTCTTATTTGAAGGATTTTAACGAAAATCTAGCGCACCTAATTCTACATTCTAAGCAAATCTAGGATTGCATTTTACCGAGCCTATAGCAAGGACGTTAGGAAACGTTAACATGTTGCCATTTTAAATAAAATCTTCCTTGTTTTTAATGACCTATTAGACTCTTTTAAACTCTACAGTGGGAATCCACTTTACGATTTTAAAACTAACGTCACCACCGCGGCACCCCAGTATCTTGCGTGCAATGTATGCTACTTACTCGTACTCTTTAAAAGGAAAAGAAAAGAAAGCCTTAACCTGCGCACTATACTCGAAATTAGGTTCACAATTGGCGAAACGTACGCACACCAACAATAAGGAAATCCATGACATTTTCCGTAAAATGCTTAAACAATTTACTTATGAATTCCTGTCAAGTGTGGTTTTAATCTAATAATAGTAAGATTATAGTTCCTGTTTCTCACGGACGTGAGTGCAATACCAAACAATGCTACAGGGTGGCGCCTTACTTTAGTTAAACCTGCGTTCATAATTCTGACCCATTTTCTACGTTATTCAGGCTAATTGTGGACTGCAAAATCTTATACTAATAGCACACACTACCGCACGGTGACGTATCTGATCCGATTCTAACTGCAAAGTGTGCCGGCAATTATCGGATGTACTACTTAATACATAAGCCACATAAGGTAATTAATTTATATTAACTATCTTGTAAATATTAATTTGTTACTGTGCCATCGATGTATAGACATTACTCTTAAACTAATTTAATCGTGAACCACAGCGAATGTATGAAGCCCACAACTTTTAAAACATACATTATTATATGTTGTAATTGCAACTACTTATAAACTTCATTGTCGGTGTCCCCTGTTAATGTCTAATAGAGTAATTATAGTGACAAGAAAATATTTAGGAATCTAAACTAAGCTAGCCTAAATAGGTTCCTATGCGGAACGGGGCAAGCTGTCTATACATATCTTTTCAAACGTTGTAAAAATGATGTACACAGTAGTGATAGGTATCAATGTAGATTACTAACATTTACCATTGGTTTAATATTACAGTTATATAGTAATTAAAACACGTTACTTAATAAATAACCCCTATACTATTTATCCATCCTGTAGCTAACACTTAATATAAGCCCATTACGTTAAATGTATGACATATATTATCATAACCAACAAACAATTTGCTTCGCAATTAATTAAATCCAATTTTAACCCGTCAAGACTATAATCAATACTTCTAAATTGATTTATTATTAATAACGTATTAAGACGTAAATCAAACGGCCAACAACGCACGTTTAAGTCATTTGAGTTGTTAGATGTCACTATAGCACGCTCAGGCGTGGAGTAGTCATAAAATCAGCATAATTAGCGCCTGTTGTCGTTTACATTAATTTCTAAACAACTCTCAGTCAAATAACATTGAATTACAGCTGTAATTTGTACAGGCGTTGCCCGCACACTGTCATTAAAGACGAGTTTTAATGTTTACTTGTTGTGGTTTAGCATAACAAATAATAGACATGTGACATTCTTCTACGTATTAATGCGCTAGGCGGAATGTTACTGAGTGGTAAACAAAGTGTGCATCTACTGCTATGTTCTATCCGACTCATCTCAAGTTCATAAACAACAGGACGCACTCATGTAATCGAAAGAAATGATACATTTGGCCGGAAAACACAGAAGAACCATCGAAGGAGTTGCATGCGACGGCCACTCTATCATTTTCAGAAGAGAGTCAATCAACAGCTTAGATGATTTTGAACACTGTTTTTAATAAATTAGGCGAGTTAAATACGTAGTAGATTTAACTAATGCTGATCCTAAATATTGTGTTTGATTTTAATTTTAGGCTTATATTTTAAATAATGTATTATTATACCTCTAGTTTCGTAATACATTTGTTTCCTGTCCGTCAGTCGGGCAGACGCCTATTTGCTCCAAACGATTGATAATCGAATATAAACACGGTGAGTCATCAAACCGAGCCACACATTGTCGATACGTGAACACAAGTGTACGAAATGATTAACGACTCGTGTCGATGCTAAATCGACTACAATATACCTACCACGAACAAACTACTCGTATTTACCAAAACTAGTGATGTCTAAAATATATATAGATTTACACCTGCAACCAGATAAAATAGTACCAGGCAGAGGGGTTGTAAATTGAATAGGGAAATAACTACCCCTGCGTAAAATAAATGACCAGCTCAAGTATACTATTAAAAAAACACCAAATCTTTAGGAGAGTTAGATAGAGCTAAAATTGATTAATAGAATTTTCATAATGAAACATACTGTCCACAATTAAACATAGGTAATAGTCATTTTTTGCAACTTGGTCCGCTCTTGAATCAAAAATATTTCATAATGTTAAATATATATTTAATATCAAATACGGTGGATGATAAATTAGGCAAGTGCGATTGATATAATTCTAATGTGTGTGAGTTTTGGATACGTTTAAATTTTAAATCATATTCGTAGTCTCACGCAGAGGCGGGGCAAATCTTTACACGTAAGGCAATAAAAGGAAACGCTCTGGAATTTGTTAACATTTGGCGCCAGCAGAGCTCTACCGCCGTCCATCAAATCAATCACTCAGTGAATAGTGAATTAATGAGCCAAAAGAACCGAAGTTCAATCGGCATGCACAGTGCACACCTACAAAAATCTTAAGAAAACTAAACCGACGCTTATTGAAAAAAGGATTTGCTTTTCTAGTTAATACTATTTAATATATATTTCATGCCTGTGATGTTTGAAGAGATGAAAAGTTTTACTGATACTTAAAGGTGACGGGAAACGTAAAGGCGATATAAAATCAGATGATTATAGATACGCACCAAATCCAGGACTAAAACATGACAGTTTATGTTATGTCAGTACCAAAAATCTACCTAAATCTGTACCTAGATGACGTGACGCTCCAGATGATCCTCGCGCGGGTAGCGTTCTGGCACAAAGAAGCAATTCTTTGCGCGGGATTGCCACTTGCAAGAAGCACCTTGCCCAGACGACCAAATTTAATCTAATTTTAATTATGTATTTGTTTATGTTAGGTGTTGTATTTTGTTTTATTTTGGTTTGACTTAAGTGTCTTTCTTTCTTGTACATTGTAGTTTTTATTGCAACAAATTCCCTCATGAATTAACCGCCAACAATATATTACGAGCCATTTTCGTGACTTCATATATACCTATATTGCGATATATAAAATTGGGTGATTTTGTAGTAGACATTTCCAAAATTTTGATGATCAGTATAAATATCGAAACACCTTTAATGAAGTTACCTATACAGACGGATTAGTAAATCCACGATCACGATTCACAGATAAGTAATCGAAAGGATGGTCAGTAGAGTGAACTTGGCAGCTTTTTCGATGCACTCGAAGATTTATTGGCAGCATCACGCATCGCGGCCAAACCCGCTTGAATCGGAACAGCCGTATTATGCACACTATTTTAAATCACATTAAAATTATAGACGCGCTTGATATAGGTTATAATTTAGGAAAAGGAATGGACGCGAAAATTCGTAAAATTTATTAGAATATAAATAGAATTGAGTTTTTACGCAAAGTTCTGTTACTATCACAAGTTAGCAAATAGACATTATCACACATGTCAAATTTATAAAAACATTTATTTTTTCCATACGGATAACCATAAAAGCGATATGATTGACAAAATATAAATTGCACCTTACAAATCATATATATCATGATTGATTAACATATAATATTGAAAGGGCTAACATACGTTTTATAACATGAATTTTGCTTGACATGTTTCGCTCCATAACGAGGAGCGTAATGATCAGCCCTTCGCGTTGGCTCATGACTGGCGGAGACCCGTTTAAATTCAATTAATATGGTTGAGTCTCGTGATAGTTTTGTATCATATACGATGCTGTTGCAAAAATCCTTTCAAAGGAACAACTGATTGTTCCCTGTCTACAATGTGTGTCGAGATCTCGGCGCTCCATACAATTTCGCTACTTTCGGTGTCCAGACCCTCCCTCTTCCATGACAACTTGAAGAGGGAGGTGGACACTACTGATGACCGTAAAGCTGGCAGCTTCCTCGCCCAACGTAGTTATTAGTATTGCGATACAATGCTGCCAGCATCTTCGGTACCATGCCGCGGGGGATGTTTTATTATAATGTTAATATATATTTTTACTTTTTTTACATTTTTAGTAGACATTATTTCCTTCTCTTCGGGTGATGAATAAATAGTACATGACCCATAATCCAAAATGCCATTTAAAGATTTTTTGTTTAATATCCGCAATAGATGTCAAAACAATACCTATCAGTGGTATGTACCGACATAACTAATACTATGTATAAAAAACCTTAATTGGCATGCGATTTTTTATAAGACCTCACTACGTCTTGTAATGCCGTATTTGATACAAGACTTACATTTACGAAATTACGAAAAATATTGAAACTACAGTCTAGAACCATACTCAATTTTGCATTTGAGTTTTGGCGTTCAATTAGTTGCAAGGTGGTAGGTTTAGTTCAGTAGCGCGTACCTTAAAGGCGCGGTGTAGATTTTATCTGAGCCAAGATCTATCAAAACTGGATGTGATAAATGTAAAAGGAAAACAAAGAACGTGAAAAATTTCACGACTGAAAAGGCAGTAAAAATGTTTATGTAAGGTTTTAAGTACAAAAATGCTGGGCTGTGGATATAGAGTTTTAACTTATAATAAGGAATTCTATCATCTCGACGTTGTTCTGCCTTACGTCTAACTGCTCACCATAAATATTACTCTTTTAACCCTTGAATATTACCTACTTGAAAAATAGAATTGATTTTAGCCAATATGGTCTTAGAGACAAATGCTCCTAAACAAAACAGAAAGAGTTTATATAACTTTGTTTCACTTTTTAAGTAAGAAAAGGAAGTATACTATAAGCCGAAGGGCAAGGCGAGCCTAAAAAAATCATATAGTTAGCCTAATTATCCCCTTCACTGTTCGACTTTTTACAGTATTCGTTATTTTTGCAGTATCTTCAGTATTCAGATAAATTTTCATACAAAAAATTCTGCTACTTTGAAAACTCCTCTTAGACGCATTGCTTATAGATCCTGCATACTCTGCATTACGGCGATTTAATTCTTCCATTATACCCTGAAAATGCACCATCCTTTCCAAATATATTTAGGTCTGCAATCTGGCCAGCTGACGTAACCTAGCCTCACTCTATTGAACTCATTGAAGCAGGGTCGGAACGGGATGACTGATTGTGATTGGTTTATAATGATTATCTAGCCATGTCTGCCGCGAGTCGCTATTTCATACTTCAGAAGAAAAGTGTCTTATGTGCAGTACGTCCAACTTGCTGTATATTCCCACAAGATTAGCGAGCGAAGCGAATGTACATCTCGGGCGGCTCAGATCTGTGGGTATATGATTAATCTCAGAACACGCTTGTACTGGTTGCCCTGAGCCGTTAACTGGCATATGTTCGGTAAGCTATTGAAATGACACGCCTGGCACTTTTGACCAATAAATTGTGAGTCGAAATGTAGTGAATAGATAACCAACGGAGATAACGACAATGAGATCATGTATGGATTTATCGTACTCTTTCTGTTTTGATTAGGCTTCACATTGTAAGGGTTTTAAGGGTTTAAGGGTATCTTCGATATTTTTTTTTCTATTTTTCTTTCGATTTAAATATCGAAGATATTCGCCAGCAGACGTTTCTGCATAATAAAAATAATGGTTTAAGGGTAGGTAACAAGTTTTTTTATTCGATAAAAAAGTAAATTCATTAGGACTTGGTTGTCAATATTTTTATAGGTCATTCCTTAAACTATTTAAGACTGGAAAGAACATGATTTTCTTTGTTTAATATTTTCTTGCTTAAACTTTAACCTAATTTAAGTTTTTTTTACTATATCATGCTTTAAACCAAATATGATTATTTTGCTGACTATACATAGAGGTTTACTAGCATGTCGCAGGTGCCTTACCTCATAAATTGTTACTATTTATGTAGGTTGTACCTCAATTAAGCAACGAATAAATTGTACAAACACGTAGTTTGCTTAGTTATAAATTCCTGGAATGTTGTTAGATTTATAATTTCAAAGCAATTATAGGATAAAATCAATGGCTTAATTTATAAAAGAGCCAGTCATGTCGCACTGGGTGTCTGAGAGGTGCAGTTAACGAAAATCATGTTTAATAGTACCTATGTATTGTATCAGATCGTGAAATGTCAAGAAAGTACTTAGCCTACGGAATTTTACGAGACTTGAGACTTGTCCAACATACGACCCCGCCCTCTTTCCAAGTTACAAATCTTTGCATTAATAGATATTTTATATTCTGAATGGTTTGAATATTGTTTTGACATGGTTCATTTCTGCGTGAAAAACATCCGCTGATATTACTCGGTACAACATATAACTACGAACGTATTATGGTCACATATTTTTTGTGACCCCTTACTTCCTCTATGGTACAAGGCTTACGTAATATTATCCAACGGGTGGTCGTCACCCAAATGAGGTGAAATATTTTTTATCGCGTGACAAAAAGCCGTGCTCTCTTTTTAATTGGTCTACGTGTGGTGTCGTCATATATGGTGAAAAACTATGATATGATGTCATCTACGGAATAGGGAGGTCAAATACTTACGAGTACGATTGTATGAATATAATGCTTTAGCTAAGTTCGTGAATTTACATAAATTACTACTTAAGCGATTTAGTTTTCGTGTATGTCCCATTTTTGGTACAATAATGGTGTTACCTTATGGGCAGAGCTACTTAAAAAGAACATATAGACGAAATAATCATGTCCGGTGTTGTATCTTCGATCAAAAGTATTGAAAACTATTTACGTTCATAGGCTTGTTTCACCCCTTGGACAAATGGTTTATGATAGATTAAAGATTAGGTATAATAGTAGGTTTTGCTCATTTGTATGTAAAAAGCTTGGTCCTTGAGTTTCACAACGCATAGTAGGAAACATATTAAGGAACCTGAATTCAAGAAAAAACGGAGGTAGGTGGAAGTACAAATACCTCTTTTTCCTGAGTAGACACTTTTTAAACTACCTACTTGCCCTTTAGTATATTTCTCAATTCAGCGGCTCTTAGACATAAATTTACCTTAATTACTCATTTACAAAGTAAACCTAGATCACCTTTTTTCCTCGGTTTACAATCGTATAATTTGACTTCCTTCCATATATCACTGAAACTAATAGCCTCCCACAATGCATCTGTCGTTTTCCGATTGCCCCGGCAAAAGTCCCGCCAGCTCATGACGAGATATTATCACTTATGACTTCACCGAGCAAAAACTCACGTCGGCCGAGTTATTGAAGTCGCCTTAAGATGGTGAGCGATTGTCGCCGGTCACGTATTGCATATTTCTGATAAATAGGGTCCCGCGGCGGAGGAAATCAACAATCAAATAAATTATTCAATATTTCAAATTTTCACTGTCCAATTCTTAACTTATAGCCTATGTGTGCGTCTCACGGATAGGTAAAGGTTTCTTGGATGGATATTCATCACAATTAAATTTTGCGATTATTCCGGCAATTACTACCTATATACATAAACTAAAAATGTAATGTTATAAATAAGGATAGGACAAACGCCCGTCATTTTGAAAATATAACCCTGTTCCGTACAGCAGAGACTTCCTTATGTTAATAAAAAAATACAATTTTATACATTTATTAGACCATAATTTATATCCAGTGACAAATTAATTTATGATTGACATTCCGAAATTTACTGTCGCCAATAAAATAGAATGACCAAGATTTTTTCTAAATTTTCAGTTGTGAGTGTGTGAAATGTGAATTTATGACCCATTTATGCGTTGAAAAAGTCCGTTCACAGTCTACGACGTCATAGGGGCATATGTAATCGTTGACATTGGTATACTGTTCTTCCAAAATATTTTAACATCATAAAATAAGGAAGTCTCTGCTGTACGGAACAGGGTTATATTTTCGAAATGACGGGCGTTTGTCCTATCCTTGACTTATAAATATGTTAAGTAAAGGCCATGCCAGGATAAGCTAAGAGAATCTGCCCCCAGCGAGTTTTGGTTTGTAATTTTTTTTGATGATGTAGCTTTGTATTAGTAGCAAGTATGCAAAATATCAGCCCCCGAAATGTTACAGATTTTGGTAAAAAAAAAAAAAACAAAATATGATCTTTCTTCAATATCTTTTTTTCTACCGAGCCGATTTTGACGTGCTTCTAATATATTGAGCATACAGTAAAGGTGATTATGCGACATTAATTATAGGACACATTGCCTTACAAAAAAAAAAAAAAATTACAAAAACAAAAATACTTTTTTTTCTTTTTTGTACTTTTACGTCAGCGACACCTCCAAGTTTTTCACTAAAGCTAGCCTCTTTAATAAGCTACGAAATGAATGTATTAACATAATTTTACCAGGGGTATAACGGGGTGTTTTTTTTAATTGAATTCATCACCGTACATTTTCTTTACCCGCTCATTATTAAAATTAATCGATTAAAAACTCTTTAGAGAAACTTGTATGTTTATAATGAGCACTGGCCACTTGAAAAAAAAAATTAAAAAGTATTGATTCCTTTGAACATACAAGTTTCTCTAATAGTACATTACTGCAGCCGCCGGGAAAAAGGGGGTTGAAGGCTGAGTTGTATATACGGCCGACTGTAAGGAGGCCGGATAGTATACGAAGCCTTCTAGACCCTTTCACGGCTAGGCATGTATAGTGCTTTTCTCAAACTAATGCAATGAAATAAATAAAAAAATACCACTGAACAAAACAGCTTCACGACATAAGTTTGTTAATTTTCCTCCAATCCCGCTTTGTAGTATTTTTGCCTTCGATGTAATAATTAATGACTATCATAAATAGTCTGGCTATAATTACTATATACAACATTTAGAAAACCACCAAAAAGAATGCACTTACCTTTTAAATGATGGCGCTACGGCATCTGCCTTTGGCGGTACACAATAACAAAATATAGATAAATAAAACCGGGCCCGGTTAGATTATTCAATTTTATACACCCGTAACACTATATCTAAGTCACAAAAGCATTGAATCACGCCATTTACCACTATTTAGTCTTAATAAACAGAGTTTTACACGCCGAGAAACTTTTCCATTCCGCCATTATTAAAACAAGTAAAAGTGTCCTGTGATTGGTTGAGTCAAAATGCGTTCAAAAACGCGCATGCGTGGAGTAGTGTTTGGTGTTGCCAATACAATTTTAAAATTGAGAGCATGAATAATAAATATAATAATGTAATAACCTGATGATATGAATATTCAATTACATGATAAATAAAATAAATCTCTTCATACCATTTCGTCTGAAATAAGCGAGATTATTTTTAGCCCGCTAATCATTTAGTCACTAAAAATGATAAAAAATATAACTCAGCTGTTTGAACAGGCTTCATGAACACAGACGCCAGGTATACATAAAAATTAAAAAAATTACTTCCCGGCCTAGGCCTTCAATTTTATATGAAATTCGTTACCTGTACTCTGGAGTCGATCCGCCCTAAACGTGATACTTCGAAGCCTATTATGACGCACGTAACGAAGACATTTCATTGCATGTTTGAGAAAAGAGTTTTTAATCGATTAATTTTAATAATGAGCGGGTAAAGAAAATGTACGGTGATGAATTCAATTAAAAAAAACACCCCGTTATACCCCTGGTAAAATTATGTTAATACATTCATTTCGTAGCTTATTAAAGAGGCTAGCTTTAGTGAAAAACTTGGAGGTGTCGCTGACGTAAAAGTACAAAAAAGAAAAAAAAGTATTTTTGTTTTTGTAATTTTTTTTTTTTTGTAAGGCAATGTGTCCTATAATTAATGTCGCATAATCACCTTTACTGTATGCTCAATATATTAGAAGCACGTCAAAATCGGTTCGGTAGAAAAAAAGATATTGAAGAAAGATCATACTTTGTTTTTTTTTTTTACCAAAATCTGTAACATTTCGGGGGCTGATCTTCTGCATACTTGCTACTAATACAAAGCTACATCATAAAAAAAAATTACAAACCAAAACTCGCTGGGCGCAGATTCTCTTAGCTTATCCTGGCATGGCCTTTGACCAAGCTCTCCTAATATATGATGAGCCTGACTTGAACGATCTTCAGCGTTTAGCTTTTACGATTTGGATTATTTAGTTTCTTTTTAACCCGTGAAAATAAGGCATAAATAGCTGCTCAATCTGGTAGAATATTTATTACCTGTATGGCTTCTTTAAGTATACTAAAATACTGTCTTTTCCCTCGTCGCGTCGCCTTGTCTATGGTAAAGCCGAAATATGAACGAATTCAGCGTAAAATAAGGTAATTTTTTCAAAAAAGATGTGCAATCTTGCACAGAGGGGTATCGTCTGCGTGCGTATTCTTTGCATTTTATTAGCCGGAATATCATCGGATCTTGGTGTTGATAGATATCAAGGCATACAGCGGCGCTACCGCGAACAACGATGTTCGTAAATTTCGGACGATTGTCTTTGTCACTCTCATGACACCTTAATTGAAGTAAAAGAGAAAGATGCCTGAAATATACGAACTTCGATGTTCGCGGTATCGCTCCAAGGCATCTTCTTTAAACCGTTTTATGAACATTGTGCACTAAATAGAAATAGGACATCTCTAAGTTTCAGAATATCTATAAAGAATTACTATTTTATATCATTTAATTTACAGTAAACTGGTATTATCCGGTATTAGTCGACTGGTCTGGCCTAATGGGTAGTGACACTGCCTATGAAGCCGATGGTCCTGGGTTCGAATCCCAGTCAGGGTTTATTTGTGTGATGAGCAAAGGTATTTTTTCCTGAGTCGTGGGTGTTTTCTATGTATGTAAGTATTTATATGTATCTATCTATTATATATATCGTGGTCTAGTACCTTCAACACAAGCTTTACTGAGCTTACCGTAGGACTGGGTCGATTTGTGTAAGATTGTCTCGAAATATTGATTTATTTAATATTTTATTTATTATGCTACTTGGTTAAACCTAGTAAAATCATAACTGATATCACAGTCATTTTAGATTAATTCACGACTGACAAGTATCAACAGACGAACCATTAAAATTTTCTCGTTATTGCAAACATTCCACTTCGTCTTGTCTGTAATGATTTATATACTGTTGGTTACTCGTCAGACGGAATGGCGGTGATTAAATTGGAGATACCGACCGGATGACTAAGGGAAATACCTATTTTCAGTTACAGTCTAATAGAAGATAATAGGGCTAAATTGATGGATGCCTAGATTGTTGCGCGCTTTAATTAGAATATAAAGCAAAGTTTTTGCAATTGACGCATTTATGTGACCTAAATCATTTAAGCCCTCTTATTCTAGGCATGTTTACGGGTTTAATAAAGGTACCATATTTATTACATTCATTAGAGCCATTGTGAGTAGTAACAAGGAATAAACTAGGGTTATGGCTGGTCATGTTAGTTAGATCATACTCCATCAAAAACTAAGATTTTCAATCACAGTAGGTATTCTTATAAAACTGCCCAAATTCTGGTGCGATTCGTATCCAAAATGACAGTAACTCAAAATGCTGTGACTTTAATCTAGTGTATTAAATCGGATAACTCACGTTTTGCATCTTTCGCCTAATAACGAAGAGCTTTTTCAAAAGCATTTCACGTTGACTGATCGATGAAAACACATATCGCACATGCCAAACACGTCCAGCAATATTCGATTAGATAATTCGTTAGTTAATTAACACTTTTCAAGATGACTTCCTGATTTATGATTTCATATTCAAAAAATACCTACCTACATAATACATAATTTCGGAAAATGTATTTCAACGAGACTGGGTTAGTCCTGTTTTCAAATAACAATAAGAGCAAGTAACGTATGCGGAGTGAAATTTGGACAAAGTTTGAATATATAAAATGTAAAAAACAAAATTCTAAAAAAAATATGTGTGTATGTCAATATCAAGTCTATATATCTGTCAATCAATCTGGTAAGTTTCATAAGGATTGGATGTTGGATTTTGTAATTATGGTAAATAACCAAGAACGCCGTCGTAAAACTGTATGTAATTTCTACAGTATACATCCCCTATGGCGGAAATCGAAGGTGGTGGAACATCTTGTACAAATGGGTGAGAGTCGAAGCACCATTTATAATATTTTAGCGTCTTTTACCTTAAAAACAACCACTGCTAGAAAGCCTGGTTCTGGAAATTATCCCAGCTTGAGCAAGTTTTCTGAGAGAGCTCGACTAAAGAAAATTACCGCCGGCCGTGTTGCTAAATCTTACAGAGAGCTCGGAAGAAAATTTTAATGTGACGGAAAAACTGTCAAAAAATATCTTGAAGACATGGGCATCGATAACCGGTGTAGAAAAGTTAAATCCACCGTCTCCGAAAATCAAAAATCCACTCAGAAAATACGGCTGCGTGAATTGGTCAAAGAAATATTTTACGCCAAAAACAATGTGACTTGCGTCATGGATGACGAGTCATATTTCACGTTGGATGGAACCGAGTGGCAAGGTAATTACTATTTTGAGAAGACCAATGGTCCAACTGATGAGAACGTGAAATATATTGAGCATACCAAGTTTCCTAAAAAAGTTTTGCTATGGCTTGCCATCAGGAACGCGGAATGTCCAAGGCGGTGTTCTTTGAATCAGGTTTAGCTGTGAACGCCGATCGCTACATAGAGCGTTGTTTGCCATTAGTGCGAGATTTCATAAATACGAGTCATAGAGGAGAAAATGTTGTGTTTTGGCCAGACTTAGCCTCAAGCCATTATTCCAAAAAAACACTTAGCAAAATGGCGGAGCTAAACATTCCATATGTACCGAAGACATCAAATCCACCTAATGTTCCGCAACTTCGCCCTATTGAAGATTTTTGGGCAAATCTGAAGAGGCGAGTATATTGCAATAATTTTCGGTCCATAAATGTGCAAAACTTGATTCGTAAAATAAAATTGGAGTTGAATAAAATGCCCACATCTATGTTTTCGACAGCGATGGACAAAGTTCCTCAGAACTGCCGTAAAGCATCTCGCATGGGAGTAAACTTAATTTTACATTAATCATTATTAGGTACTTTATTATAAAAACATAACTATTTAAAAAAATCATGGTGTTTTTTTTATTTAAAACAATATTGCACTTTGTCCAAATTTCACTCCGCATACGTTAGGTACCAATAACATTTTATACAAATAAAGCCGTATCTTGGATATTATTATATTTTTTTGCTAACTAATTAACCTAAGTAAAATATAATTTCAGAATATTATTAGCAACCACGAATACAGCTAGTCTAATATGGTAGAGTTTTTATCACTCGTCACGAAATCTGTCACGCTCCAACAAGTATGAGGGTGCGAAAGTGACGGATAGCGCGATAGACGATAAAACGACAACCATGATATCCGTTCAGACAGGCTATATTTTAGTCTTTAGCGATAGCATAACTATCTGCTAAACACATTTGCATAATTATAATTATTGTACAGTCAGCATCATATAGTTGACAGCATTCAAAGTAGTCAAATACTTCGGTTTATGAGTACTTTGGATGCTACCAACTTTAAGACACTGACTGTACAAGGTACGCCCTTGCATATTAAAAGATATATTTTTACATCCCAAATTGTTTATCTAACTTTTGAGGAACATAAGATTTTAGTATTTTTATTGTGCCCGTTTTTTATCTACAAGCTCAAAAACTGTAAAATACATTATATACGTAATAAGTAGATAAAAGTGATCAATCTTATATCTGTGGCAACCCTTTCTATTTAAATCCCACACTTTATTTTGGCACCAACATTTCACTTGACGCTTATTAACAACCGGTGGTGAAATTTTTTTTTTACGTTTATAAGTGCATTTTAATGTGCCTAAACTGAAAAATAAAGATATTTTATCTTTACTTTTCATTTTTTTATTTTACGCGCAAGACTTACACCTATACAAAATGTGCAATAATAAAGCTTACAAGAACCGTAAGGCCCATTAGAAAACTTATTCATTTGTTTATCGTGTTTATGAGCAAACTAATACTAGATTTTCAATGTATGTATAGTTATGCTTCGTTCCCACCAATTATTTTGCAATACTGTGGACGTATGTAAACATGTATATTGTGCACACAACAAACAAATCTAGGATTACGCTCCTGTAGATGTTAATTAAACGCACGAGCAAAACAGTCGAGTTGCTACCTAAAGATCCACATGAAATATTATTACCCATTCAGGACGCGCATATATTATTTTCAGCCTATTTGACTTGCATAAACTTGGAATAACGCTATGGCTATTAGCGCGTTAGTGGCGAACTAATTGGCAGATTTGAGCCAGTCAATAAAATAAATCAATAAACAAGGCGGTTGTGGGTGTCATTCTAACCGCTTCACTAGAATGAGTACTAAGTCAAAGTCTGACACGAACTAGTATAAGTCCGATGTTCCATAACAAATTAATACATTGTTATGAAGACCAGGTTACACTGGTATTCACTGCACGTTCGGTCTTGTGGACTCGCAACACACGGGTTGTGACCGCACGCTCTATTAGACGCCTAAAAATTAATAAACGATTTGTTCAATTTGTTTCAAGTACACGTGTATTAATATTATATATGGCTATTGGGCGAAATTGGATCTGCACGTAAATGGTGATGCGTCGTAGTAGCTAACTACTCAGTAGAACTTGTATTAGATTGAGGATATTATCATTAAGGTGCTCCCACATTAGCTGTTATAAATTTTCTATAATATGAGTTTTCTCTCTCTTACAAATAAAATAAATGTTACTTGATACTAAATTATTATTTTTAAGCAGAAAAGTCTGCTAACGAAACCATTATTCTTAGTAATAAAGGCAAAATGGGAAAATCAACTGCCCCGGACGAGACTCGAAATCGCGAGTGTGGGTACATGCTCATCGCTCTACCAAATGAGCTACAGACGCTTGCCCAAAGGCTGCGGATTTCCCCACCACATCCTTCAATGCGCTTAGAAGGCGAACAACGACATCTACCGTAAATGTGTTGAGTCTTTTTAGCGGCATCGGAGTCTCAAATCATATTGAGAATTCACCTATATCGATGTGCTGCCCCATAACCCATAACTAAATTATTATTTTTAAGCAGAAACGTTTGCTAATGAAACCAGTATTATTAGAAATGAAGGAAAATTCAACTGCCCGGACGAGACTCTAATTCACGAATCTGGGATATGCCGTGGGATACGATACATGCCGATCACTCTACCAAAGCTACAGAGGCTTGCCCATGGCTGCGAATTTAGCCACCATATCCTTCAATGCGCTTAGGAGGCGCCCAGCGACATCTACCGTAAATGTGTTGACACTTTTTAGCGGCCGTGCCAAATTATGTAATCCGATGAATCTCAAATCATACCTATAGAAAATTTACCGCTATATGTCGGCACTGTTACACGAATATATAACTGAGTAAAACAGCTATAGATGGTAAATACTATCATGACGACTACTATTGGAAATGCTAATAGCTGTAAAAATGTTATACCTATTGGCTATTTAAGTATATCTTGTTGGCGCCTAGTAGAACTTTGTTCCATTCGGGTGCAGCTTCGAGTCCTTCGGCTCCTGGGGTCCTAGAGCCTACTCCCTGCAGTATGTCCAGGTTTTGAAAAGGCTAGTGGTCCCTTCCTCTGGCAGCTTCTAGCCTAACGTATTGGTAACTATGGCGCTACAACGGGAAAATGCTGCCAGGATCTACAGTACAATTTTGCGGGAATAGGTTATTTTCAAAATGCGAATTAGTGGTCTCTTCCTCTGGCAGCTTACTAGCCTAACGTATTGGTAACTATTGCGCTACAACGGGAAAATGCTTCTGGATAATTTTAGTATATTTAATTTTAGATACGTCTTTACGTTTATCAATTAATTTTTGTTCACTCAAAAAAACATAATAATCGTTATTAATATAAGATAAACACTAATGTATACGAACTGGGAACCCTCTGTCAATCACTGTGGGTAACCAGGTGTAAGTGGACTAGTTGTTAGTTGTGTCCACAATATCGTGTGCAACGTCACAATACACGGCACAATTCGTGACCACACGACAACGCTGACAGGTAGGTGTACTAAACAACTTTATTACGGATTAGTTCGGTATAAATCTATTGCTAAGCCGACATCATGATTTACAGTGGATGCTAATAAATAGAACCTACGAGAGCATAAAATATTACGTCAACATCTTACTTGTACCGTTGAATTTTTAATTAATTGACAGATCTATTATAATATTTTTTAAGCTACACTGATGTAAACTTTCACGATTTTTACATATACTGCGTGTTGTGTGTCGATCTGGGCACATCCCTAGTGTGCCAGTGACAAATGAAGAACCTTAATTAGCTTTAAAAACTTCATTTCTTTACCATTGTTATTGAATTATATATTTTTGTTATTTAATTATTACGTAAAATATTATACTTTGAATAGTTATAATTGCTAAGGTTCTAGGACGTGATAAAGCACTGGCGCCATAGGTGTGACCATTGCCTCACAATTAATAATAGAATCGGAATGACCACAGCTAATTATGTATAGCTACTTCCTCAACAGTCAGCCCATGTCACGAGGAATACCAAATTACGTACCTAACATGACCCCATAAGAAAAAATATAATTTAATTAAGAATGAAATTTGTCGTAAGGTGGCGAAATACCTATTCCTTGTTTTATTGACCCAATCATTACTGAGGTGAAAATTACATGGGATTGAATTAAAGTCAAAAGGTACTAAATAGACGAATACTGTGCATGCTGCAGTGTAAATTGAACTTCTAATGTTTTCACAAAACCTATTTTAATTCCAATTTTAATTAATATAATAGAAATAATTGCACGTAGCGTAAAATAACTTGCCCGAACTTTTGTCCTAATGGGCATTAGCCCTAACTATCAATCGATACTTAGGGCTAATGCCATATTATGGCAATTGCCATAACAATCATTTCCTATAATGTAATAATTGCCCATAAAATTTTTCCAAATTTTAACATAACTATTGTTATTTTGCATAATTTTCTAAATTTCTATTAACGTTTTACCTCATGATTATTAACTCTAAGTTTTGTTGTCCCAATGGGCATTAGGCTTAACGATCAACAGCCATAAAAATATTTATTCGTAATGTGATTGCCCTAAAACTCATTTCTCCAAAAAAATGTATACTATAAATACATAAATATCCCTAATATAAGTATTTACCATAACTATTTATCGAGATTTGATCCCGGAAACTCCAGTTTCGTAGGCGGAGAGCTCACTATCAACTGTTAACCAAGTGTACAGAATTTGGTTATGGCATAAGTGTATAGGTCTAAGACAGAGCCCAGTTAGGTACGACGACGAGCGAATCGAGGAGGAGTGTTAGGTTGAACTGTGCGAACGCGAACCCTACAGCGCGCGAGCCGAGCAAGCGAAGCGAGCGTGCCGCGGTAGCGACCGGCGAAGCGCCAGAACTGAACTAATGACAGGTAAGAAAAGTAGGTAAATCAAAATTAGGTACAATAATCATGAGGATAAATAATGTTAGGTAGTCCAAATGTAGGACAAACTACTGTAGGCCATATAATGGTAGGAAAAATAATCATTAGAATTAACAATCTTTAGGCTTACTGATAATTATGACTATTATGGCACATAATGTTAGGTGAAATAATAAAATGGCAAGTAACTTTAGGAAATACAACATTATGGAGAAAAAAAAAACATCCACATGATGTTAGGAAAACAAAAGATAGGACATATGAGTGTTAGGACAAATGAGCGTTAGGACATAAAACGTTAGAGAATGCAAAAATAGGTTAAACAAAATTAGGGATTCCGATATAGATCCGGATAAACGCTGATTAATAGCAGCGTTTATCCGGATCTATATAGAGATGAGAACCTAAGTAACGGAACGAAACTATTCTGCTTTATCTCTTCTAAGTTTTTTTCAATTCTACAGTAATCCGTCTAGTTTAAAAGTGGAGTTATATATTTTCTAGGTGTCATTATTTTACAACGGGAAAATACACCATAAATATTTTTTTAAGAATATCAAGGTATCTCAATAAGCAATAAAAACTCTATAAAATTTTATAGAAGTGAAGAGTTACATGAGTTATGGGTGTGATGACAATACTGTGTTAGCAAATAATAAGTATAATAGTTTTTCATGAGTTTATCCAAGATATTTCACATTCCTGAAGGTCTAGAAATAATCTGCAGCATTAAGTAACAAAGCTGAACACAGTAAAATTAGCATTACAATTATAACAAACCTTCTAATTAGGTACCTAAATAAAAAAAGTGATATATATTTATTTAAGCAGGAACCTTTGCCAACGAACCTCTAGTTCTTAAAAATTATCTAAAAATGGAGAATCAAAATAAAAAAGTACCTAAATACTCAATAAACCTACATTATTTACGATTTTACAACTTCGAGTTATTTGAGGATATTATTTGAAACATAACTCGTTACCAATCATCATAAGTTACTTTCCAATAAAACAAGAA
The DNA here is from genome assembly GCA_022674325.2 of Grapholita molesta. Taxonomy (NCBI): domain Eukaryota; kingdom Metazoa; phylum Arthropoda; class Insecta; order Lepidoptera; family Tortricidae; genus Grapholita; species Grapholita molesta. The sequence goes on along the minus strand of CP053121.2, from coordinate 20,062,756 downwards.
CGAAATAGGCGCCATTACAATAATATCAGTCTCAAAATAATTCCAGTCGCCTAGCCCTATTTCGGACTCCTATAAATTGTACCGTATGACGCGTGCGGTTGTTATTTGGTCACTCAGACGGTTGTAAACCGTTAGCGTAACTTCCTTGGCGCCATCATACAATGTCTTTACGATGTTTTAACTTCTGCCTTCATGTTATTGTCTCATTTCAATAATCATAAGTACTAATTAGAGTCTGTGATAGTAGAACCACGGCAAACGATTTCGCCTTGAAAATTGTTTTGATAGATTTATGTGTTCATAATTTGGAATGGTTGTTTGCAAATAGGAATGTTCGAAGCAGTGTAATTACAATTATAATGAAGCTAGGATAAAGGAGTTTCGACTTAAATACAAGTACATTTACAGTTTTATTGCAAAGATTAATAATATTTGGTAGGTTAGGTACCTTAGTTAGTTGAATATACTCATACAGATCTCCGAAAACATAAACACATAACCTATTGTACAATTCGTTTCCAGGTCTGATCGATTATTAGAAGAAATAATTTTACTATTCTGCCACATTAAACGATTGATAATCACAAAAACACGCAAAAAAAAAAGAACTGTAATGACATTTAATTTTTTTGCATGTTTTTGTAAGATTTAGTAACCCCGACCACACGCAAATGATAAACTGTTTCTTTTAAACAAATTTCTAATCTGTGAAATGGTGATTACGTACAGCTTCATTATAAATTATAGACAACAAATTTTGGTTTATTACTCTATCTCTGAAAAACAAAGCAATTTGTTAAATACTAAAGAAACTATATGAGAATTAGGTCTGGTCTCTAGTTAGTCTCATAGTCAAAAAAAAAATCGTTTGCTGGGAAAAAGCTTTTTTCACCGTAATTTAATATTCACTTTGCCTTTTCGTAAGCGGTTCCTGTACTTCTTACAGAGAGCTGATAATAAGATTAATAGGTGTAAATACAAAGTAGTGTATGTAACTACGTTATTTAATTATGCAAGCAACCAAAAAAATTTGTTGATGTGATAACAGAGAAACCTTTTTAAGTTTTGAGTAAAATAAAATCCTAATTTCATTTAGTATAAGTGATAGTTTTAATAAGCTTTAATTTATTATCTTAATACATACTTAAGATTAATACATCAGCGCACTTTTGAACATATTTTACTCTTTTAGTGTCAATATTAAATAATTGAAGAAAAATACTTACAGAATAATACGCATAACTAAATGAATGAGATTTAATTTACCTTTCAGAAACAGTTGATCATTTCGGAGCAAGCATCTCTACGAAGCACATAACTTTAAAAAGTCTTATCAGTTTGAGCCAGAGTTGTACGGAAGGATTCGCGGTCGGGATGGCAGACGACCGCTTTGGGTAGTGGATAAACAGGAGACTATGCACTCTATGCAGGGCCCTACTATGCTTGCCTCTGAATGTTTTGGCAGACGTTACATCGATTCGTACACTTTGGAAAGATCACTTAGATTATAGATAGGTACTAACTAAGTGTGCTAACACGCGACAGTTCAAAGATCAGAAATTCTAAAGAAAAGTTTCTATAGTTTATGATAGCCTGTATCCAACATAGCAAACTAAAACGTATGTCGATTTTGGATAAGTGTGGATAATTCAATTTTCTACGTAACTAAGTTAACGTTATTTTTGACATCTACAGAAATCATCGAGAAAAATCTAGATTTGCAATTGTAGATAATCTAAGAACTTTAGTAGTATCTGCACTTAACCCAGCGCACATTATTTATACAAATTTGCACAAGCGTGAAACAAGTATAGGTATAATAAAAATACTTCAGTTTCAATACGCTCGCTTAGTAGGCTGACTATATATAATCGTTTATCAATATATAGAATACATAAATAACTAGATATAAATAAATATGTATCTAACGATCTCCGTATAAAAATAAAAATAAATTGAACCGCAAAACATGATTGACCTGCCATGTCAATAAAACTACACAATGTATTGAAGGCCTGTTGTCAACAGATTCCAATTTTATTCTATTGTGCACGAGGCAAATTCGACTACCTTTTATAAAAGATCGTGACTATTGCTATCAGCAAATATAATATACGAGTATGTGTCGTGGCCCCACCTTAGCCTTTTCGGCGCCCCTGCTGCTGCTGCTCTCAAAGAGGTTCGACAGAAATGTCACGGGGCTATAGTGCGTCTACACAGGTTGCATCCTACACCAGCACCCGTCCCATACTCCTCAGAGCCTTCCTTAACCTCGGAAATTAGGTTCTTTTCATGGCAAGATTGAATAGGCTGTTACTGAACCAGCATGCTATACCCTCTACGTTGTCGACACTTACCATCAGATTAGGTGTCACACTGGTCAATTTAAATAAAAACCGCCTAAATGACAGCCGATTTTAAGTTCAACAAATTATTAGAAATATGTGAATTTAATATAATACCTACTATTATAAAATGATTAGGTAGTTAAGTGTTGTAAGTTCAGGTTTAACCGGTAAGCTTATTTTGAGATAGGCGGCGCCTTGATGATGGTAAACGTTGTCGTATAGCTACATATTACTTCCCGTGTAAAACACCCAACTGATCAAAAAAAATGTGCAGAAACAATTGACGCCCACAAACAATATCTCATTAATTTCGTTATCGATGAACTTAGCTTCTTGAGTAATATTTTCCGCGGCGCCGGCGCCGGCGGCCCACGTGGCGTCACCGCCACGTAGGTGCTGATAAACTGCGGAAATTAGACGCGCCTCAACACGTGTGTTCGGTGATAGCCCTTTGTCAAGTGGGCGTGTTGTTTTTGTCATTGACCTCGATATATTCTGTTGATCATCATCATATCAGCTGAAGCCGGCTGTGCGTTGCTCATGTCACGGTTTTTTACTATCTTCTATCTGTCTTCCAACGTTGCAACAATGTCTTCACGTTACGTGTTCGCTACTTATCAATATTAACGAAAAAACGGGGCAGACTATCAAACTCGTCAAACTCCTATACATAAAAGATAGTCCTAACGTCCTTAAAGATACCTAGTCCTAAATCTAGATTTTACATGATGAATCATACCTTTTTGCAAGTTTTAAAGGATATTCTGAAACTGTATTGATTCATATTTCAATATGCGCCTGTTCTTAGCCAGTTCCATTAGTAATCAATCAACGCAACGCGTGCATCGGGCATCGACGCCGTGTGTGTTAGCGGCAGGCGCTGTTCGCACGGTGCTTTCTCTATTTTTACTCTGACCGCAAAATATCATCTCCTTCGCTAGCGTCGCGGCAGCAGGACGGCATAGTCCCCGAAGGAACCATCGTCCTAAATGTAGGGAAAAAGCGATGGGACTAGGGGAGATGATTATTAAAAAAGAACACCATACCTATGTAAACATTTATTAAAATTTAATTTCTAAATATGTTACTTAGAAAACTTTAACAGATTCGGTGAAAATTATGAAATAAATAACTAGACAATCCCTGTAGTTCAGCTTATAAGTATAAACGTAGCAGATTAACACAACTTTAACTTACTGAAAAAACACAAAGATGTAGGTAATTAGGGTTTAATTATGGCTAAAGTATCGTTTCTATGCCATCTGAAAGCCAACAAATTGTAATTGCCTAAATTGTAGTTTGTTGGTGGACAATATTTTCATTCCAATAAATTATTTACCTATAGATATTTCCCTTTTTCTGTTTATTCCATTAAATACAAATACGAGAACCAGTTTTTTCGCTTGTATTACGTATATGAAACTAAAATAAAACGGACCGACCCATTGAAAAACGATCACTACAAAGTGTTCTTAACTTCGGGATGTCATTAAAATTCAGTATTCACGACATAATCCGTTTTCAGTTGTATTATTGAATGAAAAAATATTACATACCGACGACAATATTATTTAAAACTGGTTAAATGTGGCATTATGTCACTCCTGTCTGAGGGAACAGTATTAAATGGTTTGCGGTATGCAAGTATGACGCACGCTTGCGAATACGCACCGCAATATGAAAACTTCGGGCGACCAATACACGGAACGTTTAAGTGTTTTCCATTAATGATGATTTACTTACCATAAAACGGAAATGTTTGGCATTAGCCTTGATTTTTTATTCCTGATAAATTTGGAATTTACTTGTTTGACTTAATACAAACACATCAGCTTAATAGGTATTCAGTACTTACCTATTGTAATAGCAATTTTTTTAGATGTTTATTCATTATTATATGTTTGAAAATTTGCTCAGCGACTGTACCCACCTACCTACTACTTTTTAGGGTAGCTGGTACAATGCCATTTATTAGTTTATTTTTCATGAAACTTAATTGTTTTTGTATTTCCACTGTATTATCAGATTATTACTTAATTATCAGATTGTGCTCTCTGGGAAAGTTTGAATTATTTAAACTCGTTTTGTGGATGTGCGTTCCTAAACCATGACGTTGGCGGAATCATCAACAATATCGATGGAGCCATAATTCCCAAAAATGTATTGATTGACTGTGTGGTAACGACTGTAAAATCATGAATGCTACCTAGATCCGTAGTTACAATGGCATGTTATTGATTTTTGTTTTAATTGAACACTTCTCCGGGGTTCAATAGTAATTTCCTTCGAAAACTGATAAGTAGGTACCTTCCTATGCACAACCATTATTAAAACGCTTACCTACGGAGTACGAGTAATAATGCCTTTAACTTTAATCAGTTACAAACCATGACGCTTATCGTTATCCCATAAATGCGCATCAATACATAATTTACTATACATTAATTATTCAGTGATTAGTAAAGGATATTTATAAACAATTACTCGCGCCCAATGGCCCTGGCTACAGCGTGACTTGAAATGCGTTATGAATTATGTAGTTGTCGGAGATATTTGCACATCCGCTTCTAACTTAAGTTACCCACTTGCAAAGATATGACCCCAAAGACACGTTATTTAAGTTACTTACTTATACCTAACCGTTGTTGACTAGATACTTGTTACAATGTAAAGTAATTGAATGAATGGATAATGGATTTGTAAAGAAGCTATACTACGGGTTACAGCCTTATAAGGTTCTTGTATCGTATTCAATTGATTGATAAGAAATGTAATGTGTATGTAGCATTTTGGAATTAGCAGTAAAACATCTATAAACGGAAAGTAAATAAAACGACTTTGTTAAGACTACGACAATATTAATTAGAAAAAAAACGAACAAGAAATTTCGCTAAATTAAACATTAACACGGCTCTACTCACGTTTATTTAGTCACTCGCGCGACATGTTTCGGAGAACATAGGCCTCCATTATCAAGCACTAAGAGTGATGAGTGTCCGTTCATTAACAATCAAACACATTCATAACGTTATAAACATGTCGCGCGAGTGACTAAATCAACGTGAGTAGAGCCGTGTTAATGTTTAATTTATCAGATATGTCTAACGAAAGTTTAAATACAAAGAAAATTCGCGTCTTAATATCTTATTCTCTTATACGTAGTTTATGAGGAAACTCCCGATTGACGTGATGAGAGGAAAAATCTAGGTTGGCAAACATGTAGGTATCAATAAGGTGCTAATAAATCACTGTGTGTTGATAATCATTATAATCGCCAAATTAGTCTAAAATGTTCGCACTTACCTATGGGTAAATTGCAGATTTTTTGTAGGTGCCTTTTGTCCTATAAATTTCTCAGTTTCGTTAAAGAAATGTATGGTTAATTTTCGTAATGAACTCGAAAGGTTCAATTTTTATCAGCGTCGTTGCAATAGTTACCATACCTACATAATATGAATTGATGTAACAAAACTGAGATAAAATATAGGAAAAGCAAAGGTACAACATTTCTGCAACTGATCCCTTATGCCCGGAATACACGAGGCTAGTTTTTCAAGCCAGTATAGTAAGCTAGTTAATAAGCTATTAAGCTAGTAAAACTGTCCTGGCTTGAACACAGGTGCTGTCTACATGATTCCAGTAATTTTAAGTCAGTTCGAGTGCCAGTACCTTTGCAAAGTGTCGTAAAAAAATCGTTATGAATCGTTATAAATATCATAACATGAATGAAACAATTACTTAAAAAACTATTTAAATGTGTACTAGATGAATTACTTGAAGATATATTAGAAAAACGTGTATGGACACATGGCACTAGCCGGACGGATACTAGCTTCACCGGCCTCACGAAGATAGTACACAACCCAGGCTAGCGAAATTGGTGGTGGGGGACGCTACTAGCTCAAAAAATAGAACGGCAAGCTATTAAAACTATCCTGGCTTCAGCACTAGCTTACTAGCCTGAATGTTAAGCTAGTTGTGTATACACGAAGATAGACGCACTAGCTTGCTAGCTTACTATACTGGCTTGAAAAACTAGCCTCGTGCATTCCGGGCATTATACTTTAAGATTTGATGTATCACTGTTTTGAAAAAATAAGTCCCGCCGTAGTTTCTTGCTCGGTATCTTCTCGGTATATTCTTGGTTCGAACCGATGTAGATTTTTCTTTGACATTCATAAGTGCATGTAATGTGCCTAAATTGAAAAATAAAGATCTTTTATCTTTTTTTTACTTATTATATGTCATTTCAAAATTATAATATTAAATATGGCGTTGAATTAAATTTAATGAAAATCAAAAACGCGCTCTATATACCTAGGTACCTACCTATAGGTATCCAACTAACTTTGAGTCTTTGGCAGCCAAACCCACGCGCAAAAAGTATCGCCGAAAACAATATCTCCCTCCATCATCACATATCATTTTAAAATGCAAGAACATTTTTTGTCCGTGTCTACATCTTGCAATTTGTCACATTAGCATGAGTTATACAGTTGGTTACAACGAATTATTGTAGGTGGGAAGCGTACTTATTTTGGACTGAATACTTAATGAAATATTTATGCAGTAAGTTATAAGTATATTTAGTAGATATGTGTGATACTCCAGCGATATCTTCCCGACAAGGCAACGCGTCCCTCTATACATACGATTACGTTAAAATCCTGAATGGCACCACCCACCCTTCGATATTTAAAATTTCATATATATAGGTATTCTAGGGCATAATAGTTATTTGTTATACAAGGGAGCAAAGTTAATGTTTACCTTCTCGTGCTAATATTGAGACACGAGCTAGCGAAAGATCCCAAAATTGAACCACGAGCATTGCGAGTGGTTCAATGAGTGGAATCTTGAGCACTGGGAGGGTTTCAAGGCACGAGAGGGGGAACACACTTTGCTACCGAGTGTAACACACAATTTTTTACCACACAACCGCGAGGATAAAAATAATTCAAAAGCTTTAAAAATGTAATTAATAACATTGGCATCCATCATTTATCACTCAAAAACATTAAATAAAAGTACATCCAACCACCTAATATAAAAAAAACAGTCGATTAGTATTAACCTATTTGTATGAAATTACTTTGCACTCTTGTGAATAAAATGCAACTTTGCTATCTGTTTTCAAACAATAAAACAGTTCTTTCCGAGCTAGTGATGTGAAAATATGTATACAGGATTATATAAAAGTAATAAACAGCATTAGTTTTACGTTCCTGGTTCAAGCAGATAAATCCCAATATTCCATATTTTTATTTTCTTTAAGTACCTACTTTGTACAAACAATATAAATGTTTACTGTCGGTAGACACGTGATTTTGCCAAATTTACCTAAAGCATTTTAGGAAGTTGACGGTACGAGGGAGACGCCCGTCTGCCGGCCGCCAACGTTGCTATTCACAACACCGATCACTTCCCTGCAAACAGACTAGATAAAATTTGACACCTTACTGCGTGTAATTGTTAGACATTTTGAAGTCAACTTATAGTAGGATTGAGATCGCAGTCTCGACAAAACGTTTAGCGAATATAGCAGCAGGTATAAGTCGCGACGGCGGGACAGTTGTGTAAAGTTGTAAACATTGTTCTTAGTTCAGTAACTTGCCGAGTTCGGGAGAGATTGTTTAAATTAGTTTAATTTTAATTTAATATAGTCTACAGACTAATTCCAATAAGGCCTAGTTTACCCTCTGGGTTGGAAGGTCAGATGGCAGTCGCTTTCGTAAAACTAGTGCCTACGCCAAATTCTGGGATTAGTTTCCAAGCGGACGCCAGGCTCCCATGAGCCGTGGCAGATGCCGGGACAACGCGAGGAATATGATGATGATGATGAATACAGTCTACAGACGGAACAAGATTGCACGAGAGTTCATCTATTTCTATTTAATTTTTATTTTTTATACTAAACGGCATCCGTCATAAACTTCGTCCACATCAGTGATCATCTATTTAGCCGATAGGATTTCACCTGCGTTCATTAAGCCTGCACATATTCCGTTTGCTGTAATAAAACACCTCTCCAATTATTCTGTCCTGCTTGCATTCAAAACAAATTCAGATAAGAATTGTCATCGAATATCCGACAAATTGTTCAGCTCGCAGTGGGCTGTAGAAGGTTACTTTTAATTTGTAAGTTTATGTTTTGGGAAATAGCGAGACGACTTAGACCCGGATATGCCCTTAAACTACGACCCACAATGAGAGGTAAGGCACAACGATGGCAATCACGCTTGAATCTGGAGCAGCCCGAGTGGGGAAGTACCTCCTTCTTACAGAAGACCACAGCCATAATAGCACTGCTACCTTTCAGGTGTGTTGTGTTCCTGTTGGTGAGTAAGGTTCCCAGCTTCAACCTCCCTTAAAGGCTGGCAACGCGCTTGTGACTCCCCTGGTGTTGCGGGTACCCATAGGCGAAGGTAATTGCTTACCATCAGGCAATCCGTCTGCTCGTTTGCCGCCTATGGCATAAAAAAAAGATGTGTTCAGCACAGTGGTGGGACTGGTGGGAAAACACAATGATTTATTGGCGTAAGAAGGGAGGAAGGGCTCAGAATTTGTTAGTTAGTTAGTTTGCCTTTCCGCAATTATCTTCTTGATTGGGCAATTTTGTGTACCATCTTACCTCTCATTCTAACCAACTCAAGTCGTCCCATAAGGCCTTTTCAGGTTACACGTCACGTACACACTTAGCTATACATCGGTGGACCTTATGCCTTATACAATAAGGTCCACCGATGTAGAGCTAAGAGTGTTGCGGTTTGTACACGTGTGTTTACACGTCACCCGTCACGTATACGTCGAGGGATAAATAGAAAAAAAATGACTAGTCTAAGCGGTACTCGTATAGCACAATTGGTAGTGCACTGGGTTAGTGATCCAGTGGTTGTGGGTTCGAGTCCCGCTGCGAGTCAAAATTTTTCTATTTTTGTTTCGTTTTAAATATCGAAAAATTTAATTATCATAATTGTTTGTTTTTTAATGTGATTATAGTTGAAGTTACTGAACTACAAAGGATTTACAGATATTTTATATTGACACTCTGTGAATAGATGCATCCTGTACTTTAAAAATTGCTAACAAAGTTAAGTTTTTCATTAAAATTTACTCGCATACCCAACTAGAATAACACCGCCAGCCCCGTTACTTCGGGACCTGCCAACTTCTGAATTTGTTCGTAAAACTTTTTTCGATCTAAGGAGCTCTGTTTTCTTTTCTCAAGTATACATAAAAGTAGTTCGTGGGGACTGTAAGTTTTTGTTCCCGACACCAAACCGACACTTAACAGTTAACGTTTTAAAACGACGTAATTGCTAATTAGGAATACAGGCGCCGCGGAGTGGAATTTACTTTAAATCGTGGAAATAGTCAGATCACAGGTTCGATCATTAAGCAAAGATGAACAGTAATATGACAAACGTCCAATTTCCTCGTACTTCTATTATAGATCTATCCTCGTAAGGCCCAAGGGCCTTCCTGTAGTACTAATTACTTTGAAAGAAACTTGAATTTTATGAAATTGGAACAAAGTTGAATTTCATTTGTTTCTTTTGATTTTAACGCAAAAGAAATTATACTTTATATCCTACACTATAAATAACGAATTCGAGTAACATTTTACTTGTATGGTGGCTCTAGGAGGATATTCAAGGTCTTGAAGACCGTAGGTACCGTCGCGTCGCCGTCAAATATATGTTTATAGTTTTGCACCTTACACTTTTGAATTAAGGTACACACATGTAGACATATTTCTAAAGTTGACTGAACTTACAACACAGGCCATTTGCCATGGTTCGATCCGCGCATTGAGCACTTTTAAGGTTTTGGCTGCTGAACTAGATGGCGCCACACACTGCACATATAAATTACGCTTCTCATATTCTGCATAGTTTTGCGCCTTATATTTATATAGTAACAATTAAAACAAGGTAATATTAATCAAAGTTACCTTTGACGTAACCATAGAGAAATAAAATCCATTTATAATAATGAATAATTTATTTGCTTACCCTAAAGTGTTAAAGCTCCAAGCATTGGAAATGTGTTACTATTACTGAGTTTGTACTTAAACCTAGTCAAGCGTCCGCAAGCCACAACCACTTCGCCGCCCGGCGCACTCGGCACACACATGTTCATGTTCATTTGGGCCCTAGTTATTTGCACTCTAGTTAACTTTAGCGGTATATCTCTTGTCCGGCAACTTTTTAACTTGATGTGTATACTTTTTGTGGAGAACTTGGTTGGTTCGAAGACTGCTTCCCTATGGATGCCGATGCCGTTGAGCTTCATGTAGGGTATTGATCGTATTCTAGGCCGCCGCGCGACCGGTCGGACGGGAAGTACGTAGGGGCATTCTTCTTCGGATGTTTTGTCGGCGTTCGTCGTGTCTTCAGGCTTTACAACTGAGGGAAAGGATAATATATAAGTTTGACGTAGCTTAGCGAAAAGGTTCCATTCTCATTTGAAAGTAAAGTTATATGATAAAAAAGTGAAAATTTAACGGGCAAATTTTTGGGTTGAATCCTTCTCCCAGAAATGATAGTCTCCCATAAATTATCGGTGGCTGGGCGTACGTAAAGGTTGATCGAAGCCACTAATATTACACACAAATATTAGAACAACGCCTCTGTTATCAAGGCGATAAAGTGCATGTTCCGACATTTTTCAATGCTACTGCTCCGATAATTTGGTGGCGACCGTAACAACTTGCTTAGACGTGTCTCGCTCGACGAAGGTGAAATTTTCCATCATTCTCTCAAATATAATATTAGTACAAAAAGATTTTACTTACCTTTATAATGAAACAAAATGCGTCGCGGTAAAATAGAGTCTCCCAGCATCTCGTACAGTGTGTAGTCAGTCATGACAAAGTCCTCCAAGAACGTCGTCCGCTCAGATCTGAGAAGACACGTCGACACATCCTGCACCAAAAATAATCCGTTGAAATTCTGGACAGCTCCAGAAGGGATAGAATGGATAGAATGGTGGTTATTTTAGACTGGTGGACATTCAGTATATGCAATCTCTTATATAGCGCAAGAGATGGTGCCGCCATCAATGCAATTAGGAACTAATACAGTTAGCGTACTAGTCAGTGAGCATATAGTTGGTAGCATCCAAAGTACTCATAAAGCCACGGTACACCATAGAATTTACATAGTGTAACGAACTATTTGACTACTTTGAATGCTGACAACTATATGACGCTGACTATACATATCATTGGTTGCAATTGACATTTGGTGGACAGCCTACTAAAGTCGTACGCACCAGCAGGGCCTCCCTCAAGCCGACGCCGGCGTGGTCCTTCCTGGGCGCGTGCGCGCGCGCGTCCAGGTGGTCCAGGTGGTCGCCGAGGCACTGCACCAGCGCGCGCCGGCCCAGCGCCACCACGCAGCGGATCATGGGCGCCGTCAGCCGCTCGCACGTGCCTTGCGAGAGGTAGTCGAACAGGATGCCTTTACCTGAAAAATAAAAAATGAAACGCTTAAAACCTGGCAATACAGCATTTATACCCAGAAGCTGCCAGGCTAGCACATGATTGGCGCGATAATATCTCGCGGCGACATAGACTAACCATTTTTATTTAAGGTAGGTAGACAGAAAACTACAACTCTTGTATTAACATAATTAGAAAGAAAAAGACGGGTATCTCGAACCGAGATACGGTCGCTCCAATCATGTGCCAATATTATGGCGATAAATTTGCTAATAGTAAAGAATGAAGAAAAGTTGTCTAAGGCTGCATGCATATCTGTATATGTTTTTGTTTTTCCTGTATTGTTAGAGGGAGAAAACTTGTTTTGAGAGAGAGAGAGAGAGAGGTTTTGTCGGGCGTTGCAAACATGCGCATTTTAAAAACACGTTAAAAAAGATAAGTGACCACAGAAAGTATTTATGGATCTGTACAAAAAGCGATAACTATCTATGATAACTATCTATATTAGTTTAAATAAAACGTACTTATTTACATACCTATTGTGATAAAGGAAGGCCATGTCCTTGTGATTTTTGTGAGTATTAAAACCATCTTATCTGCTAGAGAGCCATTTCCGAGGATGTTGGAGACCATTACAGGAAACAAGCGCTGAAACTGAAATATAAATACTATTAGTTATGTGATGTTATAATTGACTGAAATATTATATTCTATATTTTATTTGAGAAGAGGTATAAAGTAATATTCTTTTTTACAAGAATATTGTATTTAATAAACACTTATTTTAAAATGGAGATACTGCAGTTCTACGGTACAATGGATAGTACTTTCGTCTTATACTGATAAAAAAACGGACACCTAAAAATCTGATGCCTCTGGAAATACATATTACACATCCTATTAATGGGCGTTCACTATCTTGAACTCGAATTATTCGATCGCGTATTTAAGTCGCATTGTTCCGCAGTACCAAGCTGTCACAGACAGTTGTAGAAAATTCAAAATAATGACAGTAAATTTTCTAAAACAGCGTTTTTATTTAACGTCAACATACTCTATTGGCACGAAAGTCTACTAACCTGCTGCTGTATGTTGGTATCCAGGCTGCAAGGATTTGAACAAAGCGCATCAACCATGTCCAGCACATTGGCCTGCAGAGGTTTCTTGGCCGGTACGTTGAGCGCGTTTAGATTGTCGTCATTCAGTACTAGCACCGCCAAATTGAACAAGTTGGGAAATATTGGCCCAATCCGAGTGTTTGTTGTGAGATCTTGCACTGCTAATTCTTTAGGTTTCCTTCTTAGGTTAAGTATTGCTGAAATTAGTTTTTTTACAATTAAAAATTTTTCATGTTTGTTGGTCTAGTGAGACAAATAAGGTTTTTAGAAATGCCAGATTAATGTATTAACTAAAGGATTGCACAGGAATTAACTCTTAGATAGTTTTAAGTATGCTGCAAGCAGCATTTGGGAGATATTGTGTTATGTGTAAGTTTTAGTTAAGAAAAAAATCAAGGGTCAGGAAATTTTATACTTAATTGCTATATTTTTTTTTATAAGCCCCTCTGGAGTGTGCAACTATCATATGCAAGGACCAAAAATGTTTTAGAATGTTTATGTGGGTAGGTTTGCATATTGTAATTTTTTGGGATGGAGGTAAATTGATATTATCCTCAGTCCATCCAATAACCATAAATGTTGCTAAAATGTTTGAAATATTGGGATCAAGTTTAAATTAGCATATGCAATACAATCTGTTTCAGTTGTTTTATTTCATAAGTAATCCTTGTATTACTTGGTTTAAATTAAGATGATGAGAACTAATACTGATTAGTGTATAATTTCCAGAGACTTGTATTTTTTTCTTAACTAAAACTTAAAATAACTATTTGCCCTTACATATTGTTCCAAAGTGATAAATATAAAAACTCCCAAAATGTTTATTTATTTCATTTTTAGCCAAATAATGTAACCAATTATTCCATATAACCACCATATGGTTGTTAGGACAAATGATAGTTATGACAAATAGTATTAGAGAATATTAAAACACGATAAAATGCTTTAGGAATGGAATATCCAGTGCTAATAATACTTTTCATGTGCTTACCTCTTGCAACTTTAGTATAATAATTTTGTAAAGCAGCACTAATGTTTGAGTTGTTGTTTAAGCTCTTCTCGTCTGTGATCCATTCCACAGATACAGTAGGCGTTGTGGAGTACACATAGCTCTGTGATGTCATAGCATACTCTGTTACATTCATTACAGGCTCCTGAAAAATATTTATTTATTTATTTTATTTAGAACACATTCTGTAAGAATTGTGGTCTAAATAAGATAAAATTAAACTGACAACAGTTATAAATATAAAGTGGAATATAACCAACTAGAGGTTTATTTTATCCAGTTGGTGCTGCAAGCTACATTCATTGAAATTAACTATTATTAGTTGTTTACTTTATTATTATTTGAGCTTTTATTTTCCAAACCAAACTACATTATGTTATTATATTTTATTTTACTTTAATTTGTTAGTCTTGTAATTGGTGTGGTTGCATCTCTGCCTGTTAGTAGCAATGCTAAACCACTGTGTGCCTGTTATTTTTGCACTCCCATCCACCCAACTTGTTCTTGGTTTTCCTGGCTTCCTTTTGCCTAGTGGGCTATCATTAGTTACAACTAGTTAAAACATTTGATAAATTTTGTTCTTTTGGACAATTCATTTAGTTCTTTGTAGTTAGTGCAACTAGCTCTTATCCTAGTAAATAAATGTATTTATTTTAAATCAATGAATTGACACAAATACTCACAAGTGCACAGCAGATCTTTCCTTCCCCAACAGTGGCATACTTCACGGTGTTAGCTCCAACAACAGGGCTTGTGTCTGACAGAGTCAGCACTGTATTTACATCCCAAGTATCTATCCGAGACTTTTTCATCATCTCACTATGTAATGCAATCGCCTGAAACATGGATGTGAAATGATGTAGTGCAAACTGTTATTTATTAACCTTAAAAGCCCAAAGTTGTATTATTTTAAATAGTAAAATAAGTTAAATAGAAGCTTATATATATACATATTTTAAAACCACTTAAATATAATATATACTTACACATATAGTTTGTCGCAACTTGTAACTGACATCTTCTGCTAAGTTGGTAGCTGCCTCAACATTTATCTCCGCACCAACTTGGTCAGCCATACATTGCACTGAGTCGGCACTAACTCCAGCAAACTTGCCTTGGGATGTGGTAGTGTCCTAGATAAAAAATATTATGTTCAGTAAACAATATTTCATGTTTTGTAGCTGTAGTCGAGGACAAAAAATTAATACGAACTTTTATAAACTTTATAATAATTATAATCAATAAACAAAGCGAATATCACTCCTTGTACAATTTTTACCGCGAAGCGGCATGGCACGTCTGCTACTTCGTTAACTTGCCTTTTCATTCAGCGGAGGAGTATCACATTGACTGGAACCTCCTGATTCTGACGCAACTGACTTATTTCGGTCCCGATCTCTGTTGCTGCTTGCTTTCTTCGTATGGTTTTTCATACTTGTTGATGAATTAGACATCTTACTATCAGTGTAAAGCTATATATTTGAGAACATTAGTGAATTATAAAAATTATTTGCCTGTATGGACATTCTACGTCCTGTAATATAGAATTAACATGTTATAATTAAAAAACAATCACATCAACTAATATGCAAAGTTACGATTTTTTTGTGATTTGATGCGATTTTGTGATTTTTTTTTTTTTTTTATTGTGTTCGTCCATTGGACAGGCTAAGACCATAGGCCATACTGCCTCGTCTTCCTTTAGTTAATTTCTTAGGTCAGTTCCAGTAATAATGTCTTCAGTAAATTTATATTCTATTGTCATATCCAATAAATATGTCCTCAGTATTTCAGTTCCAATCATGTCTTTTTCAATATTGTCCAATCCAAGTATAATCTTAAGTCATTGTCAGGGTTACCATTTCTTGGTTTTTCTCCAAATTCAATTAAAATTAGAATGTACATCCAGATCAAAAAGTATAAAACACAAACATGTGTAAAACTTAAATTTAGTACATGACATTTAGTTATAATACAAGCGCAATCTAAATACTTATCCTATAAATCCTTAATAGTACTTACTATGTATTTATACAATGGCATATATGTACATTTATTTACAATAAAATCAGAGATGTTGCGCGGAACCAACTCTGAATCCTCAAACAATTGAATAAATTCATCCACCAGCACAAGGCGCTGAATACTGAAGGATGGACAGTCAAAATTATATGTTCAATAGTTTCTTCATGAAGATGACAGTGCGAGCATAGAGGATTATCTACTATTTTAAGACGGTACAAATGAGAATTCAACCGGCAATGACCAAAACGAAGTCGCATAATGATTGAATAAAACTTCCTGTTAACATATTTATTACTTCTACAAAACCACGGCTTACTGTTTATTTTTACATTAAATGTTGCATACCATAATCCTTTATTCTCAATTTGAACAATATGATTCCAGTGTGTCATCCATTTTCTAGTCATTCTCTGTTTTAAAACTGGAATCAAATCTGTGTAAGGTAACAATACACTGAAATTTGAAGTAACAGAATCAGTAATATGAATTGATTTAGCTAAATAATCAACACGCTCATTACCTATTACTCCAATGTGGGATGGAACCCACATGAAACTTACACTTATATCTTCATGAAGAAGGTCAGCCCATAATTCTTTAATAGAAAATATAAAATAACTAGTTTTAGCATTAAACTTATGATTTTGCATGTTTTAAGCACACTCATACAATCACTAACCACAAGCCATTTTTTAAAACCCTTATTTTGATGTTTAATATGTTTCATTGCTGTAAGAATAGCAATAGCTTCGGCTGAAAATATACTAAAGTTTTCATCTAACTTATACCCCAATCCTCTATTCAAAGTATAATCAAACAATGCAAAAGAAACATTTGAATTAATTTTGGATCCATCCGTATAAATTATGTGATGATCCTTCCACTCAGATAATTTGCTATACACTTCTTCTTTAGTGGATAATTTGTTGTCAATTAAAACATTCATACTGGGAAATTTACTATCGAAACAGCCGACATAACATGGTAACACTCTAAAGGTGGATTTGAAGATATTACTATTGTCAAATAGATGAATAATTTCAGTCATGTTTTGAAGTATGTATATAGGATTACGAAAAGATACAGAAGGTGCTAAAAGATTAGACAATAATTGGCTATTTTGAGAGTACAATTTCAATACAAACTTTTCTTTTAAATAAGCCAATCTTATAGAAATTGGAGGCAAGTTGCATTCTACTTGTAAAACATTTATTGGCGTGCTCTTAAATGCACCGGTTATCAAACGCATACATTTGTTTTGTAATTTATCCAATACATCTACATGTTTATTATTTCCAGCAAAGCATAAGAAACCATACTCAAAATGACTACGAATCATAGATTTATATAAAAGAAGTAATATTTTGGGATCTGCACCCCAGTAAGTTGCAGTTAAAGATCTTAAGACATTAAAAGCTTTGTTGGACTTTTGAACTATATGGTCAATATATTTTTCCAAGATAAGTTGTGACTAAATAAAACACCTAAAAATTTAGTTTCAAGCGTGGCAGAGATGGCAATATTATTATAACATACAGTTGGTGCTGCTGTGCTCCTTTTTCCAAATACAAGAAGTTTTGATTTTAAGGGATTGACACTAAGATTTAAATATGAAAAGTAATTAGATAAGTTTTGTAAGGCTTTGTTTATTATGCTCACTGTATTGACTATATTGCTACCACTGGCATAAACAACCAAATCATCAGCAAATTGTAAGTTTTTAACTTCAGGTCCTAAAATCAGATTCAAGCGTCTTATATACAATATAAAAATTAATGGTGATAAAATTCCTCCTTGACATACCCCTACAGATGCAAGTCTAGGTCCATAGAGACATCTATTGTATTTAACAAAACCTTTCTTTCAGATAAAAGTCAGTAATCCATTTAATTAATTTCTTTGGTAAACCAATGGATAGCAGCTCGGTAGAAAGAACATCAACATTTACACTATTGAATGCACCTGCTATATCAAAGAAAACTGATACTAAAGAATGTTTGCAACCCAAACTATTCTGAATATCCAGTTGCAATTGACAAACGCTTTCAATGGCTGAATAACCTCTACGAAAACCAAATTGATTTGATGGTAGTATGTTATTATTTTCTACAAAGAATTCTAACCGTTGTTTCAGAAGTTGCTCAAATATTTTTCCCATGCATGATGTGAGTGCTATTGGACGATATGAATCTTCATTCAACCTTGGTTTATCAGGCTTAATTATCGGGACCAAGCAATCTGTCTTCCAAGAGGGAGGAATTTCATTATTATCCCAAAGGTAATTGTATATGAACAACAATTTTAACAACCCATTTTCTTTTAGATTTTTAATCATCTTATATGAAATGCCATCCAAACCAAAAGCACTATCTTTTCTTGAAAAACTGCAGATTTTAACTCTTGTAATGTAAAAGGTTTAACTAAAAGCAATTGTTATTATTGAGTACCTCAGAGCCATGAGAAAAGCAATTATTAGAAACATAATCAGGAGTGTATTTTTCTAGAAACTTCATTACCCAACTATCATCATGACTATGGTTAGGAACATAAGACTTATTAAATTTGCGCATATATTTCCAGATGGTAGAAAGAGGTGTACAGCGATGAAATGAACTACATAATGATGCCCAGCTCTTGGTCCTTTCCTGCTTAAGTGTAAGTTTTTAAAGCCTGTATTCTTTTAAATTCAAGATAAGTATGCACAGAGGGATTTGTTTTAAACTCAATATAAGCATCTTTTGAATTTTTTACTACTTCAGAACATTTTGAATTCCACCAAGGTAATGGACATCTTCTCTTTGACCTCCTGGAAGGTAGCGAGTTTGAAGGTTTTAAATATTGAGATGGAAGGGATGATTCTATAGCACAATGAAGAGTTTTACAAAATACAGTATAAGCTTCTATAGGAGAGTAAGATGTGAAATCAAAACTAGATAACAAGGATATAGTTTTTTCTTGATACTTTTTCCAATCAACCAAGTTGTAATTTAAAAACTGATGACATTGTTGTATATTATTGTAAACTGGATTATTAACAAGAAAGCTATTAATTGTGACATCTATTAACACAGGAAGGTGGTAACTACCAAGAGGATCATCATGGATCGACCAATCACATGACAAGGCTAAGGAAAATGCCTATATGAATATTATTATTGTAAAGAAAATTTGATAATACTAGCCTGTTACTGACTATACTCTGGGCATTCCATTGCATAATTTTAATTGTATTATCCATAAATATAAATAGAGTTAAGCTAAATTTAAGTTAAGTGTTACATTTACGAATTTTGTATAGGTAGACTAGTAAATAAATATAAGTTTGTTTTTAATGTCTTAAAATCTTTAAATTAAATTATTCTTTAAGTGCTGGTTTTTCTTTTTTTGAAATGGTTTCAAGTAAAATTTCTTTAATGTTTTTAGTACAAATTGGTTTGTCACTGCCTTTGTTTAAAGTCATTATCTTTACTACAGCTTCAATTATCAAATTTAGTACAGTATCAGAACTAAGTATAGATTTGATTTGATCAGGTCTTGAGTTTATTTTTGGGAATTGAATGTTGTTAAAGAGATCTGCATACCTTTGGGTCTTCTTTTCTACTAAACTTTTATTTTCCTGTATTTTTTGTTGTTTAATGGGACAGCTGGACGAGATTGAAATATGATTTCCTGAGCAATGTACGCATTTGGCAGTGTTAGGATCAGCTGAACATTCACTATATCTATGATTATTTTGGCATATGGAACAACGGAGCTCGTTTTTACAAAACTTAGCTATGTGACCATATCTTAAACATCGAAGGCATTGCTTAACAGGCGGGATGTAAGGCCGGAGCTCAAAGCGCCAGCTGTTCAGATCCACGCTATCTGGTAGCACAGGGCAAGAAAAGGTTATTGACACTGTTTTCGTAGGTTCTTCTATTATGTTGCCATCTGACTTAATTTTACGCATGAAACGTCTTACACAAACAATATTTTTTGTAGAGGAAATCGCTGAATATATTTGCTCATTAGAAAGGTTTGTAGGGACGTGGAGTATCACTCCAGTCACTTCACTGGCTGCCGCAGGAATTGATGCTATAAATTTATATTGTTCTAAGAATTTTTTGTTAGCCAAGGCTGCATTAGCTTGACCAGGCCTTTCAAAAATGACTCCAACTTTATACTTATTAATTCTTAGTAACTGTTTCACTCCTTTATTGTACCGTTTAATACAATTGGACAAAGACATCATGTCCCGGTTTCCAATCGGCTGCTCTGAGACAGAACTCTCCAAAAATACAATGTATTCGAAATTACAACCATTTTCAGGATATGTCCTCGAGTAATTAGGAACTCTAAACATTTGATACTTATTTTTTTCCATTTCTAAAGATTTTACTGAACTAAAATCAGAACTTTCATCCTCGGAGACATCTTCAATTTCACCATCTTTCTTTTTCCGTTTTTTGGTTTTTTTCCCCATATTTATTTACACTACTAACTTATTTACAGCAATAAAGTTATTTACAAGTATATTTACAATAATATTACAGTAGATTATACGGAAAGCGCCTTTAAATAAATTTTAAGTTTCAGAAAAGCAACCCGCACATTCAACGTTCCCGCGCTTTTTTTTTTCTGCGATTTTGTGATTGTCTTGCCCCGTTTGACAGATAGCGGGTTTGACAATTCTTTTTTTTTATAATTTAATCTTAATATAATCTGGATACTAGTTATTCAGCCGAGACTTGTATCCATTGTGCTTAGGCTAATACATTGTTTTAACGCGACGAAACGGGTATATAGCTATTTTAAACAGCGGCGCTACCGCAAAAGACGATATTCATTTTCGGACGATCCGTCCAGTTAAATGGTATGTCTATGACTGGCATAGATTTTATCTGGACGCGATCGCTTCTAGTTATTATACCACATCATGAAATCTATGGCGCTACCACGAAAAACGGACGTTATCATATCGTTTCAATTTCGGACGTTATCACTGTGATTAAGGCGAACTTCGATGTTCGCGGTACCGGGCCTGAGGCGCTACCGCCAAAAACGATATTCGTAAATTTCGGGCGTCTTTCTTTTTTACCCCAATTAAGACAAAAATCCCAAATTTTTCTGCATGTATTGCTTCCATATTAATATGAGGTGTACAAAGAATTTAAAATAATTTATTACGAAAAAAATCACAATATATTTTTCGGACTGGTACCTTTTAGAAAGGGACTTGCCTTCTCACTTGCTATCTCTAGCCTAACGACAAGCGGCACGAACTGAACCAAAGTTAACCTTAAGGAGTACAAATAGAGTACGTTTTACTTATGCTCTTTTTCCACAACTTCGTCCTCCTCTGTGATCATGCCAAGTCTGTGAAAGAAATGTCATGCATGTCGGAGAAATAGTTTGATGCGTTGGAATTACAATATTTTTATTATTTTTTTCACGTTTTTATCATTGTAAATAATTATAAACTATAAAACGATCTAAAATACGAAAATGACATCGTTTGACGCAAAATTCGATGTAAGTACTATTGAATTACTCTTTGGACTTCGTTGTTGTTTGTTTTCCTAAAAGGACTTTTCAGGACTTATGTTTTCTAAGGATAAAACGTTTCACCACCCACGTTTTCAAAACCTTGAGTCGATTTAGGAAACCAATCGCCATCATATAATAGAGACCACTGAATGAACAGTTCTCTTTTTTTGACGCGTTTCTTTATATTATAATTTTTAGTCAATATGCATTAAATGACTCATAATGATTATTATACTACACTGCATTCTTTCGTATCTGGTTAATTAAAAATTAGTTTCGTTAATAAAGATTGTTAATTTACTTCATTAATTTATCCTCTAGTGGCCCAGAGATTTATATAAAGCCTATGCTCCATTTGTAATTTGAATTGTTATTATAACATGTCAGATTTCTTGGTAAGTTTTAGTTTAGGGCTCAAGGGTATAGAATAACTTATAGAACTTAACCACCTTCACTTTGGCAATTAGTTAACATCGCAGGTAACAATAGTTGCTGAGGGGTATGGGTCCCATGCCGCAGCGAACATATTAAATCATTTTTATTACATAGCACACAAACTTGCCAAAGGTTATAAACATCCTTACACAAATTTACTGAGCCCTATGGTAAGCTCAATAAGGCTTGCATTGTGGGTGGGTACTCAGCGAACAATATAGGTACCCATATAATATACAAATAATTAAATACATAGAAAACACCAGTGACTCAGGAACAAATACACATATAAATATGGTTACTGGGATTTGAACACAGGACCATTGGCTTCTTAGGGAGGGTCACTACACACTAAGCCAGACCTGTTGTTATGTCTTGACAGAAACAATAAATTATTATTTATAAAGCAGGGAGGCTGTATGATCTTTATACAGTAATCAATATAGCTTTGGGGTTTCTTTGTTTGTCAAGTTTATTCTTAAACTCATTGACACTATGTGCTAATACTATATTAATGATGTATTAAAAATCTTGTGAGTCTTTGAGGTAATAGTGCCCTGTTAACATTTTATATGTTTCAATCAGGTCTCCACATTCCCTACACTCCTTCAAAGTAGTAAGGTTCAGAGTTTTCAGTCGTACTTCATAGGGCTTGTTCTTGAGTTTCATTGGTTACTTAGTGAAACTGCATTACACTAAATAAATGAATACTTATAGCTAAACTCTATGTAATTAGTTTTATTATTAGTAAGAATACTTTATATTGTATTTAAATGTAACAAACTATTTTAACAATATCATACCAAATTTCTAGATGTATCCAGCAGGAGATGTGGGTGTGGTGGAAGGAGAAATGAATGTTCCCTCACGGGGAGGCCCCTCAGGAGACAGCATGGAATTCAACACCCTTGATGAACCAATTAAAGAAACATTTGTAAGTTATAATGTATATTTTGACCTTGTTAGGCCTAATGGCCTTTTTCTCGGGACATCATTGGTAATAAGTCATAAGATGGACAGTTTTTTTGGCAAAATGAGACCTTTTCCAGGACCTGAAAGTTTTAAGTATATTGACTAAAAGAAAAAAAAAATTTTTTTTTTCAAGTATATAGATTTTTGATGACATGGGTGGGTATTTTACCTATCCTAAAACTAGATTGAGCCTTATATTAAACTAATGTGTACAGTCAACATTAAAAAGATGTTTACACATTTGCAGCTTATTACATAGGATTAAGGTTAACATATCTTTGACATTGACTGTACATTATTTCATATTATCTTTTCAGCTCCGTGACCTTAGGGCCGTTGGTAACAAATTCTACCATGTTCTCATTCCAAGAGAAAAGACCAGTCTTTTAAAAGAATGTAAGTATATTTTTTAACAGTATATTGAACTGTAGGTAGTTTTAGTCAAATTACATGTTTAGAAGCAAGTTTATTAAATCATTAGATACCTTTAGAGCGTTATCACACTTGGGCGATTTGCAAGCGATTTCTATACAAAACTCGTACGCGGCGAACTCGCTGCGTATTCGCCTCCATACAAAACTCGCTCGCAAATCGCAAGTGTGATATCAGCCTAACACACCGTTTATCAAAGTTCCGGTTTTATTTTATGATGTCTTACAGGCTTGTATTTGTTTTAGCCATGCAAGCATAAAATTCTACTAAAATCAAATCCATTTTGCATACTAAAGTTGTCAAACGACCTGTGAAATGAAAACTGCTGTCAGTTTACTCTGTAATTATAAATTTAATAGTACCTTTACAAAATTCGTTTTTATTATTTTTAGGTTGTTAATGCATGTTCTATGTATGCAACATGAACAAAGAGACTTGTACTATCTTTTTTCTTATGCTAATGTTTTCATCCATGGAAAAAGGATGAGTATAGTTATGTTTTTAGACATATTTATAAAATGCTTTTGAATTTCACCTTATATTGGCCATATAGTGGTTCTAATCCCAGCCAGGGCATTTATTTGTGTGATGAGCACAGATATTTGTTCCTGAGTCATCTATGTTGGTGTTATCTATGTAGGTATTTAAGTATTTATATCAAATCAAATCAAATATATTTTATTTCAGACCATGTAATACCATAATGTCAGTATACATTCCCTTAAACCTATATTAGTTAACAATTATAATTTATTATAAACTAAACCTATCATTGACATATGTATGACATATGTATCTATCTATTATATAATATATATCATCGTCTAGTCTAGTACCTACAACACAAGCCTTATGCCCGGAATACACGAGGCTAGTTTTTCAAGCCAGTATAGTAAGCTAGTGGTAGTAAGCTAGCAAGCTAGTGCGTCTATCTTCGTGTATACAGAACTAGCTTAACTTTCAGGCTAGTAAGCTAGTGCTGAAGCCAGGATAGTTTTAATAGCTTGCCGTTCTATTTTTTGAGATAGTAGCGCCCCCCACCACCGATTTCGCTAGCCTGGCTTGTGTACTATCTTCGTGCGGCTGGTGAAGCTAGTATCCGTCCGGCTAGTGCCATTTGTCCATACAGGTTTTTTAAAATATACCTTCAAGTAATTCATCTAGTACACATTTACATAGTTTTTTAAGTAATTGTTTCATTCATGCTATGTAATTTTTTACGAATTACGTTCATATTGACGTTTTTTTTACGACACTTTGCAAACGTACTGGCACTCGAACTGACTTAAAATTACTGGCATCATGTAGACAGCACTAGCCTGGGTTCAAGCCAGGACAGTTTTACTAGCTTACTAGCTTATTAACTAGCTTACTATACTGGCTTGAAAAACTAGCCTCGTGTATTCCGGGCATTACTGAGCTTATCGTAGGACTAGTTCGATTTCTGTCAGATTGCCCCGAAATATTTATTTATTGATAAAATCTCGGTTTAAAAACTTAAATATATTTGCAGGGGACTTGTGGGGCCCGCTGCTGCTGTGCACGATGATGGCCACGTTCCTGCAGGGCTCCGCCGAGCGCGCGGACAACTCCAACGACGGCGGGCCCGAGTTCGCCGAGGTCTTCGTGCTCGTCTGGATAGGAGCTGCCATTGTCACCATTAACTCCAAACTATTGGGTGGCAATATGTGAGTCAAGTTCTAAAACAATAACAAGGCTACCAAAAATATGGGGTATACCTGGAGCATTCAATTGTTGCCTCCATTTACTAATGACTGGATGATTTTAGGATGAGATCCTAGAACCATCGTCCCGATTTTCCGATCATTCTCATAAAATTCAAAATCAAATTTTTATTTGAGATAAACTACATTAAATTACAAACATGTAACATAAAAACAGTTACTAAATAAGAATAAAGTGTAAATTAAATTTTTTACCACGAAATGGACCCGCCTTAACATAAATGCTGACCTGAGAGTCAGCGCTAATTTTCCGGCAGGACCATCTTTGTGGGCCACGATCGCTGCTGTACAACACAGCCCGACGATAAATGTGAACGCAGCTACACATCTTGAATTAAAAAACTGTAATTTCATAATGTTTTATAATTCAATGGCTTCACTAACTTTTCTCCTTTGAAAACAACAACCCCTAGACGATCCTTCAACCTGTAATTTCAATCGGGAGGATGGTTTTAGGATCTCCACCTCATGGAATGTCGTAGGTAGTAAATTTATTAGATCAACATATGATTGGGTGCTAAGACACGTGTGTAACGAAACTATGATCTTTTAAAATATCCAAGATTCGATATTGCGAACTTTCGGAAGACTGGTCCGATCCACCCTCGACATCGTTGACTTGACCCTCTGTTTTCCGAAAGGCCGCAAGTTAAAAGCTGGTTCGACATTAAGTTTTTCCATATTTCCTATTAACATGTAAATATAATGTTCCAGCTCCTTCTTCCAATCAGTATGCGTGCTGGGCTACTGCCTGTTCCCAGTGGCGCTGTCGCTGATCGTCTGTCGGATAATCCTGTTCTCTACCCAGAACACGTTTTTATTCTTCCTGCGCTTCGTCATATCCATGATCGGATTCATGTGGGCGACTTTTGGTAAGCTACAGCAAAGGTTTTTTTTTTTTGAAAGTCGAAGTCATCGCGTCGACTTAGCCTATAATCCACGACTTCATATGCCGCTTTAGGGTTAAAAGATATACAAAATCGAAGAAGCGTACCTAGAACTTAACAGATTAGACTGCGCTTTACACAAACTGGTAACAACAAAATCTTAGAGCATTATTCAGAACGATCATCTGCCTTATATGTTGGAAGGAGATAAAATGATGCATAATTTTGGTAAGTTTTATATTGAACGCCGGAAGTACAAATGGAGATGGCAATAAAAGTTTTATTGCTACCCAGTCATATTATAATCACTTGGAGATTGCCGGTTAACACTCCATATCATATTTGTTATTACTACTACGAAATTGTCCTTTTTATATCACATAAGCGCAGTTCTCCACAATGTCATTGTTGGATTTGTAAATATTTTGTTAAATAATGTAAAACTACACTCAACTTTTGAAGAATTCTTGTAACAATACTTGTGCTTAGTCTTAAATTAAGACTTAGCACAAGTTCTTAAATTAAGATTAATTAAGACTCTTAATTAATCTTAATTTACGAAGTTTCTTCTTTATGTTAGGAGATAATCGCAAGACGACAATGATGTTTGTGGAGAACTACCCATAAACGTATTAGTGATTCCTTTATTTTTGTCCGCAGCGGCCACGAAGTTCCTGGGCGACAGTCAGCCGGAAGGCAAGAAGGCTCTCGCAGTGTACCCCATATGCTTGTTCTACTTCATTCTGTCGTGGCTCGTGGTGTCCCACGGCAACGTCTAGGCGCACACTAAGATAAGTGATTCGTGTATTTATTATTGTGATACGGACAATTTACTAGGCTAATTATGTTAATAATTGATGTTAATTAAGTCATAGTTATTGACTGTTAATATAATATGGGATTAATTCCAATCCGTCTTATTTATACATATGTATGTACCTAAAACATGTTTATTTTATCGAGTCACCAGTATTGATGATCTAATGATTCACGTAGAGGTAATGAAAAACTCGTTCAATGATTCGTCTTTGTTTCCTGCGATTTTCAGTATGGAACATATCTAGAGATGTGCACACCGTAACTATAATTTTTTTAATATATTGTGATATTATGGTAACATATGTTACAGACTTATGAATGGTATTTATATATTACAAATTAACTTTAAAGTAAGCCTCCGGCGCATATATTGCATATATTGCGCATGTGCGGTGTTGTCAGAGCCACATCATGATAAACCATATCTGTTCTATTATATTTTAATGAAATGCCTACTAAACACTGGTATTTTGTGCAATCACGTTTAAAATAAGCAAATGTTATATGTATCTTGGCACAACTTGACTATAACTAAGTCGGCTGAATTGTTTTGATGAGATGTAAACTATTTATAGCAGCATAACATTCCAGTCCTACCATAGTCGATGTATTTCCGAATTTACTTACTCAGCTGCCAAACAGCAGTTTTGTATACCTATAATAAAAAACTATTTTTCCGTCAAAATTACTTTTTATTAAAATCCTATAAAACATTAAAATGGCTCTAAAATACATGGATAAAAGGAATTCGAGGTTTTCAGTTCATTGAATAAGGTTTGCCGAAGCTTGTTCTTGTTCTGGCATGTGCTAACTAGACTAGTTTCCTCACACAGTGTGACACTAAGTACTAAACATACTGTTTCCGCAAGCACTATTAGGAATTCTCAGTGCGTAAATAGTTATATATTTCTTTACTACATTAATTATAAATATATATGCCATTTTCATCTCAATTTTTATTTTTCCAACATTTAGATTTGTCATAAACACTAGGCTCAATAAATACCTAGTCTACCATATGTAAACTTTATAGACAAAAGAAATACTTTCGCTACAATCTTGCAGTGGCTCAAAAGAGTGAAATATTTTTTTATAGTAATTTCTTTTGACTACAATGTTTTTCTTAAAACTATTTATCACTATCCTATCACATATAAAAATATTATGCGAAAATTACGAAAAACTTTTAGTAAGACGTATTTAAGCACACTGACATGACTGATATTTTTTCATATTATCATATTTATTTTTCTAACATCTAATCAGTAGTAGGTATTCAGTAAATGTAAAAATTTGGTCTGAAACTATGTGAAACCAAGATATTTAAATACTGGATATTTTTTACGTATTTAGATTATTAAATTAAGCTTTATATACATATACACCAAAGAAAGTAGAAATTCAGAACTTAAATATGGACCAGTATTTTAAATACTTATTTAACCTTTTGACCAGTCAATTTAAATAATTATTATTAAATACGTTTTTTACTTTGTACACAAGTGCGGTCGCAGCAATAAGGGTATTTTACCATCACTGTTTTCTATACTCAAAAACCACTTGCAAATTCAATATTTATTGCAAAACCATATAACGTAGAAATTACGTTTATTAGAGATGCGCCAACAGGCTTTCTATCTTATTTTTTAGTGGAATGTTGAGGCTACGACGGGAATATTAACTAGTGCCATTGATAGTTAAAAGGTTAAATAAGATTGTCTATGACTTTCTCAGGAACTGTTTATAGCGATAACTCCACTTCGACGAGACTTCGAAAGGACTGTGTCATTTTTCATATTCTAATTTTAATATCTCGCCTAAGAACGAAAACAATATATAACTTAATGGGTTAAAATTAACTAGAGTCCGTGCCGCTCGAGTTTTTGTCCGGGCTGTGAGGCGGGGAAGGCTTGGGGGATGTTTTGGGAGGTATCTGGTAAGTCATGTGCATGTGGAAAGAGTCTCTCGCCTTCCTCGCGTTTTTGTAGGTGAGAGAGTTGGCGCGTGGTTTGCGTCGGGAGAAGTGGCGCTCCACCCACTTGAGCATCGCCAGCACAGAGTCCGGCGATGACAGGCGCCGCTCCGCTGATGTCTTCGTGATGTTCGAAGACGCGATGCGGAATGTCGCCGCCATACCTTTCAGGGCCTACGATAAAAAAAAAACATGTTTTTATAAATACCGAACCACTTGTATAAATACCGATAAACAAAGGAGTCTAGCTTGTCTTTGCCGCTTACGCCAACACCTACATATAGGTTAAACGCAACGACAAACAAAGATTTTGATCTCAAGTTCAACTGAGAAGCTGAAGTGAAAATTTTCACTATTTTTTTATGCTTTAATCATTCATGAGAAAAACGTCGGTATTCCGTTTTGCGGGGGTTCAGAATTAAATGGCAAAAAAAAAAATATCTATACGAACCAGCATAGCGTCTTCATCAGTGTTGTCGTCACCGGCATAAATAATACGGATGCGTTCGCTCCAGTCCAGTCCGAAGGCTGTCCTCAAGATGTAGATGGATGCGCGACCTGTAAGTACAAATTATATTACTACATAAAACATTTCTTTCCGATATTACGAACAAGGCACCTCTCACCAAACGACTGACGCGTTTGATTGACAAAAACACGATTGAGCGAACGGTGTCAGAGTTAAGCTACCTCTAGTGATAACCAAAACAGCAGGCACGTTGGTTTTAAAAATATAAAAAATGTTAATTGATATCAAAAAACACGTTGAGGACAACCAATGTGAAGACATTTTACGCGTTTGTGAAAAGTGGCTGAAATGTAATTGTATACTCGTATATAAGTAGTACCTATGTACAGTCGCCGTCAGATGGTCACAAATATCGTAACAACGCTTCTATTGTCAATGCAATAAAGTGCATGTTCCGATATTTGTGACCACCTCCACAGCTCCGATATATCTGATGGCGACTGTAGGTACCCATATCATTTTATAAGCTGTTGGTTCTCCTTAAATAAATAATAAATGTGTAAAGTGAAGTATTATAATTGGCTTGATTTTACCCAGGCTCAGGAGATTTCAATTCTTTCATCTTCCAATTAACTTTTTGAGACCAAGAAAGAAAAACTAGTTCATAATCCCAAGGGTGTGTTATTTGTACATGTGTATTATGATACCTGTTTTATTTTAATTTTTTGCAAGGTTTTTCAAGTTAACTAAAATATTTATTTTAGTTACTTAAAGAAACTTGAAAACACCGATATTTTTCTATTGAAAACTATTTCGTGGTAAGGAGACTAGCGACACCTATTACCAAGTAGATGATATAAGAGGGATATCTGAATAAAGTGGGACTACTAGCGACATCTTTTGACGAATAGCAAGCAAACCCAAAACTGCACAGTTTAATAATTAATAAAACAAGCATTTTAATTTTAACGCATTGTAGTTCTATATGAATTTTAAAAAGTTAAAATTAATGTATGTAATATGTTAATACAACGTATTTAACTTCAATACAACGTCGTGTTTCGTTTCCAGCAACAACAAAATCAGGCCAAAGTGATAATTAAAGACCGGTCTAAATGTAAATATTTGTTTCTTAAACATGCTCGTCTTAACGTTCGTGTAGTTGTATACATAATATACGTAACTGCGAAACCGAATTTGGAGACCAGTAATCCAGATGGTTACCGTACCTTTAAATATAACTTTTATTTGTGGTTCTCAAGCTTTATACTCGATTGTAGGCTAACTATGAACTTTAAACATATTTTGTTACTTGTGTTTTTTTTTCCTAATTATACTGGAAACATAAGGTGGCGTCCATTCTTCGGACAGTTAGGAAGAGCTGGGCTGTACTAATTCTCAAATGAGATGAGGAAAAGGGCATATAAAACAGCAAAAGATTAAGCTAAGTGAACTGTTTTTGTTTTTTTGTTATTTTTTCTTTTTATTGTGGAGTTTATTTATGATGAGTAATATATATATACCTTACTACCTATGTACCAACATCGCAACTGGGATAGTTTTGACTTTCATTCACTTTCAACTATGTTTAAAAAGTGCTTATTCGAGTGTTCTAATTCAAAAATTATGGTTTCTAAACTAATCCACATGTTGAAAAACAAGAAAAACATGAGGATAATGGGAGAATATGACGATAACGGGATTTAACTCCCGCTGCGCTTGCGATATCTGCTTTAACCGGTTCGTTTCGGATAGCAAGTCAGGCGTCATCAATGTTTTTAACGTGTGTACGACAACTTATTTATTTAATCTTTATTGCACAAAAGAAATTCTTAAAGTACAAAAGGCAAACTTAATGCCATAACCCTTTAACGCCCAAAAGTCACTGTGGTCGTGCGTTCAAGCCTCATCGCGGTTCGATTGTCCTAACGATTCTTGTTAAGAAAAAAATACAAAAAGACTATGTGGTTGGGTGGTCATTTTTGCATTGAAATTTTGAAGTTGCCCTATAAAGGGAAGCATTCTCTACTAGTTAATCTTGAGGTAAGGCAGAGAAATTGTGGGTAGCAGCAACTTACCTTTGTTCCAGGGCACTGGCGGCTTGGCCTCGATGGCGCAGTGCGCGTCGTGCGCGTTGAAGCCGGCCGCGGTGATGAGCGAGCGCGCCTTGTCAGCCAGCGCCGCGCGCTTGTTCACCGGCGTCTCGCGGAAGTGGAACGTCAGCAGGGCGCCTTTGTTCTCCACCCATGCGCCATCTTTGCACACCTGTAAACGGCAAACGTACATGGCTATGTCGGGCTAACGAACGGTGTCGGCGTGTTTTTATTAAATTGTTGGTAGTTTTTCCGCGCCGGTTTATTAAATAAGTGTTATATAAGTTAGGGCTTGCAAAAATATATTAATCCTGTGGACCTCCGAATCGACGCACAACAGCGTCCCAGACGCTAATAACACAGCTCATACTTATGTATGATCCTAAAGCTGTATATTATGATGTTGTGGCCTCTGGGACACATTTTTATTGACGTGATTTGGCGTCCAAACGACTATAGCGTTCAAAAGTTTAACTATGAAAAATTATACCCTGAAATTATTTTGGATTTGTTAATCTTTAAATTGAATAATACACAAGTCAAATGTTGGTACGGAACCTATTCAGGAAAAGTTAAGTAAGAATCAATGTCTTACCTGTTCCTGCAACGACTTGAGCAGGTCAACGACCTTGCCCTGCATGGCCGTGGGCATGGGGTGCACGAACTTGCTTCCGTCTGGGTGCAGGATCTCCAACCCGTGGTTGCCCGCGTATGTGATGCCTTCGATGCCCACCTGGAATATTCGTCATTGTCTTTATGTTCCCATCGAGTAAAACCAGGAGATAAAGAAATGCTATCTCATGATAATAATGGGCATCAGGTTATGTTTGCCGATCAGAAGCGTCTATAGCCTAAGGACTGTGATATATATAGATGGCACCTGTGTGAAAAAACTACCCTAGCGCTTTGTATAATAGCGTACACGATTTAAGGGTGTTAAAAGCAGGGTTTGCGCCCATGTGCAACACCACCCTGCACCATAGGTAAAATTAACCTTTGCTACTAAGTGCTACCGTGGTGCTGACGGTGGATTAAATTTTCACTGAATCGCAGTGTAAACACCTCAAAAAAATCCCTTGTACCTAATACCCACCCAGGTATTATAGGTAGGTAAAAGGGTTTATTGATTAACGCGTTATCTGTTTCAATCAGTAGACACTATCAGTAGTTCTAATTTAGACATAAATAGAGTGTTTACCTGATCAACAGGAAAATAAACATTCTTAATAACTAAATTAGTTATCAACTTATCACCAATTGAATTAGGTATTAATCGATTGCGGTCTATACTTCATTAGCTGCAAGCGTTAGTAACTTAACTTAATATTTTACTATTACGCAACATATATGGCTTCGAATATTAGAAAACAAACAACCCGGCCCCTTTTCATTGACTATTGACTACACAAATATTACGTCATATGTGTAGGTACTTAGACATGCTTAACTGGGTTACCACAGTATGCTGTAGTAGGTATATATTACAAACGAGTGTATACATAAAGAGAACAAATATTTTTGTTAAAGTGGTACATGATAAATCAAGTCAAAGTTCGCCTGATAGTAGAGACCTTGCGGATTCTCAAGGCACTCGCTCGCCCACTAAGATATTATTTGTTTTTGCGTGTCTTCAAAGTGGTTTGCTTTCCTTGGTATATGTATGTTTTGTTCGAATCATGTTCGAATAAACAGTTATTCATGAATAATCGCATCGAGTCGTATTAGTTTCTTCTCCATTTCGCACGACGCACCGTATTTATATTCCTCTTCTCTTTCGCACGCCTGTTTAAGGCCTGAGACGATCGATTTATTTTTCAGTAAGAGGTCGTTCCCACTTATCGGTCGGATTCGGGTGTTAGTAGTATATTACAATGGCAGGACATATTATATATTTACCTGCCGACCTAAAATTCAACAGTGCGTAACATCATAGCAGTGGATCGCCAAGTTGGCCGGGTACATTTTGAGTTTTTAGGAATCATGTTATGCATGCGAATCATGTGCTTCTTTTTATTCACTCAAAAATTATGTAGCTTCAAGGCCTATAGTTTCGCTTGCTAACGCGGTACACAGAGGGGGCCGCACGCGGCTGGTACAATTTGTAGGTAAAATCCGCCACACACGCGCGTGTTAGTTAACGCTGCTTATACTATTTTTAATACGCGTCTATCAACTATGATAATCTCACATTTACTTAGTTAAATGTACAGTTTACGCAATGATCGTAGTTGCAAGAACTACGTAGGTACCTATAGTTTTGTTTTGTTTATGACGGCTTAAACCACGATGACTTACAGTATTATGCAAAACTTTGTTTATGAACATGGTCAGATATGATCGTTAAGT
The DNA here is from genome assembly GCA_022674325.2 of Grapholita molesta. Taxonomy (NCBI): domain Eukaryota; kingdom Metazoa; phylum Arthropoda; class Insecta; order Lepidoptera; family Tortricidae; genus Grapholita; species Grapholita molesta. The sequence goes on along the minus strand of CP053121.2, from coordinate 20,029,112 downwards.
TGGCTGGACCGTTAAGATACGTATTAGTGGCATCACTCCCCGGGGACATGGCTTAGATATCATTGACGTCATAGTTATAATAATTCATGTTTATTACACGTGCTAATGATTGTTATTAATTGGTGATTATATAAGTAGGCCGATACTTTTGTTTGTTCAGTACGTTCGCGATCGACTGTGTTGGTTCTTAGAAAGATAAACTGCTTGACCTCTATATCCTCAGTAGTACGATATTAAGATATGCGTGTTATTACGTTATTAGAATTTATTTTCAATAGGTGCCTACTTATTGACCGCACGTTATTATATAGATTTACATTAGTTAGCAACCGGTTATAGGTACCTACTCTTAATGATCATTAACTTGATTGATACTTACCTCAGTCTCCTTGTGAGTAGTAGGGTACTTATTATAGACACTAATTTTAGTGGGTCTCAAAGTGATTGTTATATAGTAATATGACAGCGTTAAAAAGCGCCACAGCGAAATTCGTCATAAAGTATTCAACGCCATGATACCGATATAAAAACATCAGGTACTCGTATTTTAACTCACCATGTCCTTAACGTTATCCACGTTTCTACCAGAAACGATGGCGATATAGACATCAGACATGTTGGACAGCCTCTGCAACACGTGCTTGGTTTCTAACGGTAGTGTAGCCAGGTCGGGGTGCGGCGCGATCGGCGCTAGTGTGCCATCGTAATCTAAGAGCAGCGCCAGTTTTTGGGTGTAACCAATGTACCTGTCAATAAAATAACAGACATAAGCATATGCTTTCCTTAAAAAAAAAATTGTTTATGCCTACTCTTGGTGCACGCTGCGATCCAAGCAAGGCTCATTTTGAACAGACAAGTATGAAACAAATAATCTTGTATACTCGATTTCTGTGAGAAACTAAGAAATAAAGCGGTAATCTTCGCCTCGCTTGGTGCCTCAACTACAACTTCCTTAACTTTTACAGAGATTCTCGTCTCGTTGCTGAGTTAGATGACGTCTGAAGTGACTTATGGTGCCCGTTACTTTGAAGTAAGTAGTCCTTATGTTATCGGTTATCCTTCTTATCTGTGAACAGGTTCATTCATGTTGCATGATCGAACTTACTTGGAGAGATACTCGTCGAAATCGTCAATAGTGACGGGCTGCATGGAGGTGGCCCCGATGTCATCAGCTTCCTCCTCCAGTGAGTCCATAGCTTTGAGGAAGCTCTTCATCCAGCTGTCGACATCGTTCAGCTGTTCGCGGTGCCGTAAGTGGTTCATTCGGACTGTGCGCTCGTCCTCGTCCATTATTAATGCTCTGTAAAAAGTAGCATATTATTTCATTATTACAATGAAAAACACTTATGAAAACTGGCTTTGACTAACTTATTTTAAAAATGATCTCGCTACATTGTACTTTGAATTGTACATAATATTCGGATATATAATGCCTATATATATACATTCAACTGTTAATAGGTATTTATTTTTCCAATACCTACATAAGTTGTAAAAGACTTATCCAGCAATTGTGTGTAGGTACGTAAACTAATAATGCTATAAGGAAAACCGATTGAAAACACGAATTGGTTACGTTTTGGATTTACCTATACCTAAACGATATTTACCTGTGAATGACTTCAGCCGCGTCATCCAACTCGTAAGGATTGCAGATCAACGCTTCGTGCATCATCTCTCCGGCGCCCGCGAATGGCGATACGATCAGCACGCCGGGGGGCTTTTTAATCTGGCAAGCCACGAACTCTTTGGCCACCAAGTTCATACCGTCGCGCAGTGGGGTGACCAGCGCCACCGCTGCGTCTCGGTAGAACGCTGCCAGCTCGTCTTGACCCACACAGCCGTAAATATATCTGATAAGGAAAATTATTCTTAGTGTTTGTTCCGTTAATATATGTATACAAACCAACGCTTCAAATAAAATAATCTAATATTTGTGTGAAAGTTCAAGACAACTAAGGCAAGGCAGTGAAGGTAGGCTAGGGAAATTCAAATATTATAACAACTTACCTAATAGGAGACCAGTTAGGCGTAGTAAACCTTCCATTGATTCGGCCAACTAACTGGTCCATTTCTTCTTTTAAATCTTGATATTCCTTTACGTCTGTTCTTGAAGGAACTGAGATTTGTAACAACACCACCTTTTCTATGTGCTCGGGGTGTTTCTGTAATAACCTTTCAAAGGCTTTGAGTCTGTGCACTAATCCTTTAGTATAATCCAGTCTATCGACTCCTAATATCACTTTTTGGCTAGTAGAGAGCACTGGTTTTGCGTTTTGCGCCAACTGAACGAATCTGTCAAATGGCACGCCAATGGGTAGGGGCCTAACGCAAATAGTACGGCCTCCTAATTCGACTAGTAGATTTTTCCTGTCTACACGACATCCCAAATTCCTTTGACAACAGTCTATGAAATTTAAACAGTAGTCTGTAATGTGAAATCCTACCATATCGCAACCTGTAAGGAAAAAATATATTAAGTTTTTAGACATTTACAAATAATAACAAAACCTGATAGGGCCGATGTTTAATTTTCGAGCGTTAGAAATGAACGGATCTCTTACAAAACTGAGTCACTTTTATTTTGCAAGTCATTTATAATAATAATTTCTTTCTAAAACATTTCTTTAAAAGCAGTTCGTCGTTTTGGTCCGTTTAAATAATAGAAGTGCTCGACTTTCAAAAATTGCCACTCTCAGTAAAAATAACACTTACCCAAAATGCCTTGTAAAACTTCATCAGACCACGGGAACAGCCTGAAGATATCCCATGGAGGGAAAGGTATGTGTAAGAAAAATGCTAACTTGCAAGGTAGATCGTCTTCTTCAGCTCGCTGTAAAAAAACAACAGATCAGCGAACACCCACAACTGTCTCTCTCTAACTTAAGTGGATCGTACCCATCATATTGATGGCAATATAAGGCTAAACTTGACAATGGGCAATCTAACTTAGAAACGTCAGCAATGTTAGCGATAAAGTTACATGTACCAACCTGTCTGATCCAATTAGCAGCCAGCATAAGATGATAGTCATGAACCCACACTATGGGCGGAGAACCATTCTTCTCGTTGCTTTGCTTCAGCAGCCGCAGCGCATGAACTGTCTTCTCGGCGAATTCCTCGTTGCACTTGATGTAGGCGTTCCAGTGGTCTGCGATGAAGGTGGCGCGGTCAGGCATGGAGTGGAAGAGCGGCCAGAAGGTGCCATTGCAGCAGCCATTGTAGTAGCTGTCGAAGAGCTTCGGCTCAGCGTAGATGGGTACGATCTGAAGGGAGCGGTTAGTATTTAGTAATAATCATACCTACACTGCCCGGAATTCTATTAGCACTTTTGAGCTGTCATAGAAATTTCATGTTTATTGACTTCCGACCACCTATACATATGTATTAGATATGACTACGATTTTTTCGAGAAAACCTTTGGATAGGTACTTATGGGAAATAGTTAATAGAAAAAAATATATATTTTATTGTTTCTTATAAATGATCTGTTACTTATAGGTACCTCTACTTGTAATATATTGTGTTGTGCTCTACAATGTATTGTATATGTATAAGAGATCGATAAAATATGTACTTATATCGGAAGTTGACACGAGAAATCTCTAAATACGACAGGTCAAAAGTACTACGGAAATTCCGGGCTCGACTGATATACTACGATTGCAATGTTGCTACTTAGGTGATTACCTATAAGTAGTTTAATGAAATGCAGCTAAGATAGAGAACGCGTGACGGACTAACTGGCTAGGTATTTATAAATTTTTTTTTATAACAACATGGCACATTCAAGTCTGGCAAAATGGATACGATTAATATGGCAAAAACATATGTCCAAGATTTTACGCCGTAACCGTACCTAGTTCTATTAATTAGTATAAATTTCAAAAAGCTAAACAGTTCATCACAGATATCGATGATATCTATATTCGTTGAAACATCACTTCTCTGGCATTAAATCCACGGAGGAAATACTCGAGAACGTTTGTATGGAATAATTACCAGTCATCCTCTGTGATTGGTTTATCTTCCAGATGTTTTCAGCATCTGGGTACAACCGCGAGCACGCAACACACCTAAGTAATTCTATGTACAATATAAAGCTTACTAGCTCTATACACATAAGTAAGTACCTAAAGTACAATACACATAAATGGCACAGATATTTTGTCGATAAAAGGGCATTGTGTTTACTATAATTATCACTTTGTTCGCGTCACTAGTTTGCATATATATGCTACTATATTAGTATGACTAAGTTAGTATCTCAGAGTTTTATACCTTAAGGTACAAGTACATGTAAATATATTAAATAATAAAGGCAAATTACTTTTTACGATAGTCATTTTGTTATTATCTATAAGGTATACAATAAAGTAAAAAGATAGCGAATACTTAAACAACAATAATTTATTATATTGACCGTTATAAAAGTTTATCAATGGAGAATGATACTTTTCCTAGATCATTGTTTACAGTGGAAACATACGGATCATCTCTTCGAGAATAATTCCTTGGGCCGCAGGTATGCCCTCGTTTAAAAATAGTATTTAACTGGATTCAAGGCGACGAATATTTTTTACTATTCCCGTAATACATTCAGAATTCCTATTCCTTAAATAAGATTAGATAATTAAACCTCAATACATGCATTTTAATAATTAAGTAATTAGCAGGCATCATTAATGCCATAATTAGTACAAGAACGAAAACATAATCATCACGAGACAGCACGACATTTTGTGACAATGACGCGAGTATACAACGTGAAACGTGAATGTAATAAAATCTAAAAATAGAAATTTCATTAATTTAAAAACAATTATTAGAACAGTATATGTTTGATATCTAGAAGCATCGATATCTAGAAGTAATGTAGGTCCAAATCGAAACAACTTGATTATAACTCGATTGTTTAACAACTACGTTGACTTCTGCCGGTCCATCAAAGGAGTGGTGACGGAAACTCGGCTCGATCATGAAATTGACGAGTGATTTGGCAAACCACGGACGCCTCGCATGATCCTATGCAGTGACTCACTAAGCGGTTGCGTTTTAACCAGACATTCGAAAAAGTATGTCATCAATTTCAATTTTTAATTTATATAATAGGATTTCTACTTAAAAATCAAAGCATATCAAAATATTTCATTAAAAAAAAAGTATTCTTAGTTGCAGACATTCTAATTTTAATTAAACACTGTCGTTAAGAAAATAAGTAATGACACTAATGACTTATTGCATCTATTAGTCTTTAAATACACGATATTCGCTTTCAAATAAATAATTTTAATTATGTAGTAGGTACGCATTGTTAAAACTGTAGTTAAATTGTATTTTAGAACTTTAGAAAAAATACGTGGAAGCTTTACTTCTCTAGAAGTTTTATTGGTTCATGTATTATTATGATGAATGATTACTTATACAGGGTGTTACAAAAATCCTGGTGATCCGTTTAAGGGGGTATACATACATCAATGTAGAATACGTAAAAAATAAAAAATATATAAATAACACCAAGGTGAAAAAGTTATCAAGGTTTTCTTTTTTGCTTAAAATCCGAACTGACGTAGAAAATGTTTACGATAGTTACGCACGATCAGCTGTTTGACTTGAGTGAGTTCGGTGACCCATGGCAGTCTTGGCGTTAGGCCGATCGCACATTAGCTTTTTAATGTTTACGTAATTTAATTTTAAAAGTTAGTACTGGCATAATTACTAGTCGACAATAACAGTTAGTCCCTAAAAAAATATTAAAAAAGAAAATTACACGCTTTTCGACCTAAGTTGGATACGCCGACGGTCGCTACCTCAATTTGCACCCTATGGCCTTTTGTACCACAACGGATAACGAGCCCATTTTTGTAACGGGCGACGCGCAGTGTTAAATAGGCTAGTGTGTGTTTATTAACGCAAAAGTTTCGTGTACTAAGGTAACCATTTGGTGTTAGCCCGTTATCCGTTAGCAAATAGTCACTAATAAGAGCCCTAAGGTGTAACGTCCGTGACCACCTTGTACCAAAGCGACTGGACAGCCTCCCATAAACATTTTAAACGTTAACTTCCAGGGGCCCCAGACACGTTTGGACTGGACAATAAACATGAAAGGGCCTCAAACTTTAGCGCCGCTGCCGCTAACATTTTACGAAACGTCGCCCATTACTGTATCACCGCAAAGTTCTGCGCTCTTCAATGATCAAATTTACCTACTTTGCTCAAACTACCACTGTGCAATTCAACAATAAAAAATATTTCCATAAACAGTTTGTAGCCTGCCTTAGCCCCGCCCACCACGTGCGCTTGCGACGTTCCGAACACGAACCAAACCGATTAATTAGTGTTATCTCTGTCTAACGCTAGCAAAATGTGTCACGATGTCTTGGTATTACGTCTCATTCTCGCAGTCAAAGTGCCGACACGGCGCGCGGTGGCCCTTTCAACGCGGCGTGCTTTAGCGGCGAATCAAAGATGGCAGGCGAATAGGCGATATTGAATAAAGCCGCGTTTTCACTTTGTTTACATTTGAATTGTTTTAGGATTTTTTGTGTTATGTAAGTTTTTGGTTTTTAAGTTATTTATGATAATTTAAATCGGGCCTAGAATTTTGTCTCT